>OX596134.1:0-2945225 GCA_951394315.1 Lactarius evosmus | reverse complement strand
TCAGTGCTGCGTTCAACATGAAAGGCTAAAGACAAGCAAGTAACTTCAGAGGTTGAAGGAACTCTAATAGCACTACGGCTACACACCTAAAGACAAGCAAGTACTACGGAAGCGTCAGCTATAAGGTGTGGAGAAAGAGGAGGGCGCACTTACACTTCAGAGGTTGAAGGAACTCTGAAGTGTGAAGGCGTAAACAACCATCCTTATAAACAAGAAGGAATGGTCTGTGCGCACATTGTGTTTAGGACACGTGTGACACGACAATGGGTCCAAGAAGGGATATGATTGGACGAATATAAAATGGTGCCACTTTCAAGTGAGTCACCGAGCGGTATCTAAACAATAGAAGGAAGAATAATAAAGATAAACAAAAGGCGATCCGGTCCGTATGAAGTCCGGAATAAGTCCATATCAAGCTATTGCCCATAAGGGGCCAGATACCGTATATGTCCATGAGATGACTCAAGCATCTCCCACGAAGCATGTGACTCTTAACTCAGATCATGCTTCAACATCCCTCCATGATTGAGGCGTCTTATGTGAGCATAGATAAGATATTATAGATAAGTTGGAATCATACTCTCGCAATTCTCATGAGAGAAATTGGTTGCAGAGAGATGAAGCTGGAAGCTCTAAAGCCCCAGAACTGAGCCCATGAGAGCCCCAGAATTGAGCCCATGAGAGCCCTTGAATTGGGATCATGGACGCTCAGTGGCATTTTCCAACTATCTTGTATCTTTTACTCAAAACCCAGACCTTCGACTAGATTGTCGAAAGATGCTTTTGGCAGTGACTTTGTCAGACCATCTGCCAGCATCTCGCCTGTGGGAGTTCGCACAAGGCCTATAGCCCCAGCTTCAACGTACTCCCTAACGGCGTGGTACTTAATGGGTATATGCTTAGACCGCCTTCCAGTGACAGGGTTTAATGCCAAATCCACGGCACCCTTATTGTCACAGTGAAGAGGTATGGGGGAGATAACCTCGTACCCCAATTCCTCCAAGAACGTCCTGTACCACATTGCCTGATTTGAAGCCTCTGCTAGGCTCATGTATTCGGCTTCTGTGGTGGACTGGGCGACTGTCTTCTGCTTACGCGAGCACCAAGAGATGGCGGCGTTAGCAAGTAAGAAGACATAGCCGGACGTTGAGTGTGAGTCCTCTTGATCTCCCCAAGAGGAGTCACAGTAGCCATGAAGGCCTGCATCTCCATTCCCTCCAGCGTAGCTTAACGAGTAGTCCTTTGTCGTATTGAGATATTGTAGGACATACTTAGCGAGACGCAAATGTTGAGGGGTCGGATTTGAAGCATATTGGCTAAGGCGCGCGACAGCGTAGGAGATATCAGGTCTGCTTCCAATCTGCGCATACAGCAGAGACCCGATTATCTGTTGATACCCCTTTATTTCAGAGGTAGAGGCCTGGTCTTCACTTTTGACCAAATGGACCTCCGCGCCAGAAGGCAGAGGGGTGTATACTGGGTTGGCATCTGACATGCCAAACCGCTTCACAATTCCCGAGACATAATCTGTCTGGTTAATCGTCATCGTCCTGCTTTTACGATTCCTGGTGATTTTCACACCAAGATAGGACTCGATTTCACCGAGATCGGTCATCTCATAGCGACTTGCTAGAGATACCTTCAGATCTTGTACTCTGGACTTGGAAGCCCCAAGTATAGTAATGTCATCTACATATAAGATAACGAAAAGTGGATCCCCCTCTTGGAGATGAACATATACTCCTGCATCAGAGTACGTCCGCGTGAAGCCGAGTTCAAGGAGAACTCCATGGAATTGCAAGTTCCATGCGCGGGAGGCCTGCTTCAGGCCATAGAGAGCCTTCTGCAGTCTGCACACTTTGTGCGATTGTCCAGCAACGACGAAACCTTGTGGTTGCTCCATGTATATTTCCTCATCCAGTTCGCCATGTAGGAACGCCGACTTGACGTCCATCTGATGGATTTCCCAATCCTCTAGCGTGGCTAGCGCTAGTAACAGGCGGAGTGACTCAAAACGAGCAACTGGAGAGAAGGTTTCATCAAAGTCCACCCCCTCTAGTTGGGTGAACCCTTTTGCCACGAGCCGTGCACGAAAGCGACCATCCGCTTTCTTCTTAAAGACCCATTTGGACTTTACCGCCTTTCGACCTTGGGGCAGGTCTTCCAGGCGCCAGACACCAAGCTTGGCGAGGGCATCCATTTCATACTGGCATGCCTCAATCCATTGCTCTGCGTCGGCAGACTCCATTGCCTCTTTGTACGTGTATGGATCCCTGTAAGGGGCATCCGCAGCATGAAGTAGCTGCACAACACCGAGGCGACTGCTACCTGCTTCCGCATTATCCTCATTGAAGTATCGAGGATTTGCGCGACGATCCCGGCCACTGCGCCTTGGCTGGTTAGGCGACAAGGGCTGCTGGTTGCCACGTCCCGACTGCCTTTGTTGGAATACAGGCGGTGGGATGGGCTGGATGGCACGGGGTTGTCGGCGAAGGCGCGCGGCACGGCGCCTTCCTGGCGGAGAGGTAGCTGGTATATTGGAAGGGGGAGTCTGGTATATACTTTGGTCCATAGGGGTCTGTCCCTGTGGAGAGGGAGTGCGCGGCTGAGGGTCCGCAGGAGCGCTGGGCTCATCCGCCTGTGGTGTGGGTGCAGCCTCTGTTTGTTGAGGCGCAGGAGGCGGAGGCGTGGCTTGCGGAGCCGGTGGCATTGGTGGTGCTGGTGGCGGCTGGGACGGCGCGCCTTGTATCACTGGTGGCAGCCCACCAGGAGCGACATCAATCAAAAAGGGTTGCCCCTGATTGACTGGAATGGAAAGTGAGGAGGGTGGCATCTGCTTTCCCAAGGCAGGACGGGACGGAAAGGATCCTTCATCAAATGTAACATCTCGTGAAGAGATGAAGGACCGGGTACTGCTGTCCCACAGCTTGTACCCCTTGGAAAGGGGTTCATACCCGACAAACACGGCTTCCCTTGATTTAGGGTCTAACTTACGCCGGCTGCCCTCTGGCACATGATAGTAGGCTTTGCAGCCAAATACTTTAAAGTAGGAAACGTCGGGTATGTGCCCGTTCCAACGTTCCAGCGGGGTTTTCCACTCATTAGATCGGGAAGGGGTGCGATTATAGATGTGCACTGCGGTCGCGACCGCACATTCCCAAAAGCCGAGTGATAGGCCAGCATGGTGAAGCATGCTAGTGCCTTTCTCCATTATAGTGCGATTAAATCGCTCGGCTCTCCCGTTCTGTTGAGGGGAATAGGGCATCGTGAGTTTATGCTCTATCCCTGCTTCCTCCAAGATGCGCTTGAGGTCGTTGTTCACGTATTCGCCACCACGATCTGAGTGCAAGCACTTGATGGGGCAGTTTAATTGTTTTTCTGCCCACGCCTTATAGTGCAAAAAGGCATGCTTGAACTGATCCTTAGACTTCATGTAGACAACAACTACTGATTTTGAGAAGTCGTCCAGGAAGGTGGCGAAGTATCGGTTTCCTTGAATGGAATTGCTCTGCAGCGGACCAACTAAATCACTGTGAACGACCTCTAATGGCGCATTTGCACGTTTGGAGGAAGGGGGAAATGGTAGACGAGAGCTTTTCCCAAGCTCACACCCATGACAGGGTCCCTTTTCAGAGGGGTCTGTGTTTATTTTTAGACCCTTTACAGAGTCTTGAGCATATCTCTGGAGCGTATCTTTGGACAGATGTCCAAAACGCTGATGCCAGGTATCCAGGCTGGCCGATGCAGAGGTGGAGGCAGAACTTATATTTTGCTGCCCTTGAAGCCAATAAAGGCTCCCAGCCTGGAATCCTTCCGCAATTGTTTTTTCTCCTTTGCGAATGGAGAAGCCAGAACCGTCAAATAAGACTAAGGCGCCCTTTTTAGCTAGGGCGCTGGTGGACATGATGCGTGAATGTGATTTTGGTAGGTGGATCACATCAGATAGCGTCATATCGTACCCCCAGTTTGTCCTAATGGTAACAGTGCCAATACCAGCACTTTTGATGACAGAGCCATCACCAAGGACAACTTCCACACCTGAGTTTTGTGAATAGGTGGTGAAGTCTTCTATGTGGGGGGTAAAATGCGCTGAGGCACCACTGTCCATCATCCACGACGAGTTCTGATTCTTTTCTCCCATCGCATACAGAGAAATGTGAGGGGCGTCTGCCACCTCCTGAATTCGTCCCCGTCCGTTAACTACGTGGTACATGTTATTATTTATAGGGGCGGGCCCCTGTTGCTGCTGCTGCTGCGAGGTGTTCAACCTCCTTTGCCCCTCCTTGCCCTTCCGGGCGTTTTCTTGGTCCTTCTTCTTTTTTCGGCACTCATTTGCTTTGTGCCCTTTGTTGTTACAGTAGTAACATGTCACTTCTCCTGGACTATGAGAAGATGACTGTGAAGAGGTAGAGGGGGCCACATGGTGTGGCTTGCCCGAAGTTTTGACTGGGGCCACCTTATTCAAGGCGGCCGAAGATGGACCAATGTTTCTTTGCTCCTCATTAATGAACCTCTGAACGAGGTCTTGAGGAGCGAGGCCTGCGGGAGGCCCAGAGGCAAGGATTGTCCCTGCAATGGTGCTGTAGGAGGGGGGGAGGGCGTCTAACAAAATGAAGGACATTTGCATGTCCGAGACAGCCATCCCATTCTCTCCAAGGGTGTTCCGCGCATCCAGCATCTTCTGGAGCTGCGGAAGGAAGGGCGAACCTTCTTGTAGCTTGGTATTCACCAAGCCCACCCAAAGATTGAACGTGGACATAGAGCCCACGGCACCATACAGGGTCTCCAGCTGTACATATTTAGCGTGGAGGGAGTCGAACACCGCGTCCGACGAGACCTGGGAGTACACTTCCGAGGTCACATTGAGGAATAAGAGGCCTATAAGGACCTCTTCCTCTACATCCCACTGCGCTTGAATGTCAGCGGGAGCAGGCTGGGCACCAGCAGGAAAACCATGGGTGGTGTGGCGACGACACCCATTTACCCTCATGAGGGCAGACCACGTGGCAGACCACTGCTGCCAGTTGGTTCCATCCAGCTTGGAAAAGCTGGTGGAAGGGGGGAAGGTGATGGTGAAGCGAGGAGCGGCCATTTGAGATGTTTGGGTGTTCTGGTTCCGAGGAGCAGTCAGAACCAGTTCAGATCTTAGAGAGTAGATGGGGATTCCTGCCATAGGAGCGCTATAACTCCATAACACTTAAGTGTCATGCCTCAAGTTGTGCGACTTGTACTAATGCTTAGATAGTATATAGTATTTAAACCCTTCACATCCTTTTTATAGCCTCAACGGGCAGCGATGTTGTCACTTGACTAAGGTTGTCTCTTGTGTATTGTAGGTGGGTTTCAAACGGAGCAGTGATGTGCATTTAGGCGGTGAAGCCTCAGCAGGGATCTGTCCTAGTCCACTTCCGCAACAGAGCTGCCTACGCGGCAGTTTTACGAACCATACAGTACTTGTGAACAAGATACCAGGATGTGTAAGGGTACCGTGTTAAAGAGGAGCCAACCGCGAATTCCAGGTTAGATGAGGTAGGTCAACCCTAACAACAATCTAGGTCCTGTCGTCGGTGGAGTCTTTAAACCAGACCATTAAGGGTCTTCACGGTAATGTAGACTAGAGCCAGTGAGACATGCTATGCAGCGAATCCTGCACAAAGGGAGCGAATACTTCTCCTAGCAGAGGTCTAGCCTAGCTACGTGTACTAATAGTTTTTTATCTAGAGCGGCCTAGTTGTGTCAGAGGGAAGGACTTCTGGGTTTGACTATTAACCAGGCCTTCACACCCCTTAAAGTGACCCAGGTATTAACCGAGTATCACCCAACCATTAACCGGTCCTATAGCCGCAAGGGTCTTCCCCTCTTGGCCTATGAAAACACTTCCGGACGAAAACCGGGAAAAGAAAGTCTACTAAGTAACTGCGCACTAGAGGAACTTAAGGTCGCGTCTGCTCACTTAAGAGCTCCCTAGCGCCTCTCGCGAGAACTCCCTTAAGGAGCTAGCCAAAATGGCAGTGCTACTGAGACCGAAGTCCGTTCGCACCTTGGAAGGAAGGGGAGTGTCGATGAAAGTAATGCTCACATAAGTGGGAAGAGTGACGACGACTAGAGGTCAAGATGTGGCAACGACACAAGATAGATCTGAGGAGGAACCCAGAGAAAAGCAAGTCAGTTTGAGTTGCGGGCAGGGCCCATAACCTGTTGAACGCAGCACTGACTTAGCGGGAAGAGGTTAGCGTGAACGGCTAGATAAAGACAAGTAACTTCAGAGGTGAAGGAACTCTATAGCACGTAGCTACACACCTAGATAAAGACAAGTACTACGGAAGTGTTAGTCTATAGGTGTGGAAAGAGAAGAGGGCGCACTTACACTTCAGAGGTGAAGGAACTCTGAAGTGTGAAGGCGTAAACAACCATCCTTATAAACAAGAAGGAGTGGTCTGTGCGCACATTGTGTTTAGGACACGTGTGACACGACAATGGGTCCAAGAAGGGATATGATTGGACGAATATAAAATGGTGCCACTTTCAAGTGAGTCACCGAACGGTATCTAAACTATAGAAGGAAGAATAATAAAGATAAACAAAAGGCGATCCGGTCCGTATGAAGTCCGGAATAAGTCCATATCAAGCTATTGCCCATAAGGGGCCAGATACCGTATATGTCCATGAGATGACTCAAGCATCTCCCACGAAGCATGTGACTCTTAACTCAGATCACGCTTCAACATTTCACGCTAACCTCTTCCCGCTAAGTCAGTGCTGCGTTCAACACTCGTGACAACGACGGTTGGACTCCTTTGCATTCGGCGTCACAAGTGGGTCACGTCGAGATAGAGGAGCTGCTCATTCAACATGGCGCAGATGTGGGCTCTCGTGACAACGACAGTCGGACTCCTTTGCATGCGGCGTCGTATAGTGGTCATATCGAGATGGCAGAACTGCTCATTCAACACGGCGTAGATGTGGACTCTCGTGACAACGACGGTTGGACTCCTTTGCATTCGGCGTCGCAAGAGGGTCACGTCAAGATAGCAGAACTACTCATTCAACATGGTGCAGATGTGGACTCTCGTTACAGCAGCGGTTGGACCCCTTTGCATTTAGCAGCACTCAACGGCCATACCGACATCATGAAGCTCCTACTTGAACGTGGTGCAGATCGTAACATACTTGACGACAACGGCAAGACGCCTCTGGACCAGGCCTCCGACAATCAGAAACTCGAGGTCGCTAACTTCCTATCCCGACACACGATGTCTCTAGACGGGGCGGTGAATCCAAGTGCTTCATCAATCAACCCACAAGACAAGCGCCCAGATGTTGTGCAGCCTCCACGACCACATGGAACAAATGTGGAACCTCCTAACAATGAGCAGTCTTCGGTGTGCACTGCATCAAGAAATGGACAGCTTGACGTTGTGAGGTCGTTACTTGACCACGGTTCAGACATCAACGAAAGGGATGGCCTTCACCAGACCGCATTGGCTTTGGCGTCGGTGTCTGGGCACTTCGAAGTGGCAAAATTGTTGATTGAGCGTGGCGCGGATGTCAACTCCCGGGACAAGGACGGTTGCACCCCGCTGCATTACGCGTCGTTGGAAGAGCAAGCTCACGTCGCGCGGTTATTACTTAATTGCAATGCCGACGTGAACGCTCGCCAGAGGGACCAATTCACCGCCCTGGATTTTGCATCGAGCATTGGGAATCTCGAGATTGTTGAGCTCTTACTAGAACGTGGTGCAAATGCGAATGTTCTGAATGGCAATAGGCGGACTCCAAGACAAGATGCTCTGGCGTACGGACACAGCAGAGTCGCGGAGTTATTGTTGAAGCATATGGGTGATGCCCGTGAAACGTAGTCCATTATGGAACAGAACACGGAGCCACTGTACAGGTTCGGGTCCGTTATTCGCCTGAGTATTGGTTCATACCGCATTGCTGACATTGACGCTACTGTGAAGGCGACCCCAGGCCGTGACTGTCCTCAATGTAGTCGGGCCGCGAAGTTCAGCGTCCTGTATCCGATATTTGATAGTAGTGTAATATGTGACACGTGACCTGTCTCGATCTTCTTGTACCATCTCCACATATTCCATCTTTCCTTCCTCCTCTTCTGAAAAGCCAAATATGGCTTCATCATGTCGGTCATATCACCACCTTCGTCTGGCGTGATTAGTTCATACATACATGTTCCACATATCCTTCGTCGTCGGCCATACCGAGCCAGCCCAAGTTTGTTCCATACCGTATTTAGTGTACTCAATCCCAGAGCGGAGGCGGAGCTCGATATACTGACTGGTGTAGCTGAACTTGAAAGGGGGTTAGGACTATGATCGAGCTGTCAAGAATTTTCTCCAAAGGCGCACCGTGTATCGCAGGACACCCAGTAACTGGGATCTCGATTGTCTGCGAGATCATCTACATTGAGATAATCTATCTCATTCGATGTGTCGCACTGCTCCGGCGCCTGTCTTTGAAATGTCTATGTGCAGGCTCTGCGATCACCTTCAATCCCTCTGGACTTGCTCTGGTAATGAGCTCGAACAAATATTTTCAAACCTTAGTCTCTACGATTGTCTACTGGTGTTGTTCCTAGACACGCCTGATGAAGACGACAAGATCGTCTGCTATCGAGCTGCGCATGTCTGCTGCAGCGTCACTGGCTTCACCCGGTTTCTCGTGAGACGCAAGTCAGGGTTGTCCGGCTAAGCAACACGGGGGAGGCTGTCTTGGTTCTGCTAGCACTGGAAGGGGGAAGACATTGCTTGTAATTTCAAATGTGCTGCTAGACAGCTTCTCCACTTAGCGGGCATCCCCGAGTTGATCGTCCTTTATCCACGTCCATTTCAGCATCCCCGAGTGTCCCCAGTTAGCTATGGATACCACAAGCATGATCAGAAGTCGGCCACGATGACCACGAAGTCATGTCTCACCACGCACCAGTCCGTGAGTGTCTGTGAACTCAGCGTCTGCCGCTGGCATCCCTCCGCGCCTCCGCCCCGCATTTTATACACTCTGAACTGCGCAGTGTCGAGCCCGGCATTTCGCCGCACGCACCGCAACATACTAACATTTCATTTTGTTCACTACCCAATTTTTGCGCCTCTGACATTCGTTTCAACTCTAGCTTATTTTGATTTTCCGACCGTCCAGCGCTCATTTCCAGACCTTTCCGACCAGCAGCATACGCGCTGCACAATGCGCAGCAGGGCTCGGCAGAACCTCGCCCATGCCCACCTTTGGCCCAGGAATCGTGCGTCACCCTTCGCCACCGACAGCGCACTCAGAAATCATGCCGCGACCTCATGTAGAGCCACATCACCTCGTTACTGCACCAGTTATTGCACCACTACACCTTTCTGTACGCAGACATGCAATGCGGTGGCCGTCCCCACCTTCGATAGCACACAGAAGTGCGACGGCGATCTTACCCACAAAGTAGCGCGACTGAAAGTCGCAATGCGGAACCATATGGACAGATGCAAGCGACTTCTAAGTAGGACGCGCGCATGCCGAGAGGGGGACCCACCCAGTCAGCGCAGCGGACTTATGCGCCCGCGCTCCAAGCGGCAGCGCCACAACACGCCGACCGCGATAGTCCATCAATACTTTACGTGTTGAACGCAGCACTGACTTAGCGGGAAGAGGTTAGCGTGAAAGGCTAAAGACAAGCAAGTAACTTCAGAGGTTGAAGGAACTCTAATAGCACTACGGCTACACACCTAAAGACAAGCAAGTACTACGGAAGTGTCAGCTATAAGGTGTGGAGAAAGGGGAGGGCGCACTTACACTTCAGAGGTTGAAGGAACTCTGAAGTGTGAAGGCGTAAACAACCATCCTTATAAACAAGAAGGAATGGTCTGTGCGCACATTGTGTTTAGGACACGTGTGACACGACAATGGGTCCAAGAAGGGATATGATTGGACGAATATAAAATGGTGCCACTTTCAAGTGAGTCACCGAGCGGTATCTAAACAATAGAAGGAAGAATAATAAAGATAAACAAAAGGTGATCCGGTCCGTATGAAGTCCGGAATAAGTCCATATCAAGCTATTGCCCATAAGGGGCCAGATACCGTATATGTCCATGAGATGACTCAAGCATCTCCCACGAAGCATGTGACTCTTAACTCAGATCACGCTTCAACATTACGCTCGCCAAAGCCACTGCGAGAAATCACGATCCCCGCGGGATTGTGCACAAGGAAAGTGAGCCGGTTCCAAGAAGAAAGGCACCAACCAGGTCAGCCTGAGTACAGGTGTTCTAGCGATGGCGCCATCACCGTGCATAACTTCGCAGCACACACAGAGGCAAGTCAAGTTCCTGGGAGGTATAGACGGTGATTGTGGGTCCCGCGATAACGCGCGCGGGAAAGGCGACCCAGGTTTGCAAGGAGCGGCCTAAACCAAGACGTCTGAGTGCAGGCCCGCCTACGAGAGCGCAACAATCATGCAGTGGCCAATAGCTTGCCTGAGGACTGCGGACAATTACGCAGTGACTTCAGCAATTACAGGCCCCGCGGAGGTGTGTGCGGAGGAAAGCGACACGATTTCATCAAGAGCAACGTCGGCGTAGAGAGGTGCACAGGCACAAGGCTACGGAAAAATTACTGCACGCGCGCGGACTTCTGCGGCCTACTGTACTTGTGACAGCGTTTACAGCCCCTGTAGCAACGTGCGCGATTGATTCAGGCAAGAGCGACGTGCGTCAAGGAGGACTGCGAGTACAAATGCAGTGATGACAGTGCCAGCTCTGAGCAGACCTCCGCGGCTCGTACGTTGTGTTGGATAGACTCCAGGCGTTTATGCCAGCATTTCTATGCCCTGCAAATGCACACGCGACAAGGGCAATATAAAGCAATCAAGAGTGCTGCTCAGAGAAGTACCCCTAGCGCAAGTGCACCCCAGTAGTTACGCCGCAATCACGCAGACCTTTGCAGCCCGTCTAGGCGACTAGGACGATCCCGCGTACCCGAATAGAGCTTTGCAACCCCCACAACTATGTTCCCACTCAACGCAACTCAGCTCAATACATCAGAACTGCTGCGCAATATGTAGCAACAGCGCCACGTCTGCACGGACCCTCTTCCAATCCACAGCAGGGACAATAATGGCCAAAGGAGCACCCTAGAGATGCAACGTCTATGCGCAGCAACACGCGCGATAGCCGCGCCTTGATTCTGATAGCCACGCCCTTAGCATACAGCACTGCAAAGTGCACAGTGCATGTCGCCATACCAGGTGGAAGTGCACATGGCAATTGTACATTGAAGGCGGTACAACGGCCATAGTTTTGTGGTGCCACATCCGGCCTAGCGACAGTCAGACTAGCTCCCCGCACATCGAAGACTACTCAGGCAGCACTACAGGTCGCACGCAACTGCCAGAGAAAGAGGAGCTACAGGTAGACCGAAGCGCCATGCATGTGGCTAACTGAGGACTGTAGAAATCTGAACAGTCCTTCAGTCACTGTATGAGACAAACAACTGATATTATATGTACCTGAACCATCTAGGGTATTGTTAGTAGTGTAAAGGTAGGTGGTGAGTGTAATTACGCTCCCTTCAGTCACTATATGAGACAAGTGACTGAAGGGTATATGTTCGTATACCAAAGTCTGTATATATATACAACAAGTCACGTGGGACCATGACAAAGCGTTATGTGTAACCATGATCCTCTCCTCAACAGACAAGAACAGTAGGATTTCAGTGGGGAGATGATACACATCCCCTGGTGGTAGAATTGTGCATTTTCCAGTTTTCACTACTCACCCACACTCTCCTATGTTTTCCTGTGCCTATCCATGCATATTCATGTCCCACCTGCACCCACCAGTGCTTTCCTGTGCCATGAGCGCACTGTCTTCCCCAGCATTTCCTATGAGTTTTAGTTGCCCCCTAGCCCTTGGTTTAGCCAATTGTTATGACACTGCCTATTTTAATTCCTCTTTTCTAACCGCCTTAGGACACATGACAACCTTTTACCTTCTTATCACGTGGTCGTTCTCACAAGAGTCATGGTGACTCTTTACTTTTATCTTTGTTTCCCTAGTGAGTCATGACGACTCTTGCCCATTGCTAAGGGGCTATGTGTTTCAGACACATCTTTGTTTCACTTATATCTTTGTTTCACATCTTACATGTGATTACTGCAAGCTGCGCTCCGCAGTTCTTATTGTTTCTATTGTGATTGCTCGATGACTCGATCCTAGGATGCCATTACCATTCTATCCTAGGATACCTCTTACTTTACTATAAATACAGGCTCACCAGGTAGTAGTAGCCTTAGACTTGACTTTTTGTACTCTACGGTACTCAAGCAATCGAAGACCTCTGAATACTCCATCTCTTACGAACCCTCTCCTCTCACTGAAGAATCCTAAGTACCACTATTGGCTTAGGCTGACTCTTCAACTCGTACATCTTCACTGAAGTTCCTCCTTGGAACTTCCCTTGACAACCAGAACCAGACCCCTTAGTGCAGCATCTCAGTAGATTGACTTAACCCACGTCGGGTGAACGTCCCTACCGTGACATAACATTAAGTCAAGTCTATCGAACCTATTGCCACTCTGGCTAAGGGACGAAGAATTTCTGAATCCAGATCAGTCCTCAGATTCAAACCGTTTTCCATCGAGAGGAGAACAGAAGACGAAGTTCCTGGCCACGTAAAAGGAGCAGCCCTTTGGCAGGAAATCAACGGCGAAGAAGGTTATTGGGTATACGACATACTCAGCGCAGCATACCTCGCCATCGAATATGAAGAAAGTACCAAGCAGTGGTACTTCATACAGCGAGACAGCAGGACTAGACGTTGGACAGCTACTCAACCAGTCCCCTCCCTGTATAACCTGGGAAGAAGATCGATCAGACCAACGACAGTATCAGCAATTCCACAAGACGATACACCGTTGAAGGCAGGCCAGCATACCATGCCAACCGCTAAGAGACGTAATACAAAAAGTTCTCCAATGGCAACACAGACGACCACCACAGCTGCAACCGCAACAACGACGGCTGTCCCCCCATCCACAATACAAACATTCTTCACGAAGGGGACAGGAACAGGAAGCGGAAACCCCCCTGCTAGCACTATGGCAGCAGGAAGTGGTCCCTCCGGAGGTGGGCCCCCAGGACCACCAGTAGGAAGTGGACCGCCAGGAGGTGGCCCCCCAGGAGGTGGGGGTGCACCTGGAGGCAGAGGTGCCCCAGCAGGCGGAGGCGCGCCCAGAGGTGGAGGACCCCCTCCTGGTGGCGCCCCTGTTGGAGGTGGGGCAGGTGCCAGCCCAGGCCTAGGAGTGGCAAATGGCAAACTTGGAGGAAACCCCCCAACCGACTTTGATGGTACCCAATCGCTTGCAGACCAATTCATGCAGGAGTTCAACCTGTATCGAATCATGAATTTGGACGCTAAACAAATGGCGATACCTATGAAACGAGCGGCTCTGCTGCTTGGTTTCATAAAAGGACCAAATGTAAAGGACTGGGTCAAGAGATGGACCAACTGGATCCTTGTGGAAATGAATAACGGAAGACTCCCGAATGACGAATTTTACTGGACAATAGTGTCTCAAGGCTTTGAACAAGCATTCCAGGATACAGGAGCAAGGGAACAGGCAGAAGATAAACTGCGCCACCTCTCATTCATACTAAATGAGGTGGATGCATTTATCGCCCAGTTTGAATCCCTTGCTGCAGAAGCAATGTATCCCTTGGACGCTCAGTCGACACTTTCCCTATTCGCATCCAAACTTCCTTACCGCATGATGGATCATGTCTATAAGGTGGTACGCCCTCTGGATTTCAGAGGATGGGCCAACAGAGTGTGCCAGTACCACTCAGACAACACCGCAGTCCAGAATATTCAGGGGATTAACAAAGAAACTCCAAGGAAGAAGGGAGCAGGAAAGATGAATCCCGCCCAATTGGCGAAGATGCTGGGCATTAAAATGCCAGCCCCTGCTTCAGATGCAATGGACACCCGCGCTGACCGCTCTCGTTCCAATTATAACAAAGGAACCTGAGGAAGAGCGGCAGCGACCACTGCAAAAGAGAAACTGGACATTGAAGTCCAGAAGAAAGAAGGCCGTTGCTACACTTGCAACAAACAAGGACATCTCTCCTGCAACTGTCCAGACAAGCAGAAGGACAAGAAACCACCTCAGAAGGTTCGTAAGGCCAAGGCCGAAGAAAGCGAATCAGAGGAAGAATTGGAAGAAGAGTCCGAAACTGGATCCACCTCTACCAATGTGTGATCTTCCCTCATTAAAAGCCTCTCAACCAAGGAGAAATATGCAATGATCAAAGAGGCTTGGGCAGAAGAGCACGGGGAGGATTTTTAAAACGCACAAACCTGGCGGCCATGGTGCGTGCATTACAGTTTAAGGAAGTGTTTGTTTGTAAATATCGAAGTCTCCAAATCCCAACTCTGATACAAACTTCACATACAATGGCCGAAAGAAAAGTTCTCGTGGATTCAGGAGCCACGGACAACTTTATCGACTTCAAGCTCCTGAAAAGAATGAAGATTGGCAAACTAAAGCTGCCACGACCCCGCATTGTGTGGAACATTGACGGGACCCAGAATAAGTCAGGAATCATCAAGTACTACATTGACCTGCAAGTCCGGACTGGGGAGAAGAAACAAAACATGAGATTCCTCGTCACAAATCTAGGAGATGACGAGATGGTGTTAGGGTACCCATGGCTCACTGCCTTCCAGCCATTGATCGATTGGAGAAGCACGACCCTTGATGAAAGCATGCAACCACTTGTCATCAAGACCCTTTCATATACAACGGATGCAGAAGTAATCCGCATATGAGATGCGTGGATCAAGAAGGCTGCATCATTATGCACCCCTGGGGAAGAACTCTTTGTCCACCGAATGGACGAAGAAATCCTCAAAAGAAGCTCGACATCAACCGAAATGGCAGTAAAGGTGCTGCCAAAAGAAGAGAAAACCTGGGATCAGGTAGTCCCAAAACACTACCACAAATGGAAGAAGGTCTTTTCCAAAGAAGAAGCAAAGCGATATCCCAAACACCAACCCTGGGACATTGCTATTGATTTTATTGAGGATGCCCTGAAAACGCTAGACTGCAAAATATACCCGTTATCTAAAGGCGAGCAAGAGAAGCTCGACGAATACATCAAAGATAACTTGGACAAGGGCTATATTCGTCCGTCAAAATCACAATACTCGTCATCATTCTTCTTTGTCAGAAAGAAAGACGGAAAACTTCGTCCAGTAGTGGACTACCAGAAACTGAACTCCTTCACAATCCCCGACCAATATCCATTGCCTCTAATACAGGAACTAGTGGATAAAGTGAAGGATGCCAGGTTGTTTACCAAAATGGATGTGTGTCATGAACTCTTTGCTGTGTACTCTTTTTCTCTTCTTTTATCTTATCTTATCTTCGATCTCATCTTCATCTTATCCTAAGCCCTTATCAGAGCGGACTTATAGTTATCTCTTGTTCCCATGACACGTCTTCTCTTTCACATGCTGTCATTTCCTTCCATCACCTTCTGTGATGTTCCTTTACTTATCCACCAATGGCCTTAAGCCCTCTGGTGCACGGACCACGTACGCATGGACCACCTAGTCGAGTATATTAGCTTGTACCCGTAGGCCTTAGTTCCTTAGCTTTGGCTTCGTCAAATCACAGCTTGTTGAACTCGTCTATCTCTGAATCCTCTCCTTGCCTTCATTGGCCCATTTATCGCTCACCTTGTTAGGGAGCCCTTCGAAGCTTTGTGACTTGTGCTATAACAAGGTCACCAGAGATCTTAGGTGTCGTTGCACGCAGTGCTGAACTGACTTAGCCACTGTCAGTCTCAGGCTCAGGGCTATTACAGAACGTACTCAGGCCACGCTCCGCTGTAGCATGACAATGTGCGAGCAGGATATAACAATATTCGATTCTGTGAAGGCAATGAGCCAAAAGCCGCCTTCAAAATGAACCTAGGACTGTTCGAACCAACAGTAATGCCATTTGGGCTGAAAAATGCCCCTGCAGTGTTCCAACAAATGATGAATACACAGTTTAACGACCTTACAGCAACTGATCAAGTAATCATCTATATGGACGACATCCTTATTGCAACAAAGAAGGACGAAGAAGAACACCGCAAGTTGGTTAGCAAAGTCCTAGAGCGCCTTCAAAAGCTGGACCTTTACCTAAAGCCCAGCAAGTGCCTCTTTGAAGTAGAACGCATTGAATTTCTGGGAGTAATCCTGGAAAAAGGAACCATCACCATGGATCCAGTTAAAGTCGCTGGAGTTGCTGAATGGAAAGTGCCAAAAAACACGAAAGATATTTGGGCTTTTCTTGGATTCTGCAACTTCTATAGGCGATTTATCCGTGGATTTTCCTTTATTGCGAAGGCACTAAATGACCAACTAAAGAAAGGCGTTCAATGGAACTAGGGGCCAAAGGAAGAAAGCGCTTTCGAAACGCTGAAGAAACGAATATGCGAAGAACCGGTTCTGATACAACCGGACCAGAAGAAACCATTCAAAGTCGAAGTAGACGCATCAAACTATGCAATGGGAGCCATCCTAATGCAACGGAACGAACAAGGAGTGCTCCACCCGGTAGCATTCTTTTTGAAAACCATGAATGATGCCCAAAGAAATTACAATGTATATAACAAGGAGCTTCTAGCCCTTGTGGAAATGTTCTGGCATTGGAGACATTTCCTGCACCAACCAGCGTTCAAAGTAAAGGTGCATACAGATCACGCCAACCTATTGTACTGGAAGAATCCAGGAGATCACAATAGAAGGGTGGCAAGATGGCATGCGGAACTCATGGAATACGACTTCGAATTGGTTCACTTAGCCGGGAAGAAGAATGGTCGGGCGGACACATTGTCACAACGCCCGGACTACGAACAAGGTAAGGAAGATAACAAGGCATTGGTGGTACTACCACCTAGCCTGTTCAGCTTCGCACGAATGATGGGGTCTGAATATTACAACCCCAGCAACCAGAAGGAAAGGGAGCACTATAGTGCAATGGTAAACCATCGCAAATACCAATCCCTTCAAGACCAGGTGGAAGAGGACCAGCAAACGAACAAAAGGAGCCAGGAAGTGCTCAAGAAATGGTCAAACACCTACGTTCTCACCAAATTAGTCGGAATTTGGTGGAAGATCGAAAATGACACAGACTGGATCATCGTTGCCGGAGACAACGATCTGAAGAGGGGGGTAATTCACTTTTACCACGACACCCCATCAGCCGGACACCCAGGAATCACGAACACATATGCCCTGGCAAAACGGGACTTCTGGTGGCCAAAGATGAAAGAAGATGTGGAGCAATACGTAAAGGGATGCGCAGCGTGCCAAGCAAACAAAATCAACACAAAGCCACTGAAACCAGCAATGATCCCTATCACTCCAGAAAACTCTTTGCCATTTGAGATAGTCGCCATGGACTTCATCATGAAGTTGCCACTTTCGGGCAAATATGACACGATCCTCACAGTTACGGATCATGATTGCAGTAAAGCAGCGGTATTTATCCCCTGCCAAGAGACAATTACTGCGGAAGGGGTAGCAGAACTCTACCTGAAACACGTGTACACCCAATTCGGTGCTCCGAAGAAGATTATCTCTGACCGAGATACCCGATTTATGTCACACTTTGCCAAAGGCCTGTGCGAAGTGTTGAAGATACACCAGAACATCAGCACGCCATACCACCCAAGGACTGATGGTCAGTCAGAAAGGACAAACCAATGGCTCGAACAGTATCTTCGATTCTGGTGCGATGAAAGGCAAGACGATTGGCACAAGTACCTGCCAATGGCGGCATTCGTGCATAATCGATGGCCGAACTCCACCACCCGAAAGACCCCCTACGAAATGCTCATAGGGTACACACCGAGGCTTGAATTTGGGACTAAAAGCAAAGTCCCCTCGGTAGAAGAAAGGCTCACAGCCATAGAAAAGGCGCGAACAGACAGCCACGAAAATATCATCAAAGCACAGAAAATGATGGCCATTGCGCACCAAGGGAACAAGAAGTTCCAACCGTACAAAGAGGGAGATCAAGTGTGGATCGAGGGAACCAACTTGAAGACCCTGTACCCAGCGGCTAAACTCGGGCTGAAGCGACACAGACCCTTCAAAGTGATGAAACAGCTATCAGAAGTGGTGTACCGCATGGAACTGCCAAGACAGTGGAAGATTCATAACGTGTTTCATGCGAACCTTCTAACACCTTATAAGGAAATGGAGTTCCACGGGCCGAACTATACCCAGCCACCTCCTGATATCATCAACAAAGAACCCAAGTACAAAGTCAAGAAGATTCTAGATGTGCAGCAACGTGGAAAAGGGCGCAAACTCCACTACCTAATCAAGTGGAAAGGCTATCCCACGAGTGACAGTTCATGGGAAAAAGCAGAAGATGTCCACATGGACGAGCTGATAGCGGAGTTTAAAGCCAGGAAGGAGACAAACAAGTCAAAAGCCCATAAAACGTATATAAGATGGGCCAAAATGACAGAAGAATCCCATCCCCATCCTCATCCTGCTTCCTCTCTTTATACACTATCCACTACATCTGCTCCTGCCAGCATTGTACCAACACTCCCTGCCTCATCACCTCCCATCATAGCTCCTCCATCTCATCCCAGTCATATGCCATGCACTCTTTTCCAATCCCCAGCTATGACTTGCGTCTCTACTCAGAAGTCCTCAAAGACAAGGAGGCACCCACCTGTCATTGTACCTTGGCGCGACACGCATATTTGATCACAGGCTGTCCACCCTACAGCACCAACAAAACTCACAACCCCGCCTTTGAACGACTCAGGAATGGAGCCAGGTGTTCACTTAAGAAGGCTGCCATTGCCGCCGGTCACAAGTACTGTAACTGGTGTGGGCGCGAATTTCCAGACCACATACACTGGAGGATGGGACGACAAGAAGAGTGGGAGATGTGTTACTGTTGAAGACAGTAACGTAGGAGAGGGATGACCAGCCTCATGACACAGAAACCAAGACACTAATAGCCGCATGTTACGATATGACTCAATTTCTTTCTTTCTTTATCTCTGTTTGTCTCATGTTGTTGAACGCAGCACTGACTTAGCGGGAAGAGGTTAGCGTGAAAGGCTAGATAAAGACAAGTAACTTCAGAGGTAGAAGTAACTCTATAGCACGTAGCTACACACCTAGATAAAGACAAGTACTACGGAAGTGTTAGTCTATAGGTGTGGAAAGAGAAGAGGGCGCACTTACACTTCAGAGGTAGAAGTAACTCTGAAGTGTGAAGGCGTAAACAACCATCCTTATAAACAAGAAGGAATGGTCTGTGCGCACATTGTGTTTAGGACACGTGTGACACGACAATGGGTCCAAGAAGGGATATGATTGGACGAATATAAAATGGTGCCACTTTCAAGTGAGTCACCGAGCGGTATCTAAACAATAGAAGGAAGAATAATAAAGATAAACAAAAGGTGATCCGGTCCGTATGAAGTCCGGAATAAGTCCATATCAAGCTATTGCCCATAAGGGGCCAGATACCGTATATGTCCATGAGATGACTCAAGCATCTCCCACGAAGCATGTGACTCTTAACTCAGATCACGCTTCAACACATGTGACCGATCTCACAAGAGTCATAGTGACTCTTTACTTATTTCTCATACGAGTCATAGTGACTTTAGCCCGTTGTCAAGGGGCTGTCATCTTTCGTTTCAGACTCGTTTCATATATACTGCGGACTGCACCGCAGTTACTTATTGTTCGGATGACTCGATCCTAGTACGCCGTTATGTGTTACGTCACGGTAGGGACGTTCACCCGACGTGGGTTAAGTCGATCTACAGAGATGCTGCACTAAGGGGTCTGGTTCTAGTTGTCTAAGGGAAGTTCCGAGGAGGAACTTCAGTGATGATGTACGAGTTGAAGAGTCAGCCTAAGCCAATAGTGGAACTTAGGATTCTTCAGTGAGAGGAGAGTTTGGTGAGAGATGGAGTATTCACAGTCTTCGATTGCTCGAGTACCGTAGGATACAAAAAGTCAAGTCTAAGGCTACAAGCTACCTAGCAAGCCTGACTTTATAGTAAAGAGGGATCCTAGTACTGAGTCATAACGGCATACTAGGATCGAGTCATCCGAACAATAAGTAACTGCGGCGCAGTCTGCAGTATGTATGAAACACGTCTGAAACAAAAGATAAAAGCCCCTTGACAATGGGCTAAAGTCACTATGACTTGTATGAGAAATAAGTAAAGAGTCACTATGACTCTTGTGAGAACGGTCACGTGAGGCAAAGAAAGATAGAGAAAGAAAGAAATTGAGTCATATCGTAACATTATGACTCAGTACTAGGATCCCTCTTTACTATAAAGTCAGGCTTGCTAGGTAGCTTGTAGCCTTAGACTTGACTTTTTGTATCCTACGGTACTCGAGCAATCGAAGACTGTGAATACTCCATCTCTCACCGAACTCTCCTCTCACTGAAGAATCCTAAGTTCCACTATTGGCTTAGGCTGACTCTTCAACTCGTACATCATTGCTGAAGTTCCTCTTCGGAACTTCCCTTGACAACCAGAACCAGACCCCTTAGTGCAGCATCTCAGTAGATTGACTTAACCCACGTCAGGTGAACATCCCCACCGTGACGTAACACCAATGCACCCTAAAGTACTCCTAGATGCACTCCCTTCATATATATTTCATGTACTTACAGCTTTTACAATGACCCCCTTGCGTTCCCAACAATGTCACATGGGAATGCGACCTTATCTGTTTAAACCCAACATGTCCATGACTGCAGCAGCCACATATACAGAATTTTGTGCCATGCAGAGGCCTGTGTGGCTACCTGCACCACTTCACACCCCACAATCCCACACACCTTAAACAAGTTCTCTGACATTCAGGGATGGTTTAGGGTATCAGTGCATTCCAGTTAATGTCCAGAGTCACATGGACAGGACCTGATGTCATACGATAACTGTTGGAAATAGATAAGAGATAAGGGTGTAAGAACCTTATCTATAGCTAGTTACAATAGTACAGATACAATATGGAGTAGATAGTCATACTGTACATGTCAGATATCCCCTTAGGGACTTCTAAAGCTCCACACAGTGTTCCGTGATCAGGCATCACTGAAAACGCGATATTGTGGACCCCTTTACTCATCACTTTACATGTAATGGACAGGGGTAGGCTGTAGAGACTATAAATCCCCCTATGGGGAGAGAGCAAGAGACACACTCTTCTACCCACTCATCTCATACACACTTTGTGTGAATACCTCTCCCCAAAACCACCTACAAAGGTGAGTTACATCTCCTATATGCTGCACTCTATACTGCACAATAATAACTAAGACCCAGCAAGATATTTCCCAAACTTCTGCCTGTTGTTGCAGGCATAGCCATATGTACATATGTCAGCCAATAATTTGTTGTATGGATTAGAATGAGAGGAAGTATCTAGAGACAATGGATTGTAGAATGCTACATAGGGTTCTGTACCCCAAGATTCACTCTGATGGATAAGGAAAAACCTGTTTTATGGAACTACCTGAATGCACGAATAGAGGGTGGATTCAACGAATAGACATGCACCCCGGGTGTTTGAGTCGTCATATTGGAACCACAGAATCAACGCGTCGAAGATAATCCAAGGCTGATCGAGACACGACGTACACGTGATCCATTTTTCCCAGAGTAACAGACTTCCGATCTACCGCTTTTGGGAATACCAGATTCTGATTATCTTCCTATACACGGGCAATTTTCGAAAGTTCTTTCGATCGTGGTCCTTGGCGTGCGGCTTGCATACCTCGATGGAGCGCGTTGAATGACACAGGTAACTTTGTCGAGCAGCACAGAGAAAAATATCGGGGCACTCTTCGCAATCGACATGTCCCCATCTGTGTCACTCGAGGTAACACGACAACGAAAAAATATGTAACACGTTGGTTTTACTCTTATCGCCAAAATGTACAAATGAAGCACCGGCGCTTTGGTTCACACGAGGCTGCATAGCCCGGCGCTAGTGCTCGTTGTCAGTCTTTCCCCCAACCACCTTGTACAACCACCAACGAATCGGTTAACTTAGCCCAGTGCACCTCTTCCAGGAACAGTATACAAAATGTCTGCGTCATTTCGAGAGATCCTCGATAAATCTCTCGCCGACTACCGTGGCCAGATTGGAATAGAACTCGACAAGCACCCGTTTGCCGATGAGCTTCGAGGCCATGAGTCTCCTGATGACGTCCTTAAGCTACTCGAAGACAAGGCGAACGCATTCAAAGTCTATCGGGATGGAAATCGCAAGTTAGTCAATTGGCTTAGCCCAGTAGTGCAGGTCATTCATACGCTTTCCGGCATTCTTGGTGGAGCTGTGAGTTTAATGAGCCCGGTGCGCTAGCCTTTCCTCTTGACCTTTTCACCTTTCCGCTATCAGGTGCCATTCCAACCAGCAAAGGCAATCTTTGTTGGAGTGGACGTTCTAATCACGGTCCGTATCCCTTGACATCTCCACCTACGTATTTCCTGATCCGCATAACCAGGCAGCCAACGGTGTCAGCTCAAGCTACGATGCACTTGTTGACTTGTTCGAATGTATCGGAAGCTTCCTCAAACGTCTTCGGATCTATACCGATGTCCCGTTGACCCCTTCAATGACGGATATCATCGTACAAATAATGGTCGAGTTACTCTCTGTGTTTGCCATCGCTACCAAGCAAATTAAGCAAGGCAGATTCAGTAAGCGGAGTGTCATCTTCAATACACGATAGCTTAACATGGTATAGAGAAATTCGCAAAGAAGCTGTTAGGAGAGAGCGAGATCGAAGCTGTGCTACAGAGGCTTGACCGCCTCACTCAGGAGGAGGGTCGGATGACCGTCGCACAGACCTTCGAAGTTGTCCACGGACTTGTGAATAATGTGAGATTGGTCATGAATGGTACGCTAAGCTTGCTTGCTTGGCTAAGGGCGTGCAACCGAGATATTGTCTTGGTAGATGGTAAAGCATCAACGGACGGCATCCGGAATGCTCTAGGTACCCTTTTACCGCATTCGCAAATCGGTGTTGCGCGAGCTGACCACGATGGCAGACATGATGCAACAGATGGCGAGTGATATAAACAAGATGAGACGTTCGTTGTCAATTGATGCTCCCATTGTCAACGGACAGCGCTTACACGAGTTGCAGGAGACCAGTTGCAAAAGGAGTCCAAGAATTGGCTCTGCCCTCCAGATCTGTCGAAGAACTACAACATTGGGTGCAAATTCCATCGAGACGGAACCGCCACATGGTTCTTCCGGGAGAACGTCTTTACTGAGTGGAGCGCGAAGGGATCCTTTCTGTGGATCCATGGAAAACGTGTGTTCTCAACGTTAGCCTTGCGACCGCCCTAACTCCTTCCGCATCATCTAGCGGGTTCTGGAAAGAGTATTTTGCTGTAGGTCTTGTCTCACTACCCCCGTTATAGTCATTCACGGACTCTACTAGTTCTTCGATCATCCGAAAAATCGATAGCATTTGCAAGGCGGGATTAGCATCAATGGCGTACTATTATTTTGATTTTAGGGACACCGAGAAGCAACACCTGCGCGGTCTCCTCTCTTCTCTTATTTTTCAGCTCAGCGCAGAGTCTGATCCCTGCTATCAAATTTTGTCCCGTTTATATTCGTATCACGCTGGCGGCACACGGGAGCCTTCAGAAGACGCTCTCTCGCGATGTCTTGTAGAGATGCTCGAAGTACCGGGACAGCCTGCGACATACATCATTATTGACGCTCTCGATGAATGCCCCAACATCTCCGGGATGCCGACCGCGCGCGAACAGGTGCTCGAGTTTCTGGAGCATCTTGTCAAGTTAAAGCTTCCGAATGTACACATATGTGTCTCTAGCCGCCTTGAGATCGACATTCGAAACACTCTTCAACCCTTGGCGCCTTTCCGTATGTCCCTTCACGATGAAGGCGGACAAAAGGCAGATATTTCCTCATACATCAACGCTGTCGTGCACTCTGATCAGAGGATGCGGAGATGGAGAGAAGGAGACAAACAGTTGGTGGTTGATGCACTCTCAGATAAAGCAGATGGGATGTAAGCGAAAGTCGTCGTGGTTTCTCGAAACGATCGCCTAATAAGTGCCACCCACAGGTTCAGATGGGTTTTCTGTCAGTTGGAGGTCCTGCGTCGGACCTTACCTATGCATCTCCGAAGTGCTTTGAATAATATGCCGAAAACGTTGGACGAAACGTACGAACGCGCGTTGCTGGCTATTGACGCAGAGATGCGGCAGTACGCACAGCGTCTCTTCCAATGCCTTGCTATATCAATTAGACCACTTCGTGTGGAGGAGCTTGCGGATATTTTGGCGGTTCGGTTCGATGCGGGAAAGCTTCCCAAGTTTAACCCCGACTGGCGACTAGGCGATGCTGAGGAAGCTGTCCTTTCTGTATGCTCGAATCTCATCAGCGTTGTCGATGTGGATGGGTCCCAAGTTGTCCAATTTTCGCACTTTTCCGTAAAGGAGTTCCTGACATCGGATCGTCTTGCCACCGCGAGAAAGGATCTTTCTGGCTATCACATCGTCCCCCACCTGGCACATACCATCCTCGTTCACGCTTCCCTCAGTGTCTTACTCCACCTTGACGACCACATCAACAGAGACAGCATTAAGAACTTCCCACTCTCTGGTTACGCTGCGCAACACTGGGTCGAGCACGGCCAGTTTAAGGGTGTGTCGTCGACCATTCAAGTTGCCATGGAACACCTTTTCAATCCAGACAAGCCGCACTTCTCGACTTGGGTCTGGATATACGACATAGACGACCCCTGGAGAGGAGACGCGCCTACGACGCACCCAGAACGACCACAGGCAGTGCCATTATATTACGCTGTGCTATGTGGTTTCCGCCAGCTCATAGAACACTTGATCACGAGCTACCCAGGGGATGTCGATGCCAGGGGAGGGTATTACGAGAGTCCGTTGTTCGCCGCGTTCATCAAGGACGACTTCTTCACTTTTTCAATACTTCTTCAACGAGGTGCGGATGTGAATGTTATAGACAAGAGTGGCACGAGCCCACTACACCGAGCATCGGAAAGCGGACGCATTGACATTGTGCGATTGTTACTCGAGCACAATGCGGACGTCGACCTACGAAATACCTCAGGCAGCACACCGTTAGGATTGGCTTCCTTAGCAGCAGAAATAGGGGTAATCCGTCTACTACTGCAGCAGGGGGCAGACGTGAACTCCCAGAATGAAGACGGTGATTCTCCTCTACACGGGGCGGCACAAAATGGACACCTGGATGTCGTCCGGTTCTTAATTGAAAGTGGTGCAGACGTAGGCTCTCGTGATAACGACGGTTGGACTCCTTTATATCCGGCGCTGCGTTTGGGGCATGTCAAGGTGGCAGAACTGCTTATTCAACATGGCGCAGATGTGGACTCTCGTGACAACGATGGTCGGGCTCCTTTATATTCGGCGTCGCGTTCGGGGCATGTCCAGGTGGCAGAACTACTCATTCAACATGGCGTAGATGTGGGCTCTCGTGACAACGACGGTTGGACTCCTTTATATTTGGCGTCGCGTTCGGGGCATGTCAAGATGGCAGATCTGCTCATTCAACACGGCGCAGATGTGGGCTCTCGTCACAATGACGGTCGGACTCCTTTGCATGCCGCATCGTATGGTGGTCATGTCCAGATGGCAGAACTGCTCATCCGGCGTGGTGTAGATGTGGGCTCTCGTGACAGCGGTGGTTGGACTCCTTTGCATTCGGCGTCGCAAGAGGGTCACATCCAGATAGCAGAATTGCTCATTCAGCATGGCGTAGATGTGAGCTCTCGTGACAATGATGGTCGGACTCCTTTGCACGCAGCGTCGCAAGAGGGTCACATCAAGATAGCAGATCTGCTCATTCAACACGGCGTAGATGTGGGCTCTCGTGACAACGACGGTTGGACCCCTTTATATTCGGCATCGCGTTCGGGGCACGTCAAGATAGCAGAATTGCTCATTCAACATGGCGCAGATGTGGGCTCTCGTCACAATGACGGTCGGACTCCTTTGCATGCAGCGTCGTATGGGGGTCATGTCCATATGGCAGAGCTACTCATTCGACATGGTGTAGATGTGGGCTCTCGTGACAGCGGTGGTTGGACTCCTTTGCATTCGGCGGCGCAAGAGGGTCACGTCAAGATGGCAGAACTGCTCATTCAACACCGCGCAGGTGTGGGCTCTCGTGACAACGACGGTTGGACTCCTTTATATTCGGCATCGCGTTCGGGGCAAGTCAAGATGGCCGAATTGCTCATTCAACACGGCGCAGATGTGGGCTCTCGTCACAATGATGGTCGAACTCCTTTGCATGCAGCGTCGTACGGGGGTCATTTCCAGACGGCAGAACTGCTCATTCGACACGGTGTAGATGTGGGCTCTCGTGACAGCGGTGGTTGGACTCCTTTGCATTCGGCGTCGCAAGAGGGTCACGTCAAGATAGTGAAACTGCTCATTCAGCATGGCGTAGATGTGAGCTCTCGTGACAATGATGGTCGGACTCCTTTGCACGCAGCGTCGCAAGAGGGTCACATCAAGATAGCAGATCTGCTCATTCAACACGGCGTGGATGTGGGCTCTCGTGACAACGACGGTTGGACTCCTTTATATTCGGCATCGCGTTCGGGGCACGTTAGGATGGCAGAATTGCTGATTCAATATGGCGCAGATGTGGGCTCTCGTCACAACGATGGTCGAACCCCTTTGCATGCAGCGTCGTATGGGGGTCATGTCCATATGGCAGAACTGCTCATTCGACACGGCGTAGATGTGGGCTCTCGTGACGGCGGTGGTTGGACTCCTTTGCATTCGGCGGCGCAAGAGGGTCACGTCAAGATGGCAGAACTGCTCATTCAATATGGCGCAGATGTGAGCTCTCGTGACAATGATGGTCGGACTCCATTGCATGCAGCGTCACAAGAGGGTCACATCAAGATAGTAGAACTACTCATTCAACACCACGCAGATGTGGGCTCTTGTGACAACGACGGTTGGACTCCTTTGCATTCGGCGTCGCAGGAGGGTCACGTCAAGATAGCGGAGCGGCTCATCCAACATGGCGCAGATGCGTGCTCTCGTGACGATGACGGTTGGACTCCACTGCACTCAGCAATGCTTAACGGCCATCCCGACATCACGAAGCTATTACTTGAACGTGGCGCAGATTGCGGCGACAAGACACCTTTGGACCTCGAGGTCGCAAACTTCCTATCCCGACCCACCATATCCCTGGATGGAGCAGTGGACCCAACTGCCTTGTCAAACAACCCACGAGATCAGCGCCCAGATGTTATGCAGCCGCCAAAGCGACGCGGAAAAAATGTGGAATCCTCCGGCAATGAGCAGCCTTCGCTGTGCACTGCATCAAGAAATGGACAGATTAATGTTGTACGCTCGTTACTTGACCACGGTTCAGATGCCAACGGAAGGGATAGTCTTCGCCGGACCGCATTGGCTATGGCGTCGAAGGTTGGGCAACTCGAAGTGGCAAAATTGTTGATTGAACGCGGCGCGGATGTCAACTCCCGAGACACGGACGGTTGGACCCCGCTGCATTACGCATCACGATACGGGCAACGTGAGGTCGCGCGGTTATTACTTGATCAAAATGCCGATCTGAACGCACGTCAGAGGAACCAGAGGACTGCACTGGATCTTGCATCGTACAATGGAAAACTCGGGATTGTTGAGCTCTTACTAGAACGCGGTGCGAATGCGAATGTTCAGAACGGCTATGGGCGGACCCCAAGACAAGGAGCACTAGTGCAAGGACACAGCAGGATCGCAGAGTTAATAGAGAGGCATATGCATGGAGCCCGTGAAAAGTAGTCCCTACAGGTTCGGGTCCTTTATTCGCCTGATTATTGATTCTTTCCCCATTGCTGACATTGATGCTACTGTTAAGGCTACCCCGGGCGATGACTGTCCTCAATGTTCCTGTACCTGATATCCGATAGCGATAGCAATGTAATACGTGACGCATGACGATGAGTTCGTCAGAAGGGTGTCTCTTCTGGACCGCCGAGGGTGGCCCCATCCTGTCTGTCATATCACCATCCCCGTCTGGCGTGAATAATTCGTACATATGCGCTCCACATGTTCTTCGTCGTCGACCATACCAAGCTAGCTCAAGTTTGTTCCATATCGTATTTAGTGTACCCACTCCCAGAGAGGTAGTGGAGCTCGCTTGCAACCGTGTGTTCGATTTGAAAACCCATACCCACATTGAGCACGGCCATTTTAGCTCCCCCGAGAGTGGCCATTGCGCCGATAAAAATCGACCGCCCCTACCCTCTGTCGTTCTGTGCTTGAGTTGTGTTTGTCAAGTCAGTAGCTGAGGCGGAAAGGGATGGCGTGTTTTTTTTTGTTTTTTGGTTGAAACCATTTTTGTGCGCCTCAAGATCAAGTAGTACTTCTCTATGGACTGAATTGCTACCGATTTACTCCAATATGTTCTTCCTTGTCAGCGTTACTCCTCCCGCTTTCTCCGAGGGTTGGCTTGGCGTCTTGTCAAGTGTTGACATCGCTGGAGCACGTGGTGGGTCTGGGCATAGGAGCCGGTGCGCGTTAGAGTATGCGTACAGATTTGAGCGTTGTTGTCGCGCGCGTGGGTCTATATTGCTTATGTCATCCGGTCTGGTTGAAGCACGGCGTGGGCCCCACCACGGTGTGCATTGAGTGGTCGGTCTTGTGCCTTTCTCGATTCTGTCTCTCAAATACACAAAGTCACACCACAATGAAAAGCCATGCTACCACTCATTAAAAAAAATTATTGCAGGGCCCATCTTTCCTGTGAGTAGCTTGGCCAGTCTAACAAGAAATGAAATGTTGTGGCTTTCGGAGCGGTGTCTGCGGCCCGGGCATCTCGGGCTAGATCTATTGAGATGGCGTGGGGGGTTTAGAAGAGTGAGGTAGCGTGTAAGTACTTGTAACGCATAACCCATACGCTCCTGTTTAGTTCAGTATCATGCTGCCTCCTGGACGCCCCCCGCCTCATCCTGCAGGGAAAAGAAAGTACCTGAACAAATGTTGACCTACTTGATGGATTGATTCCCGTTTTTTTTCCCCTTCGTCGACAAGTTTTACCGTCCCAACTGTCCGCCATGCAATTTGGTTTCCTATGCAACTGATGCAGGAGGGAGCACCGCATGTATGACGTCAAGTATCCTGAGGAGCCAGGAGTTAGCGAAATGTAACAGATCGCTACGAAAAGCGATCTTTTGAGGCACCACAGTTTACGTCATCAGTTTGCCAGTGCCAGTGGTTGGTTGAGCATAGCCCCAGAGAATCAGATATCAGGCTTGTCAAGGCTAGATTGCAAAGCCGAGTTCACCCCAGCGACACGAAGAGACCCCGAGTAGGTTGTCGTATACAAGTATGGCATCGGATGGAGAAATCCCGCCAAACGAGTGGATGGCGGAGGTGTGACTATTGGGAGGGTGGTGGTGATCAGCCTATACAGGTTGAAGATCGGAAGGGTTGTCATTAGGCGACCCATACGGAGTCCACCAAACCGTCCCCGAGTCTCCCTAGGTCTCCAACACACTCATCAAAAGTTGTCTTTTCTTTCTCCATTCGCGTATATACGCTATGCACGTCTTCTCCCATTTAGCCCTGCTCACGAGCGGGCTTCGCGATTGTGGCAGGCACGCTCTCATTTGGCGACCCATCGCCAACTGTCAACGCAAGCAAGGTACAGAGAATAAGGAGCTGAGATGCACCCAGAGATACACCCATGCTCCCTTGTCGTGGACGAGTCCCCAAACGCACCTTGTATCCTGCAGTGTAAGGTCTTGGAGGTAAACTCGTCGCGTGCCCTTGAGGCAGTCCCGCCGGAACGCCGGAACAAGACGTGTGACCTTCCCCGATTGTGCAAGCATAGAACACCCAAATAAGTAGTACAGGACCTTTCCAGAAGCGCAATTCCCGAAATACAGCGTCATCCTGTGCACACCCATCCGCTCAAGCCTCTAGTACCATATGGGCAGGTGCCACGCTAGTTTCTGGACTCATGCAAGTGACTGGCATGGTCGAATTTGGCACGCAGGAGTGCGAGAAGACGTCATGATGTCGATCCTCAGCATTGCGCCTGGATGGGTATTGGCATACGTGTTGAATAGATCAGGAAGGATCAGGAAAAAACAGAATGCAATACGCCGACTGGGGGTGACACGAGGAAAGGGCGTTGGAGTACCACGCCTACGCGCTTTGAGCTTAGTCTTGTAAGGGATGATTGCGGCCGCACTCAGGTGCACTTTTGAGGGGTGGACTACCTCCGCGCTCGGCGTGGGGCACAGAGGCGAAAACAAGTGTCAGGAGTGGTCACGTGACACACGGACGGAGCGGAACTCGACGAGCACTTCAGCTACAGGAATTGTGCAAAATAGACCCTAGTCGGATACTTGTACATTCCTCTTGACTGGAACCACCTAGCGTGGATCAGGAGCTAAAGTATGCTAAAGTATATCTTCAGCAGCTCCACAAATATTCCAGTGCTATCACTGCGAGCCCCTGGTCCCCAAAAGATTGCAGAAATATCAGCTGACCCTCCAAATGAAAACGCGTTGCCATTGGATTCATTCCGTAACCTGCAGGCCTTGGAGTGCATTGACATTGACCCGCGCACGCTCCTTGGCTGGGACAGGCTCTCAGAGAGCTTGTGGAGTCTCACAGTGAAACGCAGTGGGCTCGATGACGTATCCGATTTATTCATCAATGCGATGATTGCCGATTCTGCCCGGAGACAAGCTATCCCTTCTCTGGATCCCTCTAATCTTTCGCGGCGGCCATCATTCCATAGCACGCGTCTTACCGGATTCTGTGGCAGAAAATGTGGAGGAAACGATAACGGTCGTCACACCAACGAGCAACGACCCACCCTGGATTCCTTCACCCACCGGGTCCTCCGTCTCACTCCAGTTACCATCGTCTAAGTGGGCATTCCTCAGGCATCTTTCGCTGACCGATAACGCATTGACCTTCGTTCCGACTGAATCGCTCCTTCATCTCTCTTTGCTCACCCACCTCAATTTATCCTCGAATTTGCTCGTTTCAATCCCTCCTGGCTTATACAACCTCGTCTCACTCAACCTGTCAGATAACATGATTGATTCTGTCCTGGGAATTTACAAGAAACTGGGTCAGGTGCTTGCACTCAACCTGTCCCGCAATCGCCTGGATTTGCTTTGCGGTCTAGAGCGGCTCATGGCACTGGAGCGCGTGGACGTCAGACACAATCAATTGGAGGAATCGGGAGAGGTGGGCCGACTCCCCTTGTTACCGGATATCACCGAGGTGTGGGTGGAGGGCAACGATTTCACGGAGATCGAGAGTGACTACCGCGTCAAGTGCTTCGACTTTTTCTGGAAGGAGGGGAAGTCGATACTTCTGGACGAGACGCCGGCCGGGTTTTACGAGAGAAGGAGCCTGACTTCCCCCCCCCACCAGAACAGATGAACTCCACGCGGCCTACGTCCAAGGCTTATTCGCCACCGGCGCAAAAACCAGGAAAAAGCGGACGAAGCGCATCGTGCACCTGGACGCAGACCCGGCGCGGCGAACGCGAATGCTGCTGGCACGTGGATCACGGTAGAGGAGCCAAACGAGTATATCGGCTCTCCCGCTCTGGCGACGCGGTCTCCAGGCGCAGCGTCGGCGTCGTTGCACCCTGCACCCGAGGCACCTCCCGCACCCGCGCCCGCGTTCGCGTCGCCCCTACCCGCGGAGGACAGACGTCGTCCCACCTCAGCCACCCAAGCGCCGGCGCTGGCATTGGCGGAGTCTGACGGCCCGCCGTCGCCCGTGCTGGGGCACCCGCCGCCGGATCGCATGATGAGCATGCGGGTGTCGGCGCGGCGATCTGCGGCACGACGGGCGCGCGCTGCTGCGTCCGTGTTCGAGGCGCCGGGGAAGGCGGAGGAAGGGATGGGGGAGGAGATCAACGAGGCGGATGCGTTCCGGGCGCGGATCGAGGCGCTCAGATCGGAGATGGGGGACGGTTGGTTGAAGGTGTTCAGTCAGAGCCACGCTGGAAGGTCTGGATAGTGTTTAGTTTAGTCACGGTTTAACTACAGTACTGTATGTCGGTCTTGTTTGTACGTATGGGATACCACCACACTTAAATCCTATATTTTCACAGGTCACTCACGGCGATGATTTGGAGATGGTGAGGACGATAATCGTTGCTTCATTGTAAGTAGGAACTCCGACATGGCAGACGTTCGTAGCTATCCGGGCAGGCGTCACCACTGGTAGCATCTAGTCACTGGCAGGTGCGTTGCTGCAGCCGCTGAGACTGATAACCCTGTGGGCCTGACGAAATGTCTTCACCATCATGTCATCGCCGAACGCGCTAGTGAGGCCAAGGCTTGTGAAACGAGTGGCATTACTAGATCAAGTGAAAACCGAACAGTGCTTCAGCGGCAGCTGCAAGGTTTTTCACGGGTCTCTGTTGTACATTACTGTGCGAACGTCGCATACCTGTGAGTCAGACATGGAGGGAAGGGCACGGCATGCAAGAACCGCAGTGGAGGAACGAGATAGAACGACGACTGCCGAATAAGGCAGCGGCGGATGCATTGCACCACCAGTCTCGACAATCTCAGCATAGACTCGCGTGCAGTAGTGAGAGTACGGTTAGCTGAGATGCAGCTGGCGAAATCAGATTTCGGGATCTGTGACGGCGGACTGGGGGCGACCACGGGTAACTTATACTTTTGGCCCAACTTGGTACGTGTTGGCACCAGGGCGCGAGCCACCGCACCCACCAGACGATTTGGTCCGACGAGCAAGGGGTGTGGCTTGCATACCTCAATTGGGTCGCGTACAGCTAGGTGAATGACACCGGCAACTTTGCCGACTAGCACAGATAAAAATGTCGAAATTGTCGGGGCAATCTTCGCAATCGACATGTTCCCGTCTGTGCCACTCAAGGTAACACGACAAAGAAAACATATGTGATGCACTGGCTTTGACTCTTATCGTCAAAGTGTACAAGGAAAACATCGGCGCTTTGGTCCACACGAGGCTGCATAGCCCGGCGCTAGTGCTTGTTGTGAGTCTTCCCCCCAACCACTTCGTACAACCACCATCGAATCGGCTGACTCACCGCAGCGTATCTCTTCCAGGAACAGTATACAAAATGTCTACATCATTTCGAGTGATCCTCGATAAAGCTCTCGCCGACTACTGTGACCAGATTGACATAGAACTCGACAGGCACCCTTTTGTCGACGAGCTTCGAGGCCACGATTCTCCTGACGACGTCCTTAAGCTACTCGAAGACAAGGCGAAAGCATTCAAAGTCTATCGGGATGGAAATCGTAAGTTGATCATCTGGCTTAGCCCAGTAGTGCAGGTCATTCATAAGCTTTCTGGTGTTCTTGGCGAATCTGTGAGTTTAATGAACCGAATGCGTTGGTTCTTCCTCTTGACATTTTCACCTTCCCGCTACCAGTTTCAACCAGCAAAAGCAATCTTTGTTGGCGTGGATGTTCTAATCACCGTCTGTATCCTTTGACGTTCTCCGCCTACGTATTTTCTGATCCACATACCCCAGGCAGCCGACGGTGTCAGCTCAAGCTACGATGCACTTGTCGACTTGTTCGAATGTATCGGAAACTTCCTCAAACGTCTTCGGATCTATACCGATATCCCGTTGACACCTTCGATGACGGATATAATCGCACAAATAATGGTCGAGTTACTCTCTGTGTTTGCCCTCGCTACCAAGCAAATTAGACAAGGCAGATTCAGTAAGCAGGGTGTCATATTCAATACACGATAGCTTAACGTGGCATAGAGAAATTCGCAAAGAAGCTGTTAGGAGAGTGCGAGATTGAGGCTGTGCTGCGGAGGCTTGACCGTCTCACTCATGAGGAGGGCCGGATGACCGTCGTGCAGACCTTTGCAGTAGTCCACGGACTTATGAATAATGTGAAAGTAGTCATGAACGGTACGCAATGCTTGCTTGCTTGGCAAAGGACATGCAGCCGAGATATTGTCCTGGTAGATGGTAAAGCATCAACGGACGGCATCCGGAAGGCTCTAGGTATGCTTTTACACATTCGCAAGTTGGTGTTGCATAAGCTGACCACGATAATAGATGCGATGCAACAAATGGCGGGTGATATAAACAAGATGAGACGTTCGTTGTCAATCGATACTCCTATTGTCGACCGATGGTGCTTATACGAGTCGCAGGGAACCAATTGCAAAAGGAGTCCAAAGACTGGCTCTGCCCTCCAGATCCGTCGAAGAACTACAACATTGGATGCAAATTCCATCAAGATGGAACCGCCACATGGTTCTTCCGGGAGAACGTCTTTACTGAGTGGAATGCAAAGGGATCCTTTCTGTGGATCCATGGAAAACGTGCGTTTTTAACATTAGCCTTGCGATGACCCTAATCCCTTCCGCATTATGTAGTTGGTTCTGGAAAGAGTATTTTGCTGTAGGCCTCGTCCCACTACCCCCGTAATAATTATTCACGCACCCTACTAGTTCTTCTATCATCCGAAAAATCGACGGCGAACGCAAGGCGGGATTAGCATCAATGGCGTACTTTTATTTTGATTTCAGGGACACCGAGAAGCAACACTTGCGCGGACTCCTCTCGTCTCTTGTTTTTCAGCTCAGCGCTGGGTCTGATCCCTGCTATCGAATTTTGTCCCGTTTATATTCGGATCACGCTGAAGGCACATGGGAGCCTTCAGAAGAAGCGCTCTCGCAATGTCTCCTGGAAATGCTCGAAGTGCCAGGACAGCCAGGACAGCCCGCGATGTACATCATTATAGACGCTCTCGACGAATGCCCCAACGTCTCCGGGTTGCCAACCCCGCGCGAACAGGTACTCAAGTTTCTGGGGCGTCTTGTCAAGTTAAAGCTTCCGAGTGTGCACATATGCGTCTCTAGCCGTCCAGAGATCGACATTCGAGACACTCTCCAACCCTTGGCGCTTTTCCGTATGTCCCTTCACGATGAAGGTGGACAAAAGGCAGATATTTCTTCATACATCAACGTGGTCGTGCACTCTGATCAGAAGATGCGAAGATGGAGAGAAGGAGACAAGCAGTTGGTGATCGATACGCTCTCAGATAAAGCAGATGGGATGTGAGTGATAGCCGTCATGGTTTCTCGAAACAATCGCATAATTAATGGCACCCACAGGTTCAGATGGGTTTTCTGCCAGTTGGAGATACTACGTCGGACCTCACCTGCGCATCTCCGGAGAGCTTTGAATGATATACCGAAGACGTTGGACGAAACGTACGAACGCGCGTTGCTGGCGATTGATGAAGAGACGCGACAGTACGCACAGCGCCTCTTCCAATGCCTTGCCGTATCAATTAGACCACTTCACGTGGACGAGCTTGCGGATATTTTGGCGGTACAGTTCGATGAAGGAGCGCTTCCCGAGTTCAACCCCGACTGGCGACTAGGCGATGCGGAGGAAGCTGTTCTTTCTGTATGCTCCAACCTCGTCAGCGTTGTCGATGTGGACGGCTCCCAAGTTGTCCAATTTTCGCACTTTTCCGTAAAGGAGTTCCTGACATCGGATCGTCTTGCCACCGCGAGGGAGGATCTTTCTGGCTATCACATCATTCCCCACCTGGCACATACCATCCTCGCCCATGCGTCCCTCAGCGTCTTACTCCAGCTCGACGACCACATCGACAGAGACAGCATTAAGAACTTTCCGCTGTCTGGTTACGCTGCGCAACACTGGGTCGACCACGGCCGGATTGAGGGTGTGTCGTCGAGCATTCAAGTAGCCATGGAACACCTTTTTAATCCAGACAAGCCACACCTCTCGACTTGGATCTGGATATACGACATAGACGACCCCTGGAGAGGAGACGCCCCTACGATGCACCCAGAACGACCGCAGGCAACGCCATTATATTACGCTGTGCTATGTGGTTTTCGCCAGCTCATAGAATACTTGATCACGAGCTACCCAGGGGATGTCGATACCAGGGGAGGGTACTACGAGAGTCCATTGTTGGCTGCGTCCGTCATGGAAGACTTCTTCACTTCTTCAATACTTCTTCAGCGAGGTGCGGATGTGAATGTCATAGACAAGAGCGGCACAAGCCCACTGCACCGAGCATCACAAAGTGGATGCATTGACATTGTGGAGTTGTTACTCGAGCACAATGCAGATGTCAACCTACGAAACACCTTGGGCAGGACACCGTTAAGATTGGCTTCCTTTGCAGGGGAAATGGAGGCGTCGCGTCTACTACTTCAGCAAGGGGCGGACATGAACTCCCAGGATGAAGAGGGTTTTTCACCACTACACGGAGCGGCACAAAATGGACATCTGGATGTCGTTCGGTTCTTAATTGAAGGTGGTGCAGGCGTAGGCTCTCGTGATAACGACGGTTGGACTCCTTTACTTGTGGCGTCGCAAAAGGGTCACGTCCAGATGGTGGAACTGCTTATTCAACATGACGCAGACGTGGGCTCTCGCGATAGCGAGGGTTGGACTCCTTTACATGCAACATCGTACGGGGGTCATATCCAGACCGCAGAACTGCTCGTTCAACGTGGCGCAGCTGTGAACTCTCGTGACAACAAAGGTTGGACTCCTTTATACGCAGCATCGTATGGGGGTCATACCCAGACTGCAGAACTACTTGTTCAACGTGGCGCAGCTGTGGACTCTCGTAACAACAAAGGTTGGACTCCTTTACATGCAGCATCATATGGGGGTCATATCCAGGCGGCAGAGCTGCTTATTCAATGTGGCATAGATGTGGACTCTCGTGATAACAAAGGTTGGACTCCTTTATATTCGGCGTCGCGTTCAGGGCATATCAAGACGGCCGAACTACTCATTCAACACGGTGCAGATGTAGGTTCTCGTCACAACGACGGTCGGACCCCTTTGCATGCAGCATCCTTTGGGGGTCATATCCAGACCGCAGAGCTGCTCATTCAACACGGCGCAGATATGGGCTCCCGTGATAGCGGCGGTTGGACTCCTTTGCATTCAGCAGCGCTCAACGGTCAGCCCGACATCATGAAGTTCCTACTCGACCATGGCGCAGATTGTAACACACGCAATGACGACGACAAGACACCTTTGGACCTGGCCACCGACAATCAGATACTCGAGGTCGCAAACTTCCTATCCCGACACATGATGTCTCTGGACGGAGCAGTGAATCCAACTGCTTCATCAACCAACCCACAAGATCATCGCCCAGATGTTGTGCAGACGCCGCGACAACGTGGAAAAAATGCGGAACCTTCCGACAATGAGCGGCCTTCACTGTGCACTGCGTCAGCAAATGGACAGATTGACATTGTACGATCGTTACTTGACCATGGTTCGGACGTCGACGAAAGGGATAGCCTTCGCCGGACCGCATTAGCTGTGGCGTCGGCGTTTGGGCAACTCGGAGTGGCAAAATTGTTGATTGAGTTTGGCGCGGATGTCAACTCCCGAGACACGAACGGTTGGACCCCATTGCATTGCGCATCACGGGACGGGCAAGCCCACGTCGCGCGGTTATTACTTAACTATAATGCCGACGTGAACGCTCGCCAGAAGAACCAAAGGACTGCACTGGATCTTGCATCGCACAACGGAAATCTCGAGATTGTTGAGCTCTTACTAGAACGTGGTTCAAATGCGAATGTTCAGAATGGATACGGGCGGACTCCAAGACAAGAAGCACTTGTGCGAGGACACGGCAAGATTGCAGAGTTATTGTCGAGGCATATGCATAGTGGCCGTGAAATGTAGTCCATTGGAGAACACGGGGCCACCCTACGGGTTCGGGTCCGTTATTCGCCTGAGTATTGATTCGTATCGCATTACTGACATTGACGATACTATGAAGGCTAACCTGGGCGATGACTGTCCCTGTATCCGATATCCGATAGCGATAGCAATGTAATACGTCACGCGTCACGCGGCGATGTATTATTTGAAGGGTGTCTCAATCTGCCCGTATCCTTCATTTCTGCTCTATTCTGTCGGTCATGTCACCATCCCCGTCTGGTGTGAATAATTCATATATACATGTTCCACATATCCTTTGGCCATACCAGGCCAGCTTAGGTTTTTTCCATGTCGTATCGAGTACACACACTTCCAGAGAGGTAGCGGAGCTCACTTGCAAGTGTATGTTTGATCTGAAAAATACATATCCACATGCCCATGGTCATTTTAGCTCCTCCGAGAGTGGCCATTGCGTTGAGCGAAATCGACCGCCCTCCCCTCTGTCATTTTGGGCTAACACACATCCTTCCTCAGGTACCATATGGCCGCCATGACCCTCACTACGATAGCCATCCCCGTCACTGTACCCTATCGCCGAAATCGCTGAGAAGCTTTCCCCTGGGTCCAAAGGTGAGGCCTCATTTCCCCTTCTTCTCTCCTACGGAGCCTGCTCCCAAGTCGGTTTTCCCCGATGGTGGGATGGCAAGACCTTTACCAAGACTTCCGAAGGCTACCAAGTAAAGTTACAAAGCACCCGTTGTTTCTGGTTTTCTCTTTCTCTTTCTATCTCTTTGTTCCTACATCCCCTTGCCTTGCACGGAATCGTGGTAATCGCGATTGCTCTCCGCCAGCCTTCCATGCTATCCTCTTCACTATATCCTTTCCTTTCGCTTGTCAACCTCCGGATCGCCCTCGTCTGCTGACAATTCGGCCCGCTGCCCAGCAGCTATTGTGGCAGCCACAAGGTGATTACGGAATTCAACCATGTACTGTTCAACCGGGACTACAAACTAGATATCCTCTCTGAGGGACCCGACCACCCCGCATGATGCAGGACCTGGGCAAAGGTTATCTTTCACGTGCGCAGGCCTGGGGAAAGCTGAGACGGTAGTGTGATAAACATGCAAAATAGAGAAGATCAGATTTAAGGAGACAAAAGATTCGTGTCCGCTGTCCTCCGCCTAACTTCATTCCGCTTTCCACCTATCTCTTATCCTCTTTCTCCCTGCCTCTGTCTGCATCTACACCGCACCTTCGTCCGTTTCTGTACGTATGTGCCTCTCTGACCACTATTACGACACCGCCCTCGCTCTCTCGCTCTCCATCCTAACTCCCATGCCGCCTCTAAGTGCATTTCCTGTACACTGCGCCGCTCATGGCTCGGAATATGTAAATTCTTATCCCGGTTGTCCCAGCCGTCTCAGCTGCACCAGTCCCGCTTTGGCTTGCTGCCCGCCTGTGCAAAGAGAACCTGGCCCACATCAAATATACGACACATGTGCTGGAGGACACCGAACCCAGAACACCAAATCTGAATCTCTTGGCTGCCTACGGTAGTTGCCACGAAGAGACCGCCTGTATCTTGTAGTGGGTGCCAGATAGGCTAGTTCCAGTCGGTGGCGAACAGTCGTATGGTGACAAGTGATAAGGTACGTTGGGTTGTGTTTGTCAAGTCAGTAGCTGAGGCGGAAAGGGATGGCGTGTTTTTTTTTGTTTTTTTTGGTCGAAACCATTTTTGTGCGCCTCAAGATCAAGTAGTACTTCCCTATGGACTGAATTACCACCGATTTACTCCGATATGTTCTTCCTTGTCAGCCTTACTCCTCCCGCTTTCTCCGAGGGTTGACCTGGCGTCTTGTCAAGTGTTGACCTCCCTGGGGCACGTGGTGGGTCTGGGCATAGGAGTCGATGCGCGTTAAAGTATGCGTCTTGGTATGTTGGTCTTGAGACAGATTTGAGTGTTGTTGTCGCGCGCGCGGGTCTATATTGCTTATGTCATCCAGTTTCTTTCTCGTGTCTTGACCTCCGGCTGGGCGTGGGGTGTGCATTGAGTACTATTGAGTGGTCGGTCTTGTACCTTTCTCGATTCCGCTTCTCAGATACGCAAAGTCACTCCACAACAAAAAGCCATGCTACCACTCATTAAAAAAAATATGATTGCAGAGCCCATCTTTCGTGTGACTAGCTTGGCCAGTCTAACAAGAAATGAAATGTTGTAGGCTTTTGGAGCGGGGTCCGCGGGCCGGGCATCTCGGGCTGCGTCTACTCTATTGAGATGGCGTGGGGGGTTTAGAAAAGTGAGGCAGCGTGTAAGTGCTTGTAACACATAACCCACGCGCTCCTGTTTAGTTCAGTATCATGCTGCCTCCTGGACCCCCCCCCCCGCCTCATCCTGCGTGGAAAAGAAAGGACTTGAACCTACTTAGTGGATTGATTCCCGTTTTTTTTCCCCTTCGTCAACCAGTTTCACCATCCCAACTGTCCGCCATGCAATTTGGTTTCCTATGCAACTGATGCAGGAGGGAGCACCGCATATATGACGTCAAGTATCCTGAGGAGCCAGGGGTTAGCGAAATGTAACAGATCGCTACGAAAAGCGATCTTTTGAGAGGCACCACAGTTTATGTCATCAATTTACCAGTGCCAGTGGTTGAGCATGGCCCCAGAGAATCAGATATCAGGCTTGTCAAGGCTAGATTGCAAAGCCGAGTTCGCCCCAGCGACACGACAAGACCCCGAGTAGGTTGTCATACACAATTACGGCATCGGATGGAGAAACCCCGCCAAACCGAGCGGATGGTGGAGGACGTGTTACTGTTGGAAGGGTGATGGTGATCAGCCAATACAGGTTGAAACTCGGAAAAGTTGATATTAGATGACCCGCACAGAGTCCACCATACCGTCTCCGCGTCTCCCCAAGTCTCCAGCACTCTCCAAAAGGTGCCTGCTCCTTCTCCATTCGCATAACTACGCTACGCACGTCTTCTTCTCCCATTTAGCCCCCTCACGAGCGCTCTCCGCGATTGTGGCAGGTACGCCCTCATTTGGCAACCTATCATCAACTATCGACACAAGAAAGGTACTGAGAATAAGGAGCTGAGATGCGCCCAGAGATATACACTCATTCCCCCTTGTCATGGATGAGTCCCAAAACGCACCTTGTATCCTGCAGTGTGAGGTCTTGGAGGTGAATTTGTCGCATGCCCTTGGGGTAGTCCCGGCGCGACGCCGCGACAAGACGGATGACCTTCCCCGATTCCGCAAGCGCGGACCACCCGTAAAAGTAGTACGGGTCCTTTCCAGAAGCGCGCTTCCCGAAATACAACGCGTCGTCCCACGCGCACGCATCCGCTTAGGACTCTAGTACCACATGGGCAGGTGCCACGCTAGTTTCTGGACTCATGCAAATGACTGGCATGGTCGAATTTGGCGCGCAAGGGTGCGAAAAGACCACTCATGGTGTCGAGTTTCAGTGTTACGCCTAGATGGGTCGTGGCGTACGTGTTGAATAGAGCAGGAAGGATTAGGGAGACAGAAGGCAATACGCCGACGGGGGGGGGGACACGAGGAAGGACGTTGCAGCACCATGCTTGCGCGCTTTGAGCTTGGTCTTGTAAAGGGTGATTGCGGCTGCACGCAGGTGCACTTTTGAGGGGTGGACTACCTCCGAGTCCGCGCTCGTGGGCACAGAGGCGGGAATAAGTCAAAGACGTGGTCACGTGACACGCGCACGGAGCGGAACTCGACGAGCACTTCAAGGATTGTGCAATACACCCTAGTCGGATACTCGTACATTCCTCCTATGCACGCGTGAGTAGATGGGCGTCCTGAAGAGAGATGGAATACCAACTGCGCTCTCTGGTGAGAACTCCTCTCAGCTCCCGCTTGTCGGCGGAGAGGTGCTTTTAGAAGGTGTAAGAATGACCCCGCTTGGTGGCTGCGTTGATGTCCACATGAGATGCAAAGAGGGTTGAAACGCGATGAAGGTGGTCTAGAGGACTTTGATACTTTGGTCTGTGATGGTCAACGAACGGGGATGGCTCCGTTGGCTGCGACGAACCATCAAATATGTGCGGTTTCCGAATCAGGTGATCAGCGGCACTACGTAGATCAACCTATAGTTGTGAAAGGGAGTCGACGTCTGATAATTTGGGGTGGACCACGGCAACATCACCTGGGTTAGCTGCGCCAATTCAATTCCCCATTCCCATCCCCGAGCCCAAGCGCTCTGAATAAGGGTGTACGCGATGCCACCCCTGCATCAGAATACAGTACCAGTCATCCGCAGTGAGACATTCATTTTTAGTGAGCTCGAGCATATAGCACCTGTCATCATGTCATCAACCTCAAGGTCCTCTCTGGCAGCTGAGACAATAATTACTCGAAGCGTCAGGAGTCCCTCGACTGGCAACAGCAAAAGATATGGGGTTAGTCGGAGCAGTCTGAGAAAGGCGCACGCATACTTTGGGGTTAAGACCCCAAGGTTCGAATGCGCTGTCTTGAGCAGTGTTCCAAAGATATGATCAAGCGGCCTGGGTGAGGTGGCGTGCCGGCTGTAGGTATCGCCTTCGATACGAGCTCAGATAGCCGTTGCGCCGGGGTGTTCGAGAAGCCCACCGAGTAGCTTATCTTTGATGGCAAACAGAAGTTCTCGTAAGAGTAAGTCCCCCAGGCAAAAGCAACATAGTGAAGGCCCAAACGTAGGAGGCTCCGGCGTCATCGTTCGTGGCTCTCTTCCGGTACCCGAGGCGGCCATAACATGTGTAACACTCTAACTCTGACACGACTTCGGACTGGTGAGTGTCAGCGACCGAGCCGAGCATTGTAGGTCAAAGGTTACACCGTGACAAGGGGAAATTGTCAACGTCGAAGATACGGTATCTGAAATGTGTCTTCCGACGATGATTTGTTTTCCTGTATAATCTCGCACATTCCTTGTCTCCTTTGCGTGAATGGAACCCGGGCCAACTGAATGAGATTTCTTCGAGGGCAGTGCCCGGGGTCCTGATCTCGGTCCCATGGACACGGCCGGGGCCACTGTTTCGTTTCGGTTTCGGCCTCCTTCACCGCCTGTGCAACCACCAGCACACTCACCCTTTTCTCTTTCTCGTCGCTCTCTTTTTTTTTTCAATTAATGGGTGCAAATCTCTCCAAAGCCCTCGGTATGCCATTTCTTTCACTCAGGTTCTTATCGTCTGAAATTCACGTCTTCTCTCTCCTGGTGACTGTTCTGCCAGGCCGCTTGTTTGGCAGCAAGGAGATGAGGTTGTTGATGTTGGGTCTGGATGCTGCGGGAAAAACAAGTAAGGAACTGCTGTTTGGCTCTTCATTCAATGTATCCCTCTGTCATCAAGTGAGCTAACAGCGGACCAACAGCGATCTTATACAAGCTCAAGCTGAATCAATCCGTCACAACTATCCCAACAGGTCTGCTCTGCAACAGAATCCGCCGTTTTCTCCCTTTTTTTTTTGACATGGTTTATCTTTCAGTCGGTTTCAACGTCGAGACTGTCACATACAAGAACGTCAAGTTCAATGTGTGGGATGTTGGAGGCCAGGACAAGATTCGTCCCCTCTGGAGACACTACTACACCGGCACCCAGGGCCTAGTGTTCGTCGTTGATAGTCAGGATAGGGAAAGGATAGACGAGGCGAAGCAAGAGCTTCACCGTATTCTGACCGATAGAGAGATGAAGGAGTGCTTATTGCTTGTGTTCGCGAACAAACAAGATCTACCAGGAGGTACGCTTCCTCCATTCGTTCACATATCCTCGATTCCCATTTTTCTACCCCAAGCCATGTCTCCTGCCGAAGTCACCGAGAAGCTGGGTCTTCATCGGATGCGTGATCGTTCATGGTATGTCCACCCGAGGTAAGAACCGCAAAGCAGTCCACTCCGCGCATCGAATTGACCTTCCCCTCCCGCCGCTCCAGTTGTGCCACTACAGGGGAAGGCTTGTTCGAAGGGCTGCAGTGGCTATCGCAGAACGTTAAGAAACGTCAGCAAGAACTTTTTTTCTCGCCGCGTAACCCAGCTCATCCAGTTTTACTGCTTCACAGAGCCTTGACTTGTCTGCGATACGCCCTCCATTTTGCCTCCGTTCTATGCTATACCCTATACCGTTCTGCTGATCTCGGCTTGTTTCATGGCCTATGCATGACGACCCAGACCCGACTATACACTCTCATACATACATACGTGTCCATGTCATGTTCTCCAGTACCTCCCCCCGCGTCTTTGTGTACCTGGATACTTTTTCCTTTCAAATTTCGTTTCTCTCACGACTAAACCCTGGGAAGCCTCTCATCGTCCCTTAGTAATTACATAAGTGTGTGTCTGCCTGTTATTGCGAAATACGCACGCCTTCTCGAATCTCATCTAAGTCGACGGCCGCGGGCCACGTACTGTGAGGCTCTCCCTCTAACCCGGATTCTCCTTTCTCAGACACCATGATCACTGCGATGGTAGCAGCGTTGAGACCCATGCTTTCCAGGGGCTTCACTTCACATTCCGTCAATGGCTTTACTGGTGCTGTGGGAAACACCCCCCTCGTGAGGCGCTGCTCTCCCCCGTCCTGCAGGTGCATCGTGTCTAAGTGCTGTGGACGCAGATATACCTGAAGAGTCTCTCGGAGAAGACAGGCTCAAAAATATACGGCAAAGCAGAGTTCCAGAACCCCGGGGGTAGCGTGAAGGACAGAGCAGCGCTTGGCGTCATCGAAGCAGCGGAGGCCGACGGTCGGTGAGTTCGTCGTTCTCCCCTTTCCGTCTCTCGAGACAGTTCCACCAAGCGAGCGGCTGACATGACGTTCTCGACCGGAAATCAAAATATTCAATTTCATCTTTCGTTTGGGGGGGTGTTTGTTATACGTGATGCAGACTCAAGCCTGGCGGCACGGTCGTCGAAGGGACCGCGGGGAACACGGGCATCGGCCTCGCGCACGTCTGCCGTGCCCGGGGCTACCGGTGCGTCATCTACATGCCGGACACGCAGAGCCAGGAGAAGACCGATCTGCTGCGGATGCTGGGCGCGGAGGTGCGCGCCGTGCCCGCGGTGCCGTACGACGACGCGCGCAACTACAACCACCAGGCGCGCGACTATGCGCGCGCGACGCCCGGCGCGGTCTGGACGGACCAGTTCGACAACACCGCGAACGCGCACGCGCACTACCGCTCGACGGGCCCCGAGATATGGGCGCAGACGCAGGGCGTCGTCGACGCGTTCGTTGCCGGCACCGGCACCGGCGGGACGCTCGCGGGCGTCGGGCGGTACTTGAAGGAGAAGAGCGCTGGGAAGGTGCAGGTGTGGCTCGCGGACCCGCCGGGCAGCGTGCTGCACGCCTACGTGACGAGCGGGGGCAAGCTGATGGAGAGGACCGGGAGCTCCATCACGGAAGGTAGCGCGCGTCTCCTGTCTCCTGTCTCCTGTCTCCTGTCCCTGACCCCTCTTGGTTCATCTCCTTGTTCTTTCTGTCGGCGCGTGCCCTCTTCGCGTTCTTTGTGCATAGGGATCGGCCAGGGCCGCGTCACGAATAACCTCGGCACTTTCGTCGACAAGCTCGATGGCGCACTCCATATATCAGACGCGAAGTCGATCGCGATGGTGTACGATATCCTCGACTCGGAGGGCTTGTACATTGGTGCAAGCTCCGCGCTCAATGTGGTGGCGGCGTATGAACTCGCCCAGAAGTTAGGCCCAGGTAAAGTGACAACCCTTCGCGTTCGTTGTATGTGATCTCATTGAACGGCGCCAGGTAAAACAATCACGACAATACTCTGTGATGGGGCATACCGGTACCAAAGTAGGCTGTTTTCAAAGAAGTGGATAGAGTCGAAAGGTTTGGCTGGCGCAATACCTGAACATCTGAAGAAGTACTCTGTCTTAGACTAGAGTTTTCTTGAGCTTGTGCTACGACATGATGTCTGGTGTGTTTGAGTAAAGTTCAGCGTCGGTTATAAAGCTATATATAAAGCTTTGGGACAACCTACATCTGTATAGCCCGTAGCGCACAAGCAGATGAACGAGGTCAGTCCTGCACTCCTCCATGGTTCAGATCGGATATGAAATCCAAATGGCCCGCGCCTCAGTACACAGGATTGTTATTGGTATGAAACACGTCAATTCAGCACGCTGACAACGTGCGTGCGATATAACACTCTAGTTACCCTCACAAGAAAAGTATTACGCCAGCTACTCGCTCTTCGTCCACCCGCCCAGTTCAATAGCAAATGCCACAGCGAGCTTAGAAAACTCAAGAGCGTGTGTAAAGCTGAACTCGGGAGAGATATCAATACGGCTGCCATGTCGTGATGAGTAAAATCGTGGAGAATTTAAAATAGTAACATACTCGTTCACAGAGTGAATGTTCTTGTTCGAGTTCTCGAACGCGCTCTCTAACAAATGTATCTCGTTATGTAATGCCCAAGGAAAACAAGCAGAGTCCGTACCAATCGTGAATGAGCTGCGGTAGCCAGCCTTACTCCAAGATGCACTGCAAGACAGTCCGATTCGGTGTTAGAACTAGGGAAAGAAATGAAACTTACTGGTCGCTGCAGGCGTAGCCGCACTGGGTCTCTACATACGGTATATCCAGGTACGCGCCGACAAGCTTCTTGTTCAGATCCGTGACTCTGTACCATCTGATTCAGCCAGCCGCGGAGGGTGTAAAAATAGACGTCACATACTCCGGGTCAACATAGTCAACGATGATCCCAACTTCCTCCCGAGTGTTGTTCTTCACCCAAGCAGTCATATCGAACTAGAAATCAACATTAATACCCTAGCAGACCCATCTAGTAAAATCATTCCCACCTGACTCATTGCAATCACATTGACCCCCCTCTTTTCATAGTCCTTTGCCACTGCCTGCGAACCGAGCAACCCACCTTCCTTTGGGAAGGCATTCTGCTTCGATATCATATCGATGTGAGGCATACCGAGGAACTCACCTCCGCTGAGTACCAATGGAACTCGACATGCTGAATAGGGCGGAAGCCGGACGTGATCAATCCACGGTAAGCCTCGAGGATCGTGACCGTGCCAGAGCCATCATCGTCAGCACCTGCGCAAGTAAGCTTTAGCGACGTATGTAAGAGACCCGAAACACATACCCGGTGCAGGTAGAAATGGCCACATGTTGGTGCTATTTAGAGAAACTCAAAGTCATGGTGTGATCAACAAACTGCAAAACATACGAGTCTTGATGTGCGCCTATGATGACCACCCCCTCATTTGTTGGCGAAGAACCATTGATCCGAACCACCTGCAAGAGTCCTCAGATGGGTGCTGAGGTCAACACACGTTCTGAAGGGACTGACAATGGTGTTCTGACCCCATGAATGAGGAAATTCGGATACAGAAATAAGATTCTGCAAGTCCTTGGCGGCAAATTTGTCGGTGGTCTGTAGGGACATGTCAGTCACAGCACGCGTAGCTGAGCAGTGCATCATTCTCACCTCGATAATCTTCTGGGTCAACCACTTTTGACTTTCTCTGCCCGTCTGACGGGTGAATAGGTACCGTGAGCCTTCTTCACATGCCACAAAATAGGATCACCCTACCTGACTACGGTAGTCTGCGGGTGCTTTGGTCAGTATGACCCTCGCAAATGAGAACTAAGGAGACCCACGGCGGGTGCGGAAGCTCGTAAATTTATGCAGATTTTCCACTGGTCCGTCGATCGAAAGCTCCTTGATTACTCTTTCGACTACATTGTGGGCCTTGGTCCTCTGAAGCTCTACATACAATGGGCAAATTGACTGCGCGACAACCCAAAGTGAGACTCACCAGACCGCATTTTCATCGGAAAGAGGGAACCGAGATCCTCGGCCTCAGTGCTAGGGAATCATGAGTTGTGACAAACAAAGTGGACCCGCATATATGCGCACATATCCATGAACTTCGCTCCTGCAGCCTTGGCTTGTATCTTCTTCGGATCAGAAAGGATCCATAAGAGTGAGGATGCAAGTACCTTTTCGAGCTCTGTCATCCAGACGGGCTCAGCGTCTGGTGCCATTTGAACGAGGCGCAGATCTTGGAGGTTCAAGTCAAAGTCGTCGTCGGCAAGTTGGAGAGGATACTCCGGGTCATTATTCACGCGCAATGCTGTCGGAGTGGATCTCACGGTAGTTGCGAGAAGGACGAAGGTAAGGAGAGAATGAGCGAGCTTCATGTTGGGTTGAGAAGTTGTGAGCTCGTGAGAGTGTTCAGCTCACGCGACTTGAAACGGAATGAAGACGGAATGAAGCCGCGCGTTGCCGAGATCATACACCGCTTTCTCCTCGGTTGGCGCCATGTCTCTACTGTACCTCTCTTTGAGCTTTCACACTGTATTTGGTTGGGAAGGGGGCGCTGACACTGATATATCATCGACCATGGTCGGCATTCGATAGAGAACTAGATCAAAGGCACAAGAGCCGGCCTGTATCATCTGTGATGACATCACAGTCTATGAGTCGGATAACATGTCGCCGTCATGAACATTTTATCTCCCAACTCTCTCATTCTGCGCGCTGCATCTCAACCTTACTATCCCATCAGTAATTCGGTGCCGGATGATCCCCGACATGTAGTTCTCCGTTGCGCAGCCTTTAGTTCAATACCCCACGCGTCGTTACAACAGCTGGCACTATGAAGGTCACGTGATCGAGATTTAAGGACCCGGATGCTAATTCCACATTCCGTAAGAACTTGAACAACTCTACCAGTGGACTCGCAATGTCAGAAACACTGAAAACTCCCTGGATAGCTGACTATTTAATAAACATTGCAGAGACATACGGCTCTAGCCTCGCCAATGTGCCCGTACACGATAAACCTGGTAAAAAAGTTCAACTTCTGAAGGTAAGTCCCATCCCACGTGGTGGTCTACCCAGCGCGATTCCGAAGTTGAACATCGATTACCTCAGTTCCTGACTTTTCAGCAATATACAGCGGATGACTGCGTCTGGGCCCTTGTCTCTGACAAGCATCAGCAGCTACCTGCGCGATTCTCTCAACTCGCATTAGCGCGATACAGCAAAGTCTAGTTCGTGTCGTCTCTACATAAATCGTCCAGTTGAACTAACACGTCCTTATAAGTCAGCCAGATAGTCAGGGGAAAAGATTTACACAGCAGAGTTGCGCTATCGCAATTATCAAATCTTTCAGGCCCATGTTTATGAGGGTGCCTACCGGACGTATTGGAAAGATGACCATGTTAGAAACTCTTGCTCTCCACGTGGATGACGTCCAAGTCGTCGGAGGTGCAGGCGAGCCCGAGTTTGGTTCCCCTAGAACCCTTGATACCCACAGTGATCTTGAGAAGTGGATGGATGGCTTACGGGCTGGGGATGGTAGCGGGTGAGTTTTATGTACTCTATGAGCACAACCCAGGCGTAACGCTATTTCAGGAACTTCCTGAAACTGAGGAGGGAGAGAAAACTTGCTGAAGAACGGGGGGAGAAGTCCCAGACAGTGAGGCCTGTTTCTCACAAGAGTGGCGAGGGAAGACCGACCGAAGTCATTCGTCCCGAGGATGATGACACTGTACAGTCGGATGGCAACACGCACGCAGCAGAACAAGATGACTGGCGACAGGTCCGCCTCCCTCCCATTCTGTGGGTGTAACGTTGACCGGTTATCGCCTGTTCAGTCTATCGTGACAAAGCCTTTGCGATATTTAAAACGACCACCAACTAGCGGTACTTCCGGTAAGACGTTTTTAGAAAAATGCGAGCTACGCTGCTGACTGGTAACTCAGCTTCGAAATCGGCTGCTACTGGTACGAATCAAGGATATGGCAACTCTGAGTCTCCTATAAGGCGAAAGGCTAGACTTGGTGCGGCTCCGTATGAATCCGTCCGTGATGGGGGTTAATATGTATATAGCGAAAGGAGCATTGGATTTGGATAGCCCTCCAGTGATCATGCGCGACATCGAAAACGGCAGTCCCATCTTCCAGGGGCAGACGACCCCATCTGAGTGGCCTTTGAGTCCAGAACAACAATTCCATACTCCTTCCTCGAGCCCAGAACCCCCAGAGGAACGGCTAGTCTCCCCGCCATCGACCCCACCTCTCTTCACTCCAGAACAGCCTCAAGAAGCGCAGGTTCAGGAAGCACAGGTCACCGAGTTAACTGAGACCTCTCAATTTGTCGCTACGACTGCTGGAGAAGCACTCCCAAATGGTTTCGAAGTAACGCCCCTGAGGGCCCCAACTCCGGGTCAGAGGCGCCGAAGCTTGCCACCAGTTTCTTCTGCCTCTGCGTATTACTCATCTCTTTCTACAACCAATTCCCGAACTAAAGCAACATCCCTTCCGTTGAACGTTTTCGGATCCAGTGCGTCTAATTCGCGGAGTGTCCCACTACCCTCTGTGGAGTTTAACGGGGAAGCCTGTGGAGAGATCCTCGTCCCAAGTTCAGATTCAGGAGAGCTTGTCACCCAGTCCTCATCTCACGGAATCTCCTCTCTTCCCGGTCCACCAGGGGTAACGGTCGCGGCCGTTCCCAAACATGTCATGGCACCACCAAGAATTGGTTCCAGCTCGGGACATGTCAATGACACGTACGATGCACAGAGTTCAATCCCCGCACCCGAGCGCAGCCAAGATCCCAACGGTGCGCGACTGGACGAGCTCAGCCGAATGGCGCTCAACGGTTCTTATCCGGAAGAGTTTCACGGCGACGGTGTCCAGACCAGCAAGAGAGGTGTGGCCCACGGAGAAGGGGCAGCAAGGATGCCTTCCCCGAGCCCCGACCCGGAGCCATCCTACCCAACACTTCCACCTTCGAGCATCCCTATTCACTCTCAGAGTCCAACTTGGCAACACTCTACGACATCTGTAGAAGAGACGGTCACCATTGAAGGGACTCCATATAACGCGACGCAACATGTGGCAACCAAGAGAGCCCTGCCTTCACCATCTCTGCAACAAGGCTCCCCACAGCAGAGCAAGCGTCGAAAGCTGATGTCGCGTGATAGTGTCACTCCCGATCGTCAAAGTCACGGAGCCCCATCCCAGGGACTTTTCGATGCAGAACTGCTCAAGGTTGGGATTGAAGTGAATCTTGCTGATTATGACAACAATCCACCCCTTTTCCCGTGGGGAGAGGGGATGGCTAACCTCAATCTCAGGCAGCCAGAACATCCTTTGCTAATCACAAATTCCAAACTTGCAGAAATATGGGAAAGTGTTTGCAGGTCTCGAGGCTGGTGCGAATAGGAAAGATCTGTCCAGAAGTATCTTCTTACTGTACATTATCTCATATAACTGTCGTTCTATCTATTCTTTAATCTATTGTCTAGGATCGTTCACAATCTACCTCTGTGACGTCTGAAGCTTTCTGCGACGCCCACTCCCGATTGAATGTCTCTTAGACATAGTGCATCGACTTCCCGCCCCCGGGCGGCTATCCTCAGAACCTCCTGCTCCAGTGATTTGGGAACGCACACGACACCGTCCTCGTCTGCGACGAGAAGATCGCCAGGGTTCACAGTGACCGCGGGCATCCCGCCGTGCTGCTGCGCATCGACATTGACCGTGACGGGAACTTGCACCTCTGCAGCACGGGTGAAGGGCGACTGGCCCACAGTCGATGTCCCCCGAGCAAACACCGGGAAACCTGCGACGCGGTGCTCGGTGGTGTCGCGCACGCGACCGGACACTATCGCACCTAGAACGCCGCGTGCTCGCGCACCAGCGGTCATAAGTCCACCCCAGACGGCGTTCTGTGCGCCTGCCCGATCATCAGAGAATAAAAGGAAGCAGTCAGAAGAGGAGAGGAGAGGAGAGGAGAGGAGAGGAGACGGATTGACTGTCGGGGCTGCTGACTGACCTGGCGGTGCGCAGACAAATGCGATAGCGCCTTCCGGCGCGAGATCGACAAAGTGGCCTTGTAGTTTAGGAGCGTCGCGCTCTGACGCTAGCACGAGACGGACAGTGTAGGCAGGCCCGCAGAGGCGGACCCCCGCGCCGTCGGGGTGAGGAGAGATGCGGTAAATGTCGGGGATGTGTCCGCCCTGAGGTACACCGAGCTTCAGGAGGGCGTCGGAGATCTCACACGTCGAAAAATCTGACCCATAAAGAGTGAGAGACATGGGGGTTGGGACTTAGGAACGGTGTGGGGAGTCACGGTGTAGCTTAACGCCGCCCGCCCAGAGCTGAAGAGGCTAATGGCTCCCGCTCCGTTTTTCCGGCTACCCGGAGTCGGCAGCATCATCGCGTCCCGGATCTTGCCGCTGGAGCCTGAGGCTGTGACAACCTTTAGCCGCAGGTGGAGCCGGGTTGACGCGCGACACCACGACAACTCGACTTCAAAGCGACATAACGTTTGGACGCCACGCCCCATGAGCGATGCACGCCGCTACGGCCGTCGTGCCTTCAAGGCCCTTATGCGTTCCCACCACTTCAGGATCCCAAAGTACGACTTGCCATTGCGCATCCGACCAGTGAGTTGTACCCCCTCTCCAATGATACCTAGGTTTTGTAATTAAAGCATTTATTCCAACAGTGGTTCGTCGCGTTGACGGTACTTATCATGCTGACGCTAGCCCTTCTGGGCCTCACGGACCTCTCCCACTCCCTTCCTCTAAACGATAAATTATTACACTTCTTCTGTCTGGGAATTGCCACTGGCGTCTTCTACTTTATCTTTGATGTCGAAGAGTGAGCTGGTATTTCTGACGTCCCCTGCCATTCGATCCGTGACGATCTGGATTCTCTAAAGGGAGTACCGACGGATATGGTTCTGGCGCCATTGTCCAATGATATTCACCATCTTCGTATGCTTCGTCCTCGGCGGCATTGTGAGCGAGTTTGTACAGTCCCTGCTTCCCGTGCGTCCTCTGTCCCTTCTTCCTTCTCGTTGTCTAAGGTGTCCTTCTCTACTACTACCTAGTATAAGGCCTTCCAATTCGGCGACATAGTCGTGAGTTATACACGTGGCCATGCTATGTCTTGTTAACAACGTCCAAATTGGAAGGCAAATCTTCTGGGGTCGGGAATTGGCCTCTACGTTGCCTATCATCTCGAACGGTACTATCGTCGGAGACAGGAGGTACGTTTATTCGCCCTGTGCAGGATACACCTTCTTGAAGCATCAACGACAGATCTCGAGACTGTACCGACCTCTTTCTGGATCTAATTCCTCCCTTAACCTTGATTCGGACACGGATGACGAGACCGGCACGCAACTGCTCCCTCTACACAACAAGCCCGACACGCCATCTACCGCGATGTTCCCGCAGAATAAAACCAAGAAAGGCAAAGGCCGTGCGCGTTCGGGGAGCTTGGCGCTCGGGGATGTTTGGGACGAACGAGAGGAGTTGTTCGGCGTTGGCGAAGACGACGATGACGATATCACTAGTGAAGAGGACGGCGAGAGGCGGACACAGCAGGCACCAGTGCGCCAGGAGGGCAATGAACCCCCGCGGGACACGAAACCCGTCAAGTCGGTTAGATGGGCTGAGGGGAGTTCATGACAACCCGGACGCGGCCCCCCGATTGTTTTTTTTTTTTTGTCTTGCGTTATTTGATTGTACGTGCTCATCGCAATAGACTCTGGGGTACAGATTTACGAGAAGACCTGACTGTTACAAGCGAGGCGACAGACAGTAGCGAGTAGCAAATTGAATACGGACCATAGTATATAGTATGTGTATCATCGGTTCCACTTCTGCTCCCTTCTTGATTGTTATCTACCTTTCCCCTTTCTGCCACCACTTGGGATTCTGGGAACGTTATTCTGACGTGGCCAGATATTATCTTGGATTTCTTTGGAATATTGCAAAAAGGATGGCCAGTGGCCAGGGTGGACAAGGCCAAAGTTGAGGGACATTGAAAAAGCTCTTCCACGATCGAAGAGAGCTGAAGGAAGGGTATTTATTTATTTATTTATTTTTAGAATAACCTCGGCATGTGGTCGACAGATATAACCCTATCCGTTCGGCGTTTCCCATAGAGACCCTGTATGGCACCTGCCATGGGGGACCTGAGGCCGGAAGGTTGGCAGGTTACCTAACAACTGCCACGGTTTCAAGCGGGGATTGGTGAACCCCGAACTCCTCCAGGAGGAAATGCATTTACGCACACCTGGTTCTCCTCAGGCTCTGACCTGATGCCCCTGGCCGATTCCCGGGTGGCGAGACACAGGAACACCCCGGCCTTCTTCGGATCGTCAAGGCAGTGTAGGATTAGCCTTATAGTAATATTCCTTAAAACCCGCCAAGGAAATTACCATTTATATTCACTATGACTTGCTAAGGTGTGCTGCTGCCCTTAAGGTACGACAGTACTGCCACAGGTAGGTACCCGTTTAGGCGCCTTGTCATGCGATATGTTTATCTGGCATATCGGCTCACAGGATATTTTATGTCTCCGGTTGGGTCGAACAGGGTGTTTCTCCCATTTGATGTTAGCCCATTGGCGTGGAAGGAAGAAACAGAGGTGAATGGTGCTGATGAGGTAGCAGACTCAGGCCCGCCTAGCTGCAACGCGCGCTGTATATCGGCGTCGTCCTCGCACACTGCCCATCGGTGGTTCACCGCGAGGATAGTTAATATCTTTCCCAGTGTGTCTCCGTATCCCTTCTACTGGGTTCCGTGATTCCTTTTTTTTACGCACCAGCGATGATTCGAAAAGCAAACTAGTAAGTAGCCAGAAACTCGAATCCCACACCGGGCTGACTGCCCAGCATTCGCTACTTTTGCCCGTGCGGGCCCCTCATATCACATGTCAGGGAAACCTGCATCCCACTATAATCCCGTAGTTCGAGATCAGGGCGGCCCTGGTCTGGAGTCTTATTAAATGAGGTCACAAAACCTTCTCTATTCCATGAGCATGAGTGAGCCTCACGTCCGTGGGTAGGGATGGGTGGAGCACATAGTTCGGAATACATTCCTTACAGTTGGGCCACGTTGGGATTATCACCCTGAAATAGACAAACATGAGGCGCTTTCACATTATTTCCAAGCCGTGATTCACAACGTTTACAATCGTGCTAAACAATGACCATAGGTAAACGCGAGATCAGAAGGCGCCATCGAACTCAGATTCGATTAGTGAGGGTTGTTCGTTCAAAGCGCCAAGGGAGCGCCGGCCGCGTCCAACATATTGGTGAATCCTAGGGCTTGCAAAAAGCTATCCTGCATACCCTCTGTATCCGACGTTAGCCTAGATATTGACAGAACAGGCGAGTCATTTACCCGGTTGGAAAGTAAATGAAGAGACTGCCGTGAGGGGCCAAGATAGTTCGAACTTATCCGAGGGGGCCTCGTAAATGCCCGAAGCAGCTGTGACGATTTTGGTCAAGTCGGCAATGCATACACATCCCTGAAACTTACAATAGACTTGAGCCGTTGCGGCGGGCCCGGAGGAATTTGCGACTATGAACGACAACTGGACAATGCTGGATGATGAAGATTACTTGAGATGAAATGGCGCAAATAGTAAATCCTGGGTACATACTTCCTTTTACCGTAAGGGCTCGGGTCCACAAGCCGGGAACCATAAGCGGCGATGAGTTTTTCGTCGGCTGTAATTAAAGTAGTTCTTGGAGTGAACAAAAATTTGGATACTAAAAAGAAAATATTACCGCCAATGTCGAAGGTCAGAGTCGGGGTTCCACCGTTACCGCCATGTTGTACGGTAACCGAATTCACGACGCCGTCGATCTCCACGTCATAAGTGACCCTCACGGAATCGATAATATCCCCAGAGTAAACGACAATCTGGGTTATTTTCTTGATAGATTGGGCCTTAGGCCATTGCCCAACGTTCGCTAGAATATTGGGGGTAAGTATTGCAACAGCGGGACAAGGTTGATCACGATGTTGGAAACAGCATACGGTTGGTCAGGTCGTCAAGGAAATTCCCATCGAAGGAACCAGCGAGACGGGTATTGGCTGCAACACTGTAAGACATGGATAACAAACTGAGGAAGCTGAGGACTCGATAGTGAGTTGAGAGGTAGATAGCCATCGCATTCACCTCTTTATATATGCCTAGACAAGACCAATGTGGATAAAAGTTCCTTGACCAAGTTAGCGTCGGATTATTCTCTACAATATACAGATCCCTATCAGTTAGACAGGCGGTATATCTCTCACCGTGCCTTATCCTTCTCTCACCATGCCCCGTCTTTCCCCCACCGTGCCTTGTCTCGCCGTCACCGTGCCCCATCCAGCTGTCCACCAGACCGTTTTCCTGACACTTCACCCCTTTATTTCGTCGTCTCCACGTGCGTGCTGCCTCGAGCTCTATGAACGGGTAATCGATGATTGTCACTTGGAAGGAACAAGGCATTTGATCGATTCTCTATATCCATTGGAAGAGCAGTAAATGACCCCAGCTGTCTCATTTGGTGCTGACAGTTGTGATTCCAGTAGACCGAATGGACCCCGTGAATGCAACGCCGTGATTTGATTCTTGGAAAACGAGTAAACGGGTCCAGAAGGCTCGTTCCTATTGAATGTATCACTTCTCGGTAGCTTTTCCACAAACAAAGGATAGCAGAGGCAAATAGGACAATCCTGAGAGTGTGGTAGGCTTTAACGGCTTCCTTGATGGTTTCAGCGCATGTCCTGATAGACATTAAGGCATTAGGGCGCGCAGGCATACTGTTTCTAGATCAAGAGAACGGCTAGCGCGGCGTAGATGGTACTATGCGCGGAGTTTCGAGACGATTGAAGATATGAGCGGCCCGGGCGTACTGGGGGGATTCTAAGCCATTATTTAATTTATTCCCTAAAAAAGAAGGCATCAGTAACCTTCTTATCTAAGTGGGATGTGAAATAATCAACCCAGGTCCACCGGTTGTCGAAATATGCCGAAGTTTTGGTTCCTGCTCTTGGCGCAAACTTCGGTCATGTCTAGAAAGATCTGAGACCCGGCCCTTTCATTTGCAGGCTTTCTCTGAGGACTCGACAGTACACCGACACGCCCTCAGCTCCCATCCAGCTATATTCCAAGCTTTCCAAGAAACCCTCGAAGCTACGACGTCCTGCACTGCACAACTTCAGCTATACTACGAGTCACGCGTTCGTGCAGGTGCATACATGCAGTCCTCACACATCGAATCGGCCGCAAACTGACACGTTCGATCTGGCTCTCCTGTGTACAGCACGCGACCTAGATTTCGAACGATCACCAATAAGAAATGTGACGATGATCGCCGCGCTATCATCCACCTGACAAGTGCTAAAAGGGACGATATTGGTTCTCACAGTTGTATATTCTGCTTTGGGGGTACGTATGGCCCTGGTCTGGACCAACTCTCGGAGCTCTCTTGGACAGATCGAAATTTTTCACGAGACAATATCGTGCCTTTTTATGTCAGGGCTATCGTCAGAATGGAAGGGAACCACTGACTGCATCCGTTCGGAATGGTTCCAGTGGGTGTACGGGGCATTGTTGTCGAAGTTTTTTTTTAGAACCCAATAAACGTGCGTCTTGGAGTGCAGAACCCCTTGTAGCACTGATCTCTGTACTAGCCCTAAGCCAAATCGAAAGGTTCCATCCAACTTGAGGATATGCCACGACGAGGGATATTGTGTAGACTTGATCAATCGACGAGAGGACTCCTTCGACTCTCCCCTGGTGTGATTAGGCATGGTAAGATAAGTGCACGAATGTAACTTGATTTGCTTTGCCACAGTCACAAAAGGATTAGCACATGCAAGACAACTAGTTGTTACGCTCACACAATACATGTGTGGTGACCCCATGTGTACGTGGTCATGTCTTCTGATTATCAAGTGCCTTTCATCGAGCGCCGCTCTCGATACCATCAGCAAATTCTCGTGAATGTCATAACCCAATGTAACAGATGTCACCTTGCTTTGCAAGGGTCATATGCCAGGTCAGTACCTCTGCAGGTCGTAAACATGACCAAAACAGATCTTTCCGGAGATTGTGACCATCCATCATGCGTCAGCATATTTTCAGCACCCACAGTTTATGATACCTGTTTATAGTTGAGTTTCGCGTGTACTCGTTCGCTGTGTTGACGGGTGTCTTCCGAAGGTGTCTATTTCATTTCCTTCCCGTCATGTGTCCCTCTTTACCCCTGTTCCTGCTGCAGATCGCTCGCCGCAGATCGCTCGCCGACTAAGCAAATCTTTGTAAACATGACCAAAGCAGATCTTTCAGTGGATCATAAGTAAAACATATCTCCTTCCCATCCATGCATCAGCATGAGTGTGCTTTTTCAGCACCCGTAGTTTATGATAGCTGTAGCGATTATGGACGATCGGGAGCGATAATAAACGAGCGCGGGCTAGGTTAAAGCGTGTGTGGTGGCCTCTGCACGAAAGACGACGCGACTCGCTCTTATACACACAAAGGGGAGGCAATAACTCTCTGTGTATTCACTGTACGAATACGAAAGGTTTATAAAGTAGGAACTGTACAGTATACAATTTTATGCTCTGCTTCCGTGGTGCAACGGCAGAACGAATCCGCGGACGCTGGTACGACCGGGAATGGGTTCGGGAAAATGATCCGAAGATCCGAGGGGAAAAATTTACTAACGAGACAGAAACTCACGGACGTCACGCTGGTTTGTAACACCAACGCGTGGAACAAGACAATAGTCACGAACTGAAATTGAACCTCACGAAATATATTTCTACGGGGCTCCTTGAACCGTAACCACCACCAGGACGGTTTCTCCCACACCCGGGCAAGGTTGGCTCTCAACATACACACCACATTACCATTGGGAATACCACCCACAATGAAGCTCACCAGCTCACCAGTTATAATTGCACACACCAAGAGTTGAATTTAGAATGTTGAATGTTGAACATTGATTGAACATCGAACACCACAGTGACCAAAGACCACTCCTGTCTAGTATGCAACCAGCCCCTGAACACTGCCACCCCACGCACACTCGATGCAAAGTAATGTAACTGTTGGACCACAATGACATGTCATTATACACACAGCAGCCCCCAACCAACTACAATAGGTTTTGTCGATATTCACCAGCCCGTTCACAACTGTCACCAAACACTGTCATTACTCGACCAAACAGTTACCAAACAGACATGTCAGCCAGCGGAAAAGTGGTGCCGATTGGGAGCTCACACAAAATCTACTATAGTAAAGCAGGAAAGTCACAGCGACTAGAGTAAGAAAAGATGAACCAATAAAGCAACTCGTAAAACAAACATGGCAAAAGATGTTCCACCCAGAGCTGCCCCCCAACTGGCTCCACTCCCATGAAATTTTAGTGGGTAGGAGACCCTGAGTCTGAGTCCCACACTGTCCCCATACACCAGGGGGCGTGCGTAAACGCATTTTTCCCTCACCCCTGGACCTAGGTTCGGATTCATGTGTGCTACATGGGGCTGATGGTAAATCTCCCGCCATGTAGCACTTATCTACTGGTAATTAGACACCTATTAAATTAGGCTAGAAGAAGCTAGCTACCGGAAAATAAAAGCGCTATCCAAAAAAAAAAAAAAGAGATATATTTCTACAACAGCTATTTATAGATGGCCCCTCAGTTCGGAATCTCATGTCTACTTGTTCATTGTGTTGGCACATGTCTCTCTAGCATTGGTAATTAGGCAGATAAGTTTTTTCTAGTTTCACAACCTAAGAAACTGTAGAAAAACTGTATAAATATTAAGCATACTTCAATACTTGGTGACCTAAGTTGATTTTTGTGAAAACCTAAGTTAAAGATAGGCATAAAAACCTTGGAAACCTCAATAACCTGAAAACTCTGTACTGTATGTCTAAATGTACCTAGCTAGATTAAGAACCACAGTAAATTGATAGATATCAATAGATATTAAGTTGTGGAATCTGTGGGTGTCGTGATCCAGCTCACCATGGACTTATTTTCCTTTTTACTATATCACTTTGACTTATACTTGCTTCCCCTCGGAGTACTAACCTGTTGACTCACTACCATGTACACTTCCTTACTCCGAGTCCCCTTCCTAACCCTTCCCCTTCTGTGCTTCCCCTTGTTCCCTTTTCTTCTCCTTCCCCATTCGTGTTTCCTATTGTTCTCCTTTAGTATCCCCTTATGGGACGGACATGGAGTAGCGACCTATATAAACCTAGCCACTTTGTACGCTCACTCTCCAGTCTTGTCTTCGTTTATTATACTAGCGAATACCAGACCTGTTTACTCCTCCACTGTGTGCTCCCTTCTCGTCATCTCATCACCACTGTCGGTCTTCCCTTAGTTGGGAGCCACCTCGAAGCTTTGCGCTTGTGCTATAACAACGTGCACACACAGACCCTAAGTCACACGACTTAGTCCCTCGTACTTCGGCCGTCTGACCGAAGCCCCTTGTACCTCGTCACTAAGTCCATCGACTTACCCTTCGAACCCTTGCTCCTTGGTCGTCCCTCGCAGACCTTCGTCTCTTAGAACTCCCTCGACCTTGGTGACCATTTACCAAGCACCTCGTCCTTGTACCCTGTCCTTGTCTCCCTTGTACCCTCGGTGCACATCGCACTGTAAGGCCCCACTAGGCCTTAACAGTGGGGCTAGAAGGAAGATAGAGGTTATTGTGCAGCATAAAGTGCAGCATATAGGAAATGTAACTCACCTTAGAAACACTATGGGGATTTCAGGATGTTAAGTATATTTTCATGCTGATTCTATAAAAAACCCATTCCAAAAAAGCCCTAAATGTGCTTATGTGATACAATGTGAACCCATTTACAATGTACTCTTCAATAAAGAATAGATTTTGTTATCAGATGTATTGTGATCTCATTAATAATATAATTATCCATATAACCCCCATGTACTTAGCATGTTTATTAATAATATTTTTGATTTATTCATGGTGATGATATAGCAGAAAATATTTATAATATAATAACTATTTTCTGTCATATTCCATTAGGGATACATCCAGCACAACACCCAACATCGGAATATTGTGAGTCAATGACTTAAGATGTCCAGACTTGGGACATTGAAATCAGGGGCTCCCTTGCAACACTAAGCACCTCATCCCTATGTTCCGACCCCAGGCCATATCTCATCTCACATTCTCCCCCTTTGCACTCAGCCTGGCCAGGACCAGCTGCCACTAGCCCATCAGCAAAGTTGAATCTGCTGGAAACACCTGGCATGAACATGTAGTTCTAGTAATAGGACCTAAATGTCAAGTAACTCTAGTTATCCTGGTGTCTTACTGTCACGTTGCCGTTGCCACCACCATCATTGACATTGTCGTCTTTGTGGTGTATAGGGTCACCCATCTCTTCGATATCTATGGGCATCTGCATGAGCTGCTCTCAGACTATCAACTTTCTGTCCCCAAGTTGGATGAGAAATGTACCCTATCCATAGGGAGTATACTGTATATAGTCTCTTGGCAATATGCTAGTATGGGCCCATTGAATTTGAGTGGGGCGACCGCCAATGGACTTATAATGGCCCAAACTAGGCAAAAGAGCTGCCACACCAGGCTCTGGTATGGGCCCACATGGCCAAGCTTATATTGCTGCCAAAGAGATTACAACAGCCCAGAGCAGGCAGGACAGCAGCCAAATGAAAGCCTCATGTTGGCCCACAATGTATATACATAGTCTTTTAGCAATATGCTGGTATGGGCCCATTGAACTTGAGTGGGGCAACTGCTGATGAACTTGTAATGGCCCATATTAGGCAAAGGAGCTGCTGCACCAAGCTCTAGTATGGGCTCAGGGTGGAAAAGGACAACCTCTGCTGATTAGCTCATATTGGCCCAAAATCAACTTAAAATGTCTTTGATGATATGCACATATGTTACACTTTGGTAAGCATGGGCCTTGCTTTAGGTGAGGTGAAGGCATGAATACTTAGCTTGATGTCAATACTAAGTTGAATGTAGAGTTGTGATACTCAATATGGCGACAGCAACTGGGAAGAGCTCCTCTTCTTGGAGTTTTATGCAGTGCAACACATGAAGGTGATCCTACTGAGAGAAGGAGGGTAAAACCGATGATTCAAGAAGACCAAGATAGTGACTCTTGGTCTTCCCACACTACTACTTATACAAGATGATGGAGGGCTTTAAAGCGCCTCCTGAACGATATTGACCTATAGTGTATCTAGCTCAAACCCTAGTACCGCTATCCTAGTAATCAGTAAGCGTAAAGTAACATGTGATACTACTGCTGACTGATAACACATGAAAGAGAGAGTCCCTGACTAATGTACACAATCACAGGCCTACTACTGTAGTCAGAACCTGGTAGTAAGTGTATATGAAAGTCCGTTCTGTGACATCACCCCCTTTTCAGAAGCAACACCCATGGAGCCCTGGTGGTCCCATCCATCTGGCCTGTATATCCTCGATCCTCTGTAATGCCCACACCCACTCTAAGTGGCTTATACACACTGCCTTGTCCGTTGCCAATCTCCCCTATGTCTCCTGCAACTCCCAAATACGCGCCTCCAGCCATCCTATCTCTGAGCCCAGGGCCTGATAGGGCCTGATCTCCCCAATGAGACTTATATCCTTGCACTCTAGGACAGCTCAGTTGATGGTGTGGACCTCATTGTACCCTGCATTGAAGAGGGACAAGTCCTCCTATGCATACTTGAGGTGGGTGTTGGGATGCATCATGTACTGGTGTAGCGTCAGCAGCGCTATCGAGTTGCTTGATGTAAGCCTGATCATGTGACATCTGGTCAGGTGACTTGAACGTGAGACATATGTTGACTTGGTCTCAGAGTCAAGTTTTCGGGAGATTCTGGTGGCATGGGAAGGTACACACCTGAAGGGGAAGGTGGTATTACTAAGCACGAAAGTGTTCACTCAGATACTCTGCCTTAGTAGAAAGGAAAGGATATGATAACACTGAGATTTCAAGAGACTCAGACTTAGGGTCTGAGTCCTATGTGATACCAGTATTTGTACAAGTACATGATACAGATGAGTCATTACAATGGTAACAACCAGAACACGATGGAATGAGATGGAATATAGGAGAATGTTACGGAATATGCTACTATGGCTGAGCAATTGTAAGTAGCTATGATGTCATACTGCACTCAGTCAGTGTCTACGTCATCCTGCCATGACATCATTACTATGATATCACCTATGACGTTGTCTAATTATCACATGACCCCTTCCTCACGCACGATGCCCATGTCGTTCCTCGTTATCGATGGTGAGGGAAAGAAGTGCACCAGTTGTTGTGTTCATCATACGCTCCCAAAGTCGTGCCTTCTCCATATGTAAGATGCACTCACGTTGCTTCCTTTTGAGGACTGTAAGCTGCATCTCTAACTGCGAGATCTGATCTTCCAAGTTCTTCTGATCCACCAACGACACCTGATACCACTCCAACTCTGCTAATAATCCCCTATCGCCTAACTCTCAGAGGGCCTGAAAGAGGAGGTTGCGGTGCCGGAATGAACTGGACAACACATGAAGTTGCTTAGTATGGTAAATGGGGACAGCTCCTGCCATGGCATATTCATCAGCCCACAGCGGTCCCCCATAAATCGGACCTTCTCTGGTAAGTTGTGCTAATACCATTGGATCTCCTCCTGTGAATTGAACGAAGGGAGGGTTGACGAAGGTGTTGCGTTCGTCGAGAATGGGGAAGAAGATGTAGTTGTTGCCTTCATTTCTGACAAAACCGGGAGGGGCATCGTTGCGGGGCACTGCTGGGACTTCTGCGCTTCTAACTGTCGCGTCTTGCTGCAGGTCATCTTGGTTGGGGTGGAGGAGGAGTATAGGTTGAGGAGGTGAAAGGTGTCCTTCGTTGGGTGTACCGACAGCAGTGGGTGAGAGGGCGTCCAATAACGGGACAGCTTCTTGGTTTTGCGGAGAGCTGGCATTGGGAGAAGACATGTAGGAAATGATAGACAAGGGTGGTGGTGTTAGTGTGTCAATGTCTTTGCCTTTTATCCCTCTGATCTTGTGAGGATATTGGTTGTAAAACTCCTTCACCAAGTCTGGTGCATGTACATCAGTAGCTGCAATCCATTGATTATCGGCGGGGGTGTATCCCTTCCACTGCACCAAATATTGCAAACACTTTTGTAATCCTGTATGTTGACTATCAAGGATCCGTTCCACTTCATATTCTTCTTGTCCATCAATAAGATCAGGTGGTGGCCTTGTGTCACGGCCGAGATTTTGAGCTCCTATGAGAGCACGCCGCCGAGCTGTCTGAGCCAGCCTGTGTTAGACAACTATGAGAAAACCTTGGATTCTGAGGCATTAAGAGAGGCCTTGATGAGAAAGGGTGATCTAAGCATGTGGACATTGCGTCCTAAACCAGCTAAGTCCCGCACTCCTGTTGAGAGTAGTGATGAAGAAGCTGACAATCTCTACGAGCAAGATGAAGCTTGTGTGCGCAAGATATATGTGCACTTCTACAGGCATATTGGCCTGGAGTCACATGAGGCATCACCTGAGTGTGTATGCCTTGGGTATGCTGCAGCCAGTTATCTGGTTGGTGACGACATGGACTAGGCCTTCATGCCTATTTACTGATGGACTCTCTGATGGACGCCTCATGTACTGTACAGGCGCAGCCTCATGTCTGATGGATGTCGGTGCTTTTATAGGCCAGTCCAATTATGTTTCTCCCTTGTGTTTCAGCTTATGGAGCCAGAGCCCTTATGGCTATTGGTTAGAGATAAGGACTTAAGGTTCATACTGAGTCCGAACCTTATCTACTAGTAGTATAAGTACTAGCTTGTCTTCACATGTATTCTCTATCTTGAGTTTGCCAGAATCCACATCACAGTTCCCTCCTGTCTTCCTAAGGGCCTTAGTTGGTCTTTTCTACTAAACCCTTAGACAATATCTTGTTGTGCTGCTTCTTAGCGAGCCGTTCTCTTTGGTTTTCCCCTTTGTCTCTCAGTTGCAACCACTATTGCAGTGGTTTTGCCTTGGTTGTCGTGTGCAATACAAGTGTTCTGAGAACCCCCAGCTCAAGTTGAGCTAGACGGCCAGTGTGACCATTACACCTCATGTAATTGGGCCCATGTGTCTCCGTTTCCTTAAATAGAGTTAATAGACTCCCATGAAAGACTGGATGGATCTTCCAGTGTGGTGGTAACATTAATTCGAAGGTCACATGAGAAAGAGCATGTTTGACAGGAAATGGGCCATAGCACCAAGGTGCTAATTTAGCAGTAGGATGGGAGGTTGACAGATTGTGCCCTTTGAGCCATACCAAATCACCTGGGACATGAGGCTTATATGTGGAGGGAATATCGGTCACTTGATAAGCCTTCTGTAAATTCTCGGATGCTTCTTTATGGGCTCTTTTGAACTAATCAAGGTGTAACATGGTTTGAGGAACTTCAGTTGTATACTCCGCCCACGTAGTGCACAGATAATACCCCATTAAGACTATAGAAGGTGGTTCTTTTGCCTTTTCATGTTTCCACGTATTGTGCACAAATTCCGTGATTGGGAGGAGAGAAGCCCAGTTATCTTGCTGATGATTGCACCAGAATCGTAAGTACTGCTCTAGCCACTGGTTTGTTTGCTCAGACTGGCCATCTGTCTGAGGGTGATATGCTGTTGAAATATTTTGCTCGACCTGAAGTCCCTTCATGAGTTCCTTTATAAAAATGGAGGTAAACCTAGGATTGCGATCAGAGATGATTTTTCATGGCAGTCCGAAGAGTCTGAAAACATGATGGAGATATAGCTGGGCTACTTCCTCTCCTGATATGGCTTCATGGCAAGGTATGAAGGTTGTGGCTTTTGAACACCCTTAATCTGTGATTGTGATAATTGTGTCAAAGCCATGTGACATAGGCAACTTTGTGATGAAGTTGATGGACACCACTTCATATGGTATAGTCTTGGGTTGTACGGCGATAGGAAATGGAGGTGGTTTGATCTTATGGGCATTACCTTTGTTTTGTTGACACAGGGCACATCCTGTAACATAACTTTTAACCTCTTGTCGTAATAAAGGCCACCAGAACTGCTGTTCAATCAAATCAATAGTCTGCACAATACCGGGATGACCCTGTGATGGTGCATTGTGATATTCCTTGATTAGTTTATGCTGGTCGTTTGTTCCTTGTATCAACACCCTTTTTCCATCCTTCCACCAATAATCCCCAATCTTCTTCAGCTGATAGGGGTCTATCCATGCTTTCAGGATATCGTAATCCTGAATAGACTCTTTGGCCTTCCATTGCACAATTGTCTGTGCAAATACATCTTCTGGCAAAACAATTTGATCTTGATTATCATCTTCCCCTTGATCATAATTGGGGCATCTTGATAAGGCATCAGCTCTTTTGTTAGCCGTTCCTGGGATGTAGCGTAATTCAAAGTCAAATTCAGCAAGTTCGATCATTTCTCGTGCTACCCATCGGCTGATCTTATGCGGTTGTTTCCAATACTGGAGATTAGAGTGATCAGTGTAAATGATGATCTTGTGTGGGGAGCCTGCGAGGAAGTGGTGCCAGTGTCGGAGTGCTTTTACAATTGCAAGCAATTCTCTATCATAGATGTCATAATTGTGTTCTGCTTTAGTGAAGGTTGAAGAGTAATATGCAATAGGGTGCTTTTTCTTGTCGTTCATTCATTGAAGAAGGACCACTCCAGTAGTGAATCCCAAGGCATTCACTTCCAGCTCAAATTGGTTTGTTAAGATGGGTTGTACCAGTATGGTGTTAAGGCCTAGCGGGCCTTGCAGTGCGACGTGCACCAAGAGTACGAGGGAGACAAGGACAGGGTACGAGGACGAGGTGCTTGGTAGATGGTAACCAAGGTCAAGGGAGTTCTAAGAGACGAAGGTCCACGAGGGACGACCAAGGAACAAGGGTTCGAGGGGTAAGTCGATGGACTTAGTGACGAGGTACAAGGGGCTTCGGTCAGATGGCCGAAGTACGAGGGACTAAGTCAGATGACTTAGGGTCTGTGTGCGCGCGTTGTTATAGCACAAGTGCAAAGCTTCGAGGTGGTTCCCAACTAAGGGAAGACCGACAATGGTGATGAGACGACGAGAGGGAGACACACAGTAGAGGGATGAACAAGTCTGGGATTCGCTAGTATGATAAACGAAGACAAGACTGAGGAATAAGCGTATACACGGTCAAGCTTATATAGGTATCTACTCCAGGTCCGTCCCATGAAGGGGATACTGAAAGGGAATAAAGGGAACGCAAAAGGGGAAAGGGGGAGAAGGGGGAATCAAAGGAGAACAATAGGAGATGCGAAAGGGGAAAGAGATTGATGGAGAATCGGAGTAGAAAGGCGTACATAGTAATGAGTCAACAGGTTAGTACTCCGAGGGGAAGCAAGTATGAGTCAAGGCGATATAGTAAAAGAAAATAAGTCCGTGGTGAGCCGGATCACGACATATGGGGTCTTCTGTAACTATCTGTTTTAGTGTCTCAAATGCCTTTTGTTGTTCCTTGGTCCAACGCCATGGGCTGTCCTTTTTAGTTAACATGTTTAGTGGTTGAGCGGTGTGGGCAAAGCCTTTGATAAAGGTGCAATAAAAATTACAGAAGCCTAGGAATGATCGAACATCTTTGAGGTTCTTTGGGGTTGGCCAGAGGTGTATCCCGTTGATTTTGATGGGATCCATGTGAATCACCCCCCCCTCAAGGATTACCCCCAGGTAATCAACACGGGGAGATTCAAAGGTGCACTTAGAAGCTTTAAGGTAGAGATCATGTTTGTCAAGAACATGGAGGACCATGTGCACAGCACATCAATGGTCAGAAAGGGAAGTTTATGAGGCAATTAAGATGTCATCCATGTAGACAATGATTTCGGTGCCCAAAGGGGCAAATTTGGCTTGGAGGGGTCGGAAGATTGTATTCATCATGGTTTGGAACGTACTCAGGGAATTTGTAAGTCCAAAAAACATGACACAGGGTTCAAAGAGGCCATATTTGGTTTTGAAGGCTGCTTTGGGTTCATCACCCTTCTTAATATGAATATTATTGTATCCCCATCGGATATCAAATTTGGTGAAGATATGACAATCCTTTACTTGTGAGATAAGATCGGGGATAAGTGGCAAGGGGTAACAGTTGTGGATGGTATACTGATTTATCTTGCGATAATCTTGTACTGGGCGTAATTTTCCATCCTTTTTCTTTACAAAGAAGAAAGGAGATGCAAAGGGGGATTTTGATGGGGTGATGTACTGCTTATGGAGGTGGTCATTCAAGAACTTGACCAATGCTTGGTCTTCTGTTGGTGTTAAGGGGTATACTTTACAATCAATAACATCAGGGGCATCTGGTTTGAATTCTATCTCATGGTCCCAAGGTCGACTTGGTGGGAAGCATTGTGATTCTTCTTTGGAAAATACCTTTGCATACTTCTGGTATTCCAGTGGAATTTCCACATTGTCTTGTTTATGTTGAATAGCAAGATCGGTGGTGATAGAACAGATTCACATCCACAATTCATCTCCATCATCAAGATCATCATTTGTTTCATTAGTGATGGTACTTCGTAATTTCATCTGTCTCCAATTGACAGATCTGATGACTACTGGTAAGGCCCTGTGATCAATGGTGGCAGTTTCCCAGTGGAATTGTGGTTCGAAAGCAGCCAGCCAGGGATATCCCAGAACCATGTCTTCGGGTCCTAGATTGGTAATGAGAAATCACATGATTTGAGTTCGTCCAGCAGTTTGTACTTCTAAGTCTGTAAAGTGCGTTAATAAGCCGTTTTGGTTAGTTGTTCCATTGATGTTCCAGATCTTTCAAGCGTTAGGGAGGGGTAATGTAGTAATTCCAAGTCGTCAGATAAATGAAGGGGTAATAAAATTGTTTGTTGCGCCAGAGTCCACAAGAATTTGTCAGTCAGCCATGGTGCTTTGTGTCGTGATCCGGCTCACCATAGACTTTCTTTTTCTCTTACCACTTCGCTTTGACATACACTCGGACTTCCTCGGAGTACTAACTTGTTGACTCATTACCATGTACGCCTTCCTACTCCGATTCCCCTTCTATTCCTTTCCCCTTTTACGCTTCCCCTTGTTCCCCATTCTACCTCTCCCCATTTGCGTCTCCTATTGTTCTCTATTAGTACCCTCCTCATGGGACGGACCCGGAGTAGCTACCTATATAAGCTTGACCATGTATATGCTTATCCTCCAGTCTTGTCTTCGTTTATCATACTAGCGAATACCAGACCTGATTACTCTTCCAACTGTGTGTTCCCTTCTCGTCGTCTCATCACCACTGTCGGTCTTCCCTTAGTTGGGAGCCACCTTGAAGCTTTGCGCTTGTGCTATAACAACGTGCGCACACAGACCCTAAGTCATCTGACTTAGTCCCTCGTACTTCGGCCATCTGACCGAAGCCCCTTGTACCTCGTCACTAAGTCCATCGACTTACCCCCTTGAACCCTTGTTCCTTGGTCGTCCCTCGCGGACCTTCGTCTCTTAAAACTTCCTCGGCTTGGTTACCATTTACCAAGCACCTCGTCCTTGTACCCTGTCCTTGCCCCCTCGTACCCTCGGTGCACGTCGCACTGAAAGGCCCCGCTAGGCCTTAACACTTTGTATATGAAAAGAAACTGGTATTTTCATAGATTTGAATTGGCTATAGTACACATTTGATGAAGCACCTATTGCCCTACCCCAGGCTGATGGGTTCAGGCTTGGGAAAAATCCTGGTTTTCCATGAAAGCTTTCCTAATAAAATCATCCCTCCATTTGTCATCTTATTCAGAGATAAATGCTATAATTTCATCTGTAGTTTTGGCTGAGGTTGGGCCAGTCGGAGTCATATTTTGAGTCGGAGTTGAACTTTCTCCTTCCTTTTTTGGGTTGGAGGTGGCTGGGGCTGTAGAGGTAGTTGCCATGTGCAATGCTTTCTTCGGGCAGGCATGACTCATATGCCCCAACTCTTTGCAATAAAAACAGCGACCTTCCTTCATAAAATGTTCTCATTCATTGGTTGTTAGTGCGCATGCATGAATATGGTCTGGAGTCATGTCCATTGCGTTTGGATCACGATTCTGCTGGAAAGGGCGCCATTGTGGTGATCGATTCGTAGTGCAAGTGTCGGTTTTCTTAAACTGACTTTGAAGGAATACGAAGTTTTGATGATATCATCAGGCTTCGCACGTCCAATCATTCCAAGTGACTGGCGTGGCCATATTGATTATGTTGCTAACAAGACCTTGGGGTAATCTGTCCATGAATTTTTTGAGTATGGCCAGATTATCAAGGTTGTATCTGGCTGTCTTTGCGAGTGATTGGAATTTGGCAATGTAATCGTCTAGTGCATTTCGCTCCATTTTAAGTTTCGAGATATCATGTCGTGCTCTGGTTTCCACTGTTGTATCCGTGAAGGTGCTCTTAAAATAATCTTCGATTGTATTCCAGAGCCACTCCTCTGTCGTATTATGCCCATGGTTCATAATTTGGTCTAAGAGCCAGTCTACTTGTGCTTTGACCCAGTTTTAAACATCCACTCCTTCGATAAATTGAAGGAAAAGAACCGCACATGAGAACGGTATAGTGAAGATTTTGTGAGTTCTATTCATGGCCCAATATAATTGAAACGCCAGGTGGTATTTATTAGCTTGGGTTCGGTCTCCATTGAATGAAGTGGGTTCTCGTCTGAACAGTTTTGAGGTAGTGTGACCTCCCCTGCCGGGCGCAGCAATGCTGCCTCCTCCGCTGGGTCCTCCAGCTCCTGGTGGTCCACCAGGTGGTCTGCTTCCTCTGCCGGGTGCCCCGCCTGCTGGTCCAGGACTGCTGCCTGGTGTAGCGCCTTGCCGTGGCGTCCGTTCGACTTGAACGAGTATCTGGGCGAGAGGACGGTAAACGCGATACAAGTCAAACGTAGAGGTGACTTCCTCAATATGATGACGGGGCTAGCAATGGATCTCCTAAGTCACGTTGGCCCAAATAGACTTCTACCTGCCGGTGTATGTGCCGGACAAGGTGACAGCTGCATACAACGATGAGGGATATGAGAAGAGAATAGAACGTTCGATGTGGAAGATCAATGGCAATTGAAGAAGACCAAGATGGCGTGTCTTTGTCACGCTACAGCGGAGCGTGGTCTGAGTACGTTCTGTAATAGCCCTGAGCCTGAGACTGACAGCGGCTAAGTTGGTTTGGCACTGCGTGCAACGACACCTAAGATCTCTGGTGGCCTTGTTATAGCACAAGTCACAAAGCTTCGAAGGGCTCCCTAACAAGGCGAGCGATAAATGGGCCAATGAAGGCTAGGAGAGGATTCAGAGATAGATGAGTTCAACAAGCTGTGGATTGACGAAGCCAAAGCTAAGGAGCTAAGGCCTACAGGTACAAGTTAATATACTCGACTAGGTGGTCCGTGCGTACGTGGTCCATGCACTAGAGGGCTTAAGGCCATTGGTGGATAAGTAAAGGAACATCACAGAAGGTGATGGAAGGAAATGACAGCGCGTGAAAGAGAAGACGTGTCATGGGAGCAAGAGATAACTATAAGTCCGCTCTGATAAGGGTTTAGGATAAGATGAAGATGAGATCGAAGGTAAGATAAGATAAAAGAAGAGAAAAAGAGTACACAGCAAAGAGTTCGTGACAGTCTTGGTCTTCGCCTACCACTATTTATACAGATACCGGAGGGCTTTAAAGCGCCTCCTGAACGGAACTATCCTATGGCGTAAGTAGCTTGAACCCTACTACACCGATCCTAGGAATCACTCAGCAATCACATGTGATTGCTGAGCTGCTGACTGATACTGTAAGTCCGTGACTAATTACTACTTACTACCGTAGCCACAACTGGTAAGTAAGAGTCCGAAACTCCGAATCACGACATCGCTATTACACTAATACAGTCCGAAGGGTCGACTGTAACATCACCCCCTTTTCAGGGGCAACGCCCACATTGCGACTAAGTCGACCGCGGCCAATTCCTCGTACCTTGGCCTAGCCCGATCCATCCTCCCATGCGTTTCTCCACCTCATCCATCAAGTTAGCGTTCTCCATATGATGTATTACCCCCAGTTCCTCGGTGCTAAGCCGTCCCCACTCCTGCTCCAACTCCCCCATATGCTGCTCGATCCTAGTGATCGTGGATCGAACCGCGTGGTAGCGTTGGACCTCCGCCATGAGCGAAACGTTCTTGCATTCGCAAAGGGCATGGTTAACCTGTAGGGCCTTGTCGTACCCACTGTTGAGGATCATAAGATCCTCACGCGAGTAGGAGGGTCACTCCTCATGGGGGCCGAAGCGATAGGGGCGCGTGTATAGCGGCTTCGGGAAGACGTGGTCGGACTCGTCGATGAGACCGAGGACAATGGGGTTAGGTCCAAGGATGACCTGGACGTATTTGGCTGGGTGCGTCACACTGTCGGAGGTGGTGATGGGGAAGTGAACGTAATCGGGTCCTCGATTGACCCTGAACCCGTGTGGGCAATGAGTGGCGCGGACGGTGGAGACGGCCCTGTCGTCGAGCTGGGGGCGAATGTCTCCCCGATAGACAGGGTCGCCGGCGGTGGTGAGGGCATGACGCGTGGTGTTGGGTGGGGCGTCAGCATCTTGTCCGTAGGAAATATGGTCGTGCGCATCTGAGTACCACTCGAACTCGTCATCGCTCTCAACCTCTCCCTCCTCGCCACCATCTCCTGCCTCCTGGCCTTCGCTTCCAGCAGCTGTTGATCCCTCCAGTCGGCCACTACCTCCTGCCACGGCCGGGTCGGCCCCAACCCTCGGAGGTATTGGGAGAGGTGGGGACTCGGCCCATCCATCACCGTCGCGAGCTGCGCGAATCTTGGCTCCTCGGTCCAGTGCGTCCCCGAGAAGTTGGATCTCGCAGGTAGTGAAAGGGACCGGAGAGGTGGGAAGGCCGTCGGCGTCAAGGATGTCCCAGAGGGGACCTCCATCGTCGTCTGACAGACGGGCGGCGTTGGCTGTGGTGGCTTGAGCGGGGAATCGTTCAAGGACGGCTGTGAACTCAGCTCGGGTGATAGGGGTATCACATCCCCCTCGGTCTTCTTCAGCCACGACGACTTGGTTGGTATCTTCTCTGGCGCCTTGTGCACACTCTTCTTCCAGCTCGACGGCAAAAATCCTCTCGGGGGTGCCGTAGTAGTATTGGTTGAGCTGCGAGAGGGAGGCATCGGGTGTGAATGGCATATATGGAAGTTGGCAAGTGTGGGTGGATAGTATTTGAGAGGAGGGAAGATGAGAGGACTCGCCGCGTTGGGTGGACCTTTTATCCTTTCGTCGTCCCTGTTCATACTCCGCCACAGCTTCCTCAGCAAATACATCTTCCTTATCAACCCACTGATTGTCGGAGTCAGGATACCCCTTCCAGGCCACGAGGTATTGCAGCTTCCATCTTCTGCCGTGGAGCCGGTGGTCCAGAATCTTCGAGACCTCGTATTCCTCTTCCCCATCAATCAAATCCGGTGGGGGTCGTGTGTAATTGGGTCCGTGCGTGGGTGTCTCGCGATAAGGCATGAGAAGGTCGGTGTGGAACACGGGGTGTATCTGCCACTGCGTGGGAAGTTCTAGCTGATAGTTTACGGGTGACATCACCTTGATGACGCGGAATGGTCCGTGGCGCCTTGCAGCTAATTTTGCTGTTGGCTGATGGGTCCGGAGATGACGTCCCTCTAGCCACACCTGATCCCCCACTCGGTATTTGGGCGCTGTCTTGGCATGAACCCATGATTGCTGCGCTTTTATGATAAGGTCCCATGTCCGTTGTCGTGCTTCATTTAGTTGATTAGCGCGGGACGTTACGTGTGGAATGGAGGATGGCTTATCGGTCCAATCACCCCGTGGGTGATATCCCATAAGGAGTTCGAACGGTGTCATCTTCGTGGCCTCATGGGGCCAGTTATTGTGCGCAAATTCCGCCATTGGCAGATAGTGATACCAGTTGTCCTGTTGCTCGTTAGCCCAGAAGCGTAGATACTGTTCCAGCCACTGATTGGTTCGTTCGGACTGTCCGTCCGTCTGCGGGTGATAGGCTGTTGAAATATTCTGGTTGATCCCTAGCATCTTGCATAGCTCCCTTGTGAATTTGCTTGCAAACCGAGGGTCTCTGTCGCTGATGATAGTGGTAGGTAGTCTGAAACGCGGGAATACGTATCTGGCATACAATCCGGCAGTTTCTTCAGACGTGATTTCTTCTACACAGGGTATGAATATTGTGGCTTTGCTGCAATCGTGGTCGGTGATGGTCAGTATCGAATCATATCCCTGTGATAAGGGAAGTTTGGTAATAAAGTCCATGGCTACAGTCTCGAACAGAAGGGCGTCAATTTTGGGGTATATAGGTTGGAGGGGGGCCCTTGTAGGTCGGTTGTTGACTTTAATCCGTTGGCATTCCGCACATCCCTTGACGTAGTCCATGACGTCCCTTCGCAACCCTGGCCACCAGTACTGTCGTTCCACTAAGTGGCTTGTCCGTCGTATCCCTGGATGTCCATGAACGGGAGAGTCGTGAAAGGTGCGAATGATACTTCTCTTGTCGTCTAACCCGCCGGTGACCACCTGTTGCCGTCCGTCCTTGTACCAGGTTCCCGACATCTTTTTAAGATTGTGTCCGTCCACCCATGGTCAGAGCGTGGCTTCATCCTGACCATCCCTTTGTTCTGCATTAGTGATTTGCAATGTTGTCAATGCTCGTGCGAAAACTCTGTCGGGTAGAACTATGATGCCTTCGTTGTCTGACTCCCCTTGGTCGTAGTCCAGCCATCGTGAGAGGGCGTCGGCTCTTCCATTTGCCTTTCCTTTAATGTGATGAATCTCGAAGTCGTATTCGGAAAGTTCTAACACTTCCCTTGCTACTCATCGGCTGATTTTCTGTGGTGATCGCCAATATTGCAGGTTCAGGTGGTCTGAAAAGACCTTGGTACGGTGAGGGGATCCGGCAAGTAGGGGTCTTCAGTGTCGGAAGGCTTTAACGATGGCCAGTAGTTCCAGGTCGTATATGTCGTAATTTCGTTCGGCGGTGTTGAGTGTGGATGAATAGTAGCCGATGGGATGTCTCTTGTTGTCCGCCTTTTGTTGTAGGAGTACGGCTCCTGTTGCGAATCCTGAGGCGTCGACTTCTAGTTCAAAGGGTTTACTCAGCTCGGGATGTGCCAGTACTGGTTCCGACGTTATGAGGGTTTTGAGCGTTTGAAACGCCTTGTCTTCGTCTGTTCCCCATCGCCACTCGGTTTCTTTTTTTGTTAGCTGGTTGAGAGGTTTGGCGTGAGAGGCAAAATTGCGGATGAATGTTCGGTAAAAGTTGCAGAAGCCCAGAAAGGAGTGGACATCCTTGACTTTGGTAGGCGTCGGCCAGTCCTTGATGCCTGCGATTTTGACTGGGTCCATGCGTGTCACCCCCTTTTCAAGGATGACCCCCAGGTAATCCATACGAGGTGCATGGAAAAGGCACTTCTCGAGTTTGTAATAGAGGTCGTGTTTGGCGGAGAGGGTGAGGACATCCGTGACGGCGGCAATATGGTCGGCCAGACTGTGGCCGATGTGAGTAGCGATGCTGATATCGTCCATATAAACACGTATCGTAGTGCCCAACCGCTCGTGCTTCGCAATAACGTCCCGACAGATGTGATTCATCATTGTTTGAAAGGTGGCGGGTGAGTTAGTGAGGCCGAAGAACATTACTGTTGGTTCAAAGAGGCCATACTTTGTCTTGAAGGCCGCCTTTCCTTCGTCTCCTTCCTTGATCCGAACATTGTTGTAGCCCCACCGTACGTCGAGCTTGGTATAGATGTGGGCGTTGCTTAGTTCCGTGATGAGGTCGGTGATGAGTGGAAGGGGGTATTGGTTGCGGACCGTAAAGCTGTTGATACGGCGGTAGTCCTGTACCAGGCGTAGTTTTCCGTCCTTCTTTTTGACGAAGAAGAAGGGGGATGCGTACTGTGATTTAGAGGGACAGATGTACCCTTTTTGCAGCTGCTCGGTGAGAAATGCCTGTAACGCCTTGTCCTCATCTTGCGTAAGTGGGTAGATTTTGCAATCAAGTGCGTCTGGTGCCGTAGGTTTGAAATCAATGGCGTGATCCCAGGCTCGTGCAGGAGGGAAGCGGTGAGAGGCTTCTTCGTTAAAGAGTTTGGTGAATGATGTGTACTCGGGCGGTAATACTGCTTTCGTGGTATATTGCTGCGCTTTGATGGCTAATTCGGTGGACGTGGTGCACAGCGTGGCTGGCCCTTCGTCTTCGAATTGCTGGATGATTGCTTCCTTTTGTTCAACGGTAATTGCTGTTCGTACAGTGGGGAGTTCTTGTGGTGGTTTGATAGATCGTAGTATGATGGGGAGTGCGTCTTCCTTAATAGTGGCGAACCTCCATGACATTTGGGGTTCGTAGGTGGCGAGTGTTACGGTTGACCCTCGGACTTATCAGTTATAATAGCAATTTCGTGATTCGGAGTTCCGGACTCTTACTTACCAGTTGTGGCTACGGTAGTAAGCAGTAATTAGTCACGGACTTAGTATATCAGTCAGCACTCAGTGATCACATGTGATTGCTGAGTGATTCCTAGGATCGTTGTAGTAGGGTTCGCGCTACATACGCCATAGGATAGTATCATTAAAGAGGTGCTTTAAAGCCCTCGCATACATGTATAAGTAATAGTTGTCGAAGACCAAGACTCGCTATCTTGGTCTTCTTTGAATCGTCATTACTCGTTCCTATCGAATCTTCTACTCTCTCCTCTTCTCCTTGTGGGCTATTCTGAGCCGACGACTTGTGCTTCACGTTTGGAAGCAAGTCATTACTTTAGGCCAGCGTGACACGGAAGCTCCGCTGCTAGCCTCGTCGTTACGTTAAGGAAGTCCCTTCGTATTCGACTTAGCCGATTGCTTGAAATACCTCCCTAGCGCCTGTCCCGGGTCCAAGTCGGACCAGCGTCCTGACAAGACGGAACATTAAGACCAAGATCCCATCATGGCGGCTAGGATCACTACACGAGAAGCGTGGGCTGTTGATGGTTTCCGCCCCTACTCCAACGCAAGACGAGGAACTAGGAACGTACCCGTACGGTATTTGAAGCACGCCTACTGGAGCGAGATTGACGGTGTTGAAGGATACGTGATCGACACGAGAAGTGGAGAACGCCCTGTTGAGTTCAGTTTTGATCGCCATTGTTGGTGCAGAGTTGATTACATCCTTGACCAGTGGCAGGTGATAGAACCCCTGCGCTCGCACCGCCAGTGCGACATCTATTTGGACGAAGTCGTAACTAGAGCTGATTGGGGCCCCATCAACGGAGCAGAAGAAGAACCCGATGTCAGCCACTCGGAGAACACCCACGAAACAACCAACGAGAGCGAACACGAAGAAGAAGAAGCTCAACCAGCTCTCCTTACACCATTGACCGAGCAAGAAGAGGCTCTTATCAAACGAGCTGAGTCTATTCAGATCCTTCCACCCATGATGATGATCACCGAAGAAATACCAGTCCACGTCCAAATGCCGCTTGACCCGGCAACTGGGCAACCACTCACCGCAGATGACGCAGCCATCATGAGGGCCGTAGGACCCGACCAACCTGACCCACCGTCCGGAGGAGGACGAGACTATCACAGACTACCCAGAGGGGGCCCACCCCATGGAGGAGGATCCTCTGGAGGAGGATTCCCAGGAGGCGGACCACCACCAGGAGGAGCCGGGGGAGTACCACCGCCTGGTTCCCCCGCACATGCACATCACTCAGACAAGTTTGCAGGAAATGCCCCAGAAGTGTTTAAAGGGGATAGGCAAAAGGCCGAGGAATTCCTCACGCAGTGGGAACTGTACTGGGGAATCAACAACAACAACCCCATTATGGCTAACGCTTACAGGCGATCGATGCTATTCCTCACCTACATACAGGGCAAGGACGTAAACGAATGGATTACACATACAAGTCGCTGGTTGAACCAACAAGTCACACACGGAATTGCGGACACGGACCCTCGCCTATGGCTTGAGGTTATCAAGGCCTTCACTCGATGATTCTCCAATACACTGGAGAAAGAACAAGCACAAGCTACATTGAAGAAGGGAGTACAAATGACCAGAGGGGACATTGACGCATACGTAACCACCTTCGAGACACTTGCATGGCAAGCTGGCTATCGACTAGACTCTCCCCTCACCATCGATATCTTCACCAACAGACTACCCCGCGACCTTTATGAAAAGGTCTTCACCATGGACGACCCACAGACATTCGACGACTGGAAGATAGCGGTCATGAAGAGGCAGCAACAGTACATCCACATGAAGGCGTGCCTTGATCAGCACCGGGGATTTAACAGTGGTCAACAACCGGGACAGCCAATGACCCAGCAACGCGGAGGATGGGGGCCAGGGGGAAACCTCACCAGGGATCCCAATGCAATGGACACCTCGGCTGACCGAATTCGCGGGCGCACCGCCGAAATTGACAGCACTCGATACCAACAAAACCCACCACCGCAGGGAGGGTACATGCAGCGACAGGGGAATAAGCGAAACTTTTCCGAGGTGACGTGTTACACTTGTGGCAGAAAAGGGCATATTAGCAGGATTTGCCCACAGCACGCCTACAACCAACCATCGTCGTCCATCCGACGCACCCGGTACGAACCAGAAGAGCAACCACTGCAGGAATCTAGGGCCCAGACCCCACGCGAACGCGCCACGAACTGGATGACAGGGGTAGCTGCGGAACCGGACGAGGTAAAAGATCTCATCTTGAAGGATTTGTGGAAGGATGAGGGTTTTCGGGATGCCTGAACCCATCGGCCTGGGTAAGGGCGGTCAAATGTAATTCTGCGATTATTACGCGCTACCGATCTATGAAAGTTCCAGTTTCAATTCGTACGAATTACGCCATGGCCGACATCAAAGCACTAGTGGACTCCAGAGCCACTGAAAATTTCATGAGACCCGCCTTCGCAAAAAGGATGGGAATAAAACTACAAACACTCCTGCAACCCAAAAAGATATGGAACATCGATAATACCGAGAATCGCACAGGACTGATTACGCATTTCATAGACCTCGACGTACAAACCCGAGGGGTCCACCGACCCATGCATTTCCTCCTCACGGACATCGGAACCGAAGATGTCATACTCGGATACCCGTGGCTCGCCACTTATGAACCACAGATGTCGTGGCGACATGCCACCATCCGCGAGAATGCACTTCCAATTGTCCTTCGACCCATTACACCTCCACGAAATCACCATCATGTATTCGCCCGCACCCTCACCACATCCGAAAAGGACCATATCGTCACCCAACTACACGATGACGATTCGTCCTTCCTACGAATGACCTCTACAGACTTGGCCATTCAAGCCAAGCAATACACCGAAAAAGCTATTCTTCCACCTGTGTATGCCCCGTTTAGCCGTCTCTTTGACGAAGTCGCCTCTCACCGCTTCCCACCGTCCCACGCATGGGACCACGCCATCGAATTCAAACCTGGGGTGCCGGACGCCCTTGACTGCAAAATCTACCCACTCACGCATGACAAAGACATCGCCCTCCAGGCCTTTCTTGATGAGCAGCTCACCAAGGGGTATATCCGCCCGTCCAAATCTCCTTACGCCTCACCCTTCTTCTTCGTCAAAAAGAAAGACGGCAAACTCCGACCGGTGCAAGATTACCGTCGCATCAATGACCTCACGATTCGCAACCAATACCCTCTTCCTCTTATTACCGACTTGATCGCTGACCTTAGCAACGCCCACATCTATACCAAACTGGATGTCCGTTGGGGGTATAACAACGTATGAATCCGTGACGGCGACGAAGGGAAAGCTGCGTTCAAAACCAAATATGGTCTATTCAAACCCATGGTCATGTTTTTCGGCCTTACCAACTCCCTGGCGACGTTCCAAACCATGATGAACCATATCTGCCGTGATGTCATTGCTAAACACGCGGCTCTAGGAACCACTATTTGGGTCTACATGGATGACATTGGCATCGCCACTCACATTGGCCACTCCCTTGCTGACCATGTTGCCGCAGTCCATGACGTTCTCACCCTCTCTGCCGAACATGACCTCTACTACAAACTCGAGAAATGTCTGTTCCATGCGCCCCGTATGGATTACCTGGGGGTAATCCTTGAAAAGGGGGTGACACGCATGGATCCCGTCAAAATTTCGGGCATTAAGGACTGGCCCACACCAACTAAAGTCAAGGACGTCCGCTCCTTCCTAGGTTTCTGCAACTTTTACCAAACATTCATCTGCAATTTTGCCTCTCACGCCAAACCTCTCAACCACCTGACGAAGAAGGATACGGAATGGAGATGGGGGAAGGAGGAAGAAACCGCATTCCAAAAACTGAAGCACCTCGTCACGTCCGAACCAGTGCTGGCACATCCTGAGCTAAGTAAGCCTTTCGAGTTAGAAGTGGACGCTTCCGGTTTCGCTACAGGAGCAGTCTTACTACAACGCAAGGATGATGGGAAGAGACACCCCATTGGCTACTACTCGTCCACCCTTAACGCAGCAGAACGCAACTACGACATTTACGACCTCGAGTTACTGGCAATCGTAAAAGCATTTCGCAATTGGCAACCCCTACTTGCTGGCTCCCCACACCGAACCAAAGTATTCTCCGACCATCTAAACCTGCAGTACTGGCGATCACCACAAAAGATCAGCCGGCGTGTAGCCAAGGAAGTACTCAAGTTATCGGAGTACGACTTTGAAATTCACCATATCAAGGGCAACGCCAACGGGTGAGCCGACGCCCTCTCATGACGACCAGACTATGACCAAGGGGAACAAGACAACGAAGGGGTCACGGTGTTGCCAAGTCACGTATTTGCAAAGGTTGTTGTCAGCACAGTAACTCCTGAACCAACGATGACTACATACCGACAAGACGAAAACATGATACGACCATGGGTCGACGGACAGCGATTGAAGAAAATTGATGGGGTATGGTATAAGGAAGGGCGGCGAGTAATCACGGGGGAGACCCCCGAGAAGAGAAGTATCATTCAGTCTCACCACGACCCCCCTGTTCATGGCCATCCAGGGATTCGATGGACCACCCAGCTGGTCGAACGACGATACTGGTGGCCGGGTCTATGAAACGACGTGTTGGACTACGTGAAGGGCTGCGCCGAATGTCAACGAATGAAAAGTAACAATCGGCTGACTCGCGCACCTCTCGAACCCATTTACCCCAAACTGGAAGCCATGCCATTTGAGACCGTGGCCATGGACTTCATCACGAAGCTCCCTCGATCCTCAGGGTATGATTCCATCCTCACGGTGACTGACCACGACTGCAGCAAGATGGCGGTCTTTATACCATGCAACGAAGAGATTACATCAGAAGAAACAGCGGGACTCTATGCCCGATACGTATTTCCCCGCTTCGGACTTCCATCTACTATCATCAGCGACAGGGACCCTAGATTTGCGAGCAAGTTCACACAGGAACTATGCAAATGCCTTGGCATCACACAGAATATCTCCACAGCATACCACCCCCGAACTGACGGCCAGTCGGAATGGACCAATCAATGGCTGGAGCAATATCTAAGGTTCTGGACTAATGAGCAGCAGAACAATTGGTGCTCTTATCTTCCTATGGCGGAATTCGCGCACAACAACTGGGCGCACGAAGCGACAAAAATGACGCCATTCAAGTTGCTCATGGGATACGACCCTCGAGCTGATTGGACCGATAAGCCATCCCCTATCCCTCACGTCACACTTCGCGCTGACCAACTAAAAGAAGCACGGCGAACGGCACAAGAACTTATCGTCAAGGCACAACAGTCATGGGTCAAGGCCAAGACAACACCCAGGTATCAGGTGGGAGATCAGGTATGGTTGGAAGGACGCCACCTACGTACGTCCCAACCAACCACGAAACTCGCGGCACGGAGACACGGCCCCTTTCGGGTTGCCCAGGTGATGTCCCCTGTCAACTACCGACTCGAACTTCCCACACAGTGGCAGATACATCCCGTTTTTCACACTGATCTTCTCACACCTTATCGTGAGACACCCACGCACGGACCCAACTATCAGCGCCCACCACCGGATCTTGTCGACGGAGAAGAGGAGTATGAAGTCTCGAAGATTCTGGACCACCGGCTATTCGGGCAGAAGCGAAAGAAGCAATACCTCGTGGCATGGAAAGGGTACCCCGACTCGGAGAACCAGTGGGTCAACAAAGAAGACATCTTTGCCGACGAAGCCGTAGCGGAGTATGAATGGACTCAAAAAACGCATATAAGGCGTACCCTCACTGGCCAGTCCTCTCATCCGTTCTCTCCCCTCTACTCCACTCAAGTCCCTTCCCTTCATCATATGCCTTTTACCCCCGATGCCTCCCTCTCGCAATCCCAGAAGTACTACCGCGGAACCCCTGAAAGGGTTTTTGTGGTCGAGCTGGAAGAAGAGCGCGCACTTGCTCGAGGAGAAGGTGCCAACCAAAGACTCGTGGTTACGGAAGACCGAGGGGGACGGGAGACCCCCATCACCGAAGCTGAGTTGTCCAGCGTTATGCAACAGTTCCCCGCTCAAGCCACCGCAGGAAATGCGGCCCGCCTCTCCGACGACGACGGCGTCCCCTTGTGGGACATCCTCCAGGTTGACACCGACCCCAAGGTCACCATCACCACCAACGAAATCCGCCTCCTCGGCGGACCACTGGACCCAGGAGCCACACTTTGAGCGGCTGGCGACCCTGCTTCATGGGCCAAGCCCGCACCTCTCCCAATACCTCCACAAATTTGGGCCGACGAAGCCATGGAGACAGGTAGTGGCGGAATGGAGGGATCAACAGCTGCTGGAAGCGAAGGCCCGGAGGCAGGAGATGGCGATACGGAGGGAGAGGCTGAGGATGACGGCGAGGACGTCTGGTACCCAGCTGAGCACGACAATATTTCCTACGGATGAGATGCTGACGCCCCACACTACACCACACTGCACGCCCTCACCACCGACGGCACCCCCATGTACCGGGGTGATATCCGTCCACAGCTCGCCGACTGAGCTGTCTCGTCCATCGCCTCTGCCCGCTGTCCATACGGGTTCCGGGTCAATTGAGGACCCGATTTCGTTCCCTTCCCCATCACCACCTCCGACGGCGTGACACGCCAGGCAAAATACGTCCAGGTTGTCTTCGGACCTGACCCCCTCATCTTGGGACTCTTGGATGAGTCCGACAAGGTCTACCCCAAGCCCTTGTACGCCACGGCGCAAGCCCTCTGCCCGGGCGAGGAGAAGCCCGTGTTCGCCCGTGAGGATCTTATGATCCTCGACGGAGGCTACGACGAACGCGTGCACGTCAACCGCGCCCTCAACGAGCTCAAGGACGTCACCTTGACGGCAGAGGTGCACCGCTACCGGGCCCTGGGAGGAGCTGTCAAGCGGATGGAGCTCCGGATGGCGGAGTTGGAGCAGGAGTGGGGGCGTCTTACCGTGGCACGTACCGTGAGTGTCCGACATCTTGAATGTGCTAACGTGATGGACCGTATCGAGGAACGGATGGGTGGGTGGATCGGCGTAGGGCAGGGTCGTCGCAACTGGACCAACGCCCCTTCCAGCTCCGGTGGCGCTGCTGCCTGAAAAGGGGGTGATGTTACGGTTGACCCTCGGACTTATCAGTTATAATAGCAATTTCGTGATTCGGAGTTCCGGACTCTTACTTACCAGTTGTGGCTACAGTAGTAAGCAGTAATTAGTCACGGACTTAGTATATCAGTCAGCACTCAGCGATCGCATGTGATTGCTGAGTGATTCCTAGGATCGTTGTAGTAGGGTTCGCGCTACATACGCCATAGGATAGTATCATTAAAGAGGTGCTTTAAAGCCCTCGCGTACATGTATAAGTAATAGTTGTCGAAGACCAAGACTCGCTATCTTGGTCTTCTTTGAATCGTCATTACTCGTTCCTATCGAATCTTCTACTCTCTCCTCTTCTCCTTGTGGGCTATTCTGAGCCGACGACTTGTGCTCCACATTTGGAAGCAAGTCATTACTTTAGGCCAGCGTGACACGGAAGCTCCGCTGCTAGCCTCGTCGTTACGTTAAGGAAGTCCCTTCGTATTCGACTTAGCCGATTGCTTGAAATACCTCCCTAGCGCCTGTCCCGGGTCCAAGTCGGACCAGCGTCCCGACGAGACGCAACAGCGAGCCAGGGGTATCCTAGTACGATGTCCTCATTTCCAATGTTGGTGAGGAGGAATCGAAGGGTTCGATGTACGCCCTTTGTTTGGACGTCTAGATCTATAAAATGGGTGATGAGTCCCACTTTATTCTCCGTGTTGTCAATATTCCATATCTTTTTTGGTCGTTCGAGGGCTTGTATGCCCAGGCGCATGCGTTTGGCAAATGCGGGATGTATGAAGTTGTCGGTGGCCCCCGAGTCCACCAATGCTCTTATGTCGGCCATAGTGTAATTCGTGCGAATCGAAACTGGAATTTTCATAGAACGATAGCGCATGATGATAACCGAATTACAATTGTTACGTCTCGTCGGGACGTTGGTCCGACTTGGACCCTGGATAGACGCTAGGGGGTGAATCGGCTAAGTCGAATACGAAGGAACTTCCTTAACGTAACGACGAGGCTATCAGCGGAGCTTTCGTATCACGCTGGCCTAAAGTAGTGACTTGCTTCCAGATGTGAAGCACAAGTCGTCGGCTCAGAACAGCCCACAAGGAGAAGAGAAGAGAGTAGAGAAGTCGGAATGGAAGAGAAATGACGATTTAAAGAAGACCAAGATGGCGAATCTTGGCCTTCCGCAGCTACTACTTATACATCTACACGAGGGCTTTAAAGCGCCTCTCCAATACATGTTGACCTATAGCGATACTACCTCGAACCCTAGTACCGCTATCCTAGGAATCACTCAGCAATCACATGCGACTGCTGAGTGCTGACTGATGCTGTAAGTCCGTGACTAATTACTACTTACTACCGTAGCCACGACCGGTAAGTAAGAGTCCGAGATCCGAATCACTACATCATTATATTACATCTGATAAGTCCGGAGGGCCGACCGTAACAACAATTGACTGCCCTCACCCAGGCCGATGGGTTCAGGTGTCCTGAAAACCCTCTTGTTTCCAGAGATCTTTTAAGATCATATCTTTTACTTCGTCAGGTTCCACTGCTACTCCTGTCATCCAGCTTGTGGCTCGCTCACACGGAGTCTGAGCCCGAGAAGCTTGAATGGGTTGTTCCTCTGGCTCATATCGGTCTGCTTCAGTACGTCGATTGTAGGTGTGCTGTGGGCATTGCCTGCTAATGTGACCCTTTTTTCCACAAGTGTAACATGTAACTTGGGAAAAGTCTCTCCTGCCCCCTCGGCGCTCCATAAACCCTCCACACGGTCGTTGTTTGGCGCGGTATTGCTCGAGTATTTCTTCTGCATCGGCGAGGCGTCCTCGGATACGGTCGGCCGAGGTGTCCATGGCATTGGGGTCCCTTGTGAGATTCCATCCTGGACCTCCCCCTCCGCCTCCCTGTCGTGATTGATTACCGCGGTTCGGGGCTGATCCTCCCGTCGATCCTCGATGTTGTTTGAGGCGAGCCCTCATGTGGATGTACTGCTGCTGTCTTTTCATAACAGCGGTCTTCCAATCTTCGAATGTTTGTGGGTCGTCCATGGTGAAGACCTTTTCATAACGGTCACGCAGCAGTCCGTTTGTGAAGATGTCGAGTGTTAATGGGGAATCTAGGTGATAGCCAGCTTGTCGTGCCAGGGTCTCAAAGTTGGTCACATACGTGTCAATATCCCCCACGGTCATCCGTATTCCTTTCTTTAATGCCGCTTGGGCCTGCTCCCGTTCAAGGGTGTTGGAGAAACGCCTTGTAAAGGCGCTGATGACCTCATGCCACAGGCGAGGGTCGGAGTCATTTATTCCTCCTGTGACCTGTCTATTGAGCCATCGGCTCGTGTGAGTGATCCACTCGTTGACGTCCTTTCCTTGAATGTAGGTGAGGAAGAGCATGGAGCGCCTGTAGGCGTTAGCCATGATAGGATTGTTGTTATTGATCCCCCAATACAGCTCCCACTGCATGAGGAATTCTTCTGATTTGTGTCGGTCACCTTTGAATACTTCAGGCGCATTTCCTGCGAATTTATCAGAGTGACCTCGTCCATGAGGGGATCCGACTGGAGGTACTCCCCTGAATGGCGGTCCTCCACCTGGCAGTCCTCCTCCGGGCAGTCCTCCTCCTCCGGGTGGTCCTCCTCCTCCGGGTGGTCCTCCACCTCCCGGGCTTCCTCCTCCCGGCGGGTCTGGATGGTCTGGTCCTATAGCCCTCATAATGGCCACGTCGTTAGTGGTTAGAGGCTCCCCGGTGACGGGGTTCATGGGCATCTGTACTTGGCTCCGGGGTTCTTCAGTGACGGTGGCCATTGGTGGTAGAATAGTAATAGACTCAGCCTGTTCAATAAGGCTGACTTCTGCTTGGTTTAATGGTGAAGGGGATCGAGGTGACTCGTTGTCAGAAGCGTCTTCTGATACTTCGTGAGTGTTTTCGGAGTGACTCGTGTTTTCTTCTCCATCAATGGGTCCCCAGTCTGACCGTGGGATTACTTCGTCGTTGTATATATCACAGTGGTGATGGGATCGTAATGGGGAGATAACCTGCCACCGGTCTAGGATGTAGTCGACCGCACACCAACACAGATGGTCGAAACTGAACTCAACTGGGCGTTCTCCCCTTCGCGTCTCGATGATGTATCCTTCTACTCCGTTAGTGGTGCTCCAGTAGGCGTTCTTCAGATATCGGATTGGGACGTTATGACTGCCTTGTCGTAATAAGTTGTATGGATGAAATCTGTCGATTTCCCACTGTTCTCAGGTTGTTACTCTCGCCACAATGGAGGGGGGATCTTGGTCTTAATGTAGCGCCTTGCCGTGGCGTCCGTTCGACTTGAACGAGTATCTGGGCGAGAGGACGGTAAACGCGATACAAGTCAAACGTAGAGGTGACTTCCTCAATACGATGACAGGGCTAGCAACGGATCTCCTAAGTCACGTTGGCCCAAATAGACTTCTACCTGCCAGTGTATGTGCCGGACAAGGTGACAGCTGCACACAACGATGAGGGATATGAGAAGAGAATAGAACGTTCGATATGGAAGATCAATGGCAATTGAAGAAGACCAAGATGGCGTGTCTTGGTCTTCGCCTACCACTATTTATACAGATACCGGAGGGCTTTAAAGCGCCTCCTGAATGGAACTATCCTATGGCGTAAGTAGCTCGAACCCTACTACACTGATCCTAGGAATCACTCAGCAATCACATGTGATTGCTGAGCTGCTGACTGATACTGTAAGTCCGTGACTAATTACTACTTACTACCGTAGCCACAACTGGTAAGTAAGAGTCTGAAACTCCGAATCACGACATCGCTATTACACTAATACAGTCCGAAGGGTTGACCGTAACACCTGGGGCGCCTCCCGCAGGTCCTCTAGTTGGCGGACCTCCTCCGCCAGGGGTTCCTCCCGCTTGTACGAGGGTTGGGAACAGTGGTGCTGTTGAGATGGTTGTTGTTGTTGTGGTAGTCATCATTGTGTTGAGTAGTGGGTCGGAATCTGATCGGATACGGATTTGTGCGACTTGTTCTGCTAGATCAATATCTTCTTGTTGGTTGTTGGCAAATGGGAGAACTTCAGTGAATTTGGGTGGGTCAGGTTGTGTGAATGAATCGTTGGCAGGAGGGTCTGTATCTGGGGTGTGATCTGAGTCAGAATCGACTTGTCCATCAAGGGGGCCTTCGTCTGTGCAATTAACAATGTCTTCTTGCCAGATCCTAAGTCTGTAGATAGGTTCTACAATATTACGCATGTAATACCATCTTTTTTGTGAGGAGTATGCTAGTTCTACCCAGCGGATGATATCTGTCTCGTTCTAGCTCGACTTCAATTTCTTGGTTAGTTTCAGGGTGATGTGTGAAGTAACCTGTTTGGTCCTCGCATTTGGCCCAATAGGCTTTTCTAAGATACCATAGAGGGATGTTTCATGCACCTCTGTTGTTGACAAAAAAGGGTTCAAACTCCTGAGGGGGAACAAAGGTGTATTGTTGATCCAGAATGAGGAAATCTGACTTCGCGTTAGGTGGCGAAGTCTGAGTCTAATGTAGCATCAGCGGTGCTATTGAGTTGCTCAACTTGAGCCTGATCATGTGATGTCTGGTCAGGTGACTTGAACGCGAGACATATGTTGACTTGGTCTCAGAGTCAAGTTTTCGGGAGATTCCGGTGGCATGGGAAGGTACACACCTGAAGGGGAAGGTGGTATTACTAAGCATGAAAGCATTCACTCAGATACTCTGCCTTAGTAGAAAGGAAAGGATATGATAACACTGAGATTTCAAGAGACTCAGACTTAGGGTCTGAGTCCTATGTGATACCAGTATTTGTACAAGTACATGATACAGATGAGTCATTACAATGGTAACAACCAGAACACGATGGAATGAGATGGAATATAGGAGAATGTTACGGAATATGCTACTATGGCTGAGCAATTGTAAGTAGCTATGATGTCATACTGTGCTCAGTCAGTGTCTATATCATCCTGCCATGACATCATTACTATGATATCACCTATGACGTCATCTAATTGTCACAACTGGGGTGTGGCATACAGGGGTTTTGGGAACACCCTGTTGGATTCGTTGATCAAGCTGAGCATGATTGGATCGTTACTCATGATGGCTTGAATGTATTTAGCTTGGTGTGTCACACCATCAGCGGTGGTGATGGGGAAATGAATGAAATCAGGTCCTCTATTGACCCAGAACCCGTGAGGTGCATGGGCATTGGTGATGGTTGATGTGGTGTGATTGGCGAGCTGGGGATGGATATGACCCTGGTAGAGGGGGGTCCCATTGGTGGCAAGGGCATGTTGGGTTGTATGAGGTGGAGCATCAGCTTCTCTGCCATAGAGAATGTGTAGGTGCTCAGCTGGATATCTTTCGTCCTTGCTGTCCATAACCTCTCCCTCCTCTCTATTAGCTCCTCCCTCCAGCATTGGGCTATTCGTAGCTGTTCGGCCCTCCAATCTTCCATTACCTCCTTCCATGACTTCTTTGGCTTCATCGCTGCCTTGTACTGTTCCCTGGCTTGCTCAGACTTCTGCACTGTGGTTGAGAGCTCTTTGAAAGTTGTCAACTTCTGTGGTGGTGAAGGGTTGGTCAGAGATAGGTACTCCAGTGTTGGTGTTAAGGATGTGCTAGAGGGCTGGCTGCCCGTTGATGTTAGGTGATAGTCAGGCACTGTTGGCAGCCTGTTCTTGAGTGGGGAACTGGCTGAGGGTGCTATGGAACTTAGCTTGGGTGATGGGTCCCTTGGACCTGGCTTGGTCTCCCTCAACTATGATGACCTCATTGGCCTTGGCAGGGGCTGTTGGTGTGCGTTCTTCTTCCAGCTCACAGGCAAAAATCCTCTTGGGGGTTCCAAGGTAATATGAAGATGACGTAAGGGCAGCATTGGGAGTGAAAGGCATATATGGGAGGGTAGTGTGAAAGGTGGAGGTAGTGGGGGAACTGGGAGTTCATCTTGGATCCTACCACCCCTTATAAATGTTTGTGAGGCATTCTTTGAATGTTGATACTCTGCGAGGGCCTCATCAGCAAATAAGTCATCCTGGTTGACCCACTGGTTCTCCGAGTCAGGGTACCCCTTCCATTTGACAAGGTACTGCTTCTTTCATCTTCTGCCGAGTTGCCATTTGTCTAGAATCTGCTCCACTTTGTACTCCTCTTCTCCATCTACCAAATCAGGTGGTGGCCGTTGGTAGTTCTTCCCATGCATGGGCATTTCTTGATACCTCATGAGTAGGTCCACATGGAACACTGTGTGAATTTACCACTGTGGAGGTAGTTTGAGCCGGTAATTGACAGGGGACATGTCGTGATCCGACTCACCACGGACTTATTTTCTCCTTTACTATATCGCTTTGACTCATTCACGCTTCCCCTCGGAGTACTAACCTGTTGACTCACTACCATGTACGCCTCCTTACTCCAAGTCCCCTTCTTCGCCCTTCCCCTTCTGGGCTTCCCCTTGTTCCCTTTTCTTCTCTTTCTCCATTCGCGTTGTCTATTGTTCTCTTTCTAGTATCCCCTCATGGGACGGACATAGAGTAGCGACCTATATAAACCTAGCCACTTTGTACGCTCACTCTCCAGTCTTGTCTTCGTTTATCATACTAGCGAATACCAGACTTGTCTACTCCTCCAACTGTGTGCTCCCTTCTCGTCGTCTCATCACCACTGTCGGTCTTCCCTTAAGTTGGGAGCCACCTCGAAGCTTTGCGCTTGTGCTATAACAACGCGCACACACAGATCCTAAGTCGCTTGACTTAGTCCCTCGTACTTCGGCCGTCTGACTGAAGCCCCTTGTACCTCGTTACTAAGTCTGTTGACTTACCCCTCGAACCCTTGCCCCTTGGTCGTCCCTCGCGGACCTTCGTCTCTTAGAACTCCCTCGGCCTTGGTTACTGTTTACCAAGCACCTCGTCCTTGTACCTTGCCCTGATCCCTTTGTACCCTCGGTGCACGTCACACTGTAAGGCCCCACTAGGCCTTAACATAAGACAAGACTCTTCTACCTTATTGCAGTAACTCCGCTTGCTGCTCCTCCGTACCCACAGACCCACAGCACCCTGAAAACACCGTGGCTAGTCTATTCATCACCTTAGACCCTGTTCACCCCACCAGAGTACCCCGTCGCCTCAGAGCAGACCTCCCTGCCCACATCGTTGGCTCCGCCTACTGGACTACTTTCCCTAGCGATCCACAAGGAGGATATTACCTTAATCACGACGGAAAAGCAGTTCCGGTTGAATTCATCAACCACCATTGGTACCCACTCACCAGAGAAGGCGCAAACTTCTTCGCCTCTCCAGCACACGCTGTCCCAGCAGACCCAGCAGACCACGACCTAGGACTTGGTTGGTATTTACCCACCGATCCCAATAACCCAGACAACGCACTCCCCACCATCGAACCACCGGCCCTTCCCTCTATTCCACGCGTCCCCACTCCTGTCACAGCACCCACTACCACCACTCCACCAGTGCCACCCACAATCACCGTACCAGTCACAGTTCCTACCACCATGACCACCCGCACCATCACATCGGGAGCACTCCGATCAGTCGCTCCAAACACCTTCGCTGGTGACCGCACCCTCAGCGGCACCTTCCTCAGCCAGTTCCATCGCTACTGGGCCCTCAATGACAACATCGACATTATGGCGCAACCTTACCTGCGCGTCCTCACTGCCCTGTCCTATATCCAGGGACCTCTCGTCGCTGACTGGGTGGAGGCCCAAGAGAAGGGCCTCATCGCTAAAGTCAAACACTCTACCACCCCCATTGCCCGCACTGACGAAGTTCTGTGGGATGCCTTTGAGGCTGACTTCAAGAGTGCCTGGGCCGACTCCACCCGCACCCAATCGGCCTATCAGAAACTCATGAACCTTCGCATGAAGGACCTCGACATTGATACCTATATCGCCACCTTCGAGCAGCTTACCACCGCTGCTGAATGGGAACCCACTGCCAAGGGCACCATCGCCCAGTTCAAAGCCGGACTTGAAGAGTCCATCCACCACCGTGTCCTCTATAGGGATACCTGGCCCGTCACCATGGACGAGTGGAAGAATGCAGCACGAAGAGAAGTAGAGCGAACGCGCGAGCTGCGCAACTCTAACCTCCTCCTTAACAAGAAAAGAACCCAGTTCCAGTCCACTTCGCACACCACACAGCCCCGTCACACCCAGTCTCACAACCACGGCGTCGTTCCCATGGACGTAGATGCCACCACCAGCACCCCCCAAAAGCTCAAAAAGCTCACCCCAGAAGAACGCGAGAAGCTCGCAAAAGAAGGACGCTGCTTCCGTTGTCGTCGTCAGGGACACATGTCCCGCGAATGCCCCCAGCGCCAGAGCACCTCCAGTGCCCGCACCACCTCCACATCATCCACCACAGTACCCTCCACCACCGCTTCCACCACTCCCTCCACCAACGCCCCTAAGAAAACCAAGGCTCAACAGATTGCGGCTATCATAGCCAGCATGACCGAAGAAGAGCAAGGAGAATACCTGGATGACCAGGATTTTCACGATGCCGAACTCTAACAGCCGAGAGCAAGGCAACCATTAGCACCATGTATAGTACGAAGAACGATTCAATGACAATCCCCGTTCAAATTTACATGTGGCACGGAAAGGCTGAAGTAGAAGTCCTCCTTGATAGTGGGGCAACCAACAACTTCATCGACACCCGCACCGTCTCAAAGTTACACCTTGGGACACAAGAACTACGCACCCCCCGCCTCGTCCACAACGTGGATGGAACCCTCAACCAAGCGGGCTCCATGACCCACCTCACCTACCTCGTCATCAACCAAGGGGCACAAGCAGTAAGAATGCCCTTATACATCGCCAACCTTGGACACGACCGCCTCATCCTAGGTCACCCATGGTTTAAACGATTCAACCCCAGAATCGACTGGACCACCAACACCCTCGAAGGAGGGGACCTCGCACTTCACTCTGTCTCTTATCACAAACGTGTCCACCCCCAGATCAACAGCATCGCTCAGAAATGGGCTGAGAAGGCTATCGCTTCTAAAACCCCACCAGTAACCGACATCCCCTCCGAATACCAACACCATGCCACAGTCTTCTCCGAGAAAGCTGCACAACGCTTTCCCCCGGCCAGAGAAGATGACCATGCCATCACCCTCAAGCCAGACGCCCCCGCCACCATCAATTGCAAAGTATACCCCCTCACCCTGGTCGAAGAAGAAGTCACCAAGGAGTTCATTAAGGAACACTTGGAGAAAGGTTACATCGTCGAATTTAACTCCCCCTATGCCTCCTTCTTCTTTGTGAAAAAGAAGGATGGCAAGCTACGACCCACTCAAGACTACAAACCCCTTAACTCATGGACCATCCGCGACACGTACCCTCTCCCACTGATTAACACCATCCTCGAACAGCTCCAGGGGAAGAAGATCTTCACCAAGTTCGATATCCGCTGGGGCTATAACAATATCCGCATCAAAGAAGAAGATCAGTGGAAGGCCGCATTCAAAACACCCTTCGGCCTCTTCCAACCTCGTGTTATGTTCTTCGGCCTCACCAATTCCCCCGCTACCTTTTCCCGCACCATGAACCGCATGTTCCGCCACCTCAAGGACAAATACCCCAAGGAACTCTTCATTTACATGGATGACATCCTCATCGCCACTCATGACGACCTATCACGCCACCGCACCATTGTCCATGAAGTCCTTGACCTCCTAGAAGTCGAATCTTACTTCCTCAAACCCTCCAAGTGCGCCTTCGAACAACCCCGCATCGAATACCTCGGCATCATCGTAGATGGTGACCAGATTAAGATTGACCCTGTCAAAGCAGATGGCCTCCGTGACTGGCCACGCGACCTCAAAACCCTCAAAGAGGTCAGAAGCACATTGGGTGTCTTAGGATACCAACGCCCCTTCATTCCGAACTTTGCCAACATCGCCCGCCCCATTACCGCACTCCTGAAGAAGGAGACCCCATTCCGATGGACTCCCGAATGTCACCACGCCCTTGACGCCCTCATCTCCCACGTACTCTCCGATCCTGCCCTTTCTCAGCCAGACATGGCTAAACCCTTCCAACTAGAAGTCGACGCCTCCGCATTCGCCACTGGGGCGATCCTTTCTCAGAAGGACCATAGGGGGAAATCCCGCGCCATCGGCTTCCACTCAAAGACGTTCACTGAGGCAGAACGGAACTATGACATCCATGACAGAGAACTCCTGGCCGTCGTTCGTGGCCTGGAGAACTGGCGTCACCTCCTAGCAGGATCCCCCCATCCCATCACCGTCCTCACCGATCACAAGAACCTCCAATACTACCATAACCCCCAACGCATTAATCGTCGCGTCGCCAGATACCTCCCCAAACTGGCAGACTACCATTTCACACTCGTTCACCAACCTGGAGCCTCCAATAAGGCCGACGCTCTTTCCAGGCGCCCCGACTTCTATGATGGCTCAGCGGACAATGACCAGGTCACTGTCCTCCCCCCTTCGCTCTTTGTCAATGCTGCCCTCTCCTCCTCCCTCGATGATCGTGCACGAGCCCACCAACTCAAACAGCCGGACCTTCTCTCTAGATGGACGCTCTCTCACAACCTCACTCAGAAGGAGGGCTTTCTCTGGAACGGCTCGCGCCTTGTCATCGTGGAAAATGACAATCTAAGGAGGGGGGTAATTTCCCTATATCACGACTCTCTCACAGCTGGACACCCCGGAATTTCCAAGACCCTCTGGGCTATCTCACGCGATTACTGGTGGCCAAACATGAAAATCTCCGTCACCAACTACATCAAGGGCTGCGCCACCTGTCAATCACGCAAAAATAACCCTACCAACCCAAAGCCACCGCTCTACCCCATTGCCACAGACCCCCATTCCCTTCCTTTCGAAACCATTGCCTTGGACTTCATCACAAAGCTCCCCCTATCCTCCAACTACGATACTATACTTACAATCATGGACCACGACTGCTCCAAAGCCTCCATATTCATCCCCTGCAACGAAACCATAGACGCTGAGAAAACAGCATTACTTTACGCTACTTATGTACTTCCTCATTACGGACTTCCCAAACGCATCATTTCGGACAGAGACCCTCGTTTCACTTCCGCATTTACCAAAGAACTTTGCAAATTACTTCACATCGATCAGAACATTAGTACCGCTTACCACCCCCAAACTGACGGCCAATCGGAACGCACAAACCAATGGCTGGAACAGTATCTCCGCATCTTCACCAATTACAAACAGGACGACTGGGCGTCCTGGCTCCCCCTTGCACAATTCGCACACAACTCCTGGCCCAGTTCTACCACCAAGAAGACCCCCTTCGACCTTCTCATGGGACACACCCCACGCGTTCACCAAACCTTCCGTTTCTCCACTGTCCCCTCTGTTGACCAGCGCATGCAGCAGATAAAGGAAGCACGCCAGCAGGCACAAGACGCTATCAAGCGCTCACAGGACCTCATGACTAGGTCCCACACTCGTTTCACCCCTTACTGTGTCGGAGATAGAGTCTGGCTCGAGGCCAGGAATCTTCACACCACCCATCCATCTGTCAAACTATCTCCATGGCGTTATGGCCCCTTCCTAGTCACTGCCGCCATTTCACATACCTCTTATTGTCTTAAGCTCCCTCCGCAATGGAAGATACATAACGTCTTCCATGCTTCCCTTCTCACCCCCTTCAAGGAAACACCCGAGCATGGTCCGAACTTCACGGAACCTTCCCCTGACCTGATTGATGGGGAACCGGAATGGGAAGTGGAGCAAATTCTAGGGTCACGACGCAGGCACAACCAACTGCAGTATTTGGTCAGATGGAAGGGCTTCTCCGAGGCCCATGACTCATGGGAACCCTCGGCTCACATTCATGCCGACCAACTTGTCACCAACTTCCATCGGCAAAATCCTAGCTCCATCCGTTCCCTTCAGGACGAACCCGGAGTAACTCCATACTTAAACCCTGCCTTCTCTCCCACTCCGCTCATCATCCGTTCTATCACTCTGTCACCCACCACTACTTGTCCTGCCACTATGTCTACCTCCCCTGTTACCACCAACGACCGCTCTCTGGCCGACCGCATCGGCTCGCGTGCCACATCCCCTGTCCCTTCTGAGGGAACCTTTGGTGCTTCTGGGTCTCCTCTAGGCAACCCCCTTCCGCTGGCCGACCGTATCCAGTCCCCGGTTCCATCCCCCAAGCCTCTCCCTGTTCCCCCTCGTATCAATTCCCCTGCTTATCTCCGCCTCCGTACCCCTGAACCTCGTCGCCCCCTTACACCATTCTCCCACCCCCCATCGCCTGCCTCCTCTATTGACCTGGGCAACGATAGGTCCGATGATGACCCTCCAGCTGGCTTTATGATCTACGACTCGCGACGAGCCAACCACGCTCGTTACTCCTTCCCAATCACTGGGTTGGATGGCACCCCCAAGCGTCCCCACTACATTCGCTATGAGTGGGACCGCGAGGGCCACAACCACTACACCCTAGAGCGTCGCAGGGACACTGGCCGCTACCAGGACTACGGAGCTCCCCTCGTCGCCGCCCCCTTCCACGGACCCCCCCCTGCCTACCCCGACAACACCGACCTCTCCCCCTTCCACACCGACCACCCTGACAAAGAGGCTGTCGAAACCGGCCTCAGGGTCCTTAACGATGTCGGGGTCAATGCTGACATAGACAGGTACCGATTCCTGGAAGAGGAACACCGCGTCCTACTGGAGTGGGAGAGGGACTTGGCGGATGCCTGGAACGACTGGAGGAGGAGGTCAGGGGTTATCCGGCAGAGGCTGGTTACATCACAGGCGCGCACGCGCCTTCATCCTTATCTCATGGGGAACGCTTACATTCCTCACCCACGCCACACCGACGACGCAATGGCGTCCTCTGGTATTCCCATCAGGGAGTATCTGGAGGACCAACACCCAGGAGGGGAGCATTACACCCACTTCCCTATGCCATGGCTTCACGATGAAGAGAAGCCAGGCGTGTCCCGCTGGATCCTGACCCAGGGTCGCGAGTCCCACGCTTCCCAGAAGGCCCCCCTTCCCAATCCTCAGCCCGTCCGCCCCTCTGCCCTCAAGTGCACCAAGTGCCGCGTCCCCAACGTCACCCACTCCTCCAGGAACTGCCCCATGTGGCAGCGCTGCTTCTACTGTGACAACGTGGGCCACCCAGCATACAAATGCTTCTACCCGCACTCCAGGTGCTTCGATGGAGAGCGGTGCCGTGTTCCCCCCAAGCACAAACACTTCAAGGGCAGTTGTGAGTGGTACTTCAAGTCGTGGCAGTCCTTCTATGGGAACGACACTTATGACAACGACTACGATGCCTATGACAACGTCGACTGGGAGGCGGAGGACCGAGGTGATTGATGCGTGGAAGCATCTACCAAGAGCGGGGGTGATGTCGTGATCCGACTCACCACGGACTTATTTTCTCCTTTACTATATCGCTTTGACTCATTCACGCTTCCCCTCGGAGTACTAACCTGTTGACTCACTACCATGTACGCCTCCTTACTCCGAGTCCCCTTCTTCGCCCTTCCCCTTCTGGGCTTCCCCTTGTTCCCTTTTCTTCTCTTTCTCCATTCGCGTTGTCTATTGTTCTCTTTCTAGTATCCCCTCATGGGACGGACATAGAGTAGCGACCTATATAAACCTAGCCACTTTGTACGCTCACTCTCCAGTCTTGTCTTCGTTTATCATACTAGCGAATACCAGACTTGTCTACTCCTCCAACTGTGTGCTCCCTTCTCATCATCTCATCACCACTGTCGGTCTTCCCTTAAGTTGGGAGCCACCTCGAAGCTTTGCGCTTGTGCTATAACAACGCGCACACACAGATCCTAAGTCGCTTGACTTAGTCCCTCGTACTTCGGCCGTCTGACTGAAGCCCCTTGTACCTCGTTACTAAGTCCGTTGACTTACCCCTCGAACCCTTGCCCCTTGGTCGTCCCTCGCGGACCTTCGTCTCTTAGAACTCCCTCGGCCTTGGTTACTGTTTACCAAGCACCTCGTCCTTGTACCTTGCCCTGATCCCTTTGTACCCTCGGTGCACGTCGCACTATAAGGCCCCGCTAGGCCTTAACAGGACATCACCTGTTCAATCTGAAAGGGGCTGTGACATCTGGGAGTGAGTTTTGCAGTTGGTTGGTGGGTACATAAGTGTCGGCCTTCCAGCCACATGAGATCTCCTTCTTTGAATTTTGGTCCTTCTTTATTCTGGACCTATGACTGTTGTGCTTTTGTAATGAGTTCCTGGGCCTTTCTCCATGCTTCTCGGAATTGTTTGGTCCTGAGTGCCACCTGTGGTATCGGTGACGGCTTATCTGTCCAATTAGCTCTTGGGTTATACCCCATCAGGATGTTAAAAGGGGACTTCCATGTGTATTCATGTGGCCAATTATTATGGGCAAATTTGGCGAGGGGTAGATACCCATGCCAATTGTTCTGCCATTTGTTTGCCCAGAAGCAAAGGTATTGTTCCAGCCATTGGTTGGTCCATTTGGATTGCCTGTCAGTCAGGGGGTGATAGGTGGTGGATATATTTTGTTTGATGTCTAGTACTCTGCATAACTCTCTCATGAATCTGCTTGCAAAGTGAGGGTCTTAATCGCTAATGATCTTCATTGGTAGTCTGAATCGGATGAAGACATGTTCCAGATATAAGGCTGCCACTTCTTCCATGTTTATCTCTTCTTGGCATGGTATGAAGATCGCAGCTTTACTGCAGTCATGATTGGTTATTGTGAGTATAGTGTCACATCCATTGGATGAAGGTAACTTAGTTATGAAATCCAATGTGATCGTCTCAAATGGTAAGGCTTCCAGTTTGAGGTAGATAGGGTTGAGAGGTGCCTTATTTCTTCCATGTTGGACTTCAATTTATTGACATTCAGCACATCCTTTGACATATTCCAGGGTATCTCTCACCATATTGGGCCACCAGTAGGCTCAGCCCACAAGCTGCATGGTTCTTTTAATTCCCAGGTGCCTGTGAGCTGGTAAGTCATGATGGTCATGTAAGATTCGTCACTTATTGTGAATTCTTCTGGTTACCACCCATTGTCCGTCCTTGTATCAGATACCCTCTATCTTCTTGAGCTGATGAGCATCTACCCATGGTTTGAGGAGTTCTTCATTTTGACTGTATACTGGGTCCTCAGGTGTGGTGTTGTCCTGGGTGAGGTATTCTTTGGTTGTTCTCATGTCTTCGAGGTGGGTCCCTCTTATGAAGATTTTGTCAGGTAGTACTGTGATGTTATCATTGTCCTTCTCCCCTTGGTTGTAGTCTGGTCATTGTGACAGGGCATCGGTGTGGCCATTTGCCATTCCCTTGATATGGTGAATTTCAAAATCATATCCTGACAGTTCCAGTACTTCCCTTGCCACCCATCGGCTTATCTTCTGTGGGCTCCTCCAGTATTGTAGGTTCATGTGGTTGGAGAAGACCTTGGTTTTGTGTGGTGACCCTGCTAGCAGTGGTCTCCAGTGTTGGAATGCTCTTACAATGGCTAGCAATTCCAGGTCATAAATGTCATAATTTCGTTCTGCCTCATTAAGGGTGGTGGAGAAGTAGCTTATTGGGTGTCATTTGCTATCTTCCTTCCTCTGTAATAGTACAGCCCCTATCGCAAATCCTGAAGCATCGACTTCCAATTCAAATGGTTTACTCAGCTTGGGGTGTGCTAGTACTGGTTCCAATGTGACTAGTCATTTAAGTTCATTAAACACGTTGTGTTCTGTTCCCATCCATTTCCATTCAGCACTGTTACGGCCGAGGTTCTGAGTTCCCGAGAAAGCACGCTGCTGAGCTGCCCGAGCCGGCCCGTGTTGGACAACTACGAGCGAACCCTGGATTCCGAGGCATTAAGAGAGGCCTTGATGAGGAAGGGAGACCTGAGCATGTGGACATTGCGTCCCAAACCAGCTAAGTCCCGCACTCCCATTGAGAGTAGCAACGAAGAAGTTGACGATCCCTACGAGCAAAATGAAGCTCGCGCACGCGCCATGTACATGCACTTCTACGGGCGTGACAGCCCAGAGTCACGTGACTCATCACGTGAGGCATCACCTGAGCATGTGTGCCTCGGGTATGCTGCAGCTGGTTACCTGGTTGGTGACGACATAGACTAGGCCTTTGTGCCTGATTTCTGATGGACTTTCTGATGGACACCTCGTGTACTGTATGGGCGCAGCCTCATATCTGATGGATGTCGGTGCCTTTATAGGCCGGTCCAATTATGTTTCTCCTTTGTGTTTCAGCTTGTGGAGCCGGAGCCCTTATGGCTATTGGCTAGAGATAAGGACTTAAGGTTTGTGCTGAGTCCGAACCTTATCTACTAGTAGTATAAGTACTAGCTTGTCTTCGCATGTATTCTCCATCTTGAGTTTTTCAACAATCCGCATCACAGTTCCCTCCTGCTTTCCTAAGGGCCTTAGTTGGTCTTCTTTACCAAGCCCTTAGACGTTGTCTTGTTGTGCCGCTTCTTAGCGAGCCATTTCCCCTTGGTTTTCCCTTCGTCTCTCAGTTGCAACCACTATTGCAGTGGTTTTGCCTTGGTTGTCGTGTGCAATACAAGCGTTCTGAGGAACCCAGCTCAAGTCGAGCTAGACGGCCGGTGCGACCGTAACAAGCACCCTTCTTTGTTAGTTGGTTAAGGGGTCTTGCGTGGTGCGAGAAATTGCGAATGAAGGCCCTGTAAAAGTTACAGAATCCAAGGAAAGAGCATACATCCTTGACTTTAGTTGGTGTGGGCCAGTCCTTGATGCCCAAAATTTTGACAGGGTCCATGTGTGTCACCCCCTTTTCAAGGATTACCCCCAGGTAATCCATATGAGGCACATGGAATAGGCATTTCTCCAGTTTGTAATATAGGTCATGTTTGGCTGATACTTCCAGTACGTCTCGTACTGCTTCGATGTGATCCTCCATTCCATGTCCGATCTGCGTTGCTATACCAATGTCATCCATGTAGACCTATATGGTTGTTCCTTGGAGTTCATGTTTCGTGATGATGTCCCAATATATATGGTTCATCATTGTTTGAAATGTTGCCAGTGAATTAGTGAGTCCGAAGAACATAACCATGGGTTCGAAAAGTCCATACTGTGTTTTGAATGCCACTTTCTCTTCATCTCCTTCCTTGATCCTTATGTTGTTGTACCCCCATCACACGTCCAACTTAATGTATATGTGTGCATTGCTAAGGTCAGTGATTAGGTCAGATATAAGTGGTAATGGATATTGGTTTCATATGGTGAACACATTGATGTAGTGATAATTTTGCACAGGTCATAATTTACCATCCTTCTTCTTGACAAAGAAGAATGGTGATGCATATGGTGATTTGGACGGTCGTATGTAGCCTTTGCCAATTTGTTCCTTAAGGAATGCCTTAAGTGCCGTGTCTTCTTCTTGTGTAAGGGGGTAGACTTTGCAGTCTATCACTTTGGGTGTCCCCTTTTTGAACTGTATTTCATGATCCCACACCCTTGCAGGTGGGAATTGGTGTGGTGCTTCCTCATTAAAGAGTTGCTGGTATTGGGAGTAGCATGAAGGTAACTCAGCTTTGACCGTATATTGTTTGGCTTGGATTGCCAATTCTGTTGATGTTGTTCTCCCCTCTATGAATTCTTCCTCCTCTAGCTGGTGTATGATATCTTCTTTTTGTGTCTTCATCATGGTGGCCACGATAGTAGGTTGTCTGTCCTTGACCCAGAGGTTTATGGTTTGTAATACTACTGGTAATGTGTCTTCTTTAATGACCATGTGTCTCCAGCTGAAGGTGGGTTTATAGGTGGCCAGTGTTACGGTCACACCAGCCGTCTAGCTCGACTTGAGCTGGGTTTCTCAGAATGCTTGTATTGCACACGACAACCAAGGCAAAACCACTGCAATAGTGGTTGCAACTGAGAGACGAAGGGGAAAACCAAAGGGAGCGGCTTGCTAAGAAGCAGCACAACAAGACGACGTCTAAGGGTTTGGTGTAGGAGACCAACTAAGGCCCTTAGGAAAGTGGAGGGAACTGTGATGCGAATTCTTAAAGAACTCAAGATGGGGAATACATGCGAAGACAAGCTAGTACTTATACTACTAGTAGATAAGGTTCGGACTCAGCATGAACCTTAAGTCCTTATCTCTAGCCAATAGCCATAAGGGCTCCGGCTCCACAAGCTGAAACACAAGGAAGAAACATGATTGGACCGGCCTATAAAGGCACTGACATCCATCAGACATGAGGCTGCGCCCATACAGTACATGAGGCGTCCATCAGAAAGTCCATCAGTAAACAGGCACAAAGGCCTAGTCCATGTCGTCACCAACCGGGTAACCGGCTGCAGCATACCCGAGGCACACATGCTCAGGTGATGCTTCACGTGACTCATCACGTGACTCTGGGTCACTATGCCCATAGAAGTGTGCATACATCTTGTGTGCATGAGCTTCATCTTGCTTGTAGGTATCGTCAGCTTCTTCATCGCTACTCTCAGCGGGAGTGCGGGACTTAGCTGGTTCCGGATGTAATGTCCACATGCTCATATCGCCTTTTCTCATCAAGGCCTCTCTTAATGCCTCAGGATCCAAGGTCCTTTCATAGTTGTCCAATGCGGGCCGGCTCGGACAGCTCGGCAGCATGCTTTCTCGGGAGCTCAAAATCTCAGCCGTAACAGCCAGCTATGGATAACCGAACACGATGTCTTCATTTCTGATGTTGGTGATGAGGAATCTCATCTCTTTGTGGATTCCTTTGGTTTGTATGTCCAGATCTACATAGTGTGTGATTAGTCCTGCTTTATTTTCAGTGTTGTTGATGTTTCATATCTTTTTGGGCCATTTCAGTGGCTTCATTCCTATCCCCATTCATTTTACAAAAGCAGGTTTTAGGAAGTTGTCAGTGGCTCTGGAGTCCACTAGTGCTCTGATGTTGGCCATAGCATAATTCATATGAATCGATACTGGGATTCTCATAGAATGGTAGTGAGTTATGATCACAGAATCACATTTAACTGCCCTTACCCAGGCCGATGGGTTCAGGCACTTCAAAATCCTCCCTTTTCCATAGATCCTGAAGTATCAGGTCTTTTACATCATCTTCTTTGGTGGCTACCCCTTTTATCTAGAGGTCTGCTTGCTGTTGGGGGGTTTTGGCTTTTGCAGCCCTGCTTGGTTCTTCTTCATATGCATCTGTGTCGATCCTCCAGCTGGTTCCGGGCTGGTCGTAGGTGTGTTGCAGACAGTTACGACTGAAATGGCCTTTATGTCCACAAGTGTAACAGGTCACTTCCCTCATGTCTCGTTGGCCTCGGCTGTGTCCCATGGCTCCTTCTCTTGATGGGTTTCTTGGGTGTGCCTGATCCCAGTTCCCCTGTATTTCTTCTGCCCCCGTGAGTCATCCTCTCACCCAATCTGTGGATGTGTCCATGGTGTTTGGGTCTTAAAGGATGTTGTGAGGGGGGCCCCATCCAGTCCCACATGTATTCCTCCATGGCCCTCCAATGTTGTTATTTCCTTGTCCTCCTCTGTTTGCGAGTCCACAATGTTGTTTGAGCTGGGCTTTCATGTGTATGTACAGTGCCCCCAAAAACTGTTTAAATGTTTTGAACATTTAGCTTATTTCGAATATATCTTCTGAACTAGAGGGGTTCATGACATGTACCTAGGCTTGTTTGAAAGCCCTTAGTAAGGGGTTTCTGAGGATATTTTATGTATAGTTATAGCGTAACTATATAAGAAGATATGGGTAATTAATTCTAGAGTACCCACTTGAACAGTTTTTGTGCGTTACTAATTACATAGGGTATATGGTGAAAATTAGTAGTTTGTGTATCCTCCATTTGCTTTATATACCTCCATCACCCTCCTGGGCATGCTTTCTATCAAATTCTGAACCACAGATGGTTCAATAGCCTCCCACTCCCTTTGAGTGCACTCCCATAGCTCAGTAATCCCCTTTGGGGGGTAGGGTATGCTGATAGCTGCCGCTTGAGATGAACCCAAAGGTGTTCAATGGGGTTAAGGTCTGGGGATTGAGCTGGCCACTCCATGACCTCAATCTTGTGGTCTTTGAACTAGGATGTTGTTAGGGCCTAGCAGGGCCTTACTGCATGACATGTGCTAGAGGTACAATGGGCAAGGGTTCTGAGGACAAGGTAAGGGGACAAGGTGCTCAGTGAGAGCAACAAGGGATGGAGAGGAGATGAGGTGACGAGGGTCTTTGGAGGATGACAAGGGAGCAAGGTCCAAAGGGGCTAAGTCGATGGACTTAGTGACGAGATACAAGGTGTTCAGTCAGAAGGCCATAGTACGAGGGACTAAGTTGAACAACATAGGGTCTGTGTGTGCACGTTGTTATAGCACAAGCGCAAAGCTTCGAAGTGGCTCCCAATGAAGGGAAAGCCAACAGTGGTGGTGAGACGACGAGAGGAGCACACAGAAGATGGTGGGACAAGTCTGATATTCGCTAGTATGGTAAACGAAGACAAGACTAAGGAATTATTGTAAAGTGGAGAGGCTTATATAGGTAGCTACTCCATGTCCATCCCATGAAGGGGTACTAAAAGGGAACAAAAGGAAACGCAAGAGGGGAAAGAATAGAAGGGGAATCAGAGTAGGGAAGCGTACATGATAATGAGTCAACAAGTTAGTACTCCGAGGAAGTCCAAGAATATGTCAATGTAAAGTAGTAAAAGGAAAAGAAAGTCCGAGGTGAGCCAGATCACGACAGATGTGGCCTTCTTGCTCTTGTGTTTTGGGTCATTATCTTGCTGAAAGATAATATCTTTGCGCTTCTTCTTAAAACACTTGATGGATCCTAGCAGGTCCTCCTCCAGAATGCTGCAATAAAGATCAGTGTCCATCCTCCCATCAATCTTTGCTGCATTCCCAACTCCTTCCCAAGTCATACAGCCCCATAACATCAAGGAACCCCCTCCATGTTTGAGTGTAGTGTTACACTTCAGTAAGCGTAGGCCTTGCTTTAGGCGATGGTAAGGTGTGAGTACTCAGCTTTGTAATACCTAAGTCGAATGTGGAGCGCTAATCCTCAACACAATGACATTGTTACGTCTCGTCGGGACGTTGGTCCGACTTGGACCCTGGATAGACGCTAGGGGGTGAATCGGCTAAGTCGAATACGAAGGAACTTCCTTAACGTAACGACGAGGCTATCAGCGGAGCTTTCGTATCACGCTGGCCTAAAGTAGTGACTTGCTTCCAGATGTGAAGCACAAGTCATCGGCTCAGAACAGCCCACAAGGAGAAGAGAAGAGAGTAGAGAAGTCGGAATGGAAGAGAAATGACGATTTAAAGAAGACCAAGATGGCGAATCTTGGCCTTCCGCAGCTACTACTTATACATCTACACGAGGGCTTTAAAGCGCCTCTCCAATACATGTTGACCTATAGCGATACTACCTCGAACCCTAGTACCGCTATCCTAGGAATCACTCAGCAATCACATGCGACTGCTGAGTGCTGACTGATGCTGTAAGTCCGTGACTAATTACTACTTACTACCGTAGCCACGACCGGTAAGTAAGAGTCCGAGATCCGAATCACTACATCATTATATTACATCTGATAAGTCCGGAGGGCCGACCGTAACAGACATTCTGCAACTGGGAAGACTTCTTGGTAAGCCTTCTGCAGTGCACTCCTTGGTCATAGGCTTCTTGAAGAAGACGAAGGAAGGAGTTGTATAACTGATGATTCAAGAAGACCAAGATGGCGATCCTTAGTCTTCTTCGTCTAATACTTATACACGATGGTGAAGGGCTTTAAAGCACCTTCCAAATATTGTTGACCTATAGCATATCTAGCTCGAACCCTAGTATCGCTATCCTAGTAATCAGTAAGTGTATAGTAACATGTGATACTACTGCTGACTGATAACGTGAAAGAGACCGTCCCTGACTAATATACTGAATCACGAGCTTACTACCGTAGTCAGAACCTAGTAGTAAGCATGAAAGTCCGTTCCGTGACATGTAGGCTCCACTAGACATTCAGTGAGGTGCTCCCCTTGTTTTTTCCAGACCCATTTCTTGCCATCTGAGCCCATGCAATTGATCTTGGTCTCATCTAACCAAATAACCTTCTTCCAGTCTTCCACAGTCCAGTAGAGGTACTTTTCTGCAAAGTCCTTTCTAGCTTTGCAATGACTTGGCTTGAGATAGGGCCTCTTCTGCTTTCCAACTGCTTTAAGGCCTGCCTTCTTAAAGCAATTTTGAACTGTCTGATTGCAGAGAGTGATACCCTTGATGGCCTCCAGCCTTCTAGCAACCTGAGGAGCAGTTTCTGCTTCGCCAGAGCCAAGAAGACATGTAGCATGGCAGATATCATGTTGGGAGAGCTTGACAGGACAGCCTTCAGAGGACTTTGGATGATCTGAGAGGTACTTTTGACAAATATTACTGATTGTCCCAATGCTTCTGTGGGCTGCTCTTGCTATACTTTGGACTGGGTGGCCAGCCTAACGAAGGGAAATGATGTAGTTGACTTGATAAGAAGAGAGGGATTTCATGATGATGATGGTAAGGAAGAAGTGGTTGTTTTGGGTTGTTTGTACCTGTTTCAACTTTTTATATGTCGCATGATCTCCATACTCAATTTTAGGGTTCTGGAACAAGAATCAGTATTGCTATTTGAGAAATACTACTCTAGGATACCATTGCATAAAAACTGTTCAAATGGGTACTCTTGAAAGAATATATATTATCTGAGTATCTAAGGATGTTGATAATACATATAGTATACTCTTGGATAGCTATGATAAAGGGCTTTCAAACAAGCATAGGTACATGTCATGAACCCCTCTAGTTCAGAAGGTATATCCAAAATAAGCTAAATGTTTAAAACATTTGAACAGTTTTTGGGGGCACTATATGTGTATCATAATGGGCGTAAATAGAAGGATCTTCTCATGATCCTGTGACATGTCCATTATATTGTGACTTCAGGGCTCATGTGACTTCCTGCACCTGACCCGACGCATGTTGTGCACATGACCACATGTTATGACACTGCCTATTTTAATTCCTTTTCTCTAACCGCCTTAGGACACATGATAACCTTCTACTTTCACATCACATGGTCATTCTCATGCGAGTCATGGTGACTTGCTACTTGTTTGGTTCTCATAAGAGTCATGGTGACTCTTTACTTATTTTCCCTTGTGAGTCATGACAACTCTTGCCCGTTGCTAAGGGGCTACTGTTTCAGATATATCAGTTTCACTTATATCTTTGTTTCACATCCTACATGTGATTACTGCGAGCTGTGCTCCGCAGTTCTTATTGTTTCTATTGTGATTGCTCGATGACTCAATCCTAGGATGCCATTATCATTCTATCCTAGGATACCTCTTTCTTTACTATAAAATACAGGCTCACCAGGTAGTAGTAGCCTTAGACTTGACTTTTTGTACTCTATGGTACTCGAGCAATCGAAGACTGTGAATACTCCATCTCTCACCGAATGAACCCTCTCCTCTCACTGAAGAATCCTAAGTGCCACTATTGGCTTAGGCTGACTCTTCAACTCGTACATCTTCACTGAAGTTCCTCTTCAGAACTTCCCTTAACAACCAGAACCAGACCCCTTAGTGCAGCGTCTCAGTAGATCGACTTAACCCACGTTGGGTGAATGTCCCTACCATGACATAACACCACATGACTTAGCGAAAATAACTGGGCTCTTATGCCCAAGATGCCCATATGGTGTTGTATAAAATCGTATAAAATAGATAAAAATGCGAAATAAAATATAGCAACTGATGTGGCTGTGACAACTCCAGGCTACATGACAGATTACACATCTAACAGGTCATACTTGGATTCCTAAGAGTGGAGAAGGGGCTCCTAGGAGGACTGGGCAGTGAGGATGGTGTCAGAGAGGGAGGAGACCTGTGCTACATGCATGAAGAGCTGGGGAGGGAGGACAGTGACTTCCTGGTTATCATCTAGTAATAAAGTACTTTATTTATGATTCTGGCTCTCTAGGGCAGCCAGAGAATGTGAGCATGTGTTTGTGGGTGCAGAGAGGGCATCTGCCTTAGCCCACTTACCCAATTGCAAGTTAATGTTGCACTATGTAGAAATAATCAAAATTTATTTAGGTACTGCAGGTTGGCTCTCCCTTCAACATTCCTGGATTAAACAAACAATAAGCAGTTATTCAGCATAAGAAACTTATTATATATTTTGAAGGGGTGCAGACTTAGGAGAGCCCACTTGTGAATTTCCCCTTTTGAATTTTCCTCTTATCATAATGACAAATATCTTGCAATGTTGCTTGTCTATTACCTCAAGAGCCTGCTGGCTGGGACTGGGAAAGTGCTTCTGTTTTGGAAAAGTCCAGTTCCATTTTGGGTGGACACTGGCAGGCTCTGCTGAGGTAATAGACAAGCAAAAATGCAAGATAGTTGTCATTATGATAAGAGGAAAATTCAAAAGGGGAAATTCACAAGTGGGCTCTCCTAAGTCTGCACCCCTTCAAAATATATAATAAGTTTCTTATGCTGAATAACTGCTTATTGTTTGTTTAATCCAGGAATGTTGAAGGGAGAGCCAACCTGCAGTACCTAAATAAATTTTGATTATTTCTACATAGTGCAACATTAACTTGCAATTGGGTAAGTGGGCTAAGGTAGATGCCCTCTCTGCACCCACAAACACATGCTTACATTCTCTAGCTGTCCTAGAGGGCCAGAATCATAAATAAAGTACTTTATTACTATTATTTGTCTATTTTAATTGTTGCTTAAATAATGTATTCATAGTATTATTTGATACTTAGAGTCCTAGACAATTAGTAAGCACATAGCAAATGTGTTGAAAAATACATTGACTACTTTTGGAACTTAGTTGGCACTGATTAAGGAAATACTACTTGAACAAAAAAGTTGTATTCTTTATTGCTGACTAAAAATACTACATTCTGAGTTGTAATTCTATATGGCTGGTGTAATGCCAGCTTGGATGCTAGGCTCAAAAACTCAATACATGTTGCCACCCTGTTCCTGTCTCATTTCGCCACTAGCACCTCCCTTTCCTACATTAGCTAGTTATCTCTTTTGTACTTAAACTACCTACTATCTTCTGAATCAGACAGCACCATGTTGCCACTGTTATCCCCCTTTTTCTCAGTGTGATTTTCAGCTTGAGTCAGGCCCAATTGAGGGCACTCGTTCCGAATCTTTCCCTGTTGTTCTTGCTCATTTCCCTTCTCTCATCTTGGGCCATCCTTATCCTATCCTTTCCTTGTCCACCCTCTGCCCACATTTACTCACACACGAGCTTTTGAGCCCATACACCAGTCATGCCTAGCCTTGTTGAAGGGTTCAGCAGTTTGGGGTCTATGTGGTCCCAATTTGGGCTCAAGCAAGTGCTAGCCATGTAAGGGTTGTTTAGAGGTGCAGGCCTTGGCACTGGTTCAATAGTCCATTTGGGCCTTACCATGGCCCATCTGAGGTTGGTTCAAGGTCAGGTTGGCAATGGGTGGACAATATAATTTTGAGGGTTGGATCAGCATTCAGTTTAGACCCTCTGTTGGTCTTTGATTGAGGTTGCAGCAGTGTTCCACAGGTAGTTTCCACAGGGTGAGCCTTTACTAAACTCAGGTAATTTGCATGCAGACTTTTGGGGTGTACATTGATTAAAACCAATGATATTGTGGACCTAAACTATCAGTAAACTGAGGGACAAGCTACTAAATAACAATATGGTATTTATTATGTCATGGTAGGGATGTTCACCCGACGTAGGTTAAGTCATCTACTAAGATGCTGCACTAAGGGTCTGGTTCTGGTTGTTAAGGGGAGTTCCAAGGAGGAACTTCAGTGAAGATGTATGAGTTGAAGAGTCAGCCTAAGCCAATAGTGGAACTTAGGATTCTTCAATGAAAGGAGAGTTCATTCGATGAGATATGGAGTATTCAACAGTCTTTGATTGCTCAAGTACCGTAGAGTACAAAAAGTCAAGTCTAAGGCTACATACTACCTAGCAAGCTTGACTTTATAGTAAATGGGGATCCTAGGATTGAGTCACAATAGCATCCTAGGATCGAGTCAAAGATGATAAGTAACTGCGGAGCGCAGTCCACAGTAATCACAAACCAAGTCCTGAAACAAAAGATATAAGCCCCTTAGCAACGGGCTAGAGTCACTATGACTTGTATGAGAACATAAGTAAGTGGAGACCAAAATGAGTCATATCGTAACACAGCCCCCCTTTCAGGCACAAAGTTGCCTCAACTTTGCCTACATGTCAAGATTACCCTCATCTGCATTAGACCAGTAAAGGTTATAGTCTGCCTCATTTACGTCCCAGTTCTCCTTTTCTTCATCTTCTTCACCCATCTTGGTGCAGTGGTGATGGCATACGAAACCCCAACTGCCCGTATGGTGGCAAAATGGGCACTGCTCGTAAAGGGGGCACTCCAGTTCCAAGTGCTTGGCATTCACCTTTCCACATTTGTTACACACCTCAGGGGTCCACTCCTCCCTGTCCAGCAGCAAGATATGCTCCAAGAGCGTCATCTTGACTTTGCTGCTAGGCCCCACTTGGACTCTAGGGGCGACTTCTTCTTCGGTATCTGCCAGAGGGCTTGGAGTGGCTGACCGCTTGCCTCCTTCTTCTTCTTCGGGCACTCTTGTACTTTGTGACCATATTTGTGGCAGTGGTAACACTTCACTGGCCTCTTGGTCTCAACTTCCTGGAGGATAGGCATCTCCACATGGCGGGATAAGTAGGGATTGACAGGGAGGGTGTTGGGGGAAGGAACGGGAAGTGAAGTGAACCTATATGACCTGTTAAAGGCCCGGTGGATCTCCCCATACGCATCTGCCATCTCTAACCTGGTGTGGCATACCTCATACTCCTGGTCAGTAACCACAAGCTCCTTCATAATTTCATCGACCTTCTTCTGTGCATCATGAAGAAGGCCCTCCAAAGTGCCCTTCAGTTCCCTCTTTCCGCAGAACCTGTTGATCTCGGCATGGAGACAGGGATCACCTATCTTGTTAAGGGCCTGGTTCACTACAAATTTGCTTTGATGGTGGCGTGATAACTGCCTCCACATTTCCTCGGTGATGTGGGCATACGTACGTGCCCTTCTCCCAACATGCACCTCAATGGTGCACTTTTCCTGTCCTATACCCAATGTGCCCATAACCATGGTGTAATTGGGAGCGTACGTGATGAATCTAGCCAAGATTATTCTTGGCTCTGTCTGGTCCAGTCCGAACCTAGGGTTGGCAACATAGATGGGATAAAAGAGCTGGGAGTGGGGGTCATTATGGACATAGCCAGCAGGTGGAAGATAGTTCTCTTCCTCGGCCTCAGATCCAGGTTGCTTGGTGGTTGCATCATCACCGTGCTCCATGATTGGAACACTCCTGATAGCTAGCTGAGGAGTAGGTGTGCCGATGGGCTTGCTATGAGTCTTGGCGATCGATACGGGAGCCAGTGAGGAAGGGAGCTGGAGCATTGGTACAAGGCTGGCAGGAGCAGATGTAGTGGACATGTTAGAGATGAGGGGAGTATGTTGTAGTTGTGGAGGAAGGGGATGGGTTGTATTCGTCGTCCTGGCCCATCTTATATACATTTTGCGGCCTTTGGACTTGTTTGGCCCCTTCCTTGCTTTGAACTCCGCTATCAGGTTGTCTGCATGTACGTCTTCTGCTTTCTCCCACGAACTGTCACTCGTGGGATAGCCTTTCCACTTGATAAGGTAGTACAGTTTACGCCCTTTCCCATGTTGCTGTGCATCTAGAATCTTCTTGACTTCGTACTTGGGTTCTTCATTGATAATGTCTGGTGGTGGTCGGGTATAGTTTGGCCCATGGAGTTCCATTTCCTTATATGGAGTTATTAGATTTGTATGAAACACGTTGTGAATCTTCCATTGTCTTGGCAACTCCACGCGGTATACTGCTTCTGATAGTTGTTTCAGAACCTTAAAAGGTCTGTGCCGTTTTGGTCCGAGTTTAGCTGCTGGGTACAGGGTCTTAAGGTGTGTTCCTTTGATCCACACTTGATCCCCTTCTCTGTATGGTTGGAACCTTTTGTTCCCTTTATGCGTGATGGCCATCATCTTTTGTGCTCTGATGATATTTTCATGGCCATCTGTTCTTGCCTTTTCTATGGCAGTGAGTCTTTCTTCAACTGAAGGGACCTTGCTTTTGGTCATGATTTCAATCTTCAGTGTATACCCTATGAGCATTTCATAGGGGGTTTTCTGAGTTGTGGCGTTCAGCCATTGATTATGCACAAATTCCACCATTGGCAGATACTTGTGCCAATTGTCTTGCCTTTCGTTGCATCAAAATCGAAGGTACTGTTCAAGCCATTGATTTGTCCTTTCTGACTGGCCATCAGTTCTTGGATGATATGCTGTGCTGATGTTCTGGTGTATCTTCAACGCTTCGCACAGGCCTTTGGCGAAATGTGACATAAATCAGGTATCTCAGTCTGAGATAATTTTCTTTGGGACGCCAAACCGGGTGTATATGTGTTTTAGGTAGAGTTCCGCTACCCCTTCTGCAGTAATTGTTTCTTGGCACAGTATGAATGCTGCCACTTTACTGCAATCATGATCTGTGACTGTAAGGATCGTGTCATATTTTCCCGACAATGGTAATTTCATGATGAAGTCCATAGTGACTGTGTCACGGATTGGACTTGTACGCTTACTACCAGGTTCTGACTATAGTAGTAAGCTTGTGATTGTTTAACATTAGTCAGGGACTTCATCATTTCACATGTTATCAGTCAGCAGTAGTATCACATGGTACTGTAGCTTACTGATCACTAGGATAGTGATACTAGGGTTTGAGCTAGATATGATATAGGTCAATATCGTTCAGGAGGCGCTTTAAAGCCCTCCATCGTTGTGTATAAGTAGTAGTCATGGAAGACCAAGAGTCGCTATCTTGGTCTTCTTGAATCATTGGTTCTCACTTCTTCTCTTATCTCTTGTGGAGATCCCCGAGACATAGAACACACTGCATAAGGTCTATCAAGTAACCTTCCCAGTTGCCAGTTGTCGTTGTGTTATCACTATCACGTGACACATTCAACTTAGTGATATTACGAGCTAAGTACTCGCGCCCTATTGTTGCCTAAAGCAAGGCCCATGCTTACCGAAGCATAACATTAAGACCAAGATCCCCATCGTAGCGTGAGTATCAACAAGAGAACTTTGGATCCAAGACAGATTCCGTTCCTATGAAATTCCAAGAAGGGGAGTCAGAAATGTACCAACCCAATACCTCAAAGAGGCCCAGTGGAGCACGATCAACGGAGTAGAAGGGTATATCATCAGAGGAGCTCACAGGCCACGACCAGTTGAGTTCAACTTTGAACATACTTGCTGGTGCAGGGTCAACAGAGAAGACGACAAGTGGAGAGTCATCGATACTCTCCCTTACAGATACAGGTGCGACATATACAAGGAAGAAGTAGTTACAAGGAATAAGTGGGGGCCCATTGACGGTGAAACGCAAAGCGCCTCCACACCCTCAGAATGCACCGACTCCCCCAGAACCGAATCAGATGAAGAAAACATACAAACATTGGAACCACTGGAACAAGGGTTCATCGAAAGGGCTGAACAAATTACTATTCACCCCATGGCCACACTAACCGAAACACAGGAAGTTGCACTTCCTATCCACCCAGAAACAGGACATGCCATGACGGCAGATGACGCTGCATTGTTCCGAGCAATCGGACCAGATCAACCTGACCCGCCAATGGGAAGAGGAGCACCAGCGGGAGGAGCACCAGGGGGAGGAGCACCAGCAGGAGGAATACCTGGAGGGGGGCCACCCGGAGGAGGAGCACCACCCAGAGGAGGGATACCAGGAGGGGGACCATTAGGCAGAGGACTACACAGAGGAGGACACCACTCTGACAAATTCGCAGGGAATGCACCAGAAGTATTCAAAGGAGATCGGCACAAAACAGAAGAGTTCCTCACGCAATGGGAGCTATACTGGGGTATCAATAACAATAACCCTATCATGGCCAATGCCTATCGATGAGCTATGTTATTCCTTACCTATATCCAGGGGAAGGATGTTAACAACTGGATTATGGAAACAAGCAGGTGGCTCAACCGGCAAGTAATGGCCGGAATTGCAGATAATGATCCACGCTTGTGGGTCGAAGTCATCACTGCCTTTAATCAGTGGTTCGCAAACACCCTCGAAAAGGAACAAGCCCAGGCATTGTTGAAAAGAGGGATTAGAATGACAGGAGGAGATATCGACACATATGTAACACAATTCGAACAGTTGGGAAGACAGGCTAACTATCGACTGGATTCATCTCTCACAATGGATCTTTTTACGGACGGACTACCCCGTGATCTTTACGAAAAGGTCTACACTTATGATAACCTGCAAACGTTCCAAGAGTGGAAGGACGTGGTTATCAGATGGCAACAACAATACATACACATGAAGGCTTGACTAGAACAGTACCGAGGCCTCACCAACCAGGCAAAACCACAAGGAGGTAGCAATACGACATGGAGAAACACAAGGGGCACAGGATGGGGACCCCCTTGTAACATACTGCGAGACCCAAATGCCATGGACACCTCCACAGACAGAGTCTGGGGAAGACTCACAGGGGCCAAAGAAATCCAGGGGAATTAGGATAGAGCCCATCTGAGGAATTTGCAACCACCACCAAGGGGAGGAGCCATGGGACGAGGATGGGGGCGGTGCAACATAAGGGAAGTCACCTGTTACACATGCGGTCACAAGGGACATTTCAGTCGCAATTGCCCATAGCACACCTACAACCAACCAAGCAACAGTAGGAGGTCCGATACAGGGCCATATGAACTCAAAGCGGAACCAGTACAAGCGGCAAGAGCTGAAACCACACAGCAACGAGCTGATACCTGGATGAAGGGGGTGGCAGCCGAAGAGGACGAAGTCAAAGACCTCATTCTGCAGGATCTGTGGAAAAGGGAGGATTTTCGAAGTGCCTGAACCCATCGGCCTGGGTAAGGGCAGTAAAATGTAATTCTGTGATCATAACTCGCTACCATTCCATGAGAATTCCAGTATCGATTTGCACAAGTTACGCCATGGCCAACATCAGAGCATTGGTGGACTCTGGAGCCAACGACAACTTTCTACGACCCGCTTTCGTAAGGCGGATGGGGATTGGGATGAAGCCGCTAGAACAGCCAAAAAAGATATGGAATATCAATAATACCGAAAACAAAGCTGGACTAATCATGCACTACGTAGATCTGAACATGCAAACAAAAGGGATCCACAAAGAAATGAGGTTCCTTATAACCGACATAGGGAATGAAGACATTGCATTCGGCTACCCGTGGCTGGCCACATATGAACCAACTTTCAGTTGGAGGCACGCAGTTATCAAGGAGGACGCACTTCCCGTGGTTCTACAAACAGTAAACCCTCGAATCAATAGGACGCAACTCACTATCGCTGCCATCACAATGGAACAAAAAGAGAATATAGTACAACAACTCGAAGACGAAGAATTAGTACAGGGGAGGATCATGTCTACTGAGTTGGCTATCCAGGCAAAATAGTATACTGTCAAAGCTGAGCTACCCTCTTGTTATGCCAAATATCACCAACTGTTTAACGAAGAGGCATCACACCAATTTCCACCAACCCAGGTCTGGGACCACGAAATACAGTTTAAGAAAGAGGCCCCAGAAGCCATAGACTGCAAAGTCTACCCATTAACACAAGAAGAAGATATAGCCCTCAAGGCCTTCTTAATGGAACAACTCGGCAAAGGATACATACAACCCTCGAAGTCCCCATACGCGTCACCATTCTTCTTTGTCAAAAAGAAAGATGGTAAACTACACCCGGTACAAGATTATTGGCATATCAACACCTTTACAATACGCAACCAATACCCCCTACCTCTCATATCTGACCTCATCACAGACCTCAGTAATGCACATATATACACCAAGCTCGACGTGTGATGGGGGTATAATAACATATGCATCAAGGAAGGGGACGAGGAAAAAGCTGCTTTTAAAACAAGATACGGACTATTCGAACCCACAGTCATGTTCTTCGGGCTAACCAACTCACCAGCAATGTTTTAGACTATGATGAACCACATATGTTGAGATGTCATAGCCAAACATGAACTACTGGGGACCACAATAAGGGTATATATGGACGACATCAGTATAGTGACACAGGTAGGACATAACATGACAGACCACATAGTGGCAGTCCAAGACATACTAGAAATCTCAGCCAGACATGACCTCTATTACAAACTAGAGAAGTGTTTGTTCCATGCACCACGTATGGATTACCTGGGGGTAATCCTTGAAAAGGGGGTGACATGCATAGACCCCGTCAAAATTTCCGGCATCAAGGACTAGCCAACCCCTACAAAAGTCAAAGATGTTCAATCATTCTTAGGTTTCTGCAATTTCTATCGCGCATTCATTCAAAACTTTTCACATCACGTGAAACCACTGAACCAACTGACAAAGAAAGGAGCTGACTGGAAATGGACGGGAACGGAACATGACACATTCAACAAACTAAAGGGACTTGTCACCTTAGAACCAGTACTGGCACACCCACAGCTGAGTAAACCATTCGAATTAGAGGTTGATGCATTGGGATTCACAATTGGGGCAGTGTTACTACAACAACAAGACGATGGCAAACGACACCCAATCAGCTACTTCTCTACCACCCTCAACGAAGCTGAAAGGAACTACAACATTTACGACTTGGAACTACTGGCAATTGTGAGAGCATTCTGACATTGGCGACCACTACTGGCAGGATCACCACACAAAATGAAAGTCTTCTCCGACCACATGAATCTACAGTACTGGAGAAGCCCCCAGAAAATTGTCATGACTGCATCAGTTGCTACATTTTATTTTGTATTTTTATCTATTTTATATGATTTTATACAACGCCATACGGGCATCTCGGGCATAAGAGCCCAGTTATTTTCGCTAAGTTGTGTGGTCATGTGCACGACATGCGCCAAGTCATGTGCAGATAGTCACATGAGCTCCAAGAGTCACGTTGTACAAACACGTCACAGGATCATGAGAAGATCCTTCTATTTATGTCTGACATAATACGATTGGTTAGAATAGTGTAGAATGTCATAGAACATTCAGGTAATATACATTACATGCTAGAAAGTACCATTACTCAGCGACGCGTCACCCTCTGAGTCATAGAGGGTTATGATGCATCAGTCAGCACAATAGCAACATGTCATCACCTGAGTCATAGACCTTACTCAGTAGTTAGTAAGCTCAGCACTTATGACTCCGCACGGACCAAGTACTACAGTATATAAGCCTGTATTAGATAGCGCTACAATCTAACTTGTCCTCTTTGGATTTCCCTTTCAACCTACCTCCGCATGATCCTTGCTCTGGTTCCCTGCAAAGGGAACATCTTGACTTTGCTCTACTCCGTGTCATTTTGTAGGTTATCATGTGATTTATCTCCGTGTTACACTGATAGTGTGAAACAGGCAGTTCACCACCTTCTACCCTCAACTTCAGCATTCTGAGTCGACCCCTCTGTCAACATAGCTGGAAGTCATCTGCTACAAAAATAAGCCACAGGGTCGCCAGGGAAGTACTCGAACTATCAGAATATGACTTTGAGATTCACCACATCAAAGGAACAGCAAATGGAAGAGCAGATGCCCTATCCAGATGACCAGACTATGACCAAGGGGAAGCAGACAACAAAGACGTCACTGTACTACCAGATAAAATATTCATACAAGGTGACCGAATGGAAGAAATACAAACAAACGAAGACCACTTCACGCAGGATGACACCACACTACCTGATCCAGTATATGAACAAAGGGAATCTATTCTTATGCCATGGGTAGACACACACCAGCTCAAGAAGATAGAAGGCATTTGGTACAAAGATGGACGACGGGTAGTCACAGGGGGAACTCATGATAAGCGACGTATATTCCATGACCATCATGACTTACTGGCTCACAGACATCCAGGCATCAAATGAACAGCACAACTCGTAGGACGTGCTTACTGGTGGCCAGGAATGGCCAAAGATGCACTGGAATACGTTAAGGGATGCGCCAAATGCCAATGCATTAAAGTACAGCACAGACGCAACAAAGCCCCTCTCAACCCTATCTACCCCAAACCAGAAGCACTACCCTTTGAGACAATAGCACTTGACTTCATAACTAAGTTACTACGCTCACAAGGGTATGACACTATACTTACTATAACAGATCATGACTGCAGCAAGGCAGTGGTGTTCATACCCTGCAACAAAGAAATTGGCACAGAAGAAGTTGCAGCCCTATATTTGAAACACATCTTCACACAATTCAGGCTCCCCTCAAAGATAATAAGTGATCGAGACCCACAGTTCGCCAGTTGTTTCACCAGGGAGCTTTGCAGAGTGTTAGGTATCCGACAAAACATCTCCACTGCATACCACCCACAAATGGACGGCCAATCTGAACGAACCAACCAGTGGGTGGAACAGTACCTCTGTTTCTGGGCAAACGAGAGACAAGACAATTGGTGCAGATACTTACCTCTTGCGGAATTTGCATACAATAACTGGCCACATGAGTACATGTTAAGGCCTAGCGGGGCCTTACAGTGCGACGTGCACCGAGGGTACGAGGGGACAAGGACAGGGTACAAGACGAGGTGCTTGGTAAACAGTAACCAAGGCCGAGGGAGTTCTAAGAGACGAGGGTCCGCGAGGGATGACCAAGGAGCAAGGGTTCGAGGGGTAAGTCGATGGACTTAGTGACGAGGTACAAGGGGCTTCAGTTAGATGGCCGAAGTACGAGGGACTAAGTCGAGCGACTTAGGGTCTGTGTGTGCGCGTTGTTATAGCACAAGCGCAAAGCTTCGAGGTGGCTCCCAACTAAGGGAAGACCGACAGTGGTGATGAGACGACGAGAAGGGAGCACACAGTTGGAGGGGTAAGCAGGTCTTGGTATTCGCTAGTATGATAAACAAAGACAAGACTGGAGAGTGAGCGTACAAAGTGGCTAGGTTTATATAGGTCGCTACTCTATGTCTGTCCCATGAGGGGATACTAAGAAAAGAACAATAGACAACGCGAATGGGGAAGGAGAAGAAAAGGGAAGAAGGGAAAGCCCAGAAGGGGAAGGGTAAAGAAGGGGACTTGGAGTAAGGAGGCGTACATGGTAGTGAGTCAACAGGTTAGTACTCCGAGGGGAAACAAGTGTGAGTCAAAGCGATATAGTAAAAGAAAGAAAAGTCCGTGGTGAGCCGGATCACGACAGTACATGTGAAAATCACCCTTAACCTCCTCATGGGGTATAACCTGCAGGTGAACTGGACGGATAAACCATCACCCATTCTATAGGTGGTGCTCAGGGCAGAACAGTTCTGAGAAGCACAGAAACGCGCCCAAGAATTGATTGTAAAAGTGCAGCAGTCATGGGTGAGAGCTAAGAACGGTCCTAAGTTCCAACCTGGAGATCTCATGTGGCTGGAAGGATGCCACTTACGCACTCATCAACCAACGGCAAAACTTGCTCCTCAAAGGCATGGACCCTTCGCAATAAAACAGGTGATGTCCCCTGCCAATTACTGGCTCAACCTCCCTCTGCAGTGGAAAATTCACACAGTGTTCCATGTGGATCTTCTTACCAAATACCACAAGACTCCACTTCATGGGAAGAATTACCAGCAGCCACCACCTGATTTGGTAGACGGAGAAGAAGAATACGAAATTGAGAAGGTTCTAGACGAGCGGCACTTCGGCAGAGGACGAAAGAAGCAGTACTTGGTCAAATGGAAGGGCTACCCTGACTTGGAAAATCAGTGGGTCAACCAGGAGGATCTATTCGCCAACGAAGCCCTTGCGGAGTACCAACATTCAAAGGCCGCTTTGCAAACGCTTATAAGGAGTGGGAGAACTCACGATAACATCTCATTCTCCCCCACTACAACTAACACTACTATTTCCACCTCACATATGCCATTCACCCCCAATGCCACCCTCTCGACATCTTCGTACTACCTCAGAACCCCCAAGAGGATTTTTGCCACCAAGTTGGAAGAAGAGCAGGCATCAACAACCCATGCCAACAACACGGAGGTTGTCATGGCTGAGAGAGACAGAGCCGGGTCCGAGGGACCCATTACCGAAGCTGAGTTCAACAGTACAGTCGCCCAGTTCCCTGCTCAAGGATACGGAGCAGGCAGCGCCCGTCTGTCCCCAGACGTCGACGGCCAGCCTACCCTCTGGCACATCCTCCACGCCGGGATGGGAGAGCCCATCTCTGACCGCCCCTTCACCACCATGGAAGTTGACGACTTTCGCCAAGCTCTCGACTGTGGTGAAGAAGTCCGAGCACGCCAGGGAGCGGTATGAGGCAGCGATGAGGCCGATGAAGTTGTGGAAGGAGATCACCGACAGCTGGAGGGACAAACAGCTATGAACAGCCCAGCACTGCATGACAGAGATGAGAGAGAAGCGGGAGAGATCACGGACAGCAGGGATGAAAGCTACCCGGCTGAGCACCCACATATTCACTATGGGTGAGAAGCTAATGTATCACCTCATACAACCTGACACACCCTCACCACCGACAGGACCCCCCTCTACCGGGGTCACATCCGTCCACAGCTTGCTGACCGCGCCGCCAGCTCCGTCGCCAATGCCCGTGCGCCTCACGGGTTCCGGGTCAATAGAGGACCTGATTACATTCACTTCCCCATCACCACCCCTGACGGTGTGACGTGCCTGGCCAAATACATCCAGGCCATCATGAGCAACGATCCCATTGTGCTCGGCCTGATTGATGAGTCCAACAGGGTGTTCCTGAAACCCCTGTACGCGGCACCCTAGTATGTGGTGCACCCTGCCTCTCACCTCAAATACACCCAAGAGGATTTAATCCTCTTCGATGGGGGGTACGACGACGCCGCGGCTGTCAACCAAGCTGTCCTTGAGTGCAAGGATATAAGCCTCGTTGCTGAGATCCGACGGTACAGGGCCTTAGGGGCAGAGATGGGGCAACTAGAGGCGTGGACAGTGGAGTTGCAGGACATGAGGGGGCGATTGGCAACGGACAAGGCAAGGTGTATCAGTCAATTGGAGTGGGCGCGGGCAATGCAGAGGATAGAGGACGTCAGGGCAGGATGGATGGGACTGCCCAGGCTCCATGGGCGTCGCTCCTGAAAAGGGGGTGATGTCATGGATCAGACTTGTATGCTTACTACCAGGTTCTGACTACAGTAGTAAGCTTGTGATTGTTTAACATTAGTCAGGGACTTCATCATTTCATGTGTTATCAGTCAGCAGTAGTATCACATGGTACTGTAGCTTACTGATCACTAGGATAGCGATACTAGGGTTCAAGCTAGATATGCTATAGGTCAATATCGTTCAGGAGGCGCTTTAAAGCCCTCCATCATTGTGTATAAGTAGTAGTTGCGGAAGACCAAGAGTCGCTATCTTGGTCTTCTTGAATCATTGGTTCTCACTTCTTCTCTTATCTCTTGTGGAGATCCCCAAGACATAGAATGCACTGCATAAGGTCTATCAAGTAACCTTCCCAGTTGCCAGTCGTCGTTGTGTTATCACTATCACATAACACATTCAACTTAGTGATATTACGAGCTAAGTACTCACACCCTATTGTTGCCTAAAGCAAGGCCCACACTTACCGAAGCATAACAGACTGTTTCAAATGGCAAGGAATTGGTTGGAGTGATTGGGATCATTGCTGGTTTAAGCAGCTGCATATTAATTTTGTTAGCTTGGCATGCTCCACATCCCTTCACATATTGCTCCACATCTTCCTTCATTTTTGGCCACTAGAAGTCTCGCTTTGCCAGGGCATAGGTGTTTGTAATTCCCAGGTGTCCAGCAGATGGGGTATCATGGTAAAAGTGAATTACCCCCCTCTTCAGATCATTGTCTCCAGCAATGACAATCCAGTCTGTGTCATTTTCGATTTTCCACCAAATTCCGACCAATTTGGTGAGCACATAGGTGTTTGACCATTTTCTGAGCTGTTTCTGGCTTTTTTCATTCGTCTGTTGGTCTTCTTCCACCTGGTTCTGGAGGGATTGATACTTGCAGTGGTTTATAGTTCCGCTATAGTGTTCCCTTTCTTTCTGGTTTGAGGGATTATAATATTCTGATCCCATCATTCATGCAAAACTGAACAAGATAGGTGGTAGAACCACCAGTGCCTTGTTATCATTTTCGCCTTGTTCATAGTCAGGGTGTCGTGACAACGTGTCTGCCTAACCATTCTTCTTCCCAGCTATATGGATCAATTCAAAGTTGTATTCCATGAGTTCTGCATGCCATCTTGCTACTCTTCTGTTATGGTTCTTCCAGTATAACAGATTAGCATGATCTGTATGCACTTTCACTTTGAAAGCGGGTTGGTGCAGGAAATGTCTCCAGTGTTGGAACATTTCCAAAAGGGCTAGAAGCTCTTTGTTATACACATTGTAGTTTCTTTGAGTATCGTTCATGGTTTTCAAGAAGAATGCTACTGGGTGGAGCACTCCTTCCTTGTTTCATTGCATTAGGACGGCTCCCATTGCATAGTTTGAGGCGTTGACTTCGACCTCAAATGGTTTTTCTTGGTCTGGTTGTATTAAAACCAGTTCTTCACATATTCGCTTCTTCAATGTTTCAAAAGCACTTTCTTCTCTTGGCCCCCAATTCCATTGAACACCTTTCTTTAGTTGGTTGTTCAATGCCTCTGCAATGAAGAAAAATCCACGGATAAATTGCCTGTAGAAGTTGCAGAATCCTAGGAAAGCCTGAATGTCTTTAGTGGTTTTCGGTGTTTTCCATTCTGCAACTCCAGCAACTTTAACCAGATCCATGGTGACAGTTCCTTTTTCTAGGATTACTCCCAGGAACTCTATGCATTCGGCTTCAAATAGGCATTTACTGGGTTTTAAGTAGAGATCCAGCTTTTGAAGTCGTTCGAGGACCTTATTAACCAACTTGCAGTGTTCTTCTTCATCCTTCTTTGTTGCGACAAGGATGTCATCCATGTAGATGATTACTCGACCTGTTGCCATAAGGTCATTAAATTGTGTATTCATCATTCGTTGGAACACTGCGGGGGCATTTTTCAGCCCAAATGGCATTATGGTTGGTTCAAAAAGTCCTAGGTTTGTTTTGAGGGCAGCTTTTGACTCGTTGCCTTCTCAGAAGCGAATATTGTTGTATCCTGCTCGTACATCTATTTTTGTGAACAACCTAGCATCCTTCACTTTGTCCACTAATTCCTGGATTAATGGGAGGGGATATCAATCCGGAATAGTGAAGGAGTTCAGTTTTCAGTAGTCTACTACCAGTCGAAGTTTTCCGTCTTTCTTTCCAACAAAGAAAAATGGTAACGAGTATTGTGATTTTAATGGATGAATATAGCCTTTCTCTAAGTTATCCTTGATGTATTCGTCAAGCTTTTCTTGCTCTCCTTTGGATAATGGGTATATTTTGCAGTCTAGAGTTTTTGGGGTGTCCTCTGTAAAATCAATAGCAATATCCCAAGGTTGATGTTCCGGGTATCGCTTTGCCTCTTCATTGGAAAAGACCTTCTTCCATTTGTGGTAGTGTTTCCAGACTACCTGGTCCCAGGTTTTCTCTTCTTTTGGCAGCGCCTTTACTGCCATTTCGGTTGACGTTGAGCTTCTTTTGAGGATTTCTTCATCCATTCGATGGACGAAAAGTTCTTCCCCAGGGGTGCATAATGATACAGCCTTCTTGATCCACGCATCTCATATGTGGGTCACTTCTACATCCGTTGTATATGAAAGGGTCTTGATGACAAGTGGTTGCATGCTTTCATCAAGGGTCGCACTTCTCCAATCAATCAGTGGCTGGAAGGCAGCGAGCCATAGGTACCCTAACACCATCTCGTCATCCTCTAGATTGGTGACAAGGAATCACATGTTCTGTTTCTTTTCCCCAGTTCAGACTTGCAGGTCAACATAGTATTTGATGATTCCTGATTTGTTCTGGGTCCCATCAATGTTCCACACAATGCGGGGTCATGGCAGCTTTAGTTTGCCAATCTTCATTCTTTTCAGGAGCTTGAAGTCAATAAAGTTGTCTGTGGCTCCTGAATCCACGAGAACTTTTCTTTTGGCCATTGTGTGTGCAGTTTGTATCAGAGCTGGGATTTGGAGACTTTGATATTTATAAACAAACACATCTTTAAACTGTAATGCATGCGCCCAGACCGGAGGGGTTGTGTGTTTTAAAAATCCTTCCCATGCTCAGCATCCTAAGCCTGCTTCAACAATTCGTATTTTTCCTTTGTTGAAAGGCTTTTAATAAGGGAAGATTGCATATCAGTAGGGGTGGATTCAGTTTCAGACTGTTCCTCTTCTGATTCTTCCTTGCATTCGCTTTCTTCAGCTTTTGCCTTGTGAGCCTTTTGAGGAGGTTTCTTGTCCTTTACTTTGTCTGGACAATTACACAAGAGGTGTCCTTGCTTGTTACAGTTGAAACAACGACCTTCTTTCTTCTGGACTTCAACATCTGGCTTGTTTGCAGTAGTTGCGGCCACTCTTCCCTTTGTTCCTTTACAATTGAAGTTAGAATGAGAGCGATCTGCACAAGTATCCATTGCATCTGAAGCTGGGGCTGGCATTTTGATGCCTAGCATCTTTGCCAATTGCGCGGGGTTCATTTTTCCCATGCCTTTCTTTCTTGGAGTTTCTTTGTAAATCCCTCAAATGTTCTGGACTGCGGTGTTGTCTGAATGGTATTGTCATACTCCATCGGCCCATCCTCTGAAATTGAGGGGGCGTACCACCTTGTAGACATGATCCATCATGCAATAGGGAAGTTTTGATGCAAATAAGGAGTGTCGACTGAGCATCTAGAGGATACATTGCTTCAGCTGCAAGAGATTCAAATTGAGCAATAAATGCATCCACTTCATTTGGTATGAAGGCCAAGTGGTGCAATTTATCTTCAGCTCTCTCTCTTGCTCCAGTATCTTGGAACGCTTGTTCAAAGCCATGAGACACTGCTATCCAGTAATATTCGTCATTCGGGAGTCTTCCGTTGTTCATTTCGCCTAGGATCCAGTTGGTCCATCTCTTGACCCAGTCTTTTACGTTTGGCCCTTTAATGAACCCGAGCAGCAGAGCCACTCATTTCATAGGTATCGCCATTTGTTTAGCATCCAAATTCATGATACGATACAGGTTGAATTCCTGCATGAATTGGTTTGCAAGTGATCAGGTGCCATCAAAGTCAGTCGGGGGATTTCCTCCAAGTTTGCCGTTTGCCCCTCCGGGGCCTGCACCAGCACCTGCGCCCCCACCTGCAGGAACACCACCCCCTGGAGGTCCTCCTCCAGGTGCACCCCCACCTGTGGCAGGACCTCCACCTCCAGGTGCACCCCCACCTCCTGGGGGGCCACCTCCTGGCAGTCCGCTTCCTCCTGGTGGTCCTGGGGGCCCACCTCCGGAGGGACCACTTCCTGCTGCCATCGTGCTAGCAGGGGGGTTTCTGCTTCCTCCTGTTCCCATTCCCGTCTTTGTGAAGAATGTTTGTACTGTGGATGGTGGAACGGCTGTCGTGGTTGCTGCTGCTGCAGTAGTAGTGGTTGTCTGTGTTGCCATTGGAGAACTTTTTGTATCATGTCTTTTAGTGGTTGGAATGGTATGCTGTCCTGCCTTTAACGGAGTGTCATCTAGTGGAATTGCTGTCACTGTCATTGGTCTGATCGATCTTCTTCCCAGGTTATACAAGGAGGGGACTGGTTGGATTGCAATCCACTTTCTAGTCCTGCTGTCTCGTTGTATAAAGTACCACTGTTCGGTACTTTCTTTGTATTCAATGGCGAGGTATACTGTGCTGAGTATGTCATATACCCAATAACCTTCTTCACTGTTGATTTCCTGCTAAAGGGCTGCTCCTTTTACGTGGCCAGGAATGTCGTCGTCTGTTCTCCTTTTGATGGGAAACAGTTTGAATCCAAGGACTGATCAGGATTCAGAGATTCTCCGTCCCTTAGCCAGAGTGGCAATAGGTTCAATAGACTTGACTTAATGTTACATCACGGTAGGGACGTTCACCCGACGTGGGTTAAGTCATCTACTGAGACGCTGCACTAAGGGTCTGGTTCTGGTTGTTAAGGGAAGTTCCAAGGAGGAACTTCAGTGAAGATGTACAAGTTGAAGAGTCAGCCTAAGCCAATAGTGGAACTTAGGATTCTTCAGTGAAAGGAGAGTTCATTTGATGAGATATGGAGTATTCAACAGTCTTTGATTGCTCAAGTACCGTAGAGTACAAAAAGTCAAGTCTAAGGCTACATACTACCTAGCAAGCTTGACTTTATAGTAAATGGGGATCCTAGGATTGAGTCACAATAGCATCCTAGGATCGAGTCAAAGATGATAAGTAACTGCGGAGCACAGTCCACAGTAATCACAAGCTGAGTCCTGAAACAAAAGATATAAGCCCCTTAGCAATGGGCTAGAGTCACTATGACTTGTATGAGAACGTAAGTAAGTGGAGGCCAAAATGAGTCGTATCATAACAGTATTTATGAAGTTAACACTAGATATCACCAGCATGCACTGCACTAGAGGACCTCCGGCCATGCTGGAAGCTGTTTGCTTAAAGGAGGGGGTCTCTTGCTGCCACCCCTATAATTGAACATGTTGATTTGCAATGCCTGACTGAACAACCTAACAGTATGATTAATAAATAACTGCAAGAGAGATAAGACCATACTGTGCCATCCTGGAATCCCTTGCAGAGAAGTCCATAATGTCTGCAAAGAGATCTGTTCAGATGTATTCCATGTTACGCTTCAGTAAGCATGGGCCTTGCTTTAGGTGATGACAAGACGTGAGTACTCAGCTTCGCAATCTGCTAAGTCAAATGTGGAGTTCCAAGTCTCAACACGACGACGGTCTGCAACTGGGAAGGCTTCTTAGTAAGCCTTATGCAGTGCACTCCCCTTGTCACAATGCATCAAGGGAGACAAAAGAGGAATTGTAGAACTGATGATTCAAGAAGACCAAGATAACGACTCTTGGTCTTCTGTGACTACTACTTATACACAATAATGAAGGGCTTTAAAGTGCCTCCCAAATGATATTGACCTATAGCGATACTAGCTCGAACCCTAATACCACTATCCTAGTAATCAGTAAGCTACAAGTACCATGTGATACTACTGCTGACTAATAACATGTGAAAGAGACTGTCCCTGACTAATGTACACAATCACGAGCCTACTACTGTAGTCAGAACCTAGTAGTAAGCATGTAAGTCCGATCCGTGACATCACCCCCTTTTCAGGAGCAACGCCCACGGAGCCCGGGTGGTCCCATCCACCCTGCCTGTACATCTTCAATCCTCTGCATGGCCCGCACCTGCTCCAACCTACTGATACACAATGCCTTGTCCATTGCCAGTCGCCCCCACGTCTCCTGTAACTCCCTTACCCTTGTCTCCAGTCATCCCAACTCCGCCCCCAGAGCCTGATAACGCCTAATTTCCGCTGCCAGACTTATGTCCTTGCACTTGGCGATGGCTCGGTTGATGGCCCCGGCGTCGTCGTACCCCGCATCAAAGAGGATTAGATCCTCTTGAGTGTATTTGATGTGGGTCTCAGGGTGTACCATGTACTGTGGTGCGGCGTACAGGGGCTTCAGGAAGACCCTGTCGGACTCGTTGATCAGACTGAGCATGATGGGGTCGTTGCTCATGATGGCCTGGATGTATCTTGCCTGGCGTGTCATGCCATCAGGGGTGGTGATGGGGAAGGAAATGAAATCAGGTCCTCTATTGACCCGGAACCCATGAGGCGCACGGGCATTGGCAATGGTGGAGATGGCTTGGTTGGCGAGCTGGGGACAGATATGACCCCGGTAGAGGGGGGTCCCGTCGGTGGCGAGTGCATGGCAGGTTGTATGAGGTGGAGCATTAGCTTCTCTGCCATAGAGAATGTGTGGGTGCTCAGCTGGGTACCACTCGTCCTCACTGTCCGTGACTTCTCCCTCTTCTCTCTCATTTCCCTCATGCGGCGTTGGGCTGTTCATAGCTGTTCTTCCCTCCAGTCATTGGTCACCTCCTTCCACGACTTCTTCAGCTTCGTCAGCGTTTCATACTGCTCCCTGGCATGCGCGGACGTCTGCACCATGGTCGAGAGCTCGCCAAAAGCTATCGACTTCGGCGGTGGTGAAGGGGCAGTCAGAGATGGGCTCTCCCGTCCTGGCATGGAGGATGTGCCAGAGGGTAGGCTGGCCATCGACATCTGGGGACAGACGGGCACTGCCTGCTCTGTATCCTTGAGCAGGGAACTGGGCGACTGTGCTGTTGAACTCAGCTTCTGTAGCGTCTCGTTGGGACGTTGGTCCGACTTGGACCCGGGACAGGCGCTAGGAGGGTCTTTCAAGTAATCGGCTAAGTCGAATACGAAGGGACTTCCTTAACGTAACGACGAGGCTAGCAGCGGAGCTTCCGTGTCACGCTGGCCTAAAGTAATGACTTGCTTCCAAACGTGAAGCACAAGTCGTCGGCTCAGAATAGCCCACAAGGAGAAGAGGAGAGAGTGGAAGATTTGATAGGAAAGAGCAATGACGATTCAAAGAAGACCAAGATAGCGAGTCTTGGTCTTCGACAACTACTACTTATACAAGTACATGAGGGCTTTAAAGCGCCTCTTGAATGGAACTATCCTATGGCATATGTAGCGCGAACCCTACTACAACGATACTAGGAATCACTCAGCAATCACATGTGATCGCTGAGTGCTGACTGATATACTAAGTCCGTGACTAATTACTGCTTACTACCGTAGCCACAACTGGTAAGTAAGAGGCCGAGACTCTGAATCACGACATCACTATTACATTCGATAAGTCCGAGGGTCGACCGTAACATCACCCCCTTTTCAGGCAGCAGCGCCACCGGAGCTGGAAGGGGCGTTGGTCCAGTCGTGGCGACCCTGCCCTACGCCAATCCACCCACCCATCCGTTCCTCGATACGGTCCATCGCGTTAGCGCATTCAAGACATCGGACACTTGCAGTACGTGCCACGGTAAGTCGCCCCCACTCCTGCTCCATCTCCGCCATCCGGAACTCCATCCACTCGATAGCTCCTCCCAGGGCCCGGTAGCGGTGCACCTCCGCCGTCAAGGTGACGTCCTTGAGCTCGTTGAGGGCGTGGTTGACGCGCGCACACTCGTTGTAGCCTCCGTCGAGGATCATGAGATCCTCGCGGGCGAACACGGGCTTCTCCTCGCCTGGGCAGAGGGCCTGCGCAGTGGCGTACAAGGGCTTGGGGTAGACCTTGTCGGACTCGTCCAAGAGTCCCAGGGCGAGAGGGTCAGGTCCGAAGATGACCTGGACGTATTTTGCCTGGCGCGTCACGCCATCGGAGGTGGTGATGGGGAAGGGAACGAAATCGGGTCCTCAATTGACCCGGAACCCGTATGGACAGCGGGCAGAGGCGATGGACGAGACAGCTCGGTTGGCGAGCTGTGGATGGATATCACCTCGGTACATGGGGGTACCGTCGGTGGTGAGGGCGTGCGGTGTGGTGTAACGTGGGGCATTAGCATCTCGTCCATAGGAAATGGCGTCGTGCTCAGCTGGGTACCAGATGTCCTCGCCGTCATCCTCAGCCTCTCCCTCCGTGTCGCCATCTCCTGCCTCCGGGCCTTCGCTTCCAACAGCTGTTGATCCCTCCATTCCGCCACTACCTGTCTCCATGGCTTCGTCGGCCCAAATTTGTGGAGGTATAGGGATAGGTGCGGGCTCGGCCCGTGAAGCAGAGTCGCCAGCCGCTCGAAGCGCGGCTCCTGGGTCCAGTGGTCCGCTGAGGAGGCGGATTTCGTTGGCGGTGATGGCGACCTCGGGGTCGGTGTCAATCTGGAGGATGTCCCACAAGGGGACACCGTCGTCGTCGGAGAGGCGGGCTGCGTTTCCTTCGGTGGCTTGAGTGGGGAACTGTCGCATGACGCTGGACAACTCAGCTTCAGTGATGGGGGTCTCCTGTCCCCCTCGGTCTTCCATAACCACGAGTCTTTGGTTGGCACCTTCTCCTTGAGCAAGTGCGCGCTCTTCTTCCAGCTCGGCCGCAAAAACCCTTTCAGGGGTTCCGCGGTAGTACTTCTGGGATTGCGAGAGGGAGGCATCGGGGGTGAAAGGCATATAAGAGGGTGCAGGGACTTGAGTGGAATAGAGGGGAGAGAACGGATGAGAGGACTGGCCGGTGAGGGTACGCCTTATATGCGTTTTTTGGGTCCGTTCATACTCCGCCACGGCTTCGTCGGCAAAGATGTCTTCTTTGTTGACCCACTGGTTCTCCAAGTCAGGGTACCCTTTCCATGCCACGAGGTATTGCTTCTTTCGCTTCCGCCCAAATAGCCGGTGGTCCAGAATCTTCGAGACCTCATATTCTTCTTCTCCGTCAACAAGATCCAGTGGTGGGCGCTGATAGTTGGGTCCGTGCGTGGGTGTCTCACGATAAGGCGTGAGAAGATCGGTGTGAAAAACGGGATGTATCTGCCATTGTGTGGGAAGTTCGAGTCGGTAGTTGACAGGGGACATCACCTGGGCGACCCGAAAGGGGCCGTGTCTCCGTGCCGCGAGTTTCGCGGTTGGTTGGGATGTACGTAGATGGTGTCCTTCCAACCATACCTGATCTCCCACCTGATACCTGGGCACTGTCTTGGCCTTGACCCATGACTGTTGTGCCTTGATGATCAGTTCTTGCGCCGTTCGCCGTGCTTCTTTCAGTTGGTCAGTGCGAAGTGTGACGTGAGGGATAGGGGACGGCTTATCGGTCCAATCAGCTCGAGGGTCGTATCCCATGAGCAACTTGAATGGCGTCATCTTCGTCGCTTCGTGCGCCCAGTTGTTGTGCGCGAATTCCGCCATAGGAAGATAAGAGCACCAATTGTTCTGCCGCTCATTAGTCCAGAACCTTAGATATTGCTCCAGCCATTGATTGGTCCGTTCCAACTGGCCGTCGGTTCGGGGGTGGTACGCCGTGGAGATATTCTGTGTGATGCCAAGGCGTTTGCACAGTTCCCGTGTGAACTTGCTCGCAAATCTAGGGTCCCTGTCGCTGATGATAGTAGATGGAAGTCCGAAGCGGGGAAATACGTATCGGGCATAGAGTCCCGCTGTTTCTTCTGACGTAATCTCTTCATTGCATGGTATAAAGACCGCCATCTTGCTGCAGTCATGGTCAGTCACCGTGAGGATGGAATCATACCCCGAGGATCGAGGTAGCTTCATGATGAAGTCCATGGCCACGGTCTCAAATGGCATGGCTTCCAGTTTGGGGTAGATGGGTTCGAGAGGTGCGCGAGTCGGCCAATTGTTACTTTTCATTCGCTGACATTCGGCGCAGCCCTTCACGTAGTCCAACACGTCGTTTCGTAGACCCGGCCACCAGTATCATCGTTTGACCAGCTGGGTGGTTCGTCGAATCCCTGGATGGCCGTGAACAGGGGGGTCATGGTGAGACTGAATGATACTTCTCTTCTCGGGGGTCTCCCCCGTGATTACTCGCCGTCCTTCCTTATACCATACCCCATCAATTTTCTTCAATCGCTGTCCGTCAACCCATGGTCGTATCATTTCTTCGTTTTGTCGGTACGTAGACGTCGTTGGTTCGGGAGTTACTGTGCTGACAACGACTTTTGTGAATACGTGACTTGGCAACACCATGACCCCTTCGTTGTCTTGTTCCCCTTGGTCGTAGTCTGGTCGCCGTGAGAGGGCGTCGGCTCGCCCATTGGCGTTGCCCTTGATATGGTGAATTTCAAAGTCATACTCCGATAACTTGAGTACTTCCCTAGCTACGCGCCGGCTGATCTTTTGTGGTGATCGCCAGTACTGCAGGTTTAGATGGTCAGAGAATACTTTGGTTCGGTGTGGGGAGCCAGCAAGTAGGGGTCGCCAATTGCGAAAGGCTTTTACGATTGCCAGTAGTTCGAGGTCGTAAATGTCATAGTTGCGTTCCGCCGCATTAAGGGTGGATGAGTAGTAGCCGATGGGATGTCTCTTCCCATCATCCTTGTTACGGATTGGACTTGGATGCTTACTATCAGGTTCTGACTACGGTAGTAGGCATGTGATTGTTTACATTAGTCAGGGACATTTATCTTTCACGTGTTATCAGTCAGCAGTAGTATCACATGTTACTTACAGCTTACTGATTACTAGGATAGCGGTACTAGGGTTCGAGCTAGATACGCTATAGGTCAACATCATTCGGGAGGCGCTTTAAAGCCCTCTATCACCTTGTATAAGTAGTAGTCGCGAAAGACCAAGAGTCGCTATCTTGGTCTTCTTGAATCATCGGTTTCTAGTCTCTTCCCTTCATACCTCTACCGACTCCAACAAGAAGAGGGAGTGCACTGCATAAGGATTCGCCTGGTCGATACCTTCCCAGTTGCCGAAGCCGTCGTCGTGTTGAGATAGAAGACTCCACGTTCAACTTAACAAAAACCACAGCTAAGTGCTCGCGCCCTACCATCGCCTAAAGCAAGGCCCACGCTTACCGAAGCGTAACAATCCTTGCGTTGTAGTAAGACCACTCCTGTAGCGAATCCGGAAGCATCCACTTCTAACTCAAAAGGTTTACTTAGCTCGGGGTGTGTCAGCACTGGTTCAGACGTGATGAGGTGCTTTAGTTTTTGGAATGCGGTTTCTTCTTCTTTCCCCCATCTCCATTCCGTGTCCTTCTTCGTCAGGTGGTTGAGGGGTTTGGCGTGAGAGGCAAAATTGCGGATGAATGTTCGGTAAAAGTTGCAGAAGCCTAGGAAGGAGCGGACGTCTTTGACTTTAGTTGGTGTGGGCCAGTCCTTGATGCCCAAAATTTTGACGGGATCCATGCATGTCACCCCCTTTTCAAGGATTACCCCCAGGTAATCCATACGGGGCGCATGGAATAGACATTTCTCCAGTTTGTAGTAGAGGTCATGTGTTGCAGAGAGAGCGAGAATGTTGCGAACTGCGGCAATATGGTCAGAAAGGGAGTGGCCGATGTGAGTAGCAATGCCAATGTCATCCATGTAAACTCGGATAGTGGTCCCCAAAGCCGCGTGTTTAGCAATGACATCACAGCAAATGTGGTTCATCATGGTTTGGAACGTCGCCGGGGAGTTGGTAAGGCCGAAAAACATGACCGTGGGTTCGAAGAGACCATATTTGGTTTTGAATGCGGCCTTCCCTTCGTCGCCGTTACGGATTCGTACGTTGTTATACCCCCAGCGGACATCCAGTTTGGTGTAGATGTGGGCGTTGCTAAGGTCAGCGATCAAGTCGGTAATAAGAGGGAGAGGGTATTGGTTGCGAATCGTGAGGTCATTGATGCGACGGTAATCTTGTACTGGCCGGAGTTTGCCATCTTTCTTTTTGACGAAGAAGAAGGGCGAGGCGTAAGGAGACTTGGACGGGCGGATATAGCCCTTGGTGAGCTGCTCATCGAGAAAGACCTGGAGGGCAATGTCTTCGTCGTGCGTTAGTGGGTAGATTTTGCAGTCAAGGGCATCCGGCGCCCCGGGTTTGAATTCGATGGCGTGGTCCCATGCGCGGGACAGTGGGAAGCGGTGAGAAGCGACTTCGTCAAAGAGACGGCTAAACGGGGCGTACACGGGTGGAAGAACAGCTTTCTCAGTGTATTGCTTGGCTTGAATGGCCAAGTCTGTAGAGGTCGTTCGTAGGAAGGATGAATCATCGTCGTGTAGTTGGGTGACAATATGGTCCTTTTCGGACATGGTGAGGGTGCGGGCGAATGCATGATGGTGATTTCGTAGAGGTGTCATAGGTCGGAGGACAATCGGAAGTGCGTTTTCGCGGATGGTGGCATGCCGCCACGACATTTGTGGTTCATAAGTGGCAAGCCATGGGTATCCGAGTACGACATCTTCGGTTCCGATATCTGTGAGGAGGAAATGCATGGTTTGATGGATCCCTCGGGTTTGTACGTCGAGGTCTATGAAATGCGTGATCAGTCCTGCGCGATTCTCGGTATTATCGATGTTCCATATCTTTTTGGGTTGCGGAAGTGTTTGCAGTTTCATCCCCATCCTCCTTGCAAAGGCGGGTCTCATGAAATTGTCAGTGGCTCCGGAGTCCACTAGTGCTTTGATGTCGGCCATGGCGTAATTCGTACGGATCGAAACTGGAACTTTCATAGATCGGTAGCGCGTAATAATCGCAGAATTACATTTGACTGCCCTTACCCAGGCCGATGGGTTCAGGCATCCCGAAAACCCTCATCCTTCCACAAATCCTTCAAGATAAGATCTTTCACCTCATCCGGTTCCGCAGCTACCCCTGTCATCCAGTTTGTGGCGCGTTCGCGTGGGGTCTGGGCCCGAGAGTCCTGCAGTGGTTGCTCTTCTGGTTCGTACCGGGTGCGTCGGATGGACGACGATGGTTGATTGTAGGCGTGCTGTGGGCAGGTCCTGCTAATATGCCCTTTCTTGCCACAGGTGTAACACGTCACCTCAGAGAAATTCCGCCTATTTCCTTGTCACTGCATGTACCCTCCCTGTGGTGGTGGGTTTTGTTGGTATCGACTGTTGTCAGCTTCGGCGGCGCGCCCGCGAATTCGATCAGCCGAGGTGTCCATTGCATTGGGATCCCTGGTGAGGTTTCCCCCTGGCCCCCATCCTCCGCGTTGTTGGGTCGTTGGCCGTCCTTGTTGTTGACCTCTGTTGAATCCTTGGTGCTGATCGAGGCGCGCCTTCATGTGGATATACTGTTGCTGCCTCTTCATGACCGCTGTCTTCCAGTCGTCGAATGTCTGTGGGTCGTCCATGGTAAAGACCTTCTCGTAAAGGTCGCGGGGTAGTCCGTTGGTGAAGATATCGATGGTGAGGGGGGAGTCTAGTCGATAGCCAGCTTGCCATGCGAGTGTCTCAAAGGTGGTCACGTACACGTCAATGTCCCCTCTGATCAGTTGTACTCCCCTCTTCAATGTAGCTTGTGCTTGTTCTTTCTCCAGTGTATTGGAGAATCGTCGAGTAAAGGCCTTGATAACCTCAAGCCATAGGCGAGGGTCCGTGTTACGGCCGAGATCCCGAGTTCCCGAGAAAGCACGCCGCCGAGCTGCCCAAGCCGGCCCGCGCTGGACAACTACGAGCAAGACCTCGATACTGAGGCACTAAGAGAGGCCTTGATGAGAAAAGGCGATATGAGCATGTGGACATTGCGTCCCGAACCAGCTAAGTCCCACTCTCCTGTTGAGAGCAGCGACGAAGAAGCTGAGGACCCTTACGAGCAGGATGAAGCTCGCGCGCGCGCCATGTATGCGCACTTCTACGGGCGTGATAGCCCAGAGTCACGTGACTCATCACATGAGGCATCACCTGAGCGTGTGTGCCTCAGGTATGCTGCAGCCGGCTACCCGGTGGATGACGACATGGACTAGGCCTTCGTGCCTACTTTCTGATGGACCTTCTGATGGACGCCTCGTGTACTGTACGGGCGCAGCCTCGTGTCTGATGGATGTCGGTGCCTTTATAGGCCGGTCCAATTATGTTTCTCCTTCGCGTTTCAGCTTGTGGAGCCGGAGCCCTTATGGCTATTGGCTAGAGATAAGGACTTAAGGTTCGTGCTGAGTCCGAACCTTATCTACTAGTAGTATAAGTACTAGCTTGTCTTCGCATGTATTCCCTATCTTGAGTTCTTCAACAATCCGCATCACAATTCCCTCCTGCTTTCCTAAGGGCCTTAGTTGGTCTTCTTTACCAAGCTCTTAGACGTTTTCTTGTTGCGCCGCTTCTTAGCGAGCCGTTCCCCCTTGGTTTTCCCTTCGTCTCTCAGTTGCAACCACTATTGCAGTGGTTTTGCCTTGGTTGTCGCGTGCAATACAAGCGTTCTGAGAACCCCAGTTCAAGTCGAACTAGACGGCCGGTGCGACCGTAACAGTCCGTGTCCGCGATTCCGTGCGTGACTTGTTGGTTCAACCAGCGACTTGTATGCGTAATCCATTCGTTTACGTCCTTGCCCTGTATATAGGTGAGGAATAGCATCAATCGCCTATAAGCGTTAGCCATGATGGGGTTGTTGTTGTTAATTCCCCAGTACAATTCCCATTGCATGAGGAATTCCTCGGCTTTTTGCCTATCCCCTTTAAACACTTCTGGGGCATTTCCTGCAAACTTGTCTGAGTGATGTGCGTGTGCAGGGGTACCAGGCGGTGGTACTCCCCCTGCTCCTCCTGGTGGTGGTCCGCCTCCTGGGAATCCTCCTCCAGGGGATCCTCCTCCGTCGGGTGGGCCCCCTCTGGGTAGCCTGTGATAGTCTCATCCTCCTCCAGACGGTGGGTCAGGTTGGTCGGGTCCTACGGCTCTCATGATGGCCACGTCATCTGCGGTAAGTGGTTGCCCGGTTGCCAGGTCCATTGGCATGTAGACGCGGGCTGGTATTTCTTCGGTGATCGTCGTCATGGGTGGAAGGATCTGGATAGACTCAGCTTGTTCTATAAGGGACTCCTCTTGCTCAGTTAGTGGTGTAATGGGAGCTGGTTGAACTTCTTCTTCTTCGGGCTCGCTCTCGTTGGTTGTTTCGTGGGTGTTTTCCGAGTGGCTGGCGTCGGTTTCTTCTGCTCCATCGATGGGGCCCCAATCAGCTCTAGTTGTGACTTCGTCCAAATAGATGTCGCACTGGCGGTGCGAGCGCAGGGGTTCTATCACCTGCCACTGGTCAAGGATGTAATCAACTCTGCACCAACAATGGCGATCAAAACTGAACTCAACAGGGCGTTCTCCACTTCTCGTGTTGATCACGTATCCTTCAACGCCGTCGATCTCGCTCCAGTAGGCGTTCCTCAAATACCGCACAGGTACGTTCCTAGTTCCTCGTCTTGCGTTGGAATAGGGACGGAAACCATCAACCGCCCACGCTTCTCGTGTAGTGATCCTAGCTGCCACGATGTGATCTTGGTCTTAATGTTGCGTCTCGTCGGGACGTTGGTCCGACTTGGACCCGGGACAGGCGCTAGGAGGGTCTTTCAAGTAATCGGCTAAGTCGAATACGAAGGGACTTCCTTAACGTAACGACGAGGCTAGCAGCGGAGCTTCCGTGTCACGCTGGCCTAAAGTAATGACTTGCTTCCAAACGTGAAGCACAAGTCGTCGGCTCAGAATAGCCCACAAGGAGAAGAGGAGAGAGTGGAAGATTTGATAGGAAAGAGCAATGACGATTCAAAGAAGACCAAGATAGCGAGTCTTGGTCTTCGACAACTACTACTTATACAAGTACATGAGGGCTTTAAAGCGCCTCTTGAATGGAACTATCCTATGGCATATGTAGCGCGAACCCTACTACAACGATCCTAGGAATCACTCAGCAATCACATGTGATCGCTGAGTGCTGACTGATATACTAAGTCCGTGACTAATTACTGCTTACTACCGTAGCCACAACTGGTAAGTAAGAGGCCGAGACTCTGAATCACGACATCACTATTACATTCGATAAGTCTGAGGGTCGACCGTAACAGCTTCGGTAATGGGTCCCTTGGACCTGGCTCTGTCTCCCGCAACCATGACGACCTCCTTGGCGTTGGCATTGCTTGCTGATGCCTGCTCTTCCTCCAGCTCGCAGGCAAGAATCCTCTTGGGGGTTCCAAGGTAGTACGAAGACGTTGAGAGGGCGGCATCGGGGGTAAAAGGCATATATGAGGTAGGAATGGTGGTGGTGGTGATAGTGGGAGAGGATGAGATGTTGTCGTGGGTCCTCCCACTCCTTATAAGCGTTTGCGGGGTGGTCTTTGAATGTTGGTACTCTGCAAGGGCTTCATCAGCAAATAGATCCTCCTGGTTGACCCACTGATTTTCCGAGTCAGGGTAGCCCTTCCATTTGACCAAGTACTGCTTCTTTCATCCTCTGCCAAAGTGCTGCTTGTCTAAAACCTTCTTGATTTCATATTCTTCTTCTCCATCTACCAAATCAGGTGGTGGCCATTGATAATTTTTCCCATGAAGTGGGGTCTCGTGGTATTTGGTGAGAAGATCCACATGGAATACTGTGTGGATTTTCCATTGCAGGGGAAGGTTGAGCCGGTAATTGACAGGGGACATCACCTGTTCTATAGCAAAGGGTCCATGCCTTCGGGGAGCAAGTTTTGCCATTGGTTGATGAGTGCGTAAGTGGCGTCCCTCTAGCCACACAAGGTCCCTAGGTTGGAACTTTGGACCATTCTTGGCTTTAACCCATGACTGCTGCGCTTTAACGATCAATTCTTGGGCACGTTTCTGTGCTTCTCGGAACTGTTCTGCCCTGAGCATTACTTGTGGAATGGGTGACGGTTTGTCCGTCCAGTCGGCCCGTGGATTGTACCCCATGAGGAGGTTGAAGGGTGATTTCCATATAGATTCATGTGGCCAGTTATTATGTGCAAATTCAGTGAGTGGTAAGTATCCACACCAATTGTCTTGCCTCTCGTTTGTCCAAAAACAGAGGTACTGTTCCACCCATTGGTTCCTTCATTCAGATTGGCCGTCCGTTCATGGGTGGTATGTGGTGGAGATATTCTGTCAGATACCTAGTACTCTGCACAGCTCTCTGGTGAAGCGGCTGGCGAACTGCAGGTCTTGGTTGCATATTATCTTCGAGGGGAGTCCGAATCGTATGAAGACATGTTTCAAATATAGGGCTGCGACTTCCTCCGCGCTGATTTCCTCATTGCAGGGTATGAACAGTCTTGCTACAATCATGATCCATTATAGTCAGTATGGTGTCATACCCTTGTGAGCGCAGTAACTTAGTTATGAAGTCAAGTGATATCATCTTGAAGGGTAGTGCCTCTGGTTTGGGGTAGATAGGGTTGAGAGGGGCTTTGTTGCGTCCATGTTGTACCTTGATGTGTTGATATTTGGCGCATCCCTTAACGTATTCCAGTGCATCTTTGGCCATCCCGGGCCACCAATAAGCATGTCCCACTAGTTGCGCTGTTCGTTTAATGCCTGGATGTCCATGAGCCAGTAGGTCATGATGATCATGGAGTATACATCGTTTATCATGAATCCCTCTGGTGACCACTTGTCGTCTATCCTTGTACCAAATGCCTTCTATCTTCTTGAGCTGGTGCGCATCTACCCATGGCATAAGAACAGATTCTCTCTGTTCGTATACTGGATCCGGTAGTGTGGCATCATCCTGTGTGAGGTGGTCCTCATTTGTCTGTATTTCTTCCAGTCAGGCACCTCATATGAACATTTTGTCTGGTAGTACCATGATGTTCTTGTTGTCTTCCTCCCCTTGGTCGTAGTCTGGTCATCTTGATAAGGCATCTGCTCTTCCATTCGCTGTCCCTTTGATGTGGTGAATCTCGAAATCATATTCTGATAATTCGAGTACTTCCCTGGCAACTCTTCGGCTTATTTTTTGGGGACTTCTCCAGTATTGTAGGTTCATATGGTCGGAGAAGACTTTTGTTTTGTGTGGTGATCCCGCCAGTAGTGGTCGCCAGTGCTGGAATGCCCTTATGATCGCTAATAGTTCTAAGTTATAAATGTCATAATTTCTTTCGGCCTCGTTGAGGGTGGTGGAGAAGTAGCTGATTGGGTGCCGTTTGCCATCTTCCTGTCATTGTAGTAATACTGCTCCAATTGTGAATCCTGATGCATCAACTTCTAATTCAAATGGTTTACTCAACTGTGGGTGTGCCAGCACTGGTTCCGAGGTGACGAGTCCTTTTAGCTTGTTGAATGTGTCATGTTCTGTTCCCATCTATTTCCAGTCAGCTCCTTTCTTTGTCAATTGGTTCAATGGCTTTGCGTGATGTGAAAAGTTTCGAATGAATGCACGATAGAAGTTGCAGAAGCCTAGAAATGATCGGACATCCCTGACTTTTGTAGGGGTTGGCCAGTCCTTGATACCGGAAATTTTGACAGGGTCCATGTGTGTCACCCCCTTTTCAAGGATTACCCCCAGGTAATCCATATGTGGTGCATGGAACAAACACTTCTCTAGTTTGTAGTAGAGGTCATGTTTGGCCAAGATTTCTAGTATGTCTCGGACTGCCGCTATGTGGTCTGTCATGCTATATCCTACCCGTGTTGCTATACCGATGTCGTCCATATATACCCGTATTGTGGTTCCTAGTAGTTCGTGTTTCGCTATGACGTCTCGACATATGTGGTTCATCATAGTCTGAAACGTTGCTGGTGAGTTGGTTAGCCCGAAGAACATGACTGTGGGTTCGAATAGTCCATATCTTGTTTTAAAGGCAGCCTTCTCCTCGTCTCCTTCCCTGATGCGTATGTTGTTATACCCCCATCGTACGTCAAGTTTGGTGTATATATATGCATTGCTAAGGTCTGTGATGAGGTCGGATATAAGGGGTAGGGGATATTGGTTGCGTATTGTAAAGGCATTGATATGTCGATAGTCCTGTACTGGGCGTAGCTTACCATCCTTCTTCTTGACGAAGAAGAATGGTGACGCGTATGGGGATTTTGAAGGTCGTATGTACCCTTTACTGAGTTGTTCCGTTAGGAAGGCCTTGAGGGCTATGTCTTCCTCTTGTGTTAACAGATAGACTTTGCAGTCTATGGCTTCCGGAGTCCCCTTCTTGAATTTTATCTCGTGGTCCCAGACCCGGGTTGGTGGGAATCGGTGTGATGCTTCTTCGTTAAACAGTTGGTGGTATTTAGTGTAACAAGAGGGTAACTCAGCTTTAACAGTATATTGTTTTGCCTGGATCGCCAACTCGGTGGATGTGATCCTCCCTTGTACAATTTCTTCGTTTTCGAGTTGTTGTACTATGTCCTCCTTCTGCTCGGTTGTGATAGTTGCAATGGTAGGTCTCATTCTGTTGATTCTAGGGTTTACTGTTACACTTCGGTAAGCGTGTGCCTTGCTTTAGGTGGTGATATAACGCGAGTACTCAGCTCTGAATTCTGCTAAGTCGAACATGGAGCCTTTGGCCTCAACACGACGACGACTCTGCAACTGGGAAGGCATCCAAGTGAGCCTTATGCAGTGCACTTCCCTGTAATTGGATATGCTGAAGGAAACCAAGGGAAGACAAGAAACCGATGATTCAAGAAGACCAAGATGGCGATCCTTGGTCTTCTGTGACTACTACTTATACACGATGATAGAGGGCTTTAAAGCACCTCTCAAATGATGTTGGCCTATAGCGTATCTAGCTCGAACCCTAGTATCGCTATCCTAGTAATCAGTAAGCGTAAGGTACCATGTGATACTACTGCTGACTGATAACACGTGAAATGTACTGTCCCTGACTAATGTAAAGAATCACAAGCTTACTATCGTAGTCAGAACCTGATAGTAAGCATGAAAGTCCGTTCCGTGACATTTACTGTTCGCAATACCACTGGTAGTGCATCTTCTTTGATGACCGCGTGTCTCCAACTGAAGGTTGGTTCGTACGTGGCCAGCCATGGATATCTGAAGACAATATCCTTGTTGCCTATGTCAGTTATGAGGAATCTCATTTCTTTGTGGATTCCCTTGGTTTGCACATCCAGATCTACATAGTGCGTGATTAGTCCTGCTTTGTTTTCGGTATTATCGATATTCCATATCTTTTTGGGTTTCTCTAGCAGTTTCATTCCGATCCCCATCCGCTTTACAAAAGCAGGGCGTAGGAAGTTGTCGGTGGCTCTGGAGTCCACCAATGCTCTGATGTCAGCCATTGTGTAATTTGTGCGAATCGATACTGGAATCCTCATTGAACAGTAGCGAGTTATGATCACAGAATTACATTTTACTGCCCTTACCCAGGCTGATGGGTTCAGGCACTTCGAAAATCCTCTCTCTTCCATAGATCCTGCAGAATGAGGTCTTTAACCTCATCTTCTTCAGCCACTACTCCTTTCATCCAAGTGTCGGCTTGCTGTTGTGCAGTTTCGGCTCTTGCCGCTTGTACGGACTCTGTTTCAAGTTCGTATGGTCCGGTGTCAGACCTTCTGCTGTTACTGGGTTGGTTATAGGTGTGCTGTGAGCAATTACGGCTGAAGTGTCCTTTTTGCCTGCAAGTGTAGCAGGTCACTTCCCTCATGTCATGTCACCCCCCCCATCCTCGCCCCACATATCCTCCTCTTGGAGGTGGGTTCCAGGGATGAGCTCAATCCCAGTTACCATGAATTTCTTTGGCTCCCATGAGTCTTCCTCATACTCAGTCTGACAATGTATCCATGGCATTTGGGTCCCTGAGGATGTTACAGGGTGGCCCCCATCCTGTGCTGCAGGTGTTTCCCCATGTCCCTTTGTTGTTACTCCCTTGTTGCCTTCCCGGATTTGTAAGGCCTCGATGTTGCTCTAGTTGGGCCTTCATGTGTATGTACTGTTGTTGTCTTCTGATAACTGCTTCCTTCCATTCTTGGAAGGTCTGTGGGTTATCGTACGTGTATGCTTTCTCGTATAGGTCACGGGGTAATCCATCTGTGAATAGATCCATCGTAAGTGGTGAATCCAGTTGATAGTTAGCTTGTCATGCTAACTGCTTGAATTGTGTGACGTACACATCAATATCTCCTCCTGTCATTTTAATCCCTCTCTTAAGCATCACTTGGGCTTGTTCTTTTTCTAGCATGTTTGAGAACCGCTGGTTAAAGGCCGTGATAACTTCAATCCACAGGCATGGGTCGTTGTTGGCAATTCCGGTGGTGACTTGTCGGTTGAGCCATCTGCTGGTCTCTGTGATCCAGTTGTTAACATCCCTTCCTTGGATGTAGGTAAGGAATAACACAGCTCGTCTATAGGCGTTGGCCATGATGGGGTTATTATTGTTGATGCCCCAATACAGTTCCCACTGAGTGAGAAACTCTTCTGTCTTGTGCTGATCCCCTTTAAATACTTCTAGGGCGTTCCCAGCAAATTTGTCAGAGTGATGTCCTCCTGGTATTCCAATTGGTCCTGCTCTGGGTACCCCTCCTCCTAGTGGTCCTCCTCCTGGTGGTCCTCCTCCTGGTGGGCCTCCTCTGGGTGTTCCTCTGTATGGTGATCCTCCTGCTGGGGGTCCTCCGCCTCCTGCTGGGGGATTGGGTTGATCTGGTCTGATTGCTTGGAACAGTGCAGCGTCGTCTGCCATCATGACATGTCCTGTTTCTGGGTGAATGGGAAGTGTAACTTCCTGGGTTTCTGTTAACGTAGCCATTGGAGGGTAAATTGTGATCTGCTCAGCTCTTTCAATGAGTTCCGGCTCCAATGGTTCTAATGCTTGGGTGGGTTCCTCTTCTGGTTCGCTATCTGAGGTTTCAGGACTTTCCAAGGGTGCAGAAGCACTTTGATTTTCTCCGTCGATGGGTCCCCAGTCGTTCCTTGCGACTACTTCTTCTTCATATATGTCACACCTGTATCTGTAAGGTAGAGTGTCAATGACCCTCCACTCGTTGTCTTCTCGGTCGACTCTGCACCAACAAGTTCGTTCAAAGTTGAACTCAATTGGTCGTGGTCTGTGTGCCCCCCTGATTAGATATCCTTCTACTCTGTTGATACTCCCCCAACTGGCTTCTTTGAGATATTGGGTTGGTACGTTTCTTGTTCCCCTTCGTGGGATTTCATAGGAGCGGAATCCCTCTCGGATCCAGAGTTCTCTTGTGGATACTTGCACCACGATGGCAATATCTTGGTCTTAATGTTACGCTTCGGTAAGCGTGGGCCTTGCTTTAGGCAATGACAAGACGCGAGTACTCAGCTTCACAATCTGCTAAGTCAAACGTGGAGTTCCGAGTCTCAACACGACGATGGTCTGCAACTGGGAAGGCTTCTTAGTAAGCCTTATGCAGTGCACTCCCCTTGTCATGATGCATCAAGGTGTTACATCACGGTAGGGACAATCACCCGATGTGGGTTAAGTCAATCTACTGAGACGCTGCACTAAGGGGTCTGGTTCTGGTTGTCAAGGGAAGTTCTGAGGAGGAACTTCAGTTGAAGATGTATGAGTTGAAGAGTTAGCCTAAGCCAATAGTGGAACTTAGGATTCTTCAGTGAGAGGAGGGTTCGTTCAGTGAGATATGGAGTATTCAACAGTCTTCGATTGCTTGAGTACCATAGAGTACAAAAAGTCAAGTCTAAGGCTACAAGCTACCTAGCAAGCCTGACTTTATAGTAAATGGGGATCCTAGTACTGAGTCATAACGGCGTACTAGGATCAAGTCATCCGAACAATAAGTAACTGCGGCATAGTCCGCAGTATGTATGAAACAAGTCTGAAACAAGTCTGAAACAAAAGATATAAGCCCCTTTGTTACGACCGAGATTCTGAGCTCCCGAGAGAGCACGCCGCCGAGCTGCCCGAGCCGGCCCGCATTGGACAACTACGAGCAAAACCTGGATGTCGAGGCATTAAGAGAGGCCTTGATGAGAAAAGGCGACATGAGCATGTGGACATTACGTCCCGAACCAGCTAAGTCCCGCACTCCCGTTGAGAGCAGTGACGAAGAAGCTGACAATCCCTACGAGCAAGATGAAGCTCGCGCACGTGCCATGTACGCGCACTTCTACGGGCGTGACTGTTGTGATCCGGCTCACCATGGACTTACTTTTCTTTTTTACTATATCACTTTGACTCATACTCGCTTCCCCTTGGAGTACTAACCTGTTGACTCACTACCATGTACGCCTCCTTACTCCGAGTCCCCTTCCTAACCCTTCCCCTTCTGGGTCTCCCATTGTTCCCTTTTCTTCTCCTTCCCCATTCGCGTTGTCTTTTGTTCTCTATTATAGTATCCCCTTCATGGGACGGACACGGAGTAGCTACCTATATAAGCTTGACCACTTGTGTGCTTATTCCCTAGTCTTGTCTTCGTTCATTATACTAGCGAATACCAGACCTGTTCACTCATCCACTGTGTGCTCCCTTCTCGTCGTCTCATCACCACTGTCGGTCTTCCCTTAGTTGGGAGCCACCTTGAAGCTTTGCGCTTGTGCTATAACAACGCGCACACACAGACCCTAAGTCGCTCGACTTAGTCCCTCGTACTTCGGCCATCCGACCGAAGTCCCTTGTACCTCGTCACTAAGTCCATCGACTTACCCTTCAAACCCTTGCTCCTTGGTCGTCCCTCACGGACCTTCGTCTCTTAGAACTCCCTCGGCCTTGGTTACCGTTTACCAAGCACCTTGTCCTTGTCCCCTGTCCTTGTCCCCCTCGTACCCTCGGTGCACGTCGCACTGTAAGGCCCCGCTAGGCCTTAACAGTGACAGCCCAGAGTCACGTGACTCATCACGTGAGGCATCACCTGAGCGTGTGTGCCTTGGGTATGCTGCAGCCAGTTACCTGGTTGGTGACGACATGGACTAGGCCTTCGTGCCTGTTTACTGATGGACTTTCTGATGGACGCCTCGTGTACTGTACGGGCACAACCTCGTGTCTGATGGACGTCGGTGCCTTTATAGGCCGGTCCAATTATGTTTCTCCTTTGTGTTTCAGCTTGTGGAGCCGGAGCCCTTATGGCTATTGGCTAGAGATAAGGACTTAAGGTTCGTGCTGAGTCTGAACCTTATCTACTAGTAGTATAAGTACTAGCTTGTCTTCGCATGTATTCCCTATCTTGAGTTTTCAACAATCTGCATCACAGTTTCCTCCTGCTTCCCTAAGGGCCTTAGTTGGTCTTCTCTACCAAACCCTTAGACGTTGTCTTGTTGTGCTGCTTCTTAAAGCGAGCCATTTCCCCTTCGTCTCTCAGTTGCAACCGCTATTGCAGTGGTTTTGCCTTGGTTGTCGCGTGCAATACAAGCATTCTGAGAACCCCAGTTCAAGTCGAACTAGACGGCCGGTGCGACCGTAACACCCTTGACAACAGGCTAGAGTCACTATGACCCGTATGAGAAATAAGTAAAGAGTCACTATGACTCTTGTAAGAACTGTCACGTGCGATAAAGAGATACAAACAAACAAAGAAATTGGGTAGTATCGTAACACAGCCCCCCGTTTAGGCGCAAAGTTACTCCAGACTTTGCCTTACAAGCCCATCGGGTCATCATTCCAGTAGAGGTCATAGTCGACCTTGTTGTTGTCCCAATTTTCCTTCCCTTCATCGTCATCCATCTTGGTGCACCTGTGATGCCTGACGAACCCCCAGCTGCCCGTATGGCGACAAAAGGGGCACTGTTCATAAAGGGGGCATTCGAGCTCACCATGGTGCGTCCCGACCTTCCCGCACTTTCCGCACGACTCTGGGGTCAACTCCTCCCTATCCAGCAACCCGATATGCTCCAAGAGCGTCATCTTTGTCTGGCTGCTCGGTCCAACCTCCACGCAGGGCTCCGGGGTTTGCTCTCTTTCATCCGACTCTTGCTGGATGGTGGAGGTGGTGATGTGGATACGTAGGGCCCCTCTCTCCTCCCTGTTCTTCTGCTACTTGCGCTTCTTGGGGCATTCCTGGACTTTGTGCCTGCGCTTCTTGCAGTGGTAACACTTGGGCAACAACTTGCCCTCTTTGTTGTGGAGGATGGGCATCTCAGCCCGGCGGGAGGTGCGTGGGTCAACAGGGAGTGGTTCGGGGGAGTAACAGTAGCGGGTTGGGAGGCGGTACTCACGGTTGAAGGACGCGTGGATGACGTGACAGGCATCAGCCATCTCCAACCTGGTCTTGCAAGCTTCGTACTTGCGCTCCACCAGGACTAGCTCCCTCATGATCTCGCTGACCTTGTGCTGGGCATCACACAACAGGCCATCTAACGTTGTCTTCAGCTCCCACTTTGCCCTAAAGCGGTTAATCTCCCCGGTTAGGTGGGGGTCATCGATTTCTTGGAGGGCGCGGTTCACCACAAACTCCATCTCATGGTTCCACGCCAACTGTCTCCAAAGGGCCTCTGTCATGAGCCTGTAGTTCTTCGCCCTCCTCCCTATCTGCACCTCTATGTTGCGCTTCTCCTGTCCCTCTCCAAGGGTCCCTGTCACCATCGTTTTGTCTGGCGAGTATGTGATGAATGTAGCCAAGACTATTCTTGGCTCGGTTCGGTCCAGCCCAAAGCAGGGGTTGGCAATGTAGACGGGGTAAAACAAACGGGAGTGGGGGTCGTTATGGATGTAGCCAAGGGGCGGAGTATACTCAGCTTCCTTGACTGGAAGTTCAGGGAGCTCGGTGGCTCCGTCATCACTGTGCTCCATGATTGGAACACTCTGGATAGCCAGCTGAGGAGTAGGAGGGACGGCGCCCTCAGAGCAGGTGTCTGCGATCGATGCGGGAGGCGATGAGGCAGGGAGCTGGAGCATTGGGACAAAGCTGGCAGGAGCAGATGTAGCAGACATAGTGTATAGATGTGAAGCAGGATGAGGATGGGGATGGGGTTCCTCTGTCATTTTTGCCCATCTTATATATGTTTTACGGGCTTTTGACTTGTTTGTCCCCTTCCTGGCTTTAAACTCCGCTATCAGCTTGTCTGCGTGGATATCTTCAGCCTTCTCCCACGAACTGTCACTCGTGGGATAGCCTTTCCACTTGATTAGGTAGTGGAGCTTGCGCCCTTTCCCACATTGCTATGCATCTAGAATCTTCTCGACTTTGTATCCGGGTTCTTCATTGATGATATCAGGAGGCAGTCGGGTATAGTTCGGCCTGTGGAACTCCGTTTCCTTATAGGGTGTCAGAAGGTTCGCATGAAACATGTTATGAATCTTCCACTGTCTTGGCAATTCCATGCGGTACACCGCTTCTGATAGCTGTTTCATCACTTTGAAGGGTCCATGCCACTTTGGCCTGAGTTTAGCCACTGGGTACAGGGTCTTCAAGTTGGTTCCCTCAATCCACACTTGATCTCCCTCCTTGTATGGTTGGAACTTCTTGTTCCCTTGGTGTGCAATGGCCATCATCTTCTGCACTTTGATGATATTTTCGTGGCCGTCTGTTCGCGCCTTTTCTATGGCTGTGAGCCTTTCTTCAACCAAGGGGACCTTGCTTTTGGTCCCGAATTCAAGTCTCGGTGTATACCCTATGAGCATTTCGTAGGGGGTCTTTCGGGTGGTGGAGTTCGGCCATTGGTTATGCACAAATTCTGCCATTGGCAGGTACTTGTGCCAATTGTCTTGCCTTTCATCGCACCAGAATCGAAGATACTGTTCGAGCCATTGGTTTGTCCTTTCTGACTGGCCATCAGTTCTTGGGTGGTATGCTGTGCTGATGTTCTGGTGTATTTTCAACACTTTGCACAGGCCTTTGGCGAAGTGTGACGTAAATCGTGTATCTTGGTCAGAGATAATCTTCTTCGGGGCACTGAATCGGGTGTACACGTGTTTCAGGTAGAGTTCTGCTACCCCTTCCACAGTAATTGTCTCTTGGCAGGGTATAAATACTGCCGCTTTACTGCAATCGTGATCCATAACTGTAAGGATCGTGTCGTATTTGCCCAAAAGTGGCAACTTCGTGATGAAGTCCATGGCGACTGTCTCGAATGGCAAAGAATTTTCGGGAGTGATAGGGATCATAGCCAGTTTAAGCAGCTGCGTGTTGATTTTATTTGCTTGGCACACTGCGCATCCCTTTACGTATTGCTCCACATCTTCTTTCATCTTTGGCCACCAGAAGTCCCGTTTTGCTATGGCGTACATGTCCGTGATTCCTGGGTGTCCGGCTGATGGGGTATCATGGTAAAAGCAAATTACCCCCCTCTTTAGATCGTTGTCTCCGGCAACGATGATCCGGTCTGTATCATTTTCGATCTTCCACCAAATTCCGACTAGCTTGGTGAGAGCATAGGTGTTTGACCATTTCTTGAGCACTTCCTGGCTCTTTTTGTTTGTCTGCTGGTCCTCTTCCACCTTGTCTTGAAGGGATTGGTATTTGCGATGGTTTACCATTGCACTGTAGTGCTCCCTTTCCTTCTGGTTGCTGGGGTTATAATATTCTGACCCCATCATTTTTGCAAAGCTGAACAAAACAGGGGGTAGGACCACCAATGCTTTGTTGTCTTCTTCACCGTGTTCGTAGTCTGAGCGTCGTGACAACGTGTCCACCCAACCATTCTTCTTCCCAGCTATGTGAACCAATTCAAAGTCATATTCCATGAGTTCCGCATGCCATCTTGCCACTCTTCTATTGTGGTCGCCTGGATTCTTCCAGTACAATAGATTGGCATGATCTGTATGCACCTTTACTTTGAATGCTGGTTGGTGCAGGAAATGTCTCCAGTGTCGGAACATTTCCACAAGGGCTAGGAGCTCCTTGTTGTATACATCATAGTTTCTTTGGGCATCATTCATGGTTTTCAAAAAGAATGCTACCGGGTGGAGCACTCCTTGTTCGTTTCGTTGCATTAGGATGGCTCCCATTGCATAGTTTGACGCGTCTACTTCGACTTCGAATGGTTTCTTCTGGTCTGGTTGTATCAAAACTGGTTCTTTGCATATTTGCTTCTTCAGCATTTCAAAAGCGCTTTCTTCCTTTGGCCCCCAGTTCCATTGAATGCCTTTCTTTAGTTGATCGTTTAGTGCTTTCGCAATAAAGGAAAATCCATGGATAAATCACCTATAGAAGTTGCAGAATCCAAGGAAAGCCCAAATATCTCTCATGTTTTTTGGCACTTTCCATTCAGCAACTCCAGCGACTTTAACTGGATCCATGGTGACGGTTCCTTTTTCCAGGATTACCCTTAGAAATTCAATGCGTTCTACTTCAAAGAGGCACTTGCTGGGCTTTAAATAGAGGTCCAGCTTTTGAAGGTGCTCAAGGACTTTGCTAACCAACTTGCGGTGTTCTTCTTCATCCTTCTTTGTCGCAATAAGGATGTCATCCATATAGATGATTACTTGACCGGTTGCTGTAAGGTCATTAAACTGCGTATTCATCATTCGTTGGAACACTGCGTGTTACGGTCGGCCCTCCGGACTTATCAGATGTAATATAATGATGTAGTGATTCGGATCTCGGACTCTTACTTACCGGTCGTGGCTACGGTAGTAAGTAGTAATTAGTCACGGACTTACAGCATCAGTCAGCACTCAGCAGTCGCATGTGATTGCTGAGTGATTCCTAGGATAGCGGTACTAGGGTTCGAGGTAGTATCGCTATAGGTCAACATGTATTGGAGAGGCGCTTTAAAGCCCTCGTGTAGATGTATAAGTAGTAGCTGCGGAAGGCCAAGATTCGCCATCTTGGTCTTCTTTAAAATCGTCATTTCTCTTCCATTCCGACTTCTCTACTCTCTTCTCTTCTCCTTGTGGGCTGTTCTGAGCCGACGACTTGTGCTTCACATCTGGAAGCAAGTCACTACTTTAGGCCAGCGTGATACGAAAGCTCCGCTGATAGCCTCGTCGTTACGTTAAGGAAGTTCCTTCGTATTCGACTTAGCCGATTCACCCCCTAGCGTCTATCCAGGGTCCAAGTCGGACCAACGTCCCGACGAGACGTAACATTAAGACCAAGATCCCATCGTGGCGGCTAGGATTACTACGCGAGAAGCATGGGCGATTGACGGTTTCCGCCCCTATTCAAACGCAAGACGAGGAACTAGGAACGTACCTGTACGGTACTTGAGGAACGCCTACTGGAGCGAGGTCAACGGCGTTGAAGGATACATGATCAACACGAGGAGTGGGGAACGACCTGTTGAGTTCAGTTTCGATCGCCATTGTTGGTGCAGAGTCGATTACCTCCTTGGCCAGTGGCAGGTGATAGAACCCTTGCGTTCACACCGCCAGTGCGACATCTACTTGGACGAAGTTGTAACCAGAGCTGATTGGGGCCCTATCGACGGAGCAGAAGAAGAACCCGGAGCCAGTCATTCGGAGGACACCCACGAAACAACCAACGAGAGTGAACACGACGAAGAAATTCAACCCGGTCCTCTTACACCATTAACCGAGCAAGAAGAAGCTCTTATTGAGCAAGCTGAGTTCATCCAGATCCTCCCACCTATGACGACGATCACCGAAGAAATACCAGTTCAAGTTCAGATGCCGTTCGACCCGGCAACCGGGCAACCACTCACCGCAGACGACGCGGCCATCATGAGGGCCGTGGGACCCGACCAACCGGACCCACCATCTGGAGGAAGGCAAGAGTACCATCGATTACCCGGGGGAGGACCACCCGACGGAGGAGGATCCCCGGGAGGGGGATTCCCAGGAGGCGGACCACCGCCAGGAGGAGCCGGGGGAGTACCACCACCTGGTTCCCCCGCACACGCCCATCACTCAGACAAGTTTGCAGGAAATGCCCCCGAAGTATTTAAAGGGGACAGGCAAAAAGCCGAGGAATTCCTCACGCAATGGGAGTTGTACTGGGGGATCAACAACAACAATGCCATCATGGCTAATGCCTATAGGCGATCAATGCTATTCTTGACCTATATACAGGGCAAGGACGTAAACGAATGGATCACGCATACAAGTCGCTGGTTGAACCAGCAGGTCACACATGGAATTGCGGACACAGACCCTCGCCTATGGCTCGAGGTTATCAAAGCCTTCACGCGGCGATTCTCCAACACACTAGAGAAAGAACAAGCACAAGCTGCGTTAAAGAAAGGAGTACAAATGATCAGAGGAGATATTGATGCGTACGTAACCACCTTCGAAACACTGGCACGGCAGGCTGGCTATCAACTAGACTCTCCCCTCACCATCGACATCTTCACCAACGGATTACCCCACGACCTCTACGAGAAGGTCTTCACCATGGATGACCCACAGACCTTCAACGATTGGAAAACAGCGGTCATGAAAAGGCAGCAACAGTACATTCATATGAAGGCGCGCCTCGATCAGCATCGAGGGTTTAACAGCGGTCAACAATCGATACGGCCAACGACCCAGCGACGCGGAGGATGGGGGCCAGGGGGGAACCTCGCCAGAGACCCTAATGCAATGGACACCTCGGCCGACCGAATTCGCGGACGCACCGCCGAAACTGACAACACTCGGTACCAGCAAAACCCACCAAGGGGGGGGTACATGCAACGCCAAGGGACTAGGCGGAACTTTTCCGAGGTGACGTGTTATACTTGTGGCAAAAAAGGACACATTAGCAGGATTTGCCCACAGCACTCCTATAACCAACCATCGTCATCCATCCGACGCACTCGGTACGAACCAGAAGAGCAGCCCCTGCAGGAATCTCGGGCCCAGACCCCACGCGAACGCGCCACAAACTGGATGACGGGGGTAGCTGCTGAACCGGATGAGGTAAAAGACCTCATACTAAAGGACTTGTGGAAAGATGAGGGTTTTCGGGACGCCTAAACCCATCGGCCTGGGTGAGGGCGGTCAAATGTAATTCTGCGATTATTACGCGCTACCGATCTATGAAAGTTCCAGTTTCGATCCATATGAATTACGCCATGGCCGACATCAAAGCACTAGTGGACTCCGGAGCCACCGACAATTTCATGAGACCCGCCTTTGCAAAAAGGATGGGAATGAAACTGCAAATACTTCCGCAACCTAAAAAGATATGGAATATTGACAATACCGAAAATCGCGCAGGGCTGATCACACATTTCGTAGACCTCGACGTACAAACCCGAGGCATCCATCGATCCATGCGTTTCCTCCTTACAAACATTGGAACCGAAGATATCGTGCTCGGATACCCATGGCTCGCCACTTATGAACCACAGATGTCGTGGCGGCACGCTACCATCCGCGAGAACGCACTTCCAATCATCCTCCGACCTGTAACACCCCTGCGAAATCACCATCCTATATTCGCCCGCGCACTCACCGCGCCCGAAAAAGACCATATCATCACCCAGTTACACAACGACGATTTGCCCTTCCTGCGAACCACCTCCACAGAATTGGCCATTCAGGCCAAGCAATACACCGAGAAGGCTACCCTTCCACCTGTGTACGCCCCGTTTAGCCGTCTCTTTGACGAAGTCGCTTCTCACCGCTTCCCACCGGCCCGTGCCTGGGATCACGCTATCGAATTCAAACCTGGGGCGCCGGACGCCCTTGATTGTAAAATTTACCCACTGACGCACGACGAAGACGTCGCCCTCAAGGCCTTCCTTGATGAACAGCTCGCCAAGGGGTATATCCGCCCCTCCAAGTCGCCTTACGCCTCACCCTTCTTCTTCGTCAAAAAGAAAGACGGCAAACTCCGACCGGTCCAAGATTACCGCCGCATCAATGACCTCACGATTCGCAATCAGTACCCTCTCCCTCTCATTCCCGATTTGATCGCTGACCTCAGCAACGCCCACATCTATACCAAGCTAGACGTTCGCTGGGGGTACAATAACGTACGAATCCGTCCCGGAGATGAAGGAAAAGCTGCGTTCAAAACCAAATACGGTCTCTTCGAACCCACGGTCATGTTCTTCGGCCTCACCAACTCCCCAGCGACATTCCAAACCATGATGAACCACATTTGCCGCGATGTCATTGCTAAACACGCGGCCCTCGGAACCACTATTCGGGTGTACATGGATGACATTGGCATCGCCACTCACATTGGCCACTCCCTTGCTGATCATATTGCCGCAGTACACGACGTTCTCGCCCTCTCTGCCAACCACGACCTCTATTACAAGCTCGAGAAATGCCTCTTCCATGCGCCCCGTATGGATTACCTGGGGGTCATCCTTGAAAAGGGGGTGACACGCATGGACCCCATCAAAATTTCGGGCATTAAAGACTGGCCCACACCAACTAAAGTCAAAGACGTCCGCTCCTTCCTCGGTTTCTGCAACTTTTACCGAACATTCATCCGCAATTTTGCCTCTCATGCCAAACCTCTCAACCACCTGACAAAGAAGGATACGGAATGGAGATGGGGGAAAGAGGAAGAAGCCGCATTTCAAAAGCTAAAACACCTCGTCACGTCCGAACCAGTGCTGACACACCCCGAGCTAAGTAAACCCTTTGAGTTAGAAGTGGACGCCTCTGGTTTCGCTACAGGAGCAGTTCTACTACAACGCAAGGAAGATGGGAAGAGACACCCCATCGGCTACTACTCGTCCACCCTCAACGCGGCAGAACGCAATTACGACATTTACGACCTTGAATTACTGGCAATCGTAAAAGCATTCCGCAATTGGCGACCCCTACTCGCCGGCTCTCCACATCGAACCAAAGTATTCTCCGACCACCTGAACCTGCAGTACTGGCGATCACCACAGAAGATCAGCCGGCGTGTAGCCAGGGAAGTACTCGAGTTATCGGAGTATGACTTTGAAATTCACCATATTAAGGGCAACGCCAATGGACGAGCCGATGCCCTCTCAAGACGACCAGATTATGACCAAGGGGAGCAAGACAACGAGGGAGTTACGGTGTTGCCAAGTCACGTATTTGCAAAGGCAGTCGTCAGCACAATAACTCCCAAACCAGCAACTTTTACGTACCAACAAGATGAAGGAGTGATACGACCATGGGTCGACGGACAGCGACTAAAAAAGATTGATGGGGTATGGTATAAGGAAGGGCGGCGGGTAATCACGGGGGAGATCCCCGAAAAGAGAAGTATCATTCAGTCCCACCACGATCCTCCTGTTCATGGCCACCCAGGGATTCGACGAACTACCCAGCTGGTCGAACGACAATATTGGTGGCCGGGTCTACGGAACGACGTGTTAGACTACGTGAAGGGCTGCGCCGAATGTCAACGAATGAAGATCAATAATCGGCCGAGTCGCGCACCTCTCGAACCCATCTATCCCAAGCCGGAAGCCATGCCATTCGAGACCGTGGCCATGGACTTCATCACGAAGCTTCCTCAATCCTCGGGGTATGACTCCATCCTCATGATAACGGACCACGACTGCAGCAAAATGGCGGTCTTTATACCATGCAACGAAGAAATTACGTCAGAAGAAACAGCAGGACTTTACGCCCGATACGTATTTCCCCGCTTCGGACTTCCATCTACTATCATCAGTGACAGGGACCCTAGATTTGCGAGCAGGTTCACACGAGAACTATGCAAACGCCTTGGCATCACACAGAATATCTCCACGGCGTACCACCCCCGAACCGACGGCCAGTCGGAACGGACCAATCAATGGCTGGAGCAATATCTACGGTTCTGGACCAATGAGCGGCAGAACAATTGGTGTTCTTATCTTCCTATGGCGGAATTCGCGCATAACAACTGGGCGCATGAAGCAACAAAGATGACGCCATTCAGGTTGCTCATGGGATACGACCCTCGAGCTGATTGGACCGATAAGCCATCCCCTATCCCTCGCGTTACAATGCGCGCTGATCAGCTAAAGGAAGCGCGGCAAACGGCACAAGAGCTTATCGTCAAGGCCCAACAGTCATGGGTCAAGGCCAAGACAACGCCCAAGTATCAAGTGGGAGATCAGGTGTGGTTGGAAGGACGCCACCTACGTACGTCCCAACCAACCGCAAAACTCGCGGCGCGGAGACACGGCCCCTTTCGGGTCGCCCAGGTGATGTCCCCTGTCAACTACTATCTCGAACTTCCCACGCAGTGGCAGATACACCCCGTTTTTCACACCGATCTTCTCACGCCTTATCGTGAGACACCCACGCACGGACCCAACTATCAGCGCCCATCACCGGATCTCGTCAACGGAGAGGAAGAATACGAAGTCTCGAAGATTCTAGACCACCGGCTGTTTGGGCGGAAGCGAAAGAAGCAGTACCTCGTGGCATGGAAGGGGTACCCCGACTCGGAGAACCAGTGGGTCAACAAGGAGGACATCTTTGCCGACGAAGCCGTGGCGGAGTATGAACAAGCCCAAAAAATGCATATAAGGAGTACCCTCACCGGCCAGTCCTCTCATCCGCTTTCGCACTTCCATTCCACTCAACCCACTCTCCCCCATTACATGCCTTTCACCCCCGATGCCTCCCTCTCGCAATCCCAAAAGTACTACCGCGGAACCCCTGAAAGGGTTTTTGCGGCCGAGCTGGAAGAAGAGCGCGCACTTGCTCGAGGAGAAGGTGCCCACCAAAGACTCGTGGTTACGGAAGACCGAGGGGGACGGGAGACCCCCATCACCGAAGCTGAGTTGTCCAGCGTCATGCGACGGTTCCCCACTCAAGCCACCGCAGGAAATGCGGCCCGCCTCTCCGACGAGGACGGTGTTCCCCTGTGGGACATCCTCCAGGTTGACACCGACCCGGAGGTCGCCATCACCGTCAACGAAATCCGCCTCCTCGGCGGACCACTGGACCCAGGAGCCGCGCTTCGAGCGACTGGCAACCCTGCTTCACGGGCCGAGCCCGCACCTCTCCCAATACCTCCGCGAATTTGGGCCAACGAAGCCATGGAGGGAGGTAGTGGCGGAATGGAGGGATCAACAGTTACTGGAAGCGAAGGCCCGGAGGCAGGAGATGGCGACACGGAGGGAGAGGCTGAGGATGACAGCGAGGACGTCTGGTATCCAGCTGAGCACGACTCCATTTCCTACGGACGAGATGCTGACGCCCCGCGTTACACCACTCCGCACGCCCTCACCACCGACGGTACCCCCATGTACCGAGGTGATATCCGTCCCCAGCTCGCCGATCGAATGGCGAGCACCGTCGCCAGCGCCCGTTGTCCATACGGGTTCCGGGTCAATCGAGGACCCGATTTCGTTCCCTTCCCCATCACCACCTCCGACGGCGTGACGCGCCAGGCAAAATACGTCCAGGTCGTCTTCGGACCTGACCCTCTCGCCCTGGGACTCATCGACGAGTCCGACAAGGTCTACCCCAAGCCCTTGTACGCCACGGCGCAGGGCCTCTGCCCCGGCGAGGAGAAGCCCGTGTTCGCCCGCGAGGATCTCATGATCCTCGACGGAGGCTATGACGAGCGCGCGCGCGTCAACCGCGCCCTCAACGAGCTCAAGGACGTCACGCTAACGGCAGAGGTGCACCGCTACCGAGCCCTGGGAGGAGTCATCGAGCGGATGGAACTCCGGATGGCGGAGTTGGAGCAGGAGTGGGGGCGTCTTACAGTGGCACGTACCGCGTGTGTCCGCCGTCTTGAGTGTGCTAACGCGATGGACCGTATCGAGGAACGGATGGGTGGCTGGATCGGCGTGGGGCAAGGTCGCCGCAACTGGACCAATGCCCCTTCCAGCTCCGGTGGCGCTGCTGCCTGAAAGGGGGGTGATGTTACGGTCGGCCCTCCGGACTTATCAGATGTAATATAATGATGTAGTGATTCGGATCTCGGACTCTTACTTACCGGTCGTGGCTACGGTAGTAAGTAGTAATTAGTCACGGACTTACAGCATCAGTCAGCACTCAGCAGTCGCATGTGATTGCTGAGTGATTCCTAGGATAGCGGTACTAGGGTTCGAGGTAGTATCGCTATAGGTCAACATGTATTGGAGAGGCGCTTTAAAGCCCTCGTGTAGATGTATAAGTAGTAGCTGCGGAAGGCCAAGATTCGCCATCTTGGTCTTCTTTAAAATCGTCATTTCTCTTCCATTCCGAATTCTCTACTCTCTTCTCTTCTCCTTGTGGGCTGTTCTGAGCCGACGACTTGTGCTTCACATCTGGAAGCAAGTCACTACTTTAGGCCAGCGTGATACGAAAGCTCCGCTGATAGCCTCGTCGTTACGTTAAGGAAGTTCCTTCGTATTCGACTTAGCCGATTCACCCCCTAGCGTCTATCCAGGGTCCAAGTCGGACCAACGTCCCGACGAGACGTAACACTGCGGGGGCATTTTTCAGCCCAAATGGCATTACTATTGGTTCGAACAGGCCTAGGTTTGTTTTGAAGGCGGCTTTCGGCTCGTCGCCTTCTCGGAAGCGAATATTGTTGTATCCTGCTCACACGTCCATTTTGGTGAACAACCTGGCATCATTTACTTTATCCACTAGTTCCTATATTAGAGGCAACGGGTATCGGTCGGGGATTGTAAAGGAGTTCAATTTTCTGTAGTCCACTACAGGACGAAGTTTTCCATCTTTCTTTCCAACAAAAAAGAATGGTGACGAGTATTGTGATTTTGATGGACAAATATAGCCCTTATCCAGGTTATCTTTGATGTATTCGTCGAGCTTTTCTTGCTCACCTTTAGATAACGGGTATATTTTGCAGTCCAGAGTTTTCGGGGCGTCCTCTGTAAAATCAATAGCAATATCCCATGGTTGGTGTTCCAGATACCGCTTCGCCTCTTCTTTGGAAAAGACCTTCTTCCATTTGTGGTAGTGTTTTGGGACTACCTGGTCCCAGGTTTTCTCTTCTTTTGGCAGCACCTTTACTGCCATTTCGGTTGATGTTGAGCTTCTTTTAAGGATTTCTTCATCCATTTAATGAACAAAGAGTTCTTCCCCAGGGGTGCATAACGATGCAGCCTTCTTGATCCACACATCTCATATGTGGATCACTTCTGCATCCATTATATATGAAAGGGTCTTGATGACAAGTGGTTGCATGCTTTCATCAAGGGTCACACTTCTCCAATCGATCAATGGCTGGAAGGCAGCAAGCCATGGGTACCCTAACACCATCTTGTCATCTCCTAGATTTGTGACGAGGAATCTCATGTTCTGTTTCTTCTCCCCAGTCCGGACTTGCAGGTCAATGTAGTACTTGATGATTCCTGACTTATTCTGGGTCCCGTCAATGTTCCACACAATGCGGGGTCGTGGCAGCTTTAGTTTGCCAATCTTCATTCTTTTCAAGAGCTTGAAGTTGATAAAGTTGTCTATGGCTCCTGAATCCACGAGAACTTTTCTTTCGGCCGTTGCATGTGAAGTTTGTATCAGAGTTGGGATTTGGAGACTTCGATATTTACAAACAAACACATCTTTAAACTGTAACACACGCGCCATGGCCGCCAGGTTTGTGCGTTTTAAAAATCCTCCCCATGTTCTTCTGCCCAAGCCTCCTTGATTATTGCATATTTTTCTTTGGTTGAGAGGCTTTTGATAAGGGAAGATCGCACATCGGTAGGGGTGGATCCAGTTTCGGACTCTTCTTCCAATTCTTCCTCCAGTTCACTTTCTTCAGCCTTGGCCTTGCGAGCCTTCTGAGGTGGTTTCTTGTCCTTTTGCTTGTCTGGACAGTTGTGGGAGAGATGTCCTTGTTTGTTGCACGTGTAGCAATGGCCTTCTTTCTTCTGGACTTCAATGTCCGGTTTCTCTTTTGCAGTGGTCGCCGCTGCTCTTCCTCGGGTTCCTTTGTTATAGTTGGAACGAGAGCGGTCGGCATGTGTGTCCATTGCATCTGAAGCAGGGGCTGGCATTTTAATGCCCAGCATCTTCGCCAATTGGGTGGGGTTCATCTTTCCTGCTCCCTTCTTCCTTGGAGTTTCTTCATTAATCCCCCTAATGTTCTGGACTGTGGTGTTATCTGAGTGGTACTGGCGCACTCTGTCGGCCCATCCTCTAAAATCCAGAGGGCATACCACCTTATAGACGTGGTCCATCATGCGGTAAGGAAGTTTGGATGCGAATAAGGAGAGTGTCGACTGAGCATCAAGGGGGTACGTTGCTTCTGCAGCAAGGGATTCAAACTGGGCGATAAACGCATCCACCTCATTTGGTATGAATGAGAGGTGACGCAGTTTATCTTCTGCCCGTTCCCTTGCTCCTGTATCCTGGAATGCTTGTTCAAAGCCTTAAGACACTGCGGTCCAGTAAAATTCGTCATTCGGGAGTCTTCCATTGTTCATTTCCGCAAGGATCCAGTTGGTCTATCTCTTGACCCAGTCCTTTACGTTTGGTCCTTTTATGAAGCCGAGTAGCAGGGACGCTCATTTCATAGGTATCGCCATTTGTTCCGCATCCAAATTTGTGATTTGATACAGGTTGAATTCCTGCATGAATTGGTCTGCAAGAGATCGGGTACCATCAAAGTCGGTTGGGGGGTTTCCTCTAAGTTTGCCGTTTGCCGCTCCTGGGCCTGGGCCGGCACCTGCCCCGCCTCCAACAGGGGTGCCACCGGGAGGGGGTCCTCCACCTCCAGGTGCGCCTCCACCTGCTGGGGCACCTCTGCCTCCAGGTGCGCCTCCACCTGCTGGGGCACCTCTGCCTCCAGGTGCACCCCCACCTCCTGGGGGGCCACCTCCTGGCGGTCCGCTTCCTCCTGGTGGTCCTGGGGGCCCACCTCTGGAGGGACCACTTCCTACTGCTGTAGTGCTAGCAGGGGGGTTTCCGCTTCCTGTTCCTGTCCCCTTCGTGAAGAATGTTTGTACTGTGGATGGGGGGACAGCTGTTGTTGTTGTGGTTGCAGCTGTGGTGGTTGTCTGTGTTGCCATTGGAGAACTTTTCGTATCACGTCTCTTAGCGGTTGGCACGGTATGCTGGCCTGCCTTCAACGGTGTATCGTCTGGTGGAATCGCTGATACTGTCGTTGGTCTGATCAATCTTCTTCCCAGGTTATACAGGGAGGGGACTGGTTGAGTAGCTGTCCAATGCCTAGTCCTGCTGTCTCGCTGTATGAAGTACCACTGCTCGGTACTTTCTTCGTATTCGATGGCGAGGTATACTGCACTGAGTATGTCATATACCCAATAACCTTCTTCGCCATCGATTTCCTGCCAAAGGGCTGCTCCTTTTACGTGGCCAGGAACTTCGTCTTCCATTCTCCTCTCGATGGGAAACAGTTTGAATCCGAGGATTGATCTGGATTCAGAAATTCTTCGTCCCTTAGCCAGAGTGGCAATAGGTTCAATAGACTTGACTTAATGTTACATCACAGTAGGGACATTCACCCGACATGGGTTAAGTCGATCTACTGAGACGCTGCACTAAGGGGTCTGGTTCTGGTTGTCAAGGGAAGTTCCGAGGAGGAACTTCAGTTGAAGATGTATGAGTTGAAGAGTCCGCCTAAGCCAATAGTGGAACTTAGGATTCTTCAGCGAGAGGAGGGTTCGTTCAGTGAGATATGGAGTATTCAACAGTCTTCGATTGCTCAAGTACCGTAGAGTACAAAAAGTCAAGTCTAAGGCTACAAGCTACCTAGCAAGCCTGACTTTATAGTAAATGGGGATCCTAGTACTGAGTCATAACGGCGTACTAGGATCAAGTCATCTGAACAATAAGTAACTGTGGTGTAGTCCACAGTATGTATGAAACAAGTCTGAAACAAGTCTGAAACAAAAGATATAAGCCCCTTGACAACGGGCTAGAGTCACTATGACTCGTATGAGAAATAAGTAAAGAGTCACTATGACTCTTGTGAGAACGGTCACATGCGATAAAGAGATACAAACAAAGAAAGAAATTGGGTAGTATCGTAACACAAGGGAGACGAAAGAGGAATTGTAGAACTGATGATTCAAGAAGACCAAGATAACGACTCTTGGTCTTCTGTGACTACTACTTATACACAATGATGAAGGGCTTTAAAGCGCCTCCCAAATGATATTGACCTATAGCGATACTAGCTCGAACCCTAATACCGCTATCCTAGTAATCAGTAAGCTACAAGTACCATGTGATACTACTGCTGACTGATAACATGTGAAAGAGACTGTCCCTGACTAATGTACACAATCACGAGCCTACTACTGTAGTCAGAACCTAGTAGTAAGCATGTAAGTCCAATCCGTGACATTCCAGATAATTGTCAACCCAGTTCCAATACTGCTGTTGTGTATAGTCCTTCCCAGTGATCGGACTGTGATTGTTCTCATTGTCCTCATTGTTGTCCCCATTGTTGTTCCTGTTGTCACCATTCCTGTTGTTGTCACCACCTGCACTGCCCCCAACTGTGGTTGTAGTGTCTGATTTGTCATCCCATCTTGAGAAGTTGTGAGTGGGGGTGGGGTGATGCAATGGAAGTAATGCCACAGCTTGCTTCTTTAATCAGGTGAAATAGACAAAGTCCCAGAACGCAGATTGCTGGTACTCACCTTAGAACATAGCAAAAAGAAAGGAGAATTACCTACCAGGAAAGCAATTCATATCTAGTGTTCCATTGTGCCCTGGACACTCCTTGTGTTACGCCATGGTAGGGACATTCACCCAATGTGGGTTAAGTTGATCTACTGAGATGCTGCACTAAGGGTCTGGTTCTGGTTGTCAAGGGAAGATCCAAGGAGGAACTTCAGTGAAGATGTATGAGTTGAAGCAACATCTAAGCCAATAGTGGAACTTAGAGTTCTTCAGTGAGAGGAGAGGGTTCTTCTGGTGAGAGATGGAGTATTCACTGGTCTTCAATTGCTTAAGTACCGTAGAGTACAAAAAGTCAAGTCTAAGGCTACAAGCTACCTAGCAAGCCTGACTTTATAGTAATTGGGGATCCTAGGATTGAGTCACAATAGCATCCTAGGATCAAGTCAAAGTACTGTAGTAACTGCGGAGTGCAGTTTGCAGTAATCACAAGCCAAGTCCTGAAACAAAGATATAAGCCCCTTGACAACAGGCTAGATTCACTATGACTCATATGAGAACGTAAGTAAAGAGTTACTATGACTCTTGTGAGAATGCAAGTGTCAGTCACCAAGAAAGAAAATTGAGTCATATTGTAACACTGAAATCCCGGTGTGTGGCCAGGTACACTCAGGCAGGCAGTGTAAGAGAGGAACCTTGGGTATATTATTAAGAGCAGGATTCTACATGGGGATCTAGTGACAAGGGGGGATAAGGGAAGTTGGGGAAAAGAGAGAGTGCCACTCGAGGTTGGTAAGAGCAGCCTTATAAGTCCTTTGGTCTCTCATCCAGGAATGCATGTGGTGGCGTTCCAGGCCTTCATGTTGAACGGAAATAGAAGCTCGATGATCAGCATGATCAGAGCATAGAAAGAAGTTGGCGTGTGTTTACAAACACCTTGGGAGCAACCTCTATACAGGAATGCTAATATGGATCATTTCACCATTTTCCTTAAATGACACCTCAATCTGTTCATTAGTAACTGTTAGCTAGGCATACTTGAAAAAGAAATGGAATGCACCTTTTGTTTAATGGCACTTTAATACAAAGTAAGAAGTTTGCTGACCAAAGTTTCCAGCTAAGAAAGATGGTCTGGGTCTTCAAAGAGTTCCTTAGGAACCTTAAAGAGCCTCCATTGCTCCTTGATGATGCACTGGATAGCAATTGAGATAGAAAAGGAAAAGATATAGTATTGCAGAGCTTACCAACATCCATGATGTCATATCAGTGACATATGTGGGTATGCCAGGGGAAAGGAGAGAAACCAAGAGCCAGTCCTGTAAACTGCTCTAGAGCACATGCATTAGAAAGCTATACAATAAAAATGAATACAAAATATACCCTAAACTCTAGTGACTTAAGAAAGACATCATGCTGATTCTTGCTAAACATTTTCTCTACCTTGAGGAGGTGCACCTCCAGTGTCACGGAACGGACTTCAATGCTTACTATCAGGTTCTGACTATGATAGTAAGCTCATGATTGTTTACATTAGTCAGGGACTTTATCATTTCACGTGTTATCAGCCAGCAGTAGTATCACATGGTACTTTACGCTTACTGATTACTAGGATAGTGATACTAGGGTTCAAGCTAGATACGCTATAGGTCAATATCATTCAGGAGGCGCTTTAAAGCCCTCTATCATTGTGTATAAGTAGTAGTTGCAGAAGACCAAGAATTGCCATCTTGGTCTTCTTGAATCATCAGTTTCGCAACTCCTCTCTCATCTCCCTTGAAGCCTCATGACCAAGAGGAGTGCACTGCATAAGGCTTACCAAGAAGCCTTCCCAGTTGCAAGTCGTCATCGTGTTAGGACTTAGGATCCCACATTCGACTTAGTAGATCGCCAAGCTGAGTACTCGTGCCTTGTCACCACCTAAAGCAAGGCCCACGCTTACCGAAGCGTAACATTAAGACCAAGATCTCCATCATGGCATGAGTATCCACAAGAGAACTCTGGATCTGAGAGGGATTCCGCTCCTACAAAATCCCACGAAGAGGAACAAGAAACATACCAACCCAATATCTCAAAGAAGCCAGTTGGGGCAGCATCAACAGGATAGAAGGATATCTAATCAGAGGGGCACACGGACCGCGACCAGTTGAGTTCAATTTTGAACGAACTTGTTGGTGCAGAGTCGACTGAGAGGACGACAAGTGGAGGGTCATCAACACCCTGCCTTATAGATACGGGTGCGACATCTACAAAGAAGAAGTAGTTGCGAGAAATGACTGGGGGCCTATTGATGGAGAAACTCAAAGTGCCTCCGCACCTTCAGAAAGTCCTGAAACCTCAGATCATAAATTGGATGAAGAACCCACACAAGCACTAGAACTATTGGAACCAGAACTTATCGAATGAGCTGAGCAAATCACAATTTACCCTCCAATGGCTATGTTAACAGAAACCCAGGAAGTCACACTTCCCATTCACCCCAAAACAGGACACGTCATGATGGCAGATGACACTGCACTATTCCAAGCAATCAGACCAGACCAACCCGATCCCCCCACAAGAGGTGAGGGACCCCCAGGAGCAGGAGGACCACCACACAGAGGGGGATCCCCATATGGAGGACCACCTGGAGGAGGGCCACCAGGAGGAGGACCACCAGGAGGAGGAATACCTGGGGCAGGACCAATCGGAGTACTAGGAGGACATCACTCCAACAAATTTGCCAGAAATGCCCCAGAAGTATTCAAAGGGGATCAACACAAGACCAAAGAGTTCCTCACTCAATGGGAACTATACTGGGGCATCAATAACAACAACCCCATAATGGCCAACGCATACAGACGAGCTATGTTGTTTCTCACTTACATTCAAGGAAGAGACGTTAACAACTGGATCACGGAGACCAGCAGATGGCTCAACCGACAAGTCACCGCTGGAATCACCGACAATGACCCACATCTGTGGATCAAAGTCATCATGGCCTTCAACTGGCGGTTTTCAAACATGTTGGAGAAGGAACAGGCCCAAGCAATGCTCAAAAGAGGAATCAAAATGATGGGAGGAGATATCGACGCGTACATTACACAATTTGAGCAGTTAGCATGCCAGGCTAACTATCGACTGGATTCACCGCTCACAATGGATCTATTCACAGATGGACTACCCCATGATCTATATGAGAAGGCATACACATACGACAACCCACAGACCTTCCAGGAATGGAAGGAAGCGGTTATTGGATGGCAACAACAATATATACACATGAAGGCTTGGCTAGAGCAGCACCAGGGCCTCACCAACCAAGCAAAACCACAAGGAGGTAGTAACGCGACATGGAGGAACACAAGGAGTAACGGGTGGGGACCCCCTTGCAACATATTGCACGACCCAAATGCCATGGATACATCAGCAGACCAAGTATGAGGGAGACTCACAGGAGCCGAAGAAATCCAGGGTAACTGGGACCAAGCCCACCCCCAGAATCCACCACCAAGAGGAGGGTATGGAGGACAAGGACAAGGGGGTCGACGCGACATAAGGGAAGTGACTTGTTACACCTGCAGACAAAAAGGGCACTTCAGTCAAAATTGCCTGCAGCACACCTACAATCAGCCCAGCAACAGCCGAAGGACTGACGCCTACAAAGAAAGGGAAGAAGAACCTGTCAGAGCAGCAAGGGCAGAAACCCCTCAACAACGAGCAGACCAATGGATGAAGGGAGTAGCAGCTGAAGAAGATGAGGTAAAAGACCTCATACTACAGGACTTATGGAAGAGGGAGGATTTTCGAAGCACCTGAACCCATCAGCCTGGGTAAGGGCAGTAAAATGTAATTCTGTGATCATAACTCACTACCGTTCTATGAGAATTCCAGTATCGATTCGCACAAATTATGCCATGGCCGACATTAGAGCACTGGTAGACTCAGGAGCCACCAACAACTTCCTACGACCCGCTTTCGTAAAGTGGATGGGAATCGGGATGAAGCCGCTGGAACAGCCAAAAAAGATATGGAACATCGATAACACTGAAAATTGAGCAGGGCTAATCACCCACTATGTAGATTTGGACGTACAAACAAAGGGGATCCACAAAGAAATGAGATTCCTCATCACAGACATTGGCAGTGAAGACATAGTATTCGGATATCCGTGGCTTGCCACGTATGAACCAACCTTCAGCTGGAGGCACACCATAATCAAAGAAGACACACTACCGGTCATCCTTAGAACTGTCAATCCTAGGATTGTACGACCAACAATCGCAAAAGCTATAACTAAAACTCAGAAGGACCACATCATCGCTCAGCTGGAAGAAGAAGAATTTGTAGAAGGGAGAACCACCTCCACGGAACTAGCAATCAAAGCAAAGCAATATACTACGAAAGCTGAGTTACCATCCGCTTACTCCACATATCACCAACTCTTCAACGAAGAAGCATCACACCGATTCCCACCTTCATGGGTATGGGATCATGAAATTCAACTCAAGAAAGGGACACCAGAAGCAATAGACTGTAAAGTCTACCCGCTTACGCAGGAAGAGGATCAAGCTCTTCAGGCCTTTCTAACAGAACAACTCGGCAAAGGATACATACGACCATCTAAATCTCCATACGCATTGCCATTCTTCTTTGTCAAAAAGAAGGACAGAAAATTACAACTGGTACAGGATTACAGACGCCTCAACTCATTCACAATACGTAACCAGTATCCCCTACCCCTTATTACTGATCTCATAATGGACCTTAGCAACACCCACATATACACCAAGCTCGATGTACGGTGGGGCTACAACAACATATGGATCAAAGAAGGGGATGAGGAGAAAGCAGCATTCAAAACTAAATATGGCCTGTTTGAACCGACGGTAATATTCTTCGGATTAACAGACTCCCCACGAAAATCATAAGTGACCGTGACCCCCACTTTGCCAGCAGATTTACAAGGGAACTCTGCAGGATACTGGACATCAAACAAAATATTTCTACAGCATATCACCCACGAACCGATGGGCAGTCAGAACGAACGAACCAATGGGTAGAACAATACCTTCGTTGCTGGGCAAACAAACGACAGGACAATTGGTATGGATACCCACCCCTTGCAGAATTTGCGCATAATAATTGGCCACACAAATACATATGGGAGTCACCCTTCAACCTCCTCATGGGGTATAACCCATGGGCTGACTGGACAGACAAACCGTCACCCATCCCACAAGTAACGCTCAGGGCAGAACAGTTCTGAGAAGCCCAGAAATGCGCCCAGGAATTAATCATAAAAGTGCAGCAGTCATGGGTTAAAGCCAAGAATGGGCCAAAGTTCCGACCCGGAGACCTCATGTGGTTAGAAGGATGTCATTTATGCACTCATCAACCAATGGCAAAACTTGCTCCTCAAAGGCACGGACCCTTCACAATAGAACAGGTGATGTCCCCTGTCAACTACCGGCTCAACCTCCCTCCACAATGGAAAATTCACACAGTGTTCCATGTGGATCTTCTCACCAAATACCATGAGACCCCACTTCATGGGAAGAACTACCAGCGGCCACCACCTGATTTGGTGGACAGGGAAGAAGAATACGAAATTGAGAAGGTTCTAGATGAGCAGCATTTCAGCAGAGGACGAAAGAAGCAGTACCTGGTCAAATGGAAGGGCTACCCTGACTTGGAAAACCAGTGGGTCAACCAGGAGGATCTATTTGCCAATGAAGCCCTTGCGGAGTACCAACATTCAAAGACCGCTCTGCAAATGCTTATAAGGAGTGGGAGAACCCACAACAACACCTCATTCTCTCCCACTACTACTACCACTACCACTCCCAACTCGTACATGCCTTTTACCCCCGATGCCGCCCTCTCAACGTCTTCGTACTACCTTGGAACCCCTGAGAGGATTTTTGCCTACGAACTGGAGAAAGAGCGGGCACCAACAAGCACTGCCAATGCTGAGGAGGTCGTCATGGCTGAGAGAGACAGAGCTGGGTCCGAGGGACCCATCACCAAAGCTGAGTTCAACAGCACAGTCACCCAATTCCCCACTCAAGGACACGGAGCAGGTAGTGCCCGTCTGTCCCCAGACGTCGATGGCCAGCCTACCCTCTGGCACATCCTCCATGCCGAGACCAGAGAGCCCATCTCCAACCGCCCCTTCACCACCGCCGAAGTCAACGACTTTCGGCAAGCTCTCAACCACGGTGCAGATGTCCGCATATGCCAGGGAGTGGTATGAGATGCTGACGAGGCCGAAGAAGTCGTGGAAGGAAGTGACCAATGACTGGAGGGAAGAACAGCTACGAACAGCCCAACGCCACATGAGGGAGATGAGAGAGAAGAGGGAGAAGTCACGGACAGCAAGGATGAGTGGTACCCAGCTGAGCACCCACACATTCTCTATGGCAGAGAAGCTAATGCTCCACCTCATACAACCTGCCATGCCCTCGCCACCGACAGGACCCCCCTCTACCGGGGTCATATCCATCCCCAGCTCGCCGACCGTGCCATCTCCAGCATCGCCAATGCCCGTGCGCCTCACGGGTTCTGGGTCAATAGAGGACCTGATTTCATTTCTTTCCCCATCACCACCCCCAACGGTGTGATGCGCCAAGCAAGATACATCCAGGCCATCATGAGCAACAACCCCATCGTGCTCGGTCTGATCAACAAGTCTGACAGGGTCTTCCCAAAGCCCTTGTACGCCGCACCACAGTACGTGGTGCATCCCAAGACCCACATCAAATACGCTCAAGAGGACTTGTTCCTCTTTGATGCGGGGTACAATGACACAAGGGCCATCAATCGGGCAGTCGCTGAATGCAAGGATGTGAGTCTAGCCATGGAGATCAGGCGGTATCAGGCTCTCAGGGCAGAGCTGGGACAATTAGAGGCCAGGATAAGGGAGTTATAGGAGACATGGGGGCGATTGGCAATGGACAAGGCATTGTGCATCAGTAGGTTGGAGCAGGCACATGCTATGCAGAGGATCGAGGACGTGCAGGCGGGGTGGATGGGACCGCCCAGGCTCTGTGGGCGTCGCTCCTGAAAAGGGGGTGATGTCACAGAACAGACTTCAATGCTTACTATCAGGTTCTGACTACGATAGTAAGCTCGTGATTGTTTACATTAGTCAGGGACTTTATCATTTCACGTGTTATCAGCCAGCAGTAGTATCACATGGTACTTTATGCTTACTGATTACTAGGATAGCGATACTAGGGTTCAAGCTAGATATGCTATAGGTCAATATCGTTCAGGAGGCGCTTTAAAGCCCTCTATCATTGTGTATAAGTAGTAGTTGCAGAAGACCAAGAATTGCCATCTTGGTCTTCTTGAATCATCAGTTTCGCAACTCCTCTCTCGTCTCCCTTGAAGCCTCATGACCAAGAGGAGTGCACTGCATAAGGCTTACCAAGAAGCCTTCCCAGTTGCAAGTCGTCATCGTGTTAGGACTTAGGATCCCACATTCGACTTAGTAGATCGCCAAGCTGAGTACTCGTGCCTTGTCACCACCTAAAGCAAGGCCCACGCTTACCGAAGCGTAACAATGAATGAGAGATGGTGCAGCTTATCTTCCACCCTTTCTCTTGCTCCCGTATCTTGGAATGCTTGTTCAAAGCCTTGAGACACTGCTGTCCAGTAATATTCGTCATGTGGGAGTCTTCCATTGTTCATCTCCACAAGGATCCAGTTGGTCCATCATTTGACCCAGTCCTTTACGTTTGGTCCTTTGATAAATCCGAGTAGCAGGGCCGCTTGTTTCATCGGTATAGCCATCTGTTCAGTGTCCAAATTCGTAATGTGATACAGATTGAATTCCTGCATGAATTGGTCTGCAAGGGCACGGGTACCATCAAAGTTGGTTGGGGGGTTTCCTCCAAGTTTGCCATTTGCCCCTCTAGGGCCTAGGCCAGCACCTGCCCCACCTCCAACAGGGGCGCCACCTGGTGGGGGTCCTCCACCTCCAGGTGCACCTCCACCTGCTGGGGTACCTCCACCTCCAGGTGCACCCCCACCTCCTGGGGGGACACCTCCTGGTGGTCCACTTCCTCCTGGTTGTCCTGAGGGTCCACCTCCAGAGGGACCACTTCCTGCTGCCATTGTGCTAGCAGGGGGGTTTCTGCTTCCTGTTCCTGTCCCCTTTGTAAAGAATGTTTGTATTGTGGATGGGGGGACAGCCATTGTTGTTGCAGTTGCAGCTGTGGTCATCATTTGTGTTGCCATTGGAGAACTTTTCGTATCACATTTCTTAGCGGTTGGCATGGTATGCTGGCCTGCCTTCAATGGTGTATCGTCTGGTGGAATCGCTGATACTGTCATTGGTCTGATCAATCTTCTTCCCAGGTTATACAGGGAGGGGACTGGTTGAGTAGCTGTCCAACACCTAGTCCTGCTGTCTTGCTGTATGAGGTACCACTGCTCAGTACTTTCTTCGTATTCAATGGTGAGGTAAACTACGCTGAGTATATTGTATACCCAATAACCTTCTTCACCATTGATTTCCTGCCAAAGGGCTGCTCCTTTTATGTGGCCAGGAACGTTGTCATCTGTTCTCCTTTTGATAGTAAATGGTTTGAATCCAAGGGTTGATCAGGATTCAGAAATTCTTCATCCCTTAGCCAGAGTGGCAATAGGTACTATAGATGTGACTTAATGTTACATCACAGTAGGGACATTCACCCAACGTGGGTTAAGTCAATCTACTGAGACACTGCACTAAGGGTCTGGTTCTGGTTGTTAAGGGAAGTTCCAAGGAGGAACTTCAGTAAAGATGTACGAGTTGAAGAGTCAGCCTAAGCCAATAGTGGAACTTAGGATTCTTCAGTGAGAGGAGAGGGTTCATGAGAGATGGAGTATCAAGGGTCTTTGGATTGCTCTGAGTACCATAGGATACAAAAAGTCAAGTCTAAGGCTACAAGCTACCTAGCAAGCCTGACTTTATAGTAAATGGGGATCCTAGTACTGAGTCATAATGGTGTACTAGGATCAAGTCATCGTAACAATAAGTAACTGCGGCACAGTCCACAGTATGTATGAAACGAGTCTGAAACAAAAGATATAAGCCCCTTGACAACAGGCTAGAATCACTATAACTCATATAAGAACAATAAATAAAGAGTCGCTATGACTCTTGTGAGAACAGTCACGTGAGGAATAAGAAGAAAAGAAATTGAGTCGTATCATAACAGCTAGGCCTTAACACCATTGTGTTTTAACAATGTCGTGGCTTGGTTATAAGTTCCTTGTGCTTTTAAAAAAGGTCATGCAACATGATCCCCATTGATTGTGTGTTCCCATCACATGAGTTCTGCCTTGTGTTTTTTTTTTTTCAAAACTGGGCCTTGGTCTCACACCCCTCCACCTTATGGATATAGCAGCCACCACAAATTTTTTCACACTGTTCCCATCTCTACATAATTCAGCCACATTTTCTCTATCCTTTGAAGGAGATCTCCCTCATCACCTTCATAATGCAGAGATGGTAAGCATACTTTATACATGCAATAATTGCTAACTAGAACTTTTCTCAACAGCTAATAGAACTGACAGTTCACCTTCTTCCAAAGTTCACCACTCTTCATCCTGTTATCAAGACCATTGATACTTTTTGGGAACCAGTTCAATCAAACAAAGAGGTACCATTTCATTCAGTAAGTATCACCAATAGCTCTTCCCACACCTTATCATGCATCCTTTGTCCTTCATAGACTCATGTTGTGCTAATTTCTTTCCTTCCTCTTTCACCATGTTTCAATAAAGTGTCTTCTACAGCCTGGGCATCACTTGTGTCCTAAATTCAGCAATGGCTCATCTATTACATACAAGACCAGCACTTGCCATACTGGAAATGGGGAGCCAAAGTTTTTTGGACAGCATTCATTGCCACATTTCCCAGTTTCCCTCTTGGGAACTGGCCCATTTGGGATGTGCGAATCCCATTGGTAGGGGCTCTCATCAATAAGCAAGTGGTTTCTGCTGACTTTGAAGAGATCGATTGTTGATAAGTGCTAAGCACACTTAGTGGCTCTATGGACTACTTAGTGCTTAGGACGCTGTAGAAGTAGACTAGATTACAGACTTATGATCTTGGACATCTAGATACAGTATTTACACTTATCTATGACATCACTATACAATGACATCATATAGACTAACCTAGACTTGTTATTATACTACTCCTCTTATTGTTATTATTATCTCTGATGTCATTATGATATCATTGTTCCAGGCTCTTATTGTTCTAATATGCCTTTGTTCTTAGTATGGAACTCCTTTGTTCCCTTATCTATTGTCTCTATTATACTAGTGACGCCTTGTACTTAGTTACACTGTGATGGCATCACCCTCTGTAGTAGTATAAGTAGAGGACCATATATGCTCCTAGCCCCCAATTCTATCACTTATACTGGTGTGCTAGACAACCCTCAGATTTTCTCTGACAACACTTGCTATCTCTGTGCTCTCCATCTACACTCTCAGTCTCCATTAACCCTGTGAGTATGTCACAAACTCGTTGCTGCGTACTCTTTTTCTTCTCTTTTATCTTATCTTATCTTGGATCTCATCTTCATCTTATCCCAAGCCCTTATCAGAGCGGACTTGTGTTTATCTACCATTCACATGACAACGTCTTCTCTTTCACACGCTGTCATTTCCTTCCATCGCCTTCTGTGATGTTCCTTTACTTATCCACCAATGGCCTTAAGCCCTCTGGTGCACGGACCACGTACGCATGGACCACCTAGTCGAGTATATTAGCTTGCCCCCATAGGCCTTAGTCCCTTAGCTTTGGCTTCATCAAATCACAGCTTGTTGAACTCGTCTATCTCTGAATCCTCTCCTTGCCTTCATTGGCCCATTTATCGCTTGCCTTATTAGGGAGCCCTTCGAAGCTTTGTGACTTGTGCTATAACAAGGTCACCAGAGATCTTAGGTGTCGTCGCATGCAGTGCTGAACCGACTTAGTCGCTGTCAGTCTCAGGCTCAGGGCTATTACAGAACGTACTCAGACCACGCTCCGCTGTAGCGTGACAGAGTACCTGTATGCTGTTCATCATCAATCAGTGAGCAAACAAGTGCACTAGCGAGGATCTGATCAAATGTTGTGAGGAGTTGTGGGAGGACTTTTGTAAGTTAGTCAAACTCATGTATCCTTTCCCTATGCACTACAATGACACCCTAGGAGATAAGCATTAGTTCAGTGTTGTTGTTCCTGGTGTATCTATGTACTTGTGATAAACACACATACATACATACCCACTTATCAATAGAATCAATTTCAGGGAAAGGCTACTATCCAATTCACCTGCCTGCTACTTCTCAGTCCATTTCTCAGTTTTATTACTACACTTGAATTACCACCACTCAGCCATTTGAGTCATTCCACAAGCAACAGGTGAAACACCCACTGTGATATCATAGACACCTATGGCTACCCAATCCATGAAAGACCTCTGCTTAACCCTCTGCTCAACCCCACTGGACCCTATGTTAAGGCCTAGCAGGGCCTTACTGTGTGACGTGCACTGAGGGTACAAGGGGACAGGGACAGAGTTTGAGGACAGGGTACTCGGTAAAGGTGACAAGGACTGAGAGGGGTGCCTAAGGCGACGAGGGTCCACAAAGGATGACCAAGGGGACAGGGTTTCAAGGGGTTAAGTTGAGAGACTTAGTGACGAGGTACAAGGGGTTCGGTCCAAAGGCCGAAGTACAAGGGACTAAGTTGAACGACTTAGGTTCTGTGTGTGCGCGTTGTTATAGCACAAGCGCAAAGCTTCGAGGTGGCTCCCAACTTAAGGGAAGGCCGACAATGGTGATGAGACGATGAGAAGGAAGCACACAGATAGGAATGGACAAGTCTGGTATTCACTAGTATGATAAACGAAGACAAGACTGGAGAGTGAGCGTACAAAGTGGCTAGGTTTATATAAGTCGCTACCCCGTGTCCGTCCCATGAGGGGATACTAAAGGAGAACAATAGGAAACACGAATGGGGAAGGAGAAGAAAAGGGAACAAGGGGAAGCACAGAAGGGGAAGGGTTAGGAAGGGGACTCGGAGTAAGGAAGCGTACATGGTAGTGAGTCAACAGGTTAGTACTCCAAGGGGAAGCAAGAATGAGTCAAAGCAATATAGTAAAAGAAAAATAAGTCCGTGGTGAGCCAGATCATGACACCCTAAGCACAACACTGGAACAGGGTCCAGACCCTGATCCCTTGGATGGGGCTTGCCCAATACCAGTACAACACTTGCATTCAACATTTGATCAATTTGTCAATGGGCCCCAAATAAGGCTGACATGTGGTTAGCCAAGTGTGGGCCAATATGACCCTTGTCAGAGGGTCTGGTAACAACTGGCAGTGTAAGTGGGAAAGCCCATCACATCAATTGCTTACATTTACGGACCTTCCTTTTTGGGTGCGTAACAGCCCGTGAAAAGTCAATAACTGTCAACAACTCTGGGAGACAAATGTGACGAAGTGTGACGAACGGCAGGGGCGGAGGTGCTTATATAATCGTGATTGTATGCGTTTGTATTTGGTAACTTTGTGTTGAGGCGGAGCAACTTGAGCTTGTCAATGCACTTGTACAATTTGACTCTTCAACATCCCACCGCGTCGCCTCAAGCCGTCGTGGGCAACTTTTCTGGCGCGAGGCAGCAGGAGATTATTATATCTCATGGAACGCGTCTTCAGCTTCTGCGCCCCGATGTCCAGACTGGAAAATTAACAACGATTATTGCAACCGATGTTTTTGGCTCTATTCGCTCCTTAACAGCTTTTCGACTCACAGGAGGAACCAAGGGTAAGCGATTGTAAGTATATTAGCCCTTTTTTTTACTTACTCCCTCACCTTCTCAGACTACGCAATTGTAGGATCGGATTCTGGTCGCATTGTGATCCTCGATTATGACCCTCGCACCAGCAGTTTCGTCAAGGTTCATCAAGAAACCTTTGGAAAGTCTGGCACACGGAGGGTTGTTCCCGGACAATACCTCGCCACTGACCCAAAGGGACGCGCCGTCATGATCGCCGCAGTGGAGAAGTCGAAGCTCGTGTACATTCTAAATCGCGATGCTGCCGCTAATCTCACCATTTCTTCACCTCTGGAAGCGCATAGAAACTCCTCTATCGTCCATCACATTGTTGGCGTTGATGTCGGCTTTGAGAACCCGATGTTTGCTGCTTTGGAAGTCGACTATACAGAAGCTGACCAAGATCCAACAGGAGACACAGCCGCGAATGCTGGCAAGGCACGTCTGAACATCATCGTTTATGGCCCAAATTTGACACTTATATAGTTGTTGACCTATTACGAACTTGACTTGGGCCTTAACCATGTTGTGAGAAAATGGAGCGAACCAACGGATCCAAAGGCGAATTTCCTTGTCCAGGTTCCAGGGGGCCAACTTGCGTCAACCGAGCGATTTGATGGCCCTTCGGGTGTACTCGTCTGCACGGAAGACCATATCATCTATCGAAATGCAGACGCACCTCAGCATCGCATACCCATTCCTCGGCGGAAGCACCCACTTGGAGACAGCGGGCGTGGCCTCATCATTACGGCAGCGGTGATGCACAAAATGAAGGTGAGGCAGGGTCGTCTTTCTGGCCCGTGACATCTAATAGATGTCCATATAGGGTGCTTTCTTCTTCCTCTTACAAAGTGAGGAGGGGGACTTGTATAAGATCACAATAGAACACGAGGAGGAGGAAGTCAAGGCACTAAAAATCAAGTACTTTGACACTGTACCTATCGCTTCTAGCCTGTGCATTCTAAAATCTGGTTTCCTTTTTGTCGCATCCGAGTTTGGAAACCAGTGCGTACTCCGTTTCTTCGCCAGATCCAGCCCATTGATCTTAGCCCCTTGCAGACAACTCTATCAGTTCCAAAAGCTTGGTGACGACGACGACGAGAAGGAGTTCAGTTCCCGAGATTATCCTGCGTACGGTATGGCCCAACCTAACCAGCCCCTTCCTCGGGCCCATTTCCGACCGCGGCCTCTCGAGAATTTGGCTTTAGCAGACGAGCTTGAATCCTTAAATCCCATACTAGACTCTAAAGTCCTAAATCTACTCCCCAACTCCGACACTCCTCAGATTTTCACTCTGAATGGCCGTGGCTCTCGGAGTGTGCTTCGGACGCTTCGACACGGACTTGAGGTCGAGGAGACTGTGAGTTCTGATTTACCTGGTATTCCGAATGCTGTATGGACGGTCAAAACTAGAAGCGATGGTGAGTTCCCGCGCAGCCGTGACGATGAGGGTATACCTTACCTTTTTATCACAGAGGTCTACGACTCCTATATCATACTTTCTTTCGTGAACGGCACTCTTGTTCTGTCCATCGGTGAAAACATAGAGGAAGTTCAAGATACCGGGTTTCTCTCATCCGCACCAACCCTGGCCGTGCAACAGATAGGAGATGACGCCCTTTTGCAAGTCCATCCACTCGGTATTCGACACGTCCTGGTTGACCGCAGGGTGAACGAATGGCGCGTGCCTTCTGGCAAGACCATCGTTGCAGCGACAACAAACAAGCGGCAAGTCGTTGTGGCTTTGAGTTCTGCTGAACTGGTGTACTTTGAGTTGGACTTGGATGGCCAGCTGAACGAATACCAGGATCGGAAGGCGATGGGCAGTACAGTCCTTGCAATGAGCATCGGGGAGGTTCCAGAAGGACGCCAGCGAACGCCGTATCTTGTAAGCGCACCGTCAGGGTTCGAGGCACGAGCTGACTTTACCTCCTATAGGCCGTGGGCTGCGAGGACCAGACGGTTCGCATCATTTCGTTGGACCCAGACAGCACACTAGAGACGATTAGTCTGCAAGCCCTGACCTCACCACCTTCCTCGATATGTATTGTGGATATGCTGGATGCCGGAATTAACCGGAATCAACCGACAGTGTTTGTCAACATTGGCCTTCAGACTGGTGTTCTTCTCCGAACTGTCTTGGATCCGGTGAGCGGTCAACTCACTGACACGCGGACGAGGTGCCTGTTCTCCCCGACACCGAAGTGATTCGTATTTATCGTATCGTATCCACAGATTCCTTGGTACACGGCCAGTTCGCCTCATTCGTGTGCAAGTAAAATCACAACCAGCAATCCTCGCGCTGTCCTCTCGGACATGGCTCAATTACACACATCAAAATCTCATGCACTTCACTCCGCTTATCTTCGACCCCCTTGATTATTCGTGGAGCTTCTCCGCAGAGCTATGTCCAGAGGGTTTGATCGGGATTACGGCCAATGTGCTACGGTGAGTCTTCTGGCAATGTCTTGACATCGTTATCGCGACGAGATGATATAACGGACCGGATAACTCAACGAGTCTATGTCGAAATTATTTTTTTATTACCAATTGTTCCTACTGAACTTTTACCTTTCGCCGGTTTCTGATTCGTATGATTCTTGCTTACCCTTTACCTTTTTGTTTGCAGCATCTTCCAAATCCCAAAACTCGGCACACAGCTCAAGCAGGACGCACTTCAGCTCTCATACACGCCACGAAGGTTTATCACTCATCCCAACAACACATACTTCTACATTATCGAGTCCGATCACAGGGTACTAGGGGACGACGCTGCTAGTAAGAAGGTCCAGGAATTGGCAAGTGGTTCTCGCTGTAGAATGTCGCCTATGTAATATTGACCTGTATGGGTGTATCCAGCGATCACAGAAGAGGGGAGTAGACGAGGCTGTCCTTGACCTTCCACTCGAACAATTTGGTCACCCAAGGGCACCAGCCGGTACTTGGGGTTCTTGTATCCGCGTCGTCGACCCCGTCGAGGTGAGCAGTTTTCGTTTCCTCTATCGGCGATGAGCTGAGGTGTGCCGGGCACGCTAGAATAAAACGATTTGTGTTGTTCACCTCGACAACAACGAAGCAGCATTTTCTCTAGCCGTCGTGCCTTTCGAGGCGCAGGGTAACGAGTTGCACCTTGTAGTGGGAACAGCACAGGACACTTTACTGGCCCCACGGTCATGTACCAGTGGATTCTTGCGGGTGTACAAGTTCAATAATGATGGTGCAGACCTTGAATTGGTCCATAAGGTATATTGACTTGCAAGTTGCCCGACTCGCTTGCTCACCTCGTGTAGACAGAGATCGACGACGTTCCACTGGCACTTCTTGCCTTCCAAGGGCGATTAGTTGCGGGTGTTGGGAAAGCCTTGAGAATCTATGATATTGGCAAAAAGAAAATGCTGCGGAAAGCCGAGAACAAGGTGTGTCACAGAAACAACGCAGAGGGGTTTTGTTTCTTTCTACTCATATCCGTTAGACCGTCGGTTCGGCCATTGTTACCCTCAGCACGCAGGGCTCACGCATCCTAGTCGGCGATATGCAAGAGTCTGTCTACTACGCCGTTTACAAGGCCCCGGAAAACCGGCTTCTCATCTTCGCAGACGATGCTCAGCCGCGATGGATCACCTGCTCTACGATGGTGGATTACACGACCGTTGCAGCGGGCGATCGCTTCGGCAACGTCTTCGTGAACCGCCTAGACCCCAAGGTATCGGACCAGGTTGACGAAGACCCAACTGGCGCGGGCATTCTGCACGAAAAGGGCCTGTTCATGGGAGCGCCGCACAAGACCCAACTCCTGGCCCACTTCCACGTCGGAGATCTGATCACGAGCATCCACAAGGTGTCGATGGTGGCCGGCGGGCGGGAGGTGCTGCTCTATACCGGCTTGCACGGCACGATCGGCGTGCTCGTGCCCCTTGCGTCGAAAGAAGACGTGGACTTCATTTCAACGCTCGAGCAGCACATCCGCACGGAGCAGACGAGTCTCATTGGCAGAGACCACCTGGCATGGCGAGGGTATTACGTCCCCGTCAAGACGGTGGTCGACGGGGACTTATGCGAGACCTTCGCAAGGCTGCCGCCAGCCAAGCAGAGCGCAATAGCGGGCGAGTTGGACCGATCCGTCGGTGAGGTTTTGAAAAAGCTGGAGCAGCTGCGCGTGACAGCCAGCGGATTCTGAGAGGTCCTCACTGACTCATGTTCTTCGTGTCTCCGTATACAATTGCTACTGCTTTCGTCTATCCGAAACGTTCTACTACTTCTTGTAATACCGTATTACACAAACTTGCTTGCCCAAGACCCTTCCTCAGGCACGATGGTACACCCCAACGACCTACTAAGCTGAAGCGAATGCATGCCGGATTACGTGACCCCTAATTCATTAATCGTCTAAAGAGCTAGAATCTTGCTCGCTGCCCATATAATCGTCGGGCAAGAGATCGGGAGCGCGGCGCACACCGCGCTCGCTGCAGGTTTTCGGCATTCTCCAATGAGACCCCCAACATACTTTAAAAACAGGCAAGATACCTAGCGACTCACATTTCGTCTACGGCCACCACGAGGTCATAGTTGATTTCCTTGGAAACGACTGAGTCAAATTTGTATGAAGGGTGGGACCGAACAAAGTCGCGGGTCCAGGCGGCTGGCGTCTTGAGCGAGCCGTTGGCCCGGCGCCTGACGAGGTTGAGGTAGCTCGTGATCTTGCGTAGCTCCGACTCGCTCATGTCGAGCGTGTCGAGGTAGGCCTCGACGAGGCCGACAAGTCCCGGGAACGAATTGCCCTATCCAAACCAAACCAAAAAAAAAAAAAAAATTCACAAAATCAGCAGGCTGAAAAGGAATTGAAAATATCGCTTACCCGGCCGTTGATGATCTCGTCCATGGTGTACTCTGCGTACTCCTCGCCCACGCTCCCGCCCGTAGCTTCTTCTTCTATAGGTGCAGGCAGAGGTGGGAAGCAATTTGCCATCACGCGGCGCTTGGTGCGGCTGCTGTGGCCCTGCTGGGAGCCGTTAGTCGTTCCGTTGGACGGCGCGGAGGTACCCGTGCTAGTGGGGAAGGCCGAGCAAGGACGCGAAAAAGCAGCGGAGTCGTCCGGAGTCGTCGCGCCGGACGTGGCGCGCGACGACGCGGGCGTGAAGATTTCGCGGCGGAAGAAGAACTTGGCCTGGTTGACGGCATCGCGCTGTTGTGCGCGGCGCATGTTCTCGTCGACCTGGCGTGCCCGGGTCCCGGGTCCGTGTCAGGGCTTTGCGTACCGCGGAGACTGCGACTTTCGACAGATGTACGTACCTTGGAGATAGGGATATAAAAGTTCAGGCCCATGCTCATAATCGCTCGAGACAGTAGCACGATGAACACCACGAAGGAGGCGTTCTCGAAGTCGGTCATCTGGGCCTCCATGCTGCGGAACTCGACGCGCCAGCCGATGGGCGACTTTGGAGGCGGCGGCTTGAATCTAAGAGTCTGCCAATTGGTGGATTGAATGTTCTGCTCATGGGGACATCGACGCTTGTCCGAAGAAGGGGAAAAAGCCAGAAATGAACAGACCTCGAAATGGTCTGTGCTCTGACCATCATCTTGATCAATGAGCTCGGAAAATATAACAATAGGGTCACGAATAAAAAGGTGGGCAATGTGCTTGGAAAGTAGTTCATCGATTCCTGCATCCACGGTTGATACACGCAGAGGGAATAAATAAATAAGTTAGAAACTTCTATAGCTGGCACGGTGGGGGGGGCTCACCATGCTTGCGCATGCGGTCATAAAGAGGCTGGTCTATCGGGAGTGGATTGTCGTTGTACTCGGGGCGATTCATCCAACTCTCTGCGATGTACAAGTCTACGCTGTCATAGCGAGACTTGGGGATTTGCATTCGATTTTCTCTGAGGGGCTGAACGCCCAGACCGTAAGCCTAAACGGCCGACACACGTCACCGCCAACCCCTTACCTTGAGGCCTCGCTCCTCCTCGGTACGATCGTCCACACTCCCGGCAATTACATTCCACCGGCAGTCCACGTCCGCAATGTAACCCCGCCAAAGTGGGCTCGCAGCAGTCAAGGCCAACTGTAAACGGAATCAGGAAAGGTAAAAGTGCGCAAGCGTAAACATGCATGCCATTATGGGACCGATGGGGATAAGAGCGTCGTACATGAGGCGCGATTGGTCGATGTTGCAACACTGGAAGGTAACTTGTAGACAGCAGCACCCCATACCGAAGCCCATCGCATCCATGTAAATGTGATCGATAAGTGCGGCTCCGTTTTTTGCCTCTAAGGGGATATGTTATCCGATCGTCAGCAGCTGCAATTGCAAAGCAGGTAGCTCCGGGAACCTCACCTGCGTCTTCTGGGAATACATTCCGGTGCCACGGGATGGTGGGGTCTACGAAGGGGCGCGGGGTGCGGTCATCTATGAAAATGGGGAGGTTGATGGCCACCTTTGACTTGCGCCGCCTCCTGATGTTCGCAGTGAGAGTTCTGGAGGTTGTATTCTCGCGGATCAACTCGTCTACTCGTAAAACGCGAGGATACTGGCGAGAGGTGAGACGCACGGAAAACGAGCGTGAGGATTCGTGACCTGCTCAGGGAGAAATAGACTGTGGCTAGAGATGGCTTCGGCGGGGTCGTAGTACGGCTCCGTAAACTTTCCGGGCGCCCCCAGGCGCGGAAAGGAGGTGAGAGTCATCGGGATTTGGTTCGGCCTCAATTTCGAGCGGGCCAGGCGGCGCCTAGCGGGGCCAGCGGCTAACTCGTCAACTTTCTGCTGAAACTCAAGAGTTGATGGAAGCAGGTGGTAACCCACCGAAGACGCATGTTGGGCTCGACCAACACGAGGTCGCGGACATAGCCGGTGTAAGGCGCCCCGGGAGTGGATTCGAGCATGTATCTTCCATACTCGGGATGGAATAACGGCGGAGCGACGCTGTAGAGAAAATATGATCCTGGCCTGCGATCGCACGTACAAAAACTTACGTGCTCCCTGTCTTTGCATCCATTTCGCTCGATAGGGCCTGCAACTTGGCCAAGATGTCAGTTTGGCAGAGAGAGAGCACGGCATCTTTGGCGTCTGTGTCGAGTTGTACGATCATATACTCGACCTGCAATGGGCGGGATATGAGCGGGTGCGCAGATGTGGAGAAAGGAGTCTGAGGAGTACCTCGTCCCCCCAAAGAAGCTCATCACCCTGCCTATCCTTGAGACGGTCCCAAATATTCAAGAATTGAGAGACGCCGTGGTATCGTACGTGATCTGCATAGTGTTTTGCTTGGTCCCAGTGTAGAGGCGTCCCGAGGGACAAGAGACCCATGACGACTCGGACAGGGTGTTCATGCGAACGAGCTCTGACCCACTGCTTTTATACATTCGGATTACAGAAAAAAAAAGGATCACTAAGCACACCACGATAATAAATAGATCATTTGATCCGTCTAAATAAACTCCCGCGAACAGTAGGGTTCGTCAGCCTCAGCCACTATTCCCACTCGTCGTCCATTTGAGTAAGATCTTAAGGGCAAGTAAAACGTGCCTTAATGCACGCGTCCATGTTTCTTCCTGGTTAAATTGCAGCTTTACAGAAGAATCTCCGATCTTATCTTTTACGACCCTGACGTGGTTAACACATCCGCGGGGGTATCATTGGCGTCATATTGATCATTCAGGTTAAATCCACTCACTGGTGTGGGAATTCTACGTTGGTGTCCTGTAACTTGACCCACTCCATGAGTTGCCTCAAGCAGTCTAGTACAGCTACCATCGCAAAGTCGAATCGCCTGTTATGCAGCAAGCGCCCGAGATGTAGGTCGCCGGATCCATACAGCTCATACGTTGTCTTGTCGCCAGTAGTCCTCTCGATGCGAGAGAAAGATCCCATAGGAACAAGGCGATAACTGCGAGCATGGTGAGCGACTGCTGACGAGTGACCGTTCAATAGCACAGACTTTTCGAATGTGAAGTCTAATTTCCGGGCGATGGTGTATAATAAAAGTAAAGTTTGCCCCCAGGCCGCATTGATCTCGGCCCATTCGACCTGAAATGGGCTATATCAGGCTTCCAAGAAGAACGGTGCTACTTAAAACACACAGGTACTCCAGGAACACGTCCGAGACGAAGGCTGTTGATGGTACCAAACACGCCATCGTGCCCGATACAGAAGGCATCGTTGTACACGTTCGTGCGTTCGAGTCGTTCAAGGGTGGCGGAGTCAGCAGCATATGTCGCGCGCAGTGACGCGAGCTGGGAGCTTTGCTCAGCTGACCTTAGCAGGTGTGCATTGTAAGAGCGCCAGAATCTGATCGGTTAAAAACCAAACAAAAACATCATTCCGAACGTTAGTCCGAGGGGATTGAACAAGCACGCACTCTTCTTCCTCTTCTTCAAGGGCTTTCTCTTCTAGCTCTAGTGAGCGCAATTCTTCGGCGAGCTGTTCACGCTCTCGCTCGGCCTCACGCAGTTGCTCGATAGCGATCCGCTCGTCCTCCTTGAATCGAGCTATCTTCCGCTCCGCTTCTTGGGGGGTCAAGCCCTCCTTTTCTCGCTCCTTCTCTTTCTTTGCTTCCTTCTCAAAAGCAATGTACCCGTCGCGCTCTTTTTTGGTCTCCTCCAGCTGGCGCGTGAGGTTTGAGAGTAAGATGTGCGTGCACTCTGCACATAATGGATGATCGACGTCTGTTCGACTGGAGAGCAAATTCAAAAGCCTTTGTGTTGAGCGGAGATGATGAGACAATGGAGAAGGGTTCACGTGGTCGGCGTTGTCTACTGGTAGGTCCTTCGTGAGAGGTGCTGCACCTGGCTCGGAGGGTGATGGCTTGGGTGTCTGTGACGGGAAGGACACATGCGAGGGGATGTTATTGATCACGCTGTCTTGAAGTATCACAAAAGACTCGTTTGGGAGAAGAGGGGATCGTTGGGGAAGCTTTCCCTGTGCCCGGGGCGAAAGCTGGGGTTGTGAACGGCCAGTCGCCTGCCTTGTGGACTTCCATGCCGCCTTCGCCGACGAAGGGGCAGGCAATTGAACGAGGTTCTCTTCTTCTGGAGTAGGAGGTTGAAGGTTTAGCTGCGGTGGCAGAGAACCGACTATCATATCGTACGCAGAAGGAGCAAGGTCGACAAGGGAAGCATCTAACTAGGAGATCGCGCCCAGGAATTTCAATATCAGTATCAATGACCAATTGAAGAGAAGAGAAGTACCTGTAGTGGTTGCTTGCACTGTTGGCAGATGAAGGCCATATTCCTCGAGGAATAGACCTGACCGACCCAAGACCTGACCAGAGACCTGACCTACCAATAGTGACCGGGCCGCGATCCCGCACGTGCTTAAATCCTTGGGGAAAATGCCGATCTATGTGGCGCTCTGCTTCCCCCTCGTCTCTGCTTGCTTGCCTCACTGTCCCTCGGGGAACTCGTTTTCTGTCACAGAGTGGTGCTTCCTCCTCTGTTTTTTTCCCAAGCATTTCGTCGCAGATAACAGTAGCTTGTGAACGTTGCAATGGGCCCAGGGCTACTTTCCCAATTTCACCCAATATCCTACTTGTACGTCGAGCATTTGGCCCTGCAGCATCTGAAGTTCTCGACCAGACCAGGGGTGCGGCCCCTATCTCACAGAGGCAATCTGGGTCTCTCGTCATCCGTCCAATTTACTTTACGGGGATGTCTGGCCTCGTGTTATTCGTGCCGGACCCATACTCAGCGACCTCCCTGGTGAACATGCGTCCAAATGACATCGGAAAATATCGTATCTATGCGCATATCCTCTTCATTGGAGGGTAATTTCCCGCTTGTGGAGTAGGGTAGACTCGAGTGCTACCACTTCTCAAGAATTGACGCCAAGTTGCTCATGCTTGTACGTCAATTGCCGAACACGCTCATTGAGAACACGAGACTGGTGACGCTCGCATCGAGCAATTGCAATTCAATACTCTTTAGCGCGAGGCTTCTGGTAGTGACTGGGCTCCATCGAATCACAAATCATAGCCTCAAAAGAGCCGTGAAGCCCACCCGCGTCTTTAGCATTCAACACCCTTTTCTACCCATCCCAGAGTACGTCGCTTGTTCTGAAAATCAGAATTTCCGCTCACTGAGGATCTTTCAGATTGATGTCATCTGTTTTTGCTCTCGTTATTGGTATCGACCAGTACAAATCCAGCAAAATTTGGAATTTAGCATCCTGTGTCGATGACGCCCTCAAAATGAAGCGCTGGCTCATGAACGATCTCCACGTCCCGCGCGACCATATATGCATGCTGCTTGACAGCAAGGCCACGAAAGGTGCCATCGAGGATGCATTTATGTCACACCTGGTCAACAATCCCTCCATCCAAACCGGCGATTCCATTATCATTTACTTTGCTGGCCACGGCAGTAGCGCCATCGCACCCGACGGTTGGCAGAACGGACGCCATTTGCACGTAGACATACTATGTCCGTATGATCACGGTACACGTGTTCGAGGAAACCGGGTCCCAGGCCTCACCGATTGGTCCATGCAAGCAATGATCAGCGAACTTAGCGAGGCAAAGGGCGACAATATCACTCTCATGTTGGACTGTTCTTTCTCCCCGGTTCGCAGTCGCTCCGGCACCGGCACTCGAATCAATACCCGTTGGGCTCCGTCTGCGACTAAACTCACATCAGATGATCTGTACGCAGGTCTCTGGCGCGGCGCAGGTCGCAAGGTCTCTCTCTCCGGCCACGGATTTTATCAGGAAGCTGCTAGTTCTCATGTCACGATCTTAGCATGCAACCAGGGTGAGGGTGCCGCCGAGGACAAGGAGGGTGGGCGTTTTACCATGGCGTTTCTGAAGGCGAATAATACCAAATCGTTTCACGAAACATCATACGACCAGCTCCTCGGAGACCTCGCTATCCACGGCGGAGAGCAGCACCCCGTCTGCGTCGGCAAGAACAAGAACCGAATACTCTTTCATGGTACCCCATTTAAACCCGACAATTGCTACGTCCCCGCCATCGTTGCCGACAAAGAGGTCCGTATCGCCGCCGGCGCCATCCACGGGGTGGTGGAAAGCACCGAGTTCAGCCTGCACAAGCATAATGTCCATGGCTCCCTAAACCCCGTCCTTGCTACTCTCCAGGTATCCGTGGTACACTCGACGTGGTGCCTAGCGAAAGCCAAGCCTCAATCTCCGATTTTTATCAAGGAAGGATGGGTCCGCGTCACGCGTTGGAACAATAGGACTCCCTTCAAGGTGCATCTCAAGAAGACGTGTCTGTCTCTCCAGCGATGGTGGAAGTTGCGCCAGAAGCTTCCCGAAAAGCCCCAGCGAGAGGCTACTCCCGGAGGGTGCTCCGTGGTGAGAGTGTCAAAAGCAAAGCAAGCGCACATTTCAGTGCAGAACCACTCTGACTGTTTGTCCATCCAGCGCCACGAGCCACTCATCAGCGACAACTGCCCACAGATCGTCCAAGTTGACACGCGCCACGCCCAGGACGACATCATGGCTATCGACGCTGCGGCGAACTTTCACCTGCACCTTCACCGGAAAAATTCGAAGGCACCACTGTGCAAGAGGGTAGCTATGGGGCTCCACCGGCTCGACGGCGAGTCGTGGTCGCCGGTCGAGGAGAACCTGCTCGAGGACGGAAAAGCCATGCTGACGCTCGACGACAACACCCTCTACGCCGTCTCGCTCAAGAACGGTTCGGACGTCGACCTGTGGCCCTCCCTGTTCTGGATGGACGCGACCGGGTACACCATCCGCCCCGTCTTTTTGCCCGACCCTGCCGCCGCGCCGCCCTTGCAAAAGGGAGGGCAGCTGACGATCGGCACGGGCAACATCGGGTCGGAGGCGCTCGCGTTCACGCTCAACGACGGCGAACCGTATAACTCTGGGTTCCTGAAGCTTTTCCTCTCGACTGCGTATGCGCCGATGAGCCTTGTCGAGCAGGGCTCGCCGACATCCGTGCCGCAGCCAACAGAGCCACTAGCAACACCACCCGTGTCGCCGTCGCGCGCCCCAGCTGGCTCAGAGAAACCGGAAATGCCACCCAAAGAACTTTGGGACACGATGATGGCTTGCGTCACTATCGTTCGGGGTGGTGTGAAATCCGTCTAAGAGCTGACTATCTTCTGATCTCTCTCGTCTTAAATTGTAACGTTAATGTGTGTTGGCTTTCCGGACCCGTTTTATTACATGATGATTTACACTATTTACTACGTTTGCTATATGATGATGCCAGAACGCTATGTGTTTACAACTGAGCAAATACCATATGATTAGGCGTATAGTTCCGAGTGCCGAGGGTCTAAAGTGGACCCTAGACAAAGAGAGAGTACTATGATTAAGTTGGTATCTGGGCTGTCATCAGTCCCAATCGTCGTCCGCCGCCCTGAATGCCCCCGTCTTGCTTCGGGGTTTGGACACAGCCTTCTTCCCACCTCTGCCCCGTCCTCTAGATGCCCCGCGCGAGGAAGACGCTTTGCGGCTTAACCCACGGCTTCCCCCGGTGGGGAACCCAGGGTCCGGGCAGTCTGGAGTTATGAGCATCACCCCATTCACGATCAGCAACAGGGGAAAAGGGACAGAATGTACGAAGCCGACCAGTGTCGCCCTGGTGTCACTCACCCTTGCTGTAGTGTCCGTTCTTCCCACACTTGAAGCACTCTGCGCCGCCCGGGCCAGCCGAGCCCGTGCCCCTCGGCTTGGATGCGATCGTCGTCTTGGATCGTTTCAGGTTGCTTCGCTGGTTCCCCGCAGGGCAGGCTGTATGTGTGTGTGTATGTGTGTGTGTAGGTGCGTGTAATGCGCGAAGCGAGTGAATGCGTCAGTCAAAAAAAAAAAAGTTCGAGCCGAGACTATGACGGCCGCTCGTACCGCTCGCCCAGTGCCCAGGTTGGCCACACTAAGTCATGATATGAGGTCCCATATATGGTTTTTGTCAGCGAGGCGGAGATTGGCAAGACGGCACATGGCACCCTTCACTTACGTTGAAACATTCTCCTGCCGTCTGCTGGCTCCCTGCACTCTGAGTTCTTGCATTGAGGGGAGCGGCGGTGACGCCGGCGGCGGGGTCGTCTTCCCACTCGAAGAAATTGCAGGAGGCAGCTTGAGAGTTTGGACAGCTCCAGTAATGCCTCCCCTGGTTCGGGCCGTCCTTCTTGACAATTTTGAGCACCGCCGTTAGGTCACACTGACAATACTTCCTTGAAGTCTGATGGGAATAAATAAATAAAACTGCTCGTATGAGGAGGCGCGGAGCTGGTCATGCGAAGACACTTACGGTATCGTTGGTGCGTGACCTCTTCGTAGGAATGGAAGGCGGGTTTGGGGGTCTGTCGCCCTGCTTCATGTCGCCATCTCGGGGAGGCTCGTCAGTCCATTCGAAGAAGTCGCAGCTTTTTTCGGGTTGCCCGCATCGTCGGAAACGACGCCCTTTGTTCGCAGACTCTTTCTTGACAGTGAGCTCCACGGACGGCTTGCCACAGAAGCAGTTAATTTGCGGCGCTGAGGTGCTTGGCCCAGCAACTGGCGCTGATCGCGGCGCCGTTTGGGGTGTCGCACGAGACGGCGGCGGCGGCGGTCGAGAGGGAGGATGCGTGGGGTTTGGGCCAGGCACTGGTGCCAAGTCCACGAGAGGGGGGGAAACGGCACCCCAGAGTGCTTCTAGGACGCACGGTAAAAGTGAGACGAATGGAGGGCAGGGACGGTCGCCGCGCAGGACACGCACCGTCATCGCTATCCGGATCTGGCCTTGCTACTGGGGTGGGGGCAGTCCGACGTGGCCTGGTCGAGGTGCTCTTCCGTTTGGGTGCACCAACATTCCGCGTGTTTCGCGTCAAGTCACGGCCTCTTTTGCCATCTCCGTCATTTCGGCCAGGGGGGTGACCACCATTCCCATCATTTCCGCCATGAGGAGGGCCACCACCATTACCATTGTTTCTACCATGAGGAGGACCGCCATTCCCGTTATTTCCACCGGGTGGAGGACCACCGTTCCCATTATTTCCGCCTCCGCCCGGTCTGCCGTCCCCTTCGATATGTTTGCGAACACTCTGGAACGAGTTAGCCAAATTGGTGTTAGTGGTTTATGAAATTAGTAGTGGTTACCCTTACCGAAATGACTTTGGCAAAATTCTCCCTCGCCCTGACAAACATGTCCTTATATTGCTCGACAGCTTCGACGATCATATCGTTCTTCGATTTCGTGCCCTGACAAATCGCGACCATGTTGCGTTCCGTCTGACAAACAAGCTTAGCGCGTGCACATCCTAAAATGCAACCCTACGTACTTCACGCCTGAGCTGCGGCTTGCTCAAGCTCCGGTCGAAGCCGATGTCATTGTAGCCATTCACAAGACCTATCCCAAAAGTCGATGGAACCAAATACTTCACCGAACCTTCCATGCGTGGAACAACATATTCGCGGTTAATGATCGTATCGATGTGCTGAGCGATGGTCGCATCGGTTCCAATACCATTTTTGTCCATGATACCAACAAGATCCGCTTCCGTGAGAAGGGATGGCCTAGTTGTGGTACCATCTCGAAGCTCGCAGACTGACGGCACGAATGTTGCCCCTTCTTCAAAATCTGGTAGCTCTTTGCCCTGCCACTTGTCGTATGGGTACACATCCAAGTAGTTTCGTTCCAATATAATGAGACCTGCAGTATGATCGGATTTTGGAGTAAGGGACGAAACTTTTTGCGCGCGCACCTTTCGCAAAGAAGTCTTCACCACCATATACAACGTCAACAATGGTCTCAAACCCTAGTGCATCTTTCGAGCAACAGGCAAGAAACCTCCTGGCGATCAACTCATAAACACGCTTTTCGTCCCCGGCCAGGTTGCCAGCGTGCGCCGTCGGGTGGATGGGAGGGTGTGCTTGGTCGTTGTTCTTGCCTCTACGAGGTTGAGAAAAGCCACCTCGGTCTTGAAGACTAGATAGCTCAGCAGAGCAACTAAAGCCGAAGGAAGAACTCACTTTGAAGCAAAGGCACCCCAGCCTGGGTCAACGACTTGCTTGGCAACCAACGACATGAAATCAAATTGTGGGTCGTACTGGTCCGTCTCTGTCCTTGGATAAGAGACAAATCCCTGTTGATACAGATGCTCGGCGATCTTTGATCGCTCCTATCAAGCCGAGCCTAGTTGAGGAGCGAGAAGACTGCGTACATCCAGAACCTTTTTTGGCGAAAGCTTGAGCAGTCTGGAGCCACTCTTTTGCAATTCTACAGTGGTGAGAGGGAGTGGCTTCCTAATAGACTACGTCGGCAAAGGCAGCTCAAACACGCGGGCGCTCGTACCATTTCTTTGTGTCTTTCTTCGTAACTTTCGTTACGCGTGCCAAGTTGTCTTCCAGCACGCCCTCATATATTGCATAGGCGACGGTAAAATCGAAGAGATGCCCCCTTCTCCACGTGAACGGGGTTTCCTCTTGATTTCCAGACGCGTTGTGGGTCAGAGCCAAGTAAATATACCAAAATTTCTCAGGTTTGAAGGCCTGAACTTGGTCGAAGCGTGACACAACAAAACCAAGCGTGGGGAATTGGCATGGGCCTTGCACAAACGTCAGGACGAACAAATGGAAGCTTTGGATAACGCCGACCATAGGAAACTACGCCGGTAATCTGCTGAAAGACAGGTTGCAGTGTACGTGTCTGCAAACGAGTAAATGCGGCGCCTATGCGAAGGTCCAAAATGATTCGAGCTTCGACCGCCGATACTTGGGAATAGTCCAATTCCACCGGGTGCTGGGCAGCACGGTGGATCTGCCTGTCTGTACAGTCAGGCGTGCTGGAGCTTCATGAAAGATGTGGGTCGGCGCACTGAGCGATGATAGCACTAAAGCGTGCACGCTTCACAACGATGTTCCGGTTTGACTCGCGACATATTTTGACAATTTCTGCTCCAATGTTCTCCCCTTCTCTATCGCAGTCCGTCCAGATCACGAGCTGTTGAGCTTTCCGCGCTTCTGCTTTCAAGTTGTCTACAATAGCCTTCTTATCGGAAGGTACTTCGGTCACTATCGGTGCATCAAAAAGGTCAAAAGGGTCGCAAGAATGCCATTTGCGGTGACTTTGAGCGAAGTCATGCCCCAATACGTGGCCAGCAACACATGTAAAAATAAAATTTGCTCTGCACTGGGGGTATTCGAAGTCATAATTCTTGATGAAATTGCTCCGCGTACTTCTCTAATGTCATAAGGTGGGTACCGAAGGGAAACACTATAGGCTACTCACCGTTTGAAATCGACCACCGGAAAGGATGTTGGTGATTGACTTGGAAATAGATGGTTTCTCTGCGACACAAAGGACAATCATTGAGAAGTTCCGGCTCACGCGAGGCTGGGGTATAAGACTTCTCTTCAAGTTAGCGCTCACTTGCACCGTAAAGGAAGATGAGACGGACCTAAGTTCCCTATCTCAAATTAGGTTCGCCACCTAAAATGACTGCTACTTCTGCGACCTGCGTGGTGGTAGAGAGAGTAGATGAGAAATTGGACGCGTAAAGGTAGAAGTGGATCGTGAGACGCGTTGGTGGTCGCGATGGTCACGTGTCCTTCCACTCCAGCGCTCCGGCGGTGACCGGTGACCGGTGACCGCTAGGCTCTGGGCTGTTCACTCAAGCAATGGATGTGAATGACTGGAACTCACCCACAACTAGGCTGCTTACCCTTCTCAATGTCTCCGCAGCCAAATCACTGAAGCGAAAATGCGCCGATCAGCAAATTTCGCACTCTCACAAACTTGACAAGCGCCGCGTCCTGGATCACATTTCCCCAAATACTGCTCTTAGCGAAGCGAATGCAGATGAGACTGCCTCGGTTGTCGATAACATAGAACAGAAAGACGGCGGGGGTGCAGAGGTGAACGAGGCTACTGAAGTATCGGACGCCGAAGGTGAGCGTCAGTATCCCTGGTCAAGTAGCCATTCGGCTGACTGGATAATGAGAAAGGGTCTACATACGAACAGCACTTTGGACCAGTGCCGTCATTTCTGAATCAATCTGCGATCGAGTCTGTGAACAAGTCTCTTTGGTCAACGTCGGCCTCAGCCTTTCCCAAGATTGGCCCCGTGGCGATATCTAAGGTGACTGGGTCACCTGGCTCCGAAAAAATAATAAAAGCAGGCTCATCACATGTGCGTAGGATATACGGGTGGTGCCCCCATAATAAACATACTGTCTTATAGATTCTCGAACGACTGCGGACCTCTTTTGAAAAGCGACAAGCCAGGCTGCCTGCAGGTGCGATTTTTTTTTTTTTTTTTCATTAATGTGACGATCGTACATTGACTGAATATCCCGAGATAGACTCGCGACAACTTCAAGACGAGATTTTGTCCATACTAACTAGCCATCGTGATCTTTACCATACGGTTACGTCACGAGACGCAACTCCAGTCATCCGAGAGTCCATCTCTCTACACTTATTGGATCACGTCACCAAGTATGCATCGTGCTATTCATCAGGAGTCGTACATTAATACAACCTGTCAGAAAACGGCGGCGTGTTCTGAAGAATAATGAACGCCTTGCGCATGCGGCCAAAACCGGTACGCCAGCACCAGAGGATGTGCAGGACCAAGGGTTCACAAGGCCATCCGTTCTCATCTTGCTCCCATTCCGTTCCTCTGGCCTTAGATGGTTAGAATCCCTGATCGCTCATACACCTCCGCCGGCTTTCCAAATAGAAAACATGGCCCGCTTTCGAAAGGAGTTTGGACTCCCAGAAGGAGTTGTAGACAAATTCGCCTCTGCAGAACCTGATGCGTATCCCCCCGACTACGTCGAGACCTTTGAGGGAAATACAGACGACAACTTCCGAGTGGGCCTGAAACTGACGAGAAAGAGTGTTCGCCTATTCACTGAATTTTACGGATCCGACGTTATCATAGCAAGTCCACTGGGCTTGCGGATGTCTATCGAGAAAGAAAAGTACGTCGTCGGCCCTTATTTGATCCTTGTCACCTCAAGGAGCTTCAAGGAACTTCGATTTTCTGTCCTCCATAGAAATCCTCGTGGTTGGTCAAGTCGATGCTCTGACGATGCAGAACTGGGAGCATACTCAGGTGCGTCACAGGTGACTCGCGGGGCCGAACTCTCGTCATAGGTTCTGTTGTTAGTTTGTATTTACGCACCTTAACCAACTCCCAAAAGAATCGCACGACGCGGATTTTTCTCGTATCAAGCCTTGGTACTTGGATGGGCGGTAGGTGATTGCGGCGGCCGTGACTACACATGAGCTCACTGCTTGGCAGTGCTGCCTACCTTCGACAGACTGTCATGCTGTCCGCATATGAGACACCCGAAATCCGCAGCCTTTATAATCGGTCTTTGAAAAATCTGGCAGGAAAAGTGCGCGCATTCCGGCGGTGGGCGCCAGTGCAAGTACCAGATGGCCTTGATCAGGCGAGTGCATTGCTAGCTTCACCCCTCTCCCCTTTTTGTTAGCGAACTAACGCCGGCGATACGCAGAACTTTATTCAATTTGATTGCTTGAGCGCCAAGGACGAACTGGAAAAGCGATTTTCGCACTTTGCTAACCAGCTTCTTCCGACTGTCCTCAAGTCGGCCGTCCAGAGTGTTAATACCGTCATTTTTGTGCCGTCATCTCTGGACTTCACCCGGATCCAGAACCACTTCCGGAAGCAGCAATTGTCATTCGTCGTGCTATCCGAGTAAGCAGTTCTTCAGGCCTTCAGGGTTGAAACAGAAGGACCTTATCGGCTCGGACTTCCCGCAGGTATTCTACGAATCAAGATATCTCGCGCGCTAGACAAGCATTTTTTTCCGGAAAAAAATCCTTCTTGATCATTAGCGAACGATTCCACTTCTACCGGAGGTCTGCCTTTCCCACTTTTGTTTTCGCACAATTTATTTTGGTATAACCCGCCGCGCGCAGATACAAGATCAGAGGCATTCGGAACCTCATATTTTATGGCCCTCCAGATCACGCCGCCTTCTACACGGAGTTTCTGTCCTATCCCTTTTTGGACGACGGTGTCGAGCCATCAGACGTGACATGTCGCGTGCTGTATTCACGATATGACTGGTTTAGGATGGAAAGGATCGCAGGTACGAAGGGCGCGAGCGAGTTGATTAAAAGTAGTGGCCCATAGTACGGGCCTTTTCAATTGCATTGCGTTGGCTTGAACGCATAAAAGGTATCCTCAAGGAACCAAGAGGACAACGTGCACGTCATGCATGCCCAAATAGACAATGATGCTCTTAAGAGGATTCGTCCCTGTACACCAAGCTGGTTAGCGAGGCTGAAGACGGACCATTAGAATGAACATGGCGTACCTTCGTTTGCTGTTTTGTACTCGAATGAACACCCAGTCGATGATGGCGCGCACACCCGTGCTGCGCAACGAAACCGTCAGCGATCTGCGCCAGCCGCGCATAGGAGCGCACAGGAGTGCCCCTCCCCCAACGAAAGTGCACCTATCTCACCCTTCTAGCGCGGAGAGGCCCATGACGTCCAGACTAGCGATTCGCTCCCTTCGCTGTTCGTTATTCAGCTCGCTGCCCTGCCGCCGCCGCGCGCTCTCGATCTTGTGCTGGTACCACACCTCGTAGTCGTGCCGGATTTCCGCAACGGAGAGCGAATCGGGGCGGTCTTGCTTGTTGGCGAGCAGGAGCAGCGGGACGCCGAGGATCTGCGGCGCCGACAGTACCGTGTCTGATTATTATTTTTTGTTCCGCATCGGCGTCTTTTTAGTAGACGAAAGAAGGGAACAGGAGGGATACGTTACCAAACACTTCCCAGCCCTCGCTGAGGCGCTCGTGGTCGACCGCATCGACGACATAGACGACGGCATGGCAGTCGCCGTAGTACTTTGGCCATATAGAGCGGATGCCGCGCTGGCCGCCAAGATCCCAGAACTGGAGCACTGCTGAGGGCAGTGCAATCTTCCCGGCTATGCACGCAGAAGATATACATTTAGTGTTCAGTTACTTACGCTGCGTTGCAGCGATATAGGAGGGAATGCGGAGGGACCGTGACGCGTACTGTTCTGGCCCACTGTCGGGGCAATTTTGTCTGGCGGTAGTCCAGGCGTATCGTTATAGATGGTCTTGATCTTCTCTAGGAGTGTCTGGGAGACCAACGACGTGGACTGAACACGACGCAGCTTGCGGTAGTCGAGGCAGGCTGCCTACTTACCGTCTTGCCCGCACCATCGAGACCAATGATGATGACGGAAAACTCATCCTTCCTGTATCCTATTAATTGAAATTTTCAAAAGGCAAGGATGAGCACGCCCCGCGAACCTGGTGAGGTATTCGTGGAGGCCTTTGAGGAGATGGTACATGGGTCAGTCTAGTCACGGGTGCGCGCGTAACCGTTAGGTACGGGTCATAGGCGCCACGGATCTAGCGAACTGCGCGCATACAGTACCGTACGACATGGGTTTCTTCTACCTCTACTATGCTATCGGCCTCCCCACTTTTCTTTCAATAACCATCGCACTTTATCTTCTCTTCACCGGTACGGTCCAACACGCTCTCTCTTTATCTTTTTTTGTTAGAAAAACCTTCACTGTTGCGCAGGCTCGGGGGAAGCGTTCAATGTTGGCCGGTTCCTGGAAGAGTCAAGTCCGTACATGTGGGCGTCGACTGGCATCGGTCTCTGCATAGGATTCAGCGTCCTTGGGGCAGGATGGTGCGTGCACTTGGTCTTTTCTTGTCCCCGCCGTCGTGCGCGTTTTGTTTGTTTTGTGCTCATTTGTTCTTCGGTTTGTTACAACCGCAGGGGGATCTTCGTCACCGGCTCGTCCATCCTCGGCGGTGGTGTCCGCACACCCCGTATACGGACCAAGAATCTCATCAGGTCCGTAACCGCACTGGGTGTCTCTCGGAAGGAAATGCCAGCTCGCTAACTATCCGCATTCAGCATAATCTTCTGTGAAGTCGTGGCCATCTATGGCGTGGTGCGTATCCCTTACTCGTCTCTTTCTTCATCTCCTCTCTTCCTTTCGACAATTGGCTCATAGACCCCTAGATCATGGGAATCGTGTACTCTTCCAAAGTTGTTGCGATCGAAGAGAGCATGCTCTACACAAGGGAGAACTATTATACCGGTTCGTGCCTGTCCTCCTATTATGCCCACGTCAGCCTCTTCACACCAACTGTCGGCTCCAGGCTACGCGCTTTTCTGGGGCGGCTTGACCGTGGGCCTCTGCAACCTGCTCTGTGGAGTCTCGGTTGGCGTCACCGGCTCGACGGCGGCACTAGCTGACGCCGCGGACCCCGCTTTGTTCGTGAAAGTCCTTGTTGTGGAGGTATTTGGTAGCATCCTGGGCCTGTTCGGTCTTATTGGTGCGTCTGCTCAATTTTTACGACAACTCACCATTTCTCTGATCGAAGTCTGTTGGCGTATAGTGGGACTGCTTATGGTCGGCAAAGCTTCCGTGTTCAAGGCTGCTACCCTGACTGGGGCAGCAGTAGATCTACCGCTCCTGTCACATTAGTCCTAGCGTCTTTACTTTTAAGGCGATATATAGTTTCAAAGCCTCGTACAATGCTGTTCAGTGCTCAGCAATCCCGCAGAACAGAGTGTCATCTTTCTGCACAATCTATACTTTTCCTTCACTCATCCTGTTACTGATACAGCTATAATGTTAACTCAGACTCTCATCTGCCCGTTATTTTCTTCTGCTATACCATCCTACCTTGTGTTCTCCAACTCACAAGATTTCCATGAAGGCTACGCATGCGTTGCCGCTAAAATTTCAGCGAGGACGTCATTGTTCAGTGCTAACGTACGCGACACCTCTAGACTTCTTTCTTTTTCTTGTTCTCTATTTTTTTTTGGAAGTGATTCCCTCAGTCGACCTGCCACCTCCGTTTGTCATTGTAAGCTGAGATTGAGGCCAGTCATGGATGAAAGAACCTCTCCTGTCAAGCATACTGTGTGACAAGATCCAGTCTTGCCAATGAATCTTCTTGGTCATGGTTGGGGTGGGAAGTTGAAAGGAGTTGAATCCACGAACGCGCCACTCATGGATGATGAATAGTGCAGCAAATGGTGCATTGTCCCTTATGTCAAGAGCGATCGCCTTTCCATGGAATGGCTAAGGATGGGGTACATGATTGACGAACAAGTCTCGGTCTATTTTCTGCGAATCCTTCACCAAAGCAAAGATAAGCCAGACTCACTTCGGGGGAGAAACGTATATAAGAATCATATCGGTCAAGGCTTGTATGGTAGTTTGGACACGTCAATAGGCCGTTTCGCGGTTCATAACGTTCATGTTCTGGGCTGTTTTGACAAAGTGAGGGACCCAATCACGGACCATAAGGACCATCCACAGGGATAATTTGGTAACAATTGATGTCAGGATATCCACAGATGACACAGGCCCTCCAACGAATAAGAAGAGACACGTGACCATCGATTATAGCGCACTGTGAGTTGATTATTAATCATCAGGACGACGTTGTTTCCGCGTCACGTTACACGTATCTCGTTAACTAGCGACTACTATCCAGTTTGAACTGAGCTTGAGGTGCTGCCAATCGATACACATCCACTACTGGGCCAGTCTGAGGTGTCTTGACTCACTTTATGGAGAATCCGAGTGATTTACAACCATCTCAAGCCACAAGTCTTATACTACGGCTCGCTGGTCCTTCAGCAACCAAAGCCGGGTAGGTCAACACGTATCGTGGTGCCAACCACCTCCCTCATAGGCCATCACCTGCCAGCCTGTCAACAGAGCAGACGGAGATCAATCGCGTGATTGCAGATGCATCCAAGGGTTCCAGGTTTTATGAGGTGCAACGGTCTGTCTGCCCTGCCTGATATTACTTATGGTGGCACTATACTTGGCAGAATGAAAAGCGGAAGGACAAGGAAGTGACCGCACGAATACAACATATTCTTCGGCTTCGTGACCAAGCTATGAAAGACGCCGACGTGGGTGCGCGCACAACTCTCATTTCTAGACTTTGCTGGCAATGAACACCCCCCCCCTCCTCTCAGGCAAAGTGGAGCAGAAAGTTGATCGTCTCGTGCGCTTCCGCGGTTCAACATTTATTGAAATTCTGTGCATCTGAGAATGACTTCTGCCAGCTAGAGGCAATTGAGCGGGAGCGCGATGTAACGCAGTATATCGTACACGTTGATATGGACGCCTTCTACGCAAATGTGGAGCTGCTGGAGAACCCCAGTTTAGCAGGAAAGCCTTTTGGTGTACGCAGCCACCCCCACCTACATTCTCTCGCTCTTCCGGTGACACAGAGTTACAGGTCGGGCATGGTGTACTTAGTACTGCATCCTATGAGGCTCGGAAGTATGGCGTGCGTTCCGGGATGCCCGGTAAGACTAGTGTCATCCACCGTACTGTCGGCGCTAACAGTGCAAAGGTTACATCGCGTTAAAACTCTGTCCTGACCTTATTCTCGTCGACCTCCACATGTCGCTTTACAGCGAGGTGTCCAAACGAATCATGGCTATCTTCAGGCAGTACGACCCAAACATGCTTGGAGCGAGCGTTGACGAAGCATATTTAAAGTGTGTCTCGCAATCTGTGCCTTGGTGGATTCATCTTCTCGTCTTAACTGCCAGCTTTCCGTTACAGCATCACAGAGTATTGCAAGCGACACGCTTTGGATCCAGACGAATGTGTGCAGCGGATGCGCCAACGAGTGTTTGATGAGACGAAGTTGACTGTGAGCGCAGGTGTCGCCGCGAATAAGGTGCGCCTTTGGTGTCATTGCTTGACTGGCATCGTCAACCGGTGCCACCCTTCTCTAGATGCTGGCAAAGGTAGGTTGCGAACGTTCGTTTAAGCGCACGCCTAATTACACTGCGCACTTGGGACCTAGATATGTTCCGACAAAGTGCGGGCTGTTATTTGATCGCCAATTTCGTGGTACAAGCTAATATAACCATCTAGAACAAACCGAACGGGCAGTTTCACCTCCCACATACTCCTGAGGCAATCAAAGAATTCATGCACGGCCTCTCAATACGCAAAATCCCTGGAGTTGGACGAGTCAGGGAGCGTCTATTGGATTCCGTAGGGGTGAAGGTTTATCACATTTTCCCTCAATCGGGTATTATGTTAGTTTGCTCACCTACACACTTTCAGACATGTGGGGATATTTACAGGTGTCGTGGCGTGCTAGCGCTGTTGGATAAACAATTTGGTCTGCACTCTCTTCTCCGGGTGTACTTGGGAATCGCATCCAACGTAGTCCAGCCGTGGGTGCGCGAGGAGAAGAAAAGCATCGGCTCGGAAAGGTCTCTGGTACTCTGCACCCACGATGACACAAATCTCACGTCTTCCGCCTAATTAGAACGTTTCGAGCCATCTCCGAAAAGGAAAGGATTTTAGAGAAACTTGAAGACATTGCGGCTGAGCTCGAAGACGAAATGGAAAGAGGAGGGTGGACTGGACGGACGGTCACGTTGAAATACAAGCTCGACACCTACGAAGTGTTCACGCGAGCCAAAACGTTTGATCGCTGGATCAAGACGAAGTTAGAGCTATTCGAGACTGGAAGGGAGCTCCTTCAGCCCGAATGGCCACTTCGCATTCGCCTCATAGGACTCCGGGTCACCAAACTTAAAGACCTTCGAAAAAAGGACGACGGCATCGCAAAGGTGCGGCGCACTTCCCTCACCGTCACTATCCCTGTATGAGCGTGATCCTCCTCTCCCAGTTCTTCGAGCCACTTCCGGACTCCAAGTCACCTTTAAAGAAAAGTCGCACACGTGATAGTGATGGTCAGGATTCAGATGCCGAGTGCATTGAACTCGACTCAGAAGATGACCTGGATTACGATATGCAGGATGTCGAAGACGGACCGGCGATTACGGTCGCCGAGGCTTCGACAAGTCGACACCTCATATCGCCTGAGCTTCCGTCGTCAGAAGTTCACTTACATCTAACCAAGGTGCAGCCTGAACCTACACCGGATGATGTTGCGAGCGAGTGTCCGCTATGTACGCGGCCGTTCTCGGACAATGACGGGCTCAATGCTCATATCGACTGGTGTCTGAGCCGAGAGGCTATCCGTTCTGCACAGGCGGAGGGTGACAAGACCGAGCGGAATAAGCCCGAGTGCCGTTCCAAGGAGATACAGGAGTGGTGGAAGGCGCCACCCCTGGAAGGGATCGTCCAGAATCGGAGAAGGAAGAGACGAAAGTTGGAGGGGTGAAGCCAATTCATGCGGGAGGTCATCCGGTCATGCACCGCGTCCACTGTATATCTACCGTGGTACACTTCATTATTCATTCGCACAATCTACCGGAAGGTGTCCCACTTTTCCTGAAAACAGCCATCTATACAATATATAAAAAGTCATCAGCTTTATCTCTTAGTCGCGCATTTGGCAGACGTTGAACTTTGCTTGCTATGTCTTCGACGCGAAGTCGATTGCGATGGCGTACGATATCTTCGACTCGGGGGCTTGTACATTGGTGCCAGCTCCGCGCTCAATGTGGTGGCGGCGTATGAACTCGCCCAGAAGTTAGGCCCAGGTAAAGTGACAACCCTTCGCGTCCGTTGTATGTGGCTTCATTGAACGGCGCCAGGTAAAACAATCACGACAATACTCTGTGATGGGGCATACCGGTACCAAAGTAGGCTGTTTTCAAAGAAGTGGATAGAGTCGAAAGGTTTGGCTGGCGCAATACCTGAACATCTGAAGAAGTACTCTAGAGTTTTCCTCGAGCTTGTGCTACGACATGATCTCTGGTGTGTTTGACTAAAGTTCTGGATCGGTTATAAAGCTTGGAGACCAGCCTTACCTCTGAACTGCCCAAAGCACACAGGCAGACGAACGAGATCAGTCCTGCAACCCTCCATGGTTCAGATTGGATAAGAAATTTAAATCGCCTGCGATTCAGTACACAGCACCATTATGGGTATGAAACATGTCAATTCAGCACGCTGAGAACGTGCGTGCGATATAACTGTTGGACTGGCAGGGTCACCCAGAGCGCCCAGCACACGCCGTCTCGCACGTCAACTAGTATAGATCATCCGTTAACCTCCACTAAAGTAGTATACAGCTAGTTTAGCTCATTTACTGTAAACGCTCGTACCTCCTTCCCGTCTCGTGCATATATACACACTATACGACGCCCTGAGCACCTCAGTCATCGCCTGTACACACAAGCGATTCCTGAGGTGAGAACGTCCGCTACCTATCGCTACCATACATCCCACTCACGCCTAGATAGTACTTTGTCTCTGTCTAGGTAACTATAGTCATCACCCGTACATGCGAGCGATTCCTGAGAACTTGGTCGGTCTAGCTCCCGACCGACCTATCCATAGCAACAATAACACCGTAGTTACCCTCACAAGAAAAGTACGCCAACTACTCGCTCTTTGTCCACCCGCCCAGTTCAATAGCGAATGCTACAGCGAGCTTAGAAAACTCAAGAGCGTGTGTAAAGCTGAACTCGGGAGAGATATCAATACGGCTGCCATGTCGTGATGAGTAAAATCGTGGAGAATTAAAAATGGTAGCGTACTCGTCCGCAGAGTGAATGTTCTGGTTTATGTTCTCGAACGCGCTCTCTGACAAATGTATCTCGTTATGTAATGCCCGGTGGAAACAAGTAGAGTCCGTACCAGTCGTACATGAGCTGCGGTAGCCAGCCTTACTCCAAGGTACACTGCAAGACAGTCCGATTCGGTGTTAGAACTAGGGAAAGAGATGAAACTTACTGGTCGCTGCAGGCATAGCCGCACTGGGTCTCTACATACGGGATATCCAGGTACGCGTCGACAAGCTGCTTGTTCAGATCCGTGACTCTGTACCATCCGATTTAGCCAGCCGCGGGGGGTGTAAAAATAGACGTCACATACTCCGGGTCAACATAGTCAACGATGATCCCAACTTCCTCCCTCGTGTTGTTCTTCACCCAAGCAGTCATATCGAACTAGAAATCAACATTAATATCCTAGCAGACTCATCGAGTAAAATCCGCCCCACCTGACTCATTGCAATCACATTGGTCCCCCTCTTTTCATAGTCCTTTGCGACTGCCTGCGAACCGAGCATGCCACCTTCCTTTGGGAAGGCATTCTGCTTCGATATCATATCGATGTGAGGCGTACAGAGGAACTCACCTCCGCTGAGTACCAATGGAACTCGACATGATGAATAGGGCGGAATCCCGACGTGATCAATCCACGGTAAGCCTCGAGGATCGTGACCGTGCCAGAGCCATCATCGTCAGCACCTGCGCAAGTAAGCTTTAGCGACGTGCGTAAAAGACCCGAAACACCTACCCGGTGCAGGTAGAGATGGCCACATGTTGGTGCTATTTAGAGAAATTCAAAGTCATGGAGTGATCAACAAACTGCAAAACATACGAGTCTTGATGTGCGCCTATGATGACCACCCCCTCATTTGTTGGCGAAGAACCATTGATCCGAACCACCTGCGAGAGTCCTCAGATGGGTGCTGAGGTCAACACACGTTCTGAAGGGACTGACAATGGTGTTTTGACCCCATGAATGAGGAAATTCGGATACGGAAATAAGATTCTGCAAGTCCTTGGCCGCGAATTTGTCGGTAGTCTATGGGGACATGTCAATCACAGCACGCGTAGCTGAGCAGTGCGTCATTCTCACCTCGATAATCTTCTGGGCTAACCACTTTTGACTTTCTCTGCCCGTCTGACGGGTGAATAGGTACCATGAGCCTTCGGCACATGCCACAAAATAGTATCACTTCACCTGACTACGGTAGTCTGCGGGTACTTTGGTCAGTATGACTCTCGCAGGTGAGAACTGGAGAGACGCACGACGGGTGCGGAAGCTCGTAAATTTATGCAGATTTTCCACTGGTCCGTCGATCGAAAGCTCCTTGATTACTCTTTCGACCGCCTTGTGGGCCTTGGCCCTCTGAAGCTCTACATACAATGGGCAAATTGGCAGCGTGACGACCCAAAGCGAAACTCACCAGACCGCATTTTCATCGGAAAGAGGGAACCGAGATCCTCGGCCTCAGTGCTAGAGGGCTCATGAGTTGTGACAAACAAAGTGGACCCGCATATATGCGCACATATCCATGAACTTCGCTCCCGCCACCTTTGCTTGTATCTTCTTCGGATTAGAGAAGATCCATAAAAGTGAGGATACAAGTACCTTTTCGAGCTCTGTCATCCAAACAGGCTCAGTGTCTGGTGCCATTTGAACGAGACGCAGATCTCGGAGGTTCAAGTCAAAGTCGCCGGAGGCAAGTTGGAGAGGATACTCCGGGTCATTATTCACGCGTAATGCTGTCGGGCTGGATCCCACGGTAGTTGCGAGAAGGACGAAGGTAAAGAGAGAACGAGCGAGCTTCATGTTGGGTTGAGAAGTGTGAGCTCGTGAGTGTTCAGAGCCTGTCCTGCGGCGAAATTGCCGCGTGCAACACCAGCCAAACAAGAAAATCTATTCTCATTGTTGCGGGACCCGGCAAAGGGGCTGTTCAAGTCCCCTACCGACCCACATGCTTCTCCATCGAACCCCGAATGAGGGCCGCGCGCGCACCTCGGGACTTGATTGCAACGTAGGCAGTTGCGAGTTCTCCACTGGCGACGATGCAGCTTGCGGCGCAAGCAAGGTCATTGTCGGAGAAGCCCTCTTCTTGATGGCTGTTGTGCGAATGTTGGTGGTGGCGGCAGCGGACGAGGGTGGACACGAGCAGTCACACTTAGTCATAGCGTGACGAATACACGAAAATCTCGCCGCAACCGGAGGTGCGTCCGGGGCAAAATCAAATTCATTTCGCAGTCGCGCGCCACCTCATTCTGCCACCTGGCGAGTGAGGTCGCAGTCGGCAACGACCACCCCCTCTTTCGCCGCCGGACAGGCTCTCAACTCAGCTCACGCAACGTGAAAGGGAATGAAGCCGTGCGTTGCCGAGATCATACACCGCTTTCTCTTCGGTTACCTCCATATCTCTACCTCTCTTTGAGCTTTCACACTGTATTTGATTGGGAAGGGCACGCTGAGCCAGATATATCATCGACCATTCAATAGAGAATTAGATCAAAGGGATACATTCTTTGGAGAGCCGGCCTGTGTCATCGCAGATGACATCACAGTCCATGAGTCGGATAACATGTAGCCGTCACGAACATGCTGAGAATTTCATCTCCCAATTCTCTCATGTAATGTATTCTGCACAGTATTTCAACCTTACTAGCCCACTAGTAGCTCCATGCCGAATGATTCCCAACATGTAGTTCTCTGTTGCACAGCCTTTAATTCAATACCCTACGCGTCGTTACAGCAGCAGGTCACGTGATCGCGGATTTAAGGACTGATGCTAATTCCACATTCCGTGAGAACTTGAACAACTCCCAGTGGATTGGCAATGTCAGAAACACTGAAAACTCCCTCGATAGCTGACTATTTAATAAACATTGTGGAGACGTACAACTCTAGCCTCACCAATGTGCCCGTACACGGTAAAAAAGTTCAACTCCTGAGGGTAAGTCCCATCCCACGTGGTGGTCTACCCAGCGCGATTTCGGAGCTGAACATCGATTACCTCAGCTCCTGACTTTTCAGCAATACACAGCGGATGACTGCGTCTGGGCCCTTGTCTCTGACAAGCATCAGCAGCTACCTGCGCGATTCTCTCAAGTCGCATTAGCGCGATACAGTAAAGCCTAGTCTCAATAAAGGTGCGTCCGTGAAAGGCACCGCCGTGGGCCGGTGAACACTTAGGCAGTCGAGACGAGATAGGCAACTGGTATCTTATTAGGGAAGAGCTCTAGGGACGCGCGGGTAGGCAATAGAAAGGGTGGGGAAAGGGAGAAAGAGACTGAAGGACGACCTCATCCCTCGGTCGTCCTTTTAAGCATTTGTCTATGGTCCTGGAATGCTTGTGGCGTTCCAGGACGGGCTTTAGAAAGTAATAAGGAAGCTCAACGGTCGGCGTGACTGGAGCGTGGAAGGAGCTGCAAGTTGGTATGCGCACTTACAGTCGGGTAGTTTCCTTTCCAGGGTAACCTCTGTTTCCCTGCTCAGAACTACCTGTATATTTATCGATTGTTAACGCGTACAACCTCCAGCCCTTGGAATCTCTGACAGAATGGACATTGGTAGGATGTCGTAATTAATATCGACCTCAAGTGCTCCTGTTCGAGTCTTCGAAGTGAGGTTTCGCACAGTGACAACACTTTGCACAGCCCGTCCGATAAGTCCCCGGCCAGACGTCCAGAGATGTCTCCTGTGGTTATCACTGGCCAGCTTATGTACGTTATCGGGTATTTGTTGCTGACACCTCTAAGGGGGGGACTAGCTTGAGACCCTAAGAACATGTTCGATTATTGAGTATATGGGGGATAAACAAGGACCTACGACCTCGCTCAGTGGCTAAAGTTTTCAAGATCAAGCGAAGGGGAAGAGGGGGTTTAAAATCGCGGTAACTTCTACCAGCCGGACGAGGCTTGGAGTCTTGGCACATTCACTCGTCGTCGACTATTAGACTCTTGCCTGACCATGCTCTAGCGGGTGCGTGACTGCCATATAAATATCACCATACAGCAGTGCATATACAATACAACGGCGCGTGGACGTGGAACTATCACCCTGGGCAGTTAGTAGATTCGAAGTTTGAAGGCTCAATTATCAAGTATTTCCTGTAGGTCCTCGAAGTCAGACAACACCAGTGGGGCCCACAGGAACGCATCCGGTGATGGCAGAGAACCCATCAGCGTTGCAGCTCGGGTCCGAGCCAGACCTGATGTCGTCGAGACACGGGATGGCGTTGCCGGACAGCTAGGGATTGATGAAGCCCAGCGGGGCCTTGCATTTTGAAAGCTGATAGTCACAAAGCAGCGAGATCATTAGCGCACGAACGCACCCGGGTCCACGGGGCCCGGGTACTAGTAGTCTCCTTGATATTCCACAACCCTGAGCACGTTCTGGTCAGTTGCAGCAGGTACATAGGCATGGGCTGACGTGCTGTACACATCCGACGCAGGTGCGATGGCGTCGCAACGTCGTCATTATCGCCTCGATAACATTGTCACGGGCTCCTCCCATGCCGCCTTCGCTAGCCCGAACCCATCTCCCGCCATGGCATCGATGGCTACACCAGCCCGAACTCACCCCGCTCAGGCAGCGCGGCCTTTACGCGTCGCGGTTTCCTCGCCGTCTTCATGTCAGCGTGCAACGTGCTGGGGCGAAAGCGTAGCCATTTTTGGGCGCATCGGGAGCGGCCTTCAGGTGGAAGGCACCACGTACACATGGTGTCATCGCACATGCACTGTGTGGGCGTAACAACTACTTGTCCGGCATGTGTCGCCCCTTTTGCGACTGTGGTAAAGAGTGAACGACCCGTGTATAGTTCCATATCAAGTAACATTCATGCACTTATCTTGCCATGCTTAATCGCACCGGGGGAGAGGCGAAGGAGTCTTCTCGTCGATTCGGGTGTGATCAAGTCGACACAATATTCCTCGGTGCGGGATACCATCAGCAAGTTGGCTGAAATTTTTTAGCTGGTTCAGGGCTGGTACAGAGATTAGTGCTACAAAGGGTTCTACACCCCAATACGCACGTTAATTAGGGTCTAAAAAAATCACCAACAACAATGCCTCGTACAACCACTAAAACCGTTCCGAACGGACGCATTCAGTACTTCCTTTCCATAATGACGATAGTCCTGACGTTGAAAGGTACGATACGGTCCCGTGAAAGGCGGAAGAAATTTGATCTTTCCGAGAGAGTTCCGAGAATTGGTCCAGACCAGAGCTATACAGTACTCCCAAAGCAAAAAACATGACTGCGAGAAACAATATCATCCAATTTAGCACTTGTCGGGTTGACGATAGTGCGGCGGTCATCGTCACGTTTCTTGTCAGTGATCGTTTGAGATCTAGGTTGCATGCAGTGCACGGGGACCCAGACCGAGCGCGCCAGTGCCAGTTGGCAGCGGAACCGATGTGTGAGAGCTGTACATGGGCGTCTGTGCGAACGCGTGACTGGTTTCAAGCCGTAAGAGGGTGGAAGTTGTGCGGTGCAGGACGTCGTGGCTTTTGAGGGCCCCTCGGCAAACTCGTAATATAGCTGGGTGGGAGATGAAGGCGTGTCGATATAGTGTCGAGTCCTCAGGGAAAGCTTGCCAATGAAAGGACCAGGTCTCAGGTCTCGGATTTGGTTTTTACGTGTTGGTGCGTGGTGGTGTTGATCCAGGGGTAGAGCGGAGCTTCAAGTTGGCTATCGTACTGCGTTCTTAGGAAGACAATGAGGGCCAGAATTGGACATGATCACGACGACCGATGAACAAAGAAGTACCGCTTGAATAACTGAGCCCATGTGTATATTCCGTTTCTCTTCCGTGTTGACAAAATGTCACAAAAAGACCATCTGCCTTGCAAGCTCTGGGCTTTTTCTAGATCTAGCTGAAAGAAGTTTGCGCCAAGAGCAGGAATCAAAACTTCAGCCAACGTGGTGAAAATAGTGGCAGATGATGGATTCTCAATACAGCAGTAGTATGCACTGAACACAGGACACGAAATATTTTGACAACTGGTAGCCTGAGACCCGGAGTTGCTCGTCTTACTTAGAGAAGGTCACTGAAGCCCTCACACCCGGTGCGCCCGGGCCGCTAAACTCGCGACTCGCCTCGGAGACTCCGCGAGTAGAACCAACTATGCTGCGCCAGCCTGGACATTCTTTTGATCCAGAAACACATGCCTGTGCCCTAGTGCCTTCATGTCTATCAGGACATGTACTGAAACGATCAAGGTAGCCGTGACGTTACCATTAAAGGCCTACCACTCCCTCGGGGTTGTCTTGTCTCAGCTCTTGTTTGGGGAAAAACTACCGAGGGATGATATATTCAATAGGGACGGAGCCCTCCTGGACACGTTTACACGTTTTCCAAGGATCAAACCACGGCATTGTATTCACGGGGTCTATCCAGTCCACCGGAATCACAACTGTCAGCACCAAATGAGACATCTGGGGTCGATATACTGCTACTTCCAATGGATGGAGACCGATATAGAGAATCGATTGAATGGCTCGCTGAGCTTGCAAAGTGACGCTCATCGGTTGCGCGTTCATAGAACTTGAAGGGGCACGCACGTGGGGATGACGGAAATGAAGAGGCGAGGTGTCAGGAAAAAATTCGGTGAGCGACTAGACAAGGCACGGTGAGAGAAAGGCCGCCTGTCCACTTACGTCCAACTGATGGAGATCTGTATAGTGTAGAGAATAATCCGATGCTAACTCGGTCAAGAAACTTTTATCCGCCTTGGTCTCGTCTAGGCATATATAAAGAGGTGGATGTGACCGCTATCTACCTATCAACTCACTACCGAGTCCTCAGATTCCTCAGATTCCTATCCATGTCTTACAGTGTCGCAGCCAATACCCGTATTGCCGGTTCCCTCGAAGGAAATTTCCTCGACGATCTGACCAACCGTATGCTGTTTCCAACATCGTGGTCAACCTTGTCCCGCTGTTGCAATACTTACCCCCAATATTCTAGCGAACGTCGGGCAATGGCCTAAGGCCCAAGCTATCAAGAAAATAACCAAGATTGTCGTTTACTCTGGGGATGTTATCGATTCCGTGAGGGTCACTTATGACGTTGAGATCGGCGGCGTCGTGAGTTCAGCTACCGTACAACATGGCGGTAACGGTGGAATCCCGACCCTGACCTTCGACATTGGCGGTAATATTTCTTTTTTGTATCCAAATTTTTGTTCACTCCAAGAATTACTTTAATTACAGCCGACGAAAAACTCATCGCCGCTTATGGTGCCCGGCTTGTGGACCCGAGCCCTTACGGTAAAAGGAAGTATGTACCCAGGATTTAATATTTGGGCTATTTCTCAAGTAGTCTTCATCATCCAGCATTGTCCAGTTGTCGTTCATAGTCGCAAATTCCTCCGGGCCCGCCGCAACGGCTCAAGTCTATTGTAAGTTTCAGGGATGCGTACGCATTGCCGACTTAACCAAAATCGTCACAGCTGCTTCGGGGCTTTACTCTGCCCCCTCGGATAAATTCGAACTATCTTGGCCCCTCACGGCCGTCTCTTCATACACTTTCCAACCGGGTAAATGACTCGCCTGTTTTGTTAATATCTCTGCTAACGCCGGATGCAGAGGGTATGCAGGACGGCTTTTTGCAAGCCATTGGATTCTCCAACGTCTTGGAAAGCTCGCCTCTGACGATTTGAATGAACGATCCTCACTGATCGGATCTGAATTCAGTGACGCCTTCTGATGTCGCGTTTACTCTCCGCCTACGGACATTGTTTAGCACGATTGTAAACGTTGTGAATTACTGTTTGGAAATAACACGAAAGCATCCCATCTTTGTCTATTTCAGGGTGACAATCTCAACATCTGCTAGATCGAGGAGTAAATGCAGGGCAGTCACTCGGTGCGGGACCCAAGTCGCTGGCTGCTGGCTGGCTTCTTGCTGTGCGAATCGCCGCCGTGGCGCAGATAAAAACCACGGAACCCATAGAAGGGACGCGGAGAGACACTGGGCCAGATAATCACTATCCTCGCGGCGAACCACCGATGGCCGGCGGGCGAAGACGACGCCGACGCCGACAGCCTTCGGATAGGTGGCTCGTGCGACTCGTACGTTTGTCGGACGTGTCTGACGAGCGCGCCGGATCCGGCCAGGATCAGGTACATGACGGTGGGTTAGGTGATGGCGCATAGGCACTGGGGTAACCACACGTGGGAACCTGAAAGGGTCTTGGAATATCGAGCAGCGGGGAAGTAATATATTGACGATACACAGCGTGCGTGATGGTGCGGAGTAGAGCGTTTTTTTAAAAAAAAATAATCCATTATCGTGTATCTAAGGGTACAGAACCCCATGTAACACGTTGTCTAAAGTAACCGTGTCCCTGCGGATCTCTCATATACCGTGCTGTATGTCCTCCGTAAGAGCATCTCCCCCGGCCCTGTGTGGCCGGCGTCGTGCGGTGCCAAGCGTTGAGTACATCGCGTCCGTGTGTGAGAAGATTGTGTTCGGGCGCCCCTAGTTCGTTGATGCGAAAGCGTGGGCGAGTGGTGCTGGTCCGGTGAATGGAATTGTTATCGTTGGCTGGTGTTGCCCCTTCACTATATTTCCCTCTCCCTCCGCCCCCGAGACCTATCCGACTCTTCGTATCCTTGGGGGGCGGGTGTGCACGGCCCCTTCACTGCAGGGAGTGTTTTGTGTGTCTATGTCATTTTGCATTGTAGTTACTTTCTGGTCTTCTAGTTTTCCTGCTCTCCCGGAGGGGCTTGGTTGAATCTTCCTGTTGCATCAAGGTAGCTTGAGAGCGGCTGTAGCAGTTTTGCACTTGAAAGGATCTTCCGGATTTTGAGTCGCCCTCCACCGGCCTTGTTAATTAATGGCCATCTTTTGTGATTGTATGTTGGGCAATCTATGAGGAAGTGCTTGGGTGTTTCTTCTGGGTGCCTGCAGGCCAGGCAACGTGGGCTGTTGACTCTTCATCAGCAAAATGGACTTGACTTGCAGTTACTAAAGGAACCTAGCGTGTACTAGACTTGGTGCCACTAGTTCCAGCTTGTGCTGGCTAGTGGCCCCTAGCAACATTCCATTTTTCTGATGTTTTGAAATGATGGAGGTATTGATTAAGTGGGACATGCCCTACTCTGAGCTGAAAGATGATGCTTGCAGTGCATCTTGAGATCCCTCTGGAGGAGGTGTATTTTAGGAATTTCTGTGAGGAGGGGGTTAGTGTGTCCTCTAGATGTAGGCATCTGTACTGTGGTGATCTGGTCCATTCTGATGACCACCTTTCGTTAATGCTTTGGTTGTGGTTTTGCCGAATTGCTATGAGGCTGTATTTGATTTGCTTTCGAATGTATGTTGGGAGGGTGCTTTTGTCTGAACCATTCCCTTTGGCCACTTCCTTGGCTTCTTTATTGGCATCTTCATTGCCAGGAATCCTGATGTGTCCTGCCAACCATCTGAAGGAGAGTTTGAATCTAGAGTTACTGATGGAACACATGGTGAGCCTGACTTCCAGGGGAGTGCCTAACTATGCCATGAACCTGACAGGACAGGACTGGGCCAGTGCTTAGGAGGGGACTGATAAACAGCATGCAGGTACTCATAGTGTTGATGGAGAACTGAGAGTGTGAATGGAGAGTGCAGAGATATCAAGTGTAGATCAGAGAGGATCAAGGGTTATCTAGCACACCAGTGTTATGATATGACTCATTTTCTTTCATTTTCTCTTTGTTTTCTTTATCTCACATGACTGTTCTCACAAGAGTCATAGCAACTCTTTATTTATTTCTTATACAAGTCATAGTGACTCTAGCCCATTGTTAAGGGGCTTATATCTTTTGTTTCAGACTCGTTTCATACATACTGCGGACTGCGCTGCAGTTACTTATTGTTGTGATGACTCGATCCTAGTACGCCGTTATGACTCAGTACTAGGATCCCCATTTACTATAAAGTCAGGCTTGCTAGGTAGCTTGTAGCCTTAGACTTGACTTTTTGTACTCTATGGTACTCGAGCAATCGAAGACTGTTGAATACTCCATATCTCACCGAATGAGCCCTCCTCTCACTGAAGAATCCTAAGTTCCACTATTGGCTTAGGCTGACTCTTCAACTTGTACATCTTCACTGAAGTTCCTCTTCGGAACTTCCCTTGACAACCAGAACCAGACCCTTAGTGCAGCATCTCAGTAGATCGACTTAACCCACATTGGGTGAATGTCCCTACCGTGACGTAACAACCAGTTAGAGTGATAGAACTGGGGGCTAGGAGTGTACATAGTACTCTACTCATACTACTACAGAGGTGATGCCATCACAGTGTGTAACTACAATACAAGGTGTCACTAGTACAATAGAGACAATAGGGGAACTAAAGGAGTTCCATACCAAGAACAAAGGATGTCCTAGAATAATAGGAGGCCTGGAACAATGATATCATAATGATGTCAGAGATAATGATAACAATAAGAAAGTGAGTACAATAACATAGTCCACATTGTAGTTTGTGTGTTATAACATCATTTGTACAAATGATGTTATAGATAAGAAATATGTATGGTATCTAGATGTCCAAGATCATAAGTCTGTAATCTAATCTACCTACAGTGTCCTAAGTGCTAAGTAGTCTATAGAGCCACTAAGTGCACCTAGCACTTATCAACAGGGACATCTCACTCCATTGTAAGCCCCTCATTGCTCTAATTTTTGGGACTTGGCCTTTGGCCACTACAATACAATACAAGTATAATTTATGCCCCCTTGTTCCCTATGCTACCAAGTTATTTCTCAGACCAAGTGTGAGCACACACTGAAGCCCAAAGTCACCAGGGTGGGATGTTGTACCACACACTGTGCCTGTTAAGGCCTAGCGGGGCCTTACTGTGCGACGTGCACCGAGGGTACGAGGGGCAAGGACAGGGTACAAGGACGAGGTGCTTGGTAAATAGTAACCAAGGCCAAGGGGGTTCTAAGAGACGAAGGTCCACGAGGGACGACCAAGGAGCGAGGGTTCGGAGGGTAAGTCGATGGACTTAGTGACAAGGTACAAGGGACTTCGGTCAGACAGCCGAAGTACGAGGGACTAAGTCGAGCGACTTAGGGTCTGTGTGTGCGCGTTGTTATAGCACAAGCGCAAAGCTTCGAGGTGGCTCCCAACTAAGGGAAGGCCAACAGTGGTGATGAGACGACGAGAAGAGCACACAGTAGAGGAGTAAACAAGTCTGGTATTCGCTAGTATAATAAACGAAGACAAGACTGAGGAATAAGCGGGTACATGGTCAGGCTTATATAGGTCTCTACTCCGGGTTCGTCCCATGAAGGGGATACTAAAAGGGGAACAAAGGCAACACGAATGGGGAAGGAGAAGAAAAGGGAATAAAGGGAAGTACCGAAGGGGAAGGGCAAGGAAGGGGACTCGGAGTAAGGAAGCGTACATGGTAGTGAGTCAACAGGTTAGTACTCCGAGGGGAAGCCGGTATGGGTCAAAGTGATATAGTAAAAAAGGAAAAATAAGTCCGTGGTGAGCCGGATCACGACATCACCCCCGCTCTTGGTAGATGCTTCCACGCATCAATCACCTCGGTCCTCCGCCTCCCAATTGACGTCGTCGTAGACGTCGTAGTCGTTGTCATGAGTGTCATGCCCGTAGAAGGACTGCCAGGCTTTGAAATACCACTCACAACCTCCCTTGAAGTGCTTATGCTTGGGGGGAACGCGGCACCTCTCTCCATCGAAGCACCTGGAGTGTGGGTAGAAGCACTTGTACGCAGGATGGCCTACGTTGTCGCAGTAAAAGCATCGCTGCCACATGGGGCAGTTCTTGGCAGAGTGGGTGACGTTGGGGACACGGCACTTGGTGCACTTGAGGACGGAGGGGCGGACGGGCTGAGGATTGGGAAGGGGGGGCTTCTGGGAAGCATGGGACTCGCGACCCTGGGTCAGGATCCAGCGAGACACGCCGGGCTTCTCTTCATCGTGAAGCCACGGCATGGGGAAGCGGGTGTATCGCTCCCCTCCTGGGTGTTGGGCTTCCAAGTACTCCCGAATGGGAACGCCCGAGGACGCCATTGCGTCGTCGGTATAGCGTGGATGAGGAATGTAAGCGTTCCCCATGAGATAAGGATGAAGGCGCGTGCGCGCCTGTGATGTGACCAGCCTCTGCCGGATGACTCCTGATCTCCTCCTCCAATCATTCCAGGCATCCGCCAAGTCCCTCTCCTGCTCCAGTAGGATGCGGTGTTCCTCCTCCAGGAATCGGTACCTGTCTATGTCAGCATTGACCCCGACATCGTTGAGGACCCTGAGGCCGGTTTCAACGGCCTCCTTGTCAGGGTGGTCGGTGTGGAAGGGGGAGAGGTCGGCGTTATCAGGGTAGGCAGGGGGGGGTCCGTGGAAGGGGGCAGCGGTGAGGGGAGCTCCGTAGTCCTGGTAGCGGCCCGTGTCCCTGCGGCGTTCTAAGACATAGTGGTTGTGGCCCTCACGGTCCCACTCATAGCGAATGTAATGGGGACGCTTGGGGGTGCCATCCAGCCCGGCGATTGGGAAGGAATAACGAGCGTGGTTGGCTCGTCGTGAGTCATAGATCATAAAACCGGCCGGGGGGTCATCATCGGACCTGTCATTGCCCAGGTCGATAGAGGAGGCAGGTGATGGGGAGTGGGAGAACGGTGTGGGGGGGCGACTAGGCTCAGGGGTGTGGAGACGGAGGTAGGCAGGGGAGTTGGTGCGAGGGGGGACAGGGAGAGGTTCAGGGGATGGAGCAGGGGACTGGATACGCTCAGCTAGCGGAAGGGGGTTGCCTAGAGGAGACCCAGGAGCACCAAAGGTTCCCTCAGAAGGGACAGGGGATGTAGCACGCGAGCCGATGCGGTCAGCAAGAGAGCGGTCATTGGTGGTAGCAGGGGAGACAGACATAGTGGCAGTAGTGGCAGTAGTGGGGGACAGAGTGATAGAGCGGATGATGAGCGGAGTGGGGGAAAAGGCAGGGTTTAAATAAGGAGTTACTCTGGGTTCGTCCCAAAGGGAGCGGATGGAGCTAGGATTTTGCCGATGGAAGTTGGTGACAAGTTGGTCGGCATGAATGTGAGCCGAGGGTTCCCATGAGTCATGGGCCTCGGAGAAGCCCTTCCATCTGACCAAATATTGCAGTTGATTGCGCCTGCGTCGTGACCCTAGAATTTGCTCCACTTCCCACTCCGGTTCTCCATCGATCAGATCAGGGGAAGGTTCCGTAAAGTTCGGACCATGCTCGGGTGTTTCCTTGAAAGGGGTGAGAAGGGAAGCATGGAAGACGTTATGTATCTTCCATTGTGGAGGGAGCTTGAGGCGGTAAGAGGTGTGTGAAATGGCAGCGGTGACTAGGAAGGGGCCGTAACGCCTTGGGGATAGTTTGGCAGATGGATGGGTGGTGTGAAGGTTCCTGGCCTCGAGCCAGACTCTATCTCCGACACAGTAAGGGGTGAAACAAGTGTGGGACCTAGTCATAAGGTCCTGTGAGCGCTTGATAGCGTCTTGTGCCTGCTGGCGTGCTTCCTTTATCTGCTGCATGCGCTGGTCAACAGAGGGGACAGTGGAGAAGTGGAAGGTTTGGTGAACACGTGGGGTGTGTCCCATGAGGAGGTCGAAGGGGGTCTTCTTGGTGGTAGAACTGGGCCAGGAGTTGTGTGCGAATTGTGCAAGGGGGAGCCAGGATGCCCAGTCGTCCTGTTTGTAATTGGTGAAGATGCGGAGATACTGTTCTAGCCATTGGTTAGTGCGTTCCGATTGGCCGTCAGTTTGGGGGTGGTAAGCGGTACTAATGTTCTGATCGATGTGTAGTAATTTGCAAAGTTCTTTGGTAAATGCGGAAGTGAAACGAGGGTCTCTGTCCGAAATGATGCGTTTGGGAAGTCCATAATGGGGAAGTACATAAGTAGCGTAAAGTAATGCTGTTTTTTCAGCGTCTATGGTTTCGTTGCAGGGGATGAATATGGAGGCTTTGGAGCAGTCGTGGTCCGTGATTGTAAGTATAGTATCGTAGTTGGAGGATAGGGGGAGCTTTGTAATGAAGTCCAAGGCAATGGTTTCGAAAGGAAGGGAATGGGGGTCTGTGGCAATGGGGTAGAGCGGTGGCTTTGGGTTGGTAGGGTTATTTTTGCGTGATTGACAGGTGGCGCAGCCCTTGATGTAGTTGGTGACGGAGATTTTCATGTTTGGCCACCAGTAATCGCGTGAGATAGCCCAAAGGGTCTTGGAAATTCCGGGGTGTCCGGCTGTGAGAGAGTCGTGGTATAGGGAAATTACCCCCCTCCTTAGATTGTCATTTTCCATGATGACAAGGCGTGAACCGTTCCAGAAAAAGCCCTCCTTCTGAGTGAGGTTGTGAGAGAGCGTCCATCTAGAGAGAAGGTCCGGCTGCTTGAGTTGGTGGGCTCGAGCGCGATCATCGAGAGAGGAGGAGAGGGCACCATTGACAAAGAGCGAAGGGGGGAGGACAGTGACTTGGTCATTGTCCGCTGAACCATCATAGAAGTCGGGGCGCCTGGAAAGAGCGTCAGCCTTGTTGGAGGCTCCAGGCTGGTGAACGAGGGTGAAATGGTAATCTGCCAGTTTGGGGAGGTATCTGGCAATGCGACGATTAATACGTTGGGGGTTACGGTAGTATTGGAGGTTCTTGTGATCAGTGAGGACGGTGATGGGATGGGGGGATCCTGCTAGGAGGTGACGCCAGTTCTCCAGGCCACGAACGACGGCCAGGAGTTCTCTGTCATGGATATCATAGTTCCGTTCTGCCTCAGTGAACGTCTTTGAGTGGAAGCCGATGGCGCGGGATTTCCCCCTATGGTCCTTCTGAGAAAGGATCGCCCCAGTGGCGAATGCGGAGGCATCGACTTCTAGTTGGAAGGGTTTAGACATGTCTGGCTGGGAAAGGGCAGGATCGGAGAGTACGTGGGAGATGAGGGTGTCGAGGGCGTGGTGACATTCGGGAGTCCATCGGAATGGGGTCTCCTTCTTCAGGAGTGCGGTAATAGGGCGGGCGATGTTGGCAAAGTTCGGGATGAAGGGGCGTTGGTATCCTAAGACACCCAATGTGCTTCTGACCTCTTTGAGGGTTTTGAGGTCACGTGGCCAGTCACGGAGGCCATCTGCTTTGACCGGGTCAATCTTGATCTGGTCACCATCTACGATGATGCCGAGGTATTCGATGCGGGGTTGTTCGAAGGCGCACTTGGAGGGTTTGAGGAAGTAGGATTCGACTTCTAGGAGGTCGAGGACTTCATGGACAATGGTGCGGTGGCGTGATAGGTCGTCATGAGTAGCGATGAGGATGTCATCCATGTAGATGAAGAGTTCCTTGGGGTATTTATCCTTGAGGTGGCGGAACATGCGGTTCATGGTGCGGGAGAAGGTAGCGGGGGAATTGGTGAGGCCGAAGAACATGACACGAGGTTGAAAGAGGCCGAAGGGTGTTTTGAATGCGGCCTTCCACTGGTCTTCTTCTTTGATGCGGATGTTGTTATAGCCCCAGCGGATATCGAACTTGGTGAAGATCTTCTTCCCCTGGAGCTGTTCGAGGATGGTGTTAATCAGTGGGAGAGGGTACGTGTCGCGGATGGTCCATGAGTTGAGGGGTTTGTAGTCTTGAGTGGGGCGTAGCTTACCATCCTTCTTTTTTACGAAGAAGAAGGAGGAGGCATAGGGGGAGTTAGATTCGACGATGTAGCCTTTCTCCAAGTGTTCCTTAATAAACTCCTTGGTGACTTCTTCTTCGACCGGGGTGAGGGGGTATACTTTACAATTGATGGTGGCGGGGGCGTCTGGTTTGAGGGTGATGGCATGGTCATCTTCTCTGGCAGGGGGGAAGCGTTGTGCAGCTTTCTCGGAGAAGACTGTAGCATGATGCTGGTACTCGGAGGGAATGTCGGTCGCTGGTGGGGTTTTAGAGGCGATGGCCTTCTCAGCCCATTTCTGAGCGATGCTGTTGATCTGGGGGTGGACGCGTTTGTGATAAGAGACGGAGTGGAGTGCGAGGTCCCCTCCTTCAAGGGTGTTGGTAGTCCAGTCAATTCTGGGGTTGAATCGTTTAAACCATGGGTGACCTAGGATGAGGCGGTCGTGTCCGAGGTTGGCGATGTATAAGGGCATTCTTACTGCTTGTGCCCCTTGGTTGATAACGAGGTAGGTGAGGTGGGTAATGGAGCCCGCTTGGTTGAGGGTTCCGTCCACGTTGTGGACGAGGCGGGGGGTGCGTAGTTCTTGTGTCCCAAGGTGTAACTTTGAGACGGTGCGAGTGTCGATGAAATTGTTGGTTGCCCCACTATCAAGGAGGACTTCTACTTCAGCCTTTCCGTGCCACATGTAAATTTGAACGGGGATTGTCATTGAATCGTTCTTCGTACTATACATGGTGCTAATGGTTGCCTTGCTCTCGGCTGTTAGAGTTCGGCATCGTGAAAATCCTGGTCATCCAGGTATTCTCCTCGCTCTTCTTCGGTCATGCTGGCTATGATAGCCGCAATCTGTTGAGCCTTGGTTTTCTTGGGGACGCTGGTAGAGGGAGTGGTGGAAGCAGTGGTGGAAGCGGTGGTAGAGGGGGCAGTGGTGGACGAAGTGGAGGTGGTGCGAGCACTGGAGGTGCTCTGGCGCTGGGGGCATTCACGGGACATATGTCCCTGACGACGACAACGGAAGCAGCGTCCTTCTTTTGCTAGCTTCTCGCGTTCTTCTGGGGTAAGCTTCTTGAGCTTTTGGGGGGTGCTGGTGGTGGTATCTACGTCCATGGGGACGATGCCATGGTTGTGGGACTGGGTGTGACGGGGTTGTGTGGTGTGCGAGGTAGACTGGAACGGGATTCTTTTCTTGCTGAGGAGGAGGTTAGAGTTGCGCAGCTCACGCGTTCGCTCTACTTCTCTTCGTGCTGCATTCTTCCACTCGTCCATGGTGACAGGCCAGGTATCCCTATAGAGGACACGACGGTGGATGGACTCTTCGAGTCCGGCTTTGAACTGGGCGATGGTGCCCTTGGCAGTGGGTTCCCATTCAGCAGCGGTGGTGAGCCGCTCGAAGGTGGCGATGTAAGTGTCAATGTCGAGGTCCTTCATGCGAAGGTTCATAAGTTTCTGATAGGCCGATTGGGCGCGGGTGGAGTCGGCCCAGGCACTCTTGAAGTCAGCCTCGAAGGCGTCCCATAGAACTTCGTCAGTGCGGGCAATGGGGGTGGTAGAGTTTTTGACTTTAGCGATGAGGCCTTTTTCTTGGGCCTCCACCCAGTCAGCGACGAGGGGTCCCTGGATATAAGACAGGGCGGTGAGGACACGCAGGTAGGGTTGCGCCATGATGTCGATGTTGTCATTGAGGGCCCAGTAGCGATGGAACTGGCTGAGGAAGGTGCCGCTGAGGGTGCGGTCACCAGTGAAGGTGTTTGGAGCGACTGATCGGAGTGCTCCCGATGTGATGGTGCGGGTGGTCATGGTGGTAGAGACTGTGACTGGTGCGGTGGTTATGGGTGGCACAGGTGGAGTGGTGGTAGTGGGTGCTGTGACAGGAGTGGGGACGCGTGGAATAGAGGGAAGAGCCGGTGGTTCGATGGTGGGGAGTGCGTTGTCTGGGTTATCGGGGTCGGTGGGTAAATACCAGCCAAGTCCTAGGTCGTGGTCTGCTGGGTCTGCTGGGACAGCGTGTGCTGGAGAGGCGAAGAAGTTTGCGCCTTCTCTGGTGAGTGGGTACCAATGGTGGTTGATGAATTCAACCGGGACTGCCTTTCCGTCGTGATTAAGGTAATATCCTCCTTGTGGATCGCTAGGGAAAGTAGACCAGTAGGCGGAGCCAACGATGTGGGCAGGGAGATCTGCTCTGAGGCGACGGGGTACTCTGGTGGGGTGAACGGGGTCTAAGGTGATGAATAGACTAGCCACGGTGTTTTCAGGGTGCTGTGGGTCGATGGGTATGGGGGAGCAGCAAGCGGAGTTACTGCAACAAGGTAGAAGAGTCTTGTCTTATGTTAAGGCCTAGCGGGGCCTTACTGTGCGACATGCACCGAGGGTACGAGGGGCAAGGACAGGGTACAAGGACGAGGTGCTTGGTAAATAGTAACCAAGGCCAAGGGGGTTCTAAGAGACGAAGGTCCGCGAGGGACGACCAAGGAGCGAGGGTTCGGAGGGTAAGTCGATGGACTTAGTGACAAGGTACAAGGGACTTCGGTCAGACAGCCGAAGTACGAGGGACTAAGTCGAGCGACTTAGGGTCTGTGTGTGCGCGTTGTTATAGCACAAGCGCAAAGCTTCGAGGTGGCTCCCAACTAAGGGAAGGCCAACAGTGGTGATGAGACGACGAGAAGAGCACACAGTAGAGGAGTAAACAAGTCTGGTATTCGCTAGTATAATAAACGAAGACAAGACTGAGGAATAAGCGGGTACATGGTCAGGCTTATATAGGTCTCTACTCCGGGTTCGTCCCATGAAGGGGATACTAAAAGGGGAACAAAGGCAACACGAATGGGGAAGGAGAAGAAAAGGGAATAAAGGGAAGTACCGAAGGGGAAGGGCAAGGAAGGGGACTCGGAGTAAGGAAGCGTACATGGTAGTGAGTCAACAGGTTAGTACTCCGAGGGGAAGCCGGTATGGGTCAAAGTGATATAGTAAAAAAGGAAAAATAAGTCCGTGGTGAGCCGGATCACGACAGTGCCACTGTCTCAACTACCTTGTATTTCAGCTATGGTTTCCCTTTGGACCACCTTCATGTGACCATTCTAACTCATATATATGTTCTTGCACCTTTCCTTGTGTATTCTGACCTTGTTTCTTGATGATGTGCCGATTGATATTCTATGATATTCTACCATATTCTACTTACAAATTATGGTACTGTGTAATGCCTTGCCTAGTCATGTGCTTGACTTAAGCACAATCTGTAGATGAGGTGAATGTAATTGGTACTAAGTCAAATGTAGAGGTGACTCCCTCAATACAATGACAGGGTTAGTGGTGGATCTTCTAAGTCACACCAACCCAATGAGCTTGACTTGTCTTCACACAAGGAGTATGAGATGGTGGCTCAACAGCACACCTAAAGAGACAAGTAGAGAATAGAGGATTTGAGTGTGAAAAGCAATGGCAATTTGAAGAAGACCAAGATGGTGAGTCTTGGTCTTTAATGACTACTACTTATACAATTATGAGGTCACTTTAAAGTGCCTCTCCAACCTGTGCTATCCTATTGCAATAGTAGCTTGAACCCTACTATGGCGATCCTAGGAATCACTCAGCAATCATATGCAATCACCGAGTGCTGACTGATATGATGAGTCCATGACTAATTACTACTTACTACTATAGCTATAATAAGTAAGTAAGAGTCCACACATGATGGTAACACAACTACTACTTGTCCAATAATACCAATGGCCTGAAGGCCTGACCATGACATCACCCCCTTTTCAAGGAGCAGTGCCCATGCTGTGCTCTGGCCTTGACCAATTCCTTGTACCTTGTCCTAGTGTCGTGATCTGGCTCACCACAGACTTATTTTTCCTTTTACTATATTGCTTTGACTCATCTTTCTTGTCTAACTCATGTTATATCATGGTAGGGATGTTCACCCGATGTGGGTTAAGTTGATCTACTAAGATGCTGCACTAAGGGTCTGGTTCTGGTTGTTTTAAGGGAAGTTCTGAGGAGGAACTTCAGTGAAGATGTATGAGTTGAAAGGTCAGCCTAAGCCAATAGTGGAACTTAGGATCTTTCAGTGAGAGGAGAGGGTTCATTTGGTGAGATATGGAGTATTCAACAGTCTTTGATTGCTTGAGTACCATAGAGTACAAAAAGTCAAGTCTAAGGCTACTACTACCTGGTGAGCCTGTATTTATAGTAAAGAAAGAGGGATCCTAGGATAGAATGATAATGGCATCCTAGGATCAAGTCATCGAGCAATCACAATAAGAACAATAAGAACTGCGGAGCGCAGCTTTGCAGTAATCATATGTAAGATGTGAAACAAAAGATATAAGTGAAACAATAGCCCCCTAGCAATGGGCTAGAGTTGTCATGACTCATATGAGAAGTAAAGAGTCACCATAACTCTTATGAGAACAAAACAAAGTAATGAGTCACCATGACTCATATGAGAACAACCACGTGAGAAGAAGGTAAAAGGTGTCATGTGTCCTAAGGCATTTAAGGAAAAGGAATTAAAATAGGCAGTGTCATAATGTTACGTCACGGTAGGGACGTTCACCCGATGTGGGTTAAGTCTACTGAGACGCTGCACTAAGGGGTCTGGTTCTGGTTGTCAAGGGAAGTTCCGAAGAGGAACTTCAGTGAAGATGTACAAGTTGAAGAGTCAGCCTAAGCCAATAGTGGAACTTAGGATTCTTCAGTGAGAGGAGAGTTCGGTGAGAGATGGAGTATTCACAGTCTTCGATTGCTCGAGTACCGTAGGATACAAAAAGTCAAGTCTAAGGCTACAAGCTACCTAGCAAGCTTGACTTTATAGTAAAGAGGGATCCTAGTACTGAGTCATAACGGTGTACTAGGATCGAGTCATCCAAACAATAAGTAACTGCGGCGCAGTCCGCAGTACGTATGAAACACGTCTGAAACAAAAGATAGAAAGCCCCTTGACAACAGGCTAAAGTCACTATGACTTGTATGAGAAATAAGTAAAGAGTCACTATGACTCTTATGAGAATGGTCATGTGAGACAAGAGAAAACAAGAAAGAAAAGAAATTGAGTTGTATCGTAACACAGCCCCCCGTTTAGGCGCAAAGTTACTCCAGACTTTGCCTTACAAGCCCATCAGGTTGTCATTCCAGTAGAGGTCATAGTCAACCTCATTGTTGTCCCAATTCTCCTTCTCTTCCTCATCGCCCATCTTGTTGCACCTGTGACACTTGACGAACCCCCAGCTGCCCGTGTGGCGACAAAAGGGGCATTGTTCGTAAAGGGGACACTCGAGCTCACCGTGGTGCTTTCCGACCTTCCCACACTTCCCGCATGACTCCGGGGTCCACTCCTCTCTATCCAGCAACCCGATACACTCCAAGAGCGTCATCTTCTTCTGGCTGCTTGGTCCAACCTCTACATGAGGCTCCGGGGTTTGCTCCCTTTCGTCCGTCTCTTGCTGGACTGTGGAGGTGGTGATGCGGATGCGAAGGGCTCCTCTCTCCTCCCTCTTCTTCTGCTGCTTGCGCTTCTTGGGGCACTCCTGAACTTTGTGCCCGCGCTTCTTGCAGTGGTAACACTTGGGCAACAACTTGCCCTCTTCGTCATGGAGGATGGGCATCTCAGCCCGGCGGGAGGTACGTGGGTCGACAGGGAGTGGTTCAGGGGAGTACCGGTAACGGGTCGGAAGGCGGTATTCACGGTTGAAGGACGCGTGGATGACTCGACAAGCGTCAGCCATCTCCAACCTAGTCTTGCAGGCTTCGTACTCGCGCTCCACCAGTACTAGCTCCCTCATGATCTCGCTGACCTTGTGCTGGGCGTTGCGCAACAGGCCATTGAGCGTGTTCTTCAACTCCCGCTTTGCCCTAAAGCGGTTAATCTCCCTGGTCAGACGGGGGTCGTCGATTTCTTGGAGGGCACGGTTCACCACAAACTCCATCTCATGGTTCCGCGCCAACTGTCTCCAAAGGGCCTCTGTCATGAGCCCGTAGTTCTTCGCTCTCCTTCCTACCTGCACCTCTATGGTGTGTTTCTCCTGTCCCTCCCCAAGGGTCCCCGTTACCATCGTTTCATCCAGTGAGTAGGTGATGAATGTAGCCAAGACTATTCTTGGCTTGGTGCGGTCCAGCCCAAAGTGGGGGTTGGCGACGTAGATGGGGTAAAACAAACAGGAGTGGGGGTCGTTATGGATGTAGCCAAGGGGTGGAGTATACTCAGCTTCCTTGACTGGAAGCTCAGGGAGCTCGGTGGCTCCGTCATCACTGCTCCACGATTGGAACACTCCGGATAGCCAGCTGAGGAGTAAGAGGGATGGTGCCCTCAGAGCGGGTGTCGGCGACCGATGCGGGAGGCAATGAGGTAGGGAGTTGGAGCATTGGCACAAGGCTGGTGGGAGCAGAAGTAGTGGACATCGTATGAAGAGATAAAGCAGTGTGTGGAAGGGGATGGGGTTCCTCTGTTGTTTTGGCCCATCTTATATACATTTTACGGGCTTTTGACTTGTTTGTTCCCTTCCTGGCTTTAAACTCTGCTATCAGTTGGTCCGCATGGACATCTTCTGCTTTCTCCCATGAACTGTCACTCGTGGGATAGCCTTTCCACTTGATTAGGTAGTGGAGCTTGCGCCCTTTCCCACATTGCTGCGCATCTAGAATCTTCTCGACTTCGTACTCGGGTTCTTCATTGATGATATCAGGAGGCGGCCGGGTATAGTTCGGCCCGTGGAACTCCGTTTCCTTATAAGGTGTTAGAAGGTTCGCGTGAAACACGTTATGAATCTTCCACTGTCTTGGCAGTTCCACGCGGTACACCGCTTCTGATAGCTGTTTCATCACTTTGAAGGGTCCGTGCCGCTTCGGCCCAAGTTTAGCCACTGGGTACAGGGTCTTCAAGTTGGTTCCCTCGATCCATACTTGATCTCCCTCTTTGTACGGTTGGAACTTCTTGTTCCCTTGGTGCACAATGGCCATCATCTTCTGCGCTTTGATGATGTTTTCGTGGCCGTCTGTTCGTGCCTTTTCTATGGCTGTAAGCCGTTCTTCAACCGAGGGAACCTTGCTTTTGGTTCCAAATTCAAGTCTCGGTGTGTACCCTATGAGCATTTTGTAGGGGGTCTTTCGGGTGGTGGAGTTCGGCCACTGGTTATGCGTGAATTCCGCCATTGGCAGGTACTTGTGCCAATCGTCTTGCCTTTCATCGCACCAGAATCGAAGATACTGTTCAAGCCATTGGTTTGTCCTTTCTGACTGGCCATTAGTTCTTGGGTGGTATGCCGTGCTGATGTTCTGGTGTATCTTCAACGCTTCGCACAGGCCTTTGGCGAAGTGTGACGTAAATCGGGTATCTCGGTCAGAGATAATCTTCTTCGGGGCACCGAATCGGGTGTACACGTGTTTCAGGTAGAGTTCTGCTACCCCTTCCGCAGTAATTGTCTCTTGGCAGGGTATAAATACCGCCGCTTTACTGCAATCATGATCCGTAACTGTAAGGATCATGTCGTATTTGCCCGAAAGTGGCAACTTCGTGATGAAGTCCATGGCGACTGTCTCGAATGGCAAAGAGTTTTCTGGAGCGATAGGGATCATAGCTGGTTTTAGTGGCTGCGTGTTGATTTTGTTTGCTTGGCACACTGCGCATCCCTTTACGTATTGCTCCACATCTTCTTTCATCTTTGGCCACCAGAAGTCCCGTTTTGCCAGGGCGTACGTGTTTGTGATTCCTGGGTGTCCGGCTGATGGGGTATCATGGTAAAAGCGAATTACCCCCCTCTTCAGATCGTTGTCTCCGGCAACGACGATCCGGTCTGTATCGTTTTCGATCTTCCACCAAATTCCGACTAGTTTGGTGAGAACGTAGGTGTTTGACCATTTCTTGAGCACTTCCTGGCTCCTTTTGTTCGTCTGCTGGTCCTCTTCCACCTGGTCTTGAAGGGATTGGTATTTGCGATGGTTTACCGTTGCACTATAGTGCTCCCTTTCCTTCTGGTTGCTGGGGTTATAATATTCTGACCCCATCATTCGTGCGAAGCTGAACAAGCTAGGTGGTAGGACCACCAATGCCTTGTTATCTTCTTCGCCTTGTTCGTAGTCCGGGCATCGTGACAATGTGTCCACCCGACCATTCTTCTTCCCAGCTATGTGAACCAATTCGAAGTCGTATTCCATGAGTTCCGCATGCCATCTTGCCACTCTTCTATTGTGGTCTCCTGGATTCTTCCAGTACAATAGGTTGGCGTGATCTGTATGCACCTTTACTTTGAACGCTGGTTGGTGCAGGAAATGTCTCCAATGTCGGAACATTTCCACAAGGGCCAAGAGCTCCTTGTTATATACGTTGTAGTTTCTTTGGGCATCGTTCATGGTTTTTGAAAAGAATGCTACTGGGTGGAGCACTCCTTGTTCATTTCATTGCATTAGGACGGCTCCTATTGCATAATTTGACGCATCAACTTCAACTTCGAATGGTTTCTTCTGGTCTGGTTGTATCAAAACCGGTTCTTCATATATTCGCTTCTTTAGTGTTTTAAAAGCGCTTTCTTCCTTTGGCCCCCAGTTCCATTGAACACCTTTCTTTAGTTGGTCGTTCAGTGCCTTTGCAATAAAGGAAAATCCACGGATAAATCGCCTATAGAAGTTGCAGAATCCAAGGAAAGCCTGAATATCTTTTGTGGTTTTTGGTGTTTTCCATTCTGTGACTCCAGCAACTTTTACTGGATCCATGGTGACGGTTCCTTTCTCTAGGATTACTCCTAGGAATTCAATGCGTTCTACCTCAAAAAGGCACTTGCTAGGCTTCAGGTACAGGTCTAGCTTTTGAAGGCGCTCGAGGACTTTGCTAACCAACTTGCAGTGTTCTTCTTCATCCTTCTTCGTTGCAATAAGGATGTCGTCCATATAGATGATTACTTGACCGGTTGCTGTAAGGTCATTAAACTGTGTATTCATCATTCGTTGGAACACTGCAGGGGCATTTTTCAGTCTGAACGGCATTACTGTTGGTTCAAATAGTCCTAGGTTTGTTTTGAAGGCAGCTTTCGGCTCATCACCTTCTCGGAAGCGAATATTGTTGTATCCTGCTCGCACATCCATTTTGGTGAACAACCTGGCATCCTTCACCTTATCCACTAGTTCCTGTATTAGAGGCAACGGATATCGATTGGGGATTGTGAAGGAGTTCAGTTTCCGGTAGTCCACTACTGGACGAAGTTTCCCGTCTTTCTTTCCGACAAAGAAGAATGGTGATGAGTACTGTGATTTTGATGGACGAATATAGCCCTTGTCCAAGTTATCTTTGATATATTCATCGAGCTTTTCTTGCTCGCCTTTAGATAACAGGTATATTTTGCAGTCTAGAGTTTTTGGGGCATCCTCCATAAAATCAATAGCAATATCCCATGGTTGGTGTTCAGGATACTGCTTCGCCTCTTCTTCAGAAAAGACCTTCTTCCATTTGTGGTAGTGTTTCGGGACTACCTGATCCCAGGTTTTCTCTTCTTTCGGCAGTGCTTTTACTGCCATTTCGGTTGACGTCGAGCTTCTTTTGAGGATTTCTTCATCCATTCGGTGGACAAAGAGTTCTTCCCCAGGGGTGCATAATGATGCAGCCTTCTTGATCCATGCATCTCGTATGCGGATCACTTCTGCATCCGTTGTGCATGAAAGGGTCTTGATGACAAGTGGTTGCATGCTTTCATCAAGGGTCGCGCTTCTCCAATCGATCAATGGCTGGAAGGCAGCGAGCCACAGGTACCCTAACACCATCTCGTCATCTCCTAGATTTGTGATGAGGAATCTCATGTTCTGTTTCTTCTCCCCAGTCCGGACTTGCAGGTCAACGTAGTACTTGATGATTCCTGACTTATTCTGGGTCCCGTCAATGTTCCACACAATGCGGGGTCGTGGCAGCTTTAGTTTGCCAATCTTCATTCTTTTCAGGAGCTTGAAGTCGATAAAGTTGTCCATGGCTCCTGAATCCACAAGAACTTTTCTTTCGGCCGTTGTGTGTGAAGTTTGTATCAGAGTTGGGATTTGGAGACTTCGATATTTACAAACAAACACATCTTTAAACTGTAACGCACATGCCATGGCCACCGGGTTTGTGCGTTTTAAAAATCCTCCCTGTGCTCTTCTGCCCAAGCCTCTTTGATCATTGCATATTTCTCCTTGGTTGAGAGGCTTTTAATGAGGGAAGATCGCACATCAGTAGGGGTGGATCCAGTCTCGGACTCTTCTTCCAATTCTTCCTCTGGTTCGCTTTCTTCAGCCTTGGCCTTGTGAGTCTTCTGAGGTGGTTTCTTGTCCTTCTGCTTGTCTGGACAGTTGCGGGAGAGGTGTCCTTGTTTGTTGCATGTGTAGCAACGGCCTTCTTTCTTCTGGACTTCAATGTCCGGTTTCTCTTTTGCAGTGGTTGCCGCTGCTCTTCCTTGTGTCCCTTTGTTGTAATTGGAACGAGAGCGGTCAGCACGTGTGTCCATTGCATCTGAAGCAGGGGCTGGCATCTTAATGCCCAGCATCTTCGCCAATTGGGCAGGGTTCATCTTTCCTGCTCCCTTCTTCCTTGGAGTTTCTTTGTTAATCCCCCGAATATTCTGGACTGCGGTGTTGTCTGAGTGGTACTGGCGCACTCTGTCGGCCCATCCTCTGAAATCCAGAGGGCGTACCACCTTATAGACGTGATCCATCATGCGGTAAGGAAGTTTTGATGCAAATAAGGAGAGTGTCGACTGAGCATCCAATGGGTACATTGCTTCTACAGCAAGGGATTCAAACTGGGCGATAAATGCATCCACCTCATTTGGTATGAATGAGAGGTGGCGCAGTTTATCTTCTGCCCGTTCCCTTGCTCCCGTATCCTGGAATGCTTGTTTAAAGCCTTGAGACACTGCTGTCCAGTAAAATTCATCATTCGGGAGTCTTCCATTGTTTATTTCCGCAAGGATCCAGTTGGTCCATCTCTTGACCCAGTCCTTTACGTTTGGTCCTTTTATGAAGTTGAGTAGCAGGGCCGCTCGTTTCATAGGTATCGCCATTTGTTCAGCGTCCAAATTCATGATGCGATACAGGTTGAATTCCTGCATGAATTGGTCCGCAAGCGATCGGGTACCATCAAAGTCAGTTGGGGGGTTTCCTTCAAGTTTGCCGTTTGCCGCTCCTGGGCCTGGGCCGGCACCTGCCCCGCCTCCAACAGGGGCACCACCGGGAGGGGGTCCTCCACCTCTGGGCACACCTCCGCCTGCTAGGGCACCTCTGCCTCCAGGTGCGCCCCCACCTCCTGGGGGGCCACCTCCTGGCGGTCCGCTTCCTCCTGGTGGTCCTGGGGGCCCGCCTCTGGAGGGACCACTTCCTGCTGCCGTAGTGCTAGCAGGGGGGTTTCCGCTTCCTGTTCCTGTCCCCTTTGTGAAGAATGTTTGTACTGTAGATGGGGGGATAGCTGTCGTTGTTGCGGTTGCAGCTGTGGTGGTCGTCTGTGTTGCCATTGGAGAACTTTTTGTATCACGTCTCTTAGCGGTTGGCATGGTATGCTGGCCTGCCTTCAATGGTGTATCTTCTGGTGGAATCGCTGATACTGTCGTTGGTCTGATCGATCTTCTTCCCAGGTTATACAGGGAGGGGACTGGTTGAGTAGCTGTCCAACACCTAGTCCTACTGTCTCGCTGTATGAAGTACCACTGCTCGGTACTTTCTTCGTATTCGATGGCGAGGTATGCTGTGCTGAGTATGTTGTATACCCAATAACGTTCTTCGCCGTCGATTTCCTGCCAAAGGGCTGCTCCTTTTACATGGCCAGGAACTTCGTCTTCTGTTCTCCTCTCAATGGGAAATGGTTTGAATCTGAGGATTGATCAGGATTCAGAAATTCTTCGTCCCTTAGCCAGAGTGGCAATAGGTTCGATAGACTTGACTTAATGTTACGTCATGGTAGGGACGTTCACCCGATGTGGGTTAAGTCTACTGAGACGCTGCACTAAGGGGTCTGGTTCTGGTTGTCAAGGGAAGTTCCAAAGAGGAACTTCAGTGAAGATGTACAAGTTGAAGAGTCAGCCTAAGCCAATAGTGGAACTTAGGATTCTTCAGTGAGAGGAGAGTTCGGTGAGATATGGAGTATTCACAGTCTTCAATTGCTCAAGTACCATAGAGTACAAAAAGTCAAGTCTAAGGCTACAAGCTACCTAGCAAGCCTGACTTTATAGTAAATGGGGATCCTAGTACTGAGTCACAATGGCGTACTAGGATCGAGTCATCCAGACAATAAGTAACTGTGGCGCAGTCCGCAGTATGTATGAAACGAGTCTGAAACAAAAGATGCAAGCCCCTTGACAACAGGCTAAAGTCACTATGACTTGTATGAGAAATAAGTAAAGAGTCACTATGACTCTTGTGAGATCGGTCACATGAGACAAATAGAGACAAAGAAAGAAAGAAATTGAGTCGTATCATAACAGTAAGCGAGCATCGGCCCTGGACTATGTAGGCATATCTGGCCAAGCAAGGGAGGTGCATAGTGTCCATATACATCTTCGCAAATAGTGGGGCTGGCATAGCAACCACTGGTGGTATGACTATCTGGCAGGTTTAGTGTACTTGACAGACATGGCATGTGCAGATGTGCCAGGCAATATCGTGACCTATGAATGGCCACCAGTATTGCTCCATAACCAGGGCCCTTGTAGTGTAGAACCCATGGTGCCCAATATCATAGTGGGCCACCTTGATTGCTTCAAGCTGCTGATGCTTGTATAAGACCCGCTTGTGTGCGCCTTGCAGATCGTGCTTCCAGAGTATGCCATCATCGATAAAGAAGCGAGCCACGAACCTTACTAGCTGGATGTATTCTTGCTCAGGCAGGTCGGCCAGTCGCTCTATGAAGGTTAGCCAGTCGTGTGCCATCTCCAGTCACTTGTCTGCTTGGGCTGTGGCTGGACTTCTCGGCACTAGATTGTAATTTGGCTTGGTAAAGAGTGCTTTGTCAATGTTAGCCAGGTGTATAACTGTCTCAGCTGTTAGGGTATGCATGAGTTGGGCCAATAGCAGTGCTGGGGTTGGGCAATTAATCATATGTACAAATCCATAAAGGTGGTCTATCCAGTCTTCAAAGTCTTCTTCATCGTCACTGTCACTTAGGTCTTTGGCCTGTGGTGGTTGGCATGAGAGGCCATCAGGCCTATGCTGCTTGCCTGGGACATGTCATAGCTCAAAGTGGAAGGTGAGAATGGAAACTATCCAGTGATTCATACTGGCTGAGGGGGAGACATTGGGATTGTTCAGCATCCCCTTGATGTAGCAGGCATCCACTTCTATGGTTAGGTTCCAGACACCAACCAAATATATTTTGTAGGCGTGAAGCACACAGTAGAGGCCATAGAGCTCTAGTTTTGGCTGGGAGAAGCAGCGCTCTCTGTCATTAAGTAGTAAGGAACCAAAGCGAGCAAAGTAGTGCTTCTTTGGCATATTGGGGTCAGCCTGATAAAGGTAAAAGCCAACCGTGATCTGTGAAGTGTTAACTGCAAGTATAACTGGTGAGGCTGAGGTGTAGTCTATCGGCCGAAGGGCCAGTGAACTCAAGAGTGCCTGTTTCAAATCTTCCTGGGCTGCCAGTTGCGCTTCGCCAAACTCAAAGGTGACGCCCTTGTGTGTGAGGTGAACAAGAGCGTTTGCACGCTTTGTGAAATTTTGGATGAATATCCGGCACACTCCAATAGTGCTGAGGAAAGCACAGACTTCAGATAGGTCCTTACGGGGACCCCACTTTACTATCTTGTCCACCTATGCAGGTTCAGGTAATCGGCCGATTGGTGTACAATGGTGTCTGACTGTTGTGATCTCTTCAGCACAAAGTGTGAACTTGTACCCACTGAAGGTACTGCCTGAGTATTTGATGCGCTGCACAACACAGTTAATGCCTTGAAGGTGCTCCCATACAAATCTACGAATGCCTGGATTTTCTGGGATGTGCTCCTCAGTACCATCAGCTAGTAAGTACCTATCAGCCGGCCCACAGATCAGCACATCGTCTATGTAGGGAACTGTGGTTTCAGGTATTTCAGGCTGAAGGATGTAGGTGACATCGTTGTGAAATATAGGAACCAAGTTGGTCCAACCCATAGGTAGGGTGACCAGTTGAAGCACTCCAAAGGGAGACTGAAATGTGGTTAGGTCACACGAGTTAGTCAAAATGCCTTGCTCATCATAGCTAACATAGAGGTCCAGCATTCCACTGCATGTGTGGCCAGTGAAGTGCTTGCCGATTTGATCAGTAAAGGGTGTGACCCCTACATGCTTGATGGTAACCTTGTTGAGCAGCTCTAGGCTGTGAACTATATGGAGTAATTTGCCATCCTTCTTGACCACACAGAACCAGCATGATCAGTAGGATGAATTTGATGGTTCATAAACTCCAGCATCAATCTTATTCTTGATAAGTTGGCAGACTTCGTCATAAATGCCTGGTGGAATTGGAATGTTATGCTGGGTCCATGGCTTATGTGGTACTGTTGGAATTTTGACTGGAGGGAAGAAATCTTCACAGAAATGGCCCCGCTCACTATTAGTCCAAGTGAAGGCTTGATTCTGTAGGCACATGAATTGGTGTATGAGCTTGCACTCTTCCACTAGGAGGAAGTTGCCCCTGTGGATGTGATCAAATTGCTCCTTACGCTCAGCCATGTATTGGCCAGTGGGCATGAAGTCGGCTGGTCTGGTGGGTAGCGGTGGTAGGTCTTGGAGGGGGTTGCCCTTGATCTCACAGATAATGCAGAATTAGCTTGGGAGTTCAGTTTTGATAGGGCAAATTTTGAGGGCTACAGGCTTGTATTTCTTGCCTGTGAAGATTGCAAGTGGTGCTTTGGTATCAAGGAATGAGACATAGGTTGAATTATTAGCAATAGGTGAAAGGCAATCTGGTTTCTAGTATGAGAGCGATAGAAGACATGAAGTTAGTTCAGGTGCATTGGAATCACAAAGGGAGACATAGGCAGCCATGATTTTGCAGTTGGTGGTATTGGCTGGTAATGGCACACAAGCTTTGACTGAGACTTGCTTTTCTTAGGGATTGTATTCTAGGGTGATTGTGAGCTCTCCTTGGTGAGGCACCAAATCTTCAATACTTAAAAATCCTCCTCTTGGGTCAGCTGGCTTTGCGGGACTTGGCATGTCAGCTTGTGCCATTCGGCAAAGTGGTAGCTTCCACACAGGATGTGTCGTGATCCGGCTCACCACGGACTTATTTTCTTTTACTATACCACCTTGACTCATACTTACTTCCCCTCGGAGTACTAACCTGTTGACTCATTACCATGTACGCCTTTCTACTCCGATTCTCCTTCTATCTCTTTCCCCTTTCGCGTCTCTTATTGTTCTCCTTTGATTCCCCCTTCTCCCCCTTTCCCCTTTTATGTTTCCTTTGTTCCCTTTCAGTATCCCCTTCATGGGATGGACCTGGAGTAGATACCTATATAAGCTTGACCGTGTATACGCTTATCCCTCAGTCTTGTCTTCGTTTATCATACTAGCGAATACCAGACCTGCTTATCCCTCCAACTGTGTGCTCCCTTCTCATCGTCTCATCACCACTGTCGGTCTTCCTTAGTTGGGAGCCACCTCGAAGCTTTGCGCTTGTGCTATAACAACGCGCACACACAGACCCTAAGTCGCTCGACTTAGTCCCTCGTACTTCGGCCGTCTGACCGAAGCCCCCTTGTACCTCGTCACTAAGTCCATCGACTTACCCCTCGAACCCTTGCTCCTTGGTCGTCCCTCGTGGACCCTCGTCTCTTAGAACTCCCTCGACCTTGGTTACTGTTTACCAAGCACCTCGTCTTGTACTCTGTCCTTGTCCCCTTGTACCCTCGGTGCACGTCGCACTGTAAGGCCCCGCTAGGCCTTAACAGGATGGTCGGCACTGTCACATGCTTGCTAGTGTTTAGGTCAAGGATAGTGATGGTCTGGTTCTCATCCCAATAGTTGCGGACCACTAACTGAGTCAAGATGTTGAAAGGCCAGCTGAGTAGTATGTCATAAGCCAGCGAGCAGAGGATGTGGACTTGGAGGTATAGTGTGATTTCGCCCACTAGGAATGGCACATTCCTGGCCAGGCCAAGTGATTGGTTGACACCACCATTGGCTGATACCATGTTGAGACGTATGGTCAGGTCATAGGGGAGTGCCAGAGTGTTACAGACTTCCTCTGTCATTGCGACTATCTGACAACCAGTGTTACGGTTGGCCGACCAGACTTAGTAAATATAAAAGTGATGTCGTGATCCAGAGTTTTGGACTCTTACTTACCAGTTGTGGCTACAGTAGTAAGTAGTAATTAGTCACGGACTTGTCGTATCAGTCAGCACTCAGCAATCACATGTGATTGCTGAGTGATTCCTAGGATCGGTGTAGTAGGGTTCAAGCTACTTACGCCATAGGATAGTTCAGTTTGAGAGGTGCTTTAAAGCCCTCATGGATTTGTATAAGTAGTAGTCACTAAAGACCAAGACATGCCATCTTGGTCTTCTTCAATTGCCATTGGTTTCCCAGATCGAATCCTCTTCTCTCTTCTCATCTCTCTCATCATCTTGTTATTCTATCACCTGATCCTTCATGTGCAGAGACAGATTGAAGTCTATTCAGACCAACATGACTTAGTAGATCCATTGATTGTCCCGTTGTCATATTGAGGAATTCGCCTCTATGTTTGGCTCATACCACGCTCACTGCTCCCTTGCCTAGAAACTGTTCAAGTTGAACAGACACCACAGCAAGGCGTAACAAGGTGGGATCAATGATACTGACCCTCACCTCTGGCATGAAGTTATCATGGCCTTTACATGAAGATTCTCCAACACACTAGAAAAAGAACAGGCCCAGGCAGCACTCAAGAAAGGGATATGGATGATCGGAGGAGATATTGATGTGTATGTGACCACCTTCAAAACCTTGGCACGGCAAGCTGGCTATTGCTTAGATTCTCCCCTCACACTTGACATCTTCACCAATGGACTACCAAAGGACATTTACGAAAAGGTCTTTACTATGGACGACCCGCAAACCTTCAAAGACTGGAAAGTAGCAGTAATGAAACAACAGCAGCAATACATCCATATGAGAGCTTGTCTTGACCAACATTGAGCCACCCAGGGAGGGTCAATGCAACCCTGTAGCAACAACCAATGCTGAGGAGGAGGGGGTCCTAACTGGAACCTCTCATGAGATCCCAATGCTATGGACACATCTGCAGACCACATTAGAGGACACCTCACTGGAGCTGAAGAAGTACTAGAAAGGTATCATTCCCAACAAGCCCCACAAGGAGGGTTTCACAAGCACAGAGGGCAAGGGCGAGACCTATCCAAAGTTACGTGTTATACTTGCGGAAAGAAAGGTCACATCAGCAGATATTGTCCGCAGCACACCTACAATTGGTGCACTGAAGCCAACTGATACAAACCAGAAGAGCAGCCCCTCCAGGCCTCACAGGCACAAATGCCTTGCGAACACACCACTAATTGGATGACAGGGGTGGCATCAGAACCAGATGAAGTAAAGGACCTTATCCTGAAGGATTTATAGAAACAGGAGGGTTTTCAGGATGCCTGAACCCATCAGCCTGGGTGAGGGCAGTCAATTGTAATTTGGTTATCATCACACGCTATTGATCTATAAAAGTTTCAGTTTTGAATTGCACGAATTACGCAATGGCTAACATAAGAGCATTGGTGGACTCGGGAGCCACCGACAATTTCATACAACCTGCATTCACAAAGAGAATGCACCTGGGTATACAACCCCTTAAATGACCCAAAAAGATATGGAACATAGACAATACAGAAAACAAAGCCAGGCTGATCACACACTTTATAGACTTGGACATCCAAACCAAAGGCATCCATCACACACTCTGGTTTCTTCTCACAGACATTGGGACAGAAGACATTGTGCTAGGGTACCCTTAGCTGGCTACCTACAAACCGCAAATGTCCTGGTGATACGCCACTATCAAAGAAGATGCCCTTCCCATTATCCTATGATCTATATACCCTGCAAGAGAACGACCTACCATCGCAGCAGCACTCACCGCTCACAAAAAGGAAGATATCATACAGCAACTAGAAGAAGGACCCGTTACCTTGTGAACCACATCAACAGAGCTTGCCATACAAGCACAACAGTATACACAGAAGGTGGAGTTACCTCCTGAGTACGCCTCATTCTCCAAACTATTTGACGAAGAAGCCTCTCATCGTTTTCCCCCTGCGTGGGCATGGGACCATGCAATTGAGTTGAAGCTAATGGCACCAGATGCCCTTGATTGCAAGGTCTACCCACTAATGCAGGACGAAGACAAGGCCCTACAGGCCTTTCTAATGGTGCAATTGGCAAAAGGATACATCTGCCCTTCTAAATCCCCATATGCATCTCCCTTCTTTTTTGTTAAAAAGAAGGACAGAAAACTACGCCCAGTACAGGACTATCAATGCATCAACAACATCACGATCTGTAACCAGTACCCCTTACCCCTTATCATGGACCTCATCACAGATCTAAGTAACACTCACATTTACACGAAGCTTGATGTAAGATAGGGATATAACAATGTCCACATCAAAGAGGGCAATGAAGGGAAGGCCACCTTTAAAACCAAATACGGCCTCTTTGAACCCACAGTCATGTTCTTTAGCCTTACCAACTCACCCACAATGTTTCAAACCATGATGAACCATATTTGCTGGGATGTCATCGCCAAACATGAACGATTGGGCACCACGATATATGTCTATATGGATGACATTGGTATCGCTACTCACATCGGTCACAGCCTTAATGAGCACATTATAGCGGTTCACAATGTGTTAGCCCTCTCAGCAGAACATAACCTCTATTACAAATTGGAGAAATGCCTCTTCCATGCACCTCAAATGGATTACCTGGGGGTAATCCTTGAAAAGGGGGTGACACACATGGACCCCATCAGAATTTTGGGCATCAAAGATTGGCCCACACCAACAAAAGTCAAGGATGTTTGCTCCTTCCTCAGCTTTTGCAACTTTTATTGCACCTTCATCTGAAACTTTGCCTCTCATGCCAAACCGCTCAACCAACTCATGAAGAAAGAAACTGAATGGCGATGGGGACCTGATGAAGAATGAGCATTCCAACAACTCAAGGACCTCATAACATCAGAGCCAGTACTGGCACATCCCAAGTTAAGTAAACCTTTCAAACTGGAAGTTGATGCCTCAGGGTTCGCAGTAGGAGCCATACTCTTGCAATACAAGACAGACAACAAAAGGCACCCCATTGGTTACTACTCATCTACACTCAACACCACCAAATGAAACTACAACATTTACAACCTAGAATTACTCGCCATCGTCAAGGCCTTCCAACACTGGAGGCCCTTGTTAGTGGGATCCCCCCATCGAACCAAAGTCTTCTCAGACCATCTGAACCTGCAATACTGGCAATCACCACAAAAGATCAGCTGATGTGTAGCCAGGGAAGTGTTAGAACTCTCTGAGTATGACTTTGAGATTCATCATATCAAGGGGAAAGCAAATGGCAGGGCAGACACATTGTCATGAAGGCCAGACTATGATCAAGGAGAATCAGACAATGAGAACGTCACAGTATTACCAGACGAAATTTTCATGTGAGCTATGGCAACACTCCACATCACAGGCCTCAACCCAGCAGACCACCAGGACAAAGCCATGATACAACCATGGGTAGATGGGCACAACCTGAAGAAGATCCAGGGGATCTAGTACAAGGATGGAGATCAATGGGTCATTATGAGTGGATTAGAAGACAAGAGAAGTATCATCCACACCCATCACGATCCCCCTGTTCATGGTCATCCAGGGATACGATGAACAAGTCAGCTCATAGAGTGATGACACTGGTGGCCAGGGTTGCGGAAGGAGGTCATGGACTACGTGAAAGGATGCACAGAATGTCAACAGATAGAGGTCAACAATTGACCCACGTGCACACCCCTTCAGCCTATATACCCAAAAATTGACACCCTACCATTCAAGACCATCACCATGGACTTCATTACCAAACTTCCCTTATCACAGGGATATGATTCGATACTAACTATCACCAATCATGACTGTAGTAAGGCTGCAATCTTCATACCCTACATTGAAGAAATTATGTCAGAAGAAACTGCTAGACTTTACACCAGATACGTTGTACATGCTTGAAAGCACATGGGTGAGTTTTATAAGGTAGAGGGTGGACTGAAATGACGACTTATAAGGGTGGTGTTACGTCACGGTAGGGACGTTCACCCGACGTGGGTTAAGTTGATCTACTGAGACGCTGCACTAAGGGGTCTGGTTCTGGTTGTCAAGGGAAGTTCCGAAGAGGAACTTCAGTGAAGATGTACAAGTTGAAGAGTCAGCCTAAGCCAATAGTGGAACTTAGGATTCTTCAGTGAGAGGAGAGTTCGGTGAGATATGGAGTATTCACAGTCTTCGATTGCTCGAGTACCATAGAGTACAAAAAGTCAAGTCTAAGTGTTACGGTTGACCCCTCGGACTTACAGAAGTAATAGTGATGTCGTGATTCGGAGTTTCGGACTCTTACTTACCAGTTGTGGCTACGGTAGTAAGTAGTAATTAGTCACGGACTTGTTGTATCAGTCAGCACTCAGCGATCGCATGTGATTGCTGAGTGATTCCTAGGATCGGTGTAGTAGGGTTCGAGCTACTTACGCCATAGGATAGTTATCATTCGAGAGGCGCTTTAAAGCCCTTGTGTATCTGTATAAGTAGTAGTCGGTGAAGACCAAGATGGTGTGTCTTGGTCTTCTCCGACTACTACTTATACATGTACGCGAGGGCTTTAAAGCGCCTCTCGAATGGAACTATCCTATGGCGTATGTAGCTCAAACCCTACTACGCCGATCCTAGGAATCACTCAGCAATCACATGCGATCGCTGAGTGCTGACTGAGACCACAAGTCCGTGACTAATTACTACTTACTACCATAGCCACAACTGGTAAGTAAGAGTCCGGAACTCCGAATCACGACATCACTATTACACTTGTAAGTCCGAAGGGTTGACTGTAACATCACCCCCTTTTCAAGGGGCAACGCCCACGTTGCAACTAAGTCGACCGTGGCCAGTTCCTCGTACCCTGACCCATCCCGATCCATCCGCCCATACGCTTCTCGACTTCGTCCATCAAATTCGCATTCTCCATGCGATGTATAGCCCCCAATTCCTCGGTACTTAGCCAGCCCCACTCCTGCTCCAACTCCCCCATACGTTGCTCGATTCGCGTGATTGCGGACCGAATCGCACGGTATCATTGAACCTCCGCCGTGAGCGAGACGTTCTTGCACTCGCGAAGGGCGCGGTTGACCCGCGCAGCCTCGTCGTATCCAGCATCAAGGATCATGAGATCCTCGCGCGAGTAGGAGGGGCGCTCTTCATGGGGACCGAAGCGGTGAGGACGTGCGTACAGGGGTTTTGGGAAGACGCGGTCGGACTCGTCGATGAGCCCCAGGACGATGGGGTTCGGTCCGGAGATGACCTGGATGTACTTTGCAGGGCGCGTCACGCCGTCGGAGGTGGTGATGGGGAAGTGAACGTAATCGGGTCCTCGAGTGACCCTGAACCCGTGTGGGCAGTGAGTGGCGCGGACGGTGGAGACGGCCCTGTCGTCGAGCTGTGGGCGAATGTCCCCTCGGTAGACGGGGTCGCCGGCGGTGGTGAGGGCGTGTGGCGTGGTGTTGGATGGGGCGTCAGCATCTCGTCCGTAGGAAATATGGTCGTGCGCATCTGAATACAGCTCGACCTCGTCGTCGCTCTCAATCTCTCCCTCCTCGCCATCATCTCCTGTCGTCGGGCCTTCGCTTCCACCAACTGTTGATCCCTCCAGTCGGCTACCACCTCCTGCCAGGGCCTGGTCGGCCCCAACCCTCGGAGGTATTGGGAGAGGTGGGGACTCGGCCCGTCCATCACCGTCGCGAGTTGCGCGAACCTCGGCTCCTCGGTCCAGTGCGTCCCCGAGAAGTTGGATCTCGCGGGTAGTGAAAGGGACCGGAGAGGTGGGAAGACCATCCGCGTCGAGGATGTCCCAGAGGGGACCTCCATCGTCGTCTGACAGATGGGCGGCGTTGGCTGCGGTGGCTTGAGCTGGGAATCGGTTGACAGCGGCTGTGAACTCAGCTCGGGTGATGGGGGTTTCACGTCCCCCTCGGTCTGTTGTAGCCACGACGACTTGGTTGGTATCTTCTCGGGCGCCTTGTGCGCGCTCTTCTTCCAGCTCGACGGCAAAAATCCTCTTGGGGGTGCCGTGGTAATATTGGTTGAGTTGCGAGAGGGAGGCATCGGGTGTGAAGGGCATATAGGATGGTGTGTGAGTGTGGGTAGACAGTATTCGAGAGGAAGGGAGATGGGAGGACTCGCCGCGTTGGAGGGGCCTTTTATCCTTCTGCCGTTCCTGTTCATACTCCGCCACAGCTTCTTTGGCGAATACGTCTTCCTTGTCAACCCATTGATTATCGGAGTCCGGATATCCCTTCCAGGCCACCAGGTACTGCAGTTTCCGTCTTCTGCCGTGGTGCCGGTGGTCTAGAATCTTCGAGACTTCATATTCTTCTTCTCCTCCGATCAAGTCCGGTGGGGGTCGCGTGTAGTTGGGTCCGTGCGTGGGTGTTTCGCGATAAGGCGTGAGAAGGTCGGTGTGAAACACGGGGTGTATCTGCCATTGTGTGGGAAGTTCCAGCTGGTAATTCACAGGTGACATCACCTTCATGACGCGGAATGGTCCGTGGTGTCTTGCGGCTAGTTTCGCCGTTGGCTGGTGGGTCCGAAGATGACGTCCTTCCAACCACACCTGATCCCCCACCTGATACTTGGGCGCTGTCTTGGCACGCGCCCATGACTGCTGCGCTTTCACGATAAGATCCCGTGTCCGTTGTCGCGCTTCTTTTAGTTGATTAGCGCGAGACATTACGTGTGGAAGGGGGGATGGCTTATCGGTCCAATCAGCCCGCGGATGGTATCCCATAAGGAGTTCAAAAGGTGTCATTTTCGTGGCTTCGTGGGGCCAGTTATTGTGCGCGAATTCTGCCATTGGCAGATAATGATACCAGTTGTCTTGCTGCTCATTTGCCCAGAAGCGTAGATACTGTTCTAACCATTGATTGGTCCGTTCGGACTGCCCGTCCGTTCGTGGGTGATAGGCCGTTGAGATGTTCTGGGTGATTCCCAGGGTCTTGCACAACTCTCTTGTGAATTTGCTCGCAAACCGAGGGTCTCTGTCGCTGATGATGGTAGTGGGCAGTCCGAATCGAGGGAATACATATCTAGCATACAGTCCCGCGGTTTCTTCGGATGTGATTTCCTCCACGTAGGGTATGAATATTGTCGCTTTACTACAGTCGTGGTCGGTGATGGTCAGTATCGAATCATATCCCTGTGATAAGGGAAGTTTAGTAATAAAGTCCATTGCAACGGTCTCGAACGGAAGGGCGTCAATTTTAGGGTATATAGGTTGAAGGGGGGCCCATGTAGGTCGAGTGTTGACTTTAATCCGTTGGCATTCTGCACATCCCTTCACGTAGTCCATGACATCTCTTCGTAGTCCTGGCCACCAGTACTGTCGTTCCACTAGATGGCTCGTTCGTCGTATTCCTGGGTGTCCGTGAATAGGAGAGTCGTGAAAGGTGCGAATGACACTTCTCTTATCTTCCAACCCGCCGGTGACTACCTGTTGACGTCCGTCCTTGTACCAGGTTCCCGACACCTTCTTGAGGTTGTGTCCGTCTACCCATGGTCGGAGCGTGGCTTCATCCTGATGACCTCGCTGTCCCGCGTCAGTGATTTGCAATGTCGTCAATGCCCGTGCGAAGACTTTGTCAGGTAAGACTATGACGCCTTCGTTGTCCGATTCTCCTTGGTCGTAGTCCGGTCGTCGTGACAGGGCATCGGCTCTCCCGTTTGCCTTTCCTTTAATGTGATGAATTTCGAAGTCATACTCGGAAAGTTCCAATACTTCCCTTGCTACTCGCCGACTGATCTTCTGTGGCGATCGCCAATATTGCAGGTTCAGGTGGTCGGAGAAAACTTTGGTACGGTGAGGGGATCCTGCAAGTAGGGGGCGCCAGTGTCGGAAGGCTTTGATGATGGCGAGTAGTTCCAGGTCGTATATATCGTAGTTTCGTTCGGCGGTGTTGAGTGTGGACGAGTAGTAACCGATAGGATGTTTTTTGTTGTCTTCTTTTCGTTGCAGGAGTACAGCCCCTGTCACAAATCCTGAAGCGTCGACCTCCAGTTCAAAAGGTTTACTCAGCTCAGGGTGTGCGAGTACCGGTTCCGATGTTACGAGGTCTTTGAGCGTCTGGAAGGCCTTGTCTTCATCTGCTCCCCATCGCCATTCGGTGTCTTTCTTTGTTAGGTGATTGAGTGGTTTAGCGTGGGAGGCAAAATTGTGGATGAATGTTCGGTAAAAATTGCAGAAGCCAAGGAAAGAGCGGACGTCCTTGACTTTGGTGGGCGTTGGCCAGTCTTTGATACCCGCGATTTTGACAGGGTCCATGCGTGTCACCCCCTTTTCAAGGATTACCCCCAGGTAATCCATACGGGGCGCATGGAAAAGGCATTTCTCCAGTTTGTAGTAGAGGTCGTGTTCGGCAGAAAGTGTAAGGATATCCGTGACGGCAGCAACGTGGTCTGCAAGACTACGGCCAATGTGAGTGGCAATGCCAATATCGTCCATATAAACACGTATCGTGGTGCCCAACCGTTCATGTTTTGCGATGACGTCATGGCAGATATGATTCATCATGGTTTGGAAGGTGGCGGGTGAGTTGGTGAGGCCGAAGAACATGACCGTTGGTTCAAAGAGGCCGTATTTTGTTTTGAAGGCCGCCTTTCCTTCGTCTCCTTCCTTGATCCGGATATTGTTGTAGCCCCATCGTACGTCGAGCTTGGTATAAATATGGGCGTTGCTGAGTTCCGTGATGAGGTCGGTAATGAGTGGAAGGGGATATTGGTTGCGAATCGTGAAGTTATTGATGTGTCGGTAGTCCTGTACGGGGCGTAGTTTTCCGTCCTTCTTTTTGACGAAGAAGAAGGGAGAGGCGTACTGCGATTTGGAAGGGCGGATGTACCCTTTTTGTAGCTGTTCAGTAAGGAATGCTTGTAGCGCCTTATCTTCGTCCTGTGTTAGAGGGTAAATTTTGCAGTCGAGAGCGTCGGGTGCCGTAGGTTTAAAGTCGATGGCATGATCCCAGGCTCTCGCAGGAGGGAACCGATGGGAAGCTTCTTCGTCAAAAAGTTTCGTGAAGGATGCGTACGCAGGTGGTAACACCGCTTTCGTGGTGTACTGTTGTGCCTTGATAGCCAGGTCAGTAGACGTGGTGCGAAGCGCAACTGGTCCTTCTTCTTCAAGTTGTTGGACGGCTGCTTCCTTTTCTTCCGTGGTGAGTACCGTTTGTATCATGGAGGGTTCTGGTGGTGGTCTAATTGATTGCAGGATGATGGGGAGTGCGTCTTCTTTGATAGTAGCGAACCTCCACGACATTTGGGGTTTGTAGGTGGCGAGCCAAGGGTACCCTAGTACGATGTCTTCGTTTCCGATATTGGTGAGGAGGAATCGCAGGGTCCGGCGTATACCTCTTGTTTGGACGTCTAGATCTATAAAGTGGGTAATGAGTCCCGCTTTATTCTCCGTGTTGTCAATGTTCCATATCTTTTTTGGTCGTTCAAGGGTTTGTATGCCCAGGCGCATTCGTTTGGCAAATGCGGGACGTATGAAGTTGTCGGTGGCTCCAGAGTCCACCAATGCTTTTATGTCGGCCATAGCGTAATTCGTGCGGATCGAAACTGGAATTCTCATAGAACGATAGCGCGTGATAATAACCGAATTACAATTGACTGCCCTCACCCAGGCCGATGGGTTCAGGCGTCCTGAAAACCCTCTTGTTTCCAGAGATCCTTTAGGATCATATCCTTTACTTCGTCTGGTTCCGCCGCTACCCCTGTCATCCAATTGGTGGCTCGTTCACGCGGCGTTTGAGCCCGTGAAGCTTGAATGGGTTGTTCCTCTGGTTCATATTGGTCGGCTTCGGTGCGTCGATTGTAGGTGTGCTGTGAACACTGCCTGCTGATATGACCTTTCTTTCCACAAGTGTAACACGTAACTTGGGAAAAGTCCCTTCGTCCTCCTCGATGATCCATAAATCCCCCACGTGGCCGTTGTTTGGCGTGGTATTGTGCGAGTATTTCTTCTGCATCGGCGAGGCGTCCTCGGATGCGGTCTGCGGAGGTGTCCATGGCATTGGGGTCCCTTGAGAGGTTCCATCCGGGCCCCCCTCCTCCGCCTCCTCGTCGTGGTTGATTACCGCGGTTCTGGGTTGACCCCCCTGCTGTTCCTCGATGCTGTTCGAGGTGGGCCCTCATGTGAATGTACTGCTGTTGCCTCTTCATGACCGCCGTCTTCCAGTCGTCGAATGTTTGAGGATCGTCCATGGTAAAGACCTTCTCATAGAGGTCGCGTGGCAATCCGTTTGTGAAGATGTCGAGTGTTAATGGGGAATCTAGGCGATAGCCAGCTTGTCGTGCCAACGTCTTGAAGTTGGTCACGTACATGTCAATGTCTCCTCCGGTCATTCGTATTCCTTTCTTTAGTGCTGCTTGGGCCTGCTCCCGTTCAAGGGTGTTGGAGAAACGTCTTGTGAAAGCGCTAATGACCTCGTGCCAAAGGCGTGGGTCGGAGTCGCTGATTCCTCCAGTGACTTGTCTATTGAGCCATCGGCTTGTATGGGTAATCCATTCATTGACGTCCTTCCCCTGGATATACGTGAGGAAGAACATGGAACGCCTGTAAGCATTAGCCATAATGGGGTTGTTGTTGTTGATCCCCCAATACAGTTCCCACTGCGTGAGAAACTCTTCTGATTTATGTCGGTCACCCTTGAACACTTCGGGTGCGTTTCCTGCAAATTTGTCAGAGTGACCTCGTTCGTGAGGGGACCCAACTGGTGGTACTCCCCCGAACGGCGGTCCTCCACCTGGTGGTCCCCCTCCGGGTGGTCCTCCTCCGGGTGGTCCTCCTCCTCCTCCCGGGCTTCCTCCTCCCGGTGGATCTGGATGGTCTGGTCCTATAGCTCTCATGATAGCTGTGTCGTCGGCGGTTAGGGGTTCCCCAGTAACAGGGTTCATAGGTAGTTGTACTAGGCTTCGGGGTTCTTCGGTCATGGTGGTCATGGGTGGCAGGATGGTGATAGACTCAGCTTGTTCGATAAGGTTGACCTCTGCCTGGTTCAACGGTGAAGGAGATCGGGGTGGTTCGTTGTCAGAAGCGTCTTCTGATACTCCGTGAGTATTCTCGGAGTGGCTTGCGTTTTCTTCTCCGTCAAGGGGTCCCCAGTCCGATCGTGGGACTACTTCGTCGGCGTATATGTCACAGCGGTGATGGGGTCGTAATGGGGCGATAACTTGCCACCGGTCTAGGATGTAGTCGACCGCGCACCAACACAAATGATCGAAACTAAACTCAACTGGGCGTTCTCCCCTTTGCGTCTCGATGACGTATCCTTCTACTCCGTTAGGACTGCTCCAGTAGGCGTTCTTCAGATATCGGACCGGTACGTTACGACTACCTCGTCGTAATAGGTTGTACGGATGGAATCCATCGATGTCCCACTGTTCCTGGGTAGTTACTCTCGCCACGATGGTAGGATCTTGGTCTTAATGTTACGCCTTGCCGTGGCGCTTGTTCGACTTGAATGAATTCCTGGGCGAGGTAACAGTAAACGTGATACGGGTCAAACGTAGAGGCGACTTCCTCAATACGATGACGGGGCTAGCAACGGATCTCCCAAGTCACGTTGGCCCGAATAGACTTCAACCTGCCGGTGTATGAGCCGGACAAGGTGACAGTTACACACTACGATGAGGGAGACAAGAAGAGAGTAGAGCACGCGAGTGATGAGATCAATGGCAATTGAAGAAGACCAAGATGGCGTGTCTTGGTCTTCTCCGACTACTACTTATACATGTACGCGAGGGCTTTAAAGCGCCTCTCGAATGGAACTATCCTATGGCGTATGTAGCTCAAACCCTACTACGCCGATCCTAGGAATCACTCAGCAATCACATGCGATCGCTGAGTGCTGACTGAGACTACAAGTCCGTGACTAATTACTACTTACTACCATAGCCACAACTGGTAAGTAAGAGTCCGGAACTCCGAATCACGACATCACTATTACACTTGTAAGTCCGAAGGGTCGACTGTAACAGGGAGGACCCCCAGAGTTCTCTCTCACCCACTCTGCCGTCACACATCCATCACATCAGGCACTCAGAGGTGGGCGACATCACAACCTCGTCATAGCAGATGTCGAGGTAGTCATGTCGTAAGATGGATGAGTCAGCATGACCTGGTGACTCATGAGGTATGAAAAAAGGTAGTATATTGAAGGAAATCTGAGATATGTCCCAGATGCATGTATTGTATAAATAACAGGCCACATCAGCCTGACATGCAAGCATAGTAGTTCATGATTGTGTATTTAAACAGAGAAATCAAGCTTAGGAAGCCCCCTAGAGTTCTCTCTTGCCCTCTCTGCTGTCACACATTTGTCACATCCATCACTCAGAGGTGGGTGACATCACACTTGATCAAGTGTGAGGCTACCTATAATCTAATCTCACACTCATTTAAAGTAAAAGAAGAAGTTGTCTGAATTAGGAAGTGTTGCAAGGTGGGCAAGATAAGTCCAGCAAAGTCTAGCCAGTCTGGGGTCCAAGATAGCTGGTACAGTCAGCTAAGAGAGCATGAAGTTGGGAGGGGATAGACAATGAGTGCAAAGGTGAAGCAAAGCAACTTAAGAGCTTGCTTTGGAGAGGATTTGGCTGAGGGGCACACAAGGGATTATTGGTAGAGAACTGGATACCATTTATTTGAGTACTTAGAGACATTTTTATATAATATAGCTATGTGTTTAAGAGAAATAAAGATAAAGAGAAATAAAGAGAAATAAACCATATTCTTTTGGTCTTGGAATGAAGTCAGAGATCATAGGAGTTGAATGGGGGGTTGGAGGTTGTGGAAAGCAATGTTGAAATATAGAATGGATAGGGGTGTGAGAACTTGGAACAACTTTGAAAGGATTTGGTTGCACTTGTATGGAATGTAGCTCAGAACTAGAATAAAAGCATTGTAAAATAAAATAGAAACAAATCTGCTAAGAATGAAGAAGTGGCCGCATGCATGTGTGGTGAATGTTTGTGTTTCCAGGTGTGTTCTTGAGTGATGCTCAGGTCAGCTAGGTTGAGCGTGCTGAATTGCAACAGGAAGTGTGTTGTTACATCATGGTAGGGATGTTCACCTGACATGTATTAAGTCGATCTGCTGAGATGCTGCACTAAGGGTCTGGTTCTGGTTGTCAAGGGAAGTTCTGAGGAGGAACTTCAGTGAAGATAAATGAGTTGAAGTCACATCTAAGCTTTAAGTTCCTGAGAGGTCCTCCTCAGCGATATGACAAAATGAGCTACTATGATTACCAACCTGAGAGGTCTGCAGATGAAGTAAGGTAAGTACAGGTGGGGCACAGTGTTGCATCTTGCTATGACATTCATTTGACTTGAACGTTTCTACTAAGGTGAGGTAACAGTATGCAAGTTCATTGGTCAAATGTAGAGTCATGTGCTCAATACAATGACAAGGGCTAGCAGTGGACAGTTGCTAAGTCATGCTGGCCCAATGAGTTCGACTTGCTTCTGAATATGAAGCACAAGTCGCCAAATGAGAATCACTCTGAGCGAGAAGAGCAGGGAAAGTATAACGGTCGCACTGGCCGTCTAGCTCGACTTGAGCTGGGTTTCTCAGAATGCTTGTATTGCACACAACAACCAAGGCAAAACCACTGCAATAGTGGTTGCAACTGAGAGATGAAGGGAAAATCAAAGGGGAACAGCTCACTAAGAAGTGGCATAACAAGATGACATCTAAGGATTTGGTATGGAAGACCAACTAAGGTCCTTAGGAAGACAAGAGGGAACTGTGATGCGGATTCTGGCAAACTCAAGATGGGGAATACATGCGAAGACAAGCTAGTACTTATACTACTAGTAGATAAGGTTTGGACTCAGCATGAACCTTAAGTCCTTATCTCTAGCCAATAGCCATAAGGGCTCTGGCTCCACAAGATGAAACATGAAGGAGAAACATAATTGGACTGGCCTATGAAGGCACCGACATCCATCAAACATGAGGCTGCGCCCATATAGTACACGAGGCATCTGTTAGAAAGTCCATCAGAAAACAGGCATTATGGCCTAGTCCATATCATCACCAACCGCATAACCAGCTGCAGCATACCTGAGGCACACACATTCAGGTAATGCCTCACGTGATGCATCACATGACTCTTCCTTATCCTGCTCATTGTAATAATGAGCGTAACCCCTGTTCATCCATGCTTTGTCATCAGTTTCCTCATCATCAGAAGGTGGGGATGACTTAGCTGGTCAGGGTTCTGGACGCAATGTTCACATGCTTAGGTCACCCTTTCTTATCAAGGCCTCTCTTAATGCCTCGGAATCCAGGGTCCTCTCGTAGTTGTCTAGTGTTAAGGCCTAGTGGGGCCCTACTGTGCGACGTGCACCAAGGGTACGAGGGGATAGGGACAGAGTACAAGAGTAAGGTGCTCGGTAAAGATAACAAGGACCGAGGGAGTCCTAGGAGACGAAGGTCCACGAAGGATGACCAAGGGACAGGGGTTTGAAGGGAGCTAAGTTGATGGACTTAGTAACAAGGTACAAGGGGCTTTGGCTAGAAAGCCAAAGGTATGAGGGACTAAGTCGAACGACTTAGGGTCTGTGTGTGCGCGTTGTTATAGCACAAGCGCAAAGCTTCGAAGTGGCTCCCAACTAAGGGAAGACCAACAGTGGTGGTGAGACGACGAGAGGGAAGCACACAGAGAGGAGTGGACAGGTCTGGTATTCGCTAGTATGATAAACGAAGACAAGACTGGAGGGTGAGCGTACAAAGTAGCTAGGTTTATATAAGTCGCTACTCCGTGTCCGTCCTATAAGAGGATACTAAAGGAGAACAATAGGAAACGCGAATGGGGAAGGAGAAGAAAAGGGAACAAGGGGAAGCGCGGAAGGGGATGGGTTAGGAAGGGGACTCAGAGTAAGGAAGTGTACATGGTAGTGAGTCAACAGGTTAGTACTCCGAGGGGAAGTAAGAATGAGTCAAAGCGATATGGTAAAAGAAAAATAAGTCCGTGGTGAGCCGGATCACGACATCTAGCGTGGGCTGGCTTGGACAGCTCAGCAGCATGCTCTCACAGGAGCTCAAAATCTCGGCCGTGACAGAAAGGACAATGTGATGAGGAAGTGAGATGGCAATTGAAGAAGACCAAGATGGTGTTCTTGGTCTTCAACAACTACTACTTATATAGATACATGAGGGCTTTAAAGCGCCTCTTCAACTACACGATCCAATGGCATAAGTAGCTTGAACCCTACTACACCAATCCTAGGAATCACTCAGCAATCACATGCGACTGCTGAGTGCTGACTGATACGATAAGTATGTGACTAATTACTGCTTACTACCATAGCCACAACTGGTAAGTAAGAGTCTAAAACTCCGAGACTTGTAAACTTGCTTATTGTACTACTCTGGGCAGTCTGACCATGATGTCACCCCCTTTTCAAGGGGCAATGCCCACGTTGTGCCTAAGTGGACCTGGACCAATTCTTCATACCTTCACCCAGTCCAATCCAACCTCTGATCTGTTCCTCTACCTTCCCCAACAAGTTAGCATTTTCCATCCTAAACTTAACCCTCAATTCTTTGGTGCTCAGCCATCCCCACTCCTGCTCCAACTCACTGATGCGCTGCTCCACACGCTTGACTGTGGCGCACACCGTGTGGTATCATTGGACTTCAGCAATGAGGGACATGTCATTGCACTGTTGGAGAGCGTGGTTGACATGCAGGCATTCGTCATACCTGCTGTCGAGGATCATGAGATCCTCTCATGAGTAGGAGGGGGGTTCTTTGCTCATGGTGAAGTGGTGAGGCTGGGTGTACAGAGGTTTCGGGAACACCTGGTTGGACTTGTTAATGAGCCTGAGGATGATGGGGTTAGGTCCGAAGATGACCTAGACATATCTGGTGGGGTGCGTCACACTGTTGGAGGTGGTGATGGGGAAGTGAACATAATTGTGTCCACAATTGGCCTGGAACCCATATGGGCAATGGGAACTGTGGACGGTCGATGCAGCTCGATCGTTGAGCTGGGGATGGATGTCCCCATGATACACTGGCTCTCTGGAGGTGGTGAGGGTGTGACGAGTGGTGTTGGGTGTGGCATCAGCATCTCATCTGTAGGAAATGAAGTTGTGCGCATCTGAATACCACTTGAAGAGGCTATTGTCCTCAGCCTCTCCCTCCTCTCCATCATCTCCTGCCTCCTCATCTTCGCTTCCAACAGCTGTTGGTCTGTTATGACACTGCCTAATTTAATTCCTTTTCTCTTTAAACTGCCTTAGGACACGTGACACCTTTTATTTTCTCATCACATGGTTGTTCTCATGTGAGTCATGGTAACTCATTACCTTGTTTGGTTCTCATAAGAGTCATGGTGACTCTTCACTTATTTTCCCTTGTGAGTCATGATGACTCTTGCCCATTGCTAAGGGGCTACTGTTTCAGGTATATCTGTTTCACTTATATCTTTGGTTTCACATCCTACATGTGATTACTGCGATCTGTGTGCCGCAGTTCTTATTGTTCTTATTGTGATTGCTTGATGACTCGATCCTAGGATGCCATTATCATTCTATCCTAGGATGCCTCTTACTTTACTATAAATACAGGCTCACCAGGTAGTAGTAGCCTTAGACTTGACTTCTTGTATCCTACAGTACTCAGAGCAATCTGAAGACCTTTGATACTCCATCTCTCATGAACCCTCCCCTCTCATTGAAGAATCCTAAGTTCCACTATTGGCTTAGGCTGACTCTTCAACTTGTACATCTTCACTGAAGTTCCTCTTCGGAACTTCCCTTAACAACTAGAACCAGACCCTTAGTGCAGCATCTCAGTAGATCGACTTAACCCACGTTGGGTGAATGTCCCTACCATGACGTAACATGGTCCCTCCAGTTGGCTACTACCTCCTGCCACGGCCTTGTCAGCCCCAAGTCATGGAGGTATTGGGAGAGATGGGGACTTGGCCTGTCTATCACCATTGCAAGCTGCGTGAACCTTGGCTCCTTGGTCCAGGGCTTCCCTGAAAAGTCGGATTTTGTGGGTAGTGAAAGGGATTGGAGAGGTGGGAAGCCTGTCCACATTGAGGATGTCCCACATGGGAACTCCATCGTCGTTGGACAGACGAGTAGCGTTGGCTGTGGTGGCTTGAGCAGGGAATCATTCGACAACTGCTTTGAACTCAGCTCGGGTAATGGGGGTTTCACGTCCCCCTTGGTCTTCTGGAGCCATGATGGCTTGCTGGGTATCTTCTCTGCATTGATGTGCACGCTCCTCCTCCAACTTGATGGCAAAAACCCTTTTGGGGGTGCTGCAGTAGTAATTTGTTGCTTGCGAGAGGGCAGCATCAGGGGTAAACATCATAGAGTGGGAGGTGGACTGCATGTGACTAGAGGAGATATAAGAAGTGGAATGGAGGGACTTGCCACGTCAAGTGGGCCTTTTATCTATTTGTCACTCCCATTTATACTCTGCCACGGCTTCATTGGCAAACATGTCCTCCTTATCAACCCACTGGTTCTCCAAGTCTGGATACCTCTTCCATGCCACGAGGTACTGCAGTTTACGTCTTCTGCCATGGAGCCAATGGTCCAGAATCTTTGATACCTCATATTCTTCTTCTCCCGCAACTAGATCTGGTGGTGGGCGCACATAGTTTGGTCTCTGTGTGGGTGTTTTGTGATAAGGCGTGAGAAGATCCATGTGAAACATGGGGTGTATCTGCCATTGCGTGGGAAGTTCCAACTGATAATTGACAGGTGACATCACCTTGATAACTTGAAAGGGACCATGGCACCTTGTGGCCAATTTTGTGGTTGGTTGATGGGTATGCAGGTGACGTCCTTTGAGCCACACCTGATCTCCAACTTGATATTTGGGCGCTGTCTTGGTGTGGATCCATGACTGCTGCACCTTCATGATAAGGTCCCGTGCCCATTGTCGTGTGGCCTTTAGTTGATTAGTGCAGGATTCTATGCAGGGAATGGAAGATGGCTTATCGGTCCAATTGGCTCGTGGGTGATATCCCATGAGAAGTTCGAAGGGTATTGTTTTGGTGGCTTCATAGGGCCAGTTGTTGTGCGTGAATTCTGCCAGTGGCAGATAGTGAACCCAGTTATCTTGCTGCTCATTGGCCCAGAAGTGTAGATACTGCTCCAGCCATTGATTGGTGCATTTGGACTGCCCATCTGTTCTTAGGTGATATGCAGTGGAAATGTTCTGTGTGATCCCTAGGGTCTAGCATAGTTCCCTTGCAAACTTGCTTGCAAACCGAGGGTCTCTGTCGCTGATGATAGTGGATGGTAGTCCAAAATGGGGGAATACATTGTAAGGGCAGCTCAGCCCTTAGCCGTGAATTTTCCTATTTTGCTCAGTCTTGGACCAACCGGCCTCCTGGAGCAACAACCACTTATCCTAGCCATCAGTCCCCATGCCACCAACTCACCCCTTTCCATACCCACTCTTGTATCAATTCACCTCGCCTCATGTACCTCTCTTCCCTTTCCCCCATCTCATCTCAATATCTGCTGCTCTTTTCTCTTGGATGCTCACCCCTACCGCCCTCGTCGGACAACCCTCAATCATTGTACCTCGCATTTTGTGGACCAACATCCTGAGTTCCTCCACTCCCGACTGCGATGACAATGGCCTCAAGTGCCTCACCCCCTTTTACCATTCGACTATTCCCCATTCTTTTCAACACCCTTTCCTTCATGCTTCGTTGCTTGCATCTTCAGTCCAGGCCAATCAACATTGTGCCTTCATCTCCGTCCTCGTGTAGTGGTCTCGTGTCACGCTCTCTGTCTAGGACACAGGTGCGCCCCATCTTTCGTTGTGTCCGTTACTATTTCTAACCATTTTATTGTACTATTAGTGTGCGACGTTCTCATCTTCAGTGCTGGCATTCAGCCACGCTGCCCTCTGATCCTGAGTACCCTTATTTCGACCACAACTTGTGTCCCTGCCTTGGTTAGCCTCATGTTTCTATCCTTTGATTCCCTCTCACCCATGCCCCCTTTGTTTACTTTTCCCCACCCAGACAACATCCTCTTACAAATTTCAACTTAGTGTTTTGGCCTTCATACCACTCTAGTTACAGCTCACATGTACTTAAAGGGCCTTGGCTCTACCTCTAGAAATGGTTGAATCCCCACTTCTCATCTTCACTTTCCTCTCTCATGTGAACCAGTCTTGTTTCACATCCGGCCCCTTTAAGCAGATAAGGGCACACGAAGCATTGTGACTTTGCAAATTCTCCTCTCATCTCAAAATCTGACCTTCCTCTCCTCTTTTGAGTGATAAGTTACTGATCCCTTTTTCCTTTGCTTCAAAAACCAGCTTCATCGATCAGAGCCTTTCTGCCCTCCAGCTTCCTTCCTTTGGTATAGGAGTCTTTACTCTATCACTTGGTGGCTCGGGCTTGTAAACCGTCTTGACTTCTGGTGCTACAATTCTGGCTTAACAATATTACTTGCCCCATCTCTCCCCTTCCTCACTTCCTATTCCAAAATTTCGTCCAACTTAGTGATTGATAAACCACCTGTTATGACACTGCCTATTTTAATTCCTTTTGTCTAACCGCCTTAGGACATGTGACAACCTTTTACTTTCCCATCACGTGGTCGTTCTCATATGAGTCATGATGACTCTTTACTTTTATTTATATCTTCGTTTCTCATGTGAGTCATGACGACTTCTGCCCGTTGCTAGGGGGCTATAGGTGTTTCACTCACATCTTTGTTTCACTTATATCTATTGTTTCACATCTTACATGTGATTACTGCAAGCTGTGCTCCGCAGTTCTTATTGTTCCTTTTGTGATTGCTTGATGATGCGATCCTAGGATGCCATTATCATTCTATCCTAGGATACCTCTTTCTTTACTATAAATACAGGCTCACCAGGTAGTAGTAGCCTTAGTGTTACGCCTTGCTGTGGCGTTCGTTTGACTTGAACGGGTTCGTGGGCGAGAAGACAATAAATGCGATACGGGTCACACGTAGAGGCGACTTCCTCAATACGGCGATGGGGCTAGCAACGGATTTCCTAAGTCACGTTGGCCCAAATGAACTGTAACTTGCCGGTGTATATGCCGGGCAAGGTGACGACTGCACACCACGATGATAGAGAGGAGAAGGGAGAAGAGGATGCGATGTGGTAGATCAATGGCAATTGAAGAAGACCAAGATGGCGTGTCTTGGTCTTCACTGACTACTACTTATACAGATACACGAGGGCTTTAAAGCGCCTCTCGAATGATAACTATCCTATGGCGTAAGTAGCTCGAACCCTACTACACCGATCCTAGGAATCACTCAGCAATCACATGCGATCGCTGAGTGCTGACTGATACAACAAGTCCGTGACTAATTACTACTTACTACCGTAGCCACAACTGGTAAGTAAGAGTCCGAAACTCCGAATCACGACATCACTATTACTTCTGTAAGTCCGAGGGGTCAACCGTAACATCACCCCCTTTTCAAGGGGCAACGCCCACGTTGCAACTAAGTCGACCGCGGCCAGTTCCTCGTACCTTGGCCCAACCCAATCCATCCTCCCATGCGCTTCTCAACTTCGTCCATCAAGTTAGCATTCTCCATCCGGTGTATGACCCCCAGCTCCTCGGTACTCAGCCGTCCCCACTCCTGTTCCAACTCCCCCATGCGCTGTTCGATCCTGGTGATCGCGGAACGGACCACGCGGTAACGTTGGACCTCCGCCACCAGCGAGACGTTCTTGCACTCGCGAAGGGCGCGGTTGATCCGGTGGACTTCGTCGTATCCACCGTCGAGGATCATGAGATCCTCGCGCGAGTAGGAGGGTCGCTCCTCGTGAGGCCCGAAGCGATAGGGGCGCGCGTACAACGGTTTGGGGAAGACGCGGTCGGACTCGTCAATGAGCCCGAGGATGATGGGGTTAGGCCCGAAGATGACCTGGACGTATTTGGCAGGGCACGTCACGCCGTCGGAGGTGGTGATGGGGAAGTGAACGTAATCGGGTCCTCGATTGACCCTGAACCCGTGTGGGCAATGAGTGGCTCGGACGGTGGAGACGGCCCGGTCGTCGAGCTGGGGGCGAATGTCTCCTCGGTAGACAGTGTCGCTGGCAGTGGTGAGGGCGTGTGGAGTGGTGTTGGATGGGGCGTCAGCATCTCGTCCGTAGGAAATGTGGTCATGCGCATCTGAGTACCACTCGTCATCGCTCTCAACCTCTCCCTCCTCGCCATCATCTCCTGTCTCCTGGCCTTCGCTTCCAACAATTGTTGATCCCTCCATTCGGCTACCACCTCTTGCCAGGGCCTGGTCGGTCCCAACCCTCGGAGGTATTGGGAGAGGTGGGGACTCGGCCCGTCCATTATCGTCGCGAGCTGCGCGAATCGCAGCTCCTCGGTCCAGTGCGTCCCCGAGAAGTTGGATCTCGCGGGTAGTGAAAGGGACCGGAGAGGTGGGAAGGCCATCGGCGTCGAGGATGTCCCAGAGGGGACCTCCATCGTCGTCTGACAACCTGGCGGCGTTGGCTGGGGTGGCTTGAGCGGGGAATCGCTCGATAGCGGCTGTGAACTCAGCTCGGGTGATGGGGGTTTCACGTCCCCCTCGGTCTTCTTCAGCCACGACGGCTTGGTTGGTATCGTTTCTGGCGCCTTGTGCGCGCTCTTCCTCCAGCTCGACGGCAAAAATCCTTTCAGGGGTGCCGTGGTAGTATTGGTTGAGCTGCGAGAGGGAGGCATCGGGTGTGAAGGGCATATAAAAGGATTGGTTGGTGTGGGCGGACAGTATTCGAGAGGAAGGGAGATGGGAGGACTCGCCGTGTCGGATGGGTCTTTTATCCTTTCGTCGTCCCTGTTCATACTCCGCTACGGCTTCCTCAGCAAAGACATCTTCCTTATCGACCCATTGATTGTCGGAGTCAGGGTACCCCTTCCAAGCCACGAGGTACTGCAATTTTCGCCTTCTGCCGTGGAGCCGGTGGTCTAGAATCTTCGAGACCTCATATTCTTCTTCCCCATCAATCAAGTCCGGTGGGGGCCGTGGGTAGTTAGGCCCATGTGTGGGTGTTTCATGATAAGGCGTGAGAAGGTCGGTGTGGAATACGGGGTGTATCTGCCATTGCGTGGGAAGTTCCAATTGATAGTTTATGGGTGACATCACCTTTATGACGCGGAATGGCCCGTGGCGTCTGGCAGCTAATTTTGTGGTTGGTTGATGAGTCTGGAGATGACGTCCTTCGAGCCACACCTGATCCCCTACTTGATACCTGGGCGCTGTCTTGGCGTGAACCCATGACTGTTGCGCCTTAGCGATAAGGTCCCATGTCCGTTGTCAAGCTTCTTTTAGTTGATTAGCGCGGGTCATTACGTGTGGAATGGAGGAGGGCTTATCGGTCCAATCAGCTCGTGGATGGTACCCCATAAGGAGTTCGAAAGGTGTCATCTTCGTGGTTTCGTGGGGCCAGTTGTTGTGCGTGAATTCAGCCATTGGCAGATAGTGGTACCAGTTGTCCTGTTGTTCGTTAGCCCAGAAGCGTAGATATTGTTCCAGCCATTGATTGGTTCGCTCGGACTGCCCGTCCGTTCGTGGGTGATAGGCGGTTGAGACATTCTGGGTGATCCCCAAGGTTTTGCACAATTCTCTTGTGAACTTGCTTGCAAACCGAGGGTCCCTGTCGCTGATGATAGTGGTGGGTAGTCCGAAACGCGGGAATACGTATCTGGCATATAATCCAGCAGTTTCTTCAGATGTGATTTCCTCCACGCATGGTATGAATATCGCGGCCTTGCTGCAATCGTGATCGGTGATAGTCAGTATCGAATCATATCCCTGCGATAAGGGGAGTTTGGTAATGAAGTCCATGGCCATGGTCTCGAACGGGAGGGCGTCAATTTTGGGATATATAGGTTGGAGGGGAGCTCGTGTGGGTCGAGTGTTGACCTTGATTCGTTGACACTCAGCACATCCCTTAACGTAGTCCATAACATCCCTCCGCAGTCCCGGCCACCAGTACTGTCGTTCCAACAGATGGCCTGTTCGTCGTATTCCTGGATGTCCGTGAACGGGTGAGTCATGGAAGGTGCGAATGATACTTCTCTTGCTGTCCACTCCACCAGTGACGACTCGTTGGCGTCCGTCCTTGTACCAGATCCCCGAGATCTTTTTAAGGTTGTGTCCGTTCACCCATGGTCGGAGCGTCGCTTCATTCTGATGGTCCTTTGGTTCTTCGTCAGTGACTTGCAACATCGTTAGGGCCCGCGCGAAGACTTTGTCGGGTAGGACTGTGATATTTTCGTTGTCTGATTCTCCTTGGTCGTAGTCCGGTCGTCGTGAGAGGGCATCGGCTCTCCCATTCGCCTTCCCCTTGATATGGTGAATCTCGAAGTTATACTCAGAGAGTTCTAACACTTCCCTTGCTACTCGTCGGCTGATTTTCTGTGGTGACTGCCAATATTGCAGGTTCAGGTGGTCGGAGAACACCTTAGTACAGTGGGGGGACCCCGCAAGTAGGGGTCTCCAGTGTCGGAAGGCTTTGACGATAGCGAGTAGTTCCAGGTCGTAGATGTCGTAGTTTCGTTCGGCTGTGTTGAGTGTGGATGAGTAGTACCTGATGGGATGTCTTTTGTTGTCCGCCTTCCATTGTAGGAGTACCGCTCCTGTCGCAAATCCGGAGGCGTCAACTTCCAGTTCGAAAGGCTTACTCAGCTCAGGGTGCGTTAGTACTGGTTCCGATGTTACGAGAGTTTTGAGCGTTTGAAATGCCTTGTCTTCTTCTGGTCCCCATCGCCATTCGGTGTCTTTCTTTGTTAGGTGATTGAGAGGTTTGGCGTGGGAGGCAAAATTGCGGATAAACGTGCGGTAGAAATTGCAGAAGCCAAGGAAGGAGCGGACATCCTTGACTTTGGTGGGTGTTGGCCAGTCCTTGATGCCCGCGATTTTGACTGGGTCCATGCGTGTCACCCCCTTTTCAAGGATTACCCCCAGGTAATCCATACGGGGCGCATGGAATAGACATTTTTCAAGTTTGTAGTAGAGGTCGTGTTCGGCGGAGAGGGTGAGGATATCCGTGACGGCGGCGATATGGTCTGCGAGGTCATGGCCGATGTGAGTAGCAATACCAATATCGTCCATATAAACACGTATCGTGGTGCCCAATTGTTCGTGCTTCGCAATGACGTCTTGACAGATGTGGTTCATCATGGTTTGAAAGGTGGCGGGTGAATTGGTGAGGCCAAAAAACATCACCGTGGGCTCGAAGAGCCCGTACTTCGTTTTAAAAGCCGCCTTTCCTTCGTCCCCTTCTTTGATCCGGACGTTGTTGTAGCCCCATCGTACGTCAAGCTTGGTATAAATATGGGTGTTGCTCAGGTCTGTGATGAGGTCGGTGATGAGTGGAAGGGGATATTGGTTGCGAATCGTGAAGTCGTTGATGCGTCAATAGTCCTGTACCGGGCGTAGCTTTCCGTCCTTCTTTTTAACGAAGAAGAAGGGGGATGCGTACTGTGATTTAGAAGGGCGGATATACCCTTTTTGTAGTTGTTCCGTGAGGAATGCCTGTAGCGCCTTGTCTTCGTCTTGCGTGAGTGGGTAGATTTTACAATCAAGGGCATCTGGTGCCGTAGGTTTGAAATCAATGGCATGGTCCCAAGCTCGTGCAGGAGGGAATCGATGAGAGGCTTCTTCGTTAAAGAGTTTTGTGAATGATGCGTACTCGGGCGGTAATACTGCTTTCGTGGTATATTGCTGCGCCTTAATGGCCAATTTGGTGGATGTGGTGCGCAGCGTGATGGGCCCTTCATCTTCAAGTTGCTGGACGGCTTTCTCTTTTTCTTCTGTGGTCATTGCTGCTCGCATAGTAGGGGGTTCTTGTGGTGGCTTGATTGACCGTAGTATGATAGGAAGTGCGTCTTCCTTGATTGTGGCGAACCTCCAAGACATTTGAGGTTCATAAGTGGCGAGCCATGGGTACCCTAGCACGATATCTTCGTTTCCGATATTGGTGAGGAGGAACCGAAGGGTTCGGTGTATTCCTCTCGTTTGGACGTCCAGATCTATGAAGTGGGTGATGAGCCCTGCTTTATTTTCTGTATTGTCAATGTTCCATATCTTTTTTGGTCGTTCGAGGGCTTGTATGCCCAGGCGCATGCGTTTGGCGAATGCGGGACATATGAAGTTGTCGGTGGCTCCCAAATCCACCAATGCTCTTATATCGGCCATAGCGTAATTCGTGCGAATCGAAACTGGAATTTTCATAGAACGATAGCGCGTGATGATAACCGAATTACAATTGACTGCCCTCACCCAGGCCGATGGGTTCAGGCGTCCTGAAAACCCTCTTGTTTCCAGAGATCTTTTAAGATCATATCCTTTACTTCGTCAGGCTCCACCGCTACTCCGGTCATCCAGCTTGTAGCTCGTTCACGCGGGGTTTGAGCTCGAGAGGCTTGGATAGGTTGTTCCTCGGGTTTGTACCGATCCGCTTCGGTTCGTCGATTGTAAGTGTGCTGTGGTCATTGCCTGCTGATATGACCCTTTTTCCCGCAAGTGTAACACGTAACTTGGGAAAAGTCTCTGCGCCCTCCTCGGCGTTCTATGAACCCCCCCTACGGCCATTGTTTGGCGCGATATTGTTCAAATATCTCGTCTGCATCAGCGAGGCGTCCTCGGATGTGGTCTGCTGAGGTATCCATGGCGTTGGGGTCTCTTGGGAGGTTCCATCCTGGACCTCCTCCACCGCCTCCTCGTCGTGGTTGATTACCGCGGTTCGGGGTTGACCCCCCCACGGACCCTCGATGTTGCTCCAAGCGGGCCCTCATGTGGATGTATTGCTGTTGCCTCTTCATGACCGCAGTCTTCCAGTCTTCGAATGTTTGTGGGTTGTCCATGGTGAAGACCTTCTCGTAAAGGTCACGTGGGAGCCCATTGGTGAAGATGTCGATCGTTAATGGGGAGTCTAGGCGATAGCCAGCTTGTCGTGCCAAGGTCTCGAAGTTGGTCACGTACGTGTCAATATCCCCTGCAGTCATTCGTATCCCCTTCTTTAGTGCCGCCTGAGCCTGTTCTCGTTTGAGAGTGTTGGAGAAGCGTCTTGTGAAGGCACTGATAACTTCGTGCCACAGACGTGGGTCGGAGTCGTTTATTCCCCCGGTAACCTGTCTGTTAAGCCAACGGCTGGTGTGAGTGATCCACTCATTGACGTCTTTTCCTTGAATATAGGTGAGGAAGAGCATGGAACACCTGTAAGCGTTAGCCATGATGGGGTTATTGTTATTGATCCCCCAGTACAGTTCCCACTGCGTAAGGAATTCTTCTGATTTGTGTCGATCTCCTTTGAAGACCTCGGGTGCATTTCCTGCAAATTTGTCAGAGTGACCTCGTCCTGGAGGAGATCCAACTGATGGAACTCCCCCGAATAGTGGCCCCCCGCCTGGCGGTCCTCCCCCTCCCGGGCTTCCTCCTCCGGGTGGGTCTGGGTGGTCTGGTCCGATGGCCCTCATAATAGCTGCATCGTCGGCGGTCAGGGGTTCCCCGGTAACGGGGTTCATAGGCATTTGTATTTGGCTTAGAGGTTCCTCAGTGATGGTAGTCATTGGTGGCAAGATAGTGATAGACTCAGCCTGTTCAATAAGGCAAACTTCTTCTTGATTCAATGGTGACGGGGATCGAGGTTGTTCCACGTCGGACGCGTCTTCCGAGACTTCGTGAGTATTTTCGGAGTGGCTTGTGTTTTCTTCTCTGTTGATGGGTCCCCAGTCCGATCGTGGGACTATTTCGTTGTTGTATATATCACAGCGGTGGTGGGATCGTAGTGGGGCGATAACTTGCCACCGGTCTAGGATGTAGTCGACCGCGCACCAACACAGGTGATCAAAACTAAACTCAACTGGGCGTTCTCCCCTTCGCGTCTCGATGACGTATCCTTCTACTCCGCTAGGACTGCTCCAATAGGCGTTCTTCAGATATCGGATTGGAATGTTACGACTGCCTCGTCATAATAGGTTATACGGATGAAATCCGTCGATTTCCCACTGTTCTCGGGTTGTTACTCTCGCCACGATGGTACGATCTTGGTCTTAATGTTACGCCTTGCCGTGGCGTTCGTTCGACTTGAACGGGTTCCTGGGCGAGAAGACAATAAACGCGATACGGGTCACACGTAGAGGCGACTTCCTCAATATGGCGACGGGGCTAGCAACGGATTTCCTAAGTCACGTTGGCCCAAATGAACTGTAATGTTACAGTCGACCCTTCGGACTTACAAGTGTAATAGTGATGTCGTGATTCGGAGTTCCGGACTCTTACTTACCAGTTGTGGCTATGGTAGTAAGTAGTAATTAGTCACGGACTTGTAGTCTCAGTCAGCACTCAGCGATCGCATGTGATTGCTGAGTGATTCCTAGGATCGGCGTAGTAGGGTTTGAGCTACATACGCCATAGGATAGTTCCATTCGAGAGGCGCTTTAAAGCCCTCGCGTACATGTATAAGTAGTAGTCGGAGAAGACCAAGACACGCCATCTTGGTCTTCTTCAATTGCCATTGATCTCATCACTCGCGTGCTCTACTCTCTTCTTGTCTCCCTCATCGTAGTGTGTAACTGTCACCTTGTCCGGCTCATACACCGGCAGGTTGAAGTCTATTCGGGCCAACGTGACTTGGGAGATCCGTTGCTAGCCCCGTCATCGTATTGAGGAAGTCGCCTCTACGTTTGACCCGTATCACGTTTACTGTTACCTCGCCCAGGAATTCATTCAAGTCGAACAAGCGCCACGGCAAGGCGTAACATTAAGACCAAGATCCTACCATCGTGGCGAGAGTAACTACCCAGGAACAGTGGGACATCGATGGATTCCATCCGTACAACCTATTACGACGAGGTAGTCGTAACGTACCGGTCCGATATCTGAAGAACGCCTACTGGAGCAGTCCTAACGGAGTAGAAGGATACGTCATCGAGACGCAAAGGGGAGAACGCCCAGTTGAGTTTAGTTTCGATCATTTGTGTTGGTGCGCGGTCGACTACATCCTAGACCGGTGGCAAGTTATCGCCCCATTACGACCCCATCACCGCTGTGACATATACGCCGACGAAGTAGTCCCACGATCGGACTGGGGACCCCTTGACGGAGAAGAAAACGCAAGCCACTCCGAGAATACTCACGGAGTATCAGAAGACGCTTCTGACAACGAACCACCCCGATCTCCTTCACCGTTGAACCAGGCAGAGGTCAACCTTATCGAACAAGCTGAGTCTATCACCATCCTGCCACCCATGACCACCATGACCGAAGAACCCCGAAGCCTAGTACAACTACCTATGAACCCTGTTACTGGGGAACCCCTAACCGCCGACGACACAGCTATCATGAGAGCTATAGGACCAGACCATCCAGATCCACCGGGAGGAGGAAGCCCGGGAGGAGGAGGAGGACCACCCGGAGGAGGACCACCCGGAGGGGGACCACCAGGTGGAGGACCGCCGTTCGGGGGAGTACCACCAGTTGGGTCCCCTCACGAACGAGGTCACTCTGACAAATTTGCAGGAAACGCACCCGAAGTGTTCAAGGGTGACCGACATAAATCAGAAGAGTTTCTCACGCAGTGGGAACTGTATTGGGGGATCAACAACAACAACCCCATTATGGCTAATGCTTACAGGCGTTCCATGTTCTTCCTCACGTATATCCAGGGGAAGGACGTCAATGAATGGATTACCCATACAAGCCGATGGCTCAATAGACAAGTCACTGGAGGAATCAGCGACTCCGACCCACGCCTTTGGCACGAGGTCATTAGCGCTTTCACAAGACGTTTCTCCAACACCCTTGAACGGGAGCAGGCCCAAGCAGCACTAAAGAAAGGAATACGAATGACCGGAGGAGACATTGACATGTACGTGACCAACTTCAAGACGTTGGCACGACAAGCTGGCTATCGCCTAGATTCCCCATTAACACTCGACATCTTCACAAACGGATTGCCACGCGACCTCTATGAGAAGGTCTTTACCATGGACGATCCTCAAACATTCGACGACTGGAAGACGGCGGTCATGAAGAGGCAACAGCAGTACATTCACATGAGGGCCCACCTCGAACAGCATCGAGGAACAGCAGGGGGGTCAACCCAGAACCGCGGTAATCAACCACGACGAGGAGGCGGAGGAGGGGGGCCCGGATGGAACCTCTCAAGGGACCCCAATGCCATGGACACCTCCGCAGACCGCATCCGAGGACGCCTCGCCGATGCAGAAGAAATACTCGCACAATACCACGCCAAACAACGGCCACGTGGGGGATTTATGGATCATCGAGGAGGACGAAGGGACTTTTCCCAAGTTACGTGTTACACTTGTGGAAAGAAAGGTCATATCAGCAGGCAGTGTTCACAGCACACCTACAATCGACGCACCGAAGCCGACCAATATGAACCAGAGGAACAACCCATTCAAGCTTCACGGGCTCAAACGCCGCGTGAACGAGCCACCAATTGGATGACAGGGGTAGCGGCGGAACCAGACGAAGTAAAGGATATGATCCTAAAGGATCTCTGGAAACAAGAGGGTTTTCAGGACGCCTGAACCCATCGGCCTGGGTGAGGGCAGTCAATTGTAATTCGGTTATTATCACGCGCTATCGTTCTATGAGAATTCCAGTTTCGATCCGCACGAATTACGCTATGGCCGACATAAAAGCATTGGTGGACTCTGGAGCCACCGACAACTTCATACGTCCCGCATTTGCCAAACGAATGCGCCTGGGCATACAAACCCTTGAACGACCAAAAAAGATATGGAACATTGACAACACGGAGAATAAAGCGGGACTCATTACCCACTTTATAGATCTAGACGTCCAAACAAGAGGTATACGCCGGACCCTGCGATTCCTCCTCACCAATATCGGAAACGAAGACATCGTACTAGGGTACCCTTGGCTCGCCACCTACAAACCCCAAATGTCGTGGAGGTTCGCTACTATCAAAGAAGACGCACTCCCCATCATCCTGCAATCAATTAGACCACCACCAGAACCCTCCATGATACAAACGGTACTCACCACGGAAGAAAAGGAAGCAGCCGTCCAACAACTTGAAGAAGAAGGACCAGTTGCGCTTCGCACCACGTCTACTGACCTGGCTATCAAGGCACAACAGTACACCACGAAAGCGGTGTTACCACCTGCGTACGCATCCTTCACGAAACTTTTTGACGAAGAAGCTTCCCATCGGTTCCCTCCTGCGAGAGCCTGGGATCATGCCATCGACTTTAAACCTACGGCACCCGACGCTCTCGACTGCAAAATTTACCCTCTAACACAGGACGAAGATAAGGCGCTACAAGCATTCCTTACTGAACAGCTACAAAAAGGGTACATCCGCCCTTCCAAATCGCAGTACGCCTCTCCCTTCTTCTTCGTCAAAAAGAAGGACGGAAAACTACGCCCCGTACAGGACTACCGACACATCAATAACTTCACGATTCGCAACCAATATCCCCTTCCACTCATTACCGACCTCATCACGGAACTCAGCAACGCCCATATTTATACCAAGCTCGACGTACGATGGGGCTACAACAATATCCGGATCAAGGAAGGAGACGAAGGAAAGGCGGCCTTCAAAACAAAATACGGCCTCTTTGAACCAACGGTCATGTTCTTCGGCCTCACCAACTCACCCGCCACCTTCCAAACCATGATGAATCATATCTGCCATGACGTCATCGCAAAACATGAACGGTTGGGCACCACGATACGTGTTTATATGGACGATATTGGCATTGCCACTCACATTGGCCGTAGTCTTGCAGACCACGTTGCTGCCGTCACGGATATCCTTACACTTTCTGCCGAACACGACCTCTACTACAAACTGGAGAAATGCCTTTTCCATGCGCCCCGTATGGATTACCTGGGGGTAATCCTTGAAAAGGGGGTGACACGCATGGACCCTGTCAAAATCGCGGGTATCAAAGACTGGCCAACGCCCACCAAAGTCAAGGACGTCCGCTCTTTCCTTGGCTTCTGCAATTTTTACCGAACATTCATCCACAATTTTGCCTCCCACGCTAAACCACTCAATCACCTAACAAAGAAAGACACCGAATGGCGATGGGGAGCAGATGAAGACAAGGCCTTCCAGACGCTCAAAGACCTCGTAACATCGGAACCGGTACTCGCACACCCTGAGCTGAGTAAACCTTTTGAACTGGAGGTCGACGCTTCAGGATTTGTGACAGGGGCTGTACTCCTGCAACGAAAAGAAGACAACAAAAAACATCCTATCGGTTACTACTCGTCCACACTCAACACCGCCGAACGAAACTACGATATATACGACCTGGAACTACTCGCCATCATCAAAGCCTTCCGACACTGGCGCCCCCTACTTGCAGGATCCCCTCACCGTACCAAAGTTTTCTCCGACCACCTGAACCTGCAATATTGGCGATCGCCACAGAAGATCAGTCGGCGAGTAGCAAGGGAAGTATTGGAACTTTCCGAGTATGACTTCGAAATTCATCACATTAAAGGAAAGGCAAACGGGAGAGCCGATGCCCTGTCACGACGACCGGACTACGACCAAGGAGAATCGGACAACGAAGGCGTCATAGTCTTACCTGACAAAGTCTTCGCACGGGCATTGACGACATTGCAAATCACTGACGCGGGACAGCGAGGTCATCAGGATGAAGCCACGCTCCGACCATGGGTAGACGGACACAACCTCAAGAAGGTGTCGGGAACCTGGTACAAGGACGGACGTCAACAGGTAGTCACCGGCGGGTTGGAAGATAAGAGAAGTGTCATTCGCACCTTTCACGACTCTCCTATTCACGGACACCCAGGAATACGACGAACGAGCCATCTAGTGGAACGACAGTACTGGTGGCCAGGACTACGAAGAGATGTCATGGACTACGTGAAGGGATGTGCAGAATGCCAACGGATTAAAGTCAACACTCGACCTACATGGGCCCCCCTTCAACCTATATACCCTAAAATTGACGCCCTTCCGTTCGAGACCGTTGCAATGGACTTTATTACTAAACTTCCCTTATCACAGGGATATGATTCGATACTGACCATCACCGACCACGACTGTAGTAAAGCGACAATATTCATACCCTACGTGGAGGAAATCACATCCGAAGAAACCGCGGGACTGTATGCTAGATATGTATTCCCTCGATTCGGACTGCCCACTACCATCATCAGCGACAGAGACCCTCGGTTTGCGAGCAAATTCACAAGAGAGTTGTGCAAGACCCTGGGAATCACCCAGAACATCTCAACGGCCTATCACCCACGAACGGACGGGCAGTCCGAACGGACCAATCAATGGTTAGAACAGTATCTACGCTTCTGGGCAAATGAGCAGCAAGACAACTGGTATCATTATCTGCCAATGGCAGAATTCGCGCACAATAACTGGCCCCACGAAGCCACGAAAATGACACCTTTTGAACTCCTTATGGGATACCATCCGCGGGCTGATTGGACCGATAAGCCATCCCCCCTTCCACACGTAATGTCTCGCGCTAATCAACTAAAAGAAGCGCGACAACGGACACGGGATCTTATCGTGAAAGCGCAGCAGTCATGGGCGCGTGCCAAGACAGCGCCCAAGTATCAGGTGGGGGATCAGGTGTGGTTGGAAGGACGTCATCTTCGGACCCACCAGCCAACGGCGAAACTAGCCGCAAGACACCACGGACCATTCCGCGTCATGAAGGTGATGTCACCTGTGAATTACCAGCTGGAACTTCCCACACAATGGCAGATACACCCCGTGTTTCACACCGACCTTCTCACGCCTTATCGCGAAACACCCACGCACGGACCCAACTACACGCGACCCCCACCGGACTTGATCGGAGGAGAAGAAGAATATGAAGTCTCGAAGATTCTAGACCACCGGCACCACGGCAGAAGACGGAAACTGCAGTACCTGGTGGCCTGGAAGGGATATCCGGACTCCGATAATCAATGGGTTGACAAGGAAGACGTATTCGCCAAAGAAGCTGTGGCGGAGTATGAACAGGAACGGCAGAAGGATAAAAGGCCCCTCCAACGCGGCGAGTCCTCCCATCTCCCTTCCTCTCGAATACTGTCTACCCACACTCACACACCATCCTATATGCCCTTCACACCCGATGCCTCCCTCTCGCAACTCAACCAATATTACCACGGCACCCCCAAGAGGATTTTTGCCGTCGAGCTGGAAGAAGAGCGCGCACAAGGCGCCCGAGAAGATACCAACCAAGTCGTCGTGGCTACAACAGACCGAGGGGGACGTGAAACCCCCATCACCCGAGCTGAGTTCACAGCCGCTGTCAACCGATTCCCAGCTCAAGCCACCGCAGCCAACGCCGCCCATCTGTCAGACGACGATGGAGGTCCCCTCTGGGACATCCTCGACGCGGATGGTCTTCCCACCTCTCCGGTCCCTTTCACTACCCGCGAGATCCAACTTCTCGGGGACGCACTGGACCGAGGAGCCGAGGTTCGCGCAACTCGCGACGGTGATGGACGGGCCGAGTCCCCACCTCTCCCAATACCTCCGAGGGTTGGGGCCGACCAGGCCCTGGCAGGAGGTGGTAGCCGACTGGAGGGATCAACAGTTGGTGGAAGCGAAGGCCCGACGACAGGAGATGATGGCGAGGAGGGAGAGATTGAGAGCGACGACGAGGTCGAGCTGTATTCAGATGCGCACGACCATATTTCCTACGGACGAGATGCTGACGCCCCATCCAACACCACGCCACACGCCCTCACCACCGCCGGCGACCCCGTCTACCGAGGGGACATTCGCCCACAGCTCGACGACAGGGCCGTCTCCACCGTCCGCGCCACTCACTGCCCACACGGGTTCAGGGTCAATCGAGGACCCGATTACGTTCACTTCCCCATCACCACCTCCGACGGCGTGACGCGCCCTGCAAAGTACATCCAGGTCATCTCCGGACCGAACCCCATCGTCCTGGGGCTCATCGACGAGTCCGACCGCGTCTTCCCAAAACCCCTGTACGCGCGTCCTCACCGCTTCAGTCCCCATGAAGAGCGCCCCTCCTACTCGCGCGAGGATCTCATGATCCTTGATGCTGGATACGACGAGGCTGCGCGGGTCAACCGCGCCCTTCGCGAGTGCAAGAACGTCTCGCTCACGGCGGAGGTTCAACGATACCGTGCGATTCGGTCCGCGATCACGCGAATCGAGCAACGTATGGGGGAGTTGGAGCAGGAGTGGGGCCGGCTAAGTACCGAGGAATTGGGGGCTATACATCGCATGGAGAATGCGAATTTGATGGATGAAGTCGAGAAGCGTATGGGCGGATGGATCGGGATGGGTCAGGGTACGAGGAACTGGCCACGGTCGACTTAGTTGCAACGTGGGCGTTGCCCCTTGAAAAGGGGGTGATGTTACAGTCAACCCTTCGGACTTACAAGTGTAATAGTGATGTCGTGATTCGGAGTTCCGGACTCTTACTTACCAGTTGTGGCTATGGTAGTAAGTAGTAATTAGTCACGGACTTGTAGTCTCAGTCAGCACTCAGCGATCGCATGTGATTGCTGAGTGATTCCTAGGATCGGCGTAGTAGGGTTTGAGCTACATACGCCATAGGATAGTTCCATTCGAGAGGCGCTTTAAAGCCCTCGCGTACATGTATAAGTAGTAGTCGGAGAAGACCAAGACACGCCATCTTGGTCTTCTTCAATTGCCATTGATCTCATCACTCGCGTGCTCTACTCTCTTCTTGTCTCCCTCATCGTAGTGTGTAACTGTCACCTTGTCCGGCTCATACACCGGCAGGTTGAAGTCTATTCGGGCCAACGTGACTTGGAGATCCGTTGCTAGCCCCGTCATCGTATTGAGGAAGTCGCCTCTACGTTTGACCCGTATCACGTTTACTGTTACCTCGCCCAGGAATTCGTTCAAGTCGAACAAGCGCCACGGCAAGGCGTAACACTCCCAGACTCAATTTTGCTTGGTTAAATACATTTGTAACTACTACGCTTGTGCATTGGGCTTGCGCGTTGGGCTGATGCGGCCTGTTATTCGTACAATACACACATCTGGGACATATCTCAGATTTCCTGCAATATACAACCTTTTTTTCATATCTCGCAAGTCACCAGGTCACGGTGACTCATCCATCTTACAACATCACCCCCTGTATCACGAACTCTTTGCTGCATAATCTTTTTCCTTTCTTTTATCTTATCTTATCTTCGATCTTATCCTAAGCCCTTATCAGAGCGGACTTATGGTTATCTCTTGTTCCCATGGCACGTCTTCCCTTTCATGCACTGTCATTTCCTTCCATCACCTTCCGTGATGTTCCTTTACTTATCCACCAATGGCCTTAAGCCCTCTGGTGCACGGACCACGTACGCACGGACCACCTAGTCAAGTATATTAGCTTGTACCCATAGGCCTTAGTTCCTTAGCTTTGGCTTCATCAATTCACAGCTTGTTGCACCCGTCTTATCTATGTGATCCTCTCCTTGCCTTCATTGGCTCATTAACTGCTCACCTTGTTAGGAAGCCCTTCAAAGCTTTGAGACTTGTGCTATAACAAGGTCTCCATGGATCTTAGGTGTCGTTGCACGCAGTGCTGAACCGACTCAAGTGCCCTTAGTCTTAGGCTGGGACTTGTTACAGAACACTCTAGAGACCACGCTCTGCTGTAGCGTGACACCCTGGTCAGCTCCTTGTGACTCCTGTCACAATCGTTAGAGATGAGAATGGGAGAATACGAAACCCAATCATGTGACTTTGTGTTATTTTTATTTTTGTTTCTTCTTTTCTTGAGATGCGTGAATTAACGAAGTATTTTTTTGTTAAGAGGGACCGGCAAATTCCGAAACTGCAGATATTTGTTTTTGACGTTTTGTTCTTCACAACGCAGCAGCATCCTTTTGTTGTAGACCAGAACTAGCGAACCATAAAGAACTGGAAGAGCCTGGAGACGGAAAGTATCTTTGAAGATGTGCACCATTATACAGATTCTTGAGAATATAGCCATTTCGAGTTTCGAGCTGATAAGTGTTCTTATCAGTGATATCCCAAATAAGGAAGGGGCCATCCCATTGTTGAACGCAGCACTGACTTAGCGGGAAGAGGTTAGCGTGAAAGGCTAAGACAAGCAAGTTAACTTCAGAGGTGAAGGGAACTCTATAGCGCGTAGCTACACACCTAAGACAAGCAAGTTACTACAGAAGTTGTTAGCTATAAGGTATAGAGGAAGAGGGACGGCACTTACACTTCAGAGGTGAAGGGAACTCTGAAGTGTGAAGGCGTAAACAACCATCCTTATAAACAAGAAGGAATGGTCTGTGCGCACATTGTGTTTAGGACACATGTGACACGACAATGGGTCCAAGAAGGGATATGATTGGACGAATATAAAATGGTGCCACTTTCAAGTGAGTCACCGGAACGGTATCTAAACAATAGAAGGAAGAATAATAAAGATAAACAAAAGGTGATCCGGTCCGTATGAAGTCCGGAATAAGTCCATATCAAGCTATTGCCCATAAGGGGCCAGATACCGTATATGTCCATGAGATGACTCAAGCATCTCCCACGAAGCATGTGACTCTTAACTCAGATCACGCTTCAACATCCCTCCATGATTGAGGCGTCTTATGTGAGCATAGATAAGATATAGTAGATAAGTTGGATCAGAACTCTTGCAATTCTCATGAGAGAAATTGGTTGCAGAGAGATGAAGCTGAAAGCTCTAAAGCCCCAGAACTGAGCCCATGAGAGCCCAGAATTGAGCCCATGAGAGCTCAGTGGCATTTTCCAACTATCTTGTATCTTTTACTCAAACCCTAGACCTTCGACTAGATTATCGAAAGATGCTTTTGGCAGTGACTTTGTAAGGCCATCTGCCAGCATCTCGCCTGTGGGAGTTCGCACAAGGCCTATAGCCCCAGCTTCAACATACTCCCTAACAGCGTGGTACTTTATGGGTATATGCTTAGACCGCCTTCCAGTGACAGGGTTTAATGCCAAATCCACGGCACCCTTATTGTCACAGTGAAGAGGTATGGGGGAGGACACCTCGTACCCCAATTCCTCCAGGAACGTCCTATACCACATTGCCTGGTTTGAAGCCTCTGCTAGGCTCATATATTCGGCTTCTGTGGTAGACTGGGCAACTGTCTTCTGCTTTCGCGAGCACCAGGAAATGGCGGCATTAGCAAGTAAAAAGACATAGCCCGACGTTGAATGTGAATCCTCTTGATCTCCCCAAGAGGAGTCACAGTAGCCATGAAGGCCTGCATCTCCATTCCCTCCAGCGTAGCTTAACGAGTAGTCCTTTGTCGTATTGAGATATTGTAGGACATACTTAGCGAGACGCAAATGTTGAGGAGTCGGATTTGAAGCATATTGGCTAAGGCGCGCGACAGCGTAGGAGATATCAGGTCTGCTTCCAATCTGCGCATACAGCAGAGACCCGATTATCTGTTGATACCCCTTTATTTCAGAGGTAGAGGCCTGGTCTTCATTCTTGACCAAATGGACCTCCGCGCCAGCGGGCAGAGGGGTATATACTGGGTTGGCATCTGACATGCCAAAGCGCTCCACAATTCCCGAGACATAATCTGTCTGGTTAATCATCATTGTCCTGTTTTTACGATTCCTGGTGATTTTCACACCAAGATAGGACTCAATTTCACCGAGATCGGTCATCTCATAGCGACTTGCTAGAGATACCTTCAGATCTTGTACTCTGGACTTGGAAGCCCCAAGTATAGTAATGTCATCTACATATAAGATAACGAAAAGTGGATCCCCCTCTTGGAGATGAACATATACTCCTGCATCAGAGTACGTCCGTGTGAAGCCGAGTTCAAGGAGAACTCCATGGAATTGCAAGTTCCATGCGCGGGAGGCCTGCTTCAGGCCATAGAGAGCCTTTTGCAGTCTGCACACTTTGTGCGATTGTCCAGCAACGACGAAACCTTGTGGTTGCTCCATGTATATTTCCTCATCCAGTTCGCCATGTAGGAACGCCGACTTGACGTCCATCTGATGGATTTCCCAATCCTCTAGCGTGGCTAACGCTAGTAACAGGCGGAGTGACTCAAAACGAGCAACTGGAGAGAAGGTTTCATCAAAGTCCACCCCCTCTAGTTGGGTGAACCCTTTAGCCACGAGCCGTGCACGAAAGCGACCATCCGCTTTCTTCTTAAAGACCCATTTGGACTTTACCGCCTTTCGACCTTGGGGCAGGTCTTCCAGGCGCCAGACACCAAGCTTGGCGAGGGCATCCATTTCGTATTGGCATGCCTCAATCCATTGCTCAGCGTCGACAGACTCCATCGCCTCTTTGTATGTGTATGGATCCCTGTAAGGGGCATCCGCAGCATGAAGTAGCTGCACAACACCGAGGCAACTGCTACCTGCTTCCGCATTATCCTCATTGAAGTATCGAGGATTAGCTCGACAATCCCGGCCACTGCGCCTTGGCTGGTTAGGCGATAAGGGCTGCTGGTTGCCACGTCCCGACTGCCTTTGTTGGAATACAGGCGGTGGGATGGGCTGGATAGCACGGGGTTGTCGGCGAAGGCGCGCGGCGCGACGCCTTCCTGGCGGAGAGGTAGCTGGTATATTAGAAGGGGGAGTCTGGTAAATAGATTGGTCTAGAGGGGTCTGTCCCTGTGGAGAGGGAGTGCACGGCTGAGGGTCCGCAGGAGCGCTGGGCTCACCCGCCTGTGGTGTGGATGCAGTCTCTGTTTGTTGAGGCGCAGGAGGCGGGGGCATGGCTTGTGGAGCCGGTGGCATTGGAGGTGCTGGAGGCGGCTGGGATGGCGCGCCTTGTATCACTGGTGGCAGCCCACCAGGAGCGACTTCAATCAAAAAGGGTTGCCCCTGATTGACTGGAATGGAAAGTGAGGAGGGTGGCATCTGCTTTCCCAAGGCAGGACGGGACGGAAAGGATCCTTCATCAAATGTAACATCTCGTGAAGAGATGAAGGACCGGGTACTGCTGTCCCACAGCTTGTACCCCTTGGAAAGGGGTTCATACCCGACAAACACGGCTTCCCTTGACTTAGGGTCTAATTTACGCCGGCTGCCCTCTGGCACATGGTAGTAGGCTTTGCAGCCAAACACTTTAAGGTAGGAAACGTCGGGTATGTGCCCGTTCCAACATTCCAGCGGGGTCATCCACTCATTAGATCGGGAAGGGGTGCGATTATAGATGTGCACTGCGGTCGCGACCGCACATTCCCAAAAGCCGAGTGATAGGCCAGCATGATGAAGCATGCTAGTGCCTTTCTCCATTATAGTGCGATTGAATCGCTCGGCTCTCCCATTCTGTTGAGGGGAATAGGGCATCGTGAGTTTATGCTCTATCCCAGCTTCCTCCAAGATGCGCTTGAGGTCATTGTTCATGTATTCGCCACCACGATCTGAGTGTAAGCACTTGATGGGGCAGTTTAGTTGCTTTTCTGCCCACGCCTTATAGTGCAAAAAGGCATGCTTGAACTGATCTTTGGATTTCATGTAGACAACTACTACTGATTTTGAGAAGTCGTCTAGGAAGGTGGCGAAGTATCGGTTTCCTTGAATGGAATTGCTCTGCAGCGGACCAACTAAATCACTGTGAACAACCTCTAATGGCGCACTTGCACGTTTGGAGGAAGGGGGAAATGGTAGACGAGAGCTTTTTCCAAGCTCACACCCATGACAGGGTCCCTTTTCAGAGGGGTCTGAGTTTATTTTTAGACCCTTTACAGAGTCTTGAGCATATCTCTGAAGCGTGTCTTTGGACAGATGTCCAAAACGCTGATGCCAGGTATCCAGGCTGGCCGATGCAGAGGTGGAGGCAGAACTTATATTTTGCTGCCCCTTAAGCCAATAAAGGCTCCCAGCCTGGAATCCTTCCGCAATAGTTTTTTCTCCTTTGCGAATGGAGAAACCAGAACCGTCAAATAAGACCAAGGCGCCCTTTTTAGCTAGGGCACTGGTGGACATGATGCGCGAATGTGATTTTGGTAGATGGATCACATCAGATAGCGTCATATCGTACCCCCAGTTTGTCCTAATGGTAACAGTGCCAATACCAGCACTTTTGATGACAGAGCCATCACCAAGGACAACTTCTACACCTGAGTTTTGTGAATAGGTGGTGAAGTCTTCTAAGTGGGGGGTGAAATGCGCTGAGGCACCACTGTCCATCATCCAAGACGAGTTATGGTTCTCATCTCCCATCGCATACAGAGAAATTTGAGGGGCGTCTGCCACCTCCTGAATTCGTCCCCGTCCGTTAACTACGTGGTACATATTGTTATTTATAGGGGCAGGCCCCTGTTGCTGCTGCTGCTGTGAGGTGTTCAACCTCCTTTGCCCCTCCTTGCCCTTTCGGGCATTTTCTTGGTCCTTCTTCTTTTTTCGGCACTCGTTTGCTTTGTGCCCTTTGTTGTTACAGTAGTAACATGTCACTTCTCCTGAACTATGAGAAGTTGACTGCGAAGATGTAGAGGGGGCCACATGGTGTGGCTTGCCCGAAGACTTGACTGGGGCCACCTTATTCAAGGCGGCCGAAGAAGGACCAATATTCCTTTGCTCCTCGTTTATGAACCTCTGAACGAGGTCTTGAGGAGCGAGGCCTGCGGGAGGCCCAGAGGCAAGGATTGTCCCTGCAATGGTGCTGTATGAAGGGGGAAGGGCATCTAATAGAATAAAGGACATTTGCATGTCCGAGACTGCCATCCCATTCTCCCCCAGGGTGTTCCGTGCATCCAGCATTTTCTGGAGCCGCGGGAGGAAGGGCGAACCTTCTTGTAGCTTGGTATTTACCAAGCCCACCCAAAGATTGAATGTGGACATAGAGCCCACAGCACCATACAGGGTCTCCAGCTGTACATATTTAGCATGGAGAGAGTCGAACACCGCGTCCGATGAAACCTGGGAGTACACCTCCGAGGTTACGTTGAGGAATAAGAGACCTATAAGGACCTCTTCCTCTACATTCCACTGCGCTTGAACATCAGCGGGAGCGGGCTGGACGCCAGCAGGGAAAGAATGGGTGATGTGGCGTCGACACCCATTCACCCTCATGAGGGCAGACCACGTGGCAGACCACTGCTGCCAGTTGGTTCCATCCAGCTTGGAAAAGCTGGTGGACGGGGGGAAAGTGATGGTGAAGCGAGGAGCGGCCATTTGAGATGTTTGGGTTTCTGGTTCCGAGGAGCAGTCAGAACCAGTCCAGATCTTAGGAATAGAGATGGGAATTTCCAGCCATAGGAGCGCTATGACTCCATAACACTTAAGTGTCATGCCTCAAGTTGTGCGACTTGTACTAATGCTTAGATAGTATATAGTATATAAACCCTTCATATCCTTTTTATAGCCTCAACGGGCAGCGATGTTGTCACTTGACTAAGGTTGTCTCTTGTGTATTGTTGGTGGGTTTCAAATGGAGCAGTGATGTGCATTTAGGCGGTGAAGCCTCAGCAGGGATCTGTCCTAGTCCACTTCCGCAACAGAGCTGCCTACACGGCAGTTTTACGAACCATACAGTACTTGTGAACAAGATACCAGGATATGTAAGGGTACCGCGTTAAAGAGGAGCCAACCGCGAATTCCAGGTTAGATGAGGTAGGTCAACCCTAACAACAATCTAGGTCCTGTCGTCGGTGGAGTCTTTAAACCAGACCATTAAGGGTCTTCACGGTAATGTAGACTAAAGCCAGTGAGACATGCTATGCAGCGAATCCTGCACAAAGGGAGCGAATGTTTCTCCTAGCAGAGGTCTAGCTTAGCTACGTGTACTAATATTTATTTGTCTAGAGCGGCCTAGTTGTATCAGAGGGAAGGACTTCTGGGTTTGACTATTAACCAGGCCTTCACACCCCTTAAAGTGACCCAGGTATTAACCGAGCATCACCCAACCATTAACCGGTCCTATAGCCGCAAGGGTCTTCCCCTCTTGGCCTATGAAAGCACTTCCGGACGAAAACCGGGAAAAGAAGTTCTACTAAAGTAACTGCGCACTAGAGGAACTCAAGGTCGCGTCTGCTCACTTAAGAGCTCCCTAGCGCCTCTCGCGAGAACTCCCTTAAGGAGCTAGCCAAAATGGCAGTGCTACTGAGACCGAAGTCCGTTCGCACCTTGGAAGGAAGGGGAGTGTCGATAGAAAAGTAATGCTCACATAAGTGGGAAGAGTGATGACGATGAGTGGTCAAGATGTGGCAACGACACAAGGTAGATCTGAGGAGGAACCCAGAGAAAGAGCAAGTCAGTTTGAGTTGCGGGCAGGGCCCATAACCTGTTGAACGCAGCACTGACTTAGCGGGAAGAGGTTAGCGTGAAAGGCTAAGACAAGCAAGTTAACTTCAGAGGTGAAGGGAACTCTATAGCGCGTAGCTACACACCTAAGACAAGCAAGTTACTACAGAAGTTGTTAGCTATAAGGTATAGAGGAAGAGGGACGGCACTTACACTTCAGAGGTGAAGGGAACTCTGAAGTGTGAAGGCGTAAACAACCATCCTTATAAACAAGAAGGAATGGTCTGTGCGCACATTGTGTTTAGGACACGTGTGACACGACAATGGGTCCAAGAAGGGATATGATTGGACGAATATAAAATGGTGCCACTTTCAAGTGAGTCACCGGAACGGTATCTAAACAATAGAAGGAAGAATAATAAAGATAAACAAAAGGTGATCCGGTCCGTATGAAGTCCGGAATAAGTCCATATCAAGCTATTGCCCATAAGGGGCCAGATACCGTATATGTCCATGAGATGACTCAAGCATCTCCCACGAAGCATGTGACTCTTAACTCAGATCACGCTTCAACACCCATCATGGATGAAGCTTAGTACTGGCCTCATGTCGACGCTTCACCAGATCTCCAATACCAAGGCCTCTTTCTTGATATTTTTCTTCACACTGGTTGGCTTCCTTTTCCATATGAATTGCGGCTTTTTCATTTGCATCTTGCCGGAAGTGAGACAAATTTTGAACATGCTCCAGCCATCTGGCTCAGAGGGCAGCAATTTCCTTGTCCATTGGATCGCGTTGGATCGTATTGATGATCCTTTTGCTCGGTAAGTGTGCCTCCCTTCCATATGTCAAGAAGAACGGTGACACACCCGTGGAAGAACTAGTATGTGCCTGATGGGCGAGCAATGCATTGGGAAGATATTCATCCTAACGGTCCTGCTTCTGCAGAGCTGTCATCTTAGCTAGCATCTGGGTCAATATATTGTTAAACTTCTCTAGCCTCCCATTGGTCTGCAGATGGTAGGGCGTTGTGTGCCAATGCTGAATGTCGAAACACTGGAGTACATTTTGGACTTGGTACGACGTGAATTCCTCTCCATTATCCGTTAATAGGAATTTCGGCTTGCCATAGGTGAACACAATATATTGTAGCATTTTGACAACAGCATCGCCTGATCTCTGTGGAATGGCGAACGCGATGGTCCAATCGGTGCCAAGATCAATAGCAGTAAGTAAATACCGGTTTCCTTGGAGCGTCTTAGGCAGCAGCCCTACAAAATCGAATGCCCAGGCATCTCCCGCATCAACGCACGACACAGGGTGGAGAGGTTGCGACGGTGGTGGTCCCCGCTGCACGAACTGGCATGGAGGACACGTTTGGACAATACCCTTGGTAATTTCTCAAGCGAATGGAACGTGAACTTGAGCCCGCAAAGCAGCTAAGGTATTCTTCACCCCTAGGTGCCCAATATCTTGATGGATCTGCGTGACTGCCATCTTGGCTTCCCCTTGCATGATCGGTACCGGAACGTCGATCTTGGCTCCCCAGCAGCTCTGAGTCTTCTTGCAGAGGGTGTCATCTTTCAGCAGGTATGTTCCATTTCCTACTGATGATGGTTCTTCTCCTTGCTGCAGATGCCATTGGTACTCAGCGAACATCCGGAAGACTGGGGTGAAATCTCAGCCCTGGATTCGTTCGGACGACAATGGTGCTGCGAAAAGTGGATCAAGAGTTTCAGAGTCAGGTACGTCTTCGTGTCCTTTCCTGCGTGAAAGGGCATTGGCCACAAGCTGATGCTTCCCTGGCCTATGGATGATCTCCACGTCGAAATGCGCAATGTCATCTGCAAATCGCACAAGTCTTCGGCCCAAGTGCTTCTGCATTAGGAAGTACTTCAGTGACTCGTGATCGGTACATACAAGGATCGGGGATCCTTTGATGAACCCTCTCCATTTTTGCAAGGCATACACCACAGCAAGCATTTCGTGCTCCTGCGCGGAATACCTTTGTTCCATAGCCATCATGCGTTGGGATTCAAACGCAACAAGCCATAAGTTCCTTTCTTTAAATTTGAAGCAGTCCTTTTGCTCACCAGCTCCTACCCCCTCCTGTGCACCCAGAAATGCCTGTTCCACTTGCTGGAGCACAGCACTGAGACAATCGCTGGAGGCGTCTGTATCGATCACGAAGAGACGCCACGGTGTCAGATGAATGAGGAGATCCACAGAGGTAAGTGCCGATTTCAAAGCCACCATGGCGGACTCACAATCCACCGTCCAGCGAATGGGAGAACCGCACTTCGGGTTGCCCTCTAGCAGACAATATAACAGACTGGCCAACTTAGCAAACCCATGAATAAACCGTTGATAGTACCCTGCAATGTTTAAGAAGCCATGCACCTCTGAGATGGTGGAACAAGCCGGCCAATTCAAGATGGCCATCACCTTCTCCAGATTCAGATGAAGACCACTCCTGGAAGCGATGTGACCAAGGTAAAGGATAGAAGTTTGGCCCCATTGACATTTTCATTCATTCAGAATTAAGGCATGATCCTGCAGGGCACTCACGACCACAAGGACGTCTGCAAGATGGTCCACCCTGGTCCGAGAGTAGATGATGACATTGTCGAGGTAGACCATTGCACACCAGTCAATAAAACCCCGCAAGATGTCATTCATCATGCACTGGAATGTTGCGGGGGCATTCGTGAGGCCGAACGGCATTATGCGAAACTGGAAATGGCCATAACGACAGGTAAATGCTGTCTTTTCCTTCGCATCCTCAGCAAGTCTCACCTGCCAGTACCCACTTCGAAGGTCCAAGCTCGTGAAGTACTGCGCACCGGATAGATTACGGTAACATTCGTCTATCCGCGGAAGAGGATACACATTGGACTTAGTGAGTGTATTCAAGGCACGATAGTCCATGCAAATGCGGGACATACCGTCCTTTTTCGGGACGGGGAGGAGAGGCAAAGACCACAGTGAGTCAGATGGTTCTATCACCCCATCCTGCAATCCTTCATCAATAAACGCCCTGATAGATTCATGCTCTGGCAGAGTAAGTGGTCGGCCATATTTTTGCAACAGTTTAGCATCGCCCACATCGATGTCGTGTACCCACTTGCGAAGCGGAGGGAACCCAACTTTTTCTTTAAAAGCACCAGGTAAAGTCTCCTTTACCCAACTTTTGAGGTGCTCACCCCAGATTTCGTTATCAGATGCTACAGAAGCTCCTTCGCATCCATTAAACAAGCCAGACTCGTCCCTATAAGTGGTGGAACCATTGTGCACATAGTAAAGGAGTTCTGGGCGTCTGGGCTTCTGGTGTTTGAAACGTAGGCACCAGGCCAATTTTGTCAACATTTTCGGGACGGTCGTCTTTTCAGCAGCCATAATCGGCCTAATAATGAAGTGCTGTTTTTCTTCTGGGATTGAGAACTCGTAGGCGTCGTCGTCCCATCATGGTCAAGTGTCAAAGTGCTTGAGCTAGGCCCATCCCAACAGCAAGTCATAACGAAACTGGCTGTCATCTTCCAGAATATAGGTGTAGCATTATGTATACAGATGCCCGACTTTCAATGTAAAGGCAGCAAACGCCAACATGGTTGTTTGCCTGGCTCCCACAACTTCCCTAGCTTCAATCAGAAAGACGTGGACACCAGCATCAGAGGCCTTCTGAGCAGACAGATAATTTGACTTGGCTCCGGTATCGAGAATAGTGTTGACGATAATAAACATTGCTTCTTCGTCAGCCGGAGTAGACTTTGGAGGGCCTATCTTCATTGCGTAGACAGGTAGATTCAAGTGCACTACCATGTTAACCTCCAAAGGGTTGTCCTTAGTACCCTTCTCCGGATTCAAGTCAGCTGGCATTAGTTCGCTACCAGGGTCACTGAGTGGCACAGGAGACACGGGCTTCCAGTTATCGCTCCAATCCTCGCAAGCGTTGCAATTGCACTAAGCGTGGACAATATCGAAGAGATCGTCATCATTGATTTCCCCTTGCTCCATAAGATGGGCCTCATTGACGAGGTACTGCAGTTTGGGCTCCTCCTCAGGATCGTATTCCTCAGGTGTGTATTCACGCACAACAACTTCCTCAGGCGCATCTTCTTCAGGTGCGTGCTCCTCCAATTCGCACCCTTCCTCAACTTCTTCAAATAAATGAAGTGGTTTTGATTGACAGAACCATCCAGAGGCGGATCATCCCTCCGTTCTTGACGTCGATCAACGCAACGGTTTGCGGCAATCTTACGCCAAGTGTCCAAGCTCATTGCAATTGTAACATTGAGTCGAAGCCAGCAACTTGTGCAGATCCCAACTCATCTGCATCGTGTCGAGATCCATCAGCTCCGGAGGTCTGGACGCAGGCATTACTGACAGAATGTAAGGAGTAGAGCTGGAATTCGAATACACATTTGGGGATGACGCAGGATGGAAATTCTTGAATGGCTTAGAAGGGGCCGGCCATGAACGAGTGTGTCCCCACGCAACTTTGAGAAGGTTGTCCCATTGTCGCACGATGGAATAATACTCGGTCATGGTTCTTCCCTGTCGTGTAGCCAGTTGCATGTATAAGTCCTCTAGGAGTCCCTGCATGAATCAATACTTCCAATCTGAAAGTGTCATTTCATGCTCGGGGATCTGCACTTCGATCTCCTGGAAACGCCGGGTGTACTCAGTGATGCTGATCTGACGATCAAGCGCATCCAATCTTGACCGGAATTTATCAGTGCGCGCAGGGTGCGCCCAATGATCCAGCATTGACCATTTTAAATCATCCCAGGAAGGTGCATGATCATTATTTGCGAGCTTCTTGGCATGATACCAAGTAAGTGCAGAGTCCCAGAAATTTTGAACAGCGTAACACATCCAGTGGTCCTTCTGAATTTGTCCAACGTCGAAGGCGTCCTCTGCCAGACTTATCCAGGCGGTCACATTCTCATTTGCTTTCCCCGAGAACAGTTGGGCAGTCGTTTGTGGAAGGTTTGAGCAACTGGCCAAGGCAGGAGGCGGTGCAGGCATGGGAGCGTTCACTACAAGCTGGGTGTGCAAGAACCCAGTCTGGATAGCTTGCTGAAAGTTCTGAGCCGTAACAATGTTACTCTCAAGAACTCCAAATCGTTGATCCATTCCATGAAAGATACTTCTCATTGCTTGAAACACGTCGGGTGTAAGACCTGCTTGTAAGACTTGGTACGGGGACAACTCCCCCTGTCCAACCAGCATTGCGGAGTCGGCTTCCATAGTTCTGGTCGGCGCACTATACCGCGGGACCTATTTTTTTTGGGTTGCGCAACCTATAGTCAATTTGCGCAATATTCGGAGTGCGAAAGTTTGACTGCCCAGTTTCAGGGTCAGACTGGCGCTGGTTAAAGTGGAGTATGTTAATACCTATAGGTTTTCCGAAGGCGTCGACACGCTTCCTAATTCAGTTAACTTCTTCTTGTACTTTAAATGAGCGTGAGATTAGATTATGGGTAGCCTCACACTTGATCAAGTGTGATGTCGCCCACCTCTGAGTGCCTGATGTGACAGATGTGTGACGGCAGAGTGGGCGAGAGAGAACTCTGGGGGTCCTCCCAGACTCGATTTTGCTTGGTTAAATACATTCATAACTACTACGCTTGCGCATCGGGCTTGCGCGTCAGGCTGACGCGGCCTGTTATTCGTACAATACACACATCTGGGACATATCTCGGATTTCCTGCAATATACAACCTTTTTTTCATATCTCGCGAGTCACCAGGTCACGCTGACTCATCCGTCTTACAACAAGGTGGAATGGTCCAAGCGTGTCGGCATCACCTAAAGAAGCCAGGCCAGGCATCGCCATAACCGGTTTTGAAATCTAACAAGACCTCACTATAGTGGCCAATCTGGATTGGGGTTCGGGTTCGGGTTCTCATGCTACTCACGCTCCCACATTCTCACCTCTTGCATTGCCCTTTCTTTCATCAACACCTTGACTTTGTGTGATGCCACTCCACGCTACCGTATGAACCCACTCGGCAATCCTCTCTGCCACTGGTGAATGGATACTGGGAGAGTTTGAACTGTTCGGCCACCAACAGAACCGAATATCGTCCTCGTAGTCAACTCATCCTAACTCTGAAATCAAGGCGCCTAGTGAGCTGCTGTAAATGTGTGAGGATCCCCTTGCACCCGCGTCTGGAAGTGGTCGATCATATTCTGCAGTGGCTTACCGGTCACTTGCAGCAAACTGACGCCTATGCGCTGCGTCGCTCATATTCAACTTGCTCGACCCGGCAGTCTCGCACTCGGCACTCCATCAGGCTCGAAGTACAGCCCGGTAATTGCGTTCCACTAGATGATTATGAGAGTCTTGTGCTGGGGTCCGAATCCAAACCCTGATGCACATATGGCACTGCTTGACAGGCTACTTGAGACCAACGTTCGACAGTCAGATGTCAGTGCCCCCCATCCCAGGTAGAGCAAACCGAAGGGCATCCAGCTCTGTTCTCAAGGTGAGGGATCTGCCTGCCTGGGAAACAGGAAGATACGGCGCGCTGGGTGGCAATATGATAGATGTTGACGCTGACGCAGATGACTTGGAACGCGTACTATGTTTCCGTCTCCAAGTCCGATGCCTTAGCAATCGACCACTACACAAACGCGTTTTAAAGCGTGCCAGCACAGTCGGGTAGCTCTGATGCCGTCAGCGTGGATTGGGGAGGGGCCGTGGACAACGAGGGTCCCGTGTGGTACATTCGAGGATACCTGTCCACAGGTTAGAAGCCCTTCCGCGATTATTATTATTATTATTATTTGCGATGGGGAGAATTGCACTTACCATCGCGACTGCCATGTTGTAGGCGTTGGTGTTACCGTCTTTCATCCGCAAGTTTATGATCCTTGCGTGTGCATGTCGTGTCGCGTTTCCATTTTCAGGGTGTCGGCACAATTCTCTGAAGTGGGCCCATATTGACCACGCTATGGGTTGACCGAGGCGGTATGTCCGGTTCCTATGTTGCGCAGCCACTAGGGCCATTTTCCAAAATAAAAAGAGTTGACATCGTCACCCCACGTCGATTCGAGGGTGTGTCCAATTTGTTGCAGTGGGCATTGCGTCACGTTGGCATATGGATTGGTCTTCCCAGTACGGCTCAACTCGACTTTGTTGAACCACCATCTGGCCTTTGAGAGCGACAACTTGTGTCAAATTTTGATGGTGGATCTCCTTCCAAGTCGGGCTTGGGTTCTGTGCTCTTGCAGGTGCTGTTCTGTCTCCTGGTACTTCACCTCTTCAGCTTCTGCCCTGGGTGATCCCTCCACCACCTCCTGATTCGCCGCCACTGGACCCTCCATGGGGTTTTCCCCTCCTGATCCATGATGCTGTAGAGAGCGCTCTATCTCGGCAAGAGACGCTCATTGTGTTGGTTATGGATAGACCGGTCGGGAGCTAGACAGACAAATAGTACTCAGGAATCGCTCGGGAAGGCGGGCGATGACTGAGGTGTTCGGGGCGACGTATGGTACGTATATAACCAAAGAGTGAACTAATGAAAAGAGAGATCTGGGGTAGCGTGCTAGTATAGTCGGTATGCTACTTTAGTGTCCTAATGGGTAGTTTGTTTTAATTGACGTGCGAGACAGCGGGTGCGGGGCGCCCTGGGCGACCCTGCCAATCCAACACATTGTGTCGATGTCTCTGTCACCGCTCGTGATCATTGTCATTGTAGCGCCGGTAGTCACTGTGGAGGACATATTTCTCGATGGACCACGAGAGACGTATCCCGGTACAAACGTCACGCAGTAAGCTGCTGACGGAAATTTTGAAACCGCATCCTGCTACTGATATAGCTACATGCTAACTCCGGCTCATCTGTTCATTATGTCTAAATACTTCTTCTTATTTTCTTCTGCTGTACCATTCCAGCTTGTATTCTCCAACTCACAGGCTTTCCATGAAGGCTGTGCACGTGTTGCTGCTAAAATCTCCGAAATGACATCATTGTCCAGCGCTCGCATCACCGTTGACCTCCCACCGACACTTGTTGATGTAGGCTGAGCTGGCGGTAGTTCTGGAAGCTCATTGCCATTGTCTGGTGGTGGGATGCTACGTTTGAAGCCTGATTCGCTGTCAAATACACCAGATGACAAGATCCAATCCTGCCACATGATCTCGGCGGGAAGGGATGGAATCACTGGTTGGAACGGTTGGAATCCACGAACACGCCACTCATGGATGATGAATAATGAGGCAAAAGGAGCACAACGGTCTGTTATGTCAAGCGCAATAGCCTTCCCGTGGGATGGTTGAAGGTCGTCGTCATTCGAGTGGTTGATGAATATGAATTTCTGTGTCTACTTGTTGTGAATAGTTTGACAAAGGAAACGGTAAAAAATGGACTCACTTCAGGGCAGAAACGTATATAGAAACCATATCTATCAAAACTGCTGCGGTGGTTGGGGCACATAACCAGGCCATTTCGTGGTTCATGCACTGGACTAGCTTTAGCAGCCTGAGGGATCCAACCGCGTCTCTTGAGGTCTGTCCACTATGTCTCGTGTCAGCTCTGTGAAGAGGGGGGCATTAAATGACTATTGACTTACAGTCCTTGATTCGGCTTTGGGGATGATGTGACAATGGCGAACTATCCGTTTCAATCCACAGACGACGCAGCTTGGGACTCCAAAGAAACTGTCCCTTTGATCCAATTCTCTATCAAATGCCGTGGTCGATGATAGATTCGACTCAGAGCGCCCTTCCCAACCAAATCCAGTGGGTGGGGCACCGGATTGGAGTGGAAGCTCGAAGAGAGGTAGAGACATGGCGGTGACCGAAGAGAATGCGTGTTGGCCCCTTTTCCAGTTTACCGTCGTCACGAGCGTCACGAGCTTGCAACCGCCCACGTGGACGATGGTCATGTCTAGTCGCCTTACGAGTCATCTTCGACAGATCGTCACATGTGAGACAAACAGTTGATACGGATCGGTATTGTACATCCACTCGTGTAGCAAGGCAAGTAGGCCGCGGCTAGCATTTAGTATCATTGTCCGTTTACAATAAACAAAAGAGTTCTTCTTAGTACACCTAACTGTGCTTCCCCTCCTCGAACGGATTCTCGACGTATTCTAGCTCCTCATCCGAGTCGTCCGGCGGGTGGCTAGGCGATTGGTGCTGCTGCAACTGCTGCTGGGACTGGGACTGGGTGTCCACGAGCGAAACAGGCCGTTTGGGGAGCAAACCGATCTTGCCTGTCAACGCCAATGGGGCCGGAGCGTCAGCACAAACGAGCACAGTGCGAACGGATGTTGTTGTTTCGAACCTGGATCAATGGCGTTCGATAGCGGGCGGCCCGCGCTGGTCGCAGGCGGAGCCGGAGCCGCGGACGGATCGTCGGTCGCCGTATGCGGAGCAGGCGCACCAGGTCCCGAGGTGGGAGGATCTGCTGCCACGCGGTCAGTCAACACACATACACTGCCTAGTAACGCGACGGCAGACGCCCTTTTGGTCACTCACCCTCTGCGCGTGGGCCCGGTTGAAGTCTGGGTGCGTAATACGCCTGTTGCGCGTGTCGGTCTAGTCCAGACGAGGCGTGCTGCTGCGAGGCGGCGCCAGCGCCGCCGGGGGGCGATGGGCTTTGTGCATTCCTGAGAGCGACGTTAATTGCCGTTGTTAGAGTCAGAGCCGAGCAACAAATGACGGTGATTGCCGGCCACCTCATCACGCACAGGACCACCCCGCCCTTCTTCCTCTGGGGTCGTCCGCGGGATGAAGGGGAGGCGTGAGTGCAGGTGGAAGTGGAAGGGGAAGGGGCCAAGGCCGTGCAGCGAAAGAAGAAAAAAAAAAAAAAAGAGGGTGACGATCAGCATACCTCGATTGATCAAATTCTTGAACTTTGGCTTTGACCTTTGATACCAAGGAGCTGAACGTCCGTTTTCCGCCTGTTTTGTGTGTGTGTATCAGTATCATTACGGTATGTAACGCATGTGCGTCCGTGTCCATGTCCGTGAGTCCCAAACATGACCATTGCCTCCGTCAGCGCCCCCCCAACTCCCCTCCCGGTGATCAAAAGTAAGAAGACAGTAACGAGGGGGACTTACTTTCTGCCAGCTTACTGAATTGCTCCTGCACATCTGACACAGTGTCCCTCTCCCGTTGTGAGGGGGGACTCGGGCTCTGCGGGGACGCGCCGCGGCCCTGCTGCTGCTGCTGCTGCGGAGTAGCTGCGGCTGTACGCTGTGCATAGGGGAACTGGCGGAGCTGCTGTTGCTGTTGTTGATGCTGCTGCCGCGCGATCTGATCGCGTGCGTAGCGCTGTTCGTCCTCGAGCAGCAGCTGCCGCGCAAACTCCTCGTCTAGTTGGGTTTGCGTGGTCTAAAACGTGACGTGGAATGGCATGGCGTGGTGTAGCGCGCGAACGGGATCATTCAGTTTAATCGTTAGTATATTGTTTAAACCCCGGGCTTTCCGGGAGAACTGGTTGACGTACCACGGGCGGCTGGGCGGGAGCTCCTGCGGAGGTGGGGACGTGGTCGGGATCGCTCATGGACAGAAGAGCATCTACCGCGCGGTCCTGGTCCCCGCCGACCGAGTCGACGACGGAGTACCTAGAGAGAGATCAATTTCCCACTGCGTCAGCGAGAAAGAGAAAAAAAATTCCCGAGACGATGCTGGGCCGGAAGATAGGCAACTTACAGAATGGTCGCATCAAAATCAGGAAAGATGGCATGTAGCGGGGCTATCTTGGGATCTGCAAACTCGTCGACGGCAGGTTGTTCTGCAGGTGCTGGGGGTGTAGCAGAACTGTTCTGCTCCGTTTCCGGCTGTGGTTGCGCGGTGTGTGGTGGAGTTGTAGCAGCGACAGTATCTCTGGCGTCCAGCACTGGCTCCTGTGCGCCATCTGGCTCTGCGGTCGGAGGTTGGACAGGAGGCGGAGGGTGGGTAGGTGGGTCGTCGTCGTCGTCGAGGTTATAGCCAGGCAAGTGTTCTTTGGACATGGTTTAGTGGAGACGGCGGGCAGCGAGAGGCAACAGCGGGTACAGCTACATTTAGCAGGTTCGGTACCTCCGAGTCGGTCGCACGCATAATACACTTTGTACCAATACTATCGTTTAGCTGTCCTGCCTGCGCGCCCACTAGCACCTGTCCCGTCTGCCTTGCGTTTCCTGCTCTCACTGGCACCACTCGACTGCGGCGGAGTACTAGACGATTCTAGCTTGGCTGTAACTCCCTGCAGCAGTCCACGCAATATGCGCATCTCGCCGAGTCGTACTATTATCGCGTGCTTTAGATTCAACGATATAGGATTTTTCGGGACCTGTTCTGCTCCGAGCAAAGCCTCATCATCCTAAAACGTAATTGGGATAAATTGATAAAGATGGCTTCTCTTCGACGGACTTACCTCAATTGTGGTCGGGTATTCGGTCAGGCGCCTTCTCACGACATCAACGGTCACGGACAGGGCAGCCTCGTCTTCCTTGGGTTTCGGCAGCTTGGACTTGCGCTTCGTTTTTTCCCACTCTGGCGCTGACATCATCAAAAGGCGCACAAAAGAGGACATCTCGTCTGGCACATCGCTCGAAGAGTCCACAACAAATACGCTGCGGAGGGAAGATCAGGGTACTTGGGACCAGGGGGTGAGGGGGTGGGGAACTGCGCACTCGTCACCCCCCTCTTCTAACCACCAATCAACGCGCTCTGCGCTCCGCGGACCCGCCCACTCGGGGTAATTTTGTATAATGACTTCCATAATAAGATCAGCACGGATTTCGACAATGTCGGCGGGATTCCCTTGGCCGCCTCCGGCGAGCGGAACTTGATCGACATGCCCATAACGCCTAAGGAGGTCTGAATTGGGGGGGTCTCCATATGTGTTCCACTGGTCCATGTTTTCGCATATTAGCACGCAAAAAGCCGTGGACAGGTGGAGCCGTGTGGAAGGGGCTCACGATTTGTTCGCCCTGACGAATAGATCGTGTGGTGGTCATTCGGAGATCTCGGTGTTCATAAAAAAGCTTCGCCTGGACGGATTGGTGAGTTAGTGAGATCTGAGTGCAAGTGGCTCACTGCACATACGTACGTTCGCGCACCCGTACCTCGCGTTCAACATATCGGCCATTGGAACCATGGCCACATTCGCGGGGTCATCGTCATCGTCATCGCCGCTCTCCACGTCCTCCTCAATATCCCCCGTACCGTCATCGTGGTTACCATGCAGAAGCAACGAAGAGTTGTCTAAACCCATCTCCGCGTCCTCGTGGGCCAGAGCCGGAGTATATGAGCCATCAACCCGCGGCTGCGCCTCAACTTGGAAGCTTCGTGAGAGGATGCGGCTTCCCATGACGTGGTACGCTTCTAGGGAAAATCGTGGATTCGGATGTTCTACCCCAAACAAGTCCTTTCTGCTCTGAGAAGGAGCATGGACATGAGGTTGAGACTCAGATCGTCAGGTATCGAGTACACGGACCTCGAGTATAGGCACCACTTTGTTGGCATAGTCATTTGCGGCTTGCTCCTTTCCTATCTTATCTGGGAGAACTTCGACTGGCAGGCTATGGTCATGTGTGAGAGGGACAGACCTAGGACAGCTGTACCCTTGAGTTGCTCGAGATCTTCGGAGCCCCAAAACATGGGCGTATCAAAAGTGATCGGCAGTGACGCTTGGGTGTGGTAAAGATGGTGAAGCGTCGGTAGAACGGCAACACGCGCACCAAGATACGTTGACCACTTGGAGGATTCGCCCTGTGCAGCTTCCCACATTAGGCAAAGAATGAGACCGGCCCAACCTATGTGAAGGCCATGGTTCGTCCAATCTTCCTTGCCAATGAGAGAGGGAAGAGAGGATGTACGGGTCGACAAAGTCAAATCGCGGGGGAGACAAAAGAGGGTGTGTCCTTGCTAGAGGCATCAGACATGATGTTAGAACGGGGTGAGTTGACCGTGTTTTGGTTTGGGAGTACCTGGAGATCGCGAATAGCAAAAGCCCCCCAGCCGAGGTTGTCAATCGGTGCGAACGTCAACGCAGAGCGGTCAAATGTTCCGTTGTGGGCGGTGAACCAGTCGACCAAAGAGTCGGGATTCATCTCTTCCTTCCTTCCTTCCTAGAACGAGCCAATCCACAGGGTTATGAAATCAAATCACATGGCTCTCATCACCCTCGGCTTGCTCTCAAAACTCATGTCCTTTATAGATATTCAACACCACCACTTTCGTTTGCTCTCCTTGTACTCTGACCACAGGGAGACCGTACAACACCTTCAGAATGCACTGCTTACTCAGATCCTTCCGAATGTAGTCGACGAACTCGGACTTAACGAAGCTGCACGCGACCGGGCAGAAGAATGGCTACGTGACCACTGTAAGTCTCCGCCATCCAGCCCAATCGTGCAAGTCGGTTGCGCTCATATATATATATACATATATGTATAATTTGAATTCGAGGCAGTGTCTATATTCCGTGTACTCAAGGTAAGAGAACGTGGGAGCGTCGCCGCTAGTCACACTTTTGGCAAGGCCGTTGACGTGAATACACCTCTTCAGCGGCATAATTTCACAAAGGCGTTTGCGCTAGAATCCCTTAGGTCGATTCTTATTTGGCGTTTAAGCCACCTGAAAGCCCAAGATCCCAGCGCCTTCCCGCCTTCCCCGCTCCACGTTCTCCCCCCTCCGGCTACAGATATTCTAAGGCGCCCTATCCTGATTCTCCGTCTTGCCGAACTTGCCAACTTGCAGATGGACCCCAGAGAGCACATCTTGCGCTCCGTCGAGGGCCTCCGTATCAACCTTCACAATATCAATGCCTCATCGCCGCCGGAAAGTCCCATACCTGGTCCTGTATTGCAGTACATACTACTGGTTGATATGGAGAACGCCTCGATAAGAAATTTTGTGCGTCTCGTCAGACAGCCCGCTTTTCATATCCGAATATTTTCCTCCATGGTTGACCGCTTTCGAGGACAGAATCTCGACCTGCTGACTTGGTACACCCACGAAGTCGCGCCTCGTTACCCGGGCATGTTCGGGACAGGTATGTCTTCTCAGCAGCAGGTTGTTATCTTGTCACTTCTAACGCCACCCAACTTTGCGCAGTCTTCATCATCAACTTCTCGTGGACACAATCCGGCATCTGGACCATCATCAGGTTTGCATTCTCCTGAATCCAGATTGCGCAACACGTGGCCCATGACCACCACCCTATCCTTTACTAGGCTCGCCCTTCCCGAGTCAGTGCAATATAGGATATTCTTCCCTTCGAAGGAAACATTACACGAATGCATTCGTCCGTCCAGCCTCCCTCAGGGTAAGCAAGCCCTACAACTCCCGAGCCACGTCCCTTGATCTAATCCCTAATCAGACTACGGGGGTCTTCTTCCTCTCCTTCCGGAGATTCCCAACATGCTAGATGTGCCTCAAACAACAACCCTAACGCCTTCGTTTTCAGCATCACTCCCATCCCTCGATGAGGAAGACGCCAGCGCCACATCACCCTTCCTAACACACGCTCCGGGGGACAATACAGCAGCTTGCTCGACCCGCCGAAAAATTGCATCGCTTGCACATATCTCTCCACGATCACGATGCAATCCTTTCTACGGTTACCCGATCGGTCCATCACCCTACTCGCTGACGCCTGCCTCATTGCCTTACCTACGACACGGCCGCCGGCGAAAGCGTGACCTCATTCGTACCCTGGCAACTCTCTGGTGGGAGAAGTGGAGGTCAAGGGTTTCGTGGACCGTTTCCCTCCTTTTCGTCTTCTTCTATGTGCGATGGTGGTGGCGTCAACGAAGAAACAGCGTGTTTTTAATACGAGGCGAGCCCCATTAAGCGAGGTGTCATAATTGCACACACAGAGGAAAATTTATTCTTGATGAGGACTGCGATATGGCGACACGAGGCAGCGCAACGCGCCTGTTGTGAGCCCCGAAACGAAGCACACAGTGAGCTCTTGACGCGCCTCTCGTTTCGAGAGACTATGCGATCAAAAAAAAAACGCCCACGAACTGCTTGGTCGGAGTTGTGTGACCAGCGCCCGCCGGTGGTGGCGTTGGTGTGACACACAACCTCTCTAACGTTTACGAGTACTTCTCGTGCGGGCAAAGTCGTCATCTGTCGTGAAGCACACGGTGTTCGTATGTAATTGCTACAGAAAATATTCTGGGAGCTAGCGGAGTAGAAGTGGGGTTAAGCATTCGTTATCAATAGGCCAGAGTAGGGTGGAAAGGCTAACCTTCCCTCCAGCGTTCTGTGCCGCCTGTTGGCTCGGCCCATCCCGTTCGTTTTCTGGAGCAGCTTCGAACACGTTGAAGTACATCTTCCCCCCCGGCGAGACTTCTAGTATGCTTGCGGAATTCCCACATCGATAACAGTAGTTCGGCGCGGACCACACCGTAGACAGGTGGTTGTCAAAGAGCGATGCGTAGCCCTCCATGCACAACTGATGGGCGCGTAGAATATGGGTCATGCCGTTCGTTTCCAAAAATTTGTACACAACACCCGATCCAAACGTGTAGCCGGCGCCACTGTGACGGTTCGCATTGAGCTGCCTGGAAAGTTCCGGACGTAGAAAGGAGACCATATTACCGAGGTGATATTGCGAAATCCTCCTTCTCCGGATCGGGGTCCGACCATACAAGGTCAGCCATGGGGCCTTCATGTGGTATCTCTAATGGGAAACACACCAAAAACGGGTCACACGGGAATACGCGAGAAGAAAGACGACTAATACGGACCACGAAACCGATCGACGACCTTGATTTGGTCTATGGAGTGAATAGACGGAGAGAGCCCTAGTAGAATTTGGGATGCGAAGGGATGCAGTGCGCATAAGCGTAAGCGAGTTGGAAGAATAGACGAGCCGGTGGGAGGGGGAAAAGAATAAAGGCGAACTAACCACCATGGACGCAGAATATCTTGTCGTCAATGACTACGGATAGCGTCAAGAAGTCAAACATGTCGGTAAAGTAAGTCCAGACTCGCGACGAGCCGTACTTGCGGACGCATTCTGTATAAAACCCATATGTCTGGGACCTCGGTAAATGAGAGGAGAACCATCGGGCAAACTAGAAGGCGCACTTGAGTTACCGCTCTAGACTCGTGGTTGCCTCGAATGAGCTGGACACGGTCAGGATATCGAAGCTTAAGGCATGTGAGAAGGGATATCGTTTCAACACTAAAGAGCCCTCTATCCACGTAGTCACCTGAAGTGTTGCATCGGTGGGATTAGGTTGAGCTTAGGTCATGATAAATGAGTCGGAGTGTTCTGACACACCGAGGAACAAGTAGTTGGTGTATGGGGCGTAACCACCTATACGGAATATTTCTATGAGATCATAAAACTGGCTTGAAGAAATGATTGAGCATCACCAAACCGAAATGATGACTTAGGGAAGCGCGCACCCGTGTATGTCACCGACCACGGTCACCGGGGCACTGACATGTACGACGTTTGATTCTCGCATGAGAACTTCCTTTGTTTTTTCACATATTTCCCTCAAAAGGGCCTCGTGAAGTAATTGTTTATGAAGGAGTTGTTGGATACACGCGTCGAGGTCGAAAGGTGCCATGTAGTATGTATGACTCTGATTAGACGCGCTGCTAACGTATACGCCAAATCTACCGAGCCACGTGACCCAGACCCATATCGACCATCACCGCCGCTGCAGCGTTGCAGCCCCAGGGGGACATGAGCACGAGCATGAGTGTCCTCAGAGACTCGCAGAAGGGCATCCTTGTTCTTTCTTCTGCGCAGGTTTTTTTTTTTTTCGTATCATATCACTACCACCGGGCCAGGTCCGACATTTCGCACCTACTCGGGTGCAGTGCTTGCTCAATACATACCGCATCCGCGTGCCTTCCAGCTTTAACCCTACCTCCCCCCTCAATTTTCCGTTCGGCGTAACTCCGAGAGCACACTGTACCTCGGAGCGCTTCGATCTCGACATATCCGTATCTTACACAGAACTCGGCAAATACATTGATCAGATCCGGGACCATTTCCCGGCGTCCACTTGCCGCTCAGGTGTCGCATTGTGCGGTGCGTGCTTACAGTATGTTTTCGTCAATGGTCCCCTTCGCAACAGCTCGAGCTCGGTCGTCTAACATTTCCGTTCGACCGCTTCTTCGAAACAAACTTCCGCACAAACACCTTTCTGCGTTCTGTCCCCTCATTTCTGGCACAGCGCTCCGACCATCGTCGTGTCTCAGACCGTTCCCGTTTCTCGCAACGCGATGTTCTGGGTCATGGGGTTGGCCACGTTTTTTCGGAGGTTGCCAACCATGTCAAATTCGTGTGTGTAAAAATTTTGGCCAACCGATATGATGGCCCTCCATGGAACCCTACCCGGCCATTGCTAGAGTTACGGGCACCGTGAAACTTTTGCTCACGAGTAACCCCGTTTTCCTCCGCGCTCCTGTTTCAATCTCACTCCCAGATATTCCGATCGTCCCTTCGGCGTACTCTCCCCGGGCGGAGAGTGCCTGCTCTACACAGACACCGTCCGACCCTGTTCGTTCCTCGCTACGTTCATCACGACTAGCCCGACGTCGTTGGCTGACACCACACCCGCTCATTTCGATGCGATGATCGTCACACACTTGTTAAACTGTAAGTTTTTAAAACTCTTATTTTCCTTCTCCCCAAAGCAGACAACCCATATGGTCGTCGAGTAGTCTCCCAGTGAGCACTAGTGGCGCGACCGCTCCGAGTGTACATTACGGGTCAAATTCCCACGATTTTACGCCAGATCGCGAGATCAGCTCCATCCATCGGCAGCACGATCTCATTCAGAGACGATGATATCGAAAATCCGTTCAACTCTGCAAGGGCGGTGCCGAATGTCTACCCGCTTATTGCTGGGATAGCGCTCGATTGTCAGATCAATGTGAGTCTTCATTTTTTTTTTCTCAAGGTAACGTCAGTGAACAACGGGAACTCAACGACGTGTTCCAGGATACGTTTGTCAAGAAGGGATAGGTTCTTCTGAATATCAAATGTGTGGACGCAATATTCATTGAGACCGAAGGTGGGTTTCCTTTCCCGGTAGAGAGAGGGTAGTGCTCTTTGATCGTGCAACGGGCTCGAAACCCTGACTGACATCCCTTGACTTGGCTTCGGTCCCAAATCGGTTTTTGCCTCACTCACTTCGGCACCCGCTTGCCCTCTCCCCTACTCTTTCCCTTCTAGGTTTTCTACTGGGCCGTGTTTCTGGCACCGCTCCTGGCCGGTCTCTGCGTGGTAGTTGACTATATTCAACACATCCGATGCCGTTCAATCGTCACCATTCTTTCTGAAGAGTACCGACACTATAAAGCCTCTTGCTGGTTGGCCTATCCTAGAGACCAATCCATCGTGAATCCTCCATCATGCAGTCACCCCACGACACTCCTCGCGGCCACTCATATCAGCGCCATCAGCCTTCACTATCCTCTACGCACTCTCCAAACTACCCTGACCACCACCACAGCGGCCAGGCTGTAGGCTATCATCATCCCATGTCCAATGTCCAACTACAGAGACCTTATGGGACCCCCCAAGATCTCCTTCACTCCGGTATGCGTGCCTTCCCTCCCTCCCCCCCGTCTTCAATATCCGCTCATTTGAAAGCAAGCAGGTATGGTGACCGGTAACGCTTCCGCTGTACCAGGCCTCCCGATCGCGCAGCAATCGGGTTCATCTATGAACCATCAATACGTTCCTCAGCACTACGCGTCGGATGGCCAACAAGGAGTATTACTGAATCCTGGCGTCCCTGCCCACTACCAGAACTACCGCCCTATAGAACACGGACAGCCTATTGTCCCGTCCCAACCTCACGGTCACGGACCGTATGCAACTCCCCAGAAACCTTATCCGAACCCCGCGATGCAACCACAGGGCGGACACGCCGCTCAGTATTCGAATACCGCCAACCATCCCTCTTCGCCTATCGGGTATGGGTCATCATCACCCCCATCCTCGTCTTCTTCATCACCCCACGCGTGTGGAGTATGTGGAGCCACGTTTACGCGTCCGCATGATCGCAAGCGTCACTACGAAAGCCAGCACACGACCATCGAACACGTGTGCCAATACTGTCGGAAGAGTTACGCGCGCGTGGACTCGCTGAAACGACACTTGGACAGGCCGTGCGACAAGATGCCGCAACCTACGCAGAAGGGTGCTTGACGCGTATAGAGTTGCGTTGTGAATGCGTGCGTGCGCGCGCGCGCGCATGTTTTTTTTTTTTTTTTTGGTCGTTGCAACATGCGATAGACGACGACTCTTGTGTAATTCTAGATGTGCACTTTGATATTCTTGCTCTCTATGGCTTTCGCTACGCAGATACAATACGCTGGCTTGCATTTAGTGTTTCTCTTGCCAATGACGGTCCACATCAGCTGAGCTGGTGGATGAGAAGCGTAATACGAGTCGGACTTGTGAGGGAGTGAGCGCCAGAAACGCAAGGATCGCGCTGGTACACGTCGGCGGCCCTAGAGACGGAAGCATTTCATTTGAGCCAGCCACGCTACAGGTTTCCTAACTGGGACTCGGACGTCGAGATGGCATTTATCGTCGGTGAGTAATTCGCCTCGTGTAGACGCGCTGATCCTATCCAGGAAATAATGCGAATCCAGCCATCGTGATCAAGATCACACACAGAAGAATAAAGATCAACTTCCTCCTTTGCCCAGGCCTCTCCCATGCCATATGCCATATACATTATACATTATATTATTATATATATTTTTCTTGTTCGGAGGATGTGTGGCCGGCATCTGCTGTCATTTCCCAATGGCGAGGATCACACACACCATCAGCTGATGGGGAGAAAAAAAAAAGTTGGGCGTGTCGTGTCGCTGACACACTCCCCCGGTTCGCCCCCTCCCCCCCCACCCTCACCCTCCGCTCAAACTTCCCGCAAGAGCCCCGTCTTCTTCTCTTCCCCCCTCCACGCGTCGTGCGAAGCTCGGAGATTTCCTGCTCGGAAAAAAGTGCAGTATTCGCGAACCCTCCACTGTATGTAAACGTTGCGTATGCGTGTGTACGTGTATATGTGTGTGTATATGTATGTATATGTGATCTCTATCTCTATCTCTCTCTCTTGCGCGCGCGTGCGTATCTTCTAGTTCTCATCGTTCGTTCTCGGGGCACATCGAGATTTGGGGGGGAGAATGGGCAAACGCAAACGCAAAATCGCCCGATTTCCCTGCGATCGTCACCCGATTGAAATCGGGGGCACGTCATCGCTCGCGACATCGTCCAGCTGCCATGCCGTGCCATGCTGCCGCGCCCACTGCCAGCTGGTGGTGTGGGGACGTGGCAATGCCAAAATTGGAAAAAAAAAAAAACTTGGGGGCTGCTGTACTGGCGCAGGCCATCTGGCAGGTCTGACCATCGTGTGCTACTTGTTTGGCACTAGCCCTAGCATTGGTCGTGTGTATGCGTGTTGTGTGCCCCCCTTTTTTCGTGTTACAGTACTGTACCAGTACTCCTCTCAGGCTTCGATTCCTCCTTCGATGGATTCCCGAGAGAGGTAAAAAAAAAAAAAGCCCCCCCCTCCGCCCCACTTGTCACTGTCAGTCAACCTGGACGAGCATCGCCTTCGTCTGGACTAATTCTGGGGTCGGGTCTTCAATGATCGTCTTCTGTGTTGCTATTGAATCTGGGGAGCGCGTGCCATTTGTATTCGTCGTCGCGCACGAGGTGCTTCGACGCATGACCATAAGGTGAGTTGCCACGGTGTTTTACTTGAAACACGCAACGCAATACAGCCGAACGGCCCCCGGCAGCTTCAGAGTTGAGTTCAAAACGGTGACGTATGTATCCAAGCAGTTACCAGTAACCGGAGGAACTTTTACAGTGCTGAGAAACTTCTCTGCTCGTGGTCAGCGATCACCGATACAACACCGCCGGCTGTTCCAGGATCAGGATCACATCTGCTGTGTCCCGGATTGTCGATGGAGCTGCCCCTTCTCTGACAGAACGGCCTAGCAGGACAGGGCAATCGCCTTTTACGTGTGCACCCGCTGCACCCGTGTCACTGGGGCTACTCAGCTGTACTACACACGCGCGTTCTCCCCGGGTCGTGCCGCGACACTCTTCTGTGCCAAGTAGCACGCATGGGCAGAGGGGGGAAGGGGAGGGGGCTTGTGCAACTCCGACTAGCACGACGTGGACCTTGCTTCGATGATGACGCGTTATTGACGGGGTGACTGCTCTGCGGACAAAGAATTGGTACGGTTAGCCCCTACGATCTCGGGTCTAAGCGGGCAGGGAGGGGGAGGCGATGATCCTCAGGGCAATCGTGCGCACTGGCACCTGTGACCGGCGTTTGCCATCGACAGGGCCGTCGGTGTTGTTGTTCTCTCTCTCTTTTGCTTCTGCGCTTTACTCGACTCGGACTGGCGAAGAAGAGAAGGCGATACAGTCAAGTCAGACGGGCGGCGACGTGTGCCCTTGACGATCGTTCTTCGCCGTCCTGGCCTAAGCACCGCACGCGTCCGTGGAAGACTCGCCGCTGGCTATCCCCCGTTTGCGCGGGTTGTTCCGGACGTGATGTCAATGAGATACTAGCCACTACTGTACCAGTAGGACGCTGGCGCCGGCGTCGGCGTTGGTGGGAAGAAACTTCTTTTAATCATCCAGTCAGCCACTTTATTTTTGTGTGTTCGTTATTCAGATCGCGCCGCCAGACATAGTAGGAAATTCTCAGGGAAAGAAAGAAAGAAAAGGAAAAGACGAATGTTCTGGACAAGTGTCAACTTATCACACAAAGAGAAAGGTTGGAAGGAAGGCTGTCATTTTCGCGATACCCCTCACACACACGACAGAAACGCGTACCCACGCTCCATCCGGGTATTCCTGGACGACTCGGAAATGACGGGATGGTGGATAGCCGGTGCGGCGAGGAATCGCCACTGTGGAACACACTGACCACCAGGTCAGCGTGCGAGGCCCGAGGGGGTCGAGCATCCCGGATCAGTCGTCAGCCAATGCACCCATGGGCACTCCTGAACAGGAATGTGCGTGTATAAAACAAGTCGATACAGTCAGTGCTCTATTATGGTTACATGACCGGGGGTCAATCCTCCGGATCTGAATCGCTATGTTCGGGTTCGGGGTCGTTCTGGTTGAGTCCTTCAATCTGGACGCTCCTCGATGGGTTCGCGTCGCCGTCAGCGTCATCTTCGTGTCCCTCCGCCTCCAACTTCTTCATCTTCGCCATAACCTTATCGGCGCGATTGAAGATCCCACCGGTGGGCGCTCCGCAGGCCGCGCATTTCGGCGTCTTTGCAAATCGCTTGATTGCGCAAGACGAGCAGAAGTAGTGACCGCATCGAGTGACGACCGGGTCTGTAAAGGGATGGCGTCCAATTAGACAGGCGAATGGAAGGTCATCATCGTCCGAATCCGAGCCTGATAGATCTTCTGCCTGCTTCTGAGGGTTCGCGGCCAGCTTATCCAGTTGCCACCCTGCGAGGTCTAAAGATGTCGTGTCGTGGTTAGATAGGCTCCGGCCGATGGCGAACGAGGCACCAAAGGACGTACATGTTCCTCGGTCGTGCAAGAATTTACACGTATCTCCAAAGCCGCAGAAGCCGGTTTCTGATAGGTGTTGGGAGTTTGTCAGTCAGACCGCCGCCGGTTCTCCGCGAAAGGAACGGCATGATGCGCACCTTTGTAATCTTTACAGACATCTGGTTGATAATCCACTATGGTGACCGTGCGAATGGTACTGTTGTTGCTGCGCACTGGTCCTGTGCGCATCGTTTTGGGAACCTCCTGGCTCTTTTTGATGTGGGTCTTGTACGACTTTTGTCCGTGATAAAGGCCATCATCGGGTACCTCGTCCTCGTCAGCGTCCTCTTTCCGGACACGTTTCGCAAGCATCTCCTCGGCCTCGTCACCCTGCAGGATTTCCAATGCTTTGTTTACATGTCCACCGGTGGAGGTCCAATTGATTCCAGGCCCCTCTCGTCCACCGTCATCAGAGTCGTCTGCATCGGGATCTTCGGCACGGCGCTGTGAAGACGTCCGCTTAGTTCCAGCGCTGAGCAGGTTCTTTCCGGCTTTACGGGACGGAAGGACAACTTGGGATTTTAATGTCGAAGTAGATGGGGCCGTATCTGCTGCAGGCGGGGAAGGCGTACGCAGTCGAGTTGTAGTTGGCCTTGCCCTCTTCTTCTTAAAAAATGGCACGGCTACGCTCTCTGTTGAGGCCATGGAAGGGGTGTGAGTGGTGGGTGGTGATGATATAATCATTGAGGCGATAGGTGATCGTGTGACAAAGCGGTGACCGGCCAGTGACCGAGGCGACCGAAGTTTTGATGCTCAGTCAGCTCAGTCAGCTCAGTCATCTTATCTCTCGTTTCTTTTTCTTGCTCTCTGCTCTCAGATCCTCATTCGCCATCATCACCCCACCTTTGCGTCAGCTCAGGCCGTCTTTGCGACATGAGTCCCCCGAACCTTCAAGGTCTCAACCTTGTACAGCCTGCGCAGTCCTCTGACTCATACATCGCTAATTCGCATGATTTACTCAACCTCTCTCATTTTCCCGGACTCAGTGCCCAACTCGACATCTGGTCGAATCTGGCTTTCGAGTCCGACGAACCCCTTGTCCGAAAAAATGACAAAAAGTTGGGCGGAGAAGTAGACGCGACCCATTCTGTGGAGGACGATGAAGAGGACGACGCCGACGACGGCCAGCCGGCTCGTGCAGACAACCACGACAATGTAGTAATGGGAGATCCCGTTCCCGCACCGCCCGCTCAACCCCAAGTCGCCTCGCGTCCTCCTTTGAATGCGTTCGATATCGGTAGTATCCTCGCCGGTTTTGGCATCGATCCTTTTGTGGCATCTTCTGTGCAGCCATCGTCCGCCACGCCTTCCCTCGCACAGATTCTGTCACTCTACCCGAATGCTGCTTCCCCTCCCGGACCTCCCGCTTCCGCCGACCATGCCCTCCAGCCCGTAGCAGCTAGACGCACCCGCGCACGCGTATCTTCCATCTCGGCGAGTGCAGGCGAACAGAGCAGCGACGGCGCGTCCCCCGCCGCTGCCCCCGCGATGACCCCGCTCACGCCTGCAGAAGATAAACGACGGCGCAACACGGCGGCATCGGCCCGGTTCCGGTTAAAGAAAAAAGAGCGCGAAGCGGCGCTAGAGAAAAAGTCGAAGGAACTCGAAATGCGCGTCACGGAGCTGGAGCGTGAATGCGAGGGTCTTAGGAGAGAAAACGGTTGGCTGAAGGGTCTCGTCGTCGGTGTTACGGGTGCAGGTGCAGCACAGCAGCAGCAACAGCAGGTTCCAGTGACGGCCGGAGTCAAGCGGCCGAGAGAAGACATCGACGGCGGTGCCAATTGATGAAAGACTTTTTGGATTATTCAGTTTTTTTAAACGACTTGTTTATATGAGCCGAGCAAGCAGCAGTACGGGTACTGTACAACGAGAAAACTATTGTTGTAATTAGCAGAAGAGTCGGTTGTGAACGGAGGCTGTCGCCCGTCGCCGTCGCTGTTGAGTTCAGGCAGCTCACCAATTCCGAGTCGGTCGGCTCTAAATCGCTTTCCGCCTTGTTGACGACGATGCTCCCTTCCACTTCCCACTTCCCACTTCCCCTAATAATTTTCGGATGCCGTCTAAAGGCGGTCTTTACACCTCCCCAAGGGTACCCTATACCGACCTTACCGACTACGATATACATCATGCGGACAATCTATATACTTCCGCGCTCGATTCCTCTCCTTTACGTTCAACTGCTCTGCGGAGACGAGGCTCGGATGCTGGCTCGTCCGTGTCTTGGGGCAATTCCATGACATCGTATCATGCCAGATCCCGCACGACGGACAACCCTAGCGACCCACACCCTTTGCGTCGGTCCAGTACCACAAAGACCGCGCGACATGACATGGGCAGCACCCGACCGCGATTGTCCCGCGCGCTTACGCCGACCACTCCTGTCCTCGCCCCTCACAACCCCCCAGCCGACAGGGCAGAGTCCCATAGGACCGTCCTTGTTCATGAGGTACGACGGCCATATTTCCTGTGTCGGGTGGCTCCTTATCGCTTAGTGTCGTCCTCAACCACCCACGTGCCTAGGTTTCGCCGAACGATTCTCTCGCTGGCGTCGCGCTGAAATACGGGATCTCTGTTGCCGAGCTGCGTCGTGCCAATCAGCTCTGGGCCTCCGACTCGATCCACCTCCGCCAAGTCCTGTACGTCCCACTGGACAAGGCGCGCCACGCCAGCCTGGAAACCGTCGCCTCGTTGCTGGCGCAGAGAGCCGCCGCCGACAGCGAAGAAGCAGAAGAAGATACCGCTCGCCCGCACTCCCACTCCCACTCTCACTCTCACTCTCACTCTCGCGCTCTCTCCGACCCCGATGCCGACCCACGCGGTTCAGGCCGCTCGTCCGTAGTTCGAAGGATACCCGTCAGAAGCCTTTCGTTTTTCCCTCCACCTTCGTCCAACACCAGCGCATTACCCGGGCGACTCCCTCCTCGTCTTGTGCCGTCTCCATCTCACGCACAGCCACCCGCCGCCTCCACGCTTTCCAAGGGTTCAACCCTGACGTCGACTCTTCGCGCGACCGCGCTCTCCTCCCTTTTCTCTGTCCTGCCTATCAATGCATCCACGCGCGACGAGATCTTCTCGCGCCTGTCGATAGACAGCGTGTCGAATTCGACGACGGGGACGACGGCCAGCGACGAGGCGGAGCACGAGCTGACCACCGTTCCTACCACTCCCAAACGCAAGCCCCTGTCCCTGCGCGCCGACGGGCAAGCAGTGCCAGTGTCGACACCCACCGCCACGCTCACGAACTCGCGAAGGAAGAGCCGCGCACGGCATGCGTGGCTTTCTGAGTCGCGCAGCAGTGAAGCAGAGCAAGAGCCCTACGCGCGAGACGTCGAACAGATTGCGCTGGCTTCAAGCCCTATCCATACCACGCAAATGCAACCAGTGGCTGTCATGCAGCTCCCTGGATCTATGTTGCGCAGCAGTGCGCCCAATGGGTCCCCTCTCGCAGGGAACTCCCTCGACGGTGCTTGGCGTCCTCCGAGCGATCACCATCCGCAATTGCGGTAGTCCATGCAAACCGCAGTCTCATCATTCACTCTGCACACAATACGCTTATGGATACATGCGCCGTCCATCATCACATACCATCTACCGTCTCCGACACGCCGCAAAAGCTTTAAAGATGAGAACGTCGTCACGTTTTATTTTTTATTTTTGCCTTTCCAGCGCCGCATCACACGCCCCAAACCCAAACCCCCAAACCCGCTTGCCGAAGGCTGGGAGGAGCCAAGTATTCGCGCAAACCGCGCTCGGGCGCACGCGTGCAGAGCTAGAAGAGGCGGTGTGCCCATCACTGACGCACGCTTCGATGATATCCGAGTTGCGTTTCAGTGAGAGGCGTGGTGTGGCTGGTTACAGGCGGGCGATCGGTCGGAAATGAGCGAAGTAGTGGCTGCGGAAATCGGGGACGCCTCGTGGTATCCCTTACGAGACCAGACCAGGCTGATTGACCGTTCTCGCGCGCGACTAGGAAGCAGCCTCGAAGATTTCAACGTTGGGAGTTGTTTTCGGTTGGACGGTAGCCGATAGCTCGCATTGGCGGCTCCCGATACGATGACCAATCGTGGGCTGGGCTGCTGCCGCTATAGCTGGCTTGGTTTAGCTCGGATCGGCTGTGTGGGTGACTAGTAAGTCGATGTCACTTTGCATTCAATAGTATGTCGCACCCTCGAAAGTTAACTGCGGCCGTCTGTCAGCCTCGTTGTAGATACATGTCATATATTCGCACTCGTCGATCTGTTCAATTATCAAGAGACACTTCCCGACCTGCGTGGATATTGCGGTCTTCGTATCGATCGTGGGCGCCTGCTTTGTAGTATGTGGTTGATAAGGACGAACGCCACATTTTTTTGCCTTTTTCTTTTTCTTTCCCTCACTTTTGAGCGAACGAACGAGGTGCTGAAATGCCCCCAGGGTTTCAGAGACAGTCAGACTGTTCGTCTGGGAGGGAGGGAGGGGGTAAGGCTTGCATTTAGTGCGGGCGAAGGGGTGAATAGAGACTCTGCAACGACGTTGCATCGGGGAACCCATCTTTCCATATCCAATGTGTTCCCACCCGCCCAGCAACTCTGGGCCATGCTCACTCCCTCGCCTCTGCCCCGTTTTTTTCTCTCTCGTCACCCACCGCCTTCTCATTTATCGAGGTATCCATCCGATGAGCGGCCGTTCTGGAAGGCCACCCATGAAGCAGTTCGCAAGAAGGAAAAAAAAAAGTGATGGTCGCTGCAATGCTTTTGCCATGGAGAACTCCGACAGACCACAGAGCCAGGACCCAACTGCCCTCCTCGGCTGGACGACCGTCAAAGAAAGAACATTCCTTACCAGTCGTCTCCCGTCTTGTCTCGACCCAATTACCCGTCCTTCCCCCCACTTTACCCCCTCTCTCTCTCTCTCCCACCTCTTTCACCACCACCCCTTCCGCATTTTCTGATTGATTGGTATCGGCTGTGGAATCCGAGGAGACCCACTGATGGTGGGCTAGGCCCCCAGCCGACAGACGACTGTATCGCATGGCTCGATGGATGCCCGACAACCCCCGTGCCACGCACAACCGTACAAGGACCAACCCGAGCCGACGAGCCACCCAGCCGCCACGACCACCTCGACTATTGGTGGCCCGTCTGGGAGCGAGCAATATCACCACCCCACTACCGGCCCCCTCCGCTTGATCGTACGCGCAGTGCTCCATCCTACTGTGACGAGGATCGTCATCTTTTGCCTCCGAGCCCTGACGAAATTGATGGCCCCACCACCACCCACCCACCCACCCACCACGGGTAACAAACGGTGTTTGAGAAGTGAAGTGCCCAGTCTCCGCAAACCTCGCTTCATCCCCGTTTCACGGAATGTCGTGGCTATGCAGATCGCCAAGTGAGCGCTGTACTCTACTACTGTATACGGGCCCTGGCGACCGTGCATTTCCCCCGTGCCGCAGACTGCAGGTAGGGGAGTATCCGGTGGATACGCACGTTTAGTTAGCTCCTGCGATTACGGTTCATTCACCCCCCTCAGACGCCAGGGCGCCAAATTTGCGGCTGCTCCTTGCAGCTGCTGGCCTGCCACGACGCTCAACGTCAGCACCGACAATTGACGGAGATGACATGGATCTCAAAAGTCAAAATTCGATTAAGGTCTTTTACGCCGCACCACAAGGTCCCCCCCTCTTCAGGCCCCTGCCTCTAGGCCACGCTTGCGGCTTGCGGTCTCTGCGGTAACTTACACGAGCGGTATGTGCCTTTTAATTTTCTGAAACTCTGTGACGGGAGCTGCCTTGCTAACCTGACCGGGATATGACTTGACATGGCAACTGACATTACGCACAGCCCTTGGCCCCGAATCGGAACCTGAGCCGGTTTGTATTGTACCGCTGCAACCGCCAAATCCTTTTCTCATCTTTTTTTTTTTTGGAAAGCGCGCTTGCGCTACGATCCACTACGGCATACACATATACACATCCCCTATCCGAGCGCTTTTGCTTGCTTGAAGACAACCAAACGATCACTAGAGACGGCAGGCACAGCCGGACGGACGGCCCTGCCCTACCCTCCAAGTCTTTATTGAAGAGATATTTTCAGCGCGGTTTCATGAGACGATCGTGGTGTAATCAATGCCGAAGCGCCCAGATCAGCTGCAATCCTCTTCAATTAACTTGGACCCGACTGCACCACCACCCTCTGTCACAGACTCTGTCCATCCCCCTTCCCACCCACCCCTCTCCTCACACACACTCTTCCCCCCCCCCCTTTCTCCTTCTTCTCCCTTCCCCCCGTCGAAGACAATCTGGCGCCGGCACACTTCTGCGCAACAGCGGGCTTCGGGAACACCGCGGAAAGACACAAAAACGACGATAATTTGAAAGAAGCGTTCATTCATTGGAGCTGCTTACTATTGGCTCCCAGCAGAAACGCTGCCAAATAGGGATGTTACCCCAAGGGACAGCAAGCAGGAAGCCGTCGATTGATACGCGGGCACTCGCAAGTCCCCCGTGGATTGGTGGCGCAACTATTTTTTCACGCCGGGGACGACCGATCGCTCTGTCGGGGAGTGCCATGACACAACAATGCGATGTTGCGCACTCCTCTTTTCCACCCTCCACCCCCCCTGTCATTCCCACCCTGCCTTTCCTATCTCCTAGACGCTCGAAGAGCACATGCAGGCAAGTGACGTTGACAGCCTGGCTAAAACATTTATGCCAGCGTTGGATCACTATTACGAATTCACGCTGGTCCTGTTACAGTATTTTAGATAATCAACGTAAAGACGACAGGCCAAGGACGAGCGTCAACGAGCCCTGGCCCTAGCCACTGACTAGAAGCAAGGAAGATTGTCGTTTCTTTTATTGAAGCACAGTGATTTACAATATCCCCGAGTGCAGTTAGTTGTGCATGCGTACCATCGGTACCATCCTTCGTGTTGTCGCTTCTAATAATAATAATTTTGGGAAATCGGCATTCATCGCCGGCTATCGCTGGAGGTCGCTGAGCATCAACTCCAGGGCCGCTGGTATCTAATATATATAAATATAGGCATAATATGTTGCCATTTGTCTCGGGTGTCCCATCACGACGACAGGGAAGGGGCAGGGCAGGACAACGAACGAGCCGTACGACTACACTCGTCGCCGACACTTATCATTTAGGGCTCCCCTTAAGCATTACCGGTCGAGTCCAAGTCAAAAAAAAAAAAAGCGTGTGTCCTGAAACAACTAACTCAGGGCACGGTTTATGTAAACATCACACGACCATTACGGATCCGTAGGGCGCAAGGTGGCTGGCTGGGCTGGGGCTGGGAGGAAAGGAGGAAAGAAGAGGGCAAATGAGAGGGCGCAATGGCGAAGGCGTGCGCGCGCGCGCGCTGCGTGGGGATATCGAAACGTCCCAAAACGGGAGTCGAGCCTCGAGCCCTCAGGGTAGCATTTTATTTGCGCCGCGCAAAGGCGCGGTTCAAGCGTGCTGGGGCCCAAGACAAGAACGATCAAACCTTAGAAGAAGAAAGGGGGGAGGGGAGGGGGCGCAGGTCGAACAACACGCACCACCCCAATGTTAACGCAACGCAATGCAATGCAACACACGTTCGTCCATCGACATCGACAATAACGCACATTGCACACGCACCCACACCCCCCTTGACAGTATTACTTGCTTGCGCCATCCCTCCCCCATGTGCGCTATTTCGTCCGTCCGTTCATTCATCCAACCAATCTTTGTTGTTTTTTTTTTTGGTTTATGTTATTTTTTTTTTGACCTTTTGCCATGAGTCAGGGAAGCAAACAAGCAAACAAGCTAGCGTCACTGTCAACCGTCACCCACAACAAAACATAACATACATTTACCATGCGGACCGGAAATTTCCTTAAGAACGCCTCCCTTCATTAACCCCCGATCCCAGAATAAGCATTAGTTCCGGTCTAGCTGGATTTGACATATGGTCTAACTCGAATGGGGTGGGGAGGGTAGTAGGGGCGAAAGGGGGGGGGGGGGAGTGGGAGAGGAAGGGAAGGGAAGGGAAAGAAAGGGTCGGTCGCGTGCCAGCGCATTCGTCGGTCGGGACCAAAAGAAAGGAAGATGACTACTAGACCCCTCGCTAAATGGTATTGAGTTTCCAACGAAAGAAGGCGCGATTCAGACCAGACCAGGGTCCCTCGCTGCCGGCTTCCTGGTCTGGCCGGCCAGAATCACCCCCCTTGAGCGCTTGCAGTAGACCGTGAAACTGAACTAAGTACTCCGGCCGGACAAAAGACTATTTCAGTTGTGAATTTGACGTATTTGATGGGAAACCAAAAAAAAAAAAAAGTGGAATAATAAAAGGAATCTGTCCCAAACGCTAGTGGTGCGAGCGGCTATGATACAAAGATGCTGGGTGCGATCGTGAACTGTATAAAAGATTTGCGCGGTGTGTACAGGGGAGAGAGGAAAGCCTTTTTTTGTGCAAGTGGGAGGAGAAAGCGAGGGATGGGTAAAGTAGGCTGCGGACGAGGTCAAGCGTTCGCGATACGGCTGGTAGGTAAATAGTTAGAAATCGTTTTCCCGAAACGACGAGGACGTGATGATACACATGTGGCAAGAAAGAAAAGAATAATAGCTGCGAAGAATGGCCATGTTCATAAACAAGCGTTCAGAAGTGGGGCATACACACCACGAGTAGTGGCACGCGGATACGACGGGGTTCAGTAAGGCGGGAAAGAGCGAAGGATGACTTCGTCCGTGCGGTCCCGTGGAAACCGTCGGCACTCTTCGAGTAACTCAAGAGGTGCCAACGAGAGCTTGGGCCCTCTCGCGTATGGGCGGGGGGAGACATCCATGCCATTCGGCGTCGCGTGGCCAGGTGTTGGAGGCGACGGAGAGGAGGGGGCAAGTCTGCGCCTCTCCTCGGAACGACGTTGCGGCGGGTACGGCGTGAATGACGATCGCGCGGCCGTCTCTCGCATCCGGTTGGTGCGAGCGCAGAGGTAGGTGCCGGGAGGCACGTCGAGGGTCCGCAACTCGGGATAGTCATCCACGGTCATTAGTTTATCGAGGGCTTCCTGTGTCCAATACGCATCTGAAGATGGGCCATAGTCATGAGCTTCCCGCGCCACCCCCCTGCGAAACACAAAAATAACAAACTGAGGTGCCACTTCTTCATCCCCTCTGCTGTCTGCACGAATACAGAATAGGTTTGTTTAATCATACGTTCTCCCCGTCCCCGCGGCCGCATAGCAGACGCGCCAACGGGATCTTCTTGATACCTACAAAAAGCCCGTATGTCTTTGTCAGGTTTGGGGACCTAGTCGTAGAGCACCGAACTACACTTGCCGTATCATTCTAGTCCTCTCGACCATCAACGACTTTGGTGCTGTGTCCTTCTCCTGATAGAAAAGAAAATCCTATTTCGAATTGAGTTTGTGTTTTGGGTTTGTTGAGCAGATGAAAGGGCATCTTACATCTCGGGCTCTAATGGTTATCAGATTTGGTCAGCGGGGTATTTGACGTAGACATCACGAGGTGTGGCCGTACCTCGATGGGCCCCAACTTCTCCCTTCTGTGAAACGCTCGATACCCTGTTCCATAGACTCGGAAAGGCTGCCGCTGCGCTCCTCCCAGACATACACGCAGCCAGAACACAGGGCCATTCGTTCTTCGCTACCAAGGCGTTGGACAACCATGGGTAGGATCCCAACACGAACGGCGTGGAAGATGATTTCTGCATCCCGTGCAGTGCGGACGCGAATGTTGGTACAAGTCGGGGGCATCATGTTGATGGGGATATGAAATGTGGAGGGAGGGCAGTGTTCAAGTCGGCGCAGAGTTGAAGTACAAATAGCGCACTTGGCGCCACGCTTTGGGAGAGAGAGGTACAAGAAGAGGATGATGGCAAGTCTTGTGGAAGACGCCGTGCGTCGAAGCAGTTTTGAATGGCTGAGGACGGTAGAGACTGCGAGTGACCAACCATACAAGTACAAGAGCGGGACCTAATTGCCGGTAAGTTCGAGCACCCGAATTGAAAGCCTGTTTCTTTAACTGCAAAACATGATTGAACCTTATCTCCAGCCCATGAAATTGAGGGGACTCTGTCCTGATCGATGTGAAGGATCTGGGATTATTCGGGCAGAAGTCTTCCACAAGTGACTCCCTTGACTGAGCTTTACCCACATGGAGAATCGGAAGTGTATCAGATTTCCGTAATGTAAATGAAAGTGACAAGCGACCCAAAAGAGAGGCACGGGTCTTTGAGGTGAGGAGTAGGAGACTCAGTTCCAGAGGATCGAAAAAGCGCCAGCTGCGACGGCGCCCGCTCGGGGGGAGCCACATGAACCACAGGCGATTGAATATGAACGGAGTATGATTGTATACCCGGTTTCGGTTGAGCGGTTGGTCGGGTTGCTCGTATGGCCACCGCCGGGGACTCTCGTTGAAAAGGACATTCTCATGGTTCGCAATTGAAAGAACGATTGCACGGACTCAATTTCTAGAAAGAAGGGGATGCACGCCGTAAGCGTGGCCATTTTAGCAGAGGTGCGCAGTTACGATTGCTTACCTTTATTGTAAATTTCTTTCGCGGAGACTCTAGCATTGTCACTCACTGTACCGTTATTATGGCTTGCTTCCATCCTGCCTACCGTGACGCCTAATGGCGGTGAATTGAAGATCAATACATGGCCCATTCCTGCCGTAATCGGAGTGACATTGGCTTCTGGCGTCCACCGGGGGAGAGGGGTGCATCAGGTTAAATGGCATAGCCGACAGCTTTTCTCGGCTGCGAAAAAAATAAAAAAAAAACACATCATAGTACTCGGTTTGGTATACGGGGGCCAGCAAACCGCGAAGCGATTATATTTTTTATATGCACCCCTTGTGACGACATAGTCGTTTGTTGCTTGTGGGAGAAGCGAGTCCTTCCGAGGCCCGCCCAGCCTTCCACTTCCACGCGGTCAGAGGTATTAGGGTCTATCTGTCTGCTAAGCTTGGACACTTTGAATTTAGATTACCCGCCCGTGTCACCGTCATCTTCAACTAATTTCCCGACTCCACTGGCTGGAGGGGGGATTGATTCCCTTCTGAAAACGGCGCTTTCTAAAGAGATTACACGGTAGTAGTAGAGTTGGGCATGGCACACCGCCCCCAGAACCCGAAGTACGCATCAGAAGCTCGGGAGTTACCAGCAGCTTCCAGACAAGTTGGAAGGGGCGAATGTCAAACCTATGTAACAACGCGTGTCTGCGTGGGCGCCGTAAGCTGTTATCTGCAAGCAGATGGTGCGTAATGGCACTGGCACTGGCACGATTCCCAAATTCAATTTGTCCCAAGTTACTTGCCAGCGAGTACGGCACAGTTCAAACCGCATCCGGACTCGGACGTACGTCACGATGACCCTTGAAAGAAGGGAAGGAAAGGAAAGGGAAAGGAAAGGAAAGGAAGGAAAGGCTTGAAAGGCTCAGGCCGCCCAGAAAAGACTTTTGCCCACAAACCCAGGGCGATCTGATGGGCACCCACTCGTCCAGGTCCTGGCGAATTCCCGGGATGTTCGAATGCGTAGCTGGATCTGTCATTTCCGAAGACATTACATTACTTTTCCTCTCAGGCTCGCTCTCATCACCATGCACCTCATGTACGCCACCCGTCAGGTTGCCGAGATCGAGCCGATTGGTCACCTGGACCCACAACACAACTCCCGATTTTGGCTTGACGCCCCCCACTTGCCACTTGCTTGCAGGGTCGGACAACAGTAATCGAGAAAAGATTACCCTGCACAAAATAATTCATCGCGAACTTCATCTAGTCTATCTACGCATTGATTCGACTGGCAGGGACGATCGAGTGAACTTCTCTTAGCTCTGGCCCCGGCCATTGGTGCTTTTCGATCGCATCCTCATGCCGCGTCTGGAATGAACGAGGGTTCTCTATCAACGTAAGGTGCTAGGAACCAACGACGCGGGAGTACACGCAGTAGGTGTCATTCATAATTCAGCAACGTTGGGAATTCCAGCCCTGACCACAAATCTGAGGTAAAAAGTACGGCACGGTCGCCGCCATCATCAATCGCTTCAGGGGGGAGTCCAAGGGGAAGACTTGAGAACGATACATATATCGACCATGCACCACAGTGGCACGGGAAAGAATATTGCTTAAACTAGGGCTAGGGGCACATGGCATCACCCGAGAAGCTCAAGCCCCCTTCTGATTACTAGGAGAAATTATGTTCCGAACGTGTAGTAATCATCATCATCATTATTGCTAGCAAGACACAGCCAGTCGTCCGTGGTCTAATTCCGTTAAAGTGCGTCCAAAATTGGTACAGCCATCTTCAAAGGCGTATCTCAGGCCTGGGCTCGGGCTAGAACCCCTTGTCGTGTCCACCGGCTTTGTAGAACGCCTGCAGCCGAGTAACGATGCCGTCAAGGGCGGTGAGCCACTTGTTGAGACCTTCGTTCAGATGCTCGTCCGAAGCGGGCTCTCCTCCAGCGGGGTCGGCTTTCAACTTGTTGAAAAAATCAGCGCGATAAGGACAGGCCTTCATCGCAACCTAAAAAAAGAAAAAAAAGGAACGAATGAACGACTAGAATGCCCGGCTGGGGGTACTCAGCGGCGAAAGAGGGGCACTGACGGAGAAGATCCCCTTAACCACGAAATTGTGGAAGGTCTTCAGGGTGACGTCGTAGGCCTTGCCGAACGCCGCGGCGAGCTCCTCCGATGCATTCGCCTGGGCGTTCTGGAGCGCCTTGCAGGTAAAGGACAGACCGCGAAGGAGCCAGAGGAGCCCCTCCGTCGCCTTCCGCTTCTTCTCGCCCTTCTCGTTTTCCACCAGCTTTTCGAGGGTGGCGGACTGCGTCGGCGTCTCGTCGTACCGCGCGCGGACTTTCTGCGAAGGGCCGAAGCACACGGCGAGGTGAGGACGTGCTGTAATCGGGGCGTTCGGGGCCCCGCTCTCACCGCGATATTGCCCCTCAGGTCGGACTGGACGACGCTGAATGCGGTCGAGCCAAGGAGATCTCGTGGGGACCGATTACTCTCTCGGCACGAGATGCAGACGGGATGCGAGAGAGAAACACACCGAAAATGCCAACGAGGCCCTCAGAAGCCTTCAAGAAGGCGACGGTGTCGACGCCTGCGTCTGTAATGGGGATATCTGCGAAGGACTGAGAGGGTGTTCAGCACGGAAAAAAAAAAAAAAGAATAGACGCCGTGCGAAGAGAGAGAGAAAGACGCACGGTGACGGTGTCAAGGTAAGGGGCCATGTCAAACTAGAAGACGTGTTAGTCTGAGATTGTCAGGTCGATGGTTGGTTTTGGGTGTGTGGGACTCTTTGCTGTGTTGGTGTTGTTATTGCTCGTTGCTCGACGCCACGTTCTGGCTCGCCTCTGAACATAGGTTACATAATTTAATTAGAGATCTTATCGCATCTCACATCGTACTGTCATGACACACCATGCAGATTCGTCCTTATTGCCCTCGTCTATACGAACGAAGCCCCATCTCTGGGAACACGTCCTCATGCAGCTCACCCACCTCCTCGATGGTCAAAGAGACTGGGTAACATTCTGCCTTCGTCTCTCTTCCTTTGTCATGTCCTCTTACGGACCCTTCCTCCGTTTCTCCGTGTTATTGTGTTATTCAGGTGACCAATCTAGCCAACACATCTTCTCTCATTTATCATTCGTTACTCTCGTACCCCGCTTTCGGAAACGGCCCTTCCTCCGTAAATTGGTGTGGTGAGCCCCTCTTCTCTTGACTTTTTATCATGTCGACGCACATGCACATGCATACACACGCACGCACAAATACTATACATACACGTATACATATACACGCATGCATACACATACACACACACTCACACGTGAGCCAAGCATGGCACATACATACATACATGCATGTATGCGCGCTTCGGACGAGAGTTTCCGTGGTCCGCGGGTTGCCACCTCAGAGAAATGATTTTCAAGTCCCCTTCGAAATAACTTACCCTTCTCTCAGGTTTTTACATCAATTCCTCCTTATTTCCGACTCCAAAAATTCGTATGGATCACAGCGCGGCTTCCGACGACGTCTCTAGCCGGCTGCTCCTGGGGCCCTTCTGCGGCAAACCGGCCTGTCAGTTCATTGACACTACCCCTGGAAGGAGCCGAGGTGTTTGCGCGGATTCCTTCGCGTCCCGCAAGACTCTCCTCGTGCCCAACGTCGATGCGTATCCAGGGCACATCGCTTGCGATGGCGACACGAAGAGTGAGATCGTCTGTCCCTTGATTCTCAGGACACAGGGGAGGGAAGTGACACTTGGCGTCTTTGATCTGGACTGCCTCGCGCAAGGCGGCTTCGACGATGACGATAAAACAGGGTTGGAGAAGATAGCCCAGCTCGTCGTCGACGCCTGTGATTGGTAAAGCCATAGCCGTACAACAGTCGTGTTGGATAGATTAACGCGAGCATGGACGGCAGCTGCCGTTGGAGTGGAGTACTCAATTATTATTTTTTCCTATTTATTTGACTCTGAAGAGGTTGTGGCGATCCGCTGGTGTCAGCGCGATTCCTTTTTCCAAGCTAAGTATTCCTCGTGGAGTTTTCTCTGCGCAATCCACTCCTTCTGTACCTTCTTCATCTGATTCTTGCTGAGTTCTTTCCCCTCACCGTCCGTTAACGGCACTCCTTGGTCATCCCAACTGCCATAAATACCCTCGGGGATATTGGGGGGCTTGAACAGTTGCTCAGGTGGGACACTTCCTCTCTCCAGCTTCTGTTGTTTCTTTTGCCGCTCTAATTCCTGCGCCGCGGCTTTCTTCGCTGCCTTTGCTTCCGTTTGTGCTCGTTTTTCTTCGCGCGCCCTAATTAATTCAGCGGGATCGACCAACTTTACCAGCGCTTTGCCATCTAAGAAAAAGGGCCTAATTAGTTTTTGACCTGATCCGAGTCGAGGTACGATCTACCGTCTTGGTCATCCAGAGCGACACCCAATGGAACCAAATCGGAATCACGTAGCTTGTCACACAACGCTAGAACCTCCCCCGCTGCGCCGTCCCCTTTCGAGATAGCCAGCTGCCGGACACTGTCCCTGAAAGAGGACAAGACCCGTAGATACGGCATGACAATTTCTTCACGCTGTGTGTATTGGTATCGGAGTTTTGTTAGTTGACGCAACAGGTGATTGTGGTGGCGTGCATGGCTCACGTTCAACGAGGGAGAGCCATCCTCGGATGCCTGTCCCCAACCGAGCTCTGATGGATCACCTTCTCCCAACCCGAACATCCGGAACATGTTTCCGACCCATCGTGCGACACGCTCGACGACGCTGACATCCAACTCGTTCGCACGCGATTTGATGTACACATTGGTACGAGATACCAGGTCCCGCAACACGTTGACCGCGGCTGGCGTATCAAAAGAATCGCACAGTGCTTCTCTGAACCTATCTTGGGCTTGATACAATCTTTTTGCGAGAGGTCATGATAAGAACAAAAATAAGGTAATAGTGATGTTACGCACGCATCCGTCAAGGCACGCTCGGGACCGTGATACCGGTGGTTCCCATTCGGAATCGATTGCTCTATGCGGGCTTGACTAATTAGAGCCTTGACCACTGTGAAGAAATTCTTTCGGGGTGTCAGCGCGCGGGAAGGGTTGCCGAGCTCAGTCTCATACGTTCATGGTTATCTCAATGTTCCTCACTTCACCGGTCATAAGCGACTCCGAGAAGTCCATCTTGGAATTCCACGACTGGGTTAGGAAGGCCAGGCGCAGTTGGCGTGCCGTGTGCCTTTGCAGAATTTCCTACACGGAGTCACATTCACCGAGTACGTGTAGAACCGGACACTCACATCAATCGTGATGAAATTCTTGAGAGATTTACTCATCTTCAAACCCTCAATATGTAAATGTCCCGTGTGAAGAAAATAGTTGATCCAGGAGTTGCACTGGTGATAAGCCTGCGTACGAAAACTGAACACGAGTCCGTGTGATCGGATTCGACCGGATTACCTCCGACTGTGCTATCTCATTGTCATGATGTGGGAATGCCAGGTCAATCCCTCCTGAATGGATGTCTATGCCGCCGCCGAGGATGGCAGACGCCATCACGGAGCACTCGATATGCCACCCAGGGCGTCCAGGTCCCCATGGAGAACGCCAGGAAGGCTCTCCTGGTTTGGATGCTTTCCAGAGGGCGAAATCCGCCGCGGATCTGCGGCCAGTAGTGCTTGCAAGGGCCCCTGAAAGAGGGTCATCAGGGGAATGGCAACAGAGGTGTTAAGGAGGACGGTGTATGCGTACCTTCACCTTCTTCCAATAACTCCTTGTTCCCTTTGCTCCACGGTTCCAATTTGGCGTACGTGTGGGACTCGCTCGAATCGAATTTATTTGTATCGAAATAGATGCTGCCCTCCACCTCGTAACCATACCCGTTCTGGATGATGCGCTCGACGAATGCCACAATCTCGGGCACATATTCAGTGACGCGAGTAAGTGTATCGGGCTCCTTGACTCGGAGGCGAGTCATGTCCTCAAAAAATTTTGATTCCCAGAAGCGGGCCAACGAATGGGATAGAGATGGGTCCGTCACTGATGCACCGTTCTAACCATCATTAGAGCGCGGGTGGGAGCGGGAGAGATGAAGCACCTTCTTGTCCAGGGATAATGCCAAAATGTCGGCAGAGTCATCAACAAGTCGTTGCGCGTGCTCGGCGTCCGTCTGCCCGGATTTCAGGGAATCGCTCGCCGTCAGAATGGCAGCATAAGCACGGGACTAGAGCGGCAGGATCAGGTGGTGGCACTGATTGATAGATGAAAAAACGCACGGCAGCGGTAAAGTGCATCTCGAACTTCTCGTCTCTCTTTAGAGCCTCATCCTTCCATGCTTTGTCTGCGGCTTTGATTGACAGTTTGCTCCAACCATGGCGTTCTAACCCGAAGGGAGGTACCTCATCGGCAGGTAGACCTTTACTCACTTTCGAGCGCACATAAGACTCCCAGGAAGACTGGACTGTATCCAACAACTCTTGGGTTAGAGAGGTAGACTCTGACCGGAACTTGTTGACGAGATGTGTTTGCCTTGCCCTTAGTATGATCTACATTGGGTGTTGGTTTTGATTAGAATAGCATTCAGCTCGGAAGGAATACCAACCTTATCGTCTATATCGGTGATGTTCATTACGAAGTGGACATCATAGCCAAAGTAATCTGACATGATTCTGCGAAGGATGTCTTGGGTGACGTAGTTCCTGGGCGCAACTGATATATGCTGTCCCGTGTTCTCAGACGACACAGAGCCTACCTCGCATGGCCCATATGGGCAGCATCGTATACTGTAGGCCCGCAGTTATACCATTTAACGCGCCTTCCTTCGCTTGCAATGAATTCGTTCTAGAGACGAAAACGGTGGGCATCATCACACGCTCTAAAATTGAATGCACGAACTTTGGTTCTGGTCAACGTGTTATAAATCTTTAACACAGGCTCTGCAGTTTGGCGCGACGGAGGCTTCCAGCTGATTTGCTCGTGGGTCATGGTTTTCAAGGAGGAACCGAATAGACGGAAAGAGTGATGAATGTGTCCTACTTGGAAGATGATGGGAGAGCCCGCTCTCCCAGCGAGCATGTGAGATATATGCGCTGTGTGACTCAAACCCAGGATCGGCTTGTGTGATCAAAAAATCAATCCCTTAACGGACACAAAATATTTTTTAAAAAGCCTTATACGGTAGTTGACCACGTGATTTACCGTCTTTGCCACCGTTGTTCATATAGAACCAACCGACCTCAGGCACATAGGACCGTTCATGAGGTGCTCGAGACCCTCGGCATCAGAGTACAGATCGAAGAGAATTTCTTTTCTAGCCTTCGCGTCGTTTTTGCACGGATGTTCAATATTTCAAATCACCATTATCTCCTCGGTCGGTCAACCATAAGCACACACCCAGGCATCGTTTTGTGGGTTGACAGATCGCCGATCTATAATACCACTCGTTCATGGATGTGGTTCATTTCTCACACTAACTGACATGCGATCTATTACTGTGACACCCTTGCATGCACTCCCACTTACCATGGTATGGACTGGGTAGCAACGCTTATGGAAAAGAAAATGCAACTTGAAGGGGCGGTTTATGACCAAGCAGACTGACTTAGCCCGATGAGTCGTTGTTCGAGTTCACAGCAACCAAGCATGTTGACGTAATGGATCCCTGGTGGGTTGCGCCCCGGGGGGAGTGAAAGGCCGTGCATCATGTTCGAAGGTGGTGAAGCAATTGAAGGTGGTTTCCACGGTCGTTAACAGTAGAAGATGGGATTATGTTAGGGTGGGTTCGCCGATGATAAATGGACATGCCCTGAATTTTGCCGCAGCTGGGGGGTATGGGTATGGGGTGGTAACCCGCGTTCTCCGTGTCATGATGGATTGGGGGCCAAGATTGGGTAGTCGGATAGCCGCATGACGGAAGGTGATTAAAGGTATAGAGTTTGATTCGCAACACACCTCGAATTGTGACCAAATGATGATGATGGCATTAGCACTTTCCAGATTTTATTCCGGCAAAGGTAACTGCTCATTTCTCCTGTCTGGGCTGCCAATTCAACATTCATGGAACATGCTCTTATCCGGCACGTCACGCCTCCAATCACGCTCGCTCTATGCGCGCTATTTCCCGCCTACCGTAAACGCCTTTGAAATATGAAATATGTACTTAAACCTTCCTCTGCGGTTTACTATTACCTCTTCCCTCCGCACCGCACACGTCCGCTCCTTCCCTCCTCTGTTCCCGTCGTCCCCCCTGTAATACGCCTTCTAACAGATACCCTTCTCTCATGCAACGTCCAACTTGCACAGAGATCCGCGTTCGATCGGTCTCGGACGCCCTCGTCATCTTTTACGCCGTATCAAAGGGCATTTTGCCCATAGTATCCCGCCGATTAGACAGCGAAGAAAGGCGATCTATTCGCTCTGGTTCAGTGTATGTTTGGGAGGAGAGGGGTCCTGATGCTGAAGCCACCGGAGTGAGCCTTTCGGCCTCATCCACAATACGATCAGCCCCTCTAACAGTCCCTCTATCACTCAGCTCGGGATCGAGCGGTGGACAGACGGTATACGTTGGGGACCATCCCGTGTTAGGTAGTTACGACACGTTCGCAACCATTAGTTCGGCGCTAACCAGCTATTTTCCCCAGAGACGAGTTTCTGTTCTATAGTGAGAGAGAGCTCGACATGGAATTAGACGTCATTGGGCAACCGTGAGTGCTCCCCCCCTCCGTCCTCTTCGAATCGTAGATTCTAATAACAGGACCTCACGACTGGTTTTAGTTTGCACCTTCCGCCTGGTTCATATTATGGACGCCCAAGAGAGCGTCTCATCAAACAAACCTACTCTGTATATGTAAATCTTGCTGGTCGGGGAAGGAGGAAGTGGCATCTCAGTGCGTTTGAACTTTTATCAACAACTTCGGCCTCGCATGACGCTCTTTTCGTAGTTGCTTATTTCACTCAAGAGACCATCGACAATCTCTACACCATAGATGACTTCCCAGAGCTTTCTGGCCTTCAAGTCCCGCCTGGGAAATTCCGTAGCGCGCGGTGTGTCAAAGGGCGCCCGAAGGAAACGTCGGAGAATGTTGGTTCGTTCTCTTCCCATCATCCTCGTTCCCCGAAGTATGCGCCCTACCCAACCTCTACTGCACAACCCCCTTCGCCTTTGGATCCACCAGCGTGGCCGAAAGCAGTGCATGTCTTTGCACAGGGAAAACTTGGAGCCAGTCGCTTCTCTAGCAACACCGACGGCGCAAAGGTTCTCGCACCCCTAGCCTTTCTCGAAACAACACACATACCCAAGAGGCATCCCATCGACGACCGTGCCTTGCGCTCCTTCACCGTCTCGTGATCATTGACTCGCTACTAATCTTCTCTCTTTGTTCTTCTTATCTGCACCCACAATACCTTCTGGACACCTGTACTGTCTGCCTAGCTCTCAAGCCTGCCTCAAATCTCCTGATATTTGCTATGTGTCGTCTCTGTTCTTTCCATATATACGAAGATGTTTCTTTCGAGACATTTCGCCCACACGTCCACGAAGCCACCACGTTCGCTTTACGTGCTTCCTTTCAATTTTTTTTTTTTTTTGACTTGGGCGTAGCCTTGTAGCGAGTATGTATAATGAAACACTCTGTTTGCCTAGACGGTTGTAAACGACGCCAGATCACAATGCGGTAGAAGCGCCAAGGCATGTGTCCTTCTAGCTCGTAAGCTAACAGCAACTCCGCCAGTGTAAAAGTCTTCGACGGTTCGTAATTCGGGCTGGCAAGTCCCACGCCAATTTATGATGATCAAATCTTCGAAGGAAGACACCACACGTCGCATACGACGTGACGTGATGCATTTACTGCACTCTTTTCTCTTTTCGTATCTTTTTCCCCCAAATATAGTCTTTTGATGTCGTTCGTTCGCAGCGACGTCGATGGCCACAACCATCATCATCATCATCATCATCATCATCATCACCGGACGTCCGCCCCGCGTCGGTCACTCACGTACATACCCGCTCCACGGCAACGGCAAAAAAAAAGTTTGCCGCGCGTCTGGGAAGCAAAAACTGGTGGCACCATCAAGCAATTGCTTCACTGTGACGTCTTGATACACGACACAATACACACACGCACTCACGCACCCACACACACCAACGACCACCGTGCGCGAAGTTGGAGTTTGGTCCGGGTTGTTAGTAATAATAACAGATGATGCCCCGTTTTGGATTTATTACTTCGACTCGTTCGCAATAAGAGATACGTCGATCCCCCCGAGAGAAAGAGAGAGGGGGGGGGGGGGGAGGGAGAGAGGAGGAAGGAATGGGGTGCCGCCGCATTCTGTCCCTCCCCTGTCTGCCCTGATCATGAAAGTGATTCGGTGTAATTCGGTGCAGACCAGTGAGAAAGTGCGTGTGCGCAACTTACGCCAAAAGGAAAAGTCACAGGGGGGTGGGAGAGAGGGGGGAGAAAGGGGGAGGGGGGAGACTACAGTCATTCTTCTTCTCCTTAACGACGGTCAGTCTGTCAGTCTATCTGTCAGTCTATCTGGTTGTCTGACGGGTAGCCTGTTGAAATGACGAACTTGGTGGCTCTTACGTTCCTAGGCCCCGTACCTGTCCGCCCGACTGTGTACGGTATCTAACGTTCAAAGGAGCGAAAAGGGGGAAAATGAAAATGCCTTATTTGCTTTCCGTGGGCACCACGAGCCCCTGCAGACCTTTTTTTCCTTTTTCCTATTAATTGAAAAAAAGGGGTTTAGTCTATTGGTCTATTGACGTCGAGGTACCACTTGACTCATCGTGTCCGGGTCTGGGACCTGGAGCTTCGATGCGGGCGGTCGCCTCCTCGACCGCCGATTTCCTTAAGGTTTAGTGCCAACTCAACTCGCTCGCTTTCTTCATTGTCAGGGGTCGCAACCACATCATCACCACCGAAGTACACGCCGCCGCATGCTTCTTTAACGGAGCCCCGAAGGGGACACAATTGATTCATTGGCCACTTTGCAAAAAAAAAAAAAAGACACCTGTGTCTGTGTACCAAGCGCCACGCCAAAATCGATAACAGAATTGGGGTTGGGCTAGACTAAACTAGACTGGGCTGGGTTGGGCTACTTGGATCACGCGGTGCAGAGTGTGATCACTTGCGGTCAGAAATACTTATATATTTAAAAACGATGTGTGACATATTTGCTACAGTGCGATTCCACATACTGTATAGTGACCTTTCACGTCCGTGTCCACGTAAAAATTTCAGTGGCACACGTCCATCCATTGGCAAGGTATCCACTACGGGTAGGGCCGAGGAACTCGACAACAGCTTCCAAGTACGAAGCAAAGTGATTGAGGCTACAAGGGGCATCGACAGAACTTTGTTAGCAAATCTCATCAAATCATCGTGTGAAGAAAAAAAAAGGAAGGCCAAGGAGTGTATTAAGATCGAGGGGGTCGCTCACCTACACACACCCACATGTATCACACGAAATCACAAATTGGCCACATAGAACGCCACCGTGAGAAAGTATAGCTTCTTTCGGAGCCTTGCGAGAACCGGCATCGAGCGACATCAGCCGCGGAGCTGGCAAAAGGAGGGATCGGCGACGTCCAAAGATCTCTTATCAATTGCTTAGGATGGGTTCCGTAGGCTGATAGTGCACTGTATCGCCCAAAATACCTTTCGGGGATAAGGAGGGGGGAGGGGGAAGGGGAGGGGGTGAAGGAGGGTAGTGAGAGATACCGGAACGAGCGACGATCCTGGTTGCCAACGGCGCCCCAAACGCGAGCAAGCCGCCTCGATCGTACGGAACAGTGCGGAGATGTGCAAGAAGACGAGGAGGAGGACCAGTTCTGTGCATGTTGTAGAGTTTATTGCAACAGCGGATCCGAAATACATGAAACCCCCTCAATCGTCGAGAGAAGCGGAGCTAAGTCGGGATCTCTCTTTCTGAGCAACAGCACACTCACCTCATGTTTCCCATGCATCCGCAAGATCAAGATTAAGATCAGGATGAGCATTTGGGGATAACGCCCACCTTTTGCTACTGGGCGAAAAGTCGCTCAGTTTCACATGAGTGTAGTTTGGCGAGCCTTAACACCACCGAGAGTTGGCCGGATGAAGTACGACTCCGGGGATCGGTTGGTGAGGAAATAAACCGGAGGAGCGCGGGATTGAGCGATGCGATGGCCGTGGTAGAAACGAGAGAGGGTGTCCCGAGACGGACCGTCAGAGGAAAATCAGGTAACATCGACGGGCTGGACTTGGAAAGTGCCGTGCGAGGCGCCCGATTGGGAAGAAGGAGTAAAATATCAATATCACAAAGTATAAGCATAACCCTGTGGGATGGCGTAACGTTGACGGGGAGACCATGTTGTGCTGAAGGGAAGAAGACAGGACGAGTGGGCGTCGAATGGTCGGGACGACTGCGGGGAAACAGAGTCTCAAGAGGAGAGGGCAGGGGCTGGACTGCTAGGAAGAAAGTTTAGACTCAAGCCATGTACCCGGGTGGAATTAAAGGGGAAAGTCTGGGGGAGATTCGAATAGCTATTCGAATCGAATAGAATAGAGTGACATAAGCATTGGGGGACCGAGGAGGCGGCCGGGTCTCGTGAACAACTGGGGTTGGAAAACTCTGAGAGAAGGTCCGTGGGGTGATGGTGGAGCGTCATATGAGTGTGCGCCGAGGCTCGGAAGTAGATGGCTCTCATAACATCTGACCTGGTCTCGGCTTTCGAAGCCGGCCACCCATGTGCCGGTTTAACTACTGGGATGTCGGGCGTGGCGTGTCAGTGGTAAATCGTATCTTGGAAACAGACTACCGCGGAGGAAGGGAGTAGTATCGACGATGATGACGGGTCGCGGGTGGGAGAGAAAGAGAAACAAAGAGCGTGCAAAGGGGAGGGGGAGAGACGGAGGGGAAGCAATCCCCGATGAAATGGCTCCGCGCGACCCATAATGGATAGCGCATTGGCGGGGCTTGAACCACTTTCACGGATTCGATTCAAATTGTGTACAACTCGTCGGTGAGCGTGTTCCCTTTCCTTTCCCTCGTCCCGCCACGATACTCTCTCACACCAATGCAGGTCCCTTCCTGTACAAATGTTCGCATCAGGAGCACCCTCGATGTACACAAGATATTCTACGCTGTTTATCTTGGCCTCTTGCCAATGATCACCAGACGTCTCGATGCTAAAGAGCGCGAGGCCCTATCTTCCGGTTATTGTTACGCATGGGAAGATAGAGGCCCCCATGCCATCACTGGCATCGGCATCGAACGCTTCACCGAGGGTCGCCACTGGTCCGCTTCTCGTGTACGAGACGTACGTGTCTCTCCCACTCCGCTGCCATCATCTGCCAAGCACATCATCACTCACCATTCTTTCCCAGGAATTTCTATTTTATTACGAGAAATGGGAGCCCCCAAAGTGTAAGAACAGTGAGAGAGCTAGGTCAGTCACTCGTACTCGTTCCCCCCGTTCCAATCGCGGTTTAATCTACTCCGAAGTGACAGCCAGCCCCCACGAGATTGGGACCCGTTTGTGAAGCAGACCTATTCCGTATATCTAAGCGAGAACGAGGGTAGCAAGCGCAAATGGCATCTAAGTGCGTTTCTCCATCCCCCCTTCCTTGATCCTCGTCTTACTCTTACAGCCGCATACTTTACTCAAGCCTCCGTCGATAGCCTTGGCACCGTCGACGACATCCCTGTTTTGAAAGATCTCGTCGTTCCCGATGGTCTCTTCAAGAGCTCGCGAAGAACAAAGACGAGATCGTCTCGAGCCAACACCTCTGCCCATGCACCAGAGGGAACACCTGATCTGTCCGCTCAAGTCGGTTCTAGCGGAAAGACGGGCAGCCAAGCCACCCCTGTTACTGACCCCAGCTCAACCCAAAATCGTCCTACTCTACAAGTTCCATCACAACAGTCTATATCCCAACTGAACCATGGATTACCACCGAGTCCATATCCTCAAGATCTCTTCAACGCTCAGTCCCCTGACTACCCTGGGTTACCCTCAAACATGGCTCCACCCGCGCAACACGATGCATATGCACGCCTCTATGGAGATTCATATACCCCCTCTCCACCAGCTCCTGAGGGTTTCCATATACCGTCTGCAGCACAAGCGCAGTCGCACCTACCGCTTGGATACAACTGGCCAGCCACTCCGGTGTCACCCTCAGACAATACCTGTCAATCACCATACCCCTATCCAGTGCTCGTCGCCTCTCAAAACGTGGATTCGACATTTCACAACTCCCCCGCACATTCTCAGGTCTATGTATATGGCTCCACGTCTCAAGCGTCGCCGTCGTCGTTATATCACTATCGTACTGTTTCACCCGCGCTTTCGCATGCTCCCAGTCAATTTTCCACCTCGTCTCAGTCACAATCCTCTTCAGAAAGTGACTCACCCGCACCCCGCCCCGTTTCCGCCCGGACCTCCTTCTTCTCACCGGAGCCTCTCCCGGCTGGGCAGCTCCCCACTGATGCCGAAACCAAATTTGAAGCCGTTACTCTCGAGGGTATCCAAGAGCACGACGGCGCGCTCAGCACGGATGTGGGTCTCGCGCCCCTCTCTAAGCTCAAACGGTTCCATCCATATAAGCGAGACCCCTTGGACGACAAGTTCGTGCTGAGTCTCGGCTCGCCGTTTGTCTAGGAACTACGTTCTGTGTGACCCCACCTCCCGCTAGGATGCCACGCTGTATTCGTGACACCCTTACCCTTAGGTCGTCTGCATCTCCAACCTTAATTATAAACTTCCAGATGTTTCTCACATGTACACCTTCCAATCTGCTTGTATCATTGGTCCGTCGTAGCTTAGGAACCCCATATTTAAAAGGGGGCACAAAAGAGCTGTATGTTTACGGTCTTACATGCAACTACTACTACTCCCTAAACCTGTGGATAACAGTCATAGAGCGAGGACATAAGTGCCAAACGGAAGGTGGACGGAGAGTTACTAAATATGGGTTGCTTTGCTCGTGTGGTAAATATGATGAGTAATAGTTCAACGTATATGGCCATGCGCACTGAGGCAGAGAAACGCAAAAGAGATCGAACGAGCAACTGAAAAACGAGACCCGAAGAAAGCGGTGAGCGTGCCGAGGATATCATTACCACTCAAATTCGCTGTCGAAGCGTTAGAGACATCCTCTCTGTGGCCAAGGAGATACGACTAACCCTGTGCACTTTGCGAAAAGGTAGTCTTTGCCATTGATGTGGATCATGCCGTCCTTGAGTATGCACTTCCACTTGTTCTTAACTCTAGCGACCTGCATCCAGGGGACGGAGATCAATCGCCTCCCTCACCAAGCAAACACCAAATACCGTACCTTGTCATAGGTGCAGAAGACAATATCGCTTACGCCTGGACCGTCCTCCGGGTCCTCCTCGCCTTCCGAGTCCGAATCATCTAGGTCGCTATTGATCGCTTCATCATCGGCGCCACCGGCAGAGCCTTGGGAGGGCTGTGGAAGAGACGGGTGGGAAGAGTGCGGCGCGTACTGCTGCGGAGATGGCGACGATGAGTCAGAGCTCGACGACGACGGTCCGTCGACTTGAGGGATCCGCGGAGGCTGGGACTGTGGCTGCGCTTGTGGCTGAGACTGCGACGGTTGCGGCGCTTTCGCTAGCGGGATGGCGGCCGCCGGCGCTGCTACGGGGGCCGTTGTTGGGGGTGGAGGACGGCTGGGACCTGCCGGGAAGGTCAAAAGCGAATTTGGTGGAGGCCGCAAAGGAGGAATTTGCGGCTGAACGAATTGACCGCTCAATATGTATCGGCTGTCGAGAGGTTCCTTTTTAATGAGGTTCCCCGGTGCTGGGGGCGGTTGGGGTACGAATGCGTGATGGGCTGGTGAATAATGCTGCGGCATTACGTGCATGGGATGCGGAGGATATTGGGGAGGCGCTTGCGCAGGTGGCGCTTCGAATTCGGCGACGTGGGATGCTATCACTTTGGTCTCCCATTTCTGGAGGAGACAATAGGGATGAGACGTGCGCCAAGGCGAACTCGAAGAATACAACATACTCTCTGAAGCTCTGCCAAGACATCCTCGCTGACACCGTACTCGTCAAAGTCACTTTTAATCGACTTAATTACATCGTCAATAACGCTGCGGTAGATGGCAGGCTCATGGACGAAACGAGTGTCATCCTTTGTACAAGTCAAGCACAAAGGCATTGACTAGCTCACCACTATTTTATTAGACATTTTCAATCAAACGAACGGCGTTGAATACGACGGGCACCACGACGGCGACGTCCGGGGGTGATGAGGGGGTGATGAAGGCTTTTATAGATCATGTCTCCTCAGGAAAGGCCGCCCATTCAAACTCCGCCATGACTCAGTCAAGTTCCCACGCACGGACCACGCGTGCTACTTGGACTTGTCTTGGCATTGCGGGGACCAACAGGTGCGAGAGTACGATGTACGGTACGATGGGCAAAGAAGAAACAATTCCCTCATGTAAAGGTCCGAGGCGAAGCCACGGCACTCTGCGGACCATGCCGAGATCCGTTTCCGTTCGTCTCCTTCCTGATCACCAGGACGATCGCGTACGATGGGAAACCGCGTTCAAACGATAGCGCGACCTTCGCCGACATCGGTTTTTTCCGTCGGACAGCTACGTTGACTCGTCCTGCGATCACGCTCGTGCGAAGGTCGCGCGTGCGGAGGCTACCGAGCGAACTGGCACTGAATAACGCTCGCCCGGCCGTTCGCGAGACGCGCGATCGTATACAAAACGCCAGCGCGGGTAGTGGAAAAATGCGGCACTCTCGGGGTAGCCCAAGTTTGGCGAGGCTACGAAGGCGAAGCAAGGTCATAGCCATGCGTGTAGGCGGGTCTCGGCCCCCAGACGATAATGTCTTGTTATCATCCTCGTATGAATATCCTATGTGCAATGTACCGACTAGAATATGCACGTGTAGTTGGGTTGTGTCGGCCCGCCAAGGGAGTGCAGCCACTTGCTGCGTAAGTTCGCCTCAGAGACAGTCACGGACACCATCTCAATGCGAGCCACACTCGTCCTCCTCACCCTTTTCGAACTCGCCCAATCTGCTCAACTCTACTTCCACCCACCCATCAGCGTGTGGGGGCGCCTGCCACGTCATCTAGCCAGTGCTACGGTCGCTAAACATCTACACCTTGACCGACTTGCGCCTCTACAAGAGAATGGGCCTCTTACCACAGGTGATATCGACCGGCCGTTCGTAGGACAGGGGCCTAGCAGCAGTCTCTTGATCGGTGTTGATGATGCCGATGCAGAGTGTAAGTAATCTCACGAAAATCGCAGAGTAATGGTCTAACCTTTGTGCCTCCCAGACACGGTCCCGAGTGAAGACTTGAGGACTCCACTCGAGCTTTCGCATGATGACCCTACTTCAACATTGTCTGAAATCATCCAAACAAGTCTATACCGCGCACCCCTTGCGTTTTCCCATGTATTTGATGGTTCAAACGGCCCAACGGTCACCTTCTCCCCGCTCCTGGACATAATGAACGTTTCTCCCCCAACAGAGACATTCGTCTCGGAACTCTCTTCCATTGTGGAGTTTCTCGAGGCCGATCACCTTTCGTGGGATCGCTTCGGCGCGTTTCGTATCACCGGGCTCCGCAGCATCGCGGATGCGTATGGACGGGACAGCGAGCAGTACACGACCGCCGCGGCGTCGCTTAATGCTGCACTGCGCAGCGCGGTGAACAAGCCACACCTCAATCTGGTGGTCTTCACCTACCCGGGGGTCCAGGCGGCCGTGCAGAAGCGCCAAGATCAGTCTCCCCTGCCGCCGGAAGCCCCGGTTCCCCCTGTCGGCTCGGACACGCTGTGCTTCGCTTCGGAGGAAATTTGCTCCAATTCGACGGGCTCGTGCTCGGGGCATGGCACGTGCGCGCAGGCTAACAAGGCCGGTCGTACATGCTTTGTCTGCGCGTGCGCAGCCTCGAAAGACTCGAAAGGCCGGACGGAGTATTGGGCAGGCAGCAAATGTGAACGCAAGGACGTGAGCGGGTGCGTGTGCAGAACTCAGTCTCGACAAGCCGCTGACTGTTTTATTCTCTTACTACTGACCAGAACGTTTGTCTTGATCGCCGGGACCGTAGTCGCACTCATTCTGACTGTTGTCGGCTCCGTCGCCCTCCTATATAGTGTGGGCGACCAGCCTCTTCCCAGTGTATTGACTGGCAGTGTACCAGGCATGTCAGCGAGGGAGTAATTTAACCCAATAGTAGTGCTACTTTGCGCCCCACTACTACTTGCTTTGTTTGCTCGGTCCTGATACCCGACCTTCCACCTGTCATGTACGCGCCAGCTATCATCGGTAAAACATACGTCAAGAAACCCGTTTCTGCTAAACCCTAATTTTTATGCTCAAATTCTTCAGCCTGAGAAACTTGAGAGTCATCGGGATTGTGTCAACAAATGACGCGAGCTATGCCAAACGGATCAGGAGATCCGGGTTGCGCTCATCGTGTAAACTCAATCGCTCCTCTGCGAGCCTTCCTTCCCACATAATTTGTGGCAATTAAATCGGCCATGTACCGGCAACACGGTGGTGGTCATAGAACAATTTCGCTTACGGACCCTGCGTGTCTACTGTATTCGGAAATCTAGTGTTGGGCCACGTTCTCAGTGGGGTCTACATACCTGAAGACAAGCAGGCGAGGGTAGTCCAACCCAGGGCAATGCCTCTGGTGTTCAAAGTAGCAGGTCTTCCGATGATACTTTGTCGTCCCAAGGCAAAGCACATCCCGATCGGGGGACAACATCTCAGCTTAGGTTCAGGTTTACGGCCATGCGACCCTGCCTAAGCACGGAGTATTCAACACATTTATACCACTTTGAGGTAAACCCAGGGAAACACCGCGCGGTCTTAAGGGCCGGAGTCCTAGAAGGGTGGGCTCACTCCTCCCCGCTCTCTCACACACCCTACAGCCCGTATCATCCGGACATCTCCGCTCTCTGGGGCGAGACAGGGATTCCAGGGTTGCGTCAAAACCTCGCTAAAGGCGCACCCACTTGTGTTACATATCTTTATGGTATTGCTGGAAGGATGCAAGGTACACTCAGATTAGTACGGCCTCGTGACAGTCTTCTAAAGCATTCGCTACTTAAACGTCAGAGGCACGTCCCCGCATGGAGGGAGGGTGATTATACGTTGCGCCACAGGGATTCCACCGCGCAAAGAGTACGGCATAACCTTATCATCTTGCCGCGTGTAGTGTCAATCAACTCTCACAAGGGAAAAAGAAGCCAGAATATTGCATTCCAGTAATAGTTGTGACGCACCACACGCCCAAGGCCAAGTGCGCAAAAGTGGAGAGGATAAGACTCCACCCCCCGAACGTCAGGGCAATGGGAAGTGCTCTGGGAAAAACAAAGCAGCTTCAAAGTTAGGACCCTGGAACAGAATCGGTACAGCTGATTTCGGTCCCGTCGCTGATTGAATTAAACTGTGACCGTTTTCGTGAAAACATTAACGGCAGAATACAGGGCGGCGAATGACTAAAACGTGAGTGAAGTATGATCGCCGTCAGGGGACCTGGTGCAGTGTATCAGGTGAGGAGTTAACGAAGACACCCACGGGGTGTTGCGCATACTCAAGGCAGGCTACACGTTGCGGCAGTAGTAGAAAGCCATTCATTCATCGAGGTTGATTGCATTACCAAACCTCGCATACAGCTCAACTTTGAGCGCCTTCATGTCTTGTTCACACTGATCAACGACCTCGGTTAGTTTTGCGATCTCTTCGTCAACCTGGGCCTGGTCTCGTTCTAGGCGTTTCATCGCGCGGTGATGTGGCAGGTGAAGGAAGGCCTCGCCAACCTTGTAGCTATTTACTGAATCAGACAACATGCGGCAACATCGTGAAGACGATCGTACAGGACAGGCTGGTCCTCGTCGGCAAGTTCGAGCTCCATCGCAAGATCGTCGAAAGCCTCCTTCTCTTGCTGAAATTTTGAAATAAAGACAGCTGAGAAACCTCCCGAATTGTCGCCACTAACCTTTAGATTATTCATCTTTTCGGCCAAGGAGCGTACGCGAGTGTTGAGCTTCGAGAATGTATTGATTCGTTGCTGGTCCTCTGTGAGGGGTTCAACACAACGTCACCAGGGTGTGAAAAATGGTACCCCAAGTTACTTCTTTGCCATCATCGATCTCATCCTCCTGCGATAACTATAATATACTGTCAGGACAAAGGATAAAAAACGCGTCACAATTTTGAGAACTGTACCATGCGCATGTCGGTCCAAGATACGTTACGGCAATATCCCGGGCCGGACCCGACCTCCGGACCCGGCGTTTGTCCTCCGCCTCCGTCAAGTTTGTCGATGTCTGGTCTTCCGTTGCCTTGGTCCCGCAGCACCTTGCACCGCGACTTCAATGTCCACTTTTTCGGTGCCACGTATCATAGACGTCGCCGACGCGGTTCAGCAAAATCTCACCTTGGACACGGCAAAGAACTGCTTGCTGGTCTATTTCTTCGCAAGACGCGCGTTGAAACTTTTCCAACATGTTCGAGCAAGGGGGCTCATTCGATCAATCAAGGATTTATACATATTTATTGCACAGGTTTGCACCCTCTCCCCTTCCATTGGTTCAAGTCAAGACCCACCGTCGCTTTAGAGAACCCTCCGGCTCGTTATTACATTACCGTCTGTGCGCAAGAGAGTGGAGACAGAAATCGATGCCGTGAGGGCCGACATAGACCGGCAATTCTTGCCGCAGGGTAAGGACGTGGTACGCCATCTTGAGCTTCCAAAGCAGGGCTGTACCCTGGAATGGATACTCGACGCGATGGAGCAAATGGACCAAGAGGCACCGTCACATACAGACTACAGGGACGGAAAATTATCCGGCGCAGTGTACCGTGCGCATGACTTCATTATCCCCAGAACTACTCGTGTTGAACAGCACCTGAATTCTACAGACGGTGGTGATGACATGGAAAAAATCCTCGTTGCTGCATTTCAGCGGTATTGCGTCTCCAATCCATTGCATCCGGATGTCTTCCCTGCAGTCAGGAAGATGGAAGCAGAAGTTGTAGCTATGTGCCTGCGGATGTACAACAATCCCACTGGAGCAGGGGCGACGACGTCCGGCGGCACCGAGTCCATTCTCATGTCAGTCAAGACGCACCGTGACTGGGCACGCGCTGTGAAGGGAATTTCGGAGCCGGAAATGCAAGTTCTCATTCACTTTCTCATAATGCACTAACTAGATTGTTCCACCCCACAGGGTCGTCCCTGCGTCGGCTCATGCTGCGTTTGACAAAGCGGCTGCATATTTCAATGTCAAACTCCATTCGATTCCCGTAGATCCCGAGACGCGTCAAGTAAATATGAAGCGGGTCCGTCGAGCTATGTAAGTGCCCTTCGTTGTCATTCGCTCGCTATTGACATCCTCTTCAGAAACTCAAATACCATCATGGTTTTACACGCACTGTTTTTACGTGGCAGCTCAGGCTCACCATAACATTTCCAGGTCGTGGGCTCCGCTATCAACTTCCCAGACGGCTGTCAGGATGATATCGTCAGTCTTGGAAGGCTCGCCAGGAAATACAACGTCGGCCTTCATGTGGACTGCTGTCTTGGGAGCTTCATTATGCCTTTCCTGGAGAAGGCTGGGTTCTCGTCTGAGCCATTCGATTTTAGAGTGGAAGGTGTCACAGCAATCAGTTGCGATACCCACAAGGTTTGTTCTTCACTCTAGAACCAAGGGTAACTGATTGACAGTTTTGCATAGTATGGATTCGCCCCCAAGGTACGTATCCCCTATGTGCTACATGTGCACATATTGAGACAGTTGTCCTAATGTACTACAGGGTTCATCTGTTATCATGTATCGCTCCAGCGACCTACGACAGTACCAGTACTACGTAAACCCTGAGTGGTCAGGTATGCATACTTATCCAGGTTCTTGTTCCGACGTATCCTGATATCACCTAAAGGCGGTGTTTATGCTAGCCCCGGGTTAGCTGGGTCTCGGTAGGAAATGGACAATGTTCGCATTAACATGCGTCTGACGTACCTTACAGCTCAGGAGCCTTGATCGCAGGAACTTGGGCAGCGATGCACCACATGGGCGAAGAGTAAGTGGTTCGGTGTCTCGTATATCGAAATCTCTCACGGCTTCTCTAAGAGGATACGTCGCGTCTTGTCGGGCCATCGTCGGGACTGCAAAGATAATCGAACAGACCATTCAAAACTCCTTTCCTGAGTTGTATGTTCTGGGAAAGCCACCGGCTTCCGTCGTAGCGTTCGGCTCTCGCATGCCAGACGTAAACATTCTAGAAGTGGGGGACAAAATGTCAAAGAAGGGGTGGCATCTTAATGCCCTTCAAAATCCACCAGGTCTTCACATCGCCTGCACAGTACGCCCCCCTCATTGTTGGGAAATGTAGTAGAATCTGACACGAGATGGCAGCGACTTACTGTATCTACGGCCGAGAACTTCATCCGAGACCTAAAGGATGCTGTCTGGGAAGCGAAGGGAAGCCCTCCCGGAAAGGGGACTATGGTCTCTCTGTATGGTAAGTGCGACAATGCGTGAATGGCCCTGCGTCGAGACCTAGCCTATGATCTTCACCTTATTTTTTCCATACCAACCATGAGGGAGCCATCAGAGCCCCTTCGTTTCCATTCTTCCGTCCTTTACAAAAGTCTGACTAAGTCTTTGTCATGTAGGGCTTGGGAACTCAAGTGCAATCGGCCCGCAGATGGTGGGGGTTGTTGTTTCTGCATTCCTTGATGTCCTTTATAAGGCATGAGAGATATGTGCATGTCCGAGAGATCGTATAGTTTCCATGACGGGATGCGATGTCAGTATTTACCAGCATTTTTGCCTTAGGAATCCATTGCTATACCCAGGCCGTCAACTGAGATGTTTTATTTTTTCGTACTGAGACGGCGGCGGCGAATGAGCTTAGAGAAAACCCGAGAGCTCGCCGTAGCTCGCCAAGCGAATGGGAATGGGATCCTCGGGATGCTCTAGGCCCGACCGTGACTCGTGCTGAGAATCGACTCATCAAAGGAAGAAATTACTCTGATTCGCTGTTGTGGTGAATATAATAATCGGGACAAGAGGCCCTGCTTTTACTTTGAACCCGCGCATGGCTTCCACTGAGAGCCACTCGCGTGACCCGCTGCTGCCAGAGTCCACTCGCACGGCCATAGAGGTTGATCTCCTTGCGTCGGCGCTACACCATGCCCTTCTAAGCGGCACTCCAGCGCAGAAGAAAGATCCTAGTATCGAAATTGTCGTAGACTCGGATCCCCTTATTCTTAGGGGTTTAGGGACCGAAGTCTCCCCTGCCCTCCTCTCGGGACGTGTCGTACTTCATCTGGCGGAATCTACTCCTGTCAAACAAATCACTCTCCAATTTCGCGGGAAGGCCAAGCTACCTCCACTGGCAAATGAGCCGTCAGTCCCCTGATGCTCTAGCGCCTTTACCACCTTCTGACCCAGGTCGTTCTATACGACAGCGTCAGTTTCAGTAACTCTGCGATGACATATACCCTATGCAATCACGAATGGTCCTTCCTCGAAGGAGAAAAGAAGCACAGTCATACTTTGAAGGCTGGTCGCCACATGTTCCCGTTCCAGCTCCACGTTGGCGGCTCTCTACCATCCACCCTCTATGCCGATGCGTACGGTGCTTCCGTTGCGTACAAGCTACGTGCTATCGCCACACGTCCCGGCTTTGCGCATAATCTGCATACACAGCGAGTGATCACGCTGTTGCGATCCTTCGCGCCAGAAGCGCTCGAGTACCAACAGTCGCTCGAGATTGAAAATACTTGGCCCGAGAAGCTCATGTACTCCATCATGGTCCCGCATAAAGCGTGGGCCGCAGGCGACAACCTCACCGCCGTTGTGAGGTTCTCGCCTTTGTCCAAGGGTGCCCGGATTTTGAGCGCGGTCACCATGCTCAACGAAACTATCAAGATGGTCACTCGTACAAGCTCGCAGGAATTGACCAAGACGCTGATCGAGGCGAAACACGAGTTCCATAACGGCCAAGCAGTGCGCGTAGCGCACCAAGACCAAGATCATTCCCCGCGCGCTCGCTCTCGCGCACATTCTGGTCCGACTACCCCGTCTACGCCACTGCAAAGCGCAGATCAGCCTCAGCGGCCATCTCCATCCTCTGGACACGCGGCGAATTTAATTCCTATGTCTAATTCGAGTGCCCCTGGCGAGTCTCTTCCTCTCCACTATCCTGAAAGTGGCCCCTCCACATCGGCGCAACCCGTCCTTCCCCGAACAGAGACTGGGAGCGAGAGCCACTCTGTTCCAATGGCAGTCGGTTTTGAACTATCAGAAGGGGACGTTGCAACAAAACTCGAAATCTCCCTTCCAGCTTTCACGACGCCAACACACCCTTTGGAACCCATCATCGCATCCCATCGTATACGCTGGAAAATTCTTATCGGAAATATTGATGGGCACACGTCAGAGCTGCGCTGTTCCTTACCGCTCCACATACTTGACGGTCGTCTCATCGATGAGGCGAAATCCGCAACGGCCGCTACACGACAGCTGCTTCTCGGTGGGCCCGATGTACCTGAGGAGCAAGACCCGGACACTGTGCTCCCCAGCTACCCCTCACACATCCGCGATCGAGTCGCGAACGTGTACCTACCAGATCAAGCCGCCTTGCGCGTCACCAACCCCTGGCTGCAGCACGGCATCAGCCCGGTACAGCACGAGGCAGACCACGACGGGCGACACAGCGGCACCACGTCCGGGGCCCACACACCTCTCGAGGCGTACTACGTCTCGTCTCCTCCTCTCGGCGACGGCGACCCGGAGCTCGAGTACGTCAACTCGGAACTGCGGCTATCGCTCTCCCAAAACGCCCCGCCGCCCGTCGTCGAGTCGCCGTCGAGCCGGCCCGCCAGCCGCAGGACCAGCCGCGCGCCGTCGCGCGCACACTCGCCCAGCCCGGACCGCGAGCGCGAGCGTGAGCCGCACTCGCGCCGCTCGTCGTCGGGGGGCAGCGGCCTAGACCTGGGCGCGTCGACGTTCGTGCATGAGAGCAACTCTGCGAGCCGCACGCTGCACAGTGTCTTTCACGCCACAATGAAGCCGCTGACGTCGCTCTCTTCCTCCTTCGCGATCCCTACGCGGCACCACCCCCACCCCCACCCCCACGCACACACGCACCCGCACTCCCCACAGCACCAGCACCAGCACCAGCACCAGACCCAGTCGCACCAGCACCAGTCGCACCAGTCGCACCAGCAGCCCCCTTCGCCGCTGCCACGCACCGTCCCCGTGACGTCGCACTCGCTGCTGCACCGCGCGTTCACGGAGGTGCCGGACTACGGCATCTCGTCGCGTGGGTTCCTCGGCGGCGGCGTCACGCCGCTCGAGACGCTCCAGGGCCTGCCGAGCTACGAGGAGGCAGAGATGCAGCGCTCGAGGAGCGAGTCGGACCTCGCGGCCATGGCGCACCCCCGGCGCGGTTCTGGCCCTCGCCTGCACCCGCAGCCCCTCACGCAGCTCGTGGTGGCTGGTCCACCATCGCCGTTGTCGGCGCTTCCCTTGTCTTGATCAGTATCCTTTGGCGACACGGCCGCTGCTTGATTCTTGAACTTTTGGTGGGCACGACTTGCCCCGTCGGTGTGCCTTTTTTTTTGTATCCTTTGGTTCTTCATACTTCGGTTACTTGTTTATTTATTTCCCCTACCCACCCACCACCCGCTTCTGTTTTTTTTTTTTTGGTTGATAGACGACATTACAGATCTAGAGCCTGCTAGAGACAGCGTTCTTTTGCATCACTATTGGAACAACAGTGTACTCCTTTATGATTTGCAGGTACAACGGTTAACAATGTTTATTGTACTTATTATCAGGGATCGCACCTTCCTAGTTCATGACTTTTGGCCGCGTGGAAATGGGCGAACGTTCACGTGTCAGTGAGGTGGGTGAATGACTTGGAGTCTACGTCTAGCATTGTATACGGCAACGACAGCTCTAAGTGGGTGAACTTTGCCTACGACAAGTTGTACCACCGATTCAGACCAGACAAAGTTTAAGGTATGATAGATGATAGGAAGCAGTTTGTGAAATCTAGTGTCTACTATGGCGACTTGCGCGTCTAGGCTCTGGATCCAGGCCGGGGCCCGCCTAATTAGACCCATGCTCGTTGGAAGACGCAAAAGTCCACGGCTCAGAAGTAGCCCACTGGCTTTCGGGGACTCCAAGCTCGAAGAGTTTAACGATGACCGCGGAGAAGCTAAACACAACATGTTTAGTAACAGGCTACGGCGACGCAGAGATACACAGGGGGGGGGACTCACTCCTTGAAGAAGAGCGCCTCGTCAGCGGCGTAGGCCTGGACCCACTTCTTGAACGTCTTATCCTGAACGAGCGAGTAGTCCGTCCTGGGTGCATCAATAGCGGTGAGACCGCAGAGCAGGGACTAGAAGACGCGCATGCGGAACGAGACATACGGGAGCATCATCAAAGTTCCAGTCTTCTTGTCGGCATATTGCTTCGGGCCATTCCACTTTCTCCAGACCCACTTCTCGTTGAGGAGCAACTTGTAGTAGTCATTGGTGACCGTGGTGGGGGAGAAGGTCCAGGGCCCTTCGAAACCAGAACGATCCGTGTGGCAGCGGCCGAGGGCATGAGCACCGGAGAGGGCGACGATTTCCTGGTCGTTGAATCTGTCGAGTTAAAGGTCAGGTGGCCCAAAGACTCGAGCAAATCGAGAAGTCATACCCCATACGGTAGAAAATCTGGTGGGAACTTCGTCGGCACAATTCGTTATGGGGAAGGAGAAGATGACACTTACGGCGCGGAGGTGGTCCTGGACCTGGTTTGCATCAGGGAGACGACCGTCTGGGGTTGCATCCTTGGCGAAGCCATCGATGCGACCAGGGCGCCACGGGATCTTGGGGCCACCCATTTCCTGCCTGGAGATGAGATACCTCAGATACTGAGCGAATTCGAGATTACAGACAGACCTGGATGGCAGCGACACCACCGAGAGTCCAGAGGTCACCGTAGCTTATCCACTCGAACTCCTTCTTTATCTCCTCCATGATGGCACGAGCGACGTGGAGACCATTGTTGGCACTGTGCGAGGCTTCAGACTCGAAGCGCATGGTAGCATAATTGCTGTTTTCGAAAATCAGATGCAACACTACTGGGATGGTGGGTCGGTCCACACCTGCCACCGGTCTTCGATTCCTTGTCGAAAGTACCAGCACCGTGCCACGCCAGACGGAGGAGAACAGGCCCAAAGGAGCCATCTAAGAGAAGGGACCGACGTAAGGTACGGCCTTACAGAGATATAACACATGGCAGCATATACCATCATAGTCGCCTGCGTCATCAATCTTATGGGCAATCTTGTTGTACACCTGAGGATGGGGTCAGCGTTCCAAAAGTCAATGAGTCAGGGCGTTTACCGAGCTACCTTTTGGTAGTCCGCTTTTGTCGGGGTAAAATTGAGAGCAGCCTTGGTGGCCTGTACGCCAGACTTTGCGGTTGTAGCGGCAGTGTCCGAGGAAGTATATGCGTAGTAGCCAAGACCCCCCGCGAGGGCGAGACCGATGCTCGCGTATAGAGCGGTGTTGGAGGATTTTGGGGGAGGCGCCTCTGTCGAGTACTTTCGGAAAGACGAACGGAAAGGCGCCTTGGGAATGCGCGCAGAGGCGAGAGGAGCGCGACGCGCAGAAGCCCTGAAGGTGGAAGCTAGGGTGTTCATGGAGGTGATGGTATAGAGGCACAAGTAGTGGTGGGGGGAAACCAAGGTAAGATGGCGATATCCGAGCAAGTTTATTGGTCGGCCGACCTCGGGGATAATTAATAAGCTAACACTGTCAGGAAAACAAAGCATGCAGCATGGCAACAACAACCAGTCGCGCTATTCGGCATGCCGGTTCAAGTTCCCTCGGGCCATCTCTCGTCGGCGTTGTTCCCCCGACCCGAGCCCCGACTAGTTGGACGTTGGACGCTAGCGTGTTCCCGGTCCGGTATCTCCGCCGTTCCGGGAACACAACTTTTTTTTGCCTTGGATTTTCAAGACCCGCGTGCGTGCAAGTCGCTCAGGCTATGGTGTCATTCCAGTGGGTCTATTGCGATCGTACATCGCGTGTTCTTCACTTACCGATCAGCTTTGCTATCAAGATGCGACGGTTAGCCCTCCGCGTACAGCGTTGCTTGCTGAACGTTGAGCTTCTGTTTTCCAGCCTGCACCGATGTCGTGAAAAAACCGAAGCTAGATCGTCATTACGCACAATGTCGGGCCTCCTTTACGTGCATTGATTGTAGTGCAACGTTTGCAGGCCCTTCACAATGGAAGGGCCACACTTCTTGTATCACTGAGGCCGAAAAATACCAAAAGTCGTTGTACAAGGGCCCAAAGGTGTGTTCACGCGCTCTATTCTTCTCTCATTTTACCAATTATTATGAAGGGACGAGACTCTCTACCGAGCAACGGAAACCATAAAATTACCCAATCAGAAATTACTAAGATACCTGGTAAGTATCATCAATCGCAAAGTAACCAGCGAAGCTGGTCCCGCCTCCAATACGTCCCCAATTATGTATCAGGAGCTAACAGCACTCCTTTGGGATCGCAACTTCGAATGTCACCCGTCGACTCATCAGCAGTTGACTCTTCGGCGAATGCAGCTAAAACAGAGCACGGAGGTAAAAAGCGAGACTCAGAGGTCCTCGTTGAGGTGCGTGCTACAGTGATGTGTATCAGAATACTTACTCGAGTTTGTGCAGGCGGACACCTCAAACGAGGCCCGACCAAAGTCCAAAAAGAAAAAAAGGCACGACGTTCCCGAAGAGGATAAAAGGGCAGAAGTAGTGGCAGATGAAAAAAAGATTGACGTCGAGTCAGAACTACCCCAAGAACCGTCATCTGTAGTGAACGGATCTACTGAGAGGCGCAAAAAGGGCAAAAAGAGCGAGGCCTTCAAGTCTGAGACCCAAACCTCGCCCAAGGAATTGGCCCCTGAACAAGACAGAGAGAAGAAACCCAAGAAACGGAAAAGGCAGGAGGGCGACGGTGACGGGTTCAGCCAGAATGATGCTATCGAACGAACAGATACGCAGTTGGAGGCGACTAAAGACGAGAAAACGGCCAAGGCTAAGAAGCGGAAGCACAAGGAAAAAATAGACGATGGTTCTCCGTCAAAACGAAGCAATGTTGCTGATGAAGAAACAAGCCAGGTGAAGCTGGTAGCTACGGGTGCGGAGGAAGTGAAAGAGAAAGCGAAGAAGAAAAGGAAGAGCAAAGATAAAAAAGCTAGCGCAGAGGAGAAGGTCTCAGTGAGTGGTGACGCTACAGGGGAAAAGCAGAAGACGGAGTTGGTGGAGAAGCCGAAAAAGCGGAGAAAGAAGGGCGAGTCCAAACCCGAGAGTTAGCCCAAGTAGTTGTGAGTTGCATGGGACGTAGTGCCGTTTGCAGATCTAGATCCAAAAGTAGGGTTGTGATTTCACATGAGTTCTCACGTGACAACACGTGTAGGCGTGTGTCTCAGACTGAGTCTCAGAAACCGAAATCGATTGCAACGAGGCAGCGTACTACGCCCGTAGCCCTACTCAAAGTCTCCTGTCCACCGTCCATTATTTTCATCACCAATGCACGCGATTCAGGTCAGGCTTCTTTCCTCCCACATATTCTCCTGATTCCTCATGGCCTTTTCTTCGTGTAGCAACAATATTGGGCCGTCAGAGACTACCTCAGTCCTGTGCGATAATAGTACCGCCTCTTGATCTATTGGCTAGATTAATCTCAGCCCCGCAGGTTCTGAAGGAGAGCAAGTTCAGAGAGCATGGAAGGATAACTCCCGGTACATCCTCCATATGTCATTTCTCGTGCAACAACCTTATTCGTAACCCGTTTGGCTCGTGCTAGAGGAATTTGTTGCTGCCGGTGATTTCCTGGCGTATAAATTCCCTGTATGGTCTTGGTGAGACATTCATCTCGACGTGGCTGTGCCATCGTTGATCTTCTTAATTGCATCAGGGAAGCAGGGGACGCTTCCAAAGCCCGCGAATACCTCCCCACAAACAAGCAGTACATGGTCACGCGTGGGGTTCCCTGCCTCCGCCGTGCAACCTCACTCGCCTACACCGATGCCGATGAGGACGCAGAGAGATTGCTCTCATTTGGGGATAGCGCCGCTGCCGGAAATGAGGCAGACGAGTGGGTAGAGACCCATGCCGGCCGTAGGGCGAACGCCGACTCTGATGCAAATCCAAGAGTCATCGATGATATTCCGGACTTGGATGGCCCCCATGAGGACGATGGCATCTCAGCGGCTGCCGCCAATCTCTCCCTCTCCGAAACGCCAGACCTTGATGACATCCCTGATATGGAAGAAGATCTCGAAGACGGCGATGACGCTGCTGCCGCACCTTCGAGGGCTCCTCCACCTCCCAGGAAGCCCTCAGATGCCACGTTTGTCCCCATGTTACTGTATATCCTATTGGATCTGATTTGCCTCCAGGAAGGAAGAAGAGGTTACGAACGCGAACCTACTCTCAGTGCGAACGTACGATGTCATGATCACTTATGATAAGTACTACCAGACTCCGAGGATTTGGCTCTTGGGTTACGACGAGGCAAGTGAATGTGTCAGTACGGAAAATTACCCGCTCAAGTGACTCCATGGCACTACGCAGAATGGAACCCCACTAGTGCCAGATCAGATATTCCAGGATGTGACGGCAGAGCACGCTTTCAAAACTGTCACGATAGAGGCGTTCCCCCATTCTGCCTCTCTTCAAGCCGCGTCTGTGCATCCATGCAAGCACGCGAGCGTGATGCGGAAGCTCATCGAGCGCATGAACGCCGGTGTCGTGGAAGAACAAAAATCACAGCGCAAAGGAGGGTCGAAGGACAGCAAGAAAAAGTGGCTCTTCAAACGCGGAAGTGGGTCAGGAAAGGACGACAACAAACCACCTGCGGGAGAGGAAGAGGAGGTCGAGGGCATGCGCGTGGATTTCTACCTCGTAGTGTTCCTCAAGTTCATTGCCTCCATCGTACCTACGATCGAGGTTGACTCGACTGCCGCATTTTGAACACTTAATATGCAGGGGGAGAGGAAGTTCTATACCACCAATGACGCGCACGTCGCCGCCGAGTCGCCGAGTCATTGCTATGCTGTATATGGTCTTGTACACTATCTCTTATTCTAGATTTCAAAAATGCGGATCCAGCTACCTTTCTCTCATGGGAATAGACGACTTGCTTAGCGTACCCCTTGCATGATGAAAAAATGAGCCACAACTTGAATCTTGAACGCGGTCATCGGGAAAATAAAAATAAAAATATGGGTACACAGATTATAATGTGATGTAAGCTTCTATTATCGTTACAACAAAATCATAATCACTTGTAACTGGGCTGTAATTATCAATGGACCATTCCAGGCAGCTATCATCATGTGCACTTTCACTGGTTCTACAATCCAGAGCAGATTGTGTCACAAATGGTGATTACAATATTTTGCTGGTGTCGGGGTCATGTGACCATATAATACACTACGTCACGTGGTGGGGTGATCGAAATAAGTCTCGACTCTGGGCACGGAATGCAGTGAACCTGGCAATCTGGCCAGTATGTCGCTAGACACTGACACAAACACCATCGGTGCGACCAACCCCTACATTTCTAAGGTTATCTCGGAATTCACCTAGCCGCTATCAGATTGGATTGAAGACTCTATTTTAGAGCGGAGCAGACGGCTACGCGAAGCCAGGGACGTGTATGCGTCAAGTAGAACGTCCAATGGCCAAATTACCCTACAGTGGTTGATATCACAAGCTCGCAAGGTGGTCGTCGCGTCGCAGTCGTGGTTCGTTGTCAGCATCGTAGGTGAGTCCATCTTCTGTGTTGACTGTAGGTCAGGTGCAAGCGATGAGACCACCGTTTCTCGCATGCAGGTGCTGGCATCGGAATCAACGCTGCGGTCATCTCCATAGTCACGGAGTGGCTCTCAGACATGAAGATGGGCTATTGCTCGGACGGCTGGTGGTTGAACCAACAGTTCTGCTGCTGGGAGCTGGAAGTCGACGAGGACAGCGCATGCGATGCCTGGCATTTGTGGAGCACGGTGACAGTAGCGCGGTGGTTCATATACGTGCTTTTTGCGGTGCGCTGCACTACAGTTTACTATCCACTCCACACTGTGATACGCTGATTGCCGACAACAAAAAAGGTTACTTTCTCCTTCGTCGCCTCCCACCTCGTCCGGTCATTGGCAAAATACGCCGCCGGTTCCGGTATCTCTGAGATTAAGTGTATATTGTCTGGCTTCGTCATGCAGGGCTTCCTTGGCTTCTGGACGTTCCTTATCAAGAGTTTGACGCTGGTGAGCGCTCTCCCCGCTTGCTAGGCTTGGTTCTGAAACAAAACAGCCCCTCGTGATAGCCTCTGGACTCTCCGTAGGCAAAGAGGGCCCATCCGTGCACGTCGCTTGCACCATTGGAAACCTCGTCGCCGGCTGTTTCAGCCGATTTTCTCGCAGTCAGAGTGAGCCCAGCCGAACCCGTCTCAGATTAACCCATGGAGTTGACCTGCGAAGGTAAGATGAGAGATATTTTGACGGCAGCCAGCGCAGCAGGCGTTGCCGTTGCCTTCGGCTCACCTATCGGTGGGGTCATGTTTTCGATAGAAGTAAGGAGCTCATCCTGTGGTAGCCTGTGTGAGATACATTGTATCTGATGTCTAGCTGTAGGAAATGAGTCCGTCATTCAATATCAAGACTATGTGGAGGAGCTTCCTCTGCGCCCTCGTAGCAACTGTGACGCTATCGGTATGTGTCGGGACAATGTGCAAAGTCTACGAGCTGATTCTCTTCTCTATCAGGCTATGAACCCTTTCAGGACCGGAAAGCTGGTTTTGTTCCAGGTCACTTATAACCGAGATTGGCATTTTTTTGAGATTATGTTCTTCGTTATCCTCGGTATCTTTGGGGTACTGCCAAGGTTTCCCTATTTCCCTCTGTTCCGAAGCTGAGCAATCCTTCAGGGACTATATGGTGCCTTTGTGATCAAGTTCAATATGCAAGTCGCCTCGTTCCGCAGGAAACATCTTGGGAAGCACGGAGTTGCGGAGGCAGTTACTCTAGCTACTATAACCGCAATGATCGGGTACTTCAATCGGTTTTTGCGAATCGACATGACGGAGAGCATGTCCATCCTCTTCCGCGAGTGCGAGGACGGAGGTGACTTCGAGAATCTCTGCCAGTGAGTACAGAGCGTCCTACTCACCCGAGTAATGTTCGTTCACCAACACTCACCTATAGAACGTCTGCACAATGGCGCATGGTGAACTCTCTACTGCTTGCGACGTTTATTCGGATTTTGCTCGTCATAGTCTCATACGGATGCAAGGTCCCTGCCGGTATTTTCGTACCCTCGATGGCTATTGGGGCAACCTTTGGGCGCATGGTAGGTATTATTGTAAAGGCACTGTACAGGTTTGTCGCATTCTTCTTTTTGCGAAAGGGATCTGTCCGAATTTTTTGGGATTGGAAGGGCATATCCCACGTCCGGTATCTTCGCCGTCTGCCAGCCCGACGTCCCTTGTATAACTCCCGGGACGTATGCGTTTCTCGGCGCAGCTGCTGCTCTGAGGTGGGTAGTAGCAACTCTCTGTTTTTTCCTGTCTAGTTTATTAACGGAGCTAGTCGCGTAGTGGCGTTATGCGAATCACCGTCACCGTTGTGGTAATCATGTTCGAGCTCACTGGCGCCCTGACATACATCCTACCAACAATGGTTCGCTTCTGTTCCGAAATTTGGAAGTTGGCCATCTGATTGTGTCTACAGATCGTTCTCTTGGTGACCAAGGCTGTGGGAGATGTCCTTGGTGTAAGGGGAATTGCGGACGAAGCCATTCGTTTCAATGGCTACCCTTTCTTAGAGAAAGACGATCACGTCTACGACGCACCTGGTTAGTACTTGCTTCTACTCGTGCAATCGGCGCGGCTGACCGAATGCTGCAGTGTCGCGGGTTATGCGGAGAGATATCTATACCCTTCGAGCCACAGGTATGACACTAGCGGATGTCGGTGAGTGGGACCGCCATGTTCTCGTCGATTGACTCACAAAGAAGGGTAGAAAGATACGTAGACGCTTCGAAGGTCAATGGTTTCCCGATTGTCGTGGACGATGAGACTCGGACACTGGCAGGATACGTGGGGTCCCAAGAGCTACGCAATGCTATCGGTGAATCGATCCATTTTCGCTCTATGACGGCTGTCTGATTGGTCGCCCCAGACCGAGCAAAACAACTCATGGACTTACGACCGGACACCCTCTGCGCCTTCAGCCCGGACCCTGCAGAGCAGCCAGATGCAAGGTGGTCCGCGATCTGCAACGACGAGGACATGGAGTCGAACGTACGCTATGCCGTTGCCACCCCCGGCATTCTGAAGCTCTGGCCATGGGTGAACCAGGTTCGTCACTACCGTTGCTATCTGTCGCTCGTTTTCTCAATACACGCGGATCAGACGCCTCTCACGGTCTCCTCCAAGTTGCCCCTCGAGGTTGTCATGCAGGTATTTAAACGCATGGGGTATGTGCGCCCGTATCCACTTCCCACAGCAAATTTTCTTAGCTGTTCTCACCTGTCGCTCCTCTAGCCCACGCGTCATCCTCGTGGAAGATTTCGGCGCGCTGGTCGGGCTCACAAGCGTTAAGGACGTTTTGCATTTGGAACCACACGAGCAGCTGAACAGCCCGATTGTCGCCTGGAGCAACCAGGGGGCCTTGGACGGCGCCCTCGAAGAACTATGGACGTGGCTCGCGGATGTGCGAAGCTCGATAAAGGCTTGGTACAGCCGCGCGTCCAGGCGATGGAGGTGACACCTTTGAGAACCAGGAGACGAGTTTGTTCTGGCCCGTAATACACAGCTTCTGGGTGCATGCGCGATGAAGTTCGATGGGGTGTTAGCGACAACACCGTGCTTAGACCCGGGTCCTGTTGCGAACCTACAAAGCGATGTCCCGCAGTGGTTACCTTGGGCGGAACTCGGGCATTTTGGGTTCGTGTCACGTTAGCCAAACATTTGATTGATATGGAGCTCCCAACATCGGTTTGATTCAGCTGGGAAATTCGTGAAGCGTGAAAGAAGTATCACGACAATGATTCTATACTGAGACTTGAGATACCATAACAGCCGATGTCACGGGGGCTAGGTTTATCAAGATGGCCATTGATCGATATTGATCCTAAGACTCGGGTGTCGTGGCCAGCCCCAGTACGCCGATGGCCTAGTAAGGTCCTTCCATTGTGGTAAATTCACCTGTCAGTCAGTCACCTCCGAGAACTCCGAAACCACGTGGTTCTATGATAGTATCACGAGGGCACCCGCGTTGATCAGATTCAAGAACAAGACAATGCGCCCAATACAAGACACAAGACTGTTATACCTGTACTAGTACATGATCTCTGGGCATTTTCATTTTATTCCTCCATTGCGTCCGAGATCCGGGAGTTACCTGTCTCCTCCACAAATAACTCGCTCCATTTTGGGTAGACCCGCTTGTATAACGACATGCACACCGTGTCCATCTGTGTCATGGGCGCGTCAAAGTGTGCTTTAAAGTATCCGTGCGTTCCGAGGGATTCACGGATATGGCCAATCCGCCCATATTTGGTGTGCAGTTGAATGGGCTTGTAGTACAACACGTCCTCTATGCAGATGAACGACCGACGACTCAAGCCTCAGTTTATTGGCTAAAGCTGAACAACGGTTGGAGCTTACCCGGGTTGAAGAACATGTACCGGACTGTGGCGGTTTTCTTGTGGATTTTGAGGGGATGCCCAGACAGAATGATACGCTTAGCATTTATCCGGGTCGGATCAGGGCTGAGTAGCGAGCCCATCGCGACGAGAGACGGAGCTTAAGTGACATCAGTTCGTAGCATGGAACACGACGAAGACGGAGACCCACCATTCGCGTCCGCCGCTTCTCTCAACAATGCACAAGGTTGATAGCCGAATAGGATTGGCGCGTAGACAGTGGCCACGTATGTGTCCCCATGCCGTAGGTATCGTGTGAACTTGTGTACGTTGTTAACGCCCCTGGAACCGCCCTGAGCGTACTGGCTGTATACAGGCTTGACCCGCAGTCGTCGTGGTCCCACACACAGTATGAGGGGATCCTAGCTGGCGTTACCACAACCGAAATAGAGATAAAGATTTTAAAAAAGGTGTCTACTGACTTTTGAGCGGACGGAATCTTCGTACTCCGTATTTCGCTGGATGGTAAAATGCACAACCGACTTTTTGTGTTCGTGCTGCAGAAGACTAAAAGCGACGAGCGGACGTCCGGCCATTCGTTCAGCAGCGTCTTTTGGGACGTCTTTGAGATGGACGGTCACTTTGATTCCAGCCTGGCACAGCGGGGAAGGTCAGCTCGCGGCTATGAATAGCATACAATACACTGACCGATACCGTGTCGGTTTCGGCCTCGGCTCGTCTACGAACCGCTCGCTCCGTTCTCTTGAAATCCTCAAACTGGAATATTCGTGCATAATCTCTCGGTAGGTTCTCGTAGGGATCCCACGGGCTGGTGCGGAATGATTGCATCCCGCGGTAACGCTGAAACCTGACTCTGGCTGGCAGTTCCCTCGGCGTGTCAACTTCGTCAGGGAACTCTCGGTCGTTCCGTTCTTCTCGCTGCTGCCGTCCACGCCAGCTCTCCAGCCTTCACACTGGTGAATGAGAAAAGAACTTTTGAAAGCGTGATTAAACTGACTGCCTATTTTCTTCTTCCTCTTCCAGATCTTGGAATGCGACGTCCTTGCTTTCGTGAGCTTCTACCTCCATCTCGTCTTCAGCAAGAACTGGGACCTCGACCTGCTCTTCCGCATTCCCGTCTTGCACACCCTCGTCTACGTCACCCGTGTATTCACCGTCTTCGTCATCCTCGTCTATGATCCACGCAGCTTGGTAAGCACTCGTCCCCTTCGGAACGCGTCGAATGGCACGAGGAGTGGTGCCCGGGGCTCCCTCTGGTATTGTGTCCCCAGTAGGGTCCCGAGGAGAATCGTCTTGCATCTCTTCTTCTGTAGGCCACGTTTGCTCGTTTTGTATGTCATCAGGGTCATTACTAGAAACAAGAGAGTCCGCGTCTTCCGGATCCGGGACCAAGAGAACAGAGGGCTCTACGGCCATGGACGCATGATCAGCGCCTGCGCTCTCGCCGAGAGACGGAGAGGTAATCTAGGGGGATGGTCCAGCTAAACGAGATATGATAGAGCCGAACGACGTACTTTTAGCACTTGGAAGTCGCCATAATTTGGCAAATGGACGAGGCGATTGGGGGAAAATTGAGCGCCTCGTACCACGCCCGTAACCGCGAGGTTTCCATCCGTCCAGTCCACAGACTCACTGAGAAGCCAAGACCGCCCTTGTCGCCAACGGACATCGCGTGGTTTACCTTCCGACAGCGTTCTGACCGTGTTTAACTGGTCTGAGAGGGTATTGAGATCAAAGACTCTGGATTGTTCCGGGCAGAAGTATTGCATGAAAGAGAGAAGAGACTTCAAGACCCCCAAGCGGGCTTTGGGGTCTATATGATGTCCGGGGGCAACGACGGGCACCACATCAGGAAGTCCTTGCGTTTGGAGCGTCCTAAGTACCGTTTCGCCCCATGCGCCAACTTCCATGGAAGGGGAGAGAACAAAGACGACGTAATCAGCTACTTTACAGGCATCCATGCTGGCGTAGAAGTCCCCAAAGGCTAGCTGAATAAACTGAAGGGAAGTCTTAAATCGTTCCACCCTTTGTGGGTGCAAGATGAGGATAGAAGACAGACAAAAAAAAGGGGGGGTGACGAACTTGATTTTCCTGACACTTTCCTGGCCTGTATTTTCAGGGAGCCCCAGGGAGGTAGAAAGTGCCGACACAGCAGAGCGCGAATCAACGTCTTCACACAGCGGAATCACGGCCACGATCCGGGGGGCGCCATCGACACCGCCAAAGATACTGACGGCAGAGAGTAGAGACTGGCGCTTTCGAAGCTGGATTTGCTTTGAGCGATTTCTTCTGTTTACCTTAGATTGGGCATCGGCACTAGAATCGTGAATCATCTTGGTAGTCCGTCGGGAGACGCGACCTGTGAACGATTTGATTATGAGCCAGATTTCAGTGGATCGCATGCCCGATCTATACGTTGGCATTGCCCTGCGGGAAAGCTGCGATGGAGAAGGGCTCACCTTTTGCTCGTTCTTTAATGGACGCTTTCGTCGCATGCCTAGACTTATAAGGTTTGTTCGTCTAGAACGAGAGCAGAAATAAGGCAAATTTTGCACGAAAAGCAAGCCCGAGTACATTGAGCACACCTGTTTCAGTGTAGGTCTATGATGGAATGACTCAGACATTTTCTGTTCTACAGGCCGCCCGGTCTTAGGCAAAGTCTCCACTGGCCACCGTGACGGTCCACCACTACGATCTAAGCGTGATGCATGTGACAATTCTTTTGTCACGCCAAGTAGATAAAATAGAATAAATCTTGTTGGTGTTATGCTGTGCTACTGGACAAGCCAAAGTGCAGATCAACATGCGAGAAGCACACGTCATAAGTCCCCACGAACTGTCATCTAAAGACTAATAGTTCGCGTGGGTGTACATGCTACTCGGCACTAAATCAGAAAGAATTCAACAGGCGATTCGCCATCTCGAATCCCAGGAAAGTTGCGCCATTCGCAAATGGAGACCTGTGAAACAGAACCTCAGCCACCATCAAAAACGGGGTAAAGTCGTGTAGACCACACCGAATCAACGTGGGCCCTAATCCTCTCGTAAAAGCACTAATGCCTTCGGTTTTCCACACGGTGCGTACGCAGTGTAACGTAGAACGGTACTTCTGTCCATCTGATGGGGAAAACCCGTCCGTTTGCATTCGTGATTTAACCATATCTATAGGATATATCACAGCCCAGAGCTATCGCAGCTCCGCAATTAGACGTGTGTACATCAAATGCATTAAGAACCACTCACAGCGTAGCCTGCCGCCGCGCCATAAAGAATCGCGCTACCCGGGCTTATCTGCTCTCTGCGGATGCCTTTTTGCGCCATCTCACGCTGTACTAGTTTCTCATATGCCCAAAAGTATACGCCGTAGCCCGTTGCCTCTCGGAGGAAAGTAACGTTTTGACCTTTATAAATACCTCTTATTCCATACTTGGACGCTATCTTCTTTATGGCATCGAACGGACCGCGATAGGCGGGATTCGTGTTCGACTGTGTTTGCAGCCCTGAACTCGACAGCTTAGGCAATGGAGTCGCGTGCACATCGACATGACGCACGTATCCGTATGTGTTCTACCGGTCCAGAGACGAATCCGTTGCCTAGCCCCGCCAGAGCTCCTGCGACCAGCAGCTGTGGTGTACTCAGCGCTGCGCTTTGCGCAGCCCCTATCCCAGTTCGGATGTTTTGTGCAGTGAAATAGCGCTTGGCATATTCGAGAACGCCAAATTGGATAGAAACGCAGGCTCCGATGCCCAACAACGGAGTCAAGGTGCCCTGATTTTACGTATGATTAGGGGATAATGCGGTGAAGCTGTCTCAGAACCAGCCTTGTAGAAAGCAAGAGGACCCTCGTTCCTTAAGATTCCACCTGCGCAGTCAAGCATGCCACTGTACGTCCCTTTTGCCGACGTTTGCATACGCTACGTGTTAAAGGTGAGGCTTTGGGGCGTCCGGTTCGTAGGCGACATACCACTTTGACGATGTCAAAAGGCTGTCCGACTAAGACCTAGTGTTGTGGGACAACCTTTAATGACGAGAACGTCTCCATCACAACAAATTGTGTGACCTGCGCAATGCCCCCTGTTGTTCCCGCAGTGAGGTCTTTAGCTGTTTGTGACATGTTGAAGAAGAAATATTGTGAAGACGTGACGTGTGGGTGCTTGCAACGTGGTGGACCAGAAGTAGTAGCCAATCATGGCTCATGAACGCGAATTTTACAAGAGGGTGCGTAGATAAGATAAGATAGTGAGGGTGTCAAACCCGGAACGGAATAATCAGCGATGGCTGGGGTATTGCCGCCTACATCTTGGCCCTCCTCCCGAACTGTCGATTTGGCTGGTTGAATAGGTCTTTCAATTTCGTATCTGCCTCCCTCCATTTGTCCTGATTCTCTTTCGTCTCCTTTAGCCAAGCTTCAGCAATGGCACGCTCGGGTGGGATGCTATGTGGCGGTTGGGGTTCTCGCCCTCGCCGCGGTGTTCGGGTGGCCTCCTTATTGAGCGAGGGTGACGGGGGTTCGAAGGCCATCTGCAGTACAGGAAAGGTCAACTGGTGCTTGGATAGATACACATCGAAGAGACGCTTTACCAAGTCATGCGGGGTCATTAGAGGTGTTCAGTGCACAGCGGGGCTTCCTTTCGGTCTGCTTATAAGGAGGACATTTCGGAATTGAGGCAAAAAGGGTCGTGTCCCATGAAAGATGTCACGCACGGATCCAGGGATTTATGGCACCGTATGAGAGCAATAAAGTGAATTGTCCGTGTGCTGCCATAAGAGGAAAGTTGAAAGGACGGAAGGTCAAAGAAGGAAATGTCAAGGGAATTACTCTTACTTACCGATGCATCCAACAGTTTAACGGACAAAATAAAAGAACGAAGCAGTGAGTTGCAATGAGGCTGGATATTTATGACACGACAATGCATGAAACAAGATCTGAACTGAAACCATGGCATCCACGGGTTCTGCACGCCGCATGCGCAAGTGAACCCGCAGACCGGCTCAGAGCGGATTGGACGTGTTGACACTATTCTCCCAAGGGATCTAACGATTACTGTGAGGTAAGGCCCGGATATGCATCCGTACGCGGTGCAATGGAAGAACCCGTCTCGTCTGTCGGCGTCTAGATGTCCCCGACCATATACGGCTACACTGGACTGGACAAGCCAAATCAAGTCACGCAAGGAAAGCTTACTTCGGTGAAAGTCAGGATGGCGCTCCGAGCATTATAGACGTAGTTCGTTTATCACATATGGGAGTTTGCCCCAAAGCAACAGTTGGGCGATGCACTGAAGACGACGCAGTTTCCAGCGCATGATAGGTTGGCCAAGTGCCAAATGCTTTGCTACCGGCCATGCTATACATTGTCTTAGAAGCGCGGAGGAACGTTTGAGAGCATATCTCGGAAATGACACCGTGGAGCTGGTGCATAACAAAAAGAGCCCTGGTCGCTGGTTCCGAGCAGGTTCCCCACGGCCCGGCTGCGATGACCTCCGCACGTCGGGCAGCCTCGGACGATGCAGGTCGGCTGAGTAATGATGCAATGCAATGATATTGTATCGATGCATGATGAACCGCTCCCTATAACCATTCACAACACTATCGTGAACAGAGGCAATCGTCTTTCCTTAATACTTCACCTTCTCGTATGAGTGGAACGTGCGTCCACGCACCAATTCTAGTATCTCTTGTATTTGTCTAATCGTCTAATTACTCCGTGACCTCATGCTAGCCCCGTTAATTTCCTGGGCGGATCGCCTCTCAATCGCCTATCATGGCTGCGAACATCTTCCACATTCATCAACTCACTTATTGACTCCCCCTCTGCTCGATGGGTCGCGTTTCAAGATGGGAAACCTTTGATAGCTTCGCGCGCGAAAGAAGCTCGCTTGGCGTTGTTGACCACTGTTGAAGTGGAACCATTTTTGGGGTCAAAACCGTACTTTGGGCAGGGATACCAGGAAGGCGAGATCCCTGCTGTCGATTTGCAGATTCTTGAGGCAGCAAGGTTCAGAGGCGCGCCAATAGTCTTTCTAGGAGTCAGCGAACCAAAAGCGAATGTCAACCGTCCGGCTATCCCTCCTGAGGAACGGGTGCTCGTTGACGTACCTTTCTTCTCAATTGATGTCACCGAAGTCGGCCAAACAAAATTAGATCATTTAGTTCAGACTTCAGCCGCCGGGACAGACGGGTACAAATTGTCTTTTTCCGAGGCACGAGCTGCAACTCGCGGCTTGAGTGATTTCGATGCAGGGGTGTTTGCAGAGGCTCGATCCATGGTAGATTGGAATTTCAGGAACAAGGTACGTCGTAGTCAACGTTACTTCCTCATTCTCTCGTCACACAGTCCGCTGTTCCTCTCAGTTTTGCGCCTCCTGTGGTTCACCGGTTTACTCCGTTTGGGGAGGATGGAAATTGTCATGCACAAGTCTTCTATCGTCGTTTGATAATGCAGACAGGAAACCTTGCCTGACCCAGTTTAGTTCCCTTCATCTTTGCGTTGCCTGTAGTTTAACTTTGTTTATTGCCAGGAAAGGACTGCATAACATCACCCACCCAAGGACTGACGCGGTTGTCATTGTTGCAGTTCTGAATGAGGCACAGGACAAAATCCTCCTTGGACGAAACGTGAGCTGTAATGTTCATTGAGATTGCTGCTGATCTCTCGAGAAATATAGAAAAAATTCCCGCCCAAGTTCTATTCCACTCTGGCGGGTTTCATAGAACCCGGTGAGACATTTGAAGATGCTGTCAAACGCGAGCTCTGGGAAGAGGCCGGCGTTCGTGTCTGGAACGTAAAGTATCACTCAGGGCAACCATGGGTTCGCTTACGATCCTTTCAATGTCATACCGGGACTCACACCATGCCAGCCATTTCCCGCCAATCTCATGGTAGGGTTTTATGCGACTGGAGACCCCTCGGAACCTATAAGAATAGATCTCGACAATGAACTTGGAGGTAAACACGAGGTTGCCGATGCCAGGTACCCTAACTCACCGTATTGCTAGATGCGAGATGGTATACTCGCGAAGAAGTCCTTGCTGTTCTTCAGCACAAAGAGGGTACCAACTTTTCGAGGGGCGATTACAAACAGTTCACGAAAGCGATCGACGAGAGAATCAATGTTAACGTATCTGGTAGCGACCCACTCGCTGGCGACGCCGCGGCCCATAACCCAAATAGTCAACCTCAGGATGCATCTGCTTCGGTCGCACCCAGTGTCGATGAACCACCTTTCAGAGTTCCACCTCTAACGGCTATTGCCGGAGTATTGATTTCGGATTGGGCGTTGGGAAACGCATCCGGAGCGATCAAGGGAAGAATGTGAACAGTCCTCAATCATGTGTATTCGATAGATACAAGTTGCTTTTACTGGCTTTGTAAAACATTGTCACGGGAACGAACCTGAATTAAGGGGCCACTCCGAGGCATTGCGCTGAGTTCTAGTTGCGTTGGTCTTAGGGTGTTACCCATTACAGTTTGAGTTATTGGTGACGTGCGTTGGCAACACCTGCGATTATTAATTAGAATTAGTAGATTACCCGTTGAAGAGCGCGACCGGAAATGGAAGGTTGTGAAAAGTACAGAAAGATCTAACATCGAAAAGGGTGCGAGAACATTACTGTACTGTACGGTGATAGGTTTAATCAGCCAACATCGTACCGATTTCTGACCAATGCTACTCCGTTTTCTTAGCCCCAAGTGGTTTCGTGTTGGTTCCCTTGAGCCATGCAACCTCAACTTCTCTTGTGGTTTACTTTATCACGAATTGTTAGACTGTTTTTTGTTTAACCTCATCTGCCGCGGCTTGGTCCCTCTCTTTCTACTGATTCACTGCGTTAATTTCATGGGCGAGTGTTGACGTCATTTGCGGTGTTACTGGTAAACACGTTCACACTACGTTTTATCATTTTTATCCTCGAGGATGGTACCCTCTTAGGGGGCCGTGTTGTCTCCGTGAACGCGGACTTTAAGCAGTGTATCCCGACCTTCTCCTCGACCACATGGTGGTTCGAGTTCGTACCCCACAAGCAGCGCTTGTTCCGGCAACCATTCGTGGTTGGCACCGGTCCGTGTCAATAGCGGGCCGTTTACCCGCAGTTAACACTCGCCACTGCAATCATCCGAGTCGCCAGCGTTCTGTCTGGAGAACGAAAAAGTCCACCTTACCCTAGGTCGGATTCATGCTGTCCATTGGTTTGTGTGCGAGACGCACCGCTCCATTTGTCCACACGACTCCACTATCCAACTCTTTCGTCAGGCGTCTCGGTCGGTGGCCGTTCCGACGTTCCGGAAAACCACCTCCCATACGTCCGCTGGGGGTCGGTCCCGGCGCGCGTTCACTCGGAGCATACTCTATTGCAATAGCGTTTGGGGCTGGAATTGGCTTCATAGCCTACGAGAACTACCAGCCGTTCAGGCATAAGGTATTGGCTGTCGTCAGGTGCTCTCGCGTTGCCGGTGAGTGACACTCCCCTCGGCGATGTGTTGCGTTGAGGGGTTATGATTGTATGGATTCACATAGAGGCCGCTATACTCGGGGCGATAGATTACAAGCGTACATTTGCAAGGGCGTATGCTTCCGACGAAGAGAGGCTTGAGGCATATTCTCAGTGCCATTCGCGAAGCGCAAATCGCGTGCTTCGAGCCTTACTGGCTAATGGAGGTGCGTACACTCCGACTCGCTCTTATGAATGAAAAATTGTTGAAAGTGAGCTGTCACAAGGTGTATTCATAAAATTAGGGCAACACATGGCTTCTCTGTGAGTTCATCGGATCTTGACTTAGGCGTTCGTTCTCAATTCCAGCGCAGCGTCGTATTGCCGTTGGAATGGACGAGTACTATGCGCCCTTTGCAGGACAAGTGCGATCCGACCCCATATGAGGATGTCAACTCGCTTTTCGTGACGGATATGGGCCGCCCATTATCTGAGATTTTTGATTACTTCAACCCAGATCCTATCGGTGTCGCCAGTCTCGCTCAGGTACACATTGCTCACCATCGAGAATCTGGGAAGACCGTAGCGGTCAAGGTATGTCTTCTCGATGCCTTGTATTTCACAATTGTGATTCGTGTCATCGTAGCTGCAACATCCTCATTTACTCGAGTTCAGCGAGATAGACATGGAAATGGTTGAACTGACGCTCGGTACTCGGTTTGTTCTTCTGTCAACTTACACTGACGCAACGTGCTTTCAGGTTGGATCAAGAGATGGTTTCCCGAGTTCGAGTTTACATGGCTTGCGGAGGAAATGCGTGAAAATCTTCCCAAGGAGCTCGATTTCGCCAATGAAGCCAGGAACGCCGAAAAGGCATTAAACAACTTTAGAAACAGCAAGACCTCCTTGTATATCCCTGAGGTGATATCTGCAAACAAGAGGGTGCTTATAATGGAGTTCATCGAGGGTGCAAGAGTCGACGATCTCGAGTATCTTGCGGCGCACAACATTGACCGCAACAAGGTTTCACTAGAACTGTCGAGAATCTTCTCCCAAATGGTATACCTCGATGGGTGGTTTCATGCTGTGAGCTTTTCACGTCATATGTTTGATATCGCGACTGACCCATGGAATATTAGGACCCACATCCAGGTATTAGCTTTCTCGTGGATCTTTAGTTCGCGTACTCAGTACATTCTAAAGGAAACCTCTTGATAAGGTCACGCCCCGCCGCCTCTCGATCGCCTTATAATTTCGAGATCGTTCTCCTTGACCATGGACTATACTTTGACTTAGACAGGTCCCTTCGAATCAACTACAGCAGGCTCTGGTTGGCTTTAATTGCGCCGGCTACTCCGGAGAACAATACGGACCGACGAAAATACGCCCAGCTAGTAGGAAATGTTGGCCCTGACCAGGTATTTTCTCGCGTTCTGTTCAATCCGTGGGCGGACGCTTATCGTGGCTCAGTACCCTATATTTGAAGCGGCGTTAACTGGTGAATGCAATGTGAAGATACTCCGAGCGTTGACCGACGTTTTCCATAGGCCGAGCTACGATGAAGGATGTACCGGAGGATGCGCGTCGAGACAACGAAAACAAGTCGTCTTTTCGACGCGCATCGAGCATGTTAGACCAGTTGCCTCAAACAGACCAGGAGGTCGAAGCACTTCGAAACGCTGTCATGACAAAGGAAGGGCTACTTATCTCAGTCTTTGATATTCTGCGGAAAGTACCTCGAAGGGTGCTGATGGTCTTCAAGTTGAACGATCTTACACGGTGCGACGTTCTGTTCACATTGATAACGACGGACTAATCCCGGGATCAACAGAAGTCTAGACTACGCACTTTCTACGACGCATTCGAAGGTGAGTTGTCAGTGGACCTCTCGCCAGGTTGTTCACTGTGAGGCCTAGGTTCGCGTCTTCATTGTCGTGGCCAAATACTGCACAACAGCAGTTTGGGAGGATGAGCGACAGACTATTTTCGATGGGATGAGAGGAAGCGGGCTTCTATCACCCGGAAGATTAGCCGAATACTTTGGTGCTTGGTGGTGCGTCTTGAACAACACCTACCTCTTTTCCTCACTTCAGCGATCTGCAGGAGGTATGAAAGATTTTACTGTGGGCTTGTTGTTTTGGAGTGGTATATGGACATTCAGGCAGAGGCTCGGAAATTCACTGCATGGTTCAAGGGTTTATATCGTACTGGATTCGAAGGCGCCCACAAAGCCGCTGCCGGCTTGACTTGACTCACAGGGTTCCAAACGCATTAGAGTAATTATGTTTTATTAATGTAGAAAGCATAGAATTTTCTCAACATGTGAGGTGTGTTGACATAACTTGAGTTGTTGGACCATACTCAAACAAGCTAAGGGTAAAGCAATATCCTCTACAGGAGGTTATCGATGGCTTCTGATGCCTGCATGAGGCTCTTCCACTATTCAAAATAGCTTTCAACAGCCGCAACGACAAACGGGATTGTTGCCTCACCTGTTCGACCGACAGTGCAATGCCTTTTTTCCCAGGTTTCTCATCACCCTCAGACCCATAGTATTCTCTTATATCGATTAAAGTCGATCCTTTAATAAAGTAAGATATCGACACGCCCGTAGACGGGAAACATGGGAGAACAACCTTTGAAATTTCGGACGGTGACACGTTTCTTCTTCCCTAGATCCACATAGCTATCGCCTTCATTGTTCTGTTTCAGTTTTGTTCGGGCATCGTCGGGGTCTCCGTCGCTATCCTCATCGTCTGTTGGAGTAGGTTTTGGCTGCCACGTGAAGACCGTCATAAGATGCACATTTAACGAACTATCACTGACGTACTTTCTTCACTGTTTTCACTGGACGCTGTTTAGCCTCCGGTGAGGGTTGCGCATCCTCCCCACTATCAGACGATTCTTGATCCTTAGCCTTGCGTTTGCTTGTGTTCCTCGATTTCTTGAGGTGCGTTCACGCGAACTGCACGTTGGGTGTGGAAAAGTGCTCACCTTTTCCACCGACTTTGAGGAGGACTTGGATTTCTTCTCAGAAACCTCATCAAGATTTCCCATGTTGTGGCAATGCTTTGTCTGTGCGCAGCAGCCTGAGAACGCAGTGACCCGCGCGTCCTTCGCGTCCGCGTCATAATAAAGTCACGTGATCCATTATCGTGACTCTGGGAAAAAGATACTATATTGGTCCGACCCCACTACGCGTCATCCTCTTGTGAACGATTCCAAATCTCAAGGGTATCGTCCTCTGTTTGCGGCCACATCTCACTCAATTTTGACGGCCATCGAATTGACATTACGTTTTGTTACTCCCAACTGGGGTCGTAGTCGATGAAGATCCTTCATAGATCCAAACGGGCGTTGCCACCGGCGAGTCCTATTTGCGTTCGATCGTAGACTATGTTAATCTTAGTTTCATGTGCGCGTCTATAGCTCCCGCAGGTGGCAGAGCTCATAAGCAAACTCGCAAACACTCCTAACGAAGACCTACACGAAGTCCTGGGCCAAATTGACTCATGGAAGTGGCCACGATCCGACCTGAATGCCTGGATCAAGGTACTGAACAAGTTTGACGCGATCCTGGAAGAAGTTATCCAGGACTACGATATTGACAAGCTGCAAGTCAATGTCTTCACACCTATGACCAAGAAGACCGTTTCCGAGGTCTTGCGTTTCGAGCGCTTGCTATTGGAGAACTCCACTAACCGAAAGACTTATGCTTCCTATGACGTGCGAGCCATTTCATATCGCACTATCGTTGAGGAGTTAACGATTACCGCCCTTTAGCGCATCAATAGTCTTTTGTCTACGTCCGATCTCGACATCCTTATACTGGTATTGAACCTGTTGTTACGCCCCGCACAGCAGTATTCTGCCCAACCTGCTGTATCACGCGCGTTGAGCATTTCTACCTATCGTCTCCAATCTCTGGGCAAGCGCTGGTCAAATTTGCGCGAGTATGATGTTAGCCTTGCAGACCTCGTTACAGATCAGGGTAGGCCTGTACTTGAAGCGCTTCCCATCGAAGCTCGAGAGGTTCAGTTCAAGTTTTACAATACCGGCAAGGCCAAGAGGTCCAAGGATCGGGCCAATGAGATGGAGGTTGATCTTCCGGAAAATCTGCAAGCTTCTCCTCAACGTACTTTAGCTTCTGTTACAACAGCACCTTCTCAGGCCGCGGGGGCCGTTACTCTTTATTTCGACACTCAGACGCTTAGCTCGAAGGGTGCAATGGATGTCCTCGCGGACTGCATCGATACTTACAATGTACCAGAGGACGAGAGGTTCGAGCTTATGTGTCGTATTCGCGCGGCTCAAGCGCTCCTCCCCGGTAGAGAGGAACAACGCGAGAAGCTCATCGTCGCCCGCCTCCTAGCTACTGCCATTTTCGTGCATACGCATCCAGAAGCGCAGACGGCCTCGGCGCTCTTCTTATACGAACCTGATCTAATCCCACACGTCGCTGAGTTACTGGTTCTCGACAGGAGCGTTCCAATTGCGGTCCAAACTGCTGCTGTGGCTACGTTGGACGCGATGGCAAGGTACCGCACTAAGGTGCAGGACGTTCTGGCTGCTGTGAATGCGGGTGTGAACCACGGCACATTGATGGCGTTGCTTCGCAAGACCGTAGCTGAGGTCGCCACCCCAGAGTCAACTCTACCTCATTCCTTCATAGAGGCTCTTCTGTCCTTTGTCATCTTCCTTGCGTCACATGCCGCTGGGGGGAACATGGTAGTCGGCGCCGGTCTTATCCCGCTCCTCATCCAGATCATCGAGAACCGTCTGCCACAGCGCCTTGCAGTGGTGTCGAAAACCATGCAGTTGGTGGACAATGTCCTTTACAGCTTCGGCAACGCCTTCCAGTTGTTTTGCAACAATCGTGGAGTTGAGGTCATCGTCGACCGGATCGAGGTGAGTTGCGTTCTACATCCGTGACCCTCACATGCCTGTGTTGACTAGCGGACCTAGTATGAAGTGGATGAGGATATTAGCACGCTAGGTCAACAAGAATATCCGAATGATATTCCTAGATCATATGGTTAGTACCCTTTCACGAGAGTATCGCATAATGTAACATCATATAGGTCAACTCCCTGTCGTAAGGGCGGCGGCTCTTAAGCATATCCTGCGCTCTATGCACCGAATGATGCAGTCTTCTGGGACTGCTGAGGGCCTTCGCGGCCTCATTGACTCGTCGTTGCTGAAGTCCCTCAAAAAGATTATCGAGCACCGCAGTCTCTTTGGTCCAAATGTACTCCCAATCGGTATGGTCTTATTCTACTCGTTTGCTCTTTATTGATTAGGTATCAAACAGCCATTAACATCCTGGCGACGTTTGTGCACAACGAGCCAACGTCCCTGACTGTGATCCAGGAGGCCGGCGTTCCAGAAGCGTTCTACAAGGCCGTCGAGGCTGGATTAGAGCCTGTCATCGAGGCAAGCAGAGCACGTGTTTCCGCTTACATATTCGTGACGTTTTTCCAGGTGGTTCAAGCGATTCCAAATGCAATCGGGGCTCTGTGCCTTAACCAAGCTGGCCAAGACCAGCTCACTGCGCGCCCCACTATCATACCGTGCTTGTTCTCGATCTTTACCTCGGAGCGCCATCAACGCGTTCTCCAAGATAAAGAGAATGCTGTTCTCATTGGTTCAGCTGTTGACGAACTGATTCGCCACCACCCTTCGCTGAAGCCGGCAGTCTTCGAAGCAATCAAATCCACCCTGAGCAAGATTGAGGACCTCGGAAGTACATTCACACCCCCTGAGGGCACGGAATCTTGGTATGGGCTCGCGCGGGCCTCGGCGTCTGCGATTCGGGTACCTACAGACGACGACGTTCTGATGCGACCGTCCGACACCGTGCCTGTCGACGAAGCTGCCTCCGAACCTACAGGCAGGCAAGACCTTCTTACTATCTCGCTCACCGACGACATCCTCGATGAAAATGCCACTGGGAGATCGCACGAGAACTTCATTGTCTCATACCTCGACGTGATCTGCAGGGTGATTAAGTTTTCAATCATACGTTGCCGTTAGCTGAACTCGTAATCCTAAGTTCTTGGAAGGCCTGTTTCAGCACACCTCTCATTGCAAAGACTTCATTTCCAACTCGGACGGCCTTGTATTGCTGGGCCGACTCACAGCGCTGCCTTGCATACCGTATGATTTCGGCGGCAGTGTCGCGTCAGACTCCTTGGTTCAGGTCATCCGAACCATGTTTGATGCAGCTCCCAACGCAACTATGAACGCACTGACTAGCTGGGTGAAAGTATCATTACAAGAGACCTCTCCGTTTTGGAGTTCGCTGGGCAAGAAATCCAAGTTTATCGAGCTACTTGATTCAGCGGGTATTTCGTTACGAACCCTTCACCTTGATTTTTCTGATCCAATGGCTCCAGGTCAATCCCATGCCGATGCCGATCGAACCTTCCGTAGTCTCATTACTTTGCTAGTTCGAGTGATATTACTCTCGGACATTTACGCGACTGCCGGATATGCCCATGGTCGCTCCACGGGGGGGCTGCTTCAGACCCTAATGGGTACGGGAGCGTCAGAAATCCTGCCTGACCTTGGTGTTTTGCATAAAGCCTGCATCTGGGAGAATGTTCTCTTGAAAGCTGGGATACCAGAGAAAGAGACCATGCCCGAAGGAAACCCTCTGCTGTCATTCTTGCAATCACCCAGGCCTTCTTCCAGTGAGCCTATTGTCGCTGCTAACGGTGCACACACCTCGTCTGCGGTTGTTACGCCAACGGAGGTCCCCGGCCAAGAAGGTCCTCGTGAAAGTGATCCACGAGAAGAGAATGCCAAGGCCTTCAGACATCTTTCCAACCAGATCCCAGGGGCCTTGTCTCCATTCTTTCAATGTAAGAGTGTCTCTGCGTCCGAAGCCACTCCGAGTTACTAATTTCTCCGACAGCCATCGTAAAGCTGTTTTCGACTCGTCGCAATCCAGATGCAGCGCAGAAGCAACAGATTCTCGAATCAGCATCTAGTGTTGCCGACGTGTTGCTCAAGCATCTGGAACCAATGGAGTCTGGTAAATAAGTTTACTTCGTCCCATACAGGAGCTAAGTTTCAGCAGAGGACCCCGTAGACTCACTGTCGATCAGTTCCTGCTACACGTCATTGCTTGGCCTAATAACCACCCTGATGGTCGACGGTAAGTCATACCTCACGCCGTCGTTTCACCAATAGGTGACATCCGCCGTAGAGAGGACCGCTCAGAATACATTGCATACCGTCCTCTTCGATTCCTTTTACCGCAAAGGCGGACTGGACGCTATTGTAACCATGTGCCACAGCTTTATGCATACAATCGTCGAGCACTCAAAATCAAGAGTCGAGGATCGTACGGACGCCATTAACCAAGCTCTAGGTCATGCGTTTGGCGGAATCAAAGTCGCCTTGCACCTCCTCCTTTCTTTGATCTCATCGAAGCCCATATTCGAATCCAGCCAAACGATCCTTCTCCTTACTCGCGACAAGAAAGACACTGACACTGACTACTTCGAACCTCATAACTTTCTGGTCAAAACTAGGCTGGCGGTCCTCCCGCTTGTCAAAGAGCTCTGGGAAGCGCCTTGGCTAGTCTCTTCCCCACAAAGTTTGATCAAGTCTGTAGTGCAGGTTGTTCTGGAAATTCTTAACGGGGAAGGTGAAGAAAGTCCCCCCGACGTTTCACCACACCCTACTCCAGGTGCTAGTTCTCTCTCCATGGGAGGTCCTTCTCTCTTCCGTGTTACGGTCCAAGACGAGAATCGCGTTCGACAACTAATCGATATGGGCTTCTCGCGTTCTGGCGCAGAGCGCGCACTTCTCCGAGCTCATAACAACGTCAATGCCGCTGCTGAATTATTATTGGCCAGTCCATTCCGCTTCCAGAACGACCCCGAGCCGCCCGCCCCTCCGCCACAGGAAACGGGAGGAGGCAGTGAAGCTACAGGCGACATCGCTACGGGTGGCGTACGTTCTCCTCCCCCAACTTCGACGCCGGGACAGGACGATATCGCTACGCCGAGTCATGGAGACCTGCAGAACGTTGAAGCCGATACAAAGCCCCTTGGGAAGAGCGCTGAAGGATGGCGTAGCGAATTAAATGCCATGAGAGAGCCACTGAAATCGGATGTTGGACGTCTAGCACTCCGTCTTGTCGACGAGCACCCAGAGCTCATATTCGACATCCACAATGCCTTCATTGGTCGAGCCGATGGCTATCAGCGTTCATCAGTCCGTCTCCTTGTCGATGATATTCGGACGTTTACCTCGAGTTCCCAAAATAGTCGAGAGCAACCCCTCGCCGTTCGATGCCGTTTGCTGGCTCTGGTCTTGAATGAAGTACCTGATTCTTTCGCCTCCATCGTAAATGGTGACGAGCAGGCTTTCATGGAGGTTGTCCTGACTCTCCTACTCTCGACCGACATTGACGCAGGAGCGACGCAATCAACCATCCCCAAGTGGCTTGCAGCTCTTATGCTTGTAGCTGAGGCTCTACTAAGTCTCTCGGAAGATCCTCGTTCTATCACACTTCCAAAAGAAGGCGAACCTATTGTCCCTCAAGAAATTCTGACGGGCCCACCATATGCTGAAGCCAGGTCCGTGCTATTTGACTTCTCCCTGCGCCTACTCGCTTTGGCTGGTCTTCCTCGAGACGAGTTGCTCGCCTCCTTGCGTCTTCTCGTATTTATGACGCGGGACCACGACTTGGCAATGCAATTTGTGAAGCGCGATGGAGTCTCGTTACTCTTTCAAAGCCTTAAGTCATCCTCAGGGGGTGTTGGCGGTAGCCAATCATATATTTCTATCATTCTCCGTCACATCGTAGAGGAGCCAGCGGTGGTACAGCTTATTATGCGTGAAGAGGTGCAGCGTTTTCTCTCGCTCCCACGCACTCGAACAGTGGATGCAACCAGCTATGTTCGCGCTTGCAACGCTATGGTGCTTCGCGACCCCAAAGCATTTATTGAGGTCACGACGTCGCTTGCCCAGCTGGAACGACCTTTTGCCTACATCAGCCAAATTATTCCCAGGGACTCTGACCGTCAAGATGGCCACCCTTCACCCGATGAACCAGGCAAGGACAACAAAAGCCATACAGCAACTCAGGCCGAAGGCACGACCCACACCCTACCGACCCCGCCCGAATATCTTGAGGCCCTTATCCATTTCCTCGTAGGTGAACTTATGGAGTCAGTGCGGCCAAGCCCCCGGCAACTGGAAGGCGTGCCCATCTCCGAGTCTACCTCCGCTGAAAATCCCCCTGAGGGCAGCATAGGACACCCTGCCCAAGCAGAACAGAACCCCCCCGGCCCAAATGAAGCGCAAGATCCGAAGCTGGACCATTACTATTGTGGGTTCTTGATGCAGTCCCTCACGGAGCTAATGTTTTCGTACGATGCGTGCAAGATGGCATTTCTCTCATATTCCACCAAACGCTCTGGTACTCCATCCAAAGACTCTGCGAAAGCTCGTTTGGCTGCTTTGCATCTCGTTCTGTCGGACCTCGTCACTTTTCAAACTATCGACCCGGATCCCAGTAACGACGCTCGAAATAACGTCCCACTCTGCAACTGGGCGATGTCCTTGATCGTTGCGCTGTGTGTGGATACATCGTCCTCTCAGCCTGTTAAAGACGTTTCTCCGGAGCTCATTGCAGTACGCAAAACTGTCCTAGAAGCGGTCAGCCGCGCCATCAAGGATCCATCGCAGTCGGAATCTCTGGACGCCCGTTACGGCCGGCTTCTTGCCTTGGCAGATCTTTGCTATCGCCTCCTTACGGTCCGATTCAACCCGGGGCTTCGCAAACCTCTTGAAGAAACTCCCACTCATATCGCAAAGATCATGCTGGAGAAGAGCTTTGTCTCGACTCTGACTAACGCTTTGGCAGAAGTTGACCTGAATTATCCTAACATTCGTGTAGTAGTGGCAGCGATCTTGAAACCTCTTGAGCTCTTGTGAATTTTCATTTTCTTAACAATACTTCACGGAGCGCCGCTCAATCACATTGTAGGTCCAAGATTGCCATCAAGATGAGCCGCGCGTCAGATAAAACAAAGAACCCGGAAGAGTCGAAAGACGAAATGGACCAGGAGAGCTTACCTGATGAGGATGAGATGGAGGACGGCCAGGATACTGCTCGCGATGTGACCCCAGACCTCTATCGAAATTCCTCGCTTGGCATGTGAGTCATGGGTAGTTGTCCGGCGATTGACACTTATCTCGTCTTCTCACGGACAGGTTCGGAGGGGTTGGTGCACGCTATCATGCGCGCTATTTCCGAGTGCTAACACTTGACCTCCAGGACATGGAAGAGCAATTTGCCGCAGAGGATGTCATTGATGGTGACCACGGCGATGAAGACGAGGATGTCGAAATGGATTTTGGCGAGGAGACGGGTAGTGAAGGTACTTCGGCGACTGACGAAGATGAAGACGAACAGGAAGATCCCGACGAGGACGAGGGGGATTCTGATGAAGAAGACTGGCACGACGAGGACGAAGACGAGGACCTACTAGAAGAAGATGTGGAAAATAGAGCACCGGAGGCCGATGGCCAAATCGATCCAGATGTTGACGTTGACGGTGTATGGGAGGTACGGCAAATGTCTTATTCCCCAGATAGGACCGCTCATACAGAAGGGATTTAGGGTGTTGGCATGGAAGATGGCGCTCCAGACGTCGATGGCGAGGAAGGTGATGAAGAGATCGCAGGTGAGTGATCGACCTCCCTGCGAACCCTGTGGATCGTCCAAATATTTTTAGTCCCAATCTATCACCACGATACCGAAGAAGCAGAGGGTGATCTAGAGTCAGACGAAGAGTGAGCACGGTGTTCTTTCGCTCTTACTCACCTCTCATATATATGACATGACAGGCTCGAGGGTGAGCTTGGCTTTGAGCCACAGGACGACGGACCAAGTATCGGAGACGTTCTGGGCTTCAACGAAGCTGTTTCGGACAGCCTTCCGGGGTTTATCGAGGCTCACGATGGCGGTTTCATCATCTCAGGAGGATCACGGGCCCGTAGAGGTCGTGTCGAAGGTTAGTCGAATGCGCGATGGCATAGAGCAGCAATCTGACGACAGGACAGACGACGATATGGGCATTCTCGGTCGTAACAGGGGCACTGTTGCCTCCGCAGACGCAACTACTCATCCGTTACTCTTAGAAGCTTCCGGGAGTTCAGGACGTCACATCCCGGACATTGGTCGTGCGGGGCGTCGCTCACAACGCATTTTGGCTACAGGCGGTCATCAGGACCTTCTCCAAGCAATCGAAGACATCATTGGCGGTGGCGCAGTTCAACTCTTCCAACACATTGTCAACCCTCGGGCCGGGGGAACCACCGATACCATTCGTCTGGACGTACCTCCAGGAACCCTTGTCAATCTCGATCGTGGCCTGCTTCCACGTAGGGGTGGTGTATCTGCTTCTCTACGCATCGATCATACCCCCCGTTCTGTGCCACTCCGACCGGAAAGCCGGGATTTCGACCCCCTTCCCACTATGCAACGGTGGAGTGAAGAAGCCAAAGTCATCCATGGCAAATTCGCACCCGATCGCTTCGCTAAGTTGGGAAATCACGCCGTACTTGCCCTTCTTCCCGCCGCCGTGGAGAAAGCCAGAGTAGTAAAGGAAGCGAAAGAAGCAAAGGAGGCAATGGAAGCAAAGGAAAGGGAGGAGGCACAACGGAGGGAGGCAGCAGCGCAAGCGGACGAAGCAGCAAAAATGGCCGCCGAAGCTGCCTCTAGCCAGATTCCGGCTACGGCAACCACTCCTTCAGTAGTAGACGCGGAGAGCAGTTCTGACGCGCCTGCAGTACCAGTCGCAACAGAAGCAGACGCCGAAATGCTTGACGCTACTCCCGAATCCCACTCAGCGAACGAGCAAGAGTCGATAGATGATTCAGGGACACCAGATACGATGACCGCCCAGGAGGGGCCCAGAGAACCAGGTCCAGCAAGTAGATCGGAACGCACGACTGTCATGATTCATGGTAGCCCCGTCGATATCACAGATACCGGGATTGACCCGACTTTCCTCGAGGCGCTTCCAGATGACATGCGGGAAGAAGTCGTAAATCAGCATATACGGGACCAGCAAGCGGCAAGAATGGAGCGCCCTCCCGACTCCCAGATCAGTGCGGAATTCCTCGATGCTCTTCCACCCGAAATTCGAGCCGAAATTTTACACCAAGAGCGAATCGAGCAGGCCCGACGGCGTGCTGAAGAGAGGACTACAGCACCGGCAGCCGGCGACGCTGCGCCAACAGCTGTTGAAATGGATCCTGCCAGTTTTATCGCCAGCCTTGATCCCCAACTCCGACAAGATGTTCTAATGGACCAAGACGAGGGCTTCATCCAGACACTCCCATCACACATCGTTGCCGAAGCGGGCGGGTACCGCCAGAGGTTCCCTCGCCACCCTCCCCGGCTTGGTGCGGGATCCCGAACACAAGGTGCCCCTCCCACGACCGCCACACGCAAACCCCAAGTCCCCCGCGATGCGATCCAGCTACTTGACAAGAGTGGCGTGGCTGTCTTAGTGCGGTTACTCTTCTTCCCTCAAATCTCGAGGAAGAACATCCTGTACAAGGCGCTCGTCAACTTGTGCGAGAACTCTAAAACTCGCGCTGAGCTGTTCAATTTCCTTCTCAACATCCTGCAGGAAGGAACTGGAGACCTTGCAGCTATCGACAGAAGCTTTACGCAGATGACGATCAGGAATTCTAAGGGCCCCACACCAACCCATCGTCCTGCTGGAAAACAGAAGACCGGCCCGGAATACCTGAGCTCTCTTCCTGCGCATCACTCCCCAAGCGAAGTTGTTCCTGATCTTATCGCTCAGCGCTGCCTCGAGGCTTTGACCTACATCGTTTCGTCGAATGACTCATCGTCCCTCTTCTTCCTAACGGAACAAGAGATGGCTGTGGGGCTTCGAAAACACCCTTCCAAGAAAGGCAAGGGTAAGGAGAAACAAGCCGTACAGACCCAATACCCCATCGTTCTTCTTCTCTCTCTGCTCGACCGACAATCGCTGTTGAAGACACCATCAGTCCTCGAGTTGGTTGTCAGCCTACTCGAGACGGTAACGCGTCCACTCACGGGCCTCAAAGTACAACAAAAGCCTGAGGCGCCCGCTCTGTCTACAACCCCACAGGTACCGGCGCAGTCGTCCGAAGAAGCCCCCTCCGAGCCTCGTGCTCTAGCAGTCGATCCAAATGCCTCTGCCCCAAGTAAGTTGATGTCTTGCGCAAATAATCCATCTTGTTGAAATGCGCGTCAACAGTTAATCCCTCACAAGAGAGCCAAAAGGAATCGCCTCGACAGGAGGCAACAGAGGAAAAGACTTTACTCGTCAACCCCCCTCAAATTCCTGCCAGTGCACTGAGATCCATCGTCAATATACTGACTGTAGGAGACTGTGGCGCAAAACCCTTCCACCATACGCTCTCCCTCATTCAACATCTCTCATTCATCCCAGATGCGCGAGATGTTGTCGCGCAAGAACTTCGCGGTAAAGCCCAAGAATTTGGACAGAGCCTCTACCATGACCTTGACGAGCTAGCCAATTCACTTCACGAGCCAGGAGACGATGTGTTCACGTCTTCCGTCGCGTCCCGGTTTTCCTCCCCCGCCTCTGATCAAGCGAAGCTCCTCCGCGTCCTGAAGACGATCGACTACATGTTTTCACCGAAGGCAATGACATCCCCCGAACTGCAACCTACCACAGATTTGGAAAAGATTCAGGGAATATATGAGTCATTCCGGTTCACCCCATTGTGGCGTCGGCTAGGAGACTGCTTGTCCATAATCGAGCAGCGATCCGAGATCGAGCACATTGCCACCGTGCTCCTTCCTCTCATAGAGGCACTCATGGTAGTTTGCAAGTACGTGGGGTCTGCATCCATATCGGGGGGTCAAAACCGAATGTTGCGGGCATCTGCATCTCCTCGTTCACCAACTACACCACGGGAGGCAATGGAGGATCTATTTGTGACGTTCACAGACGCACACCGCAAGGTCCTTAACGTCATGGTACGGAACAATCCATCGTTGATGAGCGGCTCATTCTCGTTACTTGTCAACAACCCTCGTGTGTTGGACTTCGACAACAAGCGAAATTACTTCAATCAGCAGTTGCACAAGCGCCCTCACTCTCGTGAACATCACGGAACTCTACAACTCAACGTCCGTCGCCAGCGCGTCTTCGAGGACAGCTTCCAGTCGCTGCAACGGAAGACCGGAGAGCAAATCAAATACGGTAAACTTAGTGTGCGATTCTACGACGAGGAGGGTGTAGATGCAGGGGGCGTCACGCGGGAGTGGTTCCAAATTCTTGCCAGACAGATGTTTGACCCCAACAATGCTCTGTTCCAACCATGCGCAGCTGATCGCCTCACATATCAACCCAACAAAGCGTCGTGGGTCAATCCAGAACACCTATCATTCTTCAAGTTTGTGGGTCGTGTCATCGGGAAGGCTATCTACGACGGCCGTCTCCTGGATGCCTACTTTGCCCGTAGCATGTATCGGCAAATACTCGGGAAGCCCGTTGATTACCGCGACGTGGAGTGGATCGACCCAGAGTACTACAACTCACTGTGTTGGATACTGGAGAATGACCCGAGCCCGCTGGATCTGAACTTCAGCGTCGAGGGCGATGAGGTACGTTATCCGCGGGCGAGGTCCTTCCTGCTTTGTTAACATCTCGTCTAGTTTGGCGTTACCAAGATTGTTCCACTGAAGGAGAACGGGGAGTCGATACCTGTGACGCTCGAGAACAGGCGGGAGTTTGTGCAGCTGTCAGCCCAGTACCGGCTATACATCTCGATCAAAGACCAACTTGAGCACTTGCTGTCCGGGTTCTATGAGATTATCCCGAAGGATCTCATTGCTATCGTATGTTTGAATATTATACTTTGGCGTCAAGTTCTCACCTGACACCCCTTAGTTCAATGAGAAAGAGCTCGAGTTGCTAATTTCTGGTACCCCTGATATCGACGTTGATGAGTGGCGCTCCGCCACGGAATACAACGGATATACAAGCTCAGATCCCGTCATCGTCTGGTGGTGGCGTGCGCTCAAGTCGTTCAACCGAGACGAGCGCGCCAAGGTGCTCAGTTTCGCCACTGGGACATCCCGAGTCCCTCTGGGAGGGTTCAATGATCTACAAGGTGTACAAGGCACTCAGCGCTTTTCTATTCACAGAGCGTATGGGGATGCCGACAGACTTCCTCAGGCTCATACATGTACGTTGCGTCGACAAAGTTGGACGACCAGGAGCTAATACTATTTATACTAGGTTTCAATCAAATCGATCTCCCACAATACTCGTCTTATGAAATGCTTCGACAGCAACTGTTACTCTCGATTAACGAAGGCGGTGAAGGTTTTGGCTTTGCGTGATTACTGTAGCAAATTTTGTACAACAAAAGTCAATCGCATATTTCGCATTACATAAGCCATTGTGCGTTTGTTTGAGCGCGTCGCGGATGACCGCGACCGACCGCGACCGACCGCGACCGCGCTGTGGATTTAATATTTGACTCTCACAAATGCAGGTCAACGATCTCCTCGAACCTAACGTCCGCATACGAGAACTTAAGAAAGATCGCGTGAATTTCGTCCTCGAGAATGTTGATCTTGCGTAAGTGACTGGGGGCCCATCGCAATCATTTCCTCACAAGCTATACTCCTAGCTTTGCAAACTCCCTTCGGAGGGTCATGATGGCGGATATCCCCACTGTTGGTGCGTTTATATGACCGGTTGCTGTGTATACGTCTACTCATAGTCATGCAGCAATAGACATAGTGGAGTTCGAGACCAACACAACCGTTCTCCCAGACGAGTTTATTGCTCACAGGTTAGGCATGATCCCCCTTGTCAGTAACAACTGCGACGAAGCTATCCGGTATAGTCGGGTGCGTTCTTATGGTATCTCATATCATCACCGTACCGTTAAACCTTTTTCAAGGATTGCACCTGCCTGGAGTCATGTCAAAACTGCTCAATAGAACTTCTTCTGAGCGTAGCTTGCAACGAAAACCGAACAATGGAGGTCACCAGCAGCCACTTAGATGTGGTAGCCCGTGGGGGATACGGCTGGAAGGAGGAGGTGGACGACGGAGAAGAGATCGCCAGACGTTCAGAGAATTTTGGTCACCCTGTAGGAAAGAGTGCGTCATTTTAGACTCGTACCCTCATACCCCTGCCTGTACTGTGCTGAGGTATTTCTTATCCAGGTGACCCTTCCACGCCACCAATCTTAATTTGTAAAATCCGAAAGGGCCAAGAGCTCAGAGTGCGCTGTATTGCCAAGAAGGTATTTGTAACGCCGACCGTGACAAAATGTTCGGTGCTCAGCGAGCTTTTAGGGCATAGCAAAGGAACATGCAAAGTGGTCCCCGTGTTCCGCAGTGTCCTTTGAATACGACCCTCACAACCGCTTGCGCCACACCACATATTGGTACGAAACCGACATCAAAAAGGAATGGCCATTGGGTGCAAACGCAGCAGAAGAAGAACCCCCACGCGACGACGAGCCCTTCGACTACAACGGGAAACCGCAAAAATTCTACTTCGAGGTGGAGACAGACGGAAGTCTGGGCCCGCAGGAGGTTGTCATGAAGGTGTCGAGTCGCTTTTTTTTCTCTTTCCTCGCCGGCGTCAATGGTGTAACGCATGCCAACAACAATTTCGCAGGGTCTCACGGAGCTACAGACCAAGCTTGCCAATCTCATCCTTGGACTTAAGTCCGATCCAAATGAGCTGGACACTCTTGACGGCGATGGCGGCGGGCAGCTGCCAGCGGCGAACGGTACCGCTGCAGCCCCGAGGGCAGCTGGGTGGGGACAAGAGGCCGCTGCCACTGGCTCGGGATGGGGGGGAACAGCGGCGCCTGGTAGTGGCGGTTGGGGGGGTGGCCCTACGTCTGGTGGTGGAGGCGCCGGGTGGGGTGGAAGTTCAGGTTCTGGGGCGTCCCCCTCAGCAGGGGGGTGGGGTACCAACGCAGCAACTGGTGCATGGAGTGCAGGAGGCAGCGGCTGGGGAACAGGCAGTAGCCCAGCTCGGAACAACACCGGGTGGGGCAGCCCAAATCCGCAGACGCAAAGCGGCTGGAACGTGTGATGCGTACCCGTAGCACCTCGAAGGCTGTACCGGTGACTCTTGATCTCGCACATGATCTGCGCTTTCCTTTTTGTCGAAAACAGAAACAATAAAGCCAACGGTGGTATTTCCAACCAAGACAGTAGATCGAGGTATGCTAAACATGAGACATCGTCGCACAATTTCTGCAGGGTTGAGAAAGAAATTTTGGAAGATAAGTAAATATGAAATATTGGAACTGGCGCGATCAGTCCCGCGGTCTCATCTCAATTTCTTCTGACGCTGGCAACGTCTGGGCAACAGGCATTGACGGGCCTGCTGCTGAGCGCCCACTTGTCGAGGGTTCGGCCGGTCTTCGCGGGAAGTGAGCCTGTGGTCCAATATTAATCAGCGCCGCTTTACGCGCAACCGAAACATAGACGAGGAGCATGTCACATACAGATGCCGACTCTCCGAAGACAGTTTCCGTGTCGCCCACTATGCCCGGATAGTCATTAAACCGAATGTCCTGCGCCATAACGCAAACTTACGAATAGCAGCACTTCGGCTTGTCAGATTGTAGCCACCGGACGGCATGTGAGGCACCTCATAGGGCGCCGCAGGACTAGCCGTAATGCGCTCGCTTTCTCGCACCTCTTCCCAGGGTATGACGGTGTATCGCTTGGGAGCAGCCGTGGCGTCCGGGTCTCCTTGCGGACCATAGATTTTCGCCTCCGCAAGGTACATCTTGAGCGCACAAACCCACTTGTTGCGCCGGATCGCTGTGCAAGATTGTCAACAAAGACACCGTCTTCTACGTCAAAGGCCATCCATACCCTTCAAGGCGCCCTGTTGCCAATTGCTCTTGTACATAATCTCGGCCTTCAATGTCATCTTTTCCTGGTCGGGTATATCTTTCGCGATGAGCACGCGACGAGTACGACATTAGATATGGAATTTGGAATTGATCTTGATCTTGACACATACCGACAACAACTATGTCAAACAGCGACTGGAAATCCCGGCGCTCGCTTTGAACGAAGCCAAGCATGAGACTGCGCAACTTCTCGATCTGCTCGAATGTTGTGGAATAATGGACGTCAAAAGTAAACGATTCTGACATCTAGCCGAAATAACTCAGCGAAGTCGCACTATGACCGACGATAGAACATGCCTTAGGACTTCGACGAATATTTTGAACGAACTAAGGGAAAAGGTGAGCTAATTGGCGTGCTTAACATCGAACAGACATACGAGACTGTTCAGTACGGTATTTGACACCTGGACGTAAGTGCCATGGCTATCCAAGAGGATGGTGCTGAGGAGACGAATCTCCTTCACCGTATAAGCATCTTTGGCAAGATCGATCCTATCACCAACGTCGAACGGGTGCAGCACAAACAAAAAGATGATACAAGTGAGAACATCGTGCAGACTCGAGCCGATGAGCCAACTGAGCCCTACAAGACAGACAGCATGAGCTAAGATATTGCGGACTTAAGTATACCATACCAAGAACTAATGTGCCTGCAGCGGTAATTAGCGAAGCGACTTGAGCTTCCTAAACATAACGGGTTGGTGAGTGAGAACCAATGTAGTAGAGTGTACCTACCAGTGTTACTGCAATAATCAGAGCGGCGACTACGACATAGACGCTCATTAAAAGGTTGTCCAGACGACCCACAGCGCTATCAAGATCGCGCATAGAATGCTCGATTGACAGCTGTTCCCTATGGAACTCTCTGTAGACGTGCGAGACGTTATGAAGGAAGCAGGAAAGTGAAAACATGACGGACCCGCAGGCTTGTTCGGTCTCTTCGAGCGAGACATCTCCATTTCCGTCTCTGTCAAACAACCCGAAGGCAGCGTCGGCCACCTCTAAAGAAGGAAAGAAACGAGAGATGTCTTGAAAGACCAAGTATTCCCTGCCTGGCTTGCGGAAAGAAAAGAATATTCGACGAGCAAGCTAAAATTTACAGTCATTACGGGAGCAACGTAGACAGCATATGGAATACACACAAGCTTTGTTTTGCTTGCTGATTCTAATGCCGTCATGACCATTGCTTGGGGTGAATTTGGCTGTAACACAGAGCTAACCAGTCCTTCGTCTCAATACCCCAACTCTGTCGTGAACAGGCATGATCGCACCTGCCGGCAATCTCCGATGCAACATTTCCAAGTGCGGTTGTCGTTGTTGTCGCGGCGAAACGGACCCCTTTTAGGGCTTGCTTGACGATGCGCCTAGGATTCATTGTAAGTCGCTTCTCACCCCGCGAGTCGTGAGGTCCATTAGGATTCTCGGGTAGTTCGGTGGAGTTACGGTATAACGTAGTCAGTGTCTTGATAGCAAACTTTTGGTCCGCGATGCGTTCTGTAGGGAGAACTGTAAGTTGTACGTGAGCATTTCAAAAAATGCCCAGACCTGCGTAGGAGCGCTCATGAAATTTTCCAGCTATCCACTGGATAGAGAATTTCTCGAAGAGCAAAAGTGCGGCGCAAAGGTAAATGCCGAACAGCAGTTTGCCTATGAAATCTATGGTGTGTACACTCTTAATGGACGCCTGCGCATCTTGCCGGCTGTCGATGAGCGGATTCCACGCGATCCAGATCGCCAAGCTCCAAGCAAATAGGGCAACGTATCTGACGAAATGGGCGCCGATGACCGCGATATGAATGGAAGCAATCACGAAGTATCCGATATGGTCACCGACCTATGCAAAGCTCCCAGCCAGTCGATGTAACGGCGAGAGCCGACCGCAACAACGCCAACGGTGTACTTCACGACGTGGGGAAGAATTATCCTATTAATGAATAGAAGGCGCCATGAGAAGCCGTCGTAGTTAGCACGGAGTTCTGAATTCTGAATATGACATACGATCCCGCTAGGCTGGCCCACCAACCTGTAAAATTTGCGGTGAGACGAGGTCATCGGAACATTGCACATGACCTTACCACACCAAAGAACACTCAACCAAATGCTCCACCAGATCAGACCCACTCCCCATATCTAGTAAGAGAACATAAGTTGCCCGAAATTTGGAAGTGTTACAAAGTGGGTCAACCTTTCCTGTAGGAGAAACCGTGAGGGCAAGGATCCCTGGAATCCAGATAATAATCAAAATAGGGACGATGAATAAGGTCCATCGCGTCACGATCGATGCGTTTATGAGATACTGGTAAAAGCGCACAAACTGATAAGGACGAATCACGTTAACACCGATGCCAAAGGTGTCACAGAAGCTGGCACTCGCCTTCGATTTAGGGAGATCTCCATCGGCAAACGCCAGATATTGTTCGCTTGGGTTGCGGGGGTCAAATCGCTCGTAGGCTTGGCCAAGTTTGCGAGCTCCTCCCAATAGGTCCCAGCTCTGGTTCCGGCCAGCAGGGTAGGGTCGACTTTGTGGGTGCGAATCGAGATGCACCTGTGTAGGAAGTCCTTCGTGGGCGGAGGGTGAGACCTGCACATTCGCGGGACTACCGACAGAGGCACCATGTTGTGGAGGTGTTGAGGTGACTAATTGTTCAGAACTTCTATTCAGAGGTGTATGGACTCGGAGGTGATCTTGGGGGTGGTATGATAGTGAAACGGCATGGTCGAGATCATCGTTTACATCAAACGGACTCTTTTCTTCAAAGGGCTCAGCAGAGTACCCTTGACGCTTAGGGATGCTCATGGGAGGGGAGAAGAAAAAAAAAGCAAGGGTAATCACTCTCGTCACTAGAAACGGGAACCTACAGAGTTCTAGCTGCCAACAGCCCCTAACCTTAGTTTCGCTCTTATTCAAACCCTAAAATGTCACCCATTTCACACCACCTGGTCGGTGGTCGTAAACAGAAAAAAAAAGAAAAAGTGCGGTGGTCGTTCAACTTGGTGTCCGAAGTTCGGGAAAAATGCGAAAGGACAGCCTTGAGTCGCTGACACATAACTCCCAATGCCTGCCCCTCTAGACAAGATGGCACGCACATCGAATTTAGCAACAAATGTGGCTTGCTGCTTGGAGTTCGGATGCATTACTGTATGTTCCCCACTGTACGTACTACTCAAAAATTTGTCTGATGCACGCCCTCGGCAATGTCTCTCGGTCCATGTAAGATCTTTTGCGCAGTTTCTAGCTTGAATTCGTGTTTTGAGTAATCACCGCTCTGTCGTGACTGGACTGGGTAACGTTGAGAAATTCAGCAAGGTTCCCGTACAAGCACGAATTTCTAATAGCTATGCATAAGTCGGGTGACCGCATGTAATATGCATGTGCCTCTTCTTCGTGCTGAGTGTATGGATTTAGGGTCGTCAATACTGCCTTAGATCGGGAGCATACTGAAGGCAGTGCGACGAGGACACGCACATCGTGCACCGCGGCCTCAGACTCAGCCTGACTAGGCTGCTTACGGACCCTTGTTCCCACAATGCGGGAGCCACGGTGGCTGCCGCCTGTCGATGGCGAGACTCCAATGGCGATCCTTAGTTCAGCCGAGAAAAACAAATACAGCAACACGTTGTGTACGATCGTTAAATCAAAACGCACGTCAAGAGTATCCTACAACCCAGACGCGGACGCAAGAAAGGCCGTAATGAGTTACAACTGGTAAACGGGATTCTGTTATAGTAATAAGGTAAGGGGAATACAGCGACCGTGAAGGAAATCCACAAGCCGACAACAGGTTAGGTCGTTAAAAAGTCGTTGCAGTCATCACGTGTCATTATAAATCACATTGAGATCGCGCGCCCTTTACCAATTTCTTGGTTCGACCGCAGCATAGAACGGCCCCGCTCAGGCTCCTCTTGACCGTAGGAATCTGGCTCCGGGTTAAATGCCTTGTCTGCGCGGACATAGCTGATCGCCCGGGGACTTTTATGAGTGAATCCTGCGAACGCAAGTGCCTTGCGGACGTCCAAAATCTCCTGTCCATGGACCTTGTCACGTAGTAATGGATCTCGAGTAGCATCTGGGGGTGCGCCATTGGCTGGCGCGAGTGGCTGCGCAATGATCGAATTCGCTGTCAGGTGGAGGTGAAAGAGTAAACACACCTCAGCTGGTATATCGTCGTCAAAGTGCCGAGTGTCCTCAGGGTTGCGGAGATCGGGGCGAAATGGTGCGGGATACCGATGCATATTCGCCCAATCAATTCCACGAAAGAATGGATGCGCCTGCAAAAAACATGTTTAGAAAAGAGGGTTCCGGAGGAATCCCACAAGCACGACTCGCTTTGATCAGTTCTGCTCCGTCGACACTGCGAGTAGCCCCTGAGGGTGTGATGAAGGCACTACGCCTGGCCTGCACGATCATTGAATTTGGGCGGGTAACTGAAGTCGAAGTCTGAGAGCCTAGGCGATCCTCAGGTTCGCAGAGCAGCTGTTGCATTAGATCAACTGCTTCGTGTGACACACGCGGCAGCGAAGGGAAACGCAAGGACTGTTTCCAATTTAAAATCTTCTGCCGAGTGACGTGGCGCTAGAGAACGGACGTCAAAGTCAGAGCTACGTCCAAAGGCGCAAAATTCCTTACAGAATTGCTGACGAACGGGGGATATCTGGACGCCAGGGACGGATGTTACATCAGTCCGCCGATGCCAAGGAGTGTGCGTAAATACGACGTACCCGTACAAGCACTCAAACATGATAACACCTAAGCTCCACCAGTCACAAGAGTATGAATATCCTTGCCCACGAATAACCTCAGGGGCCACTATGAGGACATGGTCAATTCTACGCAGGTTATACCTAATCTGGCCGGATACCCACTATAGGAATTAGTTCCACATCTGGCGCTTAGTCAGCAAGGTCGCCAACAACCGAAGATATTGTACTTACACGGAATACGCCAGCTGACATATGCGATGCAAGGGACTTTTCACAAGAATGTCCAGCGAGCACGGGACAGTGCTTACCTTCCGACGATTCTTTTCCCTCCAGGTGAAGATACCTCCCCGACCATCCCCACCCATCAGTGCATCGAGATCTTTACGATCCAGACGTCTTGGTCGCGAGCCATCCCTAGTGGTATCTTCCAAGTCAATGCCATGCTTCCTCATGAGGTGTAGCCTCTGCTGCTCATAATCTAACGGATCGAGATGAGTATTCCTTCGCAAGGAAGGTTAATGACTACACACAGGAGGTATCATGGGCCCAGTGTAGATCAGTTCTTGTGATGAAAGGGACTCAGGGTCGAACAGCAATCCAGCAGGATGGCGACTCACGCCAATCCGAAGTCACTTAGTTTAATGTGACCGTCGGGGTCGAATAAAAAGTTCTGGGTAAAGACCCCGAATTCAGCTCATTCCGGAGTGGCTAGGACTGGGCTCACGTCTGGTTTGATGTCACGATGAATGAAGCCAAATATGTGACAAGACTCTATAGCTAAAAGCATCTAATGGGAAGACGGTTCAGCGTTCGATCTCCTACTGGGAAGGGGGCTAGACCTCAGCGATGTAAAACCGGGTGAAGTCTTCAGGGAAAGTGTCCCTTTCGATTAACAAATTAAGCAGATCACCTCCGCCCATGTACTCGAGAACCTGCAAGCAAGAAGATCGAGGGGAGACTTCTCACAAATGGCTCAACACGCACCAGGTAGAGGTGGTCCCTGTCCTGGAAGCTATAGTGCAGCCTCACAATCCACTCCGCGCCTCCTGGTGAGCTTACAAGTGACGCAGATTTCAGAACATCACGCTCTGCACGAACGTGACCTTCCTGACCCTTCCTCAACATATCTGTCTTGCGCAACTGGACAGGTACATGTGGCGATCGGAAAAAACATGTCACTCGAGCAGAGTAACACGCACCTGTTTCATGGCGAACAACTTGCCGGTAGTTCGTTCTCTGACGAGAGAAACAACGCCAAATGCACCTGTTGCGTAACAGCTTGGGTGTTTGTACACAATTGTGAATACAGCAGACCCACCATGACCAATAGTCTTTAATTTAACAAACGCACTGACGTCGACTTTGCGACGTTGTTCTCGGAGGTATTCTGTCTCGTTCTGACGCCAACGAGCACGGAGTTCATCTTTCCGGGGATCGGACAAGCCCATACTTAGCATATCTCTTTCCATAGCTAGCCGCCGCTGCTCCCGAGAAGGTGGGTGACGAAGCAAGGGGAAGTAGAGGTTTTCGAAATATATCCTAGCCGAAACAGCCTTCTCCAACGTTGCCAGGGATGGTGTGATAGCTCTTTTGGGCTCGGGTAACGGAGGGCTGTTCTCGGAGAGCAGCGTAGTTGGCTCATCCTCAGGTTCTTGTTCGGGATGAGCTACGAGACCACCTCCCCATCTAATAGTAGAGTTGCCAGGACGGCCGGGAGTACCTTCAGTGGTAGAGAGGCGTACATTCTCCCTCGCAGCTACGGTAATGATAGAAGAGCCTTGGGTGCTAATGCCATTGACCACACGTAAAGGAGCGTCCTCTCCATTCGCTGTTCGGTGCTGCTCCGGCTTGAGCGCACTCACGACCTCGTTGATCGCGCGAGCCTGATTTGCCTCCCGAATACGAGCCTTTATTGGAATAGCCCAACGTGGGTCTGGAGCGAAGTGGTGAATGAGACAACTGTTTTAGGAGGGACGCTCACTGCCTAGTTTGCCAAGGCCATCGGGACCCCATCGAGTCAAAAGGGCTTCTGCCTGATCGGCGTCAGATGCATGCACTAAATGGCTGGGTGGAGTTGAGGTTGAGAGGTGGAGAGGCGCAGCGATCGGCACACGTACACAAAGCCCATGGGCTTGGAGACCATGTCTTTACTAATTCGCCTTCCCTTCTTTGGTGAAACAGGGCCAGAAGACGGCAAGTTGACAATTGGCGGAGGAACTTTACCGCAGAGGGAATTATTGGATCCAGGTAAATCCTCGTATCGCGGACCTGCTACCGCTTCCGGAGAAGGATCTGCGTTTGCCCCCCACAAAAAACGAGAGGGCGAAGGTGTCGGAATTAGCGCTAGTAGATCGTAAAATCCTTTGTGTAAGAGAGTGCCTCCACGTAATGTAGCAGGCGGTGGCCCGTCGTCGGTACGGGGGGTCGGACCAGGAAGGCCAAAAGGAGGATGGGGGTGAGGGCTATGATAAGGATTGGAGAGCGAGTAAATATCATTGTGATCTGTACCACTAAGGAGGTTTACGGGAACAGGAGGAGTGGGTAACGGTCTGGACGGTCTGTTGGCCATAGGAACGGATCCAGGATCAGTGCGAGGAAAGGTGACAAGCAGCCTGGCCGAGGAAACTGGCCTGAGAAGGCGGAATTGCCTAACCACCTGAACTGAGCCTTGACAATGCGTGAGGCCGCCACGCGTGACGCCACGAGACACGTGCTACTCACACTCATCACTGCAAGCTTCACCTGTGCCTCTCCGAGTCTGAGCTAGCAATTCTGGCACTGGTACTCGAACTGGTTTCGCCATTGGCACTGGCAATGGCACTCAGGCCATCAATTCCATCAGCGCAGTCTCTTTCCTCTCATTCATGCCTATACAGGCAGTTCGGGGCCACGACCGTCACTGTGTTCTTCTCCCAGCCCTGTCCAATCCAGCCGGAGAGGATATTCCAGATGCAGCTAGTTTATTTGGTTTTTATTTTATTTTTTGACTTCCCACTCCGTGCGACGGCGTCTTGACCTCCTTGGGTCCGTGCCGATCATTACTATGAGCTAAACGACCCGCCCGCTTGGGTTTCAGAAACCGGGCCGTGGCCACGCGAAGAGATCCACTTCCCATCGAGCCAGACGTCCTCAAGTCAACCTTCAAGGAACCCGTCAGAGGTGCCGCTCTGTCATGCATCCACCGGAGATCTCATCGTGTCGTAATATCCCATAGTTTGGCATTGAGATCGACTTTTGTGACAACTAGTACCAATCGCCGGGCGACGGTTCCTACTTCATGGCAGAACTTGAACTTTCCTCCCCTCCACCATCCTCCACCTTGCCTTACCTGCACTGCTCCCTTGCACGTTTCGCTTTGTAGAATTTGAACCTGCATCTTACCACTGGCAACACGTTGAACCCTTGACCACCGTCGGTGCACTCAACCTCGAGGCAAGATCTCACAGCCTCACCGTTTACGGTAGTATAACTTAACACTCCGCGTGTTCCTGGGGTACTTAATCCCTCATACTGGATTGAGAGTGCCTCATCACACTACGTTATTATTCTCTCTTTGCCTTCTTCTGTAATAGCTAGCTATGTCCTACCACAATTACAATAATCACGGAAACGGAAGGTCGTCGAGACAGGGCCACACTAGCGGCGATTCTCATAGCGGTTCGTTTCCGGGACAGGGTAGGACTATATTACCCCCACTCACTATAGCTTTCCCAACCTCTGACTCCCCAGGTTCGTTATCTAATGTCACTTCAACACTTGAGAACTCAATTTTGGCCTCTCTCAACACAGTGTCCGGAACCTATCCCAACTCATATCCTACCCAGCAGCGTTCTACTCCAGTACCATATGACCATCAACCACACTGTGCGTATTTTGACCATTGGTGAACCTTCGCTCACAGTCCTGACCCCGAATGCAAAGACTCGTCTGCCCAGCAACAAACACAAGCTAGATACGCTCAGACTGGTTATCCCGCGTACCAGCAGCTTTCCGACGCGAGGTACTCTGGCAGCCAGGCGTACGGCCCTTACAATGGGGCCTCACCTTCCTCTAGCTCAGCTGACCCCAGGCGGCTCCCACCTTTGGGCACCCAACGAGATAGCAGATGGCCGCAGAACTCACAGTACCTCCAACAGTCCCATGCTAACTTGCAGATGTCACACCCAACGATCGAAATGCCTTCGCCGGATCCGTATTACCCTCCGAACTATTCGCAGTACCAATCCACCTCCCCCGCGTCCGCTGCCCATCCATCGGGCTCCAGTCGAGGCTCTATTGCGGCAGCAGCAACTAATGCGTACTATCATCAGCCTATGCCAACAAATCACTCGGTGGAGCGCACCATGCCCTCCCGAGGCACTATGCCGTATCCTTATGCCCGTAACCTTCCTGAAATGTCGCCCGTGGAGCCAACTTCTGGCTCTGAGGGGCCAACCATCAAGTCGAAACGCAAGCGTGCAACTCCCGAACAATTAGAGATACTTAATGCCGCGTTTAATCGTACCGCATTCCCATCCACAGAAGAGCGTGCTGAGCTAGCGAGGAAGTTGGGTATGACCCCACGACAGGTGCAAATCTGGTTGGTTCATCCCTTTTGTCGACATCCTAGTTATTATCTCTCATCCCATCGGCCATTCTTTTAGGTTCCAGAACAAAAGGCAATCGCTGCGCCAACAAGAGCGTGCGACCACATCTGGTCCCCACCCTGTATCCAATCCTGGCCCCGCCCCAGTTCCTACACCCACTCCGCCTGTTGCTATGCGTCGTGGTAGCCCAGCTGTCACGAGCCCCATGGTCCCATCGGGACATGCACACCCTTCTCGCCCTCCGCAGCCAATGGTGCGGACCGGACAATCTCCCTCGCCCCCCAGCGGCAGAAGCCGCGACATAGACCCCAGGTTCTGGAGCGGACACATTCGCGGCGGCGGATATTAAACCGTACCGTGCCTGTCAGCGCTCGGGGACTGGTATCCCGTGAGCGCAGTCTTCTTTCAGTGGCTGCTGAGAACCAACTACGTTACTATATGCTAGTGTCATACCCCTTCTCTCATCTCCGATTTATTATGGTTGCTTTGTTCATTCGCCTTCAGACGCTTTCATGTTTCCTCCCAGTAGACATTCTTGGGTTGCCCATCCTCTGTATCACATCTTATTTAGATCTCCCACTACATTAAGTGTGTATTGTCGCTCTACTTTACTGTACGTTCGTATCATATTGCACTCCACTTCGACGCGGGGTGACATCTACATAATCTCGGATATCATTGCACTGTTTATTATACTCCATGACCGAACAGTCTCCACGGCGAACCGCAAAATTACTTATCCTCCACAATAGCGCGTGGGTGCCGAGAACAGGCCCACTGTAAGCTCCATTCTGGGGCACTGATAATTCACAGTGAAGAGTGGGCACTAGCATCATTTCTTGCTAAACTTAGCTCGGCCACACAGGAACCGGAACTGTACGCTGCAAGGGGATAGAGATGTTCCATATGATCCCGTATGTCGCGATGGGCAATGAATTCGTCACATACCCTAGTAGGTTGGCCATGTGACACATCCAGGAGAAGTGTTGGAAAAAGAACAAGAAGTGTTGGACAAAGAACAAGAAGGTCAGATGTGCGTAAGTAATCTCTGGCCCGCAGAACCGGCCCAAAAATGCAAGAACAGCTCTCGTAAGTGTGGGCATGACTTCGCGTCCCGGACGACCGTCAAGAGGGAGCTGGGAATCAGCCTGTTGCAAGGCCCTTGGGATAACAATCGGATTCATTTCCACTTCATATGGCTGATATGAAAGCAAGGAAGTTCGTTGTATTAAGGCGACTTGACCAAAGCACCGGATACATTTACCCTTAAAGGGAACCGCGCGAAGATAATCCTATATCGATATGGTCATTCGTAGTCGTAAATTTTGACTCGGCACAGTTAATGGCGCCTGCGGCACATTTCGTAACCGGCTGTAATTACTTTGCGCTCTCCCTCCCGAAAGCGGCGGGAGAGGGGGAGTCGGGATGGAGACAAGCGCGTATACCGTGAGCGTGTTAACACATCAGCATGCGATTCATGCGGAGCCCCGTAGCGCTCTTGGTCGTCTAGTTGACCCCATCTGGATAAACAGCTACCACGGCACGGTGAGGACGAAGGGCGGTGAGAATTCCAGCACGGAGAAGACCTGGCAACTCGAATGTTATGCGCCATCAACGGTTGGTGCCGAATCACAGTCGTGGCGGCTGCGTTGTGCCATAGGCGGTATTCTGCGGAGAAACAACATAGGCAAGACCGATGCCGTTTGACGTACACGGGCACACAGGTGCAGGTCTTCCCTTCTCGCGCTTGAACGTGGAGTCGTTTCAGTTTAGGGACGTGACGGATATCAAACGGCTGCAGTATACCCGCGTGCTGGTGCACAGGCCTGTGCAGGGCACAGGCGATAACGACGCATGGCGAACGGTGTCTGTAATGTTAGCCTTCCTTCAAAGCCGGGCACCGGTAAAAGCAGGCATGAAGCTTGAAGGCCGAAACCACCAGCGAAATTTTTTTGCGGCGTAGGCTGGGCTGGGACACTATATTCACCACCCTTCTAAGCGGAGTAACGAATCTACCACTTCCAAAAAAGGAATCTGTAGTAGTTTGGCTTCGATTCAATAATATTCATGATTTGATATTCATGATATGTGATATGACTAGTCTAATCATTTTTCCCCGCCTCGAGCACGAGGTAGAATAAATGCTGTATTGTACTTTCTTTTGCAAATGCTGAAATGAAGCCTCTACGGGGAATTCACACAGCCTCATCTGTACGTGAGATGTCGAACTTGTCGCAAGTCTTTTGGGTCGAAAACGATACGGCATTCGTGTGCTGATCCACGTGCTTTATATCTTTTCATGTATGGGACTAAATCCACACCTAAGCAACTATGGGGTCCTCACCACTACCACGTTCTGGGGAAAAACCTTATCACCGATCATCGATCTCGTTTCTTTGGCGAGGCGACCTTTATGAACATGCATTGTGTGTCCTACAAATAAAGTGCTATTAAAGACACGTCACGTACAACCATACGTGAGGCTTGACCGGAGTATCTACAAGGGATTTGGGCGGTGCGGGTACTAATCGTCATCGGTGTCGTCCGGCTTGATACCACCGAACTGCAACCAATGCAGCTTTCTCAATCTCCTTCGTTCCTCCTGTGCCTTCATCTGGTTACGTGTCTGCTTTTTCTTTTTCACCCCCGGAACGGAAGGTGCGCCTTTATCCTCCGTGCCACTCGCTGCGGGCGTTGCGGCTGCCGACGCTGCGGGACTGTGCATCCTTGAGCGTACCGGGGTGTTCGCGCCGCTACCCCTTGGCGATTTGATGTCGGCAAAGGCGTCTTCAACAACTGCCGCCTTGCCCTTATGTGTCACTCGACCCTCGGAAATATTCCAGATTTCTGGACCTGATTGGTGGTGATCAGCGCCTATGGGGGTGGAAATTTACATGAAGCTGACAAAGAGCATTTACGAATTCTTCATTATGGGATATTATAACCTCATTTCGATCACGTCGGATTGACGATTAAGGGAAGGTCAAGAATGGGCGTACCACGGCACCAGCCCAATCGCGAATGGCAACTGCGAGACCACCAAGTGCTTCTCTGTCTAAGAAGTTGCTTGGTTCGTCGAGCACACAGATCTTTCGCCACCTTTAAGCCGACTCAGGTACCGGGATGTTCAAAGAAGATGTACCTGAGGGTTATTCCAAAGACATGCAGCGATAACGAGCTTGATCTTCTGACCTTCAAATGAATGAGACTACAATCGGGGCGGGCTTTTCAACAAGCATGGAAAAAGAACTTACCACCCGAGAGACCAGCTATTTCGTTATATTGCGCGATGTCGCCATCTAAACCTATGTCTTCGAGATGCTTCCGAACAATATGAGCGGAGGCATCCCGCTGTCCCGCGCCTTCTCTTGACGCTTCTAGGTCGTCAAATTGGGACACGATTTTCTGGAAACCCTTTTCAAGAAGCTCATCGCGTGGAATCCACGTATTGAACTTGTGATCTAGACCTTGCCACTTGATCTCGTACTGGAGCGACTTCTTCAACTTTTGACGACCCATGATAAGCTAGATTCGATGTATTCAGTCCCCGATGTACAGATAAGAATACGGAGTTAGACCCACCTCTAGTTTTCTACGCTGACCGTTCTTGCCAACGAAGTCTTTATTGAGAACTGCCTTGTCTTCGTCGGTCAAAACACGGGTGGCCTTCTCCAGCAGCTCACCTTAGAGGGGGGGAATGCATCATACAACAGGGAAACGACTCCAAGAGAACTCACGATCATGACCATCTTGGAATCGCCATTGAATATACTGAATTGGTGTCTTCTCCAGGTGGTGCTCTAGAACGGGAGAATTCGGGAATGTCTGAGATCGATCGCTGACGAGCTTACCAATGTGGTGCGTCGCATGCTGCGAAACATACCCGATTCGCAAGGAAGGGTGTTTGTAAACTGTTCCTATTTGGGGTTCTGTCTCACCCTGCACGATGTCTCAGTGACGGTTGTATATGCACTGTGCAAGGGAGACGCACGGTCAGGAGCTTAATGAGTGTCGACTTCCCCGCGCCGTTGGGCCCGAATATTCCTACGCGACTGTTGCGTTTTGTTAGCAAGTCCGCGGTGGTACATATTGGGTTAAACACCGGACCTCGATAATGATAGCGCGCAGCTAACATTTATTAAACTAGGATTTGATTTTCCCGGATATGTGAAAGTACAATTATTCATTTTGAGAATGGCGCGAGTATTGCTTCGGACGCCCATGAGAGAGCCAGGCGGTGGGAAAGCAAACTTGACTGAGGTAGCGGCTAAGGTATAATACGATTTTGCTTCTGGGTGAGTTTCTACGAATTTTGACAGGTTTCCGTGGTAGTATACAAGCTACACAGCCCCATGAATCATCGTTACGGGGAGCAAGAACATGTACAGACCTTTTTGTCCTCGTAGTGTATGATGTCCGAGGTTACATTGTCTAGGAATCTGAATAGGCAGGTGAGCAACGACTACGTGAAGATGGTGGTGAGACTGACCTAGAGTCGTGACTGACGATCAAACATGTTACGTTGGTGTGCGCAATTAGATACTGTTCTAGCCATGTAACCGAAAGGCGGTCCAACTGCAACCCGGTAGATGAGAGTCAAACCACTCGGTCTGGCACACTAATCACATACGTGGTTGGTAGGCTAGAGGTAGGAAATCAGCCTAGGAAGCGACCACAAATTGATTTGGCGACAGACCTCGTCAAGCAGCAAAAGATCAGCATTGTACAGCATAGCTCTGGCCAGTTCGAGCTTCATTTTCCAGCCCCCAGATAGGCCACCGACGACCTCGGTTTGTCGCGAGCTGTCAAAACCGACTTCCCGGAGCTGCTCCTGGATCTTATCCCGCGGGATGTGCGCTAGGCCCTTATCTATGCGACGCAAATAAATCGATAGGACTGCTCTCCGGGCCGAATAGGCAGGGCTCACCTGACGCGATGAAGTCGATCACGGACAACGAGGTGTCTTCACCTTGGAGTGAGTGTTCGACCATGACGCAGCGTAATTGATCCTGGGGTGGAAAATTCTCTACTTTTCCGTCCCGCAATTGACGCATAAGCGTTGACTTCCCAGACCCGTTCGCGCCAAGGATACCGTAGCGTCGTCCGCGGTAGAGCTTGAGGTTTGTGTGCGATAGAAGGAGGAGGGCTCCATAAGCAAGGGAGAAGACGGTGTCGCAGAGGAGCTCGCCATCCTCCAAGTCCGCATCGTTAGCGTGAGCATGCTTCGCCTGAAACGGTGGCACAGTGAGCGTCGGGGATAAGGCCCACGAAAAAGACAGACTCTTTCGATAGCGTAGAAGTGTTTGCAAACCAGCTCAGCAAACGCTGTGCCACCATCCCTACCATTCGGCAGCCAATGGGCCACGTAGACACCTACACGACCACGCCAAACGTTCTTGTCGGAGTATCTTTTTTTGTAAACGAGGTCTGCGACAAGGAACGCCGTGAAATCGAGAACTATGGCCAAATAAGGGTCCTGAACAGAGAGCGAGCTGCCAGCCCTCTCCAGGAGGAGTTTGGTGAGAGCCTTCCGTGCTATGATGACTTCAGCGGTGACGTCCCGTGGAGGTAAGGCATCGACCCCTGATGATGCGCCAGCTTTCTGCAACGTGTTCAATGCGCCTTCTGCGAAAGCACGGACCTGCAATCGAGGTTAGTCGCCATGAGTCAAAGCCAACCTAAATAGGACGAACTTCGGGAAATGCGGCACCCTCCGCGATCTTATTCACACCGATCACCAAGGGACCAAGATAGGTCGCAGCCACGACTGGATCGCGGACCAACTTGACTAAGTTATCAATGACGACCACAGCCCGCCTCTGAACTTCCATGCTTCGATCGTTCAGTGCACGTGTGAGAAGAGGAACGAGGACAGCAAGGGCAGGTGCGGTGACTTCGGCTACGAAGGTCGTATTGGACAGGGACTTGATGCAGAGCGGGACAGACGTTGGATCGGACATGCATTTGACGAGTATTGGGATGTGCGGTGCCAAATCCGCATTAGCCAGAGTTGTGCACAATGCAGTCGCACACTTGACAGCTGCAGAAGTAACCTTTCGGCAATTCTATTTAGCGGACATTCGATTGGATGATCGGCGTGCGGCGCACCTCGTTTTTCGTGTCATGCATAGCTGCGGTGACGGGGGGCAGGATTGCAGCAAGCTCGGTGGCAACAGCTTCTTCGGCGCCACTGACGAAGGTTCGCATCGCATCAAGCGCAGCTGCCTTCGTTCGCCACTTCCCATTCTCTATGACACCTTCTAATGTTTTAAAGACTAAGCGGGTTGACTCGGGTGGGAATAGCTTCAGGATGGCTTTTGTTGCTGCAGCGGCGGCCTGGCGGACAACCTCGCCTTTATCCATGTAGAGATCGAATATAGTCGGGAGAGAGGACATGAGGATAGGCGCAACGGGAGGGCCGAGAACAGCAGCAAAGGACTGGAACGCTATGGCTGCAGATTCACGTTCATAACCAGACGTTTTGTTGGTAGCAAATCTGTGCATCGTCTCGATGACTTTTCCATGGCTAGAGAAGAACTTTATGGGACAATCGACACAAACAAAGTATTTCCACTAACTGGAAGGATGAGAAGCCCTGCTTGGAAATTTCTTGAGCTAGTTTATCGGCAGCTGCTTTCGCATCTAGGTGACGGGTAGAATCAATCTATCATGCAGATTTGCTTGGGTGCGTACCAGGTGCGGTAGGCGCAGCTCGAAGAGACTCAAAGAGTGGAATAAACAGAGAATTGTCCATTCGATTTGTCTATATGCGTGATGTGAAATAGCACGGGACGGGGACAGAGAGGACCAATAGACGTAGTTCGAGGGATTGAAGGCTGTGGGCAAGCGGCTACTAGTACCGTGACAGTACCCTTGGCCCAGATTGACGCGTTGACGCTGGTTGTGCAGTTGGCGCCTCTATCTAGCGCTGCGTGTATTCGACTCTAGACGACGAGATGGCTGGATTTCGTCGCAGAGAAGGATTTGGACCAGATGCGATGATTGTCCCAAAATGTTTTTTAATAAATATAAATATATTATTTCTTGTTACAGTGATTTAGGATAAATCACGTGTAACATATAATGGAGCCCTCCTAGTTTCTTCAAACTGCATTGGCTCTGCATGACCACTTGTGATACTGTCACAAATACGGACAATTCACCTTCGTACTTTCTATTCCCTACTCAATCTAAAAAGTCTCGCGTTGTTGCAGTCGTTTTCTTCCTCCTCTTTGGCTGTCTTGCGGTTGCGTCATTGTACAAATTAGGACCGTGGACCGTGCCGGCCGTCCAGATTGCCTCATCACAAAGCTTATCTGTTTCTACACCCTTGCAGACCGGGACCAAAGAACCTGCTATCGTCGACAACGAAACTGTAACAGAGACAACAACAGAAGTGGCGATGCCACCTGGGAAGTATAGCGTTGGATAGTGGGTTCGCGAATCTATCTTCTATGATAATTAATGAAATACACCAACTCTAGCTTTGTGAATTGGTCAGTTGCACGATCGCGTTTAATCCCCGTATCAGCTGTCAACTTCCTAACGCAGGGGTATCTACGGGCGCAAGTTTCCGCCTTCTTCGATACCAGCTCAAGACCTCACGTATGTCATCGTCAGACCCTCATTGTCCTAGTAACGACGAAAATTAAACGCACATACAGTCACATACTTTACGCCTTCGCAAATATCCGACCTAACACCGGCGAGGTTTTCCTTTCCGACCTCTGGGCGGACCAAGATATTCACTATCCGGGTGATTCATGGTCAGATTCGGGAACGAATCTCTATGGTAACTTCAAGGCGATATACGAGCTGAAGAAGCGACACCGTCATCTCAAGCTTCTGCTTTCTATCGGTGGTTGGACCTACTCGCCGTCCTTCCACCCGGTGGTTGTTTCACCGGCACACCGTGCCGAGTTCGTCAGATCAGCTGTATCGCTTGTAGAGGATTACGGCTTGGATGGCCTGGACGTGGACTACGAGTATCCACAGAATGATGCGCAAGCGAGGGGATACGTGGAACTACTACGCGAGTTGAGGGCGGCGCTGGACGAACACGCACGCCGCAAGTATGCGGACTACCACTTCTTGTTGACCGTGAGCGCCATTATTACAAGGCGAAAGTGCCACCTCACTAAGGTTTAACAGATAGCAGCACCGTGTGGACCAGACAACTACCAAAAACTACATATCCGAGAGATGGTCCCATTGCTCGACTTTTGGAACCTCATGTCTTACGACTTCTGTTCGTATTTGCTGCTTCTCTTCTTCTATTCCGTGGTTAACGGTCGAGGCAGCCGGTTCTTGGGACAAAGTAGCCAATCACCAGGCCAACCTGTTTGGGGGTCCAATCAGCGCCTCGCAGGCGGTCCGGTGGTACATCTCTCATGGTGTTCCACGACACCGGGTCATACTGGGTGTGCCACTGTATGGCCGCTCTTTCCTCAGCACGGGCGGACCGGGCACACCTTTTTCGGGTCTTGGTCAGGGGAGCTGGGAATCGGGCGTCTATGACTACCGTGCTCTCCCACTCCCAGGGTCATATATTCTCCGTGACGAGGGAGTGACGGCAAGTTGGACTTACGACTACGGGCGCAAGGAGATGATTAGCTTTGACGACGAAGTTGTCGGACGATGGAAAGGGGAGTATATTTCACGAGAAGGCTTGGGAGGCAGTATGTTTTGGGAGCTAAGCGGTGACAAAGGCGGAGCACCAAGAGAAGGCATGGAAGGTGGTCATGGGAAGGAGGGACAACCCGGGAGGAGTCTCGTACGGGTGGTGAAGGATGCGATGGGAGAGCTCGACACACAGCCCAACTGGCTGCAGTATGAAGGAAGCAAGTTCGAGAATTTGAGAAACGGGATGTAAACCTACAAGTACCAATTCAGAGTGCTACGCAAGGGGCTTGGCAAGCTTGCCTCTAGCGAACCAGTTGCGTATGACCTCTCGTTTGCGATAAGAGTTCGTACCTACAGGATACATCTCCCGAATTGACACGCGGGTGAAACAGGACACGCTCAAAGACCAATACAGCATATGACCTAAAACAACTACGGAAAGACTCATTCTAGAGTCATGCCAATACCGACCAGCCCTACCCAGCCGGATAAATTCCCTTCTGCTAGACGACCGACAAGAAAATGTACCGTGGTACCATTGGCACGCGGACCGCTATTCACACAGAAGTGAAATTTGTCGCGTAGTTTGGCCAAGAGGACAGACAGCTTGGTGAACTCGTTCAAGTCTAGGAGCTTGAAAGACAGTGGGAGTGACGTAGACGGCTGCAATTGACCGGGGGTTATCTGCCAAGAGGTGAGCATTGAGCAATGAGGCGAAATGGGGCCGACGACGCGCCCGTCGAGTAGAGTCATATAAATTCAACGCGCGAAGGACATTGGCTTCGTGTCCTTCGCCATAAGGTCCGTTTCCGAGCCAGAAACAGATGTCCCCGAATTCATCTGTGTCGCTTCCCTGCCCCACGAGTACGCTTCCACATGAATTCTCATTTGCTGTACTATTGGCAACCGATACGAGGTCCCGAAGATACACCCGGACTTCTGGTGGGGGTACCGAGATGAGGGACGCAACTTTGATGAGGGAAGAGTTACGGTAAAGATGGGCAAGCGTTGCTTTTTGATAAGTATTTTCTGGGTCATAATAGAATGCAGAAGCAAGGTTCGTTCTACCAGACATGGCGTGGTTTTGGTTTTTGTCAGTAGTGAACCCTATGACATCATTACGTATATACATATATATATCAGACAACATCACATGATATTCACGTGACATGCTTGGGAATGCCCCGTGCACGCGCGATAACTGTCTGACTGAACCTCCGCTCTGAACAAGATGTTAAGGTCTATGGGAAGGAAAGGAGTGGCCGACAGGTGCAGTCATCACTATCCAGCAGAAAGGAAACAACTTATTCTTTCCTTTTCGCAGGTGTCAGCTTTCCCGCAGTCATCGTGCCTTGATGGTCCGAACTGTACGTGGCACGTCCGCTACACTCACATCACCGATCAGCACCCTTCGCCTGTACCGGAGGTCTATCTACCAGCATCCTTGTTTCCTGTCCACACGTTTTATTTCCACACCTTCAACCTCAAAGACCTCCAAAGATGAACCCAGCGCTCACACGATCCCATCTGCGCCTCATAAAACCAAAGTTGAACTGAGACCTGGTCCCATCAAACCCCTAACAACACCTTCTGGCTCACACCCCGCAAGAGCGAAGCAAGCACCAACCACAAACGCATCTTCGCTTCAACCCACCTCACCCACCATAGCTCGGTCCGAGACTATAGTTGAGACAGTGAAGGAAGACTTCAAACAAGCATATATTCATGGGGTCCTCGCACGCCCACCTCCAGATGCGGGTAAAATTGCGACACTTTGGCACCAGGCCAAGCAACTCTTTGTGCGTAGAGCCAGTTGAGCACTGTGTTGGCACTAATCACCATCACATCAGAAATTCTATTTTAGAGGTCTCAAGATGGTCATTACACACCGTCAGCAGGCCAATGAGATCCTAGCACGGGTGAAAGCAGGAGGAGAACCGCTGTCTCGTTGGGAATCTCGGTTCATTCAAACAAATAAGAGTGACCTCGCGAGGTAGTCTCTTCCGCTCCCTTCTTCCACCTAAAAATCTCATTCCTGCGATTTAGACTTGTGCCATTCATCGCGATTGTCCTTATTCTCGAGGAAGTCATTCCGCTCATAGTGCTGTACGCACCTGGCATGCTCCCGTCGACATGTGTTTTGACTTCTCAGCGCGAACGGATTGAAGCGAAACGCCGTGAGAAACAGCGCGCGTTTACTGAGACTATGCGCGAAGTCTTCTTGGACGTACGCAAGGCAGGTCCAGCGGTTTTGACCTCATCACTGCCAAGCAATATTTCTGGCATGGCCCTTTGCGGGAAAGTTCACGTTTGCTTATAATTGGGATAGATGCTGAATATTCACTCCAGTCTTCTCTCGTTGTCGACGTGGGGTCCCAGTTTCCGCCGCAGGAGCAGGATCGAGCGCCACTTGCAGTCTATAGTCGCCGACGACGCGCTTCTGGTAAAGGAGGGCATGGGTGATCGGTTGACGCATCCCGAGCTGCTCGAGGCGCTCGAGGAGCGTGGCATGTAGGTCCTCCCGGGGTGCTTCGCTGGTTGATGTTAAATATCCCTTTCTAGCGTGACTGACGGCCTTAATACAACCGCGCTTAAGGCCCGTCTGCGTTGGTGGCTCACCACAGTAGACACGACCGACGAAGGTAGTCCTATTAGCAGGCGCATTGGTCTCGCGGCCCGTAGTGCCTTAGGACAGTTCTAGGTTTGTCTGCTCTGTCTGTATGCAACCTTCCTTGCATGAGGGCCGCGCTTATAGAGGGGATTTGAACTGAGACCGGGCTTTCTGGGCTATTACTGCACATATATTGTAGAGGTGTGGATAGCACCATATCTGCGATCCTATAATGCCAGCACCTATCATTCGATACTTGATACATCGTGTGAACTGCTCTAGCTGGGCACCACTAGCCACGCAGGCGGCGGCTTATGGAAGCTCAATGGTGCATGAGAACGTACATGTCAAGAATAAGTCAACGGCGGCTCTTCACATACGCCAGTACATGCCAGTTCCTACGGTCCCAAGGCGCCAACATGACACTCTTATGCGCCATACTCCACGCTTCTTTCAGACTCTCCTCGTCCTCGGAGAGGGCTTTGGCCACGGCGCGCAGCCCAATTGACTGACGTAAATCGGCGATGTCGCTGTCACGCCCTTGGGAAATAACGGCTCGCGCGACGGCTGGCTCGTCGGTCTGAAGCAGCAGGGTTGCCAGTTCGCGTCTGGCGTTTTCACGTGCGGGTTCCGCGTGTACGGCCCTCTGGGCTTCGCTCAGCGCCGCTGTGGTGTTGCCCTGGTGAAGACACGATCAGAAAACGCCCAACGTCGGGAAGAATGGAAGTCAGTCACCTGGCCCAAATGGTGCTGCCTCAGAATGTACGAGAAGTCGCGCCTAGGATCACGCCGGTGGCGGAGGTCGAGGGGAAGGGATATCAGCTCAGATAAGGCGGCGTCGATCAGGCTATCGTCGTCAGTGAGGATGCCCATCCCGGCGAGCGCGTTGATCGCCATCAAGTTCTCCGGGTCCTGTGTGATGCTTCCGTCCGCGGCCGATCAGTAAGTCGCCGTTGTGTGAGACGACAGAAAAATGCGTGATGGCGCACCAGTCTAGGAGCTGCGACTTTGCGGCTTCCCTGCCCTCCTGCGTTCCGGTAGCCCACAGCGTTTGCGATAGCAGCACCGTGACGTGCCCACGCATATGCAAATCATCGCCCGCGACGACGAGCGCCTCTTCGAAATTCTGGATGGCTATGTCCAGGACGCCAAGCTTGAAGTTCGCAAGACCGGACCCAAAGAGACATTGCGACTGCAGCACCCTATCTTCTCCCCCTTCGGGTAAAAGCCCAAGTGCACTCTGGAATGAGCTGAGGGCACTCTCGTAATCCTGCACAGCAAGGCGCAGCCGTGCGACGGTTGTGTTGGCTATTATAAACTGCCGCTCGATGGCCGGGTCTTCGGTTTCCTCGTATGCGGCCTCTAGCACGCGGATGGCACGATCTGTGTGCTCGATAGCGAGCTCGACAAGGCCGATGCGCTCACAGACGAGCCCAAACAGATGTAGAGCGGACGCGTCGTCTGGGCGCTGTTTGAGATATCTGCCGAGAGCGAAAAACGCCGGGAAGAGGTCGTTGGGAGATGTGTGGCGGCCATGGCCAGCGCTAAGGAAATGGTTGAATTCGCGTTTCGAGAACTCGACGTCAGCCTCAGGCTTAGAATACCAATTAGAATACCAATTAGCAATAGCACGACGCAGATAAGTCGGCTGACTCACCCCGTCAGCTGACAAACCCACAGCATGCTCGAACAGCATGCGCGAGTCTGCGTGATGTCCATTCCGCGTGGCGACCAAGGCCTGACCGACCCACGCCATAGTGTGATCTGGATCTAAAGTTTGTGCCTTCAGGAACGCTTCGTTGGAGAGTTCAAAATCGTCATGGTAGAAGCAGAGGAAGCCAAAGCTTGTCCAAACGTCAACATTCTATACACGAGGGTGAATCAACCCCATCTGAGTAATAAGGATGAGATGTCACCTTGGGATCGATTTCTAGCGCCCGAATGTATGCGTGCTGGGCTGCTTTGGGTTGGGACACGAGATTCATGTCGCCTAATGCGCGCCAGTAATTGTCTTCACTTGGCTGTGCGCGAATAGCTTCTTTGATCGATGCGAGTGCCTGCTGTAGCACCTTGTCCCGTTGCTCACCCTCTGGAATAGCCCTCTTGGCCAGGTTGAAGAGCGCAAGGCCAAAATCGAACCAGGCGCCGCCCGTTACAGCAGCTCCTAGAAGACCGAGTGAAATACGATGACTATACGCTGTAACGGCAACCTTCAGGGCATCTGTGCCCGTTAGGCGATCGTCGGAGAGTTTGATTGGCAATTCAACGCTTCCCGCGAGTCTATCCCCAGGATCCGAAGTCAAGAGGCTACACGCTTGCGAAAGAATGGCTCTGACAGCGGCTTCATCTGTGAAAGAAGAGGTGCGCGAGAGGTGCCAGATAGCATCTGCGATGATCTTCCACGCGAAGGTATGGAACGCCGAGTTGGTGTTCAAGAACTGGTACGAGGCCCGTAGAGCGGCCACGAAGGAATCTTGCGCACGAGATAAAAACCCAGTAGAGAGCTCAGAGAGGCCCAGATCGATGTATGCTCGCGCCAAAGACGTCAGAACGACAGGCTCATTCAGTTGAACTTGTGAAACGGAGTGAAAGGATGCGATTGCCTCTTGAAACCGCTGCGTCTGACGGTGAACATCTCCAATCAAGTAAGTGCACACCCAATCCTCTGGTTGTAACTCCTGAGCTCGGTGAAGTGCCTTGAAGGCAGCGACATGTCGGCCAGCTTTAGAGTATGCTTCTCCCAGGCGGACCCACGACAGTTGGTCCTCGACGTCGGCGCGCAGCGCCACCTGAAAAGCCTGAATCGCTGAGGGATAGTTGCCTCGGCTCTACTCTGTCCATTAGTTCAAAATAAAGGCATTGTCGACGATAAACTTGCCAGGTGAACTACGCCAGAGGCTTTCCATGCCCAGGCGTTGACCGGTAAATATCGCCCAGCAATGACCTCCTGGGAGTCTTCAAATCCGCCTTCGCCCTCGATAGTTCGATTCGCCACAACCTCAACGAGGTCCCACTCTCGTTCCTCCGCAAAACCTTCGGCGAGCCGTCTAGCCGCATCGCCCTCCCTCGCATCGAGCTCGAAAGCCTTCTGAAAGCACTTCGACGCTCGAATAGGATCGGGAGGATTTGCGGCTTCTGAGTAATAGACCCCTAGTGAGGTGAAAGCCGGAGCGAAGGATGAAGAGTGCTTGAGAGACCTGATGAAGAGCTGATATGCCTCCCCCCAATTGTCGGCTGTAAATCATCAGAAATGTAGCCTGGCTGGGTGGTGACAAATCACTTACCTCCCATTTCCCAATAAGCCCTACCTAAACGCCAGCAGCTCCGCGACTTATCCTCGTCGCTATCCTCTTTATTATCTAATAGTTCAATGACTTCCCTTAACTTGGCGATCGCTTTGTCGAAGTAATTGAGTTGTACTTCACACCAGGCTTGTTCTTCTTGTGCACGTATTCTCTCACGCCTTCCCTCTGGCAGAATACCGCAGATCCGAGAAAAGCAGGATGCTGCTTCAAGCCATTTTCCGGCATACTGGAAGACGAAGCCGCGACCCATAAGACAATCCACATTGTTCGGGTCCTGGGTGAGTACATCTTCTAATATGCGTACAGCTCGGGTGTGATGTTTGGGAGGATAGAGATGAACGAGAGACGTTGACAAGGCGACGTTAAACGCTTTTCGAACACTGAGTGATCATTAGCTACGTCCTTCAGCTGCAAGGTGACATACAGGGTCAGGTCAGAACCAGTGTTGTTCCGATACCTGTTGACCAGTTCTAAACCTGCTTCGGATACAGAAATAGTAGCTTGATAGTCCTGATCTAGAATATACACTTCGGACATCACTCTCCGGGCGATAATTGATGATTCTAATGCTGACGCGGTTTCCTGCTCGTGAAGTCTGGTAAAGTGTAAGCGGTATGTGAACGAAGTGAAAACGAACCGAGATAACACTGAACACATCATCCAAGGGGCCCGGACGGGTAGTTGTCGTCACATCATCATCCGAGAGGGGAACACCTAGATAGACGAGATAGGCCCGGACGAGTCTAGTGAGCGCTTCGTGGGGAAACAACTCTAAATAGTGACGGAGGGTATCAAAGCCATATCCCTCTGGGCGATTGAGTAGATGAAGCAAAACTCGGAAGAGAGACCACAGTACCGATGGTTTCGGAGTCTTGTCCATCTATGAAGGTTGACCACGCTAACTCGTCCGGTACACGCAGTAAAACTGCGCCACTGACCAACTTCTCAACTTCCATTGCGAGATTTCGTTTCCTGGGGTCGTGAAGTGGCAGAGAAAAAAGGTGCTCCCGCACGTGGCGAAGTTGTTTTGACTCTGTCAGCCGGCGAAGCTCATCGGAAGTATTAGAGTGGTTGAGAATTTCATCATAAAGGTGGGGCAACTGACTGTGGTCAGCGAGTATTTTATCAAAACTAGTGAACACACCTTAGAGCAACCGTAAACTTCTTTCGTAACCTCGTTTTCGACATCCCGTAGACTGCCGGCATTCAGCCGTGTCCGACGCCTTGCTACCTCACTCTCGAAAGTCTTCTTCTCGTCTGCTTCAGTAAGAGAGACAACCTGTTCTAGTGTGGGAAGCGAATTGTGTATTGCGACTTGGCTGGGGAATATTGTTGCAGACGTTGGACTTGTGAAGTCCGGAACAGGAAGAGTAGACAGCGTTGAGTAGAGTGGCGAATCTGGAAGGTATAGTGATAGTGCATCTGATAGCTGCAATCAAACATGAGCTGCGCCAATGGATGGGTGTTGAGTAACATGCTTGGGAACCCGATCCATGCTCTCTTCGCAGGTCAACTAGCTTTTGAATCGTCTCAGCGCACTTGGCAGCATCCCCACTGGTGCCAGGGTCGAAGTGTCAGAGAAGCTTATTTCGGCCAAACCAACAAAGCTCACGAATTTCCAAATAACGCGGCGAGTTCTGCGAGTACGTTGGCGTATTCGCTCCACTTTTGGCCACGTTCATATGCCTTGCTCAGTCCCTGAACACGCATTTATCAACTGTAGACCCAAGGGAAAGAAAGGCGACTATACCTGCCATCCGAGCGGTTGCTGTGGGTTCAGTTCGATGGCGGATTGGAACGTCTTTAACGATGTGAAAACATCGTCGGGTTCAGATCGAAGAAGGACGAGAGGACACAGTTACTTGCTCGCTTTGGTCGATTCGACCAAGCTCTAGTGAAGACAGGCCGTAAAATACTTTGCTGCAGACACAGACTATCTAAGCGGGCTAGTGATCGCGGCACGCTATGAGACGTACGCATGATAGTTGTCTGGCTCATACTCTAGGATTTGCAGGCTAGTGTCGTGAGCAGACTGATAATCCTTTTTGTTAAGCGCATCTCTGGCGGCCTTTAGCTTGCCTTTGAGGAGAGCAGACGACATGACTGGGACAGAGTCGACCAACGTTAATCAAATTGGTTGCCGGTTGTCGGACGAATGCCGAGCCGAAACCGAGGGTGCTCCGTCGTTACCCTTGTACAGTACTGTAACCCATTTTCATTTTCCTATACCCGCTTCTGATTCTGTACGGAGACGGGCCAGGCGGCACACTCTCCGCGATTATTTTTACCGTCTTAGCAATTGCACTGCACTGGGCCTACACTGATCCAGGTATCGTCGATGCTATCCACCCTGTCCACTGCGGATGTTCTTGCCAAGTCCGATGACACCACTTCATTCCGAACGGGGGAAACGATGCGGGTCTGGTCAACGCCATTTGCCGAGTTGGATCTCGAAAAGAAGCTGGCCATTCAGGTAATGGGCTGCTCCACGTACCATCAACCCCAGCTCAATGGTTGAACATATCTTTAGTTGATGCACCTAGCTTCTCAATTCCATGGTAGCGATTATAGCTGTGCTAAATTCGGTGCCGGAGGCAAGCCTTATTTGCACTTTTTTTTAGCCATTGGTTTGCCTAACACCCGGCCCAGGCTCTGCCATCACGTACATCCCGCTATCTATTAACCTACCTGATCACTTTAGACAACTTAAAGAACGCCAGGCGTTGTATGCAAATACTGAAGCCTGGTGGCTGTGTGACCCAGAATCCCAAACGACCGGATTCACACCACCACTGCATTCACATCCGTCACACCCTGTCACTTTCGTCCAGGCATCGCCTAACCTACAGCATGAGCTGCAGTCCGCCATAGATACTCCCTTGATTCCGTCTGCGTGGTTGTGTGGGGAGCTTCCTCTCCCCAAGACGTCTGATACCCATCCGATTAGGTGAGTATCATTCCCTTCCTTTTGTTGTCTGAAGATCTTTCTTAACCCCTTCCAGTGTCTCGGCTGTAATACCACAGGACCTTCTGTCCTCGATATCTCTACACATCTCTCTTGCTGACTCTTCATCGCCAACCATCTTCAACGTCCACCCTGCCTTCTCTTTGCATCGTCTGACTTCTTCACCCGCTTCCTTACTTACCTCGCCGTCCGGTTTGTCTGGTCTTACCTACTCTGATCGACCGATTTCGTCAGTCCGTCCTGTCGGCAAAGCTCCCTTGCCCCTTTCCGCTGCGTCGTCCCGGACGCATCTGCAAATATGGAGTCGCGTCTCCATGAAGAGTGCGCTTCAGTCTGCCCTCGCCTCCAACATCCATCATCCTGTTCAACCTTCCGTTTCGATACCAAGTGACTCTGCGGCACCACGCTTACCCCCCTTAGCATTCGGCGGTATTGATCTTATAGGCGAAATATTCAGCACTTCGCATTTCGATCTGGACGTAAATGGGTCTCCAATCGCCGGGCCCCAAGTGCGGCATGACCGTACTCATTCTGTCCCGTCTGCTACCTCGCAGGGTGTCTCTGCCGGCTCGCCCTTCGGAATCCATTATCTACAAAACAAGCGTCCTCACCCGACGTAAGTCGAGAATGGGCCATATATCAGATTGCTAAATAACTGCGTTCTATACAGTTCCACCTTCCATTCTACTCATGGAATCGCACGCCGTCCAAAACTTGCGCATCTTAGCTCACGACTGGTCGCGCACCCGGCCACCTCAAGTGATTCACCACAACCTACATCTCCTGCCCTCGGTAACTTGTATTTGTCATCGTGTCCAGGTAAAAAAGGTAGCGCCACACATCCCTGCCGCCTTTTGATGTCGGTCTTACTGACATTGCGGTGGCGAAAGTGCGCCTTACTGGGCCCGTGCGCGGTCGCGGTGCTGTTTGTCGCGACCTCGAACAGGACCTACGAAGAATCAAAGCATTGGGCGTTGGATGCATCGTCTGGTGCGTTCATAGTCTTGCCTACCCCTCGAACCTAAAGCTGACAGATGTACAGCTGTCTCGACGACGAAGAATTAAGCTTCCTCGGCGCACCTTGGCCGGAGTATTCCCAAGCCGCACGGGAACTAGGGCTCGACATTCTACGGTAGGTGCTTCAGTTCATTGGGTCAGACTCATTTCTAAATTAACACACCCATCAGCATTCCAATACCAGAAGGGCTGGCTCCTGCTTCGCTAGAGCTATTTGATACACACCTTACACGACTTATTTCTGTTTACACGCTTTCCGGAGTTCCGGTTCTCGCACACTGTCGCGGGGGTGTCGGGCGTGCGGGGTTGGTGGCCTGTAGCTGGATGCTGAAACTCGGGTTATGCGGTTGGGTGCCAATGAGTGACAATTCCAACGTAGGAGATGGGGGACAGGTGCGTCGAGACACGCTCGAGCAGGTGGAGAAGGTAATTGGGGTTGTACGGCGGCGACGTAGCCTAAAGGCGATTGAGACATACGAACAGGTGAAATTTCTTGTCGGATACGTGGATTATCTTCGTGGCACACACAGATAGAAAATTATTGCGTAATATGATGGATTGAATTGTTACGGACTTTAATGGCGGGTAACTACAGTAATATTAATAAAAATTAATTATTGTTCAAGCATCCCGTTGTTGTCATTTCTCTCGACGTCCCGTCGTTCGCTACCATCAGACTGTTCGTTCTTTCTCAATATCCTCCCTCGCTTAAGCCTTGACTGGCCAGCGTTCTGTCATTCCTCCCTTCGTTCCTTTCCTCCAGTATGACCGTGGGTTTCCGCCACGATGACGTCCCAATCCCTACCACCTCCCAGAGACAAGGCCCTTCTGGCACGATGCGCAGAGCAAAGACTCTCACCCGCCCAGAACGCGGCGTAGCCCCTCCACCCCTCATCAATCCTCAGCCAGTTTTACACATAGCTCCCACCTCCTCTGAATCATCATCATTTTCCGACTTCGATGCCTGGGTTATCTTTACCCGCGTAGTCACGTTTTGGGCACCTTCAGTCCTCTTGAGCTCCATTGGAGGCCTCAAAGACAAGGCGGTACAGCAAGCCTGGAGGGAGAAGATGGCTCTGTGTTTTATTATTTCTGTTCTCTGTGGCGGCGTGGGCTTCGCAACCGTCGGCCTGCAGAGGGTCCTTTGTCCCGCAAGAACCCTAGAGACTGAGCGGTTTATCAGTCTTGGTACTACGCCAGGTACTCTCGGCATCCGGGGATTTATGTTCAATGTGTCCCAGTCCAAATCCTCAGATTCTAGTGTCAACTTCCTCAACCTGGCAAAGCAGCTCCCCGGTCAAGACATCACGACATTATTCACTCGCGATGCCGCCGACTTCTCCCGTTGCAACGGTCTCCCCTACCGCATTGCTCTTGACCCCCCTTGCAACACAGCTACTCCTTGTCCCCTCGGAGCGCTCAACTCTACCGCCACCTTCAAGGACGCCCAACTGGTGAACATCACTCGACCTGTTGGCTACGACTGGGGCCAGGTCTCTACACTCGCTAATTACATTGTTCTGGACGGACAGGTCCTCAATCTTAACCCATACATCAAGTTACACCCCAACCCGATTCCGGGTGATGCCGTCGACACTACTCTTCGCACCCTCCTCGCAGCACCTGGTTCTAGCGGTCGCGATGGAACGCGCCTCTTCGTAAACAGAGCCGATATGCGCAAAGCCATACCCTGTATGCTCCAGCGCTACACCGCAGGAAGCATCGATAAAATTACTCCAGGATGCTTTGTTTCTCAGCTTATCCTTTACGCCGGGTTGATTGTCGTTATGTCACTTGTCCTCGTTCGCTTTGTAATGGCCTGCGTTTTCAATTGGTTCCTCTCTGCTCGCCTCGCCGGTAATCCTGATGACTCGACACTCAACCGTCCCGCAATCAGTCCTGCTGTTCTCCCCGAGGGTGCCAATGTCTCTGTTGACAATAAGAACGGAACGGCACCATGGGCAGGACCAGATGGGACGAAAAAACTAGCCAAGGCAACGAAGTCCCCGCGGTCATTCCAGTCATCTTCGACTGCGACATTAACGAATCCAAGTACGAGTGATAGCGCTGCACCCATCATGAGCTTGGCTCAAATTGGTGCCGAGCTATTTGCGGTGTGCTTGGTTACATGTTACTCGGAAGGAGAAGAATCCCTCCGGACAACATTGGACTCCATCTCTGTGACCACTTACAGCGACCAACGGAAGCTGTTGTTCGTCGTAGCGGACGGTATGATCACTGGTGCTGGCGAGAAGAGGAGTACCCCAGATATCTGTGTCGGGCTGCTGGACGCCGACCCAAGATTCGGGAACCCTACACCAATGAGCTACATTGCAGTAGGGTCCGGCTCGAAGCGAGAGAACAGGGCGATGGTCTATGCTGGTCATTACAGTTTGTGTCCATTCTTCCTTATTGTGCTGGCGTGTCTGGACTGAAATCCGGCACGTAGCCGTCGCTGGTCGCAGGACACCGACTGTCATTATTGTCAAGTGTGGTACCGAACAGGAAGCCGCAACAGACAAGAAACCTGGCAATCGTGGCAAGCGGGATAGCCAACTCATTCTTATGAATTTCTTTTCTCGTGTTACGTATAACGACAGGATGACACCCCTGGATTTTGACCTCTTCCGTAAAATCCACGTGTTGATGGGTGTCACGCCCGATTTCTTCGAAGTATGCCTCATGGTAAGTAATTTGACAGTCTCTCGACTCGGAAAGCCTCTGACATCATTCGTCTTGGAAGGTTGACGCAGACACGAAGGTCTTCCCAGATTCCCTTAGAGCACTTGTCAACTGCATGCATCATGACCAGATGATCATGGGGGTGTGCGGAGAGACGCGTATAGCTAACAAGCGGCAATCATGGGTCACGGCCATTCAGGTGTTCGAATATTTCATATCCCATCACATGGCCAAAGCGTTTGAGTCCGTATTCGGCGGTGTCTCGTGTCTCCCTGGGTGCTTCTCCATGTTCCGCCTCAAAGCCCGCAAGTCCTCTGGAGACGACTGGGTCCCACTGATCATTAAACCCGAGATCGTCAAAGAGTACAGCCAAAGCGAAGTCACCACCTTACATCAGAAGAATCTGCTACTCCTCGGCGAAGATCGCTTTCTCACAACATGCCTTATTCGCACGTTCCCTAACCGCAAGATGATGTTCCTTCCACAAGCAAAATGTCGCACTGTGGCCCCAGATACATTTTCTGTCCTCCTTTCTCAACGCCGCCGCTGGATCAACTCTACGATCCACAACCTCATGGAACTTGTACTTGTGCGCAATCTTTGCGGGACGTTCTGCTTTAGCATGCAGTTCGTCGTATTCATGGATCTACTCGGAACGGTCGTTTTGCCTATCGCCATTGCGCTCACATATCTTCTCCTTGTCAGCGTGGCCTTATCACCGCCAAAAACATTCCCAGAGGCTATCCCTATTGTCCTGCTTGTCGGTGTGCTTGGTCTACCAGCTGTGCTTATCCTTATCACAACACGCAAAATCGTTTACGTCTTCTGGATGTTTATATATCTTGCCGCTCTGCCCATTTGGAATTTCGTTCTCCCGGTGTATGCTTTTTGGCACTTCGATGACTTCTCATGGGGAGAGACGAGGTATGACTGGGAAACGGTGCAGCGTATTTTATCCATGCTAATTTTATTGACAGAAAAGTCGAAGGCGAAAGCAAAGGAGAAGGTCACGGCGAGGGTAAGGGCCAGTTTGCAGGAAATTCTGTTCCGTTGCGACGTTGGGAAGACTGGGAGAGATCACGCCTCCGCAAGTTGAGACGGGAAGAGAGACGGCGCCGCGAGTTTGAACGTGCTCACCCATCAGGGTACATCATGGGAGACCAGGAATATCTCGGCGTCCGCTCCGAGGTCCACAGCACCTACGATGGCTCGGACACTGTATCTGTGACATCTTCAGAAGACCACTGGGGCCCGCAAATCGGCGAATATAACGAGAACAACACTCAATACCCACCACCCCCACCAGTTTTGCACCCAATTCCCAAGCATACACTCGACAGTGCTAAAACCATCGATGAGCGGGATCTCGAAGCTATGCTGGAATCGGGCTGGGATCCATCGCCAAATGCGTCGACGGATCACCTGCACCCCGCGCAACCATACCCATCTGGGGTGGCAGCACGCTTCCAACTGACAGACGGGCCTAGGGGTGGCCCGAGTTACTCAGCAGTGGGGCAAACTCCCTTTCATGTGACTTCCCCAATCTCACCTACCCGACCAACACAGGGGACGAGTTCTGCAGTTGGGCACGGTCAAGAATGGAAGACACATGTGAAGCGGCGGAGTGGGGGACAGCGAAATGACTATGGACCTTTAGGGCCGCTGGACCCAGGGGCGAAGTTCTAGGGACAAGCTGGCAGGTCAGCTTGCTTGTGTTTTATTAGGAAGATCCGTCACTTTATATCTTGCATTTGCACCTTACAGTTATACCCTCTGACTTTATATATCATCTGCACTGCATCTCCCGCACAACCGATCGCAGATATAATACGTACATCCGCATTTTATGCTTCACAGTTCTCACCGTGCTCTCACTTCTTGATAACGACTTCCCACTACGACTGCCCGCTGTCCCCCTTTGCAGCCGTATTCATTCTAGTTATCATTGCACTTGTCTATTGGTATATCACGACATAGAGCCCCTATCCTTCGCAGATGGACTGCAACCGAGGGTATAGGTTTGTACATAATTTTCAATAAACAACGTACTCTTGTCGAGTCGGCACAACTATTTTATCTGGGCTGTCGATCGCTGGGCCTACTGTAGATTTAGTCATCTCAATAGGATAACTTAAGTTCTTGTGGGCGTCAATCCTGCCAATTGCGCGTCGGTGCCGGCCGGGGCGCGAGAGACACTGGTGGCCACTGCGGTCGTCCCCAACCCAAGCACACCGGCGAGGAGGCACACTACTTCATACACTCTCTAATGGATACGACAGATGGTGGTGGAGAGTCGCTTAAATCAGGATCTGCCGTCGAAGACCGACAATCGGCCACCTCAAACGTACAATCGCAGATAGACGTGTTGACCGACCTCTCCAGGCGGCTGCAGGCACTGCGACAGTTTCCGGGTGGCCTCCTGCGCTCCGAACATGCCTCGGGGGAGAACCAAGTTCTCCAAGGACCACTCTCCTTGACACTGAAAGGCAATTTCAACAAGTATATTGAGGACCTCCGGACGCTCCGCGTTGCAGTGGTGGAAGAGAAGGTGCAAGAGGCGCTGCGAGAAGCGGAGGAAAGCGAGCGAAGAGATAGCAGTGGGATCAAGGACACCCGTGAAAAGGAAACGCAGAAACGGCAGTGCGTCTTTCTCCACTCATTATGATCACCCTTTCTCGTCTCCCTTGGCGCACGTTCACTTTGATGTGCCGTCCGCGGGAGTCGAGTATGTTGAATATTCCCTTCTTCCATGTCCAGGCGTTCACCATCCCCTGAGTCTCCAAGACCGTACCTCGCCTTCCAGCAGAAGGTCTCAAATCCATTTCCCCCACTCGCAGTCGATGAACTTCCGCTTACGCTTAGAGAGCTGCCGGCATACGTCCGGGAGTTCAATGCCGCGCATACAAAGATGTTGCTGCACATTTATGTGGTGTCCGGACGGGAGTCACGCAATGTTACCGTACCCGTCGTACTCCGGTTCCTTATTCCTGATGTATTGAGGGCGTTCATTACCCTCGGTCACGAAGAGGGATCTAATGGAGCCGTGTCCGTGACACCGGCGCTGATGGTGGAAAGCTTGACCGTGTTTGGGTCGAGGGAAGAGGCAAGTGCCTTTGATGACAGGGCGTTCATTTATTCACCGTGCCTCAGAAACCACCACACTCGCAGTCCGAATTTACCGTCTTCCAGAAGCTGTCTCAATGGGTTGTGCGCATGTTACAGTCGTCCCCACGCGTGCCCGTTCAGAGCTTCATGGTAAGCACAATACCACCGTAGCCTCGATCACCCGCAGTTGCTCACTAGTTTGATGCCCTCCTGATCCGCTTCGACGGGGACGTCGAAATAGGGCATGTTGGTGGCTTACGAGAGCCTTTTTATGGAGAAGTGCCCGCTCTGCCAACGCTTTTTGTCGGCCGAAGGATACTTACCTCCGGTCGCCCGTGTCAGGCGAGACGATGGGACTTGGGAACCGCGACATGCCACTTGTGTGCAAAACTAGACGCGTATGCTGTTGAAGCTACTAAAACAACAACTCTCCACTCTGGTGGGTGGACGTTTTACCTCACCAGAGTTCATCTTTGTGACCGACAACCCATAGCTTCCAGTAAGTATTTCGGTGGGCCTATCTTATCGGTCTATGCCACCCCGAACCCCTTTTTATTATTATTATTATTTTCAGCAATGATTTTCCTTCTTATCTCGGGAAAGTGGATTGTTCGATAGACGGCCAAAGTAGGCTAAAGTCCGATCCACTATGGGCCAAGCTGGTTGTTGACCAATGTTAGATTGAGATAGATTTTTGTCTGGATCTGAAGTCTCGATCCCGCCGGGATGCCGCCGACCACCGAGGACGACAAACTAACCGGCTTTAGTCTAAGGGGTCCACGTATTTGGCTCTTAGATCTGGTCTTGTCATTGTTGGACTTTGTCCCCTCCTTTTGGGTCTGCCTTTTGTAGGTTCGCGCGTAAAGATGAAGTTCCGATAAGCTAACCAACTAACCAACCTTAAGTTTCTTGGTACTTCAACTTGATTGTCTGTGGGGAGAATTGATCCAGGTGCACGTGCATTTTGGGAAAACCCTGTAAAGAGAGCGTTTCTCTGAGCAAATTGTCGACTGTGGCGAGTAAACCAGAAGGCACCTGATCGCTCGGAACAGCGGGGTTTCTAGTCCTTACAAGTTCCAGCCATGCACTATTCACCTCTAGATCCAGTGCACAAGATCTTAGACCTTCGTCCTTTTGCCTTTGCTCCCGCCCCATCCATTAAAGCGATTGAGTCCCTATAAGGTTCATGTCTTCCACCCCCCCCCTCTCCCACATTATTATCCCTCGAGAGTGAGACATCTGCGGTTCCACCCTTTCACCTCGGCCACCTACTCTAGGCCAAGCAGCCCGCCACTATCCCTAGACACCCCTACGCTAATCCCACCTTGACTCACTTGGGACGAATAGTGAATGCTCTAAAACTCGGTGAGGACGCTGTCGCTCCACCTTTGCCTAAATTACGACCACCTGCAAATCCATCAGCCGTTCTCGTAGTCTTCTAAATGTTCGCAAAAGCAATTAGGACGAATACCTCTGCCATTCCCTCGCAAATACCAGACAATGTCGCATGCCCCGTTTCATCCCGTCAGAGAATGCTCGAAGTCCTTAATTTCACTCCACAAGTGGGAAGGAGCGGTACTACAGTCGTCATCGAGACTTATATTTTTTCGCCCAAACGGGTCTCCATTCGTATTGTCATCGGCTCCAAAGCCATCTACACGTCGGTAGAAAACGTACAGGGCGTTAAAGATTTGTGGAGGTGCACGGGTTCTGTCCCAGAATTTGGAGCGCACAAGAACGCCTCGGACCGTACCGTCATTGTCTCCATCCAGGCACTCGATGGATGGCGAGTCATCGACTCGGTGTCTTTTGGGTACTTCACGTATTGGGATTATGGCAAGCTTTTAGTATTTCTCATTGGGCCCCGTCGTCCTGAGATAGTGTCTTAACAGGTCTCCCCCCGCCAATCAAGGCGGAGCCCAGCGAAGGCACGACACTTCTAGACGTCGAGCGGCCTCCTTCTGGCAATCGTACTTTGCTTGACCAAAGATCGCAGGAGACAGCCATTCGAATAACCCCCGCACACCATGTCGCTATGCCGGTGCCCTCCACGTTTCTCAGGCGACTTCCCCGCCGACGCCCCTCCTCCGATCAAGGTCCTTACGACAAAGTCCTCCTCAACTTCGAAGCGGAGCCGGCCGATCTCGGCAAAAATCTAAGTGGCGAGGAGAAACGACGCCGTCGGAGGCTAGTCAGGTTTTATTGCGAGCGGAACGGGAACACGATACACATATCCTTTCAACCCATCGGAGAAAATGATTACAAGGAAAGCCCGTTGCCCAGCGTCGTCATCTCCTGCATCTGGCGTGAGGATGTACGCGAGACATACTTCACGTCTTGCGACCTTATCAAGCTTCTTGAATACCTCGTCCAGGATCGCTTTCGCGCCGACGAAAGAAGTCGCGTGAGACGCAACATTGAACACCTCCGCCCCACCACCGTCTCCAAAACGAGGATGAGCAGGCTGTTCACCACGATCATGAACCTACCCCCACCCAAGCCACGCAAGATCGAGAAGGATGTCAAGGTCTTCAAGTGGGACCGTCTCGTGGAAAGTCTGAACAGTGCCATCTCAAAATACGTACGTCTAACTAACTATAACACCGCTTAAAGGCTGACCGGGGCTCGTAAAAACCCCACAGGAATGGGTCGCCATCCCGTCGCGGTCCAAAACCCCTAGCCCTCAACCGCCTGTACGACGATCCCCACTTGACAGTTTGGGAGGGCCTATGCATAATGTTTCCAATGTCTCCACTCAAGTTGCTAGACCGTATCACCTCACCGCCATACCCTCACCCGATAGCTCCGCCGTGGCAGACAGATCGAGTCAGTTTAACTTCATGCCGGCCATGCATATCAGTCCACCTTGGCCCCACTCTCAGGGCGTTATCGTCGGCCCCAATCCAGGAGCCGCCTCGCCGGCTGGCCAGGTCCACATGCCTGTAGCTGCTGGTGCTGACGATAGTGGCCCGGCTTACAGTCCAAGAGGAGGGACTTTCCTCGGGTTTGACCCGCTTGAGTTCTTGACTGCATGAGCTCGACGCTTACCACGATATCGTGTCCCAGTTTTTCTGACCCCCTTCGTTGCTATTACACCCTGTATGGTGTCTTTCGTTTTGTATCCTTAGTTTTTTTTTTGGCTCGACGGTCATACCTCGACGGATGTACGTCGGCTCACTCCTGGCATAGCTTATCCGGGTATTTTACCCCCGATACTCTTAACGAAAGTGTATGACTAGCACCCCTCTTCTTCGACCATTCAAGGAGTTGAACCCTACTGTAGCGATTTCCGTGCTTTATGCCTCCACAATGACAAATCACTTTTGCAGCACAGTGACTCGTAAGCTCAGAAACCAGGTCTAATAATAGCAATAACAGGCTCGGATGGAGTTATCGGATTGTTACGGCCTGTTGGTTTGAGTCCGAGTCGAGCCGCTGCACCTCTGGTACTATTTGTGCCAGGTCCTGGTCCTCAAGTTGACGTGTATACATACTAGTAGCACCTGGGTCTGTGTCGATGTAAAGAGACGTGAAGGATACGGTCGTGCTAGGTTATCTGACTAAGTGTAACGATGGTGAACGACGAGGCTTAATTATTTGAGAACACAGCATAAAAATGGGTATCATTAATCTCAAGGTGCGAATATGACACAGACATTTGTGATAGAGACCAAAGACACATAGCTAGGTAGCCGATCAGTACATAAGTTTATTTTCCGAAAGAGATTGTAAGATGGTGATGATAAAGATATATGTAGTAGCGCCAACAACACAGCCTCTCTCATCCACGCGACGACCGCGACGCCTACCCGTCTCGCCGTGTAAAGCTGAGGGTCCCGAGCCGCGAGAAGCGACTCTTTTTGACAGACCCACTGGCACTCCCCTTGATGGACGCGCCACTGTTCGCTGTGGGAGGTTCAGGGGCCCCGGTAACGTTCACGAAGGAGCCCTGCGGCGAATTCGCGGATAGAGTTTCGCTGCTCCGAGGCATGCCCGTGTCGACCACGCCCTCGCCGGGGCCAGATGCGACTGCATTCATGCCGTGCCGCGCGAGGTGCGCGATGTGCTTTTGCAGCCGCGTTGGTTGTGCCGCCGAGCTTGCGAAATAGGCGAGTGGAGATTGGGGGGGCGTTATTTGTGACCCTGGAAGTTGAAGGGGAGGAATGGCAAAAGGGACACGAGTGGTAGAGGCAGATGAGTTTGACGGGACGATCGAGGGTGCGTCTGTTAGAGATGAAGCATATGAACGATAGGGAGGCGAAAACGGAGAGGCGACGGCACGCTCGGCAGGAATCTCGAAGGATAAACGCTGGATCTCCTCGTGGAAGTTCTTGTGGAAGAATTTTTCGAGCGTCTCGTGAAATTCCAGCATTTCTGGTGGACACATCTGACCATGAAGTCGCAGGCAGCTATCGATGATGCGGACCTAGGGACGATCGAGTGTAAGTGGGTCAGTCCATCAGTCTCGGCTCCACACGAACCTGCTCTTCAACTGCGGCACGTAACTTCTCGACGGGCTCCGCTCGGTCAGGATACCTTAGGACGTAGTCTCGCATCAAAAATGGCATGCGGTAGCTTGTTATGCCCCCGCCAGCGGGCGCATCAACGACGCTGTTAAGTGCCATCGACAAAGGGTTGGTCGAGACAACTTGAGCTGTTTTAGCCAGGTTTGTGTACTTCACATTGAGCGCGCTCAGTTCTTTATTCTTCTGCTCCACTTCGAGAAGAGCGTTCTCGATAGGCGATACCTCAGTGACCCCGACCAATACGACCTCGGATCGTCTCAGCACGGCGGGGAAGGACTCTTCGGTAGTGAAGTACGTCTTCTCTATCCAAGCCTCTTCGTTCCCTTCCCGGTCGAGCTTCGGTACGGTCCGCGATGAGCTAAAGTAGTTAATGGCACTGGATGCATCTGGTCAATGATATAGTCATCTCCGTGATTCTTTCGAACTGACCAGCGCTCGTAGTACGTTCGGACAGCCGCGGGAACGTCAGGATTGGTGAATATTGGCAAGTCTCGATTAGGCTCCGGCATGACTGTGCTGCATTGAATATACTGATCATTTCCGAAGCGTACGTCGACTGGGGGGTCTCCGAGAATTCTGAGTAATTGTGCCCCAGAATGTTTGGCTAGCATGCGTTCACAAAACGCCCCAAATTTTTCCCACTCGAAACCACGATACTGACAAGCATGGTCAGTATAATGGCAACTACATCGGGACTGTGAACATACTATGAACTGCTTGTTGCGAATGGCTACGGGAAAGTTCCCATAGAATGCAACACGGAAGTAGTCGGGATAATAACGCTGGCTTGTAGTGATGTGTTCCAGCAACGCAGCCTGGTGTCGCATGATTTCTGCTAAGCGTCCGCTACACCAAGGCACGCATGCATTAGAGACGTGAATGGCCAGGGAAAGAGTTTCTTACTAGTTGAAGGTGACTTCCGAGTGCTGATAAGCGAGTTCTTTGCATATCTCGATCGCACTCTCCCACGCCTTCCCTTTACCGAGATAATCTAATATGAGCAGGTGCAAAGTCTCCTTCCGATGGAACTGGGACTGTTGGGGTAGCCCAAGGTCTTCCATGGGTTCGACGAACGAATTTAGGTCCCATTCATGGAGATCGGCATGCAATTTCAGAGTGAGAGCCGCTTCGACGTAGTTTTGAGATTGTAAATGCATCTATCAGCAGATTTGAATCAACGGCATCAACGACAGCAGATACAAAGTGAAGGTAACACCGACGTCGACGAGTTGATGCACATATTTGATGTATATCTCGTTGCGACCAATGCGGCGAATAAAGTTCATGAGGCGTAGCTGCAAGATGTGAATACGAATCAAAGGGACGAAAAACAGTTACCGAACCGTTGCAATGACCCGGTCATCAGCGAATTCTTCTCCTTCAGGGAGCGCGCGCACACTCAGGAGCATCTCGAGGAACAAATCTACGGAGTCGAGGAAGCTTGAAACCTTCTCGCGTAGACGCTCTACCACATTCGACGATTCGAACAAATGGCGGAGATGGCTGATAAAGAAGGCTCTTGAAAGGTCGTCTGCCTTGCTGTCGGACATGAACAGTGAGTCCAGTTTGCTGATCAACTCGTGCTCGATATCGTCGAAGTGCTGGTGCTCTTGGTATTGAGAAACAATCATGCTATAAAGGATCTGCACTGCCGTGCTTCGGAGCAAATCGTGGTGGCTGACGCAAAGATTGACGACGTGGCTGACGAGGGGGCTCAGAGACGTCTGGTATCTCTGCAAAAGAAAATGAGCTACGACTCGAAGATGAATGACGTAGCCTTACGCCATATCTTGTTACAACCCCTGCGCGTGCGGACACGTCATCGGGCCATCCAAGAGCATCCCATAGTCGCTGAAGTATGGCAGCTCCTTCACCCCTGATGTCACCAGCCATTCTCCACACAGCACGCCGCCGCTGGATGAGGTTGGGTTAGACAGGATGATACAAACATGAGACGCGATTACCTGGGGGCTGAATTCCTCAATGACCAGCTGATCTGAAGAAAGAAGTTTTAACAGCACTTGAATTGCCTCCTTCCATAGCTGCGTGTTGAACTGAAAAGTAGCATTGTCGGTGGGGATGAAACGCCTCTCAAGTAGAACGGCAACAGTGTCCATCATCTTGACCAAGACTTTGTGTGCCATGATATTCACATTCAACCAGTTCGCAGGCCACGCTTCGTTGTCCAGTATGGAAGTCGCAACCCTAAAGAGCTGCAAGAGCAACGCGGCAAAGTTGTCTCGGCCCTCGATCTCGAAGACTCCTTCGAAGAAGTTCAAGAGGTACTTTTTAGGGGACGACAGTAGGATGACCAGTAGCACAATCCCGTTTTCTCCTTGGGCGGGGCTGAAAAGGACCTGTCCCTCGGCCTGAAAGCTACCGCTGAAGCCTTTTGGAACCCGAGGTAATTGCGCGACCAATGAGAATGGATATGATTCTGGGAAAATCACCAAGGCCATCGAAGGTGAAGTGGCGGGTGTCCTTTTCCGCTCGACGGCATGGACATTAGCGTCATTTTGAAGTTCGCGGTATGACTCCAGAAGTCTACACAAACATGAAAAAAAGGTGAGGCAAGACAAAAAAAAGGTGACTCGCCTTGGCAACAGGGAAAGCAAGTAATCAACGTTGTCCTGCTCCTGACGGAGGGCGTTGCGATCTGCAAGAATTTTGGGATCAACCAACTTCTGCTGTAGCTTATCCAACATGACAGCTATGATGGTGACACAAATCCGAGTGCCTTCTAGCCACGACACTCGAGCCGCATCGACTGCGGCTTCATCGTCCCCCGGCTGGGTCTGGGTGTACTCGTCGAAGCGCCCAAAGTGGGGCTTAATCCACATAACGACGGCTTCCACTAATAGGGAACGTGACTGGGGATTGTCGAATAAGAAACCCTTCACTAGCTGGAGGAACATGATCAGCTTAAACACGGCCAGCTTCCCCTTGGCCGAAGACATGGTATTCGCAAAAGCCGTGGCAATAGAAACAACCTCGACTGTTGAGAAGATCTGTGCCAGCTCCGGAAGGATCGAAGTGAAACGTTGAAGTGCTAAGGTCTGAGTACCAATGAGGGATGGTGATCTCGTCTTCATCATCTTGTTAACTTCGGACAGGTGGGAACGCAATTCGCGCATGAATGACGATTCCAGGTGTTCGGCTGTCGCACCGCCACCCACACCGGCCTCCCTCGCTTTCTGCAGCGCCCGGGACTTCACAATAAATTTGAAGATGTAGTGCCAGACCTTGATTGCAGCGCGTAATGGCGATGCGGTGTCATTTCCTGTCGGATCGGCCAACATCCGATTCATCGAGCTGATTATATGGGAAGATACCGAGGCGTAGTTGAAGTGCTGCTGGATATAAATGTCCAACACAGGCTGGAAGTTGCTAAACCGCCGGTCTTGCACGATACCGAGGACCGTCACAAGCGCGTTGAACACAAGATGGTCCATGTCACCAGCATTATTCATGGGAGATGCGAGTATAGCAAACAAGGAGCCAAAGATGTCCCGTAAAAACTTCACTATCTCGATTTCTCCGACGAATGTGAACTTGACGAGAACAGCCGATAGCAATTCTTTTCCCTCAATCTGGGTCCAGTTAAGCAACCTCGACAGGACCGGATTTTGTGTGTGGCGTGTTGAACATAAGGATGACCGAATGACCAGAACGTCGCGCATTGGGGGCGCGATTCGTTGAAGTTCGACGGGGATAGTAAGCTGTTCTTGACGCTGGCCGGGTGACAACCACGGTGTCGCTCCGAGGTACATATCTGGAGTGATCTGATTGAGTCGGTCCGCTCGAAACAATACCAACGTATGACTTCCGTCCTCGAGGAATGCACGCCCATCGGGGAACAGTGGTAAGAATGCGAATCCGAATGGCTTGTCTCCCGTCTCTCCGCCAAGGATCTTCACTGACTTGTCCCTCGAACTGCGATATCGGAACGTGAAGAAGAGATGCCATCGTGGTAGCTCGACCTCGGCCCAGGGCAACGCAAGCTTTATCAATTCGCCAAAAGTTGGCTGGCTATTCCGAAGGAATACGAGCGAATGAAACTGAGACACGTTTGGCTCGCTGGAACCTTGTGAGATGACATTCTCTACGATCTTCCCAGTAGTATCTCGAACCTCGATAGTTACTTGGATGTTGCTCGTCGTGAATGGCCCCGAGCCGCGCACGAACGGACTCACACTACGACGTGCCACATTATTGTTACTAGAGGGGAAGTCGCCACTCCATAGTTTGACGTAAAGTTCGTTGCGGTCTTCGCCAGGAAAGACCACGTCAGGGAAACCGAGACGCAGTGTGAGGGGTGTGTCAAGAAGCAAGGACGTATTTTCCTTCATTATGGTCTGCGCATTGCCGTGAAATATCTTCACCGATACGGCTATCATTTCAGCTCTGCCGGACCCGGTATCTGAAACACGTAATCATTCAGAAAACAAAGGGCGTACCTTGATGATTTCTCGTATTCTTTGTTGTTATTGCTGATGATGTCTTGATGCACCATAGAGAAGGTAGCTTCGTTAACTGGGGTAAAGATAGACATGACATGTTCCTTGGTGGGGGAGACTTCAGCCGAATCCGTAGCGACCCTATTCAACTGGGAGAGCTCTAAAACGGCACACCCAAATGGTCTTCGAAACGCCGCTCCCCCATCCGACGCCGTGGTAACATTGGGTGTGTTAGTATTGGAGCCGGCATCCAGTGGAGATGCACTCCATCCCGAAGCCTGAGAGCCACGATAGCCATCGTCCAGAGGAATCCCACTACTTGGGTTCGGGCCAATCTTTACAGAACCGTTGCGGACAATTTTGCATACGAGGAAAATTGTACCCTGAATGTCTGAGGGCGCCAGGTCAGTGAAAAGTGTGCGTATTCGTGCAGATGGGTCGCGTGCAAGGACGCCGTTGTGGTTCAAAACGACATAAAAATCTTCTGTCACAAAACGGGCATCACTCTTATTGTACAGCGAAAAGTAGAGTTCAGCCGTTTCGCCCGGTGCACAAGGAGAGGCAACGAAAGCCCGTGACTCGAGGTAGACGTGAAAGAACTTGGGCGATAACTCTGTTGAGGGATTGGGAGAGCCAGTGAGAGAGTTCGTTTTCGAGCGACCGTATTCCGGAAATGCTGAGTGAGCCGGAGTAGGTAGTGGAGAAGTGGAATACAGGTCAAGACTTTGGCGAGACCTCGGCGCTTTGGAGCCATCACCAGACGCGTCTGCAAACGCAAGCGACGCCTGTAAAGTGTACATGCGCACCGCACTCATCCAGTTGCGGGTGTCGATCTCCCCCTCGACATCCACGGTCACTAGACCACCTCCACTCGGATGTCGAATGATGACGTCCAGATTTTGTACAATATTACCGCTGACCAAACGGGCAACGCAATCGCGTCTGAGGTTCGCTGTCTCTTCGTCGCTCAGAGTCTGTGTGAGTAGTTGCCGGCGGCCTAGATGCAGAGCTTCGATGTGCTCGCGGACAGTTTGAAATAGTTGGTACTCTCTGCGAGCAAGGTACTGGAACATTAGCATGTGCCATTCACGTAGCGCTGAGGCTATCTCGTCAACAATGGGTTGGGCTGCACCCGCCACGGTTTCGTCGTTGGACTTGAGAGACGGTCGAGGGGGTAGTGGCTTCATATTGGGAGATTCTGTGGGGGATAGGGAACGGACGCTGGCGGGGTAAACGGTAAGACCAGCTCTCGACGAATTTGCTTGGTCAGGAGGGGGAGCAAGCTTGAACGACTTGCGCATTGCCATTAGATCTTCGTCTTCGTCTTCTCCACGGAGACCAGGATTCCTGGACTTAGTGGACGCGTCTGCACCACGATGTATGCCATTGTGGAAGGTGGCAGCGACGTCAGCAAGACTTCCCTCGGCATCGGGTAGCTCTTCTCGAATGAAGATGTGTGAACCAGGAAATATGCCGATGAAAACTTGCTGGGGTTCTTCAAGTCTCGGACCGCGAGAGGATGACGGGTCAGAGGGCGCGTTCCAAGAGACTGGGGGGCGTCGAGTAGTACAAACGACGTAGCTAACAGAGAGTGTCAGAATAACGCTTTGCACCGCGTTGGTGGGATGGGAAGACGCACCCCCTATACCAAATGCCTTCCGTCTCCTTGCCTCGTGGAATATACTTCTCGAAGGCATAGACCTCGTCACCTACTTCCAATGCAACCACGTCGCGATGTATGAAGGATTCTGTTGTAGATGCCTCCGTAACAGTGGATAACCGTGGCCGATTGGATATGCGGGTGTCGCGATGGGAAGGGGAGAGGGGATGTACGGCGTAACCATAGATAATCGAGGGAAGTGGCTCCCAAATGCCGCCGCGTCCGGGGGTTGCGGGGCGACTGGGCGCGGTGGTTAGTAAGGGCATGGAGGATCAGGAAACTCAGGGGAGCGGAGCGGAGGGTTGCGCACCGCAGTAAGGGTTATTTACTATAATTTATGACAACCGCATCCGAGTCGCCCCGCGTCCCGTTTGTCGAACAAGCGATGCTGTCCATAACAGACCATATAAACCGTTTAAACCAGACGACTAGAGTCATAAAATCCTCAGCAGATGCTATAAACCATTCGACGTCGCACTCTGGTCCTTTCTCCAGATCAGTGCTCTCCACCCCCCTCGGCGATCTTATTCGTGATATCGACCCCTCCGAGCTCGGTCTCTTTACCCTGCTACCTCCACCCCAACCCGCCGCGCCGCGCCACAATGCACAGGTTCCGGGAATAGCACGAGTCGAAGTTGTCAGCGCAACACCACTCAGGAAGTACCCAGCCGCTCAACGAAGAGATGTGTTCGCTGAACCCAAAAAGCCACCACCCGAGGTCTTTGCAGAAGCTGCGTTGAAATATATCGACCGCTAGTGAGATGCCATTCTATCCCTTCCAAACTCGAATTCCGATACTATTCGCAACAAGTGCAGAGATACGACCCATGCCTCACGTCCGCTCCCGGGTGGTGGTCATCCTAGAGCAATTATACCAACTACATGAGGAGATTCGTTCACTTAATGACACTCTCAGAGATGTGAGCCCATAAAGGTTGTTGTGTTCATGTACTAACTCACCTGGCAAGATGGAAGCGTCAGCGCCAACGTCGGATCCACTTTCCTCAAAATCTCACGTTGCCAGAGAGGAGAAGAGGCTCCGGGAACTTCAAGTGAGACTTGAGCAACTTCAGAAACACGTACGTCCTCGAATCGGTTTGGTTATGGGCCGAGGGTGACAAGGCATAGAAATTGGCTCTACAAAGCAAGCGACCTGTCGCCTCAGATCTAGTCGAAGACAACCCTCCAGAGTCTTCACGGCCCCAAAACTCTGCATCGGATCCCCAAGAAGACACATTTTGGACAACTCCTGGCGACAGAAGTGCTATGAATTTCAATGGCGAGCAACTTATGGACGAGGACGTTGACCTCGGGAACGTAACCTCGTCGTTTTCAACTCCTGTTGTGCCGTTCAAGCCTTCAGTAGCTCGAGTTGCGCCCTCGGATGCCACAGTCTACGAAGAAGAGCAAGGTCCAGCAGAGGAACCCGAGGATTTTAGTGCCTTGGAAAACACGTTTGATCACACGACCTTAGCACACGACAGCAATGCCGAGAACGTTGAACGACCCGATGGTCAGCCTTTGCCCCAAACGACTAGCGAGTCAAGTATACCCGTTGTGGATTTGGGGCAGTCCGATATTTCCTCAATAGATGATCGCACTCTTCGTGCACACTCAGCGAAGAGAATCCGGGTAACCGGAGACGTGGAACGCATCGTTGTACGTCACGACAAAGGCTGTCTGCGTTGCTTTTTCTCTGACCCCGCATAGTCAAAGATATGGGCCTCTGTGGGCGATTTGATCATGCCCGGAAATCCTTTCTCTACGTCTGGAACCAGTGGTGCTCGACCACCGCGCGCAAAAGAAACGATGTATGACCACGTTACCCTTTATGGTCCGAATTAAGCTCACTTATTGCTCAGTGCGCACCTGCATACTCTGGCCTCACAGGACCCCCTTCCCGCCTCGCCCGCCGCGTCTTCCCTTTCCAGTGCTGCAGGACAATCAACACAATCGCCGACCAGCCAACAGGTGCTTACTGCACGTTTACTCCTCGCCCTTCTAGAGGCCGCGCCGCACTTTTCTCTACCACTAGCCAAGGCCAAGGAAATACTCAATGCCAGAGAGAGCGTAGGGACAATGGCTGGGGCTTCTACTCGCGTTCTCTACGGATGCGTTGCAAAGAGGCTCATGAGAATTGATCGCGGGAAAGGAGAACAGACAGTCAGATTCGATATTTAACACGTCTTTCTTCCTCGCGCTTCCTTTCCTTGATACTGTAATCGACCTTGAGATCGGATATTTCCACCCGAGCTCTTGCACCTCCGTAGCCATTCCGTGCACTCGCCCTTAAACGACTCGTGCACGCCCGTGCAATCACCCATCGCCGATTCATTTTCTTCGGAGGCAGAACTTGGAGGTTAGCAGACTGCCCATAACCGTCTTCCTGCAGTTATCGGCCATCTACGTGCTTCAGTTACACATCTTTCGCGCTCCTGCGCCACGCAGCAACACTTCTCCGCCCGCAGAGTATCGTCACCTTCAATGCATGACCACCATTCCAACGCGAATGATCAAGCAAACAAGCGCCCTCCAACCTCACTCACCACCGCGCAATAGATACCTTGTCTCTCCCTACACTATAAATGGTGTGAAACGAAACAATCGGAATAATCATGTCATATCTTTCATACTTCACAAACTCTCTTTGCACCACGCGCTTGCATCCCCGCGTACATTCTTATCCTCATACACTTCCTCTCTTCTCATACTCGCGTCCGTCCATACCCAAAAGCGAGCGATAATATACTCCACGCAGCAGTCTCATGCCATGCCAAACTACACTGGCGACTGGGTTAACGTTTGCACATACTAATGCTACTGCAAGTGACTTTGCGCACACGACGTCACATACTATGAGCCGTGAGCCGCAGAAAAGAGGCCGTCACGCAAATTCTAAGGAGGGAATCGTGGCGCACCGTGGCGCACAGAATACAGCCTGAGTACTGAATCCACCTGATCATGAGTCGGTCATCGCGGGTGACGGCATTTCTATATCACACGCTCACGCTCCAAGGCGCGGGCACGCGCGTTGAGGTTCACTTATTTAGTTATCTTGTTGAAGTCGCCATTGCTTAAATCCACACCAACAACGGCCAAAACTTCGAGACCTCCCCATGATTATAGCGAAACTGTTACAGACACTTGCGGTGCTCGTCGTCTTCCCGCACGGCCATCCTGACATCGCGTCCAACAAATGCCTCGGCCAAAGCTACCTCGGGACATACGGCACTCAGAGCGTGTTCATCCCCTCCGAATCTTGTGTCAATACCTTCGCCCCTACCGCTGATGTTCCCCACGTACACCTCCATCCCGATGCTCAGCTCGTATGGTTGGAGCAAGCAGCGCTCGATCAGCGCTTCCTGACTGACCACCCCTTCTCATTGAACACTCTCAGGGAGCATCTGGGTCTCCCAGTCGACTCCCGCGAAAGCACCTACGGACCGGTATCACATGGAAAACAGCAGCCTTTAGGGCCCGTCGGGGACTCTATTCTCCACCATACTTCCACTTCCGTCCTCCTTGCGCTCAGTCCTGCGCGTGTCAGAGACTTGTCACTCATACTCCCGCCTACCTGGCGCATATATGTGCTCCCCTCGAAACCAATCGTGCCCGTTCCAGAGCCTGCCATCGCGCGCGTGCGCGACATCCTTGCCACCCTCAAGTTCGACCCGGAAGTGGCGAAGATCGTGTCGAACATCTCCATCCCCCAGATGCAGAACGACATCCGCTTCCTCACGGGCGAGGACGGCAAGTCCGAGATCGAGAGCCGGCACTCGTTCTCCTCTGGAGCGATCGTCGCCGCCGAGTGGCTAAAGACCCGCTTCGAGGAGACCGGCGCGAGCTGCGAGCTGCGTCCGTTCTTGTCCGGCTTCGCGCCGAACGTCGTCTGGTATGTCATTCCCACCCCCTATCGCACTCTCAGGCGTAAGGTGACGTGTCTGTGAACTACCCACACAGCCGATATCCATCGACAGAGGACACCACCGAGACTGTCCTCATTAGCGCGCACTACGACAGTCGTGGCTCATTTGGTAGCACGCGCGCGCCGGGTGGTAACGATGACGGCTCCGGGACAACTGGCCTCTTGAGCATCGCGCGCACGATCAAACGTCTCGGTGTCACCTTCCGTTCAAACGTCGAGCTTGTCGCATTTGCTGGAGAGGAACAAGGGTTATATGGTTCGCGATACTACGCCAGTACGTGTGCTCGGTCCCGCGCTTGTTTCGTGACAGTGACCCCGCCGCAGGGGACTTGCGCGATGAGGAGAAGAACTTGACCCTGATGGTGCAAGCGGACATGATCGCATATCACGAACCGGGGGAGCCCCCGCAACTCGGTCTCCCTGCCGTGTAAGTTTTTGTTCGATGCAGTGCCCAGCGCCGAACTCAATGATGATCACCAGTATTGGTACACCCGAGGTGACTCAACTTGTTGCAAATCTCTCTGCTATCTACAGTCCCGAGCTTGTTGTCGGGTTCACTCCAGTCTGTACCGTGCTTGTTGTTGTCCACAGGCCATGCTGACCCGTTTGTCACAGGCCTGTTGCAGTGATCATCAGGCAAGTCTCTCCCCGTGATTATTTTGGTGCCAAGAGTTGACGGGTTACCTTATCTTAGTCCTTCCACTACCAAGGCTTCCCTGCGACTCAAGTATTCGAGCGCGCCGGACCGATTGCCGATCCAATGTATCACAATAGCGGTGCGGACTCAACCGTCATCTTTTTGTAAAGCAGTCTTTCTGAGTGCACGTACCGTGACAGGTGATCTCAGCAATCGGGAAGGCTATGACTTTGAGCAACTCAAGAGCATTGCAAAAGTTCAGGTAAGACGAAGCGCAGTTGTCGGTAGATTCGTGTCAGCTAATGGAACAACAGTTCGCCACCCTCCTTCACGTTGCTGGGTTCAATCTACCTTGAACGCTTAGCCATTGTCTGCTACAAGAACCCACTTTTGGAGAAACACGGCGTTCTTTATTTGTTATTACGACTATGCCAATATATTCCAACGAAATGTGACTCGAAAGACGGCGCATCCGCCGATCGTTGCAGTGATGATTATCCTTGTTATAAGTCATACGAGATCACTTCGCATATGCAGACACAAAGCCCATCACGACCAGATGTGTCGTGTGACACTCGGCAAGCCTTTAAGGGACAGACAAAGGAGTCGAGGTAATTGTATGCGATGGCTACAACAACCAAGTACAATTCCTGTACCACTCAACTTGAACCCGGTCGTCCTTCTTCCACAGTAACGAAGGAAGGACCAGAGCTCACGAGCGGAGCTATCCCTTGTAGCAGTGTGGGGTTTCCTAAAGAAGGGCCATCAAGGAGGCGAAGGCGACATATTTCTTTTCTGAGTTACCAACAGCTTGAGCGCATTAAATATTATATTATGATTATATAATGGACTATTCTCTCATGATGAACGCAAATCACGCCCTGACTTGAGCGCGCCATGGTAGGTCGTCATCGTCTTACTCAGTAGCGGTGGCCTTAGTTCACATGAAGCTGACGACTGTTTGACCCCTCCAGCTTATATTCTCGGTTTTCAAGACACTCACAGATCAGCGTGTCACGGTCGAACTCAAGAACGACCTGTCCATCACTGGTACCCTGAAATCTGTCGACCAGTGAGCCGACGGTCCCCAACCTCAAGGATTTGTTGTTGTTTACACCAGCCGTTTATCCCAGGTTCTTGAACATTCGCTTGGATGCGATCGAAGTGTCGGATCAGGCGAAGCATCCTCACATGGTGTGTTTGATCTTATGCTACAACTCCAAGGTGGCTCACTTAGTCTCTCCCCTAGATGGCAGTGAAGAACTGCTTTATCCGCGGATCCGTCGTTCGATATGTGCAGCTACCCGCGGAACATGTCGATACTCAATTATTGGAAGACGCCACTCGGAGGGGTGCGTTATACTTCGCCCTGTATCTTAAGTTAGGTAAACATATGCCTGATCATTACTGTTCCGTCGTCAACAGAAGCTGTAAGCCAAGGCAAGCGGTGACTATTGGGTTGTCCCGTAGCTATCGCTATTCACTACGCACGTGTGTATTTCACGATGTGACTGCCATATTGGCAGGCGGGCAGTACTGTCTTAAAATATCCCGCCCCCAATCAAAGTATTATGAACCTGAGGCTGGGTAACGCCAGATCTTGACAGTACCATCAGCACTGGCGGTAATTAATTCACCAGCCTCCGCGGGGTGATGTTCCGTCCATGTCACGACCTTATGGTGTACCTTTGGTGGCGGATTGGGCTGAAGAGGTTTGGCCTGCGTAAAAAGAAGATTAGACATTGGCGCGCACGAAGGTCGGGTAGCTGACATCAAGAAGGTCCCAAGCCCATATGGCACCATTTTCATCTCCCGCAACGATACTTGCTTCCCCGTGCCCAAAGCAAGCACGACAGCGGTATGAAGCATGGGCATGCCCGGAAAAGTCATTCAGTAACTTTCCGGTAATAGCGTCCATGAGGCGAATGTGCCCATCTAGCGTCATTACGAGATACGTCGACTCGTCTTGAGTGGGGACGACAGAAGTGACGGGGTCTAATGCAAAAGGTTGCACAACAAAGGCCCTCGTCACGAAATGCACGCGTACGTACGACCGATATAGTCTGTGCGAAGTTCGCCCTTGCGCAGGTCGTATGTCCGGACGTGGCCATCAACGGAGCCGGACATGATTCTAGAGGACCCCACATACAGGGTTTGGACAGAATCTCGGGCCTCTTCTAGCGATTGTATCGGCTGGCGGTTTTGGGAACTGGTGGATCGGTTTCGAATGCGAAACTCTAGAAAGAAGGATTGCTTAGACGTACCGGAGATCCCACAGTTTGACGGTAGAGTCGTAGGAACCTATACGATTGCATTACGGTAGCATCCGTGTGTCGCACCATCGACCGGGTCATTGACGTGACTCACCACTGGCTACCACGGTGGCATCAGCATTGAACTCCACTACATTAATTTTAGTCAAGTGGGCCGATATCCTGCGAAGAGTGTTTCCGGTCGTCACATCCCAGAGAAAGACCGATCGGTCTCCACCAGAAGAGACAAACTTGGTGTTATCGTGTGCGCTGAAACAAGCAATCGGGCGGAGTTGCACAGACGCGTTCATAATTGGTGCCGGTACACTTACACAGAGATTGATAGAACTTCATAACCATGGGCCGAGTAGGCCTTGATTTCTGTTCCCAAGTTGGGATTCCAAAGGCGGACCGTTCGATCTTGACCACCAGTGAGAACGTACTTTGCGGTCCCTTTTGCATAGCGAGCGACATGAACGGGGCCTTTGTGATTCCCGAGAGTGTTGTGCAGAGCACGCGCGAGAGGCTCAGGACCTCGGGACGGTGCCATGAGTCGTCCGAAGACAAGTTGGCGACTGCGATCGCGGCAACCTAACCCTAACCATTCTTAGTACGGCCCGACACCGGATTCACGATCCGGGGATATCTCCTCCACTTCACACCACGCACTGTAACTCCAATAGTGTTGGCCGCGTTGGTACCAGCCGCGGTCGCTGGTGATCCAGCCATAATGCTCAAGAGGCCCCTTTCCCCGGTAAACCTCCCACCTTCCAAGCGTGCTCATCTATCCGCGCCTTCTAGCGTCTTTACAGCACAATCAACTAGCTTCGAAAGCTTATACGACGAGCTCATTCTCCACATTTTCACATTCTTGTCCCATACGGATCTCTGCACTCTTCAGGCAACCAACCGCGACTGCGCACGTCTGTCCCTCGATAACCAGGTACATAGCGCATTCATCTGGGGGACCCCGTTTACGCAGTCACATTGAACAACCGGGACGTCTTGTAGCTGTGGAAAAACCTCTACCTGCGCGATTTTGGAAGGCTCCGCCTGAGGGGTCCCAGAGGTTTTTCTGGCCGTAGAGATGAGCGCGAAACCAAAAACCTTCCGGGTCGGGCGGTCATAGAAATCCAAGACTGGAAGCGAATGTTTCGTATTAGCACAAACTGGCGCAACGGTAAGTAGATTCGACACTAGTGGTGTATGGGCGTGTAGTTAATGTAAAATTTCATTTCGAGGTCGTTGTCACACTTCTGTACTAGATGAGATGTCGACCAGTTCTCCACGTGAAATCGACATGCTGAGGCAGGAGCAAGAGCCCTCCATACCGCAAATCACCCTTGCCGGCAAATACACCATTATATCCTCATCTGAATCGGCACGCCGCCCTTCCATCACTGTTCTCTCCCCTTCCATTCCAGAGGTTGTCATTCACGTTGCGCCTATCCGTGCGCAAGAGTCAGTGCGGATCACAGCGCTCGCCGTTGACCAATCATCTCGTACAAGCACGAGCATAGCGGCATGCATGTCAAATGGAGATATCTACGTGTATGAACTGCGGTCTTCCTCTCGCAAGCACCATTATGCACCCCCATTCAAGACGCCGCGGACGGCGCCAATCAGCCAAGTCGCCTACAGTCACCCCGTGCTAGTCACGCTCTCAGAGAGTTTTTCCCTCTCTGTGTACGATTCCAGTCATGAGGCGATGCAAGTACTGCACGTCCTCACCTCATTTACCTCCTTTCCCCCTTCGTCTCTTGTGTTGACCATCCCCGAACCCCAAACGTACAAGCTGTTATTGACGTACGCCAGCCCCGTCTACCCGGCACACTGGAGCGTGGGCGTTACCGAAGTGATTCTCTCAAGTGCCACCTTGCACGCGTCAACTGCATCCTTAACCTCGCCTGCACGGCCGCCACTACTGCTCCTTTCCACGCGCAGCACGCGCGCGTTCGATCTCCCCGCTGATTGGATAGACGAAGCGAAATTACGCAACGTGCGTGAGCAGTGGGGTCGTAAGGTTGGGAGTGTGGCCAGCACGCAGACGGACGGCAGATGGGTCGTGCTCGCGCCAGCAGTTTCGGGGGAGGCGTGCCCACCAGGCGGATTCACCCCCGCCAGTCTGCCCTTACAACTCTATCGCGTTTCCTTACCGTCGCTCCGAGCCGGATCAGTGGCAGCTCCGAAGCTCACCTTTGTGCGGAATCTTCTCGGGCAGGCGGGCCCAGTCAGTGCCCTGGCGCTCGCTGACGGCCGATGCGTGAGCCTCGGCGTTGACGGGGGCGTGTGGGTTTGGGACTTGGAGAACGGATGGGGGACGGAGGTCACAGGTGTGGCAAGTGAACCATCCGAGGAATTGCGCCCTAGCCAGAGAGGCACGATCGCGTTTGACGAACGCAGGATCATCACGTCGGGAGCAATGGGTAGCGTAGTGGTGCGAGACTTTGACATCTAATTGTACTTGTGACGAATAGGCCGTGTTCTGTATAACTGTCGCTATGTGGCTCTCCCGAGTCACGTGTTTATCGGATGTCGCACCGAGATTTCCGGAGAGGAGACTGGCTTGAGCCCTAATTACAATGTCCTCCCGAGTCGACTCTGCAGTCCCCACCCGGCTATCATCTATACGGAATGAGCTCATTGGGAAAAAGCTGCGCGTCGTGGGCAAGTATGTTCCTATCAGGTCCAAATCCTGTTTGTAATTCCGTGGCTCATTTTTCTCCCAGAATACTGAGCCATGACGTCAGGTCCTCGTCCGTTTTCCTATGGAACGATAACCATATCGTGTTCGCTGATATTTCACTGTGCCTGCCCACGAGTGGTAGCGTACCGTGGCTGACAGAGCCCCGGCGCACAGTGACTCTGTTTGGATACTTGGAGAGTTCACAGGTGATCTACTTCTTCCCCTTGCGCGTCCACCTCATGGTAGACGTAGACTGACACCGGTACGCCACGTGCCAGGCCGACATGCGTTTACCGGACCTCCCGGGGCAGCTCCCCCATAAAGAATCAGTGTTGTTACCGCATTTTTCGCTGCAGGCAATACTGGTACTGGATTCCCCGGATGTGGATCTTAGGCTTTGGAATGACACGGTCGCGGAGATGGAGGCCTCGGGTACGTCAGCGCGCTTTGCGAATTCCCACATGGACCCCGGACTGAGCTGATGAGTTGCCACCTCCAGGGATGTTCTGAACCTTTGACATCGGGCCTGGGCCTCAAAAGATAAACGTGACGGGGCCAACCAACCCACCCCCCCTAGTACGGCACGGTGTCCTGCTAGAATGAGCGTGGTTTTTGCGTGGTATCACCGGCAAAAAAAGCTGACAGGGGGGGATGAATTGTCCGTCTACGGCAATAGTCTGAGCATGTAATAAATGTGACGCTCCAATATTCTTTCGAATTATTGTATGTACGTATGCAATGACCTGATCGGCGGGTGAAAGAGGCGAGGTGGGTTTTCTCTAGATGCAAGGCGGAGTTCTCATGGATGTCGGTTCTCAGTGTCTAGTCTAAGTCTATAAGGGTCGTGTACCCGACCAAAGTACAATATTTGACTTACAAGTCGATCGTGGTTGGATCGATCCGATGAAAGTCACATCGAGGCTGATAAGTGCCACGTTCACGAGGGTTCTCCTTTTTTGGATTTATGTGTGCAAAACGGAAGCCCGCGTGATGCCAGCAGCAGGTGGTTCACATGCGGAAATATCAGGGGAGCCACATTCTACTCTCTCGATGCCTCTGTCGGAAGTTGGGCTTCGTCATTGGACGTCGGGGGAGGATGAGGATAATGACTGAAGGGCTGGGGCCCCAGGCCCCAAAAGCCGAAGGGAAATTTCGGTCCAGAGCTCGGAGGCATAAAGTAGATGAGCCCGGGAGATTGGCGAACATCACCACTGGCCTGTAAGTCGGTCAGACCGAGGTTTTCGGAAGTTTCTGCGGGAGTAAACGACCTACATCGCTGCGCTATCGTCTGCTGCACGTAGCGGTAGATGCATGGAAGTCGGAGGGTAGTAAAGTGGGGAAGGATTTTATTCGGCCCATGAGTAAATAATTATATATATTGATGCGCGCCTGTACGAAAGACCAGCCTCATGTCGTGCGACGGTGTGCAGTGCAGCGGGCCAAAGGGCAAACAAGCCAATCCTATCCTTTGTCGGATTTCATCTCACTCATTCGTGTCCCCTCCGAGCACACTCTCCTCTCCTCTCCTCTCTCTCCATTCAACCTCTCTTACCACCTCCTTGTTCGCCCCCTTCCGCTCTTACCGTCCTCTAAGTCCGCCTCGACTTCCCTTCCCCGCCACCACATCCGCGTTCATCTAGACACCCTCCACCAGAATAAGGATGGAGTTTCTCCACCCACGCCCTCCCTCTCACTGTCTTATCCACTCACACAGTCTCTCTCTGCCTGATCAGTTCGACCAGCAGCACTCCCGTTTTCCGACCTCGTCGGATCGTCTTGGAAGACCCGCGACTTCAATCCACCGACCTCCCTTTGATCGTTCAGCCCGGTATGATCCCCTGGGCCGTCTCTCTCAAGACGAGCATTCTTTGGCACGGAAAGCCCTCTGTTCCTCATTCGTCCCTCGCTTCTTCCCTTGCAGTGTCGCACGCGGTGTCCTCAGTGATGGCACTTGGACCACCGAGCACCCCTGCGTCCACGCCTTCCTGCAGTCCCCTTATTCTCGCCCTTCTCTCACATCTAGAACATCTGCTGCCATATATTCTCTCGCGGCGCTCCATGTCTTCTATAGCCCTAGTCACCCTTCGTATGACGTATTCTGGCGTCCAGACATCAAAGAAACCACAGCGATCTTCGTCCATGGAGTCGTCAGTACGTACACCTATCTCTTTCGCGCCCCCGACTCTTTAGATTTACACGCATTCTCTTTCACTTCCGACAGCTATGAAGCCCTCACCCATATCAACGACCCCCATGACCTGGTTAGGCGTCCACGACATGTTGTGGCAGCTCACAGGTATTCAAAAAGAGTACACCAAATCACAAGGTGGAAAGGCCACCATTTCTCCCCCTGCCCCGACGCGTCGTTCTCTCAGAAAGCGCAAGCCGGTGCAAGCGCTGCTTCAAGCATCCGATACGAGAGAGCTCTCCGAGGTCCCTGAGCCTCCACGCAAGAAAGCCAAGAAATCCAAATCTGATGAAAACGAAAAGGAAGCGGAGGCAACTCTAATTGTTGTAGAACAACCGGGTATATCAACGGAAAACGAGGCAGGACCGTCAGCGCTATCGCACACGAAGTCTACCACCTTCCCATCCCCGCCCGAAGTGCGCGGTACAGCGGATACCACTCCTAGCCCACTTACTATCACTTCTTCTCTACCGTCTGACTCTCAGCCCCCAGCGAAGGATGATGTCGCACAGAGTAAGAAGGCGCCCGCCACTCAAATGGCTTCTCGTCCTTCACGCCGCACCCGCGAAAGATCGCCGTCTTTCTCCTCTGGATCGTCGACTGCCGTCTCAGCCGCAGGAAGCAACTCCAAGCGTGCTCGGTCGTCTTCGTCTGTCTCCTCAAGCAGCACGACTGTAGACGCCGAAACGGGCAGAAAGAGCAAGGGCAAGGGCAAAGAGAAAGCGGCTGATGTGGCCGAAGTTACGGAGGAGGAGACCGAAGACGAATCAGAAAAACGATCGGCCAAATCCAAACGCTCCACCGCCAAAGAGGCCGCGCCCAAGTCCTCGAGGAAACAGAGCGGCAGAACCACCAAGCGAAGTCCCGAGAGTATCGATAAACCTGCAGCTGCGGAGGCTCCACGAAGGGTGCGAAACCGGTCGAGGGTGACATCATCGCGATCTCGAAGAGCGCGTAAATCCTGACACCTCAATGCGTTGTGGAACCTGTCTGTGGCTGACACTGTACTATGTCATGATTGTGAGGGTTTTTTTAGTCTCTCACGAGACGAACCTAAAATTAATCCGCTTTAGGTGTATATTTCTTGGTTTTTCTTTTCTCCACAGCGCCTCCATTCCCTCGTCTTCTCTCGTCTTATGCCCCTTGCTTCCCATGGACCACGTGAGCAATCAGCATCGCGTCGCGATCGATTTGATCACGTCCTAGTCACGTGTGCGCGACGGTGTCACGCCACTCTAACGCATGCAAGCCACTCGGATTACACGTTTTGCAACGCTATATTCCACGGCTGCTGCTGCTGCACCAACACCTGTAGAGTACACACGCCGTTCTTGTCTGTTCTATTCCCAATTATCATTTCACAACTGTACCCCGACCTGTTCCCTCACATCGGTTTTTTTTTCTTTTCTTTTTGCTGCTTTCGCACTTGTTTTGTTTGCACTGGATTGTAAAATGTTGTGCTTCTCCCACCTATCCACCCACCACGTACTCACCTGCGAGGTTCCTGTTTCAGCAGACGAATATATCTTCATGCTTCGACGCTTCGGGGGGCCCCATACTGTACCATGATAGAGACGGCGTCGCGGATTCCCAACTCGCCAATGATCCATATTATTTATGACTTGCAAATATAGTTTTGCTGCGGTTTTCAGGTCTCTATCAGATGCTATTGACCACAAAGCACTCACCCCGGGTATGGTCGTTTGCTGGAGATGACAATTGGCTTGGATACACCTGAATCATAGCATAGCATATGCATAGCACCGGAAAGTGGGGTGATTCAGGCTCGGGCCGTACGTACGAATCGAATGATAGTCAGCCAGCTGGCCTGAGCACGCCGAATCTGGGCCCCGAGATGGGCCGGGGGGGGCAGCTTCAAGTTCCTGCTGATTCCCACTCTGGGGACTAGGTTTTTAGTTGGTGCTTTTTTTTATACTGTCAATCGACCCCAGGCGCCACGACGGCAACAGGCTAGTATTAGAGCCTGAAATTTATTTATTTTTTCTTCCCTCAGAACGGGTTGTAGGATAGATGCGATGCCTTTTCCTCGATCAAACATGCACTGTATATATGTTTATATATATATTCCTGAAGTCCAAACTCTGCACAGAATACAACGACGGGCGCTTCGCTCATCGCCCTCGGAAGGCACGCCAGGAGAGAGGGGGCCGCAGCGCTCATTCAACGAGAGGTGAGATAAAGCCGTGGTTCGCAATGCGCTCGGAATCGCGCCACATTAAGCTTACTCGCGCAGTTTACACAAAGTTGGTCAAGCCGGCGTTCGTGGGCGTTTCGTATACATAACCCCATACCCAATCATCAAGCGCCAAGGGACGACCGGTACCGGGACCGGGAAAGCAAAACGGTACCGTTTGGCCCGGAATTTTCAAATTTTTTGTTGTTGTTTTGTTTTGGTTTTGGAGACCCGTGTCACTCACTGATCGTGCTGCAATGAATGTCAGTCAGCAGCAACGGATTGTCGCCATGCGGCGCCGCTCTATCCACACCGCTGCGGTCGTTCGGTACCTCTGATTGATCCCCCTGCCTTGGGATTGGCGGCAGCCAGCAGCATATAGGCTGGTTGCTTAGAGAGAGCGCCGTCCTTGCCTCGCGTATCAGGCCACTACCACGCTCCTTATATGCGTTGGTGTTCTCGGTGTTCTCGGGTCGCATCTCTTCCACGCCTGTCGCCGACTGCGGTAGTACTGGCCAGCTTGGCAAAGACGTATCCGAGATGATGATTACACATGCCGATACCGATACCCCGGGGCCACCAACTGAGCTATTGATGACAATGATGTGATATCGGCGCAAACACGTCCTCTTGCCACCCCCCACGTTCCACACCCCATTTTGGGGTTATCAAGATCAGTGCCAGTGCCAGGAGGGGAAGGACTTGGCTTCAAAGACCTTCTTGCGAGTTTCCATGTTTTGCGTGCCACTGGCGTACACAGCCTATCAGGATTAACGTTTGGCACTGGGATCACGGTCTTTGCGGTTTGGAGAAGCTGTACAGTAGTGTGTGGGGGCCGCGTATGCGCCGCCCTTGTGCTTGTTTTGAACTAACCGTGGTGGACAAGGCAACTGCGCACCCCTCCCCTTTTGCAGATGTGCCGGAGGCGAGACCGGGTCGGGTGCCCGTCGTTCTCCGTACCCGTGGATACCGGGTTCTGACTCCAGTGCATGCCCCGGGTTGGAGAGGTGGGGTGGAGGAGGCAGAGCTCCTGATAAAAGACGAGCCTTTGAAGTTGGTAAAGTCAAGTGCGCAACTGAGCATGTATGACAAGACAAGACCGGAAGCAAATTCATCGGGGAACCGTTTTTATCTCCGTAGAGGTCTCGCTTGCTGGAAAAGACATCGACCGTGAGCGCGTCGTCGCATTTGTGTGCTACCCGGGCTCGCACACAAACGCAATCGCGCCGTTCCTGATCTCGGCTGTCTCGTCGTCTCAGAATTGGCTTTGCGTCTGTCTGCACATCGCACGCACATCAATCCCCCAACACACCGCTAACCAAGGGGCGGTGACGTATCATAGGACCTACTTCAAGGGCTATTGCCAGGCGCATGTGAACTTTCCCCTTCAATTACCTTCAAGTACCTTCACAACCGACACGGGCTCAAGTCATTTCTGGTGGCCGTAGTATAATATTTCGTCGTATTACGAACGCATGCCTTTCACGAGTGCGGCTTGGCCTGAACAAGTCTTCTAATTAAAGTTTGATCGTGCTCAGTTGCACGTGATTGTTTGAACGATGGCCGTGCCCTTCTCGATCGTGTTTTCTAGACAATTCTCGTAAAGGTTCTTGACATCTGAGTAGACGTTTCTAGCTGGGCGAGTGCAGGCCGTGTACAAGGTCGGGCCGCAGGTGAACTGGCCCGCCGGCCACTATGCGATGTCACGGAAAGTCGTGTCGCGGCATGAACTTTCGGCATTCATTAAAGATGGCGAACTTGGACGCCGATGTGGCGTGTCCTCTCGGCATTTCAACCCAACCGATCGGTATGTTGGGTGCCAGGGGTGGAGTCCTTTATACTTGCATGGTTCACCGATGAGGTGAGATGTGCGATGCTTCCCTCCTCCATCACGTCTTGCGACGTGCATAGCTCTGCTTGTCGAGACGCTCAGCGACACCGTCGTTCGCTAGTGATGATTCCGTTAAGCCAGAGCAGCGACTTTCGTCCTGAGATGCGAGATACTCCCTCGGGGGGGAAGACCTGGCTTCACCATGAAGATAATGTAGTGAAATTGCCTTGTGGTTACTCTCCACAGCGTTGCACATGCACAATGACGCGGCCCATGTATAACAGGTACTAACCTTGCGAAGAGGAACGGAAGAAACTGGGATATCATCTTAAAGCTTTGGTGACCCTGAAGGTCTGAATAGTCGAATACGCGCGGATCATGACGAGTTCTATTCGCTATTGCGCACGTAGGGACCTAGTACGATTGCTTCCCCACCGGGAGACTGTTTGCCAAGAGGGCTCGTCTGTTCGGGAGCTTGATAAAAATAGTGTATGAGGGGTCGAGTTGTTAAACGCCAACTCTGAAAAGATGACGACGAACTCTCGTTAAGCCAAAGAAGTTGAGATTCCTCCATGACCGTGGGGAAGGGACATTGAGCACATCTCAATCGAGATTGCGCGCTACGACCACTCTCTCGCAGCCCCAGGGGTCGGTCCAAATCGCGGTGTTCTTGATACGAGCGACGGAACGAACGATATTTTCAACGGGCCGTGCCTGGCCCTCGCCGACTTCGAGAACTAGCCAGCCGTCTTTGGCGAGAACATGGCCCTGGGCGACTAAACGGGCGATATCCAAATAGAACGTGAGGCCGTCACGATCCGGTGAACCCGGTGGATCTCCTAGGAGCGCCATTTGATCTTCGAAATCCTTGACAGATCTGTCCAGTTTGTCATACTGGTCGCGAGGAATGTAGGGGGGATTGGCGGTGATGACGTCGAACGGTTGCCAAACGGAGAGCAATTTGGTTAGTGTGTCAGTGTCACGCACGTCAGCATGCAGGGGAGTGAAAACGTTCTTCGTAGGAATGGCAGTGGTGATGGGGGGTACGGTGGTGGTGGTGGTGGTGGTGGTAGTGGTAGAGGGTGTAGTGGCAAATGTGGCGTGAGCTAGGTTAGGGTGTGGAGGGAGGTGGGAGGGGGTGTGAGAAAATGCCAATTCCACGACAGAAGCATATGGGAGTGTATTGTCTCGTGCGAGGCGCAGTGCTTCTAGGGACGTGTCAATACCGACAGCGAAGGTAGACCCGGGAGTCCATGTCGAGCACAGAAGGAGCGGGATACAGCCGGATCCCGTGCACAAATCGAGCACGTGAACGGGCTTCTGCGGCGACGGCGTGATAGATTGGGCGAGGCGAAGGGTCCAGTGTTCGGTTTCTGGACGAGGAATTAATACAGGGCGCCGAGTAATGATGTTAAGGTGACCAAAAGGCTGGGTGCCTTGGGCGGATTAGCCGAAAGTGGGAGAGAAAACAACGCGAAGCCGTGGCAGTCCTACCAAGGATATATTGCAGGGGTTCACCACGGATACGCCTCCAGAGCATTGTCGAAAGCGGACCGGTAGCAGAGCGACTGGCCTGCGTCAACCATTTTAACTCAAGACGTGCACTATCCCTACCAATAAGGCCAGAGAGAGTAGTGACTAGTTGGGATATTTGCATAGATCGAGGCATGGATTATGAGATACGGTCCGATATCCGAAAACGATGGTATTTAGAAGGGACAAGGGAAGATGAAGCAGGGAGGAAATGAGAATGAGGGATGGTTGGATTGATGATTGATTGACTGGGAACAATCTTTAGAAGAAAGAGGATCTACGATGGATCTGGTCATTCGGGGTCCTTGACGGACGGAAAAGAGTCGGACCGTGGTTCCGAGGTAGTGTGAGTGTGAGCGGGTGCGGAGTTAGGACCGACCGGGACTAGTGAATGGGCGAGTGCTCAGCTTGTTGCCGCCTCATGAGCTCACCTCGTCAAAGAACCAAGCTTTCCGTGCCGTTCGCGGTACAGTTTCATTCCATAGATCTTGACGCTCTCTACCTTTCTTCTAAATAGCTCTATATAAATCCCTCTCCCTCCCAACTCCCCTCCTCATCCCCTCCTTCGGCCCGACGTCCCTCCCCTCCCCTCCCCCCTCCCACTCCTCTTTGTCCCTACATCCCTCGCAGAAATGCCAATGCCTTCCATCCACTCGATTCAACCCGCCGTGGTCCCTGGCCCCTCCTCTGCATCGACGTCAAAGCTCCCTCATACTTCTCCGTCCACGTACACTCCCCCACCCACCTCCGCCAAGCGGCGACGTCCTGACTCACCCACGGACGCCGACAGTCATTCCACGGGAATCGGTCCCATTCGTAACACGCGTAGGGACAAGGATAGTCCCAAGAAGAAGAAAGCCGCCAGGGCTTGCATCCACTGTCAAAGAGCCCACTTGACTTGCGACGATTGTGCGTCTCTGAATTTTTAAATCGTCTTTCTGTCATGACTCAATCACATGATTTCCAGCTCGTCCTTGCCAGCGCTGTACCAAGCGCGGTATGGCCGACTCCTGTGTCGAAGGTCATCGGAAGCGTGCAAAGTATTTGCTTGGCGATGATGAACTCGGTTCGTTATTTCCATCTCCTTTACACCTTTACAGCAATCTTAGACGCCCCTCCGCTCTGCTATCAGAACTTCTCAAGAGGCGGAAAACGAGCACCACTAACAGCTCATCCCCGCCGGTTCAAGCGCCGCCCCCAAGGGTCCCTTCCGTCGTCGAAAGCTTCTCCCCAACGGATCCTCTTTTTAACCCGGCCTTTGATGCACCATCTTTCCCCTTTGGCTCTGAAGCCGCCAACCTCGAATACTCCATCCTCTCAGCAATCCTGGGCAACCCTTCTCCTGAGGGCAATCCGCCCTCGGATTCCCACTCATCATCCACTCCTCCACCCTCCACCCATCCTTTCACTGCACCCTCATCAGAGTACGCCACCTCCTGGTCCGGTGCCCCCAACGGCTCGCTCTTGCCCTCCGAGCCTAGCAACTTCCTTACATCCCCCTTCACTGGGGTACGCAACGCTCCGACCATGTACGAAGACACACAATTAGCTCTCCCCAATGCCGATCGCCCGCAGACTGGCTCCAGTTCTTCCCCTTCCACCGACTTCCTCAGCCAATCTTATTCCTCTCTCGATCCCAGCACTAGCGCCACCAGTTCCTCAGTCCATACCCCACCGGACTCATCTACCTCCGCACGACAGCCTGTTTCAGACCCGTCACCCTCCAAGTCTTCGTTACATCCCCTGACGCCGCGCTGGCCTTGTACAACCGAATCTGCGTACGTGCTCAGATCCCTTCTTTTTTCCTAGTCCTATCACTCAATAAGCACTATCAGTGGACTAGAGCAGCTTTCGGGGCCAAAGACCGCGGAAGAAGTGTATGGGAGCATCACCAAGCCATACGACTACACCGAGGGCTACCACTTTTTGATGAAGGTTCTTCCCTTTAGGTGCGTTTACAGAACCATCAAGCCAAGGGGTGCCTTGTTGATTGCGTGCTAAGGTTCGAGAAAAATGATATCCTCCGGATAGTGCGAGCGCTGGCCATTTTCCGGCCATCGCTGATAGCGCTTCAAATGCCGCTCACGGAGGAGGACGAGATATTTGTAGAAAAATGTGTCCAGCGATCGGTGATTGTAAGTGGTAGCGAACACCGCGGGCGCGCCTCCACTGACCACGAGGGTTCCACCCCCACCCACAGGAGTTGAACAAGCTCATCTCCTACAGTGGGACCCCCACTGTCGTCTGGCGGAGGACGGGGGAGATATGTCTCGTGGGACCTGAATTTTGCATGCTCACCGAATGGAGTAAGGAGGAGTTGTTAGGTTCCAAAAAATATATTTGGGAGGTGAGCAATCAGTATCCCCCTTGCGAAATGTAGAGTCCCTCATGTCCTTGCCATTAGCTTTTTGAAAACCAGTCCGTTGTGGAATACTGGGAGAACTTCGCCACTCATGCGTTCGAGAACACAGCGCAATCAGTGTATTCCCACTGTGTTCTACTGAAACCCAATGGGACCCCCGTGCCTGCTACGTTCTGCTTTCACATCCGCCGTGACCTGTTTGATTTGCCGAGCTTAGTCATAGGTGCGTAAATCAATTTCCAAATCTGCCTTCTACCCCGGATTTTTACTTACGGTTTGGTCACTGCAGGTCAATGGCTTCCGCTGCTTTAGATTCAATGTTCACTACTTTCACGCAACTTTCATGTCCGGTGCAACGTTATCTTCACCATTACTCATTGGTCTCTGTTTCGTCATACTTCCCTTCTTCCGATATCTTTATCACTTCACACTCATGATTCGTTTTTGGCCCATTCATGAGCTCATATGACCTGCTTGCTCTTGCGCCCCGTTTATTTTTATCCTTTTTTTTTTTAGGGGCAATCGCGGCAGCTTTGTTTTCTGTACTATGTTACCCCCACTACCCATGTATTATTCCAGGATTCAGGAGATAAAAGGCATGCGTGCACATCATCACTCCACTATACTTTTATACCCTGTAGTATGTACTTAAAAAAAACCACTATCACCCACCTAGACACAATGGGGGAAAAAGGACACAGGGATAAAGATAAGAAAGGGTCCGAGTTAGGTCCCGTGGATGAATCAGCGCTCAGCGCTCAGTGCTCAGCAATCGCACGGGCGTCAAAGGCGTTGATCGGCGAGCCTGGACGCGGACAGTCACCCCACTCGTACGCCGTTGGACGTTGGGCGTTGACCCACTTAACCAACCTGACACGTGGGTCCGACGAAGTTGGTTCCGCCTGTTCGAACTTTTTCTTGTCTGTTTTGTTTTTTTTTACCCACGCAGACCGCACTGATGCACGAAATTTTTAAATGAGACGCCCCCGCATGCACTGCCTTGAGGTCCGGAATGAATCCTATACAAGGGAGTCTATAATAATACAGTTCGAGGAACCCGTCATTCTCTCTCGCCACCCATCACCACCACTGCCACCATGGAACGATGGGGTGGCAGGGGTGGTGGGAGTGCGGCTGGCTGGCGCTCTGGAGACTTGGGTTGTTGGGCCCACAGCGGCGGTTCTATGAAGCATCGCAGCCCCCCCTCTTTTTTTTTATTATGTTCGGCACAAGTTTGGCCCATCCTAGTACCTCGGTTTCACAATACGTTTCATGGGCGAGCAAATGGCTGTGTACCCCCTTCGCCGTCGCGTGGCCATGTACCATGGCGTCTTTTGGGTGTGCGGTCGATGCGTGCAGTCCACGGTGAACTATGCACGACCAACACCGCACCATTCTCATCGAAATAGAAGAGGAATAATCTTTAGAGAAACAGAGTCTATGGCTCTATCGTGGTACAATCGTCGTCACCCCGCTTGTATTAGCAGGGAAAAAAAAATAAACAAACAAAAGAGGGAATAGGTTAAAAACTCTGTTCACACGCCATCCTGGACGCTAGCATACTCGCTCTCCACCCCAGGCTCGATGATACTTGCATGCAGGAAAATGAGGACGCCCGAGGCGCCGACGAGCCAGAAGAACGTGCCGAGTGGCGAGGACCACCAGAGAAGGGGGAGGCCGATGACGAACAGACCCGTGTACAGGGACTTCTGCGTCACGACGTGGTCGCCCACCTGCATCGGCTCGGGAGCTACAATGAAGTAAACAAACCATCAGAACCCGCTCGCGTACATGAGGGGGGGGGGAACGATGTAGTTTTACGTACCCCACTTGTTAATCGCAGCAAATCCGCCAATGAGGAACCCAAGGGAGATGAGAAGAAGCGGGTTTGTGAGTCTGATTTAATTGAAAGCACACACGTTGCGCGTAAAATAAGGAAAGATAAGCAAGCGCACGGCGACAAGCGGCGAGAAGCCAGAAAAAAAAAACTCACAACGCGTAAACGGCCAGCACCGCAATGATAAGCCCATAGTTTCCTAACGAGAGGAGTAAGTACGTCAAACCCTTCGCGACTACTGTGAGGGATCGAGGGTGTTTTATGTACCAGAGAAATAGCGAGTGTTATATGAGATGCGCTGTGTTCAAAGTAAGATCCGTCAGCCAAAAAAAATAAAATAGCAATTGGAACGTGGCGGAAACGACGTACTGAAACGGCCTGGTTCAGGTCAGCCGGTCGAGAGAGGCGATTGTGGTCAAAGAACTCGGACGGAGGGCGCAATGCGCTGAGGCGAGTCTCCTGCGAGTTGTTTCCCAAAAAAAAAAAAAATTTAAAATTGCGTCGTGGTCAGCCCAAGTTCCAAAGATCAGAGGTCCCCCCGTACGCACTCGAAACGATTTGATAGTATCGACGGCGCGCATAGCAGCTTCCATGATTGTCGATGGGTTGGAGGTTGGGTTAGTTGGAAAGTGTGTTGAGTCGATTCGGTCGGTGTGTGTGCGTCCGTTGTCGTCGTGAAAGGAAAGAATGAGGTATTTATTTCTATTTGGGACCTGCGCCGCAGCGTTTTTACGCGGTGTTACTGCCACACTGCCGCAGCTCTCTCTCCCATTTTTGAAAGCCTCTGACATTCATGATCCGTCGGAACCCAACACTCATCGCCATGAGCGATGCCGATGTACAGGACGTGCGTAGCATGCTAGCCAAGAAGCAGCAGCAGGCTGAAATCGTCACGAGCGCAAATTCAAACACTACCGCTAAGGGCAAACAGGGTTTCGCTCCGCAGCCACCAGCCACGGCCATCCACGTCACGGACGAGGCAAAGCAGAGGCGAGAGGCTAGGGATGAGAGGTTAGGGCTAAATAACTGACTCGTGCTGCTGCGTAAAACCTTTGGCTATCCTGTGCCGACAGGTAGGATTTCAGACTGCCCCTAGCTACTCCAGCCTATCTGACCATATAACCTATGGGACAGTATTTGGGCGCAGGGCACTTTCACTCCAATGCCTCGGTTCTCAGGGCGCTGAGGTTGTCTCTCACGAGTACCAGCAACGAAATCATCGTGTATTTGGCTCATGGCCGGAATATGCATGAATACCCAAACGTTAGGCTTCTGTATCTTTACCCCCTTATCTAGACGGCGCTCCACCCGGTGCTTTTTTCGATTTGGTTTCTTATACCTGTCATCAGTCAGGTCAGCCCGCTTCATTTCGACCCCTAGATCATACGAGCCCGAGATAGGCACAGACCTTTAAGATCCTGGGAATCGCACATCGTCACTAGATCCATCCGCTGCATATGGAGACAACACGTCTTGAGACTATCCCAGAGTGCAGTAGAAGTCACATCATGACTATCCTCCGATCCGCCGTCACTCTCTTGCAGAACAAGTGCGTCGAGAATGTGTTGTGCTGCCTCTTCATCACGCTGCAAGTTTGTTGCGTTTGTATGGTGTGAAACAGTTGTGCGGAGTCTCTACTCACCTTGAGGTTGATACAGGAGATGCCTAAATTGAATCTAGAAAAACGTTGTACCTTCGTCATTTAGAGCAAGGGGTGCTCTCTCACCTAGCCCTGATATAAGCTGGGTTGATTTCTAATGCTCGATAATAGTACGGGAGGGCCTCCTCTGCCCGACCCCCGTTGGCCAGCGTCGCACCCACCCGATTGTACAATAACCAATCCTGGGTATATTGAGCATGAGAGAGATTAATACCGGCATGACTAGACGGTTACGTACGTCAGGTCGAACGGATAACGCCGCACGAAAGCAGTCTTGAGCCCGGTGATAGTCCTGCAATCACGATTTGCGCCGCAACCGGTCAATAACTTCTACTTCGGCAAAGAGCCGGACGTTTTTACCTCGTTCGTGTTGAGCATGGCGGCCAGCGCGATTTGAACGTCCGCGTCAACTTCGGCGCCTTGGGTACCCCTAGCCATAGCGATGAGGCAGCTGATCAGCTTTTGAAATTCGTCTCCTTCATCGGACCCCGTGCCATGTAGTTCGAATGCAGACACGATATCGCGATACCGCTCATTTTGTCTGACCCAGTTCTGGACGGCTTGGTATGTTCCATGGCGGTCACCCTCGTTGGTGTACGAAATGGCGAGGGCGAGCCAGGATGGCAGGTGAGTGGGATCAAGCTGCAATGCACGCTGTAACGCCGAGATAGCCTGCAGTTCCCGCTCATTTTCTTGTTGTCTGACGCCAAGTTCAAACCACGCCTGCGTGTTGTTCGGATCTCGTTGTACGGCCGCTTCCATCTGCAAAACGCTCTACAGAAATGGTGTGACATCTCGTGTCAGCCGTGTCGAAATCACACCCTATGAGAGTTGCCCACCTCCGAGAACGAACGCACTTGCGCGTGCGTGGTGTGGTTGTGGGAACGTTCTCCCAGTAAGTATGGGTTTCCCTGCTGAAATTGGTATCCGGGGATCGGCCTTATGCCAGTAGATGTCGCCTCGAACTTGTCCCAATCGCGCTGTAGCTGTTGCCATTCTTGACTTGGGGTGACTCCGGATGGAAGGGGTATGTGATGTGCCTTCCAGTAGTTGGCATACTCCTCATTGTCCTGGCGGAAGTATGCGTCGTTTGCATCTTCTTCAGGCCCGATATTTACATCCTGCTCGGCTACGCGAAGAGTGGATGACGGTGCCTGTACCTGTGAGGCTCCTGGTCCTTGCGTGACCGCAACAAAAGAGGGAACAGCCTTGCCTTTGCCTTTAGGATCGGCAGCAGAGGCCGTATGTTCCTGTCCTATCTGCCAGTCAGGCGGGGCGGCGACGATATCGTTACCTTGAACAACGGCTGTGCGGTCCCGAAGCTGTTTCATGAGCCCGAGAAACTGGCTATTCGCGAACTTTGGGTTCGTTTCGTGATCGACAGATTGAACCAACAGACCCGCAGTACGGGCTAACAGGTCGGCGTCCTGAGGCTGCGAAGCCGACTGAGTCTGTGACTGTTCAGCTTGGGACTCCAATCCCTGTGTCAACACCGCAGGTTTTTGCTGCTGTTCCAATGAGTGGAACGCGTTTTCCAATTGTTCATCTGTATAGTGGTGAGTCGGTACGGGTACGGAAAACCCCAAGGTTAAAATGCGACTTGCGGTCCATCTGAGAGCTCGTGCGGAAACTAGGGGATACTGTTTGGGCAAGAGGGACGAAAGTTGACATCTGTGGCATCGTACGCATGGGTAACTGAGATTGGAGAGCTGTGGGGCGGGGCTCGCAGGCGCGTTCAGAAAAAGGTAATGCGAGTTATGGCGTACCATGAGAGAACGAAGGATGGCCCATATGTTCTCCGGCGGAATATGCTTGGGCGGAGGCTGGTACTTCGAGCAGATTGACCGTAGAGGCTTTGGGGACGTCCTTGAGGAAGTCCGTAGCCCATGAAGGAGCCTGCGCCTGGCCATGGAAGGACTGGGAGGGGGTGAGCGTCCTGGGTGAGATAAATGATGGCGCAGGGAGGGACGAGCGAATTGCAGCCAAGTCAAACGGCGACGGGGCAATAGAGGGAGGCGAAGACGTGCTCGGACCCGCAGAAAAGAAACGTGCGGATTCCTCCTCAAAGCCTGACGGTGCGGCCTGCGCGGTACGGAACCCCTGTGGATAGGATATGCGGAGTTAGTCACGGTAAGCGCATGCGCAAGGACTAGCATACGCCTCGCGAAGGACCACTCCTGTTTGCTCCAAAGTGGTCCTGTGAAGCTTATTGTCAACGAAGGACGTAACGCGGGAGTATAATAGTGCTGCTCGCACCTGCTGTAAACCGCGGTCGCTATCCAAATTCTTGGTAAGGCCCTGAAGAGGATTCATCGGCCCACAATCTGCGCCATTTGCGAGAGCGGCCAGAGACATTTTGATTAGAAGATAGAAGAACAAACGGTAATGTGCGCAGCGAGCGTTGTAGGACTAGGAAGAGGTTCGAAGTAAGGCCCCTTCGCTAAACCGCAGAGGCTGGGCTATGGTGCAGAGCGGGCCGGGCATGTGATAACCGAACTGGGCAGAGTCTGAACCCATATTACCCGATTAGGTATCTAGCCACATAGATCTCCTGACCATCTCCTCAAAAACACAATGTTAAGACGCCGCTACTTTCGTGTTGCCACATACGTCGACGAGCGATCAAATGCCGCTCAACTTGGTCCGTTGCACACGGTGGCCGTGTTCACCGTGTCTTCCATACGAGGACTGTACACATATGAAAGCACATTTGGGTGTCTGCCAGCGCACCCTGACGCTCCGTCTGTTATCATTTCTTAAGATTTACTGTATCGACTCTTCTCTGTAAATATTTAGGTGCAGGTTCTAAATCTGGTCCCCGCTAGACGTGAGATACCAGATATGAATGTTGAACGCTGGGCTCTGGCTTAAAATGAAGGCGCATTGACCCTCTTGTTTACCATACAGTGAGGCTATTCTGCGAAGGTGAATCGAATTTCATGGGTCCCATACTCTGGCGTAATTGTGGGGCAACGGTGTGCGCCATTTTAGGATTGGCAGCCGGAATTCCAGGCAGCCGAGACGCTTCACCGCCGCACCGAGGCAGAACAAGCAGGACCCCAGGAATCCGCTCATTCGAAACGAAAATCGCTCCACGTCATCCTCCGAGGGAGAGATCCTGAATGAATGGTGTGAGCCGGACAGTCTGGTTCTAAGTTACAGTCAATAGGAAGTGGACTAGTGGACATCCGGTAGTGTAGGGGCAATGTCTCGTCCTTGGAAACACCGGAACGGTGCACCCACGCACGAGGAGCGGATCATAGAGATGCACAAAGAAGGTAACCTGGACGTGACGTCATTCCGTTGCTCGACTTGCTCCCACGTCGATCTCCGGGTCCGACATCTATGTCTACATGGTTATTTTTGTTCTTCTCTAGGCCTAGACCCCCCCGCTTGGCATCATATGTGGGTTCCTATGGGCGGTTGTGCGCTTTTGGTGGGAAACCTCAGCGAGGTGGTGACAAATCTGGCATTCAATATTCAATCCGCAAACGCGACGTTCTATTTTCAACAATATGGATCGGATTGAGCGGCGTAGAACATGAGTGCATGAGTGGTCTAGGGACGTCCTCTGTCAAGCGGCGTCCAACACCTATAGGTACCGATTCCATGAATGAGCTGTCAGTGCCAGACCGCGGATCTAGCATTCCAGACCTGGTTTCTTCAGATGCCATCACTCAATTCTATATCCCGATAAACAAGGGCATGAATGCCGCCCCAGATAACGAATCCTGCCGCAAATATCGTATGGTGTCAGTTCGGGCCGAGCAGTAGTACTGGCCTAAGGTGGGAGAGCATTGAGCAAGCGAACACATTGTGAGTGATGGTAATTGCTAAATTCCTCCCCTGGCGGATGACACCATTGTACTATGCGTCGCGTTTTGCACCCCGGGCCTGTCTCTGCGCCGACCTAGAACAGCGTGTGTTTCCTTCGTGCATCCAATAGGCGGTTGGACTTTTCATTTCGGTGTGATTTACTCTTGTATGCAGACTCACGCTCACATGATACTGTTCCAATGTCACGTGATCCATGGTAAATTCAGGCTGACATGTACAGGGCTTCCTGGAATCCAGGCTAATAAATCGCTCCTCCAAAAAAAAGACCTTCCGAAGGGACCAGTGAATTGTTCCCTGCTGTCACTATTCATAATCTCGTGTATACCCTCACTCTGCACCCCATTGCCACCAGCTTATCTGGCATTACCTTGTTGTTTGACTATGCGGTGCGGGATACCATCGTCCTGGTACAGTCCTCGTGATCTCCAGTACTTCATTAGACGCACTTGTCACGTTCGTCGCTTTCGTTCTTGATATGGTGCTATTCAGCATCGCGCGGTACGAAATTCGCGAGTCTGGATGGCCCTCCCAATACGACAATGCGACGTGGATGTCCCTCGATGACTTGATCGCATTTTTGCACCTCAGCACGAGGTACACCCGGCCTGTACTTACTTGATCTTCGGCCCTCTGTGTCTCTGAGTCTCATCAGTTGGATGTAGTTCTGCCTTGCCCCCACAGGCACATAAGACCCTTGATGCTCCAGCTGATGTAAAAGAGTCACGAGAACTAACAAGAGGACCTCCAACTGAATTCTGAACTGAACCCCTAGCCCCGAATAGATTAGTGAACATACAGATGAGAATGAGAGATGGCACCGCCAAAGAGCAGCGCCGGCCCTGTTGGGCAGGAACCCGGAACCCGGAACCCGGAACCCGGAACCGATCTGATGCATGAGAAACCCGGCCACACACCACAGACTGAAACGGCCGATCGCCCCCTCGCACAGCTCTCCCGCCGTGATGCGCGGTGCAGCAATAAGTCTAGCTCACTTACAACTTTCTTTCTGGTGTAATTTTCAAATATTGTCCCGGGGCTTAGAAGTGTCAGATGCCAGAGACGCCAGACCCGTCAGACGACCCGGATGCTGTCGCATGACCAACCAGAGAGATAGATATCAAGGACAACACAATTCTGTCTATATTGTCTGGTACATACAGAACTGGTTTAGACCTCACAGCTTACTAGATCGACCATCCGTGGAAGGCAGGCCGAGTGACATGTGCAGATGTACGCTCATGGCAAGAAAGCGCTCTCAATTGCCGGCGCCGAGTAAAATCCCCTGAGGTTTACTTTCGCTTTGAATTGAACTCGTTTAGGTCTGCATTGCGGTGCGTGGCCTATCCTATAGTTGAGCAGTACTGCCATCACGGCCGCTCATAGCTGTGCGGCACCTCTGACCTTGATCTCGGCCATTTCGGAATGTAGGAAAGGCTCGCGTCTAAGGGATGGGGCATACGCACTGACCACGGAGGAATCCTATAAAATGGTGGAACACAGACGTTATTGCCAACTTACTTCTCACTTCGCCCTCTACACTTCGCCCTCCACAATCTCACATGATGTTCCGTTCATTGGCTTTGCTCAGTGGTATTGCCCTCTTCTCTTCGGCGGCTGCCCAGACCGTCTGGCAGGTCAGCGTCGGTGACGCCGTCGGAAGCATACTCTATAACCCTACTAATATTGTCAGTCAAGTGCCGACTGCTCAGCCGAACTATCATACTAATAGCCTTCCGTTCAGAATGCATCAGTTGGCGATACTGTCCAATTCACGTTCAATCCCAAGAACCATACCGTGACCCAGTCCACGTTTGCCAGCCCCTGCGCCCCCATTCCCGGCGGCTTCGACTCTGGCTTGTGCGTAGTTGACACTCCGTGGCTGTATTTTCCTTCGTTTGATGCGTTCTTGGTAGTAATCCTGTGGCAATTGGGACCACCTCCAACTTCCCGACCTTTAACATCACTGTGAATGACGTACGCATTCCGTCACCTCTTTCCCTGAACAAAAGATGCAGAACTGACTTTTGTTTTGGCCAACTCCAGACAAATCCTATTTGGGTCTATTGTCGGCAGGGCGAGAACACACCCGCAAGCCATTGTGGCATGGGAATGGTGTTTGCTGTCAATCCTGGGCCCTACGGCGCAAACAACTCTTTCCCGGCCTTCCAGGCAGCTGCAAGGGCTGTAGGAGCATCATTAATCTCGTCCGCCATGACCGCCACGCCAACCTGGACACATGTGGCTGCCAAACCCACATATTAGACACGGTAAATAATGTAATAATGATCTGAAACGGACAAGGACACGTAGCTACGATGCTCCATGTATTGTTGCTGCTATTTTTTTAAAAAAAAAAAAAAAATCATGTTGCTGCTATTCCCCGGACGAGACCGTGGCACGAAATAGAGCGAGAAAGCGACGAAGGATACGCACGAGACTATCGAGCGCAAGAAGAGAGCGCTATCTCAACCCTCGCCCCGAAGCATCCCCCTCTCGTGTTGATGTTTGACGCCTGCGGAACAAACTGCCTCCGCCGGAGAAGTTACTCCAGAGAGGGTTTCACCGAGTTTCCCAGGGTTGCGAGATCTCCCCAAGCCCCACGGTAGTTATCTCCTTCCGTAACTTCCAGCGCGAGACGTCCACAGGGTCTAGCAGTACACGTTCATTGGGCGCGTCCCGGTTATTTTCAGCCCGCTGCGAGTTGTGCTCGAGTTTCGTTTGTTCTGCTGTCCCGGAGTGGGAGTTCCGTAATAGAAGACCCTACCAGCTGCCACTCGTGGGCGGAATCCAATGCTCTGCCTCTGCCTGATGCGCACCCAAAATCCGGGTCTGTATAGCCAAGTGACTCTGGAGTCGAGAAATTTGAAACTACACCTGATTTTGTGCGCTTTTGGCAGGAAGACGTGCTCGCAGGAGCACATTCCTTTCACCCCGGGGAGATTTCACCAGCTTGACTCGAGCTACTGACATGGCACAGGCGAGACTTCTCGTTTTGCTGCTAGCCGACCTTCTTCGAGCGACCGTGGTATTAAGACCTGATTCAAGATGGCAATCACAGTAATATTTGAGGGAATATCGAAAAGCTGTTGTGTCCTAATTGTCCCCACTGGCATCCAAGTCTCTACCCAGCCTCTACCGCCACTCTGAGGGGGACTCTTATTAAGAAGCAACAGTACGAGAATTTTCGTAGTTCAGGTTTATCACATGAGGTGATCGTGGCTGAAAGAAAGTATGGCAAGATCCGCTGTGATTCTGATTGTCTGCAGTGAGACTGAAGAAGCCGGTCCGACTCCTTTGTAGCACCATCCCATTGCGCTGGCCCAGGTAAAGACCGTGACGGTAGTAATGACAGTGCACAATATGGTGGATGGAAGCGGGCTGGCCGATATACCTAAAATAAGTGTGTGGCACTGCACTGATTTCAGGGGACAGTTATGCCAGTCGTCGCGAATACACAACTGTGCCGATAGCATCAGGGGCTGGTACGGGTTTGACAATGAGAATGGACGAGCGGCATACCTGTGCAACACGGCCAACAAGAATACACACCTAGATATCGTCGATGTCCACCTCCCCATCTTCCCCGAACTCGAACGTGCATTCGCCTTCCTCTTCCCCGAAGGTATCCGTCTCATTGATCTTGGCATTCTCGGGCAGCTCGCCATACGCTTTTACTGGATAGATTCAACGTTTGCATCGACCATATCCAATATGTAGCATGGAATTGACTTACGGTTGCGAGCCTCGTCCGCCGTGTACTTTACGATTACATCGGCCTTGCCGTCTTGGAACTCACGCAATGAAAGTAGGATGATATCACCCTGATTGATCCACACCTGATTTAGACAGTGAGGCGATCATATGCTAGAGGGAGGCAATGGCGATGCGCACCTTCTTACGCATCTTTCCTCGGATGTGTGCCAGTCGCTTCTCACCGTCGAAACACAAAGCCTCCAAGCGTCCGTTTCCCAGCATCTTCGTCACTTGGGCATACTCCTGCCCGTCCTCACGGAATACCAATTCTCGCTTATCGTCGTCATTTTCGTTCTTTCCGCGTCTTCTGTTCTTGCCGCCCTGTGAGACGTCGCGAGTCAACCTCAAGTAATGCAGGGGCGCCGTGCATACTACGGACCTTTCCCTTATTCTGACGACCGGAAAATTTAATCTAAGTACTGTGGGAGAAAGCAGTAGAAACTAGAAACAGACCTTTGGCATGCTGGATAGAGGTTTGACGGTATGTGAGCCTCAATCCTCAATGTCCCTTTCGAAGTTAGGCGGCAGGGCTTGCCGGGTACGACGACTCACGTGTCATTTCCCACACAACTACCTATTATATCCAAGCTAGCAATTTAGGAAGCACCAAGTACCTCTGCGAGCCCGCCTCCTCAAAGTGATCTGGGTTTGGGGGAGGGCCCATGGGGCTTCGAATTCAGAAGTAAGAAACGCAAATTCCAAAGCATGTGTTAATCAATTTGTAGGATGGCTATTTGAGTGCAGTGAAGGGTTCTGTGCGAGTATGAAAGTGTCGTCCCAAGAGGGAGACGTATACAGGGAAAGGTGAGATGAGGGATGAGGTGCAAACGCAGGAGGTAAAGCGGTGCGAAATCGATTCAGCGAAAAGTTTGCGGGAACGTGAGACGGGATTGGCGCAGTTGCGATGTGTGAGTCGGCGTTCACGCGAAGTTATCAGACGAAAGCATTTTCGAGAACAGCTGATGAAGAGTTCGGGACACAGTGTCGGGGGTCATATACATGGGGAACGAGCCACAGGACATAGACGAGGGCACAATGAATGCAGCCACCATCACGGATTCTACAACACAGACACAATCGTCGGGATGCGTGGCCGACGTGTCTGACTCGTCGTGGGCGCCAAGTGGTGGCGGTTTGACATCGTTTGCACAGTGCACGTGTCGACCTTACAGCAAAACACACGTGTTGTAAGACAACTGTTTTAAGTAGGCACATGAGAGTGGCATCAGCATATGAGTTCGTGTGGAGGGTGTAGGTGGCACCAATGTAGAAGAGCAGAGCAAGGTCCACATAGGCAAGGTCCTGTGAAAGTAAAACAGTCCTAGCATCCACTGCCGATAACCGACGATTTATAGATCCTAGTCGACGTCAAGATGTTTGGAAATAGTCGAGCATAGCTCCTGAGGCCTGAGGCCTGAGGATCCAAGGTTGGTGTCGCAAAGAAATGGAAACCTTCTTGGTAGCTAATAGCCAACAACCAGTATTTGAGACGTTGACGGGCGGACTAAGAGCTCACGCTCGCTCTCCGCAAGAATTCGCTACACCGGTCACTTTGGGAGAAGATAATAAGGTGCGTACAGTACCATCTGGAATACCGGTATCAAAAATGTTTGCCAAGCAACGCTGATCACCTGGGGTTGCATAGCGCACGTATTCATGATAACACATGGTGTGGGAGCGCACCAGACACGCGAGGATAATACCAAGTGAAAATGATTCAATAGGCCATTTAGGCACACCTTCTCGTCACTGTCCAAGAAAGTGACGGGAATGGGGGCCCTAGGCTAAGGTGCGGTGGGGACGCCGTGGCTTATTAGTGAATGTGCCGCCACCGCCCCTGCGCTTGCTTTGGCAGCTGCCGGAATTAGGCCCACAGGTTTGAATCATGAAAAAAACTGCTTGGGGATTTTAGTGGTATTGCTGGTGAGCTGGGTCCAGTACTTTACCTTTCTTTCACCGGCCTTTTTTTTTTTACCATTTGTCTTCCAGGTCAGTACAAGGCAGGTCGTAGCCCGTAGGCCGCTAATTAAGTGGTAACGTTTCACCGGTCATTGGGAAGTGGGAATTACTTTAATAAGAACGTGCAGATCGTAAACATGAGCGAAGTATATACCAGTTACGTCAGCATCTCTCTGCCCGCTCCGTCTATGCCCCCCTGCTAACTACCGCATAGGGGGGTTTTTTTTCCCGTGTCAAGTGTTTCCGAGCGCATGCGTGTAATGCGTGGAGATGTGGCACAAACATGTCCTCCCCCTGCGTATTCAAGTTCCCGGATATCCACCTCAGCTTCTGTCCTTACCCGTGTGAATAAAGAGAGAACAGAGAAAGAGGCATCTGAAAGTGGATCCTCGTCGTAATCAACACCTAAACAGGCAGGTCATATGCACAAGTTCGTTTGGAACGTGGGCTCCGCACATATCCCGTGTGTGGTTCTGGGACAGTTACAGCAATTGCAGCACAATGACAGTGGACTTTACCCGGCCTTGTCATGACTGTGCATCAGATCGGATACATCGATGCGGTTCTGCGTTCCCGAAGAGATACAGCGCCGAAACACAATCGATTCAAGGCAATGCACTGCAACTCCGTTCGCTGCGAAATATCCATCGATTCTAGAGAAGGGCAAACCCTGGTACTAGAGAACCCCCTAGCTGAGCGTCTGGAAAATGTCATATGAACACTCGCCTCTTCTTGAGTGCGCTGCTGGACCGTGTCTGTTTACCCCTCTCCTCCCATTCCTATGTCAACTGCCACCGGACCGCTCTCGTTTGGGGACCGCATTGGTGCTTTCATTCTCGCTGAGATTTCCGCCATTTCAGCCTCTGCAATCATCGTCCTTTTGGCTTATATCGCGGCACGTTTCCCGCGAGTCTGGCCTCTGATAGGCAACAAATGTTGACTTGCCTTTCGCCCCACAGTACAGCGCAGTCACCATCCGCCCGGGCTCAAGGCGCAGATGGAGAATAGAATCACCAGTCCACCTTTTTCTTCTCAACCAGTTAGTCTGTGACCTAATTCAGGCTCTTGGTAAGCGATGCTCTGTTTTATGAGAAAATATCTCTGATGAGATGAGCACAGGTGGGTTGATGAACATGAAGTGGGCGTTTGATGGGGTGACTGACTATACCACACACCCCCACGCATATGTCCACTAACTCCCCGACTGGTACACTCAGAGAGTGTACCAGGGGACATTCTGTACAGCACAAGGTACGTAGTTCAACGCATGCACGCGTGGTAGCTCGGCGCACACACATGTACAACAATTGTAGGCCTTATCAAACAGCTCTCTGATGTGGGAACAGCTCTCTCGTGAGTGACTGTGCAGTAAAAAATTCTTCCGACCCGACATTCGGTGTTGCATCAGGGCAGGGGTAAGCGCCCTTGGCATGGGTCCACTCTTTCGGATGATTGACATGCGGTCACGTAGAACGTTGCTATCTTCACGTTCAGCACCCTCATATTTCGATTGACCCCCGATACCAACGTGTTTCGCGCTTTACTCATAGTGGCCGGCATATGGGTCTCAATCACCCTTGACGTGGCCATCAATGTCGGTATTAATGGGGCTTCACGCTTTTACCAGCCAACTGGAGCCTGTGGGTTCCTTCTCCAGACCCGCTGAGGCAGAGATTGATATTTTCTTAAGGGTGCTGGATAGCAGAGGAATTTCGTGTCCAGAGGACAGTTGCCGATTTCATGTGGATGTGGATCTCGGCCTTCTTGAGCTTGCTGGCCTATGTAGCCGTCTTTCTCGTACTGAGGGGTTTTATTGCGGTGGAGGGGTGGCGTGTTCGGTGGACATATGGACAAGAATCCCCAGATTTTCCCCGGCCTCATGTCCTGGCCTACAAAATGCTAGCGTGAGAATCACACGTAGAGCTCTGACACCGTTGCAGTTGCTGATATCTTTCCCTCTTACTCTAGTTACCCAATTATTTACATTATTACTGTAGGTTTCCTAGTTTCTCTTTTCGGGTTGCTCACTTCAGCTATTCAGGTCCTCCCCTTGGCCGCTGCACGCTACAGTGACTTTTCCGGGCATAAACCGGCTTTCGCAGTCACTGTAATCGCAGATGGTTTCTATCTGTCGTCCGGCCTACTTAACGTCCTTTTATATGCGTATACGCGCCCCTTTCTACTGCCTCACAGGAGTGACAGTTCGGACAATCAGTCAATCGCACTTCGTACCGAATTCTTGCAGAGCCGAAGCGATCTCCCAGATTCCACCATCGATAGCAATATTCACGTCGACAGGGACCCTTCACCTATTGAACCCAAGTCATCTGACCAGGCATACGACGCTCTGGAAAGGGCGCACCACCAGCCTGGGACTCTTCCGGTGACAACACTCGCCGGCGATCGAGACATTGGTCCCGGCTATGGGAGCTCGGGGGAGACATTGGCCCGAGAGGGAATTCCCATTGTGAATATATTCGACGACGTATAAGGCGGTCTTAGGTTTTGTTATCCCGCTACTATTTTTACTAGCGCTTTGGAGGCATCTCCGGGTCTATCTGTTATTTCAATCGGTAGGTGTGTACGGTGCTGCAAAACATCTTATTGTCAAGCATGTCAAGTGTCGTACAGGGAGATCATGAATCCGCAAGAAATGTCTGCACAATTTTGTAGTTTTACTATTGCTCAAGAAAACACACAACCGAGGAAACGAGCCCCAGAGGAGATGCATAAGAACAGCCCTCGTCGGCCGAATGCATGACTGTACACAGACTCGGGATAAAGGGAATGCGTGTAGATGATAGTTAGAATCATAAGCAAATAAAAAAGGGAATTATAAGTGCTTATAGTCAAGAGGGTAACCAATTGAAAAAAATACAATGCAGAAGTAGCGCCATTGGCCCTTTTGCCCTCTATCTTATCTAATATTTGATTACTCATTATCAGATATCAGGCATATACAGCCGGTGTCGATGTCCTCTAACAGGAGAACAAGAACTTGAGATGGACGTCCGGTAGTGTAGGTACTGACAACTTGAATGTCTCGTTCTTGGAAATACCGGAACGGTGCATCGACGCCCAAGGAGCCGATCACAGACTTTGCCAAGATAAGGCCAAGGCAACTTCGACGTCATTTCGTTGCGTTGACTTGCCCTCACACGTCGAACCCCGGGCCCGACATCTATGTCTACGTAGTCTCTAGGCACCAGCTCCCCCTGCTTTGGCGTCATACGTTGGTTCTCACTCCGACGGACAGCTGTGCGCTTTCTGTGGGAATCTGAACCTCAGCGAGGCGGCCGTAGAAGCAAGGGGCTTAAACTGCTTAGGTGACAAATGCGGATTTCGACCTGCAAACGTGGCGTTCTGTTTTTGATATGGATTAGATTGGGCAGGGAACAAACGCGTACAGTAATGTGGGACGTGGGTGGTCTGGTAAAAACCTCTCCCAAGCAGGCGTCCAATACCTACAGGTATACCGAAACCATGAATGTCAGACCCAAATCCTCATGCCGCCCCCGGAAAGGGAACCCTCGTTAACCTGCCCGTCAAACCTGCCACGAATACCAGACGGGTGCTACGTGGTGAAACTGATCAACCAACCCGCGCCTTCACAACGTCATAGACAGCGCTGGATGAACGGATGTCTTCGCACCATTATCCATCCTGCTCGTAGAGTATTCCTTGACCAACGACGCTCTCAGGAGGTCACATGTTCACACCTGAACCACCTTCAGTATACCATCTGCCGTCACGACGCGTCATAACACCCCCGCGGGATGAACTATAAAAGGACGCGCAAGTACAGTATCCTTATGTATATCACGAGGTTTATCCAAATCCTCTACCCATTCACATGAACAGTAATCGCGGGAGGAAGGTAACCCTGCTTATGACGTCGTCCCTGGCCGAGGCGGGGGATCAGTTCCAGTTGGGTGGTTAGAGTCTCAATTTGCAGCTAACGGTGGTGGAAGAGAAAGCAAACACATTGTGAATGAAGACAATTGTTAATTGCCCCCAGGAACTCAGTGTGCTCTCTATCGTAAGAATATATATATATTGATTATTCCTTTGGTTTGGAATGGCTTTGAGACTGATTCCAAGACACAGTAGGTGTCAAGCCGGGATACTACTAAGCCCCGATTCGGACAGAACAGTGACCGTTCGGGGTCCGGAACTCGGCGAGTGCTACTGAGCGAGCGTCGATACTAAAAATCGAGAGCCGCGTTTGGATCGTAAAAATACAAACTGACTTGAACAAGGATCCACCTCTGGGTGGGGAGAGGCTCGGACCACATTCTTGAAGTATCTTGCGTATTCACCAGAGGACATCCTCAGCGAAATAAGGCTGTGGGCCCACAGTCGCGGCTGCGACTGCAAGCTGTGGAATTTACGATAACCGCGACCCATGAACTAATAACACGGCACCAGAACCGACATTGCCAAACACGTCTGAAGGCGCGGAAGGCAAGCGTAAAGCCACGCTGAGGACACCAAAATTTATCCGGTCAATTCTGGTTCTGCCATCAGCCAATCAAATCTTCTCCAGTTTAAGTTGAGCGCGCGCCTGAATACTGCTGAAGGCTACGTGTTGAGTGATCGTGGGATAGTGAGCTTTGTGTGGAGTGATGGAGTGAATGTTAACCTGACCTCTTTCGCAAGGCGAATACGCCTATGCCGTCTGATCCTCGGAGGTAAAGGCGAATGGTCCCGATGTATTGTTTCCGCAGGCTACTAGACTATAAACGATCTGTCGCCGTGCCTGCTCCTATCACCAATGCAGGACCCGTCTCACGGAGACCGGTTGGAACTAGACAGTGACCGCCGCAGCTCATGGCCGCGAGGCCGGTGTTGCTACTTAGGATAGGGGGGAAGGGGGTACGGCCCGGGTTCAAACCAACGATGCGCAGATGCGCAGCAGCTTCAAGGAGTGCTGTGCGGAAGTTTGATCAGGGGCTAGCACCCACCTCGATAAGCGGCTAGCTCGCGACGGCAGCGCTGCGGTTTTTGAAGTCTATTAGAGTAGTATGACGGCGCCAGTAGACCGTGCCGCTAGTGCCGCCGAGTAGTTCGAACGGCTTAGACCGATCTCTCCACACAGAAGGGGCGATACATCACCTCTTTCCGACAGAACACGGCACTTTCACGGGCCTAGTAAGGAAATATGAAGGAGGGGGGGGGGATTAGGCGAAACGAAAGAAGCGCAAAGTAACGCGCTCGATCTGCGCGTGTTGTCACTGCATAAAGAAGGGAGATGAAGCTCCTTCCAGTTCCTTTCGTCAGTCGATCAGAGGCCAGGCGTTCGTTCTCCCGAGCCGGGCCAACGCCGCCAGCGCGTTTCCGATCGCGAGGGGGGGCCCAGCCTGAGGGCATGGGCGTGCAGCCGCAGCTCGCGAGCGGATCCGGAGAGCACTGCATGAGCAAGCGAGATATGTGAAGAAAGAAAGAACCGAATCGGTTGCGCGCGGCGAAGCGGTTCGGGAGGGGTTGCTTGTGGGCCCTGCCTCCCCGCGAGGTCGGCACGGGGCGCCCGTTAGGTGGGCCACAGCACGGACCCGCGTGGAAGAGAAGGTGCGGAAGAGCCTGCCGTGGTCCGCTCTTGGTGAAAGGACTGATAGGGTGTGCGAATTTGAATTTAAATTGAATTGAAGAGATGACCGCGAGGCCGCGTTGGGCATTAGCGAGGGCAAACATCGTGCGTGCTACTCCAACACGAGACGCTAGAAGGAAGGGGGGGGGGGGGGAGTTCCACTGAAGTCTGAATCCGAAACTTGGACCCGAGCCCCAATGCGGACCGATCTCAAGCTGGTCCGAGTCGGACGTGGGCCCAGCTCAAGAGCGCCCCCGCGCTCTGGGGTACACCGTAATAGATCCAGGACTTACTTGCCCCAACGCAGGCGTGCGCGTGCTAACGGTGGCGTGGCCGGGAGCAGATGACACACAGACATACATACACACCCACGGGGTGGAGCTGCAGTTGTCCCTCGCCTTGTTCCCATGCCGTGCGAGTTGCCATGTATGGAAGATCGTTTTTACCCCCGCCCCCCTCCGAGAAGGGCGCGGCGCCGGAGCTCGAAGCCAGCCGGCCAGTCAGCCCTGGCATCGGAGTCGATGGCGGGTCAATTTGTTCACGTCACAGTCTACGCCTAAGTATACCTGACGGACTGACCACCATAAGGGTACAGTATCCCAGCAAGGGTCGCACAAAAGGGCCCAGGACCTATTAGACGAGAGGATCTGGGTTGCTTGGTGGCTGCTGCAGGCTAGGGCGGGTCAAGTCCAAGTCTTTCGAGCTCGGAGAAATAGACTCTTGAAAATAGTGACTTCGGCAAGAGATACTGCTGGGGGAGAGCATGTGGGTCATTGTCGGACAAACAGAAACGAAGCGGCGAAATGAGACGAGACGAGGCGGGTGCCAGCAGTGCCAGTGGTCGGGAGCCCTCAATCACGGGCCACGGGTGCGTGGATACGACGCGCGCGGGGACTACCGTCATCGGGATATCAGGTCGATCTTAAGTCGTTAGAAATTGGGGGGACCCGATCGTCCGGGAAGGTGCGTCCCAATCAAGAGTGTTGTCGTTGTTCACCACACTACTGCGTGTCACCGTCGCTTACGACATGGGGCCCACTTGCCCACCGCCCCGCAGACTGAGCGGCTGCAGTTGTCTGTTTGTCCGATAAGACAGCGTTGTTCTGATGTGCGTTTCGAAACCATTTCACGAAATCACTCACCAGGTGGCTCTTAGTATCATGCTTGCCGCCAGGCGACTAGTGACAGCCGCGCCACGTTGAGTACACGAGTCGAGGGTTTTCTCCGCTGTTCCGAGGACAAGACCATAGAGACCAGCACAGAAGCCGCGGGCTTGGGACTAATCAAAAAAGCTACTCAGACAACTCGGCCTCAGTGGAGGGTCTCACACCAGTTGTGCTCGAACTGGGAAACACCGGCACAAGAGCCGAAACTGAGGAAGAACTGTCGCCTGTAGGCTCGCACTTTAGGGGGGCTTGACAGATAGGAGAATGATAATCAGGTTTTAGTTACACGAGAGGGTGTGGTTCTCTGAGTGTGATTAAATAAATAATGAAAGTACGTGATGGCGTCCCGGCGAGAGCAGAGCGTACATACATACATACTTATGAGGCCGCGAGGTGTCGCGACGGGTCCGCAACCCAGAAAAGATTAGAACAAGAGGAACCACAGATAAGCGAGCAACAGATAGACTGGCAATAGAAATGTAATAGCTACGGCAGAATAATTAATCAGTAGAGTCGGCACCACCATCGGTGGATCTGTTCTCCTCTGTGGGTGTAACGGAAAGTGTGGGTGTGGGTGAGCGCTCGATCTTTGCCTCCGGACTTCTTGGTCTCGCTTCCGTGCCGAGCGCCGATTCCAAAATACCATTGGGTGATGCGGATGCTTGTCGACATTCGGAACCACCTTCGGAGCGGACTGCGCGGAAACCTCGTGTCAACATGATCCATTACAGTGCTAACACGAACAAGGAAACTCACGGTGCCTCTGAACGGATAATAGAAAAAAAAAGGGGGGGGGGAGAGGGGGCCGATAAGCGATGCGTGCCAAAGCTATGTGCGAAATAAACTCACGTTCAAAGCGTCAAGTCGGCTAAAGGTCTTTCCACAGCCCTGGCACGCGTTATTCTGGGACTTTGCCGAGTGTAGAGCTTGGTGTCGCCTGTGCTCATCTCGTAAGGGGATACAATAGAGAAATACCCGAATCACGTCACGTACTTGCAGTCATGTTGTCGAGCGAAGCCCTTGTTGCACCCAGGCCACTCGCACTTGTACGGACGCTCTTCCGTGTGCGACCTCAGGTGACCTGATGCGGGTTAGACGTCAGTCAGAGCTCGTTTTGGCACAAACAAAGTGTCCCGGGCACCTCTCAGATTGAACCGTCTAGTAAACGTGCTACCACAACCCGGAACAGGGCAGAGAAAGTTCGCCTCGTTCCGGCGCCGACTCGCGCTGGCGGCTTGAGTGGCAGAAGTCGTCACCTGCTGTCGTTCGACCTGGAAAATGGGTGGGAGCCGGCATACCGTCCCCGGAGTCGCCGGGGAAGAGGTGGGGCTCGAGACGGTGCTCACTGCGGAGAGAGGGGGCGAAGAGGATGGGATGGTTTGTGCGTGACTGTAAAATGAACCAGGCGAAGGGGTGTAATATGCCTCCGGATCTGTGGGACTCCGCTTGCCATCGCGGCGCGCAGAAGGGTAAGGTGGGTTGGCGGCGTGTGGATGGGGCGATCGCAAGGGGGGTAGAGGCGGTAGGTGGGATGTTTGGGATAGATGTGAGCCTATGGGTGGTATATGGAGAGGAGGGGCATGGAAAGGATAGTGCCCGGAAGCGGGGGCCAGCCCTCCAAATGGATATGCGTGAGGTGGGACATGAGCAGTCGGTGGCATGTCTAGGTCCGGACGGCGAGCTAATACGCGAGAAGAATTAGTGTCCCTTTCCTGCTGAGACACAGCGATGGAGAGCTTGGGAGGAGAGGGCTGAATAAATGGAGGAGCTGGATGGGGGGAGGACGAAGAGCTTGCGCCGGGCAGCTGGGGGAGAGTGGGGACAGCAGTAGAAGAATGAGATGAAGAAGAGGAAGAGGGAGTGTGAGAGTTGGAGTTGGAGGGAAGAGAAGCAGGGGAGGGAATAAGCTGTGGTGAGGCGCTGGTGCTTGCGCCTGGTGTGTCCCATAAGGCGTGGGGTGAGTGCGCCCGGAAGGGTTGAGGAGCTGGGTGCATGGACGACAGGAGTGGGAGGGTAGGGGGAGGGTAGGCTATGCCAAGTGAAAGAACATGTTGCGGCAACAAGTTTAACAGCAGATTTAGGCGAGGTCTCCTTCCGCTGACTCTCGTGGCTGTGTCATTGATCGTCTACCCCTACTCTCTTACAAATATATCACTGTCAAGCAATCGCCGTCGCCGCATCAACTCGCTCTCGCTTATGATCTGTCCTCCCACCCCTACAACACTCTCAAATCCCTTCGATGATGGACGAGGCGGTGTTCGCACCCACTTATTCGTCTCCAATGTTGCAACCGAGTTTGTCGCCGATCTGTCACCACCCAATTCACTCCTCGCCTTATACGCTGCAATTTCCTTCCGAATCTTTTCCCGCCGCGCAGCTTCCTCTTCCTTGTGCCTCTCCGGCCCGCCTCCCATTACCGGTTCTCGGTGTACTTTGGGAATGTTCTCGACACAGTTTTCGAAATCCGCTTCCGTGCCACATCCGAGGGAAGATGCTGTGTCATCAGCACCGGGCGCCAAGATACGCACGCGGGGAACCGTGTCACTGTCCGGACGAACTCGGACGGTGTCAGGCCCAGCAACGCCGTCGCGGAATGCCCAGGGAAAGACGTGCGAGAGTAAATGCGAGAAAGTCCCGTCGACCTCACCGGTGGAAGTCTGCAGAGACGACACGTTCAGTGGAGCGCGGCTGTCCACTGGTGATACGGTCGCGAATACGCCGTCGATCCAGGATGCGAGATCATCAATAGCGACTTGTGCCTCTGGCATCAGCGATGGCATCTGAAGATATCCGTGGCTCCAACCAGAGAAGATTTGCATCTGTAACCAGTCTTCGTCGTTCTCGGCTTCGAGGCTCTCCAGTTCGTCCTCTAGCATTTGCAATTCGGCGCTGCCCATGCTTCCACGTCCCTTCGCTAGCGCACCGCGAAGCTCTTCACGGCGTTGCCGCTTGGCCTCTCGAACACGTCCCGCGAAGATAATCGTATCATCTACAAGTGGATCCTTCTCGCCGCATTGGAGCAGAAGGGGCGGAAACTTTGCGAGAATATGCGAGGGTGTGAGGATGGGTGAGATGTGGTAATCCGATGCGAAATCAGGATTGAGGTGAGGACCAATGTACAAAATAGCCATGGCACGCATCTAAGAATACTGAATTCAAGAACATTCACACAATGTGATGAGACAACGACATACCATAGTTGGTGAAATGATGCGATCCTGGAAGTAGCCAGACCGAGAGGTCATAGTTAAACGCATACCGATGGGCGCGTTCTTCCGGTCGTATGCAGCGCGTCTACGTTTCTTTGCGACTTCCACATTCGCCTTACGAACCTCAGCAGCTAGCCGCACTTGGGCTTCCTCGTTCAAAATTTCTTTTCCACGGCTTTCTCTGAGATGCGCCGCATTCAGCAAATTCGGTGCTTGGTCGAGGGGTGAGGTGAAATCGCTGGAAACAGAGGAATGGTGCCATCGGATACGAGCCTCAATAGGGCGATTTTCTTCGGCCGAGTACTCTTCCTCTTCATCTTCACTGGACGAATCAGTGAACCCAGAACGGCCAGTGATAGTTCCGTGCGACCGGAGGTGTGGTTGAGAACGTGACTGCCGCAACTTAGACCGTTTCGCAGTTGGTGAAGATCCAGTTATCGAAGTTAAGCCCATCCTAAAGGTCTCTCGCCAACTCTTCTTGTGAACCGGGGAGGTAGACCTTCGCTCTTCGTTCACCATGGACAAAGGATTGGCATGAGAAAGATGATCCTTAGCACCACGAAGCTCCTTCGCCCAACCCTCGCTGCCGCCGTCGTCGTCAGACGAGTAAAAGAGGCTGGAGGACTGCCTCCGTATCAGTGACGGGGACTTCAAATGCTGCCTGAGTTCATCGGCTTCGGTTTCTTCACGAAGAACCTTTAAATGGGAAGGCGTCATCCATGACGTGAAGTTAAAGTCCAGCGCAGGGTAGCTCAGCAAGACAGCCACAGGGAGGGGGAGGGGTGTGGACGGGCGGGATGTTGGTGCGGGGTAGGGTGATGAGGAATCCGACAAGAGGGAATTGTGCTCGATAATCTTAACAACGCATCCCGTAGCCAGGCAACCTCCGCTAGGTCAAGGTTGAGTAAAAGGGCGACTACTGGCGGTGAACGTTACACGTACGCGGAATCCCCTGAAAGAACAATATTGAGGTCTTCGCCAGCCATACCAATAGCTTTTCCCTTCGATTCGACGATGATCCGATACGCATCAAAGACCTCATCGATCGCAAAGGGATACGGATCTGTGGAGAGTTCATTCAATCAAAAGGAAGTATGACAGATGGACGAGGGGTGAGAAACCAACATTCTGGTGCCTTGCCGTACTCGAATGAGATCACTGGCTTGCCAGTTCGTACAGCCCAGGATCGAAGACGCTCTTCGTGGTGCTCTGGACCCATTGAGATAAATCCACCTCCCGGGACATCGAAAATCAAGTCGCGTTCGGAGGAAAGAGCGACCGAGGGATCTTTGGATGGGTTAAGCTCTGGACGCGGGGAATAGAAAAGATAAGTTGTGATGGGTCGCGTGTACGGAGACGAGTGTGGGCGCGGCAAAAGGATCTTGCGATACAAGGCGACGGGCTTCTTGTGACTGATGAGTTTAAGCTAATAAAAGAGTTCTTAGACGACTAGAGGGCTGCGATAAAAGTTCTTACGAAAGGGTTGCTCGTCTTCTCCCATGTCACACGAAGCATTTCAACGGTAGGAGCCGTCCGGAATTTACGAAGCTGTTGGTTGTGGCGGTGAGCACCGCAAGCGAGGGCACGAAGACCAACTCACCTTCTCGTCGGCTTCATTAGCAAAGATAATATAATATATAGAAAAAACGATTGAGCAGATGTCTCGTAGCCACTTCTGGCGAATATGCATGGCGGTTGCAAAGCCCGCGTCCAGTCCAGTGTTGATCCAAGTTGCGCGATAATATGATGGAGCATACTGCAGGAAATCGTTACAAATGGGAAGGGTTAGGGAGAGACGGGATGAACACACGAGGCGTGCCAAGGGCTCGGGAGCTGTCGGAGAGGAAAGTTGAGCCTCGTGAAGTTTCCGAAATGGATGTGGAAACTCACCACCGAGCCCAATTAGTTTATCAGCATTGCGCATGGCATACATCGCCGTCAGGGTGCTGACGATGATTTGCCACGGCGTGAAGTCATCTAGGAAGGTGTAATTAGGTTAGGAAGACAATGTATCTGGGCTTTGCACCATACCGAGTTTCCTGTTCAAAGATCGTATCCAAAGAACGCGAGGACCTCGGGCGTCACCCCATGTAATTCTCCATAGCCAAAAGAAGATAACTAGAAAAACCTGGGGAGTACGGATGAACGATAGGCGATGCATATAGGGAGGAGATATGAAGAAGGCTCACTTGAGTGCGTTTCCAGGAAGGACTGGGAGTGCCGACGACATGATCAATCATGACGATTGTGAATGTATGCTAGTGGTACAGAGATGAAAAGAAGGATGATAGTTTGATTTGATAGCGTGTAAAGTTGAGTTGAGGCCTCGACATGGCAGGTCAAGTACTTTACCAGTCCGTCATTTCCATGTGATTTATCGTTACGTGTGGAGATTTCGTGCCACGTGCTGCACGGGTGGGGCCGTCTTCTCGGCTCGATCCTCGTTTGGTCCGTTTCATCTTTGTTTGTTTTATTTGTTTCAAGAGTGACAGCGCCAGTGCCAGCGTCAGAGTCAGAGTCAGAGATCAATCCATGTCAGTCGCAGTCACTTCACAAATCACATTCCCGTTCACTACCGAGACAGGTAATCAATCCTACACATATCCTTGATCAAACAAACATGTACACGCCCTCTCTTCCTTTTAGAGCTGTCTAGCGTTTCGCTAGGTGGTACCGTCGTTTCCGTATCTGATGACTTTTTTGCGGAGGCTTCCCACCTTTTACTCACAGAGGTAAGTACTGAACACGTGTTCTTCTACCGTACGGATCTTGCATTCTGCATCGCACAGCCCGCACGGAGCCTGAAGGGGCAGTTTGGCCCCAACGGTGCCCTCTTTGATGGTTGGGAATCCCGTCGACACAATCCAGCCTACGATTGGTAAGGGTTTTAGCGTGGCGGGACCCACGAGCTGCCCAACTCCGTTGTCACAGGGCGATCATCAAATTAGGGACGACGGGGTCAGTTAAAGGTTTTGATATCGATACAAGTCACTTCAATGGTATGTTCACTAAGGATCAGATCTATCAGAGGATAATCGATAACTTCCTGTTTGTTCCCCAAAAGGTAACGAAGCTCCAGCGGCATCTGTGCAAGCTTTGCATATCCAAGGAGAAGAGCCGCCCACATTTGACGACGCACGCGTGCGGCTATGCCAATGCTACTGTTAATGAGACGTCATTGATCCCATTTCTAGTGGCTACAAGTTCTCCCAAGGTCACCTTTAGGCCCTTCGGCGAGGCACTTTTTCACGATACCCGAAACACAGCCCGTTAACTATGTGAAGTTGAACATGTATCCTGATGGCGGTATTGTGAGTAGTCACGGAAGCAATTATCTTTTGCCCTCAAAACATCGTCTCCAACAGGCTCGATTTCGCGTGTATGGTAACGTTGTACCCATCCACCCCAAATCTCCGGACGATGTGTTTGACTTGGCGCACGTGTTTGCGGGAGGCAAAGTGGTTTTCACCTCGGACCAGCACTTTGGTGTGGGGTCAAATCTAATACTCCCAGGACGAGGTTGGTTTGTGATGTCATAGAACGATGCCCACGCCTCATATTTCACAGGGATGGACATGGGTGATGGATGGGAGACCAAGCGGAGCAGGCAGCCCGCGCACCAGGATTGGGCAATTATTAAGCTGTATGCGTTCACACATTCCGGTTGCCAGTCTCACCTCACACTTCACTCCAGGGGGGAGGCCTGCTATTTGTCACATGTCCTTGTTGACACGGCACATTTCAAGGGCAATTTTCCACAATCCTGTGAACTTCACGCTGTCAACAACAACTCGGACATACCTCCTCATTCCGCATCACATTCTCCCCCGTCGACTTGTTATCCCTCATCAGAGTGTGGGGCTCCGACTACCAAGGAAGACGACTGGACGCCAATACTTCCACGAGTGAACCTTGGCCCACATCGCGAGCACTTCTTCCAGCTAGACAGCCATGGGAAGGGTACATTTACACACGTACGGCTGACGATATTTCCAGATGGAGGGGTCAAGCGCGTACGCGTGTTTGGCAGCAAAAAACCAACCTCTGGCCCAGAGTTGCTCATAGATAGCTTTGAGAGGGCAGAGACCATCGACAGGACTCTCGCCACCGTGGTGACCGAAGTCAACGCAAGTTGGCGAAGAATACCAGCTCTCCCCCTTACACATGAGGCATTTGCACCGTTTGGCCAGGTGATCCAGTCATACGAGGACATTACCGCCGCCCCACGCTCTTTAAAGGTCACACCGGCGAACTTTGGCACCGCCACCAAGTACCACAAGCTTTCCTTGCTTGAAAGCAGTTACCCGGCCGCAGCAGGCGCTACTACGGGAATATCTGTGTACAGGTGCCAGCCTGCGAAAGTTGTGAAGAGTGGGGCAAGGAGGGAAATCAGGCTGCACGCATTGGAGAGGCACCCATACACGAACCAGTCATTCCTCCCCATGGGACATGGTAAAGACAAGATATATCTTGTTGTGGTCGCCAAGAATGGGTCGGACGATAGACCAGATATCGGGAGCTTGCGCGCGTTCGCTGCACGAGCGGACCAAGGAATTGTGTACAACACGGGTGTTTGGCGTGAGTAAAAAATTTCTCATTTCACGCTTGCCGATGGGGCGCTTAAGCTCAAAGACCCGTGTAGACCAACCAATGACGGTAATGGACGGGGTCAGTGCTGCCCAAGTATTTGAACACCCGAAATTTCTAACAATAATATCCGTAGCCCATGGACCTGGCTTGCGTAGAAACGCAGATAGGCGATGGTGACCCTGCGGATTGCGAGGTCATCGAGTTTAGAGAAGGGTCGAATGGGGGAGTAGAGATTCTGATCACGGTGTAACTTAATTGTTGGAGGAGGGAGGGGACGAGGCTTAGAATGTACTTACCCAAATTAGAAATGAGTCGGTCGGAGTGCCAAATTAGCTCAGTGCCGCCGGGTGTGACTGACGACCTCTCCTGCTTGGCTCTTCAACCATCTCATACCTTACCATCGGTCATGCAGGAAGTTGAATCAAGAAAGCGTCCCCACATAGGCGACTCTGACCCTCTTCCCTCAAAGAAACGTGCAGTGTCAGTCAATGGCACAACTATCCTCGTCAACGGCAATGTATATTCTACCCCTCCAGCAGACGAGGAGCCAAGGGACCAGGATAGCTTGGAGGTGAGCAAGCAAGCTCAGTCCATCTCTCTATCTTTTGTTTTCTGTTTTGCATTTCTCATGCATTTTGCGCCTCCTTTCAAGCAATTCCGCAAGGAGGCCATTTTCCGCCGCATGAGACATTATTCGCGAGAAAATGAGCGGAGCCAAGCGAGAATTGCTGAGTTAGAGCATCTTAAGAGTACTTACGAGGCAAGCCTTGCAGTTATGGGGGCTTGTTGGACTCAGGTTGGCCGGCCTTTCCATTTCTCCAACCGAGTGCACTGATGCTCCCTCCAAGCTGGTTGACACAATAAGAGCTCACGTAAAACCTGACATCTCACCACCTCTGAACGATGACGATGAAGGTATGTCATACGCGCAATTCTCAGTGTAACCCGTGTTCAATTCTCTCAAGACCTGTTCTGCCTCTCCAAGCGCATATCATCAGAAGATAGCCCTACCCTCGCCGCAGCGTTTGAGGAAAAGGCACGATCTACGCACAAACTCGTCGCCGCGTTCGTACAGTTGAGTGGAGCGAACCCCCTGAAGGATGAGATATATAGGCGATATCAGCGTTCCCAGACGGAGGTGTGCTGTTCGTTCTTTTTTGTGAGAACATCAGACGTGTTAACGCATTCTCCAAGTGCACGTCACTACGTTCAGAGCTCGAATTGGTGAAGGCAAAACTGAAAGACTGTCTGGCGCAGCGCGATATGTACCATTCCGACCTCGCTGCTACCGAAATGCGGCTAGACCGACTACAAAGTCGCACAGTCCAGGCGGTTTATGCTCGCGCAATCTCTCCATTAGAGGCACCTGCGAAAGACGAAGAAGTAGCCGACAAGGAGGAAGATGATGTGAAGGAAGAAGAGCGGAAGTCGTCCTCTCCTGCAGTGAGTGGTCAATTTATCGGTGGGAGCGTTTCTGATCGTATTTTCACACTTTTATCTGACTCCAAACTAGCCAACATCTGTGCCTGTTCGCCCGGCTCCTTCCTTCAGTGAATTACAAGAGTGGCAGGACATCGCCAAGGCTCGCGAAGATAAGATAAGAGAACTCGAATCGAGCAACGAGGCCTTACGGCATGAGATCCGTGTGCTTACTGTCGTATGTTGTTCTCGCGTTTTGAAGCCATTTAAACTGAACCTTTGCAAATAGAGTGCTCCCTCAAGTGATGTGATCGCAAGCACAGAAATTTACAAGATTCTGACCGAGAAGATTTCCTTCCTTGAATATACCCTGAAGGAGAAGGAAGCTCAAGCCAAACCTCCCTCTCCGGAGGAGTCGAGGGTCCCCCCGATTTCCGAGTCCAATGATGAGGAACTGGTGTGTTAAGCCTCCTTGGTGTGTGTTCTGTAGTTTAATCTGCTCTACAGAGAGAGAAGGAGAGGCGTGCCGCAGAAGAGAAGCGCATTCAAGAAGGTAGCCGGTTGCGCAAACAACGTGAGCAATTGACTGCCGAGCTGAACGAAGTCAAGGCGCAGCTCATCAAGCGGCAGTCTCTTGAAGAGGTTAAGGCTCTAGTCACCTCATGTACCGTACGTGTACTTGCTGATTCGTGGGACGGCGCGCTAATAATTACTTGGGATAGAATCGAATAGAAGCCTACCAGTCGGAAGTATCCCGGCTCAAGCTATTGCTCGCTGCCAAAGCAGGGGACGAAGATCTTGTCAACTTTCTTCGAACGGAAAGGTCTGGAGATGTAGCAGAATTGAGGAAACGTCTCGTGTAAGTCTTGTCTTGGTTTTTCTCAGGTCTGAACCTGTGTCGTGACCTCAGCCCCTCAGAGCTTCCGAAGAGCGCGTCTCTGACCTTGAGAAGCAAGTGGCTGCGCTCTCCGAGCAACAGCCCGACACCTCCGAATACATACGCGCTGAAGCAGAGGCCCGGCGACAACTAGCTTCAGCAAATCAACTTCTCACCCAATTCCGTTCGACCTATGGTGAAACTTCACGACTGCCCCCTGATGCTCGACAACTTGCGGAGCGACTAAGGCTGAAAGAGGAGGAAGTTACGTCCCTTCGGTTGCAAGATGCTCAGCACGCAGACGCAGAGGCTACACTGTACGACGAGATTGGAAAGTTGTCTACAGCATGGGAGTCCCTACAAGCGCAAGTAACTAGCAAGGTGTTCGATCTGGTGGCTGCAGAGGAGAGAATCATGAAGGCTAATCTTGATGTGAGTCCGAGACTCTTGCCTACATTCGTTGTTCATCAACCACCTTTTCGAAACCCAGAAAGCCAAGGCGGACAACAAATTTTTTGCGGCTATGCGCGAAAAGGAAGCCGTCGAGAATGAGCACAAGCACCTCGCACGGACTAACGAAAAGCTCCTTAAACACATCTCTAATTTAACAGATGTTGATAAGGCGAACACAAACAGACTCGTAAGCGCTGACGTAGACATATGCCGAGCTGGGACTCACCTGACTGGCAGACCGTGATGGAACAATCCGTGACCACTGCGAATGCGAAAATGGAGGCATTTAGGGCCCGTGTTGGGGTTCTGGAACACGACTTCTATAACATTCGCATAGCACGCGCGGCACAGAACACAGAAGCCGATAATGTACGTTGTTACCCGTGGGGTTCGAGTAGCAACTCAACGTTCGTCTACAGGCACGGAAAGTTGTGGAGGACAAAAGGAAGGATATTTCTGATCTCGTGTCAGAGCTCAGGAAAACGCAAGAGACACTCGCGGTAGCAAACCTCACCATTGAGCGACAGAGAAAGGCAGGAGAGACCAAAGCAATTCCGTCGTCGCAGAAAGAGGCACAGCTTCAGAAAGAGGTAGACAAATGCATGGTGCGTACTGGGCGCGTCTCCTGACCATTTGCGTTGCGTGCTGACCAATGAATTATTTGCAGAGCATTCTTAAGTGTTCAACGTGCAAGCAGAACATGCGCTCGACGGTGTTAACGAAGTGCCTTCATAGTGCGTTTCATTAATCTTTTCTCTCCATTCTTTGATCGGCACTAAGGTGGCGTTGGGGTAGCGTTCTGCAAGTCATGTATTGACATGCGCATTTCAACGCGGCAGCGGAAATGTCCCGCATGCAACCTCCAGTTTGCTCAGTCGGATGCGCAACAGTTGTATTTTCAATGAACTTTGCATCCACGGCTAGATTATATTAGGTATTTTGAACCTCATGGTTTTATGAGCTGAATCCTTGTGCTGCGCCGTGCCTGGTTTCATACATTATCACTCTTTCATTATGAGCAAGATGAGCTTTTATCTGCACGTAATGTCACCACTTCTCCGGGCACTCGAAGTGCAACGGGGTACTATTATTTGAAAAAAGACAAATACCACTACGGGAAGGGGAAAACAGAGATAGAGAGAAGGTCGAAGGTCAACGTTTGACCCAAGCATACTGAGAAAGGCAGTGAGCGATCTGAGAAATGCGTCAAGGAAACAAGGGGACTCACCCGTTTGCGCGCCTTGGCCAGCCCGGTCTTTTTCCTCTCCACCATGCGGGGATCGCGTTTCATGAGTTTCGCTGAAAGGTGCACATAAGGGTGAAGTTTACAGGAAGGGGAAAACAATTCAGCTCACCTTTTCTAAGGACGGGGTCGACCTCAGGGACGTGCGCTACAATGCCCTGAGCAATTCCGTGGGCGAGCGCGCCAGCCTGGCCGGTCGTACCGCCGCCGCGGACGATGGCAAACACGTTGAACGCGCCGAGGACGCCCGCGAGCTTGAGCGGACGCACGACGCGCTCGCGGTCGGCAGGCGTGGCGAAGAACTTGTTGAGCGGCACGTTGTTGACGAGGATCGTCGTCGTAGTCACGGGCACGTGCGGCGCGTCCGGAGACCGCGCAAAGGCGTCGCCCACGACCGGCGCGAGGAGATCATCCGCCACCGTCGCTGACGCCGGGTTGACCGCCTGTTGCTGCTGCTGCTGCTGCTGCTCGTGGACGGGGATCATCCAGACGCGCGCAGCGCTCTCCTTGCGCTTGCCGACGGTGTAGGAGCGGCCGTAGCGGTCGAGGGGGACGTGTTTGCGTGTTGCGCGCGCGAGGACCTCGGCCTTGTCGTGGCGCTCGAAGAGCTCGAGGACGGGCTGGATGCTCGCGGCGAGCGCGGTGTGCCCCGCGGTGCCGGCGATGCGCGAGCACTCCTCGAGGTCCGCGAGGACGGCGATCATGCGGCGGTACCGCGCGGTCGTGAGCGCGCCCGCGAACATCGTCGTCATGCTCTGGCGGTTGCGCCAGAGGTGCTGCGCTGGCGGGAGGGAGGCGCGCGCGAACGCAGGCAGGGGAAGGAGCCCCAGGACCGAGAGCGCGCGGCGGCAGCGCTGGAGGGCCGTTTCGAGCTGGTAGAGGTGGTCGTAGTAGCTCGCGCGGGAGGTGTAAAAGGACGGCGACTCCGGCTTGGTCTTTTTGCGTGGGCGGAAGCGGGGTGGAGGCGCGTCAGCTACGTTTTCGAGCGACGCAGGGGGCACATATGGAGTGGAAACTGTCGCAAACTGTCTCCAGGGTATGGCAGTCCGCAGAGGCCGCCGAATGGCGAGTGCGGCGAGCATAGGCAAGACCGTGACAAGTTTACAGTAAACTGCAGAGGGGACAACTAGTGTGGTTATTGCCAGATGACATAAGCAATTTGTAAATTTTGAGGGGAGTTTTGTTAGTGCGAGGTGAGGCCTGCCAGTGGGCCCCCAGTGGGCCTAAGGAGCCCGACTCGGAGATGCGCATACTCGAGCAGTTCGTTCACCATTTCTTACTATGGTTCAAATGTTTCTTCGTATTTCTCGCAGCAACGATGGTACCGGTCCAGGCGCATGCCCATGGCACGACCACAGTGACCGGCTTATCTAATGTAAAGAGATGAGTGGTGCACTGTGCCGGGCACGACCTCTTTCTGAATGTCGACGGTCTGCACCGCCAAAGTCTCATACAAGAAAATCCCAGGGCTTTTAGAGCTTACCTCTACTCATCTTCAATGGACTCAGGATGGAAAGAAGGCACCCGCTGTGCGTGTAGCACACCTCGAGGTCTCCTGTGCGTTTGACGTCAATTCCTTCCGAGCTACAATTTTACGCCTCCCCTCCTTCTAGCACTCTTTTCCTCAAAGGAAGGCGCAGCCCAAGTGCGCCTCAAAATAGGCCTCGAGAATGATAGCAATGGCCACAACTTCACCTTTACTTCCTCTCCCCCTTCTACGGCCCTGACAGAACGCGAGACGTTCAAGGCCCAGCTCACGACTATAATCAGCAACAACCGCGCTGCGCGGGACACTGCCGCAGTACCGTCCCCGCAATCAGGCGTCCAAATACCCGCTTCTTCATCCAACGGTGCAGTTCGTCGTGCGCCGGCCTCCACTCCCTCTCGCCCTTCAGACTCTCGCGCCGAGTCTGTTTCGAGCCATCGGGGGACTCCTGTGAACGACCCTATTAACGACTTCCATATCCGGAAAAAAGTTTTGCTGAAAACGCCCGAGCTCGCGGCTCTTCATCGCGAGTTGGTCATGTCTGGTCAGATTACCGAGACGGAATTCTGGGAGGGACGCGAGGTGTGCGATACGCCCACCCACGACACGCCACATTTGACGTAGGTTTGTGTCCTAGCAACTCCTGCTGGCGCAGGCCGCTTCCGACTCTCAAAAGAAGGGCCGACCAGGTCAGCTAGTAGACCCGAGACCACAGGCAGTCGAGGGTGGCGAAGTCAAGATTGTGATCACGCCGCAACTCGTGCACGATATCTTTGATGAGTATCCTGTCGTTGCAAAGGCCTATGACGAGAACGTGCCGAGCAAAGTACCCACCTCAAAGTTCTTGCGCTGTACCGCGTCTTATGTTCTGTACGGTAGCTGTCTGAAGGCGAATTTTGGAAGCGATATTTTCAGTCAAAGCTTTTCCATTCGCATCGAGCCTCCATTCGTTCCACCGCAACCCAGCACGTCGTTAAAGACGACGCAATCTTCGACAAGTACCTGGAAAAGCCAGACGACGGTGAGGTCCCTTCATTTGGGTGCAGCTCGTCCCACCAACGTGTGTCCCGCAGAGCTGGAGCCCAGAAAACCGCGGGATGACGAGGTAGACATGTTCATAGACCTCGAAGCAACCCGTGAGGATCGTGAAGAGGTTTGGAGCTTGGTCCTCTCTAGCTACCCATTCGGCCCATGTGTTGACTCCCGAACCACACCCTAGACCGGGAACGAGAAGGACGTGACAATGCAAGCGGGGAAGCAGCGTGGGGCACTACCGCTCATTCGCAAGTTCAACGAACACTCTGAACGCCTGCTCAAGTCCGCTATGTAGGTCTAGCCGTGCCCCGACTTCGTGCTCGAGTTCTGAACACCATTTTTCATAGTTCTACCGACGGCACCGGCAAGCGGCGCAGACTGGATTCAGGGGATGCTAGTGACGTACGTGGTCCCAAACAAGGAACACACCGGCTGACTCTCGTTCACTACCTGCTTCAGTCGGGTGGTTATTACTCGCAGATTGACCTGGCCGATTTACACAACCCAGAGCCGTCATCTGGTATCTTATTGGAGATGCAGGACCGTCAGCGCTACTTCGAGTCGCGTGCAGGCGCTGCTGCATCGGCTGAGCAGGCTCCACGCCCCGTAAGACCTAGTCCGTTTCATATCTCGCGGCCATGGTATAACTGCGCAAACGATAGGCTGTGGACCTGCGGGCTGCTTGGCAACAAATGAGACGTGACCTCGGAGGGTGGCAGGGACATCTCGCCCAGCTGAAGACCGACCGCAAGGCGACAGAGGCCGCGCTCGCGTCCATGACACAGAACGTCGCCACGCTGCTGGACGCTCAAAAACGCAAGGCCGACATCCCGGAGGAAATATTTGGGCAGATGCGTACATGCCAGACGGCCGCTAACGAGTTCCTGCGCCAGTTTTGGTCCGCAATCTATCCACCCGTCGGAGAGACGCTGGGCGGACCTACCACGCTCGCCCAGAAGACGGCCAAGGCGACGCGCATGGCAGCGTATTTGACCAAAACACCGGAAAAGGTCGCGGCGATTATCAGGGCGGCGGAGATGGCGGGCGTTGATCGGGCGCGAGTGCAAACCGTTGAGTGCATCCGTTGGCTCACCCCTCCGACTGACAGCAATGGTTGTAGGGTATGCAACCGACGTTGGATGCGACGAAGAGAGCACTCGAATTCTGGGAAACGAGAAAAGCAGCGCCGGGTGCGCGCCGGGCATAGAAGGCCCAGCCATGTTGAGTCGGTACTGTATAAATATTATGATAATAAGCACTTTAAAGAACTTCGGCTCAGCTTTAATTTCCGCTTGACTCTGTTCACACTCCGAAAGGGCGTTTGAATATAGGGTAACTAGGTTTACTGAAGTTAGAACCTATACACATACCCAATGAACAATCATTTGCTTCATCCAGAAGCAAACGATCAAAAAGATCGTGCCCCAGGGGTACAGAGAGACCTCTTTCAATGGGGGATGACTTGGTTATATTGGCCAACTCAAATGCTCAGAACGCCGAGAATTCAAAGTGCTACTTTATCTCTTCTATTGCTACTCAGCCTCTCCTCACTGGGATCACGAGTTGAATAAGTGAAAACTATTTTACAGGTAATATTCTTCGGACGTGAACAGGTCCACAGGTCATTCTTTGTCTCGTGCTGTACCGCAAGGACATGACGCGCGGTGCAGAGCGCAATGTATTCTTGTGTCATCCGGCTTCTGCACACGGTCGAGATCGAGTGTGCGCGCAGGTTGAAGGAACTGCTCCGCAAGGTCTAGGTCCGAGAAGAACCCCCCTGGCGACACCCAAGCAGACCGTCTGTGCCATGAGTAGACCCCTCACCAGGAACCTTGGTACTTCTTGATCTACGGTCCCTCAATCGCAGACCCAGTGGGGCACTAACCCTCTCCCTAACGTACCTTTCTCAGGAGCGAGATGAGGTCCTTCGAGCCCCACCCTGGGTTCTTGTAAACTGTCCCCCAGTCGTCGTAGTCAGAAGCAGATAGGCGCGTGTACATCATGACTGCCAGAGATTAAATTATAGTAATTCACCCGAGCTGGGCGTGGGTCGAGATCAATCAGACGGCTGAGGTTTGGTGCACAAGGGGAAGAGACGCGAGGCGCACAGTTGATGCCCCCCCACCGCCGAGACACTGCCTGTTCGGCACGATTGTGGTGCGGCCGCCAAGTGCCGCGCACGGTGCGAGCGGGTGCGAGGTGGCTCAAGAAGTTCAGGGACTGCATGTGTGCGGGGTCGTTGTACATCGCGGGACCCGGCTCGAGTAAGAGGACGCGCAGGGGGTTCGCGTCGGCGGCGGCGAGGCAGCCGGCAACGACGCCCGTCGCCGTGCCGCTTGACACCGTCGGACGTCCACGCTGTTAGAGGAAGGAAGGCGGGTGGGAAGAGCAGGAGGTTGGGGACGGCTCACCGCCACCGTTGGTCTTGGTGCAATTACAGTAAATACACTTCACGAGCCCGCACCTGTGGAGCGCAATGCACGTTCAGGCGAAGGTATGTGACTGGACGATAACGTCCAGTTGATAGAGTTAGAACATTTTGGCTACACCCTGCCGGGCGGAACCTGTCCGAAGAGCGCTGGGTGGCGACGGAGGATCGCGTACCCGAACGTGATGATGTTATGTGATGATGTCCCTGTCGGTGTTGGTTTCGCAGTGCCTGCCAGTGCGCCTGTTACGCTCTTCCATCTTCCACACTCACAGACACAATGTCGACACGTTTTCTCGTCCCCGCCCTTATTTCGGGGATGATCCTGACTGTGCGTACCGTTTCTCCTAACTCTAGTCTGCTCGTTGTTTATGTGCTCTCCTAGGGTGCTTGTAATTCCCTTTGGTCCAAGTTCCAGGTACGAAGCATCTCTCGTTTTCTTCTACGAGGATATCCTTACCTTCTGTTCTACTCAGGACATGCAATGCGTAGAGAACTGTGATGATCCTGACCCAAGACACCACGTTCTATACGAGCAGCCAGTATGGCAGACGCTCCAGATGTTCCGTATGTCACCCCTCTTTCACTACCCACGGTTACATGTCTGAACCCGGCTTTACTTACTAGTTGGGGAAATGCTTTGTGGGTTTCGTTTTCTATCCCTTCCGCCCCTGTCTCAGACCAAGTTGGGCTGTGTCAGGTTTTCTCCCAGTGCTTTACGAGTACCTATCGAAGCGCTTGCGTGCCGGGTCCGTTCAGCTACCCGAAGAAGATTCTGACAGCTCCCTCCAAGAGCTTTCCGAGTCCCAGAAGCTTCCGCTACAGAGACTGACAGGCCGGCGCGTCCTATTGCTCTGGCTCCCTGCTCTGTGCGACCTTACCGGAACAACGGTCCGTAAATTTCTTTCCCTGCGGCACGGTTCATGTATGTGACGTGACTTGGATCGCGCAGCTCATGAATATCGGTTTATTGTACACCCCGGTATCGATCTACCAAATGACGCGCGGAGCGCTCGTACTTTTCGTTGGGATCCTTTCAGTGCTGTTCCTACGCCGCAAGCTGTATCTATACCAGTACGCGCTTGCTTGAATCTCTGTACCCTGTCTAATCCCTCCACGTCTGCTCAAGGTGGCTCTCATTGGTGACGGTTATGGCAGGCGTTTCTCTAGTCGGCTTCAGCGGTTCTCTTATCAAGGATACCCTGCGTGCGACTGCTATTTCTTTTGTCAACATGTTAGATCCGACGCTACCTACTCCCGATTTGCCGGCGAACGGGACCACCGAGGACACCGAGGCAGCCAAGGTCGTTATAGGTATTTGCAGAACCTTTTCGATAGATCGTTCCTTTTTTCACCGTCTCGTATCCAGGTGTCTTTTTCATTCTATTTGCACAAATTTTGTCAGTCGACATGAGATTCTTTCCCTGTTCGTGGATCTAACATGGCCCTTAGCACTGCGACTCAATTCGTCGTTGAGGAGAAGATACTTGGGCAGTATAGTATTCCACCTCTTCTTGCCGTCGGTTACGAAGGCCTCTTTGGCACGATCTCCGTTCTCGTTCTTTTGCCCCTCCTTACACTCATCAAACTTCCGCCGTCGTCACCCGCGGCGGCATGGGTCGACCTTGTCCGCGGCTGGCACCAGCTCGTCGACACGCCCAGTGTGCTCTACTCTGGCGTCGTCATCGCATGCTCTATCGCTCTGTTCAACTTCTTCGGCTTGAGCGTGACAAAGTACGTGAGCGCGACAGCACGCAGCTTGACAGATACGTGCAGGACTCTCGCCATTTGGATCGTCAGCTTGACACTGGGATGGGAGATCCTGATGTGGCCGATTTCACTCCTGCAGGTCGTCGGCTTCGGCCTATTGGTCTATGGCACGGTGCGTAGCTCGCCGCCGCTCCCTCCGTACTAAGAAGCTTAACTTTGATTCAGTTCTTGTTCAACAACCTAGTCCAACCCCCGCGTTTCCTGCGTTCATCGGAGGGAGCCACCTCTTCTGCCGATGCGGGCGAGGACGGCGAGGACGCGCCACTTTTGTCCGCGGACGCGTTGGACGAGACCGCACGCTTGCCCGCTGACCTTGGCACCAGTGGATTCGACGTTGTTCCCACCGAGACGCAGGGTGCCAGTCGTGGCCGGAGCGGGAACTGAACTTCCCTGAGAATGGGGTCAAGTGTGTTTGATACTGATATCGTCTGACCGGTCGAAAGCCCCTCACGGCCGCTTTACAACCAGTGCTTACATCTATTCCATATCTATTATACGCCGCTCAGGTTTGATGTGAACGAGGGTCGCCTCATGTTTAACGTATTGCAAGGATCTAGGACATGATATAGTATCTATCCCTTGTGCTAGAGACCATTAATTATTGCTTCTTTGGCGCGCACTATCTCAGCCATGAGGGTTTAATAAGGATAAGAAATGTGTAATTGCCAGCTGGTTGGCTACCAATATGCCAATAGGTGGCCTCGTGCGAACGACAAGCAAGAACTTCTGCTCACTTGCTTGTTTGAGGTCGCCGCAAAGCAAGGACTGAGCAAATGTTCATTCACTGTGGGTAAGGAACGGGCTGTATCCGCGACTGCGAGCTTGACGATCCCGTGCACTCATAGAGCGTGAACATGACGAGCGCGTGCAGTCCGACGGCATAGACGATGAACGCGTTGCGCGCGCGGCGGTTGCCCAGGACCGCACGTGTCAGCACGAGGACGCCGCGTTCCAGCGGGTTCAGATTCGAATACGCACGCGCCGCTTCCTGTATTCCACACAACAACAAAAAAAAAGAATCAGAAATCAGAAAAACTCGAAGAAAGGTGTGGGATGGGCGCACGCACCCGACCACGGAATGCCTCGAACGGGTTCATGGCCTCTTCGTAGCGCGCGCTGTATTTGCTCAGCTCGCTCGCGCTCGGCACGGTCGTGGACGACGCGGGCAGCGGGTCGAGCGTCGAGTGCGTGTTGGTCTCGCGGTAGCTCTGCATGTAGCGGACCTTCTCGTAGAGCTTCAGGTTGTCGGACTGGAGGCTCCGGATCTCGGCGCGCAGCTCAGAGATCACCTGGAACTGTCTGCGGAGTTCCTAGCGTTCGCACGTGGAGTGAGTGGGTGGCACAAAAAAAAAACCCAAACCAAAAACGGCACACGAACAGTGTGCCCTCTTACCTCTTCGAGTTCTGCGTTCCGTTGCCGGAAGCGGTCACGCTGGCTGGTGACGATGGGAAGAATAGACGTGTCCGCGGAAGGTGTGAAAGGTATAGGTTTGGCTTGTGCCGATGGATCGTTCTACCCCAGACCGCAAAGAATCAGCTGCCCCTCATTTTTAGAGTTTAGGAAGGGTGGAGCCAACCCACATTCGAGGAGGCTTTAGTCGCTAAGCCGAGTTCGAGCCCCAGTCCGGCTAGGACGTCGTCCTCCACGGGGTCTGCTGGGGTGGCGTCGCTGTTTCCATGTTGTTCGATCTTGAGCAAGTCAGATTCGAGTCTCTCGTTGAGCTGTCGATGCTTTTCTAGTTCTTGTGTGGTAGACGCAAGGTCGTCTTGAGTATGCTGGAGCGATGCTTCGAGCTCATTATGTAGGATCTGGGTGGAGTCGGCATTAAAGATCACAACACAAGTAGAGTGGGGGGACCAACCCGGAACTTGGTCAACTCCTCGAGAATGCGCTTGTTTTTAGTCGCTAGAAGGGTCTCGAGTGAGCTAGCTGGATGAGCGTTCGCCTTGGACGCGTTTGGATTCGGAAGTTGCAGGCCCAGCTGATTGCCGGAAGCAAATCCATCCTCTTCGTCTAGGTCACCCTCAAGACCAGCAAACTCGACGTACTGCAGAACATCATGAGCGCAGAGCAACCAACACACATTTCGACCCCCCATACCTTCATAATTTCGAGCTCTCTCTTAATCTCGTCGTAGTCGGCGTACCCTCTGAGTGATTGTCTTAACTGCTCTATTTCTCGTGCCTTGCGGATAATGTCAGTTCTGGCACCGCCATAAGCGCAAGCTGCATACCGCGTTTGAAGCCTCCCTTGCGTGTTCTTCCCCCACTTTGCGGACATTAGACTCAACCGTCGCGGCCACAGCTTTCTGTGAGTCAAGAGATTGCGACAAGCGATCAACTTCCGTTTCGAGAGAGACCACCTGGAGCTCGAGGTCTTTGACGCTGTGAAGTGAAAGATAAGTGGCAGAACGCGTAGTTGTTAAAAAGGATCTTTTACCGATCAGACCTGTCGTTGCCGGTCTTGAGGGACTCAATCTCTGCGCGCAGAAGTTCCTAAAGCACGTGAGCGTTAGGTAGCATGAGAGGAGTAAGAACAATTCCTGTACGTTACGACGTTCGACGGTGGCCGCCCTGGTAGTTGCACGCTCCAGTTCTGCAACGATCATATCCATCTCCGCGAGCTTCGCAACCACCTCCTGGTCTAATTACAATCAGACGAGGTGGCCAAACCGGAAGGAGGCCTTACCCAGTCGTTGGCTCTGGTCCAAAAGTCTTGCCTCCGTCGATTCATTTGACACGCGTAGATCACGGAGCTGGTCTTTCAAGAGGGAAACCTGGCGGTGTAAATCCTGTTCCCTGGCACGAAGTCAACAAACACCACGGGAAATTAGGAGGATGGTGGCACACCTTTCCTCGTAGTTGCGCATCTTCTCGTCGTATGTGGCGTTGAGCTCGTTCTCCTTCTGTGCGACCCGCTCATGAATGGCGGCGTCCATCTATCCTCTCCCAACGTTGGCTCCCGTTCTTTTAGAGGAGGTCCAGACACACACACCTTCTCCTCCAACTGCTCCGCTCTGCTCTCAGCCCTTTTCTTTGCGGCTTCTAGATGCGCAAGTTCGGAGACACGCCTTTGCAGCTCAGCGTTGTCGGCCCTGGCGCGTTGCAGCTCATCCTCCAGATCCCGAGCCTCTGCAATTTTGACCGTCTGATCCTAGAAGAGTTGTGAAGGAAAGCTCGCGTGGTGCATAGGTTGTATAATGACGTACAACGGCAGCCTCGAGGAGTGGATAAGGATCGGGGGCCTCTGCTAGTACCTTGTACAAACTAAGGAACGCGCTCTCTGCAGATTTAGAGCGCTTTGTAAGGCTGTCTATCTCGGTTTGATACGCTGTGACAGAGCAGAAGGTGAGCGGACGTGAACACGAACAACAGATGAGACGCACACTTCAGCAAGCCCTTGAACGCATTGACCTTCTCCTCATCGGGTATCTTTTTGAAGTCTGTCCTAAAATGGGGACACGTGTTCCGAAGCACAAAAGATCAACACATACCTTTGGTTTTGTCTGCCAATGCCTTTCTTCCAACGACACTTTCCTTCTGGTTCTCGACGAGTTCTAGACCCTGCGAATCAAGCGTCTTCTGTAGCTCAGTGAGGTTGATGTCTAACACAAACCGCATTTCAGCTCGCGCGCAAATACAGAGAGTTAACAGACACACCCTTCCATGTCGCTAGAGCGCCAGAGAAATTCTGTTCTGAAAAGGCCATGTAACAACAGCAGACAGGGAGGAGCAGAGCAGAGCCCACAGACGCTGCCGCAACGGTCCGGTGTCGCATCACATGACCACATACCGCGGAACACGTGACCCATTTATGCATTTGATGATCGCGTCGATCAGATCAGATTTTGGCAAAAGTTCATGTCTAAGTCCAAGCAAGTAGAACGACAATTAATTGTCTTTGATTTCGACTGGTGAGTATACATGTTTGCAGAGTAATAACTGGTCGTGACGTGCAAACGCAGGTCTCTGGCAGATCAGGACTCTGACAGGTGGATCTTTGAGGTCCTGGCACCAGACATCCGTAGAAAATTGAAAGACATCAAAGACGATTTTGATTGGACTGATCTGGTGTTAGCACACTCACCGAGACGCTTTTCTCCTTCCTCATCAGTGTCTTCTTTGTTAGGGCCCAAGGCCTACGTGAACTCCATGAACAAGGTGGTACCAGGGAAGATATCGAGGGAGCACTCAGGATCATGCCCTTTGCAAGTCCACCCGCGCGACGTTTTCCCCCACCTTCAACAACGCGCTGACTATAATCCCTCTGTCAGCACCCCGCGATGATTCGCGGCGTCAAGATGATCAAGGCCGCAGCCAACCCGCAGACTACATTCCTCTGTCTCTCCAGCGCCAACAACGTGTTTATCTCCACCATACTAGAAGTATGTGTAGTCGCCTGTCTCCCGCCGCTCCATCCGCATTCGTTAACGATAATCGCAAGTCTAAAGGCCTCCAGGACCTCTTCACAGAGATAGTGACCAATCCTGCCGAGTGGGACCCGTCTGGCCTACTCAAGCTCAGGCGACACATCGATCCGAGCGGACCCCAACATAACTGCCCGATCGGTTGCAACGCTAATATTTGCAAAGGTAACCTTTTCGAGTCGTCTATTGTTCTGTTCTCGCACTTGGCACTCAGGCACTGGCCCCGCAGGTGATGAGCTCGACGCGTTCCTCAAACGCCGCGGCACGGACTATGACCGCATCATCTACGTCGGAGATGGCACAAATGATTTCTGTCCTGTCCTGAGATTGAGAAGGTATAATCAGACAACGTGGTTATAAGCCCAAACCACGACAAATTTTAATTTTTTTTTTCAGTCAGGACATGGTGCTGTGTCGGAGATACCGAGGATTGGAACATCGTATCGCGCGGAAAGGCGAAAGTTTAGGCCTCAAATGCCAAGTCCGGTACTGGGCTGGGGCATGGGAAGTTGAAGAAATTTTCAAGCAACTCCCCGACACGGTGGAGACAAGCTAGGATGCAAGGATGTATAGAGAAAGGGATAGAAAGGGATAGCCTTTGGCCTCTGCGTAGCGCGTCCACTCAACGGGCATTCTCGTTGCATCGCCGAAACATATACATTTGCGTGGTACTACACCATACATACGCGCAATGCGGACGGTCGCCCGACATCCCTTCGGCAAAAGCTTGGCCTTTGAAGAAAGTGTAAGATCGTAAATCGGGGATGGGTTGTTGTACGGGGGCAATCTTGGGTGCAACCTTGTGTGCGTGTGAATTGGGAAAAGGGGAATGAGGGGAGGTGAGGGAAAAGCGGAAGTGAAAGAACAAAGGACAAGCAAAGGAAATTTGCACAGGAAGATAAAAGAGATGCTGCTGGACACTGCGCAAACGTTATCACAACAAACGAGAGCGATGAAGAGACAGCCAGCGTGGCAAATTTAGCGCGGGACACAACCGGGCAGGGCTCACCGCGGCCAGAATTCCATTCCACTGCCTCTTCTGTCCTTCGTCGCATTCGTACCACCACTTCCAGTTGCACTGCCCCCGCCGGATGACGTATCTCCCGAGAATGGATTACGCTGCGGCGCAGCACCCGTTTGTTGTGCAACAGTGGGGTCATAGAAAGAAGGCTGGACCGCTGACTGAGCTGGTGCTGCTGCGCCTCGGGCGCCAGCGACCGAGGCGCCAGCGTATGGCTGGTAATGATCCGGCTGCAAGGGGGCGAAGAGCCCACCCATGTCCGGCCGACGATCAAGTGAGTCAAACGGAGATGTTGGTGACTGTTGTTGCTGTTGTGGTTGCGTATGCTGCTGAGTCTGGGGCTGGGAACCAGCTGGAGGCTGTTGGGGGTACGTCACTGTAAAACGACTACCAGTCGTTGCAGGAGCTCCTGTGTAAGCGGGAGGGGGATTTGGAATGGGATTCGAAGATATATAGCCTTGACCCTGCGCGGTAGCGCGCACATTCGACATAATGGCGTCCCTTCGCTCGTCGTCGACCACAATTGTGGTTGGTGGGTGATACTGGTGTGCGAGTCCCGAGCTCTGCGTCGGCTGGTAACGCGTCGTCGGCTGTTGCCAGCTTGCCATGCCAGACGCCGCGACGAGTTCTGCCTGCTGCTGAAGGAATTCCAGTTGCGGGTAGGGCTGTGCTGCGGCGGCTTTGCCCGACTGTCGCCGCTCCCATTCCTTGATAGCGTCGTCTCGGTTGAGCACCGGAGTGAGCGCGTTGCGCCCACTGATCACATCCTGTGACATATGCTGAAGACGCGCGAGCGCGGGCGGAATCCTGTCCATGTGGTTAATTGTGTTTGCGCGTGTGCGGGAGTTGGGATAGTACGCGTTGGACGGCGGGTTCGGGTTCAAGTGGGATGAAACCCCGGCGTTACTTCCAGACGAGTAAGACGACTGCTGTGGCGCGCCACTCCCGTTATTCGATCCTGTGAGATGGCATGTGAGTACGGATGAACTAGCCCTCAAATGAACCGATCTGACTTTGTGCGTTCGTCGCGTATTGCGAGTGTTGGGATGCTGGTGGTTGCGAGTACGTGTTCCCCGACTCGCCGGCGGCAACAGGATACGTGGAGGAAGATGGTTGCGACTGTAACTGCGTCGTGATGTATGGGTTACGGAAAACATTGTTCGCTGCCTGAGACGCCGCCTGTGCCTGAGCTGTAAAAGCCTGGTGCTGGGCAAGGTGCTGGTTGTATGAAGCAGCATCTTGGTAGGCTCGTGTACCCTTGGGCTGGGATGGAACAAGCCCACCAAACGGACGTTTGGGATCTGACGTGCTTGTGGGAGAAACAACAGAAGGGGAAACTTGTTGCTGTTGAGAAGGGTGGCCCGTAGGCTGACATGGCACATGAGAAGTCCATCAGTCGAGATGATAAAACCGTTACATACCACGAAAGGCTTAGTGAACTTCTCCCCGGTGATAAATGGGTGGAGTCTGGCTTGCTGAGGTGACCAGCGCTCTATAGGGTTCAGATTCAACAGACCCTGGCAAAAATCGATAAAAGAAGCGCGGTTATTCAGTTCTGATAATCAAGGACAGTCAGACTGAAGAGGTGCAAGGACGAAGAATGCGGAAGACCTTTTTCCATCTCGGCACTCTGCCGCCCGGACTTGAACTGTGGCATTGGAGCCGTGTTCACAATTTCAGGCAACGTGGTGGCCTTGAAATACTGCTTCCCGGGCTGCTCGTTTGTATTGTGCTCACGAGAGTACTGTTCAAGGCTCTTCAAGCGCCACTTCTTTCGGCCATACATATCAGCAAAAGAGTCGAAGAACTGGCTAGTCTGCTTTCCCATCTCCATCATGTATGTTGGTGGTTGTCTGCATACAAGTCCGTCAAGAAGGCACCCGTGGAACAAGGGAGTGCGGAAGCCTACCCGAGCATCTCAACTATGCGGGTGATCTGGTTGTACTCACTTGTACCGGGGAAGAGAGGAAGGCCAAGAAAGAGCTCCACAGCGATGCAGCCCAATGACCACATATCTATCGCTGCGGTGTAAGGAAGGCCTAACAACACTTCGGGCGAGCGGTAGAACCGAGACTGGATATACGTATAGACCGTTTGTCGTTCATGACATGCGGAGCCAAAGTCGATGACCTTAATCTGGGGCGATTGTAACCTATAGCAGCTCTGGTAACGCATCACTTCAAGTAGATAAGATGACGTACGACTTGAGCAGGATGTTCTCGGGTTTCAGATCGCAATGTATGAGCCTAGCCTCTTTCAAGACGGTCAGTGCGTCAAGGAGTTGGGCCGTGAAGACCTTAACAAGTTGAGTGCTGAGGCCCTGGAACTGATTCTGCTTGATCAGCTCGTACAAGTTCGACGACAGCAATTCGAAGACAAGGCACAAGTGATTGCGATGAATAAAAGAATCTCGTAGACGAAGGATGTGGTGTTCATCATGTGGGTCACACTGGTTGTTGAGCTGTGAAACTTGCATTAAGGTGGAGGAATTGGCGCTTCAAAGAGAAACAAACCAATTCTAGTATAGTGACCTCCATCATACTTTGGTTAAAGTAAGCGGGCTTATTTTTCACAACCTTCACCGCCACCACCTCGTGCGTTTTCATGTCTTGACACTTGACAACCTGCCCAAAGGTACCTTGGCCAAGAACATCAAGAATCAGGTATCTGGAACGCGTTCAGGGTAATGGCAAGACCGGGTAGCACAATAACGGACTTGTGTCCTTCCTCAGTCCCCAACCAGTCGTTTACATAGAGGATGTAGTCGTAGTCCTCATTATCGTACCCTTCGTTGTGTGCCGGCTTGCTCGGTTTTGTGAGCACTCGCCTTGGGTTATGCGTCGACTCGTACTTGAACTGGGGATTGCATATGCGGTAGGTATCGATAATGTTCGTTGTCAGCTGACGCAAGGGCTACATCACAAGGAGAAACGGTGACCAAGATAGTGGTGATGTGGAATTGGTCAGGACGTACTGATAAAAATGTGCCGGACGCGTCCATGCGTCGGGAAGCAGGCCGGGTCCTGACTTGAGGGCGCAGATCGCGTTGATCGCGCACACGCCTGAGGCCAGACGCACGTCGCTTCGTAGGGGGGTCCACCATCATGGGCTGATCCTGGGATTGGGGATAGTACGGTCCGGAGGGAGCAGGGCTATGCTGTGGCAGAGGGAACCCAATTGGTGTACTTGGCGTAGAAATGGATGCGCTCTGTTTGAGCGGCTGGGTCAGGAGCGCTGAGGGAGGAAGATGAGGACTGCCCGTGTCCATGGCGTATGATGGGGAGTAGATCGGCGGCGGAGGGACAGGCGGCACATTTGGTTGAGAATAGGGTGACGAAGCGGGAGGGGTAACGACCTCGACCTTTGTTTGAGAATGGGAACGTGCATGGAAGCTCGGGGACTGGTAATTGTAAGACGCGGAAGTTGGTGAATATTGAGACTGTTGGGTGTAGGGGTCGAGAAGAGAAGTGTTGGGATTGGTCCTGAGTGGCGAACGAGCAACGCGAGCTGTGGTGCTCGGGTCGTGCTGTGTGTGTGAGCGCTTCGGAGGCTGACTACCTGGATTATTGAAGTACATGTCCTGATAAGTAGCGTCACTCCCAGCCGGCTGTGGATTCGGATTGGAGTCACTCGTGTTGGCGCCGAAAGACGAAGTCTGGTAGGCAACACTGGAATTGTAGAAGGAGTTGGAATGTTGCCGCTGATGAACAGGAGGGTTGGCATTGGTGGTGCCGTAGGCACCTTCTAAGTCATCTGGCATGTGATGTCGACGGTTTCGAGCGGAGGCTGTCGCACTACTTGCGCCTAAAGAGGCACTACGGGAAAGTTGGTTTTGTGTAGGAGAAAGATATGGGAGAGAAGTGCCGGAGAGAGGAGGGTCGTCCTCAAGGAGCTGATTGATTCTTGGTTGTCTCGAGGTGGATGAGGAAGGGGAGTGATGTATGGAAGGAGGCGGTACCCTGTTCCTGGATGTGGAAGATGTGGTTTGAGCAGCGGGTGGAGGGGGGACGGGATAGATATAGGAGGGATTAGCTGCTGTAGAAGAGGGAAGAATGTCACCAGGGAGGTGTGTAGATTGGGTCTGCCAGCGAGGGAGATCAAAGTCGTCGTTTGCACCGCTCATGTAGGCTAGTTCAGGTTCCGACATGTCCTAGGCGGGCGACAAGGATGTAAAAAGTTTTAAAGGTGACAAAACGTATGGCCACCACAAAAGCAAAGGCAAAGGCAAAGGCAAAGGCAAAAGGAAAGGAAGGGAGGGCCGAGGGCTCAAGGTTGATCGTGGTGTGGTTAGAACTCGACAGCGGCAGAGGCAGACGTCGGAATCGATTCAACGCGGCAACCCAACACAACAACCCTTACATCCCCTCCTCGATACCCTTCAATGTCCCGAACACTGCCTTTTCAGCCTCCAACAATACCCCAGAATCTTCCCCTACATCTACAGATAAAAATATCTGCTTCCCGTATCGCCGCGCTGTCCGCACACCCCGTCAACAACCTGTCATCTCCTCGAATTGATCGCTCACCCAGTCTGGTCGCTATCGAAAGTGCCACGTCCGAGTTCGACGAACGCAACAACTGAGTTCCCGTGGCCGGTAGAGTCTGACGACGAACCCAATATATCCGTTATATCGGAGCCATCCACGTCTCCATTCTTTGAGCACGCACTTTCCAGGGCGGCATAGCCACCACCCAATCTTTGCCAAGGTGTCCCCGTAAGGTTGCACGCCCGGCGTTCTCCTCAGGCCCCTCCGTCACCCCGACCCAGACCATATATGAATCTGCCAAACATGTCACCTGTACTACCAGTGCAGGTGACGATGGCCTCGACGACGGAAAGTATTTTGTCTCGACACTGATGACCGCCATGGCCAATGAGCGCTCTGGGCGGCTGTGAGTAAGGAGGCGATGCAATGCCGATGGCGGCCCGTCTGCGGGTTCATTCCGCTCATCCGCTTCCCCCGCGCGTTCTACCTAGACTCCTAACCCCTCACGACCAGTTCCTATAGGTGGTCGAGGAAGCCGTACAACACAACGATCCTGCCCACATTTAGCGCTCCTCACTGCTGGTACAGTTTCACGCCGCCCACCGTACAGGTTAAAGGCCCAAATGGTATGGGTGCTCAGTGCACGAAACAGGGTGTGCCCCAATGCCCTCTAGACACATAATAGAGGCCTCGGAACTTGCCCCAGTCACTGGGATCCGTAGCACTGCTGTCTCTTTGTCTTTCGTAAGTACACATCTTGACCGCTTTGCCCCGCTCTCTGAATTATTGTATTCCCTACTCATTCAGGGAATTTCTTCACTGGTCGAAGATAAATTTGCAACCCCTACTGTCATTGGCGACTCATTGACCCTCACCACATCTTCGCAAACTTTTGTACACAAGTCACCCCATCTTGAAACCACTGCTTATTTGCGCTCGCTAGCCAATCTATAATGTCATCGTGTGCCCCTCATTCTTTGGGGATGACAGCCCAAGTCATAGAAGCCAGTGTATGACCTCCACGGGGACATCTGTCGACCCTTTTACGGGATCAAGCGCCAGCGGGTAATCCTAAGCCCAAGCAGACAGAATGACGTGGATAAGGTCACCACAACGGCGGACCTCATCGACAATTTACGGGAGGTTTACACACATGTGCACCATATTACGCGGTTCCTGAGACGTATCAGAAGAAAGCCCACCTTGGTCCAATCGGGCCCCCACTTTTCAGGAAAGGATATTCCAGTAGCCTACGTTCAATAGAAGACGCCCCGGTCAAAGTAAGTAAGGGAAGGCGCGAGAGATCACCGATAGCGAAAATATATCCCCGTTCGCTTCCATTTGGGTAGGTGATCATCCGCGTCGGAGATCCACCGTCACTTTTACTCACCACATCGAAGTACCGAGAATCGCATTGGCACCGCTAGAAGCCGCTCCAGCGCAGCTGGGGATATAGTGGTTCAGGATACGTTGAGCGAACTCGTGGGCAAGACTACTCGCGTACGTGAATTAGAGTGTTGGTACAAAAATCCCGAGGACATCGATGTCAAGGCAAGGCACATTTTGCAGCTTGCAAAAAAGTGCGTATGCCAGATGCGCTGTGCAGAGTTGATCCGATGTTTGCGCGCATATGATATCGATATCGCGAGAAATGGAAGAGCAGCTAGAGATTCACCGAGCCGCTCGTTGATCAGAGGGGTATGGTCAACCGGTTATCACGACTCCCTCAAGGGACTCGCATTCGTCTGGAGCTGTCTACCCTCGTATCGGATCCCTGTTGGTCGTCCTAGGCTTTTGTCGTTTCCGTGGCCAAGTGCGTGTAATATATAGGACGCTCAATCGCAACGAATGTCTTCTATCTCACGCCTCGTCTTACTCGTTCGTATTTGGTGACGGTAATACGCTCACGTTGATGCTTCGTACTTGCAAGTTGAGGTTTTCAAGACATTCGCTCACTTCAAGCCCTCAGCAGATCGTGTTCGCGCCACCGATCCACACCCGTCCAAACCAAATCATCCCCATCCATCATGCAATCGTTGAACCCACTCTTGTGCCAATCCACTCTTGCGCTGTCCTTAAACGCAAGATCCGAGGTCAAATAGTATTCAGCCAGCGTTCCTGAGTACAGGCCATGGGACCCCGTGGCTACACACTAAAGCGGTGCAGGGCGCGTGCAAGGAAACTACCGGTGCCCTTGTGTCCTTCCCCCTGATGCGCCCACTCGGTACCCGTGCTACCGGTAATGGTGTCTTGCCCGCATTAAGCGGGTGTCAAAACTCAAGACCATACCCACACCGCGTGCACCTTTGACGATTCCGTCGGGAGCACAAGTAAGTCTCGCTTTTTTCCGACACCGATACACGCGGCTCCCTGTCGAAGCCCTGCTCACATGGCAGGTGGGATCACCTGTGCAGGTTTCCTGGACCTTCCTACATTGCTCCGCGGCCAAACACTGACTCGTTCCACGAGGAGACATTCTATACTAGCTGACCTGGTTCTCAAGTGGGGAAAGCGGGAAAGCGGAGGGGGGGAACGGCGATTACTCTCAGATTTGCCAATCCACTATCTCGCCACCGTAACTTTATCATCCGACGACGACCGCTCACGTCTATGCATTCCGCGTAGCCACGGACCGACAGACCGCAATATGTTATAACGCACCTTTGAGCGCTCTGCCTGCTGCGCTGGCATGGGGCGCAAGACGGACGCTCCACACGTACAGTAGCGAATAGGTGATATGCCACATAACCTTTTTCGCTTGTGACGACCCCCGTCGAGGCGTCGTCTGCGCTCGAGGTCGTTTGACAGCAATGATGACTCAACGATGGACCTTGCTCACTCAGCACTGCCTGCCAGTACAGTACCAACTTAGCGGCAACCCTGCAAGCATGACAGCTGCACACGCAATTCCAGCAGCTAAGTATTTGGCGGCGCGCTTGCCTGTCAAAATATGTCAATCCTCGACGCCGCGCAGACCCCACTCTCTCCCCCCTCAAGCTCCTCTCCTCTCCACCTTACCCTCCCCCCGAACGGTGACACCTGCTGGAACCCCCCGCGGCGATTGCCCTGGCCGCCAATTAACGTACGTACCCCCAGAGGGGCCAGGGACGCCACTTGGCGCTCGGCGCCCCTCGCCTCACCTTTTTGCGTTTTATGAATACCGTACGACATTTTGCGAGGGCGTCTACTGGCACAATCAGCTCTCTTTGTTCGACCCTAACAAATGGCCAAGTCATTTTAGCTTTCCGTAATCGTTTTCTGTTTCCGGCCGCTCGAGGGTGACAGAGAGGAGACGAAGACGGGCTGGTCGGTTGGTCGGTCGACCGACCGACCAAGTGCGCGAAACGGTTCGTTGCCGTGTAATAAACGGTCTTCTCATAACTCTTTTTGTATTTCTCCGTGCTTGCCTACGACCATACCTAGACCGTCGTCGTAAGTAACACAACCGCTCGTATCCAATACTACGATCCAGACCCTCATTTCTCCCCTCCCCATCTACTCCACCAGTCGCGTGTTACACTCATGTTCGGGTGATAGCGGAAAATGAAGCACGTACAACACACAAACTATGGCCGCGTTGCTATCCTGGCGAGCTCGGGCTATCAGCAACGACCAACAGCAGCAGCTGATTATCAACATCGCCGTTACTATTAACACTTAATCAAAGTGTGAAAGATGCCTCGCTCCAGTCGCTCCTTTGTCCACACAGTAACCGCATGAACGCGGCGTTGCAAACCCCATATCCAATGTCTTTTTTTTTTTTACATTTTTTCCTTCTTTCCTTTCAAAGTTCTCCTTTTATAATAACCTCTTTGTCTCTTTTTTTTTTTGTTAACATTTTCCGGCTACATCCATGTGATTTGTGATTGGGTCTAGGGTTGTCCTGCACATGCACCCCCTTTGTACGACATCAGGCCAGGATAAGGACGGCGTGCGCGCGTCCCCTGTCCGTGTCTTATTATTCCCGTGCCCAATGGAAGCCAGACCATTTGCGCAGTCATCGCGTAGGCAGATCTCGCTTCCCCCTCATTGCCGGTGATGTTTCTCTCTCTCTCTCTCCTTTTTTATTTTATTTTTCTCTCCCCTTCGTGATTCAGAGGGGAAGCAAGGCGGCACGCGCGCGCGCGCGGCGCTATATGGATTGATCAATCACGCCGCCACCCCGGGTGCAGAAGGGCGTACACCTGAAGCTGCGCCATACGCTCAGGTCGCTCGACTCGTGGGAGCAAAAAGTCTATTTTCCTGCCTCGTTGGGCAATGCTTTTCCGCGGGCTGATCCAGTCCGACAGCGGGCACACTCATATAGTCATATAAGTCATATGCCGAGTCGATCGTAAAGTAAAATGTTCGTACGCCACCCCGTTCTCAGAGTGTGAGGAAAAAGATCAGATTGGGAATTTTTAGCTGCCCTGATTGACACTGTCAGATGGGTAGAGCGCGATATCCGAGCCCGCTGAGCTTGTGTGAATTCCTGATGGGATCTCCTCGAATCAAACGTCCCAAACTTGGTTCACATTTGCCGTACAGCTGTCCCGAATAATGACAGTACACATATGGAGTAACAATCGGTGAATGTGGGGCGGCGCGATTGGATGAAGACACAAGGACAAAAGACGACGTGGAAAGAGTTTCGCACAATGGATGGATTGGTGTGTAATGAAAGACAAATGGGGGAAATGTTATAGGTGGAAAAGCACCGGAGGCAACAGCGCGCGACTCAGGGAACAATAATGAGACACAAGATCAAGCAGCGACAAGGGGCACTTAGCAGAACAGCCTGTGCCACCAATTTTTGAACTTGGACCACCAGTTCCCTTGCCAACCTTCCGCACGCACTCGTGTGCTTATCCACATCCTACCAGTACCGATCTGTATCCCGCCCGCCCCGGCTGGGGTCTCTTGACCAGCCTCGAGGTCGGGCGATGGACGCGAGCGCGGAGAATCGCTAGGAAACCGCGGGGTGGCACGGCGCGTGACGAAAGCGGGGAAGACCTTCAAGAGCTGTAATATTTCTAGGTTGGGGAGATCAGGAGAGACCCAAATCCTCGTCAATTCTTCGTCAGTCTCTGGAGATCCATAAGTCACTGCCGGTCGAGGGTTAAAAATGTCGTCAATTTCCGGTGGTGGTGTAATTGGGCTCGGAGGATCTTCTATGGTATCCGAATGAGAGGTAGAGAGGGGGACAGCGCTTGATCGTGGAGAAGACGAGTAGGAGTGTGACAGAGCTGGGGTATCAAGAAACGGGTCGCTTGGCGCCCTAGGCCGCTTCGCGAGAGGGGCGTCCGTAGTATTCCAGTGCATGGAGTCAAGTGGTTTCGACCGAAGAGGCTGTGATTGAGACCTAGCATGTACTGAGAGGGATGTGACGTGTATAGGAGAACTAGGAGTCGATGTTGAGGTGCGCTGGGAGGAGTTCTCTTCGAATCCCAAAACCTAATCAGCATGCAGAAAAATCAGAAAGTGCTCGAGAACAGGGGACGAGAAGCAAGCTGACTCCTTTGAGAACATCAACAGCTTCAAGCATGAAGTCTTTACCACTATAACGGCCAGACAGAGTAAGCGGTCAAGTGAGCCCGCTGATCACGCCAAGCGACCCGGCTTACCCAGCTTCCTTGAAGACAGCATCGTCTATTTCCCAGTATATGCGGTGCCCTCCGGCGCCGCCAAGGTGCTCAGGGACGACCTGCAGCCTCATGAGAGCCCACAAGCCTTCAAAAAAAGGCTTTGTCCCCGGCATACCAACGGTACACCAACTTCGAACAAAGCGCTCGAAGGCTTCGTATCGCTCCTTCTGCGCGGCGCTTCCTGCCGGGTCAGCTCGCGATAAGGGCGTAAGCGACCCACCCGGTAGCGTGGCGGAAAGATGGGCTTTGAATTCGGCCGTCCGTCGCGCATAGATACTGGCATGATAAGCGGAACGAATAGATGCTTGTAACCTAGAGAAAGGAGCATGTTGGGCCGGTGGCAACGTGGCCAGAGTTTGCGTCATTTGTCGCCCAGCTTCCTCATCTTGTTCGAAGTACCTACAAATATAGGCGCGAGAACTCATGAATAATGACGACCAAAAAAAAAAAAAACAGTTTTCCCGAGACGGAAAAATATATATCCTGGGGAACTCACCACTTCCTGCATCGGTCTGCGAATGCTTCGAGATCCGTCTGGACTCTAGAAGGTGTGGCAGAACGAGTTCTTTGGATGGGATGTGGGCTTGTCCTTCGACTTCCTGGTTTCTTCCTGGAGCGCCCAGCGTAACTTGGCGACGTGGGAGAAGTGACCTCGCTCTTGGATGGAGGGGGAGAGAGAGGAGTTGCGGAGGGAAGGTCGTAAAGGAGTGTTTCAGATTCTGAAGAGGCGGCGGGCCCGGTGAGGTTAGAGGTACGCTTTGCAGACCGGTGAAGGCGTAGAGGAGGTGGCGGCGGACGGCGGGTAGTTTCCAATAGGTAGCCCGAGGCAGACATGGAAAGAACGTATTACTCAGCCTTAAGGGGGCTCAACAATGTGCATGCATAGATGGGCTTGACGGAATGGAAGGCTGTGCGAAATAGATTGAGCCGAATACGCAGTATCAGGGCCCAATGAAGGATCGGGGGAACGGGAGAGAAAGGCTGTTCCCCAGGTGAGAGCCGGGGAGGTTGAGGAGGGGAGGAAATGAAAGAGGTGCGCGTTGTGGGGTGCTTAGTGAATGGTTTGTTTTTCGACCGCTTCGGTTACATCTCATCACGGTCACCAGCTTCGGGGTCCATCCTTCGCGTCTAACTTATGTCTGTGGCGCCGTCATAGTTCCGTTTTATTCGGAAATCAGCGAAGTTGTCAGTTAAACACTTCCACCCGCTTCCGCGAACCTAACAAAATACAGTAACACCTCCCGACACTCAACGCTCAACACCACCAGTCCTCCACTGACTGCGAAGACAGGGGTCAACAAACCACGTGACATTCATACCAGGGGTCGAAAGGAATGGGCTTTACGAGAGTGAACTACGGAGGAATTGTGGGACGTTCAAATTAATAACCCTCCCCGAGATCCCGTAGATGCTGTTACAGGCACGGCAACAAAGTGACGACAATCTTCCGCAGTTGCGTGTCATGGGGCAATGCTCCGCTGGAAGAGCTAGAAACGATGACCACGAGGAAGTTGTGTGCAAGTCTTCGCAAGGAAGTGGGTTGCGAGGAGTAGATAGAGGTGCCCATGACAGCAAGGGTGGTGATCTTGTCGTCATATAGCCAGTCGTCACAATGAGCGAGTTCTCTCGCGAACGAGCGGTACGGGTCTGCCAGACGAAGTTCTACCAGAGAAAAGTGAGGTACGCATCCGTGGAGAACGCCGCCCACGGAGGCTTGTGCTGCTATATACATACGATAAATGTGCTGTAAGAAAATCGTTCTCACTTGAGCTTGAGCAGCGGAATGGGTTCGGGTTACAGGGTTGAGCGAATTCGCTTCGTCAGCTCGACTCGTGCAAAGAACGAATATGAGCCAATTAGGACGTAAAGAAATAACCCTGCGTGATGGGAGTGGAATCGTGGCGCGGGACTCTCCGGTCAGCGGTCATTGATGTCCTTTACTGTAAGAAGCATACGGCACAATAAATTTGTCGGGCCGAATATTAGCACCACTGTCTGACGAAACTCTTGGTCGCTCCTTGAGACAACTAGCTTGCCTTAAAGGTGTCAACGCAATACCCGTACTGTGATCGACTTTGTAGGAGCCTCATGGACATCATTAATCGGCAGGAATCTACGCGATGTGATCCATCTAGCTTAGGTCGACAGATATTACACGGACGAATTATGGCAGATGTCACTCTCAGACAGTCTGCCGACTGCCGATACAATACAGTCAAGTAAATAAAACATATTTGTGAATTGACGCCGAGCCGGGAACCTACCGGGGTGGTTTTTGCAATGCGCACTTCTTGTGGGTAATTCGCGGCCATATCTCGCCTCATTCCAAAGTGCCGCACGATACTGTAGGTCAAGGAACCTGCCAAGACGAAGCTTACCTCTCAGAATGGAGCGTACGGCATGTCGATACGAACTGACGTTCCGACTATCACAAGTCGAACCCAGACCGGTGTTCTACTCGAGTTCGAGCCGCATCGAGGTTGGATGCACGTAAGGCCGGAAAGGCTCCTCGGAAAGGCCGACAGCTCAGCGTAACAATACCTGGGAATTGCCGGGCTGGGGGGAGGGGGGATTTGTGTCGACCAGGTTGTTTCAAGCCGAACTCGACCGTCCCAAGTGAGACCAGAAGGAAAATCTTCGGTTGCATCCCACCCACCCCGCACGCGTGCAAACCCGAGTGGGTTATGCCAGACGGTAAAAAAAATGTTTTCAACCGCGGGTGGTCGTCGAAACCACGCTGTAAGCAAGACGAGGTTTAAAGCGACCACTATGTTGGGGTAAAGTCACGGAGTTGTCATGTCTCCGCAGATGCTTTTATCAGGTCCTGCATAAGCTTTCAACACTCCTAGGTGCCGAGAGTCCTGTTGTGACGGCTCCCACCAAGCCACAGACTGGATACTGATTGTCAGAAGCCCAGGAGTTCAGAAAGCGCCGAATTTATTAGTAAAGTGAGTGCTTCCACTGAGACACAGATTTTTTGATAAGCGTATTGCTTCAAATGTCGCAGAGGCGTACTGTGCGTCAATTTTGCCGACGAGCGTTGCAAGTTGCAAGTCCCCCCAGTCGCCAAGAAGTCTGTGAGCGCAGAGACCCTACGTGCAACAGCAAGCTGCCCTCATCAATGGGTCGCATCAATATGAATATTGGAAACGAGGCGCCGCCAGTTCGTTGGTATTGAGAGACACAGGAAACCCGAATGCGGTTACCCTGGTGGATACTTCAGAGGCCGTAAGCTAAAAAACCGAGCTCGCTACTATTTTAGGATAGCAGCTTCAGATGATCCAGAAAATTTGGACTATTTCAGGGCCAGAAGGTAACTGATCCCGAGACGTCGGATCTATCCAGTGAATCGTGAGGGTGGCGTTTATACGAAGCCGTTCTGTCGTTCGGCGTTTGAAGAAAGGGTACGACAGGACCGCTGCACTAACATGGGTTTCATGACTGTGGTCGTCGTAAGTTTCAGTTCACGACAGGGCTTGTCGGGCTGCGGGCACAGCCAAAATCAGTGGAAACGGTCATGGCATCGGACAACTATGATCAAGGGCTTGAACTAATCAATGATGGAGACCCTTACGACAGATCAAATTATACCATGAAAAGTAGATGTCGTTCCAATAGCCCATCTCATAAGTTGCAGGTCAATATCCTGGGGGAGTAGGGGGAGTCTATTTGAACCGGGCAGCGAACGGGTGGTGAAGCGACCGCGTGGACAGCATCAGGTGTTGCCCGCAAAGGGATATAAGATCCGGGGAAGCGGCCGATGAAAGACACCGAACAATCCAGGTCAGTGCAGCCGGAACCGTTGGAACACCATAGTTCTATGAATCAAAAAGAAGAGTGACTCGGGATTCGAATGTCACAAGAGTTGGTCATGAGCATAAGAGGGCAAAAGGAAAGGAAGCACACTGCACAGGCACGTTGATTGGAGCGAAGTGTGATGATGGACCGGCTGCGATGTACCTGTATTCGGTCGGAGGGGAAAAAAAGGCGCTGGTGATCAGGTTCGACGATTTGTGGATAAGAAAATACATGGGTAGTTTAGTGCGGGCGGGGAGAGACGCAAAGAAGGGGAGGAGGGGAGGGGCGGCAGGAGGGCCGCTCAAAGGTGATAATTAGAGGAGATGGATGGTGACCATCAGGAAAACGGAGATTATTTGAGATCGACCTTGGAAAGACGGTGGGCGAAACAGATCTGGATGACCAAAAGACGCAACCATGTGGTTGTGATACCAAGTAGCGGAGGGATGCCGTTAAAATGGAATTCCTGTGCGGAAGATGCCGCGGGAGCGATTGCCTAATAAAGGAAATAAGGATTGAGTTGCAGGGAGGGGACGAAATAGATGAAGTGGATGAATAATTCATAAAAGTTGGTTGGAAAATGTGCGGATGGGAGGCAGTTCAGTCGAGTAGCGCTGAGAGGAGCGAACCAAGGCCAGTTGAAGTATTTACTATACAGTAAGTGTGGTGCCTTGGTTTGCCGTACGTACGGATCGTTCCAAGGGGTTGGCGGTTACGTCAGAGTCACCCTTGCTGAGTCGAGTCGGAGGGAGGGCGAGGGACTGGATGCAGTAGGGAGCAGAAGTGTTTGTGTATGCGGAGCAGGCGGTCATTGAGCAGCGAAAAATATATTATGGGAGAGGAGTGGACGTGTGTAGCGACGAATAAGGTTCACCATCACCCATAGCCATCGCACAGGCACGAGCTCAGGTTCGCTCAGGCTCAGGCTTAAGCCCAAGGACGAGGAATCAGACACTCTGGCTCAAACTTGCTACTGGTCCCTTCAACTTCGGGCGGTATCACCCGGCGGCCTGCCGCCCCCCTCCCCCCTTCCCCTCTCCCCACAAAGCAGAATTCATTAAAAAGACAGCTGACTGGTGCCCTTTTCTGAGATGTCCTTCTAGGTCTTCTTCCCTCCTCCCTCCCCTCCTCACCCACTCTTCCCTCCCTTGTGCTTTTCTCCCTTCCCTCCCTTTTTCTTGTACATGGCACGCGCCGCGACTTGGCGTCCCCTCCAGTCCGATTCCAGATCTGACTTTACCATGAACTCTCCTGATCCTCCTCCGTCTTCCCGTCCTGACATCTCTCGTTGGGAACTCAACGAGATCCTTAAACCCACTAGCGTGTCCAGAGACCGTCTCATGTCTGTAGATCCTGCCCCCTCTTCTTCTTTGCCTCACAACACTTCCTCTGCCACCTTCCTCCCCTCTCACTTTGACCAACCCATGGACTCTCGCCCTCCTCATTCTGCCGGCCACCTCCCCATCCATCCTTTTGATAACGACAAAATGGATGTCGCTGAGCATTCCCCCTACGACCTCTTCCCCCACCCCCCTCAACCCCCCTTCCCTCACCAACGCCTTCGCTCAAATACCTCTCCTGCTGCTCCTTATAGCCACAACTCAGAGCTCTACCCGGGCATGTTTCCCCATGATTCCGTCCACTCGGTCCACTCCTTTCATCCTCAGAATACTGGTCCCTACGACATGATGGGTAGCATATCCTCCTCTCTAAGTAGCGGCAAAGGTACTCCCCTCACTCCCAGCGATCCCATCGGCAGCCTCCCCTTCTCAGCCGGTCCTCCAAATGGTATCAAGCAAGACTATACAGACCTGATTCCAGGCAGACGTCTCTCAATAGTGAGCTCGAACGGTTTCCAGTCCGACTTGCCCGATGATTTCCCACTTGCCGTCAACTCACATCCTAACTTTGGATCCACCCCCCTCCCACCCTTCTCAGAGCGCTTGACCCGTTTCCCTCAGGATTCCTTCCTCACTCAGTCCCAGATGCAGGGTCATCCGCACGACCAGCTTCGTGGCGTCCCCCCTCAGGCGACTCATTCTCGCTTCGAGGGTGGTCCGCCGTATGATGAACTTCCCGACTATCTCATCTCAAATCCTTCAAATGACCTAACTTTGCGCATTCCTAGCGTTGGGGATACCATGATGGGGATGCGTATGGGTCAAATGGGTGCTGCAACCGACCTTCAAACGTTCATCAGGTAAGAACTGGCCGAGTCTAGATTTTTTTTTTCGAGTTTTGATGATGCCATGCCCTTTTGAACAGACCATACATCGATCAGTATGTCCGAACACCGAACCGCCTAGCCTTTGGTGAACGTACTGTCATTGTCATGTCAAGCAAGGTGGCCCAGAAGTCTTACGGCACAGAGAAGCGGTAAGCCTTCATAACCGCCTGTGAACCATCCCTTGATTCACCATCTGTAATCTAGATTCCTTTGTCCCCCTCCCACCGCGATTCTGATTGGCAATTCATGGTGGTCGGACGTTGTCCGTCGCGGTGAAGAGCCTAAATTATCACCTCCACGTGTTGTTGTATCCATCTCTGGCGAGGCCGCTGGCCAGGAAGGCAACATTGAGTGGTCAGCAGCTATGGGGAAACCTTTCGACGTTTCCGACCCTCCCACTGGCACAACATATATAGGCCGTTGTGTTGGGAAACAGCTTTTCATCTCCGATGTGGACGAAAAGAAGAAAAAAGTGGAAGCTCTTGTTAAGGTCATCGCTTCTACTGGGGATGATGAACCCGAGCGGGTCATCGGAACGTTCCTCAGTAGGCCAATCAAAGTCATCAGCAAGCCTAGCAAGAAGCGGCAGAGTGCGAAGAACCTCGAACGTACGTGTTGCGCCACTCCCCGTGATTAGTCCCATAACGGCATCGCCGTCATAGTATGCATTAATCATGGGTCCACAATTTCCCTTTTTCATCGACTAAGATCTCAAACTGTATCCACCAAATATCTCTGTGTATCTGGTTCTGGTTCCTCATTCAAGGGATCAGACGGCGCTCCGTTGATGGGCATTGATCAGCGCAGCCGTGCATCAACACCCTCATTCATAGCCAAGACATCCAGTTGGGGTGAGTTCTCTTCATGTCTCCCTGTGGCTTTATCGGGCGCCAGTTTAACCTCCCTTACGGTAGACCCGTTCGTCATGTACATCGTGGATGCAGAGAAGCCAGCAGGAGGTATGGACGTGCCACCCCCGCCCCCACCACACCCGGACTATCCTTCACCACCACCAAACGCAATTCCATTTATGAACAACGGTACTCCAATCCCAATCTACTACAATCAAACGGTCGTCTTACAATGTCTGACCTCCGGCGTCGTGTCTCCGGTGCTGATCATCCGAAAGGTCGATCATCAAACCACCGTCGTGGGGGGTGGAGCCCAAGAAGGTTCCAAGGGTGTTGGCGAGCAATTTTGTGCCCCCGGCGAGGTCTGCGGTGATCCTGTCAGTCAATTGCACAAGGTGGCGTTTGAGGTATTTGAACCCGGAAAAGGCGCCCCTGAGCCAGGGACACTTGGCCTAACGGGCGCATTCCTTTCTTGCATGGGCGAAAAGGTCAACACTTACCGTCCGGTGGACGGGCGTCAGTGGCAAAGTGGAGTCGATGGCCCGCGTAGCCCCAATTCTCCAGTGTTGCCTAGTTCGCCCATCATCTCGACCCCTGCATCGAATGGTTCCGGCAACGATTACTTCGCATCGGGGCCATCACCAGCAGTCCGCAGCGAGCCTGCATCCCCCGTTCCGAACCCCATGGAGTTCCCCTCAAATGACGGGGGACGGGTCAAGAAAGGGAAGCGTGGCTCGTCGAGCGCGGGCACCGGTGGTTTGTCCAAGAGTGCATCGTCCAAGACTCGACGACGCCCAACCTCTGCTGGCTCTTCTGGCAGCCGGCAGACTGGTAGTGACTCGGGCGCTTCCTCTGGTGCTCTATGGCAAGTAGACATCGGTGAGACAAGCGTGTGGACTATTGTCGGAACAGGTTGGTCTATCTCCACACTAACTCGTAAGATTTTTCACTGAATGTATTTCACCTGAACGAAGACCAAGTCCGGTATAACTTTTATGTACCGCCAGTCCTCTTCGACAACCAGAACGCTCCACAGACCGGCTCGTTCCCAACACCATCGAAGACCGTCACGCCTTTCCCTGGTGTGGTGAAGTATTTACCCCCCGACCGTGCATCGGAAGCGCCCAAGGGCCACGGGACACGCCACATGCTTGCAAAACCGACTCCACAGTCTTCCAAGATGCTGACCCTATACGGCGAGAATTTTTCAAAGGCCGAACCAGTGTCAGTCTTCTTTGGGTCTGAACCATCGCCTTTTGTCGAGGTGCGGTGTTCGGAGGTACTTGGATGCCTTCCGCCAGAGAATCAACCCACAAAACGGCGACCTATTATCCTTGTAAGGGGAGATGGCGTGGTCTTTCCTTCGTCTGTCATGTATCCCTAGTGTTCCAGTCGTTTCTGATTTCTCCTTACTTGCTATCTTGCCTATGTTTTCGCTCTGGGCTTGCGTTGCATCTTATTTATTGAGGGAGAGGCTCGAGGTCCTTGGTCTTACCTTGTCCTTACTCGCCCACGATCCACTCGTTTTAGCACCCGTGGTCCAGTTGTGTTGCTTCTGTTGCTGTCTTTTCTTTCTTTTCTTCCACGGTTTAGTTCTGTATTATCACGTCGCTCGTCGCTCGCATTGAATTAGATTGTCAAGTCAACGTTACTTATTAGATGTGGTGTAACTAGTCACAGCGACTCGATAAAGCTCGTTCCGGTATCTCCGAGAAAATCCTTGCACTGCTGCTGCAGACACACCATGTCGTCCGTTGTTACTGCACCTTCCTATCTCTGGAATTGGTACATCGACTATCTTTGGACCTATGACAACAACTCCTGGGTCGCTACCATCGCCTATGGCTTCCGTATCTGGGCCATCCTTGCCATCCTCCCTACTATAATCCTTTGTCTACTTGTGAGTATCACAGTCCATGGTGCCTTGGCACACAACACACACAGCCTCCCCCTCTTCGATGGCTAACAACTCACGTACCTTTTCTCTCTCGAAAAATAGGATGTGACGTCCTATGTCATCGCGCGTACACTCGGCGACCCGACCGCATCGACCTCTCACAAGTCCTCTTTCGCACAAGTAGACCCCTCCAAGTCCGATCCCCAAATCGCCGATGCCGTCGCGAGCGCAGCCACCGTCCTCGCTACAGCCCCGTCGCCGTCTCAGGGGGAGGGGGGAGTAAGGCCCACTTCCGCCGCGGGTGCCATCGCCGAGCAGCCCACAGCCACCACCGACGACGCCACTGCCGTTGGCATCGAGGCACATCCTGCCACGTACTTCGTAGGCGGCGAGGGCGAGGACGACCACGCGGCGCGGCTCGCCGGCGTCGGCGTCTTCTCGCCCGTCGCGAGTATGCCTGCGTCGCCGACGCTCAGCCGGAGGAGGAGCTTCCCAGGGCAGGACGACGGCGCTGGTGCGTCTGTTCGTGTGCCGCCCGATTCTGGGAACGGGCTTGGGCACGGGCACGAGCGCAGCGCGTCGGGCAGCAGCGGGGTGAATGGGGGAGGGGACAGCACGAGCGGGGAGTCGTCGTTCACTCTGCTGGAACGCGCGGAGAGCTTCGAAGATTCGGCGGCCGCGCACATCCGCCGACGCGCCGCAGGCCCGGCGGGCGCTGATGACTGACCTCGACGAGCTACGCCACATCGCACCACACACAGACAGTTTGAGTAACTATCTGTATTGGACTGTATTGAATGGTCGCACAGGCGCAACAACCCTTCCTTCCTTCCCCTTTCTCTCGGCGCCCCTTCCTTTCCCCCACCACCTTGGCGCGTTACGATAAAATAGGGCGTTTAAAAAGGGACTTTTTTTGCCTTAGAAATTTCATTGACCCCGAGACCCGAGAGTCGATTTCATTTGTCGTTTTTATGGCACAAATACAGCTTCATAATAAACACCGACTAGCATGACCAATACCCCAATGTCATCCGCCGTCGACCTCCCCTGATCGCCGCCGTCACGAACGACCACGCCTGCCGGCTACCAACCGAACCTCAATTGATCGCGAGTGAAGCTTGGAGGTCGCCAATTCAAATATTCTTTGAATAGCCGGCGACGTCTTTTCGCCCTTGATTTCTCATACCGCTCAAGCACCGCATCTGGAAGACAGATGATGTGTTGACCTTTGTAATGCTTGAACAGTTGCAGGGTCGTACACCTGACAGCCATACGACGATCAGAACCTGGAGAGCGGTTGAATAGATGTAGCAAGGGGACACACGTATTCATGACATCGGCGTGGGTGATAGCGGTTGCCTGAGCAATCTCATCGACGCTGATCTCGTCGCCAGCAGCGAGCACCGTCTCGACAATCTTGTCCCTCCAGTAAGATCGGTAACCGAGTAAGCCGAGATCACTGAGAGGTTTTTCTGGGCTGCCAAGCTTGCCCTCACGCTGGCTAAGCAAATACGAAAAGTCGATGACAAGTCTCCCGAATCCGGACCGTTGGTGCTGAGGCAGGGTCAGAATACATGCCACATTGTAGTTTTCGGCGGACTCCTTTTCTTTGGAGAAGTAACCGACCAAGTGACAGCCCGCAGAGTCCCGCTGACACTGGAGGGGATAAAAAGTGAGGTCAGAGCAGCCCGGCAAGAAATGGGGCGCAACGAATAGAACGTACCATCACGTAGTACATGAATGGTGTTACGTCGTAGTATAAAGTTTTGCTGTCAAAAGGCAATCATAAGAATCAGACGGGAGAAGCATATAGGCGAACTTACTGATCAAGGAAGCACTTGCTCAGCAAACTCAAATTTCTACAATATGTTAACTGTTTCCTCCCGTCGATTTCGAAGAAAGAGATGTCTTCGTGCCGGTAGATCTCGTTCCCAGGAGGGGATAAAAGGGTACAACGTTTTCGATGCCGAGTTAACATGAAATGGCTAGGGAAGTAGGCAAGGCAAAACTCGCAGATGTAGAGCACCGGAAGATGCGCATATTCTTGAGGATAGGGACTGAAATACCAGGCGTCAACTTCGTGTCGGCCGATAGACAGTCTGTTGAGATTCTTCACACGTGCGATCTCTGAGACAGACTGTGTCATGGAGCCACTAGTTCGTAACTTCTCGATCTCTGCTTCCTTAGAGAAGGTAGAGAGTGGTGGTGGTGGGTTGATGGGAGAGTTTGCGGCTGGGTCGAGCTCGCCTTCCGCGTCAGCCTCTCCGTCTGCATCTGGGTCGGCTTCGGCGTCCACATCAGGATCAGCGTCACCGTCGGCGTCAGCATCTGGGTCGGCCTCCCCATCAGCGTCGGCATCAGGGTCCGCCATTTCAATGTCACCATCTGGTTCCCCAATAGCGTCCTCGTCCTCCTCTTCTTCCTCTTGAGGTTCGCCATATGGTGTCTTGCGTTTAAGAGAGCCGCTAGGTGTGGGAGATGGTGATGCGGCAGGAGACGGTGACGCACTGACACCCCTTGGTGTTCCCCAGCCCTTGCCAATTCCAACAGCGTTATTCAGGGTGGCGCGGCGAAGTAAGGCATGCTCCTTGCTGGACCGGGGCATCTTTCCCTGACGTTTGTTACCGGGCGGGACGGTTCCATGCTTCTTGGCTACTTTGTCTTTGTCCTTTTTGTCCTTCTTCTGGCGCGGCCACTCGAGGTCACGCGAGAGGACTAGACGCGAACCAGCAATCCAATCATCGAGACGCTTATTGAACTGGTCCCAGTGGACAAAAAACTCGAATTTATCGAGTTCGGGATGTGGAGGAAACGGGTCAGGAGCAGGAGAGGACGCAAGTGGTGTGCCGCTAGTTGATGCCGATGCAGAAGTCTGCTGGCGACGAAGATACGGGTTGTTTACTTTGTCTCGAATAGAGAGGATCTCCGCGAGTCGTTCTTCAGGTTCTGACGCATCTGTGTTCCAACGTTTGGCATAAATCTTGCAGCCAACAGATATATCCTGGCAGCAGGCAGTGGCATTTAGTGTTTGTGATCAAGTCTCCGTATGACTAAGCACGACGTAGCTCACCCGGATGGTGTAAGTTCCTCCCGCAGAGACAGGAGCAGGATCCTGGGACCCTTCCTCTTTTGCCTGGGTTGTAGGAGACATAAAATGCTCTCTACGTTGGTCTCCTGGGTGTTAATTGCGGGGAAAATGAAAATGGCTTGGAAAGCTGTGACTCGAGTAAACGTGGGTGACTTTATCACGCGTTATGTCACGTTAAGCGAGCAATTGCCAGTGGCCAGTGGCTTGGGCAAGTGCCAACTTTGATGCATTTGATGGACTCAGACTCCGACCGTGCCAATGGCACTGGCAGTCTGCGAAAGTGAACGCTGGCTTTGTGCCAACCAATACAATATCTTAGTACGACAACTTCTGTACGCAGAACTTAGAGACATCGCTTCCACTGTAGTTCTACGATGCTGTGGCCATTTGAGAGCCCGAGCCACAACCACACGGCACACGATCACGGGGCTACAATGGGCTCGTGCCAGGGCAAGCGCACCGCAGCAGTGAAACAAAGGGTTGTACAACTGCCAACTGGGTTCGTCGCAAACATAGTCGTAAGGCCATTCTTATATTTATAGCATTGGTGTTCATGATGTTTCCCAGCCTTTGCACCCCCCAGGTTACGCCGGTCCCGTCTAAGGAACTCGATACATTACACACCCGATTCTTGTCATATCGGTCGGTCTTCCCCAGAACAATAATGGCCGACACACTTGCGTCGTCGTCTCGCATGATGGAGGGGGTGATTGAGCTTTCACCCTCGCCAGAGTTAGAGCCCCAGCCTGTCTATCGTCCCCTACGTCACAAACGCCCCCTATTCCACCCCGACGGCGACGACAGTGCGATCGAACTCACTGATTCTACGGACAGTCAGAGCAGCGTGCCGTGTAAGAGGGTGAAGAGACGGGCTCATTTTCGCTCAGAACCAAATGCAGGGTCAATTGGTTCGTCGAGTGGACTGTGGTCCCAAGCCTTGAGGTGCAGGGCAGTTCCGCAGCCTTTTGCCGACCAGGCTGACCTCATGGCATTGCAGCCCCCCAGTAACAGAGCGTACTCAGCGGCCAAGAGCCCCTACATCACCTCCGGCATCCATATCACCGTTTGCTATCCCTACTGTCCAGGAGCCACCCGTGCCCGCTGCATCTATCGGAGGAGGATCCATGCAAATCATGCCTCTGGCGGGTCCTGGTAGCTATCAGCTGCCGTACTACAGTGAACTGGCTCCCCCTCCTGAGCTAGTTCCGCTGGCCCGCGAACCGTCACCTCCACTTGCCACCCTTGTTTCAGGGGTTGGGCAAGAACCGCACGAGGTCCTTGTCGAGCGGGTGCGCGAGGTAGTCCCTGACGTCCTACCTGCGCACGTCTTCAATCTCCTCGATCAACACAAGGCTGCCTTTTCCGGCAATCTCCTCGACGTGGTCATTCACGCTCTCCTCGAAGATTCGTCATACCCCAAGGATATTAAAGGGAAAGGCAAGACAAGAGCAGCCAAAGAGGATCCCACGGAGATTCCGGGAGACGTTAATACGAGTACAGATTACGCAATTTTAGATGCTAAAAGGAGCCAAGGGCGAGTATACCGGGAGTTATGTTTGGTGCGTCTCGGCACCTCCGTGCCACTCTGTTCGCTGACTTGTGGGCAGAATTATCTTCGTAATCATTTTCCGGCCGTCGATCACACTTACCTCAATAGAGCCCTCTCCTTGCATAGGGGTTGTTACGCTCCTACATACCTCTATCTCTTACGTCAAGGTGCAGATCCAGCCTCTGCTGTTCCATGCTCCCCGCAACAGGGAAAGAAAAAACGCAAGGTTAATAGCAAAGCCTTCCTCACGGAGCAGGAATTCATGAAGGAGCATACATGGCTCGTCAAGTACATGGAGGGAGGCGGAATCGAGTGTGGTTGTTGCTTCTCGAACTATCCTTTCGTAAGTTTTTCAGGAGGCGTTCCTACTCCCCATTGATTACTCTTCCAGAGAGAGATGGCCCAGTGCACAGATACCCACCTCTTCTGCACGAGCTGCGTGACATCCTATGTGTCCACACAACTGGGGGAGCAGAACTCGGATCTACGCTGCATGGACTTATCCGGCTGCAAGATGTCCTTCCCAGATTCAGAGCTCCGTCGCATCCTTCCCGAAAAGCTATTCGGATTATATGAACACATTCGCCAGCGTCGTGAAATCGAACAGGCAGGCATCGAAGGTCTAGAAGAGTGTCCGTTTTGCGACTTCAAAGTCGTCATCGACGTGGACTTTGAAAAGGATAAACTTTTGAGGTGTCAGAATGAAGAATGTGGGAAGATGAGCTGTCGGAAGTGCAAGATAGAGGTGAGTAGTGTCATGCACACTGACCTCGCTCTTCGCTTTGGAAGCGCTGACTCTTCGCGGTTAGAATCATCTTCCGAAATCCTGTGAAGGTATGTGACGAGCCGCACCTTTCCTTGCACAGCGGTCTCACTAGGAATTATCCCAGAAATGGAGAAAGATAAGAATCTGGACGGAAAGCACGCCGTCGAAGAAGCCATGAGTATGTTCTGGTTCTATCCGTCTGATGTGTCACCCATTCGGAATACTAGCTCGGGCTCTGATGCGCAACTGCCCTAAGTGCCAGAAAGGTATGCAAAATTCCAGAGTGTGGGTCGTGCTGATGCTTACAAACTCTGGTTAAGCTTTTGTCAAAGAATACGGGGTAGGTACTCCGATTCCTTGTGAAATGCTTCACATTGACTCGACGTATTCACTAGTGTAACAAAGTAACCTGCACATCCTGCCGTACAGTCTCGTGCTACGTTTGTCGTTCGATCATCAGAGGCTATGACCACTTTGATGAATCCGTGAGGTTGTTCTATCTGTCCCCAGAGTACATACTGACGAAGGTGATCATAGCGACGTGGTGGACCCCGGCACCCCAGTGGTTCGAACAAATGTCCTTTATGGGACGCCGTAGAAGACAGACACGCCAAGGAGGTATGATTATCCCACACTCTATCTGGTCGAACATCCCTGTGACCCTCGATGGCCAATTGAGGTCGCCGCTGCGGCCGAGAAGGCTTTGAAGGAATACAAAGACTTACACCCAGACGTTCGGGACGAAGACATTCGGGTGGAGCTACCGCCTCCGCCAGACAGGCGCATTCAGGCTCCCCTTGGCAGGCCCTTTCAACTTCCCGCACCGCCTCCCTATGTTCAGGTTCATCACGCAAATCACGCTCACATCCCAATTGCCCATCCCGTCGTGGCGCTCCCCTTCCCACATGGATTACCTGTATTTGACATCGAACGCGTCTTTGCGCGTGGTCCTCTAGGCTTTGGTGAGTTGGCCCCACAGGTGCCCCCCGACAACGGAGCCCAGGTGATGTACCCGATTCCGCCGGCCGGTGCATTCAACCCCATGCTCCCTCCTCTCCCCATGCGCCCCCTCCCCCCTCCCCCGCTTCAACAGGCACTACCTCCATTGGATATGGCTCTCGGTCACGCACTGAGGATGGTAGGTCGAGGTAGATACAGGCGTTAAATTATGGACGCCCAGCACGCGCTTACTTCAACTCGAACATCTCTCTCAAACCCTCACCCAAGACGAGTTCAGGATCATTATCCTCAATATACCTTTCCCATCATCTTCATTTGTAGTCTCATTGGTGATGGACGATGAGTGGGATGTGAGGTCACATAACATAACCACAAGGGTGATGACTCGTCCAGCCTCCATAACTCATTACCATATTTCTCATTACCAGCAACTCTTCCATCTACGAGCCAATACGCGCACAGTTTAATCGCGTTGCAACCTCTTTCTGAATATCATCTGTAAATGTGACCTGCTACCTACACCACCAATCATGTTGAATATAAAACCAACTCGGGGTGCGAACCCTGATCCACCTCTGACCGATATGATTCGGACAAGGACATGAACACTGCACAGTACTGTAGTAGCGGCCCTAATCTCGACCTAATCACCGCCTCGTATGTAATCCATACCTTTTCTTCTGTGCACTCCGAATATCTGTGTGGCCAATGGCACTCTCATGCAGGTTATACTAAGAAGTGAGCCAAGCAGCTGGTTCACTTTGGATGACACGTACGTGTCACGTGCATTGCATCGGGATTAGCCGGGACACGTCGTTCCAATTTATTTTGGGGGAAACGGGAAACGGAAAGCTCACCCAACATGTTTTTTGCCAAAGCGTCGCTCGTTTTTGTCGTCGTAACACTCGCGGCCTTTTTCTGTGCCCAGCCCGTAGAGGCTGCCCGTAGCCCGAAGATCACAAGCAAAGTTTACTTTGACATCAAGCACGGTGATCAGCCCTTGGGTCGCAGTGCGTTTGTATACCTCTGGTGCCTTCCAATTTCGTTCGTTGACCAGCTCTTGCCTTCACAGTCGTATTGGGCCTCTTCGGTGGCGTACGTGGTCCAATGTTAGCTGGTACCGACGCCCCCTGACTAGATGACGCTATGCAGACCGTTCCCAAGACCGCAGAGAACTTCCGTGCTCTGGCCACGGGAATCAAGAAAGATGGGTCCGAGCTTGGTTACGGCTACAAAGGCTCCAAGTTCCACCGTGTCATTAAAAACTTCATGTGAGTATTTCAGCCCGAGCCTTCACGAGTTCTCACAGCTAGGCGAATGACAGGATTCAGGGTGGTGACTTCAGTGAGTTCTAAGCTCTGCCTGGTTTGTCGCGACAATCGAAGCTGACCTCGATATTCAGCCCGCGGTGATGGCACAGGGGGCAAGGTTGGCTTTTACATCTTCGTTCATGCTGTGCATTTGCTTACTTCTTCTAGTCCATCTACGGTGACCGCTTCCCCGATGAGAACTTGTGCGTACTGTTATGAGCTGTGTCTTTATTCATTCTGATATCTTTGGCTATGTCACAGCAAGCTCAAGCATACTACCCCCGGTCTTCTCTCCATGGCAAACGCTGGCAAGGACACTAATGGTATGAGCCCAGTCCCCCATCTAGTTATATTTATTGAAGACGTTTGTCTATAGGTTCGCAGTTTGTAAGTCAAAGAAAAGCGCGTAGATTCCCCACTCAATGTAATTCCACTGTAGTTCATCACCACAGTTCTGACGAGCTGGCTCGATGGAAAACACGTACGTTATGTGTCCATGCTCAATATTCTGTTCCTAGGTGCTCATTCTCTTTAGGTCGTTTTCGGAAAGGTGCTCGAGGGAATGGATATTGTCCACAAGATCGGTCAGTCCGTGTTTATTCGCAATTCTTGGGGTGTCTCAAATGGCTGTAGAGGACGTCTCGAAAGGCCCGAACGATCGTCCTGTAGAGGACGTCACCATTGCTGATAGCGGCGAAGTATGTGCAACATCGCTCGGTTGTCTCACTGCTAATATCCCCATCCCTAGCTCCCCCTCGACGTAGACGCAGATGGCAACCAGGTACCCTTCCATGCTGAGCTCTAACCAGCTGCTTATATGTGTAAAATCCATCTTGCGAATAAAATATCTATCCCTTAGGACTTTGACGACGATGAAGACATTGTTCACAATGCATCTCCCCCTAGTGCGATCCCCGCTGAGAAAGATTCTTCAGAGACAGGCAATACGGATGCCTTGGGGACGATACTAGACGAACCCGAGTTTTTCACTGGGAGTTACGTCGTCATTGGTTTGATCCTGTTCGCCATCGCTACGGCGATGTTCGTCTTACTTGGCGGTCTTCGCTGGTTGCGCCAACAAACTGCGTTGCGTCGCCACAGCCAATATCGCAAACTCAACGTGGAACCATAGGAGTAAGATGGTTGCTAACACGGTGTAGACTACCTGGCCGGCCGGTATCACGGGCAGGTGTTGAATAGTAAATATTAATAATAAATTCAATGCAGGAGCGACACAACACCACCGCATGTCAGCGCGTGGATGTCAGGGATAAACTAGCATGGTGAGAAATCCATCAGTGGTATCAGCAGTGCCGCGATCAATGCCAACAAGACCGGGGTATGTAGGTGAGGACTTGCTGCACTGCCGCTGCTCGCAGTATCGGGACTGGGTTTAAGGTTTGAGGGAACAATGTGTACAATAATCAAGCTGTAGACGTACGGTACACCATTCTTATCGGAGAACGAAGGACATGTGTCGTTGGGACTACCCTGTGGTCGAGTAAGGAAAATTGAGAAGAGCATATGCAAGTCAGATGATGGGCTACCGTTGAATTGGCAGGACAACAGGCGCCGTCCTCCAAGCTCGGCACGCTTCCGAGCGCCGCCGCATCTTTAGAGCCTGACCAGTTGGACGCACAGGAAACGCTCTGGTAGCTGATATTCCACACGCCAAAGTCCTGCAAACGCGGCCCCACCTAAGCTACATGGAACTGCGACAGGTATGGGACATACAGCATAGCCTGCATTGCATTTAGAGGAGCTTATCAACCCACTTTGCGAATTCACTCACCATAGAGGGATACATTGGAAGGGAAAAAACTGTCGGGTATCGATGACGACGGAAATGCAAGATCAAAGTTGAGATAGCTTCCGGCACTGTAGTTTCACCATAAGCACAGGAATTCCCAGGTGCAACAGCGACACAGTATCACTGACGAATTTGGACCGCTGGTGGTCGCGTTACACCAGCCAGTCTCGCTACGAGGACATAGATCTGTGATCTTGACAACGAGACTCTTTGTGACAGTTGGGTAGAAAGGAGGGTTGGAAAGGAAAGTGTTAAGGAGTGTGAGCTTGAAGCAACGCCCGCATGAGGGGCCATATGCGGTGCTGCTACCAAATGCCATCTGGTTCAGAGCAGCGGTTGGGAAGTGGGTACTTTGGCCTGTGCAACCACACGAGGCGATATAGTCTTGAGGGAGCGAATAGTGGGTCATTGTAGCTGTTCCTGCGTCGGGGTATTGTATCCATTCTGGTGTGTTGGCGCATACAAAGGGAGCGAATATAAGGAGTGTGTAAGAGAGAGTGAGAGCAAAAAGACAAGACATGAATGAAATGAAATGATAAGATTAGATTTTACAATAAATTTAAAAAAGAAAAAAAGAGCATTTAATTGTAAAACCCATGATGAGGGTTCTCTATCCAGCCTCAAACTCCCTCGACGCTCTCTCCGATGACCTGATTGCACTTAAAATCGCGCGGCATACACCGTGCTCGCTGTGTAGTCGATGTTCAGGACTTCGTCCTGGCCCCAACGTTCAACTCGTTCGCGACGGCCATCCTCCAGAGAACTCTCTGACAGATCTCGTCCAGTACGGCTCAGATGAAGAAGACAATGGTGTCACTTATCTCAGTCGGTGTAGGTGTGGTCACAACCCACAACAACACGGTGCAGACGAAGCAGAACTTGACAAGGAAGAGTACACGCGGAGAGCTAATCTGGCTCTCCGCATTGATCAACATCTCGAGGTGCGCCTGTCATTTTAGATCACCCTGAATGCTGTTTTGTAATGCTGTACGCCCGTCGTTGACCATGTTCCTAAGGTGCGGAGTTTCAACTGTTCGTCGACCGTCTCTCCTCCCCATTTGATACGTGTGTCCACTTGCCGATCTTTAGGAATTGGGCAAGCTCCTCGACTTTGCCTATTCAGATGCTGAGGTTAGCGCTCTTCGTGACGGAATGCGCATGACTATGTCGCTTGCTAGTCCGCTCACCGAACCCGCGGCGTCTCCCGGTAAGTTCCATTCGTAGTTACCACGAGGCGGTTTTTTTTTATTTCTCATCATATTTCTTTGTTACCTTTTGACATGTATAAAGCCCCGTCATCTCCGAGACAAAACCCGCTTTCTCGCAGCTCTTCTCCGTCTCTCGAAGGCTCGCAGCCACTGCCCAAACGTCCACGTTTGTCTGAAGAGGACGACGAGGACGAGGACCAACCCCTTGCTATCACTGCGCGCATGAATCACCCTCCGATCTCTCGCCACGAGAATGGGGTTAAGCCTCATCACTCTCGACGTGGCGGAAAGGGCACGAGTGCAATGTCAGCTGCTCAGACTGCGCCTGTATCCATCCCGCCCCCATCAGGAGAGATTCTGGCAGAAATGAACGGGGAGATCCCTCTTCCCAACGCATCCGAAATAGCAGTAAAGATGGAGGAGCAGATGGACGAAGAGCAACTCGATCGCCTCGCCACCGGCGTCACCGTCGACACGGCGATTGCTTCGTCCTCTAGTTCGGTGCGGCTGTCACCTTGTTGGCAATTCTGACGTTTCTCTGACGTGTCGACCGTAGTACCCTGGGATGAAAGCCGAGAAGCCATCTGCCATCGAACTGCGAAAGGGCATCATCCAAATAATACCTGTCGAGAACGACGGCCACCCACGGTCCCATGTGATTCTCACAAATCTCAAGACGTTGTTTCGCAAGCAGCTTCCCGTGATGCCGCGAGAATACATCGCGAGGCTCGTCTTTGATTCCAATTCGAAATGTCTTGCGATCTGTAAACGGGGATACAAGGTCGTTGGTGGTATCTGTTACCGCCCGTTTCCGCATAGAGGCTTTGCGGAAATTGTCTTTTTTGCGACTGCATCGATATCTCAGGAAAAAGTGCGTCGATACCGATGATGTCTTTGACCTCGGAGATGCTCATCGAGGGGTCGGGTCACAAGGGTTATGGTGGCCTTCTGATGGATCACTTCAAAGCCCATATTAGGCGTACATATCCTGACATGATGCATTTCTTGACCTATGCCGACAACTTCGCTGTCGGGTACTTCAAGAAGCAGGGCTTTTCCAAAGAGATCACACTAGATCGGTCAGTGTGGGCGGGTTACATCAAAGACTATGAAGGCGGCACAATAATGCAGTGTACGATGCTGCGTCGTGTCAACTACACTGCTACGCGGGAAATCATCGCTCAACAGCGCGAAGCAGTCCTCACCAAGATACGCCAAATGTCAAGGAGCCATGAGGTGTACCCCGGTCTACCTCAGTTCCAGGACGGTGCAGGTGAAGGCGTAGTCGTCGATTATCGAGATGTCCCCGGGCTCCGTGCGTGTTTGTCATTGTGACGCCCTCTAACACCTCCTTATACCCGTATGACAGGCGAAAGCGGATGGACACCCGAAATGTCGGTGGCGTACGTGTGCACCCCACCTCTGGTTTGCCTGATACCCGTGCCGAGTGATTGTGTGACAACAGGAGCGGAAACCCGGCGACGAAGAACACAGAGCTAAGTATAATGAACCGCCTTTTGTCGGAGATGCAGAGCCATGCGTCCTCCTGGCCATTCCGTGAACCCGTAAAACTCTCTGATGCGGCGGACTACTATGACGTGATTGAGCAACCCATGGGTACGTCTTTCTCATTTTGTTCAAGGATTTCGTACCCGCCTCCCCCCCCCCCCCCTCTACCTACTTCACAGAGGCTGAGATTGACCTGTCGTGTAGATTTAAGAACCATGGGCGAAAAGTTGGAGGTCGACAAGTACGCCAGCTTGGAAGAGTTCGCAGATGACGCCCAGCTGATCTTCGACAATTGTCGGTTCTACAACGTCGAGGACTCTGTGTGGTGTAAGCATGCGAATAGACTCGAAAAGGCGTTCAAGGAAAGCTTGGCCCGTCTGCGCGATTTATGAGATTTTTTTCCTACTCGTCATTATCACTGGGTGTGCTTGACACCGCCGTTCTCACCGCACGTGTACTTTTATGCAATGCACCATGTATTCCCCTGTCATCTTCCTATTTCCAAAATGAAGTATATCATGCTCATGAGCTAGGAACTGTATTACAACACATGTCATACGACATGAACCACTTCACATTGATGCCGCGGTACAAATACGCATACAACTATATGACACGTGTCGAAACGTCAATGGACCTCAGCGTTGGCCGTCTGTATGCCCATAGTCGTTGAGTGAACGCTGAACTTCGGGAGATGGTGTGCGCAGACGACTCACAAGCTTTGGTCGCATATGACCCACCCTCGACGATGACGTTGGCGGGTTCCTGCGGCTTGCCGTCGATATAGTTGGAAAGGATGCTTTTGACGCCGTTCGCATACCGCGCCTGCGCGTCCAGGGTCGTGCCCGAATAGTGGGGCACCATGCCGTTGCCGCCTCCGAGCGGGTTCTTCACCGTGCGCCAGACGTGGTCCTTCGGCGCGGGCTGCACGTTCCACACGTCGCCCGCGTAGCCGGTCAGCTGCCCGCTCTTGAGCGCCTCCGCGACCGCGTCCTTGTCGCAGATCGCACCGCGGGCGGTGTTTACGAGCCAGGCGCCCCGCTTGAAGTGCTTGAGGAGCTCGGCGTTGACGAGGCCGCGCGTGCCCTCGTGCAGCGGGCAGTTCACGGTGACGACGTCACACTGGGAGACGAACTCGCGAAGGTCGGTGACCCTGCGCGCGTTAACGGATTTCTCCGCCTCTGTGGGTTCGGTTGAGCATCCAAGGGATGGTATCGTCAATGACGTTTCGGGGGACACCCACCAGCAGGGAGGGGGGTATAGTCAAAGTATAGGAGTTCCTTGCAACCGAAGGGCACAAGACGTTGCAGGACGCGGTAGCCAATGCGTCCGGCACCGATGGTGCCGACGACCTTGTTCTCGAGATCAAACGCGTTGCGTGCGATTTGGGAGACTTGCCAGTCACCGCGCTCGATCATCTACAAATGGCCCCATTTCCGCTCTGCGCGGTCCCTGAATGAGATGTAGCACGCACCTCATGAGCAGGAACAAAGTTCCTGACAAGGAGGAGGATGGACATCACGACGTGTTCGGCAACCGATACGACGTTTGAGCCAGAGACCTGGGTGGAAGACAAATGTGGGCATAGGAGTCTTCGGAACCACCTGCGTCATCGTGCGTACCTCCAATACCTGGATCTTGCGATCGACAGCCGCGTTGAGATCGATGTGGTCTGAGCCGACACCGGCGGTGATACATAACTTGAGATTCTTGGCCTGCAGGGTACCCGTCAGTTCGGCGAGTTCTCTAATGAAATTACGTTGGGTTAGGGCAAACGGTGCACCTTTTCGACGAGGTCACGAGTAAGATAACCCGGATGGAACGGAGTTGTGATCAACACCTCGGCCTAAAAGTCGTTCAACGATCCGCTTAAGATGTGTATACGTCATGGCAGCACGTACATCCACGATGTGCTTTTGGAAGTCACTATCAGGACCTTCCTTCGAGCTCGACACCTAACGATCGATGGATTAGCGGCTGCGAGGAGGGAATACGATCAAGTAGTCGACTCTTACGATGAATTCGTGGCCCAGGCTCTCCAAATATGGCCTCAACCCGAGCTATTTCGGGGAGAGGGAGGGATGCATTAGAGGGTGATCTCGCTATAATCACACGGAGAGCATGCCTGATTTTCCACTGTGCCCAAGAGACGGGGCTCTTCTGAGGCGGCCTGGCCACCTTCATAAAGAATAGCGAGAACCTGGACAGACCCAAATGAATACCTCCCCCCTTTTCGAGGTTCTCGCTTGAGAGAAAGACTGACCTTCATAATTAAAGATACGATGAGAAGTGTTAGTGATGTTGTGGGCTCACTCTGGTGGGCTTTTTATAGGGCGCCCACGGCGGGAAGCCCGGTGACACGCCCCATGACACAGGCAGCACAATGGAATCCGTCGGACTCGGAGGGGGTAAACCAGAACCGATAAGCAGTGAAAAACATGGCATAGATGCGCCGCCCCATGTCTTACGCCGTCCATCTGTGTCAAAATCTCATGCACTTGTGAGCGTCCCAGTTCTCCGTTCTCTCGACAAAGGTTCGCGCTTTCACGCGGCAAGTCTGGTGACATGCCTCATGACACAGGCGGCACAACGGCATCCGTCGGAGGGGGTAAACCAGGACCCATAATTAGTGAACGACATAACATAGGTGAGACACTCTATAGATTACGCTTGCCCATCTGAGCCAAAGATCACGCGCTTATGAGCATCCCCGTTCTCTTGACAAAGGTTCGCACGCCTTGTGCAGCGAATGATATTGCGTTTATTGGAAACAACTGTCCACGTCGTCTGTTGCGGTGGTCACCTAATGTTCAGCCGATTCGGAGTGCGGAAACATAGAACGCAGTGAAAGGTGTCTGTTGCGGCAAGATCCAAAAATAGGACCTTATTTACACCCGTATTTATGTGAACGGACTTTGATTATTCGAAAGCGGAGATCATAGTCAAGATGAGCTATCTCGTAAAAATTGGGTTATCGAATAGTTATTTATTTGCGTGAAGTGCGACCTCCCCTCTCCCCTACTCTCTTGAGTGCGAGGTGCACGACGTACGCTGCGCCCCCCCTGAGCTGTCTTCCATTCGCACTCATCGCATTGCGCCTGCGGGCCATGCTTGTCGATCCCGATCCCCCCTCCCGATAACTACACTGTAACATCCGCTTTTCCATACGGACTTTCTCCTATCACTTCAGACGTGATTACTGCGTGTCATCTATATATACTGTGCACAGAACAGAACGGCGTGGTGTGCCTTTGCACTGCAAGCCGTCAAAATAGAATCCATGAGTAAGTCATTATTATTATTATTTATTACGATCAATTTCGGTGGGATAAAAACCGGCACCTGCGGCCGACATACCCATTCAAATTCTGCCTCCTAAAAAAAAAAACTGTCACAAAGGGCCTATCCTATCAGTTTGGATCACAGCAGCTGTAGCAGACGTAAAAGGGGACGATCGTACTCATCAACGCTCAGCGCTAGGTTGTTTTGCACCTGCAGCAACTTGAAGAACGTATCGGAACACCACGGAATGCTCAATGACTACTACGAATAAAGACAGGCTTGCACACTTCTAATATATTTCGCAATAAATCAGTTTAAATCAGCTCAGTTGGTTGTACCCTAGGATTAGAACAGGTGCTCCGGTATAGTGTAGGATGCGCCAATTTCACCCAAACGGGTCTACAAATGGAACAGCTTCGTCGAAGCGATCAAACCTAATCGAATCTCCACAAGAATCGACCGCATTCGTTCCCCATTCTATCAGGTAACAAGGGATTGTGGCGTTCGAGAGCTGCATGCAGAAATGCCCGGGTATTCTAAATTTTTAGTATGAATGAGTCTCGACCAATAGGATTGTGATGTTATCCTCGTCAAGGCATCGCGTTGTGACTACCGCTGTGTAACTGCCCGGGTCTGTATCTGTGTTTGCTCCTTGGCCTCTCGCCAACCTTTGTCTAGGCGATCAAGGACGTCTTGCACAGCACGCACAGCACCTTTACGTTCGCGACGCGCCTCTAACCATGTGCTGTCGATGGTTATCGCATCGAGACGGAGTAGCGCCTGTAGGAGCAACTCTCCGAGGCGTGTGTGCTCGGTGTCGACTGCAGGGGTGCGGAGGAACGCGTCGACACTGGGCTCGAGGGTGCTACGCACGGAGGCGAGTTCCGCGCGAATGATCTCGATGGTTGATACTTCGGTCTTGGGGGGCTTCGACGCCGCTGCAGCCGCGGGAGGAGAAGCCGCGGGAGTCGAGTCGAGAAGCAGTAAGGTGCCACCCGAACGCAAGTTGTAGGCAGATACTATGGGGACAAGGTTTGAGCACATTGGGAAATCATGGAGTGAGGGTAAGGGTAGGATGTTGGTTCGGAAGCTAAAGTGCCATGACGCCATATCAGATTGGAGTAAACGAGTACCGCAGCTGGTCTGCAAGGGAGGAGGTAATGGGGCGGTCGCTGAATGGGGAAACGTGACGGGGTCCGGGGTGGAGCGGGAGAAAAGAACGGGAGTGACGTGTTTTGGTGGTAGAAAAACTCACGAGGTGCATTGTCGTCCTTCATGACGGCACCAGCATAGATGAGTTTGAAAGCATTAGGGGGAAGACGGGTATGCTCCGAAAGTGTTTGGCGAAAAACTGAAAGCTTGGTATCAGGAGGGGGCAGTGGGATCTGGAGACTGTGAATTAGGCCAGGAAGATGGCGAGCGGTAAGGGCGAGGCGTGTCAGGAGTCGAACAGAAGGCACATACCGTTCACGTCCCCATTTAACGTTGATCGACATGGGTTTATTGTCTTGGCCAAATAGGCCGCGGACACGGGAATATGCTAGAGAGAGTATGATGATGAAAGCGAGGAGGACGAGGGGGAAGGCGAGGCAAGAAAACGTGAGCTGGCAGCAGGCAAAGGACAAGTTCATGTCCGGAGCGCTGTGAGGTCATCCCGTCTGTCCCGAACCCCGGTTCATACATGTATACAAGTCCCTCACAAGTCTCTTCCTTGCTCACCTCTCCCTCCCTCTCTCCCTCCCTCACAATGTCTGATCCATTATCCCCTTCTCCTAGACCTCCCGTATTCCCTACCCCTTCCCGAAATCCTCCCAACCCGCCATCGCCCCGTTCCGTAGCTAGTCTCCTCGTCAGAGGCAATGGCACAACCCCAATACCCCCAGGCCTTCAAGCCAAGATGGCCGCCGTACGTTTCCGTTTCCCTGATCTCACCATTTGTACTTGCACCCCCACCTCATGATCGCCCGAATTTAGATGGCAAACCGGGTTTCGCAATCTCCAGATGTCGATGTCGATGCTGTTACTGCGGCATTCAAGCGCGTTAGCCTCGGTGCTCCTACTTCTCAACTTCGCATGCCCTCCGGTAGTTCTCAGATCCACCCTATTCCCGTCGTCCCTCCCACCGGCATGGCTGCTCGCCGTAACAAACCCGTATTCAAACTCAGTGACATCACCGGTGAACAAGAATCTGGTGGCGGTCCAGCAAGCGCCGGTAATGGAGTAGGCACCATAACTCATTCAGAGTGGCCCCCTCGCCGTCCCGCAGCTGCAGCGGGTACCCCGTTTGCTAACTTTGGCAAGATTGTGTATGCCCCGTAGTCCTCACTCACTGATCACTGTTACTCACCTCATCCCCCCCAGTGATCCATCCGGTGCGCTCAACTTTAGCGGCAAGGCGGTCCTACACTCTTCGGGCGTTGACTTTTCCAATGGCCCATCCTTCGCCATCAATATGAATCAACTACAGCTCGGGGAAGAGCTCGGTAACGGCGCATATGGTACTGTCAAGCGAGTTCTCCATAAACCTACCAACGTGGCGATGGCTATGAAGGTATCTCGCTCGCCTGCAACTTTCATCGTCTCTACCCCACTGACTTTGTCTCCATTCACAGGAAATCCGCTTGGAACTCGACAATACCAAACTAAATGCGATCATCATGGAACTCGACATTCTACACCGTGCCGTACACCCGTCCATCGTCGAATTTTACGGCGCTTTCTTTATAGAATCCTGTGTCTACTATTGCATGGAGTACATGGATGCTGGTAGTCTTGATAAACTTTATGGCGTTGGGGTTCCCGAGCCGGTCTTGGGTCGTATTGTTTCTTTCATGGTCAAGGGGCTTAAATTCCTCAAGGATGAACTGCAGATAATCCATAGAGGTGTGTGCAATACTGAATTCGTCAGTAATGCTCGTTCGTTTATCGTTCTACGTTATAGATGTCAAACCTACAAATATTCTCCTCAACAAAAAGGGTGACATCAAGCTCTGTGACTTTGGCGTTTCCGGACAGCTCGAAAAATCGCTCGCCAAAACGAACATCGGATGCCAGAGTTACATGGCCCCTGAGCGCATCAAGGGCGAGTCTCAGAATGCGCTCAGTACATACACGGTCTCATCTGATGTATGGTCCCTCGGGCTGGCGACACTCGAGATTGCCATTGGGAAGTACCCGTATCCACCCGAGACGTACTCGAACGTCTTTGCCCAGCTCACCGCAATCGTACATGGCGAGCCAATAGAGCTGCCAGAGATTTTTACGGAAGCAGCACGCGACTGGGTGAACAAGTGCCTTGTAAAGCGGCCTGAGTCACGGGCTACTTATGCCGAACTATTGGTGCGTTCCCTTCTCTTTTTGTTGTCTTGAACTTAGTTTTCCTAATCTATGATATACTTGACGATGCAGAGTCACCCTTTCCTTTTGGAGGATGCGCAGCGTCACGTAGACATGCAGGGATGGGTAGCGCGCGCTCTACAATGGAGAGACGCACAACGACAAGGGCGGCCGCGCAAACAGGAACAAGAACAGCAGCACCCAGTGGACACTATGCGACCATCGTAGCCTTCTGGGCGTCCGTTGTCATTTATATTATGCCCTGGCCAGAGGTGGCCACTTGCGCCGGTTTCCATTCCACATTCTGATCCCATCGAACACGCAAAGACACCACATACACGCAAAGACACTGCATACACGCAAAGACACCGCATACACGTCTACCCAAGCATGGCGCTGCTAATCGCGTGCTCTCGTTTGATTCGGACGTCACATTCATCGCTGTAGGCCATAGAATCACTGGACCCATGCTATGGAGAATCATAGAGGCGCTCGGGAAGAAGGTTTGGTCGGGCCCCCGCGGGTTCGGGGAGGTATTGTCCGGTGTGCTGGCTCATACCCGACAACCTGTACGCGTCTCGAGGGGATGGTGAGGGGTTGGGATATTGGTGTATCCATTTTTTGTCGGGTTATGTACGCGTTATATACATTTGTTTATTCGAGTCGGGCCGATCGAGACGAGTCAAAATGAATCAAAGATCAAAGTCATCATTCGCGGCTCAGGGCTGCTCAGGCAGTAGCTTGTCTTCCCATGTTTCCACCGCACGACAGTAAGTTTGGTTTTCGTCCTCCTGCTTTACATCGATCACACTTATCCTACTGTAGTTTCGACCGTGTTTAACTTCCCCGAGGAGGAGGAGAAAGTATTGAAATTTTGGCGCGAGATAGACGCGTTCCAAACCAGTCTTAAGCTATCCGACGGTCGCCCCGTCTACTCCTTCTACGATGGCCCTCCGTTCGCCACCGGCCTTCCGCATTATGGCCATCTACTCGCCGGCACTATCAAGGTGCTTGATCTCCTTATTTAGATGTCATCCGCTCATCAGAAACCCTCGATCTAATGGCAGGATATCGTCACACGCCACGCCCATGTCTCGGGCTTCCACGTACCACGTCGTTTCGGCTGGGACACACACGGCGTCCCCGTAGAGCACGAGATTGATAAGAAGCTTGGCGTCAAAACGCGCTCGGATGTACTCAACATGGGCATCGACAAGTACAACGCTGAGTGTCGTGCAATCGTCATGCGCTACTCGTCCGAGTGGCGTTCGACCGTCGAGCGCATGGGCCGCTGGATCGACTTTGATAACGACTACAAGACGCTCAATCTCAGCTTTATGGAGAGCGTCTGGTGGGCGTTCAAGCAGCTGTTCGACAAGGATCTCGTCTATCGCGGTCTCAAAGTGATGCCCTATTCCACAGGGTTGCTCACACCGCTGTCCAACTTTGAGGCCGGGCAGAACTACAAGGAGGTCAATGACCCCGCGGGTGTGTGCCATTGTTCCGAAGATTTTTTTTTCCTTTACCATTCGCGCTGATCTTAACGTCTTTCGCACCAGTGACCGTCGCGTTCCCGCTCGTCGATGATCCAAAGACATCTCTTCTAGCCTGGACGACTACACCCTGGACACTTCCATCCAATCTTGCGCTCTGCGTCCATCCGGACTTGAATTACATCAAAATATACGACGAGGATCGCGGCGTAAATTATATCCTCCTTGAAACGCGCTTGGTGGCCTTATACAAAGATCCGAAAAAGGCCAAGTTCAAAAAAGTTGGCCAGTTCAGAGGCGAGGACATGAGAGGTTGGAGATACACGCCAATGTTCGAGTATTTCACCGAGAAGGTGCCTAATCGGTCTCGTCCAAGGCGGGTAGTTGCCTTCTAACCGGACTGAACCTTTCTTAGTACGAGGATCGGGCTTTCCGCGTGCTTGTGGACACTTACGTGACCGACAAGGACGGCACGGGTATCGTCCATCAGGCACCAGCCTTCGGCGAAGACGACCATCGTATTGCACTGGCTTATGAGGTCATCAGCGTAGACGAGATGCCACCGTGCCCTGTCGACGATGCCGGTAGATTCACAAGCGAAGTGCCAGATTTCGTTGGGCAGTACGTGAAGGTCAAGATGTCACGCGACAACCTAGGATGCATGCAGGCTCACGCTGTGGCTTATTTCACTAGGATGCAGACAAGGAAATTATGAAAGTACTCAAAGCAAAGGGCCGGCTTGTGAGACAAGATCAAGAAAAGCATCAATATCCGTTCTGCTGGAGGTCGGGATGACCGCCTGGATGACTGATTTCACTCTCCTGACTGTTGTTCTTCACAGATCAAATACTCCCATCATTTACCGCGCATTTCCGGTATGGAACGTGAAGGTGTCACACGTCGTCGATGACCTTGTGAAAAACAACGGCGAGACTCGATGGTGTGTGGCTGTTAAGTGCCCGGATCCCTCAATGGTCCTGAAAATTCCTTCTTGTTTTCAGGGTGCCGCAGAACGTTGGTGAGAACCGTTTCGGAAACTGGCTGGCGAATGCACGCGACTGGTCTATCTCCCGGAACCGCTATTGGGGCACCCCTATCCCGCTGTGGGTTTCTGGCGACTTCGAAGAAGTACATCCTCCGTCCCCACCTAGATGAGTAGAATTGATGTCATTTGCAGATCGTCGCAATTGGTTCTGTCCAGGAACTTGAGCAGTTGTCTGGGGTAAAGGGGATCACTGACCTACATTCAGACAAAATTGACCACATCACCATCCCCTCAAGACAAGGAAAAGGTCACCTGAAAAGGATCCCGGAAGTCTTTGATTGTTGGTTCGAGTCTGGAAGGTATGCAGCGTCTGCAAAGTCCCCACATGTGATAGCGTCTAAAGTTTAGTCTCACAGCATGCCTTACGCTCAACTCCATTATCCATTCGAGAATAAGGAACTCTTTGAGAGAACTTTCCCAGCAAATTTCATATCTGAGGGCATCGACCAGACCCGGGGGTGGTTCTACACGTTGCTTGTGCTCTCCACACATTTGTTCGGCAAGGCGCCGTGGCAGAATCTCATCGTTACAGGCCTTGTCCTTGCCGCGTAAGTGGTTCCGCTTAGAGAGCCGTGTAACTGCCCTCGCTCACCATGTTTAGTGATGGCAAGAAAATGAGCAAGAGCCTAAAGAACTACCCCGATCCCAACCTGATCCTTGATCAGTACGGAGCTGATGCTACAAGGTCTGTTTTGTGCTACCGTTAACTTTGTTCGCGCACTTGAGATAATATCGACTTTGGCAGGATGTTCCTCGTCAACTCACCCATTGTCCGTGGTGACAATCTCCGCTTCCGGGAAGAGGGCGTGCGAGAGGTCATCTCGCGCGTCCTTCTTCCTTGGCTCAATTCTTTCCGTTTCTTCCTTGGCCAGGTGGCATTGCTCAAGAAGGCTACGGGGCACGAGTTCCGGTATGATGCCCATGCACCTGTGTCGGGCAATGTCATGGATCGGTGGATCTTGGCTCGGTGCCAATCGCTCATCAAGCTCGTCAAGGAGGAGATGGCTGCGTACCGCCTATACACCATCATACCACGACTTCTTGATCTGATCGACGAGCTCACGAACTGGTACATCCGTTTCAACCGCCGACGACTCAAAGGAGAGGACGGCTTGGAAGATACTGTCGTAGCACTGAACACTCTATTTGAGACTCTATTCACGCTCTGTCGAACGATGGTGAGCTAGCACTATTTTTTGTCCCATTTTTCGCGTTGTCTGATATTTGAGCGAGTCATCCTATACCCCCTTCCTTACAGAGAATGTCTACCAGTCACTACGGGAGTTTATTCCTGAGGATCCTGGTGCAGGAGACACGAGATCAGTGCATTTCTTGCTGTTCCCCGAGGTCAAAGAGGAGTACTTCGATCCTACCATTGAACGTCGGGTGAAGCGGATGCAGACTGTCATTGAGCTTACTCGAAACATCCGCGAGCGCAATAATCTAAGTCTCAAGGTACTCATTTACGGTTTATAACGCACCTGAGATTCGCTAACCCGTTTATCGGCAGACACCCTTGAAGGAACTCCTTGTCTTCCACCCTGATGGCGAATACTTGGAGGACGTTCGGTCTCTACAGAGATACGTACAGTCTGAACTTAATGTCCGTGACGTCGTCGTCACTTCAGAAGAAACAACTGCCGGAGTGCGGTACCGCGCCGTCGCGGACTGGGCTGTCCTTGGGCGGAAACTGCGCAGTAACTTGGGCAAAGTCAAAAGCGCACTTCCCGATCTCTCGAGTGATGACGTCATGTCATACACGCGAACGGGCCACGTGACGGTGGCGGGTATCGAACTCGTCGAGGGGGATCTCGTCGTGCAGCGGTACATCGAGCTACCCGAGGGCGAAGGCGCGTACGCGACTCAGACGGACAACGACGTCGTCGTGCGTCTCGACATCCAGGTTCATCCAGAGCTCGCAGTGGAGTGGCTGGCGCGCGAGTTCATCAGCCGCGTTCAGAAATTACGCAAAAAAGCTGGCCTGCAGGCCACAGACGACGTCGAGGTGTACTATCAATTCGAGGAAGGCGCTGGAACAGAGCTCCGAGATGCGATGCGCGAGCACGCGGAAGTCATCGAGCGGACGGTGCGGAGCGTACCCACCGACGCAAGCAAACGCAGGCAGGACTCGAATCTCATCATCGAGGAGGAGCAGGAGGTCGCAGAAACTAAATTCTTGCTGTCACTGGTGCGGCTTTGAAGATGTATGGCTAGACGCAAGAGAAATGGAAGGATGTATTACACTGTGTTGATAGAGTACAGAAATCAAATATAGGGCACCGGGGAGAGACGTCATTTCTTGGTGGATCCGAACCCGCTGAAACCCATCGTGCTCATCATATTGTCACCGTCAACTTGCATCGCTGCATCTTGCGCAAGCTGGAGACGTGCCTTTTCTCTCTCGGCCTTCTTTGCGGCCTTCTTCTCTGCAAGGGCGGCCAACTCCTTGTCGCGGATCTCGGCGAGGCGCTTGTCAAAGTCGAAAGCCTTCGCCTCAGACGCCTCCTTGGTCTGTGCGCGTAAGAATGCAATTTTAGCGCGAACTTGCTCCAGAGTAGACCGCTCCAGTCGCGTGGTCTGCCCAAGTGCGCGTAAATCTGTCATAGCATAGCATAGAATGGCACTGTTTAGTAACCGTGAAGGACTTATATCAATGAGAAGTCTACTGACGCGCTCGCCCGTTGATGTGGTCCAAGTAGCCAGTGCTGTCCTTGTATGTCCTGTTACAGGTTTCACAGTAGAAGCCTGGTTGTCCCGGACCCCTGCCGCCAGGGTTTTGAACGACCATAGTCTTGCCCAAATTCTTGTCGAGTTCCAGGTCATGTCCGCGACGTTTCATGAGTTCCGTGGGCTTTGGTAGATCCTTTTTCTTCCCTTTGATAGGTTTCTTTCCTGGTGATGGTTAGCTCCGCGCATTGGTGGTGCGCAATTTGAACGCACCTTGCTTCATGCGCTCCTCATTCTCCTGCATGCGCTCCCGCTCCTCGTCATCCTTCTTCTTTGCTCTTTCTGCATACTCTTCCTTGTCCCATTTACGTCGAAAGTCGGTATCAGTAGCTTTGGTGCCATACGCGCCTTGTTGGCCATCGCCCATGAAGCCGAAGTGCTGTACGGAGGTGAGTTGAGATGAGGTAATCGCGAATGCGGAAGCGCCCATATGCAGTTGCAGTCGCCTAAGTCAGTGCTTGGCGGTCGCTCCTTTTCTTTTCCGATGATCCAGCGACGTTGAAGACTATGGATAATGAAACCGACGACTTGTCTTTTGTTGTGGCATTCCCTCTCCCTTTCCGCGTTCTCTTCCTCGCAGGCGCAGGCATTTTTGGCTGGTCTGCGAACCTCCACGGCCTTCGTCTTCTCGGTATAGACGCCGCCAGCGCTCTCGATCTGCGCGTACACGACCACGGACACGTCACACCCCTGCCAATCGACAGCCGACATAGGGGACTCGATGTACCCCCTGACCCAACCGCCCTCTATTCCCCCGTGTATCGTCTTGCGCTCTGGTATGGCCTGTGGTGTACCTTTGCATGGACGCTATACCGCTCCGCCACGCACGCCAGCGCCGTCTTCGTTGACTACTTCAAGCATATTCCCGCGGTGTGCGCACTTGTCGTCCTTATATGCACTCTTTGTCCGTACGACATCATTCAAAGACGCGAACGTGACGCGTTCCTCATGTACGTCCTCGCTCCCTGAGCGCCTCCCCCGATGGGGTAAATTAATCTGGATCTCTGCCAACCCCCACCGCGATTACAGGAGTATCAAAAGATGTATATCGTCACCCTTGAACCACCGCATACATTTCTCCGACGTGATCTTCGCCGACGTCTTTACTTCGTACGCAAAAGTACTGGGGGATGTCTGGCTTTCGCTTTGCATGTTACTTCCCGGGGGTAGCCTCCTCACCCCTCCGGCACAGGAAGGCTGGTACAGATGGATTTTACCCACACTGATGAGGTACGTTTTCTTTGTTGCACCTGCTGCCTGGGCCCCGCTCGACGCGACTTAGCCTTCCGTACGTCGTGCGCTTTCGACAGTGCACAGTCGAGTACTCGAGTCCGCTGAACGACAGTCGTCGCCCGCTTTGGAACGCTCTGAAATACGCGAGCTCGTTCCCTGTAATTTTCCTGTCCGCCGCACAGCGACTCGTGGTATCCGATCTTGTCGCCGAGAAGGGTGAGCGGGCCAGGCAGGAAGCGTGGCATGGCGAGCACGCGCTATTCCGACTTTGGTATGTGCGGCCATCCCACCCTTGCCCTCTTTTCTTCTCCGTGTGCGCTCGCCCCTCACACTGATCGAAACGTCAGGCTACTCGCCGCACTCGTCAATTCCCTGTATTCCTTCTGGTGGGATGTGACGAACGACTGGGGCTTCGACCTCTTACAATTTACGCCAAAGATGAAACAACACCGCTCTTCCTCCATGCCTCGTCCATTGATCCTCCCCGCGATGCATAAGCGCGAGGAATCTGTCACTTCCCCTCGAAATAGCTTGACGTCACCTGTTTCCTCGTCTCGGTCATCATCGCGTGCACCCCCGGTGGGTGCCCATCCATTCGGCCTTCGTTCGCGTCTCCTTTACCCACTCCCTATCTATCCCATCGCCCTATTCATCAACCTAATCCTCCGTCTCACTTGGAGCATCAAGTTATCTAGTCACCTACACTCGCGAGCACAGGGCGAAGGCTCTCTCTTCATCTTCTGGGTGGAAGTCGCAGAAATCGTACGACGATGGGTATGGGTGTTCATCCGCGTTGAATGGGAGATTGTGAAACGTGCACAGGAAGGTGGAGAGCACACAGCGCTTATGAGCGGGGATGGGATGGGTGCTGACGCCGATAGCTTTGAGCTGGTGGCTAGCGGAATCGACGAATCCAAGGTCGGAGACCGACACAGTTGAGGTACCAGTACCAATACACCCTCCACCTGGAACCGCGGGTTTATCTCGACCAACGTCATGCTTCTCCGTGCGAGGTCGCCTGCTGTCTCTGACACAGGGTCCTGCTAGCTCTCCTCCCGCTTAAGATGTGGGTCCGGGGCGCCACAACGCAATCCTAAAAATGTCCTGTACATTATTCCTTTTGTGATAGAGACTATTCCAGACGACTTCTCTCCACGAAAAAATTCCTCCTAGGAGTGTGTCATGCCTGGTTGAGCTCCTGAGCACAGGCGCCGCGCCAGAAGCATTCGGAAGTATCACTGGATTCTCTATCCGTCCAATCGTTCTCTACTAATAACAAATCATTGCTATTCTCAACTACCCATAGATGCTGACATCAACTGGTCGAGATAACGCAGACTGTTCTCTGTAGTCGGCACGCATCTATGAAAACTAATCCTGACCAGGGAAACGTTTTGAACACCAGTCCCCATCCAACGTACGCCGAAATCGGAGCATCAGCAGAACTGGTGAAACTAGAGTCAGTACCATCTCAGTACTTACTAGTACTGCTAGTACATCTAGTGGCCTAGTTTTCGACCTGACGGCAAGAGACTTGCCATGTCACATTTTGCAAAAAGTAGAGCTAGTGATGCCAGAATTCTAGACCGGTGACCGTTCCCTCTATGGGTGCCGGCTCCACCGGGAGATTCGAGGATCCTCTAGTCGCTACGCGAACCCTCAACGTCCTCAACCTCCATTCGAACGACTGGTTACGAGTCAATCACAATTCAACCTGGCGCAGGGTGTATACAATCTTGCACCAAATTCGAACCTTGTGCAAGCCGACTATGTCACTTGCAACCAATGATGTCACTCACGCACTCACATATTATTACGCCATATCTACTCACTAGTTGTCGACTTTGTCGACTGTGACCTTGCTTTGTGTGTGATCTTTCCTCTTCCTGATATACGTGTCGCGACCACTCCCGGTGAATCGCAGACCTTCTCCCGCTTCGTTTTCCTCGGACTCATCTCGGCGATCCAGAACCGCGGGCTCGGCTGCGACCTGACGCAGAACCGGGTGCTCGTCATCACCGTGGTGGTCTCGTTCCTGTCGCTGCGCGGGCTCATCTACATCCCCTTCATGCGGGAAATCTTTAGACCGAGACGCTTCCGCTCGGCGACCTGCTACTGTTCTTCGCGCTCACAGTGTCGTCCTTTGCGCTCCACGAGGGCAGCCGGCGGTACGAGCGCGGGCCGAACCAGAGCGAGACGTACGCCGCGACGACGGAGGAATTGGCATAAATTAAAATTAATGAAGTCATGTGTCATCGAATCTGATCTACTGCAATTTGTTTTAGGTTACCCTGGCTCGAGCCACTGGTTGGGAAGAGGCGGAAAGGCTCCAAGGTGTGTTGATGTACACGAACGAGTAGAATCTTTTTATGTTATTTTGCACTCACAATACAGTACCAGTTCCACAGACAGATTCCCGTTGCTCTCCTATTTCATTCTTCATTGTCCTCCCTCCGTGTGTTGTGCTTACTTTCCAACGATCCTGAGTCGTCGCCCTCAACAAAGGACTCTCCACTCATCCGACCTTATCGGGTACTGCGCCGTTCCTCCTACTACCACCTCTATCTGACAGATGTGCTTGTGCTTCCTGGCGTGCGCTTCTCCAAGATGCCTTCTCCATGCTCACTTGTCCCTCTTGAGAAACGGGTCGCCGATTCCCGAAGCCGTGCCCTCTTTGATGACAAAAGGCCAACGAAGTCCCATGGGACATGTCACGGGATTACTTAAACCTCACTTTGCAAGCACAGGTTACGTTGGAGGTGCCTCGTGTTCTTAAGCGTTACCTAGGAGTCTTATTCCGTATCCCGCCACGACCTAATCTGTACAGCAACGTCTGGCGGGTGTTGAGCCCGGCAAGCGTCGTTACCGATTTGCGATACATGCTGTACACGGAGTTCGCGGGTGGGAATGGCGCAGGTAGAAGGAGTACTTGCTAGTGGCTGCCGACCGCATGGTCATGCTGGTAGGGTTGGGACATAGGGAATCCGACACATTCAGAGCCGTCCTATGAACGTTATAGGTATATTTGGCCGTTGGCTGCATAGGACCCCACACTGCCGTCCTCTCATTTGTGGTCAAGAAGGCACCTCCGATTCGTCCCTGCTACTTAGTCTCCGCACCCCGGTGAGATTTTTTCAGTAGTAGACAGATTTCTCAAGTTAGAACTTCAATTTTATTCTCTCATCTGGAGGTTTAAGCATACGTTTACGATGTTCGCCGTGGACGGGGCTACATGTGGTATCAACACGGCTCCCTGTCGTTTCACCTTCCAAGCCTCGCTGGCTTCAAGGTTGTACTCTAATATAGGCTGATTGCCTAACGCTCACCTATGACGAGTCCCAGCTACTAATGCCAACACTAGCTAGCGCCGACATCAAATCGTCCTGCCGTCCTGCCTGATGCCAAGATGAACTCTCATCGTTATCGGAATTGTAAGCAAGAGTGCATCGTTTCTATCTAGGTGTTAATACAAGTGCTCCAACTGTCACCATGCATGAAAGTAGAAAGATCCAGGCGAGTTTCGTGTTCGCCTGAAACCCAGATATTACTTGGGCGGTGAAGACTGGTCCGATGTAACGGCGGGATCCACAACAAAAGTTCATCATTACTATCGCATATCCATCCCTCATCGTTTATCTTGGATCGGCTAGTGAAATCAACCCGTCCAGTAGTTTCTGCCTCGCCTGTCATGGGATTCCACAAACGAATTGTTCGATCGTAAGAGCCTGAGACAATGTGCTGGCCATCTGGAGAGAATGCCACAGATGTGACCGGATTCTGGTGTCCAGTAAATGGGCCCGCCACTGTCTCTCCCGTCATGGCATTCCACAGACGAATTGTTTGATCGTGAGAGCCTGAGACGATGTGCCGGCCATCTGGAGAGAATGCCACAGACCTGACCGAACCCGAGTGTCCAGTAAATGGGCCTGCCACTGTCTCTCCTGTCATGGCGTCCCATATACAAATTATTTGATCGCCTGACCCTGAGACGATGCGCTTGCCATCTGGAGAAAATGCCACAGATGTGACCCAATCCGAGTGTCCAGTAAATGGGCCTGCCACTGTCTCCCCTGTCATGGCATTCCATACACGAATTGCTCGATCATCCGACCCTGAGACGATGTGCCGGCCATCTGGAGAGAACGCCACAGAGCTGACCGAATGCGAGTGTCCAGTAAATGGGCCCACCACTGTCTCTCCCGTCATGGCATTCCACAGACGAATGCTTCTATCGTCCGAGCCTGAGACAATGTGCTGGCCATCTGGAGAGAATGCCACAGAGGTGACTGAATCCAAGTGTCCAGTAAATGGGCCTGCCACTGTCTCTCCAGTCATGGTGCTCCACACATGAATTGTTTCATCATTCGAGCCTGAGACGATGTGCTGGCCATCTGGAGAGAATGCCACAGACCTGACCCAATCCGAGTGTCTAGTAAATGGGCCCGCCACTGTCTCTCCCGTCATGGCGTTCCACACACGAATGCTTCTATCGTTCGAGCTTGAGACGATGTGCTGGCCATCTGATGAGAGTGCAATGGAATTGACCGAACCCCCAGCATGGGAAATCACTATCTCTGATGATGGCCAATGAGACAATCGCCCACTTTTGACACGCGGTGTTCGAGGAAACATGCTTGAATAACACATAGAAACAAGAGAAGAAGTCGGTGCAAATGGCAAAGTAGAAAGATAGACGTGTGGAGCGCTCTTTGCCATGGCTATCCCAAAATACCGCACAAATGCAGACGCATCATTAATGAATGCAGTGAATTTCTCTAGATCTGGCTGAGATACCTGTTGCGATTGTTGTCATTAGTTAATTGTCTGCCTCATAGAACTATGGTCCGACTTACACCTCGACCAGAGGCTAGCCACACATTCACAGACGACAACGCTGGCAAAGCAAGACGCACATTGCTTGTCAAACTAAGGGCTTCCAACCAAAAGAGGAATTTCGTCTCAAAGAAGGCTCGGAGTTTGTTGAGCAGATTGGTTTCAAAACCAAGGGGCACTAGATGACGGTCGTAGAAACGACAGGCATACAACAGACCAGGTGGGAGGTGTTTGGCAATGCGGGCTCCAAGGTCTTGAATGTCTTTATTAGCGAGGTATGATGATTCAATGTTGCAGATGTTAAACCTGAGGTCGCGGAGCACTAGACCGAGACAGGAATGGACCAATCCATAGTGGGCGTCCCGAAGAACAATGGAGAAGTCGCCGCTCTTCTCTTTATTTATCAGGAAGTCGCGGAATGACGTATGGAGAGGAACGATGGGGAGGGTGCCATCATGTGAGTTAACGTTGCTAAACAACGAACCCAGGCGACGGAGCATTGTGACAACAGAATCAGCATCGTCGTTGTCGTCGGAGGCGTATCCTCGCAAAGTGGTCAGGGAGCAGATGGAGAGGGGTTCGAATGCAGTAATGAGTTGTCCCACTACAGAGCGGAATAGAAACCGTGTTTTTGGGTGCGTAAAGTATCCTTCGAGGACTTCCTTGTATAACTCGTCCAACGGGTCTTGTCCATCGCGATCTGTCGTGAGTTTCAAAAGATGGTTTATGCACCCTTTCTTGCTGAATCCAAAGCATCCAGGAGGATCGAGGATGAAACTACTAGCAACCGCCGCCCACTGGAACAATCCCTCTGCCTTTCTTGCCAATGCGACGCCATGCTGTTCGAACTCATTCGAAGGGAGTAAGTTCTGAAAGAGGGTGAGTATATCGCCATCCGTTCGAACTGCCAGCTGGATGTCATTCATATATTTGATCTTAATTGACAGCGCTCCATCGAACGCAGACTGGATGCCATCCTCCGGCCTCGAGGTGATAAGCACACGAAAGTTCGATGGTAGCCTAGAGAGGTTGTTAGCAAGAAATTTGTGCAACCCATTTCCACCGGTCACATCCCCGCTCTCGTCTAAGGCATCGATTACAACAAGGATAGGGCCGACAATGTGCAGATCCTTAAGCGGTTCCAGGATAAGGGATTCAAAAAGCGTGGGATAGTCACGAGTGCCAACTCGAAGGGAGGAGTTGTCCTTGATAGATTCTCCAAGTGCGGCTTTGAATGATGGATAGCGGTCGGAGAGATCGCGAGCAAGAGTCGTAAAGAGGTGATAAGCCTCCCGTTTGGATTGCTCCTTACGGAAAAAGATGTAGGATGACGTAAGACGGCGCATTTTGTCAAAACGATGCGCGATCTCGTGTGCAATGGATGACTTTCCAGTGCCCGCCTGTCCGAATAGAACAAGACTACGCTCGGAGCCGGAACTGTTCACCCAATTAGCGATGAAGTCCAGGAAGGCTGTGCGCGTTCCGGGAAGACAGCCTTTCTCGGGCATGAAGCGCGAGCCTGTCCCATACAGTATTTCTCTGATTTTTGCATCTAGCTCTGTGACAGTTATTAGATTGATAACCCTCAGTTATCAGGACTACGTACCAGCGTCTGAAACTTGGCTCGATACCCATTTCAGCTGGGTAGCCACCCCGTCAAGCTGACTAGAAACCCCACCGACATTGGCCGAAAGTATTCCAACATCGTCCAGAATTTGGAGCGCAGTTATCTCTGTAGTGACGGTAGCTTGATCTAAGAAGGCCTTTCGAAGTTCGATGAGAGTGGTGCGGAAGTCCCCAATTTTTTTGTCGACTTGGCTGCCGAGATTGTCCAATGTGCGCTTCCCTGCAAATAGCGTGTTACGTCGGCCAACTAAGTGATTGAAGACGACGTACAGAATCGCGGGTCCTTTGCATAAGATTGGACGAAGTCACTGCAATTACAGACATGCTGTAACATGAGCGTGAGGATTTGGGCCTGCTTGGACTCGCGCTTGATAGATTTCAAAATGTCTTCCTGGTTTGCAAAATCAAACACATCGTGCATGGCTACAAGTAGGGTTCGGATGTTGTCGTCACTTTGAAACTGTTCTAAGAGTGTCTAACATCCAGATTAACACGGAATCAGCGTTTCCTTTCGACTATAACACAAGTCGATGCACCTTGGGAATTGCTAATAGCAGGCCACATGCCATCTTTGCGTACGGGTGAAGCTGAGAGCGAAAGTCAGGCATAAGGTAAAAGGCCATTGCGCTGTGACGTACTTCTGCAGCCGGGTTCACAGTATCCATCACCCACTTGATTCTCGCAACTGCATCTTCCCACGTACTTGAGAGATTAATTGCCTTGATGGCCTCATCGGCGTCATGGAGAGCATTCTCGGTAGGTGACATCGCCACCCGGATATCAGGCACTGGCGGTATAGGAGTGCTAGTTTCGACGGGAACATGATCTGTGGGAGGTGAAAGAGGCTCAGGGGCAGTGACGACTTCAATTGGAGTGGCTTCGATGGAGCCTTGGACCATAGTGGGCTTCGTAGAGTGCTCCATAGGCGAGACTTTTACTTCAGTCGCTATAGCATTGGTGGGATTGGTGGGCAAGGTCGGATAGGAAGTCGCGTTCGCTGTCACAGTGATCGTCAAGTGTATGGCCGGCTGGACCGACTGACCGGCTTGTCTGTCGTCATTGCTGAGAACAAAAGGAACGTCTACAAAGCGAAACATTCAGCTACTAGTTGAGATGAACGATGATTCTTGTAAAAAAAAAAAAACCACTTTGGGACCCGGCAGGTATCGATGTCTCATGCGTTCCAATAAGTTTATCGGGGCGCGCCAATTGCTTCGCATAAAGACATAATATAATATGTGAAGATGGCCGCGCAAAACTGAACAGAACTCTCAGTCGGAAAACAGGGTTAAATATGCATGTCCTACAAGGCATCGAATTTCTGATTCCACTGCACCGTCTGTCCCTTAATCGAAACGCTTGCTGTCCTCTTAGTTGTTGCCTGATTGGTCACAGTGACATAGAACCGATTCTTCGGGCGAAACCATTTCGCGACGGTAGGAACATTATGCACTCGAAGGACTGACGAGGAGATTTAATACTTATCGGGGCATCAACCAGTCAGGCTAGTCAGGATTTAAGCACATACCTGTCACCTCTACACGAAGTTGAGAAGGAGTGCCCTGCGATTGGGTAACCCGGGCACTACCCCAAGACGTTTCTGGATCCAACGTTATAACAAAAAAAAACGGGGATTGACGCACCTCATTCCAAGATTTTCGGATCCAGAGGGATCTGGGCCGGAACGACGGGGCATCGACGGGAGTCACGGATCAACGGGTATTTACGCACGAATTCAATATCATGTGCTGGTGCTCCATATCTTTTTCAAGGGCCACACAAGCTAGAGTCTTCTGTAGATTCTAATATCTAGGAAGTTAGAGTGAGTGTATGAGTCCAGCGTTACTGTAAGATATTCACGCTCCGTATGCCGCTACCTGTACACCCTGTACAGCCCGCACACGGGCATCACCGATTCCCACCACTATCAAGCATGTTGGCCGAATCAACCGAGTTGCAGACATGTAGGCTGAATCGGACGACAGGGGAAGTGTAATACGTCCTGCAAGTCCACAATCAATGTCGCTATTCCCGCCTCCAACCAACCCCGATTTCGCTCGCTCCCGTTCGTCCTTGCTTACCATTTTCCGATAAGGACTAAGACGACGACCGATCTACGGTCCTGGTCATCGCTGGTGCCCGTGGCGCCTCATGGCCGCGCGATACTGCATCACCCTATACCTATCGTCCATGGCGTCACAAACACCTCTCACCCTCAAAATCTGCTTGACAATTCCTCGGCCACGACATAAGTTATCAACATTCTCTTTCCCTAGATATGCGAGGAATTTCCGATACCGAAGTGCAAGACGCGAGTGAACTGTGATGGAGCGAGAACTAGATTCACCAAGTCATCCGCTCATCTGGATTCTAGGTTGTTGGACATTCGAGAGGGGGGAAACGACGTCGCCTGAGGCGATTGATGTATTGAGGGTTGGACGTATTATGTAGGCTCTCCTCAAAATTATCGTAATGTGCGTCGACTCCGCTGTCGAACCTCCAACTTGTTTGGATAGCGTCCCCAAGACTGATTCGTCGCCCCAATCTTCTCCGCGCCCTCTCCTGGCTACCACCCTGTACACGCCGATCTACACCCTCTCAGAACTTGAGTTAGTCCGCGGGTCGCCGCACACAATATCGCGCTTCCGCCCCAACATCCGGATGCGTCGACCGGTTACTGGCACTTCATGAAGCACCGCATCACGCAGGCCTCTGGACACGGGACACTTACCATGCAGCGGATAGCGTGGTTAGCGAGGTGACCCCGACGCGGGAGAGCGAGTGGCCGAGGATTCGCGTGGTCTGGCAGCCGGCGATGCGATGGGTGACGATTTACACTGTCTCTCTTTTTTACCCGGTTCCGATATGATATAGTCAGAGCTACGACAAGGCCCTATCACACTCTTTTGCCCATGTAAGCGTGGGGAATGTCGAAGATGCAATCAAACTTTGTCGTGATGCGCATCAGCCCTAGCTCGCAGCGGGCATCCCTGGCCCTCTTCACTTCTTGGCCCATGGTCTGCGGGGCTTCGCGTCGTTCCTTTGATTGGAGTTGACTTTTTGCGCCGCCAGACGCAGAGCGACAGTTTTGCGCTCACTTCACTCAATGCCCGGCTTGTCTTCTGCGGAGCGAGCATTCTACACTGCGTTCTCGACTTCTGGTGTGCTGAAATTTGCGCAACGATCTCCGTTTTGTGCAAGGCTCACATCCAGAAAGAAGTCACTCCCCAGAGTCAATTCCTTCCAAAGACGAAGGGTCCAACCCTCGAATGAGCTTCCTCGGTCCGACTATACGTTTCCACTCCCCGGCTCCTTGGGAAACATAAAGGAAGGAGAACAAGAGGACGACGCCCGCTCTTTAGTCTCTAAGTGGGGTAGAGGTAAAACCCGAGGGGAAGAATACATTAAAAGTTTTGGTAGGGTTGCACCCACAAAGACCACACCAGCCGCCCGTCCAAGCGTTTCTATGCATCCCGCAGACGGCGCCCGAGGCAAGGTGCCTATCAATACTTAGGCAGCTCACAGTACCATCCCCACGCGTCCACTTGCCGTAATGCCTCCGCCTTCGGCCTTCCTGGCTACACCCTCATCATCGCAACCGTCACGACCAGGGTTGGCCCCCTCTCGTTGTCGGGCAAGAACAGTACCGAGTCCTGTAGCCCCAGATACATCCGCACCCCTCATCATCCGCGTCTGTCCTGGCCTCATTCCTGTTTCTTCCATCCCTCCGCTGATTCCAATCCGGTCGACTTCGTCTGCTCCATCCACATATTCAAGCACATTGAGTCTGGCCGACACAGTGGGCCTATCACGACCGGCATCACGACTATCATTGAGGGGACCTACGAGCGCTTCACCCGCCAGCCCCGGTGACAATTGACGGAGATCAATCCATCGACAGGATCGCGGGCGAAAGGTTCAGAGGGTGCGGGACTCAATACCTCGTCCGCTGGTGCGGCGAGGATCCCGAAGGAGACAAGTGCTCCCAGCGGCCGAACTTGAAGACTGTGAAGCGCTACACAACTGGCAAGCACGAAGACTGAACTCTAGTGCACAAGGAGAAAATGTGCGCAAACAAAAAAAAGACGAACATAAAAACAAGACAACAAGCCAACAAACTTACTATTACCATACCCCCCCCCCTCCGTCCCCATAAAATACGGCCTTCTCTTCAAACATACCGGGGAAGGTGCAAGCCCACTATGTCACTTGCAACCGACGACGTCACTCACGCACTCGTGTATTATCACACTGTATCCACTCATATTCCAATCACGATGTACATATTGGACAGAAATAAAAGCAATATCTTCCCCTCTTGAATGACTAAAGTAAAGGGTGGCAGCTACGACCGAGGTTTCGTTTTTTTAGGTATGTAAGTACTATGCTCTTTCATCATCTACCACTTCTCTTGACGCCAGAATGCCAGTTGATGCTGCTGGTCGTGTTGCGAGCGTCGTTCAGCGAATCTAGGTAGGAGTCCTCTTCACCACCTATCCAGTTTCGCTGAACGATGCTCGCGACATCGACTGGCATCCTGGCATAAGAGAGGTGGTAGGATGACGAAAGGGCATGATACCTACATGCCCAAAAGTATGAAGCCTTGAACTCAGAGCTCCTCGTGTGACCTTCTGGGTGGGGTGTGGGTGTTAATCAGCGTTGAATGGAAAGTCGTGAGACGTGCACAGGGAGACGGAGAGTACACGGAGATTACGAGAGGGAGTGGGATAAGTTCTGACGTCGATAGCTTTGGGCTCGTGGCTAGCGGAATCAGCGAATCCAAGCTCGGAGGAGACAGGTCGACACAGATGAAGTACCAGTACCAATACATCCGCCACCTGGAACCGCACAGGCTTATCTTGACCAACGTCATGTGTCTCTGTGCGAGGTCACCTGATATCCTTAACACCGGGTCCTGCTCCTAGCTCTCTCTTGCCTGAGATACGGGCCCACGCCGGCACAACACAATCCTAGAAAAGTCCTGTACATTATCTCTTTCGCGATAGACACTGCTATGGTATATTAGATGACTCTCCACGAACAAAATCCTCTTAGGAGTGTGCCATGAAAAAATTACGAGGCAGATATTTCGAGCCTTCACCATAGAACGAGGCGGAGGCGGTCGTCGTCCGCTGCAGACCCGCGGCCAAAACACCTTCCATCGATGGCCCAGACCTGACGCTTTCCTTGACCCCGAGGCCCTTGCTTTCCAAGCCCTCTAAGACCCCCCTCCACACCGCCTCGTCCACCGTCGGCCCACACACGCCATTTGCGCGCACGGACCCGTCGAGCACGCGCAGCGCCGCAAAGGCAACGGGTAGGCCCACCGTGCGCGCCATGGCAGACGCGCGCGCGTCGCCGTACGCGGTAAGCGACGACGTGTACACCCGCTCTGCGCCGCTCGGGTCGCGTGCCACGACTTCGTGGTGCAGGAGGACGAGGTCCCGCTCGCCCGGTGCGTAGCGCAGGGCGTGAGCGAGGTGCAATGCGAGCGCGTCGGATGGAGGGAGGGCCTGTCTGGGCACGGGGACGAAGGAGCCAGAGGCGCACGGGGGCGCGGACGGGTCGGCGGCGGAGGGGATGAGTCGGAGCCAGTTGAGCGCTTCCAGGAGGGCGGGGATGCGGGAGGGCGGGAGAACGCTGGCGAGCGCAGACGAGAGAGAACGGAGATCCCCGTCGGGGATGGAAACGCCTAGTTTCTGTTCCAGTGCGAGACGGGTCAAGGAAGACCAGCGGTCCAGATGTATGGTCTTGGAAGACTCCAGGAGGCCAATGGCCCCAAATGAGTGCATCAAAGAAGTAAAACCGGGGTATCTGGAGTTCGCCATCAATACTTGAGAGTTTCAATGGCGGGAGGTATGTTCGTTCACCTGAGCGTTCCTCGCAGCATGGTACGGAGTTCTTCGCCCTTTAAAGAATAAGTTTCCGTGTAATGCATACTGTTCCTGTTGGCGAGACCTTCCAGCCTCAAAACGTTCGAAAGGGGCACATCGGGGAAGTGCTGGAGAAGTAGGTTCTCTCCCGGAATTTCCCAATTCTGACGGTGATCAAAAACGGGGAAAGGGGAGAGGAAGGGTGATGGTCTTACTTGCCCAGAAAGGAGAAACTTAGCGCTCTCTCCAGCAGCTCGTAGCACACCGCGGGGGCTCCAGCTGAACTTATAACCCAAAGGAACGCCTTCTGCGGCCTCTGGAGCAGGGAGACCGCCGCAGAAAGAGGTGAAACCCACGACTCGCTTGTTCTCTGCGCGCAAGCGGGACAGAAGCGAATGAGCAGAACAATGGTCGATGCCAGGGTCAAGGCCAATCTCATTCAGGAGTATGATTCCTGCAGATTGTGCACTGTACACGTGTTCTTTAGCTCGAGGGATTAAATGAGTAATAATAATGAAACACTGAACCGCGAATGGAGTGACCGCATGGCTGGCGATACGTAGGAAGCTGTCACCATATGTTTCTTGTGTTCTACACACAACTCTGCCACAGCCGGATGCAGTGGCGCTGGAAGTAGACTACAACAAGGTGTGAGAAGCGCCTCGTGCGATACGTCAAATATTACCTGATTACGATGTCGGATTCCTTTACTAGTTGGCTCACCCGGGTCTGGTCGTCCATGGTGATCAGGTGCGCTCTTGCGTTGGAGTAGGTTGCGACCAGGTGGTCTGCCTCCTGAGGTGAATTGCTGGCTAAGGTCCTGTATTCACTACGCTGGCACCTCCGGGAAGCTGAAAGCGATACTCACCGACGATCAGCTCGACGTCCGGTCTTCCAGCTAGCTCATCGACGGCGGGTCCTGCAACCATTCCACTTCCCAAGACTAGAACACGCTTCTTCCTCTTGGGAATGCGTTTCCCCTTCTCTTCGATACCGGAATGTGTATCAAAGGTATCGAGCCTTCGTGATTTCTGAGTGGCGCGCCACGCCTCGACTTTCTGAGCCAACCACTCGTGTCTTTTCTCGAGCCGTCCGCGACTTGCGATCGTTGCCCCTTTCAAGGCGTTACTAGCTTCCGTGTCTTCACCTTTGACGCCTTTGTAGTCGTTTACCACGGATCGCACGTAGCGTATGAGCTTTTCCGAGAAATGAACGCTCGCATCTCGCGGAAGACTCGCGGGAAGGATATCCACAGCGACTACAGTAACACCATTCACGTCATATGAGGGTGCATCTATTGTCGTCGCACGAGAGACAAACTCGAGCCCGCCGCCAATGTCACAAGAAATGTCTCCTATAGCGGCCAAGCGCTTAGCCAGAGCTAATTGTGACGTCGTGAGCAGGCGAGGGAACCCGACGTTCCAACCCACGCCGTTGAGGAGCAGGGTCAAGTAGGGTGCGATCTAGTTCACGAGCAAGATTGGGCCACACAGAAATAGACGAGAATAAGGAAAGTGTGACCTTTGTGTGGAACTCCGACTGATATTCATGAGGATTTGCGTAGTAGTCTGAGCGGTCGTAAAGAGCACCGTCGTTACGAGACATATAAGATTCTGGGAGTGCATGTACGAGATAGATCTTCCGCAAGTCGGTTCCTTGATAAAGTCAGACAGGGTCGTCGCACATGAAACAGAAATCTATCACCTGGGTTGCTACAAAGAGCGGGCAAGTCTTGTACGTTAACTGTAACGATCGGAAGCTCCGATAGAATGGACAGTACGCCCTGAGTAACGTTTCCGTTGCTTTAAATCCTCACCGTAAGATCCAGGCGTCTGTACAGCGTCGAGATACTCACCCCGTGACACCAAATATTACTGGTCCAAGGCTTTTCGGAGTACCATGTTCAACTATTTGACTACCAATATGCCTTAGTTGAGCACGATGTGCATCAAGACTTAGCGAGGTATGTGGCCGGGGAGTGTACTGTGGGAAGAGCCCCACGTCATTTCCTGGGTATTGACTCGCAAGATAGTAACTTACAAGGAATGGAGAGGCGACCCCACGCTCCAAGTGTTTCTGGGCCATTGCAACCAGAGCCTCAAGCGTCCCGGCAACTAAAATCATGCATAGAATAAATCGCAAGCGAAATTAGGTACCTAGAGTTTGCAAACCTCCTGCGTGCCATCCAAATGCGACCGTCCGCTTACCGTCTGCTCCAGTCAAGAGCTCATAATCAACGAGACGGGCCTCCGATTGTGGAAGAGAACCATTGCCCGTGAGGTGTGGCTCAGTATACTTGTCCCCTCCGGCAAGAAATCTTGAAAGCAAAGGCATATTGTATTCTTGGCCCTTGATGGTGTGGGAGAACATCATGTGCGTTCTAGGAACCAGAGAAGCCTGTGTGATTGAGGGAATTGGGCTCGTAATAAGAGAATGGAGAGGTGTTTCTTTGATGCCAAGAACTAGATGTGCAGGCGCAAGTGTCGGGTGCACCTCTGCACCTGCCTGTGTGATAGAAGCGCTTGGCGATAAGCCCGAAGTAATGGAGAACCCCGATAGTACTCACGCGAATATATTCGTCCACAGGGAAAACTCTGCGCTCGCAATCCTGTATGAGCACTCGCACCTTGTCGTGGCCAACTAACTCCGCAACGGCGTCTGGAGTAAGTGGGGCTCTACGCTCCCATTTGCGCTCAGCATCCTCGCGACGAATACCAATGGTAACTGGTGTGGTTTGAGATGAGTAGAAACGGTGTGTAAGCCGACCAGGCGGCAGCGGAATCGGCACGCGGCGAAGAGACATAAGGATAGTATCAAGTGAGTGAAGCAGGAAGGTACAACGTGCTCATGAAAAGGTAAAAGAACAGGACCCGGCGGAACCTGTGGTGTCCGAGATCATATATGTGCCCTCAGTGAGCGCCACGCCGCATAAAGTGGATGATCCGTCCGGGCCAACACAAAGTAGAGCCAGTTCCGATGAATCCGCCTTGTCGCGACAGCGCCCAGCGCGTACTCACGTGTCGGGAAGGCCGTGACACGCACCCCAAGTTTCCATGATAAGATCCGGGTGACGTACGACTAAGTTACAGCATTCTCTTTGTGCACTTACCCGTGTAATAAAATGACCACCGTGGATCCTTCAACTCCGGCTAATGCATGTTAGGGCAGTGTCGGGAGTCGGCATAATGTGCCGTAAGGGCGCAGCGAGGGATGAAAATCGGTGAAACCGCTACCAGAAATTTTTAAGCAGTGACGAAAACCGCCCATGAAGCTCCGATATGTCACGTTAGCGAACGATAAAGTTAAATACCTAGAGCAGGTCCCTCTGACTAGATAGGGACCAGTAGGTGAAATGAACGAAGACTGCTTATAGATTGTGGCCCGCGATGGGCCAACCAGCTAATCGTTTCTACGATAGTGTGAACTCATTCCCCTCCCGTATATATCGCTCACCCAGTACGTGATACAGGCCACTTTTTCCCCGAGACTCGAATCTATCGAGGCACACGTCATGAGTGGGAGCACCAAGAACGGAGTGAAGCGAACTGTCACAAGTTGTGACGCTCATGTTCGCAGCGTTTCATTCTTCCGGGTGTTCTGTCTTACGCAGCTGCCACCCACCCAAAATATGCACTTTGAATATCTCCCGGCGCAATTTTGCTACTCGAGTGGGGCTTCTCGACGACCTGTCCTCTAGGGGTTTTGTTGCACAAATTACGAAGTGCGACCGCCTTTTTTCATACGACGTCCTACTGGCTAACCAGTGATTCTCTACTAGGCCTGAACAACTCCAGGGCTTTCTTCAGGACCAGAGCCGAGTGGTATATTCCGGCATAGACCCTACTGCAGACTCATTACATGTCGGCCACATTTTGCCCATGATGTGCTTGGTCCACTTCCAACTTCACGGCCACAAAATCATTCCTCTTGTAAGTATTGTTAACAAGCTTTCTGTCATCTACCTCATTTCTCTGCAGATCGGGGGTGCAACCGCTCTAATTGGGGACCCCTCAGGACGCTCCACGGAGAGGCCCCACATGGAAGAAGCTATGGCCCAAAACAACATGCTGAAATTGTCAGCTGCTGTCCAGAAATTTTTTGAACGTGCACGCGACTATGCAGGCAAACGGGTGTCTTCCTTGGACGGGCCATATATTCCGCCGCTTGTCATGAATAATATCGATTGGTTCAAGAACCTAGGTATACTAGAATTTTTGCGAGTCGCGGGCGCAAACGCCAGAGTTAATACTATGGTTGCACGGGAAAGGTAAGTCCAATCAGTTCAACACTTTAAATGCACTGATTGGAGCTTCCCCAGTGTTCAGTCTCGACTGAACTCTCAACAAGGCATATCGTTCGCAGAATTTTCATACCAGCTCCTGCAGGCGTATGACTTCCTCGCTTTGCACGAAAGGACAGGCTGCACTATCCAAGTCGGAGGATCAGACCAATGGGGCAACATCATCGCCGGACTCGAACTGATCAGTCGTACAAACGAACTGCCGAGTGGAGCTGCTGAAAGCCGCGAAAGAGCGTTTGGTATTACCACGCCCCTGCTCACAACCGCGACAGGCGCAAAATTCGGGAAAAGTGCGGGGAATGCGGTCTGGTTGAATGAGAAGATAACCACAGTGTACGATTTCTACCAGGTAAGCAGCGATAAATTTGCACCTGCCCCTTAACACGAAGTTGCCCCCAGTTCTTCATGAAAACTAGCGACGAAGATGTTGGTCGGTATTTAAAGCTGTTCACATTGTTACCCTTGGAAAAGATAGAACAAACTCTCGAGGACCACAGTGTGAGTGATTGGTAAGATGCAACGTACTGTGCTCAGTGATATCCCGCAGAGAAAACCCGAGGAGCGCATCGCCCAAAAACTTCTTGCAGAAGAAGTAACAGAGCTCGTCCACACAGGTAGTTTTCACCTATCGACGGTGTCTCCTTAGCTGAAATCTCCACTAGTGGAAGGCGTCAAGCGTGCCAAGTCAATTACCAGGGTTCTCTTCGATATGGATGTGTCCGCGGTGAACGCTGAGGAAGTCTTGGCAGCTCTTGCGGGGGACCACCGTCTCCTATCTATCCCCACAGAGGAGATGCATGGGACGACGGTACTGAGGCTAACTGTAAACCACGGCGTAACTAAGAATACCAGTACGTTGTCATTAGCCATCGAAGTTATATGGCCGCTCATCCTTCATCTTTCATAGGCGCTGCGAAGTCCTTAGTAGCGATGCGTGGCCTCTACCTGAATGGCCAGACTGTCGATGCACAAAGGAAGGTCCAGCCGGAAGATTTGATTGATGGGCGTCTGGTCATTGTCCGGGCTGGGAAGGACAAGCACGCTGTCTTCACGCTTCGGTCATAGCACTGGTCGCCATGACCCCTATGCTTTCGTGCGTAACCATCGCCACGGACGCAACTCAAGTGGGTCTTAATAGCCTAATCTCCGAGGGACTCCAGTGCGAATACATTAATTGGTCGCACCATTTTGGGTACTGTAAATAGTATCAATCTATCCAGACACGTCCAGAGCGAATATATTATATCATCACGTTACCTTTCTGGGTGTACGCCGTTGTTAGATCCACGTGTCCTCGAGCGAGCAAGGCGCGGCGCGTCCGCACTTCACGTTTGCCAACCGCCGCCATCCGTCAATATTGGTCCCGTTTGGAGGTGACTGCTACCATTCCACTCTCTGAATCTCTCTCATTGTGCACGCCCTACTTTCTTCGTCCCACCTATCTTTAGAGTTTCCATATGACGTCGGCAGGCCGTTCTCTCGTAGGCCTTGTGCTTGTAGCGCTCGTCACGTCCCTTGTTCCTGTCCATGCGTTCTACCTCCCCGGTGCTGCACCCCATGATTATGGAGAGGGAGAAAAAGTTGACCTTTTTGTCAATGCCCTAACTCCAATGCTCTCCGGTACGGACGACGCCAAATTAGTGGGTGTATATGCTGTGACCTGAGGTGACTTTGTCTGACCGTTTCGTGAAACCCTTAGAGGTCTCTAATCAATTGTATGGCCCCATACCCGCCTCCGGGTCGATAATCTGACGTAGTTGTGACAGATGATTATTACCACCCGCAATTCCATTTCTGCGAACCGCGTGGCGGCCCACGCAAACAACCAGAGTCCTTGGGTTCTATTCTTTTCGGAGACCGCATATTCGATTCACCATATGATGTACGTGACCCCACATTTTTGCGTCCTTCTGTGTCTCATGCTTGCTTTAGGTTCAAATGTTACAGGACAATGCTACGTGCAAGTCTCTCTGTATATCTTCTGTCCCTGCCGAAGATGCCAAATTTATCAATGACCGGATACGGGAGGACTACGCGCTCAATTGGCTTGTGGATGGCCTCCCTGCAGCGGAGATGAAGATCGACACGAAATCGAAAGACTTGTTCTTTGATATGGGGTTCAACCTCGGGAGCGACGATGGTCCCAATGTGGAGCACCCCCAACTGAACAACCATTATGACATTGTTCTGAGGTTTGACGCGTTCTGCATGTCGTACGGGCGTTTTCTAATGGATCTACAGATATCACTCGCTCAATTCGCGGCAGAATCGCATAGTCGGGGTCCTTGTGTGGCCCTCCAGGTATTTGCCAGACACTATTTCCAGTTCCCATTCCTCAGCACCGTCTCTTGTAGCCGAGGTGGTTCTCAAGATGGACTCCTGGATTGCGATTCCAAGGTTCCACCTTTGATTTTGAGCGAGACAGGAGACAACCGAGTTCGATATACGTATCGTGTGATGTGGAATGTGAGTCGGTGTTATAGTCATTCATAATCAGTCCTGATTACAAGCTGCACGCAGGAATCCTCTACTCCATGGGTAAGCCTTTTCCTGAGGCCGTCCTGTCAAGCAGCTGGTTAAAATTTCAATAGGCTACTCGATGGGATAACTATCTCCATATCTTCGACCCGCGCATCCATTGGTTCAGCTTGATCAACTCGCTCGTGATCGTTGTTTTCCTCTGCGCGATGGTCTCCATGATTGTCTACCGTAGCGTATCGCGAGATGTATGCCTTCTCATTTTCTGCATCTCAGTCCGTCTTGAATGTCAACGCGGCCCCTTTGTAGATCTCTCGATACAACGCGATCGACCTTAGTGTCTGTACCCTCCCCCCCCTGTATGGACTGGTGCTCATATTATCGTGCAGGAAGACGTCCAGGAGGATTGGGGCTGGAAACTCGTCCATGGCGAAGTGTTCCGGACCCCAAATAATCCCCTAATACTCTCCGCTCTCGTAGGGAACGGCGCCCAGCTATGCGCCATGGTTGGAGTCACTTTGGGTGTGTTAATTCAGCCTCCTCCACATGACCCTAACACCAAGCTGGGATCATCCAGTCTTCGCTTTGTTGGGATTCCTTTCCCCCTCGAACCGAGGCTCTCTCGCCACAGTTATGATGATTTGTTGGACTTTCTTTGGCAGGTTTGTCTACAGATTTGGATCTGTCGGTTCTCCAAGCTCACGGTGGTATGTAGTATCGGGGGTTATGTCTCAAGCAGGGTATACGCATCCCTTGGGGGTACCGAGCGCAGGAAGAATGCATTCTTAACGGCGACGGTCCTCCCTACGTGGGTTTTACACTTCACGGGAGCAGGGCATAGCTCACGCTCTCCTGCAGAATGATCTTCATGATCGTGTTTTTCCTCGACATATTTTTAATCACGGCTCACTCGTCTGGGGCCGTGCCGTTTGGTAAGCACGCTTAGATATTTTATCATATCTGCGTTATATACGCGCCGCCAGGTACCATGCTCCTCATCATACTCCTTTGGTTCGGGATCTCTGCACCCTTATCCGCAGTTGGCGCATACTTCGGGGGTAGGCGCGGGGTGAGACTAGGTTTTGTCTGCACTCGCTTCTCCACTCTTACGCCGTCGCCTGTAGGCAATTTCCCACCCTGTCAGGGTCAATCCAATCCCTCGTCAAATCCCGCCGCCTCCAGGGTACTTACGGCCGTGGGTATGTCGTCAACGTCCGTGATATCCACATTCGCACTGATCAGGAAGAAAGGCTACTGCCTTACTGGGTGGAATTCTGCCGTTTGGCGCTACGTTCGTAGAACTGTATTTTGTTCTTTCGAGCTTGTTCGCTTCTAGGGCATATTACGCCTTTGGCTTTTTGGCGCTGACCGCGGGCGTTGTCGGTTTGACCACCGCAACGGTCACCATCCTTTTCACCTACTTCGTTCTCTGCGCCGAAGAGTACCGGTGCGCATGCATGTCACTGACAATTTTGGCCTTATTACCTACCTACGCACTCCTTTCTAGGTGGCACTGGCGCGCCTTCCTGACCGGCGGTGGAAATGCAATCTGGTTGCTGGCCTATGGACTCTTCTACTGGGCGTCACGCCTCTCCCTCGACTCCTTCTCCAGTGTTGTCCTGTACATGGGATACCTCTTCCTCTTGGTCATTCTTGATTTCCTGGTGACAGGTCAGTCCCTTTGCCGGCGTTGCTGAGCTCAGCCAAGAACTGATCGCACTCATATCGTTTGATGGCATACAGGTACGATCGGGTTCTTGGCCACGTATTGGGCAGTACGGAAGCTGTATGGGTCGATCAGGATTGACTAAAATACCGACACGGATATTCTACACGTTAGCCTAATTCTTATTTTTTTTTCGCTAGAGGATTCCGTTCATTCCTGTAGGGCGGAATACATCCCCATAGCTAACAAAGTAGTGATTGGTATGATTGACCCGGGATAAAAAGTACCTGTGCTGTAGCTCTAAATCGCCTGCTATCACCGATCCACTTGCGCACGAAGCCTATGGAAGGGGTAAAGCCAACAGCGTTGATGCACGCATCATGTACAGACAAGTGGCGTTTGCTCACGCCTCGTAAATACAACCGATCATTTCGGGAGCTTGTTTTGACTGCCGCCTTGACGAAGGAGGCTTCTTACCTGTGTGTCCCCATTCGAAGTCGATTGTCACAAGGTCAATATGATGAGTGACACTTCTATTTTACTGTCTTCGGGCCGCGGGAGATTAATTAGCACGACAAATAGTTCTTGCAGGGTACGACGAGTGCCTTGGCCCTGATGTCGCCAATACACCGCCCAGAATCACCCCCGTGGCGAACGAGGGAGACACCGCCTTTTTTCCAGGCGTTGACGAGCGTAAGAACGTGGTCCACATCCCAGTTATCGAGGAAGCCGGCTTCCCACTCCTCCCGCAAGAAAGCTATTCAAGTCAGTAGATACGAAAGGCGCGACTGTTCCAGTAAAGTAAAGAGCGTGTTCTACGCTAGTCATTCACTTCCTGACCGTGGAGATGCTTGTGCTTGTGACATCACTGAAACGGCCGTCAAGCCCCACATTCGTGATGAGAGTTATGCCACCTAACTTACGGTCTAACCATATACGCAGGCACTGAAATCCCCCCGAGCGCACGGGTTCCGTGCTGAGGAGCGGCCACCGTGTAATGGTTATCATTAAATCCTTGGAAGCCAGTAGGGCAGACCTCGGTCCTTCGATGAAGCTGGATACCTTGGTGAGAAAAGCGTATTCGTACCAATGGTTATGGGGGCTGACGCATGCCAATTCGCAGAAGACGACAGTGCTACGGAATAATAGGCTCTTCGCTCTTCTATGGTGGAGGGGAATTGGTCGAGCGGTCGACCATATCTGGGTACATGACGGGCTATTGGTACGCTCGTACGACCATGTACATCAAAGCCATTGCCTCCAGTCGTGACGCGTACCTGTTGGCCCCCCGTGGAGAAGCCTTAGCCTATAATACTGAAAAACTTCGAGATTTCTGTAGGAACGGTGGGTTGAACATGGCTAGTAAGATGTAAGTCAAATACTCTGTTCTGTGTCATTATCTATTATCTTGGAGCGATACGTCAGGGAGGTATGGGCCATTGTAAAGTGGATGCTACGAGAATTGTCCCTCCGAGCCGAGGAAGCAGGGATCAACCAAGCATAGCGCATTTCACGAAGAGCCTGAAGAGGATCGTAAATGAGGTGTCAAGAATATCAAGCCCGAGACAGTTAGGTGTAGACTAGTGTAGCTCTTCATTGGAGAAGAAAGCCAAAGTCGCATATGATCCTCGACCTTAGCTTATTGCCGAGGCGATCACCGCATTCGACCACAACAATAGTTCGCGACTGACAGCAAGAGAGGCAACCGTTGAATCCAAGATCATGATAGGCATCGTCCTAGTTGGTACGATGCCCACCTTCTGCAAGGACCCCGTCACCACCAACGTCGTGCGCGATATACGACGTGGCACGTACCCGTCAGAACTCACCATTGTTCCCGTCCACGTCCAGATCTCCCCAACCTTCATTACTGGTATGCCGAGGGCATGAAGCCCCTTGACAATAGGCAGGCGGTGGTTCGTTGTTATGAGTCATTCAACGCATCGTAGGCATATAGGCTATGCACTTCGTATCAAGTACTCTGGTACGAAATTGGTCAACGACTCTGTATAAGTACGCAAAAAAAACGCCTACCAGTCGACATCGTCCTTTTCTTCAGACACTCTAAAATAGACCCTAAATATCTACCCCCTCCACGCCGAGTATCTACCACAATGTCCAAAACAAATTTAAAAACCTAAGAGAGCCGGCCACTGATTTAAACTTGAGATGTTTTTTTTTTCGTGCCAGGGCGGCGGCAGTCGCACCTCCGTCTTCCGCGTGTCCTCCCATCTATCCTCCGAACCGCGCTGGAGTGCACTGGACCCCTACACTAGACCCGGAACGGTTACCAGTGCTGGGAACGGGCGTGGCGTGCGTGCTGCGGCTTCTGAACGTAAAGAGCAAGCCGCGCGGGCACGTGCCTCGCTGAGAGCTGAAATCCAGCAGCTCAATGATGCTGCGCCGAATCTTCGCGCCTGCAGCGTGGTGGTGGCGTTTCCCCGCGCTAGCAATTGGGGAGGGGAGGTCAAGTAAGTGAACACTCACTAACCGTGGCGCGCGACGTCCAGTGCGGACGTAGCCGTCACGGCCATCGTCATCATTGCCGTCATTGCTGTCGTTGTTGGCGCCATTCTAGTTGTCATTGTCGCTATGGTCATTGACGGAGGTGTGGTGGTGCCATTGGGGAAGATGGGGGCAAGACCGGTAATGGAGCTCAAGGAGCGCCGCACGCTGTCGTGCTCTCCGGGCGTGGACAAAAGTGCGGCAATGCAGAGTTGATGCCAATAGTGAGCCAGTGGGGGTTTGCAACGTGTGCGCTTACGTCAGTGGCAACGATGCAGAGCCAGACATCGAGAGCAGTGGGGAAAAGAGGTCGTGGCAGTCGTGTGCGGTGACAAAAATCAAACGACCTCTTCCGCTTGCAATGCTGAGCGGTCCAAGAAATCACACATCCCCCTCACGAACCCCGTCCTCATCTTGAATCTCATCGGCGTCGACTTCGCCATCAGTCTGGCTGAGTACTGTTGTGTGAGTAGGCTTTCCATAGAGGAACAGAGCCAATTGGAGAAGAGTATGTTGCGGGGGTGGATTCCAGGTCGAGAAATGGCGACGTTATGACCGCGTCTGGTTCGTGTGGTCAGGGTCAAAGATTGGGGGGTACCCGTAGCGTTGACTGCGTAACCTGAAGAACCCACGTAGATACGGGAGCGGTGCACTAGTTTCTGAGGACTTAGAGAAATACTTATTGTTGTTAATTGGCAGCTACTAGGTCGGTCGCAGAGGTCTGGAGCTCGTGACGCCTGTCGACACTCAGGTGAGCAACGGAAGTCTGTGTCACAGGGCTCTCGAGGTCTGAGCGAGACAGGCCGAGGCTCTGGTATCGGCCCAACGCCAAGTCGGCAGAGCATACCATAAATGGACCGTGGAAAAGAACTGTTACAGTTCTGAGCCACAGGATTCTTCCCTTCCTTCTAGCCACTCACAATTCACACTGGTGCTAACCATCGTCAAGGCCATCTGCAATAAGAATGGGCTGTACGTAGTTTCAAATACGTCGTCCGTCGTCGATGGAGTTAATAATCCCTTCGTCGTAGCCAATAAACCTCGCGGATTACACGCAGCACGCAAGCTCAGAAATACCCGTCGGGACAACCGCTGGGTGCGTTATCAATCGCCCCACATTGCGCGCAAACAGATACATTGACCTTGTATATGCGTTCGGGGCCCATTTCTGTGACATATCTAGGCGGATAAATCTTACAAAAAACGCGCACTCGGTAACTTCTACAAGACATCGCCCACGGGAGGCTCTTCACACGCAAAGGGCATCGTCCTCGAGAAGGTTGGCGTCGAGGCGAAGCAGCCCAATTCTGCCATCCGCAAATGTGTGCGTGTGCAGCTCATCAAAAACGGAAAGAAGGTCACCGCTTTCGTTCCCGTACGTCGCTCTCCCGCCTGTCACGTTATATTGGCGTGCTCAGATAACGGTCGTCGCTCGTCAGAATGATGGTTGCCTCAACTTTGTTGACGAGAACGATGAGGTCCTCATCTCTGGTTTCGGTCGCCGTGGTAAGGCGAAGGGTGATATTCCCGGTGTTCGATTCAAGGTGGTGAAGGTCTCTGGTGTGGGTCTACTTGCCCTCTGGAAAGAGAAGAAGGTCCGGTTACGCCCGATACTTTCGAGTTTGTCTACTAAACCCTTTCTTTGGTCCGGCGTAGGAGAAGCCCCGGTCATAAATCAAAATGTAATTTCTTTGTTCCGCGGACTCCCTTTATCTGCTGTGGTCTATCCTCATGTGATCATGCCTGTATTGCACACACATGCGATGTCAAATGAAACTTAAGCCCACACCGAGCGTGATTCTGTTTGGAGCAGAAATAGCATTGAACGAGGACGACAAAGGGATGCATGCAAGGTTGAGATGGGAGGGAGGGACTGAGATATGCTTATGAATATGAACTACAGAAAAAACCTGCGATATATCGAATACGATGACAGATAGCGATGATGTCGGATCTGCCAGTGAGTTTTGGGGACGTATCAGATCGTGATGCCTTGGCCGCGGAGATAGTGCTTGAGATCGTCGATGAGCTCCAGCTGCTCTTCGATCGTGAGCCCACTGACAATCGTTTGCAGCACCGAGCCGACAGTGACATGATTTTCGCGGATAAAGCTGCTGTAGTAAACGTAGACAAACACACCCATCAAAAATCTGCCAGCAAAGGCAGTTTCGTTATCAGAATACGGTCATCAACCCACGAGGATTTGAGATCTACTTACTGGCAATCCATCCGATCGGTCATGCCGCCATGTCCTGGGATGCTGTCACCGAAGTCTTTGATGTCGAAAGCACGCTTGAAACCAGAAGCAAAGAAGCCACCAAACGGAGCGACCAACGAAGCAAAGCACGCCATACACAAGAGATGGAATTGATACGGCGTATACGAGATCGTGTGGATCTCGCCCGGGAGCTGGTCACGCACGTTTTAAGGGAAACCTCCTCATGACGAAAAGGGAGAGGGGGGGGCTTACAATGGTTGAGAGGAACTTGGCGACGGGTGGCCAAATGACCCACTCGCGCCAGACGAAGACCGGGTTTGGCGTACATTTCATGTCGCTCCATGCATTGACACCAAGGTCATGCACGGGGCAGATCATGTAGTTGAATCGGCTGAAGAAAGTGCCCCACACGATGGCGAAGACGACTGTACACAAAAACGCGCCCACGAAACCCTCGACCGTTTTCTTCGGAGAGAGCTTGATAAGAGGTGTGCGGCCCATGGTAATCCCACAGATGTACGCGAAAACGTCGTTACAGATGACGAGGGATGCGGGGACAAAGAACCAGATCAGGCCTTCGAGAATATTATTCATGATGAAGTGACTGAAATCCCGCCTCAGAGAGCTACTCGACAATCCCGCTCGTAGATGCGTACCTGGAGACGACGATGAGCAGGAGTGTCATGTGCACCCAGCAGAATAGGCCGAATTGTTGCTTGAGGTAGCCCTTTTTCAGCGACATGACAAACCCTACGAAGCCGATCGTATAAAGGGTGAAACTGATGATCCTGTGGTTCGCAGCGAACGGAAGGAAGTTGGAATCTGCAAAGACAACATGCTGTAATTGAAAGCTATTAGAGGACTAGGCAAGCGACAGCGAAACGTGGTAGACACCTTGAAGTAATAGATGATACTCTCGCCATACAAGAAGTAGTTTGCTGTGGCAAAGAAATACCAATTCAGGGTCTTGCTCCAAGGATCTTTACGTCTGTCTTTCACGGGTTTCGAGTCCATAAGCGTAAACAACCGAGTTACCTCACGGTACACAATGGTCTGGCAAATAAAGACAAGAATAATCATGCAGATGTGGCCCATAAGCAGACATCCTAGCCATGATATATTAGCCAGTCAGTCACACCGTTATTTGTCGAACTGACCCATGAACCCGCCGATCATGATGAAAGTCCACAAAGTGCGGACCAAAACATTGTGGCCTTTCTTAGCAGCCTTATCAGCCTCCAGATTTGCTATGGGCTTTGAACTAGGAGTAGGCCCCTTATCAGTGCCTGGCGGTCTTGAGTTGGACGCAGAAGGTTGAGGCACCGGTTTGGATGGAGAGCTCGAAGGTTGGGCAGATGGAAGCGACTCATCCTTCGTTGTGGGCCGCCCGAGTTGGGGAATGGATGGCTTTTCACTGGGGCGCGGCTGGCCTCCCTTGGGCTCGACATGATGCCCATTTAGCGCTGATCGAGGCATTTCGTTTGGTGCAGAGATGGTATTCGTCAAAGGGGGTGAAGGCTTTGGGGATTCGGTAGGCCCTACCGGGTGTTGATCTGAAGCGGGGACTAGCCTAGCCTCAGGTGCTGAAGGGCTAGCAAGAGGCAGAGTTGGCGTCGGGGGTGACTGCCCAGGCATGGACGTGTCACCTCCTGAAGGTGGGGTCGCACGACTCTGCTGTTTCTTTTCTTGACGGGCAGCCTTCGCTGCTTTTCTAAGGGCAGTCTTAGAAGGCTTGGAAGGTGCATCCCTGAGCGTGTGGTGAGCTCTCGGAAAAAGGACGGCTAAGATAGTAGCTCTACACACACGACCGAAGGAACCACGGCTTCTGACTCGGAGACATGTTCTTCTTCCGACTCTTCTCCGGATTCAACAGAGAGAATATCGAAAGCAGTTCGGGAGGCGACAGAAGCTTTGTTTTGCAGCACCTGAGGTTTGCTCATGTTTTTCGTCGTGGTTGGACTAAGGACTAACGACCTGTAGAACTTGAAGCGAGCGAGGAAAGTGGGCTTGGAGCGAATTACACAATCACGTGCGCTCGAGTCAACCCTCGAATGATTATGTAAGAATCGTCGGCGCGTAGGCCGGTCCGGTGGGCCACAGGTATCATGTGTGCCGAACCGAACAATTTGGGGCCGGCCGGTCTGCTACGAATGATTTGCCCCCTTCGCTACCAATAGACGCCGAAATGTCAGAGCGTAACCAGTGTAACGTGTTGGTTCGGAGGGTCCATGCGCCTCCACTCCGAGGGTGTTGTGGCAAGGGACTGCCTCTCGTACGTTCTTTCCCCTGTTGGCGAGATGGTTTCGCAAATTTTTGCAGGCGCGTTCATTTGTACATATCTGGGCATACGCACTGTCTGTGTCCGACGACTCGGCGATAAAGATGCCTGTGCGGCTGAACGGATAAGCCGCGTGACCTCGACTGAATCTTCCGAACACGCAAGGCAGGCACGTCAGCGGCGTCTTAGATACCAACGTCCAACGTGAGAGCTCCGAGCCGCTTTCTCGGACTCCCGAACCGGGAAAAGGGCCCGTGTAAGGGACCATTGCGCGGTCTTGGTTTGGGCCTTGGGAAAGAAATATGATCGCCAATGATTTCCTCTTGTGCAACTGCCCTGGCTTCATGATATATCCCTCTCCCTCTCCTAGTCACATCTAGTCACCTTCTCTTGTTTCCTTCTCTCGTTCCTTCCCCTCCCCAATCCCCGTATCTCTTCTCCCCATGCCCGGTGTAGTGGAAAATGAGCAGGCTCGTCGTATCAGCAAGGCCATTGACGACGAGATCAAAGTACGTTTAATCCGTTTTGGGATGCTCGCCAGATATTAACCTGTCTCCCAGCGTGAAAGGGAAGAGATCAAGAAAAAGCAGAAACAGAGAAAGGATGTGAAGGGTCTGTTTCCCTCCCTCTCTTACAGTCAAATATCCTCACCCAACACTCGTTTCCAGTCATGCTCCTAGGACAGGCAGAGTCCGGGAAGTCCACGTTGCAGAAGCAATTCCAATTATACCATGCCTCTCAGACCTTAGACCGCGAGCGTCCGTCGTGGCGTCCAATCGTTTACTTCAATACAATCAAGGCTGTCCGTACCATCTTGGATGAACTCGACTGGGACTTTACTACCCATGCCAATCAGGAGGATGAGGCCTATATAGATTCGAATTGGCCAACTCAAATCTCCCGCATCCGTCACAAACTCCTGCCATTAGTATCCATCGAAGACAGCCTAGCATCTGAGCTTAGTGGTGGGGTTACAGTCGCGGGTGGACGCTCCGGCGTGTTTGTTCGCGCTGGCTGGCAGTCTGTCGTGACCTCAACGCGATCTTGGCCAGTTGCGAGCCTGTATGGCGGGTCTTCGTCTACCCCAGATGTTGTAGCCAACATGGCCGCGCGCCTACTCTCGGAATTGCAATACGACGTGGATGAGTTGTGGCAGCACCTTGCAGTGAAGACCCTCCTTCGGATGCGGCGGTTACGTTTGGAAGAGTCGGCAGCATTGTGTGTGCACATTCGTCTGTCCAGCGCGCGACTTAGCTCATATCGATGCCTAGTTTTCTAGACGAAATTCACCGGATAGCTGAACCGGATTATCTGCCCACGACAGGTAGTGTCGTAGATCTCACTCACTCCCCTCCATTGTTTATGATTCCGATGCCAGATGATATATTGCATGTGCGTTTGCAGACACTGGGTGTCACAGAACACACCTTCGACATTAACTTTGGTGGGAGCCATTATTCCTGGATATTGTACGATGTCGGCGGGGCTGTGAGTTTCCGGCATTCCTAATTTGTTCCACCATCACTGACGTGTCCCGTGGCCCTCTGATAGAGAGGCCAGGTGAGCAGTCGGACCCGGGCGCTAACTGGACCCTATAACTGTCTAACGCTTTATTCATGCAGCGGCACGCTTGGGTGCCTTACTTTGATGATGGTAAGCATTGCCTACTTTCACACTCTGCAACTGTCATGCTTCTTTTTCCCAACCCGCATCTTCCCTGTCTCAATTGTGAGAAGCATAAGGACCGAGGAGTGGAGCTGATTCGAACTCCTATCGTGTTCCAATCTAGTGTTCGTGTGTCTAGTGCTTGAGGAACTAACGCCCACTTTCTTGCAGCAACTGCAATTATATTCTTAGCTCCCATTTCCGCCTTCGATCAGGTGAGCACAGTACTCGCTAGGCTTTTATGCGCAGAATCTCCGAGCATTTGGCAGTGCTAACGCCTTTGCCTCCGAATAGTACCTGGATGAGGACCCGCGCACAAATCGCATCGACGACTCCCTTCAGCTTTTCACTTCCACCTGCTCGAATAAATTGTTGAAGAATACGAGCATGGTTCTAATGCTGAACAAGGTCGGTGATTCTCGAGTACAAGTAACATCGGGGTGACTTAGCTGGGGCAATTAGACCGATCTTCTGAAAAAAAAACTTCAAGCCGGCGTGATGGTCAAAAAATAGTACGTCATGACCACAGTTTCGTGTGTGTGTGTTTGATTACTTATACTACGTCTCCATAGCATAACTTCATACGGCGAGCGCGAAAACAGGTTTGAGGACGTAGCAGAGTATTTCCGCGCACACTTTGCGCAAGTACACAAGCGCAAGGGTGTACAAAAGCAAGATCTATACATCGTACGTTTTAACCTCCGTGTTCTGTTTTTCATAGTAATTCTCCCCCCAGCATTTCACGTCCATGCTTGTAAGTTCCTGAGCCGAACCTAGGCAGACTTGGTGACATTTTTACTGCCAGGATATCCGAGCTACTCAGAAAATCATTGTCGATAGTAGGTCTCCGTTCCTCGGTCGATAGTTACTCCGACTGAATCCCCGACTCTGCAGTTAACGAAGCTATCATCAAGTCATATCTGGGTCAGTCAATGCTAACTTAGTCTCACGAACGAACGGTCAGGTTACCACATCCACTCCCATACATGAGCAAGAGACCATTTTTACTTTCACTAATCACCGCTATGGTTATTTACTTGAAGGATTAGGCTGGTGTCAGAGTAGAGTTGGCGTCATCCCATTTGTTGCTTTCGGCTTTTACGCATCTTTTGTAAATCACAAAACAAAACTGTGTCCTTTATACCGTGGGAATCCAATCCAATTGAATTTGTGATGATAACACCGATTTTTTCATTTTCATCGACTTCACACAACGATCATGTCGACGAGCGGTCTGAAAGCTATCGCACCGGTGCCCACTGCGGCAGACTTCTTGGACATCGTGCTGTCCAAGACACAGCGCAAGACACCCACTGTGTGTCGCCAACGTCTGCGTTGATGATCATTATCTTTAACCCTCACCGATAGGTCATCCACAAAAACTTCAAGATTAGTCGCATCCGCAACTTCTATATGCGCAAAGTCAAATTCACGCAAGACTCTTTCGACGAAAAACTCAGTGCAATCCTCTCTGAATTCCCGATGCTCGATGTACGTCGTCGCGTTGCTTTGTATGCCCGAACCCTCAGCTTACCCCACGAATGCGTACAGGACTTGCATCCGTTTCTGTCCTCTCTAATGAACGTATTGTATGACAAGAATCACTACAAGCTCGCCCTCGGCCAATTACGGACCGCACGACATCTCATTGACCAGGTAGCAAAAGACTATGTCCGGCTGCTCAAGTTCGGAGACAGCTTATACCGGTGCAAACAACTCAAAAGGGCAGCGCTTGGCCGGTGCGCTCTACACCTTTTACCTCCGTTCTATAGGGCCTGTCATTGAAGTGCGACCTGTCCGTAGAATGGCGACAGTTATGCGCCGCCAAAAAGACCCCTTAGCGTACCTTGAGCAAGTCCGGCAGCACATATCGCGTCTGCCCGCCATCGATCCGAACACCCGCACGCTCCTCATCTGCGGCTATCCGAACGTCGGGAAATCGTCATTCATTAACAAGGTCACGCGCGCGGACGTCGACGTCCAGCCGTACGCATTCACCACCAAATCCCTTTTCGTGGGACACTTAGACTACAAGTACCTTCGATGGCAGGTCATCGACACGCCCGGCATTCTTGACCATCCACTAGAGGAGATGAACACGATCGAGATGCAGAGCATCACGGCATTGGCGCATTTGAAGAGCTGCGTGCTGTATTTTATGGACCTCAGTGAGCAATGCGGGTACACTATAGAGGCCCAGGTACACTTTGGTTCCTTCGCTTTCATGGACTACTTGATGACCTAGGCTTCTAGTGTAAACTGTTCCACTCCATCAAGCCCTTATTTTCGGGAAAGCCCACTGTGCTTGTTATTAACAAGATCGACGTTACTCGGCTTGAAGACTTATCTCCAGACACCCGTGCACTTGTGCAAGAAATCATTGATACCGATGGTGTGCTATGTGTGCAGGTGTCGTGTCACTCTGAGGAAGGCGTGATGGATCTTAAAAATAAGGCTTGTGATGCCCTCCTTGCTCAGCGTGTCGACGCAAAATTCAAGGGCAGCAAAATCAACACTATCATCAACCGCATTCATGTCGCTCAACCCAAGCCACGTGACGACGTTGTCCGTGAACCGTTCATCCCTGAAGCGATCAAGCTACGCAAGAAGTACGACAAAAATGACCCCGACCGGCGGAGGCTTGAGAGGGATATCGAGCTGGAAGAGGGTGGTGCGGGGGTATACAACATCAATCTCAAAAGTGCGTAGAATGTCCTTGGGTGTTCTCCCGGTTTGACCGATCTGCGGGGCAGAGGATTACATCCTCGCAAACGACGAATGGAAGAACGACATCGTTCCAGAGATTATGGACGGCAAGAACATCGCGGATTTCATTGACCCCGATATCGCAGAGAAGCTCGAAGCCCTCGAGCGCGAAGAAGAGATGCTCGAGGCTGAGGGGTTCTATGACGATCACGGGGACATGGTGAGTCTACCACCCAACGAGTTTTGCCACGTATTTCGCATTGGTACCCCCGCTAACCAATCCGAAATCTAAAAAAATGCGTCGACAGTTTGATTCGGACGACGAGCGTGAAGCAGCGGCGGCTAAGGTCGCGCTCGGGCACCGGCTGGAGTCACAAAGCAAAAAGAAGATGAAGAACAAGGCGCGCCTCCCGCGCACCGCGGGCCTTCGTACGATCACAGAACTGACCACCGACCTGACCAAAGCCGGTCTCGATCCCAGCCGCGTACAAGAACGCGCGATCATGATCGCAAAAGTGCGCGGTGCGGCGGCGCCGAAGCGCAAGCGTGACGAGGATGAGGATGGCATGGACGTCGACGTCGACGGCGACGGCGATGAGGACGAAGCAGCATCAGAGGCGGACAGTGGTGGTGGTGGGAAAGCGGACACGATGGAGATTGACGGCGAAGAAGACGACGACACGCCGCGCAAGCGTGGCAAGGCCAACTCCGGCGCGGTCATCGCGAGAAAGCGTGCACCCCGCTCAAACCGGCAGCTGGCGGGTATGCGAGACGAAGCGGTACGTTTCGAGGGGGTTCCATTTCGTCATCCCTTGCAAGATGCTGACTCTTTTTTTTTTTTTTCATTCGTGTTATAGCAAGCCTCCAAGGCCATACGGCTGCGAAATATTAGCCAGCGTCGGCGCAACATGCTCGCAAAGGCGGGCGAGAGCGACCGGGCTATCAGAGTCAAAATGGTGTGTTTTTTTTCCCCACTCTTCTTGGTCACGCCATTGCTTGAGTTTGCGCTCCCCCCCTCCCTCTCCCTTTCCCTTAGGTGCTAAACGTTCTTTTTTTTAAAAAAATTCTAGCCGAAGCACCTCTTTTCTGGAAAGCGGAAGTCAGGCAAAACCAACCGGCGATAACCACAGTTCTGGACCCTCAGCGGTATCTGTTCAATGTACCTTGCGGCACTACTTCATGTACTTTCTCTACACTGTTTTTTTGTTATCTCATGACACACGCGTGGCACACTGTACTTATTCTATCACACGCTCTTTGCATTGGTTTAGTCTAAGAGGTATGTACATCGTGGAAGGCTACAACTACGACATAAATGCGTGCGGATCGTGCGCAACAACTCTGTAGCTACTGCTGGTCATATATCACACGTCCATCACCTCCACTACCGGCCATATTTACGGGAAAAAAAATACAGAATCGAAAGCGAATTGACAAGAATCGAGCGAAAGCATGGAAAGGAATAAGTACGTCTTAAAGGAAGAAAAAAAACTCACACCGAAGGTCATCGTCGTCGTTTCATATATCAAGAACGAGAAGAAAAAAAAAAAGAAATAAGCTGCGATCGTCTGCGAGTCAGTCGCTTGAGGGAACTGGGTCGCCCTGCAACAGTGTTCCCTGTAAATTAGACAAAGAAAAAGAAAAAGAAAAAATAATAATGTCAGGAGTTGTGGTTATATGGTATGTGCCGATGAGCAAATTAGGAGGTAGCGCTGTAAATGACCAAGGGTTGGGAAGAGGGGTTGACGAGGGAGAAGAGGATATCCGGGGTTGTGGAAGAGCGTCGTGATAAGATAATGTCGGCCTCGGATGGCCCGGATGAAATGAGTCTACCAGCAGCACATGCAAGGGGGGTTCGAAAAAACTGCGGCGCCGGCAACGACAAAACAAAATGATATAGATCGCCGGCGGAAGGGACGAAAAAGCCGGGGTAGGGTGTGCCTCTATTCCCAGTCGATGAAGACGCCGCCCGGTCCTGACGGGGCGAGGCCAATGGCACGCTCTGCCTCGCGACGGAGCCACTTGACCGCACGCTTGTCGTCCTTGAGGTGGTTCTCGAGCGCGTTGAGGCACGCGCGGTTGTGCTCGCGCAACCAGTCCTTCTCCTCCTTGCTGAGCATGTGTTCGAGCACCATGCGGGTCTGGATCGGCACGCACGTCAGCCGCTCGAAGCCGAGCCAGCTCTGTTCGCGGTCGGTGTGCTTCGTGCGCACGTCACGCACGACGAGGACGGACTCTATGCGCATACCGAATTCGTTGGCCTTGTCTATTTTTCGAAAAAATCAGGAAATCAAGAACTCGGGGTTAAAAGGGCGGGTGGGACTAACAATAGCCGGGTTCGTTGGTAAGAACGTGGCCACGGGTCAGAGGCACATTGCTCGAGAACCCGTGTAAACCTTCGTGAACGTTGAGGAACGACCCAACGCCATGGCCCGTCCCATGCTGTTGTCGATCGGATCGCATAATGAGAATCTCGACCAAGTAAAGTTAAACACATTGATCAACTCACGAGATAGTTTAAGCCGTCTTGCCACAAGTTCTTCCGCGCGAGAACATCGAGCTGCACGCCCGTTGTACCCTTCGGGAAAATAGCAGTGTCGATGGCGATCTGCACGCACGAATATGGTTATTCGTACCCCGCCCTGAAAAGGAAAGGAATCCACGTACGTGACCCTGTAATACTCGTGTATACGCCTCGCTCTGTTCCAAGGTTGGGCGACCAAAGTGCATAGTCCGCGTGGTATCGCATGTACCGTCACGATACTGGCCACCAGAGTCATTGAGGTATGGTGTTTCCTTGTCTATCAAAAGGCTATCGCTCTTGAGAGGAGAATAATGTGGGAGGGCGGCATTGGGCCCCGCCGCCGAAATGTTCTCATAGGCAAGTCCCATATAGTTCTTTGTCTTGCTTCTGAACTCCGTGAGACGCCACGCGGCCTCCCACTCGGATATCTGGAAACCCTTGGACATCTTCTCTTCGAGCCAGGCGAGGAACTGCACGTAGCAAGCGCCGTCGCGTAGATAGGCACGTTTGAGTCCCTGGATCTCGACTTCGTTTTTGACGCTCCTCATCTCTTCAATAATAGAGGTAGAGACGGTATATCGGTAGTGCGTCAACATGAGAGAAATAGCATATGACGTCTGCGGTGAGATGATCACCTGTTGGGGTCACGGTCGGTGCGAATCAGTTTATAAATAAGAGAATTTTGGGAGGGGGAGCACGAACCTTGCCTTCACCCCATTCACGGGTACGCAAAAAGGACCATATGTCATTGTAACCCCTGACCTCAACCTTGAGATTCTGGAGGTACTCGCGCACCGGCTGCTCGATTTTCTCCTGCTCGATGAACAAGATAGCACGATCGAGGCCGATGTACAAGTATGAGACAAACACAGGGTTGAATGGGACGTCGTCGCCACGAAGATTTAGTACATAAGCTATGGGGCGAGTCACATGAACACCCCAGGAACCATGAGGGGGCGAGCGAACGCACCGATAGAAGCCAGGCCGGTCACCAGGGTGCCATCGTGCTGTTGGGACGGTGATGGTGGACCCTTGGAGGGTGAATTACCATAACTAGTTATAGGGTGGTTCTTGATCCAATCGCGAACTTGAATTATCTTTTTCGAGGCATCCTTGCCTAAATGAGTAGATTGGCTGTGTGTTGCATGGAAAAGGGGTCAGATTGGAAGCTCACCAGTGTACTCGATAGGCTGAACATATATCTTGTTCTTTGAGCGCGTAGGCTTGCCCTCCCAGATGAGGTCGATGAGGTTCTGTGATGGGTACACAAGCTTGGATTTCTTGGCTTGAAGTAGAGGGTAGAGTTGTAAAGCTATTTCGTTGGAGATCATGCGCGCATCAATTCCAACCCTCGACTCGTTGACTCGGTCCTTCCAACGCGCAAATGAAGTTAGTTAATGGCCCAGCGCCAGTATGCTGAAGGGAAACACTAACAGTAATCCAATCTACCCAATTCCGAGGACCGACAGGCGTGCCAGCACGGATCAGCACCCAGTTCTCGTCAAGCTCCTTGTCAGCCTGAAGCCAATAGCGTGAGTCGGTAACAAGGTACGCGGCGGTCTTGGATATGATGGCTTGGCCAGCCGAGCCTGTGAAGCTGTGTTCAGAATAGTAAGTATTGCGCAGCATGAGGTAAAGTTGAAACCGCGGAATCACGTACTTAGTTATCCACTCCCTCCGCTTATCGGCCTCGGCGGTGTACTCGGATTGGTGGGCGTCTTCGGATGGCACAACGCTGATAAGCGAACGTAAATTCAGTATCGAAAACCGGGGGGGGGATGGAGGGGGGAGTTATGGAAACGCACTAGTAATCAAGATTATCCTTGGCCATGAGCTTACGCAGCTCAGTTAGCCGAGGATATGTGTCGGCATATTCACGAATAGGGTCCTCATAACCCTCTTTGCGGTCGATGGCTGAACTGGTCAGGGTATTGACGGAACCACTGCCTGTGAGAGAGGGCCGTTGGGAGTTGTTGGATCGTTTGCTCCCGCTTGAGAGATTGCTGAATTTGGACCCTTTGCTGGCCTTACTTTCCCCGCTATCCTTGCTTCCCTTGCTATCCTTACTTTGCTTTGAATCCTGAGAGCTCTTCGAGCGCTGGGACATGTGGCGAGTCGGACCCTGGGCAGCGTCCTGTTGGAAAGTGGGGAGGGCATCTCGGGGGTACACGGGAAGGATAGTGGTTGCGGACGATGAACGGTCTACCTCGGTGAATAGATCCTCCTTGTCCTTATCCTTGCGACCGAGACCGAGTGTCCAGCCATATCCGAGCCTGTTCCGGAGGGTGTTGCCCCGAGTGAGCTTAGAGTGCGAGCGATCGAGCTTGGGTGCCATTCTGGGAAGGTTGCTATATGATTCCGTGTCCTCCGAGAAGGTGAGCTTCTCAGCCCGGGAAGTTATTTCCGTTCTTGACTGAGCATCGGTGATGGTGGCGGTAGGGGAATATGACCCCGAGCGAGCGAGAGGGGAGCCAGGGTTCGACTGACGTCGAGAACCCGGAAGAGAGGAGCGCGATCCACCAGAACGGTGGGACGATGGCCGGGAGGAGGCAGATTTCTCATCATAGTATTTGTCGAGCTGCTTTTTCCGACCCTTGCGGGTAAACGAGGGCAGGCAAAGTGGTGGCGGAGGGGGCGGTGGTGGAGGGGGCGGAGGAGGGGGCGGAGACATGATACGGAGGAAAGGGGATGGTCAGTGGGCAAGTAGAAACGAGTAAGCTGTAGAGTACGGGGGTATGTAAAAATACACGAGGAGGGTACGGATGATGAGCTGAGCTGAGCGTAAACTCTCTCTTCCGAAGTTTTTTTTTTTGCCGCGTGTGTGATGACTATATAAGGTCGCCCAGTGCCAAAGCCCTACAAACGCCGACGGAGCTAGATTTGACCATGAAGCAGACACGGAAACACGAGGCCACAGCGGGACGCGCAATTGTGCCGCATGCACTGGCCAGTTGGGCACTTAACTCACCATCACGGGTTGTGTGACTCGCATATACTTACACCCACACCACCCACCTTTTCACACAATCATATTCTCTTGCAATCGTCCACGCTTGCTTGCTTTGGCTTGTGCCCTACTATCCCAGTCCTTCGTATTCGCCTGGCACGACTATCTCGGCTTCTCACCCTACATACCGACGACCCATCGATCTAAGTAAGCTACAGACGCTCGCAACACTCCCATGACTTGACTGGCAATACACGTGTCGCTGTTCGAATCACTGTTCCATGTCTACATTTGCTCTTCTGTGCTTGCGCGGCAGGTCCATTTACAAATCTTCGCCGTTCCACCCCCATTTGTCGCAGCCTTGCGCCGTGCATGCTCATACCACGAAGCGCCCTCCAGCTTGTCCCCTCCACATCTGCACCCGGTGTGCTAATCATCCCCCTCATCACCCTGACCGCCGGTGTCCCTTGCCCAAAACCTCTGATCTGGATAGATTGGCTGTGCACTGCCAAGTGACTTATGTGCGCTGTATGGTGGCTTCGTCCCTCACCACACCATCTGTTTGTCCACCCACTTTGATCGCCGAGTTGAAGGCGTCTGGCAATCTTCCCACTACGTACTGTTTCAGCTTCAGTATCCGAACAAGCCGGTGCCCGCACCTTTTTAGTAGTCCTCTTTCCACGGACATACATTCCTACTTCTCTGCTTTTTTACTTGGTCCTGTCTAGGTGTAACGTTTTCAGTGCTTGCTTAGAACTACTGTTGTTACCGCACCGGTCAGAAGGGCGGTCAATGGAGCGCAGTCAGGTGCATGAGGTAAAAAAAAAAAATCTGATGTCCGAAAACCTGGCTTTCCTCTACAATATACAGGGCCCCGAATAATTTACACAAGGAGAAAACAAATGGTCACCAAGAACAAAATACGCACAAGAATACTGTAAGACCGTCCAACGCGTCAGATCGCAGAGAAATAAAGATAGCAGGGTAAAGAGAAGCGGATTGGGGAGGGAGTGGTTAGTAATTGGGTAGTGTGATTGTAGGTATCCTATGCAGACTTTAATCCAGGTTGCCCAAGTGCCAGTTGTTCGATAGCCAAGGTTTCATCGCACTGTCATACCTTTACACTCGTAAATTGTCCAATGAGATGATCTCATAACGCAGCGATACAACAACCCTAAACCGGGTCATACGGCGGGCCAATGTGCCCGCCAATGGCCCCCCCGCTAGCAGAGTGCCATCTACCCGAGGTCACTTGCCGATCTTGCATGTTGGAATGGATTGTAGCCAGCCCCGCGTACTGCGGACGGGATCAAGTTTTGTGGGTCCGACGAGCTGATCGGGCTCGAAGGCACTGAATTAGGCAGGTAGGGAGACCCCGGAGGCGACCGTCCTGAAAACGATGGCATGTAATTTTGCAGTTGTGGCGAGAGGGGAGGGGAGTAGGCACCGCGTGTGCGATGCACGCGCCGGTTAGGCGATGTGTTAAGGGATAATTTGAGGGTGGGCGGAGCGCCCGGTGAGCGATAAGACTGCTTTTCCTCAAGGACTGTGGGTGGTGTCGCCGACGTGTAGTAGTGCGCACGAAGGATGTCCTTGCCGGAGGGGCGTGAACGGCCCCCGGAAGCAGACCGTACTGAAGAAGGAGCGGGTGGAGGTAGTCGGGGGAGATGGTGAGCGCCACGGCTTAACAAGTCGCTGGTTGAAGGGGAGAACGAGTGTAGTAGGGGAGTGTCAGAGGAGGGGGAGTGAAGATGAGGTGTAGAAGCACTTCTCGCATGGTAAGCGCCTGCGCGGAAAGGCTGATAGCGTAATGGTCAACCATCTCGTATGGGCCATCGCGTTGTTGAATGTGCTCACCCGATTATCAAGAGTAGGTGTTGGTGGTACAACCTCTATGCTGCTCCGGTCCACTTCGGCGGGACTTCTGTCTCCCCGCGAGGAGATCGGGGTGCCTGCAGAAGAGAAGTCCTGCCCGTTCCTAGTGATCAACATGACACTATCACCAACACTGTCATGATCGTCAGCGTCATCACCTCCTCCAACATCATTGGTAATGCCCTGGTCAAGTCCCCGGTCGCTGTCGAGCTCTGTGTCGAGTGTTGGTGAGTCCCTCGTCCCGTCGCTGGGATGTGTAAGAGTATACGAAGACGCTCCGCGGTCCGACCCCGACGCCGCATTCTGCCTTGGATTTGTGAATGGTCCTCCTCTCGCACTGGATGCATTGCTCCGGAGGGTGGCGAAGGGATCCGTTTCAGAGTCGGAACTCTCGATGTCAAAGGTCTCTGGGAATGGGACACGGGACACGGGAACGGGACCCCTACCAAACAATCTCCGTATTGAACGGATGGCAGTCGTAATGGCAGGTGTCATACCCTCCCTAATGCGAGAGCTGAAATGCTGGCGATCCGTAGCATTGCGGGGAAAGAATGAGTTCCAGTGATGATGGGGTTGGCTTATCATAGGCGTCGCTTCCGCATCTGGGATGTTGGGAAAGACGCTACTTTCGCCGTCCACCTCCCAATCGCGGTGTCTCCGAGCCCGTCGAACACCCCGCATGAATGGAAGTGTTGTGAGTCGAGAAAGCCTCCCTTTCTTGTGGAGGAGATAGAGGATAAAGGCCAGGCAAAGAAAGAAGGTAATGAGAATGGGGGTCAAAATTTGAGCTGCAGTCCAACCACTGGATGCTGTAATGATTCATGCCACCATCAGGTGAAAGCGAGTTAGGTAGTGATCAGGTGAGCGAGAACGAAGCGCACTTTGGGAGGCCGATACGAAATCAGAGCTACCACCGGAATCACGATATACCCGTTTAGGGACAGCCGCGGCTTTCATGCTCCCTCGAAACGGATACTTTTTGGCGAGCCCGAGATGGGAGGGGAGAGGAATTGTAATCCACTTCCTGTATGAAGGAAGGGAAGGCTTCTTGACAGACACGCCAATCAAGCACTTGTTAGGTTGAAGAAAATTTGCGATTACTGCTGCTGTCCAGAGTACGGTGAATCAGCGAGATGAGACATCTAAATGGACGCTGACTCGTTGGAGTCAGGGGAAGGGTTATGTAGACGCCTGTGACAGTAATTGTATGCGACATGCGCCACATATTATGAGGCCGGGAAACAAAGACTAATGGAGCACCGCTCCCCGGCCCGGAGAACGTCCTGAAGTTGACCGGTTGGCCGGTCCTCGCCTAGCCTGGGGTAAGGCAAACGGCAAACAGACCAACTAAGGCGTTGATGTACCGGTGCGAAAACGAAACATAATATGACGGAGACAATCACTCACCTACTATGATCGCAATAACCCAGAGAGGATGGTCCTAATTAAAAGCTACCAATGCGCGACAGAGGGCGTACCTGCCACCTGCACTCTCCGCACTTCCATATAAAAGCCCACATGGTGATGATTCGCCGCGGAAAATCGGCAGACCAAACTCTGTTTCATATACGAAGACAACCTGTGCGGGGCTCCATAATAGTTCTACCGACAAAATCGACAAAACGGACCAAAATCTTTTGGCCAATAATGCCAACCATTCCGGATATGAAATTATACTGGAGACACCCCCTTGATTGAAAAGGTCCTCTCAGCCTGTGTGCATGAAAGGGCAGGGCCATGAGACACGCGATACTAGAGGTATATATGTGCAAGGGCGCCATTCAAAAATCTCGGCAGAGGCAATTGACCGGGCGATGCCAAGGATTCTCGCAAGTTGTGAAGGCGACATGATCACCGGGCACCTCGGTCTACAGCGAAACGGAACAATACTTGTACAGCAGCAGATCATATCGAGTCAAGGTTTAGACTGGAGCACCGAACATCGGGTAGTATTGCTGGGTGTGCCTAAGCCTGCTGCGCAGCCTATCGGTGGACGGGCGAACAAAGCAGAAAGTATACAGTGAAGGGGAGGGGGGAATCCCATCCTTAGACCGTTTTGCTAATCGTCTCCACCTCCACCATTCGAGAAGACCACAACCGGGGCACATCTCACCCTTTTCGGTATCGCTGAAGACAGGACGTCCCAGCTGGGCAATCCTCACGGTCACATCCGGCTATCGCCCGAGTGCATCGGGGACAAACGACTTCCATGTATTGAGAAATTCGACAACGGTCGTCTAGAATTCTCAAACCCTAATAAATCCACCCACTGAGGCAATGATCCGTGTATGTCACTGGGCGTGACCCAATATTCCTCGCACAGAGAATTCCCAGCTACGGTCCCCCATCGCCGAGACAGTGACGCCCGCTATAAGACAAACCAACGGACAACGGACGCTCTATGGATCCACGTACGCACTGTCCGTTTGTCGAAACGGAAAGCAATAACAGATCTACAAATGAGTCGAGTTCCACTCCGCTTCGTCGATCATAAGATACTCATCTTTGATCCCTCTGGATATGATTATCAGGCGGATCTATGATCTGTCGTTCGTCCCACTGTTTCCCAGTTCCGCGACGTCCTTGCACAGATTGGAACACCGCGCGAAGGCAGTGTGGCCATTTGGAGGATCCTGATGGAGGTAATACGTGTTTCCAGCAAACACTAAGTCAGGCAACCTTGCACTGTCCCGCGCTAGATCAGGTACAGGACGGTCGAATGTCCTGTGCCATTCCCGATATCTATCGACACAAGTGCCATGTATTGTGGTGGTTGGTACGTGGCACCAGTCAGCGATACTAAGGCTCGTAGAGTTACTGCCACTGCCATCTCTCATGAGTACAGCAAAGAACAAACACCAGGAGGATCATAGCAATTTCCTTGCTTCGGAGTAAAACTCCTTCTTGATAACTCTTGCAAAAACGCGAGGGCCGAAACAACATCAATGAAGCGACGTCTTATCAACCTAGACATGGTCAGTGAAGTTCTGACGACCAAGCGTTCATAGAACCGAAGCCGAAGTAGTTATAGCAAGATCCAGAACGACGGGCACCGTGAAAAATACGGACGGTGCGGACTTTCAAATTCAGGAGCGGGGTTCACAGCTAAGAGGGTAAATTCAGGGAAATTTTGGTTATCTGTGAAGAATTGGGGGTTATCTCCTTCGTCGTGCTCACCTAGAAGCTGTCAAAACTGTCCTCTTACCCTTCCTTCCACACTGTCTTCCTTTCCGTTCCACTCTTTTATTTCAATGACTTTATGAAATGCCTGTCAACACCAATTTCTTTTGCTTATCTTTGTGCACTTCTCTGCCTTCGCTAAATTGCCGCTTCTGCTCCACTACCAGCAGAAGACCTTCCACATTCATTCCAGAAACGAAGTAGAATACCTAGATTTATTTTTATTTATTTTTAAATTTATTTTCTGTGGGAAAAAACATCAGCATCAAACCTCACCATGCCTATTACTTCGGATCTTGCTGTAAGATGTTGACTGGCAGGTCGCGAACTGATTCTTTATTGTAGTGCTATCGAAAAAAAGCGAACAATCGTCGTGATTCGCAGGACTTTCGCGACCTTACAAGTCTCCTACTTTCTTAATTCCTACAAGAACACGTTCATTCCTTTGCCAAAATTCCATCAAGGTCTGCGCGAGTGTCAACGGGTCGTCCTTCACATAGACGACCACTACTTAGTACACTAGACATCTCGAACTTGTGAAGCAAGTAAGGCTCACCTCGTGAAGCATATGCCCCGTGTTCGGTACGACGACCATCTGAAACTTGCCTTGCATTTGCCCAATCATAAGCTCCCGGTCAAGACGATCGGTGCCGGCAAGAACTAAGAGACGTGCGGTACGTGCAGCAAGGAACGCAGCTGACAGCCCTTTAAACCAGCCTTCATGTGCACATCAATCTGAGCCTGATCGGAAGGGCTAGGGGAAAGAAGCACACCTTCCCAGTACGGTCCTGTAGTGCGCAGCGGTGTACACCAGGTAAAGGCACGCCTGCCACGCGGTCGGGGCTCTGGGGTTGGGATGACAAGCGAAGGTACAGACACCCGCGCGGAAGTGATGTTTCGGATCTGGTGCGCGGTGATGCTAGGCTATTCTTAGCCAAACGAGATGTAGAGAGGGTGACGAAACGACGTACTGCCACTCTATCGCGTCGCTGACACTGTCGAACCCCTCTGGTCTGGAGTTCAGAATACTCGGCATGTGAGGGAGAGCGTCGAGCGCGGTTCCCTCAACGACATCAAGCACGACAACGCCGGACACACGGTATTTAGTCTCAAGGAGACGAGGAACTACGTTCACGACAACAGCACCGCCCATGCTGTGGCCAACAAGCTGGCTACATGTTAGCAGTGCTGGCGAGAGTCGAACTCGCAGCGCGTACAAGGAGTGAAGGTGCGGTCGGCGCGTCGGGAAAGACGACCTGAAGGAGGTTATAAAGGTCCTGGACGAGGATATTGAGTGACAAATCTTCATCGGAAGAACCCTGAGTCGGCCGTGTCTTTCCTAGCGATAACTGAGACCGCGACGACCGCGACGAGGGAATGCGCACCATGCCTCCGCGCGTCCATAGATAAAACTCCAAGCTCCCCCTTGGACAGCCTCGTTATTTCCTTGGCAAAGAGCGCAAAGCTGAGACCAGCGAAGCCTGCGCCGTGGTGGCAGACCATGACGGACCCAGCGCTGCCATCTGTCGTCTGTGGTGGAGTGTAATACACGCGAACGTCAAGCCTCGATGCAGGGACGTCGACCTGCACTGCCTCAGAGAAGTAAGACGCCCCCGATATAGGCGCGTACTCTGGGTTTGGGGTACGCGGCAGGCGGCTTGATGGAGAACCCGATGCCAGTGAAAGCGAGGGTAATGCTCCGATTGAATCCGCTACCTCTGACTCTTCATCTCCGTCTTCCTCTTCCAATACATCTATGGGAAGTTGTGGTAGCTTTGCGATGCGGGCGTGCATCGCAGAACGGTAAAGATCAGACATTGGTGACTGTGACTAGTGTGCGTGGCCACACTGTGAAGAATGGGTCGAACCCTAACCTAACTCCCAAACGCGTTGATCGAACGCGTTTAGTCGAACGCGTCCCGACTTTGCTGTTGGGTCTAACTCCCCCTCGACTTGCACGGGCATGCGCTACGCTACTCGTCGCGTAAACAGATCAAAAAAGGTGTGCTGCCCACGTCTTCTCGTCTATATATCGTGTCTCACAATGTCCTCATAGGTACCCGGCGTGAAGCTACGTCCTGCAAGACCAGAAGAGGCGAGAACGCTTGCCGAGCAACGTACGCCGCCACCTTCGTCGCGACTATCAGATGCACCCGAAGACTTCGAGACTAGTTTCATTGACACGTGTCCAAGGCCATTTCGCGGCTTCACGATCTGTACAACTGGTATTGACAGGGTGCGCTGTGAACTGTTCGCTCACGCGTTGGCACTCATCTCACTGACACGGCGCTGACAGTCGACGATATTCCCCAAAGCCGGGGAGATGGGCGCAAATACCACCGCCGCCTTCACCGACTTTGTCACGCATCTCATCGCGGAGGAGCACGGAGGCGCAAAATATTGGGTACGTTACTTCGATGAAGGTGCTCCTTAGCACTAATGAATACAATGTCAGTGTGCAGTAGAGCGCGGGACACCGATATTGAGGCCATCATGGATTCTGGACACTTTTGAAATATGGCAACGGGGAGATGATTTCGACTTTGCCGCGGTCCGTCCCTTCCCCTTCCCTTCGGCCCTCCTTCCGTCTTGACCTTTGCCGTAGAAAGTTGAAGAGCACCGCCTTCCCACTTTTTCTGGGATTACTTTATGTGTCTCTGGGATCGAGGATCTTGACCGGCGCACTACCATCAACCACACTGTCACGCAGCATTGCGGTAAATATGTCAAAAATATCGAGCGACCCGTGCGCGTCACCCACCTCCTCTGTTCGGGAAATGACGAAACGGAAAAGATGCTCTATGCCCGTAAGTTCAACGAGCGGGGTGAAGCCGATATCAAGCTCGTATGGGAGGAGTGGTTTTGGGATTCCTTGGACTTTGGCGGTACGCATGTTCTCTCTCCCGACCTTTGCACCTGTAAAATGACGTTTTTCAGGGCGGTTTGAGGAGACGCCTTACCTCGTCACGCATCCGCGCCCTGAGCGAAGACAGCTCCCGCCAATACACCATCCGAGGACCAAAGAACCCGAGCCACCGCAAGAACAGCCGCAGGTGGATGATGATGCACCTGATGATGATGAAATTGCAGTCGCCCGCCGTGTTCCCGCAGCGACGTTGCGCGTCTGGGAGAGCCTTCTTGCACCGCGCGGGTACACAAAGGTCGGATCGGAACTAGTCAAGGCTGGCCCTGCCGAAGCGCCCAACTCCACTCCGAATTCTTCACTTCCGCCATCGGGTGCCAAAAAGGACAAGGGAAAGAGGCGAGCCTTGAACCCCCCGTCACCGACGGTGGGTAAGAGTCGTAGCTCCTTGGCCACGTTTACGCGGTCCAAGTCATTTGCGCCATGTACGGCGTCAATGATGGAAGGCCCCTCTACATCCACTGCGCGCCAGCCTTTCCGGAAGGCCCATTCGCTCTTCTTGCCCCAACTGCAGCCACCTGCACCTGTGACACCAGAGCACGATGACTCAAAATCACAGATATTCGCGAGAATGCGCTTCCTTGTGCGTGCCGAAGCTCGTTCGGCGAGCGTGCGTTCTGCGATCGAGAGTTGTGGTGGAACATGGGTTGAGAATGAAGACGAAGAGGAACGCATGGACTTTGTGATTGTGCGGCTAGTCAGGTACTGTCCTCCATCTTGGCTGTTAGGGGGCCCAGTGCACTCACATGCAATGTAGTGGCAGCAAGCTGTATGTTGATGAAGCAGACGCTACTCTCAAACCGCGCTATCGTACCGAGTGCTGGCTCGAAGGCTGCCTCTCGCGCGAGCGGATATGCTCCGTGGATGAGCACCCCTCCTTCTCGCCACTTCCACACACGGTTCATCACCCTAGCGTAGTCCTTAGTCCATCAGGACTTGATCTTGCAGAGGACACGTGGGTCAAGCGTCTCGCTCGGGCACTAGGTATCGTCTATCGTCCCCTTACATCTCGCATAGTTTTTGAACGGTCGAACCGTGGTAGGGATAACCCACGCACCGGCATTCAGCCGCTTGACGACCCATCTATTATGTCCGGGTGCGACGGGTGCGAAGTACACGAGAGCACGGGCATGGGGCACGCCGGTGGTTGATATGCACTGGCTCTCGCATATCGCAAGGACGGGCGCACTGCCCCCACCTGAGATGTTTCTCGTGCCAGATTTGCGTCTGCCGGGCGCCGACGCGGGGCACACGATAATCCGTACGTTTGGCGCTTCTCATGGCCCTCAGAATATTGACCCCTTTACAAAGCTGCAAAGGCGCCCGACTCGGCGCAGGCGGGGCAAACGACAACTTCACTCCAGAATGTGCCACCTGCACACTCGCTACCATTGCAAACCACGCAGCCAGATACAGACGCTGCCAACCAAGAGCCGGCCTTCGGTCGGCCTAGTCTGCTCGCCGATCGGGATGAAGTTGTCCCGAGTTCCTCACCGACATTCCCCCCCGCTTCGAGTCCCCCGAGTTCCCCACTACTACACTCGTTCCCACTCTCTGCACATACGAGCCTCGTCCCGTCCGGTCATTCCTCGGGGTCGGTGCCCGCACCAAGAAGCGATACGGAAGACGACGAGGCCGCTTCGCGTGTGCCATCGTCCAACACTCCGTCGCCGCTGAAACTGCCATCAGACCAGACGGACCCGGCTGCACGGGCGCTGCACGAGAGCATCTCCAACTTACTCGGCAAGCGTAGCGCTGGCGCCATGTCGACCGGGGAGCATCAGGAACCGCCACCACGACGGAAGCGTGCACGGCCCCGATCGAAGGTGAGTCCAACAGACTGATAGCCGTTACCTTACCCTGTCCCTTCCTTAACCCGACAGCGTCCATTAATGCTCCGATCTTTTTTTACAGCCACATTCGCTTTTTCAGCCCGACACCGGAGATGCTGGCGCCGGCATCGGCACGGGGATCGACCCCGGCATTTCTGACATCCATCCTCCCGTGGCTATGTATACTACGTCGTTTGCCTTCGGGGACGAGCCCGAGAACGGGAATCCTAACTCGAATGCCGTGCCAGACGACAGCATGAGCTCGGGCCTGCAAGCGGTATACGAGGACCCAAGCCAGGCGGCCGAGCGGCGGAAACTCATCAGCTTGCTGAACGGTGCGCCGGGGCAGAGCCGGGTACGTGAGGAACGCATCCATAAGGCTGCGGTGGTCGCACGTTCCAACGTCGCTACTAGTGGACGTATACCCGGCTTTTGAGGTCGAGAGATAACTTAATAATGTTTGTACTTTTTTGACGACATTTATGAATGAGATAAATTGTGCCCATGGTGTACATAGATACAGTGTCGGTCTTAATCTATGGCATTCGGCTCACCGGGGAGGGACGCCGACGGCCGCCATGATCAACGCTTCACGTTCGTCTGGATCTGCATTCCCACCTGGGCAATAACCCTGATAGTATCGTGCTCGGCGGGCGTACGAAAGCCCCGTTATTGCACCCCTTGAAGTGAGAGCAGGTAAGTTGTGCTGCGTTGGAGATTAGAAGAAAGTAAGAATGAGCAATTAAGTCTCACCAGATGCCCTGTTGGGACATCCAGATTGGGAAATAAGACAACCTGCAACGTTTGGGGCTCTCCACCTCTTTGGGACATGTTATAAAGCTAGACAACAATCATATATTATTAGTGAAAGCGCTAAACTGTGGCTGCGCTTACAACTGCGGTTGTTCGGCTTAGTCTCTTGACTTCTTCTTGAATAGGAGCGAGGGCCGCTTGTACGGCCGCTTGTATGGCCACTTCAAACCATGCCGGTGGTTCTTCTGGTTGGTCTTGAAGTTTCAGTATGGGGTCAATAAAAAGAAAAATGGCACAGACGAGGCGCTAAACGCTGTGTCATGGCGGCGGCGGTAGTCCCATCTGGGAAGTTCCATATTTAGTAAACTCCGGGTCATTCATGCCGAGAAGCACTCACTGCGCGCTGCCACTAGATCATCCTGAAACATGATTGCATTGGCGAAATCCTCTGTACTGGGTGGGGTGGGCGGGGTGATGCCAACTAGGTATTGATGGCCGCCATCTAGTAGGAGTATGGTGTGCTTCAGACAAGGTTCAGTTCATGTACATGTATACTGACTAAGTATTTGTACCACCATCGACAACTATACAGTTTGGTCAGCCATGGATTCCTTTTGCTCTTTGTACCTGTGACGGGGCCATGGACCAGGAGGTAAGCTTACTGCCATATGCGACAGAGAGCAGGCCAAGAACGTATAAAAAAGGCACTGCCATTTGTTTTTTTTTGGCCAATACAGACAAAAACGAATGGGCTGAATGGAAGCTATGATACGATGCCTTAATGTAAGTAATCTTTTTAAGGGCATCATCAGCAAAGCAGTGGATGCGTCACCTTGCCCTCGTTATCTGGCTCGTCGCTAGTCGTCTCTGTGCCTGGCGAACTACCACCTCCATCGTTGGTTTGGTCTCTTATGCCTAGTGACCTTGACTTCAAGTCTACCCCTCCACCCACTGTCGATATCGCCTCGCTGGATCCTCTGGAGCTACCCCCATCATTGCTAGACGACACCCTCCCTCTCTTGTTCGCACTCGAAGCCAAACCCAACGCACATGCCTCGCCACCTCAACAACTGTTCAGAGTCGCACCGGACGACTTAGTTTCATCTGCGCTCGAGATCGTGCCAGCCCCTGCGTTGCCAATAGTTTCGCCCATGTCACAGCAAGTTGCAACACCCAAGTGGCCGCAGTATCCGTTTTCCCGACTAAGATAGCAAGGTCCTTCGCTGGTTCAGGAAGCGTTGTCGGCACTGGCACTTCATCTCTCGCACTCACACACCCCGCCCTCCTTTCGTCTAGCTCAAGTCTCACTCGCTTCGACCTCACGTTCCATTTTGTCATGTTCAGTTTCGTCACGACCAAAGTTGTAGTCTCGGCAGCCCTCAACATCTCAACAACCTTCATCACCCAGTCGCGCAAATTTTGGACCAAGCACGAAGACGTCGGCAGCAGTCGGAACAGCGGCACCAAGAAACGCAACACCTTCGTGCAATGGCCACGGCTCGGGCAGAATGCGCCCCACACAAGATGCCTTGTATTCGACCCGGGAGGATTAGCTTCCAATACACGAGGAAGCCCGCGAACGCAAGCTGAAGACGCACGGCCCTTTCAACACCACAGATGACGCTCACCAATGCCAGCCGAAGATGTACGACACTTTCAACACCACACACGATGTCCTTGCGCAACGGCTCCGTATAAAAAAGGCACTGCAATTTATTTTTTTGGTCAATACAGCCAAAAACGAACGGGCCGAATGGAAGCTATAATACGTCGCCTCACTGTAAGTAATTTTTTTTATTGGCAGAACGTAATGGTGTAACCCGCCAGGTTTGATGAGGGGCACGAGAAAAGTGCCGTGCCGCTCGACTCATCAAAAGTATATGCGTATGTATTCGGGCAATTTGATTCTGACATGCCAGGTTATCGCAATAAGACACCTAAGGGAACTAGAAGCAACTCACTGAAGTAAGAATAATACTGAACACCTGAGGGCGGACAGGTTGCGGCGGTGTTGTATATTCCTGTGCAACAATTTGGGGAGTTATTCGGGTCGGGCGCAAGGCCTGCCACGCATGCACTCCAGCACCCCGCAGGGAATCTGGTTGGGTCGTATGGTCCCCTGAGTGGCGCGCGGCCTTCCAAAGAGTCAGTAGTACGATTAAGCGAAAAGTCATGACATATTATCGGAAGACTGACAGTCCGGACCAAGGTCAACAGCACACAGCGGAATGCCGCAGCCTTTGTTATTGTCGATGCGCACGGGTAGTATGTAGCCATCCACGAGTGAAACTGCCTCTGGATCGGAGTCCCTGAGTTTATTTCTCTTGATGGGAAGATAAAGGGAGCTGAGTTGGTCCAGCGCGACTCGCGTGTACGATCGGCACATACTTGCTAATCGCGAATGTACCAAGTTACCGTCTCGGTCTTCGGTCTTCGTACACCACCAGAAACTGTGCATACCATCGCATTCGAAATCGATACCGTACCATCAACACCCAGCGCGCAGCGCAAGTCCGACCCACCCCTGCACAAAGTGTACCCACATATGCAGCGCCCTGATGCCGGCCGGACAAGCTCAACTGAGAAATGCAGACTTCCAAAGGTGCGGATGAAGAGAAAGAAAACATGACAGGGGAAGGGATGTGGAACGGACCAAGGATCACAGGAGTGCGGGGCGTGCTTTTGCCAGGAACGTAGGTGAAAACAGCGGTGGTACCCTCGTGCCGTGTCACATCGTGTCGCATCTCACTGTCTCCTATGCGGCTTGTCCCAGGCTACGCTGTCCTGTGAGCGTGCATCTGTTTGTGCACAGTGCACTGTGCGCACGGCGCGTTCGATCTCGCACCGATGGAGAAAAAGCTCACTGGCTTCACCACGAAGGAGATCAAGCGTTTCTGGGGAGTGGGAAATATTCCAGAACGTAGTGTGTGAAAGGGCTAGGGAGAAAAGGGTAGGTTTCTGTTGGCGACTTATATGCGAGACGCGTCACGGGGAGAATATGACCAGTGTGGTATAGAGAGGGGATCCGGGGATGATTTGAACAAACCAGACTCATTGGCCAAAGACCCAGAAACTGCATTCAAGCCATGCGGTTTTTGAGTGTGGAAACACAGGGCCATAGCGGCACGATCTGAGTCGAAACTTATGTGAATTATACAAGTCGGGAATAAGCAAAGTCATCTATGGACTTCCCACAAGATCTTAAGCTGAAGTTTGATGGACTTCACTGCCCGTAACAGGAGTTACCTCCAGATTGTACTGTACATTCCTACAGTATTTTGTTGCCAGAAGAGCTGCAAGCTTGACGTGGGCGTTCGCTTGAACGATCTCCTAAATGAGGTCATGCGATGGGAACATACTCCAGCACCAACGAGTATATGGGCAAACCTCAACACAATGGTTCAGTTCTAGAATGAGTTCTGTACATTTTTCCTGGGATGCGTGTCACTTGAGCGACATCGTTTGACGGGGTGTATAGTGCTCACTGCATTTTTGGTGATACGTTCCAGGAGAACAGCTTGGCGTTCTGCATGAGGATTGTTCATTCTGCTGTTGGGCCGTGGCTGTTGCGGCGGTGGCTTGGGTGCAGTGGCGCGACGCGTCTCCGGTCCGAGAGAGGATATCTGTCAGTCTGAGCTTGGTCGTGATTCGCGCTCAAGTCAAATCAATTATAATAAGGCATACCTGGTGAATTGGAATGGCCTTGCAAACAGACAAGCGCATCATCTGGAGCCCTCTCAGACAGCACAAGTTCCTGGTTGGAGGTAGTTCTCAACTTACCCTGTATGATTGGTCTCCCGACGACTCCTCGGTGCACCATGTTGCTTCCCAGCAGGATCTACAGTTGATGAAGGTAACGTTGGTTCGTACCTCCTTTCCCGCACGCTTACATCATTATTCAGTGCTTTGCTTGGTCTCCGGACCCAGCAATTGATGATCTCGTCGCCGTGGGATTCAGTAATGGCCGTGTTGATATCCTACGTCTCGAATCGACGCACCGTATTCGTGAACACACAGTGAATCGTAACAGCCACAATCCTCTGTCACCTCGAGCACCTCGTGCATGTTTGTCGCTTGCTTTCTGCCCTGTCACCCCCCAGTATCTTGCCGTAGGTCTCGAAAGGCTACGCAACGATCCCAGTCTTTATATATGGGACCTTCATTCTTCCACCCCAACCCGTGTCTTGTCACCGTTGGCGTCGCCACCATCGCATATCGTTGCGCCTCCGCCCTCTCCTGCACGACTGCCGACAGGACTCCCCACTTCTCCTCGTTCATATCACCCTATCCCTCGAACAGAACTTGGTCCTCGTGCAGACTCGCGTACCCTACAAGCACACTCACAAAACGAGGCTGTTCACTCACTGGCCTGGTTACCACAGAGCAATCACCTACTCGCTGCTGGTTTGTCGCAGCGATTACTTCGACTCTTCGATCTCCGCAGCTCCGCGCCAGCAGTGGCCAATGCTCCAGGACGTGTTTATGCACTATCAACAGATCCATTCGAACCTCATCACGTCGCCGCAACTGGGGATGGCGTTGTCACTTTGTGGGACGTGCGAAGACTGCCCGTCCCATTATTGATGTTTTCTGAGCGAGACGCACTCGCCGACGGCACGCGTACTCAGAATGGCGGTGTGCGCAGGATTTCAGACTTGGAATTTTCTTCCGTGCGTCGAGGCGTTCTGGCAACTCTTGGTCAGGATGCATCATATGTGCGCTTTTGGAACATCATCAAAACAGAGTCGTTTGACGTGCCCCCCACGTTGCATGCTGGTGATACTACCCGAACACCAAAAATGGCAATGTCTTGGGCGAATGCACTGCCCTGGGGTGCTTCTGGAGGGACCCACAACGTACCAGCTCATTCAGCACAATCGCCACCAACCGCATCTTATTCTCTCGTCCTGTCCGATACACGAAAATGTAAGTACTTTCAGTGCGATCACGGGTCGCCAATTCACAAATCTCTTGAACAGCTAGGCGGTTCCACGCTAGTCTCCGTTCTTTTGCGTTGATGCCTGCTACCCGACCAAATCCCTTGGTTGTTTCGCTCATGGCTATTACTAAGGATGACGACCTGGAAACTGCGAACGTCCATGACACGCCCACCCACGTGCAGTGGTGTACACGGGGTAGCATGGCAGTCGCAGTCGGCTCTGCGTATCGTATATTCCACAGCGTGCCGCCGGGCGAGATTGTCCCCGACCCTTGGTCGGTCGTGCCCACCATTGTTTCCGAAGGTGCTGAAGGTGCCGGCATCGGCGCTTTCCCCATTGAGGTATCTCGAGGTCGATCTCCGCGATTGTCGAGCTCGCATCAGCCAACTTTCGGTCGCGGAGATGAGGATGGTTTCCCGGCTCTCAGATCGGTTGTATCCTCCCCCAAACCCTCACCGCGTGTCAAAGCGTCTCCTCTACCAGCACAGAAGACAAAAGAGGACACCCTCAGTCCGGCGCACCGGAGTGTCCCTGCTTCACCTTATCTCAAGGGAAATGCAGAGCTCCCGTCTTCTCCGGGCCCTGCACCTCTCGTACCTCCGTCTCCGGCACCGGGTTTGAGGCATAACGCTGGCATTTCGAAGCTTTCTGAGAACAGCACCTCCTTATCGCGTGCCCGGAGCGCCAGTGGACGCCCCTGGCGACGTGCTGTTGATCGCGTAGTCGATCGCGTGCAAGCTCTCGTGGACGAGGATATATCGATGGTCATGCGACGACGCGTGATAAAGGGCTATGGGCTGGGATATGTACGCTTTGTGCACCTGTTGGATTTGGCGGCCTACCTCATCCTGCTTATAGCCGTCTCATAACGTGGCGGTTCTTAGGGAAACTAAAGAAGAGTCGAACGACAGGGCGCTCGTCGAAATGTGGTCTTGGGTAGATTGTACGTCCACTATGGTGCGACAGGGACTTTGATCTAACGTCTTTTCTTAGATGCTCGTCGAAGGCTAGAAGCCCCTGCTGCTCATCTTAATGGGTACAATTTTGCCAATCAAGGCATACGGGGTATTTGGGAAGGATTTCCTTCATTTATCCCAACCGTGGCTCTCTCTAGCTCCCCACGCGCCGTCCCAGGCCCCTTGCTCGACCCTCTGATAGTCGAAGGCATTCATTCAATATCCCGTACTCAATCTCGTCGTGGGAAGCCCAGAGCAGAAGTGCCATCCGATTTCGCAGCGGCCCTGTTACTTCTGAGTGCATATCACCAAGCGAACGCAGAACCGTTAGATTCGGCTGATTGGAAGCCGACGATTCCGACTGCGAAACTGATACAACGTCGGTTTGCGCTTCAGTTATGTGGGTGGAGTTTGAAGAACGAACATATTTCTGCCGTTATAAACAAGTAAGACCTATTTTTCGCCCTCCTGCACGAAGCTCACATGATCTATTTCAGGTGGGAGAAAGATGGTAGGCAGTCACAGGCGGCTTGCTGGCTTGTGTTCTTAGGTAAACACAGTAAGGCCATAGACATTCTCATGCGAAGCAAAGGTAGCGCCGCACTCTGAGTACTTGTCCTTGGCTCACTTAAAACGGTAGACAGCTCCCACAACATCATGTCTGGCACACTCGCTGCTCTGACACCTGCATCGAACAAAACACCGGAGCTGCGCCATCAGTACGAGCGGTTGATCATACGCCTAGAGGACCCGTATTTTCGAGCTATGCTGACGTATCTCGCGGCTGGCGACTGGGTCGACGTTCTAGAAGAAGAGCACATTCCCCTTCGCGAACGTCTTGTGATCGCGCTGCAATTTCTCGAGGACGACGCGCTTTCTGCGTACCTGCGCCGGATAGCCGAGACCTCGGTGGCTCTAGGCGACGTGGAAGGCATCATCGTCACAGGTCTGACCACGTCCGGAATGCAACTACTGCAGAATTACATAGATCGGACCGGAGACGTCCAGACAGCGGCCATCCTGGGGGCTTATGTGCACCCACATCAATTGGAGGATCCTAGAGTCGAACGGTGGTTGGATGCATACCGGGACTTTCTTGACGGATGGAAGTTCTTCCATCACAGGTGCCAACTCGACATTGATCGTGGGCAGATGCTACAGGACTTTACCCAGGCCGCTGAGAGGGAACCCGTCCAGCTCGTTCCACTGCAGGTCCTGATTCGCTGCAACTACTGTAACAAGGTGATCAGTGAGCCACAGGGAATCGCCACAGCAAACAAAGTACGCCCCATTTTCCATTTGTCCGAGTACCAGAAGTCTTGATGTATCTGCGCATGGAGGCTATAGCTTGTCCGTTTTGCAATCGCCCTCTGCCGCGGTGTTCGGTGTGTCTGATGACGCTGGGCATCTTACCCGACTCTGCACGCAATGGGCAACTCGCGCACCAGAATGCGCTGATGCGGGGTATGTGCGACCCGAGCAAATCTTTACTTTTCAGCTGATCAAATTGGCGGGACGATCGCAGATAGCGTCGACGATGCAATCGTATTCTGTCAGACGTGTAGGCATGGCGGACATGCAGCGCACATCCTGGAGTGGTTTTATGGTGAAGCTGGAGCAAAGTCGCGTGGGACATGTGCTGTTGCGGATTGTGACCATCGATGTGGTGACGAATTCTGAGAAACATGGCACACATGGAGCGATCTATCATACATTTGGCTTTCCATCGTCATCTCTATACGGGCCAAGTCACCCTACAACGGCTTCTCCGGGTGACGTACATTAATAACTATCGCTTGCAATACGACTATTTTACTTGGTTTTTGGGCCGATTATCTCGTCTAAACCTGACCGCCTCGCCCGAGGTTTGTCACATTTGGATTGACAGCGGACTCTATTGGTCTCATTGCAGGGAACAGTAGGACTTCCTTGATGTCTACGACGGCCACGATGTGAGTGGATAAGAAGACGGGCACAGAAAGGTGGACTAACTAGTGGAGTTGGTAAGGAACATCACGAGGCGGTCGATCCCTATGCCCCAGCCACCAGTCGGGGGAAGGCCATGTTCGAGACTGGAGCAACAACACATGAGTGAGCCACCACAAGTTTGCAAGACCTAATTTAATACTTACGCATCGACGAAGGTCTCATCTATGTCTTGGGCCTCCTCGTCACCTTGGGCCTTCTGCCTCACCTGCTCTTCAAAGCGCGCGCGTTGTTCGAACGGGTCATTCAACTCGGTGTATGCATTACAGAATTCCTTTCCGCACATAAAACCCTCGAAGCGTTCGCAAAGACCAGGACGTGAGCGATGCCATTTAGCGAGTGGCGACATGACCTGCGGATGACCGACTGAAGCCAGGCGTTGAGAACGGAATTACGAGGGAGACGGGGTCGGCTCACCAATGAAAGCGGGGGATATGCACAAAGGCTCGATATACTCTCCGACGAGCTTATCAAGCAGACGTGCATTTGTCCGAGGTTCGCTGCACTCAACGTTGTGCTGAAGTCATAAATTAGCGAGTGACGCCAAGTCGACGACCCATAGGATAGATATACCTTCTTGCACAGATCGCGCAGAAACACATTAGCTTCCGCAGTGTGCAGGGTTTCACCAGGCGGGAACTTGACATTGAGCTTCTCTTCGAGAGTTTCGATCATGTCGTACCGCTTCCATGGACGCTTGAAGTCGAGGGTGTATTCCTTCCCATCCTTGCCTTCTGGTTGGTAGGTGAGGGTCGTGTCGCCACCAGTCAGGTACTTCACCAACCCCTCGACCAGGCTCTCAGTCAGATCCATGACGTCGTACATGTCCGCATAGGCCATGTAAAACTCGCAGATGGTGAATTCAGGATTATGAGTGAGGTCAATGCCCTCGTTCCTAAAAACGCGGCCAATCTCGTACACTCGATCCAAGCCACCAACGACGAGCTGCTTGAGATACAGCTCTGGTGCAATGCGGAGGTACAAGTCAAGATTAAGGTCGTTATGGTGGGTAATAAAAGGTTTGGCGGTTGCACCCCCCGCGATCATACTGGTCATCGGAGTTTCGACCTCAAGAAAGCCCAACGAGTCAAAAAAGCGGCGGATGTAGTTGATGATACGACTGCGAGTATAGAATATACGGCGCGTGTCGTCAGAGAGAATAAGGTCGAGGTAGCGCTTGCGATACCGCGTCTCCTGGTCCTTGAGACCGAAGTGGCCGGAGGGAAGTTGGTGCAAATTTGGAGCAAGGAGGATCATCTGCGAGGGTGAGATAGAGAGTTCTCCTTTCTTGGTGCGCGATGGCGTCCCAATGACACCAACGATATCTCCTCGGCGGAATATATCATGAGTCTCAATGAATGAGTTCTGGTCGGCTGCGTCTCTTGAATCCGATCAACCTAACCAACCAGAACGAAGACATGTTGGGGGAACTAACTGTAGTGTTGCCATTATTTGGACCTTTTTCCCTTCACTGTGCAAGTCATAGAACCTTAGCTTTTGGCTTGAACTCCGAATGCTGTGAATGCGACCAGCGAGTGCCTCGGTGACGCCTTCGACCTTCTCTCCAGGATTGATGACCCCTTCAGCGCCGTACTCGGTAACGTATGAAGTAAGAGAACGAGATACTTCAAACTTGTGCGGGTAGGGATTTGGGGACTGCGTCTCCCGGAGCTTCTGAATTTGTCGTGAACGAAGCTCAAAATATTGCTGCAATAGTTTATCAGTATGAGCGTGTCGATAAATAAACAGGGGCCTGGGAGCATTTTTCCATCTGCCAACACCGAGGCGGCGGAGCATACATCGACGTGAGTGACTCACATTAGGCGAAAGGCTATCTTCGTTCGCGATGTTGCTCCCAGCGCCGTCATTGGTTGACGCTGGAGGTTGACCCGCAGCATTCGCCGCCCTCCTTGCCTCTTTTTCGCGCTGCTTTTCGCGGCGCTTGAGTTCCCTACACAAAAGAGATCGATGAGCACATGCAAAGCTGATTCGAACGAGAACGTGCTGCTTGGATATCATCTCCCCCGTAACGGGGTCCTTATGCGTGCCTGTAGACTCAGTCGCCATCTTGCGAGTATCAGCGCAGGAAAAGGTACGTTGATGTATGCGTAGTGGTGAGAACGCGAGGTCAAAAGAGCGCAATCGAGTGAATCGTGCTAAACTCAGCATCAGAAGCAGAACAGAGAACGGAATCAGCCGACGCTGAGTTCGAATCTCCGAGACGTGACTCTGTGTGACTCTGGGCTGGAAAGGGCGCGGCCACTTCTGTAACTTGTTGCACACCCTCACCCGCACACTCCTCCGCACGATTCACAAAGCATTCACCTTACCATGTCTTCTGATTATGAGTTCTCTGACGAAGAGGAATACAATGAATACTATGATGACGAGGAAGCCATGGACATCGAGGGCGGTATGTCACCCCCCTGGCCTATTTATCACCATAATCTTATGATTTGGCTACAATTAATTTCCTGCGGACATAGCAGGTTCTGCCTCGTCAGAGGATGACATGGAAATGGACGCTTACGATGACGACATCAAAGTTGTTCCAGAAGCAAGGAAGACTTACGAGGTGGATTACAAGCCTTTGACCCACCAGGACGTCAAGGACCTCATGGCGGCCGATATCGACTACATCAGCACAATATTTGGTGTTGATGTAAGCCTATACTTAACCTCGTACAGTCTCGTTTTAATAATCTGCGAATAGAATCACGTAGCTGCGCTCCTTCTCCGACATATGGACTGGAACAAAGATCGGCTCACTGAGAAATACATGGACAATGCTTCATCAATTTCTATGGCAGCCGGTGTATCTCCTACGCTCAAACCAACGTATTCTGGTCCAGATCGCTCGAAACGCGTCACACGCTCCAGCAAATCATCCAAGAAGCTCGAGCACACTCCTTTCTCTGAGCCTTTCCTCTGCCCTATTTGCTTTGATGACACTGCCGCCGACACACTTGCGTTGTCCTGTGGTCACACCTTCTGCACAGGTTGCTGGACGATGTACACTATCAGTAAGATCCGCGACGAAGGCGAACACCGGATATTATGTATGGCGGAGAATTGCGGGGTCGTCGCACTCGATCCCTTTGTCCACAAGGTGCTCAGTGAGAATGAAGACACTGCTACACGCTACGACGAGCTCCTAGTCCGCAATTACGTTGCCTGCAACAAGAATCTCAAATATTGCCCATTCCCATCCTGTGATCGTAGTGTGTCGTGCCCAATGGCTTCATCGCGCTCGGCCTTATCAACGGTTGTTCCTACGGTTTCGTGTGGGGCAGATCCGAAGCACAAATTTTGTTTCGGGTGCCACGTCGACGGCGACCATCGACCGGTTTTATGCGCCATCGCAAGGATGTGGTTGAAGAAATGTCGCGATGACAGCGAAACTGCGAACTGGATCAAAAGCAACACCAAGGAGTGCAGCAAGTGTCAGAGTACCATTGAGAAAAATGGTGGCTGCAAGTGAGTCTGTTACACCCTTCGCAGCATTATGAGGCGTAAATGAATACGTCTTGTTAGCCACATGACTTGCAAGAAATGCAAGTATGAGTTTTGTTGGGTGTGCATGGGTATGTTTTCGTCGTGTCTTAATGCCAATTCTATTGTCACTTACGTTTGTAGGTCCTTGGGCCGAACATGGGACGGCTTGGTATTCTTGTAACCGGTACGACGACAAGTCTGGTGTGGATGCTCGTGACGCACAGTCCAAGAGCCGCGCTTCTTTGGAGAGGTACCTTCATGTGAGGACCGGCTCGATCTTTGTTGTCTATAGCCCAGTTCAGCTGTGCCGTTTTAGTACTACAACCGTTGGGCAAACCACGAGCAGTCGGCAAAGCTGTCTATTGAGCTCTACATGAAGACGGAAAAGAAGATGGAGGAAATGCAGCTCACAACTGACTTAACGTGGATCGAGGTCCAGTTCATGAAGAAGGCGGTTGACATCGTTGAAAACTGCCGCACGACGCTCAAGTGGACGTACGCAATGGCTTACTATCTTGAGAATGGCAACCAAAAGGCGATGTTCGAAGATAACCAGCGGTGTGTATCTTCCTCCGTATCCGAAATCGTCCACTTATTTGGGGGTACCTGTAGCGATCTCGAAAAGGCGGTAGAAGATCTTTCTGAATTGTTGGAGCAACCCATAGAGGCGGAAACTATCCCAGCACTGCGTCAGAAAGTGACGGACAAGTCTGTCTATGTGCAGAAGCGCAACGAGATCCTACTCGAGGACACAGCAAAGGGATATCTTGAGGAACGATGGAAATGGAATGTTGTTGTCGATAACTTGTGACCTGTACTCCACGAAACCATTGGATCGACCCATCACGGATTCTCAGGACGATATAATTCGTTCAGTACGTTCAGTGCTCACCTATCCCTATACAACAACTTTTTTTCGCAATGTGTCTGTTGCTCTGTTCATTCACGAAGTATTATTGTCGTCATGTGTACTGTAGAATCACCGTCAATCTTGTGTCGCCAAACACTGTTGTACTGTACAATTTGGTAAAAATTGGTAAAGAAAAAAACAAAACTAGGCAGAAATTGGAAGGAAATGAATGAGTAATAAGGCGAAGAGGCCGGGCCGGTGCCATGTTGAGCCGCCTAAACTTGGGCTGACAGGGCCCGCCCGTTGTCGTCTGAATTCTGATCGTTACTCTTCCCTCTCCGTTTCCCTCCCTTTCTCGTGGTTCCGACTTCGACGTTCTCCCCGCCTGCCCGCCCGCCCGCCCCCTCCACCACCACCCAGGACTTTTTTTTTTCGTCGCTAGACGTCGACCCTTACCGCTCCTTTAGTCTGCATAGTCACTCTGTTGTCCATCGCGCTGTCCAATTTTCTTCCACTTCCCAATCCGTTCTGAGTCGGTCCAATGCTATATTTGACACGAGATGATTTTCCCATATGTATGCCCGTATATACTCACTTGAGGTGCTTTTGCTGATTTCTTTTATTATCAGTCGTGCCCTTTGGCGTCATTGGGTTGGTCCTCAATGTGTCTGTCGATCCCCCAGAAAGCTAACTGCTCTCCCAGTTTCTACCGCTACCTCTGGTACCTAATCCGTATAACCGCATCTTACGCCTATCGTCCGATCCCTCTTCCAGAGAACCCCACCTATGTCGCCTCTGAAGACGTAACCATCATAGTTCCTACTATTGATGCTGGTGAGGAGTTCAAAGAAGCCGCCCACAGTTGGCTCGTCGGGAAACCCAAGGAAATACTCATCATTACAGAAGAGAAGATGCTCGGTCCCTTACAGGAGCTCGCCAATGCGGTCGACCCTGAACGCATTCGTGTTTTGACAGTCCCATACGCGAACAAGCGCCTACAGATGTCCCACGGCATCAAGAATACAACGACCGATATTATTGTCTTCGCTGACGACGACGCTATCTGGCCACCAACACTCCTTCCGTATGTCCTTGCGTGCTTTGAGGACCAGAAGGTTGGAGGTGTCGGCACGTCCCAGCGTGTGAAATCTGTCGGTGATCGTATGACCGTGTGGGAAGTGCTCGCTGCTTTCCGCCTCACCATCCGTAATATCGAGATTTCTTCTTCAACACATATCGACGGCGGTCTCCCATGTCTCTCCGGGCGAACGGCAGCATACCGTACTGTGATCCTCAAAGACCCTGAGTTCTTGCATGGCTTCACGCATGATTACTGGCTCGACAAATACCAGCTCAACTCGGGCGATGACAAGTTTCTCACTCGCTGGATGGTTAGCCACGGATGGAGTACCTATGTGCAGTGCTGCAAGGAAGCGGAACTACTCAGTACGATGAAGCCCAACTGGCGCTTCTTGAAGCAGGTGCTTCGGTGGACTAGAAACACTTGGCGGTCCGATTTGCGGTCCCTTTTCATGGAACGGCACATCTGGACTATCCATCCGTATGTAGCGTACACGATGGTAGACTCTATCTCCTTCCATCTGACCTTAGTACTAACGACCGTTTTGGTTCAGGTGGACAAGTTATTCAACCCTTTCACTCTTCTCGCAGGACCTGTTCTTGTTTCTCACGTCGTTTACAAGAGCACGATTCCAGTGGACAATGGTGGTTTCCATCTACCGTGGTGGTGCGTAATCTAAATATATGTCTTTGTAATGTGGATGCTACTTGGCGCCATCAGGAACGTCATCTTGAGCTACGTCGTTTGGCTTACTGCTACACGAACGGCTAAGCTCCTCCCTCACCTTTGGGACCGCCCTCAAGACATCATTTACGTCCCCGCGTTTATTTTATTCGGATACTACTTCGCCGTCATGAAGATATATGCGCTATTCACTCTTCATGAGGTACGATGAAAGGCCAATCTTGATCCGTTTCACATCCCTAAGCTATTCTCTCGTATAGACTGGTTGGGGTACCCGTGCTGGAATTGGCGACCCTACTGCCGCCACGGCTGCTGCAGATGCCAACTCATCAGGTATAACAGACGACAAGATGCGGCAGGCGCCGTATCATGACCTACGGTCACCTGCACCACAATATCCTCTGCGACCGATGGAGATTCAAGTTGGCCAAGCTCAATGATAGCACGCTCTGCCCGAGCTCCTGACGAGGGCAAGGTGTTATTAGTTACGATATTTCATATCACTATACCACATGACTGCTATCATCTACATCGATCTCCGTCCGTTTAATCCGTTTCATACCCGCATTATCTGTATCACGAGCTAAGGACCCGCACGCGAAGGGTAGGAAGGAATGAGGGTATGTGGCCCGCCCTCGGGTGGAGAACTTTGTGTGCACACAGTACATTGCAGAGTGCGACTGGTACGCCACGAACTTCTGTTTCATTTCATCTCCTTGTTTCGTTCACCGTCTTATCGTTAGATAGCGTACACTTGCTCTGTGCAGGCAGTTCTTTTTTAAAAACTCTACCGGGCTACTATTACCCTTGCCTAGATTGTTGTTCATTTCTTCTAGCTAAGGTGTTGCTTTTCTTATGGACCCACCGGGACATTGTTTGTAAATAATTAAAAGTAGTAGAACGTATGGAAAGCCGGCGCCAACAAGCAACATAAAAGGAAGAGGGTGGAAGGGTGTAGAAGCCTCGCGAAAAAAGGAGCGATGAAAAATAAAAATAAAAACGGCTGGTGCACGTACCTCTGCCTCTTTGCCCTTGTCCATCTCTTTCCTTCTTTCACGGTTACCCACTTCTTTACCTCCCATGTCTGTCGTTGGTATCGATTTTGGTTCCCTCCACAGTAAGGTGTGTCCGCTCCACTCCTTAAGCACTCTCTGTGCCCAATACGTAAGTCTAGATCGGTGTCGCAAGACACAGAGGTATCGATATCATCACAAATGAAGTCTCCAATCGTGCCACTCCGTACGCACACTTCCACTGCCCATCTTGATCTCCTGCTAATGGTCGATCTACAGCTCTCTTGTTTCTTTCGGTCCCAAGCAGCGCGCACTCGGCGAATCGGCAAAGACCCAGGAGATCTCAAATTTTCGCAATACAGCTGGTTCACTGAAGCGTCTCCTCGGCCGGACAGTAAACGATATTGAGATACAGCAGGTTGAAAAGAAGTTCACTCATGTGAACCTGGTCGATGTAGATGGTTCCGTCGGCGTCGAAGTGAGTATGTCGGATAACTTGCATCCTCCGTCGTTCACAACTAGTCGGCGCATGTAGGTCGCATATCTGGGCGAACCAGCTACTTTTTCTGCCACGCAGTTGGTGGGCATGTACTTCGGCAGGTTGCGGGACATTGCTACGAAAGAACTCAAAACTGGCGTGTCTGACGTCGTAATTGCTATCCCTGGCTGGTACACCGATGTGCAACGACGAGCACTATTGAATGCTGCCACTATCGCTGGGTTGAACCCTCTCCGACTGATACCTGACCACACTGCAGTTGCGTTTGGGTATGGTATCACGAAGTCTGACCTCCCAGACCCCGAGAACCCGCGGCACGTGGTCTTTGTAGATGTCGGCCACTCGAGCCTGTCTGTTGCCGTCGTCGCCTTCTCCAAAGGCCAGCTGACCGTTAAGAACGCGGCATACGACACACACCTCGGTGGCCGCGACATCGACTATGCCCTCGTTCGGCATTTCGCGGAAGAGTTTAAGACCAAATATAAAATCGATGTGCTTTCGAACCCAAAGGCCACGTTCCGGCTGTACGCAGCTGCGGAGAAGCTCAAGAAAGTCCTATCGGCAAACGCTGAGGCACCGCTCAGTGTTGAATCGATCATGAACGATGTCGATGCGTCTTCGAAACTCAGCCGGGAACAGTACGAGCTACTCATCGCAGACACTCTCGATCGCATTCCTGAGCCACTTCAGCGCGCGCTAGAGGGATCTGGCATTACTATCGAGCAAATCGACGCCATTGAACTCGTCGGTGGCTCGACGCGCATTCCTGCTGTTCGCGCCAAGATCCAATCTGTTTTCCCTGGAAAGTCGCTTTCGACAACACTCAACCAAGACGAGGCATGCGCTCGGGGTTGTACCTTTACCTGTGCCACCCTTTCACCTGTTTTCCGCGTACGCGATTTCGCCGTCCATGATGTTGCCATCTACCCAATCAAGGTGCGCTGGGAGAAGAGCCCCGGCGACGAAGAGGAAGACACGGAATTGGTCGTATTCCCCCGTGGTAACGGTATACCATCGACAAAAGTCCTTACCTTCTATCGCAAGGCGCCGTTTGACATCGAGGTGGTCTACGCGGACCCTAGCGCACTACCGGGGTCTGTCAATCCGTGGATTGGCCGCCTCACGGTGAAAGACGTCGGCCCGACACCAACAGGCGACTATTCCACCGTTCGTGTCAAGGCGCGCTTGAATCTACACGGAGTTCTGTCATTCGAGGCCGTTTATACAGAAGAGGTCGAGGAGAAGGAGGAGATGCAAGTCGATGGCGAGTCATCGGAGCCGCCGAAGAAGAAAAAGGTCGTAAAAAAGAATCCCGTGGCTTACGTCGCCGGCTATGGAGGACTTGACTCGTCTGTAGTTGATAGGTACAAGGAGATGGAGCTGACAATGTACTCGAACGACAAGTTAGTACAGGACACCGAGGTGCGTTGCTTGATGCATTTATTCATGGCGGTAATTCAATCAGCGTTAGGAGCGCAAGAATGCCCTAGAGGAATACATCTACGACATGCGGTCGAAGCTCGAAGACCGGTACGCTCCCTACGTGCAGCAACAGGAGAAGGCGGCACTTCTTGCCGAGTTGTCAAAGGACGAAGAGTGGCTCTATTCCGAGGAGGGTGAAGACGCGACCAAGTCCGCATACGTTTCTCGCATCGATGCAGCCAAGAAGCTGGGGGATCCTATAACGACGCGCTGGCGTGAGGCAGAGGAACGACCAAAGGTGGCAGCTCAGCTGCGTGAGACCATTAATCAGTATATATCGCAAGCAACCTCGACAGATGAGCGGTTCGCGCACATCGACGAGAAGGACAAGCAGTCGATCGTCGAGAAGGCCGCGACGATCCAGAAGTGGCTTGAGGACCAGTCCGTGAGGCAGTCGGAACGGCCGAAGAACGTCGACCCGGTGCTGACCGCCGCAGAGATCTCAAAGAAGCGAGACGAGGTCATTTACTTTGCAACGCCTATTCTCACGCGGCCGAAGCCGAAGCCCCCGAAGGTCGACGGCGCGGACACGCCACGCAGCGGTGCGGAAACACCTAACCCTCCTCCCAAGGGGGAGACGCCGCAGCCAGAGCTTAAGACGGAGGAAGGGCAAGGGCCGCCTGAGATGGACGTGGATTAGAGAGGGACGTTTGGAGAGGATGTATTTTTCATCAGGGCCGTGTAGTGATATTCATCGTCAGTAGTTCAACCCACTAAAAACCATGTTCCGTGGATAGATCCTAACGTGGATAGATTGTACTTTCAGTAGGCTGGCGTTCTGAGTTTCGTATCGTCATAGTCCCATGTCTACAATAGCCCCAACGAATGGACACCAGCAACCAGGGTGCGGGGTATTCGGACATTGGACATTGAGAGACTAGGAACAGATGATAGTCTAAGTGAACGACTAACGTTCCATTGATCAAGTATAATTTTAATTTCGACGACAACTCCCAGACGAGACCCGATCTCAGCACCTGCCCCCTCAATTGTTTACACGTTCCATTTAATTTATTGACACCAGCTTTGGCCAGACAGATTCTGATACAGATCGTGCTTGTTACATCCAATAGATATGGATCCAAAAAAAGGAAAAAAAAGGGTCACGGTCGTAGCCGAGAAAACTGGTGCGAAGTATCGCACTGGAAGATGAGCCACGCAGAAATTTCAAGAACAGCAACCATCAGTAATTCCTGTCGCACGACCATCTGCCTCTGGTATCCGTCTAGCAGCTCTAGCTCTGTAGCTAGAGCTCGTGGGCGTGACAATACGCTCCCACTATGTATGCACCGCGTCTTGGCTTTACCTCTGGATCCTGAACGACGCCCCCGTCCCACTTTGGGCGTGCAGTCGATGCGTCCTTACGGCGTACATCAAGGTGCACGCGAAAGCGGACCGCAGATGTAGGCTCTGAGGAACACCCTCCAAGCCTGTGGAGGTGAATTTCAGCTGCTTTTCCAGGACCCTTTTCCTCCACTACGCCAGAGTCTGGGATGGGACGTCGATAGCCATTTTGAGCCCCGATGGGTTACTGTCTAAGCCGCCTCTGTCCCTCACTCTTGACAACCAGTCCCAGGAACACAGTTACCTGATCTTTTTTTTTAATAACTGTCTCGGGCTGGCTGCTAGGTGCACACACCTGGCAACAGTATCCCCGACTGTATCCCCGACAGTTCGTTTAATTACCTTCTATGCTTACGGCTTTCTGACCCCCTCTGTGTCCGCAATGACACCTATCATATAGGACCCTCGCAACCCCGTGATTTCGGGCAACAGGGCCACTGTATTTGTATCCAGGTCTCTTCACCTCCAAAAGATTGCCCATCTTGCGCATTCTATTAACAGTAAGCTCTCCAAAGCTGCGCGCGCATCCAAAAGTTCGCGGTCGTATCTTTCCTCAATTCATGTGTCACTGAAACCCTTCCATTGTACAATAGAGTGGAGTATGTATCCACATCCCCCACCGCTCCCGTACAGAGCACCAACCAAACATGTCACGTCGTAATACCGTAATTATTCTAAACAGATACGCGCCCTTTGTCTGGGCGTTAAGCCTCGTCGGTGAAAGGACCGTGTAGATTTCCCGCACGAATGTTTCGCCTCTTAACGATGCACATACTCGCGAGTAAATAGTCAAAGCTTCTTAGTGGCGACAATTTGAACTCGGCAAAAAAGAAGAGAAAAAACTCTAGGGTCGACTTGCTAGTATCTGTTGGCTTGAGGAACTGCGTTTGGACTTGGATAGTGCGCAGTATCACAGTCGGCCTCGACAATGGAACACAGCTGCGGCGAGGACGCCTCGTGTTCCCAAGTTCGGTGGAAGGGTTGGAATTCGAAGCGATTCCATATTGGACTCGATGCTACCCTACTCGAGGACCGATAATACTGTACAGTACTCACCGGCGGGGGCGGAACAGCGTTATCTCCAAGTCCGTCCGCGATGCGAGCATCGCTTCCTTTGAGCATATTTGGGACATCAGTACATGCATCAGTAGTGGACACCATCAGAAGCACAATACCCATCTTTGCGGAGCCACACTGCGCCGCTGTATTATGGTGTACGTGCTCCCGCCTGACGGCCCCACTCGGCACAGTGCAAGCGAACCCGTTTGGACTGCACGTCGACTTTCCATGCCGTATCAAGTACTACATGCTGCGCTGGGTAACGACTTGAACCTATATATACGTAATGGGTACGCGTAAAAACGTCATGTAAAGCCGTGTTTCACAGAACCTGCAACGATTCATAGCCGAGGTTATGTTATCGGACGGTGGTAGTTGGGGGAGGAGGGTATAGCTCCGGCCGATAATTGGCGGTTGAGGCGTTTCAGTTGACGTACGCGGCGCCACTCCGGCCGTTCGAAGTGGCCGTTTTTCTTACCAGACATAAGTGAGGTAGTGCAACGCACCCTTCCCAGTAGCGGACACATCATACAAAGAAACCTTTACTGTACTTCGCTTCAAGATGCGCACAGTACTGAAACACGTGAGTCTATCATCGGTTTGCACGAAAAAAAATTGCATGATGTCCTCGGTGTTAGGAGCTACAGGAAGTTCAGTTCCGCCAAGCGCACAAGTGATTGTTTTTTAATTTTTTGGCGTGTGCGCCTCGAACAGAACAATATAATTGGCGGCGCTGAGTCACCAGAACCAAGATATTTTTGATACGTGCGGATCGGACACTGAAAGAGAATGGAGAAGCTAGTCTGCACTGAGAGGTCAAGCCCGTAGCGAAAGGATATAGTCAGGAGCCACGTGCAACAAGAGAATCAAACAGACAGATAGCAATGAACCAAAGGGGGAGCCTAGCGTTTGTCGTGACGCTTGAATGTTGGACGAACTGTAATCACAAAAAGGGTTGACCTAGGTGGTCCCTTGAATCACTTAAAACGTCCAAGCCTATATCTGATGAGAAGGACGCATGGAAGACGCAGGAAAATCGGAATCTCAAACGTACTTTGACATTAGTCATGGGAAACTAGAAAATGATCGAGTAAGCACTCGTGATCACACAGTCAAGCTAAAAAAAAAGAGGGCGGAGAGTCATGCACGATGCCGTAGTTTATCTACACGTCCTTCCAATAAAGTAAAATGGGGGTGCCTTGTTCAAGAGCATCATGTCTGAGCTGGCACACCGGTGGGTCATCGGATCGTGCCTAGATGATGATGAGAAACCTGCGGGGAAGCCGAAGTGCCATCCGTGGCAGCGCACGAAGCCGCCGTGACTGCACGTGAATAGGACACTGTTCGCCCTTTCCCAACTGGAGCCGTAACGTCGTAACCCTCGAAAAGGCGGCTCGCGTATCTTGACGTTTGCACGTGGCGATCAAAGCCACAAGTACTTCGCGGGGGGTCAACTGATTGAATCTTGAAACCTTGAAATTCGAAAGCACCAAATTAACCAAATTAAAAGGGGCTAGTGCGAAATTGTGAGACGGGACGACCTTGCCGGCGGGAGCTAGGGTTATAATTCCGAATGTCGTGAGGAGGGGGACTCAGGTCTGAGCTCAGGCCCCAGCGCTGAGAGGCTCGGCATTTTTATCGGAGATCTCGGACCGAGCGACAGCCACGGTCTGGAGTCATCCCAGGATCTGGCGGACGTAAAGTATTCGCTAGATGGGGGTTCCAAGGCGCCTCGCCGGGAGTACACGGGACTTTTGACTAGGAGAGGAGTTTGAAGCCCAGGGGTCGAGGTGGGGCAGTCAGAGCATTCATTGCATGTTAAACAGATCGATTGGCATATGTAATTGGAAGTGGATGGCAGCACATGGTGGGAAAAGTTAACCCCCCGGGGCACCTAGAAGGCTGTGCCCAGACGGATACGGGTTCACAGATCAACTTCCATAGTGGCACCTCTCAAGGGTCGGGGTCGGATAAGCTAAGGGTTCTGAGAAAGCTTAGGGAGTGCCAGAATGATGGTCGTAGTTCTAAGAGAGAGACACGACGGGCTGTCGGATCAGAGGGGATGACCGAGGATAGATCCAAGGTGTCGTGGGATGACGATGTCCTGTGTCCCGTGGCGGCGCCTTTAACTCTAACACGAGACCGTGTCGTTGACATATTAACACCTCATGTCTATCCCACATCCGGTTTTTCCCCCTGCCAGCGGGTTTCCCTCTCTCGCCAGCTCCTGCATACCTCCCATGCATGGCCGACTCATTCAGTTTTGTCGTCGATGATTCTTCCCCAACTCTCAGTTACTTCCCTTTCGCCGACACGCTCTCAATTCCAGATTTCTCTGCTGGATGGAACCCCTGCTTCAACATCTCGGCCTGCTCGGTATTCCCTGGTCAACAAGGGAACGGGACCAGCATTCATGTCACGTCTCGCGATGGCGCTGCGTTTTCAGTCCAGTGGTGGGGTGTGTAGTTATGTGGATATTCCTTTACTCTGCCCCCCGTCTGAACCCTGCGCCTACAGGCAATGGTATTCAGTTGTCCGGTCTTGTCACAGGGCCCATCTCCTATGTCCTTCAGCTCGATGGCCTGACAAACACCACTTTCCCCTATTCATCGGAAACAGCCCTACTGGCTGAATTTGATGACCTTCAACTCACAAACCACACATTATCACTCATAGTCAATAACCCCACTAATTCCTCATCGGGATTGATGGCGATTGACTACGCGCTTATCAAAGTCAACTCCACATCACCCAAGTGTGTTCCTCAATGTCTAACCTGTGCGCTCCGCGTGCACCGGATACTGACTCTCCTGGTTCAGCGTCATTTTCACCACCACCACTGTTGATGACACCGCTCTACCGTTCACTGGACGCTGGTCCTTCCTTAATGACTCGTCGTTATCTCCGCTGGACAGTACGTATCATACCACGAGTTCTGCTGGTGATTTTGTCACCCACAACTTCTCCGGTGCGTTTGCCCCACCGGTGGTGTAGAAATTCTCTATCCTTCTGACTGTGTAATTCGCCCCGCTATCACCAGGTTCAGCCATTACGGTCTTTGGTTTCCGCGACGCAACTTCCAGGAATTTTTCCGTGCAGCTTGATAACGAGACTGTCGTTCTAAATGGGGCGTCATCCTCCAAGGAAGCAACTACGCTCTTCTTCCGTACAGGGCTCAATAGCAGCTTTCCCCACACAATAACTATCACAAACGAGGATGACGGTCTCTTGGCCATAGGCTCGATCAATGTCACGGCCCCCTCTTCGAATTCGTGAGTCGCAGAAACCCTGCCCTCCATTCTCCATCCTCGACGCTAATCGTACCACCAGACCAAACCCTACTTCGGTACCCTCGTCGCGTGGGTCTCGAGGCGCTGTCATAGCGATCACACTTGCTGCCGTTCTTGGTTCACTCGTACTCTTCATTTCTTTGTTCTTTTTATGGCGACGGCGACGGCACTTAGGTCTTATCTTGCACCAGAGACGGTTGTTTGTCCCCCCAACCGGGAACAACCATTCGAAAGTTCTCGATATCGTCCGTGGTCCCGACGTTGATGACTTTGAGGATGTGTATGAAGACAAGGGGCCAGCGGGCCTAAGCAGGCCCCCGGCGAACAACGGCAGCGGTAGCCTAAGCTTCACACTCGATCTGCCCATTCAATCCCGCCCCTCTCTCCCCGCTTCGCAGCGTGATTACTCGGGGAATAGTGCCCAAGAACTACCACGGAGCCCTACTGTTTCCATAGGACGCACCGGCACTCACGCCAGGGAATCGAGCCGTGGAGTTTTTTTGCAAGACGTTTCTGCTGCAGAGAGTAGCGACAACAGTGGTGCTCGTCAGCCACCTTTACCTGACCCACTAGGTCAAGCAACAAATGAGGCCATCCGAATCAGCGCACCACCGCAAGACCAGGAGATGACGGAGCACACTGACTCGGAGGGACGGACATTCGAGCTTACGCCTGTCGTACCAGCACCTGCTCTCCCCCGTATTAGCGCCGTTACTGGTGCTGTTCCAACGCAAGAGCCTAGTGAGCGAAGTCAACCTTCTTACTCCTTCCTAGACATCACCGTTTCCTCTCGGGGATCGTCTGTACGACAACCCGGTCCGAATGCCTCATCTTCGTCTTCGTCTTCAGATTCTATGCGACGGAGAACCCACGAACCTTTTTCATCGACTCGGCGAATATCGCTCCCATTTGCTATGGGATATTCATCAGGCAGCTTACGCGATAGAACCGAACCGTCCGACCCGTCGTCCACGAATATTGAGTTCCCCCGGGTATCCATGAATATTCGCCCTTTGCCACGGATACCCCAGGGAGTGGTTGAATCAGAGTCAGAGTCCCAGGAGATTTCCAGGCCACCGCAACGCCCCGTACGACCACACACCCAGAGTACTCCGCCTTTACACGTACGGACCCACTTTGAAGAGCCTCAGCAGCTTCCACGATCAGTCTCTGTTTCCACGGTCCCACCCACTTCTGCCTTAAGCTCCGGCAATCGAGTCCCTCACATAATCATTCACCCTTCCTCACTTTTGCGCCAACACCCTCGCAACAGTTCCGCAGTTTCGCCGACAGAGAGCGTCCCGGTGACGGTATCAGACATTCATTTCCGTCATTCATCAGACGAGGAACCGGCCGAGCCAGAGAGTAGGCGTACAAGTACGGGTGTGGGCGAGCACCCTCCGCCTCATCCTCCGCTGCCACAGCGCTCCTACACGTCACCGTTCATCATGCACAAGCTCTTTGGCTCACAGGCGTCGGCGCCGGTTGGTGGTCCGTCTGCTCTGCAGAGCCCAGGGGCAGGGCCATCAAGACTGCGCGACCGCAACCCACCTCCCAGTAGCCCTTCTGCATCGGGATTAGGGAGACCAACTTTATGATTTTAATGACTAATGAACACTTTCTGCAATGAAAACCTGTCACTTGTATCTTTTTCTTTTTTCATTCCAATTAGCAAGCAGCTGCATTGTACCACCAGGGCCCTATTTGTTTCCGGGCTTTGCCTTTGCTGATGATTAGGAATAGGAGCACAATCAATCATTCTCTCTTTTACTTTTTTGTGTACTGGTTTCTTTCATTTTAGCCTCTACACGCAATTTCCGGGATTGTGCAGCGGGAAATAGAACCATTTTGCTTTTTTGAACTTTGTGTTGTGGGTCAAACCGGGCCGCTCTTTCCACCGCTTGACCATCGCTGCAACCGCGAAACGCGAACGTTGTATCAAAACCTCTCGCCCGAACGAACAGCGCCATGAAGCATGGCGTCGCTTTCCGCAAGTTCTCAAGAACGTCGTCGCACCGGATGCTAATGCTACGGTGAAGCCTTTGGCCTTTACTTCCCGCGCCGAGCGTCGTCTGACGTGCCGCACTTTACAGCAACCTGGTCACGTCTCTCATACAACACGAACAGGTGAAAACCACACTCCCCAAGGCTCGCGACACGGCGCGTCTCGCAGAAAAGGCAATGCACCTCCTTTCTTCCCTTCTTCCCGCAGTCTCTCTGATCCCCAAGCGGCACCACCGCGCCCAACCCCCCCCCCCCCCCCCATCTCCAGATCATCACGCTCGGGAAGAAGGGCACGCCCCCTGCCTGGAAAAAGGCTGCAGGTTTCCTGCTGCAGCCCTCGCTGACGCCAAAGGTCTTCGAGACGCTCGCGGCGCGCTACGCTGCGCGTCCGGGCGGGTACACGCGCATACACAAGTTCGGCAGCCGGCAGGGCGACAACGCGCCGCACGCGGTGCTCGAGCTCGTCGACGGCCCGCGCGACCTCAAGTTCGAGATGGCCGCGCGCGCCACCGGGTGGGACGTGCTCTCGAGCCGCCTGAAGAGCCAGTCCGCCCGCGCGCTCGTCAAGCACGGAGTGGGGGACATCGGCGACACGGTGGTGCGCGAGCGCGCGCTCGGCGAGGGACAGCACGGCGAGCTGCGCCCGCGGACGCGGTGGAACGTCCGAAAGGCACTTCGTTATAAGTCCGAGGAGGACGTCAAACGGTTTGGGGATAAGGTCCAAGAACACATGGTAAGAGTTCTCGAATCGACCCCCCCCTCCCTCCATGTCTCGCCCCCGGTAAACCTCACTAAATTCTCTCTGCACAGGACACACTCCTCGCACGACCCGTAGCGGTAAAAGCTCTGCGTGAGCACTCAGAAAAGGAGTCGGCTGAATCTGATCAGCAATACTTCCGCAACATCAAGGACTATAAGCTGAAGGCCGGTGAGACCGTGCCAGGTGCTGCTGGCAGTGCATTGGGGAGGGCACAGGGGGACCTCGGGTGGGCTCCAGGTCGGAAAATGCGATGGTTCGAGAGGCGCAAGCTAGGAATCGACCAGCCACTTACCTGGGAACAGGTCTAGATAGGGTTTGATGTTGGCAGCAGGAGGTTCTTTGCATTGCCTATAGCCTACTGTATTCACGCTTAACCTTTTCGGTCCGCCATTTCCTTGGCAGAGTGCAACTTGATTAAACAACTAGTACATATACTATTGCGGTGCAGTGTCGCGTCTAACTGCGAAACTCATTAATCGGCGAATATCAGAGAAAACTTGCTTGGTTGCGTGGGCATCGCCGCGAGGTGGAGTATCCGCGCCCGACGGCGTGTTGCTAAGTGGCGGTGACCCAAGCGCCGCAAAGAGAGCCTCACCACCAGTCGTACCTGGCAAAGCAACGCGACTGCCGTTGGGAGAAGTGAGGAGGCCTAGAGTGCTCGACGTGGGCGGGTCCATATCTAGCGTCGTAAGAAATGACGTTTGCTCGAGCTCGGGTTTCGTGCTTGTGATGGTTACGAAGAAATCAAGCAGATCATTCTGTTCCGCGCGTGGGGTACCCTTCAAGTCGATGATCTGCCAAGATGCGCACATAAGTAGGGAGGGTCCCAAGTGCAATGTAACCGCTTGCGTGTTAAATGCTAACCTTTTGGAAGTTGGAGAACGACGCGTCGCCGATCAGAAGCGTATAGTTCAGGATAAAACCCTCAGCTGGGTCCTCAACACGGTGTAAATTAGCGTCACACATGCTTCAGAAACTGCGGACCTGTGGCGTCACGACAACCTTGAGTAGGGCTTCCAGACGCTGGGTACTCTTGGCAACGCTCCTGGTGTAGCTGGATTTGGAGAAAGAGAAATTTTTCAGGTCCTGACCGAATTTCTCGTTCAGCGTCATGGCTTACCCTGCAGTCGTCAAGGCCTCCCCAGGGAGCTTTAGTAGAGATGATTTGAGCGCCGAAAGATCGATCAGGAGCTGGGAAAATCATGCCCCACTGAGGCGAAATGCCGCCACATCATCAATGATGAGCGCACCTGTTCTGCCCCTTTCTCCTTCAGCGGTCGGCTTCGCACGAGTGCATTCGTGAACCGCGTGATAACCAAGCTTTCCCAGGCTCAACAACCCACGACGTGTGCATGCATATGTCCTCTCACCTAGATGCTTTATCAAAGAAATTCCGTAGGTATTTTTTACTTTCAACGAGTGGGGCAATTGCTTCTGCGATGGATTCCAAGGCGCGCACAAGGTCACCAATGTATTGTGATTGTCCAGTGACAAGCTCGTGGTTAATCCATGTCGTGCGTGTCAATGTCGACAGGGCAGGCTCGCACACAGCCTCCAGTTCCCGGAGGAGGACGACAATTGCCACGGACGCCGCACTGTATATCCGTTTTAAGCGGGAAAAGGACCGCTCGAGTCCACGTACCTAATGAACAGATCGCATTCGGTCTGTAACGATATACGTTCCTTAAATTCACTGTGAATCCGTTGGCGAACCTTCTCCTCGAGCTGCAGACTGTCAGTCCCAATCGGGGGTAATCTGCAGAAGACGCTAACCTCTTGTGCTGTAGATTGACAGTACTCCGCTGTGTTGATGACAAGGCAGGCATTTTTGATCTCGTTGAGGTCGTACCGCACGTCCGCAGATCGGCGGGGCTGTGGCTGTGTTCTAAAAGCGACTCAGCAAAGAGGGCCCACTCTGCTCCGCACTGGTAACTTACCGACGCATTTGTGGCATGAGCACATCCTCTGCGGGGACAAGTATGGTTATATGACGCCAAGCTTTGGGGACCTTGCTCACCAGCATAGACTCGAAGCCACTTTTTGAAAACCTCCAGCAGGTCGAATAAAGGTTTACCAGTTGATAGTGTCGCACAACCCTCCAATGTCTGGCCGTACACGTAGAACAATTCAGTCGAGGACGGAAGAACGACATTAGCTGTCTGCTCAGTGTTGTCTGCGGTGGAGTGACTTTGGTTCGTGTCGAGCGATGCTCTTGTCCTCGTCCCCCGGTGGGGAGAAAGAAGGTCGGCGATCGCCCTGGAATGCTGACCATTATGCTCGTACGCCTAGTAGAACCAGGGAAGACTCACTTGTCTTGATGTTGTACGTACACACCCATATGTGGCTCAAAAGACGAGCTGATTGATTGTGAGGGTCGTGTCGGCGTTTGCGATGTCGCCTGAAGAATGTCCTGTAGCTAGTAAATGGTTAGAAATACCCACCTCTACGTGACCGGAAGCAGGATTCACTGAAGCACCGAACTTCTTCGCCATAGATAATTCGAAGTCCTTCGTTTGCTGCAAGGCGTCGAGGAGGACGGTCACAGTGAGGTCTTTCGCCGCTTTAGATAGCAGCGCAGCCATATCGCCTCTGCGAAACACGATGCGTTCAGATACAAATACAAACACAAGCCAGGCATATAGACCTACCTGGTTATATCGATGAATCCGGCTAATAGCCACCAGCCGACCTTCCACTCTGGCAGGAATGCACGCCCGAGGCCATTCTCGTGGGTACCCAAAATTCGTCGGAACCATGCGTAGCGGCGACTGATGTTGTCAAGTTGGCCCGCCTCGTCGGTTAGTCGAAACACTCGGCGATACTCCGCAAGAAGAAGGGCCGTGTAGCGGGCAGTGAGCGCCGCGCGTACATCAGGGCCGAGGATATCAGCTGTCGCACATGCCGCGGTTATCGTTGCAGGTTTAGGTGCGTTAGGTGACTGCAGATAACTTCGAAGGGTGATTTTCAGGAACGTGAGGTATGAGTTGTGCTGAGCTTACTATGTATCAAAGTCAGACTCCAGAAGGGTTCGTATTTCGCCTTGGAGCTCCTGAATCCGCTTCCAGAGTTGACCAATACGTGGCACGAAAGTGTAAGGCTTGAACGAAGCGGATATTTCCTTTACTGCCTACACGGAGTTGTGGAAGGGTGGGTGTTTGAAACACAGAATCCACGAACGAGCTTACAGATAGACTTTGCGTTATATCAGAATATTTCTTATCCTTTACGTAGTCCTCGAGCTGAGACAGGGCTTGGACTGTCGCGGTTGTATATAACTATAAATCCACTGGCAACAACAGAGGCAACATACCGAGCATCTGAAGCCGCTTCAGTGTTGTCATACTCAGGATAAGGTTCTTTTTTGCCGAGTCGAGGACCTGAATGTCCCTTGTGATGTTGCGGACAATGGCTTCAGACTCAGTAGCCTTTTCCCGGATGAGAGACATCTGTCCGAGAAGATCCTAGTGCACAATAAAGAATGAGCGGATATATACGCGAGAGATCCAAGCTTCGAGACACACCGATATCATCTCCTGTATGAGCTGCATTCTCCCAGGGTCCTGCTGTAACCTCAGCTCCTCCTGAAGTTGAGCAATCTCGCTCTGTAGGTCCTGTTCATCTTTGGCCAGCTGCGTTTGGACCGCGTCTAGTTGCCCAAGTGATTCCTCTAGGAAAACAAATGGCGCGTTTTGTAAACATTAGTTGTGACCTTGAGTGGGGTACTTGGACACACCATTAGGGAAGTACCCATTAATAACGTCGATGGCACTGAACCCGCCTCCTACCGTGTCAAGAGAGTCTGTCTCTGGCGAAGCATTAAGATCGAGGATGCGTTGTATGGACAGAACAAGGTCGCGAGAAAGTTCTTCGCTCTGTTGACGGTACATAAAGTTATGGGTAGTGCGACGACTGCGAGACTCTCCGGGACTGCCACTACGCTCAGGCGAAGAAACCCTAACCTCGTTTTCGGTGTATACGAGCGCTCTGCTTTAGATATTTGTGAGATTCTCACAACAAACGGGTCACTGACACCAATGGTCGACGGTCCATCCCCATCAGAGGCAGGACCATCAACTCAACCCTCGAACGAATCCCCTGCCGCACCAACTCAACCCGCTTGGGCGGCCCCAAGCACCCCCGCAGTTCCATATTACGGACATCCACACTGGCAGGGCCAACCATGGCCATTGAACGGCTATCAGTATAGCGCGGCATATCAACAGCAGTACACTCAGCCCCACCTGTACCAGCCTGCGCAGTTCCAGCAGTATCACCCGCATGTTCAGGTTTCTATTGCACCCCCATCTACGCGTCCCCCCGCACAGGTTCTACCTCAAAAGCCGACAGTCAAGAAAAAGGCACGACCACGAACACCCTCACCGTCCCCACCTCCCAAAGAGTTCCCCCGATACTGGGACGCAGCTCTGAAGGCCTTTTGCCTCGCCGTAGGACTTTCTCAATGCTTGGCTGGCCTAGAGGCCGACATTCTTGTTATGAATCCAGATTGGGAGATGAAAGTCGTACCTGAGGCATTGCGTGATTTACACTCTGGCATTTCGGTATGTCCAACATTTGACCTGGGAGTGGCCGAAGTTCGGTGATGACCTAGAAGGCCCGCGATGGTCTAGCAACTGCTGGACGCGCAATCGGGGTCCACAGGAACATCTGACCGACCCTTGGAGGAACGAAAGTTGGACTACGTCCACGTCGAACAAGGTGCAGAACCACGTTCGCCGTCTGCGGTGCGTGCATGTTGAAACCTTCGTACTCGATAATTTCAATCTGTTAACAGACCAACAAATCCATTTCTGAGTTTCTGGCGCGAAACCGTGCGCGAAACGACGCGTCAAACCGTGCAGAGTTCTTGCACCCCAGTAAGCGTCTTCATACCAGCGATGCATCGGGGGACCTACCTTCGAATGAGGGCGACGAAACAGAACACGCATCTTGTGCACGGACCGACGCAAAAACCACGGACCGTGACGTGATGATGAAGTTCGACATCGCGAAGAACGAGGAGGGTCCTCTCAGAAGAACATTAAAGGTCGAAGCGAAGGACGAAAACCACATCCCCACAGACGAGAGTGCTGGCGGGAACAGCCTGGTCACTGCAAGTCGACACCCTGGTCTTGACGAAAGGCTAAAAAACTTAGAAACACATTTAGCGATGCGATACGGTATGTTAGTTTCGTTGCGTTGTTGCGCTCAATCTCATGAAGCACGTACAAGTACCATCACCTCCGGCGTCGCTGCTTCATCGCATCAAGTGCGTCGAAGATCATATCATTCAACTTGAACACGACTATCCTCCTTGGGCCGCTCTGCACTTTAATCAACCTCGTCGTGGCGTGCGTCATCCATGACATACTCTTGCCACTGCGCTCTTTGTCTCACTTATTTCTGCTAGTGGCCTCCTCCACCACGTCCCACGCCTGTCATTGTCCCCTCACACCTCACATCTAATCCAGCTGCCGATTCTTCTAGCGCTGCTGAAAGCTCAACCCCACCCACACCCAGTACCTATTCGGGGAAAGCTGTCACTGAAGTCAGGACGACCAAGGGTCGTGCTTCACGATCAAGCTTGCATCGCGCAGTCTTAGAGAAGCTGGAGGTTCAACGTGCGATAGAAGACCTCAAAGGTCAGGGCGAGCACGGCTAGATTATTGTTCTGTTTAATCCCCATCGAATTATATGTTTGCCATGGGCTCAGCGCGTGCGCGTTTTGTGACATAATCATCATGCGTCATCATTACAGTAGGGAACCACAGGTTATTCTACCCACACTCGCAAGCACATGTCGACTGTACTACGTCTCGTCACCTCACGCACCCTCGTATCATGCTGCAGACTCGCCCCCACGCGACACTTGTCCTCATGCGCCGTGAGACGTAAAGACCCCTGGCCGATGCCTCACACCCCCGAACACATCGCCTCTACCGCATCGCCCACCGACCTGCCGGCGCCCGAACCGCTCCCGCGCCACGGCGAGTCCCTCGAGACGACGCGCGCGCGTCTCGTATACCAGAGCCGCAAGCGCGGGACGCTCGAGAGCGACCTCCTGCTCAGCACGTTCGCGCAGGAGCACCTCGGTACGATGGACGGCGCAGAGCTGTCCGAGTTCGACAAGCTCATGGACGAGGCGGACTGGGACGTCTATTATTGGGCGACGGGCAAACGGGCGCCGCCTGAAAGATGGGCAAAATCGGAAGTGCTCGAGAAATTGAGGGTCCACGCACGGAATGAAGGGAAGGTGGTCAGACGGATGCCGGACTTGCACTGAGGGCTAACGTGGAGGGAAGCGGGCGTGGCACGTTTAGAAAATCGGCCAGTGTCAAAAGGGGGGCACAAGACTAGAAGTGCATCCGAGACGTAGTTCGTTGTGGTACTCTACCTCCACTTGTACGTCGACACTCGAAGTCCAGCAGGTCTCACCTCAAAATTAAACGTGTTTACTTCGGGTATACTACTAGGCACTAAATATACTCTACTTGCGATGTCGTACTACGTGTCACTCCGGCCCTTCGGCCAACGCTTTCTCGTATCTGCGCAACAACAACCTCTCCACCCAACCGCCAGGTGGAAAGCTCTTCTCCCACTGATTGTGCAGATGCACCGCAAACACTTTTGCGAGTTTGCGGTCGAGACCACCGCCCTCTACGCGCGTCAGACCATTAGTCCAGTGGCCATCCCTCGGATCTGGTTTGAAAGGGTCTGGAAGGCGGTTGTCGAGGCGACACGCTCGGCCGTCGGAGAAACAGAAGGGAAGGACCTTAAAAGGGGGGATGCCCTCTGCTACGAGCCGATGCCACAAACGGAGGTAGAGGATGGCACCCCAATCCGTAGAAGACGGACGGGGTCTTGTGGACATTGCCATGAGATGGAAAGCTTCACAGAGGTAGGGAGAGTGCTGATGAAAATGCATTAACGCGCCGTTGAGTGCCATGTAACGTTTGTCTGGAGAGTTGTCAGTGTCCCGCTTTCTATTTTTTTTTGGGGGGGAAACAACTAGAGGATACATACCGTAGCAGTCCCACTGTGTCACAAACTCGTGCTCGAGCAAAGGAGAGAGGTCGCGAGTCAAGAGCGTGTCCATATCCACCCACACACCTCCGTCTCGCCAGATGACCAGGAGTCGAATCAAATCGCCGTCCAACCAGGCCTTCTTGTCGTAGCTGGAGAGGAGGGGACTATTTTCGAGAGGCGTACCCTTTGAGAGTTCGCGTATGTTCGCAATGCGAAGTTCGAACGCTCCTGGGTATCGCGCAACGTAGCTTGCGAGTAATGCATTGGTAGAGAGGTCGCCGTTAGACCACATAATCAGACGCGAGTGCGGGTTTTGGGTCGCGAAGAAAGACTTGAGGGTGTACTCCTGACGTTCACTGAAAGGTGCCAAATCCGTGCGCCAGTAGGTGTGATAATTGGTACGCGGTCTGCCTGCTGCTGATGAGAAAGGTAGGGGGAGAATTGTACCTGCAAAGTCGTAACAGTCAAGGCCGAGACGCATGGGCATGCCAGCGTGAATCTCGGTGGACTTGGGGCCATATAGTCGTTCGGTGACATTATACAAGGGAGAAGCTTGCTCAGGTTTGAAGCAGCCGCGAAGAGGTGTTAATTGGCCCATCTCCTGCCTGATCCACGATCGTCGGTAGAACGAGATTTCTATGTGTGGTTCCCAAATAAGATGAAAGAGTATGAGAATAATAATTATGGCTAGGGCAGTGTTTTTGAAGCACAACCGCGGACGAAGCCATCTGAGCCATCTTCGTGGCCAGCGGTAAGTACGGTAGTAACGACTGCGACGTGGAGGATAAGGGTACAAGTTGAGGTATGAGTTTGAGGCGTAGGTCGTGAGCAGGGAATAGTCAAGCCCGGACCCGGACATGGTGGGCCAACGGAAGAGTACGCTTTCGTGCGGTAACCGGCTTACACCAACTTAACTTACATCCGATCGTCATCATCCCACCAATCAACTCACAATGGATCACGGAGACCATGGTGGTCATGACGGTATGGACATGGGTCCAAAGTGCACAATGCACATGCTTTGGTGCGTTCGGAGACCCTGTACGCTGCCCGTCGTATGTATGGTCTCCACCGCAGGAATACCCAGATAGAGGATACCTGCATCGTCTTCAAGCAATGGCACATATCTTCTCGCTTTGTCTTTGCGCTCTCGTTCCTCGCCATTATCCTCATTTCTCTCGGATATGAGTATATTCGCGAATACCAGCGCACGGTCGACCGGCGTATCGCGCTTGCGCTCTCCCGCAGCAAAGCCCGCGGCAAAGGATCGGTGAGTGGACGGAGTTCTCCTGAGCAGTCTGGCCCAGAAGTTGAAGAGGCCGGTCTGCTCTCTGGTCCACTCAAGATCCCAACTTGGTATGCTCCAGTACCCCTCCTCCTACGCTTTCGTAATGTCGTCTCCTCATCTCTCAGCACCCCGGTTCCATTCTACTCCCGCATTCTGCGCGCCGCGCTCTATGGCATTCAGGTTTTCGTGTCGTTCTTCCTAATGCTCGTCTTCATGACTTATAATGTTGGTCCTTTCTGTAACATCCCCCGTCGCTGTTGGCTGACTTTCCCCAGGCCTATCTCATCCTTGCCGTCGTGATCGGCGCCAGCATCGGTCACTTTGTATTTGGTGCTGGGATGAACGTCGAGGCTATCCTCGCAGGTGGCGACTCCGGCAAGGGGATGGCGTGTCATTAATATGTCCCCATTTACACTTGTTTTACTTTGACCGAGTCCACCAATCGCTGGCACCTCGTTGATATAGAGTTTTTATATCCGTTGGCCGTATCTCTATTTCCTAGCCTTTTGTTTTCATCCCGGGCTGCCTTATCGATTGTTATTACCAACTGTTTGTACAAATGAGAAATAGCTAAGCGGCTCTCATCTCCGTATCTTCATCCTTCTTCGCGAGATCGTGTTTTACAAGGAGGGCATCTATTTCTGCGGGTCGGTAAATCTTTGCCCTGGGTTCCTTTGTGACCGGGTCAACGGTCAAGACGGCGAATTCAACTGTAGATCATGTGCATCAGCGTTACTTGATGAGAGCCTGAGACGTACGTTTTTCGCTACCCAGAGTTGTACTATCCATCGTCTTGCTCATTGTCCGCATGACTAAACCGATCGCTTCTTCCACAGTGATATCGTCCTTATACTCCTGTTTCAACAAACTCTGTGCAGTACCATTGTTTGCACCAATGCAGGTCGCCTTCCAACCAGAATAGTTGCCCGATGGGTCAGAGTGGTAGAGTTGAAATTGATAGTGCAGGTCATATCCTGCATACAGAAGAGACACGCCGAACGGTCGTAGACCACCGAACTGTGTGTAGCCTTGTTTGAGGTCGCACAGACGTTGGGCGAGCAGCTCGACAGGAATGTCTTCATTGTAGTTCAGTAAGTGCTGTTGTGCAGCAGATCGCGCATAATTGACGAGGGAATTCGCGTCCGCGGTGATGCCCGCAACACCACCTATGACATTTCTTCACCCGACATCAGCGTGCTGAATAGCAGTAGGACTCGGGACATACGAGTTTAAAAGAAAAATCTTCTCTCCACTACCCCCGTAACCACCTTCCTTCGCTTCTGAAAGGTCAAGTAACTTGCCGGTCACTTTCTTCTCCGCGGCAAGCACAACGCCATCCGTTGCTAGAACACCAAGGACGGTCCCTGCGTGCGAAATAGCCTCCATCGCATACTCGACTGGACTACGATAAGATCTCTTGCCTCTATCCAGACAAAGAACGACTCACTCTGGTATAGCCGCCCTGAACGAATGATCAGCTTATGAACACACGGTAAAAATAACTGACATACCCTCTGGTGAGAATATCGTTGTGCGACCTTTTGGTTGGACAAGTTGTAAGCATCATTGTCGAGCACTCTGCTCAAGCGGGAACGCACTATCATATCGTCTAGCCTGACACAATGGGTTTGGTCAACCATTGCATACGATAAAGGTAGCACACACCATAGTGTCAAGAGGCTTAAAGATGAAGGTGGGAACTGCTCACTGACGCGTCCCAGCTACCGGGGTATGCGCGTCCTTGATCCATTCGGGGCTTGCCGACGCACTTGCTCACTCACATCACATGATCTGCGCAGCTGATTAGATCGATTAGAGATTGCGATCAAAAATAAATAAATAAATAAAAATATTGTTTGGCCGCTTGTTTCGATTGTACCCGTGACCTATGATGTATGGTGCTGCCCGACTGTTGCGCCTCCGCCGTACAAATGTAGGGTCGTGTGATCCTTGTCTTCGCACAGCCATCAGAGAGATGTCTACAAGGGTCTTTGTCCTGCCTATCGATCCCACATCCCAGCCTGGCTTTAGCCCATTGCCGTCTGTCGACCCTGTTGAGCTCTGGAGCACGGCCCCGACTGGTTCTAAACCTGCCAAGGTCGGGACCACCCGGGTTTTCTATAATACTCCCCCCTCACAACCTGGAAAAGGAGATGCAACTGCTGTTGTGTCACTTGGGGAAGGCTTCGACAAAAAAACCGGCGACGCAAGGCGGGAGCTGGTGAGGAAGGCGATTGGGAGTAGCATCAAGCAAATCAAGGAACTTGGGGACGGGGAGAAGCAAGTCGTCGTCGATGCATCTAAAGATGCCCACGCTGCAGGTTTGTCGAACCCGAGTTTTTGCAACCACGAAACTTACGCCATCACAGCTGTGGCCACACATCTTGCCAAGTACAAATTCACTTTGAAGACTTCTCCCCCTTCTCCATATAAACCAGGTGAAGGACAGGCCGTGCCGCAAGAGTTCTCCGTCGAGCCGCTGCACGATTCAAAGGAATGGAAAACTGGCGTCGTTTATGCAAACGCCCAGAATTTCGCCAGAACGGTGCCACTCATCTCCTCAAGGTCGGAGGCAGATCGCTGAAGTTTCGTTTTTGACAATAGCTAGTGGAGCTCCCTGCGAATATGCTGACACCGACGGTACGATTACAACCGCATGAGCAAAAGACTGAACCCAGCTAACGTCTTATCTCGTAGAACTTTTGTGAAAGAGTCAAGGCAGAGTTCGCAAACGTCCCGAATACGCAAGTTATTGTTCACGACGAAGGTGGGACCTCAATCCCCTGTATCGACTTTCGCGTCTCACGTTATTTTCATGCCTGACCTCCAGAATGGGCCGCCGAAAAAGGAATGGTATGTGTTTTTGGCTTTTGATTTGTTTCCTGTCCCGCTTAGCATGACTTGTAGAGAACCTTCCTGTCTGTGACCAAAGGGACATCGGAGCCGGCTAAGTTCCTTGAGATGTGAGGCAAATCTAGTGTCATCCCGCTGGAAAGTCTGAACGAAGTGTTTCAGCCACTATAATGGAGCGGCGAGGGAGGACCAGCCCATTGCCTTTGTCGGCAAAGGCATCACATTTGACTCTGGTGGGATCAGTTTAAAACCACCAGCAGTACGTATCCTTATGGAAGCGTCCCGACGTCACAGCTAATGTCGTGTTCAGGGAATGAAGGCAATGCGTGGCGACATGGGTACGTCTTGGTTGCCTGCGAGCCCCGTGAATGCACGACGGATCCTGATGTGATATACAGGGGGCGCCGCAGCCGTTGTCTCTGCGGCCCTTGCGATTGCGCAGCTCCGCCTCCCGTACGTTCTTGTGATGATGGCTATATTCGCGGTATGTGTCTGACCTGCACATTCATCTCAGCGTCAACCTCGTCGTGGTAACTCCTCTGTGCGAGAACTTGCCCGGACCAAGTGCGAACAAGCCTGGGGATATGTGGGTACTTGTTCCTCGGCCGTTTCGTTTAATAAGCTCAAACCGCCTGTATAGTGTATATGCCATGAATGGCAAATCGATCGAAATTGACAACACCGATGCCGAAGGTCGACTTGTCCTCTCTGGTGAGACCCCACCCTTCTGGTGTCTGCTGCTAGTCGAACCGTGACAGATGCACTATACTACACGTCTACGACTTACAAGCCCCACACGCTCATAGACGTCGCCACACTTACTGGGTTTGTGGAGTTGTCCCTGCAATGTGTTTCGTTCACTCACTTACCCATCTAGTGCCATGGTTATCGCTCTTGGCGAGAGTTATTCTGGGGTATTCTCTGTACGTCGCACTGTTACGCCATTGCTATCGCGCGGTGTCTAATCGTTCTTTTGTCACACAGACCTCTGACTCGCTTTGGGAAGAGCTGCGTGTCGCCGGGGAAGCCGAGTACGATCGATTCTGGCGAATGCCCCTCGACGAAGATTACGGCCCACAGATCTATTCCTCCAATGCTGACCTGTGCAACGTACGCCTGTTCCCTTGTAATTTGTGGTATTTCTTTCCCCTAATGTGGGCTGTATTCTAGACGGGTGGCCGGCCAGCTGGTAGCTGCACCGCCGCCTTGTTCCTGAAAGCATTCGTCGATGGCATCGAGCCGAAGGCTGGCGAAGGTGAGGCACCGCTTCGTTGGGCTCACATTGATATTGCTGGTTCCTCGGATGTAAGAGACCTCACCGCCTAGGATTTGCACGGTGCTTACGTCTCTGTACCAGGCGACTCTCTCGACGCCTTACTTGGAGAAGGGCATGACAGGGCGACCCGTTCGGTAAGTCTGATTTGGAGCTGTGACCTGGAAATCGTCCCTGATCACTGGACAGTGCGTTGGTGGAGTGGGTGAGGCGTCTTGGCGACTAGGTCTGATGGGAGCCGTCGTCTCGGCTTAGAGTACATCTACTGGGGTAATTACGGCGTCAGGACATTGTGCAATTTTTGTCGACACCATCCTTACCTACCAATATACTATCCAGAGTTGAGCACATCACGAAAAAAAAAAGATACAAAGGGACCGGGAAAGCAACCTAGTAACGTCGCGAACCACAAGAATATTACGAAGTGAGTTGTTCGACCCGTGACTAGCTGTTCGAATGACGAGGGGTCGCAAACAACTGGAGTATGCAAAAACTTGAAACAGTCCAAATTGAGATGCGCAGGTCAACATCGACTCTAGAGCGCAAGTTGGTGAAACGGTAACCCATCTGCTGTATGCCATGTCGGATAGGAAGTTGCGAACTTCTGCAAGGATGACCACTAGCTTCGTAATATTCTTGTGACTTAGGACGTTACAAGGTTACATGCCCAGTACCTTTGAAAAAAAAAATTTCTCAAGTTGTGTTCATCAACTAGATAGTACAGTCGGAATTCTCATAGTGCATGACGTGATAATGCATATTTCTCATAATGCATAGGGTTGTGATGTGGAATTGTAGAATACATAGGGAAAACCCGGTGATATTGCATACGCATAGACAGCCAGCTTGTAAAATGCATTATTGAGCCCGAGTGTGCCCCTGAAATTGCTCATTGACCCGGAACTTTCAATTTTGCCCAAGATTTTGCCCACATTTTGCTTCAATCCGACCATGCCTGCAGAGCGCACTGACAAAGTTCGAGACAAATCCATTTCATATGCCTCAAAACCAGGCCCCAAGGCACTCCAGAACTGCGCGCATGTCTATATCACAGTACCTACAATGCTCTCTCTTGATAGAGGAGCGACCGGCTTTGTCTTGTATGGCTGCCCTGGAATAAAATTGGTTATTTTATTTTATTTTATATTTTATTTTTTAAAAAGGGCAATCCAGAAGCCTCGACGTTAGGCACCTGCACACCTGCCATCTCTGCCAAAATCCGACAACGCAAGAATCTCACACTCAATGACTAGTTGACAGTCTTCCGTTTGCATTGGTGCAGAGGTTGAGGCGGCATATGAACTCTCAAAGGTGTTGAGGAGATTCGAGGGACAACTCATGACATTAGAGCTGCAGAGAAACACCCAGCAGAGGCTGGATGGATGACTTACTAGAAAGTTGATGCATTGATGTGTCGTTGTTGTTGTCGTTGTATAGTCACCCAGATATTCCCGGACTGTGGGAAAATTGTCCTCTTGCATATTTATGATAATGCATAGCGTTTGGGTGTGGAATCACGCTATGCGTTATGACAATTCCGACTGTATATTGGTATGTAGGGATGGTGTCGGATGTGTGGGGCAAGCGATGACGGCACCTAGACAATAGAGAACTAGGACAAAAACTAGCAAATAACACACTCGTCCTTCGCTTGCTGGCGGGTTGGACGCGCAATATTTGCCCGTTTATTTCCTTGGCGCTTCATTTCCGTCAATCGATTCATGGCACGTTTATTACCTTGAGCTGTGGGGTATAAGCGCCGGGAGAAAGACGACGTGAGTGAATGAGCTAAAAAGACACACCGGCAGCACGCATGTACCAGCGTTTTGCGAACTCCACGTCTTGCTTTACACCTATTCCCACCTCGGCGTAGTACCCAACCGCGTACTCAGCCTTTGCGAGGCCCTTATTCGCGGCACGTCGCGCCCATAAATATGCTTCCGAGTCGCTTTGTTTTAATACGCCTTCGCTTCCAGTAAGATACCAGCCGCTAACGGCGAGTTCAGCCTCGGCGTTTCCCTTTTCCGCAGCTTTCGTGTACCAAGCAATAGACCGTCGTGGATCGACGGGGCACCCAAGGGTACCGAATTCGTAGCACTGGCCCAACTTATGCTGAGACTGGGTATACCCGAAGTACGCCGCTCGCGAATAGTACTCCTTGGCCTGCAGCGGATCGTGAGGCACGACTTGCCCACCAGTGGCCTCGTGCAGCAGTGCGAGCTCGTGAAGCGCGTGTGGATTTTCCTCGTCAGCCTGTTCGGCAGCTCGTCGTAGCCAACCGACGGCTTCTCGGCCGTTCTTCGCTTCCCCAAGGGACCCCTGAAGTAAGATCATCCCGAGCTTGTACATAGCGGCGGTGTCTCCGAGTGATGCCGCCTTTCGATAGAATGCTGCGGCACGCGGTGGCTCCTTCCTGGTCCCCGCCCCAATTTCGTTGCAGACGGCAACCCGGTACGTGGCCGCTGCGTGGTTCTGTTTTGCTGCTTGCAGGTAGAGATGATATGCTTTCTCGTGGTCGACCTGAAGGCCGAGCATACCAGTGCCGTAGCAGTTGGCCAAGAAGAACTGGGCTTCGTCGTGGGGCTGTCCCTGCGTCGCAAGGCGCTTGATGACTCGCAGCGCCTCCTGGATAAGCGCGTCGCGATACTTCTTGACCGCACGCTGGTCTTTGGCATCCGCACCGATTTTCTTTGCAGCGTCGATCAAGTAGCGGGCGTAAGAAAAGTGAGCTTCTGGGTCAGGGTCGGCTTTGATGCGCTGTCGGTAGTCGTCTATGTATTCCTTGGTGTATGGTGGAGCTCGCAAATCGACAGCCTTCGTGGTACGAGTTTGCAATGTTTCGGCTGTGAAACTCATCGAGCGATCAGAAACGTGCCGTCTGTCCATATCCAGTATGTCAGAGGAATTGTCCATCATGCTCAAGGTGGGTGCATGGGACGGTGGAGAGGGAGGAGCATGGTAGGAGGTTGCGGATGGGGAGGAGATCTCTTGCGGAAGGGGTGGTTGACCAGGAATCACGAGCGGATCGCCTCGATTATACTGATAGTCGGCTGGCTCGGGGTGTGAAGGGTGTTGATATATTGGCAGCCCATGCGACGGTGGTGGTGGCGCCATACCCAAAACATCCGACGCAGTCGCATGTAGGTAAGCGTATTCGTTGGGGGGTAACGAAGCGGAAGAAATGGTTGACGTATGTAAGCTAGCCGAGTCATCAAACTGCCCGGCTTGCATATTAGTACCTCGCCGAGGCGGAAACGACGTAGAGTCGTTTGTGACAGGATAGTCGAGAGTTAGACCTGAGGGGTTGGGACGCCCCAGGTGAGATCGTGGGTTTGATGGAAGCGAGGGCCCACGTCTCGGTGGGCCACGGGTATTGGGGGAGAGCGCCAACGGAGACGCCGAACGAGGGATTGGATCAGTGTATGCATGGTTGATGGGCGGTTTGCCCAGCGGGTCGCTAATACGAAGTGCATGGAAGGTATCGAGAGCAGATGTTGGGTCATAGGGTCTGGGGGGAACAGATTGAACCGGCTGACCCGAATTGATCCGTTTCTCGGAGGGCAGCGAAGGAACAGAGCGATTCGAAAGTGCGGTGAAGTGGTGTCCTAGAAGCAGCGTCAAGGGGCTATGTCACATGAATTGGTAGGGAGACCGGCCTTCATTTGTCTGTAGGTCCTCATGCTGGGGTAGATCCGACGGGGGGGCATTTAACTCCATCATAGAACGTGAAACAGCATCATTGAGCGGCACGCCACGGACACTCATTGTAGGTTAGCCACAGAGATTCTGAAGCTGAAGGAACGCAGCAGTAGCGCAGTTTAGACACACCAGAAGATTATATAATAAAACGGCAATCTTTAGGCGCCAAATATGGAAATGCTCCGCTCCCCGTCAACATCCGATGGTATGTCTAGTCTACACGAGAACACTACTCTTGCGTGACCACCCACCCCTCTTTCTCCTCACCTATCGCTACGCGAAGGCCTGCCCAAACACAATCGAGAAGTGCGCTGCCATTGGCAAGCCCGAAGACGAGCGTACTTGCGTAGAAGAAATTTGCATTTCCTGTGCCCGTACCGATCCAAAGATGGTGGAACAGTGGCAGTAATAGGAAGGCGTGTAGGTGCAAAAGCGCCGTCACGACCGGGTAGCGAAGGTCTGCCACACGAACAAAGCTTAGCACCAGCGAGGCAGGCGATGTGAACACGCACAGGGATACGTTTCTGGGAAAAGGGAAATAAAGCTTAGGAAAAGTCCCGGGTCCGATAAAGTGGGATATGGCTTAAAAGTCCCCAGGATGCCAAGAAGAACGAAGCTGGCGTATAGAGGGTCGTGTCTTGTACGAGAATAAGCACAAGCATGCACCCAAAGTGTAAACTCACTGAAACTTGATACACAACGGCACGACATAAATTGCTAGGTGGAGCTAGAGGGCGCAGAGTCAGGTGGCACAACAAGGCTCGGGGGCAGGCTCGCTCACAGAGAACACTGCCAAGAAGAATGGCCTGAAATGATCAAACATCTCCGTGAAGAAATACCACCAAAGTCCTGGGTTGGGCGTAAGGTCGGGAAGTAGAAATCTGAGTCGATTTGAGCACTAGCGAATGTAGGGGAAGAGGGAGGGGGAAATTTACCCCGCTCCCCAAGTATTCCCCATCCACCCCCAGCCTCCAGCCACCAACGTGGACGCGAGTACCAGAGCAACAAAGGAGGCGGTGAACTCCACAAGTAAGGGAATGCATTTAGAGAGTTTTTGTGGGAACGGCTTTGGTGATGCCAGATGTGATAGAGGGTCCGAGAGGAGGAGCAGGAGAACCGGTAGAAGTAAGAGGACCGCAGGTAAAGACAGGTGCGACAGAACGGCAAGTGTCACGAGAGAGAGAGATGACTGGCCTAGACAGCATCAGAATAGAGGAACATGGAAGACCCTGGTACGTACCTCGCGAAGCAAACATGAGGGTAAGCAGTTGAAGGGTGGTTTCAACTGTTGACGTCGAGAGTGCTAGACATGGTAGGAATATATACGGATTGAGGAGGTAGCTGTTGGAGTAGTGGGGTGAGTCTCAGAGAGGAAGAGGAGACACGGGCAAGCACCGTGCCCTTCAGCACTTACATGGCTGCGATTCGCAAGTCTCGCTTGCTTTTCTGGATATTGCTGCGGGAACGCCATATATTCACTAGTGCCCATGCGCCAACTGCGTCAAGAGATGTCCACAGGAGCGCGGGGGGTATTCGCAACGCGGGAACGATGGTAGAGAAGAAGGAAAGGGAAAGAGGCGACTGCGGCACGTTAATTCCGGGAACTGCGACACTGCGAAGCCAGTATGCGTACATGTCTGAATGTGCCACCTGTATATGGGTCTATTCCATGGCGAAATAAATATATACCCTCCTGTACTAGGGGGCGTTGGAGGGTGGACGTGCGGTCAACGGTGCAGGAGGTACTTACGACGAGAATACGACGTTAGTGACGAAGATAATTGGTTGTCGTCCTGTAAAAGATTTCCTAGCGGAGAGAACGCCAGAACAGTTCTAGTAGCTACTGCCAATGCGAACTCGAAGGTCATGGCAGCGGCAGCGAGCAGTGGTGGAACTAAGTCAGTAGCGGTAAACCGGTCCGGGTCTCTTCCGCTTCGTTTGTCGGTCTCCGTTCTTCTTCCGCTCCTCTTGTTCCTATTGCTAGGTTCAAGTCCTGGCTGACTCCCAACAGAATCACTGACTCCGGCCCACAGCCTGTAGGAGGAGATATCCAGGAATGTCCATGACAGGCGTTAGCGGCAATGGTTCTACCTCGAGACAATTGGGTTCTATGTCTAAACTGGTCGCGTGCAACCCATGTGGCGCTCTAATCGAATTAAATGCAATGCTCGGGGCTGGAAGGAACAGCAAACTGTCAGTGCAACGCATTTGACTCGAATAGGGTGCCACCGCCCCTCCATGTCGAGTCAGGCTGGTCCTATCCAGTATTTAACTACGAACGTCATGTACCCAAAGGTGCCAAAGGACTGGACTCGGAACTCAGTCGACCCCGCTTGATACGACCCATCTGCACTTCTTTTCAAGCGATGTATCTACACTGTACCGAATTTTGGCTTGATGTTTAAATTTTCCTGTCAACTTTCTGTCTCCACTTCACCTCTTCAAATGCTCTGGAGGGCATGTTTTCATCGAGAATGTCCACATTCCCCCGAACTTCCTGCATCATCTTCCTATCCCTCTCTTGGCGAGGCAGCGCCCCTACTCGTCTCCTCTGAAGAGCCTTATGCTCCGATTTGCGCGCCGCCCACAGCGCGACCCGAGGACTTCCGCCCAATCAGGCTCATCAGCGAAGGCGTCAGCGGGAAGGTTTATCTGGTACAGGACGAGTTCACTGAGGAAGTTTTTGCGTTGAAGGTTATCCGCAAGCGTCTGCATAACCTCACACGAATCGTCAATGAGAAGGACGCGCTATGTAAAGCTGCTGGCCCCCCCTGGTTCTTGTCACTCGAAGCCAGCATGCATGACGATACCAACTTTTACCTTGTCACCGTGCGTTTTGGGTACCAATAATCGATCCCTTCCCTGGCTGACGAGCTGTCATTTTTTCACTAGACTCTATACCCAACAGACCTGCAGAGCGACCTTCACTCCCGCGGCGGCCGCATACCGGTCACCCTTGCGCGCTTCTACGCTGCAGAGCTGATTTGCGCTCTCGAGGCCTTACATGCGCGCGGCATCATACATAGGGACATCAAACCGGCAAATGTCCTTCTCACTAATGACGGACATGTCGTCCTCGCGGATTTTGGTATGGCAAAGTTATTTCTCGGACCCACGTTATTACCTCTGGATCGTGGTCATTGCCGTGCGGAAACTTTGGCGACCGGTACTATTCCTGTGGGCATCAAGCTGCATCAGCCCTACCCTCATTGTCCAAATAATGTAACAAACGAAAAGATGGGCACCCTGGCGTACGCTGCACCGGAAGTGCGCTTAGGTTTCCCGTACTCGTATGGGGTCGACTTCTGGTCGCTCGGCGTTTTGCTCTATGTCATGCTCACGGGTCGTGTAAGTTCCATCACCTTTCTTATTTCGTGTATTCATTTTTTGGCTATTTCTCTGCCGGCAGTTTCCATTTGGCTCTCTCGGCGAACACTTCTCACTACGCTTCGAACCCGGTGAACTGGACGAAAGCGCACAGGTACTATTGGAACAGGTACATTGCCATCCCTGTCTTTGGCTATCGTTTGCCTGTGCTCACAATCAGACGTAAAGGTTCTGGACATCAACCCTTTGAACCGCCCAAATATTCACGAGTTGAAGTCCCACCACTTCTTTGCATCCGTTAATTGGGACGCTATTGCCACCCGTGCCCGGCCTGCACCATTGGCACCCCAAATCCTCACACCATCTCCGTCACCAAAGACCTTACGCATTTCCCTTGGTACCCCGTATACCTCGCTTGCCGCCAATCCGTTACCACACTTTACGTTTACGTCGTCCCATTTCCGACAAGCGCGTTCTGAGCTGGCTGGGGTGGCTCGGGGTGTGCCAGAGACCCTAGTGGGGCAGCTTTTTGAGAGAATTCGAATGTGGTGTATATCCGCGACTTCTCACTTGTGCTGCGCATGGTGACGCGACGCTGATGAATCACGGAATCGGTTCGATCGGCTTTTTGGGCCGTGTCGGGTCAACACGCGTTCTGTACATAACTAAATATAATTATCTATTAGGAGAGCACGCCAGTCAGTATAGTCTAAGTCCGTTACAATGTAAACCAAAGTGCAACTCGAGAGATCCTAATCCAAGCATCGTCTTCTACTCAACCCTCTGTGCTATCGTGGGATTGACGCGGGGTAACACCTCCCTCGGGCTCTGCTGGCGGAACGTGGATATTTGGTCGCACGCGGGCGAGCAGAGAAACGGCGATGTAGAGCATAACCGCGCTCATGACGAACATCGCCTTTGGGAAAGTCGCAACCGTCGCGCCATAGATCGCCGCGTATATGCCAGGCTATGAACAGAAGGGCATACAGGATCAACAATGCGGTCTCAGGGGTGAGACAAGGGGGGACATACGGCGATGATGTGAGAAAGGGCGTTCACGAGCCCCAGTGCGCCAAAAATGAGCCCCACCTCGTTGCCCTTGCCCATTGCACGCAGGCTTACTGCGCCAAGGGACTGGAGCGCTGGGTGGCCACCGCTGGTGAGTGCGTTGAGCGACGTCAAAAATACAAAGAGGGGCTGAGAGGAAGTTGGGGAGATCGAGATGAGGGCGTTGGCAGACGCGTCTACAAAGAGTGAGATAGCTGCAATGCGCTGATCGAAGCGGATGGCGGAGGCAAGGTGCGCAGGTGAGGAGTTCTTCGTTGGGGTTTTTCTGTTCGAAGCAAAATATGCGAGAACGACTACGACACGGTGATTAAAGCGGAACCATGGAAGAGCAGAACGGATGTGGGCTCACGAGGTAAAATAACGAGAAGGTTGGCCGCACGAATAACCCAGAGGAAAGACATATAGTAGCCAAGCTTAGAGGTGGTGTGTATCAGTACATATCGCGGCAGAGAGTGAATAATGGACCTGTTCAGTACTCCAATCATATACATGTCTAACGTAAAGGTATTTGAGATTGTATACTTGCTACAATCTCCGCGTTAGCACGTGTATATCGTACGCGAATGGGACTCACATCAGAGAGGACATAGATGAACAAAGCTGCACCCGTCAGCGTGAGGTTCCAATCGTGTCCTCTACGGCCTTCAAGCCTCAGGGGAACAAACAGAGTAGCGGGGCGCAGAAACTGCAGCGCCACATCGCGCATGGTCTTTACGATGCGGTAAGCCACTCCCCTATTCCGTTGTTGCGACTCGTAGTCTACCGACGACGGCACACGTGACAATCGACGGGATGGGGGGAGCGACTCGGGAAGGATGAATAAGACAAAGGAAAGGTTCGCGAGTGCGGTGACAATGGCAGCTACGAAGAGCGAGATGGTGGTGGTCCCAGTAAAGGCATGTAGTAATAGACCATTCAGCTAGATGTATTACTCAATTCCTGGAGTGCTTGTCAGTTCGTGGATGTGAGCTCACCCATGGCCCGGAAGCCATTCCAATATTGAGCATGCCTTGCATCGTCGCAAAAATCTTGGCGCGCGAACCATCGGGAGTACAATCGGTCACATAGCTATTAGTGCGGACTTGGGCGTCAAATTCTATCACTTCATTCAGAGAAGCGCCGGGAACGCGTACGCGTGAGTGATGCCGTTATAGGTCGACTGCGCTCCAAGAACACCTTCTACGAGCGGAGCAACAATGATGAAGGCCTCTCCATGTCTTCCAAATAAGGTTGACGGGTCAGAAACAAGTATATAAATGAAGTCCCTTGGAAAAAATCAGCTAGAGTATAAAGGTTCCGGGAACGTGTGACAGACATGAAGAGGGCACCAAACATTGAGAGAGCAAGAATCCCTTTGCGTCCAAATCTGTCGCTTAGATGGCTCAGCCAACCTGTTGTCACGGCACTAAGGATGCTTTCTGTGGTCTTTACGGCTATGAAGAAGAGTCAGTCGAATTTAAGTAGGGGCAGTGCAGAAGATGGCATACATGCTTGTATCCGAGCAGCGCGCGCTTGTACTTTGGGATCCCCAGAACACTCGTCATATGTTTTGACTGGAGCGTCCTGAAATTGGACATGAACAGCGTCTGAAGCATGAGCTAGAAGGGCAGGAGGGTGTAAGGGGGAAGACGGGTCAATGTCGGGAGAGAGCATAGGCGAGTCGTGCAACGTTCGGCAGGCGATTTGTGTGTATACCTCTACACGTGGGGCGAGAGTCATCCCGCGCTAGAATATGGTCTGAGTATGCACCCCCAGATATAGAATGTAGCTTACACATAGAGAAGAAACGAAGATGACGGGAGCAATCCTAGAGGACAGAGATCAGAAGGACTCGAAAAGGTAGAGACAGTGCATGACCGACCATATGGGCAAGGCTTTCTTCCAGAAAGATGGGCGTATGCGGAGAGGTGGTGCCGGGTCTGGTGAAGAGAAGGTGTCCGGGTCGAGGAGGGGATCATGTTCCTCCAAGCCGTCGTGGTTGATGGTCATTGTGCGTTGGGAGCGACTTGGGAGCACAGTACTTTATCTGATAACTCGGCCAGCTCACGAGCTTGACGCGTGTGTGACATGTGACGCGCGTGACACTTTTACTTTGACCAGACGCGTTTCTCCATGCCCGTGTCAATGCCTGGTGTTCTCAGAGAGACTAAGCTCACCGACTTTTTTCAGAGACGTCCCTCTCTGCTCGGGAGTGGTGACTTCTCCTCGTCTCCGTTGCGTGGGCCGTCTCATCCAACTCTCGAGTCCAACCCCTCTCCTGTTCCGACAGTGGCCAAGCGGAAACCGGGTAGGCCAAAAGGAAGCGGCAAATCAACAAAAGCTAGACATCAGCACGGCTACGGTGTTTCCGTATTGTCGACCTGTACCGGAGACGATGGCGAATCCATACCTGTTCCTAGCTCCTCTCCTCTCAGACCAAGCAGACCAAGCAATTCTGATCCTCCTGTCAAACGACGACCAGGGCGATCCAAGGGAACCAGGAAGAAGGCCACGAAAGATAGCCGAGATGCGTATTTATTGCATTCGTCTCGTAGCGTTGGTCCGCGGAACTCTCGCGGCACCATATTACCCCTGAATTCGGATTCTTATCAACATCGGATGAGGGTGTTGTCTAGCCCCCTCTCCTCACCCCCCCGGGCATCGACACCATCTAAACGGAAGCTCGATGATGATGACGATACTGCTAGTATTACGAGCAGTGGGGTCCCACTCAGTCTCTACTACACACCACGGCAACCGTCATCTCAAGGACCTTCTAAACCTCGAAGAGCCCTATCACCTATGCGTGGACTCTCGTCCTTTCGTGTAGCGAACAAGAGACGTCGTCATTCCCCACCTCGATCGCCATACTCCGTCCGGCACCCTGTCACACCTGCACGGAATCGAGGAAACGAAGAAGTGGTCCCGACAAGTCAACCCGACGAAGTCGGACTATATTCGCCCACTCGTCCCAACGCTCCCCCACAGAGCAAGAGCGCAGTAAACGAGGGCGTCGAGAACTGGAGGCATGGTAGGAGTGCATACATATTCGAGACTGTTTCCCCTCTGCGATTCGCGCCTGAGGGCGATTACTCAATGGAGATAGACAGACCGCTTTCTCCACTTACTTCCTGCTCACACAGCTTTACCCTGGGATCCCCGCTGTCCTCTTTTTCCGATCTGGATACTACATTCCCGGAGGCCGAGCTCAATACGCTACCACCTTTGTCTCAACACGCGCTGCCCTCTCCTGCTTCTTCTTCCGCAGATAGACCTATTCCCACACAGATCGCTACTCCGCCCTCGGTGCGTCCAGTGACGCCCCCGCCGAGTTCACCGGAGCAACGACAACCTACTCCTGCGCCTGTTGTTCCCAAGGACTCCAAAATGAAAACGGCAGAGATCATAAAGGAGATCTGGGCGAGTGTGCGCGCCAAGTCAACGTCCGACAGCGAAGATTCTTATCTGTATTCTCCAATAAGAGACGAATTGAGCCCGGACGAGGAAGATGACGAGCCATTTTGGAAGAGTAACAAGTCTTTGGTCAGGTGAGTCTATCAGTCAATCAGGCTGTGCGAAACCGCCTTTGACAGGTTCAAAGCCACGCGACCCAGACCCAGAAGGTTACTAGAGCTGGCCAAATTCGCTCACGTCCTTCCCTCCCATCCCCATCTTCACCGTCTTCCCAACTTTCGACATCTCTTGACGAGTTATCACCTGTCCAGCATCACGATCATAGGCGTCACGTGCTAGAATTTCCTGCTCTTGACTCAGTTTCTGCTTTGGACGATGTACGTACACCTCGTACGCGCACCCAACGTACGACTGTCCGTACAGTCAAGACGTTTACTCGAGCCGTGAATCTCGGTACGCGAAAGGTCAACCCGATTAAATCTCTGCTGCGCGAGCGCAAGAAGGAGACACGAACGGGGGGCGGGATCGACGCCCTAAATTGCGCGGAAGGTTACAACCATACAGCCTTATTATCGGATTTCAGCGGAGACGAGGCAGACGGGCCTGTTGACGGCACAACGCCTAGTTTGGCGGACGAAAATATTATTTGTCGTGCTGATTCCATTGGCCCACAAATTGATGACGCCAACATCCCAGCGAGTACATTGGAAGAAGAGATACATAAGGAAGAGCGCGAGCGCCTCTTAGGTGCGAAGGAGGGCGAGGCCGTGGGCAGGATTTTGGATGCCGACCGGAAGTTGGGACAAACCGCTGCTCATAGTGTCCTCGGAGTCGCAGTGTTCAACAACGACTTTGAGGGAACTGTGGATACTGAGGCTGGCAGTACCCCTCGTCCTATATGGGAATCGGCGGAAGGCAAGACAACGACACTGACATTATTGAGTGACGCTATCGGGCGGCAAGGTACGCGCGAGAGCTTCCTGTGCGTAGTCTGTTCTAGTGAAGTCATTCAGATATCAACTATATCCATGCCGTGTTCCGGATACTGTCTGCAGAGGATATGGTGGTTCCCGGGGTTGCCCAATGGTTGTGCGAACAAGGTAAGCACTAGATTTGACCCAGGCACATGTACTCACTTATGTTAGCCTTGTGGCATGAGAATGGACATCTTGGACAATGCAGTCGGAAGTTCCTTCTCGAGATGCCTCTTTGGGCTCAATCTTATTCGGGTTCACCGCTGACCGTAGATCTCATCGTGCATACACTGATGCGATTGGGGTTGCACAAAAATCTGGGGGAATACATACAACCAATACTACAAGATGCAACTTTCTCACGCCTCCGGAAGCGATCTATGGTGTTAGACACTATGGTGAAGATGATTTCATCATTCGCTCAGTGAGTGTTGTCTCTGTCACGCTACGATATTTCTGACAACCTACATCAAGTCGATGGACGCTAGAGCAATTACCGGACATAGTGATTACGCTGTTACTCATTGGCATAGACATGGACAGTTCGACCGAGCTGAGAAGAGATATACTTCACTCCGTGTCACTTTTATGCTACCGGCTGCCCACCGAGTGTGGAGCGGAATGCACTGTGCGTGGCCGTTTGGTACTCTCTCTTGTCCTCACAAACTCACTTCACCCAGGAAGTTTTTGTAGCTGAGAGGGTGTTAGATCTAGCGCGATCCCTCTCGCCTTCCAATCAGGCGCTGTTGCTGTCGTTCTTTGCCAGGGGCAGCCCCAGCTGTCTTCGCATCGCTCGTGCAGTCGCTAATCACGTCCTCACTTGCTTGGCTATTCAGCCTGTGAGTCGCGCATTGTTGCCAGTACATTACTAAATTTCTCATGTGCCCTTCCAGGCGAGCTACGCCCTTCCACCCCTTGGCCCATTGATTGTCGTGTTGTCTCAACCGGACGGACCGTTCAGCGTCAGAGACTCGACGGACTATGACGCACTCACTTCACGTATCGCAGTGCTCGGCGTCGTTTTGTCTGGAATCGAGAGTTACGTCGCTGAGGAGAGTATGTTGCGGAAGACCGCGCAAGCCGCAATACCTGAAGGGAGCCCACGTAAGAAGGAGCCACTCCCGCTGGAGCTAGTCAGGGCGCGACTAGATGCCATGCATGGGAAGATATGTACGTCTGTCTCGCGGTTGTCCCCTACTTGTTAATCAGTGGTTTGGTCTGCAGTCGATACCCGTGCCGCACATCTCGATAGGTCCAGAGCAAAGGGCGCCATACAACGCCTCTCCATGCGCGTGCATTATCAGCGCGCTGCTCTGTCCAAGACAGGGGGGCAACTGCGACTTGGCGACTTCTTTGGCCCAGGCAACAACTCTCGGCAGCCGAGACGCAACAATAGATCGTAGTTCTTGTCGTGAATCCTTTATCCCCTCACGTGGAGTTCCTTATGACCTAGTTCTTCTAATGCTCAGTTACACCGCCTGCATCGCATAACGTTATTACAGTAAAGAGAATTATGCCTATTTTTGCAACATCAGTTGACACACTTTTAATCACAATCGAGTTCTTTGGGCAAAAGAGCGTACTTGGTCGTACTTGATATCACAGCGCACCAGTGGAACTTTTGGAAAGCAGTCAGTGGCCTAAATCAAACGAGGACACATTGGTCCGGAAACACAGCCATCCCCCCTCTGCGACACAAAAAGACTCAAGGAATAGTAGACGTCATATGCTATATACCAATCTTGCTAGTAATTGAGCTAGAGTTGAGTGAGAAGACCGGGTGAGAGAAGGATGAGTCTCATCTTATTTGACATTCTACCGATCGCTAGATCTAGAGACATGGACCGATACTATACCCCGGCGTGATGCACTTAACTGGGTATTAACTGGCAACTGCACACCGGTCGTAGTTGCCGCCCTGGTTCGCGCCCCACCACCGCGGGAACAGATGCGACCTACCAGCCGCGCCTTGGACCGCGAACGACAGGATGAACACCATGACCTGAGATCCGCCATCAAGCGCTGCGAAAGGTGTTCTCAGCATGGTCGCGCGGTACTCATCAATATCGAGACGAACGCACCGGCGCCGAGAATGTAGTTGTACTTCGTGAACCATTTGGGGTACCGCGTGCGCAGGTACCACTGGGAGAACCACGCGACCGCGAAGTACGAAGTCATCGACGAATTTATCCCCACGCAAAGCCAACCAATGTAGTATCTGTCCGGCAGCAGCGTCAGTTGAGATCGAGTACGGAAGAGAGTGGGCCGTCACGATCCCAGACTTACGCAATGACGGGAGTGTACAAGTAATCGGCACGCAGTTTTGGGAAAAACCGGTGGATAAGCCAGAATGGGATGGGAACAAAGAGGCCAACGACGAATCCCAACGCGACCCATTGATAACGCTTTCCGTCCGCGAAGAGTTCGTGGGAAAGGCCACCCCACGCAATGGATTGTGAATTATATTGCTGTGGCTGTTGACCGGACCAGATATTCGTGCCCTGCACAGATAACAGAATCTCACGTTGATTATCGACGATAGAGTTCATCATGACTGATACGCGTTAATGCTGCAGTCCTACGGAGTCAAAAAAAAAAAAAGATACTCACTATAGTTCAGAACTGAACCGAGTAACGTGCCAACGATCTGGGCCGTGGATGCCGCACGAGGAGGGAGCTTTGTATCTAATAGAAGAAGGGATGAGACGCCGAGCATGAGGTGACACCGCAGACTTACACTGTGCGATCTTCAGGTCCCGGAGAAGTATCGTGGCTTGGTTTACAGAGTCTAATTTGCCTCAAATTGAACATTGGGTGCCATTATAAACAGGTACTGGTGCTCACTGTAGCCGAACAGTACAAAGTACATGTTAGCCATAGGCTTTCCGGGGTGCAAAAATCAACCAATCATCTGGACGAAAGGTTGGATGATGAAAGTAAGGCCACTCATGGCCCAGAGTGACCCAGAGAACAAAATGGAGTTGACGGACAGCAAACACGCAATTATGAAGCCCCACCTATGGATGGAAGAGAGGAGGGTCGATAAGTTAGAACGACAAGCCGCATTTTCGACATAATACTTACCATGGAAGAGTCGAATCGGTTTTGTAGATAATAACAATTGCGGTGATGAATGAAGACACCAGAATAGCACCATACCAACTGTTAGGGACGTCTGGATACTGAGGAAGTATGAGTGCGCGTGTAATCATTCCGGATACGAGCAGAAAAGGACCTTGAGCATCTCCCGGTGGTGAGGGTCGAGATCATCATCAGGAGACACCTCTCTTTTGCCATCATCCTTCCAGAATCGCCAGTTGAATTCCGTCCACATCCGCTCGAGCGAGTCTTTGTTTACCCAGCTCCACGCTCCGCGGAGATCGTTGCGGTTCCATAATAAAAGGTGTGTAAAAGTGGCAGCCGTCCCGATGTTGCAGGTCAATAAGTAGGTGACCCACGTCCCTGCATAGAAGGGGAATCCCTGCTCCGCAAGTAAAGTCGGGTCGACCTCCAATTTATCATTGAGAATGAGAAGCTGGTCGTAGACAGTACCGTTCTCATAGAATAACTCCTGTGAGAGCTATAAATGCGTCAGTAACGACCCCGATGAAACTAAATATGACCTACGAATGGGAAGTTCTTAGATTTCCAGATATTGTTGTAGTAGACAGCAACGAGGATGACCCTGTCAGGGGGAGTCAAGTGGTGGCAATGATATAAATTACTGAGGTCCCGCATGCACAAGATATACCCAATAAAGTTGGAGACCTAGGAGACGTCTATCGGCTCTGGTGTGAGACACAGTGCGAGTGATGAATATATACCTGAGTTCTCAGAGGGTTCGCGAACGGATTCACTACTGCGGAGATATACTGCCAATCGAAGCAAATGGAAAGGAGACCCAATCCTTCATTGCCATTAGAACCGCCAAATACACGTGTGAAATCTGCGGATCTCGGATTTGCGAGACAGAAGACAGAAATGCCAGTAAGCAGAGGAAAAATCCATTCAGGGAAGATCTCCCATATAAAAATTCTAGAACCAGATCAGACCGGCTCGCATGAGTTCTTACGGAAGAATTTACGCAAAGAATGCAACATAAAAGAGTTTCAGTTTCTTTTTGTTGCCTTCTGAGTGTCTCGTACTCCCTTCTTGATAGAACGCATCGAGCATGGAGACCAAAGGGAGCACGCCGGGGTATAGCATCTTTGAAGGGTACAAGAGGATCGCTTAGCAAAGCCAATAATCAGGTTGGATACGTATCTATCAAACTGAATTGACTCACGCACGTCTCATGAAGCCCCCGATACCGTAGCCAAGGAGCTGGCTTGAGAAAAGGAGGAAAATGGATGCGGCTTTGTTTGGCGTGATGTTGTAGTACAACCGCTTCACTGCAAGAACCTCTGTTCCCAAAGCTGAATTCGCGGCTGCGCTTGCCATTATGACTATGAACGCATTCTCTTTCTTGTTGAAAGGGCCCTTTTCATGACGTGTAATGAATTTGTCAAGGGAAGAGCAGTAAGCGCATACCGGATTCAAGTAACGAGGCCATCCCCACCGCGGGATCAGAGATTCCATAGCAATTCCAAGTACGTAGCTGATGACTGCAAGGAACATGGTGGAGACTAAGACGGTTTGCTGCGGACAAAATTAGTTTGGATTCAACAAGAAGGATGGGATTGTTACTCACTGGTTTGAAGTAGTAAATTTCCGCTATTTGTTGCAGCTCATGAGCTGGTGTGGCCTCCTGCTACACAAGTGATGCTCACCAAGGATGCCACCAAATGTTGAGAGCCCAATGCCGATGAGGAACGAGCGGAACGTCCATGGGCTTAATGAGGATCGTCGTGAACTGAAATGACATGGGTGACGATGCCCCGCTCGTTCTCGAGGACAGCAGTGTCGGTTCCAGTTGTTGATTCCTCATCAGTATTCGAGTAGGGGACCTTCTCTGAGGTCTCAAAATCTGCCTGCTTCTTATTAGAGAGCGATGGCTCAGCTGCCAAGGGGGGCTTTGACATCACGACTGTTGAGGGAGCGAGAGCACACCAGAGAGAAGGCCAAGTCAATAGTTGGTAATTCGAAAGCTCCTTATAAACTACCGAGTTCAAGGGTTCGAAGAGGATAAGAGCCCCAGGTAGAAGCTGGATCCGGACAAACGCTACCTATCTCTGGGTAGAAGGACCCCATGATAACTTCGCTGGTAACTCTGGCATGAGAACGAGTTGTCTGATTCGGCAGCGGGCCTGCCGCGGCTCACTTGCACAGCTTTCCCTTGCAGGTTCAGAACGTAAACAGGTCGTTCACCACTTTCGCGTCGACGAGGACAACATAGTCATCCGCAGAACAGTAGGATATCGTTTATTGAGATAGAACCGGGTAAGCACGATGAGAGTGGGTTTATGGGCGTAACAATGGCCAAGAATACCAGTACAACCCGAGAAGAAGCCAAACAGAATGGGGTCACGGCGGAGCAAGGGGATTGGCGGAATGTGTGAGCAGATTCAAGAACCGTAATTGTCATTGCTTTCCGGGCTTCATTGATTACGGCGTAGAAGTGAGTAGCGTAAGAGGCTGTTTCAGAGCCAACCCGGGTACCAGCGTCCGAGTTCATTCGAACCTAGCAAGCCTAGAAGTCGAATATCGAGATAATGACAGTATTACTTAATCAGTGTAACGACTGCAGTCACGTTGTGTCACATGCCCATTCCCGGTTGTCCGCACTCATCTCCGTCCTCGATTGTTCGCCATGTCATTCTCTTCACTTCGTACATTCACCTCTACAGCCGGCTTTGGGCGTCGGGCAGCCTCCACCATTGCGCTGAAATATGCCACTGCCACATACTCCGCTGCACTTACAAAGTCTCCACTTGTCCTGACGAAGGTCCAAACCGAGCTCAATGCCATCTCGAAGTCCATTGAGAACGCCCCCGAACTCAAGGCTTTCGTGACAAATCCCACGCTTTCTGTCAAAGATAGAAATGCGGGTCTTCCGGCTCTGTATGCACGCGCCGAGGGTACAGGCCTGAAGAAGGAACCTGTGTCGGACATTACGAAGAATCTCTTCGCCTTACTCTCAGAGAACGGGCGACTAGGAGAAACAGCGGGCGTTATTGAGGGCTTTAACGAGTTGGTGGCGAAGCACAAGGGCGAACTCAATGTCACGGTCACCTCGGCTGTACCTCTTACCAAAGACGTACTCACCCGTTTGGAAACTACGTTGAAGCAATCCCAAACTGCTCAGCAGGCGAAATCGCTAAAGCTGACGAATAAAGTGCGCTACGAAGTTCTTCCGCAACAGACACGTAACTGAACTTGCTTAGGTGAACCCTTCTGTTCTTGGTGGTCTGGTTGTCGATTTCGGAGAGAAGACCATCGACCTCAGCGTTTCATCACGCATCAACAAGCTCAACGGCCTTCTTCAACGTGGGTGTCCTTTTTATTATCATTTTATTTTGAACTCACCCGTGGTGTCCAACAGAATCCGTTTGAAGGGGATGTAGTTTGGAAATGGTTGATAGACACGTTTGGCACTACCAAAATTAATAACATTGCTCTGCTGTTGGTCTGATTACATACGCAAAATCCCTAGTCATGTGATTTGTACGGCCTTGGTCGCGCGACGCGGCGAGCCGCGAGATCCAATCCAAGTCTAGTGGCATGTACTAAGCCATTAACAATTTGTTCCTCTCTTCGACCTGTCTCGTTCACGGTTGCCTACCCGCTGCGATTTGGGTTTAAACTTGATGTGTGCGTATCGCGACGCGTCAGCACCTCGATGGGAGATCTTGTCAGGTCTGTGACTCCCTTTCGAGACCCGACCCGCCTCGTGCTGACTGTTCTGCACGTTCATAGACTCGCCATCGTCGCCTGCACAGAGCAATGAGGGTTCTGAATCTGACCGTGTGGGCAAAGCAGTCAACTATCCCCTTCCGAAGCGTAAGGCTACCTTACTCCCTCTTGAGCGACCTCAGAAATTCGCTCGCACCGACACATCCCGTCGTCCGGGAATGCCTTCGGTGGATCCTCGTGCTTCTTCGAGTTCATTAGACGTACTTGGATCTGGCCTGAGTGCTGCCTCGCCTAGTGGCACGAAGAGGGGAAAGAAAAAGATCACGTTGACGCGACAGCGGGAACTGTTACATTCGCTACTCAAGCTGGCACCGGCTGGCACCAGTACGTCCAACGTTTCGTCAATGGGTAGGTTTAGATAATTTACTGTCTCCAGGTAATGGCGTGCCGTCTAGGCCACGCGATGCAGATACCCGCTCGGAAGGTTAGTCTGTTATTGGCTCCATACCCATCTCTTGCACAGAAATGCAGATGCTGAGAACGGTCGTCTTTCTGTGAAGATGTCCAAGTGAAACGCCCAGGTAATCCTAGAGACGTTATTCTTCTATCCTCAGATGACGATACACCGTCCGCTGGGAATGCAAACAATCCCATCGTTCTTAGTGATGACGAAGAAGAACCCTGCCCTAAAGCACGAGTTCCTGCCGTCACCTCATCTTTGGATGCCGTTCGGTCCATTCCCCCGCTCGGTAATAGCCATCTGAAGTCTCCGACTAGCTCAGAAGTTTTGGCTGGCCCACATTCTCCGCGACGTGGGGCCTCCCCTCCTTTGTCTAGTGAAGATGAGGATAGCGTAGTCGCAGTTCTCACAACGGTTCAAGGCGACGATATGGGAAGGGAGGTGTTGCCACTCCCGGGACACTCTTACAAAGCGAAAACTCCTGAACAGTCACCGCCGCCCCCACACCCGAGCACGAACTCCGTTATGCGTGTAGACCCACCCTCACCTTCTACCAACTTGATAACTGTTGAAGCGAAACCGAAAATTCAACCCACGCCTCAATCTCCAGAATATGATCCTAGGGCCGAAAATCCGGATAAAATACCTCAACCAGATGGCGAAAGACCATCTCGGCCACCATTGTCCCCATCGCTGGTGAATTCCGTGCCCCAAATTGGTGGCACTTCACACTCCTTAACAACGGCACCCGTATCTTCGTCTCCCAGTCGTCGGCGTGAAACCCCTGCTGGTTCCCCGGCAGGTTCGCCGCATGTGACTGTCCGCGGGACTCTGTATAGCGGTCCATCGGGGTTGTGGAAGAACTTTTTCAATGCTGCAACAGCTAAACCAGTATCAGTACCAGGGTCCCCTCGTGATATTCTGCCACAAAGGGAGGAAGTACTAAAGGAAAAGTCAGGCGCATTACGAGCCGAGTTACCTAGCAATGTTGTTTCCTTAACTCGCGCTTTACTACCGTGGGAGGAACCGGTAGGGGTCAACCCTGCCCAATCGAGTGTTGTCGAGCCAGACTCTCCTGGATCTTCTGAAGGCAGCGCGACATCTAATGATAAAAGCGAATCTTCAGTTTTCGCCACCGGTGAGCTTCTCGGACCTGTTATTCGATGAATAGCATGTCTCACTGCTCTACGGCCCAGACGTGTGCCCTCCATTTCAGTATGATAAATCGATTGATCTCTCCGTTGTCAAATATACTCCTGCACGTACGATGCTCGAGTTTCCACAGAAGGTCTACTACGCTCGAGATATCCCTCACGCAGTACAAGACCTCATGAACTCCATGGATGCGCACTACCGGAGGTCAATCATGGCAAAGGACGTGTTTGAAGCTGTCATCGTCGAGAACACTTTCGAGGGCGAGCCTAATGCCCCGCACATCTCGATCGTCAACGACGTAGACGGCGACCAAGAGGTGACACCTGCCTGGGAATTTCACTACAGCAATCGCATATGGCACAGTGACGACGTACCTCCCCCCGATTTGGTCAACCTTCGTGGTTGCGACTGCGAAGGACACTGCGACCCCAAGTCTCGAACGTGCTCTTGCCTGAAAAGACAGCACGAGTATAGCGACGATATACCTGGTTTCATCTACGACGAGAAGGGTCGGCTCAAGCGACGGGGATATCCAATTTTTGAGTGCAATGACCTCTGTGGTTGCCTCGATGACTGTCGCAACAGGGTATGCATACGTAAATATCCTCCGGGATGTCGACGATTGACCTGTATGAAGGTTGTTCAGCGTGGTCGGCAATATGCTGTCAACATACGAAAGACGACTAACAAAGGATGGGGTACGTCTGTACGTCATATTATTCTACTGCCCCTCGATGTGTCATATAGGTGTCTTTGCTGGGAGACAAAAGATACCGAAAGGCTCATTTATTGGTATATATGCCGGTGAGCTCCTGAGCGAAAAAGAAAGCGATGAAAGGGGGACGTGAGTGACCCTACTTCGTTGCAGTATGTATAGTGACTTGTTTCAGGATATATAACAAGTCCGGACGGACGTATTTATTCGAACTGGATTTCTATCACGTTCGCAAGAACGCCGGTGATGGCGCACAGGATGACGAGGAATGGCAGGCAAAATATGTAATGGATGCATATCATGCCGGCAATGTGGGTCCAATTTGTCCTACAGGGTAGCAGTGACTAACTTGTTTTCAGTTCACTCGTTTTTTGGTACGTCCATGGACAAAGTGGTCGCATTCTTGTGTCACCACATCTTTAAACAGAATCATAGCTGCGACCCAAACTGTGCACCGAACGCTTGCTATATAAATGAAGCCAATATTGACAAACCCCTTGTCGCCTTGTTCACACGTCGCGATGTCCTACCTTGGGAAGAGCTTTGTTTCTCATACAGCGGGTATGAGTCGGATGATGAGGTGTGTCCACCACCCAACCATATCTTATGGCTACCTTTAACTATGTTACAGAATGAGGAGTCGGAAGATGTGCGTGCAAATAATGGCGATGCCGTTTATGCAAAGTGTCTCTGTGGGGCCAAAAGGTGTACAGGATATGTGTTCAATTGAATTGAACAACCGATCTCGTGCAGGAACTGCTGCGTAAAGACACCGTACGGATTCGGAATAGTCTAAGTAGGATAGACTTTGTGAATTAATGTCGGGCGAGCCTACGGAGTTCACGAGAGCCGAACAGTAACCGGAGGTCAGCTTGGTTCGAGTCGCACAGTACTTGTGGGTTACAGTAAGACTGAAGCGGTACTTGACGAGCAGCTAAAGACTCGAAACCCCTTAAGTAGTGTTATTTTAGGATACAAAATAACCATCCCTTCGATAGCTCAGTTGGAAGAGCGTGGGACTGTAAAGGTTACAATACGAAATCCCAAGGTCACTGGTTCGACCCCGGTTCGAAGGATTTTTTTTACATTGAGTGCCCTGATATAATCGGTGCGCTGTCGCGGACCGGTGTGCCATTGAAACCTCGTCCTCACTACACCGGAGTTATCAACCAGTCTCTTCATGGCTGACGTGCAGACACTTGCGCAGGATGACAAGCCTTTATTCACCTGCTTGTCATGTTCGATTGCATTTCTCACTGCAGAAGAGCAGAGTATGGCCCCTTTCACTTGTACCTCTCATCGAGCTGATGGCCCGCAGGGGAGCATTATCGCTCAGACCACCACAGATATAACATGAGACGCCGGGTTGCGTCGCTTCCCCCCGTCAGTGCCGCCATTTTCAATCAGAAGGTGCTTGAGAGAAGGCAAGATACCGCTGTGGCAGCATCGCTCAAGGGTTCGACCTGCGAAATCTGCAAGTGGGTGTCCCCTTTTCCTTGTTATCTCCAAGACTGATTTGGTCATGATCGGTAACTTGTTATCAGCAAAGTATATACCACCGAAAATGCGTATCGCTCGCACATTCTCTCTAGAAAGCACCGCGAGAACGAACTGAAGAAGGCACTGTCCCGAACAGACGGTGCACGTCCCGTCGGGGTCGCGACAGAAAAGGCGCCCTCTGTGGGGGGCGGGACACCCCAACCTGCTATTGACGCCGCCAAGCTAGCATCGCCGGCACCCCCTACGTCTGAGACCCCAAACGCAGACGACCTGGACGACGAAAGCGCTCTAACGCTAGACGAGAAGATAGCCGCCGCACGCTCGCGACTTACTCCGACCGACTGCCTCTTCTGCGCACACGTTTCCACCTCGATAGAGGACAATCTCCTGCACATGTCCGGCGAACACTCCTTCTTCGTCCCCGACATCGAGTACCTCACCGATCCGACCGGGCTGATCACGTACCTCGGCGAAAAGATCGCGGTGGGCAACGCGTGCATCTACTGCAACGGGAAGGGCCGCGAGTTCCGGACGCTGGACGCGGTGCGGAAACACATGGTCGACAAGAGCCACTGCAAGATCGCGTACGACACGGAGCGCGACATGCTCGAAATCTCGGACTACTACGACTTTTCGTCCTCGTATCCAGACGCCGAAGAGCGGCAACGGCGGAAGGAAGAGCGGAGAGCGAAGCGGGCAGCTGCGGAGGCCGCCGAGGGCTGGGAAGACGTAGACGGCTCCGCCGATGACGACGACGACGGCCAAGTCGACGAGGTGGTCGACGAACCGCCATCATCATCAGACACCTCCGACGATGGCGATGACGACGGCTCCGACACGGATAGCCTGCCAGAACACCCGATCACGTTCGGCGACTCGCACCTCGAGTTGGTGCTGCCCTCGGGCAACCGCATCGGCCATCGCAGCATGCGGCGCTACTACGCGCAGACCTTCTCTGCACGAGGTGCCGGCGGCGGCGGTGGGAAGCCGCCCGAGGAGGACCCCAACTCTGGGCGCGCGATCGTGCGCCGGCTGCTCGCCGACAAGAAGCACTCGGCGCTGGTGCCGCGCAAGGGCGGATTCGGCGCGTTTGGCGCGGGCACGGAGGTCGTCAAGGCGAGGAACCGCGGCGAAGCGCGCGAGGCAGGCCGCCACGTCCGTGAGTTCCGCGACCGAAAGCGCAAGGAGGATTACAAGACGCGCGTCGCTTTCGTGCATAACCACCAGAAACATTACAGGGACCCGTTGCTCCAGGTCAGCAACCCCACACATACATACTACTCTAGGAGATTTTTTCGCTCATCTGCGCCTGTTCTCAGTGATTCCACATTTACTGCCCAGCGGTTACTGGGACTCGCTGCACTTCAGGGGTCTGTCGTAGAACTCGACGTTGTATGTATGGAGTATAAAAAGCATGCGGTTTGAAAAATCTCTGTTGGTCGTTCACCACAAGACCCCAAGCTACTGCGGGACTATGCCAAAGGGGTGTCCGACACACTAGATTAGGTAGGGTATGTAACTACGCGAAGTGAGCGCGACAGCGGAAAGACAAAAGACAATCTAAGGCTTGAAAGTACCGGATAGCGAGGTCGAGGCTGGAGGTATCGTAAAACATAAATCATGAAGGGGAAATAATTATGAAAAATAAGAAACGGATCAGACAATATGGGATTTTTCAATACACGTAGGCTGCGGGCACGACTCCTTCATTCCCGGTGCGCGCGTCGCGAGCGTACCACCACCTGGGGGAAAAGTAGTTTCTGTCAGCACTGTTGGTCGGAACGCTAGGGGTTTAAGCACTTACGAATGATCGCGTTCATCGAGAATCTCGAGCTCCTGGCCAACGACCAACGGCAGTTCGCCCTCCCCTTTGCCGTCAAACGAATGGCGTGCGTGCGTAAGGCGTCCCGCCTCCTCACTTGCTAGCGCACCTCCAAACGCGTCAGATGGCGTCTCTGCCCGCAAGTAATTGCTTGCGTCAGGTCCTAAGAGGGGGTCGTGGCCTGTGTTAGACGCGCCTGGATCTGGGGTTGTCGGGCGCTCCTTCTCTGTGCCGGCGTTGTTGAACGGGCTCTGACTCCCTAATATTGTTGTGCGCGTCGCAGCGTTGATGTGGGCGAGTAAGGACGACGGCCGATGTTGTGTCGAGTCATCGTCGTCGCCAACATCCGCGGGGTCGAACTTGCTGAGAACTTCATCACGACGGGAGAAGAGAGTCCAGAAGATTCCGAGCAGAACGAGAAAGAAGACAATGCCCGCGGCGATGGCCATGGAGATCAGGATGACAACGCCGGTAGCCAGGAAATCTATTAACGCGGGACGTGGTCAAAGTCAGAGTCAAGAGAAGGAAAACTCGGCGGGACTCACTACGACGAGCAAAACTGAAGTTTGCAAGTGAGTTGAAGAGACCAGACACGGATCCGGGGTCGCCAGATAAAGTCGACGAAACAATATAGGGTATAAAGTCTTGGCCATCAAACAAGACCGACGACGCTTGTCCAAATGACGTATCAACAAGGTTTCCCGACATTAGTAACATTCTGTCGCCCTCAATGACTCCCCGTGCCTGGTATTCGTTTTGAATCGGAACCATGGTAAGCTGTGAGACAACGCTACCGCCCCCGAATGCCGAGCCCTGCGATGTCCAGACACGGCCATTCCAAGAGACCAAATAGGACGAGCTACCATCGACAGAGCTATATCGATGTAAGCACCCGAGCTAATGATATGGGCTAGACACGCACCGCCCTGCAGCGAAGATGCTGCTCGCATTGCCGTCATTAACCGTTATTGCGGTAGCAGGACCAGGGAGGTTCGCGCCGTCGCCTAGAGTACTCCAGCTAGCGTTGCCAAACGTGAACCGTAGAACGTTGTCTGAAGACGATCCTGAAATGGTGATAGAGCCGCCTGCGATGAGTACTTCTTGATTGTCCTGTCCGAACCATACGTGTCATGATCGCGCATCGTATGCCAAGACAACTCACCCCTGCGTAAGCCACCGACGAGATGTCACCTTCAATGCCACTCCCAAGTGCATTCCACTGCTGTTCTTGAACGTCCCACGCACAGATCGCGCGACACTGTAGCGAGCCGGCCTGCGCGAACGAGCCCGCAACAATGATGGTGTTCGTCTTCGCCGCTGATGCACTAAGCGTCCTCACGACAACTGATGCACCATCCGTACCCCGCAGCGCCTGCACACCAGACAAAACCCAGGTATTGCGCACGAGGTCGTAGATCGCGAAGCTTGCAACGTCTGTTCCGGTAATTGCGAACTCGCCGCCGACAAATAGCTGCGTGTCCTGTACGAGTAGTGTGCGTATTGTACCATTGATCGTTTGGCCTTGCAACGCGGTAAGCGCACCCGTCGACGGGTGGTATACGGCTATTCCGGCAGACTTGGTATTCCCGTCGGTGAAACTGAAGTTGCCTCCTATGATTGCGACCTGCTCCGAACTTGTTGTATTGGTCCAGAAGATGCCAGCAAGAACAGCCGGGGCAGGAGCTGAAGGTGGCGACGGAAGTGGTGCAAGAGAAGTACTGGACTGACGTGCGAGCAGCCGACGAATTTTTACATGTCGGGAGATCCATGAGCCAGCGGAACGACGGTAATTGTTGCGACGGCGTGTGTTTGTGGCCACAGAAGTGGTAACGACATCAGAGTCGAGCTGCACACTGAGAGGGGTCACCTCCGGCTGGCCATTATCCCCGTTATTGAGTAGCACGAAGCCGCTCGCGCCGAATGTGAGCGAGTTTACAATGTTACCCGCAACGATCTCCGATTGTTGTTGCCCCTTGGCCGGCGTCGTACCATTTCCGATAAACGTCAAGCTGCCTACCAAGAATCCACCGCTGTTGACCCATCCGCCGCGCGTAATATTCCACGAGGCCAAACCCGACGATTCTAGTCCAGTATTGATACCAGGTGCATTGCGGAGAATACTGAAATTACCGGCGATCGCCAACTGGTCGCCGTTAATACAGAGGCTCTTGACAGGACCGTTCACTCCGGCCAACAAAGGTGACCACTGGTCGCGTGATATATCATACGATACAACACCCGAGAGGCGGCCCTGTGTAGAGTTTGTAGGCGTATCTGTGAAAGAGCCGCCGACGAATAGTGTATCGCCATCCATAGCAAGTGACGTGACAGGTCCATCAAGTCCGCGCTCAGACAGTGCCGTTAGAGCACCGTTCTTGAAGACAGCGATATTACTAGTGGAGGGCGTGCTAAGGTTGAAGGTTCCGCCGACGAAGATAGCACCTGAACGATGATGGGCGACAGCAGCGACCGATGTCGAGGAGATACCAGTATTTCCGCCAAGACTGTTGAACAGTGAGAATCCAACAGTGTCGAGGAAGGTTTCAGTGGTGTTGGGTAGCCCCGTGGCTACGTTTACGTTGGAGGAAAGCGACAACGGCCATTCCAAAAACCCATATGCGGACCTGCCGCCAGCTGCAGTCCCAGTGCCGTTGACTATTGTACCCGTCGTGTTGGCCGACGTCAAGATCAACTGGACGCGGTCGGCCACAACCCGATATTTGCCATTCTGGCCAGCGCCAGCAGGTTTGTCGGCGAGGGTCATGGTAATTGTCGTGACGAAATCAGGGGAAGATGGCACCACAGGACCACTATAGATCAGCTGAACCGCGTCCTTTTGGTTCTGCTGAGAGACGGTGGTTACCGTGGGAGGTTGCCCTCCGCCTGGGAATACTGTGACCTCGACGGATGTGCGAAGCGCGCAATCCTGGAAGTCGGTACAACCGGGAACGAGTAGATTCACGTCATACCGGCCAGACGCAGAGACGTAGGGCATCCAAGTGAAACTTGGCCCATTCGCGGGTGATGTGCCGACATCAACAGTGGAGACGAGAATAGACTGAGTGGTACCCGGGATGTTGGTATTTGCACCGAGTTCGGTCCAGGTGCTGGTGAAGCTGGTGTTGGAAGGAACAGGGGCGAAACAAGAAACGTCATTCTGGCTGCCAATTGCAGATGCAAATGCACCAGATGAAAGGAGCTGGAACATATGGAGCCCGGGTCCAGCACCCTTCCACTCAGATAGCGTGACCTGGACTCCGGTGAGGCTAACTGCATTGTTGAACGTGAAGTCTTGATAAGGGATGCTCGAGTCGGTGGACAGTGGGCAGTTCGTTGTGCAAGTCTGGTTCTGCCCCGTCGCTGGATCTACGAAGCGAAGCTGTTGAACCGTATTGTCTGGAATGGAGGTCACACTACCAACAATCGTCAGGCTATGTCGAAATTCCGGATGGAGGCATACATACGTGAACGCTGTCGTCCCTCGTCCATTAAGAAACGTGTTTCCGAGACGAACGCCATTTGCACTTGTCCATTGAAACGTTCTCGCAGTGATTTGGGCACTATTTCCATCTGCAGCGAACCAGGTCTGCCCAGGACCGTCATTGCCGGAAGGGCAGAGGATATTTTGAATATTGCTGAACGAAGGGTCGGAAGTTGAGGGAGAACCCTGAATTTGCGCATTCTCGAGGGGAATTGGAACAAGCGAAGACGAGAAGGGAGTCGCGCCTTGAGAGAAGGGAACGTTGGGGTTGTTGGTTGTATTCAAGGCACCTGTACTCCCCTGGAAAGTTGCAACGAAGGAACCAGCGAAGAAGAGGCTGGCCTGGGACGAATTTGTTGTGATTGAGGAGACCTCAGCCGCGCCACCTACAAGACCCCCAAAGGGTGGAGCCGACCACGAAGATGCTTTCACATCCCAAACGGCGACAGCGGAGGCAGGAGAGGTAAATTGGCCACCAACCCAGAGCTTGCTGCGAGTGGAGTCGCAGAAAAGAGTATTCGCAGGGCCATTGGGCCCACCGGTTCCAAGAGCCGAGAGGGTTCGCGAAGAGGGGTCGTAGGACGCGACATTGGAGGCTGTAGTGTTGTCGATGGAGGAAAAATTACCAGCAATGTAGTAGGTATTGGCAATGGCGCAACCCGCGGACACGGAACCCCCCTTGTTGGTCGAGGCGATGCGAGTCAACGAGCCATCAGGAGAACGCGACAACAAGGTCGAGGTGGAGGGATCGAAGGAGACAGAAGGGGAAGAGCTGTTAAAAAGGTCGAGGCCAGCAAAAGCACCGACGAGGCCGACGGTACCCATGCGATCCAGGTCGATGAGGGGGACATCCGCGGAGACAACACCGAGAATGAGGGAGAGGAGAGGAAGGAGAGACCACGGTGGACGTCGAAGGGAAGTAGTCATTGTTGTTGAGTTAGGAGGAGTAACATACAGAAGGAAGGAGTGTGTAGGTGGAAGGGTTAACAGACGACTGTTCAGTGCCTCGCGACAGCCTCACTTGTTGACTTCCTAATCTAAATTTATTTTTATTATTTGTATCAAGGTTGCAATCTCCGTATCTAAATTTCGTTGGCGCCCTTCACTTTCACCCCAGACACGTCGGGATCACCTCCAACAGGGATAGAGAATGCTGACGCCACCCCCAAAGACCTACCACCACCGTTAGGCCTGCCAAGTTGTCAGGAAAACGAGAAAGCAGCACGCACTGAGGGTAGCGGTATCGGTGGATATGCGATCGCTGTCCTGATTGGCTAATTTGCACAGCCTCTTGTAGACCCGTCGTTAACTCTAGGTGCCGATTATTCGTGCTGGCCCAAGAGCCACTGGGTGTGGAGTAGTACGAAAGGTAGCGGGTCACATAATTATCCGCCTCTGGGCTCGGTGCGAATTTGTAAAAGCCAACAATCCCCAGTGCAGCAATAATTGTGTACGTCCAGCCAGCTGATGCAAATCCTGCGCGACACCATGGACGTCAGAAGGGCAATAGCTGACATCGTGTAGACAGAACACCATACCCTCTTTTGGATACGACGCGGTGTCAGCACTATGATGCTCGTCGTGGCCATGTGACCCAGATGATGCATTTCTACGCTGTGCGCATAAGATATATGCCGCACGTGGACGAGCAGCACAGAGCGCGGTCTTCGCTAGGGACATGACTGTTTGTGTTTATGTCCGACTTGGACCCTGCTCCGAGTTGAGTACGTGTCACACCATCACGCCTCTGACGTAGTCACGCATCACACGCACCATCTCTGGCTGGCTTTGGCTGGTGCTCCGTGGAACCCAACCTAGTTCATCGACTGCCGACTCACTCTTTGGTACACTACCCCTCTCTATAATTCACCATTAAGGCCACAATCTCTAGTCTTGGTGCGGGCACCCTAATCCTGCTGTTTGCGGCGTCTCTTGTGCTTCTTGGTATCGGACCGAAATTCTACAGGTCAACAGCGACTTTCCTACAGCGAATTATTACTCGGATCCGAAGCCCTCGAGCTTCAGAACCGCGGGCTGTTGACTCTATGATATCAGTCGCCTTGGAGAACCCGTTCATCCAGTTCGACATCCCCAACTCTCCCCTTCTTTTGTCACTGCCGCTGGACGCAGGCTCCCATCCTACTCTCCTCAGCGCCTCGCCTGCTCCTCCATGTACAATGCTACCCTCTAAGATGTCACACTTTCCGGATCTGCCACCCTCGGTCTCCTCTTCATCGAGTTCCTCTCTGAAACTCCAACCCTCACGCGCAATCCCAGAGGTTGTGATCACCGGCCCGCTCGCCTGGGACAAGTCACCAATCCCACCTTCCCACCGTACTCCCCCCCGTCCAAAGCCACGTCTCTCTGCTGCCGCCTCCAAAAAGCTTGTGGAATTCATCGACTTCCTCGAAAAGATCGATCGCGACATGACAGTCGAGGTCCAGCATGTCAAGGAGAGTATAAAGGAGGCACGGGAATATGTCGGGGAATGGCAGGAGGAACGAAGCGCACGCAGGGCCGAGTTGCTGCGAAGGAAGGAACGTGAGAGGAGAGAAACCAAAGAGCCGGACAGCGATTTTTGGCTCGGTATCTAAGTCGGCAGGTGACGCATGCTCCTTCACAGGATTCATCACATCACTATTTCAAGATACCCGTATATCTGGAAACCCTAATAATGATGATACCATACCCACTGGGTCAGAACACTTTCACTCCATAAACGCAAGCGACCTGGCAACCGTGTTTGCGTATGTAATCAGGTCACGATGTGAGATATTCGTGATCATATGAGTCCGAGTCGCACATATAAAGGTCACTAGGCCATACTTCTCGTACCAAAACCCACCCAAATACTAGTACCATATTCGAGAACAATGTGTGCGTACGGTTCATCCCCCATCATCCTCCATAGCGTGTATCCTAACACTATTTTTTTAGCTCCAACCAATGCCCCTGCCACCGCTGAGGGAACCTCTGAGCCTGTCCCCGTTACCCGTCCAGCGCGCCAGAATTCTTTGAGTACAGAAACTCTTCAGGCACTGGAGAAGCGTCTTTCCCAGCGTCCAGACAGGCAAGAATTGGAAGATCGTAACATCCTCAAAGGTGTGCCAGCCCAGAGCAAACTCGAACACCAGCCTTAACTTTAACAATGACCATGACCCGTAGAGGGGAATGTTGCCCCTGCACTCCAAGCTACGAGAAACCAACTCCAGAGGTCACAGCTTGAGGTACGTGCCAAGACAACCACAAGGAATGCCTCGATCGATAATCAGTGATCGTTCCATAAGGACAAGCTGGATCAGAAGCTTTTGAACCGGCCCAAGCCAGAGGAACTCGTAAAGAGTGGCATTTTGAAACGTGATTAGTACTCCCCGTCGTTGTCGTCTTCTTGGCTCACACTCTTGCTCCACAGCGGACGAGGCTCCTACCGACCTTTAATTGTGGTGTCATCCCCTCCCCTCCCGAAATGTCAGCGTGATTGTCATCTGTACTATAACTGTATTTCTCGTACGGGAAGTCTATCGAGTCGAATCAACAAGAATGTAAAACTGGTGTATCGTATTATATCTGCGATAATGAGTCGGGGTAAGTGGGACTATGGACATCGTTCATTCGACGCAAAAGCCAGGCGACATACGAAGCCGAACTCAATTACGGTCCCTCAACCGCTCTCGCATCTCCTGCACGGCCCTCCGTGTCCCCTCCCCACCACCCCACCCCCTCGCGCGCAGCCATTTCACGAGTCGCGGAGTGAAGGCAGCGGTGACCCCTATCCGCACAGGTAGGAACAGCGTCTTGTGCACGGTGAACGCGAGCAGGAGCATCGCATATAAGCCCTCCTGCCCTCCCGTGGCCACGATCTTCGACACGTCCTCAATCTCGTCCCGCCCGGGCTCCGGAGGTCGCGAATACACCAGATCGTGTAGCCACGTCTTCGCCGATGCAGCAACAGAAGCGACGTAGTCCGCGCCGAGGAGGTTGACCCCGACCAATGCGACGGCAAAGTCGGCGGCGGATACTGCGGCGTAGACACCGACCGCGTACCACCCATACGCCTTGATGAGCTCCTTCAACCGCTGCGAGAGTGTTGGGGGCTCTTTTGCATCGGGCGAACGAGAGGACGACAGGCGGGAAGAAGAGGTGTGGATAGATCGGAACGGAGAAATGCGCAGCGGGCGTGTGAGGATGCGCGATGTTGGCGTTGTAATACGAGTCGAAATAGGGAGGAGAGGTCGAGCGATCCTTGGAACGAGTGTCCGGAGGAAGGGGAAGCGGGGAAGCATTCGTCTCATCATTGTTGTCACTACTCACGGGAGTGGTGGTTCTTCTGAGTGCGGGTGGGTGCGACGATTAAGGACAGAGCGAGGAGGCGAAAAGTCAGGCTAGTCAGGCTTGGAGGAGGGATGATTACTGTGAGACTGCGCGTGTGTTACGGCAGACTTGCAAATTTTATTTGGTCCACGTTGGCAGAACAGCTTCACCTCAAAAAAACCGAAAGTGTACCTGTACTCTACAGGAGTCCACGCGTCTGAATAGACACAATTTTTTAAGATCTTACAGCAAGATCCAAAACGATAGGCCCTTTTTCCAAAAATTACACACACAGGCTGAGATTGAATGTGACTTATCAGCTCATGCCGAGCTTTTATCTCACACAGAAAAATATTGTAGTAATTAATAAGAATAAGAATAAAAATAGAAATAAAAATAAGTAATCTCCACAGGTTTTTGGTGCTAAGTTGAGCTCCCAGAAGATGCACCATGCTTGCCCATGACACAACCACATGGTAGAATAGAAACTAATATATTGTCCAATGAAAGAGGAGTATGTGAATGTATTGAAAGGTGGGCACTATGGCTTGCTGCTGTCATGGGCTGTTGAAGGCTTTATAACATTGCTTGCATGCAGTACTGTGGTGGCAACTGGTAGACTGGAGTTGTGTATGTATGGCTGGATGTAAATATGTTTAGTAAATTCTACATATACCTGAAGCAAAATGACTCACATGGTAATGCAGGGTGGTCATATGCGTGCAATGCCACTGGTGTTCTTAAAGGTGGTGTTATGGACCAAGTTATATGTTGACTGTCATGGAACAGACTTTGTTGCTTACTATCAGGTTCTGACTACGATAGTAAGCTTGTGATTCTTTACATTAGTCAGGGACTTCATATTTCACATGTTATCAGTCGGCATTAGTAACTTACATTACAAGTTGCTTACTGATTACTAGGATAGTGGTATTAGGGTTTGAGCTAGTATCACTATAGGTCAATAGTCATTCGGGAGGCGCTTTAAAGCCCTCCATCATCATGTATAAATAGTAGTTGAGGAAGACCAAGAGTCGCTATCTTGGTCTTCTTGAATCATCAGTTTCATTTTGCTCCCAGTGTTACGCCTTGCAGTGGTGCTCATTCAACTTGAACGAATTTCTAGGCGAGAGAACAGTAAACGCAATACAAGTCGAACGTAGAGGTGACTTCCTCAATATGACGACGGGGCTAGCAACGGATCTTCCAAGTCACGTTGGCCCAAATAGGCTTCAACCTGCCGGTGTATGTGCCGGACAAGGTGACAACTGCACACAATGCTGAGGGAGACAAGAAGGGAGTAGGCGATGCGATGTGTGAGATCAATGGCAATTGAAGAAGACCAAGATGGCGTGTCTTGGTCTTCACCGACTACTACTTATACAAATACTCGAGGGCTTTGAAGCGCCTCTTGAACCGAACTATCCTATAGCGTAAGTAGCTCGAACCCTACTACACCGATCCTAGGAATCACCCAGCAATCACATGCGATTGCTGAGTTGCTGACTGATACTACTTGTCCATGACTAATTACTACTTACTACCATAGCCACAACTGGTAAGTAAGAGTCCGGAACTCCGAATCACGACATCATTATTACTCTGGTCAGTCCGAAGGGTCAACCGTAACACCCAGTCTCTCAAAGACCCCCGGCATCTAGAAGTCACTGCATAAAGCCCCAAGAAGAGGAGGCTTTCCTAGTTGCAAAGTCACCATATGTAGTGGAGGTAGGATCCTCCATGCCTGAAGTTGTATTGGCAGGAATGTTTCTTAGAGAAGCTGAGTACTCATGCCTTCCCATTGCCTAAAGCAAGGCCCACACTTACTGAAGTGTAACATTGACACCAACTAGTGATTTGAAAGCCACTACTCATAAGTGATGTTATCTTGTTGCAGGTCCCAAAAAGCAGATGTTTATGAGGATAGTGATGGTGCAAGACACCACACACACCCTGAAGTACTGTGTATAAATAGTTAGTACTTTGGCACAAGTGGGCCATTGATAGATTACACACCATAATGCCTCCTGCTACATGCTGATGACACACAAAGGCCCAATGCACTGCACCTGTTCCTGAGGAACCACCCAGGACTATGCCTATGCCACCACCACCACCAGTGCCCTCCCAACTGCCATAGCTGCCATTCCATCCCCCCCACTTGCAGCCATGCACCTTCCAACTGCCACAGCCACCACTGTTTCTTCCACCACTGGTGCCACACTGTTACGGTCGACCCTTCGGACTTGTTCGTGTAATAGTGATATCGTGATTCGGAGTTTCGGACTCTTACTTACCAGTTGTGGCTACGGTAGTAAGTAGTAATTAGTCACGGACTTGTGTCTCAGTCAGCACTCAGCGATCGCATGTGATTGCTGAGTGATTCCTAGGATCGGCGTAGTAGGGTTCGAGCTACATACGCCATAGGATAGTTCCATTCAAGAGGCGCTTTAAAGCCCTCGAGTACATGTATAAGTAGTAGTTGGTGAAGACCAAGACACGCCATCTTGGTCTTCTTCAATTGCCATTGATCTCTTGCATCGCATCTTATATTCCCTTCTCATCTCTTTCAGTGTCGTGTGCAGTTGTCACCTTGTCCGGCACGTACACCGGCAGGTTGAAGTTCACTTGGGCCAACGTGACTTGAAGGATCCGTTGCTAGCCCCGTCGTCGTATTGAGGAAGTTACCTCTACGTTCGACTCGTATTGCGTTTACTGCTCTCTCGCCTAGGAAATCCATTCAAGTCGAACGAACGCTATGGCAAGGCGTAACATTAAGACCAAGATCCCTCCACCGTGGCGAGAGTAACAACCCGAGAACAGTGGGAAATCGACGGATTTCATCCGTACAACCTATTACGACGAGGCAGTCGTAACGTTCCAATCCGATACTTAAAAAACGCTTACTGGAGCAACCCCAGCGGCGTAGAAGGATACGTCATCGAGACGCGGAGAGGGGAACGCCCAGTTGAGTTCAGCTTCGACCGTTTGTGCTGGTGCGCGGTTGATTACATTCTAGACCGGTGGCAGGTTATTGCCCCACTACGACCCCATCACCGCTGTGACATATACGCCGACGAAGTAATCCCACGATCAGATTGGGGGCCTATTGACGGAGAAGAAAACACAAGCCACTCCGAGAATACCCACGAAGTATCAGAAGACGCTTCTGATAACGAATCACCCCGATCTCCTTCACCATTGAACCAAGCAGAGGTCAGCCTCATCGAACGAGCTGAGTCTATTACCATCCTACCACCCATGACCACTATGACTGAAGAACCCCGAGGCCTGGTACAAATGCCTATGAACCCTGTTACTGGGGAACCCTTAACCGCCGACGACGCAGCTATTATGAGAGCTATAGGACCAGACCATCCAGACCCACCTGGAGGAGGAGGACCGCCCGGAGGGGGATCCCCCAGAGGGGGACCACCCGGAGGGGAACTACCAGGCGGAGGACCACCGTTCGGGGGAGTACCACCAGTCGGATCCCCTCATGGACGAGGCCACTCTGACAAATTCGCAGGAAACGCACCCGAAGTATTTAAAGGCGACCGACACAAATCAGAAGAGTTCCTCACGCAGTGGGAACTGTATTGGGGGATCAACAACAACAACCCCATCATGGCCAACGCCTACAGGCGTTCTATGTTCTTCCTCACGTATATCCAGGGGAAGGACGTCAATGAGTGGATTACCCACACGAGCCGATGGCTCAATAGACAAGTCACTAGAGGAATTAGCGACTCCGACCCACGCCTTTGGCACGAGGTTATCAGCGCTTTCACAAGACGTTTCTCCAACACCCTTGAGCGGGAGCAGGCCCAAGCAGCACTAAAGAAAGGAATACGAATGACCGCGGGGGATATCGACACGTACGTGACCAACTTCGAGACTTTGGCACGACAAGCTGGCTATCGCCTAGATTCCCTGTTAACACTTGATATCTTCACAAACGGGTTGCCACACGACCTCTATGAAAAGGTCTTCACCATGGACGACCCTCAAACATTTGACGACTGGAAGACTGCGGTCATGAAGAGGCAGCAACAGTACATCCATATGAGGGCCCGCCTCGAACAGCATCGAGGGACGACAGGGGGATCAACCCCGAACCGCAGTAATCAACCACGACGAGGAGGTGGAGGAGGGGGGCCCGGATGGAATCTCCCAAGGGACCCTAATGCCATGGACACCTCCGCAGACCGCATCCGAGGACATCTCGCCGATGCAGAAGAAATACTAGAGCAATACCACGCCAAACAACGGCCGCGTGGGGGGTTTATGGATCGTCGAGGAGGACGAAGGGACTTTTCCCAAGTTACGTGTTACACTTGTGGAAAGAAAGGTCATATCAGCAGGCAATGCTCACAGCACACCTACAATCGGCGCACCGAAGCCGACCGATACGAGCCAGAAGAACAACCCATTCAAGCTTCTCGGGCTCAAACTCCATGCGAGTGAGCCACCAATTGGATGACAGGGGTGGCAGCGGAACCTGACGAAGTGAAAGATATGATCCTAAAGGATCTCTGGAAACAAGAGGGTTTTCAGGATGCCTGAACCCATCGGCCTGGGTGAGGGCAGTCAATTGTAATTCGGTTATTATCACGCGCTATCGTTCTATGAGAATCCCAGTTTCGATCCGCACGAATTACGCTATGGCCGACATAAAAGCATTGGTGGACTCTGGAGCCACCGATAACTTCATACGTCCCGCATTTGCCAAACGAATGCACCTGGGCATACAAGCCCTTGAACGACCAAAAAAGATATGGAACATTGACAATACGGAGAATAAAGCGGGACTCATCACCCACTTTATAGATCTAGACGTCCAAACAAGAGGCATACGCCGGACCCTTCGGTTCCTCCTCACCAACATCGGGAACGAAGACATCGTACTGGGGTACCCTTGGCTCGCCACCTACGAACCTCAAATGTCGTGGAGGTTCGCTACTATCAAAGAAGACGCACTCCCCATCATCCTACGATCGATCAAACCACCACCAGAACCCTCCATGATACAAATGGCATTCACCACAGAAGAGAAGGAAGCAGCCGTCCAGCAACTGGAAGAAGAAGGACCAGTCACGCTTCGCACCACGTCCACCGACTTGGCCATCAAGGCACAACAATACACCACGAAAGCGGTGTTACCACCCGACTACGCATCCTTTACGAAACTTTTTGACGAAGAAGCCTCCCATCGGTTCCCTCCTGCACGAGCCTGGGATCATGCCATCGACTTCAAACCCACGGCACCTGACTCTCTCGATTGCAAAATCTACCCACTGATGCAGGACGAAGACAAGGCGTTACAAGCATTCCTCACCGAGCAGCTACAAAAGGGGTACATCCGTCCCTCCAAATCGCAGTACGCCTCTCCTTTCTTCTTCGTCAAAAAGAAGGACGGAAAACTACGCCCTGTGCAGGACTACCGACGCATCAATAACTTCATGATTCGCAACCAATACCCCCTTCCACTCATTACCGACCTCATCACGGACCTAAGCAACGCCCATATCTATACCAAGCTCGATGTACGATGGGGCTACAACAACGTCCGGATCAAGGAGGGGGACGAAGGAAAGGCGGCTTTCAAGACAAAGTACAGGCTCTTTGAACCGACGGTAATGTTCTTCGGCCTCACCAACTCACCCGCCACCTTTCAAACCATGATGAATCATATCTGCCGCGACGTCATCGCAAAACATGAGCAGTTGGGCACTACGATACGTGTCTATATGGACGATATTGGTATTGCCACTCACATTGGCCATAGTCTCGCTAACCACGTCGCGGCCGTTACGGATATCCTTACACTCTCCGCCGAACACGACCTCTACTACAAACTGGAGAAGTGCCTTTTCCATGCGCCCCGTATGGATTACCTGGGGGTCATCCTTGAAAAGGGGGTGACACGCATGGACCCCGTCAAAATTGCGGGCATCAAAGACTGGCCAACGCCTACCAAAGTCAAGGATGTCTGCTCCTTCCTTGGCTTCTGCAATTTTTACCGAACATTCATCCGCAATTTTGCCTCCCACGCCAAACCGCTCAATCACCTAACAAAGAAAGAAACCGAGTGGCGCTAGGGAACAGACGAAGACAAGGCCTTTCAGACACTCAAAGACCTCGTAACATCGGAACCGGTACTGGCACACCCTGAGCTGAGTAAACCTTTTGAACTAGAGGTGGACGCCTCAGGATTTGCAACAGGAGCTGTACTCCTACAACGAAAAGAAGACAACAAAAAACATCCCATCGGTTACTACTCGTCCACGCTCAACACCGCCGAATGAAACTACGATATATACGACTTGGAATTACTCGCCATCATCAAGGCCTTCCAACACTGGCGCCCCCTACTCGCAGGATCCCCTCACTGTACCAAAGTTTTCTCGGATCACCTGAACCTGCAGTATTGGCGATCGCCACAGAAGATTAGTCGGCGGGTAGCGAGGGAAGTATTGGAACTCTCCGAGTATGACTTCGAAATTCATCACATCAAAGGAAAGGCAAATGGAAGAGCCGATGCCCTATCACGACGGCTGGACTACAACCAAGGAGAATCGGACAATGAAGGCATCATAGTCCTACCCAACAAAGTCTTCGCACGAGCCTTGACGACACTACAAATCACTAATGCAGGGCAACGGGACCATCAGGATAAAGCCACGCTCCGACCATGGGTAGACGGACACAACCTTAAGAAGGTGTCAGGAACCTGGTACAAGGATGGACGGCAACAGGTAGTCACCAGCGGGTTGGAAGAGAAGAGGAGTATCATTCGTACCTTTCACGACTCTCCTGTTCACGGACACCCAGGGATACGACGAACAAGCCATCTAGTGGAACGACAGTACTGGTGGCCAGGATTGCAAAGGGATGTCATGGACTACGTGAAGGGATGTGCAGAATGCCAACGGATTAAAGTCAACACCTGACCTACACGAGCCCCCCTTCAACCTATATACCCTAAAATTGACGCCCTTCTGTTCAAGACCATCGCCATGGACTTCATTACTAAACTCCCCTTATCGCAGGGATGTGATTCGATACTGACAATCACAGACCACGACTGCAGCAAGGCGACGATATTCATACCCTGCGTAGAGGAAATCACGTCCGAAGAAACCGCGGGACTGTATGCCAGATACGTATTCCCTCGATTCGGATTGCCCACTACCATCATCAGCGATAGAGACCCTCGGTTTGCGAGCAAATTCACAAGAGAGTTGTGCAAGACCCTGGGGATCACCCAGAACATCTCAACGGCCTATCACCCACGAACGGACGGGCAGTCCGAACGGACCAATCAATGGCTGGAACAGTATCTACGCTTCTGGGCGAATGAGCAGCAAGACAACTGGTACCATTATCTGCCAATGGCAGAATTCACGCACAATAATTGGCCCCATGAAGCCACGAAAATGACACCTTTTGAACTCCTTATGGGATACCATCCGCGGGCTGATTGGACCGATAAGCCATCCTCCCTTCCACACGTAATGTCTCGCGCTAATCAACTAAAAGAAGCGCGACAACGGACACAGGACCTTATCGTGAAGGCACAGCAATCATGGGCGCGTGCCAAGACAGCGCCCAAATATCAGGTGGGGGATCAGGTGTGGTTGGAAGGACGTCATCTCCGGACCCACCAGCCAACAGCGAAACTAGCCGCAAGACGCCACGGACCATTCCGCGTCGTGAAGGTGATGTCACCCATGAACTATCAGCTGGAACTTCCCACACAGTGGCAGATACATCCCGTATTTCACACCGACCTTCTCACGCCTTATCGCGAGACACCCACGCACGGACCCAATTACACACGACCTCCACCGGACTTGATCGAGGGAGAAGAAGAATACAAGGTCTCGAAGATTCTAGACCACCGGCATCACGGCAGGAGACGAAAACTGCAGTACCTCATGGCCTGGAAGGGGTATCCGGACTCCGATAATCAATGGGTTGATAAGGAAGACATATTCGCCGAAGAAGCCGTAGCGGAGTATGAACAGGGACGACGGAAGGATAAAAGGCCCCTCCAACGCGGCGAGTTCTCCCATCTCCCTTCCTCTTGAATACTGTCTACCTACACTCAAACCCCATCCTATATGCCCTTCACACCCGATGCCTCCCTCTCGCAGCTCAACCAATACTACCACGGCACCCCCGAGAGGATTTTTGCCGTCGAGCTGGAAGAAGAGCGCGCACAAGGCGCCCGAGAAAATACCAACCAAGTTGTCGTGGCTACAGAAGACCGAGGGGGACGTGAAACCCCCATCACCCGAGCTGAGTTCACAGCCGTTGTCGAACATTTCCCCGCTCAAGCCACCACAGCCAATGCTGCCCATCTGTCAGACGACGATGGAGGTCCCCTCTGGGACATCCTTGACGCCGATGGTCTTCCCACCTCTCCGGTCCCTTTCACTACCCGCGAGATCCAACTTCTCGGGGATGCACTGGACCGAGGAGCCGAGGTTTGCGCAGCTCGCGACCGTGATGGACGGGCCGAGTCCCCACCTCTCCCGATACCTCCGAGGACTGGGGCCGACCAGGCCCTGGCAAGAGGTGGTAGCCGACTGGAGGGATCAACAGTTGGTGGAAGCGAAGGCCCGACGACAGGAGATGATGGCGAGGAGGGAGAGGTTGAGAGCGACGACGAGGTCGAGTGGTACTCAGATGCGCACGACCACTGTTACGGCCGAGATCCCGAGTTCCCGAGAAAGTACGCCGCCGAGCTGTCCGAGCCGGCCCATGTTAGACAACTACGAGCAAACCCTGGATTCCGAGGCATTAAGAGAGGCCTTGATGAGGAAGGGTGACCTGAGCATGTGGACATTGTGTCCCGGACCAGCTAAGTCCCACTCTCCTGTTGAGAGCAGCGACGAAGAAGCTGATGACCCCTACGAGCAAGATGAAGCTCGCGCGCGCGCCATGTACGCGCACTTCTACGGGCAGGATGGCCCAGAGTCACGTGACTCATCACGTGAGGCATCACCTGAGCGTGTGTGCCTCGGGTATGCTGCAGCCGGCTACCCGGTTGATGACGACATGGACTAGGCCTTCGTGCCTGTTTTCTGATGGACTTTCTGACGGACGCCTCATGTACTGTATGGGCGCTGCCTCGTGTCTGATGGATGTCGGTGCCTTTATAGGCTGGTCCAATTATGTTTCTTCCTCGTGTTTCAGCTTGTGGAGCCGGAGCCCTTATGGCTATTGGCTAGAGATAAGGACTTAAGGTTCGAGCTGAGTCCGAACCTTACCTACTAGTAGTATAAGTACTAGCTTGTCTTCACATGTATTCCCTATCTTGAGTTTTTTCAACAATCCGCATCACAGTTCCCTCCTGTTTTCCTAAGGGCCTTCGTTGGTCTTCACCAAACCCTTAGACGTCATCTTGTTGTGCCGCTTCTTAGCGAGCCGTTCCCTTTGGTTTTCCCCTCGTCTCTCAGTTGCAACCGCTATTGCAGTGGTTTTGCCTTGGTTGTCGCGTGCAATACAAGCGTTCTGAGAACCCCAGTTCAAGTCGAACTAGACGGCCGGTGCGACCGTAACAACCACATTTCCTACAGACGAGATGCTGACGCCCCATCCAACGCCACACCACACGCCCTCACCACCGCCGGCGACCCCGTCTACCGAGGGGACATTCGCCCACAGCTCGACGACCGGGCCGTCTCCACCGTCCGCGCCACTCATTGCCCACATGGGTTCAGGGTCAATCGAGGACCCGATTACGTTCACTTCCCCATCACCACCTCCGACGGCGTGATGCGCCCTGCAAAATATGTCCAGGTCATCTCCGGACCTAACCCCATCGTCCTTGGGCTCATCGACGAGTCCGACCGCGTCTTCCCAAAGCCCCTGTACGTGCGTCCTTACCGCTTCGGCCCCCATGAAGAGCGCCCCTCATACTCGCGCGAGGATCTCATGATCCTTGACGCTGGATACGACGAGGCCGCGCGGGTCAACCGCGCCCTTCGCGAGTGCAAGAACGTCTCGCTCACGGCGGAGGTCCAGCGATACCGCGCGATTCGGTCCGCGATCACCCGGATCGAGCAACGCATGGGGGAGTTGGAGCAGGAGTGGGGCCGGTTGAGTACCAAGGAGTTGGGGGCCATACATCGCATGGAGAACGCTAATTTGATGGACGAGGTCGAGAAGCGCATGGGGGGTTGGATCAGGCTCGGCCAAGGTACGAGGAACTGGCCGCGGTCGACTTAGGTGCAACGTGGGCGTTGCCCCTTGAAAAGGGGGTGATGTTACGGTCAACCCTTCGGACTTGTTCATGTAATAGTGATATCGTGATTCGGAGTTTCGGACTCTTACTTACCAGTTGTGGCTACGGTAGTAAGTAGTAATTAGTCATGGACTTGTGTCTCAGTCAGCACTCAGCGATCGCATGTGATTGCTGAGTGATTCCTAGGATCGGTGTTACGGACCGGACTTTGGACGAAATGCTTACTATCAGGTTCTGACTACGGTAGTAGGCTTGTGATTGTGTACATTAGTCAGGGACTGTCTCTTTCACGTGTTATCAGTCAGCAGTAGTATCACATGGTACTTTAGCAGCTGATTACTAGGATAGCGGTACTAGGGTTCGAGCTAGATACGCTATAGGTCAACATTGTTCGGGAGGCGCTTTAAAGCCCTCCATCATCGTGTATAAGTAGTAGTCACAGAAGACCAAGGATCGCCATCTTGGTCTTCTTGAATCATCGGTTCAGAGTCTCTATCGTTCGCCCTCAAGAAGTCAAGGAGAGCACTGCATAAGGCCCCTCTCGAAGACGCCTTCCCAGTTGCAGAAGTATTCGTCGTGTTGAGTGCAAGAAGGCTCCACGTTCGACTTAGTAGAATTCAGAGCTGAGTACTCGCGTCTCACCATCGCCTAAAGCAAGGCACACGCTTACCGAAGCGTAACATTAAGACCAAGATCTCACCACTGTGGCGCGAGTATCTACAAGGGAACTTTGGATCCAAGAGGGATTCCGATCCTACGAGATCCCACGAAGAGGGACTAGGAACGTACCAGTCCGATACCTCAAACAAGCTAGCTGGGGAAGCATCAACGGAGTAGAAGGATACCTAATCAGAGGAACACACGGACCACGACCAGTTGAGTTCAACTTCGAACGAACTTGCTGGTGTAGAGTCGACCTAGAAGACAACGAGTGGAGAGTCATCGACACTCTACCTCCCAGATATAGGTGCGATATCTACGAAGAAGAAGTAGTCGCAAGAAACGACTGGGGACCTATCGACGGAGAAGACCAGTACGCATCAGCATCATCCGAAGCCCCAGAAGCCTCCGATAGTGAATCGGACGAAGAACCCGTCCAAGCATTAGAACCCTTGGAACCAGAATTCGTCGAAAGAGCTGAGCAGATTACCATTCATCCCCCAATGGCTACATTAACCGAGACGCAAGAAGCAACACTCCCCATCAACCCGGAAACGGGACACGTAATGACAGCAGATGATGCTGCCTTATTCCGAGCAATCGGACCAGATCAACCAGACCCTCCATCAAGAAACGAGGGGATACCGAGAGAAGGATTGCCAGGGGGAGGACCACCTGGAGGGGGGCCACCTGGAGGGGGCCCACCAGGAGGAGGGCCACCCGGAGGAGGGCCACCAGGAGGAGGAATGTTCGGAGCAGGACCCGTAGGGATACTCGGGGGACATCACTCCGACAAATTCGCGGGAAACGCCCCGGAGATATTCCGAGGGGACCGACACAGGACAGAAGAATTCCTCACTCAGTGGGAATTATATTGGGGTATCAATAACAATAACCCCATCATGGCCAACGCCTATAGACGAGCTATGTTATTCCTCACCTACATCCAAGGAAAGGACGTTAACAACTGGATCACGGAAACCAGCAGGTGGCTCAACCGACAAGTCAGCGCCGGGATCGCCGACAATGACCCACGATTATGGATCGAGGTCATCACGGCCTTCAACAGGCGGTTCTCAAACACACTAGAAAAGGAACAAGCCCAAGCAATGCTCAAAAGAGGAATCAAAATGATCGGAGGGGATATTGACGCGTATGTCACCCAATTCGAGCAGTTAGCACGTCAAGCTGACTATCGCCTGGATTCACCGCTCACGATGGATCTCTTCACGGACGGACTACCCCGTGACCTATACGAGAAAGCATACACCTACGATAACCCACAGACCTTCCAGGAGTGGAAGGAGGCAGTCATCAGAAGGCAACAACAATACATACACATGAAGGCCCGACTAGAGCAACATCGCGGCCTTACGAACCCAGGAAGGCAACAAGGAAGTAACAACAGAGGGGGATGGGGAAACACACGTAGCACGGGATGGGGACCACCCCGTAACATCCTCAGAGATCCGAATGCCATGGATACGTCGGCCGACCGGGTACAAGGAAGACTTACAGGGGCCGAAGAAATCCAAGGCAATTGGGATCGGGCTCACCCCCGAAACCCCCCTCCAAGAGGAGGATATATGGGACGCGGACGAGGGGGACGTCGGGATATGAGGGAAGTGACCTGTTACACCTGCGGACAGAAAGGACACTTCAGTCGTAACTGCCCTCAGCACACCTATAATCAACCCAGTAATACCAGAAGAACGGACACTGGGTCCTATGAACCCGAACCGGTACAAGCAGCACGAGCCGAAACCACACAACAACGGGCTGATGCCTGGATGAAAGGAGTGGCGGCCGAAGAAGACGAGGTCAAAGACCTCATTTTGCAGGACTTATGGAAAAGAGAGGATTTTCGAAGCGCCTGAACCCATCGGCCTGGGTAAGGGCAGTAAAATGTAATTCTGTGATCATAACTCGCTACCGTTCTATGAGAATTCCAGTATCGATTCGCACAAATTACGCCATGGCCGACATCAGAGCATTGGTGGACTCGGGAGCCACCGACAACTTCTTACGACCCGCTTTTGTAAAGCGGATGGGAATCGGAATGAAACCGCTGGACAGACCCAAAAAGATATGGAATATCGATAACACGGAGAATAAAGCTGGACTAATCACGCACTACGTAGATCTGGACGTGCAAACAAAAGGAATCCATAAAGAAATGAGATTCCTCATAACTGATATAGGCAACGAAGACATCGTCTTCGGATACCCGTGGCTGGCCACATACGAACCTACCTTCAGTTGGCGACACGCAGTTATCAAGGAAGACGCGTTACCGGTGGTGCTACGAACGGTAAACCCCCGGATCAACCGAACGCGACCCACTATCGCGGCCATCACGACTGAACAAAAGGAAGATATCGTACAACAACTCGAAGACGAAGAAGTAGTACAAGGAAGGATCACGTCTACCGAGTTGGCAATACAAGCAAAACAATACACCGTCGAAGCTGAGTTACCATCTCATTACGCCGAGTACCGCCATCTATTCAATGAAGAAGCGTCACACCGATTCCCACCAGCGCGGGTATGGGACCACGAAATACAGTTCAAGAAGGGAACCCCGGAAGCCATAGACTGCAAAATCTACCCGCTAACACAAGAGGAAGACATAGCCCTTAAGGGTTTTCTAACGGAACAACTTGGCAAAGGATACATACGGCCTTCAAAATCCCCATACGCATCACCATTTTTCTTCGTCAAAAAGAAAGATGGTAAATTACGACCGGTACAGGACTATCGACGAATCAACTCCTTCACAATACGCAACCAATACCCCCTACCCCTCATATCCGACCTGATCACGGACCTTAGTAACGCCCACATCTACACCAAACTTGACGTACGGTGGGGTTACAACAATATACGCATCAAGGAGGGAGACGAAGAAAAGGCCGCATTCAAAACAAGATACGGACTATTCGAACCCACAGTCATGTTCTTCGGACTAACCAACTCACCCGCAACGTTTCAAACTATGATGAACCACATATGTCGAGACGTCATAACAAAACACGAACTACGAGGAACTACGATACGGGTATATATGGATGATATTGGCATAGCAACAAAGGTAGGACATAACATGACGGATCACATAGCGGCAGTCCGAGATATACTGGAGATCTCGGCGAAACATGACCTCTATTACAAATTGGAGAAGTGTCTGTTCCATGCACCTCGGATGGATTACCTGGGGGTAATCCTTGAAAAGGGGGTGACACGCATGGACCCCGTCAAAATTTCCGGTATCAAGGACTGGCCAACCCCTACAAAAGTCAAGGACGTTCGATCATTTTTGGGCTTCTGCAATTTCTACCACGCATTCATCCGAAACTTCTCACACCACGCAAAACCACTGAACCAACTGACGAAGAAAGGAGCCGATTGGAAATGGACGGGAACGGAACACGACGCATTCAATAAACTCAAAGGACTCGTCACCTCAGAGCCAGTGCTAGCACACCCACAGCTGAGTAAACCTTTCGAATTAGAAGTTGACGCATCAGGATTCGCAATTGGAGCAGTACTACTACAACGACAAGACGACGGCAAACGACACCCGATCAGCTACTTCTCCACCACCCTCAATGAAGCTGAAAGGAATTACGATATTTACGACCTAGAACTACTAGCAATTGTAAGGGCCTTCCGACATTGGCGACCACTATTGGCAGGATCACCATACAAGACGAAAGTCTTCTCCGACCACATGAACTTACAATACTGGAGAAGCCCCCAAAAGATAAGCCGACGAGTCGCCAGGGAAGTACTTGAACTATCAGAATACGACTTCGAAATTCACCATATCAAGGGATCAGCAAACGGAAGGGCCGATGCCCTATCAAGATGACCGGATTACGATCAAGGAGAAGAGGACAACCAAGACGTCACAGTACTACCAGACAAAATGTTCATAAGGGGCACCCGAATTGAACAGATACAGACGAACAAGGATAACATCACACCAGACAACGCCACACTACCAGACCCGATATACGAGCAAAGAGAAGGGGTCCTCACGCCATGGATAGATGCTCATCAACTCAAGAAAATAGAAGGTACCTGGTATAAAGACGGGCGGCGAGTGGTCACTGGAGGAGTGCACGAGAAGCGACGTATATTTCACGATCATCACGACCTACCGGCTCACGGACACCCAGGTATTAAACGAACAACACAACTAGTAGGACGCGCTTACTGGTGGCCCGGGATGGCCAAAGACGCATTAGAATACGTCAAGGGATGCGCCGAGTGTCAACGCATCAAAGTACAACACGGATGAGACAAAGCCCCTCTGAACCCCATCTATCCGAAACCAGAGGCACTACCCTTCGAAACGATATCACTCGACTTCATAACTAAGTTACCCCACTCACAAGGATATGACACCATACTGACCATCACAGACCACGACTGCAGTAAAGCCGTGGTGTTCATACCCTGTAATGAAGAAATTAGCGTGGAAGAGGTCGCAGCCTTATACCTGAAACACGTCTTCACACGGTTCGGACTCCCTTCAAAAATAATAAGCGATCGAGATCCGCGATTCGCCAGTCGCTTCACCAGAGAACTGTGCAGAGTCCTAGGAATTCGGCAGAACATCTCCACCGCATACCACCCACGGACGGACGGACAATCAGAGAGGACGAATCAATGGGTGGAACAATACCTCCGTTTCTGGGCAAACGAGAGACAGGATAACTGGTGCGGATATCTGCCACTCGCGGAATTTGCACATAATAACTGGCCGCACGAATACACACGGAAATCGCCCTTCAACCTCCTCATGGGGTATAACCCGAGGGCTGATTGGACGGATAAACCATCACCCATTCCTCAAGTAACGCTCAGGGCAGAACAGTTCCGAGAAGCACGGAAACACGCTCAAGAACTGATCATAAAGGCACAGCAATCATGGGTCAAAGCCAAGAATGGTCCGAAGTTCCAAAAGGGAGACCTCGTATGGCTAGAAGGACGCCACCTACGCACCCACCAACCAACGGCAAAACTTGCGCCCCGAAGGCATGGACCTTTCGTTATAGAACAGGTGATGTCTCCTGTCAACTACCGGCTCAACCTTCCCCCGCAATGGAAAATTCACACAGTGTTCCATGTGGATCTCCTCACCAAATATCACGAGACTCCACTTCATGGGAAGAACTACCAGCGACCACCACCCGATTTGGTCGATGGGGAGGAGGAATACGAAATTGAAAAGGTTCTAGACGAGCGGCATTTCGGCAGAGGACGGAAAAAACAATACCTAGTCAAATGGAAGGGCTATCCCGACTCGGAGAATCAGTGGGTCAACCGGGAAGATCTATTTGCCGACGAAGCCCTTGCGGAGTACCAAAATTCGAGGACCGCATCACAAACGCTTATAAGGAGCGGGAGAAACCCCAACGACATCCCATCTTCTCCCACTACAACCACCATTACCACCAACAAACACCCTATGCCCTTCACTCCCGATGCCGCCCTCTCGTCGTCAACGTACTACCTCGGAACCCCCGAGAGGATTTTTGCCGCCGAGTTGGAAGAAGAGCGGGCACCAACAACCCCTGCCGACGACACGGAGGTCATCATGGCTGAGAGAGACCGAGCCGGGTCCGAGGGACCCATCACCCAAGCTGAGTTCCACAGCACCCTCGAGCAGTTCCCCGCTCAAGGACGAGGAGCCCGCAGCGCCCGATTGTCACCCGACGTCGATGGGCAGCCAGCCCTGTGGCATATCCTCCACGCCGACACTGGGCTCCCCATCGCCGACAGACCCTTCACCACCGCGGAAGTTGACGACTTTCGCCGAGCTCTCGACCGCGGTGCAGAAGTCCGAGTACGCCAGGGAGAGGTACGAAGCAGCAATGAAGCCCGTGAAGTCGTGGAAGGAGGTGACCGACGACTGGAGGGAAGAACAGCTACAAATAGCCCAACGCCGCATGCGGGAGATGAGAGAGAGGAGGGAGAAATCACGGACAGCGAAGACGAGCGGTACTGTTACGTCACGGTAGGGACGTTCACCCGACGTGGGTTAAGTCGATCTACTAGGACGCCACACTAAGGGGTCTGGTTCTGGTTGTCAAGGGAAGTTCCGAGGAGGAACTTCAGTGAAGATGTACAAGTTGAAGAGTCAGCCTAAGCCAATAGTGGAACTTAGGATTCTTCAGTGAGAGGAGGATTCTGTGAGATATGGAGTATTCAAGGTCTTCGATTGCTCGAGTACCGTAGAGTACAAAAAGTCAAGTCTAAGGCTACAAGCTACCTAGCAAGCCTGACTTTATAGTAAAGAGGGATCCTAGTACTGAGTCATAACAGCGTACTAGGATCGAGTCATCCGAACAATAAGTAACTGCGGCGCAGTCCGCAGTATGTATGAAACACGTCTGAAACAAAAGATAGAAAGCCCCATGACAACGGGCTAGAGTCACTATGACTCGTATGAGAAATAAGTAAAGAGTCACTATGACTCTTATGAGAACGGTCACGTGAGACAAGAGAAACCAAGAAAGAAAAGAAATTGAGTCGTATCGTAACAGGTACCCAGCTGAGCACCCACACATTCTCTATGGCGGAGAAACTAATGTACCACCTCATACGACCCGACACGCCCTCGCCACCGACGGGACCCCCCTCTACCGGGGTCATATCCGTCCCCAACTCGCCGACCGAGCTGTCGGTTCCGTCGCCAACGCCCGTGCGCCTCACGGGTTCCGGGTCAATCGGGGACCCGATTACATTAACTTCCCCATCACCACCGCCGACGGCGTGACGCGCCAAGCCAAATACGTCCAGGCCATTATGAGCAACGATCCCATCGTGCTCGGCCTGATCGACGAATCCGACAGGGTGTTCCCCAAACCCCTGTATGCGGCGCCCCAGTACGTGGTGCACCCCGACTCCCACCTTCGGTACGCCCAGGAGGACCTGGTCCTCTTCGACGGGGGGTACGACGACGCCGCATCCATCAACCGAGCCATCCTTGAGTGCAAGGATATAAGCCTCGTCGCTGAAGTCCAACGCTATCGGGCCCTAGGAGCAGAGATGGGGCGTTTGGAGGCCAGGATAGCGGAGTTGCAGGAGACACGGGGGCGGCTAGCAACAGACAAAGCGAGGTGCGTCAGTCGGTTGGAATGGGCAAGGGCCATGCAGAGGATAGAGGACGTGAGAGCGGGGTGGATGGGACCGCCCGGGCTCCGTGGGCGTCGCTCCTGAAAAGGGGGTGATGTTACGGACCGGACTTCAGACGAAATGCTTACTATCAGGTTCTGACTACGGTAGTAGGCTTGTGATTGTGTACATTAGTCAGGGACTGTCTCTTTCACGTGTTATCAGTCAGCAGTAGTATCACATGGTACTTTAGCAGCTGATTACTAGGATAGCGGTACTAGGGTTCGAGCTAGATACGCTATAGGTCAACATTGTTCGGGAGGCGCTTTAAAGCCCTCCATCATCGTGTATAAGTAGTAGTCACAGAAGACCAAGGATCGCCATCTTGGTCTTCTTGAATCATCGGTTCAGAGTCTCTATCGTTCGCCCTCAAGAAGTCAAGGAGAGCACTGCATAAGGCCCCTCTCGAAGACGCCTTCCCAGTTGCAGAAGTATTCGTCGTGTTGAGTGCAAGAAGGCTCCACGTTCGACTTAGTAGAATTCAGAGCTGAGTACTCGCGTCTCACCATCGCCTAAAGCAAGGCACACGCTTACCGAAGCGTAACAATCGGCGTAGTAGGGTTCGAGCTACATACGCCATAGGATAGTTCCATTCAAGAGGCGCTTTAAAGCCCTCGAGTACATGTATAAGTAGTAGTTGGTGAAGACCAAGACACGCCATCTTGGTCTTCTTCAATTGCCATTGATCTCTTGCATCGCATCTTATATTCCCTTCTCATCTCTTTCAGTGTCGTGTGCAGTTGTCACCTTGTCCGGCACGTACACCGGCAGGTTGAAGTTCACTTGGGCCAACGTGACTTGAAGGATCCGTTGCTAGCCCCGTCGTCGTATTGAGGAAGTTACCTCTACGTTCGACTCGTATTGCGTTTACTGCTCTCTCGCCTAGGAAATCTGTTCAAGTCGAACGAATGCTACGGCAAGGCGTAACACACACCATGCTGCACCAATTGGAGCTGGTCAGTATCATATCACTGGTCTAGTGATGAATGCACCAGCATTCATGGACCTCTATGGTGCCCCACCTTACCCACCCCTTTATCCACCACCCTAGCATTGTTATATCACTCCATGGGGTTATGGATATAACCCCATGGTTCCTCCACTCATGCCTGTCCCAGGTCCACTAGTGGTGCAGCCTGCTGTTGATGGTGCACCACCTGTGGATGAATGTTATGACACTGCCTATTTTAATTCCCTTTTACTTATCGCCTTAGGACACATGACACCTTTTACTTTCTCATCACGTGGTTGTTCTCATAAGAGTCATGGTGACTCTAACCTGTTGCTAAGGAGCTTATATCTTTTGTTTCATACCTTAGCTTGTGATTACTGTGGACTATGCCACAGCTACTTATTTGTTTCATTGTCTTGGAGACATGATGACTTGATCCTAGGATACCTTTGTAACTTGATCCTAGGATCCCTTGTAGATACTATAAAGTCAGACTTGCTAAGTAGCTTGTAGCCTTAGACTTGACTTTTTGTACTCTACAGTACTCGAGCAATCGAAGACCCTTGAATACTCCATCTCTCACCGAATTCTCCTCTCACTGAAGAATCCTAAGTTCCACTATTGGCTTAGGCTGACTCTTCAACTCGTACATCTTCACTGAAGTTCCTCTTCGGAACTTCCCTTGACAACCAGAACCAGACCCCTTAGTGCAGCGTCTCTGTAGATCGACTTAACCCACGCCGGGTGAATGTCCCTACCGTGACGTAACACGCTTGTATTGCATATGACAACCAAGGCAAAACCACTGCAATAGTGGTTGCAACTGAGAGACAAAGGGAAACTCCAAGGGGAAACGGCTCGCTAAGAAGCGGCACAACAAGACAACGTCTAAGGGTTTGGTAGAGAAGACCAATGAAGGTCCTTAGGAAAGCAGGAGGGAACTGTGATGCGGATTGTTGAAAAACTCAAGATGCGGAATACATGCGAAGACAAGCTAGTACTTATACTACTAGTAGCTAAGGTTCGGACTCAGCTCGAACCTTAAGTCCTTATCTCTAGCCAATAGCCATAAGGGCTCTGGCTCCACAAGCTGAAACACGAAGGAGAAACATAATTGGACTGGCCTATAAAGGCACCGACATCCATCAGACACGAGGTTGCGCCCATACAGTACATGAGGCGTCCATCAGAAAGTCCATTAGTAAACAGGCACGAAGGCCTAGTCTATGTCGTCATCAACCGGATAACCGGCTGCTGCATACCCAAGGCATATGCGCTCAGGTGATGCCTCACGTGATGAGTCACATGACTCTGGGCCATCATACCCGTAGAAGTGCGCATACATCTTGCGCGCACAAGCTTCATCTTGCTCGTAGGGATCGTCAGCCTCTTCGTTGCTACTCTCAACGGGAGTGCGGGACTTAGCTGGTTCGGGACGTAATATCCACATGCTCAGGTCTCCCTTTCTCATCAAGGCCTCCCTTAATGCCTTGGAATCCAGGGTTCGCTCGTAGTTGTCCAACACGGGCCGGCTCGGGCAGCTCAGCGGTGTGCTTTCTCAGGAGCTCAGGACCTCGGCCGTAACAATACTCAGTGCAGCATACCTCGCCATCAAATACGAAGAAAGTACCGAGCAGTGGTACTTTATACAATGAGACAGCAGGACTAGAAAGTGGATTGCAATCCAACCAGTCCCCTCCTTGTATAACCTGGGAAGAAGATCAATCAGACCAACGACAGTGACAGCAATTTCACCAGATGACACTCTGTTAAAGGCAGGCCAGCATACCATGCCAACTGCTAAGAGATGTGATACAAAAAGTTCTCCAATGGCAACACAGACAACCACTACAACCATGGCAACAGCAACCATGATGGCTGTTCCACCGTCCACAGTACAAACATTCTTCACAAAGACGGGAACAGGAACAGGAGGAAGCAGAAACCCCCCTGCTATAACAGCAGGAAGTGGTCCCTCTGGAGGTGGACCCCCAGGACCACCAGGAGGAAGCAGACCCCCAGGAGGTGGCCCCCCAGCAGGTGGGGGTGCACCTGGAGGCAGAGGTCCCGCCATAGGTGTAGGCGCACCCGGAGGAGGTCCTCTAGGGGGTGGCGTTCCTGCAGGTGGGGGCACAGGTGCTGGTGTAGGCCCCGGAGGGGCAAACGGCAAACTTGGAGGAAATCCCCCAACCAACTTTGATGGTACTCGATCGCTTGCGGACCAATTCATGCAGGAATTCAACCTGTATCGTATCATGAATTTGGACACTGAACAAATGGCGATACCTATGAAACGAGCAGCCCTGCTACTCGGATTCATTAAAGGACCAAACGTAAAGGACTGGGTCAAGTGATGGACCAACTGGATCTTAGGCAAAATGAACAATGGAAGACTCTCACACGATGAATATTACTGGATAGCAGTGTCTCATGGCTTTAAACAAGCATTCCAAGATACTGGAGCAAGAGAGAGAGCTGAAGATAAATTGCGTCACTTGGCCTTTATACCAAATGAAGTAGATGCATTTATCGCTCAATTTGAATCTCTTGCAGCCGAAGCAACATATCCTCTGGACGCTCAGTTGACACTCTCCTTATTTGCATCAAAACTTCCCTATCGCATGATGGATCACGTCTATAAGGTGGTACACCCCCTCGATTTCAGAGGATGGGCCGATGGAGTACGACAATACCACTTGGACAACACTGCAGTCCAGAACATTTGGGGGATTTACAAAGAAACTCCAAGAAAGAAGGGCACGGGTGTTAAGGCCTAGCAGGGCCTTACTGTGCGACGTGCACCAAGGGTACGAGGGAGGCAAGGACAGAGTACGAGGACAAGGTGCTTGGCAAATGATAACCAAGACCGAGGGAGTTCTAGGAGATGAAGGTCCACGAGGGATGACCAGGGAGCAAGGGTTCGAAGGGTAAGTCAACGGACTTAGTAACGAGGTACAAGGGGCTTCGGTCAGATGGCCAAGGTACGAGGGACTAAGTCGAGCGACTTAGGGTCTGTGTGTGCGCGTTGTTATAGCACAAGCGCAAAGCTTCGAGGTGGCTCCCAACTAAGGGAAGACCGACAGTGGTGATGAGACAATGAGAAGGAAGCACACAGTTGAGGAGTGAACAAGCCTGGTATTCGCTAGTAGGATAAACGAAGACAAGACTAGGGAATAAGCACACAAGTGGTCAAGCTTATATAGGTAGCTACTCCGTGTCCGTCCCATGAAGGGGATATTATAATAGAGAACAAAAGGCAACGCGAATGGGGAAGAGGATAGAACAGGGAACAATAGGAAGCGCAAAAGGGGAAAAGGGAAGAAGGGGAATCGGAGTAAGAGAGCGTACATGGTAATGAGTCAACAGGTTAGTACTCCGAGATAGTCCGAGGGAAAGTAAAGCGATAAGGTAAAAAGAAAATAAGTCCATGGTGAGCCGGATCACGACAATGGGCAAGATGAACCCCGAGCAATTGGCAAAGATGCTAGGCATCAAAATGCCAGCCCCAGCTTCAGACACAATGGATACTCATGCAGACCGCTCTCATTCCAACTTCAAAGGAACAAAAGGGAGAGTGGCTGCAACCACTGTGGACAAGCCAGATGTTGAAGTCCAGAAGAAAGAAGGCCATTGTTTCAACTGTAACAAGCAAGGATACCTCTTGCACAATTGTCCAGATAAAGTAAAGGACAAGAAACCTCCTCAGAAGGCTTGCAAGGCTAAAGCCGAAGAAAGTGAACATGAGGAAGAATCGGAAGAGGAACAGTCTGAAACTGAATCCACCCCTACTGATATGCAATCTTCCCTTATTAAAAGCCTTTCAACAAAGGAAAAATATGAAATGTTGAAGCAGGCTTGGGATGCTGAGCATGGGAAGGATTTTTAAAACGCACAACCCCTCCAGTCTGGGCGCATGTGTTACAGTTTAAAGGCATGTTTGTTTGTAAATATCGAAGTCTCCAAATCCCAACTCTGATACAAACTGCACACACAATGGCTGAAAGAAAAGTTCTTGTGGATTCAGGAGCCATGGACAATTTTATAGACTTTGAGCTCCTGAAAAGAATGAAGATTGGCAAACTAAAGCTGCCATGACCCCGCATTGTATGGAACATTGATGGGACCCAGAACAAGTCAGGAATCATCAAGTACTACGTTGACCTGCAAGTCCAAACTGGGGAAAAGAAACAGAATATGTGATTCCTCGTCACCAATCTAGGAGATGATGAGATGGTGTTAGGGTACCCTTGGCTTGCGGCCTTCCAGCCATTGATCAATTGGAGAAGCACAACCCTTGATGAAAGTATGCAACCACTTGTCATCAAGACCCTTTCATATACAATGGACACAGAAGTGGTATGCATACGAGATGCATGGACCAAAAAGGCTGCATCGTTATGCACCCCTGGGGAAGAACTCTTTATCCACTGAATGGATGAAGAAAGCCTCAAAAGAAACTCGACATCAACCGAAATGGCAGTAAAAGCACTGCCAAAAGAAGAGAAAACCTGGGATCAGATAGTCCCAAAACACTACCACAAATGGAAGAAGGTCTTTTCTGAAGAAGAGGTGAAGCGATATCCAGTACACCAACCATGGGATATTGCTATTGATTTTACAGAGGACGCCCCAAAAACTCTAGACTGCAAAATATACCCGTTATCTAAAGGCGAGCAAGAAAAGCTCGACGAATACATCAAAGATAACTTGGATAAGGGTTATATTCATCTGTCAAAATCACAATACTCATCACCCTTCTTCTTTGTTGGAAAGAAAGATGGAAAACTTCGTCCAGTAGTGGACTACCGAAAATTAAATTCCTTCACAATCCCTGACCGATACCCATTGCCTCTAATACAGGAACTAGTCAACAAGGTGAAGAGCGCCAGGTTGTTCACCAAGATGGATGTACGAGCAGGATACAACAATATTCGCTTCCAAGAAGGCGATGAACTGAAAGCTGCCTTCAAAATGAACTTAGGACTTTTTGAACCAACAGTAATGCCATTTGGGCTGAAAAATGCCCCTGCAGTTTTCCAGCAGATGATGAATATGCAATTCAATGACCTTACAGCAACAGGTCAAGTAATCATCTACATGGACAACATCCTTATAGCAACAAAGAAGGATGAAGAAGAACACCACAAATTGGTTAACAAAGTCCTTAAATATCTTCAAAAGCTAGATCTCTACCTAAAGCCCAGCAAATGCCTCTTTGAGGTAGAACGCATTGAATTTCTAGGAGTAATCCTGGAAAAAGGGACCGTCACCATGGATCCAGTTAAAGTCGCCAGAGTTGCAGAATGGAAAACACTGACAACCACTAAATATATTTGGGCTTTCCTAGGATTCTGCAACTTCTATAGGTGATTTATCCATGGATTTTCCTTCATTGCAAAGGCATTGAACGACCAACTAAAGAAAGGTGTTCAATGGAACTGGGGGCCAAGAGAACAAAGCACTTTGAAACACTGAAAAAGCGAATATGTGAAGAACCAGTCTTGATACAACCAGACCAAGAAAAACCATTTGAAGTCGAAGTTGACACCTCAAATTATGCAATGGGAGCTGTCCTAATGCAACAAAACAAAGAAGGAGTGCTACACCTGGTAGCATTCTTCTCAAAAACCATGAATGATGCTCAAAGAAACTACGATGTGTATAACAAGGAGCTTCTAGCCCTTGTAGAAATGTTCCAACATTGGAGACATTTCCTGCACCAACCTGCTTTCAAAGTGAAGGTGCATACAGATCACGCTAATCTGTTATACTGGAAGAACCCAGGCGACCATAACAGAAGAGTAGCAAGATGGCATGCAGAACTCATGGAATATGACTTTGAACTGATCCACATAGCTGGAAAGAAGAATGGTCAGGCAGACACATTGTCATGACGCCCTGACTACGAACAAGGTGAAAACGATAACAAGGCACTGGTGGTTCTACCACCTATCTTGTTCAGTTTTGCACGAATGATGGGATCAGAATATTATAATCCCTCAAACCAGAAAGAAAGGGAACACTATAGTGGAACTATAAACCACCGCAAATATCAATCCCTCCAGAACCAGGTGGAAGAAGACCAACAAACGAATGAAAAGAGCCAGAAACAGCTTAGAAAATGGTCAAACACCTATGCACTCACCAAATTGGTTGGAATTTGGTGGAAAATTGAAAATGACACAGACCGAATCATCGTTGCTGGAGACAACAATCTGAAGAGGGGGGTAATTCACTTTTACCACAATACCCCATCCGCCGGACACCCAGGAATTACAAACACCTATGCCCTGGCAAAGCGAGACTTCTGGTGGCTAAAGATGAAGGAAGATGTGGAGCAATATGTGAAGGGATGTGGAGCGTGCCAAGCCAATAAAATCAACATGCAACCACTCAAGCCAACTATGATCCCAATTACCTCAATCAACTCCTTGCCATTCGAAACAGTCGCTATGGACTTCATCACAAAGTTACCATTATCGGGCAAATATGACATGATCCTTACAATCACAGATCATGATTGCAGTAAAGCAGCAGTATTCATACTGTGCCAAGAAACAATTACTGCGGAAGAGGTAGCAGAACTCTACCTGAAACACGTATACACCAGGTTTGGCGTCCTGAAGAAAATTATCTTGGACCAGGATACCTGATTTACATCACACTTCGCCAAAGGACTGTGCAAAGTGCTGAAGATACACCAGAACATCAGTATGGCGTACCACCCAAGAACTGATAGCCAGTCAGAAAGGACAAACCAATGGCTCAAACAGTACCTTCGATTCTGGTGTGATGAACAACAAGACGATTGGCACAAGTATTTGCCAATGGCAGAATTCACACACAATCAGTGGCCGAATGCCACAACCCAAAAGACCCCCTACGAAATGCTCATAGGGTATACACCGAAGATTGAAATTATGACCAAGAGCAAGGTCCCTTTGGTTGAAGAAAGGCTTACAGCCATAGAAAAGGCAAGGACGGATGGCCATGAAAATATCATCAAAGCACAAAAGATGATGGCCATTGCACACAAAGGGAACAAGAGGTTCTAACCATACAATGAAGGGGATCAAGTGTGGATCGAAGGAACACACCTCAAGACCCTGTACCCAGCAGCTAAACTTGGGCCAAAATGGCACGGACCTTTTAAGGTTCTGAAACGACTATCAGAGGCAGTATATCATGTGGAGCTGCCAAGACAATGGAAGATTCATATAAAGAAACGGAGCTCCATGGACCAATGTCACGGTCGGGCCCTCGGGCCGTCAATAAGATTGAGATAACAGTCGAAGTAGTAGTTGAGGAGTTCTGAAGTGGCGTGGACTCTTACTTACCAGTTGTGGCTATGGTAGTAAGTAGTAATTAGTCACGGACTTGTTCATCAGTCAGCACTCAGCAGTCACATGTGATTGCTGAGTGATTCCTAGGATAGCGGTACTAGGGTTCGAGGTAGTATTGCTATAGGTCAACATCTATTAGAGAGGCGCTTTAAAGCCCTCGCGTATCTGTACAAATAACAGCTGCGGAAGACCAGGATTTACTATCTTGGTCTTCTTCGAGATTGCCTTCCAAACTCAAGTCCTTTTCGCATGTCTATCATCTCTTCTCATCATCGCGATCCATCACGTGGTGCTCCTTGTAATCCAACAAGTAGAGCGATACTGGCCGTCATAACTTACCAAGAAGTTTGATGTGACCCTGTCTTTGCATTGAGGAAGTGCCTCTGTATTTGACTATCAACCTGACACTAACTCCACCACCTCCTTTGTGCTTAAGTTAAGCACGCGCTACAGGCAAAGCGTAACATTAAGACCAAGATAGTTTCACCGTGGTGAGAGTAACAACCAGAGAACAGTGGGATATCGACGGATTCCGCCCATATAACCTATCATGAAGAGGAAGCCGCAACGTCCCAGTCTGATATCTGAAGAACGCATATTGGAGTAGCGTTACCAGAACTGAAGGATACGTCATCGAGACACGGCGTGGAGAACACCCAGTTGAGTTTAGTTTCGACCGTCTGTGTTGGTGCGCAGTCGATTACATCCTAGACCAGTGGCAGGTTATTTCCCCACTACGAACTCATCATCACTGCGATATATACGCCGATGAAGTACTCCCACGATCAGATTGGGGACCCATTGATGGAGAAGACAACGCAAGTCATTCCGAAAATACGCACGAAGTATCAGAGAATGCCTCCGACAACGAACAACCTCGGTCTCCATCACCATTGAATCAAGCAGAGGTTAACCTCATCGAACAAGCTGAGTCCATTACCATACTCCCACCAATGACCACTATCACCAAAGAACCACGTGCCTTGGTACAGATGCCAGTAGATCCCACAATGGGACAGCCCCTCAATGCAGATGACACAGCCATAATGAGAGCTATTGGGCTGGATCAACCGGACCCGCCAGAAGGATCACCTGGAGGAAGAGGAGGATCTCCCAGAGGAGGGTTTCCTGGAGGGGAATTCCCAGGAGGAGGACTTCCAGGAGGAGGAGGAGGAGGCCCACCAGGGGGCGCTGGGGGAGTACCACCACCTGGTTCTCTGGGACACGCTCACACAAATGATAAGTTGGTAGGAAATGCCCCCGAAATCTTCCAAGGCGACAGACAAAAGGCAGAAGAATTCCTCACGCAATGGGAGCTATATTGGGGAATTAACAACAACAATCCCATCATGATGAACGCATACCGATGAGCAATATTCTTCCTCACCTACATACAGGGGAAGGACGTGAACGAATGGATCACACACACAAGTCATTGGCTGAACCGACAAGTCACTGGAGGGATTCACGACAATGACCCTCGCCTTTGGTTAGAAGTTATCAGCGCCTTCGACAGGTGATTCTCAAACACCCTTGAAAAGGAGCAAGCGCAGGCGGCGTTAAAGAAGGGGGTTCGGATGATCGGAGGAGACATTGACACGTACGTCACCACCTTTGAAACCTTGGCACGGCAAGCTGGCTATCGTCTAGATTCCTCCCTCACTCTCGACCTCTTTACCAATGGCCTTCTGAAAGATCTATATGAGAAGGTCTTCACTATGGACGACCCACAAACATTCGAAGATTGGAAGACGGTGGTTATGAAACGCCAGCAGCAATACATCCACATGAAGGCCCGACTAGATCAATTCCGTCCAAGAAATGAACAAAGAGATCGAGGATGAGGAACCCCATGCGGACAGGGGTGATGGGCCCCATCATGGAATCTCGCAAGGGATCCCAACGCCATGGATACATCCGCAGATAGAGCCAGGGGACGACTAGCTGGAGCCGAAGAGGTCCTTGACAATTACCGCAATAACAACCCTCCTCGACCTCCCAGAGGAGGATTCCACCAATGAGGACAAAGGCAGACCAACTTTTCTGAGGTGACGTGTTATACTTGTGGCAAGAAAGGCCACATCAGTCGCTACTGCTCACGAAATGCACCACGATCCACATATCCAGAACCCTCCACAAGTTGCCGGAGCAAGGCGGATCGTTATAAACCAGAAGAAGCACCCATCCGTGCATCATGCGCACAGACTCCACAAGAAAGGGCCCGCGGGTGGATGATGGAGGTGGCCAAAGAAGACGATGAAGTAAAGGACCTGATCCTTCATAACTTATGGAAGCAGGAGGGTTTTCAGGACACCTGAACCCAACGGCCTGGGTGAGGGCAGTCAATTGTAACTCGGTTATTATTACACGCTACCGATCTTTGCGAATTCCAGTTTCCGTGCGTACCAGTTACACCATGGCCAACATAAGAGCACTAGTAGACTCTGGAGCCACCAATAATTTCATGCATCCCGCATTTGCAAAATGAATGGGACTTGGGATCCAGCAGTTAGAATGACCCAAAAAGATATGGAATATCAACAATACTGAGAATAAATCGGGACTAATCACTCACTTTATCGACCTAGATGTCCAAACCAAAGGAATCCATAAATAAATGCGGTTCTTGCTAACCGACATTGGAACTGAAGACGTCGTATTGGGATATCCATGGCTCGCCACATTTGAACCACGAATGAGTTGGCGACATGCCACCATATGTGAGGATGCAATGCCAATTGTGCTAAGTTCCCTCTACCCCCGTTTCATGAGACAACAAGCTACCATTGCAAAGGCACTCACCACAATGGAAAAAGAGGACATCCTGAACCAACTACATGAAGACGCAGACATTTATCATCGAACCACTGCCATGGAGCTCGCCATCCAAGCACAACAGTACACCACAAAAGCTGAGTTACCTTCGGTATACTCCAATTTTGGTAAACTATTTGACGAAGAAGCGTCATTCCAATTCCCACCACCACGAGCATGGGACCACAAGATCACATTCCAAAAAGGGGCCCCCAATGCGATAGATTGTAAAGTCTACCCCCTTACACAGGAAGAAGATAAAGCCCTTCAAATCTTCCTTGACGAACAGCTTGCGAAGGGCTATATACGCCCCTCAAAGTCACCATACGCATCACCATTCTTCTTCGTCAAAAAGAAGGACGGTAAACTATGACCAGTCCAGGATTATCGAAGGATCAACCAGTTCACTATTCACAACCAATACCCTCTCCCTCTCATCTCCGATCTCATCACCGACCTTAGCAATGCCCACATCTACACCAAACTTGACATCCAGTGGGGGTACAACAACGTCCGCATCCGTGCGGGCGACGAGGAGAAGGCAGCATTTAAAACCAAGTACGGTCTTTTCGAACCTACCGTTATGTTCTTTGGACTCACAAACTCTCCCGCCACCTTCCAAACCATGATGAACCACATCTGCTGTGACATTATTGACAAACACAAGCGATGCGGGACTATCATTCACGTTTACATAGATGACATTGGCATCACCACTCGTACCGGTCATTCCCTTGCCGACCACATCACGGCCGTCTGCAACATCCTCCTGGTTTCCGCCCAACACGACCTCTATTACAAACTTGAAAAATGCCTTTTCCATGCGCCCCATATGGATTACCTGGGGGTCATCCTTGAAAAGGGGGTGACATGCATGGACCCTGTCAAAATTTTGGGCATCAAAGACTGGCCGACACCAACCAAAGTCAAAGATGTTCGCTCGTTCCTAGGCTTTTGCAACTTTTACTGCACTTTCATTCGCAATTTCTCCCGCCATGCATAACCTCTCCACAAACTCACAAAGAAAAATACAGAATGGCACTGGACACAAGAAGAGGACAATGCATTCCAGCAACTCAAAACTCTTGTAACCTCCGAACCAGTTCTAACACATGCACAGCTGAGTGATCCATTCGAACTCGAAGTCAATGCCTCAGGATATGCCGTAGGAGCAGTCTTACTACAACAAAAACAAGACAACAAACGACATCCCATTGGCTATTACTCAGCGACCCTTAATCCCACGGAATGAAACTACGACATCTACGACCTAGAGCTATTAGCCATCGTCAAAGCCTTTCGTCACTGGCGCCCCCTACTAGCAGGATCCCCTCACACAACCAAAGTCTTTTCCAACTATCTCAACCTACAATACTGGCGATCGCCACAAAAGATCAGTAGAAGGGTAGCCAGGGAAGTTCTTGAACTTTCCGAATATAACTTCGAAATTCACCATATAAAAGGTACTGCCAATGGCAGAGCTGATGCACTATCTCGAAGACCAGACTACAATCAAGGGGACGCAGACAATGAAGGAGTTATGGTCCTACCCGATGACCTCTTTGCATGAGCTATGAATACAACCATGACTATCAATAATAGGCTGGCAATACTGCAACAGGATGAAGACATACTACGACCATGGGTAGACGGGCATCACCTCAAAAAGATACGGGACATCTGGTACAAAGACGGGAGAGAAGTAATAACAGGGGGACTACCACAAAAGAGGAGTATCATTCACGCTCACCATGACACACCAGTTTACGGACATCCAGGGATCAAAAGGACGATATGGCTGACGGAACAACATTACTGGTGGCCTGGCCTCCAGAACGACGTACAAGACTACGTGAAGGGGTGTGCCGAATGTCAGCAGATGAAGATTAACACTCGACCAACTCGCGCACCTCTGGAGCCAATCTACCCTCGGGCAGATGCAATGCCGTTTGAAGTGGTCGCCCTTGACTTTATCACTAAACTACCCTTATCAGAGGGATACGACTCGATACTCACCATCACCAACCATGACTGCAGTAAAGCATCGATATTCATCCTGTGTAACGAGGAGATTATGGCAGAGGAAGTAGCGGGACTCTATGCGAAATACATCTTTTCGCGCTTCGGCCTCCCCTCTGTTCTTATAAGCAATAGGGACCCCTGGTGTGACATTCTGACGACGTCATCAGTGATGTCAGGATGATGTCATGGCAGGATGACGTAGGAGCTGACTGAGCACAGTCATGACGTCAGTATTACTTAGGATTGCTCAGCCATGGTAGTACATTCTGTAACATTCTTCGTCGTTCTATTAGTTTCTGTATTGTTCCAGTCCCTTCTCTAGCTACGACTCATAGAGGCTAGCTAGTTGTATAAATACCGACACATGATAGGACTCAGACCCTAAGTCTGAGTCTCTTGAAATCTCAGCATCTTGTACCCATTCCTCTCTGCTAAGACAAAGGCATTGTGAACGCTTTTTGGGCTTAGTAATCATCCCCTTCCTCTTCGGGCATGTACATTCCCACGCCACTGGATACATCCGATACTTGACTCTGAGACTAAGTCGATAAACGTCTCATGTTCAAGTCACCTGACCAGACATCACATGACCCAGCTCAAGTCAAGCAAGTCGATAGTGCCGCTGACGCTACATTAGACTCAGACTTCGTGTTCCATAAAAACGCGAAGTCGAGATTCCGATATCCTGGCTCATCAATATAATCTTGTTTCTCCACAGTTTGAGCCATTCTTTATCGACAACCGAGGCGCACGAAATGTCCCACTACGATACCTCAGAAAAGCCTATTGGGCCGAATGCAAAGACAGGACTGGCTACTTTGCACGCCACCCCGAAACCAATCAAGAAATCAAAGTTGAGCTCGAACGAAATGGAGACATCGTCTGCTGGGTAGAAATCGTGTATTCCTCACGAAAAAGACAACATTACATGTGTAATATCGTAGAACCCATGTTACGTCACGGTAGGGACATTCACCCGACGTGGGTTAAGTCGTTCTACTGAGACGCTGCACTAAGGGGTCTGGTTCTGGTTGTCAAGGGAAGTTCCAAGGAGGAACTTCAGTGAAGATGTACGAGTTGAAGAGTCAGCCTAAGCCAATAGTGGAACTTAGGATTCTTCAGTGAGAGGAGAGGGTTCGTTTGGTGAGAGATGGAGTATTCACAGGTCTTCGATTGCTCGAGTACCGTAGAGTACAAAAAGTCAAGTCTAAGGCTACTACTACCTGGTGAGCCTGTATTTATAGTAAAGTAATAGGGCATCCTAGGATAGAATGATAATGTCATCCTAGGATCAAGTCATCGAGCAATCACAATACGAACTGCGGCACAGCCAGCAGTAATCACATGTAAGATGTGAAACAATAGATATAAGTGAAACTGATATATCTGAAACAGTAGCCCCTTAGCAACGGGCAAGAGTCATCATGACTCACAAGGGAAAATCAGTAAAGAGTCACCATGACTCTTATGAGAACCAAAGAGAAAAGTAAAGAGTCATCATGACTCATATGAGAATGACCACGTGATGAGAAAGTAAAAGGTTATCACGTGTCTTAAGGTGAATGAGGAAGGGGATTAAAATAGGCAGTGTCATAACACAGCCCCCCTTTCAAGCGCAAAGTCACCTCGGCTTTGCCAAACTGAGAGCCCCCTTGATCCAATTGAGGGTCTTCGACTCCTTCCCGAGTCTCTTCTTCTTCTTGCCATCCTTGGCATTTTCTTTCTTCTTCACTCCCTCTGTTGTCCCAGCCTCAATGTTTGTTCTTCTGGGTGGTCCCCCTCCCTCTTCCTGTTTGACCTCTGTGGTGACCCAAATTTCAATTTGCGGTACCGGTCTCCAGGATCTGTTGGTGAAGGGGTGAAGGAAGCCAGTACATCGGCTTTCTTCCACTAGTAGGCCAGCTGATGGGTAGCACCTCTCTTTGCTGTGGCTATTAGTGTCTTGGTTCTTGTGTCGTGAGGCTGGTCGTCCCTCTCCTACGTTACTGTCTTCAACAGTAACACATCTCCCACTCTTCTTGTCGTCCCATCCTCCAGTGTATGTGGTCTGGAAATTCGCGCCCACACCAGTTACAATACTTGTGACTGGCGGCAATGGCAGCCTTCTTAAGTGAACACCTGGCTCCATTCCTGAGTCGTTCAAAGGTGGGGTTGTGAATTTTGTTTGTGCTGTAGGGTGGACAGCCTGTGATCGAATATGCACGTCGCGCCAAGGTACGATGACAGGTGGGTGCCTCCTTATCTTTGAGGGCTTCTGAGTAGAGATGCAAGTCATAGCTGGGGATTGGAAAAGAGTGCATGGCATATGACTGGGATGAGATGGAGGAGCTATGATGGGAGGTGATGAGGCAGGGAGTGTTGGTACAATGCTGGCAGGAGCAGATGTAGTGGATAGCGTATAAGAGTTGGGAGTGGAATGAAGAAGAGGATGGGGTTCTTCTGTTGTTTTGGCCCATCTTATATATGTTTTATGGGCTTTTGACTTGTTTGTCCCCTTCCTAGCTTCAAACTCTGCTATCAGTTTGTCCGCATGGACATCTTCTGCTTTCTCCCATGAACTGTCACTCGTGGGATAGCCCTTCCACTTAATTAGGTAGTAGAGCTTGTGCCCTTTCCCTTGTTGCTGCGCATCTAGAATCTTCTCGACCTCATACTCGGGTTCTTCATTTATGATATCAGGTGGCAGCCGGGTATAGTTCAGCCCGTGGAACTCCGTTTCCTTATAAGGTGTTAGAAGGTTCACGTGAAACATGTTATGAATCTTCCACTGTCTTGGCAGTTCCACACGGTACACCGCTTCTGATAACTGTTTCATCACTTTGAAGGGTCCGTGTCGTTTCAGCCTGAGTTTAGCCGCTGGGTACAGGGTCTTCAAGTTGGTTCCCTCGATCCACACTTGATCTCCCTCTTTGTACGGTTGGAACTTCTTGTTCCCTTGGTGTGCAATGGCCATCATCTTCTGCGCTTTGATGATATTTTCGTGGCCGTCTGTTCGTGCCTTTTCTATGGCTGTGAGCCTTTCTTCTACCGAGGGGACCTTGCTTTTGGTTCCGAATTCAAGCCTCGGTGTATACCCTATGAGCATTTCATAGGGGGTCTTTCGGGTGGTGGAGTTCGGCCATTGATTATGCGCAAATTCCGCCATTGGCAAGTACTTGTGCCAATCGTCTTGCCTTTCATCGCACCAGAATCAAAGATACTGTTCGAGCCATTGGTTTGTCCTTTCTGACTGGCCATCAGTTCTTGGGTGGTATGCCATGCTGATGTTCTGGTGTATCTTCAACGCTTCGCACAGGCCTTTGGCGAAGTGTGATGTGAATCGGGTATCTCGGTCAGAGATAATCTTCTTCGGGGCACCGAATCGGGTGTACACGTGTTTCAGGTAGAGTTCTGCTACCCCTTCCGCAGTAATTGTCTCTTGGCAGGGTATAAATACCGCTGCTTTACTGCAATCGTGATCCGTAACTGTGAGGATCATGTCATATTTGCCTGAAAGTGGCAACTTCGTGATGAAGTCCATGGCGACTGTTTCAAATGGCAAAGAGTTTTCTGGAGTGATAGGGATCATTGCTGGTTTTAGTGGCTGCGTGTTGATTTTGTTTGCTTGGCACGCTGCGCATCCCTTTACATATTGCTTCACATCTTCTTTCATCTTTGGCCACCAGAAGTCCCGTTTTGCTAGGGCGTACGTGTTCATGATTCCTGGGTGTCCGGCTGATGGGGTATCGTGGTAAAAGCGAATTACCCCCCTCTTCAGATCATTGTCTCCGGCAACAACGATCCAGTCTGTATCGTTTTCGATCTTCCACCAAATTCCGACTAGTTTGGTGAGAACGTAGGTGTTTGACCATTTCTTGAGCACTGCCTGGCTCCTTTTGTTTGTCTGCTGGTCCTCTTCCACCTTGTCTTGAAGGGATTGGTATTTGTTATGGTTTACCGTTGCACTATAATGCTCCCTTTCCTTCTGGTTGTTGGGGTTATAATATTCTGACCCCATCATTCATGCGAAGCTGAACAAGCTCAGTGGTAGGACCACCAACGCCTTGTTGTCTTCCTCGCCTTGTTCGTAGTCCGGGCATCGTGACAATGTGTCCGCCCGACCATTCTTCTTCCCGGCTATGTGAACCAATTCGAAGTCATATTCCATGAGTTCCGCATGCCATCTTGCCACCCGTCTATTGTGGTCTCCTGGATTCTTCCAGTATAATAGGTTGGTGTGATCTGTATGCACCTTTACTTTGAACGCTGGTTGGTGCAGGAAATGTCTCCAATGCCGAAACATTTCCACAAGGGCTAGGAGCTCCTTGTTATATACATCGTAATTTCTTTGGGCATTGTTCATGGTTTTCGAAAAGAATGCTACCGGGTGGAGCACTCCTTGTTCGTTTCGTTGCATTAGGATGGCTCCCATTGCATAATTTGATGCGTCTACTTCGACTTCGAATGGTTTCTTCTGGTCCGGTTGTATCAGAACCGGTTCTTCGCATATTCGCTTCTTCAGCGTTTCAAAAGTGCTTTCTTCCTTTGGCCCCCAGTTCCATTGAACACCTTTCTTCAGTTGGTCATTCAGTGCCTTCGCAATAAAGGAAAATCCACGGATCAATTGCCTATAGAAGTTGCAGAATCCAAGGAAAGCCCGAATATCTTTTGTGGTCTTCGGCGTTTTCCATTCGGCAACTCCAGCGACTTTGACTGGATCCATGGTGACGGTTCCTTTTTCCAGAATTACTCCTAGAAATTCAATGCGTTCTACTTCGAAGAGGCACTTGCTGGGCTTTAAATAGAGATCCAGCTTTTGGAGGCGCTCAAGGACCTTGCTAACCAACTTGCGGTGTTCTTCTTCATCCCTTTTTGTTGCAATAAGGATGTTGTCCATATAGATGATTACTTGACCGGTTGCTGTAAGGTCATTAAACTGAGTATTCATCATTTGTTGGAACACTGCGGGGGCATTTTTCAGCCCGAACGGCATTACTGTTGGTTCAAACAGTCCTAGGTTCGTTTTGAAGGCGGCTTTCGGTTCATCGCCTTCTCGGAAGCGAATATTGTTGTATCCTGCTCGCACGTCCATTTTGGTGAACAACCTGGCATCCTTCACCTTATCCACTAGTTCCTGTATTAAAGGCAACGGGTATCAGTCGGGGATTGTGAAGGAGTTCAGTTTCCGGTAGTCCACTACTGGACGAAGTTTTCCGTCTTTCTTTCCAACAAAGAAGAATGGTGACGAGTATTGTGATTTTGATGGACGGATATAGCCCTTGTCTAAGTTATCTTTGATGTATTCGTCAAGCTTTTCTTGTTTGCCTTTAGATAACGGGTATATCTTGCAATCTAATGTTTTCAGGGCGTCCTCTGTAAAATCAATAGCAATATCCCATGGTTGATGTTCCGGATATCGCTTCGCCTCTTCTTCGGAAAAGACCTTCCTCCATTTGTGGTAGTGTTTCGGGACTACCTGATCCCAGGTTTTCTCTTCTTTTGGCAGAGCCTTTACTGCCATTTCAGTTGACGTTGAGCTTCTTTTGAGGATTTCTTCATCCATTCGATGAATAAAGAGTTCTTCCCCAGGGGTGCATAGTGATGCAGCCTTCTTGATCCACGCATCTCGTATGCAGATCACTTCTGCATCCGTTGTATATGAAAGGGTCTTGATGACAAGTGGTTGCATGCTTTCATCAAGGGTCGCGCTTCTCCAATCGATCAATGGCTGGAAGGCAGCGAGCCATGGGTACCCTAACACCATCTCGTCATCTCCTAGATTTGTGACGAGGAATCTCATGTTCTGTTTCTTCTCCCCAGTCCGGACTTGCAGGTCAACATAGTACTTGATGATTCCTGACTTATTCTGGGTCCCGTCAATGTTCCACACAATGCGGGGTCGTGGCAGCTTTAGTTTGCCAATCTTCATTCTTTTCAGGAGCTTGAAGTCAATAAAGTTGTCCGTGGCTCCTGAATCCATGAGAACTTTTCTTTCGGCCGTTGTGTGTGAAGTTTGTATCAGAGTTGGGATTTGGAGACTTCGATATTTACAAACAAACACATCTTTAAACTGTAACGCATGCGCCATGGCCGCCGGGTTTGTGCGTTTTAAAAATCCTCCCCATGCTCTTCTGCCCAAGCCTCTTTGATCATTGCGTATTTTTCCTTGGTGGAGAGGCTTTTAATGAGGGAAGATCGCACATCGGTAGGGGTGGATCCAGTCTCGGACTCTTCTTCTGATTCTTCCTCTGCTTCGCTTTCTTTGGCCTTGGCCTTGCGAGCCTTCTGAGGTGGTTTCTTGTCCTTTTGCTTGTCTGGACAGTTGCGGGAGAGGTGTCCTTGTTTGTTGCAAGTGTAGCAACAGCCTTCTTTCTTTTGGACTTCAATGTCCGGTTTCTCTTTTGCAGTGGTCGCCGCTGCTCTTCCTCGGGTTCCTTTGTTGTAGTTGGAGCGAGAGCGGTCGGCGCGTGTGTCCATTGCATCTGAAGCAGGGGCTGGCATCTTAATGCCCAGCATCTTCGCCAATTGGGCGGGGTTCATCTTTCCTGCTCCCTTCTTCCTTGGAGTTTCTTCGTTAATCCCCCTAATATTCTGGACTGCGGTGTTGTCTGAGTGGTACTGGCGCACTCCGTCAGCCCATCCTCTGAAATCCAGAGGGCGTACCACCTTATAGACGTGGTCCATCATGCGGTAAGGAAGTTTAGACGCGAATAAGGAGAGTGTCGACTGAGCATCCAGGGGGTACGTTGCTTCTGCTGCAAGGGATTCAAACTGGGTGATAAACGCATCCACCTCATTTGGTATGAATGAGAGGTGGTGTAGTTTATCTTCTGCCCATTCCCTTGCTCCTGTATCCTGGAATGCTTGTTTAAAGCCTTGAGACACTGCTGTCCAATAGAATTCGTCATTTGGGAGTCTTCCATTGTTCATTTCTGCAAGGATCCAGTTGGTCCATCTCTTGACCCAGTCCTTTACGTTTGGTCCTTTTATGAAACCGAGTAGCAGGGCTGCTCGTTTCATAGGTATCGCCATTTGTTCAGCGTCCAAATTTGTGATTTGATACAGGTTGAATTCCTGCATGAATTGGTCCGCAAGCGATCGGGTACCATCAAAGTCGGTTGGGGGGTTTCTGCTTCCTGTTCCTGTCCCCTTCGTGAAGAATGTTTGTATTGTGGATGGGGGGACAGCCGTTGTTGTTGCGGTTGCAGCTGTGGTGGTCGTCTGTGTTGCCATTGGAGAACTTTTCGTATTACGTCTCTTAGCGGTTGGCACGGTATGCTGGCCTGCCTTCAACAGGGTATCGTCTGGTGGAATCGCTGATACTGTTGTTGGTCTGATCGATCTTCTTCCCAGGTTATACAGGGAGGGGACTGGTTGAGTAGCTGTCCAACGCCTAGTCCTGCTGTCTCGCTGTATGAAGTACCACTGCTCGGTACTTTCTTCGTATTCGATGGCTAGGTATGCTGCACTGAGTATGTCGTATACCCAATAACCTTCTTCACCGTCGATTTCCTGCCAAAGGGCTGCTCCTTTTACGTGGCCAGGAACTTCGTCTTCTGTTCTCCTCTCGATGGAAAACGGTTTGAATCCGAGGACTGATCGGGATTCAGAAATTCTTCGTCCCTTAGCCAGAGTGGCCATAGGTTCAATAGACTTGACTTAATGTTACGTCACGGTAGGGACATTCACCCGACGTGGGTTAAGTCGATCTACAGAGACGCTGCACTAAGGGGTCTGGTTCTGGTTGTCAAGGGAAGTTCCGAAGAGGAACTTCAGTGAAGATGTACGAGTTGAAGAGTCAGCCTAAGCCAATAGTGGAACTTAGGATTCTTCAGTGAGAGGAGAATTCGGTGAGAGATGGAGTATTCAAGGGTCTTCGATTGCTCGAGTACCGTAGAGTACAAAAAGTCAAAGTCTAAGGCTACTACTACCTGGTGAGCCTGTATTTATAGTAAAGTAAGAGGGATCCTAGGATTGAATGATAAAGGCATCCTAGGATCGAGTCATCGAGCAATCACAATACGAACTGCGGCACAGCCAGCAGTAATCACATGTAAGATGTGAAACAATAGATATATGTGAAACTGATATATCTGAAACAGTAGCCCCTTCGCAACGGGCAAGAGTCGTCATGACTCACAAGGGAATATCAGTAAAGAGTCACCATGACTCTTATGAGAACCAAACAAGTAATGAGTCCTCTTGACTCATATGAGAAAGACCATGTGATGAGAAAGTAAAAAGGGTCACGTGTCCTATAGGCGAAATAAGGGGAATAAAATAGGCAGTGTCATAACACTGGGATCATGCCATCAATTTCAAACCCACGGCTCCGGACGCCCTTGATTGTAAAATTTACCCACTCACGCAGGACGAGGACAAGGCATTACAAGCATTCCTCACTGAACAGCTGCAAAAGGGGTACATTCGTCCTTCCAAATCGCAGTATGCATCACCCTTCTTCTTCGTTAAAAAGAAGGATGGAAAACTACGCCCTGTACAGGACTATCGACGTATCAACAATTTTACGATTCGCAACCAATACCCTCTCCCACTCATCACCGACCTCATCACGGAACTAAGCAACGCCCACATCTATACCAAGCTTGACGTACGATGGGGCTACAACAACATTCGGATCAAGGAGGGGGACGAAGGAAAGGCAGCTTTCAAGACAAAGTACGGCCTCTTTGAACTGACAGTAATGTTCTTCGGCCTCACCAACTCACCCGCCACCTTTCAAACGATGATGAATCATATTTGTCGGGACGTTATCGCAAAGCATGAACGGTTGGGCACCACGATATGTGTTTACATGGATGATATCGGAATTGCCACTCACATCGGCCACAGCCTCGCCGACCACATCGCCGCCGTTACGGACATCCTCACACTCACCGCGGAACACAACCTCTACTACAAACTTGAGAAATGCCTTTTTCATGCGCCTCGTATGGATTACCTGGGGGTCATCCTTGAAAAGGGGGTGACACGCATGGACCCAGTCAAAATTGCGGGCATCAAGGACTGGCCGACGCCCACCAAAGTCAAAGATGTCCGCTCCTTCCTCGGGTTCTGCAATTTTTACTGAACATTCATCCGCAATTTTGCCTCTCACGCCAAACCTCTCAATCACCTAACGAAGAAAGACACCGAGTGGTGATGGGGAACAGACGAAGACAAGGCATTTCAGATGCTCAAAACCCTCGTAATGTCGGAACCTGTACTGGCACACCCCGAGCTGAGTAAACCCTTTGAACTGGAAGTTGATGCCTCAGGATTCGCAACAGGAGCCGTACTCCTGCAACGAAAGGCGGACAACAAAAGACACCCCATCGGCTACTATTCATCCACACTCAACACCGCCAAGCGAAACTACGACATATACAACTTGGAACTACTCGCCATCGTCAAAGCCTTCCGACATTGGAGGCCCCTACTTGCAGGGTCCCCTCACCGTACCAAGGTCTTTTCAGACCACCTAAATCTACAATATTGGCGATCACCACAGAAAATCAGCCGATGGGTAGCAAGGGAGGTACTAGAACTTTCCGAATATGACTTCGAGATTCATCATATCAAGGGAACGGTGAATGGATGAGCCGATGCCCTCTCACGATGACCGGACTACGATCAGGGGGAGTCGGACAACGAAGGCATCACAGTCTTACCGGACAAAGTCTTCGCACGAGCCTTAACGACATTGCAAATCACTAATGCGGAACGAGGACACCGTCAGGATGAAGCCACACTCCGGCCATGGGTGGACGGACACAACCTTAAAAAGATGTTGGGAATTTGGTACAAAGACGGACGGCAACAGGTCGTCACTGGGGGGTTGGACGATAAGAGAAGTATCATCCGCACCTTTCATGACTCTCCCGTTCACAGGCACCCAGGAATACAACGAACAAGCCACTTGGTGGAACGACAGTACTGGTGGCCGGGACTACGGAGGGATGTCATGGACTACGTCAAGGGATGTGTGGAATGCCAACGGATTAAAGTCAACAACCGACCGACACGGGCTCCTCTCCAACCTATATACCCCAAAATTGACGCCCTTCCATTCGAGACCGTAGCCATGGACTTCATTACCAAACTTCCCTTATCGCAGGGATGTGATTCGATACTGACTATCACCGACCATGACTGCAGCAAAGCCATGATCTTCATACCCTGCGTCGAGGAAATCACGTCCGAGGAGACCGCCGGATTATATGCCAGATACGTATTCCTGCGTTTCGGACTACCCACTACTATCATCAGCGACAGAGACCCTCGGTTTGCAAGCAAATTCACAAGGGAGTTGTGCAAGACTTTGGGGATTACCCAGAATATTTCAACAGCCTACCACCCACGAACGGACGGACAGTCCGAATGAACCAATCAATGGCTAGAACAGTATCTACACTTCTGGGCTAACGAACAACAGGACAACTGGTACCACTATCTGCCAATGGCAGAATTCGCGCACAATAATTGGCCCCACGAGGCCACGAAGATGACACCTTTCGAACTTCTTATGGGATACCATCCACGGGCTGATTGGACCGATAAGCCTTCCTCCATTCCACACGTAATGACCCGCGCTAATCAACTAAAAGAAGCACGACAACGGACACAGGACCTTATCGTGAAAGCGCAGCAATCATGGGTTCGCGCCAAGACAGCGCCCAAATACCAGGTGGGGGATCAGGTGTGGTTAGAGGGACGTCACCTCTGGACCCATCAGCCAACAGCAAAATTAGCTGCAAGATGCCACGGACCATTCCGCGTCATAAAGGTGATGTCACCTGTGAACTATCAGCTGGAACTTCCCACGCAGTGGCAGATACATCCCGTATTTCACACCAACCTTCTCACGCCTTATCGCGAGACACCCACGCATGGACCAAATTACGCACGACCCCCACCGGACTTGATTGATGGGGAAGAGGAATACGAGGTCTCGAAGATTCTGGACCACCGGCTTCATGGCAGAAGACAAAAACTGCAGTACCTCGTGGCCTGGAAGGGGTATCCTGACTCCGACAATCAATGGGTTGATAAGGAAGATGTATTTGCCGAAGAAGCCGTGGCGGAGTATGAACAAGAACGACGAAAGGATAAAAGGCCCATCCAACGTGGCGAGTCCTCTCATCCCTCTTCTTCTCGAATACTATCTACCCACACATACCAACCACCCTATATGCCATTCACACCCGATGCCTCCCTCTCGCAGCTCAACCAATACTACCACGGCACCCCCGAAAGGATTTTTGCCGTCGAGCTGGAAGAAGAGCGCGCATAGAGTGTCCGAGAAGATACCGACCAAGCCATCATGGCTGAAGAAGACCGAGGGGGACGTGATACCCCCATCACCCGAGCTGAGTTCACAGCCGTCCTTGAGCGATTCCCCGCTCAAGCCACCACAGCCAACACCGCCCGTCTATCAGACGACGATGGAGGTCCCCTCTGGGACATCCTCGACGCCGACGGCCTTCCCACCTCTCCAGTCCCTTTCACTACCCGCGAGATCCAACTTCTCGGGGACGCATTGGACTAAGGAGCCGAGATTCACGCAGCTCACAACGGTGATGGATGGGCCGAGTCCCCACCTCTCCCAATACCTCCGAGGATTGGGGCCGACCAGGCCGTGGCAGGAAGTAGTAGCTGATTGGAGGGATCAACAGCTGCTGGAAGCGAAGGTCCGGAGACAGGAGATGATGGCGAGGAGGGAGAGATTGAGAGCGATGACGAGTGGTACTCAGATGCGCATGACCACATTTCCTACGGACGAGATGCTGACGCCCCATCCAACACCACACGCCACGCCCTCACCACCGCCGGTGACCCTGTCTATCGAGGAGACATCCATCCCCAGCTCGACGACAGGGCCATCTCCACCATCCGCGCCACTCATTGCCCACATGGGTTCAGGGTCAATCAAGGACCCGATTACGTTCACTTCCCCATCACCACCTCCGACAGCGTGACGCGCCCTGCCAAATACATCTAGGTCATCTTCGGACCTAACCCCATCGTCCTCGGACTCATCGACGAGTCCGACCGCGTCTACCCAAAACCATTGCATGCACGCCCCTACCGCTTCGGGCCTCATGAGGAGCAACCCTCCTACTCGCGTGAGGATCTTATGATCCTCGACGGCAGGTATGACGAGGTTCTACGAGTCAACCGCGCCCTCCGCGAATGCAAGAACGTTTCGCTCGTGGCGGAGGTCCAACGTTACTGTGCGGTTCGATCCGCGATCACCAGGATCGAGCAGCGTATGGGAGAGTTGGAGCAGGAGTGGGGACGGCTCAGCACCAAGGAATTGGGGGTGATACATCGTATGGAGAACGCTAACTTGATGGACAAGGTGGAGAAGCGCATGGGAGGATGGATCGGGTTGGGACAAGGTACGAGGAATTGGCCGCGGTTGACTTAGTTGCAACGTGGGTGTTGCCCCTTGAAAAGGGGGTGATGTTGCGGTCGACCCTTCGGACTTACCCGTATAATAGTGATGTCGTGATTCGGAGTTTCGGACTCTTACTTACCAGTTGTGGCTACGGTAGTAAGTAGTAATTAGTCACGGACTTACAGTATCAGTCAGCAGCTCAGCAATCGCATGTGATTGCTGAGTGATTCCTAGGATCGGTGTAGTAGGGTTTGAGCTACTTATGCCATAGGATAGTTCCGTTCAAGAGGCGCTTTAAAGCCCTCGTGTATCTGTATAAGTAGTAGCTGCAGAAGACCAAGACACACCATCTTGGTCTTCTTCAATTGCCATTGATCTTCTACATCGAACACTTTACTCTCTTCTCATCTCTCTCACCATCGTGTGCAGTTGTCACCTTGTCCGGCATATACACTGGCAGGTTGAAGTCTATTTGGGCCAACGTGACCTCGGAGATCCGTTGCTAGCCCCGTCGTCGTATTGAGGAAGTCGCCTCTACGTTCAACTTGTGTCACGCTTATTGTTCTCTCACCCAGAAATTCGTTCAAGTCGAACGACCACTACGGCAAAGCGCAACAATATCCACATCAAAGAAGAAGATCAGTGGAAGGCCGCATTCAAAACACCCTTCGGCCTCTTCCAACCTCGTGTCATGTTCTTTGGTCTCACCAATTCCCCTGCTACCTTTTCCCGCACCATGAACTGCATGTTTCGCCACCTCAAGGATAAATATCCAAAAGAACTATTCATCTACATGGATGACATCCTCATCGCTACTCACAATGATCTATCACGCCACCGCACCATTGTCCATGAAGTCCTTGACCTCCTAGAAGTCGAATCTTACTTCCTCAAACCCTCTAAATGCGCCTTCGAACAACCCCGCATCAAATACCTCGGCATCATCGTAGATGGTGACCAGATTAAGATCGACCCTGTCAAAGCAGATGGCCTCCGTGATTGGCCACGCGACCTCAAAACCCTCAAAGAGGTCAGAAGCACATTGGGTGTCTTAGGATACCAATGCCCCTTTATCCCCAATTTTGCCAACATTGCACGCCCTATCACCGCACTCCTAAAGAAGGAGACCCCATTCCGATGGACTCCGGAGTGTCACCACGCCCTCAACACCCTCATCTCTCATGTCCTCTCCGATCCCGCCCTTTCTCAGCCAGATATGTCTAAACCCTTCCAACTAGAAGTCGACGCCTCCGCCTTCGCCACTGGAGCGATCCTTTCTCAGAAGGATCCTAGGGGGAAATCCCGCGCCATTGGCTTCCACTCAAAGACGTTCACTGAGGCAGAACGGAACTATGATATCCATGACAGAGAACTCCTGGCCATCGTTCGTGGCCTGGAGAACTGGCGCCACCTCCTAGCAGGGTCCCCCCATCCCATCACCATCCTCACCGATCACAAGAACCTCCAATACTACCGTAACCCCCAACGCATTAATCGATGCGTCGCCAGATACCTCCCCAAACTGGCAGATTACCATTTCACCCTCGTCCACCAGCCTGGAGCCTCCAACAAGGCCGATGCTCTTTCCAGGCGCCCTGACTTCTATGATGGCTCAGCGGACAATGACCAGGTCACTGTCCTCCCCCCTTCGCTCTTTGTCAATGCTGCCCTCTCCTCCTCCCTCAATGATCGTGCACGAGCCCACCAACTCAAACAGCCGGACCTTCTCTCTAGATGGATGCTCTCTCACAACCTCACTCAGAAGGAGGGCTTTCTCTGGAACGGCTCATGCCTTGTCATCATGGAAAATGACAATCTAAGGAGGGGGGTAATTTCCCTATATCACGACTCTCTCACAGCCGGACACCCTGGAATTTCCAAGACCCTTTGGGCTATCTCATGTGATTACTGGTGGCCAAACATGAAAACCTCCATCACCAATTACATTAAGGGTTGCGCCACCTGTCAATCATGCAAGAATAACCCTACCAACCCAAAGCCACCGCTCTACCCCATCGCCACAGACCCCCATTCCCTTCCTTTCGAAACCATTGCCTTGGACTTCATTACAAAGCTCCCCCTATCCTCCAACTACGATACTATACTTACAATTACGGACCACGACTGCTCCAAAGCCTCCATCTTCATCCCCTGCAACGAAACCATAGACGCTGAAAAAACTGCATTACTTTACGCTACTTATGTACTTCCCCATTATGGACTTCCCAAACGCATCATTTCAGACAGAGACCCCCGTTTTACTTCCGCATTTACCAAAGAACTTTGCAGATTACTTCACATCGATCAGAACATTAGTACCACTTACCACCCCCAAACTGATGGCCAATTGGAACGCACTAACCAATGGCTGGAACAGTACCTTCGCATCTTCACCAATTACAAACAGGACGACTGGGTGTCCTGGCTCCCCCTTGCACAATTTGCACACAACTCCTGGCCCAGCTCCACCACCAAGAAGACCCCTTTTGACCTCCTTATGGGACACACCCCACGCATTCACCAAACCTTCCACTTCTCCACCGTCCCCTCTGTTGACCAGCGCATGCAGCAGATAAAGGAAGCACGCCAGCAGGCACAAGACGCTATCAAGCACTCGCAGGACCTCATGACTAGGTCACACACTCGTTTCACCCCCTACTGTGTCGGAGATAGAGTTTGGCTCGAAGCCTGGAACCTTCACACCACCCATCCATCTGCCAAACTATCCCCACGGCGTTATGGCCCCTTCCTAGTCACCGCTGCCATTTCACATACCTCTTACCGTCTTAAGCTCCCTCCGCAATGGAAGATACATAACGTCTTCCATGCTTCCCTTCTCACCCCTTTCAAGGAAACACCCGAGCATGGTCCGAACTTTACGGAACCTTCCCCTGACCTGATTGATGGGGAACCGGAGTGGGAAGTGGAGCAAATTCTAGGGTCACGACGCAGGCGCAACCAACTGCAGTATTTGGTCAGATGGAAGGGCTTCTCCGAGGCCCATGACTCATGGGAACCCTCGGCTCACATTCATGCCGACCAACTTGTTACCAACTTCTGTCGGCAAAACCCTAGCTCCATCCGCTCCCTCTGGAATGGACACAGAGTAACTCCATACTTAAACCCTGCCTTCTCCCCCACTCCGCTCATTATCTGCTCCATCACTCTATCCCCCACTACTGCCACTACTGCTACTATGTCTGCCTCCCCCGTCACCACCAACGACCGCTCCCTTGCTGACCATATCGGCTCGCGCACCGCATCCCCTGTCCCTTCTGAGGGAACCTTTGGTACTCCTGGGTCTCCTTTAGGCAACCCCCTTCCGCTGGCCGACCGCATCCAGTCCCCTGCTCCATCCCCTGAACCTCTTCCTGTCCCTCCTCGCACCAATTCCCCTGCCTATCTCCGTCTCCACACCCCTGAGCCTCGTCGCCCCCTCACGCCATTCTCCCACTCACCGTCACCCACCTCCTCTGTCGACCTGGGTAGCAACAGGTCCGATGATGACCCCCCTGCAGGCTTTATGATCTATGACTCACGACAAGCCAACCACGCTCATTACTCCTTCCCAATCACCAGGCTGGATGGCACCCCCAAGCATCCCCATTACATTCGCTATGAATGGGACCGCGAGGGCCACAACCACTATGTCTTAGAATGTCGCAGGGACACTGGCCGCTATCAGGACTATGGAGCTTCCCTCACCGCTGCCCCCTTCCACGGACCCCCCCCTGCCTACCCTGATAACACCGACCTCTCCCCCTTCCACACCAACCACCCTGACAAGGAGGCTGTTGAAACTGGCCTCAGGGTCCTCAACGATGTTGGGGTCAATGCTGACATAGACAGGTACCGCTTCCTGGAAGAGGAACACCACGTCCTACTGGAGCGGGAGAGGGACCTGGGGGATGCCTGGAACAACTGGAGAAGGAGGTCAGGAGTCATCCGGCAGAGGCTGGTCACATCACAGGCACGCACACGCCTTCATCCTTATCTTATGGGGAATGCTTACATCCCTCATCCACGCTACACTGACAATGCAATGGCGTCCTCTGGCATCCCTATCCAGGAGTACCTGGAGGATCAACACCCAGGAGGAGAGCACTACACCCGCTTCCCCATGCCTTGGCTTCATGATGAAGAGAAGCCAGGCGTGTCTCGCTAGATCCTGTCCCAGGGTCGCAAGTCCCATGCCTCCCAGAAGACCCCCCTTCCCAATCCCCAGCCCGTCCGCCCCTCCACCCTCAAGTGCACAAAGTGCCGCGTCCCCAACGTCACCCACTCTGCCAAGAACTGCCCCATGTGGCAGCGCTGCTTCTACTGCGACAACGTAGGCCACCCCGCATACAAGTGCTTCTACCTGCACTCCAGGTGCTTCGATGGAGAGAGGTGCCACGTTCCCCCCAAGCACAAGCATTTCAAGGGTGGTTGTGAGTGGTATTTCAAGGCCCGGCAGTCCTTCTATGGGCATGACACTCACAACAACGACTACGACGCCTACGACGACGTCAATTGGGAGGCGGAGGACTGAGGTGATTGATGCGTGGAAGCATCTACCAAGAGCGGGGGTGATGTCGTGATCCGGCTCACCATGGACTTATTTTTCTTTTTACTATATCGCTTTGACTCATACTTGCTTTCCCTCGGAGTACTAACCTGTTGACTCACTACCATGTACGCTTCCTTACTCCGAGTCCCCTTTCTCACCCTTCCCCTTCTGCGCTCCCCCTTGTTCCCTTTTCTTCTCCTTCCCCATTCGCATTTCCTATTGTTCTCCTTTAGTATCCCCTCATGGGACGGACATGGGGTAGCAACCTATATAAACCTAGCCACTTTGTACGCTCACTCTCCAGTCTTGTCTTCGTTTATCCTACTAGTGAATACCAGGCTTGTTCACTCCTCAACTGTGTGCTTCCTTCTCGTCGTCTCATCACCACTGTCGGTCTTCCCTTAGTTGGGAGCCACCTCGAAGCTTTGCGCTTGTGCTATAACAATGCGCACACACAGACCCTAAGTCGCTCGACTTAGTCCCTCGTACCTCGGCCATCTGACCGAAGCCCCTTGTACCTCGTTACTAAGTCCGTCGACTTACCCTTCGAACCCTTGCTCCCTGGTCGTCCCTCGTGGACCTTCATCTCCTAGAACTCCCTCGGCCTTGGTTATCGTTTGCCAAGCACCTTGTCCTCGTACTCTGTCCTTGCCTCCCTCGTACCCTTGGTGCACGTCGCACAGTAAGGCCCCGCTAGGCCTTAACATTAATAGTGGTTGTCAAGTGGAGGAACAGTTGCAGAGGCTTTGGCAGATGTCTTGATCGCCATGGTGCTATGTTGGGCACTGTACCACAAAAAGACTGGGCTCAAGAAGCAAGCTCATCCTTCTAACATTTATGCCATAGATCCAGCTGATGTTTGCACATAGAACTGATTCCATGATCACAACCATGATGGCTTACAGTTTCAACACAGGTTTGCTGACAAGGTGAGTTCCTTGTTTATGTTGATCAATGACTCAAAACTAATTTGAGCAGCATCCTTGGTGTTGCTACAGCTATCAGTATGAGAGATCTTGGCCTCAATCTTTCTTTTTGAGATATTCTTATTTTATAACAAGTTCATGTGTTACGTCTCGTCGGGACGCTGGTCCGACTTGGACCGAGGGTAGGCACTAGGAGGGTCTTTCAAATAATCGGCTAAGTCGAATACGAAGGAACTTCCTTAACGTAACGACGAGGCTAGCAGCGGAGCTTCAATATCACGCTGGCCTAAAGTAGTGACTTGCTTCCAGACGTGAAGCACAAGTCGTCGGCTCAGAATAGCCCACAAGGAGAAGAGGAGAGAGTATAAGATTCAAGTGGAATGCGCAATGACAATTTGAAGAAGACCAAGATAGCGAGTCTTGGTCTTCAACGACTACTACTTATACAGGTACGCGAGGGCTTTAAAGCACCTCTTTAATGGAACTATCCTATGGCGTATGTAGCGCGAACCCTACTACAACGATCCTAGGAATCACTCAGCAATCACATGCGATCGCTGAGCACTGACTGATGTACTAAGTCCGTGACTAATTACTGCTTACTACCGTAGCCACAACCGGTAAGTAAGAGTCCGAGACTCCGAATCACGACATCGTTATTACAAAAGATAAGTCCAGGGGTCAACCGTAACATCATGGTTGCACCTGACTCTCAGATATGGCTGCCATTTGCCTGGACATTAAGTAAATGTACGTTTACAACAGTCTCAGGCACAGAGATGGTTGACCAACATTTGTCCTGCAGGCCAAGTAAACTCTTTGCTTGCCATGTGAGGAGTTCATTTGGTGTGTTATTGTATGTCAGACTTCTCACATTCTCGACTTTCAGGCTGAACAGTCAGGACTACATCCATGATTGGTCAACCACCAGCACCTCAGATAACAGGTTCAATGTCACATGCAGTAAGGCATGTCATTTGGAGTTCACTTCAAGGTTTAGTTGGAGATCATTCAGGGTTCATGCAGAGATCAGCAATCAGCCAATTGGAGTGATGGTTCACAAGACAAGAGGGAATCAATGTATTCATGAAGCTAGTGATACAAGAGGCTACTGCAGTTGAATATAGTAGGTCAAGCTTAGGGCTCTGTGGTACGGTAATGAGGTCTTATATACACCAAGGTCGAGTCACACTGGAAAACTATGGAATGTTCAAGGATCACCTAGCACAAGTCATCATAAATGAGGCAGAAACATGAGGCATTCGAGTCAGAGATAAGGGAGTCAGAGGGAACATGGGGCAGAGTGTGGCATTCAACCTGTCTTCGATCTGGACTGAGCCACCAAGTGAGGCCAATGAGCCTAAAAACAGACAATCTGGTGTCTCTGTCACTGTGCACAGTTCGACCGCATCGGACTTTGTACAGAAAAAATGTGACCACAATGCAGGACTTACTTTCAGTCCTTCTCAGACCCAAGTCACTTGGCCTTGAAAGTCGAACGTCGGAATCGAGCGCGTACGGCCCTAGCACGATCATGTCGCAACTCTGGGGAGTGTACTGCAGATCGCTGTCATAGACGTACCGTAACCTGACGCGAATGACCTCCTCCTGTCCATACATTACATTACCATTACTCAAGTAGTAGCGATTTTACATGGTAGACCACAATACAAATGTTCCCACGGCCCACATGGGCACAATGACCTTTCGAGACCACCTCCTCGTCGCCCTCAATGCCCTTTCTGATGTACGCGAGTTTCACATCCATGTTCTTGTCTCCGCACCCGCCAAGGACAACTCTTTATACCCATATGCCTTTCCTCGTCCCCGCCTATACTCTCAGGACATTCTCGTCCTCCTCTCTGAGCAAGTCAATCCAGATGCTCCCCGGGTTCTCGTCTCAGCCATTGAGGCCCGCCTTTATCACGTCCCTTCGACTGACTGTGCCATCCTCTACGTGTCGAAGGTAGATTCGACGGGTCAGGGTCTTCGTCCATCTCCCACCGCCACTCTCGTCAAGGCTTTCATCAGTTGGTACTCTGACCCCTCGTCGCGTCCCGTCGCTGCAAGACACCTCTGGGTACAGCTGTTTGCTCGTGCACAGGGACAGTATCTCTTCCCAAACTCGAGCGATCACCCAGGGAAGCACCCACTCAGCGACGCCCGCCTTTGTGCATGGTGGCGACACGTCCTGGGTCAAGTAGGAGAAGATGCCCGCGAGGCATTGGGAGTTGAAGGCCGGGTGGACGCATATTACGTGCTTCCTGGACACAACGAACTTGAAGCACAACAGGTTATGGGGGGTAGATTTTCCCCGTCCAGCTCTTCGTCTGTTGCTATGCAGTGGGTCTATGGACACCCATACAGCCAAACAAGTATCCCACTTCCCTGCCCTCGGCCCGAAGGTCTCCACAACCTGGGACATTACATCCCTTCATTCGAAGATGATCCCAAGAATCGGTTCATGGACGAGATCGCGTTCACCGACACGCCTGTCTCACCTCGGAAGCGCGCCCGCGCAGATCCCTTGCAGGACGGTGATGGTCCCCAGTCGAAAGAGGGAGCGAAGGAGAGCGAGAGAGAGAAAAAGGAGGTGCGCCCCAAGGGAGAACTTGGCAAGGTGCGTCCAGACGAGTTCTGGGAACGCATGTCCTTCCGGCAGGAGTGCGTGGCAGGCGCCGTCACTGGCTTCTTCGTGGTAGGAGTGTCCGTGCCCGAGCACCGCATGCCGTCCCCACGTCCCCCGCCGCTCGCCCCACAGCCCGGGCAGATCCCCCGTACGATGAACAGGCGGATCCTTTCCAGCCTTCTCACAGGCGTCGAGTTTTCTACACCGGAGCGGGCACGCAAGGCCACGGAGCTCATCGAAGGTGCGGTGCGTGGCCTATGCGAGGGTCTCGCCCAGCAACTCCCCACGCCCAAGTCGAGGAATCAGAGTGCCGATGCGACGCAAGATTCTCTCGTGCCGCCACTTTTGAAAACGCCGCCGAGGCGCACAGTGGGGCTGCCTGCTGTGGATGACATATCACCGAACCCGTTCGACGAACCAGAGGCCACGTTGGAGACATACAAGGCGTTTATATATGGCTCGATCACGGTGAGCAATCCCCCGCTGCCGGTCAGCGGCGCAGGTAGCGGCACATCGTCGGAGGGGGCGTCTGGGTCGGCGCCGGAAGACAAGGTGAAGGTTCATGTCTTGACAGCCAGGAAGAAGAAAAAGCGGCTGGATGCGTAGGTTTAGAGAGACGCACAGTTGCTACTTAGAGCGCTACTTACGCGAGCTGATGTGTCGCCATCATACGCACCAGCAAACAGCTGTACATAGAAGTGTCTTGCAGCGACGGGACCCGAGGGGTCAGCGTACCCGCAGAGGATGGCACAGCTAGTGGAAGGAACTTAATTAAGGTGGGCTACAATGGCCGAGACAAGAACCCCGGGTATCTGGTTGGCTTGTTCAGAACGCCTTAAGAGTATACGCATGGACGAAGAAAGGCCTATAGGTATAGGTCTACTCATAACACCGCTCACTACTTGGGTATGGTATATAAGAACAGGACAGATGATGCCAGGGGTGCCAAGCTGTAGTACGAGGGCAACGAGCAGTGTCCAAAGACTGCCTCTAAAGCAATATGCAGTATCCTCCCCCGAGTTGCGCAATAATTGTGCTAAGACCCTGCGCGCTTGACTCCGACGTTTGACCTTGGCTTTGAATAGTAAAGAGACGATGCTTGTATCCTCTAGATAAAATAAGTATCAATCTGGGAGTCGCGAGCAGGTGCAAGTATCGTACTGGCTTCGGTACTCCGAACGTAAGCTCTACGTCATGGCCAGATTTGTTTCATCCAAAGTTTGATGTGGTGGAACGGTGCACAGTGACAGAGACACCAGGTTGTCCGGATTAAACTCGCAGGCCTCACTCAGTGGCTTAATTCGGATCGGGGACGGGTTGAATGCGTTATCCGGGTTGTCGGTAGTTGGCCGATCAGGGACGTAGTCCCGACTATTGAGCCCTCAAATTGAGAAGGTGAGGAGTTGGACCCACGATAACACATCGAATGGACTCTTCGCGTGGCAATCAAAGGGTTTAGTGGGACGATGTCGGTCGACCATTTCTGCGCCTGCGACTGTTGTATGACCCATCGCCCAGAAAAATGCCAGCCAGTTCAGAATGCGAACTTGTCATAAAATAAGAACATCTCAAAGAGAAAAAAATAGGGCAGAACCTCTTACGCTGTCGTGGTGGTACTAAGGACGTTGCTTGAGTGAGTTTTGGGTCATTGATCAACGTAGACGAGGGAGCTCTGTGCATGAACGTCAGCTGGATCTACGACATAAATGTCAAAAGGACGAGCTTGCCTCGCGAACCCAGTCTTCTTGCGGTAGAGACCAGCACACCAGCAATCACTGGCAAGGTGTCCGCCAAGCGTCTGCGCTCATTCCTACCCACCATTACTGTAAGTACGTTAGCGTGCGTGAACTCCAGGAAAATGACACATTACTGACAGCACTAGGAAGCACTAGTTCTCTTACAGTCTAGTTCCCCTTGAAATCACTAGTCAGTAATCTTCTAGAAACGATAGAAGAGTATGTAGATGTGTGCAAGCATGTGTGCTGAACGGAGACTACGCCAGTGCACAGTCATCCCGTAAGGCGATTCGATCACTCAGAATGGGTCTCACAGTAGGAATGTCCACTCAGTGTTCAACATCCAACATTCAATATTCGACGTGCAACCTCGAAGTATGCCATTCATCTATCTACCCACCCAGGAAGCTGACTCTTCCCAGCTGAGCGCGCTCGTCCAGCCGTTAACCGTGTTCCGATTTCTCACCCCCCCCCCACCCTGTGCCTTGTGCAAGGCCATAGGACATTCATTGTATATAGTAAGATCCTGAAATTACGCACGTTATCCAGGTGTGGGATCAAGTGCGGGATAGAAACGGTCGTAGTACAATAGGAGACCAGACCCCCAGCAGACTCTCACGAAGGGCAAAAATGCCGACCACGTGGACGACGGGGGATTGTCTAACCAAATATAAAATGTAGCCTCTGTTGTTTTCCACTGGAGCTTAGCCGAGCTGCACCGCCCAAGACGGAAATTCTACAAATACCTAGATCGATTTTTTGATCGCGATATTAAAATTTGAACCCCTGCAGTCATCGCTCTAGCTGGTACATGCATCCGGTATCACACCTCTGCAACAGCCCTGCTCATTAGCATCAACACTAGCTCAAAGTAACTTTTATTTTCAGCTCTAATTGACAGTTTCGGCGCTCCACCCATTACAAACGTATGGAGACTGTAGATGTCTTTGCGAATTCTGCGCCATTCGAAGGCCCTGAAAAACTTCTAGAAATTTGGTTTGCACCATCGCCAGCGGATGTGCCAGACGTATCCTCTACGACTACCGGGAAGCACGGACTTCGCAGGGTCAGGCGGTCTGTTTGGGAAGACATGCTTGCCATTGTGAAGTGCAACATCCTCAGTGTTGTGGAGGGCACCGGAACGGATGCCTATCTGCTAAGGTGAGCGTTCACTGGTTACCATGCCATGGACGTGTGCAACCAGTGGGCCATTCCAATTCGTGTGCCATCTCTACGTACACACCCTCCGCGGAAGAATTACCTGCAATCCGCCCGCGCACATGGCCATCCGACGGCCGCTCCGGAATGTCCCCGTTCCTTCCCAGGGATACTAGCGCTTCTGTTTCTCCCCGCTTACCCCAACACACAGTGAATCCTCCCTGTTTGTCTCTCCGCACCGCCTTATACTCAAGACGTGTGGGACAACACTCAATCTGCTGGGTCTTCCACGCATTCTCGAAATCGCGCGCGAGCAAGCCTCGTTGCCCACTGTTTACCGCTGTTTCTACTCGCGCAAGTCGTTTTTTTTCCCAGAACGACAGAAGGGTCCCCACCGCGAATGGAGGGACGAAGTCGACTATCTCAACAAAATCTTTCCCAATGGTGCTGCGTACACTGTTGGTAAGATGAATGGCGACCACTGGTTGCTCTATATCACTACCCCTCCTGATTGTATCCCGAACACCCCACCCTCTGTTATTCGCCCCCTTCTCAAGCCACACACGAACGACGCTAAAACTTACTGTACAATCGAAGAGACGATCGTCACCCCAAAGGCGTCGAGACCTGACTACACAATTGAAATCCTCATGAGTCGCCTGTCCTCTCAGGCCAGTCAGGCATTCTACTTTTCAGAGGAGTCCCACCCAGACATCACGCCGTTCAATAAGGCCCATGACATTTCTGTGGCGCTTGGGATTACAGAGCTCTTCCCTCCCCATCTCACTACGTTAGATTGCTATGCGTTTTCGCCATGCGGGTACTCCTCCAACGCCCTAATCAAGTGGAGCGAGGCTAGCTCATATCACGCCAATGACCTTGATACCCTTCACGAAGGCGAAGGATACTACACTATCCACGTCACACCGGAGGAGGGCTGGTCGTACGCGAGCTTCGAGTGCAACGTCCCGTTGTCACCGGTCCCCGCACGCTATGCCCACGACATGCCAGACCTCGGTACGCTGGTGCGCCGCGTTGTGGGGATCTTTCGCCCGGAGCGGCTTACGCTCACACTCTTCATTTCGAGTGCCGGAAACAACGAGGCCGAAGAAGAAGTGGGCGAAAGTGCTATTGAAGCAGCCCAACGCGCTTTCAAGACGGCACTTACCAGCGTGAACTGGACATCCCCCCGAGAAGCAGACGACGAATGCAACGTGGTCTACAAGCGGACCGACAAGATCAATTACGAATTTGGGGATTACGACCTGGCCTTTGCCAGTTTTGAGTTGGCCTCATGACCTCGGCCTTAAATGAGCGGCGCGTTTGGTCTGCTTCGGATTTACGAACTACAGTACGCAAGACGTAAAGGACAACAGTTGACAGGGCAAGACCCCGCATGGGATCCGGTGATTCCCGGTGCCCCGATATCAAAGCGCCGGTTTACGACGCCACTACTATACTAAAGTATCACACGAGTACGAGTTTGGACTTGATATAGCAGCCGGTTGTTCCTGTTATAAAACGAATCGATGTTTTCAATCTCACAAGTAAAAAGACATCCCTCTGGAGGAAGTGTGGCTGGCCACGTGGCTCAGTGAATTCTCATCCGGATGGATTTGTGACTTCCAACGAGGTGCACCAAGCGGATTCGTGTTTACGCACAACTTGCTTGGACGTAGTCTCGTACTACACTCAAGAGGACATGCGCCGACGAAGTGACTTCTAACCCGGAATATTAAAAATCCGGTACTCGTGGCCCGTAAGCTGCAGCTGCAGCTAGAGATGAGATCTCGGCGAAGCCTCACGGTTGCTACTGGAGATCCGAACTCGAGGCAGATAAGAGTACCCTCCCGCCCTCCCACGCAATTGTTAACGTCAGAACGCAAAAAACATGCACTGTGCATCACGCAGCGAGACACCGGCGTCCGAGTAGCTGCCGTCAGTGGTTGGCTGGGTTCCGGAAATGCACGAATGTAGAGGGGAAGATACCCAGGACGGCATCGTTGGGGAGCCTCTCGAGTCGGAGTTCGCCGTTGAAGGGAAGGTGACAGTGACAGACAAGTGAAACGCTACTGCGGCCATCTGACATGGTGATCAATTAGACGCTGAGAGTGAACAAGGTCAGTGGCACAAGGTGCCCATGATTCCCCCCATGCTGCCCGGATCCAACTCTAAAAAAAATTGCGTCCGATTCCTCGCACCACACTGGGTCGGTTCGCTGGTCGGCTCAACAATGGGAGATTCCAGCCGAGCCTATCTGAATTGGCAGCGCATCTTTTTTGACGCCTTCATTTACCGATTAGAGCTCAAATAAGGCGCATACCGTAACACGATGCCACCTGTCCTAGATTTCCAAATATCATGCCGACATTCTTCAGCCGCTGTGCACATTTCTTCCTTCTTTAATGCATAGGTCAGTCTGCTCAGCCGATTCGGAACACATCAGCGCGTCCCTTCCCCTCTGCCGGGTATTTAAGAAGGTGGGTCCGCGTTTTCATCTTGACACCTACCCCGAATATGTACGCACATCGAGTGGTGTCTCTGACCGCCGCTACGTCTCTAGAAAATCTTCGAGCCCTCAATGAAGTCAGAGACTTTGCTACTACAGACATGGGCCTAGGTGGCCGCGAGCGATGGACTTACAGGATTCTTCAAGAGCCAAGGTTGTCTGCAGAGCTTCAGCGTCTAGCGAATCCGCTATCGACCGGTGGCATTGACGCCGTCGACTTCCAGCCGTGTCCACTGCACGAGTTTCGAAGTCAGGACCGTATGTGTATAGAACACTGGCAGATGCCCTCGGGGGGGACGTGGACATTCACTGCCATTTTTGACGGTTAGTACGTTCTGTCTACGCAAGGGGGCGCGATTAGAAGCATACGTAGGACATGCGGGGCACGCTACCGTGGAGCACGCCGCTCGGGTGCTTCCTGCCATGATTAGGCAGGCGCTCGACTTGCTCCTCCGTTCTTCAAAGGGACATGTGCCACCCAGTGCCGTCTCTGGGGTTCTTTCGGACTGTATTGTCAAATTTGACCATTCTATCACCACCGACTTTACGCGGATGTTCCCCGGCGGCCCCGACGGTTTGCAGAGAATGTCCGGCGCGCAGATCCAGCGCCTGTTCCAAGATCGCACGTCGGGGTCGCAGAACCTGGCCGCCGCGACGCGATGCTTGCAGGGGAGTACGGTGCTTGTGGCGATCACGGACCCCGCCAAGCATAACCTTTGGATCGCCAACCTAGGTGACTGCCAAGCAGGTGCGTTAGCTCCGACGCACGCCTCACTCGTGGACCTCGTCTCACGCCTACTTTTTTTTTAGTCCTTGGTACTCGCTCGCACACGGGAGACTGGACCGCCACCTTCGCAACGACGCTTCATAACGGCGACAACCCCTCAGAAATCCACAGGATACGAAGCCAGCATCCCGGAGAGCGAGAATGTACAGAGGATAACAGAGTCGTCGGTTTTCTGAGCCCTACCCGCTGTGAGCGTCATGTTACGTCGGCGAGCCGGGGACACATACTCAAGTTGATGCGTGTGCCAGCTCTTGGTGATACCTGGCTCAAAATACCATCCGTCTTTTCTCAGCGAGTTCTTCTCGATTTTCGCCGAGAGTGGAATGTACAGCGGCCTGAGACTTATATTTCCCGCATTAAGAGCCCCCCATACGTTTCCAATGTTCCTGACGTCCACCACATCCCCCTTTCAAAAGGCTCTTCGGGACAGCATAGGGGGTGTTTCCTGGTATCATCCTCGGACGGGCTAGCGGATTTATACGACGGGCGGACTCGCACAGATATGATTCATCGTTGGGTCACGGTCATTGGTCAAGCCGTCGAAAATAGAAGGCGAGTTGGAAACCTGGCATTGTCGCTCCTCCGAGACGGCCTAGGGGGGGATGACATACGCCTTGTATCTCAGAAGCTCACAGTAGAGATGGAAGAGAAGTGGATGGATGATGTCACGATAATCGTACAACGACTTTAGAGCTCATGACATGTTCGAATCGACCAGCGATGCAGTGGTGCACCGGTGCCTCGCCTTTCCCACGTAAACGTACAAAGCGCCAGGTCAACCCAGGAGAAGGAAAACGAATGCGCTTGACATGCTTATCGACATCGAACCCAATGAGAGGGAAATGGTATCCACTATACTGTACACGTGCCCGTGGGAACAGATAAATTATGATGACAGCAGCTGAGAGAGATGTGCCCCGATCGGAACCGAAGAGCCCTCAATGTGTAGCAGCTTTTGATCGGGAGGTGCATACCGGGCAAAGACGGTGAAATAGCTCAATCATTGGCCAGGTGATGCAACCCTGCCAGAAACATGGCGGTCAAATCCAAATCAAGCGAACCCAGACAGAATTACAACTCACAATACCTGCCTGCCTTATCTGATTCAGCGTGGTCAAAGGCGTTGAGTGACCCTTATGGGCATAAACTAGGGCGTCATAGATTTGCGGTGACACTGGTACCCGAATGAATGCCGTAGCACCCTCCAGGAGCGCTTGCTTGCCTTGATTGCTTGCGGACGAGGGCTTGCTCAGGAAGACATCTCCATCAACTTCTGCGATGAATTCGTTCCTCAGTTTCTCCTCCTTCTCTGAGCGTATGATAAAGTATTGCTCCCGTGGAAGCAAGAGCAGACGATACTTCCGCGATCCAGTTCGCACGTGGTGATGCGTTACCCATGACCTGACACGCTCTGAAAGCGTGGACGTGTCGCCTTCGTCAACGGCTTGAGCCAGTACAGCGTACACGTCTGGAGCAAACGCCGAGATGTCACGCAGTTCCGCAGGCAACTCGGAGAGGAACTTCCAGAGTGCCTTGTCGTAGTCGTTGCGAACCGGCATTTCCGACGGATTGGCTGTCCGAATACCTTGCAGCACGGAGCGTGGGAGAGGGGCAAAGTCCGAATGGTACCACGGCTCTATGTGGCGAATAACGGCGCGCGTGCCATCACACTGAAATCGAGGCCCTAAAGAGTCGGAGCCGGACTTTGGCTGCTCGTTTCCGGGGGGCACACCTAGTTGGTTTGAGGGAATGTCTTCGTCCATGTGGTCGTCCTCGTTATCCGAATTCTGGGAACCTGCAGAGTCGATTTCGTGCGTCCCAACCGACAAGTTGCCCTTTGTGCCTTCTGGATGTTCTGCGATCCAGTTGCCTGTGGTGTACTTCTCCTCTTCGGCAATGTCAGAGACCAAAAACGATGCACTTTTCGTAGCGTAAGGTACCGGCGTTCGGTCCTTGACAGGTAGTGCATGATCGGTTGGCACTTTATGTCTTTTCTTGGGAGTGTAATTGCACTCCGCTCCGTTGTCTTCCGTACAGTGATTGCAAACCGGCAGGTTCCTGTCGCACTGTTAATCGTGAAATCAGTCGGGCAACTGTACCGAGGGATGAGACTATACAGGTCGCACAAACCTTGAGGTTGTGAAAACGGCACCGATCACAGCGAGGGATTCCACGGTGCGCGGGTGTTGGTAGAGGAGTGTACTTGCATTCTCTATTTGCCCAGGAACAATGGTTACAGGTTGGCAATACTCTGTCGCACTACTCCATATTAGCGCAAGGGGAAAGTATGTCTAGGCGTATGGCTCACTTTCAGGTTATTGAGGCGACAGTGGTCACATCTTGGTTTTCCTCTGCGACCCTTCCATTGAGACTGACGCGCCAAAAAAGACCTTGGGTTAGGAAGCCGAATTGTCAGAGGATTATCCTCCGTCGAATCTCCCAACGATTCAGATCTCTCCCGAGGCTCAGCCATCGCAATACCCTACCGAAGAACTGAATAATTTTTTCACTTCCGTGCCATTAAATCATGAGCACCCACGAAAGAAGAATATGGTATGACTTACGTGTTTCCTTGGTCAACAAATACGTGAGTAGCGAGGGCTTTGCGCCGTTCGCCCTGTCACAGGGGGAGTGTAGACACGATATCAGGAGTGCCGCAGAGGGACAACTGTATCGAATCCTGATCGGGGAAGATTAGGCCAAAGAAAATATGATGTTCTGTAGCCTTGCGAGGATATATGCCTGAGGTGCTGGACGATAGAGAAACAAAAAAAGACGTTGGCGAAACGTTCGCTGAACTTGGGAACTTAGTTGTTCATTCTAAGCGTGACGTGACTCATGTTACGCCCCTGTATTTCATGGTATTTAGTACCTGGGCGTGATAATAAGCTCTCATTCACTTCTCAAGCGGCGCTGCTGACAGATGTGCAACGCTTGTTCTATTTTCAGGCGACCATCACATCAAGACTTTCTCCTGAGTCCGTGCTTGAAGCTTGAAGCTTGAAGGTACAGACCTAACCAATCTAACCCACTTTTCTTACTTACGTATTTCTCCTCTAAACATGGACATGACAGGAAAAGAAGACCAAAGACCCGACACTTCCGCGCATTCCGGCCCGGCCCCGGTCGAGAACCCTGAGGATAATCCAAGGGGGAATATAAATACGATGGTCCAAACGTAGTCAGGCCCATTGTACGAATCAATCTCTTGTCTCGTTCTTGTCAAGGTCGTCTCATTGCCACATAGTTGAGCAGGCTCACGTGATGCGACTCACCGGCAACCGGCTGTCCGGCCAAATGATTTTGTCCATAAGTAGTGAGAGATAAGGCGCAGAGAAGGTTCAGTCGTTAGGTCAGAGTAGAACGGGGCTTTACGATATCATGATGAGAAGCGTATCATTTCAGATGAAGCATACATTGAACCGGTGCCACAGACGATACGATTTTCAAAATTAGCGGTTAACCAGGAGATATGGAATCAGTGAAGGTGCTTCAGCAAATGGCTGTCGCCATCGTGATCGGATCTATCTTGCAACCGCTACAGCGGCTACACTGCAAGTGTTGGTCACCCTGCTCATGTGAGGCGTAGTGCTCCTTCATTTAGGTTACATAACGTCCTCGTACCTTTCTCCGACCTACAATAACTTCCACAGGAGCCTGTTTTCTCGAGCGCCCATCCATCTTGTTGGTAGTCAGAGATTGGTCATGCATGTATGTCTATCCTGGGATTTCTTAATTGACGCGTGTCCGTTGGATGGTAACTTCTACGAACTGTCTTGTATGTGGTTACTCCGTACAGAAGGAGCGAATGCCGAGCTAGGCTATATCCGTCAAACCCCATATTTCACACGTTGTTATGCTAACCTACTCGTGCCCATCACAACCTTTGGCTATCAATCCAGCTCTTGGCCGCAGAAATGCATTAACGATTTTCACAATTCAGTCTTGAGAGCGTCATATCTGGACTACCCTCCATGACCCACTTCGTTCTCACTGTCATGTTGTCCACGCAAGCCATTCTTGCTACGTGTCGCAAAAGCGAGTAGTTGACTTCCTTGATCCGGTAATCGAGGACCATTCGCAACTTGACAACACTGGCTTGGTGGATCCACTGAATGCGACCCCTTCCGCGACCCCTTTCGCTATCTTCCGCTGGTGAAAACTGCTTACCCCAGGTCGTCATACCGGCTCAGAGCTTATCCGGCGTACTTACAGATATGATGGTATTCTCAATTGTCATTCAGGCTGTAGGAAAACCTGTCAGCTCCATTCTCAGCACGTCAATGGACGGGGTCCTGTTCCGTTCAACGGAGTGCCTTGGAATCCACAGTGGTGAACCACAGTTGGCAAATCTAGGTGATGGAAACGGCCACGCCGGCCAGACCATCGAACTTCGTGAGAGCTCTAGCTACAGTACCTTCGGCAAACGTTTCGGACTGTCACGTGCGGAAACCACTTCAGAGTGCTCCGCCAGAATTGCCTCGATTCCAACACCAGTGCATTATTCTAAATGTAGGTCGTTCGTCCTAACGCATCGGGCATCCGTGTAAGCGAACCCGTAGTGTCCCCGAGGAAGAGGCCATTCCGAGCGTTCCCTTGCTGCTGACAAGCTCCAGAGTGTTGGCCAGAGACACGATCACCGTGGTGGCTATGATATCGGCGAGTGAGTGGTGGGCCCTCCAGTCAGTGTGCGGAGTCCTAAAGGCAGTGGTACATGTCTCAACGAACCCGTGACCGTGTCTGTTGGAATGGTGACGGAATACGATGGTGTGTACCCGACCACTGGGCAGGATCTCAAGCGCGGTGTAAGTGTTCCTACCCGACAGACGCCACAGACCATTTGATAGTCATCGCCGTTGTGTAAGGACCAGCCTCAATCTGCGCTCACTAGACCGCGAACTGCGACCGACCCTAATATCGCACCACTCCACGCCAACCTCACCTATCCTCAAGACGAGTCTACTGTGAACAACTAGTGCACATTGGAGCACCTTAGGGTGCCTTATAATATTCCCTTATATGGCGCCTACTCGTGTGTAAGACCCTGGTTCTCGACCTGTAGGTTTATCAGTCCCCCTGTTCTTGTGTGTTCCTCTCTCTATATATGATCTTCTGTGTACTTATCGCGTCTCCGCCAAGTTCTCGTTTGCGTTATCGATAGGGTCACCGACCGCACATGTCGTCTTATCTTACTTCTATCTACCCCGTGATCTGTCTACGGCTTTCCTTTGGACCGACTGCCTCAGGCTCTTGCCTCGCAGCTATCGTCTACAATTGGTAGCGTCGTGAAACTTCTCACTGTAATGATTCGGTGAAGAGGACACGTTAGAAATAACTATACCATCTATTCCTGCGATTGTCGGTCTGTATTTACTTGTAAACACCCGTTATACTCCACACTTTGTTGGCCCAGTTATCCCGAGAGATGACTTGAAAAAACAGACCATGGGCCGCGTATACAGACAAAATTTCCCAACAAAGAGAAGGTGTGATTGGCCTTAACTTCATGTGGGAACGTACCATAACTGGCCTGGATGAGTACATCGTAACACGTGTTCTCGGAGATTGTCTTGAACCGAGTTAGCGAGCACCTGTGTCATTTCCTTCTTAAGAGTCAGCCATATGTGTCCTATGATTGCAATCCCGGAAGCATGGAAGTAAGTGAATGATAGTATACAAGTGTGGTATGCAGTGTCGGATCAATGAGTGAGTGCAAATCAAAGTTATTGGACGATGTTGATGCCGCATATCACATATCCATAGAATCTCCAGTTTTCTCCGCATCGAGTCCAGAGTCGTCCAACTCTTCCCAGACCGAGCCTTTATAGGGCTGCGGCAGGTAATCAGACACTTCCTGGCTAGAGGAAAAGCGCAGCGCGTCGCCATCGGACCTATGGACGCGGCTATTTAAGCGTGTGTTATCGTCAGCCACAGCGTTGGCAGAATCAGGTGGGTGTGCCGCCAAGGAACGAGATCTGTCTTCGGCGACCTCTGTGCGCGTTTGTCGTCGTACACGATCGAGCAAGAAGTCTAGTTGAATAAAGTTGTCAGGGTTTGTGGCGTACTTCCGGTGTTTGCGGTGTATAATGTGCTGCATTTATGCGTCAGAAGAGTCATCGTCGCGGTTTCACCCCCGTGTCCGTCACCATTCGTACCTTTTGGAAGTCATCGAACTTCATGCGGCAACATTCGCAATACCCTGGTTTGGTAGTCTCCTCGCGCTTAGGCAACTTCATCGTATTTGTACTCTTGCTTTTCCGTAATAATTTGCGTTCGGGAATGGCAGAGGGGGGCCCCATCTCGCCTTGCTGTCCCTTGTCGTTCTCTTTCTGTCCCGAGTTATTTCCTAACCCGACCTTACGCGATGTCAAGATTTGCTGCTGCAACCGTTCGCGCAAGGCATGGGGCATTTGCAAGGTGCCGCGTACAGAAAGACCGGACGTGGACGTGGTCCCTGTTGTGGATGTGATCGCTATACTGTTTCCGGATGCGGCCATATAGCCTGACGCGTTTGCGGATTCAAACGCATCTCCAACCTCTGCGTCGAGGTCGACGAGATCCTGTACCGCTCGGTTGTCCTCGCCTACTGGCAGCCGTCGGTGCAGGTTGACCATAGAGACCGAACGCCGCAGGTCTCCTGCCCTTTTTGCTTGCAAATTATCGGCGCGTATTTTCCTCTGCATTTCTTGCTCGCGCAGCTTTGTCGCGCGCTGTATACGTTCTTGCTCTCGCGCCTTTTCTTGTCGTTCAGCGCGTTCAGCGCGCCGGGCCTCGTTTCGGTCGAATTCGATGAATGGCCCACGCGCTCGTGGGTGACAGTACAATATAGGCCAGTCGCCCGATTCTTTTCCATCACGCCCTTTCTTTATTGGATAGTCCAACGCATGAATTGTCGCGAGTTCGTCATTCAGATCCTCCACAAGAACGAAGTAAGAGTTCTTGGAGAAATAGTGAAAGCCAAGACGCTTTTCATTAGGATCCCGCTCGGTGGTCCCATGCAAGCGCTCCGACTGAAGGAGACGAGATAGAGTCTGAGGTGCAGTGGCTGTAGGACCTGTCTTAGAGAGTTCCGGGTTCATGGGAGCCTGGCATCGATCCAGAACACTTTCGAGTTTGGCCACCGTCCATATCTTCATCTTCCACTCAATAGCCTTGAGCAAGAGTCGATCGTCGTTGGCAGTGGGTAAATCCTCAATGTGACTGGTGACAAGATGTTTATATGGCGGACACAACAAAGGGCCACCGGAGGAAATCAGACGCACCGACTCTTGAGTCTTATGGGACTCTTTAACGTGCTAGGTGTTCGAGTCAGCGTAGCTGACATATTCTCCTTATTATTGGCAACAATATCATCTTGGGGTATAGGGAGGTTTGTGATAAAATGCGTAATGTTATCCTTGGAAAAGAAATCTTCCACGCGCTAGCACAAACATCACGATGTTAGCATTAAAGCACAGAGAAGTCAAATCTACACCCACAGAGTCCATGTGATGAATCCTGGTCTGCAACCTCTCCCTTGCGTCTGGGTCCCCCTCGGATACGTCCCAGTGAAGGTAGAAAGAAAACTTGGGAAAGGCACGCGTGTACTTGACCCGAAACTCCTCTTTCTGGGCTTCACGTTCTGCACGTTTTCGTTCCTTCAGCTTCGGATCGTCCTCCTGTAGGGCAGGGGTGAGGGAAGGGGACGGAGGAACTGGTTTAGGCCGCTTTGCACTGAGAGATGGCTGAGAATCAAGAGGGTCAGGAGACCGAGGGCGCTTTGCTGTCGACGAAAAAGATCGCGTTGGTAAACGGGTAAGGGGAGAGCCTGCAGGCATCAGCTGTGGGAGGGAACGTCGATTTCCTTCGAGAGGACGACGGGTGAGGGTAGCCATGATGGTAATGTCGGGCTGATTTGGTGTGTTGTTTCAAGAAAGAAATTAGGCAAGAAGTAATGGTCAAGAAACGCAGCAGTTGTCTCGTCCTCGAGCGAGCAGGCGTGCGATCGCCCACCGTCAAGTGCGTCAGCACTGAATGAAGAACCGCAAACAGCGTTGATCACACGCACACGCCAAACAAACGCGTCGCGCTTCAATGTGGTGTGTCACGATATCGCTCGACCAACAATCAAAAAAAATTGGTCTCAACTAACGATGAGCTCTTTTATTTTTATTTGTTAGAGGGAAAGTGTATTGTGACCGACATAATAAATGATCTACATGTTCTGCACTAGTGAGTGCTTGCTCTGACCTTTACTCTGACTGCGCGGGGCCACTACACACCACGTGATCTCTGTCACAGTTCCCCTTCCGTTTCCCGACCACAGCTTGCCTTAACAAACTTGCTGGGCTCTGTTGCTCGAATGTGCGGCTCACTGGATGATTACGACTCCTTTTCGGACTTGCTTTCTGACTCAGAAGACGACTTCAAATTATCTGCGAGTGTTTTCAGATCTCTCTCAAACTCGCCTCCTACACGAAGTACCTTGCAAAATACATTGGAATTTCAGCTCGGGCCTACTACGTACGACAAAATAAATGGATATATGCTAAGCACGGATGACGCCGATACTGACGGTTGCTCTCAAATTGAATGCGAGTGGAAGCGTGGATCAGCAATCTCCGAGTCGCGTTCGAAAGCGATAGACGCTCCAGCCACGGTGGCCCTGGGGCAGGACACAGCTCTGTGCGTACCAGGCCATGGGAGGCTGTCAGTTCCGCTCAACGCATTGGCAAATTTTTTTCCCATCGCATACACACTGATGAGCTATCAGCCACACTTCCGTTCAACGCATTGAGGCAATGGTCTTGGACTTTTTAGAGCAGCTCTCTGTCGCCCTTCCATCCACGGAGGAAGAAGTCAAGGATGTACTACGCGGAAAACTTAAAAACCCTAGAAAATTAGAGATCAAATTGACTGATAGAAAGAAGCTGTCCAATGATGGGTATGCTATCCCTCAGTTGCCTCCACCTGTTATTTCATAGGAGCAGGGCTTTCGGCACTCGCACACAGTCTTTCCCGAAGGGAGTTCGTGCGAGCATTATACCCTTTGGTAGGACCAGTAGCAATGTGCTCCAACCTGATCTGACCCTCTAGCACAATTCTTCCGCGTCGCTGATCTCGCCCATGAGGCGATAGTGGATGGTCTCCCCGTTACAAAAAGGTACATATACAATGTTACCCCTGAATTTATTATCAATTTGTTCCCGGCAGAGACCTTTTTTACAGGGATGTCCAGCTCTTCAAGAAGCAAGGCGTCGTGGATAAGGTTGGTTATTCACATATAACGCCTTTTCCTATTCATAAAGGGCACCTATTACTTCGCTAGCTTGTCGACGATCTTGCGGCAACCATTGACACCACAAGGGCTCATCTAAACGTTGTAAATAAGCAATTATTTAAAGTCCAGCCAAACCTGTCAATGACACCCCTTACTTGAAGCGTGCTTCGCCAAAAGGTCTAATTTGCGGCGGCGGCTTATCTATCCGTACCGTTGGTGGTGATATTATTCACGTGACGGAGTCTGAAGTGAGGTCTCCCCCTCCTCTGCAAAGCTTTGAGCGTTATTCTATTTGCCACGGGTAGGGAACGCTTATTCCCGTTGCGGAGGATATAGCGTCGCTCGACTTTTCGAATAATATCAACTGGGTACTCGTCGTTGAAAAGGAGGTGCATATTTTGTACTTCGTCATCTAAATCATCTCCGACAAAGTTCTGTCATGCCAGGCTGTATTTCAAACGCTTCGCCAACTGTGCTTCGTACGATATCCTTTTTCACAACGAGGAACCGGGGTTATGATAACCGTACCGAACACGCTCCATGTCGTCACACCCGCTAATCTATGGCATAGGGTAAAGGGTATCCTGACTTGGCTACACGCCAGATGGTCAAGACGCTGTCGGACAATCTTCCACCAACGTACGTCGTGCCCCCTTTCCCTAGTTCTGCTACTATTTTCTCCAGGATTCCGTTTGTCACCCTGGTCGATGGAGACGCATATGGCTTAGATATTGCATCGGTCTATAAATTTGGCAGCGTAACACTTCGTCACGAGTCGCACAGACTCGCAGTGCCGCGCATCGAATGTATTGGCGTCTGGGCCAGCGAACTAGCATCGCAAGTTCTTCACACCTGAATAAGTTCGTGTACTTGCGCTTACTCGGACTAGACTCGGAATCGACAAATGCGCACTACTTCCGATCTCACGGGCGGACGAGAAAAAGGTTTGCCGTAATCCGGAACTATGCGGCATTCCGATGATCCCTTGCGGTTTCAGGCGCGCTCAATGCTCCGCCGCGAGTTGCCAGACCGTTGGAAGAAGGAGCTAGTACATATGCTATACACGCGACGCAAGGCGGAGACGGAGATCTTGTCCAGTGTATCGTGTGTTCCTGGTGAACCGCACCCACTAGCAAGGTATCTCGTAGAGAAGATCTGGGAACGTATCCTGGCGCTCGCATGGAAACCAACACCTGGGGTATCGACGAACGATGAAGTCGACGGAGCTCTGCTCGACGAACTCTGGCTGTCATTATAAGGTCACTTCCGTTTGGGGGTGTTCCTGGTTCAGTCGTAATTCCGGTCTCGTTCTGTTCTAGTCTCTGTATGCAATAACGGAGTCCAGCCCGTCTGAGACCAAACATCACAAAATTTGTGAAGTAATAGATTCGAGAATAGTCTAAACATCAGCAAAATAGCACGGAAGGACATCACTCGGTAGGTATTGCTTATTTCCCAGAAAACTGAGTGTGGGTGCCCCGCCCACAGCGTATCGTAAGCAGGATTAGCAGATATAGGTATCGCGACGCGACCGATGCACGTGACGCACGCGACGCGACGCGACATGATTAATTGATTAGTTTTGCGGCGATCTGAGTTTGAATGTATCCGACAGGTAAAATGCGGGAAATTGGGGCTTTGTAGGCTTATCCTCCCTCCAGATGTCCTCCTCTGTCGTCCAACGTCGCTCCTCGAGGACTTCAGTACTCGGGAAGCGTACACACCAGTCACAGCTTGATGCTTCGCCTTCCTCAGCAAGCATTAAGTCTGTTTCTGTCGACCTCCTTGACGACGACGATGACCCATCCACAATAAATTCGGGCCCTTGTGCCAAACGTCCTCGCACATCCTTGGTGCTCACAGACCGCAATGGGAACAAGGAAAACATACCCCCACTGCGTGTCGACATTCTCAACGAGTCCCCTCGTGGTCCTAGACGGTCAAATACAGAGTCTGTGACTCCAACTCATTCACGTATGAGTATGTCATCTATTTTATTCTTTTTCTACATTTTCTAACCTGGACCTTTGAATAGCCTTGCGCCGTAACGCATCCACGTCAAATCTTGGATCACAGAATACTCCAACAATATTAACGACAAATTTGGGATTGCAAACTCCCCCTCTTACCCCGTCTACCTCCGTACCCTTGCATATTCGTTCTCGTGCGCTCCTTCGTGCGACTTGTAACAGCTCCGCAGAGATCGCAGGACGCCTTCCCGAGCGGCAACTCATCACGAATTTCGTCACCACATTCATTAGCTCCGAACCTGACTCCAAGGCGACGGAACCCGTCCTGTACATCTCCGGCTCTCCAGGTTGTGGTAAGACTGCCCTGGTAAACTCAATACTGGCTACTTTTCGGGTTGAGCTTCTTGAGAACAACATCAACGTTGTCCTTGTTAATTGCATGGCGCTTAATGGTCTTGAAGCCGTGTGGGAGCGACTCATCGAGGAACTGGGATCTCCACGCAAGCAAAGTGGGAAGACCCGCAACAGTGACATCGTGGAAAAATTGTTTGCCGCTCAAACTTCCAAATGGTCAGTCTCGGCAAAATGTCGAATGGGCCTCGGCTAACGTGTCCCTGGTAGCATTCTTGTTCTTGATGAAATCGATCATGTAGCTGCTTCGTCGCAGACACTTGCCTCTCTTTTTACCCTCGCACGGAATCACTCCCCGACCTTGCGCATTATCGGAATCGCTAACACCCACACGCTCACGTCCTCTGTTTCCTCTCTCTCTGTGGATGGCGTCACTGGTGTCTCTACGCTTCATTTTTCGCCTTACAGCCCCGAGCAGCTTCTATCTATCCTACAGTCCCGGCTCCAACCGCTCACCTCACCCGAAAGCTCAACCTCCGAGGCGCTCGTACAGCGGTTTCTTCCCTTATCAACCCTCACCCTTCTTTCCAGAAAAATTGCTGCGCAAACGGGCGATGTTCGCTCCCTATTCGAGGTACTCCGCGGTGCAATCGACCTTGCCGTGACACAGCCGCCAGCCACCGATAACGATACGCCCCCTGTGTCCCCTGCACACGTTCTCGCCGCTCTCAAGGCATATTCGCCGGCGTCCAAGGTCGCGCCTGCTATTTCTTCTCTGTCGGCCAAAGGCGCCACTAATAGCGAGACCGTCATCAAAGTGCGCAATCTCGGGCTCCACGCGCGTCTAGCACTCCTCGCGCTCCTCCTGGCAAGTTGCCGCACCAAGGCTTCTCTTCCACTTCAATCGCCTACCCAGGGATCTCTTCCTCGTTCGCCCGTCAAACGCTCAACCTTATCGCCGTCCTCGTTGCCCCCGGTACAGGCAAGCATCGAGACGTCCCAGTTGCACGCTTTCTACAACGTGATTCTCACGCGCGGCGAGTCTGGGACATTCACGCCGGTCTCCCGTAGCGAATTTGGCGACCTTGTTGGAGTGCTGGAGACGGTCGGCCTCATCTCGCTATCTGCTTCAACCGGTCGCAATGTCGTCCGGACGACGTCGTTCTCCAGGCGGGGCACAAAGGGTCTCGCGAACAACCGACAGGACCGCGTCGTCGCCCTCGTGGAGGGCGTGAGGCAGGACGAGCTTCTCCGCGGACTTGGGATTGGCGCCGAAGCGAAGGACATCTGCGAGGAAGAGGTCGAAGAAATTTGGGCGCGCGAACTCGCTCGGATTCGCAAGGAGACACCCATTCAGCAGTCGGGCACAGCCCAGGTCGGCCTCGGCTTTGACAGCGCGACGGAAGATTGAACAAACAAACCAAAATGGTCCTGCAAGCATGCCTTACGACACAATTTCGTCTGCTTTCTCTATCTCTGTCCCCGTTGCACACACTTACTCAGATTCTGCTCAATCTTTATTCTATTCATCATGTTGCATGTCCACCCTCATGTGTTCCCTGGAATTCACCTACACTATGCATTTTATCACGCTGCATTCGCATTGTACAAATTTACTTTAGCGCACACTATCGTTTTATATGCTTCAGTTACACAAGTACTGTACATATGTGCCACGTTGTATAATGTGGCTCACTATCATGTGGTTTTCTTAGATATGTCCCTCATCCAATGAATCGCATTTGTTAATCAACCAATGCTAGGGGCGTGGTCAAGCCGAAAGTCGAGTTTAACGAGAAGATGGTATAAGCTCCCGGCGCCGCCCGTCGCCACTGCTCTCCTGGATCCCCCTGCAGCCAAGTGCAAATACTCCAATGAGACATGAGACGATGCGAACACCCTCTCGACCTGTTCGCGAAGCGCCTTCACCTGAGGAATAGGCATGTCACAGATCCGGATAACTTTGATCTATCAGCCCAACTCACCAACGTGTTCATCTTCTCCATGAAAGAGGCATAGAGGGTTTCGAGCACCGGGACCGCGGCATATTCCTCTACTCTGTTCCGCCTCCGCTCACCTGCGAGCACGCACAAGTCGAGTACGAGTTCCATACAGCCCCGGAGGGCCTCACCTGCCGTCCGCTGATTTGAACGCAACAGACACGCGCTCAGTACGTCGTCCATCATGTCCGAATGCGCGTCCGCCAGCTCGAACACGTCCGTAAATGTGCCAGGAGTGAGGCGCGCTAGGAACGGATCCACGTTGCCGCGCACGGCAACGTCAGGGACATGCGACGCGAGCACAGAGACAAAGGCCTGCGCCGCGAAGCGGAAGCGCAGGAGAAGGTTGTTGGCGGAAGTAAAGGTGGGAAAGAGTGGAGGGCCGCGAGCCATGCGAAAGAGGGCGGCAAGCGCATTTTGTACTACTAGACGTCAGATGTTGCAGATGGGGCAAAGGCAACAACCCTTCTCACCTCGCAGAAGGCGCAAAATGAAGGAGAAGACACGTTGATACCTCGAGAGTACATCGGCTGTTATCACGACGTCAAGGGGAGGTGGGGGTTTGTAATCCATGAGAAGGAAATCCAGGGCCCTCGAAAAAAAAAGTTAGTTTGAGCAGCGTGGTCCTGTTACGGTTTACACACTCTATGGCTAGATTAGAGGGGTTGGCATTCAGCACATTCTCTGGACAAAAGCAGAGTACCCACAGGAGGGATTCAGCCATCGCTCGCGACCGGATCCAGCTGGTAGATCCCGGATAGCGAACCCAAGCCTGAACTCAGCCTCCGCGAATATCCTACTTTGGCCTTCAGAAAAACCGGGGGAATCCGCGCCTGTCGATTTCGTGAGTGGCTCTAGTGAATCCACGATCACGGTGCGCAGGTAGTAGCTCAAATCAGAACCGCCAGGTGGCCAAGAGTCTCTCTCTGCAAGTCCGAATCCCAGGCCAACGGCCCACTGCGCATCCGATCCCTTGGAAACGATGGGTTTCTTGCTCTTGCTGTGCATAGACTTTGCCATTGCGCGTACGGTGCTACCTTCGAAGTCCCAATCGTCTGAATCCGAGAACAGAGCCGCTTGTAGGCGCCTGGTGAATGCGGGCAACGTGAGTAAGAGATACGATCGTAAGAGGACGAGGTGTGAACGCAGATGCAGGTGTGACACTGGCGAAAGCAGCAGAGATATCAGCGCACCGGAGACCGCTGTGCAGTGTACTATGAGGGGCGATAGCACAAGATCAGAGAGATGGGGTAGGGTTGGGGTTAAGGGGGGAAGTTGTGGGGGGAAGTTCTCTAGGAAGGACTGTAGTGCCGATTCGGCTCCTCGCCCAGAGGGGGGTAAGTGGGTGCCCGGTTCGAGACTGAAGACTTTGAATTGCTCTAATATTCCGGTATCCGATCCCCCATCAGGGCTTACAGCCGAAGCCAGTTTGTTGGCCACTGGACCAAGATGACTATCTTTGTTGCACCAGGCGGCCGCGACTTCTTCGTTTGTCCAGAACCATGAGATTCTCCGGCGCGAAGTTGATTGCCGCAAGAGTGTGTGGTCGGGTTGCGCACTACTTAGGAACCTCAGAGATTTTCTTGCTCTAACCAATATCTCTGTTGCATCCGGGGATATGAAGCTGGGAAATCCTTTAGTACTGTTGCTTGAAATTGACTCGTCGTCATCCTGATCATCCTCGTCGCCAACGTCGATTCCTGTCGGGATAAAAGTTGACTTTGGTTGATGGATTAGGAATCCCCAGCTGTAGCCCACTGACCGACTTAAGGTCTGTAAATAGTCTCCAGATGTCACGGAGAAGATGTGTGCTAGCATTGACCGGACTAAGAGCGTCGACCCTTTTTCAAAATGATGCTGTAAATGGTTATAGCAACTTGATAATAGGTCCTCGGGCTGTGATGAGAAAGTGGGAAATTCCGACGGTTTAAGGTCGAGTGACTATACGAATCGTGCAGGTGAGCAATGGGACTATGAACGACAAGTGAGCCTCACTCGTCCACATAAATAGGCAATAGCCTCCAACACTGCTTCAATCTCCTCATGATTAAGAAACAATGCCGACGTGTTGAGAGGTGTCTGTGCGAGAGTATAATCCGGAAACTTCGACAGCCGTAATCGGATATTCTCGACGCATGTTGTGAGAGCGTGCGCAAAACTGTGGACAGATTCGCTTTCTGTTCTGGTGCTGAACCGGAAGAGTTAGTTCTATCCAATCATCTGCCTTTACTGCTGACACACCGGTGCCGAAGGCCATTCACAAATAAGTCAAGTCGGCGTAGTAGGCCACCGATTGTTAAAAAGCGCGTGGTGTAACTAGGAGCAGTGAGGAAAAGATCGTCCGAGTAAACCGGTCGGCAGGCTATACCTCTGCATGAGCAGGTCATCCTTTCCATCGACGACGATGAACGCCTTTTTTCCGTCAATCGTGGTGGGGAGAACAAAGGTCTCAGAGAGTGGGTCCCATTGATACAGGGACGAGGAATTCCCGACAAGTATATTCTGGATCGAAACAAAGAGATCATTCATGCCGACATGCAACACGCACAAGTCTGGATCTTGAAGCCGAGGATTAACGCTTGAACAGCCTGGGTAAGTGAGACACACAGATGAATTCGTCGTGACATACTAGTAGCGAGCTGCTGCGAACGTGCTGTCCGATTGCTCGGATAAAAATGGTCCAAGAGAAGCAATTTGAGAGAAAGAGGGCCGCAATGAATCCCAAGACCTGATTTGGCTCTAACCGCTGCGTCTAGAAAACAGCCTTTCCGTCATCTAGTGGGCACCTCACCTGAGCCCGAACCCCTTCCTTCGCCGTGCGTTCCCAAAACATGTCAGACCCTTCTTCTAGAGAATCCAGATTAGACCCTTGCAATTTTATCTCCACTGTGTTCTCTACTGGCCCAGAGGGAGACTGCCCAAGCCAGGGTTCTCTGCTATTAGATTCCTGCTTGATACGGAGAGTATCCATGATCGGATCTTGGGGCCTGTCCTGCAGGCGCGGCATAAAAAATTGCGGAAAGACACGAGGTAACTCATCCTTATATTCAGTGGGACTGCTGTCGCAGAGTTGAGGCAGAGTCAAGCTCATCAGGTTTGCGACTGTGTCAGTGAAATGTCGAGTGACTTCACTCTGAATTTGGATCAGCTCATGTCACGATCACGAGGCTCGTGACAACGCAGATATCAAAATATTCAAGAGCATGCCAAACGCTGAACGCCAAAAACACGGAAATGCTAAATAGACAAATCAACCCCAGCTTGCGACTTCTACACCAAACCACTCAGGTAGACTATCCCAAAACTTGTTCCGAGCGGCATGTACGGACTCCATTAACTCTTGTCTACAAGCGTCACAGGCACGGAACAGGTTTCTCGTATCTGGCGTCCCCGGGTCTGCTTGCAAATTGAGCACCTCTTGCATAGCGAACAAAGGATCGGCCGTGCGTCCCGAAATAAGGCCGTTGACATCCTGCAAAAGCTCGAACGTGATCAATTGGAACGCCCCTGTACACAAGCGACGCTGTGTAGGGTCTTGTTGACGACGACTGAAGCATATATCGGAAGCCCTTCTGTTCTCCAGCTCATTCACGATAAATGTGGAGAAGAAGCGTGACGCCGCCTCACGACCCTGGAGAAGAAGCACTAGATCATTGGCTGTGAGACGGTGGCGCTTCAGGTCGAAGGGGTCGGTGTAGCCAGCTGTCACCACACTCGGAAGAAGACGGCATAGTTCGTAAAACGCAGCCGGTATGAGCTCAGGAGTGTCCACCTCTCGCGCTAGGTTCACGATGGTGCTGCAAAATCTGTCAGATCTTGGGGATGAAAGTCGGTAGAGATAGTCACATGGGATGAGGCAGAGAAATCGCATGGGCTGCTTCACTGTCAATCCTAGGTAGTTGACGTTCTCGTCGGGTCCAGTGGGTCAAGGTGGTTGGCCAGACTTTGTACAGAATAGACAAGGTGTCATTGAACAGGTGTTCAATCGCATACCTTGCCGACAGACGTAGCAGAATAGAAGCAATTCGCACGCTGCCCTCATGCGACATCAGTGATGATCTTAAGGTACAATTAGCAGATGTGAGAGCAGAACAACTCGTGAACTTACAAGCCATCGTACATAGAGTGCAAAAGTAACGATATGTCGTCGGGAGAGTCAGACAGACGTAGGACAGGACGACCTTCGAGTGTCATAGTCGGGCGGGAATACGTGTCCCTGGACAGCTCCGCCAGATACTCAGACTGACGGGAAAGAAAGCCCCGGTGAACGAGAAAGTAGGACTTTCCAGCGAGAACGGCGAGATTTCCGTCTTCAAAACTGATGCTAGGACGACGCTGGATATCTAGACCGAAGATTGATACGGGAGGTGGTGTCCCATGCCGCGTAAAGCGTGTTTCGTGAGAGACGTTCTTCATTTGCGGAGAACCGGCATGGTGTCCATTTGAGCTGAGAGGACTAGCTAAGCTCCCGGAGCCCGTAGGATGATGCTCAGTAGATTGCATAGGAGCTATGTAAACAAGCTGGAGTCGAACCGAAGCATCTCAGAGCCAGAGGGGTCAAGACCGTTGGAAAGTGGTCCAGTCAGCCTCTGTATACTGGTCCAATCTGTTACGTCACGTCACCAGCGTGAATGTCGCTGGTCGCCTCGATGGGCGGACAACGGCAAGACAATTGGATCCCAGAGGTGAGCGAAAGGTCGATACGCCGTTCAGTAGGACGCTACGTCTTTAGCCGAGGTACGCGGGGACATTCGTCCTCTGGAATCCAGAGGCTGAGACTGGGGCTGATCAGGCGGGCGTGAGAAGGTTTTTTTCATACTTGTTTTTAACTTTACTCTGCTCTGAACTATACAATACTACTGTTCAAGCTCAAAACTCGCGTCTAGTCCTCATGTCTGATACAACTACGCCACGATATGTTCCAGGTGCTCCCCCTCCTCCCCCCGCTTCAAAGTCTGCCAAGAAGAAGCGCAAAACCGCAAAAGGGGGAACCTCTGAGGATTCACCTGCACTATCCTCTGTTGCCATCCCGGATTCTACTTCGCCGGCCTTGGCTGAGAAGGTCCCAGATACATCTGATACCAAAGATGGACCAGTCCCCGAAACCTTGCTGCCAGACTCTCGCAGCACCAACGGTATTCCGTCTGGCCAGCATGTCTTGGACGAAGCGAAACATAGTCCTATTGTAGATCTCATTCAAAAACGGATCAAGGCTGCTACAAAAAAGATTGTGCGTCGTCCTTTATAGCCCGCTGGCTTGTAATTATGATGCCTCTGCTGACACGTCAACCTCCCAGACTCGAATACAGTCATACGCCACGCTTGACCCAGAAAAGTTGAACGATGATCAAAGAAAAGCGCTGAAGAGCCTTCCATCTCTCGAAGCGGTAGTGAAAGAACTAGAGGAAGTAAAGAAGGCTGTGGAGGTCAGTGGTCTGCTATTTCCTCTATATACTGGTCTGATGCCTCTGCTCTCAGTCCTTTGAAGCTGACAAAGCTGCTACAGAGGCCCGAGATCTGGCTGAGAGAGAAAAGTCAGAGGCGGAACGTCTTATCATAGCGATTGCCGAGGCAGAGGTTCGTACCCTTCTTGACGATTCGTGTGCCCGTCGTGACCGTTTCTGCCAGAGCCAAGCGTTCGACAAAGTCTCTCGACTTCTGCATTTCCTTCGGCTGCACGCCTCTTTATCTTCTCGGCATCCTAGTGTATCACCGCTCGGACTTGATGATTCCGAGATTTCGGTCTTACTTGCCGCTGCGGAACGACTTCTCGGAGAGGAGAGCGAAGTCAGGCAGGTGCTGATCCGTGGTCTCCTCTCTGGGGAAGGTGAATTCCAAGGAATCTCACGTGGGTCTATCCGTCTTGAGTTGCAAGGGACACTTTTGCTCATGCGGTATCTCTGATCAGACTCACGCTTCTTTGACTTGGCGCACGCCTTTGCGAACCTTCCCGACGAACCAAACTCTGCGGCGCCAGAAGACCCTAGTCCTGAGGCTCCTGAAGCTCCTGGACCCTCAGAAGAGCAGCCCGATGTCCCCGTGGCTGCTCTTGGTGGACAATCCTCGACGTCGGCCGGATTCCACTTCATGCAAGAAAGTGAACTTGACAACGCCGGCCTTGAGGACAGTCAGGATTGGGTGAATGTCCCTCAGAACCAAGTGACAGAGGCGGAAGTTACCACCACGACAGTTGAGACGACTCAAGGCGATGAAGTGGCTGTCGAGCAGACCGTCACAGTCGTCCATCAATCCGAGGTATGTGTCACGGGATCATGGTCCCAAGTTCGTGACAAAGATAGCCCCTGCAGGATGTACCTTTATCCTCATCAGGAAACTTTGACTGGGCCGAGGACGAAGAAGGAGGGCTCCCGTCCATCGCCGGGCTACACGCCAAATTTGGGACGTCTGAGACACCTTCCCCTGCGGACAGGCCACAAACCATTCCGGACACGAACCTGAAAGAGGCAATTACCGAGCCTGCAAACGGCAACTCGCCAGTTGATGATGACGGCTTTACACAAGCTCGCGGGGGACGTGGCCGAGCACGTGGCGATCGTGTTTTCAGCAGGGGAGGTCGAGGTGGAGAGCGTGGCGCTTATCGCGGTGGCGATCGCGGCGGTTTCCGCGGGGGCTTCAGAGGAGAACGTGGTGGCCCTAGGGGCGGCGAGAGGGGCGGTGAGTGAACCTTCACTGTGCATGGGACAGGCGGTTCAATGTGATTCATTATTGCAGGGTTCCGGGGGCGTGGTAATGGCGAATGGAGGGGTGATGAGCGGGGTCGCGGTGGTCGCGGCAGGGGCCGTCGCGGAGGCAAGTGCCAAGTGCCAACCGGTTTGGCCCTTGCGGGTACTGATGATGTGAATCCACAGGCTTTTCCGATAGTCGAGACGAAGCCCCCGTACAAAAATAGGCATACACATGGGCAGACAAAAAAAGCGAGCTGAAAAGTCGTTACCTTTGGAGCACCAATTATTCACATCTCCGTTTCACTTATAATCTTGATATTTTCACGGGCTGTTCGATCGATCGATTGTTGTTCCCTCTTTCTTTTTCTTTTTTTTATCAATAAGAAAGCTCAACTCAGAGTATGAGAGTTGGCGGTTTATCCTTTCATGAGACCGTAAAAATAGAAATTGAACAGAGTCGATTGGCAGCCACAGACGCTCGTGGTGTGCCGGTGTGTCCATGCTGGTGTGAAAAACGCCGGAGTCGCCCTTGTTCGTCTAACACGGCCCGCCACCCACTGCTCTGCCACTACCCTCATCTCATTAGAGACACCTCAAGCCCTACGGCGACCATAATAACCCCTTCGCTCTTTTTCTCTCGCATTCTGCACTAGATTTTCCCAATAGTCCATGTTACATTTTCCTAGACTCGAACCTTGCCAGTCATGACATCCGAACAAACTACAGCCCAGCGTGCTGCCCCCGTTGTCGTTCCTACGCCAACGTCTACCTCTGTCACCCCATCCAAGCCGTCAGAGTCATGGTTTAGCCCGCAGGTGTCGTCCTATTTCATTGCCGGCGGAATTGCTGGTGCTGCGTCGCGGACCGTGGTTTCCCCTTTAGAGCGCCTTAAAATCATCCAGTACGTGTCTTCGGTGGCCTCGGTTTTCGAGTCTGACCACTGTTGTTATAGACAGGTTCAACCTAGAAATACCGGCAAGCAATACACGGGAGTGTGGCAAAGTCTCGTTCGCATGTGGAGGGAGGAAGGTTTCAAGGGATTTATGCGAGGAAATGGGATCAACTGCGTTCGAATTATTCCCTACAGCGCTGTCCAGTTCACGACATATGAACAACTTAAAAAGGTACGTCGTAAGGAGGTCTGAATTACCCATGGTGAATAACAATTGCTGCAGTGGTTTACCTCCAACGGGAAGAGACAATTGGATACCCCGACCCGTTTGACCAGCGGTGCACTAGCGGGCATTACTTCTGTCTGTTCGTCCTATCCGATCTGCTGTACATCCATGTGATTGTCTTACCCCATTTTCGCAGGCACAACATACCCATTAGATCTCGTGCGCTCGCGATTATCTATAGCAACCGCATCCATACTCTCCACGAGTGCGCAGACGTCCGCGTCGGCGTTCCCACCCTCAGCTGTTGCAGCGACATCTTCCTCTTCACATTTGAGACCGGCTTCGGCACTCCATACTTTGACCCGGCGCTTACCCTCCGAACTCACCATGTGGGGCATGACTATGAAGGTTATGCGCGAGGAAGGGGGCGTGAGAGCGCTGTACCGTGGCTTGGTGGCGACTGCTATGGGAGTGGCACCATATGTTGGAATTAATTTCGCTGCGTACGAAGCCCTACGTGGGGTCATTACGCCTCCTGGAAAGACCAGTGTGACCCGAAAACTGAGTTGTGGTGCCTTGGCTGGTAGGCGCTGTGGCTACCTTACCAGGAGTGCTCATGAGCTGACTTTTATGGTTGGATAATCAAGGATCGATATCACAGACGCTCACCTATCCGTTTGATGTACTTCGTCGGAAGATGCAGGTTGTCGGGATGGGGTCAGGTGCACTGGGTTACCAATACAACGGCGCACTGGACGCAGCGCGGGTCATTATCAAGACGGAAGGTATCCGTGGGATGTACCGTGGTCTTTGGCCTAATTTACGTGCGTGTGTTCTCGTCGTCGCCCTTGGCAAGGGACTGAATTTTCGCAGTCAAGGTGTCACCGAGCATCGCAACGTCATTTTTCACGTACGAATTGGTTAAGGAGTTTCTTCTCGGTGCACCGTAGAATCCCTGATGAGATGAAGGGGGATCAACATAATACATACTAGATTTGTATTAGCGAACAATGAACACGTAAAATAGTTTACTCGCTATCCCACACCGAGCCGACTCGCCCCGCCTCGCCTCCCCACTCCCGTTCTTTCCTCTTCCTTTCCTTTCCCTTTCTCTTCCCCTCCATTCCCTTCCCCGCTATCGCCTTAATGTCCCTTCTCTTCTCTCGATCGTCCTGATCCCGTACTCGTCCACGAGAGGGAAGTGCCCATATAACGTGTCGTAACACAGATCACGGGAACAGTTCAACCTATACACGTCGCTGCCTCACTACATCCACATTGCTAGGCGTCTGCGCCTAACTCTCCCCTTTACGTCCTCGCCCATCCTTTCCTCAAGCAGTCCGCTACTGCGTGGCCCTGCAATCTCCCCAATCTAGCCCCCTATCTGCATCTAGACATCTTTTTGGCACTACCTTTCGCCCTTCTACCTTTGGTTACAACCCATGCCATTCCGGAAACATGATCCACGCCGTCGTGCACAGGCGAACGGGGTGCATCTGTCTTCTTCCTCTGCCTCGTTGTCATCTTTCTCGTCATCATCAGACTGTTCCATCCTACCTGCTGCCCCACCATCAGGCTCGAGTCAGTCCGATTTAGCAACCCCCGATCAGTCTGTGCATACATCGCCTACCAGCGCGCACAAGAGCCACCTACCTCCCGACACTATCCTCCCTGTCCCCCGCTCCTCCTCTCTCATCCCAGCTATGGGCCAAATCTCCTCCCGGCCCCAGTTTCAGCATCCTGTCCCACCACCGTCTCCAACCGTACCCGTGGCTTCCGGCAGCGCCGGATCCAGGTTAAAACGTGTGTTTGGCGGCCGCAGGAAAAAGAGTGAGGATATGCTGCCAAATTTTGCACCTACATTGGCTCCAGTACCGATGGGAATCGAGAAAAGTCGCTCCGTGATGACGCCAGCATCCTCCACGACGTCTCCGTCCGCCCCAAAACTTCCGCATCAACCAACAGTATCTGCAGGTCCCAGCTATCACACATCGCCATTCGTCCGGCATGTTACACCCGGGCATCAGTCCATTTCGCCCTCAAACCCCCCTACTGAATCCCCACAAGCGAATCTCACCCTAAACCCGCCTCCATCACCGGATCAAGAAGACGTTGGGAATGCCATTCAACGGCCAAAGACGAGGGATTCGGATCACGATGTAAAAGAAGATTGGCGGAAAAGTGACTCGACCACGACCAGCTACTATACGGTTCGTCCACGTTCGGTGGCATCGGGAGGGACTCGCACGCCTCGGCCTGTCTCAATGGCGGAGTCGCTGCATTCCACAAACACTGTGGTACCTGCGGGCAAACGGCTGAGCGCGCTAGTCACCGAAGCCGAGTTCATCATGACTGAGGAAGATGTGAGCCATTCGGGTGTGACACCCTTAAGCCGAAAGACATCTCCTTCTGGGTCGTCGAAGACTTGTAAGAGGCACTCGATCTCTCTCTCATTTGCGTCACCCCTGCCTTCCAATCCGGTCGCTACGCCAGCACCCAGTTCTGAAGGCCATTCAAGTCGACTTGGTTTCAAGCACCGACCTTCGGGGGACATGGCCACATTGAGCAAAGCCGCGGCAAACGGTATCATCGGCCCTTCTCACAACGACAATTCCCAGACAACGGGGAGTCACATCAAGGGCAATCTCACAGCTTGGACTTCGACTACCACACCCCCTCCTACGACCCGTGCAGCACCTCAGCAGCTACCCTCTTCCCCAAGCCAGCACGGCTCCCTTCGACAGACTGCCATCAGTATGACCAGTGGTCTCGCGCCGGCCGCGGGAATTGCCATGGGTTTCGGCAAGCGTGCGGTTGAGCGTATGGGACGTGCCTTTGGCAGCTTAGGCACGAGCCACAGCAGCTCAGGGCATTCCTCATCGTCTTCTTCCATCGCAGGTATGGACGACTATGGACGCAGTGCGTCTAATTTGTCCCTGGCATCGCATGCTTCGCAGACACAGACAAACAAGGGCAAGCCGCGCCGGACTCCCAATGCCCCTTCTGGTGCATGGAGTGTTAACACTGTCAGCAGCACCTCTACCGGACATACCGACCCAGAGTCGTTCAGTTTCAATGGCCCCATACTTGGCACCTGCCTGCGGGGGCCGATGCGAAACAATTCCGGTTCCCCTATCATCGGTGGCTTGGTCTTTGGCCGAGATTTGAAATCCTGTGTTGACGAAACCGCGATCGATGCTATTCGCCTTGCTACCCCTACATCGGACAGCTCTCATACAGGTGAGGCATCCCCTGTTCCTGCTTCTGTTGTCACTGCATTTACAATGCCGTACAGTTTCGCCCGTCCTTCATGAGAGGCGGTTACCAGCACTTGTGGTACGTTGTGCGCAGCACCTAATGAAATGGGGTGTCGAGGAGGAAGGGCTTTTCCGGTGAGATGGTTCGCCGGCTAAACGTAACCCTCCCTCATGGCAATCAAACAGTGTCAGCGGACGCGCAACACACGTTGCTAAATTGCGATCGGAGTTCGATACTGGTGCTGATTTCGACATGTTGGAGTGTGCACCTGGCGATCTAGACCCTCACGCTGTGGCATCCATCTTCAAAACCTACCTTCGGGAACGTGCGTGGATTTCTGTTTCGTTTAGTGTGGCCTCTTTGACCTAGACCTCGTTGTGGACAGTTCCCGAACCCATCCTCACACATGCTCTCAATCCGTTTTTCGAGGCGGCTATGCTTACCGAGACAAACGTCAGGAAATCCATCGAAGAGCAAGATGCTCCCGTGCGAAAACTGGGCGGAAAAGGACCTTCGCTGCCGACAGGGCCGCGAGATGGCACTTGTTTACGAAAGGCTCCCTCGCTAAGTACCCTGGCGTTACCCAACTTTTCTAGCATGAGGCCTCCATCGCAAACGTTACTCAATGCGCTTTCCTCTCTTCTGGCACGCCTTCCAAGAGAGAACAGGGATCTTCTCCGTACGGTCGTCGATGTGATCAACTTCGTGGCCCAGCGAAAGGAAATCCGCATGCCACTAAGCAATTTGACTCTCGTGCTTTGTCCCACGCTGAACATGAGCCCACCAATTTTTCGGGTTCTATGCGAAGCAGAGGGCATTTGGAACGGTCCTCCGGATGATTGGGTCGACGACAGCACCAGTCTTGATGTGAAAGGTGACACCCTGGAAGGTCCTGACAGCCAGTCAATAGATAACGGGTCGGAACAAGACTCTACGACAGAACCTAGTTTGCCACAGGGTGGCCCAAGTGATCAGAGTCTTGCTGTGGAACAAGTCGCTGGTGCCTGTGATACTCGGGCAGAGAGCGAGGTTTCTGGTGATGGGACACAAGACGATATCCACGGGGATAGCAAAGAGACGATGCCTGCTCTAGATGATCGTGCTTCGTACCTCTCTGCGACGGATTCTCGTCCCTCGACCCCGGCATGGGGGAAAGGGTCGCTATTGGATCCGTGGTCTCCACCTGCGCTAACATCGTCCTCCGATTCACTGACGACACCTTCCATGTCATCTGAAGGCCCGTCCATTTCCCAAGTGACAGTTCCCACGCCATTGAATAACTATCATATCGCCAAGGAAAATCTCGTGTCCGCCATTATTCCCGATTTTGTCCGCTCCTCCCCCGTGCCATCCTCTCAACTTGTTGCCCATGCACCAGTATCCTTCCCAAGAACCGAGACGGCTCCAGGAACCCCCTCTTCTTCCCAACATTCGTCCCACCTTCCGTCCCTTTCCCTGTTACCGTTAGAATCCGGTTCGCCGAGTCAAGGGCAGAAAAGATTGAAACGGCCATCCCTTACGGCGCTATTCTCGAAGAAATCCATATCTTCCCTCAGATCCTCGAGGCTATTTTCGTCATCATCTTCGTCCTCGCCATATTTTGACGCACGCGATTCCCCATCTCGGTCTACACCCGCTTCCCCAAGAACACCGGGCTCCATCTCTCCATCAATAATATCGGCACCCTCACTTTTACCACGCCGCAGTTCGAGCAGCTTGCCGCCGCTCCTTAATACGCGGATCGATTCCTCCTCGCTAAGTCTCGCTGTTGGTTTGGAAGAAGATGAACCAAAAGAGATCGAACCCATTAGCTCGGATTCTCGCGCCGACACATCTAGAGAACCCTCACCTATCCCACAAGATACGGACGCTCCTCTGCAGCCTTCGTCTACAAGCTCTATTACTCCAGTCACTGCGCAGTTTCGTAACACGTCAGAACTGGTGAAGTTACCGATGACCCAGCCGGAGCCACTTCAGCCACAACTGTCGGACGATTCATTCGTTTCCGTGGCATCTGCTGCGTCTTGCCACAGACTGAGTTTGTGGGAGGACGTCGGCGGTGATATTGCACTCCAGGACGACTGGGCACGAAACGTGCTCAACGACTTTGGATGGAGTCCCACGACAATTGAGCAGAGCGTGACTGGGAAGGTATAAAATGTTTTGCGTGGATCTATGGGTCCCATTTCTTGTGTTTGCTCTCCTTGCAATGAACATCTTAATCTTCAGTAAGCACTTAGAAGCTTGTTTATTGGTCGGTCATTGACGATTTCCCAAGCTCATGCATGGACATGGACTTCCGTACTCTGCACATCGACACAAACGAGGTATCTCCCACTTTCAACTTCTTTTTTTCTTTTTCATCACCCACGGCAATTCTACTTTCCACTGCTCATTCTTTCATGTTTATACGGATCAACTAGTCCCGGTGCATTCACGCCCAGTATATCAACTTAGCGTGATTAACTTAACTCATGCATACCCCGGAACACATGTCTTTTGCTTTTTACTTTAACAATGCGCTCCGTTCCCATCACCGATGCGTCACGCACGCATTTTTTGGTTGATTTCTGAGAATCAAAGACGGAACAGAGCGAGTTAATGATTATCGAGTTGCTGAACAGATCTGGTAAATGCCGATCGAATCGATGCCAGAATCGTCAACGACGTCATCGACTCAATGAAGCACCGTCGCAAAGGCGTGTTCAACACCCTTGCGCCTTTGGACGTGCACATCCATCATGGCCACTAACGCTCGCAGCATACAACAGAGACTATTTAGACCAGAGCCATACGGCCCACAAAACATTTCCGACTCGCCAAAACCAGACAACCCTCTTACGATATCCATCCCGAAGCCAGCCACCCCGCCTTCAACCCTCCCGCCAAAGCCAGGAAAGCCCATCCCAGAATCAAAGGGTTCTCCGACACAGGACGAACAAGCCATCCGATCTTACCGTGATCGGCTTCGTCAAAAATTGGGTACGAGTTATAAAACTGTCGAGCAGTATCGCCTCGATCAAGACGGCAAGAGAGAGAGGCATTGGAAGCGATGGGGCCCTTACGTGTCCGATAGGCAATGGGTTGTTTCTCATTATTGCCAGTCACAACCCTTGCGCTCACCATCTCTCTAGGCTACAGTTAGGGAAGACTATTCGGGGGACGGAGACGCTTGGGCACATTTCCCCCATGAGCACGCTCGCTCACGGACGTACCGATGGGGAGAAGATGGCATTGCAGGTATCAGCGACAACCACCAGCGTCTCTGCTTCTCCCTTGCTCTGTGGAATGGGAATGACAGGATGCTAAAAGAGAGGCTCTTCGGTGTTTCCGGGCCCCAAGGGAATCACGGAGAGGACGTCAAGGAGCTATACTATTACCTGGATTCAACGCCGACTCACTCTTACATGAAGTTCTTGTACAAATACCCTCAGAAGGCTTATCCGTACGAAGATCTCGTCCGCGAGAACCAGCATCGCGGTCGCGAGGTTGTCGAGTTCGAGATCCTTGACTCTGATGCCTTCGATGAAGACCGTTACTGGGACGTTTTCGTCGAAGTGAGTGTTGCACTTCCCTGCGAGTGTAAGTCTCATCAATGTTCTTTTCTAGTACGCAAAGGACGAGGATAGTCCGGACAGCATTTACATTCGCATCACCGCATACAATCGTGGTCCTGACTCTGCTGATCTGCATATCGTCCCTCAGCTTTGGTTCTCGAACAGCTGGTCTTGGGCCATCCCGCCTCCACCCCGCCCTGGTCTGTCCGCCACTACAAACAACCGCATCACTGCCATACACGATGAGCTCGGAAAGACTCACTTGTACTGTTTCCCATCTCCTCCGCCTGTCGGACCTGACGGTCAAGCCGTCAACACCGGAGCGGATGATGAGGAAGATACGGTCGAGCCCGAATTGTTATTTACTGAGAACGACACGAACTTCAGGCGTCTGTGGGGGGTCTCGAATAAATCTCGTTTTGTCAAGGACGCATTCCACGATCATATCGTCCCGGCGCATCGACTATCGGGCCATCGGCCTGTTGACGGAGCATCAGAGACCAGCGCTGACCGTAGAGAGAACAACGGCAGTGATTCAGATTCGGGTTCCTCCGCCGACGGACGCACTACCCCAATCCCACACTATAACCCCCAGTTTGTCAACCCGGATAAGGCTGGCACCAAGTCTGCCGCGCACTATACCTTTAAGGGTGTCCCTGGTGGAGGTGGCTGCGCCGTCGTGCGATTGAAGCTCACTCCGACCACTCCTCAGAACGACGCGACGCTCGAGGATGAAGGCCTATTTGATGATACCATCGAGGAGCGCCGGATTGAAGCAGACGAGTTCTATTACAGCTTGACTCAAGGCTACGTGTCAGACGATCTACGTGCAATCATGCGTCAGGCTCTGGGCGGCATGCTATGGACAAAACAATACTACAAGTTTGTCGCAAAGGAATGGCTCGACGGAGATCCCGCGCAGCCGCCACCCCCGCCTTCGCGCAAATTCCTGCGGGGCAACAAGGTAAAATCCATGGTATATGGCATTGTATAGATAGCTAACGTTTCTTCCGACTAGGATTGGATGCACCTCCATGCATCTGATATATTATCTATGCCCGACAAGTACGTTTTTCCCGCTTTCTTCAAGAACAGATGTCGTGAACGGTTTGTAGATGGGAATATCCATACTTTGCTGCGTGGGACAGCGCCTTTCACTGCATTCCACTAGCCGTTGTCGACCCTGCGTTCGCCAAGAAGCAACTTGTCTTGCTTACTCGCGAATGGTATATGAAACCCGACGGTCAGATTCCCGCTTACGAGTGGAACTTCTCGGATGTCAATCCGCCGGTCCATGCGTGGGCGACATTCCGCGTATTTAAAATCGAACGCAAGTTGTACGGCCGTGAAGATGTCCCGTTCCTTGAGCGTGTTTTCCAGAAATTGCTCCTTAATTTTACCTGGTGGGTCAACCGCAAGGATGCTGAGGGTGCAAATGTATTCGAGGGCGGCTTCCTTGGTCTGGATAATATTGGCGTGTTTAATCGCTCAGAACCGCTGCCCACCGGGGGCACACTTCGCCAAGCAGACGGTACGGCGTGGATGGCATTCTACTGTCTGAACATGTAAGCATCTCCATTATCGGTCCCGGCAAGCCTGTTATTAAATGCCACCGGTCAGGTTGAACATGGCACTCGAACTGGCCAAGCATAACCCAGTGTACGAAGATATTGCGTCAAAGTTTTTCGAGGCGAGCTACTTCCTCCGCCCTGAATATCGTCAGGCTGACTTTGCTCGCCACAGCATTTTATTTTCATTGCAGATGCCATGACATATCCCGACGGCGAGGATAGGCTTAGTCTGTGGAACGAACAGGATGGCATGTACTATGATGCGATCCAATGGGGTGGCCACAGCATGCAGCTCCCCGTCCGCAGCCTCGTTGGACTTATTCCCTTATATGCAACTCTGACACTGGAGCCGTCCGTCGTGAACCGGTTCCCTGGCTTCAAGAAACGTATGAACTGGTTCCTTGAGAATAGACCTGAGGTGTCCGGACGGAACATGGCAAACATGAAAGGTTTATTACTTTTTCTGCAATTCCCCTGTTTTTCTATTACTCAATGAAATATACAGCTCGTGGTCGCGGCGAGCGCTTCTTACTCGCACTTGCCAGCAAGGAGCGTCTAGTTAGCATTTTGGAAAAGATGCTCGACGAGAGCGAGTTTTTCAGTGAACACGGCATTCGATCGTATGCTCAACTCATTGGGTAGGTGGATAGCTGCTGACTTCTGTAGCCTATCGAAGTTACACAAGGACTGCCCGTGGGGCATGGAAGTTAACGGCCACAGACACGAAGTCGGTTATTGGCCTGGGGAGTCCAAATCCGGAATGTTTGGTGGTAACTCCAACTGGCGTGGCCCAATTTGTAGGTAATTTCCCCCCATTTGTCCAGGGTACACGATAAATGAACCCATTTCAGGGCTAGCGGTAAACTTCTTGCTCATAGAGAGCCTTCAGAGGTTCTATCAATACTACGGGGATGAACTTCAAGTGGAGTGCCCCACTGGCAGCGGTGATTACATGAATCTGCTTCAGGTAGCCGAAGAAATTCAGCACCGGATCATCCATATTTTCGGCCGGGACATCCATGGCCGTCGAGCACTGAACGGAGGAAATCAGAAGCTCGACTTTGATCCTTTCTTCAGGGATTATGTCTGGTTCTTCGAGGTGAGATATTCCGTAGTACGGCCAGCATTTAGTGAATATACACAATCTAGTACTTCCACGGCGATGATGGCCGAGGTCTCGGAGCCTCACATCAGACAGGATGGTGAGTGCTTCAGGGTTCTTCATGCGTAATGGGGCGTCTCCTGAATTAAATCTCTTAGGTCGGGCCTAGTCGCATACCATATCCTACAGAGCGGCGCAAGCTGTCGTCTACCCAAGACTCCGAAGAGTATGTGGTCTTCTTTCCCGCTCCTGACAAATAACTTACGGTAATGTCGTCAAATCGCAGCTCCTCGTAGTCTCGCACATCATTACTTCGACGTACGTTACGATTCTACGTTCGCGGTCACATGCACACCTGACGTCTTTGTATGATAGGAGACAATTGATTCCCAGTCGGAACACGGAGACGACATTCACTCACTTATGAGCGCATTGAGCACAAACGACTTGAATACGCTAGGCGACGTCTCGCCGGATGCCCTGTGATGCAATCACATTCTCCTTCGCGTGTTCGCCTTCTTTTCCCCTAGTAACGCTGTCCCTTCCATGGTCGTGTCATACAACTTTTGGGGGGCTTGTATCGAGTGCATGTCAATCTTTGTACCCATTACCACATTGCAGGCAATGTTTCCACCGTTAGTCTAGTAACCATCACCGTCCCAATAGACATACAATGATTGTTGCATCTCACGGACGTGGAGGTGACAGGTCCTCGTGATGATTGTGAATCAGGGACTCTACGCACACATGGCTCTCACCAGAACGTTATTGTCAGTCACAATTTACGCAGACAATCTCCGTGCCTATCTTTCATTAGCACTAAGATTCCTGCGACAAGACATGACACGGTGTACCGGCCATAGAATGCGATCACACCGAACATGACGACTGCTAACCAACGGAGTTTTCATTCCACTGGGAGGATGTAAGGAACAAAAAAAAGGAGTGTAATGTTCATAGCAAGCGATGTAAAGCTCTAGTAAAATCCTACTGTACACAACTGGTTATCACCGGAGCCCTCATAGGGGTCTCTGTAAGAACACCTTGCTACACGCAAGAAATCCGCAAACTAGGACGCCGACAGACATATATATAAGGGGAATATAGATGGAAACGAGCGGGAAGGTAAGGATGCCTCTACCCCCGCTTGCGCGAAAATAAAAAGGGGAGGATCGGGAATAGGTAGTAAGGAGGACAAAAGTAGCAGACGTGTCATAGAAATATATTCTCCAGAAGAAGCGTGGCCAATGCGAAGGAGAAGTCCCCGAGAAAGGTGGATGTTTATGCGATGATAAGGTGATGGATGACTTGGCAAAGGAATCCGATATTGTGTAGGGTGGGTGGTGACCGGGTGAAAATGGTGGCATGCAATGCAACATGGGGATGAAGCCGCAAGTAGAGGAAGAGCGAAAGATGATACAGGGGTGATCGAAACAAGGAGAAATTCCTCATGCGACGTGCAAAACGGCTTGCGTTTTATCGCCAAAAGCCATCTCCACGTCTTCTGTCGAGCGCATTGATATTAGGTCTCCCTCCTCGTCCTCGTACTTCACGCGTAGCGGCCCATTGTCTCTCCGTGGTCCACAGAGTCGGATTTTCTTACCGACTCGTTCTACGAGCTCGCCGTAATCGATAGCACGAGCGACTTGGATAACGAAGATGTCAGAACCGAAGTAGACCTTCACTTTCACTGGTACTTCATATGGCGTTGATGATCGCCCTACTGTACCAGATAACGAAGAGTCGCTCGAGCCAAATGGTGTGATCGGAGACAAACTGTTGGGAGAGTACGCCGAATCGTCACCAGTTGATTGGCTCGAACTGCTTGATCGTTTGGTTGTTGTGCTTGTCGACCCTTGTGTCCTGTCCCATCCATTTGACGGCAGAGGAGGCGCGACGGCTGCGGCCATTGGAACGTATGCACTCGGTTGGCTCGCACTGCGACTTCGACTAAGAGGGCCCACAACGGGTACCGTTGATAAGGGCGAAGTGGAATCACTCCTCGGCTCCCCATTTTCGTGTGAGGGACGTAACCGCGAAGAGCTGTATTGAGTGCGTAACTGAGGGCGTCCGGTGTTTGCACGAGGTCCAGCGCCAAAGCCCTGCTCAGAAGCATAGCTCATAGTGGAACCCATGTGAGCGAGAGTAGTTCGAGGACTAGGACCAGAGGGAAGACCTGGCACGTTGCTCCTCCACTGTGACAATGCGGGTCCATTCGCATCTTCAGTGAGGGCTCGTGGTCGTTCATAGCCAAAATATTGGTCAAATCCAGGAGTCATTGCACCACGCCGTCCGTCCAGCGGCGTAGATCTGCCAGACGTCGGACTGATGATGGCCGCTGGATGATCCTCGAGGTCGTCATCGAGATCAAATCCCCCATGCGGAGGATAACCTGAAGGCCCGCCCGCATGACCAATAGTGCCACTTCCAACGGCGTGATCCTCGTAAGGACTTGACTGACGATAGTGTCGACTACTACCATTGGCATACGGGTGTGGTGAGATTGACGGAACGGGGTGAGATGAGAACCCGCGGTCGTGAGCGCCATTACGCAGATTGGGAGAGCTGTAGCCACTTGGGGTGCTGAGATGGGCAAGCCGTGAACTACTGCGTTCGGACGCCCGGCGCATAGCCACTTTTTCTATAAGGCGCTTGACAGCGGTCTCCCATTGTTTCACTTGTTCTTCATTGCGGCAACGAAGTGTGAAGAATTCTAAATCGTCGTCGCCCTTCCACCAGATGTTGAGCGAGTAAGAGCCTATCTAGACTCAGCAGATTGAAGACAAGAAGGAGCGCATGACATACCTGGTTGAACGACCTTCGCATCTGTCACGTTGTTGAGGTATATACGACCTTTCAATAAGAGTGGTGTCATCTTCTTCTTTGAACCACCGGCCAGCCCAGAATGCGCCGGACCATTAGCCTGAGGTTTCTTCAGGATGGAGTTACTCTTGCTACCTTTCCTGGAACTACCGGTCGCGCTCGCATCTTCCTTGCAACAGAGTATGATGCGCTCGAATAGGAACACGTGGTACTCGCGATCCACCTCAGACTTGGTGACGATGAAGATATCGTCCAAAAGGAGTTCGCCAAACTGGGAGACATGATGGCCCTTCCAATCATCGACACGTGAGGCAAGGTTTTGCACCGTCTGGACGTTTTCTGCGCGACGCTGGGCTTCGTTGATCTTGTCGGTTATCCGCTTCGCTGCAGCCGATCCCGCTTTGAGTTCTTCGTAGTAGGGATAATCAATCGGAGAAGACTTTTTAAGCAATTGCTGAGGAGCAGCTCAGATGAGCCATTCTATAATGCAATGAGGTGTTAACTCACGTCTAAAAGTAAAGGGTATTTGCATATCCGCTGAACTGGTTTGATTAAGAACGCTGGCAGTTCTGACTTTGCGTTGATCAGGTGATTATATTTCTGTTGACATATATTTGGTAAGAATTGGGTCTCAGTGATTAGCGCAACGGTTTCGGTCTCCTGGGAGACAGACAAAGACGTACCACTAGATTCTGCTCTTCCATAAGCATCAATTCAGATGCATTCGTGTAGTTGGCACAGTATGGCTCATAGACTGCAAATTCTTCCTCCTTTTGTTCCAAGTGAAGTGGGTCCCATAAGAAAACAAGCAAGATCACAAACAAAGAACAATGCCCCGATGGATCACGGAATCACTGCCATCAGCACTGGAAAAACGGAAGGTGACCATGCCGACTCACGTTGTCAGTGAATAGAAGACCCCATCGCTGTTCCCTCCATGGCATATCTGCAGTTCCCTCGAGACGAATCAAAAATCTCCGTTGGAAGTTGAGCAGTTTATTTAAGTTAGGAAAGAGTAAATGGATTGTATCGCGATCGAGGGTGTTACTTTGCGACAATTCCTGGGCGTATTTCTGCACAAACGTGTTTGAGTGCTGGTCATCTTAGGAAAACGGCCACTACGCACCTGCATGACCTCAAGATCCTGCACGTATTTACGCTCAGTCTCCACCAGTTCGCGTATGATATTATTCCGTTCGATATCCGGACCATTTAAGGGAGTAGGTATCGCTGGTGTATCCGCTCCGACAGAATCAAATGAATCATTGGTGGAAGGTGGTGATGGGGGAGGTGCCTCCTCAAACACGTCGAGAGGGAGGAGATCAACAAGGTGAGTGACAGTATTGACGACCTTGACAATAGCTTAGCCGTCCTAATAATAGCAAAAGATCTCATAGGAGACGCACTTTTACGAAGCCGTCTGAGTTGGTACGGTCCCATAGGTCTGTAACGGTGAACTGCTCGCCATGATTTAATTGCTTGACCTGGATGGCGAAAAGGGCGATGGCGCGCTTCTTAGCGCGTTCATTGTCGACCTCAACGGAACGAGGGTCGGTCTCTATGTCGATGGGGGTAATGGGACCGGGGAGGAGGTTAAAAAGGTAGCACAGAGGAGTTCCGAGGGCAAAACAGTCCCAGACTGTATTGACAACCTCGGCAGAACTACGGAAGGAACCTGAGGGCGAGGAGAGGGCGAAAAAGTGGGCAAATCCATGGACGCGGAGGAGACGTGAGCGTAAAGCAGAGCATTGCTGGTAGAGAGATGTCGACTGGGAAGCAGCCTTATTGAGGAGGGTGTTGGTACCGACTGGGATGTCGATTTGGACGCTTGCTGGGGATATCATAGATTTTTTGCGACCTGCGACAGATGCCATGGATGACTAAGAAAGAAAAGGAGGGAGGAGGGAAGGGAAGACAAGCACCCCGAGGGAGAATGAGACGGTGAGGTAGGGAACGAGGAAGAGAGAGAGACCGTGTGTCTGTTTCTGGAAGCAGTAACGGCTCAGTTGATACGGGCAAGGTCCTTTTCACACCCCGACTCTTTTCTCCCGTTGGTTTATATTATCTAATACTCTATTTCTTTTTATTTTTTGTTGTCACGCCGCACTCGATCCGAGCGAATCTCCTCCGAATACAATTCTGCCATTCAAAACCCATCTACGTGCAAACTTCTCTTATCCTTCCCATGCGATGATGTACAAGTAGCTGATTCCCTGTCCATATCGGCGGGCGTCTAAAATGGAGCTGCCCGTCAAATATTTACGTGACACCCCAGTAACATCACGCCCGACTGGTGGCCTGAGTGCACATAGCCATCAAGATTTATGCTCATACCGAGGTCTGAGATCTGAGACTCTGAATCAGTCACCCTGTGCTAGTTGCCACCATTTGACAGCGCATGAGCATAGGGTGATAACGTAGTCATGTCGGTGGCTGACATTCAAAGTCCGCTGTAGGTGGCGATTCAGTGACAGGGGACTCGCCCTTACTACTCCTCGCCGAGACCCATGGCACCAGCTCATCCCCGCGTTCAGCAACAGCAACAGCAACAGCAACAGCAACAACAACAACAGCAGCAGCAGCAGCAGCAGCAACAACAACAACAACAGAGGGATCAGAGTGATAATGCAGAGATCGCGGAACATGGCCTTTTCCTAGAGCCCATGATGGGTACCCCTCTAGCCATGTATGTCCACAAGGATGTTTCAGACCACGATCGTGTCGTCGACCTCATCACGGTGAGTTCCTGTGCCGTACCATGGTCGATGTAGAGTGCGCTCGCGCGATCTTTTTCCGTTGGGACGCGTTTTTTTTCTCAATTCGTTGAAAATAGCAACAGTTGCCAGTGATTACTGTGGTGGTCCTTCCTTTGCGTGCATATGTCCATCGGCCTTCCAGTTGTTCTCAACTTTTTGTTACTAGAAAAACGGAGGCACAATCGCCAATTCTTATAGCGGAGTGAATTACATTTTAGGTCGGTAAAGATATCATGTCGCTTATCTTGTGCATGTGGACACCGCTCACCCCGTTACTGCACGCGGCGAACAGTGAACCCGCACACGGAAACTGGTCAGAACCTATATCGCCAATACATTGGAAAGAAGGGCAAGGTTGTTCTGGATGCGCGTTGGATACATGAATGTGTCAAAGCTAGCGCACTCCAAACATTCGTGAACAACTTTGCTGGGTGCAAGGTGACAGGGAATGAGCAGTAAGTTTTGTCCCAATCGATCTGGTCTATCCCCTTATCACGCTCGCAGAGTACGTCCCCCCACCCCTGCCCCTACCGCAACACCCATTATACCCCCGGGCATCATACCCCAGGCAACTGGTCCTTCAAGGCAGCAGCCTCCAGCACCACCTACTGTGCCCCAGGTAGTTCAAAACCCTGAGGCGTTCCAGACCCAACTTCCCCCAACGTTGCAAGCCGTCGAGCCACCTGGAACCTCATTTACATACCAGACCTACCAGGGTCAGCTTCAGCCAGCAACCCCCGCTATTCACCCTTCACCAGCTGCTCCACCTCAAACCTGGCAAGCGCCAAATAGTATCGCGCCTGAACAAACCCAGGGTCATCTCCCACAGCAGATGATTCAGCCGAGAGGCACATATCGCGAAGACACCTGGGACCCTACGTATCAACCTGCTGGACCGCCCCCTGGACCAATAGAGCATCCCCCAGCACCGGGTTATGAGTATCCTGATCAAGCCTGGAATTCTGACGGGTATTTTGCGCAAGGAGTGTGTGCTTTATTAGTTTTCTATACTATACTCAAACAACCGCGTGCAGTACGACCCAGGGTCTTATCCACAACCATATATGCCCGAGGGTGGCCCATCGGGTGAACCATCTCCGCCAGCTACCGAGAGCACCGATCCACCACGTGGGCGCAAACGCACCCGGACTCAGGTCAATCCAAGCGATTACCTCCGCCTATTTCTACTAATCGACGTCTAGCCTACTCCCGCTCCTCCTGCTTCAGCGCTAGTGAACCGACGCAACCCCGAAGCGCGTTCTCCTACACCCCCATCGCGGGTTGTTAAGAGCACATATGGCGGGAACTTGTTCACGCACGAGGACATAGAGTATTTGAAAAAGTACATCGATTATTGCGTGGCGCAGGGTCTTGTCCTTAGCCTTAGGGAGATCTGCGAAAGGGTGGCTGTAAAGGTGTGTCGCCTGTAGGTCGAATATCATTGCGATATTGAAGGCGTTTGCCAGGCACCTCATCACACGTATGTTTTCCTCATGTAATCTCGATGTCTCTAATGTGGCCACAGTTTTTACTCATGGCGCCGGTACTGCAACAAGCACCAGATTCGCCTCGGTGGTTATGCCATGAATAATAGTGCGAGCGACGACGGGGAAGCAGGTGATGGCGCCGTCCCCCCTCATGCCGTCACTGCGGGCCCCAGTTCCAATAGCATCATCAACATCCGGGAGCGTGTCCGTGTAGAGCTCGGTAATGATGAACGCTCGTGTTCCCCACCACCTCCCAAGGCGCTATTCAGGAGCACGACAGGAAAGGGTGTTGCATTTACAGACGAGGACGTTGCATTTTTGATCAAGCTTTTGCATCACAAGAAAAAGTCGGTGGAGAGACTTGTTCCTGATGGCAACTTTTAATGCTTTCGTGCAGATCTCAAGGCAAACTCGATATGGTTGCTTTTTGGAAGGAGATCGCGCAGAAGGTTTGCTAATGAATTTTCGAGCAATATCCAGTGCAGTGTTGACATCATGCAGGCGCCTCACCACTCGCGAGCTTCTTGGATGAAATTTTATCGCAGACACAAGCACGAGCTCAATCACACTGAGAACGATGACCCCCTTCCACAAGCCCCTGAGAAGAAGATGCGCTATAGCCGTGCGGATGACGTGCTGCTGGCAAAGTTTTTCTTTAACAAACCTGATGGCACATCAGATAAAATATTCCAAGCCTTTGGACGTCTAGTTAGTCCACTTCTTCCCTATTTCTTCTATTGTCACTCAGTTGTCCTCTTCAGCATCCGCACCACCCATGGAAGGGTTGGCAAGAACACCACAGGATTCATAAACAAAAGATCGATCACCTTATTCAACGGCTTGGCCAGGGCCATTACATCGATGAGCCTGACCTCGCAACTGAGTCGTGAAGGGACGAGACTCTACTTTGGGGGGAGATGACATTTACACGATTTCTGCTATATTCTGTATCGATAGCACTTGCAGAGCCGGGTCCAGGAACTATAATCATTGGGCGCACCATACGGGTCATTTAGGACGTTAGGTACTGTAGCAACCATTTTCGGGTCTGGAGGCGAGAGGAACACATGGAGCCACAGACTTCCGAGCTGGGGGATTTTGCGGTCAGAACAGAAATCTTCCGCGCCTCAGCGCTCAGCCACCATACACCGCTTGATCAATCCTGCATGTGGCTCATCATATCTTCCGCCCGGGTCGGTTCGGATCATGCATCCATGGCGAGTGGGTTGCGAAGAAATGTCTGGGCAGACTCGTTGTGTAGCAGCCCGCAGCAACACAGCCCTCTGAATTCTGGTTGCTAAAATAGTGTTTTTCTTTTTTTCTTTTTTTTTTTTTCCTCTTCATTCCTTATCCTTTCTATTTGTTGTGTCGGCAGGCAAAGGAGATAAAAAGAGATAAAATGGAAAGGGACCAGACCAGGGACTATCGTATTTCCGGGCGGGGGACCAGGCCAATGGATCAGGATCAGGACAGCTCGCGTGGAGTTGAGAGCTCGGCGCCACTCCTCGGCGCCGCGGGGCTCCCCGCAGTCCCCGCCCTGCTCCTGCTAGGACTTCCTAATCCGTCGATTAAAGTTAATTCCTTCACGCAAGCGAGAAAAGGAATAATAGCGGCCCAGAAAAGAAGCAAGAAAAGAAAAAAAAAAAAAAAAAAAAAAAAAAAAAAAAAAAAGAGACGGACTTAGGTCGCTATTTATGGTGTCGTTAGAGTGGACGGTGACTTGGACTGACAAGCGTTGTTACTGCAGTTCTATCACCGACGCACGAGCATGGTTTCCAAAGTAAGTTTTGTAGTCAGGCAACGCATACAGAACGGATACCGTAAGATATTCTGTGCGACGGTGGGTGGCACTTTTCTTCTGCGGCAGTTATTGGCCGGCGGCGGAACTGGAACGGGGTGGTCCTTGCATACATGCCATGCATACAACAATAGACGGGTGCCGTGGTTTTTATGCCACGCTGTCGTTGACCCATTGGTTCCGTACCGTGTCAACCTTAACTCGTTCAATAAATCGACGACTCGGGATCTCTCGTGTCCACGATAAGATCCGCATAACCCCAGTTCGCACTTTGGGTGCTGTCCAATAAAATCGCTTATCTGGTGACTTTTTCCTAAAATTTTCCGGACGGCTGTAAGATTTTACCGGGACCAGGCTAGGCAAGGGGGGGGTATCCTTCGATTTCATTCGATTTACGTACAGCACACTACTCCTACACACACATGACTACTAGTAAAGGGTTCATGAGATCCGTCAATGTCAATGGTCGTAATGTCAAAATCACTTCGTTTTTTTTCTCTTCGCGAGCGATGCTCAAGCAGCGACAGCCACCACCGATGTGCCGTTCCGCTCCATGCCAAGATCCGATTTGAATCCACCAAGCAAGACGCGCCCCTTACCGCCCTGTGCCGGCGTCTCCTGCTTGTACGGTTCTGCTGCGCAGCGCTGCTGCTGCGGTTGGGGCGGCTGTTCGCTGCGCGTCTCACGAAGCTCTGCGAGGTCCCTTGGGGTGACCCAGCCGTAGCTGCGATAGTGCACGTAGGTCGCGCTGGGGAGAGTTACGCTCTCGAGTGACGAGCAGTGCGCGTGCCACGCTTCCGCGAGCGCCCGCGACCCGGCCGCATTGTGCAGTGCGTCGTATCTGTTCTTCGAAAAGAGGACGATGGACCTGAGCGCGGTGAACCGAGAGAGGATGGGGGGCAAGCCGGAAAGGATGTCCTTGAAAGCATTCGAAAACCGTCAGTCAGGGAAATGTAGGTAGGGAGGGGGGGTCGGTGTGCTCACATCTGTGATCGAGCCGCTCACGGCGTGCAGCGCGAACTTGGTAATCTTGCTCAAGCCAGAGGAGATGGTCCCTAGCGAGGATAATACTACGTCCGTTGGCTCTGAAAGGTGTGAGATGATCTTGAGCGACTCTACTGGGCACGTTGACGAAGAGATGTCTCGGATCGTCGTCTGCAACACCTCGCCGTTGAGCGACCATGGGTGCACGAGACACAGGTCGACTTCGCGGATTGGCCTTCCGGGCACGACGCACGCTAGCGTGGGTGGGGATGCCGTAACACGTCGTAGGGAAGGTAAGGCGTCCGTTGGGAGGGTAACACCATCAGCGAAGGTTCCGCAGAAGATAGCAGTGCGCAGGTTAGCCTGCTCAGTCAGCCAGCTTGCGAATGTCGCGTCAAAGTCACAGGACGCGGTGAGCTTCGTGAGCTTGAACGGCGCGCCGAGCAGGACGTGGGAGGTTGAGCCGTTGAGGAGGAAGGTGAGTTCGGTGAGTCGATGCATATTGTGCAGAGCGGATCGCAGCTGCTCGAAGAACGACGGTGGGAGGAGCCCCTTTCGATTGGCATCGAGGAAGCTCATATCGCCGATCTCACACGTTCGGGTATGAGCCGCGAGGGAGGGCTTGGAGGCCAAAGTCTCGACGAGGAGCGTGGTGTGAGATACGGACACGGAGGGTATATGGCGATAGAGCAGGCGCGCTGCTACCCCTTGGAATGTGTGGGAGACGAGAGCAAGTCTGGCAAGGGTCGGAAGTGTGGCATAGGAGAAGATCTCATCGAGGATCTCGACGGGGAGGCGGAACTCTGAACACTGTCGTGAGCACGGTGGGGACTGCATACTCTGCGAGGAACATACCTGGTTGGATCTGTATTCGGGGGCAGGAAGCGAAGAAATGAGGCAGCGACAAGTGGGACTATTAGCGCTATCCCAGACGAATCTATGTGTATGGCTTACACGTTCGCAAGACGCCTTGTATGGGGTGTCGGCCACGAGGCTTTGGGCTGGATCGCGCTGCGCAGGGGCGGTGGGGTAGCGGTATCGGGTCGAGCGGGATGGGATAAGAGTAAAAGGGGACGCGAGATAGTGGGAGGGCGAGTCGCTTGGACGGAGTGAGATGGAAGGTGGGACGCAGACCATGTTTGTGTGGTATTGGGGTGGGCTGATTCTGTAGAGAAGGAGCCCCTCTTAAATTATAAAGAGCGGTACTAGAACGATTAGCATGAGCGCGCGAATAATAGAAGAGCGTGTCTCGTCTCTATCACGAGACCCACCCATTTGAGTTAGTTGCCGAGACGGGAGATGGGCTACCCCACGTCGCTTGTAGGTTGTCCCTTTAGCGCGGCTAGCATGACCTTGACCGACAGCGGAAACACCGAGGCGGACACCCTCGCTAATTCAATGGCCAACCGCGACTCTCTCCAATACCTTTCACTAGACCAAATCAAATCAGTCCGTCCCTATTATCTAGTAAAGCGTCTTCGGTCCGCTCATCCAACCCCTACATTCAAAGTTTCACAGAAACGGGTGTGTGGACACAATTCGGAATCACTCCGAGCCCCCAATGAACGCCTGACAGCTATCTCGTTATTCCCGGGTTCCTAGCCCCAGATGAAACAGACGCTCTCCTAGCCCGTTCCAGACAACTCCTTGACGAGTTCAGCTTACAAAATCACCCTCTGGTGGGCTTACTCGATCACATAATCTGGATTACGAGGCGAACTCATCGTGGTCAGACCAAGTTCACAACGGGTGACAACAGCCACGTTGGTGACGATTACTTCCTTACGTCTGGCGATAAAATTCGCTACTTCCTCGAAGAAGACGCTATCGACGAACGCGGAAACCTGTCGCGGGAGAAGCACTATGCTGTTAATAAGATCGGTCATGGTCTCTATTTTTTTTTCAAAGCTTACTCTTGTCGTTCCCCCCTAAGGTTAAATATTCTTCCCAGCCCTTCACGAACTCGATCCCGTGTTCAGACGGGCGACATTGCAGAACGGGAAGCTCCGTGACCTCGTGCGCGATTTGCATTTCCATCATGATCCCGTAGGTGGGTGTCCTCGTCCAATCACAGCCCTCCTCTGATTACGAATTACTTCCGATACTAACGGAGACACTGCCACCCCCAGCTCTACAGTCCATGGTCATCACTAAACAACCCCAGATTGGTGGAGAAGGTACCGCACTCGTGATCCTTGGCTCAATTGACCTCGCTCATGTGGCTGCAATACAGTTCCCGAGCACAACGACTCGTGAGTACCCAATATGCACAACCCTGGTCAACGGTCAGCGTTTAGAATTTTCTTGATCGCAGTACCTTCCTGGTGCGCCGCCCATCCTTCTTTTCTGATGCAGTGGCGCTGCTAACCCCACTACCCACTGCGAATAGTATACTTCCCCGCCAAGTGCGCTGGGCTTCTGGATAGCGCTGGAGAAGTGTACCTCGGAGAATGGCGCGTTGTCATTTCTTCCCGGGTCGCATCTCACCGCGTCAATCACGAAGCGCTTTGTCCGTTTATCTTCAGGGGGTACTGGTTTCGAACAGCTTCTTGATCCTAGCCACGTATTCACTCCCACAGGCGAGTACGTCCTGGAGGAATGTAACCCCGGTGAGTGACTCTGCGGCGGCGCCACCCACTAGAAGCATTCCTGAGTTCCTGCCTCATTATGACAGGCGACCTCGTCCTTATCCATGGCTCAGTACTCCATAAGTCAGAGCGCAATACCAGCGCCAGGACGCGTTTTGCGTACACTTTTCACATGATCGAGTCCCCTCCCCACGCCATATACGACGAAAAGAACTGGCTACAGCCCACAGAAGCGATGCCGTTCTCACGCATTCTAGACACGCCGAATCCAACTGTACCCAAAGAAATGGCGTAACGGCATAACGCGTTTCAACATGGCCGTTTGAAGTTTTTTTTTTTCGCGCTTGATACAGTTGTAGGATACGGCTTCGCTGTTCCGCTACTCGCTTTCTTGTATGTTGTGGTCTCGAATACAGATCTACCTGAACTAGTCTCTTCCATAAAGAAGTTTTTTTCTTTGTTTCATTCTAGCTCCACTTCGATCTTCGCCGTTCTCAATACGATTTCAGAAGTCAGCACCGCGAGTTCGTCAATCAGGGCCGGCAAGAACGTCCCTGGTCCGCGTACTTCTTCTCTGCTAGCAGCACGCTGGGCGGCAACAGTCAAAGCGAGCGTACCAGCAGCGGTCGCAAGAAGCATGTCCCCCTGTACAAGTACCCCCTTGGAGGTGTCTGACGCGGCCATGCTTGCTGCACCACAAAAGGTGGTGATCGTGGTGCCGAGTACGCACCCTGCGCCTGTGATCTGACCCAAGAGCTCGTGACCATTGGACATGCGAACGACGGTGCTACCATCGGAAAGATAGTCGGTCGGGCCCGAGAGCAGTACTATGCACCCTAGAGAGGTTCTATCAGCGGACACTGTAACAACGGCGATGGTCTGCAAGGCGAAAACACGAACGATAGTTGCGAGCAAGTGAGCGCACGACACCGGAAGCATTTGCGAAGCCGCCGAGGCTGTCTACGCCTTGGGCCATAACCTGGAAAACAGAAAGATATTCCTTCAGACACGAGCTAATCCATCATTACCCTTCATGTAGGCGGACCTCGTTCGAGTCGGCGAGTGCGCCAATTTCCGCTGCATTTCCTTTGATCACCGCCGGCTGCCACGCATCGAGTAGCTCTGGGAACCCCCCATGCACCGTCGTGAGCACACAGAAAGGTTAAAAAGAACGCGGAAACAGCGTGCTCACTGGCAGCGGTCGCGCGGCGGAAACTCGTCGCGCCGACACCTACGGGGTCAAACACAACCGGCTTGCCGTTCTGGTTCGCGTGTCTGCCAGCGGCGAGCATCCCGTCGAGCGCGTCGACGGTCCCGAAATTGATGAGCAGGCCGCCGGGCATGCGCGCGAGATCGCCCTGTTCTGCTTCTGCTTCCGCCATGATGGGCGACCCGCCGAGCGCGAGAGTGACGTTGGCGGATTGCGTCTTGACCACATTGTTCGTGATCTAGGAGCGAACAATGCGGCGTCAGTTACAAAAAAAAACAAGAGCTTCCACATAACCCGTGCATATGTTTTTTTTTAAAAAGGTGGGGGAGAGCATTGCAGGGTATCTATCTACCTGATGCACAAGTGGCCGCACGCGCCGCACTGTGTCGACGAGCGCAGCGGCAGCGGCAGCAATAGATTCGGGTGTATATTGCGCCTTTTTTTCAGGCGTGACCAGGAAACCTGTGGGCCCGCGGGACGCCACAGCTGCCCAAGCACGGAATATCTGTGCGAGGCGCTGGGCGGAGGCCTGGGGTTCGGGCGAGGCCACGATGTCCGACACGACCGCGACACCGTCGAGGGCGTGGCCGGTGGGAGACGCACAGCCGTGCAGCGTGCGGAGCAAATTCGTTGACTTTATGCCTCCTGTGCAATTCCGTGCGTCAGCGCCTCTGTATCCTTTTCATTTTACGCCCGACGGTAACAGGGGAAGAAAGGAAGGAGCGGGTGTGGTTACCAATCGCGACGGCCCTGACGCCGGTTCCTTCGAGCACGCAGAGCATGGCGCGCACACCCGCGATGCCACACACGCGCCCCGGCGCGCTCACGTCCTTTGTGCTCGTCGCGTATACTGCGCCGAGACCGACGTAGTCTGCGCCGTCTTCGATGGCCTTGCGCACATGCTCGGGCGTTGTGCACGAGACACCGATGATCGCGCTTGGCGGCAGTAACTTGCGCGCGACGGCGAAGGGCATATCGGTCTGCCCAAGGTGCACGCCAGCAGCGCCAGACGCGAGCGCGATGTCTACGCGGTCATTGATAATGACGGGTACGTTGTAGCCTGCACACAGAGAAATGGTATCTCTGGCTATCTCAAGGAACTTATTCGGACTCTTAAAGGAGGACATCGGGGCAGATTAGCACGCTCGGGCGGCTCACCTCGGCGGTGTCCACGCTCTTTTCTCGGACCTGTACGACTGTGACTCCTCCTCGAAGAGCCTGCATATACCATGAATGAGACGCTGATAGACAGGATGGAGGACAGACCTCCTCAAGAGAAGCTAAGTAGCTCTGAAAAATGAATTGGTGAAATGGTGACATGTCGCAACAAAGGGTACCTTTCCATGCGGGAGGAGATCCCTCCCAGTCACAAGGTAAAGTGACAAGTCGAATTCAGGTCCTAAAGACCTGCCCACGTGGGAAGGCGGAGGGGTAGTACTAGGCACCAGGTCGGCCATTTGGGACCTATGGGCAGAGCAAGGAACTTCAGGAGGTTACATAAAGTCTAAAGTGTTTGCAGACACTGTTGCTGACCTGGCAGCTGGCAGATTCGGGAGTGACTCGGACATGCCGCTGCAGGCTGATAAGATCCCATAGATCCCATCGGCGGGTTCTTCCCAGCCCGTAACGTGATTTCTAGTACCTTGGACACAACCATAAGGGGAAATATTTCGGTATCGCATTATAATAATCCACGTCAAACAGAACGCTACTGAGAGTTCCGCACAGGCTATACTACAGGGAATATGAAAAGCGTCCAGGGAAGGGAATAGCAGTAGCAAGGATAACTTCACAAATACATAGGGCATCGTAGCTTACTTATCTTTGTCCGTTTCAAGTCATTATTATCGCATTATTTCCCGTGCCTAGTATGTGGCTTGGCGCCGACGCCTGTACGAGCCGAATATACCACATCCTGCGGTGCAAAAGCCAAGCAAAAGTGCGACCAATGCACCGAGGGTCATCCACGTCGCGTTGCCGTATTGAGCGGACCATCCAACCTTGCGGAATTCGTGTCGTGCGATGCTGAACAGCACCATATCAAGAATGAACGCAACGAGCGTGACAAGTGCGGCTAATGCAGAACTGAGGGTCATGAGGACTGTGCCTGAACGATGGTATCCTGCGCCGCAGAGCCCAAATAACAGGGCAATGCCAGATAGACCGGCAGCGACGGGGTGTAGAACGAGGGTATACGTGAGATTGTGTATGGTAGCGGAGGACAATTCGCCGGTCCTGGACGTCTGTCAGTCTGAATTTGCCAGAATCTACATAATGATAGAACACATACGTGATAGGGAAGCGGTATCCTATTTTAGTTTCCGTTCCAGTGTAACCAAACACACCGAAACGAATGTTCAGCCCCCCATTGGATGCACGAAGGAAATACACGCGATCCCAGGTTGGTACAGAGACAGAGACCTGGGGCATATACGGATGAGAAGTGTTAATTAGTGTGAGTAAGACGCGACGCGTACGACAACGAGTAAGACGGTGGCAACAAAACAAAAGAAGAACCCAGGAGCAGCGGGAGATGCCATTATGTGGATGTGACACGAAAGAAGGGAGAAGGGGGGGAGCGCGGGTGGGGAGGTTTGGAGCCAGGCGACACTAGATATATAGGCTAGGCTACTGAAATCTCCCAGATATTGCCCCTTACGTCATCCGGTGCACCGATTATCGGTCACAAGTTCACCACCTCCCCTCCAGTTGTCCACTTGGCTGTGCAGTGTTTTATTTTATTGACAGGCCTGCTGCGCACCTACTGCGCACCTGTAAAATCCTAGTATATTCCCTTTCAGTCGCGTTTTAATCCCACAACCCTTGGCATTACTCTCATCTCGCTTGTGGCTTTCGGCTCTCAGGAAGACGGCACACCTGCGGTGCCATCTCGTATTTGCGCCCAAGTACCCATCGGTGTAAAGGATAGCTTAACTTTCTGTGGAATAGACATGGACTGTATCGTGGTACGCTTTCCTGCTCGAGTCCTTGGCCTTGCACTGTGGATCTTGAAAATGGCCTCCCGATCACTTTTTCGGAGTGTGGACGACGACTGACCACAAATGATTATTCTTAAAGTCCCCATGTTATAACTTGACATCATTCCACTTTACTTGCGATTTTTAAAGGATTCGAAGGTGCAACAAGCTAAGTCCGTCTTTGTGCGCTAAGAATGAAGCGCATTCGACAAGCCTATAAACTCCTCACGAAGCACGTCCCCCGGTTCCATTTTTCCTCCCTGTTGTGACTAATCTGTGGCCGAACCCTCCTATTCAGGGAATCTGGCTCTGATAAAGAGGCGGGGGCGGCCCAAGAAGTCCGAGTCGAGGCCAGTATTCATGACCAATGGGGCATCGCGCCACATCACTTCCCAGCCTCAACTGAGAAAGCGGAGAGAGGTGGTGCTCTCAAGCACGCACAATCCATGCCCTTTTTCTCGAGAGAACCTTGGACCGCTTCTGGCGATACTCCCGCTGCTGGTGCTTCGTCTCGACCTCCGCCCACCAGTCGGCATCCCAGAAAGAACTCGAAAGCTGCACGACTCCTGGGTATCGCTAGCACTCCAGAAGAGAGTGGCAACGTTGGCACACTCCCTAACTATGGGGTCATGTCTCCTCCCCTGTTGCCGTTGGACGCCGATCCATTTTCTGCCCGTCCACTTGGTGCTCTTGTTGTTGGATCCGGGAATCCCGCGGACCAGATGCAGGCCACGCAGCTGACTCCCCCTCATGTTCCTCAGCCGGCCTCACTGCCACCTTCAGCTCCGGTGCTCGCAGAACGTCCCACTACTCACACAAACACTCAGCATGCCCACGCATCCCAAGGTGCACATCGCCTCCCTGTAGGCAGTGACGCCCAGCGCATCCCGCGATCTCAGACGCGCGGGGATTCTACAACCGTTGGTGTTGTTTCTGCACGCAGTCGCAGCCATCCGCCCCCTATCTCATCGGTACTTACCGCCGGGCCCCTTTCCCAACATCCTCCCAGCTCCTTTAACCCCCAAAACATCCGAGAGCACAAGTCAACACCTACTTATACTACCCACCAGGTCGGTGGTATTGGCCCGCGTGTTCGGGATGCCGCAGTTACGCACCGCAAGCGCTATCAAAACAAGTATGACCCTGCACCGACGCCTGTGCCAAGCCTCAGAAAAGCCCATTCAAGCTTCACACTCTCGAACGGGCCCATGCCACCTCTGCACGCACCGAAACCTTCGAAACTCATGGGACAATCCAGTGTGGAGATCCTGCACGTACTGGCAGAATCGATCAGCACGGAGAAGAGTCATCTTAATGACCAAAAGTCGGCGGCGGCAGCAGCGACCCCAATATGGCCACCTGCTCCGGTGATCCGGCCGTTGCGGGCTGCCATGCCGCCGCAAGCAGAGCAGGATGCATTCCGAGCTGCGGCGATTGAGGCGGATAAAGCGTACCGCAAAATTTGTTATGAAAGAGGACTTGTCGAATGCGTCCGCAGTGATCGTGGCCGTGAGGCACGGCGCGGTGAGCGTGACCCAGACTATCAACGCTCGCGTCATCACCGGCGCGCAGCGACAGAGAATACTAGGAGGTGCGGTAGACGAGAAGTTGAGTATCGCACCATGGCAGACTACGGATACTACCCTGCTACGGCTGGGCGGTGCTTAGTGAGGAACTGAGGTGTGTCTGTGCTAGTACTGAGGCTGCCCAAACTACTTTTGTTCATGTGTCCGATTTTGCTCGACCAGGGAAAGTCAGGCGTTGTTCCTGGCCGGTTCCTGGATAACATCGTGTCCCTTCCACAGTCGTTTGTATGCTCTAGCTGCTCCTTACTGTGGTTGCTGTCCAATTAAACAATGCCATTCTTTCATTGCTTTACGTGACTATGTCCCGATCAGACACTCGGAGGCGCCGGGTCCGCTACCGCTTACGATCACGTTGTGGCTAGCCACGTTCCCCGTGCTAGGTTTGTCTGTGGTAATGGGGGCACTATGGGGGCACTGTGTCGACATGCGGCTGCGCTGGCAATGACACAGAGACCACATCAAACCATATTTAAGGATAACCTTCCAATACATTGTCCTGACCACTTCACCCTACTCCGGCACTACTCTCGCTCTCGCCGTGAATTATTCCACCACAACTTCTCAAACCCGCCTTTGCAGTAATCAGTGATCCTCTCCCCGGGTTTACCAATTCCCATATGAAGCTCACACGCAAAAACGCCTATAGTTCCCTCCGAGTTAAAGGGTGAGTCAGCGCGTCGCGATCGACCAGAAGTGGACTAGAAAGTGACTGGAACACTGACAGGGAGCGCGACCGCACACTGAGAGCTGGAACTCTCAACGACCTTCTGGACGCGGACCTTCCCCGGATATCGCAGTCTCCCGTTCGGTCGAATGTGGAGCTACCGTCGGGGCAGGCTGAGGACTCCAAGCGAGTCACGCCGTGGCTCTTCCGGCGGGTGAACGCACCTGCCAGTGTATCTCCAACCTTTGAAACAACAAGGCATCCTGAAAAGGCTGTCGCTGACGTCATAAGCTCCGCGAAGCCACCTTCGTATCACGCGGCGCAGGAGAGCTACCCAAGTAAGGAAAAGTCCACGGGTGCCCAAGATATCGAAATCGCGGCGATGACGAAAGATAGCCGCCCGGGTAAACCCTCCCCTCAGTCGCCGACATGGGCACCGACAGGACTAGCCTGGCCCAACAAACCTAATAGAATCACGACACCAAAGGACGCTGCTTCTAATTTGCGACAGTCCAGCCTCCGCAGTGCCGCCGAAGAAGACGAAAGGTCTCGCCCTGGGTTTGCCGCTAGGCGCGGCACCCCGCCGCCTTCGCCGGCCCACCCACCGAGCTACCGTCCTCGCGAATTGTCTTCTACCCCTACCCTTCCTCCATATTGTGCGACTACCGAGGGGGGCTCTTCGCCCTTGAGAGAACCACGGCTGCGAGACCGCAGCCATAAACCGAGCTCCGCATCCAGCAGTGGGGAACCGCGTCTTGCGCTGCCCGGCCAACCACTGCTGCCCGACTCGGCAGTATCCCGCATTCGGGCTGCGTACAGGGTGTCCAATGAGCTCGGAAACGCCATCATGCTGCAGGAAGTACGGATGGCGACACCTGCGGACTACACGCGGCCGGATGCCGCGTCGACCCCACGCGTCATGCGGCGTTTCGTGTCGACGACCGAACAGGAGGACTCTCGCAGGGTAAATGCGCGTCTGGAACGGCGCTCCAGTGAACGCGAGGCGAGCCAAAGAGCATCGAGTAAGCCTTCTGACTATGGTGGGTGGTGCTACGACGGAAAGATCCATCGCACGGCCTCTGAGCGCGTAAATCCTATGAAGATTCGCGACGCGTCACGACGATAAGCGCTAAGGCTAGAAGCCATCAGTTAGAAACATTTCGGATGTCCCCCCGTCTGCTCTAGTTCCCCCATCGGGTCGTCATAGCATCTCAACTAAACTCCTCGAACACGCTCATTTCCAGTCATCGCCGTCCATTATTACGGTTATAGTATTAATCAGTCTCCTGCAAATCACTTATTGGTAACCCTCGGTTAAGAAGGGTGTTATGCTTACTACTTTTCGCTACATAAATAATACACACGCTTGCTAACCGAGCGCCAAGTCTGTCAGCTGAAAGATCACATCATCTCGTTCTGTAATACATAACTCACACACATTTCATTTCATGAACGTGACTTGTAATTGATGTCATGTGGGTGGCTGCCACCCTGGGCTCACCAAATCCGTTTGACCATCGTAAACCGCGTGAGTTCTTCGAGCTTAGGTCTATCTCGTTTTCCGCCATTGTCTTGGCTAGAGTCAATAGCACGCTTTTCGGTGAGAACACGGTCTCCGATCTCGGAGACAGATGCGGCGTTATCGCACGCGTTATCCAAAATATCCTTCAGCTCCCGGTTATATTTCTGTACGTCGAACGCACGTTAAGAGCGTTGCAAGTGAATAAAAGGGTGGCTCACTCGTTCCTCCTGTCCCTCGCCGATTGGGTCTCTGCCAAAGTCATTGACTACGTCCGCAGCTTCACGTACTTCCATCCCGGCTCTGCGGCGCGTGGCATAGCTCACCAGGCCAACGCCCATAATCACCTTTATCAAGACGAAACTGAGCTTGATTGTCAATCGGGTGCATGGACAGGCATATAGCGATCAGGTACGTACCACATCCAAAATGTGAAGCCAATAACACTCCACTTTGCCCAGTGAAGGGTGAGTTCCCAGTCCAGACGGGCAGCGAATAGCTCTTGCCAACCTTCAACCGTCCACCACTGGAAGGGAAGGGAGAGGCTCGGACCCCAAGTAGTTACTGCAGAATGTTCGCGAAAGAATGAGGCCGATGACGGACTTGCAGACGAGACAAGCAGGGAAACGGCTTGTGTGCCGATGAGGATCGTGAGCACCGCGAGCGGGAGTGAGGAAAAACCAAGACGGCGAGCGACCACGGGAGATTGATCGACGTAGCTATGCTTACGCGCGCTGAGCCGACTGCCGCTCGCGAGGTCGCGGCAGAGCACGTCTTTGTAGCGCTCGTAGACAGACGGGCGGATATGATTAAACTTGGTGATGAAGGCGTGTTTGAGCCAGTCTACGAGGGTCTCTGAGGCCATGACGGTCAGGACGGGCTGCGCGTAGAATACATAAACTGCGCGAAAGGGAACAAAGGACCACTCACATAAGAGATTGTCCACAAAACGCTGCCGCCGATCCAGCCAAATGATTTGGGGAGAAACATCCCTCCGCTGAAATCGAATTCCGACCCAGAGAGCTCGATCAAGTTGCGAAAGGCGACAAAAGTGAGCATAAGGCCGAGGGTGAATCGCTCTACGATATCTGCCGAAGAGGTTTAATACTTTCGACGACGAACGAAATCAAAAAAAGGGAAGACCTGCGCAGGTGATTTGGAACAAATTATCCTTCTCAAACTTTTTAAACACGCTGCCTTTGATTTCGACGAACTGGTTGGACATGAGTAAGGAAAGGAGTGCGTTGTCGTACGAGTTGATGGCGACGTTCAGGCACAGCAGTTGGTATACCATCACCAATGCATGCGTGACTACACTTACACATTCATTTCGCGTGAACAGGAGAGCCGTGTGACCATACCTGTGTATAATGTTGCTAAAACGAAGAATGCGACTGGACGGATCGTATGAGAAGTCACGGGTAGTCTTCGAGAGAGCAACAGAAGTGTCGATCGCGAAAACAAGCAATCAAGTATATCTTGACCAATGGACGCGCAAAGCCTATCAGCTATCTGTCGACAGTATCCCCAAGTCGTAAGTCAAAGCTCCCTATTGAAGGGGCAGGAGACAGATGCATACTTCGAGTGCATTGAAGATCACATACAATTTGATCGTGTCTTGGCCCCGGATTGAGTGATATATCTTACTTGCGTCTGTGAGCGGGATAAGTATTAGGATCGATAGTGTGAGCAATAGTGTCCTTAAAATGTCGGCTTTCTGTGAGGGAGGGAGAGATGCCTTGGAATTCGTGACAGTATTGATGAAAAGCCTCCAGAGAGCAAGTGCGAAACGGATGGGCTGGATAGTGAATGTGTACAGGAACGAATCAAAGCAAAGAATGAAGCCAAAAGATATTATCTTTGAGGCTGTTAGACAAGCGCCCGTAGTTACGTATCTGCTAAAGCGCCTACCTTCTCTATCGCGAGCGGTATGGAGAGGAAGTTGCTTACTCGTTCCCACTTTAACTCCTGGTGGGAGTCAAAATCGGTTGCTAATAACTCTTCCCTGAGGTAGTCCCAGAGGGAAAAGGGAGTGTCGTAGACATCAGACAGTTCTTGTGCTTGTGGCAACTTATACTGCCCTCCATTGGATGCTGGAGGCGGTGGAGACGACGTTATCGGAGTAGTTGGCAAGGATGCGTAGGTCAATAGTGGTCCATCTTCACTGGGACTAGATGCGCGGAACCTGCGCGAGTCCTGCATAACCAGGTGGGGGTCGCTCAGTCTCCTCAGGGGGACATGGAGGCGGACGGGTTGTGGACGGGCAGGCACGGGCAAGGTATTATTTTCAAGCCCTGGGTTCCACAAACCCGAGTCAACATCACTGTCATGCGTGGACGACAATGAGATGTCGTTTCCATTGCTCAAGCTCGAGGATCGACGGCGGTGACGTGGTCGCAGGCGCGGGGTATGAGTGAAATTGGCGTCGAAGATAGTGGCGCGAGTATCCTGACCCGAGGAAGTCGAGAGTCTTCGGGATGAAGAACTTAGCAGTGTCATCCTCCTCTAAACCAGTGCCCGGTGCCAGGGTCAGACCAAGCCAGACGCTGCGGACGTCAGTGGCTGCCACTGTCGCACCGTCCGGCCCGATAATGTGTCTACCCCCAAAAGTTCACGATATGTATCATAGCCGTCGTTAATCCTTCATGGGACCCATCCCAGCACCAGCACCTGTACCCTCGAATCAGAAGAAAAGGTCTAAAAAGAAGTCAAAACCACATGTCCCTCTTCGGTCGTCGAAGGCAAAGCGATTGGCCGAAAAGCAACAAATTGAGGCCCTTGAGACGGCCACCCAGCAATTTGTGCGCGAGGTTGTTTGCTCTAGTCTTCTGTCTCCTTTATTAATCAAGTCAGGCTGCTACAGATGACTTGAGAACATTCGCCGACCTACCCATCTCGACTCTTACAAAGAAAGGTTTTGATATCTTGTCTCCGCTCGTTGCTGTGTGGTTGTTCAATGGTAGTCTAGGTCTGAAGAAAGCCTTCTTTGTTGAGATGACCGACGTACAGGCGAAAAGTCTACCTTTTTCGCTCAAGGGAAAGGACATTCTTGGCGCTGCACGCACGGGCAGCGGAAAGACCTTGTGCTTTCTCATCCCCGTTCTAGAAATTTTGTACAGAAGAAAGTGGGGGCCACAGGACGGATTGGGGGCACTCATCATATCACCCACGCGGGAACTGGTGCGTGCATAACCTAGCGAAGTACTTAACGGTTTTCATGCTTACCACCCTAGGCGGTCCAAATATTTGACGTATTGCGCTCTATAGGCGGGTACCACAGCTTCTCCGCTGGAATTGTTATCGGCGGAAAGAATCTCAAAGACGAGCGTGAGCGTCTCTCGCGGATGAATATCCTCGTCGCGACCCCAGGTAGATTACTTCAACACATGGATCAGACCGTAGGGTTTGATTGTGACAACCTTCAGTTGCTGGGTACGCTTTACTTACTACTATTCCACAATCACTTAATTATCGCTCAGTACTCGACGAGGCTGATCGCATTCTTGACATGGGCTTCTCGCGTACGCTCTCTGCGCTCCTTGGACATCTTCCAAAATCAAGGCAGACTCTCCTTTTTTCCGCTACTCAGACACAATCGGTCTCCGACCTTGCGCGTCTTTCGTTGCAGGACCCTATCTTCATTACTACGGACTCTATAGCGTCTACCGCGGAAGGAAGTACGCATCTAGAACTCCCAGCCAACCTCGAACAACATTACGCTCTCTGCCCTCTCGAGTCCAAAGTGGACGTGCTCTGGTCCTTTATCAAATCTCACCTACAGAACAAGACGCTAGTCTTCCTCTCTTCGGCGAAGCAAGTACGCTTCGTATTTGAGGCTTTTCGCCGACTTCACCCAGGCACCCCGCTGCTCCACCTGCATGGGCAACAGAAGCAGCATATGCGTCTCGACGTGGTGCATCGTTTTGGCCGTATGCAACACGCAGTGTTGCTTGCGACGGATCTGGCCGCACGGGGTCTTGATTTCCCCTCGATCGATTGGGTCGTACAGGCAGACGCCCCTGAGGATGCCGCCACCTATGTGCACCGTGTAGGTCGCACGGCTCGATACGCGAAGGGTGGTCAAGCTCTGCTCTTACTATTGCCGAGCGAAGAGAAAGGGATGACCGAAGCGCTGAAGGCACGCGGTATTGAAATTCAGAGCATAAAAATTCGTAGCAGCAAGACATTCTCCATCGGAGACCAGTTGCAGCGCCTCGCGTTCCAAGACCCCGATCTCAAATATCTTGCACAGCGAGCGCTGGTGTCATATGTTCGTTCAATTCACCTTCACCATGACAAGTCGATCTTTAGGGTGGACGAACTTCCTATTGGGGCGTTTGCGGCATCACTAGGTCTTGCTGGCGCACCGAAAATTAGATTTTTGAGTCGCGCTCAAGCGAAAGAACAAAAGAATGCACCGCGTGAACTTGTGACCTCCCCATCAGACGACGACGGAAAAGCGCGCACCAGCCACGCTGATGATAGCAGCGGGGAAAGTAACAGCGATGATGAAGATGTGGGCTCGTCACAAGACGAGCAGGTCGAAAAGCCCCCGGACGAAAAGATCGAAAAAACGGCAAAGGTGTGCTTCTCTTCTCGTCCAGAACCTAACATGCAACGACTGACGGCGATTAGTCCCGCGTCCGCACAAAATATGACCGCATGTTCGAGCGCAAGAACCGTAGCGTCCTCTCAGAGCACTACAATAAGCTCGTTGACCACGGCGCGGAAGCCTCTGATTCGGATGAGGATTTCATCACACTCAATCGTGCTGACCACGATCTGCCTTCCACTTTGGCGGCACTTCCTGTCGAAGAAAACACGTCAAATCGGCGCCGGCGAGTGATGGTGAGCAAGAAGGGGCAAATCAAGTATGCCGACCTGCCGACCCGTCTCGTTTTCGATGATGACGGGGTCGCACACCAAGTCCTTGAGATGAAGGCGGTCGAAGAAGTGTTTGGCAAGGGCGACCCAAAGAACGCGGCGCTGGAGGCGAGCCGAGCGTTTAGCGAGAAGGAGCGCACGAAGATGGGTGAGGTCGATAAAAGGGACAAGGCAGAAGCGAAGGAGAAGCGGAAGGAGAAGAGAAAACGGAAGAAGGCTGCGCGCGATGTGCGTCGTGTGCTTTCCTTTTCGGCGGTTTATTTTCAGCCCGCTAACCCGGTACAGGAACGAGACTCGGACGGAGGTGGTGTGGATGGACCGAAGGTCGGGAAGGGGGACATCGAAGACGATGGCTATGTCTCGCCAGACTTTGACCTACCGTCAGTGTCTGGGCACGAGGACAGCCCTCCGCCGAAGAAGCAGAAGTTCCGTGAAAAGAACCGCGTGGGCGTATCCACGTCTCTGGGAGATGAAGAAGCCCTCGCGTTAGCACTATTACGCGGCCAATGACTCAGACGTGTGAGCCAAGACCGGCTTCTGTAAGTTGCCTGTGCTGCGCAGCAGGGTGCAGTGGTTCTAGCTTTAATCATCGCCCACAGCAGTTGGGGTTCTACGACTGATCCTCGGATGTGTACGAAGCGTACGATGAGGTGTCCACAATTACTATAGCATTAATAGGGAGAGATGTGCGAATCCATCACCCGAACTTGGTGGGACACGTGCTAATGGTGCACATTTTTCCCGCGTGGAGTTCATCGCCTACTGACAACAAGCTGTCCGGGCCTTCTGCTTGGCGGGGGTTTCATCGCGACCATTGAAGTTAGATTTAAGTCTCAGCTTTATTCTCTACAGTGATTACAAGAATTCCATGAACAACATCTCCGAAACTGGGAGCGATGAGAGCTCTGGCACGAGATGCCGACTGAGGCCCACTGAACTATGCTCCATCACATCGTGGTGTTGAAGCCAAAGATATACTAAACATCGACTTCGATGATGCTGAAGAATAGCTCTGCATCCTCGAGTCGGGATAACCATATAGTCGTGCGACATCTGCGGTTGCACAACACGCAACTCATAATTCTTGGCACAGCGACCTACCTCGGCCGACCTGTGCGCGGCAAAGGGCCACCTCGGTCGGCATCGCAACAAGAGATGCAGTCAGGATCCCCAACGAGTCTGCCAACCCGATTGCTCCCATCTTGAAAGCCCGCTCCTGCGGCTTTGCAGGTTCCTGTCCTGCGCGAAAATATGCATTCACGCTTTGGTGGATGAGCCTTGGGAGCCTCTGAAAAAAGGACGGGACGCCTACTACGAAAGCCCCCCGCAAATCCCTTCAATACTTATGAGGCAAAAGACAAGACCTGGGGCCAGAGCATCGGGAAAATATCCCAAAGCCGATTCGGAGGCAAGGATGAATAGAAGGAGTCCTTGAATTATTGAGGGTATCGGAATTGCACGTGTTGGAAGAGCAGGTAGCCCAAGTGAAAGGGACGAGCGGGAGAGAAACACGGTACTTTGGTACACAAGCTGATCCAAGATGTGTTACGGCTGGCAGGCGATAAAACAAAATACGGTCGCACCTGCCAAAGTGGGTAATAGTCCCTGATGGAATGAATGATGCGGCCGAATACTGGAGATGACTCCGGTGTGGAAATAGGATATACTAGTGTGGGTGCGACACCTTGATTGATTGTATATTCAAACTTCACGAATGCCACGATACAATGAGCTGAATGGCATATGGGAGAATAAGAGAGCTTACTAGGTAGACGAAAACTAAGTGTCCCATGCCGTGAGTCTTCTCAGCACCCCCGCAGAGTTCAAGGACACATACATAATGGGGCCATGTAGCGGGGCAACATAGGCTTGAGCAATTGCCACTTATCACCTATATTTAGAGTCTTCGCCCTCAGTGGCGCGGTCTCAACCACTGCCTCTCCTGCATCATCCTCTGACACAGGTAATTGTGTATACTCCGATGACGGTGCTTCTTCGGTATCGGTAAACGCAAGAGAGGAGAATGCGTCGGGACGCGGGAGGAGTAGAAAATAGGTCAATGGGGTGACAAAGGGTAGAACCTAAGATGTGAGGCTCGCCAAGCTACAAAATTTGCGTAGTAGACTGAGCAACGTACTGAAGAGAGCCCGACGCCAATGCGCACACCCAGTCCACGAAGTTCCCACCAGAGAAATGCCCCCACGAGTCCTGCGGCACCAGTTCCAGATGCAAAGTAGCTAGTCGTTCCGGGTTAGGAATAAGCGTCTGTATTGGGTGACTGACAGCTCACCCAACGCCGCGTCCCGCAACCGAGGGCGGGTGAAACGTTGTCGAGAGTTGCAAGAACGTCAGTTCTCCCAGACCTGACGCGAGTGACGCACAACCAATGCCAAACAAGCGCAGAGAGAGCCCGTCCGAGGTAGCGACAACCTGAGCAATTCAAACAACCTATGCACTCAGGTATAGAATGCGACATACAATCATCCCCGTGACACTAAGAAAGCAGCAGCCTGCGAGCCGTCGCACGTAGCGTATCCGGCCTTTGAGGATGTATGGCCAACTGAACTTGGCGACGATACTCGGAGCTATGTTCCAAAATGCGATGATGCCTTTAGGGGTGGACGGAGGCACGAGGTCGAGAGCGGCGGAGAGGATAATAACATATAGCACTACATATTAATGAGTACAGTCACAGGCACATGCACAGTGTCTAACGCGCGCACCATTGTTAATGAGTCCGAAAAGAAAGAAGGAGAGGCCAAGGCGAAGAAGATTCCTCCGCTGGCCTGGATGTAGAAGTTAGAGTAAGTGAATGGGAACCGTTAGAAGCCCTGCGGGTACTTACTCGTCTCGGCACTTTTATCGTTCTCAGTTTGTGAAAGAAGTATTTCGTCTTCCTCGAGACCGCGCATAGATGAGTCACGGCGTGTTTCTGTGTCCATGAATGTAGGGAGTTCGAATTGTTCTGGTCGTCGTTCAAGTTCAATGGACGAGGACATTTAAGGCCCACTCGGAGAGTAAGGGGCATGCGATGCGCTCCCTGTTAGGAGTCAACCATCTCCTTGCGCGCTACCGTGGCTTTCCGCTACTCAAATACTCGCGCAACTTCAGTTCAAAAGAGGTCGTACGGAAATGCGGTCGACCTCCAAAATCTGCAAAGGTTGCATCAGAGCAACCACCAGACACCGTTGCAGCTGTCTCAACACCACCCAACCCGCCAGAGAGAGAAAGTTTCCTCGCTTCATCATTAAATCACTATTGCAGCCTCCCTGCGCTTCCTCCTATCGATGACTGGCTCTCCCACTTTCCGTATGCGTCGATTTTCGTGCGCGACCGAGTATCCATTCGCGACCCAGCGTCCGCAATACGTGTAGCACACAGCTTTGTTGACGCTAAGAAAACCTCGACGGGAAACCCTAAAGTTGTCATTGAGGCGTTCCCAGGTGTGTTGATCCTTAGTTCCAGGGGGATGTTTTTCTTATGGGTGTTCTAGGTCCAGGTGCCCTCTCACGGGCATTCCTGACACTCCCGCCGTCCAAACTAAAAAAACTAATAATATTGGAGGACTATGAACCGTATCTGGAGTATCTCCGTGTATGTTTTACTATCTTTGGTGCCTTTTTATCGTTAAAATGTCGCGTCTTAGCCTCTTGCCCGAGCGGATCCTCGCGTCAAAGTTGTGCCTCTAAGTGGCTTCAGCTGGGACACATATTCCCATTTGCTAGAAAGCGGTGATCTCGATGTTGATATTGCCCCTTGGGAAAATAGTACGTCCCCTCTCGCCTGTGAACCCGATATGGCCCATTCACTTTCACACCCATGCAGTTCACCCCGAGTTGCACTTTGTCACCCATATACCCCAAACCATTCCGGGTGAACAACTCGTCGCTCAGCTCTTCCGTTGCATTCCTGAAAAATCTTGGCTGTTCAAGTACGGCCGCGTACCCATGAGTTTTATACTCGCCGACTGGGTTTGGCGGGTGAGCTTTCTTTGTTGCCGTTTTCTATCACCATTCGTGACGATTTCCAGAGAGTCTCTGCATCCCCCAAGAGCAATGAGCGATGCAAATTAAGCGTGATTGCTGAGGCATCCACCCACTTCTTCCCCTCTCTCCCACCCGAGGATCTCTCTCCATTTGTCGACCATTTCCACCCTGCAACAAGCAACGTTCGCATCGGAGGCTCCGTTTTGAGACCTGAGAAACGGCGGCGCGGGAGCCCGTTTCTCGCCACGAACTTTGTGCCTCATGCCCAGCAGGTTTGCCGAATACAACTACTTTACGCTGTCACTGAGTTCAACTACCGGGACTACAGATTATAAGCAAAGGCAAGCTCGACCAGTGGGACTATATCCTTCGCCGATTGTTTGTCCTCAAGTCAACACCTTTACGCAGAGCAATAAGTTCGCTCGCTCCTGGCGCGGAGGTACTCCTTGATAAGCTCACCGACAAGAAGCTCCCCTTGGAGCAGCGCGTCGACATCCGCTTAATGGTGAGGCAATTAACCGTCTCTGACTGGGTCCTCATCGCCCGCGCATTCGATGCGTGGCCGTTTGCCCCAGAAGTACGCCGTTCTCACCTACCATCCCACAAGTCATTAGCTAATTCGTTGGGCCCGCCCGCACAGGACTTGAACATAGACTCTTTCGTAGCCCAAGATCGGGATTAACTGTTCGATCGATGTCGATCGGGGTCTGAATAGAAATGCATAGCAAGTGTGTTGAGGCAGTCTGAAATATTACAGAGTCCATTAGGACAGTATCGACACACTCAGTCTCAACTGGCAGGCAATTCGTCTGGAAGATTTTGTTTCATCGAGGGTGGTGTTGGAGGCCAGTCAATAGGCTCGGGACTGTCTCCTTCCTGCGCCTTGCTTTGTATTACTTTCAAGTGCAGCACAGGAAAGGATCTCACCTCAACTACTTCGGTCGCCTGCGACTCTTGTTGTGAGCCCACTGCAGCCGCTCGTGATGCCAGACCTTCCGTATTTGGGGACTCCGCCATCTCGACGTCCTGCGACTCCGAAGTGTTGGGTTCGGTAGCATTGACATCCTCTGACGGAACTGCTCCGTCCTTGTTACGAGCACGCTTCGCAATCTTCTCTGGCGCAGGTACTGCAGGCAGGCCGAACAACGTCGTCTGTTTCGTGTTATCCCTTTTGGCTCCCCGTCCATTTGTTGCACTTGTCGTGGCTACGCATACCACGTTCAGCGTCGGTCAAAAGCACATTTCGGGACATAACATACCTTTCCACTTGCCCGTTTCCGCAGCTTCGGCCTTGTCAAAGAAACTCTCACTCTTGTGTAGTGACTTGCTTGGATTGTTTCGCGCGAACGGATTGCGTGAGCCGTCTGCCGCGTCACTAGCCTTTTTCGCGAACGGATTTGTACCTGTAAGGGAGGTTAAGCGACAGTAGAGATAGGTGCAAACGAACGCGCGGACTCGGCTTTGGTAGAGGCAGGGCAATGGCTTCGTCATCCCCGACTGCACGTCGTTTAGCTTTATCGGGTAGAGCACTGTCTTCATACGCGATGTTGTCGTCATCTGCACGCTTCCGCTTGCTCTCGCTAAGCACGGCCACAGTTGACGCATAGTCCTCACTACCTGAGTACACATCGTCTTTCGGAAGTGGAGGCAAACTCGGGGTCGCCCGCGCCAGTCCCGGGCGATGCACGACCGCCGGTGGCCCAAAGTCCTGAAACGCCTTTGATCCGCTGCGTGGGACGTCTGCCGGCGGGAGACGTGGTGGGAGTACGGGGTCGTAATCCCGTGCCCACTCTCGCGGCCGCGGCCTACCGCTGGCGACGCGATCGTCTTTGAGCGCCTGCATCTTCTCCTGGAGCCCGACGAGGCGGTAGAACGCGGCAACCTTCGCGGCCATGTCGAATGACGACGTATGGTGCAGCATGCGCGTGAGCTCGAGCGCACGCGGTAGCTTGTCGTTCTTGCAGGCGGTCTGAATGAGCTGGACGAGCTCCTTGTCGAGCGCGAGCTCACGTGCTAGGAATTCGTCCGGTGGGTCCTCGTCACCAAGCGCGTCGCGAGTGATCTGGAGATGCATGGATTCGCGCGCAAAGCTGTTAGATATTGTTAGGAACCTTTCGGCACTTGCAAACGGAAGTACACTCACTGTTCCTCGAGAGGTGCGTCTTTTGGGTCTTTGCCGCGGAAAGGTAGCCGTAACGGCAGGTCCTGAATAAGAGGCCTTGGGAATGTAGGGTATTCTTGCCGTCCCTTCAGAATGAGACACATGAAAGTGTCCTCGCTGAGGCCAACTGGCCAGTACGACTCATCCTTCCCTTGCTTCCGCTCGAGCTTTTCCGTGTCTAGAACGCGTACCCACGTTCCTCGAAGTGGGATCCTGAACCGTGGCATCATATACACGACGCCGGCAGAGTCATACACCGCGGGAGCCTATACAGCCCCGGGCATGAGTACACAAATACCATGTGAAAATACTAAGCACGTACGCCTTCTTCTGAGATACCAGTCCACCTTAAGGTGTGGGCTTTTCTTATGGGAAGTTTGCGGTTTTGCAATATGCACATGTCTTCGAAGTCGTAGAGTGTGCCCATTAAGTTCTGCGAGCCTGGAGTTTATCGTCATAAACGAGCTGAAACACCCTCTCAAGAGATCTTTTACCGTCCATTGTTGTTGCGCCATCCCGCTGAACGACAAACACCCACTCAGGCCCCGCAACCATACTAACAAAGTCTCCATCCAGCGCGACTGAGCACCGCTCGATACCCGTACCGCTCAAGAAGGTTAGCTCGTTGTCACTTGTCGCAACCACGACATTGCCATTCCCTTGCATATCCCCATCAGAGAGCGCACGCATTGATTTGGACGACGCAGGGCCCCCTGCGGCCACACCGAGCACGCGGACATTGTTACCAAGCTCGTACGTCCACTCGCCTTGTGCTGCCCAATTTCCGTACGGCTTATATACGACATGTGATGGATGGTCGTTTTCTGGCTGGCAGGCATAGACCGCACCGCGTGGCCCTGAAAAAAGTCAGTTTTGTCCACTCAATCAAGGCTACACTCACCTAGAGCTGCGAGGTCATACTTAAAGTGATCGGTAAAATGGTAGGCTTTCCGTGCAGAGCGGTCATGGAACTCTACGTTGACGATGTGGTGTGTGTCCTGATCAGTCACTTCTATGACTCCAATCATGTTATATGCTGTTGTACACGTAAGTTCAGTATCGACACTTGATTCATAGCAATCGCACAAACCCAGGTAGCGCTTTCTGTTCTCCATAGGGGTCGAGCCTGGCTGGAAGGCCGGTTGCGCCTTCGTTACACTTACTGTGGAGATAGTCAGGACACATCGCGACACAGTGCGATGCTCATACCCATCTCCTTCACAAAAACACCTCCATCATCCGCTTGCGCGCCTATATCATCTTCTTCCAGTCCTGCCCCAATATCATCCAATATCCAATCTTCGTTTTCAAAGTCATCCACGCCGCCGTTGGCTACATCACCCTTTTGGTGGGGCTTCGGAGCGACTTGGTCGTCGTCGAAAAGTGTAGGTGTAGGTCCCCGCCTCACGGGACGCGTCAACGCGGAGGTAGGAGCGGAAGCTACCGGACTCGGCGAGGTGGATGGGATTGGGTCAGACCAACGATAAAGGGAGCCAGCAAAATCGGTCCACGCGAGGAGGTTTCTAGTAGGCGAGAATGCTATTTGCGTCACAAACTCGGTGGTGGCATTTGGGAATCTGAGAGCTGGAGTCGGATGAAGATCTCACGGTGCACCAAATAGGGACGCACGTGAAAAGCAACCTCCGTGTTTGTGTGGACCAAATATGCACGTCCTTGTTAGTAGATGCGGCCAGGTATACGCCGTTTGGAGATAGTGCCAGCGCATAAATTGTACCGGCCGATGAACTAGCACTGAAAGTAGAGGTTTTGTTCCATGAATCACGAGCGATGGTCACAATCTCTGTGAGAGCAAAACGGTGAACAAGCGAGCAAAGATCCCGAACACACATCACGCACCGTGAGTACGAGATGCCACAACGAAATACTGCCCAGATGGATGCCAGACAGCAGAACAATCGTAAGCGAAGTCTCGTGAGCTACAAAAGACGTCAGAAAATATTCGGGCTCCTAGGTTACGATGACCGACGTACTCCTTGTCCTTAATAGCAGGGATAACGCCGTCGATAATTTTGAGCTGCCTGGGATCCTGCGTGAGATCCCATACAATAATTTTTCCATCCGCACTGCATGAGGTCTATAGATGACTGTCAACAGCCAGTATTCGCGGATTCAGAGCGCAGAACAGACAAGAATAGTCCCGGATGGCTCCCATGTCACTTTCCGCACAACATCGTTGTGGCCGTTTAGAATTGACATGTTGACTGTATCCTCAATGTCGATCAGTTTTACGGTAGCCTCGCTGATGAGATCTATAAAAAATGACGCGACTTAAAGCAAGGATAGGACATACTCAGACGAAACAGCAATCCGCTTGCCCGCAGGATCTACAGAAATGCAACGAATGCACGCTGCGGCAGAGCTAGTCACTACCGCCTCCATATCTGGATCCCCCGCCTTGTATTGTCGTACATCCGAATCCTTGCTTCCGGAGAACCACGCGTTATTCTGTCTGTATGGTTAGCAAGGAGAGAAGGAGAGAACAACGGAACATACGCTAGCAGCTAGTGTCATAACAGACTCCCCTGCCTCTATTGCTGTGGGCGGCTCCTGATCCTCTCCCTCGTCTGTCTTCCATAGACGTACAATACAATCATCCCCACCAGTGTAGCAGAAACTGGGACGTGGTCCAAAAAAGCTCAGAAATATTTCAAGAAAGCAAGCAGAAGGACTCACGCCCCGTCTCTGGAGAACGCTAGGGCTGTGTAGCCAGGAGAATGAGCCAAATTGATGGCGGCCTTGACATTAGACATTACAAGCTTTGGGACGCGTGTGGTGCCGAAGCGCGTTGGGACACGGTCGCGTATTGTCACGGATGCGATCACACGTCACGCGTCACGGGTCTATCGGCGCAATGGTCGTGTCGTAGGTCCTGCGAAGAAATTAAACGAAACCAATTAAAGAACCAGGCTCTATTATACGATACTTATTCCTAGCTCAGCCATTACATATGCTGCTGTAACCGTAATTGAAGAAGACCTGGAGCGGCGGCACGTGGGAAAGGTTCCGGGGGATTTTTCTTGAAAAGGAAAGTCGGCTAGGGCAGGTTGAAATAGGCTAGGGTCATCAACTCGGAAATCCTCGTCCTCGTTGCATAAAGATTATAGCAATCGGGCTTGGCCATTAAAAAACCCCTCTCTTCCTGATACCCTAACACACTCTTATCATGTCTACCCCTGTACAGGACGTATTAGGCCCTCTCCTCCTACGGTCCAGTACGCCAGGTTCGTTCACTCTTTCGGGTTTGAATCCGCACGAGCGTGTGCTCAATTGCATTTTTGGTGAACTTTGCAGCACCTGAGGAGAAAGGTACGCAGCTTCGAATATTACCGCAGACGCAGGACTGAAGTGTCTCCGAAAAGTGCTCGTCTTTCTCGAGCGGATGAAGTCAGAGGGCGCGTCTTCCGCCAGGTCTGGGTTTGACGATGAGGACGGAACCAATTTCAACGGTGATGCACAAGAAGATATGGCCTCCGATGTGCAAGAAGGGGCGCAATCAACTGTTGGCTCCCTTGTGCAGCGCAATGGTGTCGTGTGTGCTCTCCACTCCGCTTTTTCCGGCACACCCTGATGCGATGCTACGCTAAACTTTAGCATCATGAGCCCGGGCCGGACGACGAACCTGGTCCCCACTACGAGTCCTACGGATCGTCGTTCGGAAACTTTGGTCCGATGCCCCCAGAGAGCGCTTTTGGCGAGGTCAGCCCTCTTTCATCTCAGCATCTCGCAATATGATGATAGATGCTGATCTTACCATCATAGTCGGTTCGTGCCGCGGGTGTCCCTCTCCCTAATTCCGTCGCTTCACCATCCGCAAAGGGCCGGACTTCCCGCACCGGCTCCCGTGCTTCCGCGTCCCAAAAGGCACCTTCAATGATTTCTCGTACACAAAAGGAAGCCGCCACTGCTCTTGGAGATACAGCCATGGTCAGTAAACGCCTCTTTATCTCGAAGCTCTGCATTGATATATAGACACTTGGTCTGGAATCAGTCACCTAAACTTGGTAGCCAATCGGGCTTAAATGGCGACGCACGATCCCCCCCTCCTCGCTCCTTTGGGTCACCCGCCCCTTCTACTCACTCACGTGCAACCCAGAAGAGCCGTGCGACCGAGAAACAGTCAACTGCATACCCCCCGCTACCCCCGAGTCAGACACATAGCAATATTGGCAGCGCATCTGCTGTTAAATATCAGCGCACATACTCGCGTGCGCCGTCACTATCACCGTCGGATTCCCCTTCACAGATGAAGGCACAACGCAACGCTGTTAGATCTGTAGGCAAGGAACCCTCGCTGCCTCCTGTTCCCCCCTCGGACGGTGATTCGCAGGCTGAGGGCGATCCCAGGCCAACATACTCTCAGTTGAATGGAGATAGTGAGTTTCGTTTAAGATATCGGGTCATTTTTCAGCTTAAGCAAATTTTGAAGTGCGTTCTCGTGCCGCCGGTCCGTCAATCCTTTCGAATGGGAATAACCGGTCCCAACGGCCGTTTTCGCCATACCGTAATGGGCCGACTGAACACGACCTCCTACATGCTGCCATTCACAACCTCAGTCACAACCTCAACCACAATCTCAATCTCAACGCGCCAGTCCACATTAATGGTTCTCCGTCCAAGCACTCTCGTAGCTCTACGCCTAGAGCGCTCTCACCAGGTCCCGATGAACTTAATGAGGAAGAGACAAGACTTGTGGAAGATGTTTTAAACCAAGGTGCCAAGACACCTCGTACCTCATATGCGGCAACTTCAGTCCTCGAACCGAACCAGTTCGCTCATTACCACGACATGAATCTATGCATCCTATTACACCAATTGGATGATCCGAATCAGCACGAGATTGTGAAGAAAGCAGTGCGAAAGGCTGTCAAGTCCCGGGTTAAGCAGCTCGGCATGAAGTACGACAACGAGGTACGTCCACGTTTTTTTCCACGGTGGACACGCTGCTGCTGCATGCTTGATGGCTAATATTACGTAAGACCATTAAGCAGTATCGAAAGTCGTTCCATGACCATGATCCAAGCGTGCATTTACGGCCCGACTACCAGCCTCCCTTATTACCTGAGGTTTGTGCCTCCCCTCTCCATCACTCCACCATGCCCGTTCGCTCATCCTATTATTCTCGTTACCAGGAACCCCCAGAATGGGCCAAGGAACTCCAGCGGGGCGTTTTCCTACTCACACAGAGAGTGGATAGCCTCGGGCCAAAGATAGACAGTATCAAGCAGCAGGGAATGTCGCCGATGGATGAACGCCAGTATTATATGGATGAGCAGGCGCCTTCAGAGATGTACACCCAGACACCGTTGACCCAAACGGTGAACATCCAGACGCATCCAACAGGCACCGTTGGTGACGAGTCCATGTTCCAACCTGCTACCGACATCCATATCGCGGAATCAACCCACGGGCAAACCCTGCCAGGTTCCATGCACCACCACGACGGTTCAACTCATGGTCTCACCGAGCAAGACGAGTATGAAGACGAGGAAACTGAAAACGGGCGCGGCTATGGCCAGACTTCAACTCAAGGCGACACGCACAATCGTGGCCTCAGTGAGTACACGGGTAATCGTGACTCTCCGGGCCAGCAATTCCTCGAAGAGGAACTGTATAAGCTTCGTGTCCGAGCGGGCCCGGGAAGCCAATCCGGCAACACGCATAAGACCTGGGAGCTGGCTAGAGATAACGGGGATTATGAGGACGAAGACCCGGATGGACAAGCTGCTGTGACTGAATCAGGCGTGCAAGAGACCAACCCTAGTGGCTACGGAGACCGTAGGGCCTCTTTCTCTCCTCTTTCACCCCTACCTTCTGACGATGGTGCTCGGGACTCCAGGTCAGCTTTGGCAACAGCAACCTGCAAGCGACTATAACAGCGAGCCACCACAGCTACTTCCGTGGCAGCGCATTCACCAACGCTTACTCAATTGGGCTATCGTCTGGCCTGTCACGGAGCTTGATAACGCACTCAATAGTACGACGCGCGGAAACCAGGTTGACGAAGTTGCCCTCAGCATTTGGTCAACACAGACATACAAACGATATGTGCGCAGCAAGATGACGGACGGGCCAGGCGGTCGCGTCGACCGCTTATTCGTTCCCCCGAACATGGCAGATGCGATCAGCAACGCCGTCTTCAACGGACGTCATGGCGATGCCTCTGGAATGCTGCGCGAGTTGTGGCATCCCTTCGGTCTGGAGGGCATGCCGAGACTTTTGATCGTCCTGGCCAAGCACCGTTCCGATGCGAATCATTGGGTAGTGCACCGGTCAGTCTCCTCCAGTGCGGAGCATCACGCAAGACGCTGACCAAATTTTATACGATATACCCAGCTTCTCACTGCCAGACGGGACCTTGACAACGTACGACTCGTACCCCGAGCGGTGTCTTCCAGACGGACGCGTGAGTGCCTCATCTCAGTCTGCTCACCAGACGTCCGATGACGAGCTCTCTAACCCTGTCTGGTACCAGCCGCTCGGATGGTGGTTTGCTATCCGCATCGCGTGGCCCAACGCCATCTACCCAAGTCCAGACCACCTCATGCAGAAGATGGTACGCCTGCACAGACCGATGCAACTCGGGATCGACAATTCGGTCGCCGCGGCCGGTATATGGCGCAACTTGCTCATGGGCTCGCGGGCGGAACGCAGTCTCGATCTCGAACGCCTGCGTGATCTCATCAACACCGAAGTCAAAAACCTGCGCCAGCGCAAGTTAATGGGAAAATTGTCTATAAGCGCACCGCGGCCGAATTGGGACGAAATGTGATGAACGCCAGATTATGGGGTAGGTGTATGTGTGGGTATGTGTGTAGTCTACGTTGTATTGTCTTCCTTCTCTTTCTCTTTCTCTTTCTCCTTCCCGTTTACCGTCTCTGTTCACGTTACATCTCTATGTAGCGGTGCGCTCGTTATCAATGCATTCAGCTGTGCTGGTTGATAATAGCCCGTGGATTTAATTTCTTGTATTACCCTGCTACGACGATACATTCGAATACATGATGCCTTTCTTGTCCCCTGTGCCGCCGACCCTTTCAAGCGATGCTAGCGAGGTAAACACAGCCCACGCTTTTGACGATCCAAGTACTCGCCTCCTGTGCCCTCTCCTAAATTAGGCGCAGGGATTTTCCTAGAGAAAGTCGGTCGCGTTGGCCTAAGCAGGAGACGAAGCGAACCGTCCAGGACCCACCTACTTGGAGCAGACTCGAACAGACAGGCATGAGCGCGGACGATACGAATCACGGTTTACTGGTGTGTTCATAGTAGCGCGCTCATAATCCCCGCCAAGTCTTGCACCGAACCCTCGGAAACACGAGCTGAGGACCCGGCCGTCGTTGCGGCTCCTTCACGCTGTTGTGGTTCCTCCTGCTGTCCCATTGTCTGAGGGGAGAAGCAGAAAGATGCACACGTCAGCACGAGGTGCCAAATACACACAGCAAACCGAAGCGAGCGATCGAACGCATGGTTTGGGGCAAAAACGTTTACTCACCTTGACGCGCAAGTCGCGGAATTCGGCATCGAGCAGGTCCCTGGTTTGGGTGGCTTGCTGATGCGAAAGTTTCTTGCGCAGCTTCCCCCCTTGGCGGCTGTTCTTTTTCGCTGCTGCTGCGGCGACGGTTTGGCGTGCCCGTGATTGGCTCGTGCCGACAGCTGTGGTAGATGTATACTTCTTATTGGAACCTTTCTGCGACGTCGCGGTCTTAGGCATTCCCGAGATGAACGTTGAACGGCCGTGTGTGTCGTGTGACGGTCAGCCCAGATTAAGATGTGCGAGGTACGGCGACTGCGACGTGGTGATTACTGTAAATATAAGAATAAAATCGCAGGCTCAGGGTCAAGCTTTCATAAATTTCATCGATAATCGCTATGATTTATTCCGTAGCGAGATCTCGCACACCAGTGCTTATTACGATCGTAAAAAATTCCACAGACGCATCCACTTGCATGCGCATCGTGATTCCTCGGCTAGGTGCTTGTGCTAAACAGAGTGTCCGGCCCTCGGGCACTACGCTCCACGCTCCGCTGTCAGCTGTGCTATTCTCTCCGAGACGGTGCGACCGACACCATCATTTAAAAAAAGGACTGCGATTTCTTCCGGCCAATACTAAAAAATGAATGGGCCGAGCGGAAGCTACTATACATTGCCTCGGAGCAATTCTTTTTTAGGGACAGAATGTAATGGTGTAATCCGCCTGGTTGGACGACGGGCACGAGAAAAGTGCCGTGTGGCTCGACTCATCATAAGCATACACATATGTATTCGGGCAATTTGATTCTGACATGCCAGGTTGTCGTCAATAAGGTATGAAAGGGAAGTGGAAGAAACCCACTGAAGTAAGAATAATACTGAACGCCTGATGACTGGCAGGTTGCTGCGGTGTTGTGACTTCCTGTGCAACAATTTGGTGAGCTGTCTGGATCGGGCGCGAGGCCTGCCACGCAGGCACTCTTGCACCCCACAGGGATTCCGGTCGGGTCGTATGGTCCCTTGAGTGGTGCGGGGCCTTCCAAAGAGTCAGTAGTAAGGTTGAGCGAAAAGTCATGAGAGATTTTATCGGAAGACCGACAGTTCGGACCAAGGTCAACAGCACACAGCGGAACGCCGCAGCCCTTGTTATTGTCGATGCGCATAGGCAGATTGTAGCCATCCACGAGCGAAACTGCCAACGCAGATATCAAAAAGACTGAAGGAAAATATACTCTCGACCACAGACTATCATAATAATCAGGTACACCAGGATCGGTGCTCAACGTGAATTCGGCAACGGTAGCAGGGGGAACACCCTGGAAGGTCTTAGCTTGCCAAGAGGAGTTAGTGGATTGGCTCACTGTCCCGGTATGTGCATCGCAGAGTAGTCCACCATTACAACCTCCATCAAGACAACTAGGATTAGTAGTAAAATCGCAATTACGGCGACCCTTTGGATAAGGTGCTGTCAGTGGCCAACCAACAGCAACTGGGGCTGCTGTAGATACCCAAATACGGCCGGCCTTCCAGTTGTCAGGCACAAAGAACGAAACGGAGGAAGAGGCGGGGGCAACCCAACTGTTACAGACTCAGCCGGTGACGGAAGAGACTTGGTTTGTAAACGTACCCAGTTGCTTGGCTGGGGGTCGCTGTGCCAACATTTAAGTCCGTGAAAAGCTGGTTCATAGTGAATCTCTGCAAGTTACACCATTCCAAGGCAGTTACTCACAGCAGGCCTTAAAAAATAGTGAAAATGACGCGGTTTAGACACGAAGGTAGAGATGTACCATATGGTAAATGGGCACGCATTCTGGACGGTGAAGGTGCGCCCCATCGCCGTAGTGAGCCAGGAACTAGCAGCAAGTAGGAGAGCGATGTAAACTTTCATGATTAGAAGCGATAGCGAAGAGCCACAGGACATAGACCAGTTTTTAAAGCGTTCATCGTAGCTCCGCTTTACATATTATCCTCCGTAGGAAGCAAATATCGTCTGAAAGTGGAGGGTCCCGTGGATTGTCCAGTTGTCCCATAGTTGTGTATGTGTTGAGACCGTGAGAATGGAGAGCGGAAGGATTCGCCGGGCGGCGAGAGATCGGGCCGAAAAGGGGGGCCGGGTATCCGATGTTTTGTGTGTGTGGGTAAGTGAGAGCGGGTGGGTGAACGAGTGGGCGAGTTACCGTCAAGTCCTTCCAAAGCAGCAACGCGGGAGACACTTCCATCGTTGACCCCCCCTCAAGGGTACTTCCCCCCTTCTTCCATGTCATTGTCGCCTACAAACTCTACTCTTGCTAGTCCAGTAATTCCGTCCAAACGACGAAGAGCACATACCAATCAACAATCCCCGCAACCTCTCATGGACGAGTCATCGACAGCCTCGGGTACAAATCCCGGTCACATCCCAAAGCGCGGTGCCCGTGCTTGTACTGCCTGTCGCAAAGGAAAGAATAGATGTGAAGGAGAGGTCAGTAACTTATCAGTCCGCGCCGTCCCCCGTCCCGCTCACCGCGCCCGCTGGCCCGTCACTACCGCCCCGGCCCGGGGTTAACAACGTACAGGCTCCTTGTCGTCGCTGTCAACTTAGCGGTCAGCCTTGCATATTCGAGAAACCTGAGAAGAAGAACGGTCAGCTTCTCTCCACCGCCAGTGTCGAGTGAGTCTCGTTTCATCCCCCTATTGTCTCGCCACATGTCCCTTTCTCACACACTCCTTCTCAGACGTCTGTCTCGCCTTGAAGGCCAGTATGTTGTAAGTGCTAGCTCCTTCGTCCATCTGCTCCCCGTTCAATTGTAATCCCCCGCAAGGTCATGCAAAGTCAGATGATTGGCCTTCAAACTTCTTTGGATCGCATTCTTGCTGCCGTCACCCAGCCCGGCGCTCCCGGCGTCATGCCCCCGGGTCCTCCTCCCATTTATCCTCAAACCCTCCGGGAGGGTCCCGGATATGTCACAAATGTCTCCGGGACTCGCACCGGGCTTGATCCTCAGTATGATCCAGCCCTTATGCAGGATCAGCGCCCCCCGGGGCAGCGCACGTTCCCCCCCTTGCCGGGCTTTGCTCCACCGGTTGGTCAACGTTCATCATTTCGGCTTGCGCTCACGGAGATACTAGCCCCACAAGTACGCTACCTATGGAATAGTTCCCAGCACCGCCCCCTCTTCCGAGGATGAATCCGAAGAGACCCTTCCAAGGTCCGCCCTCAACGCTCCAATCGAAGCTCTGCAAGGTCTCGCGAATGCGGCTGCTGAAGCGGCAGCCGCCCCTTCCTTCTCCGCATCTCGGTTTGTTCCATCGCACGCTTAGATAAAATGCAGCCTTTGACCGCATTATAGGGTTAAAAAACGTAAGAGGACTGAGCCGATTCCTCGCAATGCCTTTCCTCACGTCGTAGAAAAGGTAAGTTGCTCTCAAACTGTCATGGTTTCACATACACTCAAAATGTGCATCACAGGGACTGGTTTCTGATGCTGAAGCCAAGGAGCTATTTCACATGTAAGTAAACCTCACCTACGTTTATCGAAACTTGCCTCGTAATGCTGTTTAGTTTCTTCTCGGGCTGTCATCTCTTCATTCCCATCTTTGATGTTTCCTATGACACATATGAGGGCTTGATGGAACGCTCTCCCTGGACTTTTGACGCCATCCTTGCCGTCGCTGGGAAAATCAAGAGCGGCAACAACCCGCCTGCTCCATCATTTTACAAGGCGCTGGAGGAAGCACAGGGCATAGCCCGCTCATCACTTTTTGGACCTGTCGTACGCAAGGAGGCTGTACAAGGTAAGCTCATCAATGATCCTGGTGCAGAACAGGCCGGATCGAAGTCTCGACGTACATAGGGATGTTACTCCTCGCTGCATGGAGCACCAACGGCTGGCTGCCAAGCGGCCACGCAATGCGCATGGCCCTTGATCTGGGCTTGCATCGTGCGCTCGAAAAGCTTGCGGATAGTAATGGAAAGAAACGCTCCGAGGAAGAAGAGCGCGACCTTGTCGTCTCCTCGCGCATCTGGCTGTGCCTCTACTGGTTTGATCACCAGTGAGTCTTGTCACCTCCCGTTCAATAAACTGGACCGATGGTTGGTCTGCATATAGGATGAGCCTGGGAACAGGGAGGCCAATCGTACTGAGGGACGAGAGCTCTATACGACATTGCCGCGTCCTGCTCAGTCACCCAATGTCGTCCGGGACCGACGTCCGACTTATCTCTCTTGTTGAACTTGTCGCTCAGAAAAGTGAGGCATCTTACCCCGCCCACCTATCGACTCGTTAAGCTGAATTCGTTTTTCCAAGCACAAATTTACGAGACATTGACGTCCATGAATGGACAAGTCAACCACAACACTCTCGCCTTCATTCGTCGGGCGAGCGAGGCACTCGACAAGTGGTGGCGCGACTGCGACGAGTTGCACCGTATGTCGGCGTCTCTCCCTCGTCTACCTCGTTGACGCTTCTGAGCTCTTAGGACAAACGATGGATGAGGATTCTCTGCTCGTCAAGATTCTCGCTGGCGAGCTCCACTACGCGAAACTTTGGCTTGTCTGCGTCGCTCTTCGTGGCGTCTCCTGGGACAAAATGCCATTCGAGCAGCGCGAACTCGCATTCCAGGCCAAAGACGCTGCCTCCAACTGTCTGTCCATCTTCCTCTGCTCGCAGGATTACCGTGCCGCCCTCCGTTACGCGGTGCACGATAGCCTCGTCACGGCCGCATTCTCGGGCCTGTTCCTGTTGAAGATGGCGAATCTTTTCCCTGGCGAGCTCGATCTTGCCTCCATCACCAGTCAAGTCGAGCAGCTCGCACAGCTGCTCTCCGACGTCGCTGCGGAACGGCACGTATCTATTTTTTTTCCACTCACCGCCTTCCACTGCCTTTCGCGTTTTTTTTTTCATTGTTAACCCATAACCTTTCGAACAGATACGCTCTGACGCTGCGCGTCATGCTTGCCAACCTGAGGCGCAAGGTGGGCCTCGCGCACCCAGGAGGTCCCGGCGACGCGATGGTGCTCGGCGGACAGCCCCAGGGCCAGCCCTTCGCCGACCCGCACGCGCCGCAGCCGTTGGTGCCCCCGCAGCAGCCGCCCCCGCCGATAACGATGGAGGAGCTCGGGCTCCACTTCCCGCAGGGCGCGCCCGCGCCGCCTGCCTTGCACCCCGCGGACATCCCCGTCTGGCTGCAGGAGCAGAGCCTGACGGACCTCGGCCTGCCCGTCAACGGCTCGGACGGAATCTTTATGAATCTCAGCCGCGGCACCGGCTGGCCGGGCGAATTCGCCCCCATGCCAGAGGCGTGGTGAAAGCCCCCAGCTCTCGGCTCCGCAAGAATGTGAATGTGACGCCTCGGCCGGCGGACACCAACGGGTTTGAGTTTCGTTACTCGACCAGAAAAAAAACAACAGCGCTTCTTCTTTTGCTCCCTTTGAACCCTCCTCGTTACCTCTCTTCTCTTTGGTCAAATTTTTTTGTTTGTTTGCCTTGTTTGCCCCGGTTCTCACTTGATTTTGGCTTGCCGTTTGCCCTTGGTTCCCCTTGCCCTTGCTAGTGAAAGAGAGCAAAAAAATGGATTGTACTTGTATGCCGCTTGTTCGGGTCGTCCATTTCTTCATTCACCTTCCAATAGGTTAATCCTAAACGTTAAAGAATTTTCTTTGTCTTTTTGACCCCAAAAAAATTACACCTTTTTGATCGACGCGTCACATAATTGTTGGGCAAAGGGTATAAAGCTTGTCTCTCCACTATCGCCTAAGACCCCAAATCCGTGTGGCGCGTGAGTCATTTTTGTTTGTTCCGTCGTTTGCTCGTGTGCCTATTCTGGTGTGCGAGTCGCAATGACGACAAAAAAAACGGTTTGACTCAGACTCGGCTCATCCGTTGGCCCATCGCGTTACATTGGCAAATAGCGAATACATCCAGAAAAAGCTCTGTCACACTTAGGTCTGAACCCCTGGGCCCGATCTGCAACTGCAACGACGAAACGTACAATTACACACTACTGTCTACTCTTCCTCGCTCTCTTCCTGCTCCTGCAAGAACTGGTCGAGCGCAAGTCAGAAAGAAGAAAACGACGCCATTGATGACAGGGAACAGTACCTTCACTAGGCTCTCTGTGGCGGTGAGAAAGTGCTGGCGACCTTGGGGCTTCGAGCCTTTCTGGTGCCAATAAATGATCGCCTGATCAGACACACAGTCCTTGTTGTATAAGACCTGCGAGCACAGATGTTTCATCTAAGTGTCCATACACCCGATCGGCTATGACGAACCTTTAGTATCTGTGGGAACGCTTTCCTGATACGTGTGTCCTCGTAGCAGTGTACCTGCACGGTGTTGATGAGGGCGACTTCTGTCTTGGGGCCCGTGCAAAACGGCTCGATAATAGGTGTGAAACGCTAGTCGCGATCAGCCATCGAAAGAGGAAATAGGACTGTTTGGCGCGCACGCACCGAGACTTCGCGGAGAGCAAGGCCTTCAATCTGGTCCGGGCGAGCCGCACTCCAGTCGACCTGTGCCATAAGTCCTTGCCAGAGGCTCGCGACAACTTCGGATTCGGGAAGAGGCCGCTCCTCAACAACAGCTCGCACCGCCGCCATGGTCTAACATTCTCCTTTAGCACACAAAAATACAAGGACGCCTGGGCAGGAAATAAAACGCACATCCGAAGGCTGGTCCTCGCGTTCGAGGGACTCCTTGATGGCCTTGGAGATTTCTTCCTTGATGAGCGCATTCTGCTTGCGGGTCCACCAATCCGCAACTTGCGAGAGGCCAGCGCCGCGGAAATGTGCGTCTATGACAGAATCCGAGCGCCTGTTGGGAGGGAAGAAGATGAGCAGGTCCTTGATCCCGCCCTTCTTGAACACACCAGCGAGATGGTCCATCGTCGTCTCAGCAAGATAAGCGCGCAGAATCACCGTCAGGACGTTCACCGCAATATCTTCGTTTCAAAAAAAAAAAAACAGTGGATAAGGGAAAGGGCACAAAAGGAGAGAAGAGTTACCATTTTTGACGAGATGGTCCTTCGTCAGACTCTGCAGGCATGCGGCACTTGCAAGGCCCTGCGCGAGAAGGAGTCCGATTGTCGTGGCAAATCTTTCCCTCTGCTCAATCTGCCATTTATTGACGTATTGCAGGAGGGTCGGAAGCGAGGTCTCCTCGAGGGGCTTCTGGAGATACTTGTATCTGATAGCTTTCGGGTGAGCCCAGCGATTCCGACGGGATAGAAGGATTAGATCTCACCTCCTGATTAGCTTATTGAGGACCTCGACAAACTTCTTTATGTCTTCGGGTTGAGCAGGTACCTTGATCTGGAAGAGTGAAAAGGGAGACGTGGGACCGTCTGCGTCAAGGTACGAGCCGCCAGGCTGGAGAAGGCCCCCGACAAAGAGGATGTCGAAGAGGGCATCTGAATATTTGAGGAACTCTAAGGTGGAACCGGCCTGGATGAGCTTGTTTGTAACTGCGTCGTAGTCGCTGTTGGGGATGGCTTCCAGGTGCTTGTACACCTGATCTCTGAATACTGGTAACGCAGGATGATTAGGCCGATGGGGTAAGAGAGGGTAGAGTAGGGGAAAAAAAGAGCGCCTAGTGTACCTGTAGGCTCGTGTCTCGCCTGCGCTTTGACGGCGCCTTTTCTAGCTTTGATTCTTACGCCCTGGAGCGAAGGCTTAGCAGCAGATTGTTGCTGAGACATCCACAAGTTTCGAATACAATTCGAAAACGGTGGATTCAATCCGAAGTCGAGTCAAGATGTGTCGTCTTTGCGGGGAAAATTCGTGGGACCAACAGTGACACCTCCCCGATTTGGTCACAACATCCTAATCCCCGCGTGTCCCCATATGTATTTGCGCCCAGGACCCCTAATTTTTGGGCATCACCGAGGACCCAATAATTCAAAATGCCTTTATTCGGCGTCCTCCCAGGTGATGTCAAGTTCCACGGGAGACGTCCCAATAAAGAAGACACATGACGCTCGTTCACTGTCCTACTGACCTCCCGGGAACCATATCTATCCATGTGCCAGAACGCACTGTTCCACTGATAATCTGACATTACACGTAATGATGCAATGATGGTCCGAGCAGGGCTAGAGTAAGGTGCGGTCGTATCAGCGGCCATATCAACATAATGTAATTCCCTGACGCGACTTATCACGCAGCAGAACTCAAAGAGATGCTAATAAGGCATATATGGGACCTCTGACGACACATGGACGCATGAATGCACGAACAAGCTAAAACGTCCGTAATAGCCCCTCCCAACCATGAAAACGCAAATCGCCAAGCGGATATAAGCACCCCAATCTAAGGACGTATGGTACACAGTTACACACGTGAATACACGCTAGACACAAAATAAGGAACAGAGGGAAGATAGATACGAGACGAGACAACTGAGGCCGAGTACGAATAGATAATCGAGACGAAACGAAAAAGTCAATATTGCAAGGATAGAGATTCGGCATCGCCACGGATCCAACCAGAGCCAGGCCCTCCTCCATTCCACGCAAATCCGTTCCACGCCCGCAAAATCCCGCCCTCGCCCGCGTACGCATACGCGAGCGCCGGCACGACTGCAGGAATGGCTGTTTTCAAGCTGTCAGGATCTGACACGTGGTCTACGAAGGTCATTTGAACAGTGCGTTCCTCGCCGAGGCTGTCGGAAGACGCGTCCGTAGTAGCCGGAGAGACGTTCAGTGTTGGTGTCGGTGAGTATTCAAACGCGGAGGTCTCGGGCGTCGCCATTCGCGGACCTTGCATACTTGGGGGTATGGTGGTGGTAAGTCTGAAGGGCAGCGTTGGCACAGTGGACGACAAGGTACGGTCAGGAAGAGAGTTATTGCGCCGTACTACGGCAGTGATGGTAGAAAAAGCGTCAGCTGAGGCACTAGTTCCATGACTAGCACGACTGCTACACAAATCGCCTACGCTTTGGCTGCGCGGTAGCACGCGATGCGCGGGTACTTTTCCAACCCACAACCTCCACTCAAGAGCTTCGCCAAGAGCACGTTCGCAACGGCCAATCTCCCGTGCCGGGAGACCTGCCAGCTTGGCCCATGCACGGTTGGAGTAGCACTTGTCTTGCATGAACTTAGACGCAAGGATCAGCGATGCTAAGAAGGTCCGGCGGGGGCACAACAATGGCGATGGAAGAGGGGGAAGAGCGGGTAGATCCTCAGGAAGTGAGCGCACTTTCTTCTCCACATCACTTCCAGATTTCCAACTCGAAACTTCGGGCACCGTAACGGAGTTGTCGTCCTGCATGCGCACGGTCGGTAGTGTGTCGTCATTGAAGTAGTTTTCCGAGCCAACAAGGTGCACAGGATCGATGATCTCATCAATGCTGACTTCTCTTGGTGACTCCTGTGAGCGCGGGTCATCTGAAAAGGCAACCCGGGAGCTCTGATCTACCTCGCCACGAATTCCTTCTCCAGTTTGTTCTTGACGCACAAGTTCCGGGATCTTCGAACGAAGGGCTTCGATGTAACAAAGCGCAGTTTGAAGCACGCTACACGAGGTTCGTGATCGACGCAAAACCTCATGCACGAAAGTCTTCAGCGGGGCAGCGTTGACTCGAGCCTGTTCGGCAGAAGAAAGGTCAGTGTGCGTTGCCGCCCGAGAGAGGTTGCGAGGTGTTGTGCTTGCGTGGGGAGAGGAAGTAGTACTTGGTAGATAGGGGGGTGTGATCGGAGGAGAAGGAAGTTGTCGCACACATCCGGTGAAAATTGATGAATTAGACGGTCCATTAAGGGAAAGGATATTATGCATTGAAGTTGATGGAATCGTCGAACACGCTTCGGTCAAAAAAACTGTGGGAATGTCGTTGGGATTCCAGATCTCCCACAGTGATCTGACGGCGGCATCTAGGCGGAGGGAAACGTGCGACTAAGTAAACGGAGCCTTGCCGAGTTGCCGCATGGCCGCGGAGCGGGAATATGGTGTGAGTCAACTCACCGACGAGGCCAGTGACATACTTATGTTTATGGACTTCGCGAATATCCTTCGAGGGTTGCGAGGAAGTAAGACTAATTGAGCGAGAGGGGGGAAGCGGCTTTGTGTTGTCTGGTTCGCATATCGGGTGGTAAAGGACTGGAGCGGGTGTTGATACAGATGATGATGATGATGACGATGATGATGGGGTATGCAAGCATGCACTCGACGGTGTGCGCATAGAAGGTGGGATAGAAGCATAGGGCTGCCACCGGGCCCGAGTGCGAGAAGCACCAGGCCCACGGTGGGTCAGAGAATGAGAAACAACTTGCATAGTGGCTGAGTGGTGGTGATTCAAGTAGGGCCGAGTGGTGACGGTGACGAGACCAAGAACGGAGAGAGAAGCGGCAGGTGAGAAGACTATTTAAACAGAGATACCATAGATTGGGGAAGTGTGGATGCGGGTGTTAAAAAGGACGGAACTAGAAACGGGAACGATAATGGCAGGGCTTTGGCTGGGAGACAGAACGAGTCGTATTGACGGTGTAGCGCACATTTTGACCACGGAAGGATCAGAGGGGGACTGCCAGCCTGTCAGAAAGGCCGGACTATCCGCGTTGACAGGTTAATCAAATCCTTTAGCAGCAAAAGCCAAAGGACGTTATGCAAAGGGTAGGGAGGGGAGTCAGTTACAGGGAGGGCAGAAGAGGTTCAGTTTATAGGGGGGAAGAGTGAAGGGCGGGCGCATACCACTACTGACTAGGCGATAGGTGGAGTCACCGAACACTGTCACGGTATGTTACAGGTTACATGTCACACGTCACCCTAGCGTAACCCGCGATCGAGTTCGGACCCGGGACCTCCATTGAACCTTGATAGTGGCGAGTCTTCCTTTTCCATCCTTGTGATTCAAGTACATCATCAATATTTCGTAGTCAGACTCCCACTCTTACGTGATAACATCTCCCCTTCCCCCCCACTCACTTCTCCAAAATGTACCCCGAGTTTCCGGTTTCACCCATTCCATAACTTTTTGGTACTGTCCTGCCCTGTCCTGCCTCCACTGGGCGATTGTATCGCCTCCATTTTTTTTTTTGCCGCGCGGTTAGCTCGGATCACAGCATTCCGCCTGGTCCACGGGGCCATGTACCCGCTTTTGCACAGCTTGTGTTCCCGACTCAATCTTGCATCACCTCGACTCCCATACCCTAGATCGATCGCGGCCGTCGTGGGCCACATCGACAATCGCAGTGCCTCTCGGCTTCTGCATATGTGATCAACTGTCTCCAGCTGCCCTTGTACCCCGTTTATCCCCTCCACTCTTCTAGCACAGATTGTGGCGGGCTCCCGTTTATCGCTGTTCCGCCGCCCTAGATGACGTCAGACAGTGTACCACCCCGCCACGCGAACATCGCGGTTCGACCCTCAGCTGACTATCGTCCATCGGGCTTTCCGGTGCTCACCGCTTGCGCCGACTGCACATAACAGGTTTGTGGCGTTGTTTCGATCAGATTAAGGCCTAAGTCAAACAATCCCTGAATTCCTGAGGCTTGTCTTAGAAAAGTCCGCACATTACAGTACTTATACTCCGCCCGCCTTCGATGGTTTTTAAGGCCCGGCTCGGACATGGTGAAAATTCTCGGGGTTGTGCGACTTGGACTTGTTTGTATGTCACAGTACACTCTTTTAATGAGATGTCCCGCATTATTGCATCAGAATTGTAATTCGTTCTGGGTTGCTATACGGAACCCAAGTGGATGCTGATGCCCATTTCTGGTTTGAACGGTCGACCAGACTTGAGGGTTGCTTGTCCTGGGAGATGTACCGATTTGGAAGTAACGTGCCAGACACAGCTTTTCAACATGCCGACGGGTTGATCCAACGAAACGATGCCCAGGTCATGCGAGCTTGCCATTTGCCCCATTCCATAGGCACCACGCATGCTCAATGGGAGTCAGAATACAGTTAAGAGTCGCGATGACACCGCCAGCTCTCGGGTGTTTTAATGGTGACAACTCGTGAGGTCCCCTGACTCACGGCAACCGGCGTGACCATAGCCCCGGGCCTGATTAACAACAGATTCGTTTCAATCTCGACTCAAGTTATTGTCTCACGGAGCTCGCACCGGCGCCAGCTCCCGTTCCAGCCATCCCCGTGCCCTCAGCTCTGCGTACAGCGTGACAGTGTGGCGCGCTTGTTGGTAATATCTCTGTTGTAATCGTGCTGTGTCTTATGTACTGCGCATTTATCCGCCGGGTCTTGCTTTCAATACCACACATCCATTTAATGGGGCCAAGGTCTTCATTCCACCAATGGTTTCACAGTTCTTCATTAAGCTTCATTGCATAACCACGGATCGGCTGTTCATGTAGGCGCCCGGACAGTGGTACTCGCCAGACTGCTACGGTGTTTCCCCGTCAGTTTATCCTGGCCTTGCCTACGTCAGCACGTTCGCCGTGTAAGGCTATTGCGCTTTTATGTGTTCTAGATTCTCCGCCACCCCTCAGTGTCGTCATTACGTCAAGCCACTAAGTTTCGGCGCCGTTATTGGGATGGCCTGAGATGGTGCAAGCAGGTGTACCCTAGGAAGATCTGTACCACTCCACCCCAACGGCGGTCAGCTGAAATGTCAGCCCAAACAGAATCGCTCACAGCGAATATTGTGTCGTCACAACTCTACGCCACCAACTGGCAACAGCTATATTTTCATCTCCGGCCGCACTGCCGGCACCTTTAGTGCCCTTGATTGAGATTTATCTTGGGGGATGCGCTGGCCATGAATTCGAACACGGGGCAACCACCTTTAGGAGTCGTTTCGCCAGGGCCTTGAAAACACCTATTTTGGCAAACCCTCGCCGAGTCACCTGAGGTGCGGGGTTCAATTCCTTTGACCTGGGCTGGCACGGGGCGACGTCGTCGAGTCGCATCGATACCTATTTCGGACAGCCGAACTTTCCCCCTGCTGGTGCTCACTTCGGTACCACTGAGGGAAAAAATTGGCTCGCACAATAATCTCATTCTTCGTGATACGAGTCCTCCGTGGTCCATTGCCTTATGCGACGAGTTCAGGAGTTCGTCGCTGACCTTGGTACCCCATTTTCGCCATTGGATCGTATATTTAGAGGAGGATTGGAATCTGCCGCTTGGCATGGGTGAAACACGAGATTTCCACTTATTTGCCATATTCTTCTGTGTACCACTGGATTTGCTCGATCACCATTAGTGGACCTCACGGGGTCTCGATTACACCACTATCGTGAGCTACTCACATCAAGTCTGCACGATCAGATCCGGTAAAACTCCGTCACATTGGAGAGCCTTCCGTGGGGTGGTGACAATAGCGGAGTTCGAGAATCCTTCGCTCAGTCGCTCTTTTCTGGTGGTGCATTGTAGAGGTGATATCCACCATTTTGTCAACACCTATTCCCCTATCCCTGAACCAGTGGTTAAGTTCCCAATATATTCGACCGAATCCAATCTTAGAGGTGTCTATGTTGTGGCTAGGCATTGCGTGAGCTTTATATTGACGACCGATGAGGTGCGCGCGAGCATGGACAATGAGAACGCGCCGCGCCGAGAGGGTCAACTGTATTTATCGTGGCAGTATTGTCCTCGAGATTAGGTGTTCTTCAAGTGGCGTGTGTTTCCGGATTAACGTTCGCTCCATGGCGCTCGGCCTACAGTCAGTTGGAGTGCATGTCAAGCGCGCTACGAGATGCGATGTCCCTTTGGCGCGCCGCGCTGTAAGACGCGTCATCAGTGTTGAGTCAAAGGTCGGAGAGGCGCCCATATCTGACGAAATCAGATGACCCTCATACCCTGGTGGTTCGTAAAGCATGACAGAAATGCCAGTAGGAACACAGTCACTCGTGGTGTCTTTCATGGAGCTTTCTCATCACACGTGGGATTAGCACGCGAAGAACCCGGATATGTCATTCCGAAGAATGACGAAGAGGGTGCTGGGTAAGGGGGATGATCACCACGGAAGCCTGAGAACTTTTAAAGTTAAAACGAGAAAGTGTGTTTGTTTATAGCGCAGCTCCAGCACGGCAAGGTGCAAGATCACATGGCCCATGCAACGTCTGGGGAAGACGAGGTCGAGGCTCGACACTTACACATTGCCCACAGGAGTTGTCCATCACGAGAGACGAGAACGGTTGCTCTGATTGTCTTGGGCTGGATTTGGATTTGGCTGGCTGCGTATTCGTAGTCACGGTTACCAGTTGCGCTTGTCTGTTGTGGTGACGGAAAGGTGTCCCCTGCTATAGTCAACATTGGAAGAGCGGTCCCCTCCTGGAGGCCAGTGTTGTGAGAAGTCCCGCTGATTCAGTAGTCTATCATATGTTTTGTCTTGGTGTGAGTATGCCTCTTATGACAGGTGGGATTGAGCTACTTGCTACAGATCGGCTAGGTGCTCGGGGTTGCATCTCAGGGCCTCGGCGCTTCGTCTCATAGCACCCGTTTCCAAAAACGTAATCGGCTTCAGTTCGCGATGCGGAAATTGCAATTTGGGCTTAAGGAATGGCGATGTTGTGTGAGTATCACGGTATCACGGTATGTAGTCATGGTTCTTCCGTTCTATGTGAGTCCGGACAAAACGTTTTTAGGGGATAGGACCTTTGTCGGCAGTGTGCTAATGGCGACTGCTTATTTACAGGACTAGATTGGCGACGTGAAGAGCCTTGCTGTTGCCTGCATAACTTCTTCTGTCCTGGCACAAAAATGAGCGGGTGTGAAGAGAACGGGCTAAGATCAAGTTGGAGTCGAGGAATGACATGTTCACACGTGGAACGTGCCAATAGCAAGAGAAATCGTGGAGCAGTCCGCTACTGGTTGCTTGTTGCCACCAGTCGTCGTTATTTGACGTGCAATGTTCAGGGCAAAATAAGGGGCTGGTTGCCTGTTGCCACCAGTTTTCGTTCCTCTTTGACGTGGGCAAAATAAGGGGCAATGGCTTGAATAGCCAAGATCAATTTCATTAGCGTTCTTCCGCCCTTTCCGCCCGCTTCGCCCTTTCACAGACGGCTCGACACACATTCTCATTCCTTTACGTTTTACGCCAGCAAGTCGTTTGTTCCTCTTTAAATTGACCACTCACTCCCTTATTTTTGCTTTAGTTACCCTTCCCAGTCGTTATGAAGTTCTCCATCGGTCTTGTCACTTTCACTCTTTTGTTTTTCACCACCATTGTCGAGGCTGCTCTGTTCGATGCCGCCGCTCACAAGCGTCACGCTGCGCATGTCAACGCTCGGGGCGTCGGGCACCGTGCTGGCAAGCGCTGTAAACCGAGGCCGTCAGGGTACACCAGTAGCACCCACCACCCCACCCCGACTCCGACCCAAGCGAGCAATTCTAAGCCAGATGTCCCCGCGAAAGACCCCGTGTCCAAAACCAGTTCACAGAAGCCCCCTGCTCAAACACCCGCCCATGAAGCGTCCGGCGTGATCAGAGTTGGCTCTGGCCCGTGCAACCCTATCGGTGCATCAAGTACGTCTCATGAGGCGTTCGTTGGTCGTGGGGTAGTTCTGACTACTGTTGTCATCAGAGGAAGTCACAAAACTAAGTGGCCCCAATGGCAATATTGACTGGATCAATTGTGGCATTGGTGGCGGCGGCTGGACGCCTCCTCACGTTGAAATTGGGCAGCTTGTTACTGTATCCCTGGCTAGTGCGAGACACGCTGCGTTTGGAGCCTGCCACGACAACGTTATTGCTACGTTCGAGAAATACGGGAATATTCATGGCAGTTCGTGTCCTCATCGATGTGGGGCGTGGACTTCTCTTTGTTGATCATGACATCTGGCATACAGTCCCTCCCATCTTGCTTGCATCGTTTGCGATGCAAGAAAGCGGCTGCAACCCGTCAGCCGTCGGTGGGGCCGGTGAGCAAGGCCTCATGCAGATCACCCGGGAGAAGTGTGCAGGTGCTCCAAACGGCAACTGCCAAGAAATAGTAGTATTTTTTAATTCCTTTCGGAGGGTTTGAAACTTACTTTTCTCAATTCACACAGGATTTCAATATCAGGACAGGGGCCGAATTTTTTGCAGGTATCTTGGCCGCTAACAACGGCAACATATTCAAGACTGTCGGACAGTATAATGGCTGGATCGAGGGCATGACCTATGTGTGCATTGTACCTTGTATAGGAAGGCGTTTTACTGACAGGATTGACCAGTCCGATGCTACGAAGGCAGCGTTCACCCCTTGTTGCAGATGCCAAAATAACCTTGACTAGTAAGTGCTCTTTCTTATTTTATCTCTGACTGTTTTACTCATACTTTTCGGCAGCGTCCATCAATTCGTCAACGGCTGGCTGCAAGGGATAAATGCCTACGACGCCAAACTTGGCAAATATTTCAATCTGGATCGTTGTCACTAAGTGACCTGGTTATACCTACTTTCGTTATTTCACTGGGCTCGATGCTCGATGCAATTAGGGATTGCCTGGTGGATGGTGCAAAGCGGTCGATTATTTATTTTATCTTCCGCCGGACCGGGGGCGACCGTACAGTACAAATACTCTACAATCTAGTCGATTAAAAGATGCACACGCTTAACGGTCATGAGCGAATCTTCACAATCTTCACCATCTTCGTCTCTGAATACCCCTCCCTCCTCGGTGCCATCGCCGGCTCTTTCAACGCTCAGCTTAACCGATCTTAAAGAGGTCTCAGATAAAGATAAACAAGAAGCCGCTCGGCTCAAAGCCGATGCTAACAAGGCATTTCTAGGTATGCTTAGAACTAGCAGCCTGCTTACTTGCTGAGCTGCGCTACTATGTCCGGAAAGGCCATGACTTTGTGCGGGCTGCCCAACTATACTCTACAGCGATAAAGCACAATCCAGGCGATGCGACATTATTTTGTAATCGCGCATATACCCGCATCAAGCTCGAGGAGCATGGATATGCCCTGCACGATACTTGTAAATATCAGCATTTTTCTTCCTTTTTCGAGAGACTAGATGCCCTACTGTAAGCCCGTGCTATCGAAATCAATCCCAAGTATGCCAAAGCGTACTACCGGTGCGTTCCCGCTACACCCGTGTGTCTTGGTGATGCACCGTTAAGTTACAGCCGCGTTGTGACGGCGTCGCAGTCGCGCGATGTGCCACATACAGATCCTCAAGCCGCAGCTTGCCGTTGCTGACTTGAAGAAGGTGCTCGCTCTGGAGCCGCAAAATGCGCAGGTCCGCAAGGAGCTCGAGTCGACGCAGAAGCTCGTGCGCAAGATCGAATTCGAAAGAGCGATCGAGGTGGAAGAGGAGAAAAGCGCCGTAGAAAGGTGCTTGGAGATCATCGCTGAAGGTGTGCCATGCCAAAGTTGTCGTTGGTTACTGAACTCAGATCTGCTGTGAAGGGGCCTGCGAGGTGGAAAAAAACTACGATGGGCCAAAGCTCGAGACAACAGACGACGGAAAATTTAAGATCACTATGGAATTCATTCGATCTATGATGCAATGGTTTAAAGATGGAAATACGCTCCCTCGGCGATACGCATGGGAAATCGCACTCGGAGCTCATGATCATTTTGTGAAGGAGGAGAGCCTCGTCGATGTCAAGGTGGAAAAAGGCGAAACCATCGACGTCATCGGGGATGTGCACGGTGCTGCTTGTCGCCTTGTTGAGGGAGTCCCGTACTAACTAATTTCTCAGGACAGTTTTTCGATGTTCTGCATCTATTTTCATTAACGGGAGAGCCATCAAAAGACCATATCTTACTCATGAATGGCGACCTTGTGGATCGTGGCTCATGGTCCGTAGAGGTCATCTTGACCGCTTTTGCACTCAAATGTTCGTGAGCTTTGTTTGCAGTTGTCCTGCCTAAGAACTCTCTAACAGAAACGACTATAGGGCTATTTCCGAAGAGGATGTTCTTAAATCGCGGAAATCACGAAGCGAAAGAAATGAACCGGACGTATGGGTTCGAGGGTGAGGCGAAACACAAGCACGGAGAACAAACATACAAGGCATGTCCCATCGCACTGCTTGGTCGGGCATTCTATTAACAGCATTCTTCCTCCAGCTCTTCGCCCATACCTTTACGACCAGTCTGTTCCTTACTGTCTGCTCCGTCTAGCATTCCCGCTCACAGAGAACTTTAGTGCCTCTAGCCACCCTCGTCAGCGCAACGCTACCACCTGCTAAGAAACAAGATGCGATTCTTTCTCCAGATGGTTTCAAACGATACTTTGTCACACATGGTGGTCTCTTCAGCAAAGACGGCATTACTCTCGATGATATCCGCGCGATAAAGCGAATAGGTCGTCAGCCGGGGACGGAAGGACTGATGTGTACGCTTTCATTCATCTTTGCAGCTTCCAGCGATTCGACTCACTTGTATTGACAGGTGAGGTTCGTGTCTTTGCTTCTTCGTGCTCGAACTCGAAATGCTAAGCATAGGTGCAGCTACTCTGGACGGACCCACAAGAGTCGCCAGGATGGGGGCCTAGTAAACGTGTAGGTTGACCGTCAGACGAGGGAAGAGATCCTGACGAGACTTGCCGCATTCAGGGAGTAGGCATCGCGTTTGGTCCTGACGTGACTAGGCGATGGTGCGACTCGAACAAAGTAACTTCTATTATGCGTAGTCACGAGGTGCGACAAGGTAGGAAGATGGATCGCCTCTTTTTTTCGTGGCTCACACCGACCATATCCAGACGGTTATGCCATTGAGCATAACGGATTATGCACAACGGTATGCAGATAACTGTCTTTCAATCTGATATGCTTCTCTCACACGCGGTCTCAGGTATTCTCCGCCCCCAATTATGTTGACCAGGGAGGTAACAAGGGTGCATTTGTATGTCCCGGCTTCAATCCCTTTGCATCGTTCTAGAAATTCAATATCTGATCTGCCAGGTTCGCATTGATGCGGAGGGCACACAGAAGTACATCCAATTTGAAGCGCAGCCCCATCCGAATATTCGCCCTATGATGTACCAGGCTGGAGGGCTGGCGAGCCTGATGATGTAGGAGCAACCTTGTTCCAGTCGACATTTATGGTGGCCGTCTCCGTGGTAGATGGTTTGCGGGCATCAGTGTGATGTCGGGGGCTAAGCGGATCTATCTTGATTGTATGTAGCTAAACCTCTTGCGTTGATAGTACTAGATACATTTCAATAACGTTTCACTCCGCCCTCTGAGAAAGACCGATTTAGTAGTAGGTCAATGTACAAACCGGCTCTCTTTCCCGGAATGGACCGTACCGATGCACGAAGGTTTTGGTTTGACCCGAACACGTGAGCAGAGCTGTCAGCGCTAGGTCCAGGACCGTACTTTCAAATCATGGTGGGCAACTCTGAAACGACCGTGTGCATGGATGGACGAAACATGGCCGGGTATTGTTTTCTTTCTTCCGAGAGACGTTCCTACGACTAAGCCAAAGGAATCACGAGCTGAGAGCATGTGCATGGTGATAGTCGTGAGCAGTTCTCCTTTGGTAGTGCTTTGTCCTTCTTCCCCAGATGGCTCGATTTTGACATAATACCCATTACCTTATACTCATGTGGCCGCCTGTCTCTTTAATTCAGGACCTGGGAAGCACGTTGCCAAAAAATTATTTATACAATCTCCGGGCGTTCCTCTCGTTATTTGAGCAGATGATCGGCGGCGGCGCGACAATTGACACCGAGACAACTTCCTTTAAAACGACACTCGAAACATCGCACTAAGTTATGCGCCGGGGCTACACGGTTTGACTACCATCACCTGGCGTGTCCAATGTGCGTTGACGCGCCGCAAAATTCGGGCGTGTCCCGTGAGGAGAACGGGGGATGCTGACGCGCGCTCTTCAAGTGGTCGCGCCCGCATCCAACAGAAATTCAGCTCAGGTGTTCCCTCGGGTGCAATCCGGGACAAGACCGAGAAGCTAAAAGTAGACCTCAACACCCGAATTTGCCGCCGCCAAGGAACCAGGTGAGTTACTAAATCCCATTGACACTTTACGTTGACCTTGCCCCTTTAGCCTGACTGGTCTTGTTATCTGCGCTCCAGCGTGCTTGAGACCGATCGATCGATAGCTTGGAACTAGAGTCCACGGTGCATCACCGTTACAGTAAGGTAGCTAGTATATTGGGGCAAGAGTTTTGTGAACACGTGAATTGCGGGGAACAAGCGTAGGCCAAGAGATGTCCCAGATCCACTGCCAATCTGGTCAGGGTTCTAAGCAGGGTCCTTAAACAAAGGTGTTTGTTGTATACGGTTGCGGTTAAGGTGAAAGGCACAGCAAAGATACGTGATAGCACCAACAAATCTGAGCACAACCACGACACAAGTAACATACCGGGTTGAGCGGTCGTGCGGCGGCGATGACCCAACACCTCAAGCTCCGAGCTTCAAGCTTCAAGGACGGGCGAGATTGATCAAGCGCGCGGGGAAAAAAAGCGAATGCAGCAATCTGTTTTTTTAATTTTTTTTATCGTCGTTTCTTCCTATTACCGGCCTTCGTTTTCCTTGCCGCCTTGCCACCCGCCAATTCAGCCTTTTCCGTCCTTCGCGCACGCTGCTTCGCCTGTGCCGCCCTACGCGCCGCCTTTGTTTCGTATCGCACCTTTTTCGTTGTCGCGTTTTTCTTTTCGCTCGTCCTCTGACCGCCTTCGACATCTCTTGCCCGTGGTGCCCCGCCCTTCTGACGCACCCCCCGAGGAGGAGAAGAGGGCGACGGTAAAGGGAGCGATTCGGTCTGCAGCGCAGGAGGAGATGCGGGACCATGGATGAGCGTGCTCGGGTCAAAGTCTTCCACGATCGTGACGGTGGCGAGTTGCTCCTCGTCGGAGTACGCTGCCTCCTGTTCCAGACCGGCGTCCTTAGATGCAATCCCATTCCATTCCTCATCGTCTGATTCGGCACCTAGTCGTGCGTGCGTGTCCTCGTGAGCTGCTGGGAGGAATGCCGAGAGGAAATAAAATGATTGAGGACGCACCCTGCACGAAGCCGCCGTACGCCTCTTCAACTTTTGCCGCGTTTTCAGCAGCCTGCTCCGCGAGGATACGACGTTGCTACGGTCGCAAACATTAATCAACTTGACACTGCGTGGGAGTTGGGCAGGGTAACCACGAGAAAGTGGGAGAGGGGTCTGGTGGCACCGCACATACTTCTCGTCGAGTCTCTAAACGCTCCTGCTTCTCCCTTGCTAACGCCTTTTTTTTACTCTCCTCTTTTTTCGCTAACTTTCGTTTATGAAACCCTGTGAGAAATTCCCTATGCTGCAGTGTCATACACCTGCAGAAAGAGAGACGGTAAATGAGATGTATGCGCACCTACGTGCATCCTCGTCGAATACAATGGCCGGGACTTGTTCACGTTTTTGCTTCTTTTTCGCTCTAATAACTTTATGCGATTGTGTGAGGGACTTGATGTTGGATGTCATACGCAGTCGAATCCAAAGGGAATGTGCACGGCCCGATTCGCCACGGCCAGTTTCAAACGACGACAGACGAAAAATCCCAAACCTCAATGATGATATTCTCGACTAATGCACGATACAATGAATAACTACGACACTATGAACAACTCAGAGACCGCCACGGAGACGAAGGACTGTAAACCTTGTCAATGGGGTAACCATGGCCAAATGGTCAAAGGCGTACCAAGGTGAAGTGTGCTCTCCTTCTGAATGTTGTAGTCAGAAAGTGTACGCCCATCTTCAAGTTGCTTTCCAGCGAAGATCAGGCGCTGTTGGTCGGGGGGGATACCTTCCTTGTCTTGGATCTTGGCCTTCACGTTGTCGATCGTGTCTGATGACTCGACTTCCAACGTGATCGTTTTGCCTGTCAAGGTCTTGACGAAGATCTGCATACCACCACGCAGACGGAGGACAAGGTGGAGGGTGGACTCCTTCTGAATGTTGTAGTCTGAAAGGGTGCGACCGTCCTCAAGCTGTTTGCCGGCGAAAATGAGACGTTGTTGATCAGGAGGGATCCCCTCCTTATCCTGGATCTTCGCCTTCACATTATCAATCGTATCCGAAGATTCCACTTCGAGGGTGATGGTTTTTCCCGTCAAGGTCTTGACGAAGATCTGCATACCACCACGCAGACGGAGAACAAGGTGGAGGGTGGACTCCTTCTGGATGTTGTAGTCGGAGAGGGTTCGGCCATCCTCAAGCTGCTTTCCGGCGAAGATGAGACGTTGTTGGTCAGGGGGGATGCCCTCCTTATCCTGGATCTTCGCCTTCACGTTGTCAATCGTATCCGAAGATTCCACCTCGAGGGTGATGGTTTTGCCCGTCAAGGTCTTGACAAAGATTTGCATACCACCACGGAGACGAAGTACTACATAAAAAGCGATATCAGAGGGGAGGGGGGTCAAGGCGTTGTCGGCACTGCGTACCAAGGTGGAGAGTGGACTCCTTCTGAATGTTGTAGTCGGAGAGGGTTCGGCCATCCTCAAGTTGCTTTCCGGCGAAGATAAGACGCTGCTGATCCGGAGGAATGCCCTCCTTGTCTTGGATCTTAGTCTTGACGTTGTCGATAGTGTCGGAAGATTCCACCTCGAGGGTGATTGTCTTGCCAGTAAGGGTCTTGACAAAGATTTGCATGACTAGTATATACGTCAACCTCGAATAAACGATCACTGAAGATGAAATGCTCACCGAAAGTGTTTGACGAGAGGAGTTTCGAGTGGAGTGTAGACGATGGTGGTGGTTGAATGAAGAGAGCGGACTATGGGTACTGCGGTGCGCCAGCCTTTATCAATCCCAGCAGCACGTGATGTATTGCCCTATTCGCCCGAAATTGACCGCTGACCAAGCCACTATCTCCCCATCCTTGTCCTACGACTACGACAATGTTATTTATCTGGCTCGGTCTGAGTCACTGGCCGCAGTGGCACCCCCAGGACACCGAACATGCACTAGCAAGTTCTGGAATTACGTGGCCAATGGAACCTTGGGTAATTGTAGAACGCATGGCTTTTATTTTTGCTACGCTTCATTCATACCGCGAGTTGGTCAACGTGTAGTGATGTCGTCATACTTTACTCATACAACAATGGCCCCTGGTTAGACACCTTTCCGGAGGTCTCCGTGTAACGACAAATACTTGCGGACGGTCTTGGCACTCCGATGCCGGCGACTTCTGGAGACTCTAGCGTGAACGGATGCTTGGGGGGCCTAGCCTCACTTCGTCATCTGGAGATCCATTGATGATGACCTGATGACCAACGCCAGCTGGCACGCAACCCTCGCCTAGCGCTGCTTCCAATGCCACCTTAGTCGCAAACCCGGTACAGTGCATCGGGAGTACATAGGTCGGTGCGGGAACAAGGTCCTCGGAGAGGAAATCGACGGTGGGTTTGATGCGATCGGCCAACTCCGGGCCAGCAAGGTGGAGCCCACCCACAATCTACAGCCGATGATGAAAATGGTGACAGCTTTGAATCGAGTAACGTAACGCATATGTACCATGTAAATTGGTCTTGAGAACCTCTTGATCGCATCTTTGACAACGTTCACGATGCCTGCGTGAGAGCAACTGTACTTGGGTTACATCTCCGCGCATACTTTCACCGAAATTTAGAGCACACTAACGCGCTAAACACGACAAGACCTTTCCCGAGGACATCGACAGCGGCGTACCTCTCATCCATAATATCCTTGCGCCTGCCGTGAAAATCGATCCACTGACTAACTTAAGAAGTAACTCACCGGTTCTTCGGACCAGCTCCCAGTGGTACCTTCGTCGCCTGGGATGAAGCGCACCCCACCGATCAAGCCCGCCTCGAAAGGAGTCACGCGTGGTATCTCGCCGCTCACCCAAACTGTACCACCAGCGACAGCATGCCCCTCGCGGTGCATTTCCACGACGCCCCCGCGCGCTTCGATCTCCTCAAAAGTGGGGTCACGGGGTAACTGGCAGATGACCTTCCCCGACGGTGGAGGTGCGATGCCGCGGGCTGTGGGGCGACTTGGATGCACGTCGACGATGGTGCTCGCACCGAGTTGGTTGCTGCGAATGTCGAGGAAGGAAATAAGGCCACCGGTATGGTCGGCATGCCAGTGAGATATCACCACGCGTTCAATTGGCGCAAGGGGTGTGCGAAGACCGGAAAGGTTACGAGAGAGGGACTTGGATTCGGGACCCGTGTCAAAGAGCGTAAAGCGGGGGGTCATGTCGGTGGCGTCATGCGTTTCCTAGTGGCATAATTAACAACTAGCTCAATGTCGACGACACACGGATGCGCGCACAATCAAAGCGGAGAAGCCGTGAGCGGCTGCGGTAGATGGGCAACCGACGTTTTCAGTGATTGAGTCATCAGCGCTGCATCAGCGGCGAGGAGATGCCGGATGCGAACCGCAACAGAACTCCTCCAGTGGGAGAACGGGTACGCCGGTGAGAGGATCGACCTCGGGCGCCTTGTGGGTGAGATGGTGTCGCAACTCATGGGTGAAACCCGGCGGCAGTTTTGACATCCTACAACACACCATGAAGTAACTTAGTGAAGACGTCACGGACCCTTTAACTCGGCTAACCATTCGATGGTGTTGTCAACGAGAAAAGTTATCGCAAGATACTGCACGGGCTGGAGAAGGTGGGGGCGTAAGCTGGAAGACATGACTTGGGATTGGGAGGGTCCGCGGGATCGAGGTCAGAGGCTGGGTGACTGTGCTATCTCTGGGCCTGATTCGAGACGACCTCAGCTGCTGGTAACGCTGGCTGTTCGGCATTTCTTCCACTAAAAGTGACAGTTTAGAACAACAGGGGAACGCATCTAAGGCACAGACTCAGTCCGTATCAACGCAATCCAATGTTGCACTCACTCAGACGTACCACTGGCACTCCTGCATTCCAATTACATTTATCCTTCATTCATCCTCGATGCCATCAACGTCACCCTCAACTCCGCCGAGTCCCTTATCCGGCGACTCTCCCACTATCGGTGTCGCGTTTGTTCCCATGCAGTCTCGGCGACGCCAGCGTCTCCATCAGCCCCCCGCTGCTATATACGACCCGACTTCCGCTCTTTATTCTCCTCATGACTCTTCCGATCACCAAGACCTCTCCCCCATCGAACACATCTTTCTCCCTTCCAGTTCCGTCGCTATAGATCCCACTCAGCATTTGCTCCCACCCGCTGCACCATACCCCTCTCCGATGAGCCGACACAATAGCTGGGCATATCCTAACTATACACAATGGCATCCTAACGGTTCTTCTACCGATGCACAGGCCGCCGCCGCCGCCTCTTCCTCTACTGCACTACCAATGGCCCACAAGGTGTGGTTGCTAGAATGCAAGCACTGTCGGACTTTCCTGACCAACCGCGGCATGAAGGTGCGCATTGGCCGCTAGCTTGTTCGATCCCCTGTCATTCGGAGCTGCCATTCTCCAGGCTGTTCTGTTACTCCGCCCACACGTCCCCCTCTACTCTACAGACGCGCTACCCGTCAACTGTTCAGCCTATTCTGCACAACCTCCCTCCTTGGATTATTCTCGCCGACGGACAAACGGGCGACAGCCACGGACGTGTGAGTGTCTAACGCAATCGCTCTGTTGTCACGGTTGCGGAAGCAATGTTGGCTATATGATCGTGTTTCCGGTAAGACATTAATTCGTGCATGTCCTCTTTCATAAGCATCATTACGCTTTCTAGTGCGCCCGGTGCACATCTTCGATTTCTACAACGAACCGCGTGACTAATGGTCACCGCTTCGTTTTTCGCTCATCTGAGCTCGTCGCATCTGAGAGACACTACTCTCCAGGTGAGCCCGGGATTCTACCCGCTTACACCGGATCACCGTCGTCCTCCCCAAACTCTTCGTTATCTCCGCGGTCTTTCCTTCCTGGTACACCAGACTCTGCCAGCCTGCATTCGCCCTCAACAACTCCCCCTGCGTTAACTTCGGCCTATAGTACCATGCCGCCATCCATGCCAGAGTCACCCTGCCCGGTGCCATCGTCCGAGTTTGCGGAACCACTCAAGCCGAGCCCTCAACCCCTGCGAGCGGGTGACCTCCTCTACTGGCATCATCTCATGCGGAGCGGCGAGATTCCTGGAGCCACAGATGACCAGCGTGCGCGAGGGATCAACACCGTTCTTTTTGACCGGTAACGAGTTCATACCACATCACCTGGGAGGTACGGACCGAGATGAGGCCCAAAAAACAAATACTGTGGCGAAAATTAACGAAGTTACTTCGGACGAAAAGCATTGGTCGTTGATACCCCCCACGACATTTCTATAACACGTTCATTGGCATTTTTTCGACTCGTCTTTGTCTACTCATGTACATACTGTATTGTCGTAGTTTTGTCCTCACGTTTGTTTCTGCCGACACGAATGGCTGTGTGTGTGTACGTCAGAAATCAGGTAGCACAGCCACGACTTACTGCGGACAGAGAGTATAAGTCCCTAGGACCCTCCTCAGAGGATCGCACCAACCAACCAACCAACCAACCATGATTGACAAGTCTCAAAGCTTCAAGGATGCCCCGCCGCCCTATCAACATGCCCTCCAGAACCCTCCTACGAATCCCGCTGATTCCAAGGCTGGCCTCCGAGCGGGACCCAATCCCGATGCGACGTTAGGTTCCCGGTCTGACTCCCACGGTCCGAAGCGCCAATGTGCGAGGGTTCGGCCCAAGCCAACGACCCCATCGCGATGGCTCCCCACCTCAATATTCGGTCTTTCCAAAACCGCAAAGCAGGTCCGCGGCACAACTCAGTCCCTCCTCCGAGACCTCCTCTCCCAGGCACGGCCCTCCGAGCACGAGTGGCTCTCCGTGCTCACCAGCTGCGCCGAGGCGTGCAACGCGCAGGGCCTCAACTTCTCGGCTCTGCTGCAGGAGCCCTTTGTCGAGGGCCGCCTCCCCGTATACTGGGCCGTCCTCAAGCGTCCGGTCGTCCCCATCAAGGCGGACCACACGACCCCCAGCGGCGACCCTGATGCGCTCGTGCTCGCCGTCCTGGACGCCTCGCTCCCGCTCAGCACACAGAGCGTCGCCGACGCACGCCTTGCGTGCATGACCATCTCTGACAACGCGCTGTTCGTGCGGCTGGGACAGCGCTATGAGGGTTTCTCGCAGCGCCTGGGGACGGACAAGATGCTACTCGGTGGTGCCGATACTGTCGACTCCGTGACGGTGGACGAGCCACACAACGGCAGCGGCGGTGCGTTTACGGTGCACTTCTCCCTTACACAGTTCCCGCTGCGCATGCGCGTGTCCAAGTTAGCCCGGGTTGAGTTCGTTGCACGTGGTACGTTGCCCAAAAGGCCCCCCTTCTCCCTCCGTTGTCTCTGTGCTAAATGCTGTGTCGTGTTTGCGCTGTTCGGCTGTCCAGGGAGACTGTGGCACCTCGTGTTTGCTGTTGCCGGCGCGCCGGGCACACCTCATTCACACCCCGACCGTGCTGGGGAGTGGCTCGTCTCGCTCGGTCTCAGCGAGCCGAGCTCGGCGGCGTGGGTCGACGCGCGCCTCTCGATCGTGGACCGGTCTCTTCCCCCGCCCCCATCAGCACCAGATCCCCCACAGACAATCCCTCGGGTATCGCTCCGTGGCTTGCCTCTTCCACCAAAACATCCCAACCATGGTAAACAGCGCCCGACGGTGTCGCTCCCGATCAAAACAGGAAGCCACCAGATTTCTCCAAATGGACCCTTGCGCGAAGTCGTCGTATCACTCGAGAAGTTTGCATTTGGTACAACCCTGCAGAACGAGTGAGTCTTCCACCTCCCACCTCCCCCCCTTTTTTTTTCTCTGCTCAGGGTTTAACTTGCGATATTTTCTTCTTAGCGCCTCTTCGTATGTTGACGTCGACGGGACGTTGAATGCCCAACTGGAGATCAAGCTACAGAAGACTTCGGATACAGACACGAACTGCATCATCTGTTAAACCACGGCTGATATGTGTATTGCCTCGCTGCATTAGGTACGCGTTTCTACTTTGAGTGCGATATCGATTTTGAACCTGGAATCAGTATCAGTGTCCCCATCAGTATTGGCGTGCTTAAAAATTCTTGCAGCAGTATGTAACTATATGGCACGTTGTCGATGGACTTTGTTTACTGTTTCTTTACTCAACTCGGATGCTTTTGGAGGGTTCCGCTTTCGTTAATCAGGTGCACTCGGCTGGACGTTTTACAGTATCTAATCGATTTGATAGTTTGCTACACTCGCGCGATGTGCTATCGTATCCTAGTTGCAACTTATACAGATCGTCTAACAAGCCTCCTTTTTGACCCCAAGGGGCCAATTCTCGAGGTCACCTCAGAGATAAAGGTCGGAAATCGTCCGTCTTGGCTCACCGCGCACCCCGACGATCCTACTCTCGTCTTCACGGGTCTGGAACAATCCGACGGCGTCATAATCGCTCTCAAGTTCAACGAAGACGGAAATGCCACCGTGGTTGGCCAGATCCCCAGCGGGGGCGCAGACCCTGCATCTCTACTCGCGACCACGGATACCCTTTTAGTCGGAAACGTACGCAGGCTCTCGCCAGTGCCCCCCATTCCTATCCTTGCGCGAGAGATGCTGATTGGCTGGGTAAATCTTTTGCGCCCTTGCTAGTACTCGTCTGGAACCATCCTGGCTGCCCCGGTGTCCGCCTCGCCTCCATACTTCTCGGAACGCCCCAAGTCTTCGCTGCTGCAGCTCAAAGGTACGGGCCCCAACCCGGAGCGTCAAGAGAGCTCGCACCCGCACCACGTCGTGTCTATCCCCGGACGCACCGAATTCCTGATTCCCGATCTCGGTGCCGACAGGACATGGCGCGTCGTGCGCGACCCAGCGGGCGGGCTCACCGTGAAGGGCGAAGTGGTGTATCCCGCAGGCAACGGGCCGCGGCATGTGGTCTTCCACGGTTCGTCTCTTCGTTAACCCACCGTGGTTTTGATCAGCCCCCCCCCCCCCCCCCGTGGGTGCTCAGCCCTCGTACGCACAGAGGACATCTTGTACACACTGAACGAACTCACGAGCACACTCACCGCGCACCGCCTCCCGCCGCTCCCGTCTGCGCCGACCCTCCTCAGCACGACGCCGACCCTCCGCGTCCCGTCCGAAGAGCCGCTCGGCAACCGCCTTGCCGCCGAGCTGCTGCTCGCGCCCGCGGTCACTGGGGAGGGCGGGGGCGGCCCGCCGTTCCTATACGCGTCGAACCGGAACGACCCGAGCCCGGCGGGGGACACGCTGGCCGTCTTCTCGCTCGAGAAACCCGAGGCGCCCGAGCTCGTAGCGGAGGTGCACACCGGCCTTAGACACCTACGCGGCGCCGCGATCGTAGGCGAAGACAGCCGCTGGATTGTGCTGGGTGGCACGCAGGGCGGTGGCGTCAAAGTGTATGAACGCGTCGACGGAGGGGGTTCGTTGCTAGAGGTCGCGAGTCTGCCAGGGGTTGAGAAACCTACCGCCTTTTTGTGGTTGCGAGAGGCGCGTGACACTAGACATTATTAACGAGAGAGACGACAGTTTAAATATTCACGGGCAGTTACAGTCGACTCCTTCTTAACCCATACCGTTTGGTGGACACATCGGGCTATGAGTTATGAGCGGGTGACTCATATAGACATTTAGGTACCCCCAGGCGAGTCAGATCGGCTTTAACCCGGAGGTCCTATCCTCAATGAAACGCTGTACGGTACTGGGTTCTGGAGACCACGGCTTCTTGATTTTCTGCAGAAAGTTGAAATATCTCATTCTGGACCAGAGAACCGGAACCGGTGAGGTTCAACAGGGGGGCCGGGAAAGGAGAATTAGAGCGATGGCAGTGGCCCGGGTATGCCACTTACCCCCACCTAAGGAGGTTCTTGCCGAGGAGCATGACGCCATCTGGGCTAGGGCAAGCGTGGACTCGTGGAGGGAGATCTAGTACCGGGAAGAACACGCGCATACTATCGAGGGTGCGTCTTTAATCTGACAGATCCATGTGTCCATCGAACTAGATATGCCTCGTGTCGTATAACGGAAGACAAAGCACAAACGTTGGAACCTGCAATCGCATTGAGGTCAGAGCTCAAAGGGAGATAATCAAGGCCCATCGATGATAAGTTCACCAATCACGGCCCTCAACGAAGCCTTGCGTCGAAATCATTTGCAGGCGGTGCGCCTCCCCAATATATGGGTCTGGTAGCCAGGAATGACCACTAAATAGTGCATCGCTTGAAACATTATAGCAGCCTCTCCCTCTCCCCCGTCCATCGCCCGAACCCAAGTTGGGACGGGTATCTTTGGTGTGCGACCGCAAAAAAGGGGAAGCCTCACGCAGTCATAGAGTGTAAAGTGCCGGCAGCTGTCTCTCATGCAATGGGAACTGGAGAAAATTCTGGTGCGCCTCCCCAATATACTGGTCTGGTAGCCAGGAAGGAATGACTACTAAATCCTGCATCGCGTGACACAATGGCAGCCTCTACAAATCTGCGACTACTCCCCCCCCCCGTCCAAACCTGAATAATTTACCCTCAACAAAGTCCCCCAGGAAAAAAAATGCACCACCGCGACTCTTGCCTTCAATCTAAGGTCCCCCGACGACTCGTATCTAGCATGGTGGATTTATCCACCCACAGGGAGCGTTCGTTGCCTCCATTCAGGCGCAGATAATGAGCACGACACCAGGTGTAAATCCCAAGACCAATGGCTCCCGCTTGGTTAACACCTTGTCAGTCTTGTTCCAGATCGCCGATCAGCACTGTTGGCTTTCCTAATGCGTTGGCTCGAGCGGTTGACAGAACGGGAGAAGGATCTGCTAGAAATGGAGTTCTCGTGCCAGAACCTCGATGCAGATGAGAAGGCTCTGTCACATCTGTGACCCGCCCTATGTGTCCATGGAAGACTTGGGATCGCCAGTGGTTCTACTGTACCCGGCTGGGCGAAACACTCTGTCCCGCTGGCTTTGCTGAATGAATCTCGGGGTCATGATGGCTGGCATCTGGCAGTCGCAACATCTGGTTTGTTGTTGCGGCCCTGGTCACCTTGGTCAGCGTTGCGCCCCTACATCCGCGGTTGGGGATTGCTTCATCAGGAGGGAAAGGGATAAAATTTCATAATTCGCCTGAGTGAGATGCAAGGAAACTTGGTAGTGTTCTGTCAGATTACCCCTTGCGGCCTTGACAGTCTGAACGTGCGGTTCGAGCGTCTAGGTCATGCTCCCACAGGTCACGTGGACATCCGGTCATGTCTAATAACCCGAAGACGGCATGCTTTCCCAAGTCTTCTTTGATTCCGGTCGTGCCACTCCTATATATCACATCACTATGACGCCGCGCTCTTGTTTCCACTCCCGGACTTTCTTGTTAACCGCCCGCCATTCCTCGGCCAAACTTTCACTGCTCCAATACGCAAGGAAGTTCTGATGTCAGAGAATATAACGCCGATAATGGCAATGGAGCGAAAATGGACTCACTGACCCGTTCCCGTCCTAGACTATCGAGTGTACCACACGCAACACCGTCTCTCCCTTCTGCTCCTTAAAAATCCTTTTGTGCACCACTCTTCCACTGACACTCCACGGCACCTGTGTCGTCTTTCTCCTTCTCAAGTGATTATCTGTCAAGTCAGGACTGTAGTCAAGGATTTCCTTACCCTTCTCGTCAAGATAGTCGCTGGTCAAATCGAGACTGTTTAGGCCCGATCCGGGTCGATGAGTCCTCACAGCAGGAATCATGTGCAGGCGCGCCTCCCTTTTCTCAATCTTACCTTGGCTAGGTGTCCTGGCGCATACCTACCTGCTTACAGGCACTGCAGTTACGCTAAGTCCCTGCATAGTGTCTAGATGCTATCAGGCCTCTGCTGGTCCCAACGACACTGGTGGCAGTAGCAGCTGACATCTCTTGCTTCACACTCCTCATTTTCACGCTCAAACACCTGGTCACAGTGTCCCACTTAATTAACCCAGTAAAATCCACGTGACGACTTTCGTTGCCTAATTGGTCCAGTCTGGACTCGGTAAATAAAAGGGTGGGTTCCATAATGTTGCGCGGTTAGCATGGTCTCCAGGTCCCCGCTCGACTTGGATGTTCCCACTGTACTTTCGCTACACAGAAGGGATACCATTATTCTGGAACGAGGAAGAAAGAACTCGATTCATGTGAAGTCTGTGGGATCACATCTTCCGTGATCAGGTATTGGTCTCGACATTGGTTGTTCTGGCGAGCTACCGAAGTACTACAGTATAAGAACTGGGTCTTACATTGGCACCATAGAGCTTGTCTGTGGGTATGATTATCACTCTCGAGAATTTGTTATCCTCGGAGGTCATTGAGATCTCACGGCGGTACCCAGTCCTAGCGTTCGGGACCACAGTTGGCTTTACTATTTTCTTGGCTGCATATTATCTCCAAAGCCCATGGTGAAAACTTCTGCTGAGGTCAACAGCCCCCACTCTCCTAGGTAACGCTCTCCAGTTGCGTAGCCAGCAACGGCTCCATTTTATGAGGTGGAAGTAGGAGTTTGGTATGATATTTTCTGCTGTTGACTGAGTGACGCACTCTCTAATGTCCTTTTTAGGCGACGTGTTCTACTTACATGTAACCGGACTGCCGATAGTCATTCTCAACACCCAGAAGGTCGTAGCAGATCCGGTGGACCACCATGCCGGAATCTACTCTGACCACCCGCACAACATCGTTCCTGCGCTAATTCTCTCCAGATGAGGACGGTCTAATGTTGTAACATATCATAGACCAAGATGCCGAATGCTACTACAATTCTGCCTGAACCCACCAAATTCCAGGGCGTTATTGCATCTACGCCTTGCCCTACGGTAATGTCGGATAGGAAAACAAGGACGATCGTCAGGAGGTTGCCCACAGAGACAACAATAGGTCCACAAATTCCCAACAATATCTAAAGACGCGAGAGTCAATCAGCCAACTAGAAGATTGTTACCATCAATCCTCCATTGAAGATCAATCCGGAAGCTGCAATACCCGCAATAGAGAGGGTGGTGATCGTGTCAGGAGGAAGGCGAAACCGCTCATATCCACAATAGCGGAGGACAAGTAGCACTATCCACAACGAGAAAAAGGTCATCAACCCGATCCCACAAGTCACCAGGTTGGCGTGAAGCCCGAATGGGGGTGGGTATGCTAGGTCGTCTACTCCTATGCTTCGGTCGTCGATTTCACGTTCGGGACGGTCTTCTGAGTTGGGAAGTAGGTCGCATGCGCTGCCCGGCTCGAACTCTGGATTGAAGGGCGCCGTATAACGTTTATACAGGACCCGGTAGAGGCCATATCCCACATAAACATAAAGGGTGTGAAGATCTCCGACGAGCGCGACTTTGGGCCTCGCGCTATCGGTTGAGACCTCGGATACCTTGCGGTGGTCGGCGGGGGGCACGTCGGGGCTCCTCGCGTCACTGCACACGACTGCCAAAACGTCGAAAGTAGCGATAAGCGTGGCGAGTATCTTATGGAATTCCCATTTGTGCTTGAAAAGGCGTATGGTAGGTGAAGAACGCATTGGTGTTCCAAATCGCAGTTACGTCATTGAGCCTGTTGAAATTCCTGAGGTGATTGAGTAAAAAACTATCGTGCCACGAAGAGATCGGCGCTCACGGAGACAGCGACACGCCAATGAACCAGAGCAATGCGGGTATCGTAACCCCCAGAGTCAAGAGGGCGATCAAAAGAAGGAACCGGAAACGAGGAAATGGCGACTAGAGAGTAGCGTGATGACTCTGCTCGCCGGACAGAGCTTCAGCATTTTTTCCATCATATAGCCATCCACTTTCCTAGTTCATCAGTAGCACTTTTGTAGTCATTTACTCCCTCACCTAACGCGGCTCATTTTGCAGATCGAGGGCGAGGCGGATGATCCACGCAGCTTCCGGGCGTCGGGTCCTCCTTTGGACAATGGTGCTGCTATCTGTGGCGGTCTTGGATTCGAGAAATTCTTCAGTACGCTCCGATCTTACATGCGGCCTTCGTCGGACCTACTCCGGTTCTCGCAGAGGATCTCTCGCAATTTAATTCCCCTAATACAACCGTTTCTGATCCCGGGTTCAGGGCGGAACTGGTTTTCGTTTAGAAATCAATCGCGGAATAGGTGGATCTCAGATAATCGTGGTTGCTGGTCCACCAACATCTGGCAGAAACCGGCGAGGGTGTGGGACAATATGAAACTCGCCTTTGCACAGCCTCTCAATATTGGTTACAGAGCTCCTGACGAAGGGAGACATCTAACCGAGGGTCCATCAATGGCCCAATACCTTCTCGCAGTGCTGACACAGCGGGCGGGGAGGGAAGGGCTTGCGGATCCTTTTGGCGGCCCCAGCTTGTTGGGAGGGCCCAAGGACGGAAGATGGGGAGGTTGTGTCTTCAATGAGAAGGTTGGCGACCCAAGGAGACAAAATCAGTGGGGCAAAACTAAGTGTAGCCATTGATAAAGTCAAGTCCCTCTCCCGTGCGAGGGTCGATGTCGTGATGACCAGGTAGATGCTGCCTGAACTGCCACCAATGACCGTGTTGAGTGCGCATGGCCAGATCTGCGCGTTCGCGGTGAGCTCGAAAGACCTGCCCCCCGGTTGTGAAGAAGAGTTTGAGGTGACCCTGAGCAAGCCCGTGGCATCGTCAGGGACAGCGCTAGTCGCTGATTTGTAACAGTTGAACGCGTCTGCGCAAGTGTCATTGGTTTGTGCGCAGCATCTGGTTAAGAGAAAAAGTGTAGTACGCGACCGAGCGTCGTCGTCGCCTGGGCGGACGTCGTCCCGAAGGAGCTGCGCGCTCAACGGCGCCGACTGCAAGATCGTAGTCTCCTGTGGTTGCCTCACAGCGCGTGTTAGTGATCATGCATCATGAGTGGGTTGAGTCATGTTTAAAGCCTAGATTTACTTCGTATGATTACATTTTGCTCGTTCAGCACACTAAATCATATTTTAGCCCACCAGAGATGCTCCGAAGCTCGTTGACAACCACCCCCATCCATTGTAAATAATAATTAAATACACTATGTCATTGACTCTCCCCGCGACGCGCGTTAACTCTCTCGCAATATTCCTCGTGCACCTGGCGGAGGAGTACGAGAAGATCCGTGGGTCCCAAACTCCGAGTGCGCTTCTTTTGCGTGCGGTCACGAGAAGCCGCTACAACGCGAGCATCCTCGCACCGTTCGCCTCCTTCACCATACGCAATCGCAAGGGACAACGTCTCGTTGCATTCACGGTACCAATCCTCTGCGACTCCCAGTGCACCTAGGACGTGTTTCTGGCGAGCCGGACGTGTCAGCACGCAAAGGGGAAGCGGCTCGTCGAAAGAAAAGTCAGGCGCTTACGATTTCCACTTTCTTGTGATGCAGATGCTCTGGGGTCCACGCACCAACCCAGTCGTCCAGCCGCCCCTGCGCGTACCAGTAAATCTTGAGCAGCGCCGCGTTGCCCAGGGACCTTATTTGCGTGCAGTTCTGAGAGAACTCGTTCCAGCTCGGGGCGTCCTGCGTAAACTCGTTTTGGAGGAACGAAACGATTTTGTCATGTACGCGGCGGGCGCTCTCCACGGGGTTAGGAGGTAGCTGAAGCCGAGTGCGTACCTTACGGTTGGGGCCGTAGTATTGTTCCTGGGTTCTACCTGAAGGGCGCGGGCGTACAGATGACGGGGGTTGATCCGTTTCATAACCCGCGTGATGTGAGTGGGAAGTAGAAGGACCCAAGTCTTTGCGTAGGGACTTAGTACCGCGATAGGCCCTTGGGGGTGTATCCGACTTATACCCATCATCGAGCGATGAGATCGAGCCGTTCCGCCTGGACTTCCGAGGGCGAGGGTTGTGTTCGTTTGGAGGGGGCGTAGCTTGCTCCGACGTCCCGGATGCATGCACAAAGTTACCGCCCTCTGGAGAGTCGTATACTAGTGAAAGTTGTGCGTGCGTGAGGCTTGTTTCTCGTTTGCGCTTCTTAGCACCACCAACCCGCTGGACTGATTCTCTTTGATGAAACGGGGTGGCGAGCGTGTCAAGGCCGTTCGAAATTGGTGTAAGCGGTTGCATCATGGCCGATAATTTAGAAGCTGGGCCCGTGCTGATAAATGGACTAGGGTTCGAGCCAAGAACTGGCGTCGGCATTTGAAGGGCCTACGAACAGAGATCGTGTGAGTGTACATAGCCAAGGCTGAGTAAATGACCCGAGGTACGAACACTCTCTATGATTATCGGCAATGTTCTATCCGGGTTTACTTTCAAGTTCGCGGACTGGTTCGTCTCTTCGCCCTCCACAGATATAAGTAGGAATGTTTGCCGGTATTTGCCACGCATAGTGAGCACCTTCGCAGGACCTAAATGATAAATATTGGTATTCGTTCTACCTCACGCCGAGTTGGGCGAGCCAGGACACACCTTCAATACGTGAGGGTCCGCCTTGCAAGGCCGCGCAAACTTCCTTGGCGTCTGCCCAGAAGTGGCCCCCGTCAGTGGCCCTGAGTGGAACGCGGACCTCCGCCAGCTCATCGGTCCCGCGGCGTTGATCCTCAATGAGTAAGGTCAACATGCGGGGTTTCGTGCTTGGTGTCACCGAGCGGCACGAGTTTTCCACAATGGATGGAGAGGATTCCGTGCGCGTTGTACGTGCCGGTGCGTGGTGATAATACGCGGTTGCTGGTGATGACCCAGGAGAAACCCAGGTCTTCGGCGGAGGTGGGCTAAGACTCTGTTCTTTCTCGCAGACCTCATGCACAGCCGGTGAATTACCTATGGTGGAGTGTTCGGAAGGGGGGTAGTAGTCCCCTCCGTAATCATAGCCGTTATTAGGACTAAGCGCAGGTGGAGACGGAATCGGAGATACATCAGTCTCTGTCTTGTTCTTCCGTATGCTCCGAGATTGCGACGTAGATTCGACTTCGCGGGGCTCGGTGGTGGGAAACGGGGACTGAGGTTGTCGTTTCGGAAGGGCGCGCTGCCCACGTTCTGGGTTGACTGCATCGACTTGCGAGGAGGAACGAGAAGACTCCTCGGACAGCGGAGCTTTCGCCTTAGCTTTACCCTTGCTAGCACCAGAACGCTGTTTCGCCTGAGATGATTTCCCTGAGCCGTGACCGCTGACGTGTGACACATTTGCACTGTTCGAGGCGTTCTGCGGTGACTGAGCAGTGGAAACCATGTCCGGTGGTGGTACAGATGACGCGGGAGACGACGCGATCAGCGGGGACGATTTCCTACGTTTCGTTGATGCGGGAATTGGAGCAGGTGACGCAGCTGAGACCGGTGAGAGCGCGGATTCGGGTGACTGAGCAGCCTCCGCAAGGATATGCAGACCCGCGTCCGGCGGAAGTGGGGGAGCCTTGCTATTACCCCGCGACTCTGAGGTAGCTCTGAAGAGAGATCTGTAGGGGCCGTTCGCGGGCAAGCCCTGACTGAGGCCCCCGCCGCGCCCAGCGCTGAGCTCCGGCGTGTTCACGTAGCCCTCCACACTGAACATTGATGTCCCATCTGCGGAGACAGTAGCGCTTATGGGGGTCCGACGGAAACTCGGCCCACTCTGAGATGAATTGGCCGAAGAGGACGGGTTGGATGTGACGAAAGCAGTCGGTTGGCGGATGTGGTTTATGGTCGCGGGGGTATTCCGTTTGGTCTCCTCGACTATTATGGGTGAACCGTCGCTGCCATCGCTGTCGTTGGTGAGAACCCGACGGTGACGCTAAATTAACAATGCCATCGGCGTTGTGAGCACACGGCAATCCACGACATGCGAAGAAGACTATACCTTTTGCACCGACGACGAGCCCTCGTTATTACTGGAGAAGGATTTTAAGCGGTTGTGCCCAGGAAAGAATCCGCTGTTGAACCTACGAGTCGTCTGAGTCCAAGTGCGGTTTTACCCTGCCAGCCTCCGGTTTTGTATCATAATCGCTGTCGTAGTCCTCCACCGACGGCATCCTCCGACGGCGACGTGTAGAATGTATGAAGAGCTGTGGGGTTTGGAAAGATAGTGAGGTCGGAAGTCTGGGACATCGCGCTATTTGAGGTGAGACAGCGTTTGTTAAAAACCAATGCTACCAATATAGGCGAACAAAGGAGCTTCGTGTGGCCCGCTCGCGTCTGTATAATCTTTGCAAAAATCCTTACAACAAGGACAAGGACCACTCGCTAATCTAAAGTTCCCTTCATAATACTACACACTTCAACCCGACGTGGCGTACACACGTTTTGCGTTGCCGCAAAAAACGGCGTCGACGCTGTCCTGATCAACACCGAGCTCCGCGAATGATTCGCGCGCTATCTCGTACCAATCGCTCGCGTTTGAGGGTGCATGGGAGATCAGAGATGGTGCAGAGCCAAAAATAATTCGCCCGAACCCGAACGCTTCAACAGCAGGACCCACTGAGAGAGACGAACGCAACAGGAGGTTAGCCGATGAAGGGGTGAATAAATTAGAGATGATCAAGCGACTCACAATACATTTTGATCCTGCGCTTCCATTCTTTCTGTTCCTTTGATGCGGTAGGCGCTTCCTGGCCGGGGACTGGCGTGGGTGGCGTGGGTGCGTTCCATGTAGGAGGAACATAAGAAAGGTAGACTCTCGGGAAGAAGGAGAGGGTCGCGATATGCGACTGATATGACTGGTAGGACGGATGTGTGAGCAATTTCACGATAGGAAGCACGAGATCGTGCGGGGGAGGGAGGATATTGGCTGTAGTTGTCCGAGATCAGTACTTTATGTGAAAGCAGTACTGTACGCCGAGACACTCACAGAGGATAATGTATCCCGTATTGGGTATTTCCGCTGTGGCCTTGGTCAGGAGATCTTCCAGTTTCTCCCAACCTTCCTCGCCGGAATCTTGAACATCGATGTCGACGATGTGGCCAGCCTTCAGCGCCGCCTGGAGAGTAGCGACCGCGGTATCTGATGTGCCGGTGCTGGTAAACGAGGCCGTGAAGGTGACGCGAAACTTGGTCGATGGGATGGTGGGAATCGTCCCGCTCCCCAAGTCTAAAGGTATCGAAGCGGCCAGGACGGCGACGCCGGCTTCGGATGCCTGCGATTCGAGCCTGGGGGACGATTAGGATGACGATCAGGATAGAGCAATCAATGCGCGGCATTCCATAAGCGTACCCTACGAGTTCACCGTTGCTAGCCTTTACGACAACCGCGCTCACGCGACCGTCGAGGGAACCAGCCGTCTGCTTTTTCCATTCTGGGATCGAATCTCGAACGCTAGCATCGATAACGGAATCCGGATGGACGGTGCTCGGACTTGGTGGGAGAGGGAAGTTGTCAGATACACCGGTGTTGGGTGGACTAAACGCAGAGAGGGGTAAGGTAGGGAGAGATTTGGGGCCTTTCCTACGTGCCCCAACGCCTGGAGAAGGAGGTAATTTGGGAAGAGTGGCCATGGGTGAAGACATTTTTCAGTGTAAGCTTAAAGTAGTAGGCTCGTCGTCGTCGTCGTTCGTTGCACCCCATAAATTCCCACGGATATCCAATTAATACCCCTCCCCTCCAACCTCTGAATGGCCCGGATGATGTGATGGTGATGATGATGATGATCGAAAATAAATAGTGTCAATGTCAATGTCCTCTCGTGATCGTTTCTAAATCACTGCCTCTCGTCGCGAAACGGCTCGGGCGTCATCCGTCGTCGCAACCACGTAGGGGGTGGCTTTGGCGAATGTGAACGGATCGATTCATCGATGACTGATTCAACCCAGGTCCGCGTGCGCTCCTGGCTCTGTCCGAATATTTGAGCGTTCGCTATCACCACCTAGGAATATCCGAGAGCGACGTACCTCGCTTCTCCTGCTGAACAAAGTTCTGTCCGGAATCACCGCTTCGACCTCGTTGAGATGTCTCGGGGACTCCTTCCAGCGGTCGTATAGCTGCCCCGCGTACCTCCGTTCTTCCCTCCTGCCCGTTTCGCGACCCTCCTCGAAACCCGTTTTCCGTCCTTCGTGGAACCCTTCCTCCCGGCCAGCGTCCCAACCCTCGTTGCGCCCCTCTTCCCAGCCATCTTCCTTCCCGTCATCGTATCGCCTCAACAGCGCCAACCGGATTCCCTCCTGTCGGCCCTCCTCGTGCGCCTGGTAGTCCCTCAGCGCTGACTGGTATTTGCGCGCCAAGTCCCGCGTTTTCGCCGCGGCCGCTTCCGCCTCCTCCTTCTGCCGCGTCAGGCGCTGCATCTCGTTCGTCACGCGGCGCAGCTCGCGCTCCGCGGTCTCCATCTGCATCTGCACCCGTTTGGTCTCCTCCTGTGCGCGCGCAGCATCCAGTTCGCTGCGGTGCTGGGCCTGCTCCGCCGCCACGGCCCGGCTCGTCCCCTCCCGCGCACGCGCCTCGGCAATCGTCGCCCGACTTTCGGCCGTGTCCGCCCGGCGGGTCTCCGTCTCCAGTCGGTCACGTGTGACCTGCAGCAGCGCCCTGAGGTTGGATGAGTTGCGCTCCTCCTCGACGAGCATGAAGGTCAGCACGGAGTCTGCCCCAGACGGGCGCCGCTCTCTTCCGTCGCGCCGTCCCCGTTCGCGCGACTTTGATTTCGAACCCTGAGTTTTACTCGTTGGGCTTCGTGTGCGGCTCGAGTGGGAACGGAGTGGTGACCTCGGGCGGCCGTCATGATGGAGGGCCGGGGGCTCAAGTAGTGGAGAAGAAAGTGGGGGCAAAGGGATCTCTGGGTTTACCGCACGCAATTCCGACAGGTAAGACATCGTGCTCCTTTGCGGAGTAGGGCGACATCAGCCTCGCGGGTGCAGCACCCTTAACATGTGGCACGTACTCTTCGTCTGAAGCATCCTCGACTGTCACATAGGGGTGAAGAGGGGGTTCTACGGATTCCACGGGTGAAAAGGGGCTCATGGTGCAAGGTGAGGGAATGAAGTGAAAGGGTGCGACGTGGCGATGATTGAGTTATAAGCTATCAGCTATCAATGCGTTAGTATCGCTTCCCGCAGTTTCAGTATCCCGTTGTTCTCGACGTCAGGGGTCCAGAAGGCGCAGCCGGGTGATCCAGATTAGGCGCTCGCAGCAGCAGGCCTAGTTGAATTACCCGTTCCAACGTGTTATTACACGTGTTGGTGTACACGGCACTGCAGCGCAGGTGCAGCAGATGCGCATTCCGGGGAACGGGTGCCGTATGCACAGTACCAATATGGACGCCAGTTCACCGCAAAGTATTGCGCCCATGGAGAAGACTCGTTCTTCATCACACAGAACACACACATGTGGCTGTGTCACAGTGTTGCTGTGCATTAATATTAATTTGGTACGAGTCGGACAAAGGAGGTCGGAATAATTCGACCGGACGAAGATCTTCATCGTAACACACATGAATGTTTACGTTCCCATTTACGCCATTCATGATGGACCCATCACGGGGGTTGGGACCCTCACAAGGTTGTTATGTACTTGTTCAGACACCACGGATCACATAGGTGTCGTAAAATAAGATCAACTCTTGCCAGTGACCTAGTGACTCTTGCCCGGACGTGCTAGTTGTAGCTAATGAAAACAGACTTGAAAATCGACCTACCGCAGTCATCGAGGTGACCCACTGACAACCCAAGCCAAACCGCATTGACTCCCATAAAATATTCGTGCGTCTGGGCGTCTGCTCCAAGTTCCAGGTAGAATTACATGACTACCATCAGGGTTACTCATCATCCTCTTCGACGTCACCAAACTCGAACATCCCATACCGGTCGCGCTTCGCTCCAGAGACCGCCTCCCGGAGCTTCGTCAGCACGGCCGGGTAAGAAGAGAGGTACTTGCACCCCTTGCGATCGACAGACGCGAGACCTTCGCGGACTAGGTCCACGTTAATTGATGCAAGAGGATCTTCTGCCGTCGCTGGGTGTGCGGGGTCAATGAGCCGGAGGTGAAGCGTAGAACCCTCTTTGTGGTCGATGTTGGCGACCAGCTTACGCCCGTCACACAGCTGGCGGAAGCGGTCAACTGCGTCTTGGCGATATTCGCTGTCCTCCCCAACGAGTTTCACAAAGCTGCACGAAGAGGCAAATAAATAAATAATTTTTTTTAGTTGTTTGACGGCGTAGCGTGTCAAAGAAAGCCACACACCTGAGACGCGCGTCGTGCGCTTGGCCGGGTAGTGTGCGGAACTTGGGGTCGAGGGGGCGAATGTTCGTAAAACCGATCGTGTCTTGGTTGCCGTAGTCGATGAAGGTCACCTCAGCCTCGCGCTTGACCGGTGATGCGCGACGAATCTTCGCGCGATACCAGGCTCCATCTGAGAACTTCGCCGAAACAAGATCGCCAGCTTTCGGCACAAAGCCTGGTGGAGAGGCGGTGACTTTGTGGTGGGTAGAAAAGTCGCGCATAAGTTGTGCTAGTGATGCGATCCCTGTGGCAGCGGGTCAAACACGGCAGTAAGCAGACAGCTAAGATATCACCTTCAGTGTTCAGTACCTGTACCGAGAAGCTGAACCCGTTCTTTGTCCGGACATCGCTGATGATGACATCGATGTATTCTGGTTTTCGCGCACCATAATCTTCTTCTGGTTCGGCCTCTGCCTGCTTCGCGGCAGTCTCATCATAGTCAGACCAGATCTACCTTGCGTGTCAGCTAAGTGGTAAGAGCAGCACACATTGTGAGCGTACATTCCGCCGTGCTTTTTTTGCCTCTTCCTGAGCGATGTGTTAGGTTGAATGCTCTAAAAATATATTTAGGCGACGCACCTCGGCATCATATAGCTGCTTCGCCCAGGGAAGCGGGTCTGCCGAAAATGAGTGGACGGTTGCTAGGCCCTCAGAAACAAGTGTGACAGCGGCATTTTCGTTTTTGTTGAGATACAAAGCGCCAATGAACCCCCCAGACTTGTCTGTCGTCTCGATCTCAATCTCGACGTCCCGTTGCATGTATCGCCGTGTTGCGAACTCTGCCGCCTCAGTGCCATACGCTTCACTTTTCTCGGATGCGCTACGCGCGGTTCGGGGGGCACGAATTCCTATCGGGTAATTAGCGGTTGGAGGTCGAAAGAAGGGTAAAGCACTTTACCGCCGAGTACGAGGGTGAGTACTTGATTGTCCTTAGGAAGGAAGATTCTGTCGGACATAGCAACCACTCAGTGTCTACACAAACAAAAAGTAGTGGTAACACACTTGAATCGCGACCCAGCAGCGACATAGTCAACCACTGCTGGAATTCTGCCTAACCGTTTGAACCCGTTCAAAAATTGAGCAGCGCGATTGCTAGCCTCAGACAGATTCAAAGGCGGTCTCGGCGCCGGTTGCTCCTTCCCGGAATGGATGCCCCGTGTCTCCGCCGCAGCACTATGATAACAACGTATGAGCTCAGTCCGACAGAGGGTTGCGAGCGTTGTACGAACGTCTGCTCGGCAGCCATTAGCTTGTCATAATCGGGTGAACGGTCTTCGTCGTCGCGTCTGTGTCTAACCACGCTTGCAAGCCCTTTTTCAATCAATTGCTCGGCGATGTTGCTGCAGGACGTGTCAGAAAGGGGCCCGGACAACTAAGGCCACTATCAAACCCACGCATTCTGGTTCCCAAAGCGGATGGTAACAGATTCGCGCTCATCGTACTCGCCTTCACGAGGGCGGATGAAGTCGATATGCACCTTGACATGCTTGCCGATCAACTTTTTCCGGAGGAATTCACGAGCTTCTTGAGCGTAGTACGCCTGTTTGGAGTCCGACAACCTGTCCGTCTCGTAGTGAGAATGCGGCCCAAGTGGGGACTAATGAAATGAATCCACTTGGGTCCACGCGTCGAGCTCAGTTGCACTCTCCGCTCGTTCCCATCCTTCGCGGCAATCGAAATTTGATCTCCCGACCAAACACGTACGACGGTACCCTCGAACGCCCGCGCCGTGCCATTAGGTGTCTCAGATAGTGACCTGCCGATGGCTGATGGTGTCGCGGCATTTGCATGCAAACAAAGACGCTTTTGCTTAGCAGCGCGGTCCGCCGCGCGTAGGCTCTCCGAGCCACCATAAGGTGCTAGCATGCCTGAGTGCCACTCTACGAAATACGCGAGGCCGGCACCAAGAAGGAACTCAGCAATATTGCCCGCGGGGTGCAGAACTGGCAAGTCATCTACGTGAACCCAAAAGATATGAAACCCGGAGAGTAAGCAACCGACCTATGCCAATAAATATACTCGCGGGCGCCGGTGCAGTGCTACTGTTGGTTTGAAATGGGGTGGCAGTCGCAGTGGGCAGCGAGAGGAGTTGCACTTTCACGGCGCGCTGGAGCAGACGCGACTCGGTGAAGTATTTCGCCTAAGGGAAAATTAGTTGCCCACGTTGCGCATAAGAAGCTCCGAATGTGGCTCACTTCGTCTGCCCAAGGTTCGGATGTTTCTCCCTGTTTCGAAGCCGCACGTGGACTGCGTGCTCCTGCAAGTGTAATGTTGACAAATTGGTGTTCGCCCTCAGGCATCAGGAGCCGAACTCGGAGCGTGGTTGCATCACGAACAGACTCGACGATAGCTGGAAAATTTAGTGTTGCTAATTTGGAAAGGGTTAATCTACCTACCGTCGAGCTGTTTGCCTTTCCACTCATTGATGAAACCTTGTGAATCTAAAGGCATGTTGTGTACGACCTGCCGTGCCTAAGAAGAAACAAGGATGAACGCCACTCTCCAGTCCAAAGAGTCGACTCACCTTTGGTCCGTGGGGGTTCCATTGGCCACGACCAGCAGACTTTGCCTCTGACTCGAGGCCTTTCCGTCGAAGATCGTCCTCGGTCGGTTCGCGCTTTGATTCTTTCACTTTAGCCCAGCCATTCAGTAGTAATTCGTTGGTAATGTCAACACCGTTGACCTCGCCGTTGCCAAGATCACGGGGTACATCTCCCTCTCCAGGTGGAAGCTGATGTGAAGACGTAAACGCGATTTCCTTGCCAACAGTCAGCGCACGTAGGAAATCGCGTGCTTCGTACGCCCAGGGCTTGCAGAGCACCAACGATGAGCCAAGCACACGCAATGGAGACAACGATGACCTACTTCATCCTCTCTAGATGCGTTTCCAAGTCTCGGTGACGAGACATCCGCGAGATGAAGAATCCTTGGGGGATCGGTCAACGTGACGAACACCCACTGAGTGTGAGGGGCTCACCTTTCCTTAGGTAGCTGTCCCTGGGGGCCAGGGCGACCACGTAGAACAAGGGAGTCCCCTGAGATGACGCCTAGTGAAAAGGGTTTTCAAATAAGCTCGAGGAAAAGCTTCATTATTCCAACTGACTTTTTACGATCTACCACCGGGGAGCTTGTCATCAGGATCTGATGCGACAACGAAACAAAATAAATGCTCACGGCTTTCATGGACATTTTCGATGGTATTGAAACTGTTGGGCAAACGACCTGGGGATATGAGATGTGCTCGCAGGTAACTTGAAAGTAGACGCTCGCCGTGACTGGCAGCGTGTTCTAAACGTGCTGGCCAATACCCCGGGCCGTACTCTCGTCCCGCCCGGACCGTGGCCAGTCACCACAGCCACAGGTCAGAATGTCAGTGGGCCAACCGTCGTTCCGTTACAGTGCACGATGCCGTTTTATCAGGTCTTGTGTATCGCCGCACACAACCCTGAATACGTATGTTCATAGATATTCTCGAGAATGCTCTCTTACTTTCATATTCACAGCGACAAATCAAAGGTCTTGTTCGCCTAGCTGCTACGCACATTCTCGGCCATGGCGGCGTCGTTCGCGGAATCCAATACTGGGGTACCGAGACACTCCCTCAGCGCATGCGTTCACATGGAACCAATCACGATCATGGAGAGTACGTTCTGTCATCTTATATTGTGCCTTTCGAGGATTAAATGCAGTCTCTACCAGCTACTGGACAATGCACTTCGACGCGTCACCTGAAAAGCAGAAAAGTCTGAGTAAGCTTCTGCGAAAAGACCCGCGCGTTGTCCGTGCCACGGTTCTGAAGATGGGTGAGCGCATCGAGGACGTTGCGTGGAAGCAGCCAAAAACTATCATCCCCGCTCGAGACGTATCTACTGTCCCATTATGAGTCGGCGACGTGTTTGCGCATCCACTTCGTAATTATTCGGATCACTTCTCCCACTGTTCAAATTCATAAAGTGACGCGCGATCACACCCCATGGGTTCTTCTCATTCCCTTGCATTCATTCTTTCAACCCACGCAACCACGCCGTACAAGTCGTTGACGACATTCAAACCCTTAATAGTCCTAAGATCTACCTGAACATCTTCCCGCTCCCGGTCTCCTTCCGATTCCGACCTCCGCAATAACAGGGCATGAAGTCCTGCATTTTCTGCTCCAAGGTAATCACTGTACCGACACTTCGATGAACATGGAAGCCGAGTACAGATGCAACGTGGCTTACCCTTTGAGATCATCGCCAACATGTAAAGTCTCCACTGGGGAGGCACGTCCGCGTGCACACGCAGCCAGAAAAATGGATATCGACGGCTTTTCCACGCGTTCAGTTTCGCTTATGAGCACGGGTGAGAGGTACTCCGCTATTCCTAGGTCCTCGAGAACAGCCACTGCGCACGTCATAAATGCATAAACACGGGGTTACCCCACGTCGTCAAGCGACAACGCACCTATTCGCGCATCCGCATTGGTGATGAGACCCGTCCGCAAGCCCATAGCATGAAATGTGCGGACTGTCGCATATCAGCACAGCTGCACTCGCAAGCTAGGGGTGGGCTCACGCGTCTCAAGAGTGTCGTCAAAAAGACGGTATCCTTTGCGTGAGCTAAATTGCTTCATGAGGGCTGGCACTATTGAATCAAGATGTTTTTCAACTGCTCGGGCGTCGGCGCCCGCGCCCGTGGCCGTGCGGGAAATGACATCGCTCCACCACTTCTCCGCACCCGCACGATAAGATGGCTTTTCTGCTTGGAGCTGTTGCAGTGCTGCCGTTCCATTGCTTAGGATTTCGCAAAGATCACGCGGAATAGATAGAATAGCACACCAAGTTTGAACGAGCGAGAGATTGCGTCAGGTGGGAGCGTGCCGAGATAGGGGCGGAATACTTCAGAGTATTGAACATGGATAGGTTTGCGTGGTGTAATGAGGGTATGCAGCGCATCGAAGGTGACAAGACGAAGCATCTTGCCGCGGCAACATAGCGGGCCGAACCCTGCTCTGCCCGACGAACGACCACATCGACGTCACAATGACCGACAGCACCGCATTCGAGACTGCAGTTTCCCAAGAAGAAGTGCGTCTTCGTCAATTACACCCTACGACCGAGGACATTCCCAGCTGTATGAGCCTCTTCGACGATTTCCTCTCATGTAACAGTATGCCTCCTTATTCCTCTCTCCATTTTTATTATCCTGGGATTGTTCACACGGTTTGGGGCCAGTTCTGGGAACGCAGCTCAAATCGATATACCGCTTCGGCGAGATGGCTCACTGTTCGGCAAAATGGAACGAGTTCAAGTTTTGTTTGAGCATCAAGGGACTGCACCCTGAGCAACGGCGCGACGGGTGGATTAGGCACCGTGCAGAGTGGTGGGCAAGACGCAGACTGGGTACGAGCAGCGAGAACGTGTGGGAAAGGAGAGCGTACGTGCTTTCGTCCCGTCAACCGTTGTGGTCGGCTGACTCGGTAGACGCGAATGAGACAGACAACCATTGATAGACTATCCGCCACCTGTACCCTTACAAGCCGCAACGGGGCCACTTGTCGATTAGTTACAATTGCGGGTAGCACGTTCTACTGCGATCAACAGGCTTCCTATCAGAAGGGTGGCCTTTTTCTTGAACCCCGTTCGAGCCGGTTGCGATCCGTGTGGTGGCATGGCACGGGCACTCACGATACCCCTCAACTGGAATGCGGTTCGAAGTACCATTTAGAACATTAATTGAATAGGTGGATAAGGGTCAATCAAAAAGGTGTCCCATTCGGCTCGTCGTCGCGCGTTGTCTGGTTCTCCGTTTTTACCCGGAGGTGTGCCGCTAATAACTCAGATATCGCCTCATGCACTGAAGGACTACTCGCAACCCTCTATCAAAGGGGGGAAGGGGGGATTTTTCCATCCCCATTCTGTGAAGAGTACAGGTCGAAGACGGTCTATTTTCGGCATTCCGTCCATTTTTTTTTGGAGAGTGCACAAGGGAATGGAAACGAAGCACACATATAACTCAACTCTGGTAACACGAGGGCATGCGCGGGGCAATCGCTGGCCCACCCTGAAATCTAGACTCGCTACCAGCCCGCGGAATCAGGAAGGCGCAAGCGACTATAGAATCCTTGATTCTTCGCTTACAACTGCCTGTGGTGTAGTTGAGCTTAAGTGCTAATGGTGGCTTTAGGAATCGTTCGGAGACGCGGCCCCTTGGATGGTATGGTACCACATGATTCCCAAGGGATTTCTAGAATGTCAGCGTTGTCAGCACCCGATATCGATTCAAGAGGCACATGCTCTTCAACACGACGAACGCATTGTTCTGGTATCAGACTCCCAGATACTGTCGACACTGTTCTTGGATTATCCGAACAGGTTCGTTCTTTTCTATTGATTTGCTCTGGATTGGTATCGACTCTCGCACCCAGTGCCACCAACTGGCTTCTGGTATCAAGACCCTGCGTTTGTACTATTGTCCGTTTTTGTATTCGTCGCCGCCCACCCTGTGCCGGACCACACCTCATGATCTGCTACGTTGTCACCGCCCTTGCCATTCAGTTGCCTAATTGTTCTGTCTTGTGGCTATGTGCTTACACTCTCTGCCTCACCCGCTAACTTCACTTTTCACCGCGACCATCGAGGCCATCACGGCCGATCCCGATACGCCTGGCCCAACTGACTCCCGGCTACTGCCTTTGCCATCCGACACCGCGCCCATGAACCCAATATCCCTATGTGCAGGATCTCCCCTCCCTATTATACCCTACATCTGTATCAGCACCCATGCAAGAACCCAAGGACGTCCAGAAACCTGCATACTGCGATGCCAGCAGTTTCACGAAGGCAAAGCCAACGCTATAGCAAGAACACCAACAACGCCAACGCAGGTGATTGAGCGCCACCCCACTGAGCTCTGTTCCCGGCTCAACGCTGCATTCAACTCCCGTCTAGGTTAAGGCATCTGCTGCCAATTGGACACTTCAAGGCAACTGGTGCTCACGACTGGGCCCGATATGACAGCGATCTGATTCACTAAGGCTTCTCTATCATCCAGTTCCTCGGTGTTGACCTAGCCAAGGCGCCAGCTGCTCCTTCCCACTTTCGCCACGTGCTAACGTTGGTGGTCGAAGATTCTTATCATCAGTGAGGTTAGTAAGACCGTCCTCAAGCCTCCATCGGCTTCGCTCCACAAGAGTGCCACGCGGCACTCCGTGCTGACAACGCGTCCCACCTAGCTGGGTTAGGGACCCTTCTCCTAGATGCGTGCCAAGAAGTTGTCCCCTGTGGCTTTCAGGAATTTAGATGCTCCGATCTTAAGCCCCTACTTGCGGATATAAGCACTTCCTTTTCAATATCTTCGCCAAGGCCAAGTTCTGGAAGCAGAAGCCCCACCCGAAGAAGATCCCTGGCCCGACACCAGCCCCGCTACCGCCTCTCAAGTGACCAACGTCGGGCCTAGTCTCCCCTTTTCCTGGATTTCATTCTCGAATCCTTCCTGCGACAGCTCTGCTTATGTGCGTGTCCCCTTGAATGATCCTCCCTTCCTTCCTTTGGTGGAGAGGTTGGTCCTGTGCTTGGCCTCGCAGGACCCGCGCTATGTGATAGGCGCGACACCAAAAATATTCACACCCCAATTCCTACTGTGTTTTGGCACACAGCAGACACCATACACTACGTCCGCACGCCGCTCACGTCCCCCTCCCAATACAGACGATCGAAATATTCGTCTTAGTCGAAATACTACTAGCGTAGTGACTGTGCTGTAACATTTGTTGTATCCAGAATAGAAATTGCATATTTTAAAAAACAAATGCTGCCAACGCCAACGAACTGCCTCAAGTGAGTAGACATGGTCTCCGAAGGATCCGGATGGGATATTAAAGACATAGGGTACCACAGATGCATCGAAGAGGTTTCCCGATCGAAGGGACCAGACAGACGATCCTCTCAATTTGGATATACTCCTACCTCCATAAGGGCAATCTTTCAAGTTGGATCGTTCTCTCGGCCATAGTTGCTACTGTGACTATCCCTCCCCCAGACACTCTATCGAAGTCCTAAGAAGCTGATACGCCATAAAAGAGTAGTTGGTCACAGGTTTACCCGGAATCGGAGTGTATCAAGTAGAATGCTACATCACAACGCAGCCGTCATCCTGGTTGCCGAGTCTTCGTGTGATATCGTCTGCACCTAACACCACTCCGCTGCGGTCTCTTGCGCGTTCTCCGGCGTTGCCTCCTAATTGTACAATCAAAACACCCGCGTTGTCCGGGTCCAGTGCTGCAGCGAGATTGTGCCTAGAAAACGAGGACTCGATGTGTCAGAATACAGCTCAGATCTCCGTGGCGCTTACTTGAGCATGAGCTCCTCGATGGCCGGTTTCAGCTTCGCAGCGTGATTCGCCGAGTGAATACCTTTGCCTGCGAAAGCAAACACGACACGGCTGGTGAGTGGATTGGCTATTCTGGAACAAAAACCTTGATACAGACCAACGATGAGGCGAATCTCCGTATCGCCCCTGGCTCGCGCCTCAGAAACACTCTGGTCGGTGTATGCGATGGCTTCCTTGACGTAAAGTCCGTGCAAATCGACCTCTCCCGGTCGACTATCCTAAGCACACGAGTGGTGCCACGTCACTTTCAGCCCGGGAACAGTCATTCTGGCTCGGACTTAGATCGTGCCTACCAGGTTGTTTTCTGTGCGGTTTCAACACAACGGGATCAGAGCGTGGAGAAGAGACAAGGGAAGAAATATATCGGGCCTCACCACGGAATATCCAGGCGCTGGCTTCCGCATTCAGGCGCTCCATCTCCCTCTGGCGCGCCTTCCCTTGGTTCGAGAGTTCCTTGGCAGCGGCGCCGTCTCCGCGCCCGTAAGCCGCGTGGCTCTCCTCGAACGCGCGTGCCATCGCATCGCCCTCTCGGTTCGCGCGCGCGCGCAGAGAAACGTAATACTCATTCTGTTGGTTCGCGAGGTTTTGATCCTGGGAGGTTCGTTGGGAAGTAGGTGGTGTTAAGTCGTTAGGACGCAGAATGCAAAGAGGAAGTAAAGGAGTGGCGCACCGCTACTCGTCCATCCGTCGGACGCGCCGGAGAGGCTGGATGATGTTTATGGGGTGGTGCCTGTGGGGGTGACGGTGGCGACGTCCATTGGTTCTGAGGCGCAGGCGAGGGCAGCTCCTGTGGCGTTCCTTGTTGTCCGTAACCCTGGCTGCCATGACGATATTCGTGTGGTTTGTGCTGGTGAGGTCGGTTGTGTTGCTGTTGCTGTTGCTGTTGCTGTTGCTGCTGGGGACGGGGGTGAGCTGATGTAGGCGGCTGTTGTGGGGGCCGCCACTGCTGCTGGGGTGGGTATTGTGGTTGGACCTGATGGACTACTGGCTGCTGCGTCTGCTGAGCATACGAGGGCCTTCCGGGACCAGAATGTACAGACTCTGGCGTCTCCTGTCGGGAAGCACAGAAAACCTTGAGTAGCCCTTGGATGAGGCCCCCGATGAAACCCATTGTAATCACACGAGGGACTTGGCGCCGAAACTGCCGTTCTAATGTGGCTGTACCTTCATGCAAGTTTCACGCATCGTGCATCATGCAGCATCATGGGTTGACGACACACTCAAGACAGGCGTTCTGGTTAGTCACATAACTATCATTCGTCAACAGTACCAGTCATAAATAATTTATCATATTATGTTCAAAAGACATCGAACAACGCGAACAGTGACGAGATGACGCTGACGATTAGAAAGAAACAAGACACAGCACTTTTATCCTCTCATAAAAATTTCAGAACGACTCATCACCCAACACCACTATATCTCCAAACCGACTAATACATAGGCAGGGTCCGCAGGGAAGTCAGGCTTAGTGACCACAGTGCCTCCAACATACATAAGGGCGTGCAGCAGGCTGCTGAGTGCCGGCGAGGCTTTTTCGAGAGCAATTACGAGTGCAGAGCATTGAAGGTGTTCATCGGCAAGATCTAACAGGGCGACGATACTAAAGCACAGTAGGTGAGTAGGATCACAACGGCCAATAAGTCACCTACCCTTCACGTAAGTTGACGACTTCAGCGCTCTTACTATCAACGTAGAAGGTCTTTGGCTTGCCGGGCAACTCGAGCACTACACCATCAAAGGAGATACCCATCTCCAGCGAAGAAACGGATACACTCCTCGCATACTCCAAAGCAGCAACCCCATGATTCGGGAATAATGTCGTGAGCAACTCGAGGGCATCGTCGTTTGAATGAACAGATACATCCTCGGTGGAATCATCTGGTGTCAACGGTGGGGTGACGAGACCATGCGGGTAGCCGTTGGACCTTGAGGCACAGGGGATGGGTTGAGGTGCTATGGGGCCCTTGGGATATGCCGTAACATCTGCTTGAGTGGTGGGAAGGGAGGGAGGACAAAAGAAGCTTTGACGGGGATCGCGTCGGGTGTCTTCGGGAGTCGGTGGAGTGGGATAAAGGGTGTGATTATATGCCGTGGCGTGTTTCGACGCCGGACCGCCTGTCACGCAGCCCGACGACCCTCGGTCAGGAGGGCATTTAGATTTGGGGGTGTCAAAACCGCCACTGGAGAACGAGATCAGGAATCAGTGTAATCAAAAGTGGAAGGTACATACCCCAGGTCCCCCAGAGAACGTAGTGGAGTAATAGTACATGTCGTCTGAGCCCTGGACGTGGCAAACAGCTAGCACACTCGGTGCGACGTCAACGTAGAAAGCCCCATCTCCAACGGTCTGACGGCCGTTGCTAAAATTAAAGGTCAGAGGGAACAAGACACGAGGCCTGGACAAAACTAACGTGGGGCAGAGACTAGATATCGGTTTGTTTAAACTCAAAAAAGTGGAATTCGACATGAGGTGCCAACTTGATCGGGTTATATAGCGAGTTGCTTTGCAAGTAGAGGGGAAGAGAAGAAGTGTGAGTGTTATCACTGTAGGTGAGGTAAGCTGGGCAGTGGCGTACAAGGGTTGGGTTGAGTGCTGAGTTGAGGGTTGAGGGGTGGTCGGAGGCAAGGCGGGGGTCAGGAACCTCCTTGTGCCGGCTTATTATATACTTTCGTCCGCACCACCGATCAGATCACGACACCAACGCTGCATCAGCCTCGATGGGTCCACCGTAGGCCCTGTCGCCAGGTGCGTCATACAGTGTGTATCTCAAAGGAGAAAATGATACTTGCCGGTGTCACTATCTAGAATGATGGACCTCTAAACTTTCTCTTTAGATGCATTTACGAGATTTCATTGAGGAAGCTTTTAGAGTGCCCGGGGTCCTCTCGGCGTTCGAATACTGTCACGGTCACGCTATGTGTAAGCAAGTGGCTGAAGATACGGCACCAGTAGTGCTACCCAGAATCGACCGACGAGTCCAGCGAGGTATCTTCCTACTTTCTTAGAACGTCGAGACGTGAGTATTCTGTACCCAACAGCCTGGAATGCTTGTATTCTTGAGATTTGGGAAAGATCCGATCGTCACTGCGGTCGTACACCGGTGGATCGCTCCTTTCACCTTCCGATAACGTTTCCCACCCTCTGCCATAGCTTTACTCACTTTCATTTTACAGTACTCTTTCATCTTATCGAATATGGCTGACTCTGGACGTGGACGTGGCGGATTTGGACGTGGACGCGGTGGCGACCGTGGCAGGGGCCGTGGTCGCGGTCGTCGGGGCGGCCGCAAGGACGAGGAGAAGGAGTGGTACGTGCTTGGCTACTGAAGTTCTCGCGCATCTGAGCCGACTGGGGCTACTCCAGGGTTCCCGTCACCAAGCTCGGTCGTCTTGTCAAAGACGGCAAGATCAAATCGATGGAGGAGATTTATCTCTTCTCCCTCCCCGTGAAAGAGTACCAGATCGTTGACTTCTTCCTCCCTAACCTCAAAGACGAAGTCATGAAGATCATGCCTGTGCAGAAACAAACTCGTGCTGGTCAGCGTACGCGTTTTAAGGCCTTCGTTGCCATTGGCGACTCCGATGGTCATGTCGGTCTTGGAGTCAAGTGTGCGAAGGAAGTTGCAACGGCAATCCGTGGTGCAATCATCCTTGCCAAGCTCTCCGTTGTTCCCGTCCGTCGCGGATATTGGGGTGCTAACCTCGGTGCGCCGCACACCGTACCTTCAAAAGTCAGTGGAAAGGTCGGTTCCGTCATGTGCCGACTCATTCCCGCACCTCGCGGTACGGGTATCGTCGCCGCCCCCGCCTCGAAGCGTCTTCTTCAGCTCGCTGGTGTCTCCGATTGCTATACACAGTCGAAAGGTTCAACCGCAACCATGGGTAACTTCTTGAAAGCAACGTTCGCCGCCGTATGTGGGATAACTCATCGGCTCGTATGTTTACTAACGACAACGAATCGGACAGATAACAAAGACATATGCCTTCCTTACACCTGATCTCTGGCGCGAAATCTCCTTATCTAAATTCCCATACGACGAGCACAGCGCGCACCTTCAGCTGGCAGGGAAGAAGCACTATTAATGAATGATTAGATGGATGATTATAGCCTTGCTGTAGGAGGTGACCTCCGTGTAACACACTCAAAATATGGGCATGTCGCATTTACTATCTCAGTATGGTACGCCTTGCACTTCGGGCTCGGGCTCTGATAACGATGACCCGACTCGCGAGAGTGCACACGCAAAATCGGCGCGACGACGTGAAACTTGTTAGCGAGATGCGATCCTCTTGTGACCCATTGGACTCACGAGCCCGACAAGAAAGCGGGAGCATTGCCCAAATGCTGACATGTATTTTTTTCTTTCTTCGCCTCGCTAGCATAGTGCTGCAGTCAGGCATGTCGCTGCCATGTGCAAACGGAACTCTGAAAGATACTCGTCCGTTCTCCTCGTGCTCACAAACTCAGGGAATCTCTTCACTGGTGCCGCCACCCATGTCACCGTCGCTTCCGTCGCTTCATGCTGAATCCATTCTCGGTATTTAAGGCACGACCTGCAATGGCGAGCTCAATATAGACGGGTGGTGAGCACAACTCGCGATCAACCGTGAGATGTAGCAACCCGTGACAGCTTGAATTGGCACCCCTTGCGGAATGAGTCTCCTCGTCTTCCCCTTTGCCCACAGTACGCGTCAACAATCTTGCGCCCCCCTCACGTGCCTCCCGTAGTGAAGGGAACTCGCGCGCGGGGAAATACACGCTCGGCTCTGTTGTGATCACTGCGGACAGCGAGTGGAACACGGCATTTATAAAGGGCGGGCTTTCTGGCGGGTCATATTGCGATGTCCCACCATCCACCGCGTCGCCTCTCCATCTCACTGCTGCCCACCCTTTTGGTCCTCAAGCTGTTCAGTTTATGGTCATGTTCGAGGTATGCTTCCTGCAACTTTCCACGTTACGCATCTCTGCCTTACTACTATGCTCCGAGACTGTGCGTTTGTCTTAGATAGAAGTTGCGGTATGTAAATGCAGATTTTAAAAAAAAGAAAGAAAAAGGCGTCGCATTGACCAAAGTGTCCGCGCTTTCGCAGAGTCAGATGTAACTCGGAAAAGAAGAACTCAGAGTTCAGGTCTGCTCTTATGGGTCAGCGTGCTCTTGGGCCGACGTGCTTCTTTTATATTGAGTATAGACGGTGGTGCTATATACCAACCAAGATGTACACTAGTGGCCTTTTTTTTGGTGATCACGCCTCGTCTCTGGGCAGACCCCAACCCGGCTGCAACCTCCCAGCCAAATTGCTCACTGGCCCAGATAATCCAACTTGACTCTTGAAGCTCTCCAAAAAGTTCTTGATCAAATTATAGTCAAGGCCACCCTCCGCATTGACATCCACTTCGGCATCCTCGTCGTGCTCCAATGCGGCCTCCAATTCAGCGTCCATAGCTCTCTCGATATCCATATCTTCCTCCGCACCCCGGGAGGGGGCCGTCCCTTTCCCCTTGCCTTTCTCCTCCGGAGGGAGGTTCGGAGGACCTGCCGATGCGTTCTTCGATCGCGAACGAGCAAGCTCCTCGTCCATGGCTCGCATGACGGCTTCAAACGAATCCAAATTGGGATTTCCTGCTGTCGCGGCCATCGGACGGCGAGGCCCCGATTCGGGTGTGTCTGAGGCTCTTGTTTCACCGAAGAGACGTTGGCTCCCAGCAATACTAGTAGGGACGTATGCTGACGAAGTGTCAACAAGAGACATGCGCGTGAAACTCGAAAGGCTGACCTCCCCTATCTCTGCGCTCCTGCAAGATTTGCTGCCAGTGCTCGTCTGATATTCCAAGTGCTTGTCTGGAAAACTCCAGGAATTCTTCTTCCTCTTCGGCCATGTCCACCTCAACTTCGCCTACCAGTTCGGGCTGTTCCTCATCTTCATCCTCATCGGCGAGTCCATCAAATTCATCAGTATCAGTATCATCGTCTGAATCTACTCCCTCGTATTGGTCGCGAGCAAGTAAGGGTGCCCGCGAGAGCCTGGGCTGGGCACGAGGGAGGTCTGTGTCCGTTGCCATTGTTGACACTGTGGCCTCTGCTCCTGTGTCCTCGTTTTCTGGTGCCACGGGGGCTACGCGTTGCGAGTGGTCGTAGAAGGACGAAGGCATCCGGCCATATTCAGATGGCTCAATTCCGGGCACTAACTTCTCTAAGGCGTCCTGGCGAGCAGCGCGTGCCGAGTCTTCGTCGTCGTCAGAATCGACTTCTGAGGACTCCCCGTCGCTGAAATCGCTCGTTTCTCCTCCAGAGGACCGCTCACTAAGAATCACGTCTATGACTGCAAGGCAACGCTAAGTGGGAATTGATAACTTACTCCTCGAATATGGCCCCTTCAACGGCACCCTCCCCAGCGACAAACGCGTCGACTTTCTTCGCCAAATCTCTGAGTTTGGCGACCTGGGCATGAGTTGTGTTACGCTCCTCGTTTTCCGAGTGCGGATCGACATTTGGGGCATTATGGTTCATATTATCCTGCAGTAACTGATCAAGATCCTCTGCATTGACAGTAAGCCAATCATCAGGATCGCCGAGATCTTGTGATGGAGCGAGGTCTCCTGCATTAGCAATCGCGGTGTTGACCTGAGAGGCGAACGAAGGGCGGGAAGCATCACTTCAGGAAGAATATTGAGCCGGCCATATACACTGACCCAAAAAAACTAGGACTTACTCTTCCCGTCGACTCTGGAGGAACATTAATAGTGCCTTGCCTTCGAGCGCGTCCCAAAGCTGTGACCCTTCAATCTCACCCCGAAAATAGCCTGCTGCCTGAATACTGTTTATGTATTTGATAAATTCGGGGTCGCGTGACAAAGCATCCTTTTGTGCCCGGACCTGTTGACAAAGTCTCTCTGAGAGCTGTGGGACGATTGAACCAATAGGACACTTACAGCAGATGTTGAGCCGTCGAAGCCGATATTGGACATTTCTTCCCGTGTTCTACCCTCTTGATAGAGCATCTCAAAGCCGCACGCCTGTGTCGTGTCGTATTAGAGTGGAGTAAGAGTACTCCTCATGACAACAATTACTATTTTCATGCCCAGATCTTTCCATCTCCACTCTGGGGTCCCTTCCTTTTCCTGCCAACGACCGAATACTTTGGGAGGGTAAAACTTCTGACCAGCTAATTGAGCGTAGGCGGTCCGAGTTAATCGGACGGTTCGTAGGAGGCACGGTTGTGGAGGAAAATGAGTCATCTTATGCGCGGCCTTGGCAGAGGGTAAGAAGGGTGTTGTGCGGAGCGAGACCCCATACTTACTCGTAGCTGAACCGCATCTCGCGTGTAAAATGCTTCGACAGCCTTTTGAACTAGCGCAGGATTGACAGAGAGTGCCTTGGCGACGTCGATAGGTAGATATGCTTTTGCCTTGTGGACGTGGTGTCGAAGGTTGTCCGGGTACCTTCAGCGCAGATGTAAGTATTAACCGCGGAACGAGAGGCCGGGACTCGCTTTGCAATCCTCCGCCAAACTGTTTGCTCTACCTGTGGAGGGGCTCTAGTGCTAGTCGACGTATCTCTCACGAGTTTGACAGCATCAAAAATGTCGAGATACTCGTCCGTCATGGCTAGATCATCATTGTTATCTGAAGAGAAAGAGACAGGGCGCCTTTTGCTAGAAGGCGGGGATACATATGAGAGCGGAATGAGATGAAGGTGAGAACTGTAGATCCAGACCTACGTGGGCGGTTTCAGGTGAACCCGCGAAGACAGGACTCGGGAACGGTGCGCACCCTGTTCTCGACAACAGAGGGTGTCGCCCACGATGGTAAGTCATTTGCAGCCTCAATCAGCATGAACTCCCCATCGGAGTCACGCACGCTACAGGGACAGTCAACCGCGATGGAAAATGGACCGTGGAGAGATGCTACCTGATGGCACAATCCCACTTCTCGCTGACTTCACGCAGCAACCACACCACACACCACTCGTCGTCTATGGAGTCGCCCACCCTCATCCAACCCTCTAGAATCCATCCAGATCTGTCGCCATTCTGCACGACTTTGACTTGAAAAGTATCTCTGTGCCATAGGAAGTCTAGTAGGAGAGATTCCACGAAACTTTGGATAGACAGGGCCAGGACTGTCACAGATGTCCTATCCGATGACGACTCCAGAGGGTGTAGCGCATAGTAGATCGTATCTTCTGCGATGGACGGCGGACGATTGTACATTGATGGTCGCGGGTCAGGTCTGTTTGTGACAAACGCGTGACGGTGTGAGAAAGTGTTGGGCCGAGAGGCTGTTAGGTATCTTGTACCCCTAGGCTGATTATTTATTTATTTTCCTTCGATACTGTATCTACACATCCTAATAAACCTACAGTGAATTTGGGGGGCCAGAAAGTGACGGGAAAGTACTGATTTTGCGTGATCTTAACAATTGTGACACGATAGTATTCATAGTTTGGCACGTGCGGCGCGCCCGCTTCTTGTTGGCACGTGGGTCTGCATTAGGGCCGATTTAGCCCAGCTGCCATTGTTAAATTGGTGACTGTATGCTGTTAAAGCTGGGCTTGAATTCCCAAAGCGTTCGTTTCCCGCGTAGTTTCCTTTTATGTTACGAACCTGCCCCGAAGTAAGCTGCGTTCCGTCGTCCAAAAAAAAAATGATAATGACGAGATTTCTGAATGTCCCTCGGCATACACGTCCTTGCTATGTTGCCTTGCCCGTCCATGTATATTCTGGCTTCAGAGGCTTCTAAACAAAGGCGCACTTCTCCCAGGCTGGCACCCTCTGGTCTTGGCTATTATATCCTTTGCACCACCTTCATTCTCAGGGGTCTCTTCCGCAGCCCTTGCTGAGGATCGCGAATCTTTTGTCGGTGCTGGGTCAGACCAGCACCTTTCTGGAGTCTTTGTTCAGCCCTCTACTACACTCATTTATGGCTTGTGGCCACCACGCGTAGATGGGCAGCAAGGCGGCCGAGCCAGTGCGCGACGGGAGGAGTCGGTCGAGGGGTACTATGTTGGCTTGCTCTGTATCCAGACTGTAACCTCGATAGACTCGTTTTGAGCAGCTCCGGGTCTACGCCTTCGTCTGATCCCACTAATAGCCCGTTTAGCAAGAAGGGATGTCGGATACCTGTAAATATGTCGTGCGCCGAAAGGATTGCGACCCTATTCTCGTTCGCTTAACTCACGCACCATACCCTTATAGTGCGCATAGACCTTTCCTTCTACTTGCCTATACCAACTATGGAGCCTCAACCCCGACCATTACCTCTGATCCGCATCCCTCCCTCTGATCCGTGTTCCTTCCCCTGTTCACCCGCCTCATCGAACCCGCCTCAGCCTCCCATCTCTCCTAATAGACCTCCTGCCTTCACGCCTACATCGACGCAAATACAGTGACCTGTTTTCCAGTGGCCGCTACTCCCGAGGCCGCTGAGCACTGATGTCGCCGACCACCCCATCTAATCCGGTTCCTATGGTCCAAGTTGACCCTGAGGCACCTTGTGTACCTGCAGTGACTAAAGCAGACTCTAGCGAACGGTGCATACCTAACGTTCACATTAACGACCTTCTTCCCAATTTTCAGGAGTAGCAGCTTTACGCCCTCACAAAGGAATTTGGCGGTGTCGTCAGCGTATGGGCCCGCCACGTCAGCGGTCGTCCCATTTATGTTTTCAATTCAATATATATATATAGGGTCCCTCTACCCTGTCCTTCGGGACATTCCCATCCTGGAGATAGCTTCGGCATACATGGGGGAGACAAGACTATGCCGCGATAAGGATGACTCACGATGTGGCCGCATTTGAAATTGGTACACAGATTTTGGGAGCGGATGAAATCTCACACTTCATCAGGTCTGCCCTCACATTTAGTTTCCGTGAGATGATGTATTCCCACGCTAGTTTCCCATCAGCTCGCGTACAATTTCTCATCTGTAAATATGTACTGTCCCCTGGTCAATGCAAAGTGCCCGCTTGCATGCAAATCTAAAGACGATGCTCGATCATCACTTTCCCGACATCCTCCCCTCCCAAAAAAATTACTGTACATGTACTAGGATATGTATTTATGGGATCATATAAAAAGTTGGGGACCAGAAAGCACTTACACCTATGGTGGGGTCGGAAAGTTGGCGTGGTCGTAAATTGCACCCAGCCACACCAAGAGATCTCACCGATCCTTTCGCTCTCATGGAATTCTGTGTGACTAGGGTATTAGTAAATATCACCAAGACAATCCATGGCAACTTTGGGGCCATAGATTCTATGCGAATAAATCATAAATGAGAATCTTACCTAGGGGGCTACCAGAGGTGACAATCATGTGACATGATTAAATCATAATTCAGTCTCCACTTTGCGACGCGCTTTGGCATCAGCAGCAAGCGCAAGACACCGTCATGGCACTTCGATACCCCATACGACACACTCCTCCCAGTTTCACACCTGGCCAGTGACGACATCCACCAGCACATCAATGTCTCAAGCAAATTACCCCAGCACACAGGAATCCATCCAAGATGCCTCATATAGTAGCTACACATAGATAGAAATAAAAAGATCGCTGTTATTTTGTTGCTTTGCATCTCCAGCCGTGACGTGTGAACTCCTGTCCCCAGCATAGTGTCTTGAATCCCAATGTGGCTGAGGTTGCCACAAATGCCGAAGTGCCGTGTACTTCCATGGCTGACGAATGATGACAAAGGGTGTTACATTGTGTGACGAAAAGCAGCAGAGGTACGGGCAAAAGTGGATGTCTGCTACACATCCACACAATTCAGAAATAAATAATAAAAAAACATCATTCTATTTAATATACATAGTTCTACCACTATCTGAAATTTTAAGTCGTCGGGATGTGTTGTTGAAGCTAGGGAAAATGATTAGTGACTTCCTTGCATTGGCCAGGGTCCGACAGTAATTGCATTTTTGTCAACAGCACATAAGTTCACTACAGTTGTCATCACTGCCCCTTCATGGTTATGGTTACTGTCGACGGTTGGGGGAACCAGCGTTCCGGCGCAACATAGGCCCGGCACAATATAACGTGTCTCTTTAAGAAATTCCATATATCTTGTAATCCATATTCCTCTCCAGCGTCCATGTCATCGAGAATATAACAAGAAAAGTGTGCATATATTTGATATGTGCTCACGACAAACACCGAGCGATGGGATCTAATCTACGGTAACGTGATCGATCCTATTTTAGGATAGGCTTTAAACACAATGGGAACAGTTGAAACTCAGCTTCACTGGCCGGCTCGTGGAGTCTATGTCATTGTTAAGATGTCAAAACAAATTCCCCAAATTTCCTCCTCCGTTCTCAGTCAACCACCATCATCATGGCTCGCATCTGGCTCACGTTTTCTGCACTGTTGGCCACACTTTTTGCAGCGTACTACCAAATTTCCCTCAAAGCTATCCTGACCGCGAACGGGATATGGAGGGCATTTGAGCCTGTGGGGAATACGAACTGTAAAAAGGTAGAATCCCTACAAGCTTGTGAAAGTCCGTACCTCCAAAAACGGATTATTATGTACCAGCTAACTTGCCCACAGAGGCCGTGTTGCATCCTCCGAGCGGTCTCCTTTTTCTTGCTTGCTCTTCCCCGGCAAACCGCCGCCACTGGGTGCCAGCCTTAGCAGTTCTGCAAGAGGATAAATTCGCATTCGATGATTACATCGCTACGTACGATGCAAAAACGGGCACTGTCACCCGTCTCACATTTGAAGGTTTCCCTACTTCCCAAGGGTACTCATCCCACGGTATGGACGTTGTCCCTTCTGCGTCAAACCCGGAAGAGCTTTACATCTACGCCATCAATCACCGGAAGCCACTTCAGGGGCTCGGCAAGGAGGTTGGCGCAAACTCCGTTGTAGAGATATTCAGGACAACGCTTGGGGGGAAAACGCTCACACATGTGAGGACCGTCGAGCATCCAGTCATCGATACGCCAAACGACGTTGTTGGCTCTCCCGACGGGAAAAGCTTCTACTTTACCAATGACCACGGAGCGAAACTCGGCTTTGTAAGCAATTCTGATGAGCGCGATACGTGTTCGGTCGGCAATACGTTGATCGCTTTTATAGGTCCGGTTGCTCGAGTTCCTGGGGTTAGCGCGGACCTCGGTCGGTTACTGCCACGTCGATGACGGTTGCAAAATCTCGGTCGCTGGTCTCCTCGGTAGTAACGGTATTGCCCGGTCCCAGAACGGTACGATTTATGTTGGCAGCTCCAAGATCGGCCGGATTTCTACCTTCGAAGAGCAAAGGGACCACTCCCTTGTCTTGACCGATGTTATTTCGATAGGTAAGTCGTCGTAGCTCTGCTCCCATTCGGGTTGTGTCGGTCAATGGACTCTAACTGATCCCCTCCCTCGGCGACTGTAGATCGCCTCCTGGACAACCTCTCCATCGATGAAGACGGAGCGCTGTGGGCGGCAGGAGTTCCTTTTGCTTTACGATGGCTCTCCGCCTTCAGTGACCCCGCAAAAGTCTCCCCTTCGTCCGCCCTGCGGATTACCAAAAACGTGGGGGAGAAGGCGTTCTTTGGCGAAAAGCTAAAAGTCGAGAAGGTATGGCATCTCCCCCATCACTAAAGCGATACCATGTCATTCGTTTCGCGCATAGGTATTCGAAGATGATGGAACAATGGCCTCTGCGACAACCTCTGTGGTGCATGATGTCAGGCGTAACACCCTGTTCTTGTCTGGTGAGGCTGCCCACTGTCCTCACCCTGTGCCATGCCTTGGGATGTTGGCTGACTCTTATCATTAGGTATTTATAGTACCCACTTGACTGTCTGCAAAACTCTTTGAAAATTGTGATTCTGTGTCCTAGTACAGCGACTACATCTGTACTTGATGATTGTATTACCAAAGTCGCACATTTTTAGTTACCAGTTATGTGATATCAAATTTGATAAATTTGCCCGTTGACAAATCGGGACTTGTGTCGGGACTTATGTGAGGACGCCTCTTCTTGTTTGACCAGCTTGACAAGTCGAGTGGCCACCCTTGACTCAGGGTAGTTTGAGCCCAACGTGTAGGTTCAACGTTCAACGTTCAACCCTCAGCTTGAAGTGCCTTGAGATATCAGAAGGATCGCAACATTAAAGAAAGACCGTTCAACCGTGCAACTCCGACCCATGCCCTGGGAATTCCTCGATGTTCGTATTCTGCTCTAGAGTATTCAAGACTCGGCGCTAAACCTGTTGTGGGCAATTTTGCATATCAACAGTCTTCGTCCGCTAGTGTGGCATATATTCTCGTGGGAGGCTTCGTTGTTGCCGTGAGTGCCCTACCCCCTCCATAATGCCCAGACACATCTGATAGCCTCGTTGAAGTACAACTTAGTGTCCTTGGTGATCAAAGAGAGGGTGGGATATGTGCTATCTTTTCATTGCTCCCTCTTTACTGATAGCCGCATTCAGTTGTATATGAATGAGGTCGTCCTTGGAACAGCCTTTGGCGTCTTCTTGGGACCTCATGCTCTCGACATCTTCAATCCACGTTCTTGGACGGGCATCACAGATGTTCTTACACGAGAGATCATGCGTATCGTGCTCGCAACCGGTCTCTTTGCCATAGGCGTCGAGTTACCAAAGAGGTATATGGCTGACCACGCGAAGAGCCTCCTCATTATGGTGGTGCCGACGATGGCATTTGGATGGTTTGTATCTGCTGGTGAGTCCCAGCGTCCGTACGATAGAACACCACATCTGTCCTGACACTTTTCCGAAGCATTCATCCATGTGCTTTTCCCTAAATTAGACTTCGTGTCGTCACTTGTCATCTCTGCGTGCTTGACGCCCACAGATCCCATCATCAGTGCTGCTGTCATCGGTCAGTTGGCAGTTACTGTTAGCATGCCAATCTTGATCATTCATTCGGTGCCATCTGGTTTTACAGGTGGAAAATTTGCTGTAAAAAATGTGCCCCTCCCCATTCGTCAGATACTTGTCGCGGAGTCCGCGTCCAATGACGGGCTCGCATACCCTTTCCTCAGCATCGCGATATACCTCACAACAGAAGCTTCGCGTGCAACAGCCTTCGAAAAATGGATTGTTATCAGTTGGTTATGTGTGCAAATGATCTATCCCTAGTTGTTTTACAGCACTGATTACTTGTGACGCTTAGATCAAGTGGTTCTCGGGACCGTCCTTGGCGCTATCATCGGTATGGAACCTGTCAATGTTTGGGTGTCTTGAGACTTAGTAATACTCCAGGTTGCCTATTCGCTCGTATAATGAGATTCTCGCAAGAGAGAGGTTTCATCGATCGGGAGTCATACATCGCCCAGTACATCGCCCTTGCGTTGCTCACTGTCGGCACCACAAATTCGCTCGGAAATGATGACCTCCTTGCCGCCTTTGCTGCTGGTTTGCTTATCGTCCACAATCTCACTGTATCGCCGCTCATCCTTGTATATAGGCAGTGCGATTTCCTGGGACGGCCATTTTAACCAACAGACCGAACATGATTCATTCTCCTCTGTCCTCGATTTGGTGCTCAACTGCGCTTGCTTCATCTACATCGGAGCGTGGTTACCGTTTGATCAATTTCATATCTCCGAGATTGGTGTTACTCCTTGGCGGCTTGCGATGCTCGTGCTAATAATACTCGCCTTACGCCGCATACCTTCGCTGCTACTGCTATACAAGCTGATCCCTGAGATCGCGAATTGGCGCGAGGCACTTTTCTGTGGACATTTTGGCCCCGTCAGTGTCTTCTAGCGTAGTTGGTACAAAGTATGTTCACTTCTAACCCGGCACTCTACCTTTCTTTCTAGATCGGGGTAGGCGCCGTCTTTATTGCCACTCTCGCACAGAGCCGCCTCGAAGCGCCACAAGACCCTCCACAGACCCAGGAGGATCTTCTCGCCACTGCTCTCCAACCTATAGTCGCTTTTGTTGTTCTAGGTTCTATACTCACACGTACGTTCGTCAGTCCGTTTCCGACACCTGGATAACGTTTGTCCGTGTATTTTTTTTTTATACATCTACGCTTTTTTCACAGACGGGCTGTCCATTCCGTTCTTTTCTGTTGGCCGCCACACCTTGACTATCACTCGTTCGGCAGCCGCCCCACCTGATTGGCTTCTGTGGGTGCGCCGTGCAGCACCCCAGACGGATGCGGACCGCCCTGCCGCCCCCGAAGGCGCAGACGACACAATCGTCGTCAGGGATGGGCCTCAACGGGAAGGACAGAAACGCGTTGAATGGCCAGACGAGCTAGAACAAGTATCCGAAGGTGCCAAGACCCCAGGCAGAGTCGCGAAGGCCGACGAGGTCATACTTTGCGGTTAATTTGTAATGCACGTCGTCTTTCTGACACGATTGTTCTTTTTCTAGGAAGGTCCCTCGGCCACCGCCAAGCAGACTACCATTACCATAGAGGAGCGTGTTCAAATTGACCGGAACGACCAATGACACCAACTGACTCTCACAAAGCTGAGAGTGCCCCCTGTTTTTCGACCCAATTCACCCCGCACGCACGACTATCCTGCACCTAGATCTATGACTGACGTATGGAAATTACGACGCCTAACTTGGAATGAGACCCCCATCTTTCTGCCTAGAGACTTAGTTATTCTGTATTCGCCCATCGAAATGCTTCTGAACGTTGCTCTGAGAAAACGCATGGGTCCGAAAGTTTCGGTGATCGCAAACTGGCACTTTGTCTTTGTGTCTGTCATATGATCCGGCTAAGGCCCACGGGCTGTGGGAAACAATTAGCTAATACCTATTTGCCTTTATTGCTTACTCATTCAACCAAAGATCACATGTCATCCACTTCACCAGCTGTAACAATCAATACACAGGATATGTATGCGAAGCATTTAAGGAGTTGCCTTTGGTTGCATCGGCCGCATTGTCGCCATATGTCCTTCCCAAGGGCGGTCCACATCGTACAGCCAGACCCATGTCGCAAAATACGGCTTTCCTGCATGGGCGGGCTTTGAATTTAGCTGTTAGTACCGCCGCTATAGCCATCATTACAACAGCGTGGCGTCAAGATCACTCGGTCCGAGTCGTTGAACGTTGATACAACTGTCACCGTCGACCTTTAATTTATTTCTATCCCTTGCTGCAACTCCTTCGCAACATGTCCCCAACCTGTCTGATCTCTAGCGCGCGCCAGATTGATAGTCCCTCACGTGGTGGTGCTCTCGTCGCTGGTGCTATTCTCAGGCCGGTCCTACCATCCCGACTCCGTCGATAGTCCGGACGACCACGTCTGCCCTAGATGGGAAGGTGGCGGAGGCACTAAAGGAGGTACGTGCGAGCATGGCTGGGGGTGGAGGGACGTAAACAGAACTGCGTGAAACCGGAGGGGCGTACAATGGGGGGACATGCGAATAGACGTAAATGAGAGGGATGTAGAATGGGATGGTGACTCGCAATGGGGGTGCCCCCCTCGTTCATACCCTACCTTTCCATGCTAACAGGGTCACAAAAAGTACTGGTGCGCCAACATCCTATTTGCATGCCTACCCCCCCTCCTGTTCGTACGCAGCCCTCCCACCCCCGCTTAGTTTGCATGCCACCTTGGCCCTCCATTCCACGCGCCCCCACCATTCGCGTCTCTTCCCGTCTTCGCATAAATGGTGCCGCGAAAGGGTCCGTCCGCGCCCTTTCCATATACCCCCTACTCTGTGCACATGGTGAACAGGGTAAATGAAGCGTTACGCGGGCACACGGGAGCGCCGCATGTCAAGTGGTGGGTGTGTGTACGCCAATGCGAAGGGCTGTAAACAAGGTGGTAGCTGCACGGCAACAGCACGGGGGAGGCATGTCTGCGCAGCTTTGTGCCCCCCCCCCCCGTTCGCATGTCTTGTCCTATACAAAGGGGGGTAGGGGTACGGTTGTTTCTCGTCCTCTCTCCGTCAGGCCTGAATCAAGTCTACTCGTATAAGTGCAGGTAAACAAACTCCCGTCGGTTTGGACCTTGCTGCAGCTTGAAGTAATACCTCAAGATTCGCAACATCCAAGAACAACGTTTAACGTTCAACATTGATCCATGCCCTGGGAATTCCTCGGTGTTCGTATTCTGCTCTAGAATATCCAAGACTCAATGCTAAACGTTGTGTGGGTAATTTTGCATATCAACAGTCTTCGCCAGCCACTGTGGCATATACCCTCCTGGGGGGCTTTGTCGTTGCCGTGGGTGCCCTACCCTACATGTTGCCCAGACACGTCTGATTGTCTTGAAGTACAACTTGGCATCATTGGTGATCAAAGAGAGGGTGAGATACATACTATCTTTTCATTGCTCCCTCTTTACTGATAGCCGCATTCAGTTGTATATGAATGAGGTCGTCTTTGGAACAGCCTTTGGTGTCCTCCTAGGACCTCACGTCCTCGACATCTTCGATCCGCGTTCTTGGACGGGCATCACAGATGCTCTTACACGAGAGATTATGCGTATCGTGCTCGCAACCGGTCTCTTTGCCATAGGCGTCGAGTTGCCGAATAAGTATATGGCTAGACATGCGAAGAGTCTCCTCATTATGGTGGTGCCGACGATGGCATTTGGATGGTTTGTATCCGCTGGTGAGCCCCAGCGTCCGTACGATAGAACACCACATCTGTCCTGACACTTTTCCGAAGCATTCATCCATGTGCTTTTCCCTAAATTAGACTTCGTGTCGTCACTTGTCATCTCTGCGTGCTTGACGCCCACAGATCCCATCATCAGTGCTGCTGTCATCGGTCAGTTAGCAGCCAACGTAGTCAACGTTCATGCGTCTATCTCGATCGCTCACCCGGCACCTTTTGGTTCTGTATTGGTTCTGTAGGTGGGAAATTTGCTGAAAAATACGTGCCCCTCCACATTCGTAATCTACTAGTCGCGGAGTCCGCGTCCAATGATGGACTCGCATACCCTTTCCTCAGTATCTCATTATACCTCACAACAGAGGCTTCGCGTGCAACAGCCTTCGAAAAGTGGATTGTTATCGGTTGCATATGTGCGCAAGAGATCCACTCCCAGTTTGTTTTACAGTTCTGATTGCTTGTGGCACTTATTGCAGATCAGGTGATGCTAGGGACCGTCCTTGGCGTTATTATTGGTATGAAACCTGTCGAGGCACAGACGTCTTGAGGCTTAGTAACATTCCAGGTTACCTATTCGCTCGTATAATGAGATTCTCGCAGGAGAAAGGCTTCGTTGATCGAGAGTCATACATCGCCCAGTACATCGCCCTTGCGTTGCTCACTGTCGGCGCTACAAGTTCGCTCGGAAATGATGACCTCCTTGCCGCCTTTGCTGCTGGTTTGTTTATCGTCGACACTCTCACTGTGTCGCCGCTCATCCTTGTATATAGGGAATGCGGTCTCCTGGGACGGCCATTTCAACCAACAGACTGAACACGACCCATTCTCATCTGTGCTCGATCTGGTGCTCAACTGCGCTTGCTTCATCTATATCGGAGCGTGGCTGCCGTTTGATCAATTTCATATCTCCGAGATCGGTGTTACTCCTTGGCGGCTCGTGATGCTCGTGCTGATAATACTCGTTTTACGCCGCATACCCTCGCTGCTACTGCTATACAAGCTGATGCCCGAGGTCAAGAATTTGCGCGAGGCACTTTTCTGTGGACATTTCGGTCCCGTCAGTGTCTTTTAGTGTCGCTGGTGCAAACTATGTTCACTTCTAACTCGGCTCTACTCTTTTTTTTCAGATTGGGGTGAGCGCAGTCTTCGTTTCTACGCTCGCGCAGAGCCGCCTCGAAGTGCCACAAGACCCGCCGCAGACACAAGAGGACATTCTCGCCACTGCTCTCCAGCCCATAGTCGCTTTTGTTGTTCTCGGTTCTATACTCACGCGTACGTTGTCCAGCTCGTTTCCGACCCCCTCGATTACGTGTATTATTATAATATTAACACAATTACCCTTTTCACAGATGGGTTGTCCATCCCGTTCTTTTCTGTTAGCCGCCACACCTTGTCTATCACGCGTTCGATGACCGGCCCACCCGATTGGATTCTTTGGGTACGCCGTGCACCACCCCAGTTGGATGTAGAGCGTCGCGCCACGCTCGAAGGAGCAGGCGACACGATTTCCATCAGGGAGGAATCTCGTCGAGAAGGGGAGAAACAGGTAGAAGGACTAGGCCAAACAGATCAAACAGAGCCAGTACCCGAGGTCGTCAAGACCCCAAGCAGAGCCGTGAAGACCGACGAGGTCATACTTTGCTGCCTATCCATAGTGCATGCCATCTTTCTGACACACATCTGCGTTTCTTCCAGGAAGCACCCTCAGTCACTACCAAGCGGACCACCATTACGATAAAGGAGCGCACCTAGATTGACTGGAAAACACTAACCAGCCCCCTGCGAAGCTGAGATCGATCCTTGTGCTTCACCCTGACATACCCTACATAACGACTATCTTCCACCTAGACCCGTGATTGACCCATATTAGTCACGACACCCAACTTGCAATAGAACCCACATTTTTGCGCATAGCGATATAGTTACTCTTTATTCACCCATCGAAATGCTATGGACGTCACTGAGAAGACGCATAAGTCCGAGAGTTCGGATTATTGCAAATTGGCACACAGGTGAAGGTCGAACTAGGTGGTGTTTTGAAATATACTACCAGCTACCCTAGTTTCCACTCGGCCAACTCACCGTGCAGTAGAGAGGTTCTATGTATACGTATATCAATGTGTCGATGTACTACACTCGATGTACTACACTGATAAATTCCTACGTGGATTCTCCGGCCAAGTGCGCACTGGGAGACAACGGATATTAACAAATGACCGTATTCCGAGCACAGGAACACTGGTAGCACTCATCAAATTGAACGACGATGCCCAAAGAATGAGGCACCTGTAGTTGAGCGATGGTAGGTGTGTCTATGAACTCTTGGCACGCCATCCGACTATGGCCGTCTTGCCATCTCACCCTCGCTGGTCAACTGAAGTCGCATAGGGCGACCACAAGTTGGGCCCTCTAGACATCGGTCAGGTAGATCATCCGATCTGGAAATGTACATACCAGCGTTCCGCAGTTTCTTTTTTTTTGCAAGGGTGGGGTGTACTGTGGGGACGCCAGGACTGTCTGCACTGCATTACACTGCACTGCACTGCACCCTTCACACCGCACCCCCCTTTCGTTCGAGGATCACACACTGTCCGAAGCACAATTTTGTGATATCCTTTGAAAGATTCGGAGAGACATGCAGACTATAAAGTGTGTTGTAGTTGGTGACGGAGCTGTCGGTAAGGTAAGGTGTGGCTTTAGGATTTTTCAATTTGTTGCCACCAACCTTGTCTCCTACTACCTCCAGACTTGTCTCCTAATTTCATACACGACAAACAAGTTCCCCAGCGAGTATGTCCCAACGGTAAGGGTCTTCGTTATTGCCGTCGCAGTGGGGCTTTTCTGACTAGCGGCCCAGGTGTTTGATAACTACGTCGTCACTGTGACGATTGGCGACGAGCCCTGCTCATTGAGCCTTTATGATACCGCTGGTGAGTGGCCGTCATTCCTTTCCGCGCACTGTAGCGCTGTCCTTCCGCTTCGTCCGTTGTTCATGCGCCCCCCTCCCCCCTCCCCGCGGAATTTAGGTCAGGAGGATTACGACCGCCTACGTCCACTATCATATCCGCGGACGGACGTTTTCCTCGCCTGCTTCAGCGTCACTTCACCCACGTCCTATGAAAACATAAGGGAAAAGTGGTTTCCCGAAGTGCACCATCACTGCCCTGGGGTTCCATGCATTATCGTCGGCACCCAAGTAGATTTACGTGAAGACCCGCAAGTGAAGGAGAGACTCCAACGACAGAGGCAGCAGCCGGTTACCCCCGAGGAGGGAGAACGTCTTGCTCGTGAACTAGGTGCGATCAGATACGTCGAGTGCTCTGCACTCACTCAGGAAGGCCTGAAGAATGTTTTCCTTGAGGTATGCGCTCCTCCACTCTACCCTCTTGCGCAACCTTTTGCTTTTTTCGGTACCTCTGACAAGTCACAAAGGCTATTGTGGCTGCCCTCGAGCCTCCTGTCGTCAAGAAGAAGAAAAAGTGCATCGTTGTCTAAGGTCTTGAGCTCATCGTCCCACATTTACGTTACCTCTCTTCATGATGATTGTTGTCACGAACCCCTTTATGTCCGACCCACCTGCAACTTCACGTATCTAGACTTGTCATGTACGGTGCTTGCCATGCATTTTACCACCCTGTAAAAAAGGTTTGTGTAGAGGTACCAAGATTGGAATCTGGGGTCGTGAACACCTGCTCCAGGCCATCCACTACCGGTATTCTGATTTTGTAAATCTTTATAGATCTCCTGTTTTATTTATGATGATCTTGTATCTATGGAACCTGGTGTGCAGAATGGCTGACAAGAAAGGGCAAGCATTGGTCTACACAGATCTACTACTTATAACTATGCAACTGTGGGACACCTGGCAGGCACGGGGCAACTACACCCTCTTACTGTAACGCTACATCTCTAGATCCTTCTTTTGTGTCCAACCTCCGATTGCTCTTTTGGACCGCTCTCGGGAAATATGAGAAACAGGCAGGAACAAACCTACTCGACAATGCCGGAAAGCTGCAACTGCGGATGCTTTAAGCGCTGACCTCTACGGGTGCTCCATAAGTTTCGAGGTGACGACGGAAAGGTCATCAGGTGGTTCAAGCGGCCTGTCCTTGTCTTGCATACGCTATCCACCAGCAGTGCTCTCAGTGAAGGCGTCGGCCTGGTACGTAAGAAATTATCGGCTTTGGATTGCCTTTTATATGGCCGTTTTATGACAAAAACCTGCGAAGGCCATCTTCGCAGGGGTTGATATTCTTCTCGCCGTACGTGTCACTTTCAAGTCTTGGGTCTCTGCCAGGCGCTGACGATGTTCGTTGTGTTCAGGCGACCAAGGATGTCAGCGCTAACTAAGATGCCTTTATCGACCTATTCAGATCAATCGAAGACGCCCTGATACGCCTCGACATTTACACCAAGATCCCACCTACCATGGTGATGGCTTAGGTCATCGTGACGATTCTGGTTTCTACCCTTTCCCTTGCGACGCAGGAGGTAAGCGAGGGCGATTGACTGTGCATTTCTCTTTATTGATGTGTCTTTCCTCTCTCGGTGTGTCTAGAGATATTTGGTATGAAGCTTCTAGGAGAGAACGAGACTGAAGCAGTGCTGCAGAGGTTGGGCCGACTAAACCACGAGGAGGCTCGGACAACCGCCGCACAGACGTTGGAGGTTGTCTATGGACTTTTCAAGAAGATGAAAGTGGTTATGGATGGTGCGAGTGCCCGCCGAGCCTGCGGTCCACCGAACCTGAGCGTTTGACTCAGACAGCAAGACATCATCAGGAGAAATCCAACAGGTCCTAAGTGTGCTTCGTTCGCCGTCGGAAATTTAAGCTTGCTGACCTTCGGCACCAGTTGCGATGCAGGAAATTGCAAGCAACATAAACAAGTCCTAGCGTTCGTAATCTCCTAACGTCCCCATTTCCGGTTGGCGAATCCGACGGTATTGGCAGGTGACCAGCTGCAGGATAAGTCCAGACTGTGGCTTTCTCCTACGGATCCGTCAAGCTACTACAACATCGCGCGCAAGGCTTACCACGGTGGAACCGCGACGTGGTTCTTTCAAGGCGCCACTTTCTTCTGCGAATGGGGGGTGACTGGTTCGCCGTTGTGGATCCACGGAAGACGTATGTTCCCCCGCCCTCTTGCCTTCGCTTCTCTAACAGTGAGCATAATCTGCAGCGGGCTCAAGCAAGAACATCCTCTGGCACACACTGCACTGGCTCTACTCATTTCTATCCACTGACACCTGAATTAATTCCTTGATTATACGAGAAGTTACAAGGTTGTGCGATGCCGGGTTGGCCTCAATGTCATATTTTTACTTTGACTTCAAAGGCATCGTGAAGCAGGACGCTCGTGCCGCGCTCTCATCCGGCTCTACTTCCGATCCGTTCCATGTTCTGACATACTTAGTTGCTTGTTTTCGGCTCATCGTTCTGGCGGCATGCAGCCCAGTGATGACACGCCCATGAAATACTCGAGGGACATGTTGGTGCTCCCAAAAATTGGCCCAACTTACATTATCCTTGATGCCCTTGACGAGTGTTCCGAGAGCACCGGCACACCTTCTCGAGAAATTCGTCCTGGAGCTTGTCAAGTGGCTAACCAAATTGTATTGGGCGGAAGAGCATCCAAAGCGAGGTAGGGGAAGGGAGAAAGTAGATATAACTCACAGTAAGGCGATCAAACTGTAGAAATGAAATGGTGCACGTGCACGCAAAGGTGACTGGAGTGACCAGTTTGAAGCAACCACTGGTTGAAAACTGGAACGTTGCTGTCGGTGTGATACAAATACTACGTGACGGGATGTAGGCTGTCCTATGACCATATTCGAGCTGATGTATCTATGATGTATCGTTGAAGCTACAGAGAATGTTTATTGATTTTTGTGCAACATGCTGGACACGGGCACGATAGCATAGGGCAAATGCACGCACCGTCTTTGTGATCTATCATAAGTGCCGCCTTGGTAATCGCGGTACGTGGTTCCCACTTAGAAATGATGTGCAAAAAGAATATCCACTCGTCCTCTGCAGACGAACCATCAGTGCGAGGGGGCACAACGCATAACAGATGCGATCCAGAGACAGCTGTGTCATAAAGAAGGGGAATGGTAGAGTTATTCCCATGAGCAAGCATAAAATACAATAATTACTTTACTCCCTGCCACCGTCACAGGAAATGCAGTGTCCACCAAGCGCGTTAAAGACAAAAGCAAAATCACTTGGAGAAATCTGTTCACCACTCTAAGGTAGAAGAGGTATGCATCGTCCCATGTCATAAAAAAACACCCAGGAAAGGAGGAACGGAAGGAACAGGCGACGCAATCATTCCATGGGGTTGGTCCGGCCAGCCTGAAGCGTGTGATAATGAAGCCAACCGCGAAGCAAGTGATATTGCAATGGAACCCACCTGGACTTCACCCCCTCGATCCGGACCTTCACTGCAACCGCAGAGCCACTCCGTCCACCATTTCACCGGTTTCGCATCGCCCTCCTCGTCCGCTGTGGTACGCGACATCCTCGAGTCGGGGCGCGGAAACGGCTCTGGCGGACGCTTGGCATGCGGTGTTGCCGTGCGGGGTGGCGGGGAGCGCGGCTTGGGGAGGTCAAGCGGAGCCGGGGCACTGACCGCCTTCGCGGAGAGCCGGTTTCCCGAATGGGAGGCCATGGAAGGTGATGACAAAAATGGGGCTGCGGATGTAGGGGTTTGGAGCCCCACTGCGGCGGCAGAAGAAGCTGAGGTGGTGTCTATCTCCGCAGTAGGCTGTGCATTGACAAAGAGGGAAGAGGAGGAACCGGGAGGGGGGTCGGAAAAGGGGTCGTCGGCACAACGAGCATACGGACCAAGTCCGGTAACGAGGTGGTGGTTCGGCGAAGGGCTGGGACTGGGAGCAGGCGATGGCACAGCGGAGAGTGAAGGGCTAGCCACGATGTCGTCGAGTCGGACATTGTCTTCGGACGTCTGAAGGACACGGTGCTTCCCGCCGCCATCTGTGGAATGGTGTGACGAGCGGCGTGTCCAGAACGCGCTTGCGCGGCGAGCAACGTCGAGGACGAGAGAAGACGACGTGGAGGACGTGGATTCACGCGCAGATTTCCGACGCTGCCGTTCTGCAACCTCCCATAGCCTCAAATTCTGTCCAAGAAAAGGGGTCAGGCACGAGGGGTGGGTAGGTGGGGCTGACGCGCACCTCTTGCACGCGCCGAGCCTCTGTCGCTTCATCAGTCGTTGGTGGGTAAGCTTCTGGGCTCCGACCTTGGTCGGGCCACTGTGATACTTCGCCCCTACCACCATTTGCATAAGATGTGGGGAGAGGTGACTGGTATCCTGTCGCCTTTCCTTTTCCCTTGCTATGTTGGAAATCGTCAGGAGAACTTGCGGTGTCAGGACGGGGCGAGTCGTCGTCGCTATGAGACCAGGGAGCTCTCCAGCCAAGGTCTTCTTCAACGGGAGATGGTGGAAGAGATGGTAACGGCTCTGGGGACGTCCTCCGTGGGGAGGCGGTGAATGACATGGGTGCAAGCAGGTGACGACCTCGGTGGTCGTCTGCAAATGCAGAAATAATCCTAAACGGGCAAGTAACGTCAGTGTAACGCCTGGTTGGGGCTGAACCGCCACTCCCGACAAATGTTCTCCTTTTAAAACTGCACTTTGGAAGGTACCAACACTGATCCAAAAATCAGCACCACGAGTATTGTAATGTACATAGATGAGAAATCAATGATTTCATTAACGTACGATGCGTCAAGAGGAATTGGATTATCGTAGGCGTGACACCGCGTTGTGACTCTCGACCTGTGCAGGTCTAATTTGTTCCTTCGTCCTTCGTCGTTACTACCATGCTCTTTATCTCCCCGACACTCTTTTTCCTCCTCTCCCTCCCCGTATCTGTTCTTTCTGTTGCAAACTCCACAAACACAAACACAGACACCTGCGACCCCTCTCACAATGGTCTAGCCACCGGCACCCTCCAATACAATTCTGACTGTAATGCCACAACTTGGTGTGACAACGGCGTATGTCGGAACAAAGGATGCCGCAGGGACGAATTTCCGCTTGGTTATACTACCGGCGAGAGTAGAGGAAACGGGAGACATATCGAACCTCCTCCGAAATGTTCGATCGATCAGTTCTGTCCGGACGAAGGGTCGCAGTGCGCCTCAAAGATTCAAGTTGGACAACCGTGTCAATTTAACCGTGATGGTCCGTAGTATCGATATCTATATTTGGTGACGCATAATGACCACTCTCCATCTCCAGACTCGTGTGTCGGACCCGATGATTCTAAAGATCTCAGAGATACCACTGGTCGTGGACTCAATGTCAATGGTTCTATTTGTCTCAACTTTGTTTGCCAGTACGCGTTCAGAGTCCTCTCTACGCGGCCAGCGTCTTATCCTTTCAGGTTCGCGAACGTCACCGCTGGCTCGACTTGTGAAATAGAGAACACCGGATACATCGCATACGGACCAAGCGGGGAGTTTGTCTATGTGGTGTCGCGGTACGGGCGTGACCAATCATACCTACCCATCCTTTGATTTAATATATCCCCACAGCGATAACTGCAGGGTCGGCCTTTACTGCGACACCAACTCAACCGTTTGCATTCAGCAGAAAGCTACCGGCGCAAGTTGTAGTGCGGATAAAGAGTGTAGCACTTACAACTGCCTACCGAACCAAATTTGTGGCGAGAGTCCATCTGAGCCTCACCACTTCCCCATGTGGGTGTATATTATCATTGGCATTGGCATCTTCGGAGGTGAGCACAACTCACTTTTTGGCCTGGCATACTGGATTTCGCATATAACGACATTTCCCCCCCTAGGTATGATCGCAACCCTAGTCATCTTGTTCATCGTCCACGGTCGGCAGCGCGAAGATGAGCGCGAAAAGCGTCTTCAGTACTGGCGTGAACAGGTAAAAAAAAAAATCCTTTCGATTTCTGGACGCGGGGACCATCTGACTTACCACCCATATTTTCCCGCTCGCAGAATGCCTTCCGCCAAAATATCTTGCAAATGCACGAGACAGCTCGCAACTCCATATTCACCTCCCCAGGAAGTGTATCCCGGCGGTCTGCACTGTTCGGTACGTCGACAGAGGACGCCAACGTTCCAATGCTACAGCACGCTGCCCCCGTACCAAAAAGCTCTGGGTTACGTCATTATGTCGGCGAGGACAGTGGTTCATACGAGGGTGGGAGCGATAACGAGCAATTGGTCATGCGGACGCCTTACACGCACGACAACAAGATCTGAGTGCTAGAGCGGGGTATATTTCACATAGGGCAGGATCTAACCACTGTTTATTTCATCTGCTCGGACGGACAGTAGCATGCACGCGCGCTGGCGCATGATGATGAGCTTTATACCTCACAGTGTCCTAATACAGTCGTATCGTATATACCAGACAGTGCGACGCCTTTCTAATACCACAGACACGAAGTTCCTGTCATCCCCGTGACACATCGGTCGGGACACCCTTAAGTCTCGCACCCAGGGCAGCAGTGTAACACGTCGTGGACAAACACATCGCATTCCGTGCAAAAGTCATTTTTGCAATCCTGACACCGATATCGATCGAATGGACTCATCCCCTCACCTACGTTTGCGGAGGGCGCGTCCTCGAGTGGCCGTGCGCAGGCGTGGCAGGTCGTGGTCGTCACACCGTCTAGGGTCGTCCTGCGCCAACAAACAAACCAAAAAGAAAAAGAAAAAAGAGAGAGATCTCGTTTAGTTTAAGAGCGAACGACACAAGTGCAGGGGGTAACGCGGTTCTGCTCACACGACTGAGTACGGTTTGACGGGGAACAGGTGGTGATAGCTCCGCGCGAGATGCGGAGACGAGACAATCATGAGCCCGCACACGTCGCAGTCGGTCGGCGCGTCACAGAGACGCGCGCCACAGCGCGGGCACAGAAATCCCGCGGCGCGCATCTGCGCGTGGCACACGCACAGCGCCGCGGGTGCGGTGTCCGGCAGGCGCTGCGGGAAGCCCATCATCATCAGGTCCGCACTCATCTTGCCCCCTGCGCCCGCACCGGTGTGCTGCTGGGCTGGAGGGGGGATGAGCTCGAAGAGAAGGTCCTTGAAGTGACCTTCGTTCATGGCGACACCAAAGGTACCTGCGTGGCATGTGTGCCATATGAGAAACGCGGCATTCGGGGCGGAGGGAGGGGAGAGTCGCACCGCCAGTTTTGTCGCATAGCTCGCGACAGATCTTCATCTCTGCGGCAAGCGCGACGAGCGAGATCCGTATTCGGTCTTTGACGCAAGAAGAGAGGGTCTCGTAGATATTGCCTGGATCGACGGTCGTGAGCGAGCCGAAGATGATCAAGATCTCGCGGGAAGAGTGAGTCGGCAGGTGGCTGTCACGACCAGCGGGCAAGACCGTCATTTAGGGCGAAACAATGATAAACGGTAACAACAGCGGCGAACCTCATGCTGCTGCGCGCCATCTCGACGGCGTTTTGGAGACTTGGCTCCCCAATCGGTTCGAGCTTGTGCCGCTCCGAAATAGCCTTGAGTACATCCTGGGGATTTCCTGTTCCCCTACGCTTTCAGCGGGTCGTCGTCCGCCGCAAAAAACGCGACATTCGTTCCGCAAACAGAGTGACCTACCTGACATCTCGCACACGCGCTCGCCGATACCACCGCGCATTCCAACGATGCCGATCTGCCCAAGTGGGTTCTGGTCGAACCACTCGGTAATGAATTCGCGCGCGTATTCGAGGGTGAGGTCGAAGCGTGTCGGCCGCATGTCTCGGTCACTCATCGACGCTGAGAGATCCAGCAGGAGGACAAGATGTCGGATGATCGTGCGGCGGATCGCCGCGGCCGGCGCGAGAAGCCTAGGAGAAAGAGCGAGCCAGCTTTAGCAATGTATGTGGAACAGAGGAAGGGAGAGCACGCGCACCTGCGTCGTCGTCCACGGGCAAGCAATTCCGCGACCGCACCGGTGAGACTGCCGGCCTCGTCTTCCTGGACGGTGTCCCAGGAGCGAGTATAAGTGGCTTCCCAAGCATAGCCCTGCTATAAACGCGAACGCAGTGGGTGGGGGAGGTCAGTCAAAAAAAAATCGTGGTGCCGGGAGAGGCGCAGGGTCGCACGTCCTTGGCCTTCTGCTTCCCCTTCTCGTTGGCACGGGAACCGCTCTTTCCTTTTGCCTTACGGCCACGCGCGGTGAGATCGCCTTCATCGAATGGATCAGAATCAGAACCGGAGTTCATTGCGTTCGGGTCGAAGGCAAGTCGCAGCTCTGACGGTCCACACCATGAACGAGGCACGTGACTATGGCTTTACAATACTTGTACTTGTATCATTACTATAGGGCGCAACTGCGCAATGTCAGTGAAGTTATTTCTGTCGTCGCTCATCTATCCCATTCGCCATAGGTCCCGGCTCCAATGTGTCCATCCAAATACTTTCAATCCATCGTACTGCCACGCGAAGCTTCTTAAGCCCTTCCTGAATCGCGCTAGTCAATACTGGGTCACCGAATCCTTTGACATCGAGGACTTCTGTTTCTGTCCGTTCCTCGCTCGTCACATCGAGGTTTGACTGCTCCCGCCTTCCCGTGCGCATCTCCGTTGGGGCATCTTTCCGGTGGACTGGTGCTGTTGGCGCACGGGCCAGGCGTTCCGCAAGCGTCGAGAGTAGGCGGCGCTGGAGGAGAAGAAATACGGGGTCAGATGCCCGCACGGTCCGTGCCACGGCCGCGCGTAGTTTCCCTGCTTCATCATCCACTAAGGATGACGCGTGCACGAGCTCATCGGCGAGATTGATGAGTCGCGCATCCTCTGCACCATTTTCCTCGTTCACAGATGCCACAAGTAGCGTCCATATACGATACATAAAGTTTTCTGGCGGTGAAACGGACGCAGGAAGCAGAGCGCGCAGTGCGGCAGCGATGATGATGGCCTGCAAAAAGTTCTGGATGTAGAACAGCTCAGGAGTGGAGAAGAAGAATGGGGGAGGAAGTGTGTTTGGAACGGGCGGAGGTGCGCTATCCTCAGGAGTCAGGGGTTTCGTTGGTAAAGGACAAGTAACAGGGTCTGTGGCTCCCAGGGCCTGCACGAGCCGTAGCACCCACTTGCGCGACGCTGGCGCAACGATAAGCGTGTACGGTTGTAAAAGGACAGCCAGCCAAGTAGCGATATCTTCCTGGATAACATTCTGCCTCCACAAATCGAGGACAAGTGCTCGCTCTTGCAGTCGTGCCTGGTCTGCAATTGTAGCAGAAAGTTGTACTTCGCCCATAGAACCGAGAACAAATTGTGAGAGGTCGTCCTTCATCGTTTCGGCAAGTGTTAGTAGGGACCGCATAGTCTCTATCACGAGCTTAGCAAGATCGAGTAGATTGGCCGGTGGGTCAGCCAGCGACGCCAGGAGAGCATCGATAGAAGCGTCTCTTGCAGGGGCACAGCGCTCACGCAGTGCGACGAGAGTTTCACGGGAGTAATTGACTGTAGTAAGGAGGGGAGACGACGTAGGCGGGAGTGGTGCAGATAGAGAAGTAAGGATAGGGTGTTCCGCAGGAAAGAGCGGTAGAAGCGCTGTGTGAAGGTCATTGACCAAGAGCTTGAGACGGGGAAGCTGGATAGATGGCTCTCTCGAAGAGAGGGATTGGAGAGCCTAAGAGGGACAGAGAATAAGAAAGGGGGAGTAGATTTCCTCAAGGGGGTGGCACCTCGTCCCAGAAGGCCTTATGAACCATCTCTTCGACCTTTTCCTTCAACGTCGGTAGCTCGTCGTCTCCCCGTCTCCCTACATTGGGCCGCGACATAACAGACAACAAAGACTTTCCCGCAGGTATAACTTTGGACGGGTCATTGGCAAGGAGATGTAGAAAGTAAGCTTGATTCAGCAAGTCGAGAAGATCAGCAGGAAGTTGGGTCATTGGCGGGAGGGATCGCAATAGCGGATGGGAAGCAGTGATAGGCGGCACATGGACAATAGACCTATCTGAAGACCGTGATGAGTTGGCCTGAGACTGAGGCTGAGTACCGCTCATGGTTGCGACAAGTCCTCCATCCAAGTGAGGCCGTAGAAGATTACCTCCGGGCCGGTCTCACTGACCAAGCGGGCGGCCAAAGACGGCTCGGCTACGAGGAAATCGCAACACTGTCCATCACCGTCGTCGTCTTTCATGAAAACACCGCCTTCGTTGAATACTTTATAAGGATTTCGGGCGACGTTTCTCTCCTCAATTCTGCTCCGACTTCTCCCGCGCGATTCATGGCCGCCTTGCTTCATCTTGTCGTCCGCCAAAACAATGAATCCGAACCTATCATAGTGCCCGTGCCTGTGCCCGTCCCCGTCCCAGTGCCTGTTCAGACGGGGACCGTCCGGCACGGGAACCCTGTAGTGGCCTTCATAATAGGGCTATCCATTATCACCCTCGCGTCCGTTCTCAATGCCGCTGGCCTGAATTTGACGAAATTAGACCATGTATTCGTACTACTGCCTTACCCCTCGTCCTTGGTCGCTGACTGCTTGCTACGTACCCGTAGGTCCGAAGTAGTGCTATTCCAAAGGGCGCACGGAAGAAAGACTGGCTACGACCGTTATGGCTTCTGGGCATGTTACTTTACATGTAAGGCTCATCGCTTCTCTGCGTGCTCGCCTCGTCCTTATTTCTGTCTTAGACTGTCCCAACTTATCGGATCAACACTTGCGCTTGAATACATGCGAGCGGGTCCGTCCTTCCTTTTGTGACAGTGCGATTCATCTTATACGCGTTCTAGAATATGTTGCCCCACTAGGATCAACCTCTCTTATCTTTAATTTTCTGTTCGCTAGATTCCTCGTGGGGACACCTGTCACCATAACTGACATATATGTAAGCCCAACTTTATCGGTACCTGTGCTACCTCGCCAATGTACCGCAGGGTACTATTATTGTTATACTGGGAGTAGTGGGCATCGTTGCCTTCGGCTCTATCAATTCTGGCCTCTCTGAGGAAACTTCGGCTGCGCACCTGGCCACCCTCTGGGGTCGCGTGGGATGGATCGGCTACTTCCTCGCCATGTCACTTTCCCTTGCGCTCCTCTACACCTTCACGACACAGCTCGATCTGGTACTACAGTCGCGCTCGGATCTTTCGGCACAACCATTTGCAGGCATGAGCGCTCGTACTGCAAAGGTTTCTTCTGGTGGCCTCTTCGCCCGTTTAAAGGGCTTGTGGAGCTGGTCGATGATATGGATTGCTGAGAAGCTGGAAGAATGGACAGCCGGGAAAGATGACAAAGTCATTGCCTGGACATTGGGAATCGGCTGGGCCTGTGCTGGAGGAGGCTTGGCTGGCGAGTGTCTAGTGTTCGCTAAAGCCGCGTATGTTTTCTTCGTTTCTTAATGTGTAACTCCGTGCTGAGATGGCTTGGCAGAGTGAAGTTGACCTCTGGCTCACTGTCCCATGAGAATACTGGGAACCAGCTCGGCCACGCCGCACCTATCGTCACCTTCATTTTCCTCGCCATTACTGCCGTCCTTCAAATTGTCTGTCTCAATCGTGGGCTTGCAGTATATGACTCGACATTGGTCGTGCCCGTCTTTTACGGTGTATACACTGCAACTGGGTGAGTAATTACTCGATCTGGCGGAATCCCAACTGACGGCTTTCCCTACAGCTGGCTCAATTCCCTTGTAAGCATACCCTGAGTACTCGTGTTTCCGCTCTGATACCCGCGCTTGGCATGCTCTACAGATTTTCAACGACTCCGTGGACGCTTACGCCTCATGGACGCTCTTTTTCATTTTTGTCTCAATCCTCATCCTCATATCTGGCGTCGTGCTTCTCACCCACAAAAAGCCCGAGCCTGCCGCTGCTCAACGTGATAGTGGTATTGCACTGAATGCCATCTCTGGTCGACAAGTACCACGTTCGTTGGACGGTAAGATCGATGAGAGCGAGGACTCGCTCGTTGAGGGCCATGACGAGGACTCGAGCCAGGTTGTGTGGGATGTTGGGGAGGCAAGTGACGACGAGGATGATGGCAAGCTGACCCCGCGGCCTGAGAGCCTGGCGAAAGCTGAACATGGAGAAGAGGGCGAGCATCTCATGTCGTCTACACTCGACGACGGTGATAACGCACATTTACATATGGGCCCGGGGATAACAGATGGGAGACCGCTGACTCGTCGTCGCTCGACGTCATCAACTTTACAACGACGGGATAAGGATGAAAATGGAGACGATAGGGATGGATTCGGAGACTTTACAGGAGCTTAATTATTCGCGGCCGTGTATACACCCCATTATATACCGTACTATAGACCAGGACTTAAAAAAGCTGAACCTACTAGATATGACGTGTGTATTACGTAACAGCGGTCAAGTAAAGCAGCAAACATGGACAAATGTGCCTCAAAGTCAAGGACGCGTTCCTATCCCGACCGTGGGCTTTTACGTGATCGTTCCTCTCAACCCTCGTGTCCCACGGTACGTCCGTTCCACAATAACTCGAACCTCCTGACGTCTAGGCAGGTGAATATGCCAAAGCGAGAGTCTATTAGTGAAGAGAACGATGAATTGGATGCCGAGTCTGCCATCACTGATGAGAAGATCGATCCAAGCGTCTTCAGCATCCGCAACGCTCTCGAGCAACCGGATGCCAGGGTATACACGACGCTAGAGCTTCACAGTGAGCCTTTCTCTCCAAATAGTAGGTTATGGTCATGCTGATGCTCGGACTCGTCAAATGTAGTCCAGATCCACAACGGAAAGGTCGATCTTAATCCACCATATCAACGGGGTAAGCCTTTGCCAATCCCTCAACTGCGTTCGTGCTCACATAGACATACGGAATAGATGTCGTATGGCCCACAGGAAAACAGATGGAAATCATTGACTCTCTCTTTCACAATTTCTACGTCCCACCTGTCATCTTTGCTGTGATGCGAGACGAGGAGGGGGAAGAAGTACGCGTCTGCGTGGATGGAAAACAACGTCTCACTAGCATTGTAAAATTCCTGGATGGTCATGTATGTTTCCAACATTCCTCCGCTCCCAGTGTGGATGTACTCACTCAATCCCCCCACTGTAGATTGCGTGTGCGTGACCTCTCGTCGTGTCCTGCTTATGGTATGTGACGCTACAGATCAGACAGGGATCCAGACACGCGAAAGCTTTGGTGGTACCAAGTCCCAGCTGCTTACCGAGGTAAGCGAAACGAGATATCACCTGAGGGAAAGAAGAGGTTCGAGGAAAAGCGCATAACCTGCGGTATGGTGATCTTAAAGTGGGGATCTTATGACAACTGATAGCACTCCAGTGGAGTACCGGGCCCTTACGCCATCTTCAGAACGTGAAGTTTTCCAACGCGTGCAACTGGGGATGAGTCTCAGCGCTGCAGGTACGCATTCTCTGCATTATTCGGTTGCAAGCGATGGAGTGCTAAGCTTTTCGTCAGAGAAATTGCAGGCCATCGCCTCTCCTTTGGCAGACTACGTGAATGAGCTCGATATGAAGTACATTTCCATCAGTGGAGGATTGGGAAGCCACGTCAAGTTCGACACGAAGCGGGGACGCACCTTTCAAAACATTGCCTCTATGTTGTACTGCTGCGAGGAAGTTGACTTGCGGCGTACTCCATCGGCGGTCCAACTAGAAAAATGGCTCCTCGGGCCGAGGGGGCCGTCCCATACTTTCAGAACTAGAGTGGAACGCATGCTATCGAATCTACTCGAGATTGCCAGTGGCAAGGCTCTGAACAAGGCATTTGCCGGGTTTTCTGCCAAGGTGTCGCCTGCAGAGTTTGTCTTCATCGGTACTGAAAATGTCTTTTTTCTCTGCTTAACGAGCCCCATCTGACGCATCATCGTTCCATAGGCGTCCTGCTCTACGTGATGCACGACGATACCGAAGAATTCCGTGATAGGGAGAGGGCTGCGGCGATCCTTCATCTGCGAAACGAACTACGACGGACACACAAGGACGTACGAATGAATTCGCGGGTTTGTAAGCACTGCTGGGAAATTATCGTCGCTGTGGAGGAGCGCAAGGTGAATCTCAGCTTAAGTGCTGTGGAGCAAAGAGTAGTTCCAAATGGCGGCGGCACGGGCACGAGCAAGACCACTAAGCCCAATAAGCGCGTTCAACCTGATGACGCCAGTGAAGAGGAAGAGGCGCCATCTCCACCCAAGATCTCAAAGAGGACAAGGATATCTTCCACGCGCTGAAGGAGGGGTGATCGTCGCACCTAGGGCGACGGTTTTTTCGAACACCGGAAACAATACCATAATATTGTCATTGGCTTGACGCTCTATCTTGTGCGAACGCTGACCCGCAAGCCTCATAATCCCTTGCAGGTGCCCTCAAGCATGCGTGACATCCTTTCAACCAGACATATAACTTATGTACAGATCTCGTACTCATACGCTTTCCGTATCCACACCAAGGATCCTTTAGCAAACCGAGACTGGTTCACGATCCGGAATCGGGGCAATGCCAAGTACAAGAGACTGTCTCACCCCACGGCGACAGCCTGTATATCTCTGCTGCGAAATCTTTGTGTTCGGTGCCAGAATCAGGTTCTCGGTCCTTTCCTCTTGTAGAGTTATTTGTCTTATGTAGTGTACCACCGCTTGATTAATCGCTTATCAGCCTGGCAGGGGCAAAGATTCGGTTCGTAGCCGTGAAAGTCTTACCTAGAATAATACCGAAAATAACTCAAATCCTTGTTTTAACCGGGATACAGGTCGGAGACTCAGACCGGTCGGCGAACTTCACTTCAATCCTTGTTTTTTTCAATGGCCCAAGTGGTGTTGACCCAATTCTGCTTTTTCAAGGACCAAGACATGGGGACGGGAGGTTGTCAACCAACAGCGCTGATAGGCCAGGAGGAATGGTGCCTTCGTTAAGCATTACAAGAAATTCGGGACTCATGAAGCAAGCTCATGTGTTATTATGAAAGGTGAACATATATCATTTCATTTCATTTCAGTGCGAACGTCGACCAACTCATCTGGCTCGCGCCGTATACCATAGACCATCCTTATCTGTCAGCGCCCGTGCGTACCTGAGCAAGAGCTTGTCAAGGTCCTTTCTATCCACCGCGATGTCTGACAAGTACGGTGCGATGTCGTCTGCCTTCCAACGAGGACGCGTGAGGAAGAGATCCGAGAAGCGCGTAGCAGGGTCCACGGGAAGTTCTGCACAAGGAAAGTAGGACAACACCGCGCTAGGGCAGAGTGGCGACGAGGCACAAAGGTAGTTTCCCTGGGTGTGGCCAAGTGGTGAATGAAACTGCGGACGGGGCGGAAACATAGTGTACTCACGGTGAGTAATTGGAGGGACGTGCTCGAGGCAAACGTGTCGCCTACGGCGGTATTCCACTTGGCCATGAACTCGTCTTCCGGCACCGGGTCACTCTATAAACGGGGTCACACACATTAATACACGTACCCTGAAAAACATATTAAATAAACGCGAACACCACGAACCTTGTGCTGACGCAGGACACCCAAGCCGACCTGACGCACCACCTTTTCGACGTCGACGTTCCACGACTCGTTCTCGGCGTCGACCTCTCCGAACCACCGCATCACCTGCAGGGTCACCTCGCGTTTGACCTCGTGTTCGTACTCGAGGGACTGGGACAGTTCCCGCACGGAGGCCGCGTCGTGCGGCTGGGAGAGCGAGACGAGGTGCATCAGAAGGAGCTCGAGAATCTTGTGCAGATACGACGTGGAGAGCGGGCGCAGGACATCTAGTGGTGGGGCGTCAGCTTCCCCGGCGGGGGGGGGGGGGCATATGGCGAGAAGAGACGTGCCATCTATGATGAGGACGTGCTTCTCCTTGAGTGCCTGCGCGAGCTCCTGTTCGCTGGCTTGGAGTTCCGCTCGGGCCTGGTCGACCGTAAATCGTTTCCGCTTCTTCGCCTAGAAGACCCTTTTCCTGAGTACCAGCATATCCGGAAGTTCGTTTGCGTTGCCAAAAATGCCTACTGCGCCAAAATTCTCGTCCTCTTCCTCGTGCCCTTCTTCCCATTCGTGTTCTTTGAGTAAGACATTTAACCGATGGAGTCTTGGGACCATCGGCACGAGCTCGAGCAACTCGTTCAGGCTGTCTTGTATCACGACTTGATCGCTATTTCCAGCGGCATCATCCGGAGGAGTGATCACCAGAACAGAGTTCGAGAGTATCACCGAGCGAATATTATACGTCCTTTCCGACGTACACAATACGGCGTCATCATCTGCGTCGCCCTTTATCGCTAGCCTAAGTCAATACATCAGAGAGTTCGCTAAATGACATGAGCCGTGGCGGTGCGTACTTGAGTTCGCCGGTAGATGATTCGATTAGCTTGCACAGATCCGGAGGGAGCTCCATCAAGCGAAAGGATCCAGCGGATCCCTGCTCGGGGGAAAACATTATCTGCACTTCTGGCATTATTATAGACTGTAGAAACAGCTCGACGCGCCATGTCTCGCGTCTCGACGCGGTCACGAGACCCCACTATGGTAATACTGTCACCGTCACGCCACAACCACAACTAATGATTTATTTCTTGCTCGGTGGCCTCAGAGACAACCTCGAAGCGCACATAAACCTCCTTGACGTCCTTCCTCTCTTCCTTCAAGGCGGCGACCATCTCCCTCTCTAGTCGATCCAATTGCAAAGCGGTCATGTTCCCTGGGACCCCTGCGGAGACATTGACAAAAAGCTGCGAGCCCGCTCGACGCGCACGGAGATCGTGTACATGAAGGAGGGAAGTCGACAAACGCGGATCTTCGAGAAGTCTGTTCAAAGGACGAGAAAGGGATTGTAAAACAGAATCAGGAGCGCTGGCATCTGTCATTTCCCAAAAAGCGCCTTTGAGTATTGAGAGGCCCTGTCTGAAGATGACGAGGGAAACAATAAGGCCTGTCCGAGTGCCATCAGTAAAGAAAGAGGGTAAGGGCTCTGGTTGATACGCACCACCAATAGGGTCCAACGGCAGCGTAGGAAAAAACCCGCTACCCAGAATCGCAATCAACGCGACGACGCTGGAATACGCGTCGCTCCGGTGGTGATACGCATTCGCGAGCAGCACCGGACTGCTCTCCTGCTCTGCGACCTTGCGCGTGATGCGGAACAGCCACTCCTTCGACACCACGCTGACGGCGGCGAACCACGCCGCATTCATGTCCAGCGCGTGCGCATGGTGGGCGTGCGAGTGCGCGAACTGGCCGATCGCCGGGATGTGGTGCGCGGCCTCCGTGACGTTGATCAGCGCCGTCTGCAACGGGCCCGCGGCCACTGACGAGGCGGTCTCGGACAGCACCGAGAGGAGGAGCGAGAGCGAATGCGCGCAGATGCCCAGTGCGCCGCCAATGAGCAGGACGGCGACCAGGCCCGTGCCGACCGTCTCGAACTTGGCGAGGCCGTACGGGTATAGCCGACTGGGCGGTCGGCGCGACAGGCGCCACGAGAACAGGACAACGAAATCGCCCAAAAGGTCTGAGAGAAAGATTGAACGCGTGAGAATGAGGGTGTGTTCCGGCGCGATGCTTTGGCGGGTGTGGAAGAAGATGATGGCATAACGCCGCCCATCGTGGCAACAAAGTGGACACGTCAACCGGGCGGCATCAACTAAGGTGCACAGGTGCACAGCCCGCGGCACATACCGCCCCAACCGGAACAAGGAAGCCGAATAAGCAGCGAAGTAAACCGTGCTTACCGCTGAGCGAATGGCCCGCATCGGCGAGCAACGCCGCCGAGTTCATGAACCACCCCGCTGCGCCCTTCGCGCTCGTAAGGAGGATGTTTGCGCCGAGTCCGATGAGCGTTACGCGGCTGCCTCGGTCACCTTGTCGGTCGAAAGATAGGGGAGGGGCGGGGTTGGATGGACGGAATGAATTGAGACCTGCGTGTAGAGGCGAGGACGCGCACCTCCTCTCTCAAGCGTTTCGATCAGCCCCTCGCCGTGGGCATGATCGTGATCACCGTGTTCGTGCGAGTGTGAGTGTCCTCCAAAAATCCCATGGGAATGGGAATGGGAATGGGAGGTCGGCTGTGTGTGGTTACTGCGGTGTTCGCTTTCTGGATGTTTCCCTTTGTCCACGCTGTTTCCGTGTATCTGCCGCCGCATACCTTCTACCCTGTGGTATCTATGCAGAAGTGAAGGGGTGAAGGGGGACGTGTGCGGAACTCGCAAGAGGGTGTTGTGAGAGCAACGTAAGGGCGGGACGAGTCGGGGGAGGCGAAAGCTCAATCGGAAGCCTAAAATCGGGGGAAAGGGCGCCATCGATCGGCGCCTATGGTAGACAGTCGGTCGGGACGGAGGCACTCAAACACAGGGAAGATGTATTCTCGTCGTGAGGACAGGACAGACTACAATTACAGTTCACAGGTGATAGATAGTCTGTGGGTGGGTGTGAAAGTGAACTCGGAGTTATCAGTCAGACGGACCCCGTGACGGCTCAGGAAAGAAAACAGAGAAACAGTAAATACATCGTCGTGACCAACAACAACCAAGATTATATCGTCGGAAAGGTCGAGATACGGCCCATAGCGTGGCAAAAAAAAAACGTGACATGGAAGTACTAGTGCGAGTGTGCGAGAGACCATCAAAAGCGAAAAAACGGCGAAAAACGGAAGACCACCGACACAGCCTAGACAAACAATCAAATCTGCTGTCAGCAAAACGTGGACAGTAGTAATGAAAACGAAGACTCACGTAAATATACAAAAAACGAAAAACCATAAGAGTTATTGAACAGGGATGGCGGGGCGCAGAGGAGCCGGTGAAGGTGTCGGTCTGCTGTGCACAGGCTCGCTCTGTGACGACACAAGGACCAACACAATCGCGCTATTTTGCTGGCAAATCATCTCGAGCTCTTTGCCTCCCCACAAGCGAGAGCCTCCTTCCGGCGGCGAAGCATCCTCTACATCCGTCTCGGGCGAGTCTGTGCTGTCGCCACCGTTTGGTGAAAGTAACAGGTCAAGCTGCTGGTGTTCGAGCTTCCCTGGTCCATGGCGGTGGTACACCTGGCTACGCGACTTTGACCGCACATGATGCGAGGGTGGCAAGGTCTCTTTTCCATTGGTATGGGGACGATTATTGTTGCGTCGGGGCGAAAGCGGCTGTACGAGGGCTTGTGTTGGGAAGTACTGGCTAGCGAACGGAGGGTTGCCCCGGCCCGCCGACGGAGGTGGTATTAGTGTCTCCTGTAGCACACGGAACGCAATCTGCTCGGCCGCCCGATGGAACGGACTGGATCCTACGGCCTGCGCCTGTTGACCCGCACTGGCAATATCGATCTGGCGTTTTAGAGAGACGGTCCAGTTATATCGCATGACTGGGTCGTCGACACTGAACATATATCGGCGCTTCGAGCCTTCGTGGTTCACAAACGCAAGTTGGAACGTATTGCGCATGAAACTTCGCTCGATCACGATTGGACTGCTCAGTGAGAGGCCCGTATACAGCAATGCACTTGGCCCCGAGCGAGAGAACGATACTGTCTTGAGGCCAAGACCCGTGCCGGTAATGCGGAATGACGCCTCGGCGGAACGTGTGAATGTCAGGTAGGGCGGGTCAAAGATGAGTTCATTGCCGTGCAGATGGATAGTGAGCGAGGGGTCCGCTTGGGGGATGCGCACGATGATGGGCTCAGACTGCATGCGGTAAGTGAGGCGTGACGGAATCGGGCGCTTCAGTACGATGGGCTGATCTGGCGTCGTCGAGTGTGCAGAGTTGCGAGCCTGTGAAAGTGGCTCCCGCCTGATAGATGCGTGTATCCTGTCCAATAGTTCATCAGGGACGAGACACCGTGGGTCGTATCGTCGGAACGCGTCAATAAAATCGCGGCTTGTTACGTTTCGCTTGACTTGCACGTGGTCCCAGGGGTCCTGGACGACACCCCCATAAAGAACGCCATTCAACTGGATTACCGCGCGGACAAGCCTGATGGCAAGATCCTTATCGTATGCGACGAGGTCAGCGTTCGCGTCATACCAGCGGCTGGCGAAAGAGTCTGATACATATTCGAGAGGGTTGGAGTACCGCGAAGGAGCGAGGTGGAGTGACTGAAGGAACACACGGAGCGCCTTGTCGATCCGCACGCCCCCGAAGCCGAAGCTCCCGATAAACGCTTTGAGTACGACCTTCGACGTTCTCCGGGACAGATATTCGCCGAGCTTTGCTCTGTCAAGATCCAGCATCCTGAATAGCAACTGGCCGAGCACTGTCGGATCGTCGCGAGTGCCAGATTTCTCGAAGAACTGGGATATCGCGTGATCCGCGTCCTTCGCGAACTGGACGACGAAAGTTCTGACAAGTGGGATCCGGCTGATAGACGCGAATGAGCTAAGTGGAAGATCATCTCTATCGGCCGTAAATCGGACGTCGCGCAGCTGTGCGACGCTCTTCACGATGAACTTCCGATCCAAGGGCGAGGGCTTGCTCATGTCCAGGAGAGCGTCGTAGTCATGCGTAACCGGCTTGGCGATCACAAGGATGTCGTTGAACAAGAACAAGAAGCGGTCCTTCACTGTATTCGAGTTGGCGACCTGGAACACTTGTGAGGATAGAAGCAACTTTCTTGGCGGGTCATCGACAAAGGGAGAGCCATCTGAACCACGCGACCCGTGTCCTAGGATTTCATCCAGTCGTTCAAGTATCATCGTTCCTGGCGTACGCGAAGTTGTTGGTTCTAAAAAGCGTTCCGGCGATGAGGACGAAGGCGAGGATTGGCTGGCGTAATCATCCAACGATGACGTCGGATCGGGGGTAGCGGAGGAATTAGGGTCTGGGGCAGGTGACATGGACTGGGTGGGGTACGTCTCTGATTGGGCGTCTCCATTCGAAGCGGGGATATGTGGAGTATCGTAGGGCTGCTTGTCGTGGGCTGGGGTCTCCGGTGTGGAGGACCCCTCAGGGGAAAACTCTCGACTCTCAACCTCGTGGCTGCTTTGAGACGCCCTGCTTTGTGGTGTATTTTCGTTGATGGTGGTAGGCGTCGTCGACATGTCTGCCACAAGCTCGCTATCTTTCCGGGCATCAAAGAGATCGGACAGCGATGGCTTCCTGCTCACGTCCGTTGACCCCGACGGTGCGGGACCCAAAATTGGCTGCTGGAGGCTAGGATTTGAGGGCTGAGAAGGGAATAGTCCCTTCGTAATCAGCCACTTTTTGACGCCCTCACGGTTGGTGGGTAACTTTCCACCAAGCCATCCAGAATTGTTGGGGGTGGGTGGGGAAGTATGGTCTGGCTGGGTTATAGAGGTCGACGGCGATGACAACGCCGGCGGAGTAATTCCCGAGCTGAACTTCTGGAAAAGGTGCGTGTCAGAGGCCTGGTGTGACAACTTCCGATCTCGAAAAATTTCCGGAGAAGCTTGAGGTGTACGTGAGGATGCAGAACCCGAACTTATGGCGGAGAATTCATCTACGGTTGGAGGTGACGCGATATCAGGGGAAGAGGCATTGAGTGATAGGCCAGCGCCGACACGGGTACGTCGCTCTTCTTCCAGCTTTTTCACGCCTGGGAAAATACCCGGGAAAGGGAATAGTTTGGCATCACCTCCATACTTCAGCAAAGTCTCACTGGACGCCGGTGGCACAGGGGACACGGCGCCAGGTGAGCTTGGAAAGTACGAGGGTGCGGGCTCTGGCCATAATCGGTCAGGTGAACGTGCATCGGAACTAGAAATTGTTCCCAATCACCTTTGTCCATCTTGGACGGAGTTGTTATGCTTGCACCGCTCTCCCTGCTTGTACTAGAATCAGTGTTGTTCGCGCGCTCCCTGATGCTATTCGTCCGTGACCGTCTCCCGTTACTTGAACCTGGCCGAACAAATTCTTTGAACTTTTCCCATCCGCGGCGTGAACTCTCTCCAGTTTTCTTTGGCGTCGTGTCAGTGACAATCACCCGCAGAGACTCCTCCCATTCTTGATATTCTGGGTTTGGAGAGGAGAGCTCAGGTTGGCTAGGCGACGATACCGAAAGGCGGGCCGGGAAGACACGAGAATCATCGCTGAAGTGTCGGTGAAGAACGACGGCAGACGAAGGAGATGGCGGTATATGGGAAGGATTAGGCGGCCCAGGAGAGGTCTCGATGTCTACTACAAGATCCTTCGAATGTGTAGACGCACGCGGCAAAGATTCGTCATCGTCTTCGTGCTCATGCTCCTCAGGATCTGACTGAGGCCGTGAGGTGGTCTGGCGAACCTTCGGTTCATCTGTGTCGTATGAGTCATCGTAGTCGTTGTCGTCGTGGACGGGAATACGCTCTGGAACTGTTGCAACTGTTGCAAGCGGACATCGTAAGTAGCTTGAAAGGTACGCAGTATATTAAACTGACCAGGTTCAGCCACCCAACTAATCTCACGGTCAAAGGCATCATTCCAGGGCGGACGCCTTGCCGTGTCATTTTCGGCACGAGAATCCTCTTCCTCTTCATCAGGTCCTTGCCTCTCACGTAGAGGCGTAGCAAATGGTGAGGTCGGGAACGCATCTTGTTGCTCCTGGGTGGACTCCGACAAATATTCTGAAACGGCGGAGTCCGCTAACTCTGCCGATGCATTTGATGGAGAGCCAGAAGCGTGAGTTGGTCGGACTTGAGCTTGAGGAGTATCAGAGCGGCCATTGAACGCCAAACGTGGGACAGGGGAGGCTTGACCGTGATCGTGATCGGGAGCGTCATCTTCATCCTCAACCACCACACCTCGCCGTTCCAACGCAGTCTCATAGCCGTATGTTGTAACGGACGGTGACGGGGATTCCCCTATCAGCTTAGCCAATGCATCTTCTCGGCTACGCTCGATACTGGGGCTCCTTGCATTCGGTGTTGGACTTCGTACTGAGAGGGTACGGGGATCACCGTCATCGCGTGCTGGCTCAGGAGTGGGTGGAGGTAGAGCTGGAGTTTTTGGAAACACAGGGGTGGTCGGAGAAGCGGCGGAAGGTGGTTCACGATCGTCGACAACGGTCGACCGATTCGCTGAAGCACGTTTTGAACGTCGTTTACGACGCGCTGGTATTGCAGGTTGAGGATCCTCACCTCCACTAGTCTGCTCTGCCTCCGCCTCTTTCAGGCGCTTGCCGATATGGCGCATCATTACCTTGCGAGCGGCGACACGCTCGCCTCCACTTCCACCCACAGTGTTCCAGCGACCTAATTTAGGAAGAGGTGGCGGTGTGACAGGTGGCGATGCAACTGAAGGATCATAAGTGTCGGGCCCAGCCAGTTGCTGTAAGACTATCAAACGCGCTGCGGCGCTGTTTGAGCGGAACAGTCCACGCTGAAGGTCTTGGAGGGTAGGGATCATGGGTGTTGGCGGAGAAGTTCCGGGATATATTATTCCAGGTTCCGGCGATGCAAGTAGACGCTGCGCTTGTAGCAAGGCGAAATGAGCGGGTATTGGGGATATGAGGGGTGGAGGGGCGAAGCCGCCGGGTTGAGGAGCAGAAGAAATAGGACCTTCATCGGGCGAAGAATCATTCGCAGACAAAATAGCATTTGGGGGGCGAGGAGACTGAGTTGCCTTCGCTTTGCCTTTGAAGTCCTTGGAGCTCCGCCCCCTTGAACGGGAGCGTGAACGACGCCTGGACTTTGTCGGGGTATCTTCCGGTAATATGGGGGTTGCAGGGGGTGAAATGATTGGTTCTTCTTCGGTCTTCGGATCGTCGACCTTAGCTTCGCTATGTTCTGTCTCGACATCAGGTTCTGGCTCTACCCGATTTTGACGAGCATCGTCGCCACCCTGAGTTTCGGACATCACTGGGCTGTCGTCACTCATCTGGACATCCGCGCCCAATTCCTGGCGATCCAGCTGTGACCTCTCCCCCTCACTGACGGCTTCAACATGCATAGGTGGCCTTCGACCATCTTTCATGCGAGGAAGGGAGGCAGCACGCTTGAGTTTGGCCACGGCAAAGGCGCGCTGTTCGGCTGGAGTTGATAACTCCATGCTTCGAAGGGCCGCGGCGAGATTGGGGGATAGAGAAGGAAAGCGAGAAGAGCGGTCGAGCGGTGCAAGTAACGGTCCTTGTAGGGTTCTCTATATGAGGGACCGGAGCCGGCGGAAACTGATTTGGAAAACCAAAAATACCGCCAAAAAATGAGGTTATCAAAGGAAGGCTGGAACAAAGGAACAAGAGTGTGGTTAGCGTTGAAAGTGAAATTATTTTGGACTCACTGGTAACGAAGGTAAGGCAAACTTGAAGGCAGGAAATAAAAAGAGGTGAAGGAGGCGGTTAAGTAAAGCACGTGGCACACAAATTGATTTGAATTGTCGCTTTGCCTGCACGACTACATGAGGCTCCGACTCATACACACACACGACCGTCACTCATTGCCCCCCGCACAGCTTCAACCTCTCCCGAATGCGCCCCCTAATGGCCCACAGGACTTATTACGAACACCGCCGAACTTTGGAACCTTTTCATTTCCGGTTCTATCCCCACGGGACTCCCACGTCCTGGCTTCGTCATCCCCGGGCGCTCTTCTCCCCCTCATCATGTCTGAATTATATCTGCCACTGCCAAATTCGCGGTACTATCTCTGCACATCTGATAATCGAACCCGATATTTTCCCCCCTCCCCCACCACGTTATTCATTTGACGAAGGTTTGGCTTCGAGAACTCGCTTGACATCACCCCATTCGGGTCTCTTGAGATCAAACCCCTCTCCAAGCCTCGCGTAAGTCTGGCCACTGATTCTTGACACCGGCCGCAGCTTTGCCGGGTTGGCTCGTAGTCCGTCAGGCTGCAAAACAGAATTGCGGACGTGTACGTATTTCACTCGACCGAGAACGAGTGTCGCGGAAGGTACCGTGCCCCCATCAGGAAAGATATCCTGCGACTGGAACAGCTGGTGGGCGTGATATGTCAGTATGCCCAACCATACGTACAAATCAACCCGTACACGCACCTCACATTCCAGACTCACCGCACTCTCCTTCACTCGTGCAGGCTTGACGTGCACCTACCGATAACTTTGTTAGTCGACTAGTTTGCGACCAAAAAGCCGTTTTTGTCCTTTACACTGGGTTCCTGGGTTAGGCCAGACACATCCCACTCGCTAATATCTGCGGGAGCTTCAACAGACGCCTCGTTGGCTGCTTCGACGAATGGTTCGCTGATCAAATTGACTACAAATTCTTTTGTGGCAAGAATGTTGTCTCGCGTATTCTTGGGTTGCCGGGGGAAAAGCCTGAACGAGACGCTGATGATTGGGGGGTTGTAGGCTACCTGTCAAAATAAACCTTGAGGTTCGGGATCACGGCGCAGCCTTTCCATCACTCGCCACTTGAAAAAAACTATCGAAACACGTCATCGATCAAGCTTGATCAAGTACCAAGCAAATCGTGCCGCGCACGAGGCGCATACCATACCTGAAAGGCGCAAGATTTGGGCTGTTTTCAGCCGACAACGTGGACACGAATGCAATCGGCCGGGGAATCACGGTGCTATTAAGTATCTGGGTTGTATCCCTGAATCCAAAGGTGTGTATATCTATACGATCAAGGAATGGGCGACCGATGCTTACGTGGTCGACGTCTTTGCCATCTCCCACGTCTTCCATCCCAGTTCCTCATCTGCTTTCCAGTCTTGCCCTAGTGGTGTTTCCGACAGTCCATTTCCGACGTTCCAATTTTTGTTTGGCGGTTCGGTCAATCTGAAGGGATGCGCTCTGGCGAACGGCGCAAGTTCGACTGTGTCACTCGGAGGGCCAGAATGCAAGCTCATGGGGGATGTGATGGTTGGGAATAATCAACATCAACTGATATAAGTATACGTCACATTGACACCCCGACCGCCCTATGAACGATAGGCACGATAAGACTGCTTTGATGACAGAGCGTGTAACCCGTCTTAGCTCTGTCAGGCTTTGTGACAGACTACTAAACCATTTGTTTCCCTTACCACGGCGTTGTTCCAAGTGGATTGGATCTCTGAGTATCACTATATCACGCCTAGAGCTATGTCCTCTCGTTTTCGCGCGGATATATTGCTATCAGTTTTCAATGGCCAGGCGCTTAGCGCTTGACGGCTTGACAACTGAAAGTACTGAAAGTTGATCACCTTGTTGTGGTCATCGATCTGAGTTATCACTATCATCGGGCCACGCCTCCCTGGTCGCCCGACTTTGACTGGCTACCAGGTCTACAAGGGCCTCCTGCGCCATACCGGGTGGCGCAATTGTTCGCAATTGTTCGCCTTCCGAGTCGCAGGTCGTGTCAGTCGAGGCATGTTTGTGCGTCTCCAGGCCTCGATAATGTGAGCAGTATTAGTGGACACTGAAATCGCAAAAGTCGCCGAGGTTCCCCGATCATGTTTGTCATCATATTCACTTATAGCACCGACCAGGTCATATATATTAAGACATGCCTGAGCCTTCACTGTAACTTCGCCATCCATAACGACGAGAGTACTGGCCATGTCAGTGCCAGCATCTGGACAGAACAACACCACAGAGTTAAGCGGGTATTATGCCTGGACCCATACCCTCGAGGGGCTGTACTATGGTCCTGGGAGTGTCTCGACTGCCCTCCCGAAGCTCCTTGGCGACTTGGGAGCATCGAAAGCCTTGGTCGTCACTGGAAAGAGTCTCTACACAAAGGTATGCCCTACAGATATCATTTTTGGCAGTTCTCCAACTGCGCGCAGACGGACGTTGTGAAAAAGGTAGTGGGCATCCTGCGTGAGCAGAATCGATATGCGGATACTTTCTATAACATTGGAGAACACACTCCCGTTGCTGGAATTCGTGCTGGCGCGGACTTATTCAACAAGTCCGGCGCAGACATTATCGTCTCAATCGGCGGCGGTTCGCCAATCGATGCCTCAAAAGCAATCATCTACTTTGTGCAGCAGGAGCGCGGCGGGGAATTCCCTCGCCAGATTGCTATCCCCACAACGCTCAGCGCCGCGGAGTATACGGTACGAGGTCCCCTCGTCATTTATGTTTCTCCAATGACCCTGATTTCGCGAAAGTTCGGCGCAGGGTACACCAGTGAGGCTGGCCAGAAGACGAGCGTGAGCTCGCCTTATCTTGCCCCCGCTGGCGTCATCCTTGACGCGGAACTTACGCTTCCGACCCCAGAAAGGCTATGGTGAGCACCTTCTTACATGCACGCGACCACATGGCAACCTGAGAGTATAGGCTTTCCACCGGAATTCGCGCCCTGGACCACGCTGTCGAGTCATTGTATCGCCCGTTCGTGGTACCGCCTCTGAAGGTTCTCTGCCACGCGTCCATTGCAGATCTGTTCAAATATCTGCCAAAGTCAAAGGCCGACCCTAGTGATATCCACGCACGACAAAAGCTGCAGTTGGCAGCGTGGATGAGCCTCTGGCCGGCGCGCCTTGAGAAGTACAGGTGACCATCGACCTGCCGGTGAAAGCAGCTATTTCGATCCTAAACTTTCTCACCAGCGCTGTTGGGTTATCCCACGCCCTTGGACACAAACTCGGTGCAACGTATGGCATACCACATGGTTTCACATCGGTAAGATTTACTCGAGCCAGAAACTAGGTGTACGTTTCTGAAAATTTCGTTCAGTGCGCGACACTAGCCCCGACCGTCAGACTGAAAGCCACAATTGCGTCTGAAGAAGACAAGCAATGGCTCGCAGATACTCTGTATCAACTTCATCAGCCATCGACTGGGTCGCTCGAAGGCGACGTGCTGAGGCTTAGCGAACTCATCAACGGGTATGCCTTGCTTTACTTGGCCTATTTACGCTTGATTCTCATTTACGATTTTAGGCTCGTGAACGATCTTGGCCTGAAAATCACCCTTGATCAGTATGGGGTCCCACGAGAGGACCTTCCCACCGTAGCCGAGCGTGCACTGGGCGGAAAGACCGAAATCTATGGTGAAGTATTAAGCCTCCTGCAAGGGTTGTACTCATCCTAGTGTCTCTGAGCTCCGCTGCTTGAAGTTTCCCACTTGTAAGCTGATGTCATGTGTAAAAATATATGAAAGCGTTTTTTATTTACCATTTGTGCATCCTACCAAGCAGCGCAGAACACTGACGGAATGTGGCCCTGAACGCCGATGGGACACAGCAAATGTACTAGTGGGATCACACGACGAACGGTGTGATCAGCGTACTTTTGTACCATAAGGCGGTCGTGAGAATTTATCTCTGGATAGGCTTCCTGTTTTCTAGATCTAGTCGTCGTATCACTGGCGTGGTAGTCGACGAGTGGAAACGAGACGCGCGTCACGGTGGAATTGTATCTGTCGGTGGCGCCCGCTGACCAGCGCTGACCGTGGGTGGCTTCGGCGGATCTGACTGACCGACGCGTGAGATAGGTTCAAGCTTTCCTATCGCGTACTGATATGGACACACCAGCACCAGAACCCAACACAACTCATAAGGCATAAAGCATCGATGGATCGCCACCGATCTTCCCCGTGCTTTTCACGCCATCGCCGAAAAACCCCTTTTCGCGGCTGGCTGAAAGAGATGCCGAGATTGCCGCGGAGAACTCCAGCGGATTAGTTTAACGAAGAAGGCGGAACGACAGGCGAAGCGGAGGCGGACCTCACTAGTGCCCACAAGCTTCTCGAGAAGGCTACCAAGGTCAACTTTAAGAATGTCGAAGACCTTGCCAAGATTTGGTGTGAATGGCCCGAGACGGAAGTATGCTACGAGTAAGATGCGTCCGCACTTGGCGGTTAAAATCAACCTGAAATATTGTAAGTATTACGACGATGCCGTCCGGGTTATGCAACGGACCACCGCCATACAAAGGTCAATTATCATGACCACGTACGTTCCAGCGGAAAATATAAGGGAACCTCGCCAAGATCATTAACGTTTTCTTAGTCGCCTCCAGTGCAAGTGCGACTCTAAAAGCTTCGAGCTTCAAGTTGCTCAAGCTTTGGTCATTCCACGTCGACCTTGAAGAGTCCCTCAGGACCGTGAAGTCCACGAAGTCGGTGTACGACAAAATCTTGGAGCTCCGCATCGCCAATGCCCACATCATTGTCAATCACGTTGCGTTCCTCGAAGAGAACTAGTACTTTGAGAAAAGCTTCAAAGTACACAAGAGAGGTGTAGGGTTTTTCACGTTCCCGGCCTCCTTCGAAATCTATCTTTCCAAATTCATCAAGCGATATGTAAGGTCATTTCTAACGCACTTTTTTTTTGCACGAATTTAGACTTTACCTCGGAGTGGCTGGAAACTAGAAAGAGCGCACGATTAGTTCGAGCGGGCTCTCGAGAAGTGCCCACCAAAATCGTTGAAACCTATATTTCTGTTGTATGCTCAACTCGAAGAGGAACACGGTCTGGCGAAGCAGGCAATGACCATCGATGATCGCGTCACTCAGGTTGTTGAGAATGAGGATAAGTCTGAGGTGGGCTGCTTCTCTCCCATCTGCAACGACATGGGAAAATGGCCGACAGGTTATCCGCCTTTCAACAAGATGTTTACTGTCTTCATCGCCAAGGCGGCCGCGAACTATGACCTTACCGCGACCTGCCCTATATACGAGCGATCCCTGGAGGTTCTCCCCGACCGGCACGCAGCCAAGATGTGCCTTCGCTTTGCCGCGCTGGAGCGCAAGCTCGGGGAGGTTGGCCGGGCGCGCGCCATCTAAGCGCATGCCTCCCAATTTTGCGACCCATGGGCGAACCCGGAGTTCTGGACGGAGTGGCGCTCCTTCGAGATCGACACCGGCTCCGAGGATACGTTTCGCGAGATGCTGCGTATCAAGCGCAGCGTGCAAGCTCAGTTCAATATGGAGGCGAGCTACCTCGTAGCGCAGGCGCTCGCCGTAAGACAAGGTGCGGAGAAGAAAACAGAGGAGGACGTTACGTCGCACTACATGGCCGCGGCAGAGCGGCAGTTGGGTGGCGGGAAGGCCGGCCCTCATTCGTGTCGGCGAAACAGCAAGCAGCAGCCAAGGACGGTGGTGATGCACCACCGCAACCAGCAAGTCCTCAGGCTGTTGGGAATGCAGACGAGATCCATATATCTGACGAGGATATCTGATTGTAGTGTTATGGTCCTGTTTGCTTTGTTCCCACTTACTTGTCTCCTTGGACGATTTTTCATTGGATCCCACGAGGCGCAAGGTACAACAGAACCCCCTTGTTGTGAGTTTATCACTGAAGTGGTGTTACAGTAAGTTCTGTCTCTGAACAGAGTAAATTTTCGTTGGACGAAGACATACCCGTAAGAATAACACAAAAAGATGAGAGCGCGCCCCACAGAAACGAGCAGACGATTGGCGGAGTTCGTCCACGGTGGACCGCGTCCCCCGTGAAGACCCCTCAATCGCCTAGATCACCGCACACGGCTAGACCCACAAAATCGGCCTATCATCCAAACTACGCGCTTCGCTACTGGACCTACGGGCATTGATAACCTGTCGGACGTGGGATGATCACGCCGTGCGTAAGGATAGCCCCAAAGCCGTTCGCGAGCTAGTGGATGCGAGAACTGATCTCAAGTGTGTTTTGTCTATTTTATTCCTCCTGTATGCCTTAATACTAACCGCCCACCCTTTTTTTTTTTTTTTGAAAAAAATAAATAAAGAAGCGTCACGATCTTTACTGGTCGGCCCAAAGCTTTCGTACATGGACGAGCGTGTCGCCGCGATAGACCCCGTTCATATCAAAGGCCGTGCGTCGTTCTCCTCCCCATACCTCCCGATCCCTCGGTGCAACCGACGCACGCTGCAGAGAAGCCAATTTCAGAAGTTGTCTCCCATCGTCGGCGGCATGGAGGCCCTACCCGTCGACACCCACGGGATTGAATGGTGATTCTGGGTCTGCTCGAAGCCAACGTGGACCACTTGGCCCTTGAAAAAGTTCGGTACGTACTGTTACTGTTTCTACCCGGGGGAACAAGATTCTGAAAGTACAGCCCCCCAGTCACCCCAGCGTCACATCATACTCTGACCGTACTAGCATTCTTTGGAACTGCACGTTAAATTCCTCGACACTTTACGCATGCATGAGGTCTCCTTTGAGACGGACCGCTGATATGTGGGTCGAACAGTTGCGTTTCGAAGACGACAGTTAGGACGCGAAATGAGAGGCTTTGCGCGAGGTCGGGGACGGTCGATGGGATAGTGGCGATCGGTCGGATCGATATGGTTGGAGCGTGAGGTTGCGGGTACGGTCAACACGCCAACCTTTCAGTAGGGGTGAATCATTTTCCGCCCCTTGGCTTTGAGTGTGGCAAGCTCATTTTCGGTTCCTGCACTGCCGTTCCCCTGCGGGGTGTGTCCCGTCCTCTTTAAATGGTGATAAACATTGATCGAAGTTTTCTTGATGCCACTCTCCGGCAGGGCTGATCGCTGTATCTTGCGATGGTGTTCTCGGCTCTGATAATAAAGCACGAGTGTACCCTACATAAAATGACCATGACATGTGGACAGTAACACGGGAATTCTGAAGGACTGCGCGTAGTGTAGTACACACGATTTCGCTACATAAACAATATTGGGTTTCGGGGTATCGCTGTAGTAAAAGTCAGTGTACAGTAAACAAGCGGGCGATCGTCACTTACACAGGTCGACAAGTCAAATATAGATGCTGTACCCGTCTCATTCGTTCATCATACAGCGCGCTGGGAGAGAGATTGTACAATTTCCTGCTGTTTGGAACCACGGGCTACCTCGGATGCAGTCTTTCCGTTGAGGTTGCGCACCTGCACATCTGCGCCATAGTCCAGCAAAAGCCGTACAACATCAAGGTGTCCATTCTGTGATGCCATGAAAAGTGGGGTAAGTCCGTTGTCATTCCGGGAATTGACATCCACATTGCGCTCAAGGAGTAACTGAGCAACCTTGAGGTGACCTTTGTCTACTGCGAAATGCAGTGGAGTGTTTCCCTTGTTGCTACGGACATCCGCATCCGCATTATGGTCCAGCAATAACCGCACAATGTCAGGGTCCCCATTCCGCAATGCCAAGAGAAGAGGGGTAAAACTGTGGTCATTCCGGGAATTGACCCCCACACCGCACCCAAGTAGTATCCGAACAACCTCGAGATGACCTTTGTCTGCTGCGAAATGCAGTGGGGTGTTTCCTTCGTTGCTACAGACATCCGCATCCGCATTGTGGTCCAGCAATAACCGCACAATATAAGGGTCTCCATTCCGCGATGCCAAGAGAAGAGGGGTAAAACTGTGGTCATTCTGGGAGTTGACCCCCACACTGCGCCCAAGTAGTATCCGAACAACCTCGAGATGGCCTTTGTCTGTTGCGAAATGCAGTGGAGCGTTTCCTTCGTTGCTACAGACATCCGCATCCGCATTGTGGTCCAGCAATAACCGCACGATATTAGGGTCTCCGTTCCGCGATGCCAAGAGAAGTGGGGTAAAACTGTGATCATTCTGGGAATTGACCTCCACACTGCACCCAAGTAGTATCCGAACAACCTCAAGATGGCCGTTGTCTGTTGCGAAATGCAGTGGGGCGTTTCCTTCGTTGCTACGGACATGCGCATCCGCGTTGTGGTCCAACAATAACTGCACAATATCAGGGTCTCCGTTCCGCGATGCCAAGAGAAGTGGAGTAAAACTGTGATCATTCTGGGAATTGACTTCCACACTGCACCCAAGTAGTATTTGAGCAACCTTGAGATGTCCTTTGTCTGCTGCGAAATGCAGTGGAGTATTTCCCTTGTTGCTACGGACATGTGCATCTGCATTATGGTCCAGCAATAACCGCACGATATTAGGGTCTCCATTACGCGATGCCAAGAGAAGAGGGGTAAAACTGTGGTCATTCTGGGAATTGACTTCCACATTGCGCTCAAGTAGTATATGAGCAACCTTGAGGTGACCATTGTCTGCTGCGAAATGCAGTGGAGTGTTTCCCTGGTTGCTACAGACATGTGCATCCGCACCAAGGTTCAGCAGCCATTGCCCGACCTCAACGTGTCCTCCTCGCGAAGCAACGTGTAGTGGGGTCAAACTTTCTGCAGAGTGTGAATTTATGTCGGCGCCATGCGCAAACAGCAACTGAGCAACTTCGATATGACCCCCAAGCACCGACGCATGCAATGGAGTACCGAATAGACCGCCCAAATCATTTACTTGCTGCGGGTGCTTGGCTATCAGGCGTTCCACTAGGACACGGAATCCCTTCTCTGCAGCAAAGTATAAGGGAGCTGCTGCAAGTGGCACAGCCCTTGGCTGTTCAGATGAGGTAAGTTTCAAGAGATCGCGTCGGCCTTGTATTCGGACCCATGCTGAAAAATGTGGCCGGTCTATGTCAAAGAAAGAATCCATTGCGTCCTTTATCTGTAATTCAACATTTCCAATTTGCGCATGCTGGTGCCAATATTCGGCAGCATATCGAAACAGAGGAAACTTCTTGACACTGTCCTCGTCGGCACTGTCGCCCAGGTTGAGTAAGACACCAAGGGAAGCCTGGGCAAGAATCATGTGGGAAGGTTCGATCGTAATATGAAACCGGGACACGTCTCCCATGGAACTCGTGAGGCGATCCGATGTCAGGAATTCTTTTACGGAGAAATGCGAGAACTGGACAACCCGGGAGCCTTTGTTGCTGATTACGGAAACCAAACTCGAACAGGCCGACAGCACCGCTTCTTCTCGGTCTTCCCAGCGCCAACCCGCAATCAATTTTGGGATCTCTCCTATGCTGAAGTCAAATGCGAGCACTTCCGCAAGCTCCTCAACCCGGAGTGGACGACTGGCCACCGTGAGACATTGCAAAAGTCGATATGCGTGCTCCCGGTTCGCATTATTGATCTCCTTTAGTATACGCTTATATGTCTCGTCCAGTGATTTCGGTAATTCATCGAGGGTGTGACGCAGGTTGGTCGGGAAACAGTGCCGCAGAACCTCCAATTGGCAGAAGACCCATCGAAACCTATTTAAAATTATAAGACAATGGAATGACCATGATGAATCGAAGACGCCCTTACATTCCATCTGCTTTCTTTGTCAGTTCCTCAATGACCATATTCTTATCATCTTCTCGCCATCTCTTCATCTTATTGTCCGAATGAACGACATATGTGACGTAGTCAATAATGTCCTGCTTTTGTCCAATTTCATCGTGGAGGGATACTTGTTGAGTCGCCAAAGGATCAAGCGCGGCACGAATGTCGAACTCTGAGCGACTCGTCACACATACGCGCAGATTTGGATGGTGAAGCTCGACAAGCTCTTTCACCAGCTCGAGGACCTTTTCGCGTGATGATGGAATTCCCGAATCATTGGGGCACTCGTCGAGAGCATCCATGATGAGATAGATCGGCACTTGTCCCACGATCGCGAGCATATCCTTGAGGCACTGCATAAGAGAGTCATCAGTCGGTTGCTCCAGCCCACTTCCATGCTCCGAGTGTAATCCGAGAAGGACATCACAGAATTGCTCAGATCGGTCAGAGAGCTGGACAAGAAGGGATGACAATAATGCACGGCAGTCTTGTTTTCCGGTGTCCTTGAAATCGAAAAAGAAATAAGCCATGTAAGCCGAGCCAGCCTTGGATAGGGATTTGATGTCCCGGATGATCACGGAACTAATCAATTATATAAGTTCGAGTAGGAAGCAACTCAGCAGGGAGTAACGCACCTGAGAATGCTCTTCCCAGAGCCAACTATCGGTCCAAGAGCCGTCAGTGGCAATTAAGGCTCAGATGGTGATGGGATATCTACTTTTTCCATGAATCCATAACAAGGAGCCAGATGTTTTCCAATCTGCGAGAGTGTTCCCTTTGGTCCACCACGACGCGGTACCCTCATGTTGAGCACCGGACGCGGCGTTGTAATTGACAGATGGATCAGGGGGAGTGACCCATTTTCGAAGGTCCCTGAGTAATTCATTCCCTGTAAGTGAAGTCAAGCTTTTGTTATTGGTGACGTTGAGATTAGAAGATCACGAACGGTTTAGGTCGCTGACTTGATTTACCACTTGTTGAACCGCCACTCTGGTCTCCTTTACACCTAACCGAGTAAAAGGTTAAGACGGATTCAGGGGCCGGCTGAAGCAGGTGTGATTTACCTTCAAAGACTGAACCAACTTTGTCGTCGACGCCCTGTACCTTGCTGTCGACGCTCAGCACCTTGTCGTCAACGCCATCCACCTTTTCATCCACGTCCTTGACCCTGTTATCAATTCCGCGAGTGATCGTCAGGGCTTCAGTTGCTGCCATCCGCGCCTCCTCCTGAGTCAATCTATCTAGTCGCTGAAGCGCTTCCTCGACGTCCCTCCTTCCAATCAGCTTCTTAAGATACCTCTCTGTGCGAAGATCAATTTTTAGGGATATATCAACTAGAAACGACATACTTGTTCGTCCCTGCCCGACCTCCTTCGTCACGATCCCGAGGATCGATAGTACCTCAGCCATGATCTTCACGATGATGTCCGTCATAGCCGCCGTCGGTCGGATCTCTATATATGCCTCGAGACGCCTAAAAAAATATTCCATGCGGCCAAACAGATCGATAAGAGTATCTTGGTCGGCGCCGACATCCTTAATGGCCTGAGAGGTATATATGTCACCAAGGCACACATCGGGTCAAGGAAGATGCTCACTTGGAGGAGGACACCAATCCCAGCAAAAATCGCACCCGATGGTGGGAATATCTATAGTCACACATCAGAAGGTAGATCTCAAGCGGCTCAATGTTTCGTAATTACCAGCCCAACACCATTACCGAGGGTCGTAGAGAATGCATACAAGACGTTTACAGTGGGATCCAGCCACTTTGTCCACCTTTCGTTGGCACTTTGAGATTGGTCAGACGTCTGGATTTGGGTCCGAAGTATGGCGAGAATGGCACTGGGAGAGTCGCAGGACTGCAGCTGGGTAGCTAGGGGATGGGAGGCGATGTCCTTCTTTGTCTGCCTTTTGTACGCTTTCAAAGCAGCTGTAAAGATTGTCTCAAATTTTGTGGAAGAGGTTGCAGAAGACGGAACTTGGGACATGGGGCTAGTTGAAGGAGCCCAGTCGGATGCTTAGGAGATAACGAGAGCACTGGTTCACACCAGCAGAGCCGGGACGCCTCGTGCAACAGATAGGCGCCGTAACGTTCCCAAGGGGCCAGCCACCATGATAGACGCGCATACAAGCGATAACTGAGGATACATTCCGCGAGATGCTGCGTATCAAGTGCGGTGTGCAGGCCCAGTTCAACGCGGAGGCTTGTGTACCGGGCCCTCACAGCAGGACAAGGCGCGAAAAAGGCAGAGGAAGACGTTGCGTCGGACCCTATGGCCGCGGCAGAGCGGCAATTGGGTGGCGGGAAGGCCGGGCCCGCGCGCCTCATTCGAATAGCAAAGCAGCAGCCAAGGACGGGGATGATGCACAACCGTAACCTGCAATTCCTCAAGCTGTTGGGAATGCAGACGAGATCCATATATTTGACGAGGATATCTGATTGACGCATTGTGGCCTCATTAATCGATTAAACGTCGTTCGCACACAAAGAGGTCTGTCTCCAGCTGACGCTGACTTATCTCTCAATCCGACCCGTGGTCTGGGTATGGCAGTCCATGCTTCTCGTAATTGCGTGGTAGCCCATGCCCGCAGCATCTCTACTTTTCCCGGCGTCCCCCCACGACAATCCCTGCTCCTTTAAAAAAAATCATGACGTGCCGTTGTTGGACTAACCTAGACCTATGCGCTGGAAAGTGGACCAACGGCGTACACGTTATTGGCACCTGTGTGATTCCGGGTATCAGCCATTTGTCGTCGACAAGAGGAATCCGGATATTCGTGTCATTGGTTCCTTGGTGTTTTAGGCCCTGCGCACGCATGGTGCTTATATAGTTCCCATGACTTGCCTTTCACGCTCATCAGGGAAGGTCCCATGCTACTCAAAGTTATTAAAACCATTGAGGCTTTGGAGCCCCCGAAGCCAGCACTTTTGTACACATTGGCTTATGCTGCGTTCCCAAAAAAGGTATGCCATTCTAAGTTATGTCTCGACATGTGGCCCTGGACATACCGTCTGCAGTATGTCCCATGACCTCGCAGATGTCAACGCATTACCTGGCTTCTCGCGGTGCCTCTTCTGTTAGAAAGCACCAAGCTCCCCGTAAGCGATACGTCTTTATCTGTACCCGAGAGAGCTAATCACAGATGACACCCCCCAAACTCGTCCAAGGCGCGGTCTTTAAACTCTGCTTCGAGTGGTGACCATCGGATACGATCTAGTTGTGCCAACTTTTTTTGATTTCTCACACGCAATATAGCCAAGGCTATTAATAAGTTACGCTGCACAATGTCCCACAGTTTCTCTTAGCTAAGCTAACGAACGGAAACAGGCAGCCCAAGTATCCTTCTCGAAGAAACAAGATTCTCAGGGATGATTAACGCCCAGCCGCTTCTACCACCCCACAGTCTGTGAGACAGTCCCGCCTACGATTAAAGGTATATTAAACACTGCTTGGGCAGTCCCTAATCTACGTTGATGTACCGTAATACAACGACATCATAGTGGTGCCGCGGCGTTGGTGAATCTTTCCGTGAGTTGCTTGTCTTACCGGAAACATAAACTGCATGCGGACAGTACGACACGATAACTGGGGGGAGACATAAGATTGGAGGGCACAACATTGAAATTGAAGTGGAACCACTAAGTAGTGGAATTGCCGTAACGTGAAGTGCTAGATACGGTACTTTGTCCTAAGGCCTTGCCTAAGGCGCACAATAAATAAAAATTGTAATGTCATTTTTTTTGGCTCTCACCAAGAGCTCCCGGATTCCCGGTTCTTCCCCACCTTACTGTCGAAGCTCAGTCAAAACATGACAATGTGCACTCGACAAGTAGTAGTAACACTTTTGCCTGAGGTGAATTTTACCCGGCAGCCAGATTTCTTTGCCATGTCGATTGCCTTTCCTGGGCCGTGTCATTGATCCCGTGTATATACCAAATTTGAGGGGTGTCTCACGCATTTTTGGGAGGTATTTGCGGTCAAAATTGCAACAATATATTGCATATCGCCTAGCATACTGCCTACCATGCGACCCGTTAGCCTCCGTGTTTGCGTCTTGAATTGAACTTCAAGACGAGAACGCGGAAGTTGACGAGTATCGCGGCACCAAGGACTGGACAGCGCCTGAAATAGGATAGCAAGACTAGACGGGCCGACGCAGATTTATAGACCAATAGATGGTCACGTGGGTGCGTTCTTCTGGGTCATATCAAGACAACCGCCTCTTGAAGTTTGCTGAGCAGCTGGTAGCGAGCGATCCCCAGAAGCGACCGTCGCTACTCGAATATCACAGGTGGTTCACCACACTGTTCTCCGATGGGGACAACGCACCTAAAGACAGTGAGAATGAGGTGTCCCGACGTCGGCAAGACATGGTAGAAGTCGGCGGAGAAAGTGTGAAGTCGCCTAGTGGAACACCGGCGCGAGGGCCGGTGACACTTAATCGGTCAGGGCAGAGTGGGAACTTGGACATATTAGACGATGCAGTGCTCGGGGATAGGTCTACTAGCAGGGAAACAAGAGATGAAGGGAGAAAAGAGACTGGGGGACATTCGAGGGGGGCGAGGACGGCTTGTCTCTGGTCCTAGAATGCATGTGGCATTAACGGGCGTTCCAGGACCGGCTTTGAGGAGGAAAAAGGAAACTCGACGGTCGGCGTGGAAGGAGCGTGGAAAGAAGTATTATGGTATGCGTACTTACACCCCTCCCCGGTATGCTAAGAAAGGAAAAGGCATGGGAAAAGGTGCAAGCAGCAAGAGGTGGAGAGAGGGGGCGGGGCAATGGCGCTCAGCACGGGCTTGAGCAGGGTGATTAGCCAGAGCTGTTGCACAGATCACAGGCATCTCGCTCGACCAATAGGCGAAATTTTCTAATACTCTCTTAACAAGATATTGCGACACATAGATGCCTACGTAGTGCCCAGTGTCAGTGTTTCTAAGTGCGTGTTGGCACGGCACCTGTGACCCTACCATATTAGTCCACACGATCGGATGAAGCTCCAGCGCACGAAAAATATGCTGCCGGTGTCGTTACAGTCCCAGGAGGCCGTCAATACAGTCCCGCTCAGACGGGGGATATCATCCCGCAAGAAAATCACGCAGTGTGTAGGCTGGCAACTTCAAGGCGGGCCAACCCACGTCGTGGTTGCCGCTGCGCATTGCTTCCGTAAGCGACTGAGTCGATCTGCTTCAGAAATCTTTTGAGGACAAATTCTATGTCCCGGGGAGAGCGGATGGACTCGCCAGATAGGCAAGCAGGTAGGCAATTTCAAGTCATGGTGAGGCCTACGGCGCAATGGTCCTCGGGTAGTCCCGGGAAAATAGAATGAGCGCGCAGCACTTCTCCGCGGGGAACTTGGCGAAGCCTTCGCAACAATGAAGGGCCGATCATCTAGGTTTGTCACGGTACGGTAAGGATTTGGGCACTTCGTTCACTAAGCACCCGCGCTCGCCAGCGCAGGAAGACCCAACCGCACGTTGGGAATGCAAGCCAAGTCGGCATTTGCCTCCCGCGTACGCGCCCTGCAATCGGCCTCCTTGGTCAACTCATTTCGGAGTCGGGGTAGAAGCATTGAGTGAAGGGAGCTGCATTGTGGCAATGGCAATATCGACCACTTCATCACCGATGCTGCTTCGATGCGCTATGAACGTAACAAGCCGAAAGGGTGCAATGCTTACTAGCCATACTGTTACCATGATTGCGGTGGGCGATCAGGCCATCAAGCTATCAGGATTATGAATGGCATTGTCCATCATTGTTCAGCACGAACTATGCCGTCAATTTTGCTTATACCTTTGTTATTGTGACAATACCAAACTCGATCTACCCTTATATTTAGCCGGAAACGTGAACACGATACGGTGATGACTTTCGGCCAACAGCAGTCCAGGTAAAAGGTATTGGTGGCCTTATTTCTTGAAAATGCAGGGCGGCATCAGCAACGCCGCAAGCACGTTGTTTTCCCCCTTTTTCCAGTCACAAAGGTTTTTCCCGGATCCAGTGGGCAAGGCCGAGAAGGAGACTTTCACGGGCATCTACCGTGCGCTCTGGCGAGCAGGGGTTTCAGATAGGCGGGTACTCGCACGTAGCTACCTTGTTCTGGCTATGACAGTGTTACGGCTGTCATCTTCCGAGAGATTTATATCCCCCTGGGACTGGGACTATATGTATGCGCCGCATCTGTCAGCGCCCCCAAACCACCAGGCTCAGTGTGGTGGAAAACACGCAGCAGCCTCGCGGCCGCATTCAAAAATACGACCCACTTCTCGCAAAACGCCTCCCATCCAATAAAACCACCTCGCCCACTCGTCCATCGCACTATCTTTTACCAAATCCATTACATGATGGAGAGAAGCAGCACTATATTCGCCATCTCCTCGCAGTTCTACGACAACCCGCACAACCGCGGCCATTACCACCGAGCTGCCGCTGGGACGCCGGCCGTCCCGAACAGCTGGAAACCCCGGAAGCGGCACGCAACGCCGGCATACACGTTGGCCGTGGAGCAGGAGCTCGCGGCGCTGTCCAGGGAGATATCGGAAACGCGGCGGTGGGTGTTCGAGCAGCAAGTCCACTTCGGTTTGCTGCCCACCCGCGCTGGCAGCGCCGGCACCAGCACGCAGCCGCCGCGCACGGCTGAGAAACGGCGTCGGGACGACCCTGACCCCACGTCCGCCGGGTGGGAGCTCGACGAGGCGATGGCGTGGATGAGGGAGCGCCTTCGTGCTGCGCAGCGGCAGGCCGAGCGAAGCCAATTGCAGGAGGAGTTCGACAAGATGGAAGCGCGATGGAGGAAGGAGAGGAGCGGTCGGGAGGAGGAGCGGCGCCAGCGACGGCGGCAGGAATACCATCGGGCCGGAGAGCAAAGGGCAAGGGAAGATAAACGGAATCAGGCGTGGGCGGAGAGACAGCGCCAAGCGGAGGCGTGGAGGACCTATGAGCGCCAATGGGCCGTCATTGCCATCGGGAACGACGACGGTCCGCTGAAATTCAGGTCAATACCCTGGCCCATGACCTTACCGCCTAGGAGTGCGAGAGAGGTCACGTCGGAAGCCGTCGCAAAGTTTATCTTGTCGCACGCACACTCGGAGGGGGTATCGCGGAAAGATAGGATCAAAAGTGCATTGCGGCGGTGGCACCCGGATAGATTTGGGCGAATACTCAACAGGGTAGACGAGAGGGACAGGGCCGCTGTTGAGAGGGGAGTCGGGACGGTGGCTAGGTGCCTCAACGATTTGCTGGCGCAGGAGAATTAGAGACGGGTCCAACCCACGCTTGTCTATTTATTACGTATGCGTGTCTGACTCACCAACATTCTGCTCAGCTCAGGTTCCGCCTCATTCCTCATTCTTCCCCAACCTGACAGTCACAGATCAGATGCTCGGAAGGGTCGCAAGAACATCTCTGCGCCGTGGGATGCATACCGTGAGCTCGTCGAGCCCTGCAGCATATCTCTCGCGACATAAGTTGGCCACGGCAGTTGGTGCTTCCGTTGTTGCGGCCTCCTACCTTGGTTGGCAAATGAATTTGGAAAGCAGGAGAATAGCTCTCGACTCGGATAGCGCACGTACGCCTGGTTCCCGCCTCCGCTGCTCCTTACCTCCAGTTGCTGATGACTGAACTGCCATAAGTTACACCAAAACCGACGACACGTGCCACTTCTGCCCCATCCTCGGAGGAGACGCAACCAACGCCATCTCCAGGCATTCCAGAGCCGGACGGACATTTGGACGAGAAAGAAGAGGGTACACCTTCGGAGGAAGAAGCGTCCGCTCAAGGTGCTTTTGACCCCGTCACTGGGAAAATCAACTGGGACTGCCCTTGCCTCGGCGGGATGGCTTATGGTCCCTGCGGTATGCAGTTCCGCGAAGCTTTTTCGTGTTTCGTGTTCTCGGAAGAAGAACCTAAAGGGATTGATTGTGTCGAAAAGTTCAAGGCAATGCAGGATTGCTTCAGAGAGAACCCAGATGTCTACGGGGATGGTACGCACTGCGCTTTGTCCTGTCTGGCTTCTGTCCTCACTGAACAATTTCGAAAAAGAAATTATGAAAGACGATGAGGAGGATGAAGAGCTACCTACGCAGCCATCTGCCTCTACCTCGGGGGATACGGCACCTACTCCGGCCGCAGATACTCCTCCAGAACCCTCACCACTTCAAGTACCACCTCAGTCCGCTTGATCCATCTACTTCCGGCACACCACCGGCACAGTATCTTTATTACCCACCACTCATCCACTTTCGCAAAATTAGAGTATCTACACGTAGCTGGTCGCAATTCAATCATATCCAATGAACACATACTTGGGCGCGTCACCTTGAAAGACTCGAGTATACGCAAGGCACAGACCCAGAACCCAGACCATCCTTTTAGTCAAATAAACGAATCATTTAAATTGCAAAGTTGAAATCTCGAGAATATCGAATGTACGTGCGATAAGTATGAGTATGCGGTTAAATTATAACCGTACAGAAGTCTGGTGCCATCGTCATTGTCGCTAATAGTTCGGGGACCCAATGCTCAACATCGGCCAGCCCACCCTTTTTCTCTCTCTACGATTGGTTTTCTTTCTCTAGCATGTCGTTCAGACATCGCACCACGACGCCCATCCCTTCCGCGACGGCGTCTCTATCGCTCTCCATAACCTGGCTGAGCACACGCGCGAACTTATCCGGGTGCCACCGGCGCAACGCCGCGCGAATCCTATCCTTCGACGAGACGTCGGGCGAATGTGCCGTCGACAGTAGGAACTCGCGGATCGCCTCGTGGCGCAACAGCGCGTCCGGGCGCGTCCGGGACGACCCGCAGTCCAGCGGCGCGTCCGCCACGGGCCACGGTATCCGCTCGAACGTGAGCGCGCTCAGCAGGCCGAGCTCCGGCTGCCGCTGGCTCAGCAGCGCCCACCGCGCCTCGTACGTGCGCCACGCGCTCACGACTTCGCGTGCCCGCTGCCGCCGTGTGCGCTCCTGGTGGCGTCGCTCCTCCCGCAGACGCTCCTCCTGCTGCTGCCGTCGCTGCGTCCGCCGCCGCGCCTCCTCCGCAGCTACGCGGTGCGCCTCGGCTCGTCGCGCCTCTTCACGCCGGCGCTCCTCCGCCACGCGCTGCTGCTCGTGTGCGCGCTTGCTCTGTCGGTCTGACGACGACGTCGCCGGCGGCGGCAGGTGCGGTTGCAGAGGGACGAATGGCGAGCGTTTTGCGGACGGCGATAGCGGCACGTGCGCTATTGTCGGCGTTTTTCGTGAGGGGGTCGTTGGGTAGAAGGAAGAGACACGTGGGTGTTTTTTTTTTTTTTTTTTTTCGTAATGGAGCAGGAGGGAGGTAAGTCGTCGTCAGCCGTCGCGGGAGAACAGCGGGGAACGCGGACCCACCATAGCCGTAGCCATGGTTCTCGCGTGTGGCTGTTGCCGCTGAGGTGTGAGGCGGCTGCGGCTGCGGCGGTGACGGCGGGGACCAGACGCCGCCACGGTGGTATCCCCCCACAACGATCTCGATATTCGCGAATGAGCCCGCGTCGATGCTCACGACGTACGAATGCTGGCTGTGGGTATACGTGCGACGGTGCGACATGAGAGACAAGCGACGGTATTTGGGTGTGCTGTGCCTTCGGGGTATACAGTGTAGCTGCTGCTGCGGGTGCGAGATTGCTCCCTCGCGGACGCGGCGCAGCGTGAGCCGAGATATTTATCTTTTTAGCTAGGAGGACGGTCCACGTATAAATTGCCTGCGTGTCAGACGCGCGTCTCTCGCGTTCCTTCCTTTGTCGCAGCAAGGCAGGCGCGTGGCAAAAGGGTTGAGAGGTGTTGGCGGCATCTTGAGGTAAACACTCGGACACGTGCGATGCTGGGGCTTCTCGCAGCGCTCAAAACTCGCAACACGCGACCATGTCGCCCCCTGTCAACGCAAAATAGGACATTCCACTTCGCCCGTGACTCATGTTCAACTTTGATCGTGAAGTTTAGGTGAAGGTGAAATCAGCTCATCACGATCATTCGGAACCATCATAGATCAGTAATTTGATTTGTGCCTTCCCGGTTTCAACTCTGTATACTGTAGTGACCATGGCATCCAGTGAATAACCCGATACCCGAGCAAGTTACTACAGTGATATAGTACAATCTGGACCTGGTTCATATATATGCGGTTGGCGAAAGCGGGGAAAACGTGTTTACCACAGTTTTGTCATGGCAATATTAGAACGATGTCGCTGCGTCCGGGAGGAAGGGCAAACAATAGGGGGTTAAAGAGATCACAACAAAGATGGAAACATGACAGTGCGTCAGACCGGATGTGAGTGAAAACAGGTCACGCAGCAACACCAACTCAGGAACCCATGCCACCGTAACCCTGCTCCGCCAATTTACGCTGTCTGAATATCTAAAGAAGGATTCGCTTGAGTATGAAAATAGACGACTCAAGGCAACGTGTACCCCATACCTTGCGGTACTTGGTCCGTTCGTACGTGACGAGACCGACGACAATCAGCGCGATCACTGATATACCTGCAAAGATCCCAAGGCCAATGGGAAGCACCGAGATCTTCTTTCCTGGAATCTGGAAGGCTCCCTGAGCGGTAGAAGATGCGGCTGGAGCCGGGGTAGTATCCGGGACCGTGTCCGGGGAAACCGTGCCATTGTCAGCGGGAGACGGTGATTGGGGCGTCTGAGTGTTGGTTAGAGCGTCCATCACAACCACAGCTCGAACAAGGACTTACTTGACTTGGAGGCAGAACTGAGGATAAGGTTGGTCCTGTGGTGCCCGGAGTCGTGGAAGACAAAGGGGGAGAAGAGGGAATTGGATTGCTCGGGAGGGGGACCGAGGAGAAGACCTTGCCTGATGTTACAACTAGTCAAAGCATAAACAGCATCGGAAACTTACTGGGCTGGGTACAGAGGGGGGCGGCGTCGAAACGACGGGGCTGGTGGCTGGGGGTGGTGGTACGGGCGTTTGCGGGGGTGCTGGTGTGGACGTAGACGTGGACGTGGAAGTCGTCCCCGGGGGTGGCGAGCTGGTCGTAGATCCCGGAGGTGCACCGGGAGGAGGGGGTGCACCAGCCGTTAAAGTGCACGCTCTCACCACCTGAACGAGACTTTCACCGTTCGACCCAGTAACTGGCGTGAATGTGATGGTACACGTCTCGGTGACTGGCCCGGCCGAACTGCAATCACGAATGCGATCAGAGGGTTCCCAGAAGATGGCTATGCCACGCACGTCTGGGTAGTCTGCACAGTTTGCATGGTAAATGGCTGCGTGAGAGGGTCTCCATTCGCCTGACGATGGAAGATATTCTTGGAGGACCGAGCGGGTGTCGGTGCTGCGGACGCCTGACCGAGAAGGACCAAGACGGAAAAAAGGACAAGGAAGATGGGGTAGAATCGACGGCGCATCTGCGAGTGAGTATGTTAAAATAGACTGCACGGTTGGAGGGCTTGAGAAGATAAATTAAGGAAAGGACTGGAGTGCCTGCTCCAGCAGAGAAACGACAGCCAGTCGAAGGAGTGCGAAGTGGAAGGTTAAAAAGAAGGAATTGAACCGAAATTGCCCACAGAGCAAGAAGAAGGGAGGGAAGAAAAGGAAAGGGAAAAATAACAATGGCCGGGCAAAAGGAGGTGACCTTCACGTCGCCGGCGGAAGGGCATTGACACTACAATCACGACACGAATCACAGCCACACGCACACACACGCTAGCTTGGTCGTCAAGGGAGGTCGTTATACTGTTGTTATGTGATATTGCCCTACGTTACTCCCTATCCGTGATCGCTTTATACATCCTACTGTCTCTAATCCGCCGTCTGCCCTCGTGCTCTGACACTAGCATCCCTACCACGTCCGCAATTACTTGTGCGACCCACCGTTCAAACACCACTGACACAGCCACATTGATGACCGCAGCCCATAGTAGCGTCAACCGGGCCGATAACGGCAATGGCATCAATTCTAGTACTGCGGAAATGAACTTGGTCGGCGCTAGCAAGACCGAAACGTTGAACAGTGAGAGTGCAACCAGGGAAAGTATAAGCAACCCTGACTAAACATTCAGCAAGTCTGCCATGAACACCGTTGCCACATCCACACACCGTTCGTCCACATTGGCTTGCGATAAGGCGGCCCGATGCTGAAGACCGCGGCTACCAAAATGTATTGGAAACAGGACAGTAGGAACAACGCCGTGTTCTCGTAGTTGGTTGCTTTCAGGTGGTTGTCGTTTGGGTCCGTATCAGGCGCCGGCGGCGAGTACCTGCGAAAAGGGTTACTCCGAGCCTCTTCTAGCCGTCCAGCTTCCACGTACCAAGGTTGCCTTCGTACCCAGAAAAACGCCCAGAACTGTGCCGCACTCGTGATGATAATTTGGCCGACAATGCTAGCAAGGACACTCCTAGACACAAGGTTCGCAGTAGGCCGCTTGGGGTGTATCCAAGGATACGGGAGCGTGCGACCCACTACCCGGACGTTCGATCACTATCCATAGCATCGTGGGTTTTCACGGGACTTACTGCTAACAGCCACAGGGATTATAATAAAAAGGTCGATGTACAGGAACTTTTTTCGAGACCCTCAGTACACAGTTGACAAAAAGCCAAACGGGACCTCACCTGAAAATCTCCTAGTGACGAAGCAAACGAATACAACAAGGTAATCGTAGTGAACTGTATGAGCGAATAAAGCGCCCTGCCGATCATTGAGCTCGACCAAAGTTACAAACAGTATACCACCTCACATGTACTTGAAGCAACTGAAGCTTGTCACAAGAGCCGCGCGGCCTTCCTTGATGACCTCGAGAGCACACCCTATGTCTGGGGTCTTGCTTGTGAATGGCGCAGCGACAGATGCCTCTGCTTCGGATAACGACAATCCCACATCCGCTGCCTTGAGCGCCGCGCAGTCGTTGGCTCCGTCGCCGCACATGAGGACGGTATATCCAATCGACTGCAACCGTTCAACAACTTCGTTCTTTTCATCCGGGGACATGCGGGCAAAGATTTGGCACCGTGTGAGCATCTGCGCGTGCCGTGTCAACGACGAAGAGGAAGACTAAGATCAGGAACGTACGCGTTGCAGGGTCTCCAGCGGAGCGTTGTTGATCATCCAGCGGAAGACGTCGCCAGTGACTGCAAGCACGTAGTCCTGATGATCTAACATGTCACTATCGGTAGAGTGATGTGTGGGTGGCGTCAGAGGCTTTAAGCTGTATTCATCCAATTTCCATGTTGGGTCGTCCATACACGACCACGAGAGTCTTGATAGTGGTGTCATGGCGCTTCCTTTTCAAAAAAAAAAAAGCATCAGTAAGGCGCGTGAAGGACCTGCCTCCCCCTACCTTGGACGAATGCCGGGGTAAACACATGCGCCGTTTGGCTGATTAGATTACACTCCTGCGCCACACTGACCGCAGTCAGGGGGTTATCACCTGTGATCATCCTACACGCAAGATGTGCAGACTGCAAGGCCTGGATTGCTGGGGCTGTCCCTGGCTTCAGTTTGTTTTCGAAGATTATCAAGCCTAGGAAGCGGAGATTAGATTCGGCCTGTTCTCTGCGTTATTGTGTAAACCCATGTGCTTTCGCGTGAGACTGAGGAAGAACCGACCGCTTCATCCTTTGGGCTTTCAGCCACGACAATCCTTCGATGCTCTTACCCGCGATCGCGATCACTCGATATCCACGCTTCGTGTAGTATGAGAGTAGGTCACCGTAGTCATCCGGAACTGCTTGCCGCTGTCACCTCAATCTTGCCCATTCCACAAATCGAGAACACCCACACGATTCCTTATCGCATATATCGGCCATTACTTCCGGGGCACCCTTGACGTATATCTCCATGCTCGCGCTTCGGAGGCGCTTGACAACGACGCTCATCCGGCGGAGTTGCGAGACGAATTCGAACGTTCGAATGACTCCAAACTCTAAGAAATGCGCGCGCTGTGATATACGTCACAAAACACCATCAGCATTTGTATTCGGGAACAAATAGGCATGCTCAGCGAAGTGAAGAGAAGTAGGCCGACCTTCGCACCGCCTTTTAGGGCATCTTCGAGCTTGAACTGCGCACTTCCTGGAGGTCGGACGACGGTCTGAACTAGTGCTGCGGGCCTTGCCCCGCCATCCCCTGATCGTGTCCCCCGGATTATTCCTGTCCCTGCGATGTGCCCCTCCTCGATCATCCACTTGGTAAACTGGAACATCTTCACGTCTAGTGGGTCCCCTATGACCTCCCCGTCAACAACCTTGAGTTGGTGACACGTCGCAAGTGCGTATAAGAACGCGGCCTTCTCACGCCCCATAGGTCCTGGTAGGTCATACACGTTGTCGAGAAGCTCGCCAAAGCGCGTGCCATCGCGGCGGTCGAGCGCCCGCACACCGAGAATGTCAAGCCCGTCCTCGGTCAATGTACCCGTCTTATCAAAACAGCAAACGTTTATCTTTCCCGCGACATTGATCCTGTTTGGCGAAATGCAGAAGATGCCAGAGCGTCGGAGGCGGCTGAGAGCGAAACTGGTGCCTATAGAAAGTGTTGCTGGGAGCGCGGGGGGTACGACCACTGTGATTAGGTCAAGCGCACGGATAAGAATGGTGTGCCATCGAATCTACGCGTTTTAGTGCTATACCGCGACGAGGATTCAAAACGACGGGACATACTCCGAGCTCGACAAACTGCACAGCGCTTGCGCAGAAACCAAGTCCTGCAATTCCAGAAAGCACCATGATGAACCGAATTGAGTCACGATAGAACTTGAAGCCCATCGGTTTCGGGAAAAGCATAGAGCGCACAAGGGCGCCTTTTGTCGTCGTGAACCCTACGACGGCGTCAGACTGCTACTTTCGGGCATCAACTGTTCTCACCGACCTGTGCGGGCGACAAGCCCCAGCGCAGGCCGGTCGAAGGGGCCCTCGGTTCCAACAGACTTTCGGATACGAACGACTTTCGTTCCTGCGTAGAGGAAGCTCTTAGATAGATCACCCTGCACGTCTGGAGTCTCATGCCAACGCGCGAGGTCTTCGTCCCTGACGGGGATCTTGCCGACTGGAACGGATTCACCGGTGAGCATTGACTCGTTTACAATAGCGTCACCAGAGAGCAGAACTAAATCAGCGGGAAGTATGGATAGTGGAGGCTCAGTCAGGTTGATAATGTCCCCCGGAACAAGGTCAGAGGAGTCACGCTCGAGCCCTGCAGCTAACTTAAACCGCGGAGCCACCGAGAATGAAATAGGGACTCACAAAAGCCGTCCACAAAGACGCTTACGGGACAGGTAAAGCGAGACAATTCGCGCATCCGAGCGATAGTCTGCGTGTGTAGTGAGCATACTGCTCAAGCAGTGCAATCGAATACCTCTTGCCTTCCTCGTGTCGATAAGAGTCGTGGTAATGCTCACAGCTGATATCAATGCGATGCAAAAGGCGTAATAATAATAGTCGTCCAACGACCAGAGGACGATGCTGGCAATCTGGAAGACGTAGAACGGATGGATGACCTATCTCAGGTCCGTTATTGAATTCAAGGCAACACACGGAGCGAGGCCAACCTCATCCAGCAGCAAAGATATAATCGATTTTCCTTCAACTTCAACGATATTGGGTCCGAACAAGGTGAGTCTTTGGTATCGCACAGGTCCTTCCAACCCATTCTTGACAGAACCTACGCCTGTCCACCCATGGTCTCGCCAGTCCCTGGTCCCGCGGCGTCAGAATCGAGTCGGCCAACACCATGACAGGCTGACGCACTTGACGGCAGAGAATAGCCCATTGTTCGGGTCAAGGGCAAACTTCGCGTAGCGATAGTCAATAACGAGCAAACTCCCGAGCAAAGAATCTTCAGCATTGACCGACGAGGTTCCATTACCATTACCATTTGCTTTCGCTGGCACCGAAGGGCTGGTGAAAACGGTAGACGCACGATACGGATAAGGGATTTTCCGTACGGGGAAGAACGAGATGTCACTAAAGGTGGTCTTACGCAGCATGATCACGTTACTCGTTCGTCGGGATGATTGCAACGCACCTCAATTACAATGAAGCCGCTGAACAGCTCTTTAAACGCTTTCTCTCTTGCCACCCAGCGTAACCAAAGCCTGGGAAACCAATGTCCGAGCAGGCCCAACGTTCCCAGGCTGAGGACGCAGGCTAACCGCCACGCCCAATTATGCCATCCGAGTACCTCATAACCGACAAATCGCAGTGTAACGTCTTCATCCGCAAGGTAGATTGTTTGTCTACTCGGCGCTCCGGGCGGTGGAGGGTCTAGTGACTCGAGGTCGATGTCGACGCGCGTCTCGTTGCCGAATAATTGATCCGCCGAGAGCAGTGGCAGCGAATCGGAAGGCGTAGGGGACGGAGGATACGAGCTGAATGCTCTTTCTATCAAGACGGGAGACTTGGCAATATCCTCGGCGTCAGACGGTTCATCTTCTTCACCAGAGGAGTATCCCCAGCGATCATCGCCTTCGCTTTCCACGCCGCTGCCCGCCTGAGACCCTTCTTCCGAGCGGCGTCCCCATAGCCGAGAGGACGTGCGGGAATGTTGGGAGATGGATGTCCGCCGCCGCGATGAAGAGGCATCCCCGCCTGTGTCGCGTCCAAAGAGATGAGCGATGCCGCCGAACACGCCAGACCTGCGAGGCGACGGCGACCTCCTTCCTCTGCGTGGTGAGAATCGTTCTCCAGAGATGTCGTCCTCCTCAAGCGCTGAATCGTTATCGTCTAAAATTTGCGTTGGTGATTGATTCATATCTGCGCCCCAGCGAGCGACCGAGGCTTGGCTGGCTCCGCTCTGCTGACGGCTACGTGGGCGGTGAAGACTCATTCTTGAAACACTGCTCGGATTCACGCTGCTCCCTGGGCCATCGAACATCGTCCCTTGGTGGTCATCGTACGCAAGGCTGTGCTGAGAGTCGCGGCGAGAGCGGCGGGAGTTGGAAACAGCCACGGAAATATCAATCACAGAAGCCCCTTCTGTGTAGTCGTAGGCGGAAGGACCAGGATCCATACCCAGGGAGAGAAAACAGATGTGGTAGTTTGAGAAGTCCTGAACATAGGTTCATTTCCTTTCAGCATACGGAACTGAAGACATTGTCGTGTGACAAACCGTGCAGGGATACCTGAAAAAACACTATGTATATCCAGCAGAAAAACTTATGAGAGAGACGTGAGACGTGACAGTAGGGTGGTCGTGCAATCCACCCTTGAGGAGGGTTTGGGAAAGGGTCAAGACCCGATTGAGGGTGCCCAACCAGCACATAAGCCGACATCGTTGTCCGGGCCGTGCGTCCGGAATTGCAGTTGGTGGCTTGCCAGCACCGAGACCTGCCTGATTGGGCCCGACACCCCTCGACCACCCCTCGACCAAACACCGCGGGCCATGCACTTATACATTTAGATCTCACTCTACTCCTCGGGTCCACAACCTCTCGCAATGATTCTTAACTCTAAGTTTTCGCCGTCTAAATGTTTAGCCCTTTGTCGGGCTCAGGCAAGATTCCAGTCTACGAGCCTGCACTTCTACCAAAATCGGCAACTGGAGTCATATGCCGCGAAGGAGGCCCAGAGGCTGAGCTTGCGACAGCTGGTACATGGTCAATTCTCGACTAAAGAGTAATAGACGAGCAGATGTCCCATCTAGGTCTTTTATGGCCGCTTCATGAGCGAAGAGCGTCTCATCAAGGTCTGTTTCGTTCTAATTTTGCTCGCTTTCAATAAACAGCTCCCCAGAATGCAAACTATGTCCGCACAGAGCTTCCCGTACGCATAGCACACAGAATACGGGATTTGCAGGCTCTTCCGTATACTGTGGTTATGCAAGAAGGCGTGACGAAGGTGTATGAGGTGAGCTATATTTCTTGACGAGGGGCTCGCAATAACGATACTACATCCCCCAGCTATACTGGTCCGCGTTCGAGAAGTATATTTACCTTCCCTCTGCGATGAAAAGTGATCTAACGTCGGCCAACCTTCCCACCAGGTTGCGTAGATTTCCGAGAATTGAAACATTGGAGGAGAACGAGCGTTTCTGCGCATTCTTACAGTGCATTCTGGATGAACAGTGCGTATGTATGCTGTGGCCCCATTCTTTTCGCTCACATACTCGCAGTGCCGTTGTGATCCCAAACCTGTCCCTCGGCCTCACGTTGGCTTCTCCAAATCTTCCCCCAGACCAGCTTGACGCATTTATGAGACGAATGCTGGTCTCCCGAATCTCGCGGCGCGTCCTTGCAGAGCACCATATCGCACTTTCGGACTCTGTTGCAGGTAGAAATCGTGTAACAAGTGGGGAAGATGGTCACGTCGGCATCATTTTCACTGGCCTAAACGTGGAAAAGAGTGTGCGAAGATGCACCGCTTTATTACACCAACTAACCCATGGCTCTGACGACCCCTGGTCTCCGAATGGCAACGATATACGATGGCCGCGTGTGATCATTGAAGGTCACGTTGATGCACAGTTCGCCTATATCAGAGAGCACTTAGAGTCAGCATCCCTTTCATTTCTCCAGAGCATCGTTGATATTGGTTCAGGTACATAGTCTTTGAGTTGCTGAAGAACGTGCGTTCTCAGTTCTTTGTACGACGTCTAGGTTTTAAGTTTACATAGGCAATGCAAGCCACGGTAGCAAAGCACGGCAAGAAGTCCAGCCTTCCTGCTATTCTGGTCACACTGGTTGCAGCACCTGATAGCATTGGGATGCGGATTTCAGACCAAGGTACAGTTTATCACACTGCCACACGGTCTATCAACTTATAGGACTAGGCGGTGGTCTGTTGAGCCCGCAAATTCGTTCTCCATCCGATCTCTTCTCTTTCTCGCACGTCCGCAATGCCTCGCGACTAGAACAGGACCGTCTTGTTCCCCTGCGAACCGTATGTGCGAGTCCCACTGGGGTGCGTGCGACTGTAGAAGAACTAGTCCAACGATGGAAGGACGAATGGCCGCGACGCGAGGACGGGACCCCTCTGCAAAACAGCTCCGAACGCAAATCTGGAGCAGTTCACCGTCCCAGACTTGGAATTGGTCTTGCCCTGTGTAACATATTTGCGAGGTGAGTAATATACAGCCGGCTCTGATTGTGATACAAACCAGAAAACCGACTGTGTCAGGTACTTCGGGGGTTCCTTAGAGCTCGTCTCCCTAGACGGGTGGGGTGAGGCTGACCAACCTCTGTGAGCGATATATTACCTGCTGACCTCAATTTTCGCATAGGCACTGACGTATACTTGCGGCTGCCCAAACTGGTGAGCTGGATTTCTACACCACTTGCGCAATTTTTTTTTCTTGACGAGACCTCAGGGTACTAATTTTGAGGGGATTGAAGTCTGATGCTTCCCACCACCGATGCCTGAAACTAATCTCTGACTACTGGGCCGTGCTACGTCATGGTGATCAATTCAACCCTTGTGAAGGGAGTATACGAATGGCGCGTGTTTCTCCTTAAAGCACGGACTTGCCCGTGTAGACGTGGTGGGGGTTTTACTCTAGAGGATGTTTACTCTTCTATGCGTATTTCGAGAATATACCCCCAGACAGACCGCGCATCCCTCCCAAACGAATTTATGGAATCGAGAAGTGCGGATAACCGATAAGAAGCTGAAAGGCTTCGCCACCGCGTAAAGGATGAGAGCAGGGCATACTGTCCGATCCAAAATCGACCCTGGCTAAACACATTGTAGACAATGGGCCAACAGAGGCCAGCACAGCTTGACGGGACCCCCTCCTTGTGTTGTGTTGTGTTGTGACGTTAAGCTCCAAAATTCGCTTTCGTACAAACTCACATCGGTCTCTCTCTTCTTGTGTCGCCAGACCGTCCAGCGAGGGTGTTGACATATCTTGCAACTCCGGCAAGTCAGGTGAATACGCTCTTCCTGAATTCGGCGCATCTCGCGATTACAGCACTTTTTCGAGAAAACCGTTGAACTGCCCTTGATACCGTTTGCTCCTCTGAAGCGAGGGGGCATTTCCGTAACATTGATAGAACCCACACTAATAATGTCACCGCGCCACCGCAGATTCCGATGAACCCCCAACCTTCAATTGTCAAAGCGTGGGCTCTTTTTGAAGGAACGCAACGCCACAATCAATACCTTGCCCGACCGGCAAGCAGGCCGGAGGATTGTCTATGAATAGACAGAAACACCGTTGTCTCTATTCATAGCGCGTCCCTTTGATCCGATCCACTCATCAGACGCGGAATTGAGAGACTGGTTCTGGTGGTTGGCTGTTTGATACGTTATCTACAGTGCTCCTCGTTGGTTCTATTTCCGCAGTCTTGCGAGTCCAAACCTAATTGGATTGACTGCAGGCGCGCGTTTCTGGGCTTCCTGTAGCTTCCTGACTCGTCGTGGGCTGGAAGACTTTGCTAGTACTATAACGGTCCGCGGTGGCGTGGGCGCCCACGGTCGTGCGAGTATCACGTTTGCCGCAAGTATTCCCACACATTTACAAAGCTTCTTTCCTGCTCCCTCGCTTCCCGCCGGGTACCTTCCTTTGAACGCTTATCTCCAGGCCCAGGCTCAGTGTGCCCTAAAGACGACGCATTGAGCATAGGCTGAAGTCACTCAGTCGCTATAGGTACAGTACTAACTAAACCACTCTCATGCATCGTGGTACTAGAAATCGAGCGCTATTGAGCGGCTGATGACTTGGACTTGTTGTTGCCAACCTCACAGCTGCACGGCCCCAGATTTAACACCTCTTTTTTTTTTAAACATGGATTCCAAAAGTACAATCATGCCCAAATGGTTATCGGTTATCGGCGACGACATTTCATGACGGCCTTCTCGGAGGTCATATGATGGAAAACAGGAAGTTGGTAGCCCAGCCTATTGTCGGTACCATGTTCTCACGTTTTGTGGGAACCAGCCTCGCGATATTACCGATGTTTCGTCATGGGGTACGGTAAAGTAGCCCCATGCCTCCCGGATGTTCACAACCTGTTTATTGGGTTTTTGAAGGATATCGGCTTCGAATTGCACGAGCTGCGCCACAACCCAGATATGCCAGTACACCGAAGGACTCCCGGGTCTACCTCCAAGGCGATTAGATCACTCTCTACAGCGTGAATAGAGTCTTCCAAGTCCTTGCGGTTTTGCTCGCCCTTACTACCGCGGCGAGGGTAGCTGATATTTAAGCCAATCTCTTTGGTGGGGCATACTAGTGTTGTGAATGTGCTCACTCGATCCCGCGACCCGCTTTCCAAGACGCCGTTTGGCTTCCCTTTGACCAAAAACTTAACGGGTGCGTATCTTTGTTGTGTGGGTGTCCGAGGATGGCGTTTGTTCTTTTATTTTTTAGAAATAGTGGAAGAGGTGCCGATGGCTCGATTGTCGTTTTGGACTGTACTCCTGACCAAGGCCAGGACTGACAGGATGGTCGACGGCCAAAAGCCACCCATTGCAGCAGATAACCTTTCAACTGGTGACTTGTGGCCTCTTTTTAGGGAAGCCGGATTCTCAACTATGGGCTACAATTTTCTCTGTGTTCGTTCCGCTGCTGCAGCCGCCTCGAGCACCTTCACCATGGAGTTCCCTGGTGCTCCAATACGAGTCTTTGCTTGGTTGCCGGACACTTGTCGCTGCCGACAATCTCTGGTCCACTTAGTATACAAATATACTGGGTATGAAAGGGACTTCATATATAGCAGACGAGCAGCATTCTAGTGCGCTCCCAAGTTGCTGGCCTGCTGATATTGTCGCTCTTCTTGTATCATAAGTCGCGACGCACTTCAACATCATCCCATCGCTTAGGCATGCGATTGACGTTGCTGACCATGTTGATCTCACTATTCCGGGTACTCCCTTTGACTCTACTCTCGGCATCTTGGATACCTAGCTCATCGTTGATAAAATAAGCACTAAGGACGTGTTATAATGAGCTCTCCATCTTAAATCTAGCCTCTGAAACCTACTTGTTGTGAAAGTAGAGGGCTGAACTCCATAAACGTGCACGTTTTGACAAGCGCATAGTTCGCCTTCATGTGGGCAAAGAAAGGTTACGGGACTACAGTAAAACGGAATGGCACACGGCGCAGGTACATGAGCAAAGTATTGCTTTTATTGCCGCCAGCCTTAGGAAAGGGGCGGGTTCGAATCCCGGGAGATCTGCTTGGGGTTTTAGTGGGTATTCCCAGTGAACAGGGTGCAGTACTACAGTACTTTCCCAGTCTCCATGTAAATATTTCCCCCCTTGATCTGGAATGGATGAAAACCATGGACGTCGGTGATTCGTAAATAGCAGCGTTTGTGATGGCCGCCTATGGTTTCCGCGCGTTGTATCCTTGTTTCCTTTGCAGAACCCTTAACACTGTCAGGCTGTGAGGTCACTTGCAGCTGTCAGGTTGAGTTGTCTGCGTGTTGGTTGCATCAGTTTCCATAGCGTTGAGCCTGAATCCATGTGTTTCCGCTCCTCTGTTTTTTTACACATTTATATTCCGGTTAGCTCCTTCATTCTGTTTTGTTTTGTTTTTTAAATCCACTTATATTCGGGGACCGCATCAGCGCGCAGGCCAGTCATACATACAATATATTAAAGAACAGTTTTTACACCAGACTGTCCATGTGGTTGACAAACTTTTCTGATTCTGAACGTTGAACGTTCAGTCACTGGAATTGCGAGAACAACAGATTTGATTACAATAATTTTGTCATTATAGATGGTTAAGTATTAGTCATAGTTTTTGTATGCAAAAACATAATCGATATCCGTGCCGTCTGCGTCAGCTCAAACTTCGTACAACGAACTCACATCTGGTGGCATCAGAACACTGTATGCGTGTGCTTTTGAGGCCCAACATCTACTGGCGTGGCTCACAGATCGCCAACTGCGTCAGACACATTGCTTCTTCCGCTACTAACAGCGCCAACCCATATCCTTATCCGCCCAATTCGAACCCCACACCCCATCAGATATTCCACCTGCCGTTAAGCGCGTCTCAGAAAGAAGTGAAGGCGCGCTGTGCGCATCCCATCGAGTGCTCTCTGGCCGTCCAAAGTTGACACCACCTCTGATACTACAGATTATGAGCTCGTAAGGATATATCATCCTGACTCGCCTGTCGCTCGTGCGTACCCTCCCGAGATCTCTGAAGCGCGGTTCCATGCTATCAGTGCATCATACGATGTCTTGCGGGGACGCCGTCCCACCCTTGACCTCGAGTCACCTGATGCGACACCTCATCCCCGGTTCGACCTACATGCTCTCTGGAGGGCGAAGCAGCGTCACCGCCAAGACCCCATCGGGCCTGCGGACGATCGGTGGAAAGATGGCGTCATTCTTGGTTCTCTCCTCGTAGTTCGTCGTTCTCGTTCGATTACCAAATGCACACAGGGTGACTAAGTGTACGGCCAGGCACTCGGGGCGTTGGTTTATCAAGTATCTGCCACACGCGAGTGGACTGTGAGCAAAGTCCTGCAAAATCCTAGGCGTTCGGGATTGGAAGGACCTGGCTTTCGGAACACATCTGATCGGAGCCGTGATGTGGAACTCCTGACTAGCCCAGACTCTAGATCGCCAGAAAATGCGCACTCGTCGCGTCACTAACATTAGATTTCGTTCATTCCCCTGTTCTTCATACCACCGGTGAATTAGATACTGAATGCATGGTCTCTCTATCGGGGATTCTATTCAGCCCAAGTATACAAGTACTGATATTGCGGGCAGCCATCAGAAGCGAACAGGCGTGCACGCGCGAGTGGGAAGGGGTCACCCCCCCCCCCTTTTTTTTCCCTCTCTCGCGCACAGGGGTGACACGCGAACGAGGGCTGGGAAGGGGCGTGCCCGTTTGCGTGCAGGAAGACGCAAACGGCCCACGCGTGAACCGCACACCCCTCTTGCAAATGGGGACTGTCGATAGTGCGTCTGGCACTCATTCGCACAGCTCCAGAAGTAGATTTAGGATTGGCATAATCCCTTCTTTCCCACGTCCTGCTATCAGCTAGGGATCCAACGAACCCCTTTCTATGGAGCCTGTCCATAGCAACGGCACTCAGATCCGGGCTCACAGACGCACACCCCCGAACCTTGGTCTCACAAAATAGCATCTCGAATAGTATAAACTTCAAATCTTGTGGGGATGAGGCGGCTGTGACTTTGGCCCTGGCAGCGTGGACATACTGGATTCGACTAGATGCGACTTCTCCGCCTCCGACGACCGAGGCGTGTTTGTCCTTGAGCCGCCAAGCGATAAGCAAGGAGCCAGACATGGTAATGCAGCGATGGGGATAGTGGTTGTGGTTTCCATAGTCGGTTGATGACTTTGTGGGGGTCACTGGAACAACTCTCCCACACCCACGCTACAGTTACGGCATAAACTATAATTCAAGGATATTCCATTCGAGTTGGGATGGATCATGGGTCCAGATTGAGCAGACAGTAGTCGTCAAGGTAACGGCATCGCCGTCACTGGTGACCAAAAAAGCACTCCCTTTCCCTTGCTCTGGTGAACAACCGTCTAAACTTTGAGTGCTAATCATCCCCTTGCCGGCGAGCCTGAGTTTGACGCGTTGTTGCAAATCTAAACAGTATTTGGTTGTCAATATTTCGTCTAATCGGGCCCTTGGTCTGGCCGCTCTCATTTTCTAACTTAGCCTTCCTCCGCCCTCTCATTTTTTTTGAATCCATTAGCGTGCGTGTTGGGGTATGTAGTTCCACACTTCCACGGTGTCTACTGCCGGATGTTGAATTCCGATATAAAACCTGGAGTTATTCAGGTTGTTGACTTGTAGTCTTTGAGTTCCTTACTATCGTTTTAGCAGGTGTTGTGTCAGAGTCGATGTGGTCGGTTATGCCAATGGAGTATATTGATGCGGCAAGTCGTTATTCTAGACGACCAACGCGAAGCCCTCTGCGCTATCGCAACTTCTGGTCCACTTTCGGCAGAAAATATACTTTATTATGACGCCATCTGTCCGTATACACGTTCACGCATGATTTCAATCCTCATACTGGTTAAAAGCCGGTTTCCAAAAAAAAAAAGGTACGTTTAAGACTGGGGGCTATTTATGACGGTATGTTATCTTAAAACCTTGAAGCAAGTTACGCTCACTTACACAGGGGCGACGCTGGTCGCAGGGCCAGGGTCCGCTTTGAGAGTTGGGAACGGAGAGACCTTGCACTAGGGATTCATAAGTTAGCATAACTTGCAGTATTAAGCATTTTTGCTCCTACAGATGCTTCGATGTCTTGGAGCGTGGAACCGGCCGGAAGGTGGGCGGTGCCGGTGAAGGGCTTGGGGATGGGTATCACATCGGAGCAGTCAATCAGATTCCTCGGGTTCTGACCAAGGACAGAGAGCTTCGCCATCGCTGCTGAAAAGGTAGAGCTCATGTGAGCCTCTTGATTAACGTTGGCCTGCCAGAGGCAAGCGGTCTGGGGATCTACCACCAATCTCGGTGAGTTTCATTGGTGGATATAGGAAAACAATACGAAATACCCCTGGCGAGTGCGAAGTCAGATTCAAGGCGCATTTCACCTCGAAGGGGCGACATGACCTCGCCTTGGTTGGGGCCAGTACTGCATCGCCAAGAGTGAGGTACGATCCCCAATGCACAAGAAAAATACAAACCCAGGGAACAACGTGCCCTTCAGCAAGACCTCAACGAAGAATTGGGTATCGAAGGTGCCGGGAGTGGAGTCGAAAGGAGTTCCCGGAATGGTTGGGTCAACGTCGTCGGCGGCCGCGATCGAGTGACTAGGCGAAGGGTGTGAGTCACCCCATGAATGGATATTGCGCTCGACCTACGATGCGAGTAAAGCAACAACCTCGGCAGGCGAAAAGCCAGCATCCTTGAAACGAGCTAGAATGCTCGTGACGTTGTCTACGTGATATCATGGATTTATCACGCCATTTCACGATAGTGAGAGGCCTTACCAAATGGCTCTGGGACTGTCAAATCTGCTGCGGGGGCTACGGGCGCGGGACGACCGAGGGAGAATTTAAGCCTTGGCCCACCAACGCAGTTACTCACGCCTACGGCAGAGGCGAACTGGATACTAGAAAACGTGATCTCGCTGTGAAGGGTCGAACCATCCACAGTGACGAGATAAAACTTACAAGTCTCCCGCACTGAGGTTGTGCTTTGCAAAAATCGACGCTTGGGACTCAACAATTTCGTCGATGCCTGCATTAGCATGGTAGGCGAGCTCGACATCATCGAACACTGCAATCGAGCCATCTGCACCTCCGCCACTGGTTCCAAAATGTCGTATCGTAAATCTAGAAGACAACGAACGGAACGTACACGTTTTTGTTCAAAGAGAATCCGATAGCGTCATGGAAAGCAAGCCGCAAGGCCGAATGGGCCTCTTCGCCACACTCGCCACCATCGAAGAGGTTGGTCTGAATATCCTCAAGGACAGGGAAGAGAGCACAGCAGGCTCCGTTCCTGACGACGTTCCCGCTGGCACAGGTAACACGACGGGTTAGAGCAGCTGCCAAGGCAGTCAGTAACGTCAGTCCCATTCGCTTTTGCGAGGGATTAACACAAACCGCAAGCGGCAGTAGTAAGAGCGAGAAAGACGGTGAGAGACTTTAGAGATAACATTTGCGGTATGGAGTGTTAAGCTGTGTTGAATGTGGAGCTGGGAGTGTTGCAGAGTACAGGCATACCTGGGGCCCTTTTATGCTGCAGCGGGGACAATACAGAACTAGTAGAATGAACAGCAAATGAACAGGTTGCCAACGATCCAGGCCAATGGGAGGGCCAGCCTTACGATGTCCAAGACGAAACTGCCAACGGTATCTCCAAGGTCTCCCACAGCGTATTACCCGGACAGCCGCAAAGTGGTGATGGGACACTGGCCCGTTGAGGAGGGGGCCGCAGACGCGCTCCTTTCATGCAAAAGGGGAAACGGAGCATGTGAAGTCCAAAGGGTTGGGAAACGCGTACACCAGATTGTCGATATCCATGAGAGTTTAACCTCATTTGTAAGTCGGACAATAGAGCAACAAGCTGGGGGTGGATTTTCTCGGAACACCAGAAGCATCGGCACCTGAGGGACTGTATAGCTGTGTAATTGGCAACGGGACCGGGCTCTGTGCCACTTAATGTCCTGGCATTGAGCGCGCGCACCAAAGGGTAGAGCACTAATATTTTGGCCAATCCGATTGACTAACAAGCAACTCCGCACTGTGTCCGATACACATGTCTTGGAAACATGGCCGGCCCTTCCCTGGGTGGCGTGTTCATAAGGGAAAGGGAGTTAGAAAGTAAAGGTGAGGTGGGAATGAAAGGACGAATATGTGGGAGATCACCGCGGCGCCCTCGGCTACCGTTCATTCGGGTATGAACAGTCACAAGAGTCACGCGTTCGTAACGATCTGGCTGTGGCTGCACCACATGGGAACAGAACAGAGATGACGATGGTAGTCATTTTAATGGGTGGATATGCTGACGGGGGTAGAGGAGAGGCTCTTGAAATGGTAGACTGGGCTATCGCGAACCCAGACCCAGAATCCCGGTAGCCAATGCAAAAAGAGAACTTTGACGCAAGGTTTCCACATTTCCATAGTCCGAGTCACGGTTTGGGGCGACCCAGTCGGCTTGTACGGGTGTCTCTTGATGTCTGCCCCCGTGCTGAACCGTATACTACGTGCGTCTGTGCGCGAGGGCAGTCCAGACCTGCATCGGATGCCATCGATTAAGGCCAAGTACAATTCGATATCGATATCTCTGCAGCGAAGGGACGGGGAGGAATCGACACATCTGTGACTTTGTGATTGTCACCTCACCCAAGAAGCGTTCTTCGTTTCTGTGCTTCGAGTTGGTCGGTCCAGGGGTTGGCCCAAATTCACGCCAGGCTTACTAGAGATGACACAAGCGTGGATTTCGAATTTCAAGAGCCTGGCGCCCGACGGCACCGAATGCCGGCACCGAATAGCCAGGTATCTATATGTCTACCGGTTCATACACGGGCCGATGTCGGACCGGATAGCACTAACTCCGAGTCTTCTTCATCACGGATGCTGCACATGCCAGTGAGAACGAAGGTGAGAACTCGCGTTAAAGGCGGAACCGGTGTCAGAAAATAGGATCCACGCTGAGGTTCTTTTGATAAGTAGTGAACCTGCCAAGAGCTTGCACACAAAATAAGTTCCCCAATGAACGCCTGACGATTGGACAGACGTGACGCTCGATGGGTGCCAGAGATGTTTATTGGCCCCTCGGGAGAGCCCCGAGCATGCGGTTTCAGCGTAATCAGAGAAGGCGCCGCCTCAGGTGAACTCGGCCCACGGCGGCAAGGTTCACGTATTGGATGTCATATGACGCGTTGAGAGCGTGGAATACCGCATCTGAGAACCAAGGAGGATAATACATACGAACGACGGGGTTCATAACCGGCGACTAGAAGCGGAACCTACACCGACGTCCAAGAGTGGTCGATTAGATGTATGTCGTGCATATCCTTTTCGATGTACTGAGAGAGCCATAATCGTGGCCATGGGTCACTAGGCGGTTAGCACATGCACCCAGGACGTATCAGGTGTCTATGTTAGCTACTATATCCCCGAGGGGACCCCCTAGTTGGCCCTATGACTGAGGATGGTGTAAGTTGGATGGGCTGTGCGCTGAACAACTACACTCAAGACGATGTATTTCGATGGACTTCAAATTACAATTTCAAAGAATACAGGTTTCTTTCCTTTCACACACAAAGAAGACTTCGATGAGACACGACGCGCGTGTCTACGATCATGGAACCGAATCAAATTTCGCGAAAAGATGGCCTCTGGATATTTATTAGTCGGTACTGGCGACAATAATATCGTTAGATCCAGTCTGGAGACAAATAGAGTTGACTTACACAGGGGGAACGCTAGTGGCAGGACCAGGGTCCGCCGTGAGAGTTGGGAATGCGATCTGGTTACACTAAGCGTTCAATTAGTCAGCATCTTGGTCCTCAACTTGCGAAACATAAGACTCGTACAGAGGCCTGAACATCTTGGAGGGTAAACCCGGCTGGAAGATGCGCAGTACCCTGGAGAGGCGGGGGCTTAGGGATGACATCGGAGCAATCGGTCAGGGTGGAAATGTCCTGGCCGAGTATGGAGAGCTTCAACATCTCAATCTGGAAGGCGGTTTTCATGTATTCTTGACTATTCACGTTCAACTGCCAAAAGCATGCAGTGCGGGAGTCTATCATCAACGCAAATTAGCATTCCCAAAGAGAATGAAACAATATCGGAAACACAGACGCACCTCTGGCAAGAGCGAAGTCGGATTCGAGGCGCATCTCTCCGAGAAGTGGGGACTCCACTTCACCCGGGTGCGGGCCAGTACCAGGGAACGTTTTTCCCACTAACAAGGTCTCAATGAAAAATTGAGAATCAAAGATACCAGGTGTGGAGTCGAAGGGTGTCCCAGGAATAGTCGTGTCCACCTCGTCGGCTGCAGCGATCGTGTGGCTAAGTGATGGATATGAGTCCTTTTCATGATCCAATACTGCATTGTGCTTACGACGCGAGTAAAGCAACGGCCTCAATAGGTGCAAAGCCAGCATCGTGGAAACGGGCTAGAATGCTCGTGACATTGTCTACAGGATGTAAGAATCAGGCTCGATATGTGGTGAATAAGCTCACCAAATGGTTCCGGGACAGTAAAATCGGGGGCAGCGGCCTTAGGAGGGGGACGACCAAGGAGGAATTCAAGCTTTGGGGCTCCGGGGCAATTAGACACGCCAACAGCAGCGGCAAACTGAATGCTGTAGAATGTGGCCCGCGGTGACAGGTCAACTCTACGATTATAAAAACCAAACTTACAAGTCTCCAGGGCTGATAATATTCTTTGAAAGGAATGGTTCTTGGCTCTCAACAATTTCGTCAATGCCGCCATTAGCATGGTAAGTAAGTTCGACGGGAAACGTGGAAATTGAGCCATCGGCGCCTCCTCCTCTGGTTCAAAATATCGTATCATCAATCTAGAAGACAAGGAATGGAACATACAAGTTTGAGTTCAAAGAGAATCCGATAGCATCGTGGAAGGCCAGTCGCAATGCTGAGTGAGCTGCTTCTCCACACTCGCCACCATCGAAGAGGTTGGCTTGAATGTCCGCCAGAACGGGGAAGAGAACACAGCACTTTTGGTTCGCAACAACGTGCCCATCGGAACAGGTGAAACGACGGGTTAGACCAGCTGGCAGTGGGAGTCGTTAGCTTTGGTCTTTTCGGCGAGCAAGGGGATGGTACAAACCGCTTGCTGTGGTAGCAAGGGCAAGCAAAGCAACGAAGGACTTGAATGGCATCGTTCGCAACCCAGAGAATGAGTAGAACCGCCTCAGGAGTATACCCGGAAGTCCTGCAGAGTGTAGACACAACCAGGGGGCTTTTATACCACAGCAATGGCGACGCAGGGCTATTGGGGCGAAGAACGGAGGGAAAGACGGTATGTATTCGAGACCAATGGGAGAGCTAGCCTTACAACTACCCAGGAGGAGATGCTAGTGTCGTTGCAGGTGTCTCCCACACGACGCGAGAACTTGGTTCCGGAATACCACGGGCGCGGAGACAAAACTCTAGTTGAATGGACTGCGAAAGAGGCTCTTTCCGTGTAGAAGGGGAAACCGACCAAATGTAGGGACAGGCGTCGCGATTTGCATACACGAGCCGTTGACGTACATGGGAGTGAGGCTACATTTGTAGCCAAGTCGCACATGGCATGAAGGAGAGCTTAAATTGCCGGAAACAGTGGACCTAGAGGATGCCTGAGCGCGGAGCCGGAGGCCGCGACTCGGGGGTCATCGACAAGGGTTCCGACAACAAGCGTTCTCCATCTACCCCCGGCTGCGAGTGAACGCAAATCCCACCTCACGCGCCGCAAGCTAGAAACAATTTGTGCACCATGCGCCGCAGTCATTGAGACATCACTTCTAGCTGTTGTTCGGATCCAGACCAAGATAGTCCCAAGAACGTCGTGAACCGAGCCTCTGAAAATAGAGCGATTACCCGAGCAGAGAACCCAGTCGGAAAGATGTGAAAGCGGATTACGACCAGGTGGGAAATGATCCGCCGTATCGCTCACATGTCGTTGACGAGAGCGAGGTTGAGGTGCCTGGTGTACCCCCATGGAATACTCGGTTCAGGCCCCCTCACCTCTTTCGAGTACTGTACTTACGCGGTCGACCTGCATTATGGTACCATGCCGTTCTCCTGATACGCACGATGGGTGTGGGTACTTGTTCCGACGCGAGAGATGGAAAAGATCCGTGCAATGGCCCATGCACCTAGGCACTCCCATTTCACTCACCTGCCGAATCAAAGAGTAATCATTGGCCGACTGCTGAGAAAAGGCTCAGCTAGTCGCGAATGTCTGAGCGATCATAGGGCGGTGAGTGTCTTCTGTCCAAGTCCGAGTCCGAATGTCAGGGCGACCTTATCTCACGGTTCCGCCCCCGCTTGGTTCCACGTGCCTGCATCCACGCACGAGTCCAAATATGGGTAACTTGGTTCGAGGATACATCGAAGCCCTTGTGCTATCTCACTCACACACCACCATGGGTTCCACATCGTCGAAACCAGTTCAGCAAGCTACGATGGACAGTATCGATGAAAAACGAGATGAACTCGTTCCAATCCCGATATCTTGTGCTCCCGCTCCAGTTTCTGCTGACGGATCTCTATCTTTGGAAAGCATTTCCAGTTGGGAGGCAACGGCCGCAGCGTCCGCAAAGACGCAACTCGCGCGCACAATCCTTTCCCACACAAACCTTAGCAACGCCCTCGTTCGCCGCCAGGCATCCGTCGCGGATGTGCATGTCTTTAACACTGAGCTCGACTTTAAGACCGGCCCCGTCACCAATCAGAAGAGTAGCGGTCGCTGCTGGCTTTTTGCTACGACTAATGTATTGCGGTATGAGATCATGAAGAAGCTCAATTTAAAGGAGTTTCAGCTATCTCAGGTGCGCCTGTTACATGTGCGATCTTGCCTTCATAATACTGACAACGCCATAGTCGTACCTATTTTTCTGGGACAAGCTCAACAAAGCTAATTATTATCTTGAACTGTCAATTCAGGAAGCTGACCGGCCACTCGATGATCGCCTCGTTAACCACCTATCAAGCGACCTCATCAGTGATGGTGGTCAGTGGGATATGGTTGTCAACTTGCTTGAGGTAATGCGCTATCCTGTTATTCAAATGTTACGTTTACAGAGATCTTGACAGAACTATGGCGTTGTCCCGCAAGTCGTTTACCCTGAATCTACCCACTCGTCTCTATCTGGACCATTAAACAAGCTTCTCAAGACCAAGCTCCGCGAGCATGCTCTCGTTTTGCGTGACCTTTCGTCGTCGCTACGCGGAGCAGGGCTCTCCGAGGGTGACATCATTGCTACGCTTCGTTCTAAGAAGGAAGGGCTTTTAGGTGAAATCTATAGTGTGATGAGTGCGACTCTGGGTGTACCCCCTCAGCCAAAGGATAAGTTTGTGTGGGATTATTACGATAAAGACGGGAAGGCTGGGCGATGGGAGGGCACTCCGAAACAATTCTATGAAGTAGGTCGAACGCATCCTTATTTCCAGGCGTCCTACTTATTGTTTTTCCGTCTAGTCCTTCACGAACAAGCATTACCCCGCCTCAGACTCGTTCTCTTTAATCAATGATCCTCGGAACCCTTATTCGAAGCTTTACACGGTTGATAAACTTGGCAATGTCTGGGGTGGAAGACCCGTCCTTTGTTCGTCAAGCCGTTTATCGATCGTCATCCCGGCTAACGATCAAGTAGATGTTAACACAGAAATTGAGAATTTGAAGAGTGCTGTTGTAAAGGTAGAACCATGTGCCACTATCGCGTCATTTGGCGCCACCAGAGACCTGATACCTTTTTCTACCAGACGCTCAAAGCCGGTCAACCGGTCTTCTTCGGCTGCGACGTTGGTCAATTCTCAGAAAGTAGTTCTGGCATCATGGACACGGAATTGTTCGAGTATGAGGTAAGCCCCTACGTTATACTGGCTGTCGTTCTGGTAGAAAACCAATCGTTTTCAAGAATGCCTTCGACATCTCGCTTTCGCTTTCAAAAGCCGACCGTTTGCGCACCAATGAGTCCGCGATGACCCATGCGATGGTCATCTCTGGTGTGCATCTTGACCCTCAGAGTGGAAAGCCTCTACGCTATAAGGTCGAGAATTCATGGGGCGAGGGTAGCGGAGAGAAGGGCTTCTTTGTGATGACCGATCGGTGGTTCGACGAGTGTGTCCCTCTTCTGACTTTTCTTTCTTTCGTTATATTCTGGACCCCTTTTCAGGTTTGTATACCAAGTGGTAGCGCCAAAGACTTTGGCTCCCAAGGACCTTGTGAAGGTGTTTGAGAGTGGCGACAAGATTGTCTTCCCACCTTGGGACCCTATGGTGAGCTTTTAATGTTAAGTCTCCTATCCTTATGCTTATACGTGCATCCCTGCAGGGCTCTCTCGCCTAACGCGTGACGTAGCAGATAGTGATTTTGTTACCCTGTACGCAATCATTGCGAGGCTGCCACTATTTTGTCCTGTATATCGAATTGAGCTGGTTATCTCCGTAAATATTGAGTTGGGAAGTCCAACCACGAGTTATCAGACTCACGTAAAATGAGAGCTTGCCGAACAGGGTTGCGGTTGTTGCCAGAGTCGGCGTGAAATTAGGAACACCAGTGGTCGGTTCAAGCGTAAACTTTTTAGCTGCTGTTGTATTGCTTGCCAGAAGTCAAAGGACCTTGCGTTGCAACCGGCGGCCGACACCAAGTTGTAATGCAGTGCTAGAGTAACCGTCAGTGAAACTGAATCAAAATCCCGTTCCCCATGTGTCCATAGGCTATGATATGGTAGAAGAAATTGTGGCATCCCCGATGACAAGAAGCCGTGTATTTCAATCGTTTTTTTTTCCTCCAGGCCTTGATTTTAGGGCGGAATTACGGTGAGACGATGGGGTCTGTGGGATATTCGTCCGCAGGCGATCGGCCACTTCAACCCAATTTTTGCGACGGGAGCCGCGTCAATTGTAGAACCACTCGCGTTCAGTGTTGACCTTTCTCTAGCATTGGTTCCTAAACCCAGTCCCGTAAAGTAGGATCTAAGGCCCCTTCCCTATGCACGTCTGTGCCATCGTGGCGCCTTCCTGCAGAACACGTTGTATCTCGAGCACACAACGAGGCGTGAGAACGAGGACGATGATGTCGCAACATTCATTACTGGGAGCCCTCTTTTTTGAACCAACGGCGCTTTCCTTTACCCAGGTCTGATGGATCTATTCCAGAAGCGATTTCCCTTACGTTCCTAGCGGTAGTTCGCTTCACGCTATTAGAGTTGTCCCTGCTATGGGGAGCGCATCTTGAACAAGGGCGGTCCTGGCGGCCGTTCTCTTGCGATCGACATCGCTTCAGCAGTGAAGCTGCCCAGGGTATTAGCCAATGAAGAGAACAGTGCGACGAGTGTGTTTCTCCCTGCTTCCCAAACCCTACGTAGGTACGCGCTCTCCTTTGACAGGCACATCAGAACTTGATTGGATCTACCTACGTCCAATTGCGGTCAGCCAGTTATGGAGCGTTTTACCTCCCCCCACACAACTAAAATGTGGATCCTGGGCGTCCACAAGAAGACTTTTTTTACATCTCCCTACTCCTACTACGAGTCTGAGCAGCGGCAGCGGCGAGTACTCCCCCCCCCCCATCAGACTTTTGAGATTCTTACCGTCCAGAGCAGTGATCCGCTTCGCCTCACCCCCTCCACGCAGACGCTGCTGGCTGGTCCACTCAGCGGTTTGGGATCCGTGCCTTCGTTTTCACGAGAAACTACGACTCGCTCGCAGCTTCTGACAACTCGCGTCGCGTCCGCTCCTCATTGACACCAGACTCCTTACGTTCAGCGGTTTGGCGTCGCCGATCGCTTCACTAGAGGGACAAGCAAGATCTCCAGTTCCAGTTGGTTGCCATCCTTGGGATCTCAGCGCTCTTCACTCCAACCCGGTCAGTTCGTTCTGCCCCCCACTCTTAACTCCACCGGCACCGGGTCCGTAAGCACTCTTCTGCTGCTGAGCAGCAAGCGCACCAACCGGCATACCGACCTACGATAGAATCCTCTGGGTCGAAGGAAATGCCTTCCCATCTTGTTTCAGTTTGTGCCCCGCGCTTGTCGGATGCTTCACAACCACATGGTGGCCAGTTCTTGGTTTCGGATGGACTCTTGGCGACCCGGGCATTCTTCACCCGGCGCGCATATGATGTTCCCTTAGACGCTCGCGGCTTCTCCACTTTCCCCGATTTGGACCAGCAGTCTCATGACCCTGGTAGCCTATGCGACGATGCCGCGAGTGACCTAGCAGAATATGGCGACTCCGTTCTACACCACTCAAGTTCCCACGGGCATAGCCATATTAGAGGTAATGTCTGCCCTAGTTTCCATGTGCACAATTTCCCTTATCCAGGTTGGACTCTAGGGACTATGAGGTTTCCGGATATTAGGCCCAAACAAGGGGACCCGTTGAGCGCGCTCACCGTAACTCCTGCGGAGAGTGAGCGCGTTGCTCCTGACACTGCCCCGCTACATGCGGATGGTGACACTTTCCTTGACTTGCACGATGGCCCATCAAGGTCTGCATCTAAGTCTTGATCGGGGTTAAGTCCAGTGCTGATCCCCGCCATCGTGGTATTTCACTGGCCAGACTTCCCAATATTTCCAGTCCAACAGGTGCTGAATACGCCCACTCAGAGGAGATGCACGACTCCCTTCCCGACTTTCTCGACCTCAGTCCTGATATCGAATCACCGCAGCCACAACAAGCAACCCATACGATACAACCTTTGGGGGACGTCTCGCGCTTCCTGACGGATGATGAGAGCCCTGCAGTTATACCGGAGGGTGCAGTGGCCGGTCCTTCTAGAGGTCGCAATCCAAAGCGATTTGGAGGAGATTGGACAGACCCTGTGCTCGCGGAACCACCTACACCGGCGCACCTGGTCCCACGTAGGGTGCAGAGTGCGGCCGAGCTTGCTTCTGATCATGCCGTGTGTACCCCTGGGGTCGCTCTTGATCGAGACTCTTCAAGGCCTGGGACAACGTACGGTGACCCCCAGCGTAGCGACTCTTATGACCGCCGTTTCCCCACCCAAGTACAGTCAGCGCGTGCAGCAGCTTTCCGCGCGAAGGTGACCAGGGGGGGCCATGCACGTCGCGGATATGACGCCAGTACTTGTCCGGCGGCAGAATATGAAGGAGGGCATGCGTATAGTCGGAGCGCAGTAGAGCCCAGCGACCTGTGGCGAGGGGACTCCTACAACAAGCGAGTGCAGGACTTACGAGATGGCGATAAGCAAAACCTGAAACGGGGTGTCCATGTAGCCGCTGATACCAACTCCCCGCGCTCGTCGCTGTCCCGAGAAGTGGGTCCGGTCGTCCAACGAAATCGGATGATGTCTCCACAGGTTCTCGTGCGGCCTGTCTCGTCCACTCTCCGACGACCGCGTGCGTCCTCCACGGCCACATCTACTCCATCACTGTCACCCATCTGTTACGAGAGTCGATACCGGACCTTAGGCGATAGAGCGTACCACCATCCAGACGTCCCGCGGACACCCCTTTTTTCAGAGCACGATTATGATCCTTCGTCATGGGGCTCGGGTGACACCATCGCTCAACCTTGGGGATCGTCTACTGGGCGTAGCCCGGACATCGACGACCGTCACATCTCCTCACCCGAGACTGAGAGTACTTTTCCCAGCCCTCAAAGCGACTGTTCTCAGAATTCACTGGGCCCCGGTCCTCAGGTATTACAGCCACGTCTTCGTGTGCCGTCTGGCTCTGGCGGGGAAGAGTCGTGCCCTTCGAGCGAATCCCTTGCGCCAACATGTGCGCGTCCGCACAGGTCGTCTCCCGATTTACCTCGAGGACATTCCCTCAACGTCAGCCTTCCTTCCGCCTCCCTCGGTATCGGACTCTCGACATTCGACAATGGTGCCTTTGAAGCACCGCGACCTGCACCTACACCCGGGCCGTGCTCTCGTACTCGGGATAAAAGTCACCCGCCTGTGACGCGGCAGCGGGAACTCGGCCTGCGCGTTTTCACGGGTGGTGTGGATAAGGAGAGAAGTGGGAGGAGCAGCCCAGTCTTCATGAAGCCGCTCAGGAGCCTCTCACTCTCCCGGAGGGGGTCTAACCGCAACCGCACGGCTGTGGGGACCGCGCAGGCGCTGGCGCCGGCGGACCCACGTGTTGTCAAAACCGCGCCCGCGGTGGGCTTCGGCGTGATGTCGTTTCGCTGGCAGATCTGGTCGAAGGTACAGAGACCGTCGGAGCGATTCGGCACCCCGGTCGGTCGTCTGTGTGCGGCGGGAAAGTCCGAACCGGACTTCAAGACGTCTTACATCGAGACCGAAACAAAGCCGCAGAGAAGAGGCCTGTTTACTAGGAAGAAGTCATAGGCAGACGGCAGACGAGGCGTGGTCCTCAGCGATATCTACACACCTGCATTCGGACCTTTCACATCGTAGATTTCAGAGTTTCATCTGTGTTAATACCCTTCGTAGTTGCTTTGCATTCGATACCCACCCCTCTCCCTGATTCGGTGTTTATTCCATAACGTAATGTAACTATCACAAACCTCTGCAAGCGTGTGCGATATATAAGAATGGCAGTAACACTAAAGTAGTGACTGAGAACATTCTCGATCGACCAATCCACACATGGGGGGCATTTGCCACCACAGAGACGTCAGGCGGATTCGGTGTACGGCGATCTCGGTGCACGCATTGTCAACAATGAAAATAAAAGTACAACAAAGGATAAATCACATCGTTTCATCGGGGACGTAGGGGATTACCATCATCGGACACTGGCTCCCCTCCTCGAATTTGCGCGAAAGATATGGTCTTGTAAGCACACTGCCATAGGCCCAGTCCTTCAGCAGGCATCCCTCGACAAGAACAGCAAAAGACACGTACACGTTCGCTTTGACGACCTTCTCGTCTGTCTCGGAGAACACGAAGTTGGTGATTAGGATGTACAGGAATGTCTTCATCTCGATCAGCGAAAAGCGCTGGCCGACGCACGACTGGCAGATTGGTTTTTAGTTAGGTATTTCAAAGTCGCGTGTGTTAGCGGCAGAATAATCACGTACACGGGGACCAGCGGAGAAGGTCATCGTGTTCGCGTAGAGACCTGGCAGGGACGCGACGGCCTCTGGTAGGTTGTCCCAACGATCCGGCCTGCGTGCGGTGGGGGGCGGCTAGTAAACAAGTAGATAGCGCGATAGTTAGCCGAACTCGCTTACACAAACTCCCATGCATTTGCTCCCCATATCTCGCGGTCCAGATTCATCGCTTCTACGGGTATGTGCACTAGTGTGCCCTTCCGGATGTGGATGGCTTCGCCCCCTTTCGACACCGGCAGCACGTCATCTTGCGTTGCAACACGGATCGAAGAGTGGACGGGAGGCACTATGCGAAGCGACTCGCGGCAGACGTTCTCCAGCAGCGGCAAAGCAGCAAGTTCCTGATAATGTGCCAAAACCGCCTCGTCGCCAAGGTTGTCCGGGCGGGGGATGCTGCACAGCTCGGCGCGCAGTTGATCTTGGATCGGTCGGTGTTTTGCAAGAAGGAGCAGGGTCCATGTGAGCGCCAACGAGGTTGTGTCAGAGCCGGCAAACATAAAAGTGTTGATATTGTGGAGGATGTCGTCGTCTGATATCCGCTGTTCAGGCGGGAGATCGGTTGCCGCATTAGATATGACTATCGGGGATCAAAAGGAAAGCGCCAAGAGTATGGCTGGAAAAAACATACGGAGGAGAGATAGTAGGTCCCGCCCGCTGTGTGTTTTACCACTTCCTTCGTCCTCCTGAATTTTCTGCTTCTTCTCTTGGATGAGCTGCTTCGCCACACGACTGATTGTCTCCCGACCCTGACGCACTGCAAGTGTCACTTTGTCCGACTGGTCCAGCGTCAGCAAAGTTAGGTTTTACTTTTACTAGTCCGGAAAGAAACCTTACGAATAAACGCTCGTATATTGGGACGTAGATCGTAAGCAGCTGCCGAAAGTTCTGAGACTGAGAAAGGGCTATCTCGAACATATCCTTATATGCATTAAACAGCTCATTTTCTTCGTTCTGAATGGCGTTGAAGTGGTAGTCGAACCCTAGGCACAACATAGCAGGAGCAGTGTGGGCTGGTGAACGAGGTAGGGAACTGTGGGTGGACGCACCAGCGATTCCTATCACATCGAACGTTGCGCGGCTCACCCAGTGACAGACGTCTAGGCGAATACCTTTCGGCTTCTCCAAGCTGTCGACGGCCTGTTCCTGGATGAGTCCCATCCACCTGTCCTTCAGTTCTTCTCCCTTGTTGAATACGAGGGGGACGAGTGCGCGCATGTTCTGGTTCGAAAACGCGGGAGTAGCAACGCGGCGCTGGCGCCTATGTACAGGACCCTCCGCGGCGAGCATGCCGCACCCGATGAGCCCTTCGATGAGCCTCCGAGATGGCGCGGGTTTCTCGTAGATCGTGGGGTTCTTCACGATGTGAGCCACAGTCACTGGGTCCAGCGGGAGCAGCCGCGGTTCCCACTGGAAGGACTATGGGTCAAACGTCCACACCCCTGCGGAACACGACAACTACGGACCGGATGGACACCGCGCAGGCGCACGTTCCTACCTACTTCTCGGACGTATCTCTCGTGAAGGATGGGGGAATATGCGGAACTGACGAGGCGATCAGACGATAGCTTGTGTTCGCGACCGAGGATACCCACTTGATAACATCGTAAACATGTCCGCCAAACAGTCGCCCGCCCGAAGGACATGGCAGCTTCATTAAGGGATCGGGGTAGAGCCAAGCGTGAACATGATAGATGATGATGATGATGCAGAGAGAGGCCAAAATGGGATGTAATTGAATCCAGTAGAAGACGGGGGTACAAACTGCAGACAGCCAAGTCATTGTCATTTTGCTGTCGAAGAGCAAAGCCGAAAACTAGCAGACTACCGTACCATAACGTTTTGTACCCACCGACGAGGTCAAAGACAATAAGCAGCCTCGGCCAATTCCGGACAAGTCACAAAGCGGGAACAGGAACGGAACAGGCTGAGGTCGCCCAAACCAACAACACAAATCATGCAACTCTTATACTGGCTGTCGCTGTCTTTCGGGCTGCTCGTGTTGGCGCAGCAGCAAGCCCCAAAGGAATTAGACATAAAAATGACGTTCGAGCCTTCTGACTGCAACGCCAAGGCGCAGAAGGGCGACGCGATCAAGGTTCATTATGTGCGTTGGCTTTCTCCACGCCTAACTGAACGTCGTCATGTGTGGTCTTAACTCTCCCCCTGCAGACCGGAAAGCTATTTTCCAACGGCAATAAATTCGACTCGAGGTACGTTCCTGAAGCGTCTCTGTTTTCGCTTTGCGACTGCGTTGACAATAAAATCGTAGTCACGACCGCGGACAGCCATTGCCTTTAACCCGTGCGCCAGGCTCTTCGGTCCTTCTTGTCGTGTATGTCCTTACGCTTCCCTTTAGTTGGCGTCGGGCAGGTTATCAAAGGTTGGGACGAAGGCCTCGTCGGGATGTGCGTCGGTGAAAAGCGTACACTGACCATCCCTCCCCACATGGCTTATGGTTTGCGGCTCGCCCTACCCATTCACCTTTCGTATTGACGCCCGTATGTAGGTGAACGTGGGTTTGGGAGCGTTATTCCAGCCAACTCGGCCTTGGTCTTTGACGTTGAGCTCGTCGGTCTGACTAGCAAAAACACTCATGAGGAACTCTAAGCGACTCGGTCTTATTCCGTACCAACACGCTCTATGAGAGCATTACGTGCTTTTCATAAAACAAATGTAGCTACACAGCACCAGTAGATGATGGTGGTACCTCAATATTGATCTATGAGGTTTTACCGCTTTCAGTTCCCTTGAGCCTGTCCGTTAAGAGTTCTTGGAACTCCTCCCTAAGAATAGCCTCGCGCCTCTGTTTCTCTTCCTGCTGCAACTTCAATATTCCGCGCTTCTCCTCGGCACTGATGACCTGGTTTTCCTTGCGCATGCGAACTGCATTCATGCGACGGTGACGCGAGCCACTCATCACATATCCCACGTCCTCGAACTTGCCGATTTCGTCTGACGTAAGACCGATTTCTCCACGGCGCGGAATGCGCACGTCCGTGCCGTCCGCTAAGAAAGCGGCCATGGCACTACCTTCTCCTCGTAAGAGAGCCCCGCCGTAGGTGCGTTCATCGACTTTCTTCGATGCTGTTGGCGCGAGTGCTGGCTGCGGGCCTACTTCCTCGTCAGACGAGTCATCGTCGTTTGCCTTCTTCTGGATGGCCCGAGACGTAGATGGGGACGGAATGCTTGGAGGGGCCGCAGCATTGGGGACGGCAGGGACAAATGAACCCGAAGGCGCAGGCTTCTCCACCCACTCGTCTTCGTCGCCGGACTGTTCGCGACGTGGGCTGCGCGATCGCGGTCTCAATTTACGGGGATCGCGGTCCGACGATGACCTGCTCTGTTTTGTTTTGCCGTCGCGATGACGCTCACGTACTTCATCATCACTCGAGCGAGTTTGCGACCGCCGATGGTGACGCTCTCGTCGCTCTCTCTCCTTCCTCTCCCGCCTGCGTTCTTTTCTCTCACGACGCTTGCGTTCCTCTTCGCTGTCCGTCGACGATGAGACGGAAGCGGTGCGACGTCGTTTGTGCTTGCTTCGCGAGCCAGTGTTGCGCTCAGGTGATCTAAGTCCTGTAAGTGAGCTGAAGCGCTCTAGAAACGGTACGGGGTACGTACAACTCCCGAGTAGGGGCATGAGGGGATTGCGGCCAGATGCTGAAAGTGTTGTTAATACGCTGTTGCCGGCGCCTGTGCGAAAAATAATGAGGACCTCTCGCCAGTAGAAAGGAAACTACGTACCGCTCAAAGTAGTCGACGCCTCCGTCGAACCCGCCATCCCTTTTATACATGTTTTCCTGTCGACGCCAAGGGTGACCATTTTCGGGAGTTGTCTCTGGCCGCCTGGGCTCGTCTCCAGAAGGCGACGACGACCGGTTTGACCGATGCCGGATGTCATCAGGTTTACGGTCGATAGGTGGGGTAGAATCTCGCCGAATGTAGTCATCGTACTTGGGACTTTCGCGCCCAGAGGTAGGCCGGGGGACTGGAGACCGAATGGGAGAACGACGGTCTCGCTGAGCCCGGGCCTCCTCAGTACTGTCACCATTGCCACGACGGCGGCCACGGAAGGCCTCACGATCATTGCCACTACCCCGGTCCCGTCGTTGTCGGTCTTCATCCCTTCGGTCGCGGTCGCGGTCACGGCTCCGGTCACGTCCTTTGTCGGGACCCGAGGGTGTGGAGCGAGAGGCTTGAGGTACAAGAGCCATTCGTGAAGGATGCACGAAAGCCATGACAGACGAACTAACAGTGCCGTACGCTGCGCCGGTCCACTGAACCAAGGTTATGTGGTCTTGTTTACATACATGGTATACAGGTTAGGCCATTACGTCATCCACATCAGTCATAATATCTTCCCGTAAGAGCCTTCTTCTCTCGTTCCATCTCGCAAGATATTGTCGTATCCTTCCCTCAAACAACGTACAGCCCTCCAGAAGGTCATCTGGGTGCAAGTCTTTCCTCTGGTTCCATGGCTTGACGTCAACCAGCTGTCCCCGCTCCAAGCACACTAGAACCATTCCAAAACTGTATGCGTCCGCAAGCCGGGCGTCCTGACACTCCCCTCGCAAGATTTCCGGGGCAGAGAATGGGCGCGTGCCCGGGTATATCTGCTCCACACGCGGTTCTGTTCGGTCTGGGTTTAGGTATGTCCAAGGGTCAACTGGATCGCCGTCTGGCGGTGCGAGCGCGGATTCAGCTGAGACAGATCGACCAAAGTCGATTAGCTTCAGCGTCAATTCTCCGCGCCTCTCGAGTACTTGTACGTTGAGCAAAGAAAGGTCTCCATGAGACAGTCCGTACGCGTGTAGGTGCGTGAGCGTTTCGAGCAGCTGGTTGTGAAAATCCCGCAAGCGAGTGTGCGACAAGGGCGCGTGCTGTTTAAGGTAGTCGTAAAGTGTCCCGCCCTCCAGAAATTCGAGGACCATGCCAATACCGTCGAGACACCCTAGGAAGATGGGGAGGTTTCGATGCGGTGCCACACGGGTGTAGACTCGTAACTCGGCAAGGAACTGAGTAGCGACGTCCAGAGCGTTACTTTGCATTTCGTCATTGATCTCTAGCTGTATAACTTCCGGCTTTTTCACTACGCACTTGAAAAGCTCAGACGCAGAGCCCTGGGCGAAGGGTGGTAGGGCTGCCGTGGGATTAGGCGGTGCCGCGTAGATAGAGGGTGTGGGGAAGGAGAAGATTGTGCCCGGATTTCTGTGAGGTGCATGGTAGATTGGGGAGGCTGGAACACTCGTCGTAGGAGGCGGGTGATCGGGGACATAGTCGTTCAGGGTGGGTTCCGCCTGCGGTGGTGGGAAGGCCTGTGAGGCATTCAACTTGTTTTCCTCCTCGTCAAGCTCCACTGTATATAGCCGTTAGTCTGATTCGGTTCTAATCCATACAGCATACTGCGCGCACCCATCCACCAGTTCTTCTTGGAGGTCAGAGTGATGCGCTTGACCGCGACCGATCCCATGGGTGGGGCAGTCCTCATAGGCGTCAAGGGAATGGGAGAATGTTGCACTGTCCCTATCTGCAACTTTCCTGGTGCGGGTTGTCTGTGATCTGTGTTGAGCATTTGGCGATAACGAAGAGGGATTCAACGCGCCATCAGCTTAAAGGCTCTTGTGGCGCGCCAAACCCTGGGCAAAGATACGTCGATCCTAGCGTAGGGTTAGGGTACATACACCTGGCCATTCTAACCCTAGGTCCTCGCTCACCTTGACACGTTCACCCACAGATCCACGCCCATGTCTCTCATCCTCACGATATTCGCCCTCGTCTTTGTCACGGAGCTCATTTCCTGGATTGGGAAGTCTGTCCTCCTGCATTTTGTACGCTTATTTGTGCTCCTGTGATTTGCCCAATGCTACCCTCACCACAGGCGTGGTCCTTGTACCAAAGAATCTTCAGCCGTAATGCCGTTAATCGTCAGCGGCAACTCAAGTCAGAAATATTGTTAAAAAAGGCGGAGTTGCTTCAGACCAGTGCTCAGGACCAATTTGCGAAGTGGGCCAAACTTCGTCGGAGTGTCGATAAAGGCTTGGCGGATCTGGAGAAGCTCAGTTGCGTGTTTGCCGTCCTGCAGCTTCGTCATAGAATTCAACATTTGAGCTACATGTTGTGTTTATCTTGCTCACACAGACGCTGAACTTAGTGCCTCAAAAACGTCATTTTCGCTCAAGTTCAACACCACCTTATGGACGATGACAACTGGCCTTCAGTTCGCGATAGGGTGGTGGTACAGCCGTGTTGCTGTCTTTTATCTCCCAGCAGCTTGGTTCGGACCAATAACTTGGTGGTTATCGTTCCCATTCGCACCTGCAGGTGAGACATTTGCGATTTTCAAACACTGTTAACTCTATGCGACTTCCGACATGCTAGGCTCCGTCAGTTGTGGTGTTTGGCAGATGGCCTGTAGGCGTGTAATCAAAATAGGCGAGCGCGTGGTGAAAGAGTTGACAGGTGAGCCGGTACCACCTAAAATCTATGAGTCCATGTAACTAACTCGGTTGCCTTCGAGATTCCTCAAACTCAGAACCAGCCACCGCCGATCAGAGCAGTAAAGTTGACAGCGCAGCTTCCACTGACAACGACTCAAAAAGCCAGAAGTCATAGCCGGACGCGTGCAGCGGTGCTAGCACGTTGAATTCCGCTGTGCCGACACACTCTCGCACTGTTGTAGATCCTTTTTGGTGTGCAAACTACATTTAGATCTTCCCGGTGCATTCGGATTAACTCCGCGCGTGACTTTCTGGTTTTCTTTGCAACTGCTCGGCGTCACCGTATTGCAAGACACTCCCACGAGAAGTCCCATTCCTACGTCTCACGACCATCGCGTGCGAAGCAATCATGATTTAGGGTGCCCTCAGAATGGCTCAAACCCACTTGAACTCTTCGGACCATCCAACAGGGTAACCCTGGCACGCTGTGCAAGGATGCCCACAGTGAAGGTCGAGTGTCTGATCACATTTCCCGCGAGCGAATAAAGTCCCCACAGCATGGGTTGTCTCACCGCACCCTATATAACCTACGCCTTTGTCTCTACTGTACTAGGGTCTTCTCTGAAGCCTACAAGTTATTAACGCTCGATTGCATGATATTTCAATTCTCGTTACTATGTGTGTTGACTTCCGTGAACAAAAAACCAGGCACTCGTCATTGCATTCACAATTGACGTATAGCCCCAGCTGAGACCACTGGGTTGGGTTTATACATCGGGAAAACTCTTCATTGACTCTTTTGTACTTATTAGAAAAAGTATGGAAAAAAAGAAATCCCTTCTACTTTTTTTTGTGCTTTGAGAATTTTCCAAAAAATTAGACCACTTTTTAAAAGGTACAAAAAGTAAGAAAAAGTATATAGAGTGTTTTCTTAATGTGGGAACCTGTACCTTTGTCTCTTTGTTTACTGTTGGATAGTCAGCGAGTCTGGGAAGTCCTATGTAACGCTCTTGCTTAGGCCCTCACTTGGTTCGCTCGGCCCACGTTTCCTCGAACACTCCTTGCTGATGAGACCGCTGATCCTTTGGGCACCCCAATTACGAACTGGTTCCATTCCCGCATTCGTACTGGCAAAGCTCCCCACCTATCCCAGTTCTCCATTCCGAAGGAGGCAGAACCACATCTTGAACGCACTCAAGAACTTCTCATGGTCTTTAGCCCTCCAGCTACACATGAACCACATGAAGACCAACTCTCTAGACAGCAGGCGAGAGGTGGTATACTTATTACCTTTGTCGTGAACGCGTGAACTCTCAAACTTGCCACATGTTCCGCCTTTTCGAGACGGCCCCTCGCCATCGTCTTGTCATTCCTCATTCCTATAGGCTACTCTCTCCCGGCTAATAACCTAAAGTATGTGGCCCTAATGCCCTCCACGACGTCGCAGCTAAAAACTACTCGGACCGGGTGCATCCGTTCTAATTATCAAGTACTGTTGCCGTGCTGCACCTTCTGTCGATTCGATTCCCTTATTCGCATAACTCCCGAGGGGTTTCAGCGGCGGAAGAGAAGAGACTCGCAAGCCAGATGATGATCGTTCGGGGCTCAAAATCCTTGCCAACTGTACGAATATGGGTTTCTGTGGGCGGTGCTACGTCCTCAGTTCAATTAAAGGAGTAATCCGATCTCATTTTATTCTAGTCATGGAGTCCTTCTTGGCGCCTGCTTCTGGCATACATTGCGGAAGCTCGATTGGCATGGTTCCAATCGCGCATGGTCAATGAGCATGAGAATATCCTTGGCCTGTTCAGGTTTCTTCCCGTGTGGTACACATCGTCGCTGGTAGGATTTTAGAGCCGCTCATCGCCCGTCTCCACCCCCTGCCTACAAAAGGCTCTAGCTTTCTTCTGATGGCGGTCGCGCCTTTAATGGATCCTCTCTTAGTCCCCTGGCCTTTCCCGTCGTCCCTCATGCGGGCACTTCTTCAGGTCCTGGCAATTTGTTCCATAGCACTAGCTGCTCCCTCCCAACGCGCCAACTACGTCATTCACGAGCGACGCGCGGTCGAACCTATTGGATGGGTGAGGTCTCACAGGGCGGACGCAGACAGTATCATTCCCCTGCGTATTGGGATGAACCAGCAGAACCTTCACATGCTCGAAGACCTTTTGATGGACGTCGCACACCCCGATTCGCCAACATACGGCCAACACTGGACTCCCGAAAAAGTCGTCGACTTTTTTGCACCGAGCGAGTCTACTGTCTTCGCTGTCCGAACGTGGCTCAGTGCTTCTGGCATTGCTGAAGACAAACTCCGACCTTCCCCCAACAAGGGGTGGATCGAATTGGATGTGACAGTGGCTACGGCCGAACGGCTACTGGATACGGAGTACCATATTTACGAGCACCCGTCGGGTGTAAAGCAGATTGGTACGCGACTCCGAAGTTACCGGTACAGTGACCCGCGAGTTGGCTGACAGATTCACTGGCATCAAGGCTGTCTCTCTTACTCTGTACCAGAACTTGTCAGTGATCACGTCGAGATCATCAAGCCAACGGTGCACTTCAACCACCATGTTCTGGATGATCCAGCTGGCCTGCGCAAACGAGCCAACCTTGGTCAGCCGTCTAGCAGCCACGGCCCGAAGACAAATGGCGCGAAGGTCGGCGCCACTCTTTCGCTAGCAAATTGTGATCAATTCATCACCCCGGAGTGCCTACGTGCTCTGTACGATTTCCACTACACACCAAAGGCGACAGGGAAGAACTCCTATGGAATTGGTGAACTTTAAACCAGGCCGTTTGATAGTCCCCACTGAACCCTCCCTCAGTTGAATTTACGCCACAAGCGTACCTTGCCTCTGATCTTGATCTATTCTTCAAGTGCGGATACTTCTCACAGTGTCAGGCCGTTGATAACCACGATTGTTTAGGAATTTCTCGTCCGCGCAGATTAGGCGAAGGCCTATACTCGTCTCTATCGACGGAGGCAAGTCTCCGTTCACTTATGTTTAAACACGACTGATACCTGACAGGCGTCATCCAAACCACCTCTCAGAGTTTCTCCATCAATGGAGAGAGTGACCTGGACCTAGAATATGCTATGGTGTTGACTGATCCACAACCGATCACTCTGCTGCAGGCTGGTGACCTCATCGAGGGTTAGCGATAGTTTCTTGTGAGACCAACCTCATTAACGCTCATCAGGTGCCGGCTTTGACAATTGGCTGGACGCTGTCGACCAGTCCTTCTGTACGTTTCAAGGTGGAGATGACCCTGACCAGGTCGGTGTAGTCTAATGTCGTCTGCAGACCTCTGATTCCCCCCCGTATAGGACGGAATCTATCCTGACCCCGGAGGCTTTAATCGTTCGCAAAGTTCTTTCGCCTTTTTAAAAATCAATCTAACGTTCCACTTCAGAGCCCGAATCTTGTGGCATAATTAAACCACCTTTCGTTATCTCCGTCTCTTACGGGCAGGACGAGGGTACAGCCACCCATCGATACGCCATTCGCCAGTGCAACGAGTACGGGAAGCTCGGGTTACTGGGGACAACCGTTCTATACAGCTCAGGAGATAACGGGGTCTCTGGTTTTGATGGCATTTGCCAGAACTCAAGCGGTGAGCGCCTTTGGTGAACAACCGGACACGAGCACAGGGCTTACGTCTTTAGGCTTGAATGATAATGGCTTCAACGCGGTCAGGTTCAATCCTGGATTCCCTGCATCGTGCTCATTCGTGGTCTCTGTGGGAGCCACGCAAATCAATTCTGGCGCGACTGTAAACGATCCGGAAAGCGCGTGCGAACGGGTCATTATCAGTGGGGGAGGATTTAGTGACATTTTCCCGATGCCGTCATACCAAACGGCAGCAGTCACCAACTTCTTGAAAGAGCACTCTCCGCCCTATAGTGCAGCTCAGTTCAACAACTCCGGAAAGGTAGCGTTACTGATCTAATTCTGTGATTGGGTCTGCTGGTAACTCATCTCTTCTAGGCGCGCGGCTTCCCCGATTTGTCCGCTAATGGGTGAGCCTGATTTGATACAAGGTGTTTGACAATGTGTTTGAACGATTCCCGGAAGGGCAAACTATGTCCTTGCCATAGGCGGTCAGTTCGAACTTGTGTTTGGAACCTCCGCATCGTCGCCTGTCGTAGGGTCGATGATTACCATGATCAATGATGCGCGACTTGCCGTGGGAAAGGGACCGGTCGGTGAGTTCAAGTTTCGCGGCCTATCCACCCAAACCGCACGAAGGGAAATGCCCTTATTTTAACCGGCAGGCTTCATCAACCCTGCAATTTACTCCCCTAAGTTTGCGCATGCATTCAACGATATTACCGCCGGGACCAACCCAGGCTGTGGTACGTGTCCTTATTTTAGGGTGAGCACGTTGTACTCAAACATGTGCCTCAAGCAACGGATGGTTTTACTGCGTACGTACATGCTCCTATAATCCGTGGTCAGTCGCTAAACCTCTATGAAGTGTGAAGGGCTGGGATCCTGTCACCGGTATGTTGCGCTTCCTGCTTTCTCCCAACGAGCAGCACCCTTATCGAATCCTCGTGGGAAGGTGTAGGCACACCTAACTTCAAGAAACTTCTGCCCTTGTTTGTTGGACTCTCCTGAGTACCGAGCTGGGCGATACTATGTGACAGGGCATCCTGAATTACTGTCCTAGTGGCAATCATGTAGATGTATATCTTCTGGGGTAGAAAGGCTCGCGATCGGACAGAAGAACGCACGGACTGTGGACAATAGATTATTTATCCCGAGAAAGGACACGTTTGGCGAAACAAAGAGTAGCCGCCGGATGTTTTGACTTTTCTCAGGTAGAGGCGATGTGCCTGTTTAACAATGCTAATCAAGACGTAGTCCAGCTCAGGTCATGCCTCAGACCAGTGTCCCGCACCTTCAGACGGCAGAGGTTTTGATAGCAGCAAATTCTGTCAGACCGAGGTGTTAGCATGCACCACCTGGCGATCCGTGACACGTTATGCAAGCTCTATGGGCACATGACTCTCGGAATCCCTTTGTGAGACAAGAAGACAAGACAAGGATGGGAACTTATCAGGGCATCTAGGGGTGACGCGGTGACGTGGTGACAGTGCAAGTTCTTCTCTGATCGTCGTCAGTTGTACACGCGGAATTGGAGAGCGCAGAAAACAGACCTGACAGAATGTCGAGGCTCGTGTGATAATCCACGACTCGAACACGAACTTGCAGATCTGAGCTAGAATCTCCGTCACTAGAACATCATAAGGTATACATTGAACCATATATACTGTACACATATCGAAGGCCGATATGTGCAGTGGGTGCTATTGTTTCTGCCGCTTTGTTATTCTAGGTATCACATGTTGGCGAGTAGTCGCCCGACAGGCCCCCATCCGGGATCGGACGGATCGGACGGCACGGAGTATACTATACGCGAGGCTGGCCTGGGCGGTACACTTGATGTGACACGCCCCTGAGTTTCGACAACGAAATGCGGGGCATTTTATGTTGTTAGACAGGGTTTCATATTTGCACGGGGCCCCGCGAACGAGTTGGGCATGTGATAGATGACACGCCGTCCCGGTGGAACGGTACACGGAACCGCTCCTCACGCGAACGGGCCTCGGAGAGCCACCTCCAATATAAATATCAGCTGGACAACCAACGAGAATTTATACGATCTCCTGTCTCTCTCCACCGCAAAACCATGGATACTGGCGTAGAAATTCACACTCGGGTTGCCCCGAAGGCACAGACAGAAATCCTCACTGAGGGTGCCGTTCGATTTTTGGCTGCCCTTCACCGAACTTTTGATGCAACACGCCAGGGTCTTCTCGCTGCCCGCGAGGCAGCTCAAGCACGCTTCGATGCAGGGGTGCCCTTTGACTTCCCCCCTGAGACTGCCCACATCCGCGCTGAGCCTTCCTGGCATTGCGCCCCACCTGCTCCTGGTTTGGAGGACCGACGTGTAGAAATCACTGGTCCTACGGATAGGAAGATGGTCATTAACGCTCTTAATAGTGGCGCCAAGACGTTCATGGCAGATTTTGAGGGTATGTGTCTCAATGTTATATGTCTATTCTTGCTCGACGTGACTGATGATGCCCTATTCATATACTAGATGCTACCTCGCCGACCTTCAAGGCAATGATTGAGGGCCAGATCAACCTTCGGGATGCCATTCGCCGGCAGGTTGACTTTGAGTCAAACGGAAAGCAATATAAGCTCGCGCCAAAGCCGGCCGTCCTCATTGTGCGGCCTCGTGGCTGGCACCTCGACGAACCGCGCTTCACTGTCGACAAGGCACCGATGTCCGGTTCCTTATTCGATTTCGGCCTTTACTTCTATCACAACGCCGAGGAGCTTGTTAAGCGAGGCTTTGGCCCTTATTTTTACCTTCCAAAGATGGAGCACTACCTCGAGGCACGCCTGTGGAATGACGTCTTCCTTTTCGCCCAGTCCTACATCGGCATGCCGCACAATACGATCAGAGCAACTGTTTTGATTGAGACTCTCCCCGCGGCTTTCCAGATGGAAGAGATCCTTTTTGAGCTGAGAAACCATTCCTCTGGGTTAAATTGTGGCCGGTAAGTTCATCACGTCCACTCCACCGCAGCATCAGAGTTCATTGCATGTGTCGCAGGTGGGACTACATCTTTAGCTTCATAAAGAAGCGCCGGGCTGACAGAAGCGCAATTCTTCCGGACCGCAAGGACGTCACTATGGAAGTTGGCTTTATGGACGCCTATGTCCGACTTCTTATTCAAACCTGCCACAGGTAAGCTTTCAAATTCGGAGATATCGGATTAGGTCTCAACACCAAGTTTCCAGACGCAAGGTGGCCGCCATTGGTGGGATGTCTGCTCAGATCCCCATCAAGGGCGACGAGAAGGCAAATGATATTGCGATGAGCAAGGTCCGCGCGGATAAGCTTCGAGAAGTCACCAATGGGCATGACGGAACCTGGATTGCCCATCCTCTGATCAACAAGATTGCTCACGAGATTTTCGATCGGCACATGTTGGGTCCTAATCAGGTATGTGCCCCGGTTTGTGCGTGTACGCGGTATTGAATTCCTTGTTCCGTAGTACCACATCCGGCGCGAGGACGTTCGCGTTGCCGCTGCCGACTTGCTGAACACGAAAGTGCCTGGCAAGGTCACTGCCGAGGGTGTGCGTTCAAACGTCTCGACTGTTCTTGCATACGCAAGTGCTTGGCTTGGTGGTAATGGGTGCATCCCTCTAAACCATCTTATGGAGGACGCTGCGACTGCAGAGATCGCCCGCACTCAGCTTTGGCAGTGGGTTCACTACAGCGTGCGTGACGACACTGGCGCGACAATCACCGCTGATTATATTGCCAAACTCACTGAGGCCGCTGTCCCTGAGGTCCGCAAGGCTGTACCCGCACTCAGGGATGAACATTTGCGCATTGTCGCCAAGTATCTGAAGGAACAGGTCCACCAGCAGTGGCCCAGTGAGTTCTTAACAAGTGACTTGATGCCATATCTTGCGGTTGAGGATGGGGTACCCCCGAGTTGGCAACGTAGCAGGCTGTAGTAGTTCTTGCCCAGATTCCATGTTGCACGCGCGCGTGTCCCTTGTGTCCATCGTTTTACTGTATCCTCAATCAACGCATTTTTCCGAGCATTAGACCGCCGCATCATTCGGGTAGGCTCGTTTGGTTCTGGGGCAGGAACAAATTATCGTACAAGGGTTGAGGACAATACAAATGGGGGAAGGAAACAAGCGCTGATTCAAACCAAAGCATAGGGGGACCGACGCTTCTTGCTATACATCTCAGGCTTTTTGGACGTCGACCACTATACCTTCGCGCAAAGCGCGGCTGTACGGACACATCTAGACAACGCAGAGCCGTCAGTCCTCAATTATGTGTGCAGTGTGCGGATTTGTTGACGAACCTCGTGTGCGGCATCTATGATCGTTTGATCTTCAACACCTTCAACGCGCAACACGACCTTCAAGCCGAATCCGGAGCGATCCACGGGCCGTCCCAGGGAGACATCGGCGTGCACCACGGCCTGCGCGCCAACTTCTTTCTCGCCCCGTTTTGTCGCAACGGCCTGGATCGCGCCGAGGAAGCACGCTGAATACCAGGGGGTGGTCAAATGTGACGTAAGCATGCATACAGACGTCAGGGGACACAACAAACAACAGTTTCAAAACCCACCAGAGTAACCTGCTGCAAAGAGTTGCTCGGGATTGTGTCCCTCATCGCCGCGGCCTCCAATCGCTTTTGGGACTGCGAATTTGAGGTTGAGAGGTGCCGTGCCGTCTGTCGGCGTCGAAGAAATGGTGCCGTCGCGCCCGCCCGTGGACGTGGCAGTGACCTCGTACTATACTCATATATTGGTCAAGAAACGCGACCAATATCAGATTTCGATGAGACCGGGCCCACAAGACTATCTTTTAGAGTGACAAGCGTGCGTCGGGTGTTGAAACCACGTTGGAACAGTGGGCAGGTGGCAGGGCGGATGGCTTGTCGCAAGTATGGACACATAATGAGAGATGTCATCGTGGTACAAAACGAAGATATGGTATGGTAACGGCACGAACCCGCAGACACCCGGGCAACCTGGGCGGCCTCAGTGCGGCCTCTCGCACAGACAGAAATATAATGACAAGCTACTAGAAGTAACTTTGATTCTCCGCCTGGTAACTCTCGAAATACACCATGTCGACTGCTGTAAATTTGCTGGTATATTGCTGATGGCTGGTAAGCAATGAGGAGATAAACTCCAACCACCTGAAGGTCAGGGGAGTAACAGCAATTCAAAAAATATGTTAAGTGGGTTTGGATACTCGGATTTCTGAGAGATGAGTAGCATGTTGAGGTTGCCAAGTCCTGCTCTGGCAAGACTGGAGTTCCCGGGGTCTACACATTCCGCCCATTATGGTTTCCGGGGTCAGTTTCAGTGTACTTTCCCTTTTCCGCTTTTCGACCCGCGACGAACCGGCCAACGATGTCTGTACTCCGTCTCGTCTCCTCCGCAGCCCGACGTTCCCCGCGTTCTCTTGCATTAGGCCGCCGTGGATATGCTGAGGCAACCGACAAAATCAAACTCTCCCTTGTTCTCCCGCACCAGGTACGTGGTTACACCCCATTGCTTTGCTGAGCTGTCCATAACTCCGATGCGCTGTAGGCCATCTTCACCTCCACAGATGTTGTGCAGGTAAACCTGTCAGCGGCTACTGGTGACATGGGTATCCTCGCAAATCATGTCCCATCTATCGAACCTCTCCGTCCAGGCCTTGTGGAGGTGATCGAGAGTGCTGGTTCGTCGAAGAAGTGGTTCGGTGAGACTTATTCATCATACCCTTTTTTTTACTACCCTCTTATTTTGTCTGGATGCGGCTTCTTAGTATCTGGAGGCTTTGCGACCGTCCATCCCAACAACAAGCTCACCATCAATGCCATTGAGGCTGCTCCACTAGAGGAGTTCTCGCTCGAGGTCCGTCCACCACACATCCGTGCAATAATTAATTACAGCTAAATCACGTTCACCCTCAGGCTGTTCGTGCGAACCTTCAAGAGGCCCAGAAGGTGCTTAGTGGCAATGGCTCAGAAGAGGACAAGGCTGAGGCACGCATCGAAGCAGATGTATACGAGGGTCTGCAACACGCGTTGGGCACAAAATAATATTTTAGACGAACCCTAGTTGCGCTCACATATCCGCTCACTTCGGTGCCCTTGTGAGGACCGTGTGTGATCGTTTGGGTCGCCCTAGTGTTTTACAGAAGGCGGATAAAATAGAAAACGACTTTTCTGACACTAGATTATTAACTCAAGAGGGGATGGTGTATTCAGTTGCGTTTGCACCGGTTACGTCGTAGTTGCGCGACAGTCTGTCGCTTCCGGTGGGTGTATGAACGTGTCAACTATGACGGAAGGAACGCTATTAGCCGTTCTCGCTAGGTACTGGCCGCAGCTGCCTGTGCCGCTAGTCCCTCTGTAATATCCACAAACGCTAGTTGAGAGGCGATAGACAAGATAACTGTAAATTTAAACATCGTCATCGCTACCAATTAAAACACTCCATCACTGCATTTGTCCTTCAGCGCTCATCGTAGTCCACACCCACCTCACTATTACTGGGGTCCTCACCTATGGACTCTTCGGTCTTGCAGCTCGAACCTCTGCGCGATGCGTTCCTCGCGCGTGAGTTAGAGGGTCGCAGGTTCAACAAGACGCAAGAAGACGCGTGGGTTTCAAGGATTGCCAAGGACGTCGAGCGTGACGAGAGTGCTGTACGTTCCGTGCTGCGTCACGGTGCTTATGATCTCCCAATTAACGCGTCAACCCATTTGTGACAGACTGCTGTGGCTGGAGACTGGCTCAAGCGTGTCTTGACATCAGACAAACGAAATTTTTACAATTTCGTGCCACCGCTGGTCGACGAAACGTACAGGTTGTTCGTTCAGTTTTTCTGGCTCGTCAAGACGAACGATGTCTCTAAAGCGAAGGACCTACTCCGCGCCGCGCGTCAGATCTGGGGCATGGAGCCACAGCGTCTCTACCCTCATTCCCGTGGACAGCGACTGGAACCCGGGGGTGACACCGTGCTTTCAGCCCCAGCTGTGCTCAATCGATTCCCTTCCATAGGAGGCCAGGCTCCTGGGTTTGAGGTATTGGCCACTTCGACTCGAACATTTGGTGTCAGCACTACGACCAAGCCATCCAAATTACCTGTGTCTTTAAGGCGCAAGCAAATTGCGTCTAAGCCCACGTCGTCTATTATCACTAAACGTGAAGGGGCCGTTCAGACCAGCTTTAAGAAGAAGCGCAAGTTAGTTCCTAAGGCGAAATTGGCCACCAGAGGATTAAATCTTGCGGCCAACAAAAATGAGAGATCGGCAGTGGTCCCGGACAAGGGTGAGTGGGAGGTTTGGTGGAGGCAAGGAGACTCGGTCTTTATTCTTATGTCGGTGTAGGTATCAACAGCGCTGTGGGTATCACCCTGGACCAACAGGGGACCGGTCGGGGTAATAAGCACGGGGCTACCCAGTTATCCAGATTAAAAGCCAGAAAGGGAACCCGAAAGCTCGACAAGTCGCAGCGGTTCTCTGTGACATCCACCAAACATGACGGCTTACCCGCTCGTCCCAAGCGTCATCGGCATCTCACCATCAGTGCGAATAGGCGCGGTGCCGGTGCTCGAAACACTCGGTCTTCACAGTTACCCAGGCGCAAGCGAGCTGCGAACCCTCGGACCAGACGAGAATCTGGTGCTCTACCACCGAAGGTCACAAGTGATGGTACAATTGCCTTTTCAGACCCCCAAGACCAACGCTCCATTGCTGCTTCAGACCAAGTCCCAGGCAGTGCATCCACTCCCGCATCCGAATTTCCATCACATTCGGACTCCGGTCCTGGGACAGCGCGGCGCAGAACCCGTCCTTTGGAGTCTAATGGGCGTGGGCCGAAGAAGACGAGAGTCGCGAAGCGGTCTGTCCAAGAGCGGCGGTCGGCCGCGCTCAGTGAGCCTTCAGCACGCTCATCTGCCAAAGCGCAGACTCCTTCAGATTTTACCGGTTCTGGGGCTATCACTGAGCTGGATCGAGGCCTGGCACACATTGGGGCTATGGCACAGGAATACCATGTCAGCGGCCTCTCCGCGCCTGTCTATTCATTTGACAATGCGGCAGAGAATATTTCCGAAGACGAAGACGATCCGTACAATATTACAATGCCAAACGATTATCCCTCCACTGCATACGTACCGGAGAAGGAGCCGGAAGCCGCTGTTTTCCCCAAGCAACTACTTCCTGTTAGGCCTCCCATTTGGGCAGAGGTAGGCGGGTAGGATATGATTGCCCAACTCATGTCGGTAATTCGGTCTCCAGTCCCGACAGGAAGTATGCGAGTCCCTTGACTCCTTCAGGAGCTTTCAAGGAGGCGTTTATCACTTACACGATATCGTCAAAGGATACCTCCTTGGCGGACACTCCTCCAGGTCTGTTCTCTGTTTTCTCGCAGCCAAACTTAGCTGATATAATCTGTAGCCGTGACATATTCTACCACAGCGGGAGGCTTATCATCTCGCATGGGTGGGGGTTTCTACGTTCCCGACATTAATTTTTGTTGAGGCAGGATGTCCCTAGCGGTGGCAAAGCAGAGGCCCTACATTCAAAGAATCGCCATCTAGAAGTTCGGGGGCCAGGCGACCAATTAGAAGACGATCGATCCGTCCGCGCTCTTCTCAACAATTATAGAAGCGGGCGGCCACTTGTCCTTCTAGCAGACAATAATTACAGGTTATTCCCTTTCGATCTTAGCGCCCACGGATATACATATGTCGTACTCGGACTCTATTGGATCACACATGCCTGGGGTGGGTCACCCGCGTCACATGTGTGATTGGGCTACTCCTTAGCCGTCTCCTCAGCGGAACTTCAGCAGGTCAGCGGTGATTGTGGTGTCGTCCGATACAAGTTCGCATTTCAATGGTGCGAGGGGCAAGGTGATCCGTGGTGGCCCCACGATACAGAACATGTATCAGCCTCCACACAGGCAGAGACCAGCCAAAATCTGGTTCGCGAAGACCAATCAAATGATTTATCGCATAGTAAGTGCCTCCCATAATAATTCTTGAGCCAGACTTTTGATTCGTACAAGTTGGCCAGGCCAATTCTCAATCGTGTGTATTCCCCTTCATCGTTCAAGCCTTTCTAATCCTAGCGTAGCCTTCGACCCGAAATTACCACCCATCATTGCCTACTTTGTGGGATCAGCTCACCGTTGGTATATCAGGGCGCTCCCAGGTGCCTTCAACCGAGATGCCCAATATTCTTCAAAGTCAACGCCAGTGCGCTAGTAGCGGACGACTCCTCGCTACCCAGCCTGTCATACAGCGCAGAGCTGTTACGCCTTCGGTCAGCGAATCACCTACCAGTTTCAGCTGCCTCTTTCTTCCCCTCATCACCCAGCAACGTTGTCACCACGCCGCGTCCCTTTGCCAAAGGAATGCATTGCCAGGACTGCGGTCGCCTCTCTACGAGGTGAGTGCCACTTGAAGCCTCCCGTTGTTAACTGGAACATGCTCTAGGTTCAAATGGGAGCACTTCGAGTGTAGTAACTGCCATGTAGGTTAGTCAACACCCATTCTACGCAGCTTACGATATCGCGAACAGCGTATCTACAAGGCGCCTAGTTTTCGATTCAGTCACAAAGACTTCTGGCTTCAAGAGCAAGCCCTAAAATTCTTTCAGCACCGAATTGCGGAGGACTCCGGTCAGGCGCATCTCCGATTGAACCCCGCGCAGGAGCTAAAGGAGCGTATACAGGTATCGTGATCAGGGAAATGGAATTCCAAGCAAGAATGAGAGGCTCGGCACTCCCGTATATTCAAACATTTGACCTGCCTCATAACAGGTAAGTGACCACCAAAACCTCGTTGCCGATATCCTACCTTTCGAGTGTTTATTAGAGGACACGTGCATCTCATTCCCGGCCACCCCAGCATCAACGGAGAAGCTAATGACATATTCCAAGAGTATCAAGATCAAGCCTCTACCGGCGAAATTCAATTTCGCCGTTGGCCACTTCGAAGCGTGAGTTTGTCAATTCTTCGCCGCCGTATATTTTTCCCGTGCTCATATCTTCGTTATCAAAAGCACAAATGTAAGGGTTTTAAGTATATTGTGCCTTCTGGTCTTACCGATTCGCTTATCAGGCAGAGGACAGTTGTTGTCGAACTACTTTTCGCAAAACAGTACGACATCGACTTTTCTCCACTTTGTGGGTTATTAATTCTAACTCCGGTATGCCCAACAGCTGGCGCGCCCTATCAGGTATGGCGCCAATGGTGTCATTATCTTTTGACGGTATAACTTCCAGGCAGTATATCGGGGGCGCCGAACGTACGACGCCGCTGAAAGATGCCGCGCCGGCCGTGAAAAAAGCGTTGGGCCTGATTCAACATCGCATCGAGACGACTTTGGGCAAACGCATAGATTTCAATGAAATCCTTAGTGCCGCCTACATGGAGAAACAGAAGATGGCCGTGAGTGGCTACCCACGTGTTCTGGCAGGATTCTTAATGAGTGCCGTAGTTCCACAGCGATAGCGAACGCGGTCTAGGGCCTGTGGTCGCCTCGCTTTCTCTCGGTTGCGTTGCCGAGATGCACTTTCGACTTCATTCAAAGTACACCCTTTCCGAGGGTCACAGAAGGGTCGCGATGAGTCTTGTCCTTAGACACGTTGGTGGCACGATCGTTACTTCAAATCGCATAATTTACCGTGATCCTGTAGGGCGATGTCCTCGTTATGGAAGGGGCCGGCGTGCAAGAGTATTACGAGTGAGCCCTCCTCCCTCCCTTCTGTCCGACCATACTCAAACATTGTGGTTGGTAGACACGCAGTTGTTCCCAAGAATTTCCGGATAGTCGCCACAGCTCGCTCCATCTCGCCGGAGAATTACGCGACTTAACGATGGACATTCCTACGTGCTTCCGGTGACATGTTTATTATCTAAAACACTTATGGTATCACAAGTCAAAAACATAATAACCGAGTTGGGCTGCGGAGTCCTTGCAAGGAGACAGTTACGGCCCTCGTTTTCGTTTCTGATCGGGAGGTGGAAGTGGTAATTCTCTACCACGTGAAGGTGATTGGTTCTGTTTCGGGCCAGGATCGGGGGGTTGCGACCTTGGTTGCAACGGCCGTGATTGCGGAACAATGTCTCCCTTCGCTCCCTTAGAATAGTGCGAAGTTTACGTCCACTCGTCTCCTCTACCTAAATCATAAGATCACTCACCAACGTAGTCTGTTTCTGCTTCGAATAAAACGCGAACAGATCTGCGATTTGTTGCTCTAGTAGTTGCCGCTCCCGCTGTAGACGACCAACTTCCTGCGTGGAGATCAACACTTCTCGCGTCAGCTCTTTCTTGAACTCTTCGACGTGTACTATACTTTAACCGTAAGTTCGATGGTTGCAACCGGGGAACAGTCGGAAAACGTACTCTGCACGTTGATCGCGGTAGCTTCTTTCATAGCCTCGACGAATCTGAGCCGCTCGCCACGGATATCATCTGACAGCTCTACGCAGTAGAATTAACACATTGTTTCCTTACAACATAGGGGGATCACGTAGGAAGGGCTCTCACCGTTCGCAAGAGCACGCAGCATCCTCTCTTGATCTCGTCGCTGGCGTTCGATAACTCCCAACACCGATTCCGTGGCTAAGGTATACCCGATCAGATTTGAACCACCAAATTATAAATGGTGTCGGCGTACTATACGCATTTCGCATCTCGGCGTTCTTCCGCATGTCCTCGTTGAGGGCAGCCGCTAACCCATTCATCGTGGTGAGCAAGTGCGCTGAGTCGTGATCTCGTCGCTGGCCGTCCGCAACCAGCTTCCGCATGCTTTGTAGCAGCGTCATCGTCGTTGGTGTCTGGTCGGCATTGGCGCCCCCCTCCTCTGGGCCGTCCTGAAGCTCGTCGACATTGCCCAGGGCCTTGCATAGCGTCTGTACGTCTTCCGCCATCGCTCCGATTTGTGCCGTGCTGCCATTGACGAATGCTTCGAGCCACTTTTTCGTATTTCTACTGAGCGAATCTAACAACTTGATTGATTGGATAACCGTCACTCACTGCGTTGAGCTCGTTTAGATAGCGCACACTTTCCGCTTGCTGCTCCATCAACTGGGTGTTTTTCCCTTCGTCGTGCAAAACATTTTGCTCCTGCGTGTTATTCGTCCTGTCCCCGGCGTCGTGCATGGTCGTTTCATCGGTTCGATCAGACGCCCCGTTGGCTACCTGGCTTTCGGGCTCGGAATGCTTTAGAGGAGAGTCCTCCGTACTTAGTAGATCTATGGTGACCGAAGGAGTTGAATATTGATCGTACCTGTGAACTGTCATGTTGTAGAGTCTTGGGTGTAGCCGAGGATGCAGCAATTTTCTGAGGGGCGGATAGGTCCAGTAACATGTCGAGCTTTCTCCGAATGTCTGAGATGTCTGCTTTTTCTATCCCAGTATCCCGCAAAAATTCGGATGGCTGCTCGCTAGCTACCTGGCCAGACTTGGCCAGACCGTCGACGGTACCACCCGGTGCTCTGCTTTTCCCAACTGTCTGGGTCTCTTCCTGTTCCGGACCGTTGGCGTCGCCGGTCTTCGTGCTAAGGCACGCCAGTGTGCTTCGCACATCGCCCATTGCAGAGCATAATTCTGCTATGTTCCGAGAATCCTCTTCTCGCCCCGAAATTGCTACGCGCAGGTTGGCCGCGATGTCCTGCACGCCATCCCGGACGGCATCCAGTTTATAATCGAGTTCGCCTGTCTTGATCAGCTGCCGTTCCGCATGCACGTCCATAATATCGAGGAGCGCGTCGATAGTCCCGTCAGACGGGGGCTCAGAACCAACGGGTGTTGGCGGTCCAGAAGGTGGGTTGCTCGTTGCTGGGGCTGGAACGGGGGACGATCTTTCGGATGCATCGTGAGTGTGTGCGACTGTTGAGTCGCGAGAGCGCATCTCATCGCGCAGATTGAAAACAGACTTGGGCCTGGCAGAGAGCGTCGAAGAATCGGTGACTTCTGACACAGGCGAGGTCTGGCGACTGTCGGGAACGTTTATAGAGGAAGGAGCTCGAGACGAGGCGGGGCTTGCCAGTTTCTCTGTGGAAAAGAGACAGCCCAATAACGTTGATATGAGTACCTGTAGTAGACAACTAGAACATACCGACTAGCCGTCCGCGTGTGAGAAGCGTCGCAACTGTGTGTCGCGGAGTCAAACGAGTGTCGCGTGAAGCGGAGCCGCTCGACGTCGAGCCATTCTGCATTTCCATGAGACGCTTGTGCACAACAGAACGACGCCCAAGGTTAACGAGAGAAGGGCTATGTGACCGGGCGTCGAAGGACTGTGAGGAGGGATCTAACAAAGACCGGTCATCAACCAGGGATGCAAGTTCTGAGTTTTTGCGTGCGTTAATATCATTTCGTGGGCCAGCTGAGATCACAGAGGCTGCGAGAACCTTCTGCTTCCCCAGCAGTGAATGACCTCTAACGAGTGATGAAGGTACTGCTGAGCCGACGGTGTGCGTAGATGAAGTATCCTGTGGAAGAGAGGCAAGCTCTCGATCGCTAAGATTGCGAGAGTCTGAGAAAGGAGTGTCCAGGGGTGTTAAGACTTGTTCGCTAACAAGATTAGACAAGGGAGAGGTGGCAGGAGCCGGTTGAGAAGAAACTGCTTCAACATCTATTCGAAGAGAACTCTTGATTTCCGCTTTGGTACGCTCCAGTAGTCGCCTTTCTTGTCTGTGCAAGACAGCATCCCTTAAACTCGCAGATGAGCCTGTTGTATGAGATGCCTGGCGAAACTTACCAGATCGCGCTGACCCATGCTGCCCTGTCCTTCACAGTCGGAGTGGCAAAGCGTTGACTTTCTTTTCCATCAAAAAAGAGTTCAAACACCTTGGGATCCGCAGAGCCTCCCATGGCAGGTAGAAGTGCCCTCTGTTCCGCGGCAATCTCATTGGGGGCCAGCGACTTTATATCTGTGCATGCGCGCAACGAGACAACAACGGTGCTTTGGATCCCTTGCGTGGTCGCTGATGTCAAGAGTATGTGCGATCCGTGGAGTGCCGCGTCGCAAGTGATCCACACCGGTAAAATCGACGATGCGGGGTCTGGTGGACTGAGATGGAGGAGTGGGCCTTTGTGGAGAGAATATGTCGGAGAAGCGCAGATCCTAGACGATGGACCACCGCCGTCGAAGGCGAACGGATCTTGCTCATTCTCGTGTTTGAGAGGGCCTGCTGACACTCGCTCGACAGGTGGCCCTGACTCGCTTGGTGCGCCATTAGACTCTGTCTTTTCCTTCCCCAACCGCCTCCCTTTCTTGAATACAGACAGAAGATTCCGGAAAGACTGCCGCAAGGGGGAAGTTTTCTTCTCGACCTTGGTAGAAGGCGTGAACAAGCCAAGATTACCCCTGTGGACGCGTCCAGGTGTGCTGCGCGACCCGTTCTTCGAGACAGAAACCGGGGAATTATCCGCGCTAATTGATTCAAACCGCTTTATGAGTTCCTTAGTAGAACGACGACGGCGTGCATCGTCTAGACCAAACCTGTCTTTTGACATCGGGATGGAGAAGTATTCTTCGTAAGGTTCTGGACCGCAGTCCTGTGGTGAACGGAACTCTGGCGGGTTTGGAAAGGACTCAAGAATCTCGTCTTCGTACCGGGACGTGGTAGAGTGCGACGAGGAGGAATGCACCCTGACCAAGCCCCCATTATTGTTCGGCATAATCCTCGGCCCCACAAAGGCAGGATTAGCATTTTTCTGGGTTGTTGGCCCATCTAAGGGGGTAGAAACTCCCACCGAGTAGGTTGCGCTAGTTCCACGAGACGTAGGGTGGGAGTACAATGAAATCTCGGAGACGTCATCCATGATAGAGACGACTTCAGTTGGTACTTAGGACGCTGTGAGCATGTATGCCACCAGTCTCAGGCTCGGCCGAAAGTCAAGACTGGAAAGGAGTACGTCCAGACTGTGCTAGAGGATATGGACCGAACCATATCAGAAACGCCAAAAGCGTAGAATTACTTGACCGTGAGGTCCAAGTCCAGTGGGTCTTAGCCTGGGTAGCAGTAACCGTGCGAATCGGACATTGTGTTACCTATTCAAATTCAAGTTGGCATGTCGGGAATTGTTTTGCATTGTCGTGCACATCTACGCACCTCTCGAAGCACCTTCTAACACCCTCTGTCGTGACTGTGCGGAAATCAAATGGTGAGATCCCGGTGTCACCTTATTACTCGAGCCCCGAATTACTGAGATTCGGCTGCATACTAGCGCGAGTTAGGCGTTTATGCGGCCTCTTTGGGTTCATGGGCGGTTGAATTGGCCACACAGAATGTAAGGGCCATACGCGAGACATTACACGGAACGTATGTAGGCTTCTGTGTCCCGCGTCACTCGATTCAACTTCCAGACATGTGGAAGGTGCACTATGGGTCGTATTCAGGGCGACTTTCTGTCCGAGCTTAACTTTTACTCGTGGCTGCGTCCCCGTTTCTGCGTGTTCCCACTACTTTTGCCCTTCTTGACCATGTGCGAACCTCCATACACATCGCCAAGTACGTCCACGTAACCAAGAGATAACCAGGCCACTGGGCTGAAATGCTCTCCTGACCCCTTGCAACGCCGATGTTTTCCCTACCAGCTCTGTCCCCCAATGAAGCTTATGGGCAATGCGGAGGTCTTGGTTGGACAGGATCGGCGATTTGTGTTAAAGAGTGAGTGTCCCTAATTGCAGCGTTATGAATGTAGCATACCAACCTTTCCGCGTTTTTATAGCTATGCATGCGTCCCTTCGGACATATACTATTCCCAGTGCCTACCGGAGAATATTATAACTTCCTCGCCTTCATCCCCCGTACACCTGACCGACTTGACTGCTTCGAGTCCTGCCACTACTATCTTGAGCAGCACTGTCGCCCTCGCTCCCACAGTTCCTCCATCAAAGGCAGTCGGACAACTCCCTGCTTTGGGGTGGGTACATTGTCGCGGCAATAACCTTGCGCTCTGTTGATCACGTCTGCTCAGTTGGAATACCTGGAATGCATATCGTTGTGGTAGACAAAATCGTCACCTCTACTCTCACCTATATCTGAGCCATTCGTGCAGATATTTCTGAGAAGAAGATACTTGCTGCAGCTCGGTCGTTTGTCAGCTTGGGCCTGCGGGAAGCTGGCTACGCATACGTCAACATTGACGCATGTCTTTTCTTGCCTGTATTTGGCCACTATATATTGACAAGACCATAGGATTGCTGGGCTCTGCTGGATCGTGACTCCCATACAAAAGAGCAAATCCCTGACCCGTTAAAATTTCCCAATGGGATCAAAGCTCTGGCGGGACAAATCCACTCTTTAGGCCTGAAAATCGGCATTTATAGGCGAGTGTACCCGTTGATCGAGGTTTTCCGATCATTGAATATCTATATAGCGACGCTGGCACCAAAACGTGCGCCGGATATCCTGGCTCTTTAGGTTACGAAGCCATTGACGCCGCTACCTGGGCGTCTTGGGATATCGACTGTAAGTTATCCGGTTCATGGCGTCTCTATGCTCTGTTTATATACTCCGACCTGAACAGATCTGAAATACGGTGACTCGACTCGTATGACCGATTGTTGAACAACTACGAACAGTCTTTCCCTTAGATAACTGCAATGTTCCGGAGCACTGGAACGATACTAGCGTAAAGTTCCTGATTACTCCCTCGGGCACATCCAATGTTTACGCATGCGTTGCGCTGTAGGCACCTCCAGGAGGCGATTGGTAGTGAGTTAGATTTATAACGCACGCCCAGTACACGTTCAGAGGCATTTGTAGCAACTCGAATTCGGCCCTCCGGTTCCGTGAGATGGGGTGCGCTGTCGACTTCGTCACCACATCTCCTCGCTCAGCTGATACGTATTTCCATTGCCAGTGCCGCTATTGCTCACAATGACCCGCCGATGCACTATAGTCTTTGCATCTGGGGAGAGGCGCACGTGTGGAATTGGGGAGCTCGCGTCGTATGTGACTGAATCCATACTTTGTTTTGCCACGCTGAGCCGCGGGACGAAGGGCCACTCCTGGCGCATGGCAGGAGACTCAAGGTGCGTTGCGCCATTTTTCGGATTCTGGTCCTCCTATGTGTGATGCTTCAACGATACTAGCCCAACCTGGGAGTACATAAAATCGATCATGAGTATTAACGTCGGCAACCTGTCCTCAGTCGACTTCTTCGCACACAATGATATGGATATGATGGAAATTGGAAACGGCAACCTGACTATTGAAGAGGAGCGCACCCACTTTGCGGTGTGGGCTTTCATGAAGAGTCCCATCTTACTTGGCACCGATGTGCGTAGATCTTTATAATCCACTCAATAAAAACGTCGCTGAACAATAATATGTACAGCTCGCAACGCTTAGCCCAGAGGAGGTCGAGATCATCACGAACGCGGAGCTCATTGCCTTCCATCAGGACACCACCGTGGGCAAACCCGCATTGCCGTTTACATCGTCCAATTCTATTCCTACGGAGCCACCACAGTTCTATTCCGGCAGGTCGGCCAAAGGTATACATGTGTTCATTGTGAACACTAATGTCGAGCCTACGACGTTCAAACTCGACTTCGTGGATGTACCCGGGCTGAATTCGAGTAGCGCGGGGATACACCATATGTGGACATCTACAGACCTGGGCACCCTTTCAACTAGCCTTGTTATCACCCTGGCGGCCCATGACACCGAAGCGCTGCTCGTCACACCGGTGCCTCAGAAATAAGTTTATTCAATCGATAAGGTAAATGACCTGTGAGCCCTCACAAGGTTTACGATACCTGTCACTCAAAAGCTTCCCTAGGCGTCTACATTTATGCTTAGGTCGACACCACGGCCTCATTTTGTACATCTACTTATGATACAAATCAATTTGACTCGCGCTTATTTCTTGGTGCCCAGACCCTGGACGAGTTGAATCTGTGAAAAAGACATCAAAAGACGAGCTATTGCACAGCCATCGCTAGACCAACCTCCTCTGTGGTGATCGTTCGCAATTCACCAGGAATGGAAACCTCTCCTCGTGCCGTTTGGACGACTTCTTGGACGGCGCGAGAAATGCCACCGCTCTTAGAAAGCCAGTAGCGAACTTCGTTTGGAATAACCTGGATCACAACCACGCGAGGATCATTCTCGTCGCCTTTGTGAGAGTCGTCTACGTCGCCAAAATATGCCGAGATGCTAAAACGTGCCGCGAAGGGAACAACATTAGTCCGATCTGACTGTACAAGACCGATGTCCGAATGCATACCGTGGGTTCCAGTGCTTCTTTATGACAGACCTATCCTCAATAACCTTGGCAACCCCCGAGAAACTTGCCCAGTTTGTGGACGATTTATCAAAGAAGTTGACATTGACGTGGTCATCGTTCCGGAGCTCCTGGAATTTCGGCGATGTATTGTTTGCGATGAAAACAAGGTCGACTTGACTTTCGGAGTATGCTGAGCGAGTATCATCGTCAAAATGACCCCTAAAGAAACAAAATTGAAACTCACGGCCAACAGGTGTCATGGCTCGCGCGTGGAGACAACCATCGGAAGCGCGAGTCGTTAGCATGCCTGTCTGCGCACCCCCTATAACTTCGTGGAGATCTACTAGAATATGAGCGCTATGCAGACGGTTTGTGAGAGGGACACACCCTTAATCTTCTGCGACGGCGACACATTGGTATTCTCCGCGTTGGCGGTGTACGGGTCGAGCTTAACGTTGTGAGACATGATGGTTCTGGTATGAAAGATCATTACCTAGGTAGAGGATTTATATACAGTGCAGGCGGATGCTGCTCCCAATGACGTCGTAGATTACACTTGGGCAATGCATTAAACGTCACGCGTCACGGATCGTGAAGGTCTGATCACAACCGATCAGATTGCATCACACAGATCCATCAGGGTGGGTGAGGAGCCGGGAGACTGGCCGAGTGTCACGAGAGCGTTTTAAACGGTGAGCGGAATTCTCTTTCTCAATATCGGCTCAATTATGTCTACCTTAGCTGCCTGCATAAGCTGCAAAAAATAAAAGTGAAGACATCGGTCCTGGGACTTGTAGGTCCATTCGTGCCTCTGGCCTGTTACTTACCCACCCAAGTATGGTGCTTTCCCATAGAGCGCATTGCAAAACAAATAACCGTGTGAACAAGTGCGGGAAACGACCTCCAATAAGACCAAACGAGTTCAGCATACTCCGGTCATCGCGGTACGCTTAGGAGGACGTGAGTGTCACGATATGGACCAAACTCTGTGCAAACTTAGAACTCGGCCGCGGCTCGAATTGATCGCGGTGGGGCGAGTGTATCAAACTCGACGTACTCTTAGGCATATATGTCCGACTTAGAGTTAGTGAGGGCTACTTCGCGACGCCAGGCTCCAAAAACGTCTGCTGCAGTAATACCAGCAGCACCAATGATCGGACCCAAGTGTGAGCTGATACTGTTGCTCGAGAAGCCGCTTGGTGCAGACTCGGACTCAGATGGCGAAGTTGACGAGCACAGAGATGCAGAACTCGTCAGTTAACTGCCAATCTGCCCGTCTCCGACAACCACGACTGATGGTCACATATCGTGACGCACGTCCAGGTCGGAACAAATGGGGGTTGGGTAGTAACTGTACAGCATGGAGAATTATTGTCCACCTGAATTGTATTGTATGTGTTATTTATCTGCGCCATCCGCTAACCCATGTTCGTTGCGTGCGTTATGACTGTATTGACTTGTACTCTGCGGCATCATTTGCAGAACCAAAATAACGATTTCGAAGGCAGGCGAGTTCGAAGAAACCAGTGGTCGACCGAAACTTGGCTCAGGAGCACCCTCTTCTATTATTCCGCCGGGGAGGTTGCACAAGCATACCAGTGGGACTTGGACATCTGGGGTCCATTGGGAGAGTCATCATTGGAAAGGAGCATGTTAACAGCCCCACTTTAGTCATCGTTGCGTGCACTGTGGGGGACCATCGGTGATAATGGCAGACGTGAGAACAAAGAAAACCTTTCAAGAGAATGAAGGGCAAGAAGGGCGAGCCGATGGACCGGTTATAACTTAAGTAGGGTGGTCCAGGTTTGAGTCCGGCTTATCGAATGCAAGGTCCCGTGATACTGTACGGGGATTGGGGAAGGCAGGCTGACCAGTGGTGACTCCGAGTCTTGGGATAATAGAACCGTTCCACGGTTCAAGTGCCTTGTTTTGCACAGGCGTAACTGTTGGAGTGAGTGTCTCAGTTCTATGTCGACGTAATAGTAACCGCTCGACATTGGTCGCGCGAGATGATTATACATTGTACACCCTGGTACGTCATGAGTGACTCGGAGCGCGGGACCCTTGGCAGTCCTTCCCAACCATGAGACGTTGTCCAAAGAATAGACAAAAGACATTTGATGAGGCTACAGTCCGCAGGGGAGTGAAAATATAGTTAACCGGACAGAGACCTATGGGGAGTTGCAATTGACCTGGTGCTTGAAAGAATGTAAACTGCTCCCTGTGTGCGGTCACCGACGGGCCGAGATGTAAGCCGCCATGAGTCATCAGAGCGCCTTACCCGCGGCAGCAGTCTAGCCTAACCATTGGCAGGCTGCCATACATATTTCTTATCGGACTTCGCATCATCATGATCTGGAACATAACCTCACCTTTTTCATCTATCTTTAGCTATCAGGACTCAGACACCTTTTGAGGCCGTGAGAGATACTCTCGGGCCCTCGGGGTGATGTGTATCATGTCATTAGAACATTCATCTATATAGACCGCACGTTGCGCAGGTCAACCAGTAAGCAGAGCTGCGCATACCCACCTCTCTCGGCATGTCTGTTATTTTTTTCAAAATTTCCGCGTATGCCCTTGTAACCCTGGCTAGTGTGGCCCTTCTTTCTGTCCTGAGGCATAGGTTCAGGCAGCGAAGCCTCCAGAAGATTTTAGGACCGCCAAACCCCTCTTTTGTCTGGGGTAAGATTCATGGATTAGAGAAAACGGGCTGCATACTGAAGGGAATGAGAAGGTCATTGGCGTCACATGTTCAATCCCTATGCTTATATATTCTACGACGGACTATACAGGACATACGGTAAAGTAGCACGCGTCTATGGTTTTTTTTGGGTACGTGCAACTGGCTAAGATCTGACGACTGCGGGACCCCGTATCCAACGCAATCACCGTAAACAGGGCATACAACTTGTGGTATCTGACCCGAAGGCATGCAACGACATCGTTATTAAGGATCAAGCCATTTTCGAGGAAACAGAGGTTTTCCTTTTGTAAGTTTTCTTTTCCCCCTTCGAAGTAAGAACTGCCGCTGGACTCTAATCCGAGAAGCTCGAATAGACAAGCACTTGGGCCAGCGATCTTTGCTACGTCGGGTAGGCACTTTGTTTTAGACCCCTCATATTCACCTACTAACTTTTGTCACTGGTTCAGGTGTTCACCACCGAAGGCAACGGAAATTACTAAATCCCGTATTCAACGTCAATCATATGCGCTACCTGATTCCAATTTTCTATAAGGTCACACGACAGGTACTCTCTAGACCCTTGCATGCACGAACCAGCGGTCTGAATCACCTCAGCTTCGTGATAACCTTGGGCCAATCGTGGAAAATGGCCCACAGGAGATCGATGTCGCTGATTGGACAGGCAGGCTTGCGTTTGAGCTTATTGGACATGCTGGTCTCGGGTATTCCTTCGGCACCCTTGAAGGCAGAAACGACGAATTCTGTAGAGTACTCAAGGAATGGATGTCAGTATGCTAAACGCATGAAACGATGGCATCAACCTAACTTTCTTTCTAGCCCAGCTTTGTCCTCTCTTGCGGTGTATCGAAATCTGTTCCCCTACGTCTACAAGATCCTTCACCCTAAAATCCTGAAGCTCGTAGGAAGGATGTTGCCGTGGCCGGGATTGAATCACGTAATGGACCTCGCAGAGGCCATGAACACCCAAGCGAGGGGCGTTTATGAGATCAAGAAGAGATTGCTAGAATCAGGTGATGATGCAACCGTCAAGCAAGTTGGAGACGGCAAGGACCTCATCAGTCTCCTCAGTGCGTGCAGCACAGCCGCCTATTTCGATCAATGGCCCTGATGTGGTCGTTTATAGTGCAAGCTGGTGCAGCCGTATCCGAGGACGATCGTCTGAGCGAAGAGGAAATGGTTGCACAAATGATGTATGCCACGGTGCATCTTGCTTGAGTGCTCTAATGGCCGGATCATTTTTTTAGGGCACTTCTCATTGCGGCAACAGATACGACGTCGACTGCTCTTTCCCGCATCCTACACCTACTTGCTCTACACCCTGACGTCCAGGATAGGCTTAGAAAGGAGCTGAAAGAGGCTTTTGAGGATAGCGAGGAGCTTACACATGACCAACTTGTCTCTTTGCCCTTCTTGGAGGCAGTGTGTCGTGAAACCCTGCGCCTGTGAGTCGACCGCCTTGGCTCTCTATATATGTTTTCACAGGTGCTACAGTTACCCACCTCTGCCTGGGATAATGAGGACGTATGTGATGCATCGTGGCTTATAATCTTTCGTACTCATAAATGAGCAGCACACGAAGTGATACCGTCCTCCCACTTTCCACCCCCATTCCCGATGTCGACGGACGCAAAATCCACGAAGTATTCGTTCCGGCCAACACAGACGTGTTCGTCCAGATTCATCATTTGAATCGCGACCCTTCAATTTGGGGGCCCAATGCGGCCGAATGGAAACCGGAGCGTTGGCTGGCACCACTCCCTGAGAGCGTTGTGAGGGCAAATATTCAGGGTGTATATGCTAATACGTGAGTGAATAAATCCTTGATAGTACACCCCTCTGTTACTAACTAAGTCCGAAAGTATGACATTTATCGGGGGTGGGCGGTCCTGCATGTGCGTATGATGATGCCGTGACGAATCAACCTGAACTGATCCAACGACGTATAGCGGATTTAAGTTTGCACAGCTAGAAATAAGTAAGAGAGAGGCGACCCAGTGTATTATACCGATCTAACTGCTCTTCTATATTTAGAGGTCGCGTTGTCGCAGATCGTTCCTGCTTTCCAACTCGCTCCGACTAAAGCTGCGATAGTTTGGAGATTTGGTGGAATTTCTAGTCCATCGGTGGAGGGATCGGTTCACTTGCACCGTCCTAAGCTTCCGATTATGGTGTCTCGGGTGTAGGATTTGTTCCTCGGTTCGTCCGGCCTGGCATCCTCACAATCACTCTCGTATAATTCCGCTCCCACTTGAAGTGCACCTTGGTTCTCTCCTGTTTGTCCTGAATTGGTTATCCTTCCGTCACGTGTGTACAACGAGTTGCAATCATGATCCGTTGCGTTTATTGGAACGGACAGTTCATCCCATTCATGTGGCGATATATCCGATCCAAACTCAGGATTGCGAATTGGACCAATTTCGACGGCAATGGGACGAGTCGTCGCTTGGTTCTATTTATATTGCTTTGATTGGGATTTTTTAAAGCGCCAGAGCTGAAGCGCTGAATGGGTTTGAACACATTTGTGCCTGTCGGGTGTTCCTGACAGATGGCTACTCAGTCACAAAACACTTCCCGACCTACTCAGATTCTTATCCTCGAGTCGGCCTAGTCTTGCATTAGTTCAAGGTCCATATGTCGCGCCCATAAAACTTGGAATATTCACTGCGTGTGATGTGCCTCAGCTCCAAGATGAGACTTACATGTGCTGACACCGTTCATCTTATGTCGATGCTATAATCCCGGAGGTATACGTGTGCAGATCTACATGCTACGATCGCATATGCTCGATCATATGGCCGGACACCGGCACCACGTGTGCGCATGACCTCCAGCCGTACATTGCTATGCTTCGTTATATCATCTGCAGGCTGCGAATCTTCATACAGAGTTTGTAGGAATACACAGAACACGTAGATATGAGGCTGACACGCATATGATAAGGTTTAATCCGTCCGGCACCCGCCGCAACCGTGACAGTGCACATGACCTGGTGGCTTCTGTCGACTTCGGTTCTGTCGCCGCAGTGTTATGAGTACACGCCGCACATGGTACACGCCGCCTTCCGATTGTACCCGCGGCTTTAATGTTTTAACCTCGGGGAGGGCACCCCATGAACTCCCGCCCGTTCTCAGAACTCGTAATGCCTATGCCATCTTCAAGTTAGCCCCTCGGTTTCGGAGAACGGGAGAAGGGCGTTATGAGGGTTCATGTTCATGCAGGTTCATATACAAGGAGCGAGCGCCAGCTAGAGAAGGGAATTGCACTCTGTGATCCGCAGGTTTTTTCGGTGAAGTGCCGCTAGGCTTCGAGCGGAAATCACCTCCAATCAATTTACAGTTCGACGTGCAAACGCCGCCGGGCCTATACAACGTGGACTGAGTCGCCCGCGAACAAGCACTCCGACTCGACAGCAGCTTCCCTGGACCCAACTTCTCACGTGCTACCATACCAGATAATACAGCTGAAGGATCTAGACTGTATCTCGCCCGTGAAAGAGCAGGATAATTGTGGCCACGCATGACATGGCTGGGACAGGACCCGGGAGACTGGCCACTGGCGAGTATCGTAGATTGTAGATGGAAAGTGGGAGGAGACTGGATGTGGAATAATCCATAAAAGATGTCAATCAAAAGTGGGGAAGCGAGACAGGGACGACAGGTCGAATCCCGTCAAACGAGAACTTGAAGTTAGAGTTGAAGACCTTTATGCATTATGCCTTGCACGACTCGAATTTGAGAGCGCCACGTTATTGAGTGGTAGCTATAGTCTCTAGTTCGTCGTCGTACCCATCAAGATACCCACACACTCTGTATTTGCCACAGACAGTTCGAGCGCCCAGTGGGGAGCCAAACCTTAACGTCACTAAAGTTTTACGCGTCCATCACGTCTGTGCTTCGTGTGCTCTCCCAGGCTTTTTCGGGGTTGCACCTTTGAAGTAGCCACCGAGCGAACCTGATCGATATAACGAGGGGAAACGTCGCCATTTGGTTCGCCACCTCTGTCTCTCGTGGCAACTGAGTTGGCCACGACCAGAGACACGAGAGGGAATTCGCGACTTGATAATAAATAAAGTACAGTGCATGGCTACAGTATCTTAGATGAGTTTCTTGGCCCGTTGCAGTACGATGGTGCCAAGCATGGTCGTGCCAAGATAATGGCTCACCGCCGGAAGCATGGGTCGGTTGCAACCCACTAAGCGAATTCAGGACAACGGCACTCTGCTGGGACGGCCCAATAAAACTCGCCGCACCTCTTTCCCGTTCGTTCTCACTCAAATCCTCCCTTCCACTCGCCATGCGAGGGAAGCTCCGTGTACCCCTCAGAGCCATCTCTCCCCGCGATGCCATCCTCATCCTTCTCGGTGCCGCCTCAATGCACCTCTTCTCTTTCTTGTTCCCCCCTGTCTATGATTCTTCCTCTTCTATACTCTTCGATACCCATCTGCCCTCTCAGGGTTCTCAGACCAACGCCTCTCGGGCAGCCTTGGCGGACACGTGGCATTCACCGTCCGCAACCACACCCAACCTTGGCCGTGAGATGCCCCACACGGAAATTATCAGCCATGCACCAGGTTGGACCATCTTTCGAAACCTGTATATGGCAGACGGCACGTTGTTCATCCTCACACCAAACTCGGAATCCTTCCCGGACATCAAGTTGATAACATCGACGGGTTTGCCTGCCCTCAACACTCCAGAGAGCATCGCTGAGCGCATGCCCACTTCTCGTGACATTTCTTTCATCAGCCCTGAGGAGGCACAACGACGGTGGGGGGGAGACCACACTACGAAGGAGCTCAACCGGATTTTCCCGATCGGAGGCTCGACTGTAAGCTCCATTTGCCTTCGTCGTGATCCCCGCTCACTCGTTATCAGCTCCTTTTCAATGACCCTGGTCAATGTAAGTTTTGTTCGCTTCTATTTCCCTGCCCTCGCGCCTATGTTTTGATTAGTCCTGAATCATTACTACCACTTTTGTGCGGAGCTTCTCTTTGGCGCCTGGGCATTTTGGCACGGCACATTCAGCGGCGCGTCTTCTGGCTCTCCAATTCCAACTTTCACGCGTGCCATTTTCCCCCACGCCAGCGCCGAAGAATGGCGAGACGGGCCCGGGATGAATTTTTTCTTCCTGCGATCGGCCTGGCCGTCGCTCACCGTCGAGACGCGAGCCGACTGGTCAGACCGCGTGTCGGCCACGTCCCTGCGAGCCGGCGAACGTAACGGCCGTGCGTGGTGGTTCGACACCGTCCTCCTCTCGGACCGCAGCGCTGCGTTCCGTGGGCCCGAGTGCGGCGAACGCACGCAGCGCACCGCGGCCGAGGCGATCAAGGGCGTCGTCGAGCGCGCCGGTCGCACGGGCTTCCTCGAGCGCGGCTGGTGGGAGTTCGTGCGTCGCGGCGTGCTGCGCTTTGCCGGCATATCCCCGCGCACGCTGGATATCGGTGCGCGCTCTTTCAGCCGCGTGGAGCGTGGATCGTTGCACGAAGGCGGCGTCGAAGAAGTCGTGGTCACGTACATCACGCGCCAGGGTGTGCGAAGACATCTAATAGAAGAGGATCATGCGGGCCTAGTACGCGCGCTTGAAGAGCTGTGTGGCAGGCGCGGGTGGGAGCTCAACGTCGTGCCCATGGAAAAACTCTCAAAGGAAGAGCAGCTCGCGGTTGCAGCGCGAACAACGGTAACGCTCCTTTAGGTGGCCGATCTTTCGTTGTCCTAACCCCCCCCCCCCCCTTTAGTTCCTTGTCGGTGTCCATGGGAATGGATTGACGCATCTAATTATGATGCCGATAACGCCGATTTCGACGGTCATTGAGCTGTTTTATCCCGAAGGTTATGCCCACGATTATGAATGGACGACACGTGCGCTAGGAATGAAGCACTTTGCCGTATGGAACGACACGTACGTTCGGATTATCTTTCTGCCGAGGCGCTGGCGACTGAGTTGATTCACCATCTGGGTCAGCTCGACTACTTATCCCGAACTGACATATCCGAGCTACCCCGAGGGTTTCCAAGGCCCGCAAATTCCAGTTCATGGACCCTACGTCGCAAAACTCATCGAGGACCGAGCGGATGGCAACCTGCTGTAAAAAAAAAAAACCGCGTCGTTGCTAAAGTTACCTGCCAGATCACCACACGGACCTACAGTAGACATTGCTTGATCATTCATTCATTTGTTGTTTGTTCAGCTTACACCATGACTCTGTTAATATCTTGTACTAAACGACGCCTTACTAACTGTGCCTGGTCCTGTGCTTCTCTCGTTGTCTCGGTGTTCTGCGCGTGGATTAGCGGTGCCTCGTGAGTTTTTCGCTACTCGAGGGTAATATGGGTTGTTCTGCCATTTGTGTCTGGCGCCGATGACAATGCGCTCATCGCTCAGCGCTCGGGCACCAGCACCGCAGGAGAGGTTTTGCAGGATTGAACAGTTGCTTTGAATAGATTTATCTTATGCAATATGGAGTTTGTGCCAGTTGTAGATGTGCCGTCTTTAGGAGAAGATAAGATGCAGACAGAGACAATAGGAAGCGAGGTGAGGCGAGAGCGCGGGAGATGGAGCCGTGTCGTCGTTCACACGCGATGGTCGGACGAGAGGTTTTCGAGAACAGCAGGGAGAGATTCTTGATTCGAGACACAGAAGCCGGGAAATATAAACATGAGGCGCGAGCCACAGGACACGGATGAGAGGACAACAGTCTAGCCGTGCAAGTACAGACAGAGTACAGTGAAAACGGACACAAAAGGAGAAAGGAGTATAGTGGACGGGCACGAGCGAGGCACAATGTACAGTCTCGATCATGAGCGGGGGTATGAGGCCGATGTGGCTGAGTCGTCGTGGGCGTTCGAACGTGCCTAGTGGTGGCGGTTTGGCGTCGTTGCACACGCATCGTCCTTTCATGACGAGACTTGGTGCTTTGCGAAACCATCGTATACGAGGTGTAAAAGTGTACGTCACAGTCGGACGCAACTCTGAACATTCACGCTGCCCGTGGCTTATCATCACACCACCTGGTCAATGACATCGATAGCTTCGCGATCCGTAATCATACAGTAGTACTAGACAGCAGTCACACAAACTGAGAAGGGTAGCCGCGAGCACGTCCCCGTTAGTTGTAGCACAACACTTCGTAGTCCTGTAGCCAGGGTCGTCAGGGTCACAGGAGTCGCTCATAAGTACAAAGTACGCACATCGACGAGGACCTCGGTACCGTTGAAGGCGAGATGCGCTGCCGGGAGATGCTCTCCGATCTTGGCGGGATGGAGGCCGTCGTTGTATCTGACACGGGCAACGTAGAGCAGCGCGCCGTTTGCTTCCTTGCCGCCTTCCACCGGTTTGGCACGGAGTTCCTCGACATTCAGCTGGTTGCTGAATGGGACCCAGCGGACCGCCTGGGAATCGGCCAAAAGGACCTCGAACGTGGGAAGCTCATTTGCACGTGAGTTCGTAGACAGGTGCCGTATATGGGAGAACGCGTTACCTCGATAACTCTGCCTGCGTACCCAATGACAGATCCTTGCTTGAAATTAGAGGAGGCCTTTCCAATCTCTAAACATGTAGATAATGAATCAAGGGGGTGGAAGAAGTACGGTCGATAGAACGTACGGAGCCCATGTTCGAAGTACGCGCGAGCAACGTAGATTGGGTTGTCGTCTTTATCTTTTCCGGCTTCGAAAGCATTTTTGGGAATCTTGTCGCGCCCCTCGACGAGGACCCAAGTGGCGGGAGCGCGAGGACCGTGTCTGCGGAGCTCTTCAGTTTGTGCCTGAGAGTCTTTTGCCCACCCCTGCACACCCCATGTGAGGGCCTCTTTCTATTTAATTATTTTTGGAGAGGTAAGTAACGGGTAAAGCAGAAGATAAAAGAAGTCGTCCCACCTCTTCTTCTGACTTTTTGTGTTCCTCGTGCTTATGATAGGCGTAGTATCCTGCACCGATGATGCCGAGGCCTGCTGCAATGCCGCCACCGATCTGGGGTAATGTGAGATACTAACAACGACCCCAGACAGAGCCCGCACCTTGAGTTGTTTTTTGCGTTCATCATCGAGGTCCCACCAATTCTTCTTTTGCTCTTCGTGGGGGACCTCGACGGTCTGATCCGGGTGGTTGGTGTAGTCACTTGGCTTTTGTACATCTTGGCCGTGGTAGTCCCCTTGCGAGAATATGAGGACGAGTCGGTGGTACGGAAGAGCAAATTTTACCTTTGCCGTGAGGAGGTTCGTACGGCTTATGGTCATCCCATCTGTCGTCAGGGATCTTGCCCCACAGAGCAGGAGTGACAGGAGGAGTCCAATCACCCTGGGGGAAATGATCAGGACAGGCGGCTCACGCGTGATGAAGCTCTGATGGGCCCACCTGGGATCTATGTGGCTGGATGATCTTGTATCGAGCACCTATAGGACGAAGATGAGAGGGTGTTCTGTCAATCGCAGCAGCATTGGCCACAGATTACCTTGGTAGTCGACGATGTCGCCGTAACCGTACTCGGTTCCAGGTTCCCAAGAGGAGGCAGTCATTGGAGTATAAGTTCACAAGGTTGGGGATCTCCCCCGGCCGCAAGTGAGCCTCTTTATACGCAATGTTAATCGACATCGATCTGTTTACCAGTCTTGGTGTGTGATGAGATGAGCGAAGGTAGGTCATTAGACCGACCTTATGTAATACAGCCTGAGGACCAAGTGGAACACGAGGTGAGCGGGTGACTGTGTTCACACCGGGGCACAAGCCTTGTGGCCAGGCCAGAGCCGTCAGCATACGCAGTGTCTTTCATTATCGGTGCTTATGGACACCTCGCCTTTTCTTCTCCAGGTTCCTCGCTTGCGCATCACACGTCACTCTCAGCTTCCCCTTTCCCCTCTTGACGACGATTTATCCCGCACTCCCACGGCCGGTCCGTCCCGTCTTCACGCGCTTCACAGTGACAGTGAGGACACCGACGCTACGCCACGTCTCCCGGTCAGCTCCTCTCTCCCATCCATCTATGCTGTGACGGACGACACGCCTGCTGCTCGACTGCGCGCACTGCTTGCCCAGGTGCCCAACACGTCATCCGCCTCGCGCACGCAACTGCTCCATGAGCCTCCTCCGCCGCTCCCTTCAGATCGCGACTCCGACTTTGATCCACCTCCCAAATGGGCCAACTCGTCGACGGCAAGCTCTGCTCGTGAAAACCTCAGGAGCTTGTTCACCCACGTCCTCCGCTCGCCCGGGGACACCCCGCGCAAAGATGCGCGCAGGAATAGCATCGATTCGAGCGAGGTCGAGGACAGTCCGAGAATCGACCGGGTCATCCAGGAGCGGTCGAGGAATAAGGGCAAGAGGACGAGCTTCAGCGACGAGGAGTTGGAAACGTCATCGAGTTCGTTTGTCACTGTTGTCGTTTGTACGCCATTCTCACCCATCCTGACACCAACCCCCCCTTCGCCAGAAAGGAACACGCCCGTTCCAGCGTCCCATGCTGCTAACATGGAAGCCCTCAGGAGTCGCATTTTGGGCACCCATGCATCCCAATTAGATGGTGAGCACTCGCCGTATCATCCATCAAAACGCGTCGTACGACCGAATTCGGCAGCGTCAATGTCAGTTGCTTCAGACTCTAGCACCGACAATGCTGCATTGATTCGCGAGATGCATGGTCACACCGCTCCGGCGCCTGGAATATCAAGCACATCTCTGCAGACCGTGTACATTTCTACCCAATTCCAGAGCCAGTCAAGTAGGCCATTCATACAATGTTATCCCCACTTCTAATCTCTGCACTATCAGACCTCCTTGACCAAGATTCTGAGATGCAACGCGCTATGGGTGTAGCTGATAGTTTCGATAGCGCGTCGACTAACCAAGTGCCTTCCCGTAGGTTTCCCGCTCTCCTCATAAACAGTAATCTTCACACCGTTTTGGTCCTTCAGTCCCCCAAATGGCAGAGCCCTCCCTAGCTGCACGACCACGTTCCTCCCTTGTGCGCGCTGGATCATTGACCGAGACCAAACTGACCACAAACGTGATGCGCCGATCAGAGGGGACTCAAGCCCAGCGAGTTAGACACGACTCTATTGAGCGGCGGCCGTCTAAACTCGCAAACGGCGTAGTTGAACCTCCCGTCACATCCTCCAATGCAAGTTCTGTCGTGGGAACTGGTGAGTCTTATCCCGAGATATGTTGTCTATGCGTTAAGCTATGTCACCTGTAGCGTCAGGCGTTCCTAGCACCCCTCCTCGGGAGCGCCGGGATAGCTATCATCATCATCGTGCCTCGCATTCCTTGACGGGATCTCCACTGCCTCAAGAATTTCCGCGTCAGAAGGGTTCACCAGCACAGAGTGGGGGTAGCAGGTCGTCTTCCCGGGCTGGGTCATCCTCATCCTTGGCTGATTGTAAGTGGTACCATACCGCCAGTTACATGACCTGACCGTTTGTGGAGTCCGGGATCGTATGAAAGATACTGAGAAGGAGCGCCATCATGAACGAGAGCGAGCATGGAACATGCCTGTTTCAGCGCGCTCTCGAACCACCTCGAACTCGGGCACCACTGGGCACCCGGCCCGTCCTGGCTTAGAACAACCAAGGTTTACGCCAGATAGAATGGTTCGCTCGCGTGAACATTCACGACCATCCTCACCAAGCGAATCGGTTCGTAGCCGCGCAACCGAAGAGGAAGCGGAAGGGAATTATGAACGCGAACGTAACTGGGCGTCCCCGCATTCGACACGGAATCATCAACAGCAACATCGACGTCCAGCTTCACCGCTTCCCGGTCCGTCTCTCTCACGAGTGCGGACTCAAAGCGCACAGTCGAAACCGAACAACTTGGAAACCCATGCCGCCACGCAAGTGCAGAGTCGACACCTCCGGCGTAACCCCAGCCAATCTTCGCTGACCTCTGAGGGGTCGTCTCGCCCGTCTTCCCCTGGGGAGCTTGCTCACAGACACAAGGCCGGGCGCCAGGACGAGGAGGTAAATCACGAACGCGAGCGCAATTGGGGCTCGCGACAGCAGAAATGGACCCACGTACCTGTCACCAAGCGATCTACGTCCCCGAACCTTGCGATGTCCCGCTCTCGCGTCCGGACACAGAGCCTCGAGTCCGATTCTTCTGCCCCTGCAGCGTCGGTATTGGGACGACCACCGGGCGCGCTTTTTAAGAGACAACCAGAGGACCCGTCCTCCCCTTCCCGAGTCGAGCACCATTTATCGCGCCCTGCGGCATCGTCGCCATCTCCCGAAGCAGTCGAACGCCAGAAATCTGAGACGTCAGTGCCGAGTTTTCTACGTTCAAAACCCACCAACAGTCATACGCACGACAAACCGCTTCGTATACACTCGCGCCCTATCCGACCGGACTCTCCCCTCGCCCCCAGTAGTGTCAACGGAAGTGCTGAGCCGAACGGTACTCCACCGCCAGTTCCTCACTTTGGCTGGCAGTTCCCACGTCACCGCCCTCAGCTTCCGGACTTTGAACCTGATATAACTTCGCCCGAGCACTCTCCACCCCCTGTGCATCAGTCAACGGCTCGCATCCCCGGTTCTACGAAACCGAGCCACATTCCTGTGCGTTCACCAGGCCGAGTGCCGAAGATCGAGATGAAGCAGAACGGTGATGCGAGGACATTCACGAAGGGCCATAAACGCGCGACAACAGAGTTCGCAGAGGCCAACGGTGCAATCCCTCCGAGGATACATATTCGGCCCGAGCTTGAACCAGAGCTGGAGTCAGCTTCTGAACCTGAGAATCTCAGTGCCAATTCTCCACAAGGTCTGCTATCTGAGTCCTAGGTATCGTCGTAGAAGGCTTATATTGGTTCTTTTCAGAGAGCGATGAGAACATGCAAGATGCATTGACGCCTATAGCGCGTCCGACTGAGATTCCACCGCCCGAGATGCTGCTGCAATCACCTTCTCCAGCAGAAAACTTATTTGCGCAAACTGAGTACCCGCCGAACGCCTCTACTGATGCTCCCGAAACCTCCTCCCCTCCGATCTCACCCCGCGTCGATGCGGCGCCCTCCCTTGACCTCTCTACCCCTACTCGTCGTCCGTCCTTTAGCGCCTCCAAAATTGAGTTTCAGACACCGTCTCCACCGAAAGGCCTCCCCGAACTTCCTGGACCCCCATCTTCAGAGGACGATACAGGAAATGTGGATACTTTGCTCGCGTCTCGTAGAAACGATGGTCTGCTCAACCTAACCACCGCAAAGACACCCCGTCCTCCAGGTGCATGGTCTGCAACGCCTGCGCCTGTGCTGGCACAAACACGTTCGCAAACCCCCCAGCCCACCTCCTCGTCGATTAGGCATTCGCGCACGCGATCAAACTCGCTTCCACAGCCTTCTTTCACGGAGATCCAATCAGCCATGGCGACACCCACCCCTGCTCTTCCCCACTCGGGCACGCTCCCCGCTCGAACACCTGCCCCGCCTGGGGGCTGGTTTTCGACACCGGGTTCGCTTCGACGCAAGAGTCTCATGAAAGTGCGATTTGAGACCGGACCTTCAGATAGTGCCGTGTCGGACGCAGACACGACTGCAAAAGATGACAAGAGGGTCGAAGTCTCCTTGCCCGAAGCGAGCTGGGACATAATCCCGCTCCCAGGACCTGGCCAGGGTGATTCAGAGTCCATGTCAGAGCCTTCCTTCAACAACGTCGAGTCGTCGTCTCCCGCGCCAGCGCTATCCATATCTGCGAATGGCGATAGCCGGAAAGAGGACGGTCCGGTTGCGAGCTCTCCCGTAGACCCCGTCAATGGTACAGCTGTGGGCTCCCCGTCGCGCCGCAAGCTGCGACGGACTCCTAGTGTACGGCTGGTAGACGAGTACGGGCGGGCGCAGGAGGACCCTTCGGGCACACCCCCACGGAAAGACGTCAGGGAGCACTCGGCGTCTATGCGTATGCCTGGCGGCGGCCCACTCAAAACCCCGCGCAACACTAGCGTGCGATTAGTCGATGCGATGGGGCACGAGCTCGAGGAGCCATCTGAACAGAACGACAGTGAGGACACTGTGACCGAAATCCGGTACACGCGCCAGGAGGCACTTGAGCGAATGAAGAGGGCAGTCGCAGACCTGCGGGAAGGCTTTAACAGCGTGGATACGTGAGCAGTTTTTTTTTTTTTTGGTTTCTCGAGTATTTGTATGGCTAACCGCGTTCCGACTTGCCACAGTTCGGGTAACGGATCTTTGGATGACCCGCGGTTGGGCGAACTCTATGACATATCAAAGGCGGCACGGGACATGCGAACCAAGCTCACCTCGTCACTGCAACAGGCACAAACCGCACAGATCCGGCACAAATATGGGTCCTTGAAAGAAAGCATGCGGAAGAGTAGATTCTTGGTAAGAGATGCGCTTGAGTCTTCGCGGCTGTCGTACTGATGCACGTTGACGTAGCCCAACTTCCTACCAGAGTCAAGAGCGATTTCCTGGAGCCATTGGTTATATTGGGGCATCTTTTCACTTTCATTTCAATTCATTGTCTTCTTGGTTATGTACCGGTGAGTCGGCTCGACTGGTCCGTACAACAAAATTTGACCTTTTGTTTGTCAACAGCATGTCAAGAATCTCCGCGAGACACCAGTTTCTTACCACATACTTCGACCCCTTCTATGCTGACCTCCACCTGCATCCTACCAAACCCGAGCTCATCTATGACACTAACCTATTTTCATTTCTCCGGCGAGCCTCAATGAATCCCTCTCTACTCGAACGTTTGGGCGTGGATGGTCCAATGTACCAATTCAAGCGCAGCATTGTAGATCTCGTTGCACAGGTGCAACGTTTCATTTGGGAATCCTGGGGCGCGAGTGTTAACAACCGGACGGCGTGGCCACCCACATGAGGACTTGAAAGTAGTTTCTACTCCCTTGCGATACCTCCCACGACGGCGTAATCCGTAATCCTCGTATATACCCTGTTTTTTTTTGCTTAGTATCTACCTTGTCACTGTTTCTGTTGTATCAAATAGCATGCAAGATAGTACGTACGGCATGATGCGGTCTCGACGGGCCGGGCCGTGGGCCACTAAGCCCCGCCACGCTTCCTGTTGTCGTGACTCAAACCTCCTGCAACAGCTTTCCAATGGCAGCTAACGGCTCCTCTGCGAATACGGCAAACATCATCACTGCGCTCGGAAATGCTTTCAAAGACCCATCGGGCGCGACCATGAGCAACGACCGCTTGGCCGCGGTGCTGCTCCAGAACATGAACCAGCTGACCGACCTTGCCAAGCAAGGGAAGCTCAACCAGCAGCAGATCATGCAGGTGCGCCATCCCGCATAAACACATGGATTCCTCCCGCCCATCGCCAACGATTATATTTTTTTTCTCGTTTCCCTACGTGCGCAGCTGCGGGATTACGCGGACAAGCACAAGCCCGCCACGACGAAGCAGGTACGTGTGACCCTGTTTTCAATTGCGATGCAACCATCTTACGTGTGGGCCCTAACGGCCGACCCTGCCCTGCCTTGCCGCTGCCGCGTCTTGCTCTGTAGCCGGTGGCCAGCGCTCTCCCACAGGCAACCTTCTCGGCCCTCAAGCCAACAACGGGAAGCTCGCCCGCCCCAATGCTCGGCGAAAGCTCCAACTCGAAGGACACGTACCCGATCAGCCAGACGCTGAACGCGACGAATCCGGGCCCCGTCTCGTGGCCAACTGCAGCCGCGGGGCGCCCGACGCTCACGGGTGGTCTGACGGCGGGCCGCATTGCAGGTGCGTCTTTTTTTTTATTGTTTTTTTTGGGTGGGGGGGAGGTGAGAGGTGAAGAGGTGGCTGATGTGTGTGTTTTGTGGTGGCTTTCTTAGGTACCCCCTCGGCGCTGAAGAACCCGAGCGATGAGACGTGGGCCACAGACGAGACGTCCTCGCGGCGCAAGTCGACTCCCGGCGACGCGAGCATGCGCCGGTCGATCCAGGACCTCGTCCTCAGCATCGACCCGAACGTGAAGATCGAGCCCGAAGTCGAAGACGTACGTCCCCTCTCCCAACCTCGGCGCTTTCTCCTGCTCACACGCGCCACCCTTCTTTTGTTTCTATGTTTTTGTTTTTGTTTTTGGTTTCGCATCTCTGCCTACGTTCGCACACAGCTCCTCTTAGACATCGCCGACGAGTTCATCGACTCGGTCACCAATTTCGGCTGCCGTCTCGCGAAGCACCGCGGCGGCGACACGCTGGAAGTTAGAGATTTGCAGCTCCATCTCGGTACGTTGGCACACCTCCCCCATCCCTTCCGCATTCGCCTCGGCCAGGCCAGCTAAGCACACACATACTTACGAAACGACCGCTGACAGAACGTAATCATAATATCCGTATCCCTGGTTTCGCGTCGGATATGACACCGATCGCGCTCTCGCAGACGGGTGTGGCACCCGCGATCCCGAGCACACAGGGCACGAAGAAGGGCGCGCAAGGCGCGCAGAATTCGCTTCGTGCCCACCGTCTGACGCAAGTGGCACAGGCCAAGCGAGAGGCCAAGCTCATGTAGAAACCCGATACACTTTTTTTTCATTTGTTTGTCGCATTGCTTTCCTTGTATCTTACGTGTAATTAAATATGTATTATGATTCTATCTGCATAAACAACAAAGGCGAAATCAAAGCAAGCGTGGTGGGTATTTATTTGTATGTGCAACAGCCATGCAATTTAAAAGGGTCTGAAAAGCAAAATCTCACAACGCCAGACAAGCAAAATTATCAAGAAAGCAGGAACCAACCAAAAGCCCGCACGCGGTGATACATCAAGCACTAAAAACGCGGTCCTAACTTGTAAGAAGGGGACAGACGCCGGTAGCGGCACTTAGGGCACCATCCTTTAAAGCAGGGAGAGCATCGCGGTGCAACGATATTGCCCGGACAATAAATATGTGCCACAGCGCGTGGGACCCACCGCCCAGCCAGGCCAGGCGTGGCGAATCGACAGGGAGCGCACATTCCGGAAAGCGGGTGGCATAAAAGAGGAGGCCAGTGATGTAGGAGGTGAGAGATGGAACAACGGGTCCTGTTGTTGGCATTACATCAGACAAGGTAGAGTAACGCGGAGGGGAGGCAAATAAAAGCTCACGTATGAAAGTAACAGCATCGTGGACAGAATGAAGCAAAACGAGTTGGGCGAGTGGTCCAAGTGTGATCAAGAAGGTCATAGAGAGGAAGATGATGATACGCCATTTCTGCAAAGCAAACGTTTCAATAAGGGCAGCGTTCGTGGGGAACAAGGAAGATAACGAACCTTATTCTCACTTCTATTAAACCAATCCCAGAAAGGAATTACAGTGCCTACCAACCCGTTGATCAGGCAAATAAGAAGGAATATACTGCGCATATTGGTGTTGCACTGAAAGCCGTAGTAAACGATGGTGCCCGCGCTTCCGCTGATTAGCCTATTACGAAATCACGTCGTCAGTTCAACACAGGGTGGCTCGAAGACGAGAGAGAAATGAACGCAGACATACCAGGCAATTCCCACGTAGTCAATTTTGGCACATAAAACCATGCCTCTATGGTGCGCACACCCGGCCATAGTGTGCCACATAACACTGCTAAAGAGAGTGAAGAGCGCAAAAACAGTGAACGCGAGTATTGGCGTGTCTACGACGGCTGCCGAAGCGGAGGGTATGGAGGAGCCGAGGAATGTAGGGATTACGTTGCCAGTCCATAACAAAAGGGGGACAAGGTGGGTGTGAATATTTACTTGACACGGTTCGTGAGTCCAAGGCAAGCATAACATGCAGTGTAGAAAGTGACACATACAGGTCTCATTATGCAGGGCAAAAATCGATGTGATGATGAGAGGCCATTTACTAAGAGGGATGAAGCTGAGAGAGTGCACGCGTGAATAGCAACTCAGGACTGCATGCTGAAGGATACGAACCGATAACCATGAGTGACAAAAGGATTATTCCGCCATTCTGTCGGGAGGTCACCATAGGTGATGAGCTTGGCACCGTGTACGGAGCGTTCGATAGCACGCGCAACCTCCCCAGCGGCTTTTCCAAGTGCTTCCTCTGTCCGGCTCATAGAACGCGCGCGCAGCACAGCAGAAACCGGGTCGGAGGAAATCATCGCGTCGATGAGCTCAGAAAGCTTTGCTGTCGATGTGAAGGACGGAAAAGCGACATGAGAAAGGGTGTTGGAGGACGAGAGGTGGGAGTGAAGGGATTTTAAATGGTTTGATAGAGTCAATAAATATTGTTCGGGACGAGGAAGGCGGGGCAATTCAGGGAGGCGCGAAGTCATTCGTTTGAACGTTGATGCGTCCGGCAAGTCATGCAGACAGGACGAGACATAACTCTCTACGGAGGTCGGGTCGAGGGTGAAATCTGGCAAGTGGGAGCGAAGCTCTCCTTTGATTTGCTTGAGTATTTCAAGTCCATCTTTAGCCCAGGCTCGAACCTCCTCAACCTTGAGTTCGCCTCTAGAGATAGCTTGACCAAGGTCAAAGTCGGGAAGTGGGGATTCTAGTTGAGAAAGGGAAGTCTCTATGTCTGCGAGGCAGGAAAGGACATGAAAGTGAAGGGAAGCGAATGCAGCAGTCGCGGAGGCGGATGAAAGGTCAAGAGTATCGAGAGAGTGAGTTGGTGGCTGACATGTCATACAAGGAGCGAGAATAATAGACTGGCGCCTCCTGATGTGAGCAACGGGTGACTTCGCCCTCGGTGACGTTGCTGTCGTTGTCGCCGTTGTCGCCGTTGCAGGGATCATGGACCGGACTGAGACAGGAGTGGCCCTCGGCCTGCCCTGTTCTAGTTTTGTTGCGGTTCGGAACGGAAGCTGATTCCGCCCGGGATCGCTCGATTAGTCATCTTCCGAGGTTTCTGTCAAGCAATCATCCCATGGCCAGTACCAGTAGAATACTCGTCGTTGGCCTTGGTAATCATTCTCATCCACTTACCCGGCACAGGCGAGCTCTCACACCCTTGCTTTGACGCGTCTCGAGCTTTCTTCTCCCACAGCATTGGGCAGCTTGCCTTGGATTCTCTCGCTACGCGACTTGGAGTTCACCTCTCTCCAGACAAGTCAACGGGAGGTTATTGCGCGGAGACCAATGTCGACATTCACGGAAGTCCTTTTAGCATCGCGCTTTATAAGACCAGTATGTACATCGGCTATGCCATCCGATGCGCTTCTTACCTTTCCGTCGTAACGAAGGGGCCGCCATGAACACCTCTGGGCCCCCAGTTTCCATGGCTCTCAGGAAGACCGCCCGCGCGCCTCACTCCCTCGTCGTTATTCATGACTCATTAGAACACAAGCCGACTGCTCTGTCGCCAAAATTCGGCGGGTCGGCCAACGGCCATAACGGTGTCCGTAGTCTCATCTCAGCCCTCGGCACTAATGAATTTCACCGCCTTCGTTTGGGCATCGGGAGACCCGAATCTGATGTCGCAGGTTATGTCCTCACGAGGCTCCCTAATCATGAACGCCAGTTTTGGGCCCCTGACGGCCCGGGTCTCGATCTTGTTTGGGAACACCTCCAGAGAATAGCCCTCCAGATTGACTCTTACCGTCGCGTGTAGAAGCTTTATTTGCGGATCTTCCGCCGCACAGCATATATCCTACTATTTTCTTCGGCTATTGGCATATATTCTTCCGATGAAAAAAACACTATACCTATCCGACCACTCGCGGACTACGCGGTAAGCGCCCACTTCATCAGTGGTACAAGACAGAAGAGTACCCTAGCAAATCGATATGTGGAATAATGCACCACGGGCGCGCCGTCGATGCCAACCACCGTGGCTTGGTCTTCGGAGCATCTTGTTCTTGTAACATTAGCCCCAATTCCATTCTTCGCGTTTTATGTGCTCTCGGAAAGAATAACTTGTGCTTCATCAGAGCTTTTGTAACCTTGGTTGTAGCTAGCGGCGGCAGTGTGTGCGTGGCCTTCTCCTGAGGTTCAGCTCATGATCAAGATGGCTATTGAAACTGCCGTCGACGCATCGACCGCTGATTATACTGCCTTCGTTAACCCTTTCGTAGGCACTGGTATTTAGCCGCAAGTGGCCAAATACATATTTTCTGTTTAGCAGATGATCACCTGTCCTTCAACTGCCCAAGACGTCACAAGTATTGCTGAAGGTGTAGTAGCTCTGGACATTGTCTGAGCAACTACGTATGATGCAGCCCTGGAACTTCATTCCAGTTTGGGATGGTACGTTCCACACTCTGTCGCATCCATTAGCAGTCAATGTCGTCTTGCAAAACGTTGATCTAGGTGAAGTTTGTCACGGATATGACAGGTTACGCCCCTGCTGGTAGGACAGATTGCCTCTGTCGCCGAGGCCATCTCAACTGGGGGCTTTGCAACAAGGATAATAGTGATGAGCGTCTTCGTTACACCGCCCCCTGTAGGAGCTGCCGTTCGTACTCATAGCATCACAGATACATAAACAGGGGTGGGGTGACACAAACACGATTGAAAAAGCGAGAAATAAGAGTGGGACAAAACCAAAAAAAAAACTCAAGATGTGGTCGTACATTCGGACGGTCGACGCAAAACGACCGAACGAGCAGCATCTAGTACAAGTAAAACCTAGATAAAATATGGCAACAGCGCGTCGAAACAAACCAGTCGTCCGGCACTCGACGTGTGTGCAAGATCATGAGACAGGCAGCTTGATATTGAGGACGCCTGGGTTAATTGCATCCACCTCTGTCTCTATCTTATTGCTTTATTTCGTTAAGTGAGCTATTCAGCTATAACGCGTGGGTAGACAACGTACTCTTCCATCGCACGAATCAACGCGAGTTTCAGCACAGGAATCCCACCCCTCGAATGGACCCCGCGTCCACAAATAACGTGGAGGCGTGTGGCGCCCGCTACAAGTGCATCGCGGATCGCAATCTCTGTTCTCCGAATGGCCTCCGTCGGCTTGAGACGATGCACGTCGATCGTATGCTCATCCTCAGGCTGAAGATTATGCGCTGTCGTTCCAACATCCACATTAAAAAAAAAATCCAGTCCGAGGTAGAGAGAGAAACTCACCCTTGAAATATCGTTCCGCCGCCCGCCTGTGTAGACTCAGCGCGCGCTCGCTGGCCTCCTCCTGCTCGACCTTGTACTTGACGGCGTCCGCATACCGTTTTTCGCTCAACGCCTTCTTCTGCTCGCTGCGCAGGCGATCGCGCTCCTTCTCCTCCGCCTTTGCCTGTTCTCTGAGCAAGTCCGCGCGGTCGATGATCGAGTTGCGGTTGCCGCCCGAGACGACGCTCGACCGCGGGCTGTCCACATCCGGGTTACGCGCCGAGAGCTTCTCCGCGGGCCAGGCCCTGGGCCTGACTTGCGGCTGGGGGCCTGTCGTCGGGTCCGGGTGCTCGGCGAACGGCGGCGGGGGGTCTGGGTCTGGGTCGACGATCTCTGGCAGCGAGTCGATGTTGGCGGGGGGGAGCGTCGAGGAGGCGGGATCTCCGCTCGCGGTGCGGCTGAGGTCCGGCACGGGCATGACGATGGGAGGGGGAACGGGTTTGGGCGTGCGTGCGCCCGAGCCGGGGTGCACGAAAAGGTCGTCGTCGTCGTCGTCTAGGGGGGGTATCTCGGAGGCGGGCGGGATGACCTCGAAGCTGACAGAGGAAGAAGAGGAGGGTTTGGAGCGGGAGATGGAGCGGAGGGCGCTGGGCGGGAGGGAAGTTGCGGGGATGGGTCGGCGGACGGTGAAGGTCGGGGGATTGGAGGCGTCGGTAGAGGAAGAAGAGCCGGGGAAGTTCCCGGGTACGCTTGGCCTGCGTGGGGTTGGTGCGGAAGGCGCTGAGGTAGAGGTGGAGGAGGAGGCGGGAGGGCCGAAGGACGGGATCTCGTAGAAGCGTACGCGGGAGATGGCGTCGGAGGGCAATGGTATCTTGAGGGAGTTCCAATCGAAGTGACGGACGAAGCGACGGGTGCGACGGTAAAACGTGCGGAGATTCTTATCATACCAAAATGCGGGTGTGACATCTGAGATGATGAAACCGAGCCCGGTCCAGAGGAGAACGATGGCGAGACGGTGGATGCTCTCGGTAAGGAGAAAGTCGATTAATAGACGGAAGCCTAAGCCGACATAGGGATCGAAAGAACTGGGCCATTTTTCGAGAAAATGATAGAGCACGGCGCCCTCCCAAAGGCCAACCAAGGAACCGCCAATGCGAGTGTTATTGTGGGAAGTGGCGTCTACGACGAGACGCAAAGCAACACCTAGAGTAATAGCGAAAATGCTGTCCATTTCATCGTCGTCGTGGCGGAGGCGAGGCGACAATACAACGAGCGCGAATTGTACACAACACTCGTGAGATATAATTACATAATATTCAACGGCAATTAAGCGAAATCCAAAATCTGAATCCTGCCGTCTCGGCCTCCGATCGCAATCCGCCCGACCGTATCTTCAATCGAAGAGGTTAGTATCCTATACTTCCGCTCATAAACCTCTCCAGCTCCAACTCGCGCTTTGTACATTCCATTCTTCCGCACTACCAAGTCATTTTCCCACCGAGCAGGCTGCTGGTCCTGAGCAGGAACGAGTCGGCTCGTCGTATCGAAGCCTACAAAGCATCGGGCGGGGAAGGTGCTGTGACCACAAGTCAAGTTCTGAGTCTCCATCCAAAATCCTTTCCCGTTCCCCCCGACCACGAGATTGCCGCACGAAGGTGGGACGTTTATCGTCTGGGTAGGTCGCGCTGGAAGGGTACAGGGACTGTCCGTCGGCCTACGTCCATTTCGTGTAGTGTTCTGCTCTTCGACGATTTCGTCCTCCGCCGCTGGCTCAGCTGAGGTAACCGGTCTGGGAAGGAGATCATATTTCCGGATGGTGTGGTTCTCGTCGTCGGTCGTGACTCGCATGAGAATAGTGACTGGATTGAATTGCCAAGCCTCCCGTTCCTCTTCTGTCATTTCGTGAACAATGACGACTGCCTCCCTTGCCGGATCTTGGACATGCAGAAAGGCTCCAAAGGTGCTCGCGCCCTGGACCGGACGACCAAACTGGTCGAATTGTGGGGTCGGTAATAATTGTATGTGCGACTGACGGACGACGAGTAAGTGGTTCCGAACAAGCCGAACCGCCAGAACACTGTCGGGCTAGAATCGGAATGGGTTCAGTAAAGGTAACTAACGGTTGTCGCACAAATACAAATGGGGGTATTCACCGTGGGAGATTGATGGACGTTTCCCGAGCTCATGGTGAAGAATGGACCCTTGCGCTTCCAGTTCCAAAGCACAACTGGATCACCGAGCAGGGCCAAGTTACCACATAAACGCGCTACGGGAGACATTCGACGCTGGACGTTCCGCGCCAAAACTTGAGAGCGGAGCGTTGTGAAGGAACCGTGGAATTTGTCCAATGACCAGACTTCGGCCTTAATCTCAAAGAGGGGAAGTCTTGAACAAGCGAGGATGGTTACGGGGGAAGCTCGAACAAGAGAGAAAAAGGAAACTCACGTTCCAACGATTCGGGAGTACATGACAATGAGCATGCCCTCATTATCAGCGTCGTCGTTGATGACTAGCCCGTCGATAACACAGTCGGGGAGGCAGCGCTCTGCAACGAGGAAAGCTTCTGAGCCTTCAAAGGGAATCTCCCAACAGGCGACGCGACTTTGTTCGACCGTAATAAGGAGCTCCCCATTGTAACCCACCGGAAAGAGGACCTGGGAGATGGGATGGGGATGGACATCAGCGAGCTGGAGGGAAGTAGCCTCTTCGGCGGTCGGTTCCCTTGTACGAAACTCTACAGTCCGTCTCGAGCGGGGATAGGAAGAGGACCAGTTTCTGTGGAACCTGGAGGCATGTATTGCGCGAGCTTCCAGCTCCTTGGCAGACAAAGACTTGAGATCCGCGATGAAAGCTGGCACAGGTAATCTCCTGTCGATGACCTGATGCTTGAGCACATCTGACCAAACCCAGCGTTGCTTGGTGACTGATGAAAACCGTTTTGATGTCTACGAACGAGTCAGAGATCTGGGACCGATTGGCCGAGTCAAGACCGTGGGCGCATACCATTCTAAGTGCGAGGATATCTTCCACACCAACGAGGCTAATTACCAGGAGTAAGACGTCATCCGGAAGCGATGTCAATCCGGGACTAGGACGGCACGATATGATCGAGGAGGTGGAAATGGAGTCAGGAATGAGTGCTTTCATGTTGGAAAGGGTTGGAAAGGGAACGCCGAAGTCGAAGTAGCAAAAATCTGACGAAAGTATAGTCATTGAGAGAGTGAGGGGTGTGGTAGAACGAAGGATTGATAAGAGCTGGGAGAGAAGAAATATAACGAAGGGCGCGCCCCCAAGGGCTCCGAGTGCACAAGGAGACAAGCACTTGTCCAGAAACGGAAATATCCACTCTTCCCACACACAACATCCCACGTGCTCACCAACTCAACAAACAACAAACAAACAATATAACCCGCCAACCAACAGCCAACAACATCAAACTCAAACTTAAACTCAAACTCAAACTCAACTCTAACTCCAACTACGACCACAACGACTACAACACGATCTTTTTATAATGTATACCCAGCACATACTACTTCGATTAGTCGCTCTCTCTACCTTCCTTATCCTCAGCTCAGGCTTAGTTGCTGCCCGCCCCCTTCAACCCTCTTCCGTCTATCAGTACCGTCGTCAGCCCGCCATGACTCCAGCACCCGCACCCGCCTATGTTCAGCCTTATCACCCAGGCCTTGCCGCCGTTCAACGCTTACCTTCACAGGCCAAGTTTCCTGTTGCTCCAGGCTCACAAGCCAATCGGCCCCGTGCCATCTCGAGACGGTTCATCAAAGACGCTGACTTTGCTTCTGGTTCCAGCCCTCCTGCATTCTCTGATAAGTCTGTCCACAAGCGAGCAAAGGACCTCCCTGGCACTGGCAGCACCAGCTTCCGAGTCAATCATTTTGCTGCGAAGGTCCCATCCAAGCTGCCTTCAGGCGTCACGCCTCCTGCTCAACAGACTCGCTGAGGCCATCTCCGTCACTCTCGACTTGTGTCCATTGATCTGTCTGAGGTGGCGTTTACCCCATTCTGCGTCTTCTCTATCTTTGTATCCAGTATGACGACCCCATCATGAGATAAATTTGTTTCTCCTTCCATTACTCCCGTTGTGTGAACATTCATGTGGCGTCAGTCTATGAACGAAAGCTGATTCATCTCAACGCCGCCACTAATGCTGTGTGTCAAAGTTGTCAAAAGTGATAGCTGCTTTGGGAATCTATGTTGAGATTTTGCTGAGCAGGTGACTTTTTTCGCTTTTTGTATTGACCGCCCCGTTCCCACCTGGCGTTTATTGACGCGGATTAACCTGGACCTGCCACTGCCACTGCGCAGCCCTTCAGCCGGTCATCCAGACGAATCTATCCTCAGAACTTTCGCAGCTCCTTGAGCTAAATTGTTTGGTGTTCGGCGACGATTTCGGTCACATTTTCCCACTTGAGATCCTCGACCAAGTCTGTCGGCACCCTCAGGGAAGAGATAAAGGTTAATAACAAGCATGCGTTGATCCCCAAACCCGCTCAACTTTGTCGATGAAGTTAGGTGACAGTGAAGTTCATTGTCACCTAATCACACTGCGGGCATTTTACAATGTAATTCAATTCAGTTGGCTATTTTGCGAAATCTGATTGGCCAGATTTTTGCAACTGAATTGGATTACATTGTAAAGGAGTTATCGGAAGTCTTCTCGGGTCCCCTTATTCAAAAGCACATACACATCGTTGTTAAGCCTCTGCCATCCCGTAAGTTCGAGTTGCCTGCCCTTACCACCTGTCTGACCTCGATGTCATTGTTGTAGGTTTGCTGTCTCAATCGTCACCGGGTCACCCTCGAAAACCCCGTAAAAAGAAGTGTCTGTCCCACGTGGAATGGGGCGTCCCTCGGTTCATCGAACATTCATCCGTGGCCAACTCTATCACCCCTCATTTGCAAAATTTCTTCGCATTGCCCATGAAAATACTGTTGAAATCGATCTGAGGCCTGAAGATTACTCAGCCACATATTCTCTTTTTGACTCTTCCGCAATGCCATACTAAGATGAAGCTAAGCTACACGCTGGTTCAACCAGGATGTTTTTGGATAAGGCCATTCTCCGTGCGACTCCCGTGCTAGACACTTCCGACATGAGGACCGACGGCGACTGCCCAGTGTCCTGTGGGGGGCGCTATGCTTTGGGAGCTGTAGAAGAGGACGATACCAAAATTGGAACAGATGGTTGCGACCCATTGCACCCGTATGCCTTAGACCTTCGTTTACACTACGCCAGAGAAGAGGTACGTCCATTCCCGCCATTCCCCATCAGAGTGTGGGTATTGTTTATCTCTGCTGCCAAAACTGAACTATTTGCCACTCAGCGTAAAAAATGTCAAGGAGGGCCAATCAGAAATTCGAAAATGTTGCTGTCGATGTCCCATCACCAGTTACCTTACCAAGGCACTCAACAGTAGGCACAGCTGCTCCTCGCCACAACTTGCATCCCCGAGGCCATCGTCCATGTCAGTTGGCCTTGTCCCATTCGATTGACGTCATAAGATCCTCTATGGCGCCATTGACGACACTCTTGACGTCACCGAGCAGGCCACGCTGCGCAGCATAGTCACGGCCCTGCGATATATATATTTTCCCCAAGTCGGCGGAGCGATACAGTGCAAACCGCCAGTGCTCGCCCGGAGTCCGCGCATCTGCCATGGTGCAAACACGTGCGCCCGCCGGCCTACAATATTCTTCGAGCGAAGGCACAAGGCTATCGCGTGCGGGGGAGATCATATCGACGTCGCCCTCCGAGCTCCAAATGTAGGTGCGTGTTTTTCTTATCCGCATTGGCCACCCATTGCTCACCCCTTACGATCCACCGGAAGAGAGTGGAAGCAGCGATCCCAAGATGGCTGACTGTCGATTCGCCTATCCTAAGTGGCCAATTCGTCGCTCCCAGCTCCCGCGTAACAGATATGCTCAAAGTATCGACGCATATATCTATTACCTGCCGGTAGTCCTGTACATCGTGGGGACGATTCCCCGCTTTGCCATACTGGGCCAAGCTGAAGCTGCACATCGCCGACCCTAAGGACATGACGTTACCGTCGACGGGCGGAACGACGAGCAGTTGCTTGGAATTGAGAGGGAGTTCGTGGGAGGAGATGTTACTTACTGCTGTCGATATTTGAATGGACGGTGTGCCATTGTTACACTTTTTGGTACGCTGCACGTGTCGACGCATCGTGGTCGGAGTTAATCACTACTGACCGATCTACACCAAACACGCCGACTTCGCAAGAATATATTTGAGTCATTTTACAAAGATTCCAAGCGATTAGAGACACATAAGGAAACAATAAAGACCGACTCGAGTCCGATTAATTCCGTTCAGCGATCTTGCATGTTGCTCAGGAGACGCAGGATATTAAGGAAAAGATTGATGAAATCAAGGTAGAGACTGATTGCCCCCATGATGTATTCGTCAGGGGAGAGGCGGCTGTTGATGAGGTACGTGTCGTAGACGACGTATCCGCTGAACAGAAGTGTGCCCATGATGGCGTATATGAGATTCAGAGTCGAGCTGAATGGGATAAAGACTCCGACGAAGCCGGTCATCACTGCACACGATGAGATCGAGGGCTCAGAGTAGCATAGAACCAAGACTTACCCAAGGCGATAAGGCCTCCGAATAGCCATGGACCCATGCCCGAGAAATCATACTAAAACGCATATTATCGAACATGCATCGGAATGCACTGGTGTAATAGCCTACCTTGCTCTGTAGTGTGAAAAGTGTCAGACCAAGGAATACACCGGTTGTAATTAGCAGAGCCTGAAGGACGATCACGTTGTCGTAAAAAGCGGTGACCACGCCGAGGGTGAATGCCTCCATGAGGGTAAAGAGTGCCAGGAGACCGATGTTCAGAGGATGGCTGTGGCGCTTCCAATACAGCAGTCCTAGAACGACGAGGGTCCCGAAGAGGGGGACATAGAATGACCAGACGCTGTACTATTGTTAGTGGATGCAGAGTGAGAAGTGGGGAGCTCTCACTGAGTCTGAACCCAAAATATGGTCGACTGGGATTGAGACAGGAGTCCGCCTACAATAGTGGTGGCCAACTGGGAAGATAGCATAGGTTTAAGTCAAATCGAGACGAATGAACATTCAAGGAAACTCACGATTTGAGCAACTGCAACGGAGAACGGGGACGTCAGGACAGTCAAGGGGAGTAATGGTGCGAGACGCACAAAGGATAGTATACACTTTTCGGACAAATGCATTGCGGATCTCAACGGAGCTCTCCGTGACGGTTACACCGTACTGAGAGAAAGGGTCAGAAAAGGTGACAGATAAGTAAATACAGTGAGGCAACCTTGAAGTCGTCAGGAAGATCTCCTGGGGCAGGTTGGTTATAGATCCCGGCACTAGGACCGGGCTCATCCTGGTACCTAACACCAGCATGTAGCGGAGCATTAGGAGACCTAGGAGATGGGGAAGTAGAACCGTAAGAAGGTGGTGGGACTGGATATTGACTCATGATGATGATGGTCACAGGTAAAGCAGGAGAAGCTGAGCTTTAGTTGGTCGCTCACCAACATAGCCGGCCCGCGGAGAGCGGTGAAATATTCCCACGGTGATCCGGTCCAATGCATGTCGCGTGTGTCCGTGTCAGCCTTGCTCGTGCTCGCTCGTGCTCCTCGCGACAATTGTCAATGTATCCTGCGTCGCGTAGTCTCGCTGCTCGTCTGGCCCATTCTGACCGGTATTCCCTCATACACTCCTTCTTCACTCGACCTCGACCACCACCGCCCCTTATTCGTTCCATATCCCCTCGGCCATCTACTCGCCCGGCTTCATTTACTCCACCAATATCTACCCTCCATCGCACTTTCTACTATCCGTCACGCCCTTCGTACCACAAGCCGTTTTCCACAAGCGCCACCCCCCACAGCCTAGAGCCGAAACAGCACCCACAACACTCTAAGCCCACATCCCACCAAAATAGTTCAAGTCCTGAAGGTACTCCCAATAATGTATACGACCACAACTATCCCCGCTTCTTTCGTAGACTCGCCCAGTCACTCCCGCACGTTTCTAGACCCTCTCGGGATGACTTCCTTAATGCTGCAAACGGTTTTGTCCAACGCATGCGGGTTCGTGTTCGTTGGTTTTTCATTCGAAACTTCCGCAAGTTCAACGCGGACGATATCTCGGCCTTTGTCACTTGGTTCTTGGTTGGACACGGCCTTTGGATCCTGATCGGAACGTTAGTATTAAGGGTGTGGCATCATTCCACCCCAAGTGCTTACTATTTTTCAGGACAACTTTCTTTTCTGCTGTGTTCGCAGTAGCGAATAGCCTTCGCCTCCAAGGTATTTGTATCACTCTTCACATCACGGTGCACTGCTGAGAAAGGACATAGCCTACGTCGCCCACGCAATTAGCGATTATCTCACTTCTGAGACAGGCGTCACTATTATTTTCGAATCCGCCATCGTGCCTAAATGGAAGGACTCTCGCATTTCTTTCAAGAACGTGTATATTATAAGGCGACCCAATGCTGGCGCCAACAGGATAGACGAAAGTAACAGGACTATTCACGCAGCTGCATTGGGTTATGACGTCAGCAATCATCCCGCCAACCACACGATAGACGAAGGAGACGATTCTAGCGATAAGCACTGCAATTCCGACGAAGACATCAAGTGGTCCATGTTTGACCTCAATGTTGATAGTATCGATGTCACGCTCAGCCTATGGCGGTGGCTTGATGGCAAGGGTCTCGTCAAGGACGCTGTTATCAAGGGTGTGCGTGGTGTCCTCGGTACGCCTGTTTCATCTGGCGTTTCGAATCACTTTACTTAATCACCCCCTAGATCGTCGCTCGGTTCGGTGGTCTCCTGACCTTGATCCTGCCTCGTTTCGTCACATTGCCCAACAAGGCGACTTTGAACTCGAATCACTCACACTAGAAGATGTTCTCGTCACCGTATATCAACCAGGAGGATTCCGGCCCTATACCTTTTCAATATTCCGCGCAGATATTGGCGCGCTGCGTAAGCAGTGGCTGTTCTATGACTTTTTGAAGGCGGAAGGTATCGTAGGACAGTTCGACAATTGTCTGTTTAGTTTGCATCGTCCGCAGAGTATTGGGAGGACGAACGAACAGGACGCCAGAGATGGTGGTTGGTCTACGATGGTAAGTATCCCGCCTTTCTCTTTGCACCCGCTGATTGAAAATGGATTCAGTCTCGATTCCGAATCGACGGCGTCAACATAGACCATCTCCAAGCAATGACCACTGAGGAAGGCCCCATCTCGTGGATCACTTCCGGAAAATTAGATGCAGTACTCGACATCAAGTTCCCGCGGAACCCTGACGCCGACTCGCTGAACGTTCTCATAGACGCGCTGGCCACCACAGCCGTCGCAGCTGTCAGAGAGCGTATTCCGGGACAACGTGAGCTTGCCAAACCCCCCTTGACTGTACCGCAAAAGCACGGTGAAGGCGAGGGACAAGGACAAGACAAAGTTGTAATCGATATCGACCTGCGATTCCGTGACCTAAAGGCCGCAGTGCCCATTTGGACCAGCGAACTCAGCTACAGTTCGAACGCACTCATTCGGCCCATTGTGGCCTTCATGAAGTGACCCATCGTCATGCTTTGCGATGCGCGTGCGCGATTGCTGACCCCCCTGTAATAGTGCCAATCGTACGCTGATCCCTGTTCGCTGTCGGGTGGCCAAAGGCCTTGAACACTTTGATGGCTCTTGGACGGTACGTCTCTGATTGCTATGGCCCGGACACTGCCTTACGGTGATGCCATTTTAGATGTGGGAAAGTGAGTTTCCTACACAATCGTATCCACGATGCGAGATTGACCGCAGTTTTTTTCGTACTACTAGCTGGCCTTATGGACGACATTGCTCTCAAGGTTTACGACACGTTCGCGTATCACGTCACCCAAACCAACTTTAATCACCGTGTCAAGACTGTCAGCCTATGGAGCTTGCAGATGACCGCCAGTGCCGTACTCGCAGCGTTGCGGAACGTCGTGGACCCAGTGTCTGTGCAGGTCCGTGATTTATATCAGGACACGGCGATCGCCCTCAGCTCAGGGGCCAGCCAGGCTGTAAGCGCACCTATTAGTGCTTAGAGAATGCCTACCTAGTCTTATGGGTGAGGGAACGCTACCAAAAGTAACTTACAAACTACGATGGATTCCTACTGTTGCCACTACACACCCTAATTACTCCGTTATACTTACGGACACATACATGATAGTTATATTGGAGTACTAGCCCTTGCCGGCAATTCATAAAATCTTCAGACGCCATCTGCATCAAAAGGAGGGGGGTAAGAGGAGGACATGCCAGATGGAACACCAGAAGAAGCCCATTGTAGTATATCTTCATGATGCCCTTGGGCCTGGCGCCTCTCCAATTGTTGCTGTAAATATCGCTCGAAGCGATAGGAAGGATATGGGGTTTGATGTCAAAATCGCCACTGCTTTCATCGTCCAAACTATCTGTTGCCGTTCTCAAGCCGTTCTCAAGGGATATACGAAAAGATTGATGTTAGGAAGACCCTTGTACTGTGGGGTGCCGAACCGATTGATGACACATTGCAAGTAGTGCCAGTTGAAGACGCCTGGCGGGGGCAATGGTCGCTCTCCAGCATGGACTGAGAGCGTCACTGAATAGCAATGAAGTGGAGGGACGGGGAGGTGAAAATTTGGTATAGGAGAGGAACCCAGGAACCATATGTCGGGGTGGTCGATGCTAAAATTGCGGAGGGTATAAGTATCATTCTACACCATGTTGGCAACATTGAGCAAGTGATGCGATAAACAATTGCATTTGGCGACTCACTGTAATGTGGTAGAAACCAACTTGATTACGACCCACCCAATAATCTAAACTCATAAAAAGACTTATTCCAATTCTCGGATAATATGGATGGATATTAGTGGCTTCGGTTACACTGACGAACCGTCCCACGATGGCTTTGGCACCGTCTGAGCCAATGCGCCGTGGGATGAGATGAGACGCCACGACGGGACAGAGAGTTCTTGTCACCACACATGCAGCGTCGCGTTCAAAGGCATATCTGTGGAGGTTGGAAGCACTGGATTCTGATCCAGGGATAGTCACCGAATGACTTCGCCGATCGCTGATCTTGGAAAGTGTGAAGGGGCGGGTGGGCTCGAATTCATAGATACCAGGGTGTAGCTGGTCACTACGAACGACTTCCCGCCAGCTGGGGGTTCTGTCGGAGCTGTACCAGTCGGACGGTGTGCCAGAGAGGTGGGTGAAAACGTGATCAGTACCGAGGGGGTCGCACAGCAGATGAGCAATCCTGATGATCCAGTCTACCGTGGTACCTGCATATCGAGCGATGTCTCCGAACGTTCCCTCAATCAGGTACAGATACCAGATGGGTGTTGGCCAACAGCAGGAGGTTGGTCTGTCACAGTGGTCTGGATTTGGAGCCTAGCCGTGTGGACTCGGAGGCAGACAGATTGACTTGTCGCAGGTGCTACAGGGGTCGCTTGTACTCCTTCGGATGACTTTTGGACCGTTGTGGGTTTCTGTATTTTGGGGGTCGGGTCGCTGTCCATGGGTGTGGCAAGATAGGGGCGTTGTACATGCTGAATTTGCGGCAGATCGCGACTCCAATTCTGAGCTTGTACTCACTTATATAATATCCCGAACTGGGAAGTCATGTGTCCATCAAAAAGGTGGTGTAGTGGTTGTCTCCTCGGGGTGAGCCGTCGTCAGAGCCAGGTCCTCGTATGCCTAGGTAGTGTCGTAGGTGCCCTGGTAAGGAAATTGGCAGTGTTATCTTGGAGCAGACACGAGCCACGGAGATATCGCCGGCAGCGACCTGTTCGCAAGTAAAATGATATTTGACGCGGATGTGCCTGGCGTTAGGTGCCAGATGTAGTCTCCTGTTAGGCAGGACGTGGCATCGTTATCGCACAGAAGTTGAGTAGCGCCAGTACCAAGGATGAACGGATGCTTGTCCGTACGCGAGGTGGTTTATCGCCCAGTGGAAAAAGCAGCGGTGTCTGTTTCGAGGAGGAGGTCTGTAATAGTGCGCATATGGGACCGCCAGTCAACGGGAGTACGAGGGTCATTAGCGATCGCGGGGACCGCGGAGTACTCCTTCCACCATGGCGGCACGAGAACACTTGGGGTTTACAGTATCTGGCATGACTTATGTGACATTATCAGTGACTATTGATGCATTGTCTCAATTATTTCATTTATCGCTAATTTGGGTATCATTTCTCGCTAGTGCGGGAGGTTTTTCCTGATGACTAGAGGAACCACCGGTGGGTGAATGCTCCAAGGGTGGGAAGTCGTCCCTCTAAGGAGAAGATTCGGTGTTCGTAGCGATTACTTTACTTTGCAGTGCAGAGGTGTGTTGTGGACCACGATAGCTCGGGCGTCTTCTATCCTCCGGGTCGATGTGGAATTGTAATTTATAACTATAACGAGGGTAAGAGCGTCGTTAGACAAAGGATCACAAACACTCACTTTACGTTGGTTTGAAGATCGCGTAGATCATCGAGCTTCCCGACATTGTAACGGTTCATGATGGTGTTGTGATTCAGGAGAGCCGAATGCCAATCGAGGAGTCTTGAGTGCTCGCGAATAGTTTCCAGGATTGGCGCAAGTTGCTCCTGCAGGACGCAGGCTACCATAGCTGCTACCGAATCACCAATCGCGTTTAGATGCTCGGCTTTTACTGGTGCTTCAGGAGTGGACATCGTCGTCAATGAGAAGAGCGGGGTCACAGGAAGTTCTGGGTGTCGAATGGCGGTTGGAAGTGAGAAGTGGTGCCCGAGACACCCCCTACTCACTTTTATGGGCTTGTTTGTGGTCCCAGGGTGTCAGTTTGCGGCTGCAAGGTCTAAGCGACAGCCACAAGCAAAGCGCATAATTGCATTGTTGTTCTATTTTCCGACCCCGTTCTCGGACAACCACAGTGTCCACAAAAAGCGGAAGGTAGAATGACCACAGCCTCGATTTGAACGGGACTCAGACTATGCGATGCGGGATCCAGTGTACATCCAACTAGGTAGAGCCCGCACCAGACAAGTACATCCATCGGGAGAGCCTGGGAGGACCTAATAAGAGTAGTAGCTGGTGCACTAGGATGGGGCGGCAGTGATCGCGTTTCTTTCCAGACCTGGCCGCGTGTGGACCCGAGTTTGACACAGCCGCCTCAAAGCGCTCGGGCCTGTTTTGGCGCTTCTGTTGTTATAGGATTCCGGTTTCTCATGCATCTCATGTTCCACAACGCAATGGGAGGGGTGGACGGATGGGGCGTCATCCTGACTTATACCCTCGTCTGCTCGGTCTCCGTCGCGATCAGTTCGTACGTTGGCCCGGGGTCTGGGTCCTGTATCTCGATCACACGGAATGCCATGTCAGTGTTATCATTGTACTCTGCAGCTTTTTGCTATCGGGGCTCCCAGAGCTATTGCTATCTTTAGGGATGCTACATTCCAAACAGTTTAATTCTCAGAGCTACGTATGGAATCACGTTGTAAAGGAAGGAAACCTCTGGGGAAGCCTCGTCTTCCCTTCAACAACCGCAACCGCCGTCGCGGTCCTCTTGATGGCGTATCATTCGGCGATTCAACATGCGCAAGTAATTTTCACCTGTCTATCCCAGCTGTCGACCTTGCGTCCATCGCTAGCGGAGGTCACGCTTTCGACCACGCGGAGCTGCCCAACGACTATCAAAGCCACATTGGCACATGAACGGCCCTACTTCAGTCTTTTGGGGACGCGAGTCTTGCACCAGTCCTCCCACGCGGTGCCTTTTCCAAGTTTTGGTCATTTATGCCTTGGCGGCTGCCACTCACTTCCGCCGCGCAAACTCGCGCTGCTGAGCCCACCACCTTGACCATGTCGGAAGCCCACAAGATGCTCCCGCTCCGCATTTCCCGAAGTAGCAAAATACGCATCAACTCGAAGAGACACTCGTGGCTATTTCTCGTCCCGAGTCCCAAACGTACGACCAGCACCGGTTCCCTGAGAGAGTTGTCGAGAGTTTCGCTCCCAGCAAGGCCACTGTCTCCACTGCCAAGAGTTGGTCGATTGAGATGAGACCGGCTACGACACCAGCCGGGTCCGTGTCTCCCTCGGCGAGGAATGGACTGATGTCAACGCAATTGCTGCCGAGGTTGAATCACTCCTCAACACAGATTATCACATGTACACGCACGCATATGGCTACGAGCAGATTAGTTCGTGCATTTTACGTTTCTGACACATGTGCCTAACAGATAATATCTATGGGCTGCGGTTCCTATTCAGTGCTTGACCACGCCCATAAGCATGTAGAACTCCCGTCAAGCCGACGGCTTATCCCGTCCACTGTGTTCCAGATTGTCAGCTCTCCACCGCAAGTACTCTATCCATAAGCTCGCCGCTCCATCTTACGACAGACCCAAAGCCAACAGCGCTCAAGTGGCTGATCTTCTGACGTTGAACACCTGCGATAAGTTCATCACTCCAGAGTGTCTGCCTGATTTATACCCAAGCGCCGGAATCGAACTCACATGGGATTAGTGCGTTTGGCTCGGCAAGCTCACTAACTCTTCCAGTCAAGTTGGTTTCCCAAACTTATATTGCCAGCCATTTGGATGTTCTTCACAGTTATCAGTCAGGTATGTTTTTTTTTTATTGATTTCTCTAATCCCCAATCTATCATAGTAACTTCTCTTCAGTAATTTCCCCTCATCTCAAGTAGGGTGTGCTTCAAGAATGCTTTACAGCAGATATTCTCGAACGTTGGATGTCATTGAAGGTTTGTGTACTGGGGAATGCGATAGAGATATTTCGCTTACTCTGCTCTCGGGCTCTCTGGGAGCCTGTTCCGACAATTTCTTGGACGCTGCCGATGGACCATTCTGCATGTTCTAAACAGGCGACGTCCCCGATCAGGTGAATTTTAAGTTTGCACCCTATATTCTCCTTGCCCCTCACGTAGTACTTCCAGGACGGTGGTTTCAAGTAGCCATCTGAAAGCAATAAACGGCCACATTTCAAGGAAGTAAGGAAGTGTCACGCGGCCAGGGTCGATCCTTTCTTAAAACTATAAACCAAAAAGGGGCTCGACTCTACCCACCAACAAGAATCAACTCAAGGGTCTATCTTGGGTGTTTTACTCAATGCCGACCACACAGGGGACAAGGACCTTCCACCTCATGGACGGATGAATGGAAGAACCCCGCTCTGGGTCGGTATCAATTGCAAGTGAACGAGTTTCAACGCCACGTAAGATCTACTCCACGGTGTCGATGCCCGTGCAACGCCACACCATGAACTGTGTTGTATATGGCTAAGTTTGGGGGCACCCAAATGGGCCATGTAACAGCCGGCTTCGAGGAAACATTCCTGTCTCGGTGCCTGTTGGACAGCAAAAGAAGCGAGCGATATACGTTATCAAGAAGGATGGAAAGATATGGGCATGAATGATGAATGTTCGATGAACTACGACCTCACTCTTTCCCCCACCCCAAAAGACTGGGGTGGAGGTGCGCAATGGTGACGGTAAGTTAACTATAACCAACAAAAATAAAAGAACGGTCTTTTTTTTCCGAATCTGCATTTGTTGTTATCACTGATGAAGTCGCTCGTCCTCATCTTCGTGCCATCAGGATCCGCTAGTCAGTACTAATCAGTTCCGGCCTTTGCCAGCTCGCGCATCGTGTGCGGCTGCAACTATAAATAAACTTACGCAGCCGAAGGCTTCTACCCGAATTTTTCGACTTTCGGGATTCTCTTACAAGACGAGAAGATTTAAAAAAAAAAAAAAGCAGTGTATCATTGATACTGTGACTGTTGTAGTTTGCGGTTGCGGAAACAGCTGGACTTTTGCACAATGTACACATGCATCATGATATGGACCACCTTTTACCACAATATAACGTGTGAATGCGTGCCGTTTACATCGATTTAAGGCAAAGAGACACATCGAGGGTCCACACATCCACAGTTAGTGCTAGCACTCAAGGTCATTGCACAGTGTGGCGGTTGATAGGCGAATGTACTGATATTTGTCATTTGTCAATGGAGTTGCGTTCATGGTTCTGCTGTGACGTATAGTAATTGTACGGTACTGTAACTAAGTTATAATGAATGAGTGACGGGCGTTTATAGGTGTTGATGTATTTGTAGTTTGTAGTAGTGCCGGTGTCCTCTTGATCTCAGTGGAGGCAACGTTCGAAGTTCCACCGCATCTACCGACCACCGCCATGGTTCTGTTCAATTCCAGGAGCATTGCGCGCACGCGTGGGGCTCGTCCATCAGCCGGGGGGGGGGGGGTTAGCAGTAATACTCCTCACGAGCAATGCGGCAGCGGCGGTGCGTGAACTCTTCCACTCTCTGCAACTCAAGACACAAGCTCTCGAACGGCGACTCTTCGGGGCTGGTGTCAACGCTGTCCTCTATTGATGATGATGGCGATGAGGACGAAGAAAAGGAAGAGAGTGTTGACAGTGATGAGGTGGAGGCGGACGGTGAGAGGGATGCGGCTTGGCGCGGTTGCCGTTGCTGCACTTGCGTGCTTCGTTCATGCGCCTGCATGTACGCGATGTGCGCTTCCGAGACCAGCTCGTGTCGGCTCTTGCGCGGTGGCGCGGCGAAAAAGGAGCGGCGGAAAACACGCGCAACTGAAGAGAACATGGATTGTGTGTAATGGCGGCGGGTAGGTGAAAGATTGTTGGGGGCGTGTAAAGGAGAGTCTGGCGGTTGGCGACTTGGGAGTAAAGACTGGCCCTTTTGTAGATGGTTGTTGGCGAGACCGCGGAATACAATACAATGCATGTGGCATGCCTTTATTCCTAGACTCGGCTACTGTTGTGCCTGCACCGCAATTCGCAACCTGCAACTGGCTTTTGTTCACCACGGCCGTCCACCAAGCGTAACCATCCCTGTAAATTAAATATAGTTATCGTCCAAAAGCGAGCTGTCCACTACCGCTGCGTGACTCGCTACAGTATCCCATCCAACACCGTGCCGCATCCGAGGAACCAATCACGCCGCCATGTCCATCCGCTCTACTACCGCCGAATACGCGTTCCTGATCCCCTCGAGCTCTCTCGTCCATGCCGCGTACCGGTCCGCCAGCTCGCGCAAGCCCTCCTCGTCCATTATCTCAACATCCTCATCACCATACGCACTCCCCTCACGCCCAAGATCCGCAAGCGCGTCTTCGATCTTCGCGCGCTCCTCTGACCATTGGTGATACACCGCGATGTAGTTCCGGTAGCCTTTGCGGTAGCGCGCCTGGAGCGCCTCACGGTCCTTCGGGTACGGCGCTGTGGGCGGCTGCGGGTGTGGTGCAAAGCCTGGAGTGCGCACAGCTTCCCGCGACGAAGAGCTGCTCGTGACCGAGGATGGCGCATTTCGACGTACCGGTACGGTTCCGGGCTCGTCCTCCGAAGTTGTGTATATCGGGCTGCGCCGTCGTCGCGTCGTCGATCCCCCGTTCACGGACGATTCGCGATCTCGTTCCCGTTTCCGCACTGGAGGTCGCGGAGGCGAAGCTCCGCGCTTTAAATTTCGTGATGAGAGTGGTGAATCATCGCGTCTGAGAAGCCCGCGCGGTCGGGGTGAGGCCTCTCGTTTTATAGGGTCTCGTAGTGGGGAGTCTGAGCGCTTGACTGATACGCGGGGTAGTGGTGAATTCTCCCGCTTCAGAGAAACTTGGGGAGTTGGAGTTGGTGATGGCTCGCGCTTGACACGCCTTGGGGGTGATGCACTCCGATCTGGCTCGCGTTCTCGCTGCCGAGAGTCGCGATCGCGAACGGCGAGTTTCCGCGGCAGAGGTGAGGGCTCAAGACTACCCCGGTCGCTACCACGCGGTCGTTTTGACGTCGGAAGGGGATCGCGATCACCAGCTTTGTCGTGCCCACGGTCTGACTCCCTGTCCCGATCTCGTTCGCGCGCTTTCGAAATTCCGCTACCGCTACTCCCAGGCTTATATGGACCGTCTTCGTCGCTGACCTTTCTCCGCTTGACAGTGTTGCCAGTGCCATTGACTCTATCTTTATCGTCGTAGTCTTCTCGCAATTTCTTCCTTTTCGAGCCCGTCTTCCCGGTATCGGCACCATCCCAGTCTCGTGAGCTTTCCATGTCACTTGCGTCACCTTTGCGCTTCTTCACTTTGTGGATGGGACCGGTCTTCGCCTTCTCGCGATCCAAGTCGCTGTTATCTTCTCTTTGTTTCTTAACGATATTTGTATGCTTCTCGCTTTCCTGTTCCCGCTCTCGGGACGACGATGATTGAACAGGTGTGATGGCACCTGGACGTCCACTCGCCTTCGAAGTTTCCTCGCGCTTTATTCGTACACCCGTTGAGCCAGCCTTCTTAGATGGGCCTTGCGCTTGTGGTTGCGATGGTACTGATTCTCGCGCTGCATTTCTCGGACCAGATGCGCTAGGAAGGCGACGTGAGGCAGCAACAGCAACCTCCTCCTCACGCTTGACGTTGGTCTTCGCGGGTCGTGAGACCGGAACCGCTTCTTCACGCATCCTGGCTGTCTGCACAGGGCGGACCCCTTCATCTTTTGCTTCCACGGGGGCCTTGGACGTGCTTCCGGTATTCTTCTTACGATCTGCAACGATAGCTCCGGCGGCGCGCTTAGTCGGAACAGCTACCTTTGAGGTGGGGGTTGCTGTTGAACCAGGACGCGTACGGACGTGGTCCCAGGCGGGGTCGCTTTCGGGGATACCAAGGTCGTAAAGAGCTTTTCGTGCCTGAAGATAAATCTTGCGGCGCTCCCCTTCGGTCAGGCCGGGAAATTCGTACGGGCGTACTTCTTTCCAGGATACGGGAAGGAGAGCATACAGGGGAGGTTGTCCAGGAACAGCTGTTTTTGAACTTGGCCTTTCTCTCTCGGCAATCTGAGAATTGCCTTCAAGTCAAGGGGAAAGAAGAAGTAGTTCGGAAAGGGTACGGACCGTTACGAGGAGTTCATTTAATTGTACACGCAGGGTCTCGGAAGCCTTAGCGCCTCCGACCTGAGTTAATACATCCTCCTTAGTACGCGAGCCCTTGGCCAGGAGGTGAATCATTTGAGCACGCATCGCTGGGGAAACAGGGCTAAATTGAGATGCAGGGAGTGGAGGCGGGGGAGATTGCCCCCGCGCGGCGGACGAGCCTTCGTTCTTGGCCCGAACAACATGTGGCACGCGTCTGACAGTCGCGGCTATGGGAGCGGATACCGCAGGTTTGCGCTTCTTAGGGGGGGCAGAAGACTTGGCTTTGGTAGCGGATGCGGCGAGAGTTGGGGGAGCGTCGAGAAGGACAATGCGGCGGTCTGACTTTGACTTTTTGGCGTCGGCGGTCGACTGGTGAACCTTTGATTCAGCCTTTCCGTTCAATTCCCGCCCAACGATGAATTTTCCGGCTATATCGGCATAAAGTTTGAGTGGTGCATTAATCTTCGAGGCTAGAGCGGAGCGAAGGTAAAGTTCATGCGGAGTAGATTCTTGTACTCCCTGCATGGGGAAGAAGGTGGAGCCAATGTGGATACCCTGAGGGGGCGGGGGGGATGGTCAAGTGCATGAGTTGGGTACAAGGAGAACAAGGGAGGGGTGTGGGTGCGTACGGGGGTGTCACCGAACTCGAATTGGAGGGGGGGATGAGCGGGATAGGCAGCGAGAGCCTCCAGGGTTTCTTCAGACATGCGAATAATCATGGCGCGCTTTGTCAACGGCTGGGGAGCGTCTCCCTGTCGAGCAGAACCCTGCAGAGAGATTGTGCCATTGACGGCGACGGGGAGAGGCATAAAGGGGAAATCGTAAAAGCAAGAAAGAGATAAAAGTACAAAGAACGGTGAGGGTCGAGCAGGACCGGGTGACCGGTTGTTGTGTTGTGCGCCTGGGCCCCACACAGCGCTAACACAAACAAATTTACACCAATCATGCCTTCAAATATTCCTCGAGATAATCCACAAATTTCTGTGCAACACCCTCTTCACTCCAATCAACCGTACCCTTCTCGACAGTCCCAAGAGTAATTGCCTTCTTGTGCACCGTAACAAATTGTCGCTTCATCCGTTGCAGCTCCGACAACGTTAAACTCCGCGCCGGCAGCGTCAATCGCGGCTTAAGCGTCTCAGACAGGCTAAGCGTAACACGCCCACCAGGAACACCACGCGCCACTTGTTCAGCCATAATGGCATTGACAAGTGAAGTGGCAACATGTTCCAGCGTATGTAGGGCATCAGATGGCGCTTTTTGTACCTATGCAAAATGTGTGAGGTATGAACGATGGTATCAGTAGATCACCCACTGCTTGCGTACCAGCATTGGGAGGCTTAACGTTACCCTCTGTGATAGCCATCCACATCAGTTCGATAGGAACATCGCTTTCCGACCAAGGTACAGTGAACAGTGGCGAGTCCCAGCGAACCATCGACGACGGTTCTTCGTACCGCGCGATCAGATTATCGAGCCTACGCCCAAGTGCAGAATTTTCAACCAAGGAGATCTCCCCATGCTGAAATAAGGCCACCTACGTCTCGGGGGCATACCCATGGCCATCGGACCTTTCCCCATTCCAGCGCCTGCATAGTTCTGGCGTGGCGACAACATAAACCTACTCTCGTGGTGTCAGTCCTCCTGGTACCTAAAGTTTCTCCGCGAAGAGAAAGACACTCACGGTGCAGACCCGAAGCTTGAACTCTCGAGCGGCACAGTACAATTGGTAACGGAACCCCTTTATATAGTTTAAGGCGTCGACGATGAGGATGGTGTCTCGCCCCATTTGTCTCTGCACTGCGGTAAAGAGCGCAGCGCGGGCAGGTTTTTCCGAGCGACTGTCTACGGCATCGTCAGGGGCGAAAGTAAGGAAGTGAGTCAAATGGATGCAACACCATTGTAGGAAGAACGGTCCACGTCGAGGGTGTCATCAGACAGAACGATTACCTTGAACAATGGACCACTGTATGATGGTTCGGCTAGACGACATTCCAGACCGTCCTTGAGCTGAGTAGCTCGGCGTGTTTTTCCTGAGCAGGGGTAGCCAGAGAATGTGACCAGGGCCATATGTCGGAGTGGAGGGTCATGAACGGAACGAGGGAAGATGACTGCATTCAGTAACGCAACGCACGCAACCCTTGACTTGGGCAACACAACACGATACGTTGGGCGACGATATTCACAGAATGTCCACATTCGTTTAAAACCCTTGTAAAAACCTCACTTGCGCACCAGAGATGTATCCAACCAAAATTAGGGTTTCTCTCTGGTGCCGACATCGACAGATATCATCCATCGCAACCGTCTTGTATGTTATAGACGAATATTAAAACTCAAAGTGGAGTTGAACTCATGTCCGCGGACAACGGCGCGTATCACTGCACTCGATGGGGAAAGCGTAGCCACGAATGATGATGGCGGACGATGAACGGTGAACGGTCGGAGATAGGTGTACATGAAACAGAGAACGGGAAGTGAAGGGTCTATGCTCATGTCAATAGTAATAGGGCGCATATAGTTACAAGTATGTGCTTGGTCGCACCGGACAGTCGCCATATCAATCAAGTGCGATCAGCGACGAGGTATCACCGCCCTGTCACGGGACTTATATATGCATATGCGGGTTCAAGTTCTCGCCACGCCACGCCGGCCGCCACCGCCGCCTGAAGCTGCGAGAGATTGCGAGCGAGCAAACGAGCGAACAGTCGCTGCCACAGTCTCACCCGTATTATAATTATTCCTTCTCCGCTGTCGCACACGTTACCTCTAAGCCGGCGGTATCCGTCTTCTTTTTTCATTTTAGTTAATCGCAAATTACTGCCTCATCACTACCCAAAGCGACCCGCCCCCCTCCGGCAGGACTTTATCTCGCTCCCCCACACACAGCTACCACCAGGATCTCTCTCCACAATACTCGCGTAATTCGCTTCCCCCTTCGCTCCAGATGCTGGCCGCCATCTCTCCCTCGGCTCACAACATGTCTCCGCCTATCCCTTACGCTCACTCGCCAACTTCGGGCACCTCTCTACTTGATTCCGGTTCTCCTGTGGAGAACAAGATCTGTCCGGGATGTCACTTGACGGTAATGGACGAGAACGGTGGCGTCGTTATCGCTTTCGGGTGAGCATCCCTCCTTTGTCTGTGTCAACGGACTATTTCTAAGCCATGTCGGGTAACTCCCATCCTTGCCGTCCCATTGTACTGCACAGACAATCTTTCTTTCACATAGATTGCTTTAAGTGTGCCAAGTGCCACGACAGGGTCACTGCTGACACCAACCTCCTTCTCCTCTCCGACGGCCAGCCCGTCTGCTCAAACTGTTCGTACAGTTGCAGCGTCTGCCACGAGCCTATCCTTGACGAAGCTATCATGACTGGCGACGACTCATACCATGCACATTGTTTCAAGTGTCGTTCTTGCCACAATCGCATCGACGAACTCATGTTTGCCAAAACCAGCCATGGTATTTACTGTATGAAGTGCCATCACCAACGCGTCGCCCGTAGCCGACGACACGCGCAGAAACAGAAAGAGCGCGAAAACGCAGCTATCGCAGGTGGGCCTTCAAAGTCTCATGGTCGTCTCACTAAGGAGCAGGTGGGAGCGTCTATGGTGTGCCCCTTACTTTATTACCTTGATGTCGAACATGCCATAGCTTATCCATCACCCCCAGAACACCCCAATGGGACCCTTTACCCCAGATTCAGCGCTGAGCTCACTACCCATGTCTGCCGCCTCACTGGCTTCGCAGGCATCTCCTATTCGGCCCATACCCTCGGGGCTCAGTGAGGGCGGGGACAACTACCGCTCGCAGGCCCGATCATCACTGAACGGACGACCGTCAGCGCAGTCGGAGCGTGATGGGCGCCGAAGTGTACCGCATACACCCACAGGGTCTGCACCGTCTTCCCAACGCGCTTCCCGGAGTGCCTTACCTTCACCCACTTCACCATCTCTTACTTCTGCTCGCACTGAACCTAGTGCTCCCTCAAGGCACTCCACGGACCCGTCATCTCCTGCAATTGTTGTACCGGCAGAAGTGCCTGAGGCTGGCCCTCAGGTCTCCATGTCATACCTTCAGCACGAGCCCCCCAATGACAGCGGTGCGCAGTCGTTTTTGTCACCCGACATCCCGGCATCTATAGAGCGGCGAAAGAGTTACGATGACGGAACGCGGCCGCTCAACATACTATTCAAGAATGATGCACCACCAAATTCGAGCCAGTCACTTCGACTGTCGGATCGTGCTAACAAGCGTAATTCGATTAATCCCGGCATCACCTTCAACTACGAAGCTGTGGCAGCGGAATCATACAAACCAACGTCGGCGCCGGACTCACCTTTGTCCAATGTGCCGCTAATATCGGACACAGACCGAGCCATGGTTCAGACGGACACCCACCCATTGGCCTCAAAAGAACAGGCAGCTGGGGAGCTCTTATCGCAGCCATCACGAAAAGCTCCTGCAGATACCCCTGCTTCTGCCTCTATGGTGAGTTCCAAGATCAGCCGCTCACGCAGCCGGACGGAGTCTGCTCCGAAGCCTGCCATTAGTGTTGACTCTGTGCGGCCGCCTCTGCGTCAAAACATGATGCTCGAACGCCTTCCACCTCGCACGCACAGCCTGAACACGTCCAGCCAAGACCCCCAAACCGTATCCCGGCGCCTACCGCCTGTGGCCTCTGTGAAGAACGGTACATCCGGCAGGACATCATCCGATGAGAGGGACAAGCTTAAACATGGTTCCTCGCTCAGCATTGACGTCGAGAAATCGCGAGCAGGTTACGGCAAGAGACCAATGTCCCCGGCGCAAAAAGCGACTTCGCCCTCACACAAAGTAGATGTCCCACGCGGTATCGAGAGCGGAACGGATACGTCTGATGGGGAGCGTGAACCCAGCGCTGGTGAACAGAATACACAACCGTTACCCCCCAAGGGAAAGGAAACAAAGTCACGCCCGCGTCCAATGCAACTCGACCTCGATATGAAGCGGTCCACGTCGCAAGACGAGTCAAGAGACATGTCATTCCTTAGTAGTGCAGGGGACGTCGACTCTGAAGAGGAGTCTTCTCCAGTCGAACGTGTGTCGCGCTCGACGTTCATCGCACCCGCGCATCCCCCAATCCGTGTCTCCTTGAGCGCGAACGGTTTCCAGGAGCTGCTGTCATTGGTCGATCCTCGCAACCGCTCTTCGTTGCAGTCTATCGAAGAGCTAGTGAAGTTAAATCAGGACGCTGCAGCGCGCCTTGATTCTAGCGGGAGCTCAACTTCGTTGGACTTAGACGGCAATGTAGCCCCCAGCGAAGGGTGGCGGTCGACTTCCCCAGCGAGTGCTACGACACCAACGACTCTTGGCTCTTCGTCGACATTGGATAACGCTTCAGTGACAACCATCTCGGCTCCCAGCAGCCACGGTCACGGTGAAAGCTTCATGGTAATGGATCAACGCGAGAAGCCTAACGACGTCGCGCCCGGCTCACCCCCACGCCAACCCGCCGCCCACGACGCGTTCCCGACATCGAGCAACGGACCCCCATTAGGCGTATCCCCCGAGCTACTTGCCGGTGGCGATCAGCATGTGCGTCTTGATTCGACTGCCTCCCGCCACGCCAATGCAAATGGGCTCAAACATGGCGCGCACATCACGATCACCGCGCCAGACTCCTCTATCCCACGCTCAGTGAAGCCCGACCCTTCGTACACAGTAACAAAGAGGCTTCGAGACGCTCTACAAGAGGCTGCACGACGTAATACGACGCAGATAATGCTGGATCAGGAGTTCGTGCAGGCCGTCATCATGGCGATCGAACAGAGGGGGGATGAGAATGCACAGATGAAGGGAAAGCTAGATCATATCAAGGTGCGGTGTATATCTTTGCATGTGCCAAGCAAAATTACCATGGTGATTGCCTTTGGTAGAGGGCCAGCAAACATGCCATGGATGGGCTAACTGTGGCGCATGGAGAGTACGAGGCGGAGCTGAAAGCTCGTCGTGAGGCAGAGGCTGAAGTCACTCGTTTGCGGGTTCTGTTATCCGGACAAGCGGCAAGGATCACTGCGCTTGCGGGCAAAGGTCGCAAGGACGAGCTACATAAGCAGCTTACACGCGAGTTGAGCGACAGTCTGAGCGTACTCGAGCAGAACGTGTCTAAACTCAAGGCTGAGCGCGACGTAGCACTTGTGGAGATGGAGGAGATTGCTTCGACCAGAAGGTGGGTGCCATCATTCTAGAAAGAGTCCGCCCGTTGCTGATGTCGGAATACGGAAGTTTGGCGTCCTTCGCCGACAGGGAAGACATCAGCATCAGCTCCTCACTATCCACCCGTCTGGACAGTCTCAAGGCCCAGTACCAAGGCGAATTGGTGTCGCTTACTGACGAGCGCGAATCGTTGTTGCGCGAGATCGCCGAGCTCAGATCAGCACGAGACGTTTCCCTTGAAGAGACGACGATGCTCAACGCGCGCAACGAGGAACTTGCCCAGCTCAATGCTCATTATATGAGGCGTATTGAAGCAGCGTCATATGAACCTCCCCAGCTTGCGCGCGAGAAACAGTCACCTGAACGTCCACGCCCGGCCGTGGTCCTCCAACCTTCTCACACCGCCAACAACTCATTTGGGACTTCTACGGACGAGAGTGTTGACTCAGCCAAGTACCCAAGGGTCCAGAAACCTACCACGGGCGACGCACCGCTGCGTGTGTTCAAATGGCGTGGTAATGCCAAGGAGGCTGCCACCACGGCGTTGACAGGGCCGGATAGTAGTTGGCTTAGGCACGCATTCCAGCATGTTAACGTGCTACGTCTCACAAAGTGCGACCACTGCGGTGACAAGCTTTGGGGTTCGCAGTTCCGTTGCCAAGGTACGAACCCTACCGTCGTTCATTGTGTAGACACCCACAACAATTCTAGCTTGCCATATGTCCATACATCCCCGCTGCCAACAACACGTGCAGGTTACCTGTTCACCCCAGAGCTCTCGCCGAGATGAAGGGTCCGCGGTAACTTCTTTGCGTGCGTCTATCCTCTTTTGAGGGAACACTAGCTTCTGATTAGCCACCCACCAGAGCCGTCAATCTTCGGTCGTGAACTCACGGAGCAAGTGCGTGCGGACTCTAGGTCCAGTGACCAGATGGCACCTCTGCTCGTTGAGAAGTGTATTATAGCCGTAGAAGCCACCGGTGAGCCTCTATCAGAGCACTTATCTTTGAGTTCTTGAGTTCCTTCTGTGTAGCCTTGGATTACGAGGGTATTTACCGCAAGACTGGAGGTGCTGGCCAGTCAAAGCTGATCACGCAGCTTTTTGAGCGGGGCGATTATTCGTCGTTCGACCTCCTTGACTCGGAACGGTTTAACGACATCGGCAGCATCACCTCTGTTCTCAAATCGTACTTCCGCTCTCTACCTAACCCGCTACTGACCTTCGTCCTTCATGACGAGTTCATTTTCGCATCCTCCATACAAGACCCAGTCCAAAAGTCCAGCAAATACGCAGACTTGGTCAAGCAACTGCCAACAGAGCACTATTATACCCTGCGCATGCTTATGTTTCACCTATATCGGTTCGTCCACTCACGTACCGTCGTATTTTCCCTCGTCGTCTCTGACGTGATTCCATCTCGTAGGGTGCAAGAACACCACAAGCAGAATTTGATGACAGCACGTAACCTTGGTGTCGTATTCGGACGTAGGTGTTGATTTTACGGGCCTCCCTATTTCGCTCACAACCTGCGACTGCAGCTACGTTGATGCGCTCGCGCAACCCTAGTGCCGAGTTCAGTGATATGGCCGGCAAGGCGCTGACCATCGAATGGCTGGTCGAAAATGCACCTACGATATTCCCTCCACTCTCGACGATGCACTGATTTACGTTTTTAATTCCCATCATATCTCCGTGTTGTCACTCTGACTTTACCCTCGCGGTGTGCTTCTATTGCGTGTACATCTTTCATCAATATCTTTCCCCACCTTTTTCTCTCTTGGTTTTTCATTCGAGCCGTAGGTGTTGATAAGCCTTTGGTTAACCTATCGCCCCCGTGCGCATATATATATACCCTATTGACAGCATTCATAGCATGCAGTCAGCGCGAAGGTGCTATCCCATTTCGCATACGCCTTCTTCCATCTTCTACCGGAGATCTAGTCCCATATGTCTCGCCTAGCTTGGATTATGTACGTTGTTGGTTTATGATATCGCGTACTCTAGACTAGAGTAAATTCTACGGATGTTTTAGAGGCTGCAAAGATGTTCTCGATGACGGGCTTGGTGTCTTTTCCTCCGGTTTCCCTACTACCGACCACACGACATGGTACACGAAGATGGGAGCGAAAAAAAAAATTGAGGGTGAGGTGACTGCATGACGAGAAGTTTCCCCACCCTTGTGCCAAGTGCTAACGAAATCTGCCATATTTCCCAGTGCCGCGGGTACGTTACGATGGGCGGGACCGTGTCAAAACCAGTCTGATGGGGGCACACATCTAGAACTGCCCATCACTACTCGGCGTAATTGTTCCAGCCCGCAAAAATCCCAAGATAAGTACAGTACAGCCACCACCGTTCAAACGTTCAACAACGCATCAAGCCCAACAACAAAGACCCAACCTCATTGAGACGAGACGAGACGACCGGCGCAATTGAAGCCTTGGCAAGGAGCCATCGCTACAATTGCTCGCGCGCAGCCTGTGGATTTAGACCCCCCCCCCCCCCCAACCATCCCGTTTTCATTTCATTTCATTTTTCAAAATATTTTCCCACTGACGTGAAGTTTTCCGAAGTTTCCGATCTCAGAGAAGGGACAGTGGAGCCGTCATGTCGTGTTCATGTCACATGTCACGCATGTGTGCAGCAGCGGCCCGGGCCTGATAGCATGTGCGTGCCTCATGCCTCACGGCCTCCCGCTCCAGGCAGTGCCCCCAGCCCCAGCCGCTCCAGTGCTATGTGATCTTACGGAATTGCATCCTGTCTGGGACCCAACCCAACCCAGAGCTCTTCTTCGGCGCCCCCGTGCCAAGTGCCAAGTGCCGGTGCCAGCCAGCCAGAGTGAGTAAGACGGGACATATTAGGGGGTGCGCCGCCATGGCGGGTTGTTGCCACCGCAGCAATCGAGGGAAATTTTCATTCATATCTAAGAGTAGTATATACAGTTACATGGGACCCGCTTTGGCATAATCATACGCATGGTCTTTCCGCACCCACACCTGGCCCCACATGCCCCAGCATGGCCTTCCGCCACAGGGCGCCGGCAGGAGGACATGGGACCAGCTTGGACACCCTTGAAGGACAGGACCGGATCAATGAACGTTACTTGGAACGTACTTTGACCAATTTGACCCTTCGGATTGAATAACTATTCGCCTCAACGGTTCTTCATTCCAGCCTTTTTTTTTTTTGACAAGTATATAAGTGCAAGATCGATATTAGTATATATCACCTCTCTCTTCTTATCCTTTCCCGCTCGCTCCACACCCCGGGACGATACCTTTGCACCCCCTCCACTGCAGAACACAAGATATGGAATACAGACTCCTACATGTGGACGCGGTTCACTTGTCTGCCTCCATCCCGTCACCGTCACCGTCGCCCCACGGGCTAAACCTGATCTTACCCGGGCGGGGTACGGAAACACCCAGGTCCCGCAGCCAACTGCGTCTTGTACTGGCACCAGGATTGACATCGGGCCAGGGCAAGCCAAGCGAGTTACCCGGTGCGACTGCGTGGATCTGCTCGTGGGCGGGAACGGGAGAAGTCTGCATTTTGCCGACCTCGCTCAGGCTTGGCAGCCGCTCGAGGCTACCGTTGGTTGATCCACCAAGCGCACGCTGTAGCACTTCCCGCTCCTCCGGTGATGGTGCGAACGCGCGCATCGCAAGTCCCGAGAGGAAGCCCGGCGTACTACCGCTGGCTGCTGTAGCGGTGGTGCCGGCGCCATCGCCATTCGCTTGAAGGCTAGACGCTGAGGGGTTGAGGCTGTCGAGAGGCGTCACAGGAGGAACACCTAACAATGGCTTGCGTGAGAAGTTAAAGACCTTGGCATCAGGGTTGAGGCCCTTGCGCTGCTCGGTACCATCAGTTGTCGAGCGTCTTTCCTTGTCTGCACCCGGCCACCACCATCGAGTTCGCGCTTCGGATGGGGGTACAACGTTGATCGGCGATGTGATCGATTCTGAGCTGGTGCGTGAGGACCACACGCGTTGCGCATCCATCGGATCTGAAGTTAGTCGATGGCGAAGTGGCGGGCGTATCCCATATAGGTCGGATGCTTCTGCCGACTCATCACCAACATGAGGGAAGACGTGACCGAGAGCGCCGGAGCCAACAGCGAGGGTGGACTCCGGGATGGAAAGCCGACGGCACCAGTCGCGCTCAAGGAAGGCATCGTTGTTTGACTGGAAGCTTTTGGAGAGCAGTTCGTCCGTTGTCCCTGTCTCCCTAACGGTAGCAGATGCAGGCACGCTATCGGGGCTCTGACTAAGGCCGTTCGGGAGCAGTGTGAGCGCATGGTTCACATTTGTGTCAGCATCAGAGTCTCTAAAAGGCAGGAACTTGGAACCGAGAGTGGGGTTGGGCAACGTGGCAAGGTCCTCGTCAAAGATAGAGTACCCCTTCACGCGCCGTGCGAGCACTTCGGGGGTCCCGATAGGATGCAACTGTGAAGGTGCGCCAAAACCAACGCTAACGGGGAGAATGACACCGGGAGAGTGGAGATGCGGTGAGCTGCGAGAGGACATGGTCCCAGAACTTCCATGGTCGCGATCGCGGTCTGATCCTTTTTCTAGGCGAGTCGGGAGTGGATCCGGGGACTCATACGCGATTCCAGAATCCGGTACAGAGGCCGTCGGGCTGGGCTTGGAGGTAAAGTTTGCCTCCCAAGCGTCTTGAGATTTCTTGAGGATGAAGTCGTGCTTATGGTTTTGCTGTTCGCGCCGCAGCACTTCTGCATGCTCCCGGGCAAAGGCCAACGCTATGCGCTCGCGTTCGACGAACTCCTCGAGCTCACGTACACGCACATTGAGTGCCGTCACCACCTCTTCTGCCACCCTAACCTCTCGCTTGCACCGTTTAACCTGGGCGCGGATTCCCAACTCCTCTTGAGCTGCCACCTCACCAGCCGCCTCGACCACCGACTGGTCTTCTTGTACCTGCGTCTCCAGCGTACGAATTTCGTCGGCAAGTTTCTTAATTCGCGTGCCCGCTTCTGCCTTGGCTTTCTGAGTGGCACGAAGACGACGTTCGGCATCGCGCTTGCCCGCTTCAGCTGCCCGCTTGCTATCCTCGAGAGTTTTTGTGCGCGCCTTGAGTTCACTGCGGGAAACGTCCTCGATGCGCTTCGCTTCACGGATGTTACTCAACTCAGCGCTGAGGGCAGCATCTGCTGTAGTAGCTGCGTCGGTGTGTTCGGACAATTGATTGCGCAATTCGACATTGAGTGCACGGGTTTGATTTATTTTCTGTGTGAGCTCCGTCACAGCAGGGGTAGAATCAAAATTTGGAGAAGACCCGTTGGCAGTGGCACCATTTGCAGAAGACGGAGCAGGAGGGTGTGCAGGGGAGGATCGTTGATGACAGGAGGGAGGTTGAGGTACGGTCAGAGACTGGCTCTGCTTGGGTGCGTGGAGAGGTAAGACGGCGGATTGCGGAAGCGGAGGTGGCGTAGGGCTACGGTGAAGGCACGATGCTGACCGATCACGAGAACGCAACTTCGGAGGAGCCGAGCGTTGTGTCGAGCGAGGACTGTGGGTCGTGGTAGGGAAGGGAAGACCTAGTGCACGGACACAGTCAAAAAAAAAAAGAGGATGAGTTAGAAGATCATCGATCTTATCGCTTATCGTATAGCGTACCGTTGTAGTCCTCGAGTCTATCAAGGGCTTTAATGTTCAATATACCCGAACTCCATCCTCCCTCGGAGCACTTTATATGAGGAGAATGGCGAGGTGGCCAAGCAGGGTCGACCATGCCACCTCTCCACCATTTACCGAATGCGCCGACGAACCAGGTCTCCTTGAGTGGAAATGGATCAGGATCCGAGGTGCCTGTAGTGTTCCGCGCAGGTGAGACGACGGAGGGCGTGTCGCGAGATGAAGGGGGAGCTTTGTGGCTAGGGATGACTGCGGCGATAGTGAAGAGGCCGAAGCTATGAAATGCATGTCGCGGAGTGCGGAGAGCCACAGCAGCGCGATTGGAGAAATGAAAAGCGGATGACCCTGATTCGAGTGAACCGAAGGTTGAGGACGATTGGGACGATGACGACGAGCGATTTGAGCCATCACGGTCAGAGGAGTCAAAGTCTGCGGGGTCGTCAAGGCGGGAGAGATGATGGCGGAACGATTGCTCTGTGAGATAAGAGCGGAAGGAAGTTTCAGAGGGGTTTGAGAGGTAAGCTAGAAAGAGGTGTACGCGGTGAGTGAGGACGTAGAGAGCAGACATGAAGCAGAAAAAAAAACAAGGGGTCCGCTTAGCCTTGCGGCCGATGCATGGATGAGGTGAGGGAAATAGTGAAACGGAAAAGGAAACAGTGGGAAAGGAGTTATCAGAGAGGAGGTGAGGAAAGAGAATACTGACCGAGACAGAGAAAGATGAAAAGAAAGAGGGTGGCGACGAACATGGACCTAAACTCTATGCGGGTGTCGAGGAGGGTGAATGACCATTGAGGGTAAAGGGGAGTAGTCGCTAGCATGACGCCTAAACTACCAAAAGCAAAGGACAGAAAGAATTTGAGTAAAGGGTGCCAGCCTCGTTTCTGATCGTATTGATCAATTGCCGACGTCGTCGTAGAAGGGGGACGTACGCGTCAATGCGTCGTCCCCGAATTGACAGCTGGTGTTTGAGTTCGAGGCAGTGACTCGACTAGAACGTTCCCTCTCCCTCTCTGTCCTCCGTCTCTCTCGGGAAAACCGGATAAAAAAGAAAAAGAAAAAGAAAAAGAAAAAGAAAAAGAAAAAGAAAAAGAAAACAATCAGGCAAACCCCGCCTACCCTTGCTGACAAATATCATCCACGTGCAGTTATCACGGATCATGTGATGCAATTAATAATAATCCTCTAATGTAAATATGTGTAACTTTATTGGTTAACTCCCCCCCGAAGGTGGTGTGCTCGGTGGTTCCTCGGCTGCAATCTTCAATTCCGCTTCAATCCGTTCGTGTGCGCGCACTACCTTTGACTGCAAGTAATGCGAATGCCGAGGTGTTCCCATACCCCGAGCAGTTGATCCGGTTTTCGGCGGCGCTTCTGGTGGCGCATTTGCCTTGAATAGGTGCTCATAATTCTAATGGAAACGGCGGAATAGAAATGTCGTCAGAAATCACTCATTTGATTCTAGAGCACCATCGCAATAACGGACATACCCGCAGGATATGTTCCGGGTTATCTCCACGCTTCGCGTTCAGAATGAGGTGTGCTTCGTCCAGTGTCATCCGATGTTCACGAGTCAGCTTGTCCGTTACAGAGCCTGTAGTGGCGTTCCCAACTCCCGCAACATCCGAACCAATGGCACCTTGTGGGCGATGTTTGGCATCTGCGTGAAACAGGAATGTTGTTAGCCCTATCATTGGGCTCCACGCGTGGGACGTACTTTTAGCAGCCTGCCTTCCGGCCTCCAACAGAGCTTTCCCGAATATTTGCGTTCCCGTGACAAGTATCTGGATAATAATTCTAGGGGCCGACTGATAGAATAAAAAGGGTTTTGTTCCAGTCATGCTATATGAAAAACCTGACACGCACCATACTGTACCTCGAACGTCGACGACACGGGGAGTTGATGACGGGTAGCAAGTCCAGTAAGAGGCGTAGTCACGGCATACGCCGAATCTCAAAACTTTCCCGGTCCGGTCAGCCGACGACCACCAGTCCGGAAAAAACACTCGGAAACGAGACCACAAAAAAAATGGCGGGTGCCCTCATGAATCTGGAAAGTTCACCCAAAAGAGCGCCTAAGCACAAAGGAAAGGGCAAGGAAAATGCGGATAGCGAGTTTCGCTCAGTCAGGGCATCCGTCGTACTCGCCGTCCCTCCGATCTTTGCAAACCGGCTGCGGGACGGTGTAGAGGAGATGCTCGACACCATGACCATGAGGTCTGCTATGGGTCATGCATACTCATACCCACCCTGTACTAATCTGACCTGTTTTCTGTAGGCACGAGCCCACGCTGAATGGCGTTGTGCTTGCACACTCAGACGTACACTTCCTCGACGACGCCGCGCGACTCCAAGGAGATAGCCCATTCGCAATTTGCCATGTAGGGTTCGAAGCCCTTGTCTGGAGCCCCCAGCGTGGCATGTCGCTGTGTGTGTTGCATTCTGTTTTCCTTATCCATTTCTTCACTGAAGTGGCCTCCTCCCATCTTGGACCGACGAAATGGCGACGGCATTAGACGGGCGTGTCATCCTCTCCTCCCCGGATCATGTATCATTACTCGTACACCGCACATTTAACGTGTCCATCCCGCGGCATCACATCCCCTCTGATCAGTGGGAATTTGAATATGGTCCCGCGGAAAACGATCCTGAATTCGGAGGCGCGGATGATGTTATGGACGTCGACATCACCACGGACGTACACGGAGACGACGTACAGGCCGCAGATCAGCGCGGCCGCTGGGTGCACAAGGTCACTGGCGATCGGCTCGGCGGGAAGGACCGTTGGCTTCAATTTACAGTAGTTGGGTACGCACTTCACCTTTTATTTTCGACGAAGTGTGCGTTCTCAATCACCTGGACAGGTTTACAGTCGCGAATCAGATGCTCTCCTTGGTTGGTTCCATACAACCTGACCCGTTCTCTCCGGAGCACGTTCCGCAAACCAAACCAGGTCGAGTCCGAAGCCCTCAGCCACCTCCACATACACACCCAGTTCCCGGTCCTATCGAATCGGGAGGGAGTGATGACGAAGAATTGGATGCGCATGTTTGGTCAGGCCAGTCGGACAAGGACGCCGTGCGGAACGCGAAGGGAGGGCTGAATAAAGCGGAGAGGAAGGAAAAGAAGCGAGAGGAAAAGAAGCGGAAACGCAATAGTGGCAATGCCGCAGCACCCAAATCAGAGACTAGGCCGGAGCCCAAAACGAAACGAAAGAAGGCGTCGTAGTGGGACCGGGGAGACGGCTGTTCAGCTGTCTGTGGCCGACTCCATGGCCCGAGCACTGCACACTTCAGAGTAAAAGTATGTATATATAGTGTATAATGAGGTACTGCCGGGCTCGAACCTGGGCTAACAGAACGTTATCTCGTCACAATTTGCTGATGACCGCTAAACTAAACGGCTTAAACTTCTGTTGAGAGTCTGATGTCTGTCGCGATTAAGGCTGATGCTTGAGCAGACCGCGCAGTTTCGGTTTATCGGCCTGGAATGGACTCTCTTGAACTCCCCCCTTCTAGCGGCCCACGGCCCCTCAATTCTCATAGACCTCTGTCGACCCGAGTGTCCGCTCGAGTTCCCGCACAGGCCCGGGCAGTGACTATGGCAATCTCCCCCTGCTTGTGCTCTATCCCGACAATCGCCTCCAACGGCCGACTCAAACCCAAGCTTGAAACGACCAGAAAATGTGACCTCCCAACGCACTGCAACGTACTTATCAGAGCTGCGGTCCCCTTCATCTGTGACATCTTATGCTCGCTACCAGCCGGGGGGCGCTGCAGGCGCTGCCGTTGGTGATAGTGGTGTTACCTCCGACTCAGGCGCCCGCACACCGTCGTGGTGCCCTGCGCCCTATCACTGGGTTTTTACGCGCCCGCTCCGGCGTCGAGGTCTGAGCCGCTGCTATAAGAGTGTAGGACGTGCGCGAGTGCAAGGACAATATCGAGGGCGAACTGGCACAAACAGACGGTAGGCCGGTCGTAGGAGGACATCGTGCTCGTTGATGCAGATGGGACAGGGCAGAAAAAGACCAGAGGTATGGGTGACCGTCTCGTTGATACACTTGGAGCTCCTTGAGCCTAGCAAGCCATCAGCTTCCGATCCATGCAGCACCCGGATATAACTATTACGGTACTCACTTTCGACTCTGCCACAAACTCACTCACACATAATGCCCAAATCCCTCCTCAACGCCACCTGTGCTTGGCTGATTCTCGCAGGTGTGAGATATCTTCAGATCCCCACAGAGAATTGATCTTCGGCGCAATTCCCGCCGTGGGTGGTAAATCTTCGGCACACCAAAGGGAGGCCGACTACGAAGAGCCGAGCGTTATATGTAGGAATTTGGAGTGTGGAAGTTTCTATGACCGGGAATTGTTCAGATCAGTGTAAACTTGATTTGGAAGAACTTCTGTGTTTGCTCTCGTGTTCATTAGTCGAGCTAGTTATAAGGTCGAGTGACCACGTGTATGCGCCCTCAGTTCGTAGTGCTCAAGGTTGCACTGGCAGGCTGAGGGCGTACGCAGTCTGTCATGTCACGTACTGACGCTTGAGCGGACCGCGCGATTTTCGTTATCGGCGAGGCACAGGGCTCTGACAGCAGACTTGGAGAGGCGCGATCGCAATGGACTCTCTTGATTTCCCCCCCACCGGTGGCTCACGGATCCTTTCCGAATCTCCTCAGTTCTCACTGACATCTGCCGGCTCGAGTTCCCGCTCGAGTTCCCGCACAGGCCCGGGAGGTGACGATCTCTCCCTTTCTGAGCTTTACCCCGACACCCACCTCCCCCAACGCCCGGCCCGAGCTCGAAACGACCCGAAAACGCGACCGTCGATCGCTCAGGCCCTCGGTTTTGGCGCGCCCATTGTTCATTCGCCCGACGCCAGTGCGTCGGGCGTGCCAGGGGAAGAGGGCGAGGAAGGCCGAGAGGAGGAACGGGAGGAAAATGATGGAAATGATGACGGCGCCGCGGCGGATGTGACTGTGCGCGCCGACGAGGATGCAGATCCGACACACCTGGCTGCTCAATCGCGCGAAGAAAAGCTGCGGAGCGATCTTTTCGTGCTTCGGCAGATCAACGGTGCTTTCGCAGCGTACAACGACGCCCTCCGGGAGACGCAAGTGGGCACGGAGGTGAGCCGCTATCCTGGTCGTCGGCATGTCTCGGTCGGTAATTGGATCGCCCGTCTGTCGTCCTGCGACACAAGCGAGTCGCGACGCAGCTCGAGCAAACAGACGCGTTGCTCAACAGGTACATCAACATTCTCTCAAAGTCTGAGCGGGTCACGCAGCTCATATTCGACGAGCGATGGACCGGCGCCGAGGCGGTACTATTTCCCTTTCGCTCTCCTCTGATGGACAACCGTACTGAATAAGACGAATCTATTAGGATGAGGCGTTGCTCGAGGAGGAAATACGCGCACAGGAAGAGAAACGACGTCGCGAGGAAGAAGAGCGCGCCCTCGCTGCACAGAGGGAGAAAGAACGAAGGGAAAAGGAAGAATTGGAACGCGCGATGCGCGACGAGGCAGAACGGCTCGAGCGCGAGAAGAGAGACAGGATGGCCCCGCGAAGCACCAGTGGTGTGCGAGGGGTACGCGGGACGCGAGCATCCACGCGTGCTCGCGCAGCGGCGAGTGGTGTTTCGAGGGCTGGTGCGTTGTACTCGCGAACGACACCCTACCACACTGACGTCGTAAACTGCTCTGTTGTAGCCTCTGCCTCATCAACTGTTGTGGGCAACCATACAAGGGTAATGAGCGGCACAGCTCCGGGCCTCTCGAAGACCGCACGGCCATCATCGGTTGCATCTTCATCGCGGGGCTCAAGTCTACCTCGGGGCATATCGAAGCGGCCGTGATGGAGGACCGACATACCCTTTCACTTGTATCGTACTTCTGTATAATAAATGCGTACTCGTGTAGCCATTGGCAAATTTCGCTGGATCAAATGAAAAACAGGCAGACGCGGCACGGTGAATACACCCTGAGGACAGCCATGTATTCTCATGTATGGTAGTAATACATGGTGGAGTCATTGATTGCAGGGCGAAATGAAAGTAGTGGGAGTGGAAACGCAATATAGTTAAACGCTACATAGGATTCTGTGCCCTATGTTTGACCCATGACGCGTAACGGGTCTAAAAAAAACATGGTAGAGGTTCGTCGTTGCGTGGGATGGTCTTTCGATCATTATCCTGGGTGACAATGGAGGCCATGTTTGTTTGGTTTTTTTTTTACAAAATCAAAATCGAAGGGAAATTGACACCAGGATTACTTGCCAGCATCAACTGAGAAGGCAATCGCATGACAGTCTGCACGTGTTCCCGCAGCGCCGCGGGAAGCGCGTAGCCGACCGTGCGGACGATGGTCTCATTCGTCTTGTCGTGCCCGCAGAGCCAGTATGACGCCGCGAGGAGATCGTTGGATTGGGTCACGAACACGTCAGTGAGTGTTAGTATATTGCCGCCGCATGTCAGTGGGAAGGACGAGGAAGGCACCCCATGATGTTCAAGCCAGGATTTGACGAGTTCGGTTGAGGGGCGACAAGCTCAGCGCTGAACGTTGAACTCGGAGGGCAGACGTAGAAGTGAGCACGACCCTAGGTTGCTTTAAGTTCTGATGCCGGGATCGATGGGAAGGACCCTCGACTGAGATGTAATTGAGCGCAGATGAAGTCTGACCGAGTTCAACGCCACATGGCGCGTCCGAAGGCACAGTCCAGTCCTTCCAGATGACATCAGTTTCATAGTGTGATAAAGGAAGGTGGTTGATAATATCTGAATCAGAGTTTTGTCTTTCGAATGAAGAGAGGCTTTCGCGGTCATGTAGTCATGGATAGATCTATCTCGGCTCAAACCCATAATGTAAAAGCCGTCAATCCATTGGCACCAATCAATAAGAGTGCCCGTCTGGCACAGTGACATTGACGTCATGTGACCACCATTTATTCACGTGACTCATAACATGCTTGCCGGTCCTCACCTTCAACGGAAGGGGCGATCGATGCAGACGCGCTGACGAGCGATGCTCAAACGTCGACGCACCTCAGTTGGGCGTGTCCTTGATACGGAAATGTCCAGCTCGTCCTCTGTATCAGATGAGGAGACGGGTTCTGATCACTCATTCGACCTTTCGTCTACCCTCACGCGGCAGAAAATTGCATCGAAGAAGGGCAAGGGACCCCTCGTCCCTCGCGAAGATGACCTGGACGATGATACAGAGCTCGAGGAGATGATAAGACGTTCGATAACTAGACGCAATGTCAGAGATGGAACCGAGCTTCTGAAGAATACAAAGGGCAAGAAGAGGCTAACGAAGGGAGAGGTGGGGGGTGGGAGTTTTCAGAGCATGGGTACGTCTACCTGGTCTCCTAAAGAGCACCATACAGATCTTTATTACACCGTTTTCTAGGGCTTTTCCCTTGGATTTTACGCGCGCTCACACTCCAAGGTTTCCGTACGCCTACTCCTATCCAGCGACTTTCCATCCCCGTCCTTCTTTCCAACCCCCCTCGCGACTTGGTGGGAATGGCACGCACAGGGTCGGGCAAGAGTCTTGCCTTCCTCATTCCTCTTATTCATCGCTTGGGTGGACGGCATTCTTCGACATTCGGTGCCCGGGCCCTCATCCTGTTACCAACTCGGGAACTTGCCCTTCAGATCTTGAAGGTGGGGAAGGAGCTTGCACGTGGCTGGCGAGATGGGGAAGGGGGGCATGCTGGTGACAAGAGTGGAGGCGACCCCGAAAGCGGGACGCGGAGTCAAGGTCTGCGCTGGGGGTTAATTGTAGGTGGGGAAGGCATGGATGACCAGTTCCAGATGATCTCAAGCAATCCTGACGTGCACGTCGCTCACTCTTGCGCACGCACCTTTGATCTGACGAGTTTTGTTCGGTTAGGATCATCGCCACCCCTGGTCGACTCCTTCACCTCGCGGTGGAAATGAACCTCGATCTCAGTGCTGTGCAGTATGTCGTCTTCGACGAGGCGGACCGCCTTTTTGAGATGGGTTTCGAAACCGCACTCACCGAAATCATTCATCGACTCCCCACGCGTCGGCAGACGCTGCTATTCTCTGCGACGCTGCCCAAGTCGCTTGTGGAGTTTGCTAAAGCTGGCTTGCAAAATCCGAAGCTGGTACGCCTGGACGCAGAGAGCAAAATCAGCGCAGACCTCCGAATGGCCTTCTTCTCCGTCAAGCAGAATGAGAAGGATGCGTGCTTACTCGTGCTGCTGCGTGAGATCATCGGTGTCCCTTTAGGCACAAAGGGAGTGGACGATCAGCGCCAAAGTGGCGATGCACATGAGCAGTTCACCGCACCTCACCAAACCCTTGTGTTCGCTGCCACGAAACACCACGTCGAGTACCTCACCACGCTCCTTAACGCCACCGGCTACGCAGTCTCTCACATATACGGCTCCCTCGATCAGGCGGCTCGCTCTCAGCAAATGGAACAGTTTCGACGTGGTCGTACGAACGTACTCGTCGTCACGGATGTGGCTGCACGGGGGATCGATATTCCCATCTTGGCGAACGTAGTCAACTATGACTTCCCGCAAGGTGCGCGCGTATTTGTGCACCGAGTGGGACGTACTGCACGTGCTGGACGGCCTGGTTGGGCATGGTCGTTTGTGGGCCCAACCGAACTTCCTTATCTCGTTGAACTGCAGCTTTTCCTTGGACGCCCTCTCGTGCGCGACGTTCCGAGTAATGACGAAGGGTCGTATACAGGGAGTCTCGTACTCGGGGCGTTCCCGCGCGAGACTCTCGACGACGAAGTCGCATACATCCGGACTCTGGACGCCGAACATCACGCATTACCGACGTTACGCAATGTCATGCACAAAGGGCAGGGAATGTACGAGCGTTCACGCGGACGTGCCAGTCCTGCAAGTTATACCCGCGCAAAGGAGATGTCGCAAGATCCCGCGCGCTGGGGTCTCGCCATTGCCGGTGCAGCCGGTGGTGTGCATCCTGTGCTGCAGATCAAAGGAGCTGCCACGAGTAAAGGCTCTGCAGACGTCGACGCCGACACGCGTCGCCGCGCATTGCTTGCTGTTGTAGATTCGTTCCAACCTAGCGAGACAGCACTCGAAATTGGTTCGCGTGGGAAGAATGGAAATGCCGATCTCATGAAGGAACGGAGAAAGGCGCTCACAAAAGCGGCGGAACGAAGAGGGTTAGCCCACGTATCCAGTGGTGGTGGCACTGCCGCCGGACTGGAGAATGGGGGTATTTCGCCAGGCGAAGGTGTAGAGATGGCGAACCAAGAGGAAATTGACGTGTGTCCGACACTTGTTTCACGTAAACGTCGCCCTAATTCAACCCTAATTCAATTTTTAGGTTGTATTTGGGGCACTGCGTTCGAAAGATTCGAAGAGAACTTTTCGCGATTCCGAATTTTATATGACCTATTATCAGGCGGGAACTAGCACAGAAAAAGGGTGCGTCTAGCCCAGCGTTAGTTATTGATCATAGGGCTTATCGAACCCAGGTACTCCATGCGCGACGGAGAAACGTTTGCCGAGCAAGCTAAGCACGCGACATTCGATCTCGCAGGGGATGAGGGCGTAGCTGCACAAAAACGCGCTCGTTCGAAAATGACATGGGACAAGAGGAAGAAGAAGTTCGTCCACGGTGATGGTGCAGGTGCCGATAACGTCAAGATGGTCACAACAGAGAGTGGAGTTAAATTGCCCGCGACATACCGTAGCGGACGCTTTGATGAGTGGTCCGCCAAAGCCCGCATGAGCCTTCCTCGTGTTGGTGAGGCAGAGCCCGAGCGCCGAGTCCCCAATCGCAAGCGATTCAAGCACAACTCGGCCATGACCGCAAAACCTCTCGATAAACTTGCGATGAACTACGAACGAAAGGTTCGTATCCAGAAACAAACGGAGGCCGCTAGCGCGGATGCCGGGAAGGCGCGTTACAGTGCGAAGGAGCCTACAAACCGATACCGCGGGAAGTCGGTGGGGCGTATACGGAGCGAAATCAAATCGGTGGAGCAGATTCGCAAGACCCGGAAGATTGTGGATAGACGGAAAGCAAAGAACGCGCGACCGAGTCGTAAGAAGGGGAAGCGATAAACATTCCGCGATAACTCTAACCAATGTTCAGTTGTGTTAGCTTTTAGTTCGTTCGAACCCATACAGAAGTAGTGTATGCACCTATCACTGTCCTCTTTCCATTCTCTTGAATGTGTGTTGGGGTTCCGCGGAATCTCGTATCCGGCCGAGGTTTACTACAGCTCCGCGTCCGCTAGAAGTTTTTTGTCGATGACCGGACGCTCCTGGGCTGTAGATGCAGAAAGCAACTGCTCTACCTAGCAGTTCTGACAAAAAAGCGAGCCGGAAATTAGTACGACAAGAAAAAAAAAACAGATGTAGCCCTTGTTTAGCTTTGATGTTTTCGGAAGCCGGCGCGAGCTTTCGCTCCGGCTTTCAACCTCATCGAAGGTTTGAAGCGCTGAGTGGCGTTCTTGTTGGCCTATTCTACCATACCCTACTTTAATGAATTGGGCCCATCTACGTGATGCTCTATGTAGTCGCTCGCTCCGCGCCTCTGACACTATCTAGGAGATCTGTAACTAACGGCCTGTCCAAGGAAGCCTAAACTGCCTCCATGAGGTAGTTACCCCCGGTCACAGTAGCTAACCTGTACAGAATTTTGACTCGTCGTCTGCGTCCAGGGCCAAGGGTGTGACCACCCTGACCGTCATATGGTATGTTGTTGGGATTTAATTGTCAAATTTTTTTGACCGGAAATGTGCTCCCCGGAACGCCCGAACCCAAAGGAGCGCCACGAGCCAATGAGTAAAATTTATCGCCATCGGCACCTGAATTCTGGTACCTATCTGGCACTCCGGCACGTGCTCCGCTTTGCTCCTTTGTCGCCCTTGTTGGTTCTGTTTCCTCAATTTCTGCTCGCGCTTTCTACTCGCGACAGCCAGCGGTCCTGTTCACTGCTATTTTTCCATGAGGATTTTTTTTAAATGCTATGACTACCTCATGGTCTCGGTTCCCATCATTCGGAGTGATCGTGACACGTACACATGCTGTGCCATCTGGGTGCCAAACTCCCCTTTGGATTCATAGTCACTCCAAAGCTCGAGGTTTCCGGGAGCTTATACATGACGCCGATGGCACTGCCACGAGCGAGACTTTGCCTATACGGTTCGTATGAGCTTCATTCATGGACCATCCATTAGATTCCCGCAGCCACATAATGGATTGTCAGGATGCGTAGATGAAGTGGTAAGGTCTTCTGGCGTCTTGGGGAACAGTCTCCTGGAGTGGGGCTGGAACAGGTTATCCGTGGCATAACCGTGCCCGGGTGCCATGGAGGGCATATATATATCTAGTTGTGCACCTCCCTCAATTCCCAGCATCAGTCGTCGTCTTATACGACAAGATGAACGCTAAAGTAAGAGAGCTTACTTCGGATTTATTTCCTCGGCTGACATTTTGCCCTTAGTCCCTTCTCGTCGATGGCTACATTTCCCAAACTTTCCAGAGCCGCCGGGCTGAGCAACACTTCTTCGACTTGCTGAAGAGCAACTTCATTCCACAGATTCATACTCTGTGTTACCCCAACCGAGAAGGCCATTTCTTCTTTGCTACTCGACAGGTCCTAGAGCATCCTTTCGACACGTCTTCTCGGCCTCTCGACCGCTCTGTCATAGCCAGAGGCACTGTGGTGCCCCAGACAATGTGGTCCCCGCACACCGTCACTGATAGGAGGCAGCATGTTGAAGAGGCGGTGCTGCAGATGCCCATTTTTTTCGAGGGCACGGATGGGAGACTTGGTCTTTCCCTTGAAGCCTCGGCTACTGGTCGATGCCATGGTCTTCGCGACGCACAGGAATTCGCTCCACTAGGGCAAAAGTCGACAACACACATCCGCATTGTCGTTAGTGTCGTTTCTCGTGGTGTAATAAGGGTCGCCCGCTGAACCGGTTCTCTGATCAGTGGCCCGGCTACAAAGATTTCAAGCGTCAGGTCCAGATTCGTGACGAGACGAGCGAGCACAACCCAATAACGATCTCCAAATTCGCCCATCACATTGGGCGGTCGGTGGATGCATTTCTCAAGGTCAGGTTTTCTGACCTATTGATGATGTCGCATGTGCTGAATTCGTTTTCTCTCTCACCAGGCTTGTGAGCCGGACCCTGGCTCTACCGACATTAGGCGCGAGCAGTGGCGGATTGGGCCAAATGGCATCCAACGGAACGACATCATAGTCATTGGCGCGGTTCACGTCAGTGCAGGGAGTTGGATGCCAATCCTGCAGCTCAGTCGTTACATTCTCTGATATCCGCACACATACCCCGTTCCTACTTACATGTACAAGTTAGTTAGTGGTTGTAGCATATGTGTAGTACTAGTACGTAGTTCTGAAATGGGTAATAGTCGAGTCTTCGTTAATTTCACATGATGGAGGCTGTTGAGCTGAATCAAGTCAACAACGTGATCAAGTGATCAATTTTACTGCAAAAGCGACAAGACGAACACCACATGCTGGCCCTTCCTCAGCGAAATTAACGTTTTCCCTGGCAATCAAGGGAACACTCGCGTTATTATATGTAGGGGGTGTTGCCGTCGTTGTTTGATTCTGATTTAAATTGGCAGTGAGGCTGAGTCGGTGCCAGGTGCATAGCCTCCTGAAGTATTAGGGTTGGAAATGGAACATGCTATGATGTGGGATACATATACTGAGTTGTGCTTTCCCTCGATTCCCAGTTTCAGTCATCGTCAAAAGTCTTATACAAGATGGACGCTAAAGTGAGGAAGCCAACTTTGGATTTATTTTCTTGACCTGACCTCTCCACCTTAGTCTCTTCTCATCGATGGCTACGTTTCCCAGACTTTCCAGAGCCGTCGAGCTGAGCAATATTTCTTTGACTTGTTGAAGAGCAATTTCATTCCACAGATTGAAACTTTGTATTACCCCGACAGAGAAAGCCATTTCTTCTTTGTTACTCGACGCGTCCTATTGCAACCCTTCGACACGTCTTCTCAACTTCTTGACCGCTCTACCGTAGCCAGAGGCACTGTGGTCCCCCAGACAATGTGGTCCCCACACACCGTTACCGATAAGAGGCAGCATGTTGAAGAGGCGGTGCTGCAGATGCCCATTTTCTTCGAGGGTGTGGACGGGAGACTTGGTCTTTCTCTTGAAACCTCAGCTGCAGGTCGGTGCCACGGTCTTCGCGACGCACAGGAATTCGCTCCACTCGGGCAAAAGTCGACAACACTCATCCGCATCGTCGTTAGTGTCGTTTTTTTCGTGGTACAATAAGAGAGTCGCTCGCTGAACCTGTTCTCTGTTCAGTGGCCCGGCTACAAGGACTTCAAGCGTCAGGTTCAGATTCGTGACGAGACGAGCGAGCACAACCCAATAACCATTTCCAGATTCGCCCATCATATTGGGCAATCTGTGGGTACATTTCTTAAGGTCAGGTCTTCAGATCTACCAAGAGCGACCCCTGTGTTAAGTTCGTTTTCTCACACACCAGACTTGTGAGCCGGACCCTGGCTCTACCGACGTCAGGCGCGAGCAGTGGCGGATTGGGCCGAATGGCGTCCAGCGGAACGACATCATCGTTATTGGCGCGATTCAAGTCAGTGCAGGGAGTTGGATGCCAATCTTGCAACTCGGTCGTTACATTATCTGATTCTCTGATATTCATCCATGTTTCCCGTTCCTACTTACGTGTACAAGTCAGTTACGATTCCTAGAGTTAGTTGTAGCACCCTGTGTAACTTAGCACAATACTAGAATGTGGTAATCGAAGCTTCGTCAATCTCACGTGATGAAAGCAGTCAACAATGAGCCTCAACAATGCTGTAGAAAACATAAAGAGACGCAGTATGTGGGGTAGTTGATGATCGATTCATTGCGCAGAGTAATTTCTCCCAAAAACAAGAACAAGGCGACAAGACGAATACCATATGCCTGCGCTTCCTCGGCCAAAACAACGTTTACCCTGGCAATCAGGGAAGTATTCGCGCATTATTCATAGAAGGCGTAGGACGACCGAAAAAGACGGTTCTGAAATAAAGAATGCATGAGCAAGGTGACCAGGATAGAGAAAAGCACGCAACAACCCCATGATATCACCAGGAATCCGTATCCGCGAGGGAACAGGAGAACGAGGGTCCATGACCGGCGACCGAATCACCACTGGTGCCTGTATAGGGGACAGTCCTGGCGTTGGCAGCCCAAAGACAACATCGAGACCGGACGGGCTCAGGAGCTCGCGGTCTTCGCCTGCTAGGGAAGGGTACAGAGGCATTCGGGCGCTGCGCCTGTGGACTGGCTGGACCTGCAATCGGGTAAACGAGTCCGGAGCGGATGAAGCAGGTGATGGCGGAAGCGGGATATTATGATGAGAAAGGGTGCCGCAATCGATTGACCTCGTCCTGACGCTCTGCATGCCCTTGGGAGTAGGAACACTCAGGTGTGGTGACGATGCGTAGTCCTGCTGAGGTGCGTCGCGTGAGGACCCGGTGTCTCTTGTTGGGCTCTGTGCATCGGTACCTCTAACTGAACGGTCGACAGGGATCTCTGTGAAATCCTGCGCTGCCGGAGACTGTAGTTGTGAATGGCGACGCGGGGACGCAACACCTGCTGACAGTCCCAAACCGCTGGTCGGTGAAAGAGAAGGCTCAAAGCTGAAATGGGATGGCGGAGAGGTGGGCCACACTCCACGCGGAGACGACGCGGCAGTGCCTGCGATATTCAGGCGAATGTTTTGTGTCCGGTGGTGAGTTGGGGTTGGCGAAGTGGACGCTACCAGCAGAGGTGATAGAGGCGGGGGCAAAGGCGAGGGTGTTTCGTCTTCCGTGTTCGAGTGATCAAATTGTGAATGCATATGTTCCACGGGACTTACGGCACCGCCCGACTGGCTGGAGGAGGCACGTCGTTGTTCTCCTGGTGACATATCCTCCCCCCTATCGCCTTGGTTTAGAATGCTTTGACTCAGCGTCTGGGGGCTGTGGAATATGTCTCCTACCAAGCCCGAGGAAGCGAGGAGGGGAAGAGTAGGTGGTGGCGTGGAGCCGGCTACGTTTTCCGGCTCCTCGGATGTCTCTGCCTGGGTCAAGTCGACGTCAAAACTCAGAGTGCTCCCGATTGTCTCGGCGGAACTGGCCGATGATATATGCGAGCAAGCCGAGGACGGACGTGGTAAAATTGGAGCGCCCAGAGAAGAATGCGAATCTGTCCTGGTCTGCAATTGGGTGTGGCTACTCTGAACCCTCTGCGTACTACCGGAAGAATCCAGAGATGTGACCACGCTTTGGAAAATTTCTCTCCTATCAATTTCGCTACCTTGACTCTGGGCTCGTTCAAGCCCGGACAAGAAATCGAAAACGACGCCTCGGCGCTCTTGACCCTCGTCATAGTCAACGATCCAGTCGTCTAGGGTGCTTGGTATTGGAGAGCGATGGCTAGAGAAAGAGAGGTCCCCCCAATGGTCAGACCCGATCGTTGCTCGTGCATCCGACACTGGAAAAGAGCCCAGAAGTTGTCTGTGCGGGCGAGCGGCTGTCCCGGAGATATCTCCGATCTGTGACTCGCCTGAGACCCTCTGTGTCGAATGGCCAGTTTGAGATGATCGTAACAGCGCTGAGCTGGGGCTTTCCGGTGTGCTGGGTCCTATTTCTGCTGATGTGCCCGCGGCTCTTGCCTCACCATGCTGTGCGGGTGTATCACTAACCCTCGGTGAGCCTGGTGGTGCCGCAGTACCTTGCTCGTTGTTCTGCCGATCTTCGCCCTGCCAGCTACTGAACGAACTGGACTCTCCGCCCGGAAAATTAGCGTGCTCATATACTCGACTGCGACCTGCTGGCTCCGACGGCGACGACAAAGAGCCGGGACTTCCAGAACTGTTGATGTAACCCGACATCGTACGTAATGGTTGCCTAGAGTTACCATGATACTCGGACATAGTGCGCCATAGCGGCCCTGCGCCGATAATGGTAACAAGGTCGACGTTATGTGCAGAAACTGGAGAGCTCGTATTGCTCGAAGTGTTTCCCGGTCCTCTGCGTATCTGCCAGGTGACGTCGTTTGCCGTGGAATTGGCGGTGCGGTCCTGCTGAGAAGCCCGAAGCACCGATCGAGTTGCGGGGTGGTGTGTGGTGCGTCCGGTCGCACATGCAGGCGGGGCGTTCTGAGGATATTGTACATCCTGGTGGAGGTCCCGCTGCTGAAGGTGGCCCGGCACTACGGGTGAAAGAGTCGCTGAAGAAACGGGGGCAGGCGCGCCGAAGTCGTCAGGTTGTGGGTCTACTTCAATCGCCCTTACCCTGCCTTCGCGCCATGCCCTATCGAAAGCCTCCCTTGCTTCCCTGTATGTTTTAAATTTCTTGTGGATTGCGCCAGAAACTTCGATGACAGTCGGGGCAGCCTGAGACCTGGAATAATTATCAGTTCACATGAAACAAACGAGCCGGCCAAGATATACCACTCCGTATATACTCCCGGCTGGGTTCCTACTATTACTGTGTAGTACCACTTCACCATTGAACTATCTGAGCTGACCACAGCGGACTTGGAAATATCTTAGTCCGGGGCGCGGGGTAGAAGATAGCTTGAAACTTGGCCTGAGAGGCGCTTTGTGTAGCGCTGCTTTCGTAGCACCGGACATAGCCGTAGCCCAGAGATGTCTGATCGACGAGACGCCGTGATGGGCCTAGGTTTCTCATTGTCCTGCGTTATGTGTTTATTTGCAACAGTCTGGACGGGATAGTAATCGCCTTGATCTATACGTAGTCGATCGAACTTTGTCCATTCGATATGTTCTGGCAGGAAGGCAGGTAAGTTGCCTTTCGCAGATTTTTCTCAAAGATACTTTCATGGATTCTAGGATCTCCTGCGGGAAAAGCGTCGCGTCAAATTCTATACTTTCTAACTCAGCACGCAATTGGTTGGCGTTGGCAAGGGGTGGACTCTAAGCCCAAAAATTATTGCTCGTGCTTGTCTCACGACTCGAAGCCAACCTGTCGGTTTTGCTGAGTTGACGGTATCCATCATCGTATGGAAGAAATGCAAGGGTCGATAGTTGACTCGCTAGCACCTGTTTGCGCCATGCATTCGGCAAATACTCCGCACGACTCAGAGACTATACTTTCTTTGCCTCAGAACCTCGGACCGGAATATCTATTTCTTGGGCCAAACAGTGATTACTCTTGTGGTTGTTCGTCAGCGAGCGTTCCGCACCGCAAGTAAATTTTATCCCCGACCAGCGATCCTGATGAGTTGCCGATCTGTGCGCCTTTAAAATGGTTTTGCACACGTGACTCCACACTGGGTCCACTGGCATGTGTCGTGCGTATATTACTTGTTCACACAACCCTGAAAGTATAATCCGAAGAAGCTAGCATGGAGTTGTAGATTATACCGATATGTATCCTCCCCGGCTCGAGTTTTGCCGTGATTGGAAAGAACTGCAAAGATGTGAGACGACGTCTCGCAGCATGTACGGTACTTCGCGCCAGAAATCTCTATGTCTGCGGCAGATGATCAACGGTTTGGCACTTAGTCCAAAGAACAGAGGGGACACACGGAATGAGATCTACACCCGTCGCTCCGTATGTTGTGTAGTTGTAGTACGCGCCAAGGGCAAAATAACCCGCAAACACAACGAAAAGCCTGAGGGAGGTTGGGATTAGCTGTTCATTTTCGCTCGGAGAGAAGGGAGTACGAACAAAAGGAAGAACCATCCAATCCCGCTACCCACTGCCTCCACCTCCCTCTCTGGGTTGTCCTCGTCTCCCTCCGTGGGAGCCTCCGAACGAAAGCTGCACCCTGAAGGAGCGCTCCATTCCACAACGGCTTGAGCGCCATCATATGATTTGAACACAGGCTCGGACGTCTCCGTGTCACACAATAGGTTGAGAACAAACGTTTGCGGTGTAGGTTCTAGCGTGGTCGATGAAGGGTATGAGGGGCCATGCAACGTCATTTTGACACCTCGAGGAGCTAACGCAAAAGTTTGGTAAATGCTGTTCCTAGACGATGGCGAGGCTGGACGCACATGACAGCGCGGTGTACTCCGCCCGCAATTCCGACTCCTGTGCCATGGGAATAACAGCTACAACTCGATCCGACTCTCCTTGCTTGATGTTAACCTTGCTCAGACAGGCCCACGTCCCACTCGAACACTACGCAGATCGTCCGAAAAGAAGGTTCAAGTGTGGCCTAGAATACGCACCTGTTCGCCAGCATCCACACCTTCAAGCGGACTAAGCTCCTTGCAAACATTGAAACGGAGCGTGTCTGCCATACTTGTCGGCGGTGATGAACGGGTGCGCGAGACAGTATGGTCGCCGGAAAGCGCACTCAAGTCATACTTGTTGTCCCCAATGGCTATATGACAGTCAGAGTCGGGCTGAGCACTCGTTGCAGTAAACAGGAGTGTCAGAAACCAGAGTAATGGTGTTCCTTTGTGTCTGATAATCATTTAGAGGGTGGAGGGCTGGATGCCGCGTGTGTGGCTGACGTGAGTTGCCAACGGTGGCAAAAGGGTTCTTAGAAAATGAAAAAATGTTCGTATCGGTGTTGCCAAAAGTACTGAATAGCAGCGACCACGGACACTTGATCTTGGAACTGTATAACAAAATCGATGAGTATTAAGAAGAGAAATGAACTGGCCCGAATGGAGCAGCAGAGGGTGGCGAGGCGGTCCGAGATGGCCGCTCTTAACGGTTTGCCAGTGACCACATCGACCCACACCGTGATCACGATCTGAAATATGGCCGGGCTTGAAGATCTCACGAATCACATATATCATGAGAAGCAGGAGTCTGGGTCTATGCTTTGCGCTCAGCATGCACTGAACTCCTTGTTGCGTGTGTCCCAGAACCAGTGTTGAGTACCTTTGTTACTGATTACTGCTCTTAGAAGGAAGCTACGTTCGTTGTCTCTGCGAGACGCACTCTGGGTTATGTACCTGATCGATGAGACACCCAACAGTTCACGCCGTCTGATCTGTCTGCTATCGCCCAGTCCCTAGATTCCCTCGAACAGCGTGTCGACCAAGGGCGCGTTGGACAGGAGAGCGCTAACATGGACGATACTGGTGTGTACATCCTTGTTTTTTTTTTTCGTTATAGTTGTGAATATGAGATGTAGGATTCTTCTCTGTGCAAGTATTAGAAAATGCACTTAATGTCTGGGGCCAAAGGTAATCTAATACCGCGTTTCGGTCTTCGTTAACTAATATTTTCCACAGCCTTATCAGATGGAGGAGTGAAGTGATGCAGCCTTATCACAACCAGCCGCAGTATGTATATATTGTCACGATTCAATCTCGTCGACGACTGGTACTCCCCATAGAGATCAACGCGCGTTCATTTTGAACTACGATCAACATTGGTTTGCGCTTCGACGGTTTGGCGGCTCAGAAGGTGCTGGCTACTGGTTCAATCTTAACTCTTTTCTTGACCGACCCGAATGGATCGGTGAGACGTATCTCGGAATGGTATTGCAACAGGCGGAGGCGGAAGGTGAAATCAGTATTCCATCCATGATGACGAAGCTCAGCATTTATTACATAGGATACTCTACTTTCGTTGTAGTGCCCACCGATCCTGACCACCCACTACCGCAGACCGATGCCGACGACACTGCCACCGCCCTTCCACGACCGACTTCTTCCGGGCCTCAGTATCTGTCCACAGTCCACAGTCCTCAGCCTCCGACTGGACTTGAGGACGAAGACCTACAATTGCAAGCCGCGCTTCAGGCCTCCCTCGGAGAAGCAGGAGAAGACTCGTGGAAGCAGGCGGGGTCCTCTGTGACGGCTGGTGGCATTGGTACACTGACCCCTAGTGTCAGCCTAGGTTTCCCACCTTCCTCCCTACTAGCTTCACCCCCACCAATTCCACCGCCTTCTACGCGTCCCGCGGACAGACCAATGGAAAACCCTGTCGCTACATCGATGGCTCGAAACCAAGCTTTTCTTGAGCGGATGCGCCGGGAACAGGAAGCCGCTCTGCGCGAACACTACCACGACGAAGTCGCTCGTGTAGGAGATGGTCAGGTCCACAGGACTTCTTTCGGGGCGCGAAACACTGTTGAGGACGAAGATGAGCAACTGAGGCGTGCCATAGCGGAAAGTGCAGAGATGGCGCGCGAGCAAAGGCCCAGTCAAACGGGCGACGAGTCCGCAGGTATAGGGGCTGACCCGGAATCTGTCTACACTGGTGAAAGGACCCAGGGACGGTCACATGGTGATCGTGTGTATGACGACGAAGATCCGGAACTGCAAGCCGCACTGCAAGCTTCTCTCGGAGAAGGTCCACCCGGGTTCTTCTCTCCTGATTCCTCCACCGAAACTTCCCCATTCACGGCTGAATCTATGGCTAGTGCGAACTCTGAATTGTCAACTGACACGCACGGAGACGATGACGGTGAAGGTGATACTGCCACTGAAGAGACTGGTTCGGACACAGCCGAACGACCACAACCTCTGACCGAGGATCTCAGCATCGAGGAGATGAGGCGGCGACGATTGGAGCGATTCGGTGGGTGACATACATGACGGCGCACTCTTGTTTAGACTATCAGTGGCCGCGAACACCCAGCATCCCAACTGCTGCCGGGCCAAACGCGTGCATGTATCCTTACCACTATATCTAGCCTGCCTTTATCTGCGCCGACAACCCAGTATCCTCCACTGTCGAGTTCTTCGCGGCGATGTAAGGTCTATGGCGGACATGTCGCTCCTACTTTCGAGACTTACTCCCGGTGGCACTCTGCCGCACAGCTGACTCTCTTGATACCGTGCGGTATTGACTATCCCAAGGCCTCGAGTTGTAAATGATGCATCCTGGACTCTCGTCATCAAAACCCCAAGGACGGCGCCACGAGAAATGCTGGTGAGGCAACTGAAGAAAATAGGGCAAGATTGGTTCACATGTACCCATTCTACCATATGAAAAGGCCAGAACTCAACGCGGTCGGTCTTTCACTACAACCGAACCCTATCTATCAGCGGACGGAATTTCGTTATTAGGCCCTAATATAGGCGGCCCTCCGAAACCACCTGAGAATGACTTTTGCTCGGAGTCATAGTCAGGCGGCTTGCACGAGCGACGTTGACACGTTCCACTATGCTCCTTTTGCTCGCGAATATTTCCAGAAGGTAGCCATATGGTAACTAATCCGGGACGTGGCGCAAGTGAAGCCATCGATTTCATGTGCGTGGGGCACCATCGGGATACTGGGAGCACCGACTCCAGGAATCAAATAAGATCTGGGTTGATTTTTTTGAACCCTAAAAGGTGCGTTAACGTGATGGTGATGGCCGTCAGTCATGAGGCCTCGTGACTGCATGAGGAATGAGTAGCGCTGTGATGAATGGTTGCGGTGGCCATCATGACAGGTCAGTTGGCCTAGATAGCCTCTCGTGTGGGCAACAAGGTTCAGATCACGATGAGCCCGACATGTGTGAATGCACGACTCGGCGTGAGTAGAGCATGAGATGTTGTTTCCCAGCATCCCATAACATATGGGCGCTATCAAATTCAGTGGCGGTGCGATGCCAGCCGCAGAATCTAACACTGTGATGCACGGACGAACCGAATTACACACTTTGCTACATTACCAACGACAGGCAGCCGGGTCGCCCCATTGGCACACAAATCAATGAAAAGTACGGCATAACTCTGATTGACGGTTTCCAAGACTGATTGTTCGCAGGACATGATATCAAACTCAAACAAACTACGCCCACACGCCTCCCCTTGCTAATTACCTACGGAATTGCCATCCTCAAATCTAAGGTCGATGCGCAGAAACGCTCTCCAGTAGATGTGGGACACGATGAACCAATTCAGGACTTGTCAGCAGGAGCAGGCGCATCACTGCGGAACGGGTCCTATCATAGGGTGCATGACCATTAACAGCGCGCACAGATTAACACCAATAGTGTGAACTACTCACTTGGCCATCCGGGCGAAGGCTACGACGACCTTGAGTAACGGGCGTGGTGCTCGCGTCAGGCGCAACAATTGGTGCGTTGTTGGTCTGCGATTCGGCTGTCGGGCCAAATACCTTGTCACCGATCCGCTGTTTTCGGAATCCATGTTACAGCACGAATGCGCGAAAGGTGGGCAAATACAGACATCCAGCAATGCAGCTCCGGAATTCTCCGCCTTTTTATCGATAGATTCCGTAGTCGTAACGACGCGTCCTACCGCATTCTGCACAACATCCTGGCCGAATGGGAAGTATCAAGAGATAGCAAAATAACTACAGGCACTGACTTTAATGCCCGTCATGTCTTCGTGAGTTATAACTTGAAATAGAACGATGGGAGTTTGTGAAAGAGGAGGGGGGTGTTAAAGGGTTTGTGCGGTAGGCTGGGGTAGTTATAGGGCTCCATTGCGCCCATATACAGGGAGGGTATGAACGGACCCGGCATGTGATTCCTTGACATAACTATCCTTTTAGGAGATGGACTATATCGAGTCGACAACAAGAGTGATGAAAAATTGGGGATGTCCCTCTCCGCACACGTGTGTGTATGCACCAACCCCACCAGAGATGGCCAAGAACAAGGAGAAGGAAATCGAGACCGCTGTTCGTGTGTGAAGAATCATGCTCTAGTCCCCAACTTGGCAGAGACCAGAAATCCAGGGTAGGAACTTTGGCTGCGGAACGACGTATCTGGCCGAGATGAATGGAAGAGAACCATACGCGAAAACGATGCGGACGAAGAGCTGAGGAGAAAAAGGCTCGAGTCTGTTTCGGACTCTGACAATACTTGACAAAGAGAATCATGAGGAATCGTGAGGCAGTTCGCATCCTGTATAACTGCTTTTGACGAGCCTCGGCAACGAAGCTAGAAAGGCAGGGCTAATGATGCCCGCGGACCCAATCTAGCACGGACCTAGCAAGACTCGGAGCGGCATAGTCCTGAACTTTTTGTGAAGGTTGTCAGGCAAAGAGCCGATTATACAAACGGGGAGTAAATGAGGACGACGGGGTCTTGCTCTTGTCGGGGCTGACTGGCCCGGAACGCGTTCATCGGCGGGTATCTTTGGAGTAGCAGTATGTAGGCCCGTGTTTTGTCGGGCTCGATTGAGCAGATGCCATAGCCGGTGAGATCACGTGCAGCATACGCCGCAACGCTGATAATACAGTTGCGAGGGCGATCGCGATGGATACAAACTGGTGTCTGACGTGGTGGTCTAACAGGTACTTGGTCACGAAACGTGCCCGGTAGTAGACAGGTGGGAGTCCGGCAATGCAGGAGTAGTAGCATTGGTGCGAGGTGAGATGTGGCTCAAGCGCGGAACCTACTGAATGTGGGTCTGAGATCGCGATGATTGATGTGATTGAAAGATATTTGCCTGGGGGATGACCACGCTGCTTTGTATGCGGTGTCGTCGGTGACGATCATTTTGGCTGGTGGCAACGGTTGAAAGTAAATGCGGCTGATGCCGATGCAGCGGAGGCAAAAAGGATGAGCAATGCTGGGCGACAAATGGCAAGTCACCTCATCTCATGCTCACTCCTCTTCCTTGCTCACCAGACCCAGACGTTGACGTCTTCTCCACTCCGCCTACGACCCCCATGACATCGGAACCTCCCACTGAATCCGTCCTTCGCCCGTCCCTCTCTCGCACCGCTTCTCGTCCTTCTAGCCTCCACATATCTCAAACCATCGCAGATTTTAAGCCAGACATCCTCCTTGACACTCAATCCCCCCAAATCCTACCCCCTACCAAATACTCCCCACAGTCGGCAAGCCATCGGCCGGTCCTGAGTGGCAATGGCCATCCTAGCCAACACCTGAACGGTTCTGGCCATGACTCACAGGCAAAACTATCTGCCACCACTGGTCATTTCATCACTAACCGGACTCTTGAACCGTCGCCGGACTCGAATGCCTCCCTTTCGCCTCGTCCTCATACATATTCACAAAGCCCGACGATGTCCTCCCCTTGCTTTGTCCACTCGAATCTCGATAAGGGTGCGTCCTTTTCTGAGTGGCTCAATATCAACAACGGCTTCCCCCGCATCAGCATAGCCCCTGCTCTGCAACCAACCTCTGCTCACAAGGCTCCTTCACGTCGTTATCGTAAACTTGACAATGGCCAAGTTATCCTCGTTCCCTATGAGGACGAAGAACTTGAACATGTTTTCGATGCTAGTGACTATGAAGACGATGAGGGCAACGGGAGTTTGACGAAAAAGCTGGCCGAAACGGCGGTCGGCGTGCGGGAGATGAGCAAGCAACTCGGTGCGTTCCTTGGCCGTTACTGTCCTTCCCCCCCCTCCCATTGTCGCCAAAACTGATTGCCGGAGCTCAGGCCGTGCACGCATCAAATCTAACATCCAGAATGTGTTGATCGTGACTAAAGCGCGCGACAATCGTCTCATAGCCCTTACGCGCGCCCTTGCACTTTACCTCATGAAGAAGCCGAGGCTTAATGGTCGTGGACTTGTTGTGTACGTCATACCACCGTCTCTACTCCCGTCTGTGTGAGATATTGACGTGTTTGCGATAGTTACGTCGATCATCAGCTGAGAACCTCCCGCCGATTCGACGCCGCTGGACTCGAGCGCGATTATCCAGAACTTTTCGTTTCTTTCCCACGCCGTCGCTCGTCAAGCTCTACTTCGGTCTCCAGCACGTCTACACCTGTTAGCTCTAAGGATGAGTCGAAACAGGAGGAGGGGCAGTTACGATATTGGACCGCTGACATGTGCAGTCACAGTCCGCACCTTTTCGATTTTGTCGTCACGGTGCGCCTTCTAGGTGTCATACTCTCTTTTCGTCCACCTCATGATTTTGTGGCTATAGTTAGGTGGTGACGGCACAGTGCTCTTCACTTCGTGGCTTTTCCAGCGGATAGTACCCCCCGTTCTGTCCTTTGCTCTCGGATCCCTTGGCTTCCTCACCAATTTTGATTTTGCGGACTATCAAGCGACTATGGACAGTGCGCTAGAGTCGGGTATCCGTGTCAACCTGCGCATGCGTTTTACGTGTACGGTTTACCGCGCTGTCAAACACGAGTCGGGTAGGGGTCGTCGTAAGGCCGTCAAAAAGGCCGAAACGGGTGAAATCATGATGCGCAACCTCGAAAAAGGTGGATGGGAGGCCCTCGAGTGTGGCTACCACGCAGACCAAGTGGCAGTGGGCGGACGCTATGGAAAGGATAAGGAGATCAAGTGCTTCACCACTCGCCCGGTCGAGTCCTTTGAGGTGTTGAATGACCTTGTTATTGATCGTGGGCCGAGTCCGTATGTTAGCATGCTGGAACTATTCGGTGAGTGGGTTCCATTGGAACCCAGCGCATTACTAATGCCCGCACAGGTGATGATCACCACATGACAACCGTGCAGGGTGACGGGCTTACAATTTCTACACCAACAGGCTCCACGGCGTATTCAGTATGTATTGGTCTTGTCACTCGTGGCCTATGCAGCTGACCCTCTGTTTAGCTGTCAGCTGGGGGATCACTTGTTCATCCAGAAATCCCTGCAATCTTGATCACACCTATCGCACCACATACACTGTCCTTCCGCCCCATGCTACTACCTGATAGCATGGAAGTGCGTGTGTGCGTACCCTTTAATTCTCGGAGTACCGCATGGGTATCTTTCGATGGCCGCGGACGTGTGGAGCTTAAACGTATGTTTCTGTTTCCCGTCTACCAGCACCCAAGTTAACTCGCAGCGTTGACGACAGAGGGCGATCATATCAAAGTGACAGCGAGCAAATTCCCATTTCCAACCGTCTGCGCTGACAAGCAGTCGACGGATTGGTTCCACGCTATCTCGCGCACGCTCAAGTGGAACGAACGCGAGCGACAAAAGTCATTTGTCGTTGTGGAGGAGAGCCCCGCCAAGGAGGAGCGTCAACCTCGCCGCCACAAGAGTGGTGCCGATAGAGATGAAGGTTCAGATGAAGATGATTCCGATTCCGAAGAAGAGGAGGAAGAGTTTGACATCGACGATCTCTCTTCGGAGAGTAGTGACGCCGCACCCCCCGTTGGAGATGGTGGAGACTCGGGTTTGGGCTCGTCTCCGGCGACATCGCCTTCTTCCGTCGACGCGTCGCACGCTGCGGAGGCAATAATGGGTATGAGTCCCACCGCACATGCCGAAGCACGCGCACGGTCACGGTCACGCTCTGGCATTCGATCCGGTGTTGACTCGCCGAGCCGCTATGCACCAGTGCAGCCACATCCTAGTCATGGCCAGGGCCATGTACACTGGGCAGCGAGCGTGCCAGGCAACGCGAACGACGTCTCAAGTCCCACCGATGGCGGCATGAACGACATGGCCACCCCGACCGCTGCGGTACATGGACGGCGAATGCGCTCGCGCTCTCCTGCCCCCATCTACTCCCAGCAACATCCTCGTGCGTTTGCAGTGTGGGGACAAGATGAGAGCGATAGCAATTCGAGCGACAACGACAACGACCCTTGAGGGTCGTGGTGTGTACATGAGGGACGTGATAGAAGCGTCGTCAGGGGATTGAATCTTCCCAGGTCATTGTCATTCGGTCCGTTTCGTTACCGGGCTACCCTCGGATTATTGCTTTTGCCCATGTTCGTTAGTACGGTGCGATTATTGTGTTTTGCTCTCCATATATTTAGGTCTTAGGTGTTTCATCTCAGCAGTTTACATCAATACTATGTATGTCGCTATTTCATGTCCAGGCTTGGAGCTGTGTATCAAGGGGTGACGAACGCGCTGTTGGGAATTGTGTGTGCTGATTATTAGCGCGCGCGTGAAGGTTGGAGAGCGCGTTCGGGAATCCTCCCGTGAAGACGGGCGCTAAGGGCCATCGCGGCGAAAGGGTGCTAGAAGTCCCCGTGTATACAATTACGCACGAGCAGCCAAGGCGCAGGGACTTGGCGGCCAGCGCGAGGTGTAAAAAGAGAAGGAAAAGAAAATAGTATATATATTCAGGCAAACTATCGTACACAGAGAGAATACGCTGTATTGAAGGAAAAAGGAAAAACGGATCCGCCTACTGCGGCTCTCCCTCAGAAGAAGAGCGTATTGCGTAAGGCGAAACGTGGTAGCGCGCGATAGTCCGCGCGGTCTTTGGCGACGGCCCAGAGCCAGCTGTCGAGATCTGGAAGCGTAATGTCCCCGAGCCATGGCGCTCCACGCCCTGCCGCGCTCATGGCACGTGCGTGCGCGACGATGCGTTCACACGCCTCGACTGCGGCCGCGCGCAGAACGTACGATTGTGCGGGCGTAAGCGTGGGGCCGTCGATGGGGACCAGCTTCTTTGCGACGCGGCCTGCTGGCACGGGAGACGGCGCGGATTCTGGAGCAGCCGCGAACAGAGCTGAGAGCGTGGAGTCGTCAGCGCCTGCCCCTGGAAAGAGCGCAGCGAGCGCCGGTGCGGCGGTGGAGAGGTCGACGATGCCAAAATGAATTAAAATGGAAGGCAGCACGTTGTCGGTGAACACTGGCAAGTGTGAGGTTTGCGGTACAGGGAAAGGAGAAGGGTCCTTTGCGCCGAAACGGATGCTAACCCCATTGATCAAGAAGAGCGCCTTTTTGAAGCAGTAGATGGCTGGGAGAGTGGTACAGCACAGAACGCGCGAGTGAGAAGTTTGCCATTGCCAGAACAATGGGTGGATACACACGGGTGCTGTTCACCACCGCCATGTCCTGGAACCCGGGAATGGCGCGCACGAGCTAGAGGAAATATGAATTAACACACCACTTTTTCAATGATTAAGACGGCATCTCACTCGCTCAAGAACGACGTCGGCGGCGGCGACCGGGTCACTACTTTCACGCGAAGCCTTTTCGCCTTCTTTCAATGCTTCTGCGACGAAAGTGCCAAGATCTGGATACCCTCCATTGACAAGGATCTTGCCTGTCTCAATGAGGAGTGTCCTCAAAAGCCGGACGAGTTCCCATCCAGGACCGCCAACTTGGCCGATCGTCAGACCTTGAATGCTCTCGTGTTGTCGCTCGATATGGAGACTAACACCCAGAAGCTCTGCTATCTTTGCCTCACTGAGAGTCTGCATCCCCTTGGCGCTCAGGAGATCACCCTCCCCGTCCGTTGCGGAGCTTAGATAGAGCCCAAAAACAAAGGCACGAATAGAATCCCATGCCCCTCTTCCCGTCTCCCGGTGAAGAGAGACACGGTAACCGGATGCTATGTTTAGGAGCGCGAGTATAGATAGAAGGTTCAACTCCGAGAGCGGGGAGGGAAAATTGAGCGGCAAGACAAGGCCGTGAGAGGTCGAAGAGATACGATGATAGGTCTCTGTGAATGCTGGGGAGAGCAGCAAGCGCTCGATGTTTGCATCAGAGATCTAGAGAATACAAGGGGGCGTTAGACGTTCTTGCGTAAATAATCAATGGAGGTAAACAGAGAGAGAAGAGACGCCGAGAGCGCCACAAACCACAAATCATCTCGCATCCGGCGTAGTTCGTTTTCCGCTGACGGACTGACACAAGACCACCGCGTGAAAAACCGTGGTGGGGTGGAACCAACAAGCCATATCGCAACTTTCACGCTGACGCCCATGCCGTATCAAGCGCAGCGTGATTCAGATGAAATTTGTAATTACAAGCAGCGGCGGAATGCACCCTGCGCACAGAATGCTCGCACCAGTAGAATGGTACCTAGACGCACAACAGCAGCAGAAATTGGAAACCAGGGTACTAATGTGGGCACTCACTATTACTGCTTCCGCTTGGGTCAGGGCTCGCGAAGATTTGCGAACACATTCAATGAAGCGGGCAGAAGGCGGGAGAGGGGGAACAGGAAGCGACATATATGACGCGAAGGTCGGGGCTCGTAATAGTGGATGTGATAGAGAAGTGAACGTGCGATGGTAATTGTGAGTAGTTCTGCTGCCGGTAAGTATTTGTTGGTTAGGATGAGCCGTGGACTTGAATTCGCAATTAGTGGCACTCCGATGTTACCCGTGTCCGCTGCCCAAATTAGTAGCGACACGAGAACCGCTGAATATTTATTTTTTTGTATAAAGGGGTAAGTTGAGAGGTGATGAAGGTGATGGTGGGTGAGCGATAGATGATATGATAAGTTATGATGGATGATCTTACCCAGCTAGGCAGCCATGACCCAATGATGGGGTTAGGGTCACCCTTCTTCCTTTGCGAACTTGCTCAGCCTCAGCCTCGCCATGTTAAGTCGTTCTATTCCATTCTGGTTCTTAAAACAGACGCGCCTTTCGTCGACTAATGCGGCTCTTGGTGAACTTTTAATGCGACAAATTGCCTGCCAACGTAACTGATACAGGTGGCATAGACTTGCGCACACGCCTCTCGGAAGAGTTGAAGGTCTCATTAAAGGTTTTCTCTTTACCATGTGTCAACACGTATTTTACAATGGCGCCACGTTAGGCCAAAAATTCTCTCACCTCTACAACAATCCGTGTACGTATCCAGAGCTAGGTCTTACCCACGGACTGAGAAGCTCTTACACGCCGTTCAATCGTGTTCAGTCTGTTCTATCAGAAGTGTACTCCGCGGACAAGGTCTCGAATGGCAAAAAGCTAGATTCCTCAGCCATCGCGTTGCTCATTCGCAAGGCTCATGCTCGCCGTGTATGCCCTTTCACACTCTCCAAGAAATTCATTTACTCACCCCTTTCTCCCCCGAGCAGCTCGATTCCGCCATTCAGTTCAACCAGGCTTCTCGCCCGGATCTTGCTGGGAAGGAACAACTGGAAGCAGATCTCCTTGCTAGATTTCTGCCTCCGCTTCTGCCTGAAGCGGAAGTCGATCGCATCCTTCAAGACGTTATGACTGAGCAAGTTTCCCAGGCACAAGATGATCCGCGTAAGTCAATCGGAAGAATATTCAAGGCATTTTATGCCAGGGTGGATAGAGCCTCCGTAGACCCAGATCTTCTCAAGCGTAGAGCAGAGGCCTTACTCTCGTCCTGACGTCCTTCGGCTTGACTCTCGGTCGTGCCATCCCTTGCTACCATTTGAAACTATCCCCCAACCCTCACCGAGGATGCCTGTGTTCGCTTCTACACGTTTTTCTCAGAGATATATGTCCCGCACAATTAGCGAACCCTCGCTTTTCCCTCGCATAAAAGAGCTTCTCGGGGCCGACCGAATTTCCCATCAAACAGACGGGTTTCAGTCGATTCGGACCATTATAATTTCACATGAGACCTTGTTGTCATCGGGTTTACAACGGCCATCAGAGCACCACCCAGATTTCAGATTCACGAAACCTGAAAGTTCGCGTTCAATACTTGGCTCAACAATACTCTGTGTCGCACGAGCAACCCTATGTGATGAACTGACATATCAAACGACTGACGCCATTTGCTAGTAGTCTCTGGCGCCAGACCCACTCCTGCACTCGCACTTTCTGTATGCGGCGCCTTTTCGCGTAACGTCGGAGTATTCCACAACAAGTCCCTTCAGTACAGTGCTGCGCGACCGAGGCTCGCATCTCAGCTTCTATATGTGGCGTCGTCGGAAGTCTGCCATACGGGGCTTCTTGAGTCAACGTCAAAAAAAAAAAAACTGTTGTTCCTGTCTAGATGGGAGTAATCATGATGTGTGTGTCCACCCTTAGGTTGCAGACCGCGAAGCGTCGGTCGTTGAGGTCCCGACTGCTCACAGCGCCTCCACCCTTACGTGGTGTCCTGGCCAAGAACCCGCGACCGCATGTCCGATCATCAGCCAACATGAATTCATAGGGTGCCTTTGTATGACTATGCCGCTTCTCTTTCGTCCCATTCCGGATGCCATTGTCGCGGTCTCAAATCCCCAAATGGGTATGTGTGCATTTCAGAGTATCCGTAAGTGTCGGGACACACCCTTCACGCTCCCACACTGATAGAATCCACTACCTCGCTCAGAACATAACGATTATTCGCCCTCGCTCTCGAAAAGATGATTTACAGACAGTGTGGACAATAATAAAGTCTTACGACATAGGTTGCGATGAATTGGAGTAGGGTAGAGGACCGGTTTAATTGGTAGACCCAGGGGTATCAGCGATCTCGCCGTTCGCCTCAACCGACCCGTCCACCAGGCTACCACTGGCGCCGCTAACGTCAGTACCTGGCTCCGCATTTGAAGAACGCGCGTCTAATTCGGCTTCGGCATCGAGGGACGGGATCTCTGGGACATTCCCGCTCTCGTTCGTCGCCGCTTGCGTTGTGGGGCCTTGCTCAGGCTCTGATCGAACCTGGGTCGGCGTTGGGGCCGGCCCGGCAGCCACCGGAAGAACGCTCCGCAGGCGAGTGAGCTCCTCAACGCATCGATACATTGCACTCGAAACGCTCTCGAGCACACGTAATCGCTCGTCGATTGCGTCGCGGGTAAGCACATCCAACTGGGCAAGCTGAGCATCCGTCAACGTTGGAGGGAGTGTAGCCAACGGACGTGTTTGGGGCACATGACGCTGCGGCAGAGTGCGATAGACAACAGGGGGAGTCGGAAGGAATGCGCTACTAGGGCGCTGAGCGGAAGCCATGCCAATGGACATGGGGATCAAAGAGGGTACATGCACCGTCCTATTCGGAGATGTGGAGGTAGATGCAGGCGGTGGAGTTCCAGACGTTGGAAGGGTAGGGACAGGGGCAGAAGAGGGTGGAGTAGGGGGGATGGCTTGTGTGACAGTGGTTGATGGGGCAAACGGCCCGGACGCAGTTGGTGGTCCTGATGTTGTCTGGTGGGGTTGTGGAACGGCGGCGGAGTCTTCGCGGTGCTGAGGACTTGAGGTGTCGGAAGACAATCTCCGCAAGGCAGCTAACGCGGCAGCCTCCTGCGGCGTTGATGTCGTACCTTGGCCCTGGGGATTGGGACGCTCACCACCGTGTCGGGGGGGTGACTGTCCCCCTTCTTCGGAGGCGGCAGGTGCGGGAGCTGTGGTGGCTCGTACACTATTGTGGGGTACCTCTTGGTGTTGCTGTTGTGCCGGTCGTTGCTGCTGGTGCTGTGCCGCTGCATCTGCCCACCGCCGGTCGCCCCATGGCTGCCATACTCCGCCTGGGCCGTAATAGCCCTGAAAAACTGGAGGTGGTTGTAGTTGAGGAGGCGGCACGTAGTGCTGTCCCATTGGCGGATGGGCAAACCCAGGACCCCATTGGTAAGGTGGCGGAGGGGGGCCGCCTACGGGGAAATGCTGGGGTGGCACTGGGGGATACGGTGCCGGGGGTGGCGCAGGCTGTGGCGGAGCACGGAGCATGTTGCGGAAGAGGTTACCCAAGTGCCCGGCGGGAGGCCGCGGAACATCGGCCGCAGGCCCAAAGGGGGCTGCACCTGGAGGTACAACAGCTGCCCCACGAGGGGCATCTACTTGTTCTACCCTTCCAGCCACAGGCGATGGAGTGGTGTCCAGAACAGGCCGGCGGCTAGATGGGCGCGTTAACTATTGACGCTGACACACAATGCCAAGTGAACTGACCAAGTGGGACAACTCTGTTGCCGCTCAAGCCACGAGCGAAGACAATGAAAATGAAATATATGCCCACAAGGGAGTTTTTTTGGCGTCACGTTCGGACCATCCCTCGTAGGCGCCGTCGTTCCTGGCGGGACAGCTTGATCTCGAGTGGGAGGATCTGGGAGCACCATTTCTTCACGGCAAATAATGCAAGTATGGTCGCTCATTGCAGACATCTCCTCTTGAGTAGCATTCGGATAACGCTCGTCCATGTTTCGGGTTGCGGTGCGGTATCGTATGAGGTCGCGCAGACGCGTAATGAATGACCTGGCAGTCACGTACACGTCGCGAACCACATTCAACGGCACGCCGTAAAATGTAACGATAACTGCGAAGAAACCAAGATAAGTGGACAGCTTGAGAAAATCTTCGGTTTAGGTTAGAAAGGATCCGAACTAATAGGGCGAGGTCGCGCACCGGTGATCAAATCGACGTAAAAGATCCACATGCTCTTGTCCTCCCATGGTGGCGCATTCTCCCCCCCGCGGGATGCCGCGCGATGGAATTCGATGGCAGAAAGGATATATTTGGCTTTTGAATTTATTAAGCTGGCCATGAGGATCGAATACTAAAGGCGCTTGATAGTAATGTGAAACGTAGAGTAGGTTGATTTTACTAACCTCGCTCGCAAATAGAATGATAACTCCGACTCCATTAGTTAGAATACTTTCCGCGGCAAAGGCTAACATCACGATGTTCGTAACCCACAACATGAAGAACAATCCGCTGATTCGTATGTGAAATAAGGTGGTCGGACCAGGATAAGGCATTTGATTCATCTGCAGAGAGTTAAAACCCAGTAGAGTGATTCGCGATAACAGTCCGTACCCATTCGATGCGGTCCGCCAGAAGCCAATGGAATGACTTGACAAACAAGAGAAAGCCAAACATGACCGCGAGAGGAATGTCGAATTCGTCTCTAAAGATGGTGAATGCTAGGAGCGACTCGGTGACGAAGAACCACATGCGGTCATAAAGTCTCTTACAGGGGGTCAGACCTAGCATATCCGAGAACGAATGTAAGCCCACCTCGACTTCTACCGCTCGTAAAGAGCCGAAAAATATATGCTGAACAAGGCGACCACACATCAGAGCCAAGAGCAGGCCAAAGTTAGCGAGTACCTGGAGAGTATAGGAGGATGAGGTCGCTGAAAGGCAGACAGCATATAAAAGTGTCAGACCAGAACGCTCGCGCCGCTTTTGGACAAGTATACGGCTACGGAGTAAAAGTTGCTCTGATTTTGGAGGGCATTGACGATGGTCGCAGAAACTGCGAGGGTGGAAGCAAAGCTATAAAGGAAGACGCGATGGGAGAGAACCGAGCCAGCAAAAGATTGTATTCTGGGACGGAAAGAATCGGCCATAAACAGGGAGGGGGGAGGGAGAAAGTGTTTTGGAGTAACGATACTGGTAGAAGGAGGCTGGTGTTGAGCGCTGAGCGCCGAGTCGTGAGAGAGATGCGGGAAGTCGGTGCAGATTCAGAGGGGCCGACGTGGCGTAAGGCGACCGGTGGTGGGCGCGCCAACGGCCACGTGTTTCGCCTTACTGCTACTGTAAGCGCCGCGGGCCTTCGCTTTCCCTTGAAAATCTTCTCAGAGATCTCACTGGCACCAAGTTGCCATTCACGCATTATGACTCCCTCTAGGGGTTCTGGACTGAAAAGTATACAAAACTGTGACCTGTAACTCGCAAATTCAAGAGCCCTCCGAGCTCAGTCTGCTCCTCGGATCAACACAAGAAGGGAGTAGCGAAGTTACCGCAATCGCTGGAGGGGCGAACGCTCGTTGTTGGCGCTGTGCAACACCAGAAGCGCAATACGTAACGCTGCTGGAAATTTGACATGAAACAATGGTTGATTTTACTTTGAGAGACGAGGTTCGCGATACTCTGCTCGGGTGTGAGCCGCTCTCCGGACATGATGCGAGACAGTTGGTATTTCGGCCAATAGCATGGCCTACCCCCTGGAATCTTGCTGGCGTTATACCCCAGACGCCCGCCACGGAGACACGGCATAGGGTCGTCCGAGGTTGGCTGCTAGGCATCGACCTGCCCGCCTCGGCGCCTTTTGGGCGCCTGTTCATTGGATTGACCCCCGGTGAGCCTGCCTGGAATAATGCAATCTGAACCTTCCACACGGAGCAATTTCTCAGACCTTTTTTTTTGCATAAATACCAGGTTCGCCTCTCCCCTTCCTCCGCATACCCCCACTCCCTCATCCTTTGCCCACTCGCGCTGCGCTATGGCAGATTTGCGCTTCCGCTCCAACTCAACATCCCCAAAACCTGTCGCGTCAAAGGCCACTGACGGATATTCTCTCCCGTCCGACTCCGCGCCAGCACCTCGGACGCATCTATTGACACGCCTACTCTATACCTCGTCTGCAATTCTATCCATTCTCTGTCTCGCCTACGTCAGGCAGGAACGTACACCCCTCCCGGATGCATATGCTCTCTGCTCCCGTTCCGGCGCTCACATATACACCGTTGACTCTGATTACCCCCGCGCGCAGTGCATGGTTGTTCAGGGTTCTCACATCGTGGATGTCGGCACCATAGGTATGTAGCCGTATGACGCTGTTCTTGCATGCCATAAAGCCGCATTAGACGAAGTGCACCGCCGATGGGAATCGTCCATTCTTGCCATTGAGGCTGCAATTAAGCGCGCACATCCAAAACCCCGTCTAGTAACTAGGTTCATCGAATCGGGATCAATTGTTGTTCCCGGAATAAGTGGTAAGCGCTCAATGCGATTGACTGGTATGTAATTACCATCTAATCAAAATCCTTACACGTAGACTCGCATGCGCACATGCTCGAATACGGCGCGAGCCGGCTCATCCCCCTCGAAGGCGCTCCCAGCGCAAAAGGTGAATCCACTTCTTCGCGATCGGCCGGGCTTTAAATTAACCTGTCCAAGCCGCCACTGCCCTGGTTCGTCGGTTCATCTTATCCGATGAAGATATCACAAAGGACCCCCTGAAGTTTGTGGAAGGTTGGGGTTGGGACCACACGAGGTGGGCAGAGCGGGAATTCCCGACTGCAGTAGGCCAGCTGTCTGTTTTCTGTGGTTACATAACTCATTCGCGCCTGGGCCCCCATTAGGCAGACCTGGACTCCGACCCCTTGGTGAGACAACACCGAGTCGTACTAGAGGCCAAGGACGGGCACGCAATCTGGGTGAATTCCAGGGTCCTTGAGGAGATATCTCCTCTCCCAGAGAGCGTTGACGGTGGTGTCATCGTACGTGATGCATCAGGCAAGCCTACAGGTGATGTAACTCCGAATTTGCACTGTATGGATGTCATTGAATTGCGTTGCAGGCGTCTTTCTTGACAACGCCCAATTCCTTGTCACGGTCCCTCCACCTACATATAGGGACCTTGAGAAGCGTTTTCAGTTGGTTGTAGAGGATGCTGTCTCGCATGGACTTACGTCCATTCATGATGCCGGCTTCGACCCGAGATCCCTGGAATTTTTCAAATCGTAAGTATTTTTCATTCAATGACCCGATTACCGACGTCTGAATTCCGTCAGGCTTGCCGAACAAGAGAAGTTGCCCGTGCGTTTATGAAAATGTTCCATGGTTCCTGTATTGACGACCATTCAGATTCGAATCTATGGCATGACACATTTCGATGAAAACGCTGAGTACTGGGGTGATCAGATCAAGCCGATTGTCGGGGCTGCCAATGGTCGGTTTACGGCTCGGAGTGTCAAGATTTTCGGAGATGGTAAGTGTTCTTCGCTACGTGACCATTTGGCGTTAATATTTCTTCAGGCGCTTTACGATCCGGTGGAGCGGCTGTACGTCCAATTGAGTTCTGGCTTCGGTTCTAGGCTTACGACCATGTCAGTTACACGAGCCTTATGCCGACAACCCCAGCACAAGGGGCTTCATGAGAATCGACCAGCAGGTTCTGACTACAACCATTCATAAGTTCCTGAGAGACGGCTGGCAAACGGTAAGAAGCACCTGCCTTCCTCCCTTCGATATTCAAAGGCTGTTTTCAGAATGTCCATGCCGTGGGTGATAGAGCAAACACCCTTGTCATCGATGCATTCGAGTCCGCGCTGCAGGGCATCAACGTGACTGCCCTCCGGCCTCGTCTCGAACATGCACAGATTATCACACAATCAGATATGCGGCGTCTCGCGAAGCTCGGCGGTATGTAACAACCTAGTTCTTGCACCGACACACGTAGATTCAAGGCACAATCCAGTCATCGCCAGTGTTCAGCCAACGCATGCGTGAGTCATTACGGCACTTCGAATCCCACGTGTGACTAAACGTGATGACGACGCCAGAATAAGTGACATGTATTTTGCCGAAGATCGTCTGGTAAGTTTAGGTGACCAGGTGTCTTGCCCCGCTCACCCTCCGCAGGGACCAGAACGTGTGAAGTTGCTTTACGCATTCCGCAATATCATTGACCACGGTGCACGCTTTACCCTCGGATCGGATGCACCCGTCGAAGACTTGAACCCCTTGTCCGGGTTCTTCGCTGCCGTCACGCGACTTGCGCCGGACGGCACATCTCCTCATGGTCCAGGGGGGTGGCAAGTCACCCAGCTTAGCTAGTCCCTTCGATGACCTCACGTTCTTGTCGCAGGTTCCCCGAACAGCGCCTCACACGCGAAGAAGCGCTCAAAGGTATAGTGCACTTACAGGTTCCTTTACGAGTGGGATTTCTAAAACCTTGCAGGAATGACGTTAGACCCCGCGTGGGCATCGTTCAGTGAGGACATCCTGGGATCAATTACACCTGGGAAGCGTGCGGACTTCGTCGTACTGTCGAAGGACATCATGACTATTCCAGAAAGTGAGATCCTCAGCACCGAGATCCTTGCTACGGCGATCGATGGCCGCCCGGCGTATGGGCACCTCTAGCTGCGGGTGGGGTGTGGAAAGAGAAGATGAAGTTGTTATTTGCTAGTATTTTGGCCACTCTGTTGGTAAAGGGGCCAGCGCCAGCTCATCCCGTTCCTCGGCTGAAGCGCTGAAGGACGGCCACGTGAACTGCCAGTTCGAAGGGAAGGGTAGTGTGGTTCCACAATGCGACCTGTGTATTTGTGAATTGGAAGCAGATCTCAGTGTCGCTCTCCTGCTTGTCGGTCCTACGTGACCATTTTCGCCCCTGCGACCGTCGGAATTCCTCACCAGAGCGCTTGCAAACAACGTTCGGTAATGAAAAATGCTTTCAGATATCGGGACGTCCGCACCGCAGCCACAGCAGCTCCTGGGTTCCAACTGTCAAACATGTTGCTGGGCGCTTCTCGATGTTGAACCGTGCACTGGCCTCGTGAAAGTGTTCCTTGCGCCAAGATGGGGACATGTGGTGTTGAAGGCAAAATCTTAACGGCAATATTAACAAGCGCTGGGCGGAGCTCATCCAATCACTTATACGCCGGCGCTCGAAATGGCGGGATTGCACCCTCCATAGGGCCGCGCTGATGTTGGCGTGGTCGCATGATAACCAATCAATCGCTTTGCACCTCCGGCGCTACGCACCACGTCCGATTCTGGACGGTTGACGTCTTGCAAAGTCACTGGTTTACAATAGCGCCCCAATAGTATAGTGTTTAGGCGCCAAAGTTTGGAACGATTCATCCCCAAAGAGAAGTCGGGGTGCATTTAACAGAGCACGGGGGCATAATATTTTCTTATCTTGACCCCGGAAGCCAGTCAGGTGAGTAATGATTGGCACCAAAACCTCCTAATAGGTTATGTGCAGCACTATCGTCCGGAACAATCCCTTGTTGTACAATCAATTAGTATATAGTTGCCCTATGACGCCGATGACTGACGCAGTCAAATGCAGCAAATAGCATGTCAGGTTCGTCTAGAAGAGGAGCTGTCCGAATGTTCTTTGAAACCCGAGAAGAAATTTTAGTCGCCCCAAGTTGCTCGGCGGCCGTGCGGCTATTACACTCTACGGGTGAAACCCACCTGGATCTGGCCATTCCACCGATAAGCCAGTTCTCACAAGAGAACTTGTTTGGTCACAAACAGATCTGCCAGTGTGGGTCGAGCCATTCGCAAGATGTGTTGACTTTCACATGGAACGGAAATTTGTTTGTTTAGTCACGAACGGTGAAAACGACTTGCCAATTTGTGTTGTGTAAGCGTAGCTCACTGAGACGCGCGAACACATGACAAGATTTGGTGCGCGCGTGAGACAAGATTACATAACTGTATGTCGCGTCGCGTCGCGGTCGTCGACAAAGGATTCGTATCTTGTGCACTTTGTTGCTGTCCCTGGGCCTGAGTGAGAGCCCCGATGCCATCCTTCCAGAGCCCCCTTCCATTCGATGAGTCTCGTCTTCCAAAACGAAAATTGAATGAGTCGGAGCAGAATGAAATCACTAACAGCAAAAGGCATGCCTCGGGCACTGTGTTTCCAAATGGATCGGGCGGTGACACGCAATATTGGATGGTTCAATGGTATGCGTCCTTTAGGTTCATTCTAGCAACAATTGAATGGCCCACTATCAAGGAGAGCTCCTCAGGCAAAGAAACACAAGACATGGGAGGGGGACGGGGTCCTCGTTGTGACCAGGCCAAAGGCCGTTCTCATGGACCTGGAAGGCCGCATGTATGCGTCTGATTGCCCGCTTTGTGCGTCGAAATTGATGTCGGCGTTCTAGACTTACCACTGGAGGCATTGACTCGGGGATGCTCGAGAATGGCGTCCAACTGACTGTGGGTAACAAGGAACTAGAGATTGACCGCGCCATGCAACGCTCAGAATATCTTTCTGGAGCTTGTTTCGGTCGCAGTAGCATGGGTGATGCTCCGTTACCTCCTTTGACAAACTCCGTCTCTCTTTCAAAGCAATTTGTCCCACTGAGGCCGGTAGCGCTGAACCTATCTACTGTCCGCTCCTCGACAGTGCCCGCGTCTTCTGTTTCTCAAAGAAAGGTCGTCGAACTAGAACCCGTCAGTTTGCTATCGCGGCCAACAGCATCGTCATCAATGCGGCAAGCAGGAGGCGATGACGATGCACAGTCGTACTGGACTGCTAATTGGTAGTCCCCTTACCTCCTTTGTAGTAATGTTGACGAACACACTTGATAGGAGAAAGCCACAGCACAAGAAGCATAAGACTTGGGATGGGGATGCTTACGTTACTAGGCAGGGAAGTGCCCTAATCCTTGTCTCTGAGCGCGGGAAAATGTGGGGCAGAAATATCTTTCCTGCTTAATTGAAAGGGATTCATCTACTTGGCAGCCTCGGGCGAAAACCTTTCGAGAAATTGCACCTTACTTGCGGTCTGAAGACATTCATAGGCGGTTTGGAGATAGAGCTTGATTCTCGCATAGCTCAGTCGGAATTCCCTAAAATTACTGGGACGCTGCTAGGAACGGAAGAAGACCACGAGAATCGACGGTCGGATGATATAGAGATAGTCGACGTCCAGCCCTCTGCCGTCCCCACAGGGGATGATACGTCGCCCGTTAAGAACTCGGTTTCATCTGGAATGAGATTCATCCCCCCAACAACATTCTACGCAAAAGCGCCGACGAAGCCGAGAGCAAATAATCCACTGTGAGCGCTGGCTTAAACTGACGGGTTCCATTCTTGCTTATCTCTGTAATTCAGGCATGATCCCAGAGCCGAAGGGGCAATCGTAATGCAAGCGCCTGGCGAAGAACAGTCAAATAGATTCAATAAAAAGTGAGGTTCTCTAAGACCTTACACTTTAACTTACCAAACTTTCCAGATCTTTACCGATCGTACCCGTGGTCATAGATCCGGTCCTGGCGCGCCGGTTAAGACCGCATCAGGTAGAAGGTCGGCTTGGGTTCCGATCAGGTGCTTGGAGCTATTTCTCACACACAAATTTAGGTGTCAAGTTCATGTATGAAAGTGTCATGGGACTCCGGAAGCACGAGGGCCAAGGGTGCATCCTTGCCGATGAAATGTGCGCTATCTGGTCTCATATGACTCTCGCAAATATTGAGGGTGTTTGTGATTCGGTAGGGGATTGGGGAAAACCCTCCAGGTCCGTGTGGCCAATTTGACCAGGATTCTTGCAATTGATAATATTTCAGACGATCACCCTCATCTGGACACTGCTAAGCACGTTGTCGCACCTATTCATGATTCGGTACTGCTGACCATCACTCAGGGCAGAGTCCATATGCAGGCGCGGGCCCCGTTCTTGGGAAAGTTCTAATCGTCTGCCCTGTTACCCTCATCAACGTAAGTGATACATGCACGAAATGCTGACCTAGCTTAAAGAGTCGTTTTCAGAACTGGAAGAGCGAGTTCCACAAATGGTGTGCCCCCTTCGAGTTGCGGACCTCTATAGATGTTGATCTCTTGGTAGGTTGGGGCGTGACCGCATCGGGGTGCTTACTGGGGACAAGGGGAAGACGGCGATCAGACAATTTGTCAACTCGTCAGTTTAAGACCATTCCCAAACGCAATTTCTCCAAGCTGTTGACTGCAATCCATCTCCATAGAAAAATCCATCAAGTCCTTCTCATAGGTTACGAGCGACTACGTACCGTAGTGTGAGTCACCAGGAAGCTGCTGGTCTCAGGGTCATGCTGAGTCTCCACTAACAAGCGGCGATTTGGTTTACTGCAAGTAAGTCCTGTCACTGATCCAGATCGCACGGCATAAGAACGCATATTAGCCCACCCATCGGCCTCATTATCGCAGATGAAGGTGCGTGGTTCATGTGCCGAGATCACCGAGTTTCTGTTGAGTAATAGCAGGCCACCGTCTCAAGTCTGTCAATAATAAGACGTCGACCATGTTCGGGGTCTTGAAAACCCCAAGAAGAATAATTCTTTCCGGAACACCAATTCAAAACGATCTCAGCGAGTTCCACGCAATGGTAAAGAAAAACAAATCTAGTAACAGCATGATTGACATTGGCTTCGACGGGTGTCTAGGCGGATTTCTGCAATCCCGGACTATTGGGTTCGACCGAATTTTCCAAGTCGATCATCTCTCTGATGGTCTCGCAGATGACTACCCCACCTTTCGTCGTGTCTACGAAGCTCCCATTATCCGTAGTCGTGAGCCAGGGTGTTCTGAGAAAGAAGCGGAGCTGGGCGAGAGTCGTTCGGCACAGGTATTTCTTTGCCCTTCTGTTTTATCGGTAAGGCCCGACGCCTGTCCTTTAGCTACTTGCCATATCTCGCAGCTTCGTTCTTCGACGCGACGCAAGCATCCTTAAGAGCTTCTTGCCACCCAAATGTGAGCGTGCCCGAGATCCCCCCAGCGCTTACTCATACACATGCCAGACGAATATGTCGTTTTTGTTACTCCAACCACGCTACAATTGTCAATATTTTCTAAGATCCTGAACCCCGATCGTCTGGACGATATCATCGAATGTTCCACGGCCGAGTCACTCGCACTAATTAACATCCTTACAAAGATAAGCAACAGCCCAATCCTTCTAAAGGCTGTTGCAGATAAGGCGAAGGCAAAGATTAGCCAGGGACAGGATAATATCGAGAGAACCACGGTCGTTGAAGAGGCTGTGAAATTACTTCCTGAGCGCGCCCGAGTTGAAGACGTTTCGCTGAGTGGTAGACCCAGAATTGATTACTCGTGTTGGTGAAGGATCTGACTAGTCGTGGATCAGGGAAACTGACTGCTCTTGCAAATCTTCTGAGAGCTATTAAAAGAGTCTGTGTTTCTTAGTCTCTCTTCATCTATACGCACTGACCAACTGCTCTACAGCATACAGACGAGAAGTGTATCATCGTCTCTCATTACACGTCCACTCTCAACATCATGGAGGCTTTCTGCAAGAGAAAATCGTACAGCTACCTTCGGTTGGACGGGTGGGTGTTTCATAGTCATTGGTTACAATGATGATGACTCCTTGTTATCCCCAGGTCGACGCCATCCGCTAAAAGATCCGAGCACGTGAATACGTTCAACAAATCTTCTCAAGAGCGTTGCTGTGCGTCCGTTAGCTTCCTTCCGATTCTATTAGACCACACATTTTTCCATTAGTCCTCTTTCTCCTCAGCTCTAAAGCAGGTGGCGTCGGACTCAACCTTATAGGCGCTTCGAGACTGTGTCTCATTGATTCCGACTGGAATCCAAGGTGCGACACTTCATTCGTTAGGTAAGGTTCACTGACACCAGTGCTTTAGTCATGACCTTCAGTCAATGGCTCGTATCCATCGGTTTGTAACAAACATTCGCCATTGTGATTGCGGTCGAAACTGACTTTCGCTGTAGTGACGGGCAAAAGCGAAGTGTTTACATATACCGCTTTCTGACATCAGGGACGATCGACGGTGGGTCGGATCGACTTGTGTAGGGCCAATACCTGACACCAATGCACTGAATTCAGAAAAGATCTATCAGCGTCAAATTACCAAGCTGGGACTGAGTGGAAGTATGTCCTTTAATTCTCCTACGCTTGGCCAGGCTGACTTTTCTCGGTCACAGCGTTGATTGGAGACGTGAAAATCTTTCTCCAACAATCATTTGGCCCCTAGGATCTGATCGCTCTTCACGGCAGGGAAAGTCTGGTTCTAAGTCTGACTCATTCAGCCCCAAAGAGGTGAGAGACACGAGAATTATAGTCAGGATTGAGGTTGACAAAAGTACCTGTAGCTACGCGATATCTTTACTATTCACCCTAAGACCGCCTGTCACAGCCATGACCTTTTGGACTGCCTCTGCGACCGTACAGAGACGTCAGATGATGTTGATGCCGTGACTATGATAGACACAAGTATAGATGATAGCAGCAAGTTCAATCCAGGAGCCGCACCTGGCTTTATCGCTGCGTCACAAGTCAAAATAGTTGACTCTCAACAAGCGGATAACGCGGTAAGCACTCCTCTTGTGTGTGATATCAGGATTCGACGTGACGCGTTCATTAGTATCTGAAGAAGAAAAAAGCGGAGCTCGCTGCACTGGGAGAGTGGACTCATATCAATTGCCTGAAGCCAGACGCTAGCGAACGTGTGCATGATCAGATTCTCTGCGGCTTGCTCTCCCGATCGCTGTCTCCGCGAATACCACAAGTAGCCCACTCGGGCGAATCATCAAAGAGTCGCATATCGGCCCTTCTAGATGCCGTCGATCTGGACAACGTTTCGCGTCTGGGACCAGACTTGGAAATCAACGATGTCCCCGGCGGTACTATATCATTTTTGTTCGAGAAAGGGACATCAGCGGTCGTTGATGAGGATAAGGAGATCACCGGCGCTACATCACCCTGACGGGAGCCATCGTTTTTACGGCGCGTTATAGCCTTTGACATCTCGGGCTTAATCCTAAGTACGTACGCCCCAGTACACGCAGGCACATTATGATATGAAGGTGTGAGTCGGCCACATGGTAGAAGGCAGTAGATAGGGTTTATCTTGCTTGTCTCTGTTGCAATACAGACAACTCAGACAACTTGTGGTTACCGTGAGATTGTCACGTGACATGTTTGGGGATTAGGATTCAATTGTCAGTACATATCAGTAGTTGACACTGCATACAAAGCAGGGTTTTCAATAAAACTTGTAGAAAACTCTGTAGAGTGTTAATCTCTTATCAGAGTTTATTTTTTTTGGAAAAAAAAGAGTTTAAGATGTCATAATAATGGCCCAGGTGACTTGTATCATATGCAGTAATACTATTACTCACCCTAAGTTCGGACACCCCCCCATGTTTGAACACCTTAAATATCTCACTCATTCCTCACCCAACTGCCACAAATTTAAATACATACAATCTAGTAGTGTTTCTTAACAATATTTAGTTGTTATATATATATATATATATCCTGTTGTGTTGTATGATGAACAGCATACAGGTACTTATAGGGTTGGTGTGGACTGAGAGTGTTAATGGAGAGCATAGAGGTAATAAGCATAGATCAGAGAAGATCAGAGGTTATCTAGCACACCAGTATGAGTGATAGAACTGGAGGCTAGGAGTATACATGGTGCTCTACTTATACTACTACAGTGCGTGATGCCATTATAGTGTGTTACTACAATACAAGGTGTCACTAGTACAATAGAGATAAAAGAAGGAACTAAAGGAGTTCCCTACCAAGAACAAAGGCATCCTAGAACAATAGGGAGCCTGGAACAGTGATATCATACTGATATCAGAGATAAAGATAATAATAAGAGGAGTAGTACAATAACAAGTCCAAAGTAGTCCATATGATGTTATTGTACAGTGTTACATCACGGTAGGGACGTTCACCCGACGTGGGTTAAGTCGTTCTACAGAGACGCTGCACTAAGGGTCTGGTTCTGGTTGTCAAGGGAACTTCCGATGAGGAACTTTCAGTGAAGATGGACGAGTTGAAGAGTCAGCCTAAGCCAATAGTGGAACTTAGGATTCTTCAGTGAGAGGAGGGTTTGGTGAGATATGGAGTATTCAAGGTCTTCGATTGCTCGAGTACCGTAGAGTACAAAAAGTCAAGTCTAAGGCTACAAGCTACCTAGCAAGCCTGACTTTATAGTAAATGGGGATCCTAGTACTGAGTCATAACAGCGTACTAGGATCGAGTCATTGAACAATAAGTAACTGCGGCGCAGTCCGCAGTATGTATGAAACGAGTCTGAAACAAAAGATGACAGCCCCTTGACAATGGGCTCAAGTCACTATGACTCGTATGAGAAATAAGTAAAAGAGTCACTATGACTCTTGTGAGATCGGTCATGTGAGATAAACAGAGACAAAGAAAAGGAAGAAATTGAGTCTATCGTAACACAGCCCCCCGTTTAGGCGCAAAGTTACTCCGGACTTTGCCTTACAAGCCCATCGGATCATCATTCCAGTAGAGGTCATAGTCAACCTCATTGTTGTCCCAATTCTCTTTCTCTTCTTCGTCACCCATCTTGGTGCACCTGTGACGCTTGACAAACCCCCAGCTGCCTGTGTGGCGACAGAAAGGGCACTGTTCGTAAAGGGGGCACTTGAGCTCACCATGGTGCGTCCCAACCTTCCCACACTTTCCACATGACTCCAGGGTCCACTCCTCTCTATCCAGCAACCCGATATGCTCCAAGAGCGTCATCTTTATTTGGCTGCTCGGTCCAACCTCCACCCGAGGTTCCGGGGTTTGTTCTCTTTCGTCTGTCTCTTGCTGGACAGTGGAGGTGGTGATGCAGATGCGTAGGGCCCCTCTCTCCTCCCGCTTCTTCTGCTGCTTGCGCTTCTTGGGGCATTCCTGGACTTTGTGCCCGCGCTTCTTGCAGTGGTAACACTTGGGCAACAACTTGCCCTCTTCGTCATGGAGGATGGGCATCTCAGCCCAGCGGGAGGTTCGTGGGTCGACAGGGAGTGGCTCGGGAGAGTAGCGGAAGTGGGTTGGGAGGCGGTACTCACAGTTGAAAGACGTGTGGATGATGCGACAGGCATCAGCCATTTCCAACCTGGTCTTGCAAGCTTCATACTCGCGCTCCACCAAGACTAGCTCCCTCATGATTTTGCTGACCTTGTGCTGGGCGTCGCGCAACAGGCCATCTAAGGTGTTCTTCAGCTCCCGCTTTGCCCTAAAGCGGTTGATCTCCCCAGTCAGACGGGGATCGTCAATTTCTTGGAGGGCGTGGTTCACCACGAACTCCGTTTCATGGTTCCGCGCCAACTGTCTCCAAAGGGCCTCTGTCATGAGCCCGTAGTTCTTCGCTCTTCTTCCTACCTGCACCTCTATGGTGCGCTTCTCCTGTCCCTCTCCAAGGGTCCCCGTCACCATCGTTTCGTCTGGCAAGTACGTGATGAACGTAGCCAAGACTATTCTTGGCTCGGTGCGGTCCATCCCAAAGCAGGGGTTGGCGATGTAGATGGGGTAAAACAAATGGGAGTGGGGGTCGTTATGGATGTAGCCAAGGGGTGGAGTATACTCAGCTTCCTTGACTGGAAGCTCAGGGAGCTCAGTGGCTCCGTCATCACTATGCTCCACGATTGGAACACTCCGGATAGCCAGCTGAGGAGTAGGAGGGACGGTGCTCTCAGAGCGGGTGTCAGCGACCGATGCGGGAGGCGATGAGGTAGGGAGTTGGAGCGTTGGGACAAGGCTGGCGGGAGCAGATGAAGCAGACATAGTGTATAGATGCGTAACAGGATGGGAGTGGTGAGGAAGGAGATAGGGTTCCTCTGTCGTTTTGGCCCATCTTATATACGTTTTACGGGCTTTTGACTTGTTTGCCCCCTTCCTAGCTTTGAACTCCGCTATCAGTTGGTCCGCATGGACATCTTCTGCTTTTTCCCACGAACTGTCACTCGTGGGATAGCCTTTCCACTTGATTAGGTAGTGGAGCTTGCACCCTTTCCCACGCTGCTGCGCTTCTAGAATCTTTTCGACTTTGTACTCGGGTTCTTCATTGATGATCTCAGGAGGCGGCCGGGTATAGTTCGGCCCATGGAACTCCGTTTCCTTATAAGGTGTTAGAAGGTTCGCGTGAAACACGTTATGAATCTTCCACTGTCTTGGCAGTTCCACGCGGTACACCACTTCTGATAACTGTTTCATCACTTTGAAGGGTCTGTGTCTCTTCGGCCCGAGTTTAGCCGCTGGGTACAGGGTCTTCAAGTTGGTTCCCTCGATCCACACTTGATCTCCCTCTTTGTACGGTTGGAACTTCTTGTTCCCTTGGTGCGCAATGGCCATCATCTTCTGCGCTTTGATGATATTTTCATGGCTATCTGTTCGTGCCTTTTCTATGGCTGTAAGCCGTTCTTCAACCAAGGGAACCTTGCTTTTGGTTCCGAATTCAAGTCTCGGTGTGTACCCTATAAGCATTTTGTAGGGGGTCTTTTGGGTGGTGGAGTTTGGCCATTGGTTATGCGCGAATTCCGCCATTGGCAGGTACTTGTGCCAATTGTCTTGCCTTTCATCGCACCAGAATCGAAGATACTGTTCGAGCCATTGGTTTGTCCTTTCTGACTGGCCATCAGTTCTTGGGTGGTATGCCGTGCTGATGTTCTGGTGTATCTTCAACGCTTCGCACAGGCCTTTGGCGAAGTGTGACGTAAATCAGGTATCTCGGTCAGAGATAATCTTCTTCGGGGCACCGAATCGGGTGTACACGTGTTTCAGGTAGAGTTCTGCTACCCCTTCCGCAGTAATTGTCTCTTGGCATGGTATAAATACCGCTGCTTTACTGCAATCGTGATCCATAACTGTGAGGATCTTGTCATATTTGCCCGAAAGTGGCAACTTCATGATGAAGTCCATGGCGACTGTCTCGAATGGCAAGGAATTTTCTGGAGTGATAGGGATCATAGCTGGTTTCAGTGGCTGCGTGTTGATTTTGTTTGCTTGGCACACTGTGCATCCCTTTACGTATTGCTCCACATCTTCTTTCATCTTTGGCCACCAGAAGTCCCGTTTTGCCAGGGTGTACGTGTTTGTGATTCCTGGGTGTCCAGCTGATGGGGTATCATGGTAAAATTGAATTACCCCCCTCTTCAGATCGTTGTCTCCGGCAACGACGATCCGGTCTGTGTCATTTTCGATCTTCCACCAAATTCCGACTAGTTTGGTGAGAACGTAGGTGTTTGACCATTTCTTGAGCACTTCCTGGCTCCTTTTGTTCGTTTGTTGGTCCTCTTCCACCTGATCTTGAAGGGATTGGTATTTGCGATGGTTTACCATTGCACTATAGTGCTCCCTTTCTTTCTGGTTGCTGGGGTTATAATATTCTGACCCCATCATTCGTGCGAAGCTGAACAAGCTAGGTGGTAGGACCACCAATGCCTTGTTATCTTCTTTGCCTTGTTCGTAGTCCAGGCGTCGTGACAATGTGTCCGCCTGACCATTTTTCTTCCCGGCTATGTGAACCAATTCGAAGTCATATTCCATGAGTTCCGCATGCCATCTTGCCACTCTTCTATTGTGGTCTCCTGGATTCTTCCAGTACAATAGGTTGGCGTGGTCTGTATGCACCTTTACTTTGAATGCTGGTTGGTGCAGGAAATGTCTCCAATGCCGAAACATTTCCACAAGGGCTAGAAGCTCCTTGTTATATACATCGTAATTTCTTTGGGCATCGTTCATGGTTTTTGAAAAGAATGCTACCGGGTGGAGCACTCCTTGTTCATTTTGTTGCATTAGGACGGCTCCCATTGCATAGTTTGATGCATCTACTTCGACTTCGAATGGTTTCTTCTGGTCTGGTTGTATTAGGACCGGTTCTTTGCATATTCGCTTCTTCAGCGTTTCAAAAGCGCTTTCTTCCTTTGGTCCCCAGTTCCATTGAACACCTTTCTTCAGTTGGTCATTTAATGCCTTCGCAATAAAGGAAAATCCACGGATAAATCGCCTATAGAAGTTGCAGAATCCAAGGAAAGCCCGAATATCTTTTGTGGTTTTCGGCACTTTCCATTCAGCAACCCCAGCAACTTTGACTGGATCCATTGTGACGGTTCCTTTTTCTAGGATCACTCCTAGGAATTCGATGTGTTCTACTTCAAAGAGGCATTTACTGGGCTTCAAGTAGAGGTCCAGCTTTTGAAGGCATTCAAGGACTTTGCTAACCAACTTGCGGTGTTCTTCTTCATCCTTTTTTGTTGCGATAAGGATGTCGTCCATATAGATGATTACTTGACCGGTTGCTGTGAGGTCGTTAAACTGTGTATTCATCATTCGTTGGAACACTGCGGGGGCATTTTTCAGCCCAAATGGCATTACTGTTGGTTCGAATAGTCCTAGGTTCGTTTTGAAAGCAGCTTTTGGTTCATCACCTTCTCGGAAGCGAATATTATTGTATCCTGCTCGTACGTCCATTTTGGTGAACAGCCTGGCGTCCTTCACCTTATCTACCAATTCCTGTATTAGAGGCAATGGGTATCGGTCGGGGATTGTGAAGGAGTTTAGTTTCCGGTAGTCCACTACTGGACAAAGTTTTCCATCTTTCTTTCCAACAAAAAAGAATGGTGACGAGTATTGTGATTTTGAGGGACGAATATAGCCCTTGTTCAGGTTATCTTCGATGTATTCGTCAAGCTTTTCTTGCTCGCCTTTAGATAACGGGTATATTTTGCAGTCTAAAGTTTTCAGGGCATCCTCCATAAAATCAATAGCAATATCCCATGGTTGGTGTTCTGGATACCGCTTTGCCTCTTCTTCAGAAAAGACCTTCTTCCATTTGTGGTAGTGTTTTGGGACTACCTGGTCCCAGGCTTTTTCTTCTTTTGGCAGCGCCTTTACTGCCATTTCGGTTGATGTAGAGCTTCTTTTGAGGATTTCTTCGTCCATTCGGTGGACAAAGAGTTCTTCCCCAGGGGTGCATAATGATGCAGCCTTCTTGATCCACGCATCTTGTATGCGGATCACTTCTGCATCCATTGTATATGAAAGGGTCTTGATGACAAGTGGTTGCATGCTTTCATCAAGGGTCGCGCTTCTCCAATCGATCAATGGCTGGAAGGCAGCGAGCCACGGGTACCCTAACACCATCTCGTCATCTCCTAGATTTGTGACAAGGAATCTCATGTTCTGTTTCTTCTCCCCAGTCCAGACTTGCAGGTCAACGTAGTACTTGATGATTCCTGACTTATTCTGGGTCCCGTCAATGTTCCACACAATGCAGGGTCGTGGCAGCTTTAGTTTGCCAATCTTCATTCTTTTCAGGAGCTTGAAGTCGATAAAGTTGTCTGTGGCTCCTGAATCCACGAGAACTTTTCTTTCGGCCGTCATATGTGAAGTTTGTATCAGAGTTGGGATTTGGAGACTTCGATATTTACAAACAAACACATCCTTAAACTGTAACGCACGCGCCATGGCCGCCGGGTTTGTGCATTTTAAAAATCCTCCCCATGCTCTTCTGCCCAAGCCTCTTTGATTATTGCGTATTTTTCCTTGGTTGAGAGGCTTTTAAGGAGGGAAGATCGCACATCAGTAGGGGTGGATCCAGTTTCGGACTCTTCTTCCGATTCTTCCTCTGCTTCGCTTTCTTTGGCCTTGGCCTTGCGAGCCTTCTGAGGTGGTTTCTTGTCCTTCTGCTTGTCTGGACAGTTGCGGGAGAGGTGTCCTTGTTTGTTGCACGTGTAGCAACGGCCTTCTTTCTTCTGGACTTCAATGTCCGGTTTTTCTTTTGCAGTGGTCGCCACTGCTCTTCCTCAGGTTCCTTTGTTGTAGTTGGAATGAGAGCGGTCGGCGCATGTGTCCATTGCATCTGAAGCAGGGGCTGGCATTTTAATGCCCAGCATCTTCGCCAATTGGGCGGGGTTCATTTTTCCTGCTCCCTTCTTCCTTGGAGTTTCTTCGTTAATCCCCCTAATGTTCTGGACTGCAGTGTTGTCTGAGTGGTATTGGCGCACTCCATCGGCCCATCCTCTGAAATCCAGAGGGCGTACCACCTTATAGACGTGGTCCATCATGCGGTAAGGAAGTTTGGATGCGAATAAGGAGAGTGTCGACTGCGCATCTAGAGGGTACGTTGCTTCTGCAGCAAGGGATTCAAACTGGGTGATAAATGCATCCACCTCATTTGGTATGAATGAGAGGTGGTGCAGTTTATCTTCTGCCCGTTCCCTTGCTCCTGTATCCTGGAATGCTTGTTCAAAGCCTTGAGACACTGCCGTCCAATAGAATTCGTCATTCGGGAGTCTTCCATTGTTCATTTCTGCAAGGATCCAGTTTGTCCATCTCTTGACCCAGTCCTTTACGTTTGGTCCTTTTATGAAACCGAGTAGCAGGGCCGCTCGTTTCATAGGTATCGCCATTTGTTCAGCATCCAAATTTGTGATTTGATACAGGTTGAATTCCTGCATGAATTGGTCTGCAAGCGATCGGGTACCATCAAAGTCGGTTGGGGGGTTTCCTCCAAGTTTGCCGTTTGCCGCTCCTGGGCCTGGGCCGGCACCTGCCCCGCCTCCAACAGGGACGCCACCGGGAGGGGGTCCTCCACCTCCGGGCGCGCCTCCACCTGCTGGGGCACCTCCGCCTCCAGGTGTACCCCCACCTCCTGGGGGGCCACCTCCTGGCGGTCCGCTTCCTCCTGGTGGTCCTGGGGGCCCACCTCCGGAGGGACCACTTCCTGCTGCCGTAGTGCTAGCAGGGGGGTTTCCGCTTCCTGTTCCTGTCCCTTTTGTGAAGAATGTTTGTACTGTGGATGGGGGGACAGCCGTCGTTGTTGCGGTTGCAGCTGTGGTGGTCGTCTGTGTTGCCATTGGAGAACTTTTTGTATTATGTCTCTTAGCGGTTGGCACGGTATGCTGGCCTGCCTTCAACGGTGTATCGTCTGGTGGAATCGCTGATACTGTCGTTGGTCTGATCGATCTTCTTCCCAGGTTATATAGGGAGGGGACTGGTTGAGTAGCTGTCCAATGCCTAGTCCTGCTGTCTCACTGTATGAAGTACCACTGCTCAGTACTTTCTTCGTATTCGATGGCAAGGTATGCTGCGCTGAGTATGTCGTATACCCAATAACCTTCTTCGCCGTTGATTTCCTGCCAAAGGGCTGCTCCTTTTACGTGGCCAGGAACTTCGTCTTCTGTTCTCCTCTCGATGGGAAATGATTTGAATCCGAGGACTGATCGGGATTCAGAGATTCTTCGTCCCTTAGCCAGAGTGGCCATAGGTTCGATAGACTTGACTTAATGTTACGTCACGGTAGGGATGTTCACCCGACGTGGGTTAAGTCGTTCTACAGAGACGCTGCACTAAGGGTCTGGTTCTGGTTGTCAAGGGAACTTCCGATGAGGAACTTTCAGTGAAGATGGACGAGTTGAAGAGTCAGCCTAAGCCAATAGTGGAACTTAGGATTCTTCAGTGAGAGGAGGGTTTGGTGAGATATGGAGTATTCAAGGTCTTCGATTGCTCGAGTACCGTAGAGTACAAAAAGTCAAGTCTAAGGCTACAAGCTACCTAGCAAGCCTGACTTTATAGTAAATGGGGATCCTAGTACTGAGTCATAACAGTGTACTAGGATCGAGTCATTGAACAATAAGTAACTGCGGCGCAGTCCGCAGTATGTATGAAACGAGTCTGAAACAAAAGATGACAGCCCCTTGACAACGGGCTCAAGTCACTATGACTCGTATGAGAAATAAGTAAAAGAGTCACTATGACTCTTATGAGATCGGTCACGTGAGATAAACAGAGACAAAGAAAAGGAAGAAATTGAGTCTATCGTAACATACAGTGATGTCATAGATAAGTATAGATACCATATCTAGATGTCCAAGATCATAAGTCCACAATCTAATCTACTTCTACAGTGTCCTAAGTGCTAAGTAGTCTGTAGAGCCACTAAGTGCACTCAGCGCTTATCAACAATAGGTTGCAAGGTAAGGGAAGATAGGGTGTATCATGGCTGGTATGCCCTATCTTCCCTTAGCACCATGTCCTGCCCCACCCTGCACCTGCCACCTCCCCTACACATGCCATCTCATGATCCAGCTCACTACAGACTTATTTTTCTTTTTTACTTCATTGCTTTTACTCATCATTTCCTATCTGACTCATAACCTGTTGACTCACTCATCATGTATAACTCATACTTCTTATTGTTCTTCCTCTTTTGTACTTTCCATTGTTCTCTCTTTTGGTGATGCTTATTGTTCTCCTTTCTGACTTATCACCTATTAGGCTGCCTATGTTGATAAGTGCTAAGCACACTTAGTAGCTCTATGGACTACTTAGCACTTAGGATGCTGTAGAAGTAGATCAGATTACAGACTTATGATCTTAGACATCTAGATACATATTTACAGTTATCTATGACATCACTGTACAATAACATCATATGGACCACTCCGGACTTGTTATTGTACTCCTCCTCTTATTGTTATCATTATCTCTGATGTCATTATGATATCATTGTTCTAGGACACTTATTGTTCTAAGCTGTCTTTTGGTGAGATCTGCAAGTCGAGTTGACGCCAGCTAAGTTGAGCTGGTCAGGTGACCTGAGAGCGAGCGAATGCGAAATTGGAAATGATAGAAGTCGAGCATGAATGAAATTGAGCAAAGCAAACAAAGTTGCTTTTTGAGTGGATTAAAGGGAGGAAGGGAGCACATGAGGATATGAAAGAGTGAACTGGATAATTTATTTGGTACAATGAGAGATGATTTTTATACATTTTAGCTACATTTTTAATAGAAATAAAGATAAAGTAAGGAAAAGAAAACTAAACAGAACCAAACTTGAGGTTTTGGACTTGGAACGGAATCGGGAGTCAGTAGGGGTCGTAAGAATGGGAAGTGATAAAAAGCAGTGTCGAAAGATGGAGTGGGGACGTGTGCAGGAACTTGCAAGATACTTGAAATGGGTTTGGTTGCTCTTGTGATGGAATGTAGTTGGAAATAATGGTAGTACTGTAATGTAAAACAAGCTGAGAATGATGGAGGCCATGGCTGGTCACGGCTGAAAGGATCGTGTCTGGACACTGACTCAGGTGGCCCCTAAGTTGCGTTGATATGGTTCGGGTTGGCTGGGTCGAGTGTGCTGAAATGCAACACTCCCCCTCAAGGGCGACAAATCCCAAGGGTCTGTGAATGTAACGTGACCTTGTGCTTTGGGAGTGCCTTCATGAGGATGTCCACAGTCATATCTTCCATGGGGCAATATTTGATATCGATAGTTTTGTTGTTGATCATTTGGTGAATAAAGTGGTAATGGAGGTTGATGTGTTTGGTGCATGCATGGTAATTGTCGTCTGTCACAAGTTAGAGTACGGCTTGGTTGTCACAGTAAAGGGTGGTGGATGAGGGTGTGGTTCTGAAAAGGGGCTCAGTAAGTCGCCTGAGCCAGATGCATTCCTTTGCCGTGTGAGTTGTGGCAACGTATTTGGCTTTAGCAGTTGATAGGGTAATGATTTCTTGCTTTCTTGAGGCCCAAGAAATAGCTCCGCCATTGACAATGAAGGCATAGCCCGAAATGGCATGACGGTGAGTTTGGGATGCACCGTTGGCATCTGTGTAGCCTAGAAGGTTGTGTCGTTCATTGCCATAGGTTAGAGTGTAAGATTTGGTGCCAGCGAGATAATGAAAGACCCTTTTGACTGCTTGCCAATGAATCTTGCTGGGGTTTTTGAGGAATTGTGAAAGGGTGGAAATTGCAAAAGTGATGTTGGGGTGAGTGGTGATGGCAGCATACATGAGGCTGCCAACCGCCTTACAATATGGAACCTTCTTCATGTGCGCTGATTCGGTGGCATCTGAGGGTGTGTTGGTTTTGCTATAGCTTGTGCCAGGTACAATGGGGGAAGCGACTGGTTTGACGTCGCTGAGAGAAAAATGGTGGAGGATAGTGTTGATATAAGTGGTCTGTGAAAGGGAGATGGTGCGTGCTTCACGATTGCACGTGATCTTGATCCCAAGCTGTTAAGGCCTAGTGGGGCCTTACTGTGCGACGTGCACCGGAGGTACAAGGGACAAGGATACTGGGGACAAGGTATGAGGACAAGGTGCTCTGTAAGAGCGATCAAGACTGAGAGAAGCTGAGGTGACGAGGGTCCATGAAGGATGACGAGGGAACAAGGTTTCAAGGGGCTAAGTTGAGAGACTTAGTGACGAGGTATAAGGGGTTCGGTTGGAAGGCCGAAGTACAAGGGACTAAGTTGAACGACTTAGGGTCTGTGTGTGTGCGTTGTTATAGCACAAGCGCAAAGCTTTGAGGTGGCTCCCAACTAAGGGAAGGCCGACAGTGGTGATGAGACAACAAGAAGGAGGCATACAGAGAGGAGTGGACAAGTCTAATATTTGCTAGTACAATAAACAAAGACAAGACTAAGGAATCATGGTAGAGTGGAGAGGCTTATATAGGTAGCTACTCTGTGTCCGTCCCATGAAGGGGATACTAAAGGGTAACAATTGGAAACGTGAATGGGGAATGAGAAGAAAAGAGAACAAGGGGAAGTACAGAAGGGGAATGAGTTAGGAAGGGGACTCAGAGTAAGGAAGTGTACATGGTAGTGAGTCAACAGGTTAGTACTCCGAGGGGGAACAAGAATGAGTCAGAGTGATATAGTAAAAGAAAATAAGTCCGTGGTGAGCCGGATCATGACATCACCCCTGCTCTTGGTGGATGCTTCCATGCATCAATCACCACGATCCTGAGCCTCCCAGTCCACATCTTCGTAGAAATCGTAGTCGCCATCATAGGTGGCATTCCCATAGAGGGAATGCCATCCCCGCTTGTGCCACTCACAACCCCCTTTGAAGTTCCGGTGCTTGGGGGGAACGCAACAGTTGTCGCCAGTGTAGCACCTAGAGTGAGGGTAAGCGCACTTCCAGGCGGCGTGACCCATGTTGTCGCAGTAGAAGCAATGCTTCCACATGGGGCAGTTGCTGGCAGAGTGGGTGACGTTGGAGATGTGGCACTTGGTGCACTTGAGGGCGGAGGGGCGGATGGGCTGGGGGTTGGGAAGGGGCTTCTTCTCTGAAGCGTGAGACTCTTGACCCTGGGACAGGATCCAACAGGACACACCTGGTGTTACGCTTCGGTAAGCGTGGGCCTTGCTTTAGGTGGTAAAGAGGCGCGAATACTCAGCTTGGATGAAGTTGGATGCGAAGCCTAACTGCTCTGACGCAAACGATGGTGGCAACTGGGAAGGCTGCTTGGTAAGCCTTATGCAGTGCAAGTCCTTGTCTTCGTCGATCTCCGCAAGAGATGAGAAAGGATGGATAACCGATGATTCAAGAAGACCAAGATAGCGACTCTTGGTCTTCCCGCACTACTATTTATACATGATGATGAAGGGCTTTAAAGCGCCTTCCGAAATAGCTATTGACCTATAGCGATTCTAGCTTGAACCCTAGTATCGCTATCCTAGTAATCAGTAAGCGTAAAGTACCATGTGATACTACTGCTGACTGATAACATGTGAAAGTAATTGTCCCTGACTAATGTGAAGAATCATGAGCTTACTACCGTAGTCAGAACCTGATAGTAAGCGTACAAGTCCGATCCGTGACACCTGGCTTCTCTTCGTCATGAAGCCAAGGCATGGGGAAGCGGGTGTAATGCTCCCCTCCTGGATGGAGACTCTCCAAGTACTCCCTGATGGGAACACCCGAAGAAGCCGCTGCATCGTCGGTGTATTGTGGGTTAGGGATGTGAGTGTTCCCCATCAAGTAAGGATGAAGGCGCGTGCACGCCTGTGACTGGTTTAATTGGTCTCTGATGACCCCTGACCTCCTCCTCCAATTGTTCCAAGCATCTGCTAGATCCCTCTCCTGCTCCAGAAGCACACAATGTTCTTCTTCCAGGAAGCGGTACCTGTCAACGTCAGCATTGATCCCAACGTCATTGAGGACGCGGAGACCTGTCTCCACCGCTGCCTTGTCAGGGTGGTCGGAGTGGAAGAGGGAGAGGTTGTTGTTGTCAGGATAGGCAGGAGGGGGTCTGTGAAACAGGGCGGCAACAAGTGGGGGACCATAGTCCTGGTAGCGACCCGTGTCCCTGCGACGTTCCAGGGTATAATGGTTATGGCCCTCACGGTCCCACTCATAGCGAATGTAGTGGGGGTGCTTGGGGGTGCCATCCAAGCCAGTGACAGGGAAGGAGTAGCGGGCATGGTTGGCCCAACATGAGTCATAGATCATGTACCCCTGGGGGAGGTCATCAGCTAGTTCATTGTTGCCCAGATTGACAGAAGACACTGGGGAGCTAGGGCAAGAGAATGGGGTAAGGGGGCGACGAGGTTCAGGGATACAGAGGGGGATAGGGAGAGGGTCAGGGGAAGGGGCAGCGGATAGGATGTGATCTGCAAGAGAGAGAGGGTTGCCCAGAGGAGATGCTGGAGCGCCGAAGGTTCCCTCAGAGGGAACAGGGGAAGCCACATGAGAACTGATGCGGTCAGCTAGAGAACAGTCATTGGTGGTGGCAGGAGAGGTGGACATGGCAGCGATGGTGGACAGAGTGATAGAGCGGATGATGAAAGGTGTGGGGGAGAAGGCAGGGTTTAAATAAGAGGTTACTCTGTGTCCGTCCCAGAGGGAGCGGATGGAGCTAGGGGTTTGCCGGTGGAAGTTGGTAACAAGTTGGTTGGCATGAATATGAGCCGAGGGTTCCCATGAGTCATGGGCCTCAGAGAAGCCCTTCCATCTGACCAAATACTGCAGTTGGTTGTGCCTGCATCGTGACCCTAGAATTTGCTTCACTTCCCACTCTGGTTCCCCATCAATCAGGTCAGGGGAAGGTTCCGTAAAGTTCGGACCATGCTCGGGTGTTTCCTTGAAAGGGGTGAGAAGGGAAGCATGGAAGATGTTATGTATCTTCCACTGTGGAGGGAGCTTGAGACGGTAAGAGGTAAGTGAAATGGCAGTGGTAACTAGGAAGGGACCATAACGCCGTGGGGATAGTTTGGCAGATGGATGGGTGGTGTGAAGGTTCCTGGCCTTGAGCCAGACTCTATCTCTGACACAGTAAGGGGTGAAACGAGTGTGTGACCTAGTCATGAGGTCCTATGAGCGCCTGATAGCATCTTGTGCCTGCTGGCATGCTTCCTTTATCTGCTGCATGTGCTGGTCAACAGAGGGTACGGTGGAGAAGTGGAAGGTTTGGTGAATGTGTGGGGTGTGTCCCATGAGGAGGTCGAAAGGGGTCTTCTTGGTGGTGGAGCTGGGCCAGGAGTTGTGTGTGAATTGTGCAAGGGGGAGCCAGGATGCCCAGTCGTCCTGCTTGTAGTTGGTGAATATGCGGAGATACTGTTCCAGCCATTGGTTAGTGCATTCCGATTGGCCGTCAGTTTGGGGGTGGTAAGTGATACTAATGTTCTGGTCTATGTGAAGTAATTTGCAAAGTTCTTTGGTAAATGTGGAGGTAAATCGAGGGTCTCTATCTGAGATGATGCGTTTGGGAAGTCCGTAATGGGGGAGTACGTAAGTAGCGTAAAGTAATGCAGTTTTCTCAGTGTCTATGGTTTCATTGCAAGGGATAAAGATGGAAGCTTTGGAGCAGTCATGGTCTGTAATTGTAAGTATTGTATCATAGTTGGATGATAGGGGGAGCTTTGTAATGAAATCCAAGGCAATGGTTTCGAAGGGAAGGGAATGGGGGTCTGTGGTAATGGGGTAGAGCGGTGGTTTTGGGTTGGTAGGGTTATTTTTGCGCGATTGACAGGTGGCACAACCTTTGATGTAATTGGTGACGGAGATTTTCATGTTGGGCCACCAGTAGTCACGTGAGATAGCCCAAAGGGTCTTGGAAATTCCGGGGTGTCCGGCTGTGAGAGAGTTGTGATATGGGGAAATTACCCCCCTCCTTAGATTGTCATTTTCCACAATGACAAGATGTGAGCTGTTCCAGAAAAAGCCCTCCTTCTAAGTGAGGTTGTGAGAGAGCGTCCATCTAGAGAGAAGGTCCAGCTGTTTGAGTTGGTGGGCTCGTGCATGATCATTGAGGGAGGAGGAGAGGGCAGCATTGACAAAGAGCGAAGGAGGGAGGACAGTGACCTGGTCATTGTTAGCTGAGCCATCATAGAAGTCAGGGCACCTGGAAAGAGCATCGGCCTTGTTGGAGGCCCCAGGCTGGTGGACGAGGGTGAAATGGTAGTCAGCCAGTTTGGGGAGGTATCTGGCGACACAGTGGTTAATGCGTTGGGGGTTGCGGTAGTATTGGAGGTTCTTGTGATCAGTGAGGATGGTGATTGGATGGGGGGAGCCTGCTAGGAGGTGACGCCAATTTTCCAGACAACGAATGACGGCCAGGAGTTCTCTGTCATGGATATCATAGTTTTGTTCCACCTCAGTGAATGTTTTGGAGTGGAAGCCAATGGCACGGGATTTCCCCCTAGGGTCCTTCTGAGAAAGGATTGCCCCAGTGGCAAAGGCAGAGGCGTCAACTTCCAGTTGGAAGGGTTTGGACATATCTGGCTGGGAAAGGGCAGGATCGGATAGGACATGGGAAATGAGGGTGTCGAGGGCGTGGTGACACTCTGGAGTCCATCGGAATGGGGTCTCCTTCTTTAAGAGTGCAGTGATAGGGCGTGCAATGTTGGCAAAGTTGGGGATGAAGGGGCGTTGGTATCCGAGGACACCCAACATGCTTCGGACCTCCTTTGTTACGGTCGCACCGGCCGTCTAGCTCGACTTGAGCTGGGGTTCTCAGAACACTTGTATTGCACACGACAACCAAGGCAAAACCACTGCAATAGTGGTTGCAACTGAGAGACGAAGGGAAAACCAAAGGGAAACGGCTTGCTAAGAAGCGGCACAACAAGACAGCGTCTAAGGGCGTGGTGAAGAAGACCAACTAAGGCCCTTAGGAAAGCAGGAGGGAACTGTGATGTGGATTGTTGAAAAACTCAAGATGCGGAATACATGCGAAGACAAGCTAGTACTTATACTACTAGTAAATAAGGTTCGGACTCAGCACAAACCTTAAGTCCTTATCTCTAGCCAATAGCCATAAGGGCTCCGGCTCCACAAGCTGAAACACAAGGAAGAAACATGATTGGACCGGCCTATAAAGGCACCGACATCCATCAGACATGAGGCAGCGCCCATACAGTACATGAGGCGTCCATCAGAAAGTCCATCAGTAAACAGGCACGAAGGCCTAGTCCATGTCGTCACCAACCAGGTAACCGGCTGCAGCATACCTGAGGCATACGCGCTCAGGTGATGCCTCACGTGATGAGTCATGTGACTCTGGGCTATCATACCCATAGAAGTGCGCATACATCTTGCGCGCACGAGCTTCATCTTGCTCGAAGGGGTCATCAGCTTCTTCGTCGCTGCTCTCAACAGGAGTGCGGGACTTAGCTGGTTCAGGACGTAATGTCCACATGCTCATGTCGCCCTTTCTCATCAAGGCCTCCCTTAATGCCTCGGAATCCAGGGTTTGTTCATAGTTGTCCAACGCGGGCTGGCTTGGGCAGCTTGGTGGCGTGCTTTCTCGGGAGCTCGAAATCTCAGCCGTAACATCCTTGAGGGTCTTGAGGTCGTGTGGCCAGTCACGGAGGCCATCTGCTTTGACAGGGTCGATCTTAATCTGGTCACCATCTACAATGATGCTGAGGTATTCAATACGGGGTTGCTCAAAGGCGCACTTGGAGGGTTTGAGGAAGTAGGATTTGACTTCTAGGAGGTCAAGGACTTCATGGACAATGGTGTGGTGGCGTGATAGGTCATCATGGGTGGCGATGAGGATGTCGTCCATGTGAATGAAGAGTTCCTTGGGGTACTTGTCCTTAAGGTGGCGGAACATGTGATTCATAGTGCAGGAGAATGTAGCGGGGGAATTGGTGAGGCCGAAGAACATGACACGAGGTTGGAAGAGGCCGAAGGGTGTTTTGAATGCGGCCTTCCATTGATCTTCTTCTTTGATACGGATATTGTTATAGCCCCAGCGGATATCGAACTTGGTGAAGATCTTCTTCCCCTGGAGCTGTTCGAGGATGGTGTTAATCAGTGGAAGGGGGTATGTGTTGCGGATGGTCCATGAGTTGAGGGGTTTGTAGTCTTGAGTGGGGCGTAGTTTGCCATCCTTTTTCTTCATGAAGAAGAAGGAGGAGGTGTAGGGGGAGTTGGATTTGGCGATGTAACCTTTCTCCAAGTGTTCCTTAATGAACTCCTTGGTGACTTCTTCTTTGGCCGGGGTGAGAGGGTATACTTTGCAGTTAATGGTGGTGGGGGCATCCGGTTTAAGGGTGATGGCATGGTCATCTTCTCAGGCAGGGGGAAAGCATTGTGCAGCTTTTTCGGAGAAGACAGTGGCGTGGCGTTGGTATTTGGAGGGGATGTCAGCTACTTGTGGAGTTTTGGAGGCGATGGCCTTCTCAGCCCATTTCTGGGCGATGCTATTGATCTAGGGGTGGACATGTTTATGATAGGAAACAGAGTGAAGGGCGAGGTCCCCTCCTTTGAGGGTGTTGGTGGTCCAATTGATTCTGGGGTTGAATTGTTTGAACCATGGGTGACCTAGGATGAGGCGGTCATGTCCGAGGTTGGCAATGTATAAGGGCATTTTTACTGCTTGTGCCCCTTGGTTGATAACAAGGTAAGTGAGGTGGGTAATAGAGCCCGCCTGGTTGAGGGTCCCATCCACATTGTGGACGAGGCGGGGGGTGCATAGTTCTTGCGTCCCAAGGTGTAACTTTGAGACAGTGCGAGTGTCGATGAAATTGTTGGTTGCCCCACTATCAAGGAGGACTTCTACTTCAGCCTTTCTGTGCCACATGTAAATCTGAACGGGGATTGTCATTGAATCATTCTTCGTACTGTACATGGTGCTAATGGTTGCCTTGCTCTCAGCTGTTAGAGTTCGGCATCGTGAAAATCCTGGTCATCCAGGTATTCTCCTCGCTCTTCTTCAGTCATGCTAGCGATGATGGCCGCAATCTGTTGAGCTTAGGTTTTCTTGGAGGCACTGGTGGTGGGAGTGGTGGAAGCGGTGGTAGAGGGTGTAGTGGTGGATGAAGTGGAGGTGGTGCGAGCACTAGACGTGCTCTGGTTCTGGGGGCATTCACGGGACATGTGTCCCTGGCGATGGCAGTGGAAACAATGTCCTTCTTTTGTTAGCTTCTCGCGTTCTTCTGGGGTGAGCTTCTTGAGCTTTTGGGGGGTGCTGGTGGTGGCATCTACGTCTATGGGGACGATGCCATGGTTGTGGGACTGGGTGTGATGGGGCTGTGTGGTGTGCGAGGTGGACTGGAACTGGGTTTTCTTCTTATTAAAGAGGAGGTTGGAGTTGCACAGCTCGCGCACTCGCTCTACTTCTCTTCGTGCTGCATTCTTCCACTCGTCCATGGTGACGGGCCAGGTCTCTCTGAAGAGGACACGATGGTGGATGGACTCTTCAAGTCCGGCTTTGAACTGGGCGATGGTGCCCTTGGCAGTGGGTTCCCATTCAGCAGCTGTGGCGAGTCGCTCGAAGGTGGCGATGTAGTTGTCAATGTCGAGGTCCTTCATGCAAAGGTTCATGAGCTTTTGGTAGGCCAATTGGATGCGGGTGGTGTTGGCCCAGGCACTCTTGAAGTCGGCCTCAAAGGTGTCCCATAGGACTTCGTCTGTGCGGGCAGTGGGGGTAGTGGAGTGTTTTACTTTAGTGATGAGGGCCTTTTCTTGGGCTTCCACCCAGTCAGCAATGAGAGGTCCCTGGATGTAAGACAGGGCTGTGAGGACGCACAGGTAAGGTTGTGCCATGATGTCGATGTTGTCATTGAGGGCCCAGTAATGATGGAACTGGCTAAGGAAGGTGCCGCTGAGGGTGCGATCACCAGTGAAGATGTTTGGAGCAACTGATCAGAGTGCTCCTGATGTGATGGTGCGGGTGGTCATGGTGGTAGGGACTGTGACTGGTGTGGTGGTTACAGGTGGTGCAGGTGGAGCGGTGGTAGTAGGTGCTGTGACAGGAGTGGGGACACGTGGAACAGAGGGGAGAGTAGGTGGTTCAATGGTGGGGAGTGCGTTGTCTGGGTTACCAGGGTCGGTGGGTAAATACCAACCAAGTCCTAGTCCGTGTTCTACTGGGTCTGCTGGGGCAGCATGTGCTGGAGAGGTGAAGAAATTTGCAACTTCTCTGGTGAGTAGGTGCCAATGATGGTTGATGAATTCAACTGGAACTGCTTTTCCATTGTGGTTAAGGTAATACCCTCCTCATGGATCATTGGGGAATGTAGACCAGTAGGCAGAGCCAACGATATAAGCGGGGAGATCTGCTTTCAAGCGACGGGGTACTAGGGTGGTGTCGTGATCCGGCTCACCACGGACTTATTTTCTTTTTACCTTATCACTTTGACTTTCTCTCGGACTTCCTCGGAGTACTAACCTGTTGACTCACCACCATGTATGCTTCTCTACTCCGATTCTCCTTCTAACTCTTTCCCCTTTTGCGTCTCCTATTGTTCTCCTTTGATTCCCCTTCCCCCTTCTGCGTTCCCTTTGTTCCCTTTCAATACCCCCTTTATGGGATGGACACGGAGTAGCCACCTATATAAGCCCGACCATGTATACGCTTATTCTCCAGTCTTGTCTTCGTTTATCATACTAGCGAATACCAGACTTGTCCACTCCTCTCTGTGTGCTTCCTTCTCGTTGTCTCATCACCACTGTCAGCCTTCCCTTAAGTTGGGAGCCACCTTGAAGCTTTGCGCTTGTGCTATAACAACGTGCACACATAGACCCTAAGTCGTTTGACTTAGTCCCTCATACTTCAGCCTTCTGACCGAACTCCTTGTACCTCGTCACTAAGTCCCTCGACTTAACCCCCTTGAAACCTTGTCCCTTGGTCGTCCTTCGTGGACCCTCGTCACCTTAGGCACCCCTCTCAGTCCTTATCGCTTTTACTGAGTACCCTGTCCCCAAACTCTGTCCTTGCCCCCTCGTACCCTCGGTGCACGTCGCACAGTAAGGCCCCGCTAGGCCTTAACAGGTGGGGCAGACGGGATCTAAGGAGATGGATAAACTAGCCACGGTGTTAAGGCCTAGTGGGGCCTTGCTGTGCGATGTGCACTGAGGGTACGAGGGGACAAGGACTGAGTACGAGAACAAGGCCCTCAGTTAAGACAACAAGGGACGAGGGAGTTCTAGGAGACGAAGGTCCACGAAGGATGACCAAGGAACAAGGGTTCGAAAGGGGATAAGTCGATGGACTTAGTGATGAGATTCAAGGGGGCTTCGGCTAGAGGGCCAAAGTACGAGGGACTAAGTCAAACGACTTAGGGTCTGTGTGTGTGCGTTGTTATAGCACAAGCGCAAAGCTTCGATGTGGCTCCCAACTAAGGGAAGACTGACAATGGTGGTGAGACGACAAGAAGGAAGCACACAGGAAGGAGTAGACAAGTCTGGTATTCGCTAGTATGATAAATGAAGACAAGACTGAGGAATGAGCGTATACATGGTCAGGCTTATATAGGTATCTGCTCCGGGTCCGTCCCATAAAGGGGGTGCTAAGAGGGAACAAAGGGAATGCAAAAGGGGAAAGAGATAGAAGGAGAATTGGAGTAGAGAAGCGTACATGGTAATGAGTCAACAAGTTAGTACTCCGAGAAAGTCCGAGAAGATGTCAAAGCGAAGTAGTAAAAGAAAAAGAAAGTCCAAGGTGAGCTGGATTATGACACATGGTGTTTTCAGAGTGCTGTGGGTCGATGGGTACAGGGGAGCAGCAAGCAGAGTTACTGCAATGAGGTAGAAGAGTCTTGTCTTATGTTAAGGCCTAGCGGGGCCTTACTGTGTGATGTGCACCGGAGGTACAAGGGACAAGGATACTGGGGACAAGGTACAAGGACAAGGTGCTCTGTGAGAGCAATCAAGACTGAGAGAAGCCGAGGTGACGAGGGTCCATGAAGGACGACGAGGGAACAAGGTTTCAAGGGGCTAAGTTGAGAGACTTAGTGACAAGGTACAAGGGGTTCGGTTGGAAGGCCGAAGTACAAGGGACTAAGTCGAACAACTTAGGGTCTGTGTGTGTGCGTTGTTATAGCACAAGTGCAAAGCTTTGAGGTGGCTCCCAACTAAGGGAAGGCCGACAGTGGTGATGAGACAACAAGAAGGAGGCATACAGAGAGGAGTGGACAAGTCTAATATTTGCTAGTACAATAAACAAAGACAAGACTAAGGAATCATGGTAGAGTGGAGAGGCTTATATAGGTAGCTACTCTGTGTCCGTCCCATGAAGGGGATACTAAAGGGTAACAATTGGAAACGTGAATGGGGAATGAGAAGAAAAGAGAACAAGGGAAAGTACAGAAGGGGAATGAGTTAGGAAGGGGACTCAGAGTAAGGAAGCGTACATGGTAGTGAGTCAACAGGTTAGTACTCCGAGGGGGAACAAGAATGAGTCAGAGTGATATAGTAAAAGAAAATAAGTCCATGGTGAGCCAGATCACGACATGAGCAACCAGTGAATTGGGCCTAAGTTGGTCAAAGAATAGTGGGAATTTAGCCTCTGCTTATAGTCTGAAATGAGGTCTGGTGAGCTGCCAGTTATCATACAATCATTGACATGAATGGTGAGGATGATGATGTGATCTCCATTGCGTGCAGAGAACACGCCTGGATTGGCATTGTTGACATGGAAACCAGTATTGGTGAGAGCGTGACATAATGTGTTGTACCATTTGCATCCAGCTTGCTTGAGACCATAGAGAGATTTGTGTAGATGCTTTACTTGTTGCTCCCCCTGAGTCTCATATCCAGGGGGCTCTTGCATGTAGATGTCTTCATCATCGTTGAGTTCTCTGTTGAGGTATGCTCTGATGAAGTCAAATGTGTCGATTTCCCAGTCATTGTGGGCTGCGATGGCGAGTATAAAATGGAAATTTGCAAGTCTTGCGACTGGGGAGAAAGTGTCGAAAAAATCAACGCTGAAGCGTTGCGTGAATCCACATGTGACGAGCTGGGCTTTGTGCTTCTCAATAGACCCGCTGGCTTTCCTTTTGATGTGAAAAACCCACTTGCTGCTAATGATGTTCTTGTTGGAGGGTTTCAGGATGGTAATCCAAGTTTCCACCTTCTTGAGTGTGGTGATTTTGCAGTCCATGGCCTCCTGCCATTTTGGCCAGTCAGCATGAGATTGTGCTTCCTTGAGTGTCTTTGGATCGCCTTGAGTATCGGCAATTGTTGCTTCCATGGCTTCCTCGCTATATTCTGCAAGGTAAGCAAAGTTAGAATGTGAATTGGCCGTGAACACACTTGAAGCACTTGGCCCTTGGTAATTGGGGTGGTACCAGCGGCATTCAGCCTCACTGGGTGTGTGCGGTGGTTCTTCCTCCATTTGATGCCCAGAATAACCTCCTCCTTCGAGGAGTCTTTGTGTGGGTTTTGGGATGCATGACAATTTGCACGTTGGTTCTTAAGGCTCCTTTGCCCTCGCTTTGCCTTTCAGAGGTGGCGGTACCTGAGGGACTTGAGCTGGAGTGAAAAACTTGTCTTGATCTTGTGGTCTGTGTGATGGACCGGGTGATGGTGTGAGTGGTGGAAGGGATGAGGATGCCCTTGAAGATGGCATTGCTCCCAGAACATTTGGTGTTGCTTCCCGGGTTGTAGGTTCTTGTGGAATGAAAGGTGGTGCCAGTTTGGGTTGAACTGGAATGGGTGCAAGTGGTGCTGGTGGCGCTGGAGGTGCTGGAGGTGCTGGGGGTCCCATGGGAGGTTGTGCTTGAGCTTGTGGCGGCACAATGTTGCATGGTGGTGGCCCGATGTAGACAGAAGTGTAAGGGGAGATGAACTTGATATTGCATTTGATGGATACTAAATGTTTGTGGGGCCAATAAAAGCGATGTGCGTGTGTGCTGTCAGAGTCGTATCTGACCCAGCGCACTTTGACACCACATGCATCAAGTTTTGAGCCAGTCCCAGAGTGAACCCAGATAGTCTGTCCCCATTTGGGGATGCCAGAGAGATTCAGTTTGTTGCCATAGAGTTGTTCGAAAGGTGTCATTGAGTTGCCTAGGACCCTAGTAGATGTGCAGTTCTTGAGCCAGACTGCAAAGTGTAAGGCTTCAGCCCAGAGTGTCTTGGGCAAGCCTGAGTGATGAAGCATAGCCTGCATGCATTCAACAAGTCTGCGGTTGAGGGATTCCGCGACTCTGTTGTGCTGCAGGGTGTTATGTGTGGTAAGATGGCGTTCGGTGCCCTCATCTTGTAGGAATTGCGTAAAGTTGTGGCCAGTGTATTCACCACCACGGTCAGACCTAAGAATTTTGATTTTTGCCCCATGTTGTGTGTGCGCCCAGGCTGCAAAGGTGTGGTAAGCCTAGAGGGCTTAGTCTTTAGTGTGAAGAATGTCAATGCATATGTAGCGCATGTAATCATCTGTGAATGTGATGTAATAGAGATGGCCTCCAAGGCTGGCGACTGGAGAAGGGCCCCAAAGGTTGGAGTGGATTTCCACTCCAAAGTATGTTGCCAGAGGGGCAGCGCGCTTGCTCCAGATGGCTTTATGAGTCATCTTTGCATACTCGCATGAGTCACAGATGAGGGAGGATCTGTCGTTGATAAGGGTGATGCCTGTGATCGCACCATTGTGGATAAGGGATCGAATAGAGTTGGCTGCAATGTGGCCGAGGCGTCGGTGGAGAGTGATGAGGTCAACGTGCTTGAGTGCAGTTGCACTTGCAGCATAATGAGAATGCTCAACCTTATAGAGCCCGTTGGAGCTGGCAGGGATTGTGCCTATGGTCTTGCCAGATCGGTTCTTGATCTTGCAAGCATTGTGTTCGAATGTGACAGAGTTACCAGTGCTGGTGATCCAGCCAATAGAAACAATGGTGAGCACCATGTTGGGTGCATGAAGGGTGTCACAAAGGAGAACGGGGGTAGTGGTGTTCCCATTTGGGATGTCAATCTGAAGATCACCAGTTCCTATCACATAAAAGATACATTTATTAGCAGCTGTGATAGGATAAGGGGGGATGGTGCGATAGTTGGTGAAGCGGCTGTGGAAGGGAGACATGTGTCTTGAGGCACCAGAGTTATAAAGCTCAATCTCTAGTTTTGGCTGATTGATAAGGGGAATTGCATTGTATGTGGTTTGCAGGGTAAAGGGATTGTCTTCATTGATCTCTTCAATTGTGGCCCAGGCTTCTATGTTGTTGGCCAAGTTTGCATTGTTGTTGTGATTGTTGTGATTGTTCCTGAATTGGCCGTCGTTGCGATTGCAATTATTGCAATTGTCACTGTTGTTATTGTTGTTTCTTCTGGGTGGATACTGGCCTTCTTTGTCGCCTCCCCTGGCCCAGCAATTGGATTTGTAGTGTCCTTTCTTGTGGCAATTGTGGCATTCCACGTTTTGCTTGTCCTTTTGTTGGCTATTTGCTGTGAAGGCTTCTTCCAGGCCAGATTTAGTTTTGCCCTTTTTGATGACATGCCGATTGTATTTGTCAGTTACTAGCTGGATTACCTGATCTGGGGTAACTGGTGTGCCTGCAGTGTTGGCTGCTGCATTAATAGTGCTGATCGTCAATTTGTATGCTGATGGGAGGGATCTGAGGATGATAGACGCGAATTCTTTGTCATCAATAGTCTTGCCCATGGATGATACTTGCTCCTGTAGATCTGTTAAGTGATTTAGATGGACGTATGCATTGTCCTCATTGCCTAGTTTTGCAGCTTGTAGCCTCTTCCCTAGATCAACTGTTATCATGGTTGATCTTATCTGATAAATAGCTTTGATTGCGTCCCACACTTCCATAGTGGTTGTCTTGTTCTTGATCCAATTGAAAATGTGATCGGGTACTGATGAGGTGATAAGATATTTTGCTGTAGCTTCTTCTGATTCCCAGCATTCGTCCAGGCTGATCCCATTGATGGGGCTAGCGTCAATGTATCTTTGAGGGACCATAGTAGTTGTTAGGTGTTCCAGCCATTGGCAAGATCCAAAGGCCCAGGTTAAGTGGTCCCGATAGGTGACCCAGTTCAATCTGTCTGTGGCTAGCTTGACAATGTTGATCCTTAGGTCATCGCCCATGGTGACAAGTCGATAAGCGAGATAATGATAAGATGAATACGCATGTAGGAATATCTTGATTTATTTTGCAACCCCAGGGCCCATAACCTGGTGAGATCTGCAAGTCAAGTCAACGCCAGCTAAGTCAAGCTGGTCAGGTGACCTGAGAGCAAGTGAACACAAAATCAGAAATGATAGAAGTCGAGCACGAATGAAATTGAGCAAAGCGAACAAAGTCACTTTTTGAGTGGATCAAAGGGAGGAAGGGAGCACACGAGGATATGAAAGAGTGAATTGGATAATTTATTTGATACAATGAGAGATGATTTTTATACATTTTAGCTACATTTTTAATAGAAATAAAGATAAAGTAAGGAAAAGAAAACTAAACAGAACCAAACTTGAGGTTTTGGACTTGGAACGGAATCGGGAGTCAGTAGGGGTCGTAAGAATGGGAAGTGACAAAAAGTGGTGTTGAAAGATGGAGTGGGGACATGTGCAGGAACTTGAGAGATACTTGAAACGGGTTTGGTCGCTCTTGTGATGGAATGTAGTTGGAAATAATGGTAGTACTATAATGTAAAACAAGCTGAGAATGATGGAGGCCACGGCTGGTCGCAGCTGAAAGGATTGTGTCCGGATGCTGACTTGGGTGGCCCCTAAGTCGTGTTGATATGGTTCAGGTCAGCCGGGTCGAGTGTGCCAAAATTGTCGTGATCTGGCTCACCACGGACTTATTTTTCTTTTACTATATCGCTTTGACTCATCCTTGCTTCCCCTCGGAGTACTAACCTGTTAACTCACTACCATGTACGCTTCCTTACTCCGAGTCCCCTTCCTAACCCATTCCCTTCTATGCTTCCCTTTGTTCCCTTTTCTTCTCCTACCCCATTCGCGTTTCCTATTGTTCCCCTTTAGTATCCCCTCATGGGACAGACATGGAGTAGCGACCTATATAAACCCACCTACCTTGTACGCTCACTCTCCAGTCTTGTCTTCGTTTACCATACTAGCGAATACCAGACTTGTCTACTCCTTTCCTGTGTGCCTCCTTCTCATCGTCTCACCACCACTGTCGGTCCTCCCTTAGTTGGGAGCCACTTTGAAGCTTTGTGCTTGTGCTATAACAACATGCACACACAGACCCTAAGTCATCCGACTTAGTCCCTCGTACTTTGGTCTTCTGACCGAATCCCTTGTACCTCGTCACTAAGTCCCTCGACTTAGCCCCTTGAAACCTTGCCCCTTGGTCATCCTTCGTGGACCTTTGTCACCTTGAAACACCCCTCTCAGTCCTTGCCGCTTTTACTAAGCACCTTGTTCTCGAACTCTGTCCTTGTCCCCTTGTACCCTCGGTGCACGTCGCACAGTAAGGCCCCGCTAGGCCTTAACAAAAATGCAACATCTTTGTTCTTGGTATGGAACTCCTATTGTTCCCTTTCCATCATCTCTATTGTACTAGTGACACCTTGTACTTAGTTACACACTGTGATGGCATCACCCTTGTAGTAGTATAAGTAGAGTACCATATATGCTCCTGGCCTCCAGCCTCCAGTTCTATCACTCATACTGATGTGCTAGGTAAAAGTTCCTCCATTGTAATATCAGTTCTATCACTTATACTGGTGTGCTAGATAACCTCTGATCTTCTCTGATCTACACTTGACTACCTCTGCACCCTCCATTAAACACTCTCAACTCTGCACTAACTCTGTAAGTACCTGATGCTATTCATCAGCCTATATAAACCCCCACTTTAGTTACCTTAGTTCTTTAGTCTTGTCTTCATCTATTATACTAGCAAATACTAGATCTTTGACCACTCCTCTCTATGTGCTTTCCTCTTATCTTCTCATCACCACTGTCAGTCTCCCTTAGTGTTGGGGACCATTCCAAAGCTTTGCACCTTATGCTATAACAATATGCACATACTGAACCTTTGATCCTAAGTCACATGACTTGCACAACTTAGTACTTTCACCATACCCTTGGTCACATGACCTTGGACTTGCACCCCATCGCTAGGTTCTTACCCTAGCTCCCTGTACCCCATTGTCCCCACTCTCTGGTGGACCCTTTATTGGTATGCATAAAATGACCAGACTGGGGTTTAAACCCAGGACCTCTAGATATATACCAGGTGCTCTACCACTGAGCTACCTGATCCTGAGTTATAGAGGTGAATTGTAATATATGACTCATACTGGTGCCAACTATGGGCCAACCAGATGATGAACATACTAGATGTCTCCCTTATTCAAACTGGGCCAACTACAGGACAACCAGATGATCTAACAGAGCAGCACACTCCAGGCCACATAACAGATTACATATCCAACACCCTTGTCACTCTAGTGGAGCCCCCTTGTACCTTGTACCTTTGTCCCTGTTGCTTGGCTTATAGCTGAGCTCCTTTATCTCCTTGTCACCTTGTATCCTTGAGCACACATCACATAGAGTGGCCCCACTAGGCCATAATATGCCACCCCATTCACAGTGGCAGCAGACTTGGCACACCCCACCTCCCCTAGGCCTATACACTGTGATTTCTGCATGCTGTACATGCTTGAAAGCTCATATGAGAGTAGGTGTAGGCAGAGGGTGGACAAGGAAAGAGGGGGAGGAGAGGGGAGCCCAAGAGAGACGAAACAAGAAAGGAGATGACAACAAGAGATTTGGTGCAAGTGCCCTCGATTGGGCCTGACTTGAGCCAAGATCACTCAAAAGAAGGGGGTAATGGTGGCAACATGTCACTGCTCAATTCAGGAGGTAAGAAGTAGTATATGTACAAAAGAAGCAATAGCTACTAAACTAAGAAGGGAAAGGTACCAGTGGTGGGCTGAGACAGAAAGAGGGTTTCAATGTGTATTGAGTTTCAAGGCCAGCATCTGAGCTGGTGTGTCATGGAACAGACTTTCATGCTTACTACTAGGTTCTGACTATGGTAGTAAGCTTGTGATTTCTTACATTAGTCAGGGACTTTTACTTTCACGTGTTATCAGTCAGCAGTAGTATCACATGGTACTGTACGCTTACTGATTACTAGGATAGCAATACTAGGGTTAGAGCTAGATACGCTATAGGCCACTATCATTTGGGAGGCGCTTCAAAGCCCTCCATCATCGTGTATAAATAGTAGTAGGGGAAGACCAAGGATCGCCATCTTGGTCTTCTTGAATCATCGGTTCCACATCTCCTCTCTTATCTCTTTCAAGATCCTGAGCCCAGAGGAGTGCACTGCATAAGGCTTACCAAGAAGCCTTCCCAGTTGCGGATTGACATTGTGTTGAGTACAAGAGACACCCCACATTTGACTTGGGGATATCAACATGTCTAGAGCTAAGTACTCATGCCTTACCCTCGCCTAAAGCAAGGCCCACGCTTACCAAAGCATAACATGGTGTTACAACATGCTACTTCCAAGTTGCTTTATTGTTACGCTTTGGTAAGCGTGGGCCTTGCTTTAGGCGATGATAAGGCGCGAGTACTCAGCTTGTACGACGTTAAGTCGAACGTGGGATCCTAAGTCCTAACACGTCGACGTCTTGCAACTGGGAAGGCTTCCTGAGTAAGCCTTATGCAGTGCACTCCTTCCTTAGGAGTCCTGGTGACTTCGAGCTTTAGAGAGAAGGAAAGGGAAGGAGTTGGAAACCGATGATTCAAGAAGACCAAGATAGCGACTCTTGGTCTTCCGCGACTACTACTTATACACGATGATGGAGGGCTTTGAAGCGCCTCCCGAACGATATTGACCTATAGCGTATCTAGCTCGAACCCTAGTACCGCTATCCTAGTAATCAGCTGCTAAAGTACCATGTGATACTAATGCTACTGATAACACGTGAAATATAATGTCCCTGACTAATGTAAACAATCACGAGCTTACTACCGTAGTCAGAACCTGATAGTAAGCAACAAAGTCCGATCCGTGACATCACCCCCTTTTCAGGAGCGACGCCCACGGAGCCCCGGGGGTCCCATCCACCCCGCCTGTACATCTTCGATCCTCTGCATCGCTCGCACCTGTTCCAACCTACTGATGCTCAACGCCTTGTCCGTTGCCAACCGTCCCCACGTTTCCTGCAACTCCCGGATCCTAGCCTCCAGCCGTCCCAGCTCCGCTCCGAGGGCCCTGTACCGTCGGATCTCCACGGTGAGGCTGATGTCCTTGCACTCAGCGACGGCCCTGTTGATGGCCCCGACGGTGTCGTACCCCGCATCGAGGAGGAATAAATCCTCCTGTGCATATTTGATGTGGGTGTCGGGGTGTACCACGTACTGTGGGGCGGCGTACAGGGGTTTCGGGAACACCCTGTCGGACTCGTCGATCAGGCCGAGCACAATGGGGTCATTGCTCATGATGGCCTGGACGTATTTTGCCTGGCGCGTCACGCCGTCGGGGGTGGTGATGGGGAAAGAAATGAAATCGGGTCCTTGATTGACCCGGAACCTGTGAGGCGCACGGGAGTTGGCGACGCTGGAGACGGCGCGGTCGGTGAGCTGGGGACGGATATGACCCCGGTAGAGGGGGGTCCCGTCCGTGGCGAGGGCGTGTCGTGTTGTATGAGGTGGAGCATTAGTTTCTCTCCCATAGTGAATGTGCGGGTGCTCAGCTGGGTACCGCTCGTCCTCGCTGTCCGTGACTTCTCCCTCTTCTCCCTCATCTCCTGCATGCGGCGTTGGGCTGTTCGTAGCTGTTCTTCCCTCCAGTCGTCGGTCACCTCCTTCCACAACTTCTTCGGCTCCGTCAGCTTCTCGTACCTCTCCCTGGTGTGCGCGGACGTCTGCACCGTGGTCGAGAGCTCGTCGAAAGTCGTCAACTTCCGCGGTGGTGAAAGGCTGGTCTGCGATGGGCAGTCCGGTGTCGGCGTGGAGGATATGCCACAAGGTGGGCTGCCTGTCGACGTCGGGTGACAGTCGGGCGCTGCCGGCTCCTCGTCCTTGAGTGGGGAACTGCTCAAGGGTGCTGTGGAACTCAGCTTCAGTGATGGGTCCCTCCGACCTGGCTCTGTCTCTCTCAGCCATGACGACCTCCATATCGTCGGCACGGGTTGTTGATGCCCGCTCTTCCTCCAACTCGGCTGCAAAAATCCTCTCAGGGGTTCCGAGGTAGTACGAAGACGACGTGAGGGCGGCATTGGGTGTGAATGGCATAGAACGGTTGTGGAATGGAGTGGTGGTTGTATGAAGAGGAGATGGGGTGTCGTCGTGAGTCCTCCCACTCCTTATAAGTGTTTGTGTGGCGGTCCTTGAATTTTGATATTCCGCCAGGGCTTCGTCGGCAAATAGATCTTCCTGGTTGACCCACTGGTTTTCCAAGTCAGGGTAGCCCTTCCATTTGACCAGGTACTGCTTTTTACGTCCTCTGCCGAAATGCCGCTCATCTAGAATCTTCTCAATTTCGTATTCCTCTTCTCCGTCTACCAGATCGGGTGGCGGTCGTTGGTAGTTTTTCCCATGGAGTGGAGTTTCTTGATATTTGGTGAGAAGATCCACGTGGAATACTGTGTGAATTTTCCATTGCGGGGGGAGGTTGAGCCGGTAATTGACAGGGGACATCACCTGTTCTATTGTGAAGGGTCCGTGCCTTTGAGGAGCGAGTTTTGCCGTTGGTTGGTGTGTGCGAAGATGGCGTCCTTCCAGCCACACGAGATCTCCAAGTCGGAATTTTAGACCATCCTTTGCTTTAACCCATGATTGTTGCGCCTTGATAATCAGTTCCTGGGCGCGTTTCCGCGCTTCTCGGAATTGTTCCGTCCTTAGCGTTACTTGTGGGATTGGTGACGGCTTCTCCGTCCAATCAGCTCGTGGGTTGTAACCCATAAGGAGATTAAAAGGGGATTCCCGGGTATATTCGTGTGGCCAATTATTATGCGCGAATTCTGCGAGAGGTAGATATTCGCACCAGTTGTCCTGTCTCTCGTTCGTCCAGAACCGTAGGTACTGTTCTACCCATTGGTTCGTTCGTTCCGACTGTCCGTCGGTCCTGGGGTGATATGCGGTGGATATGTTTTGCTTAATGTCCAATACTCTGCAGAGTTCCCTTGTGAATCTACTGGCAAAGCGAGGGTCACGGTCGCTTATGATTTTCATGGGGAGTCCGAAGCGGGTGAAGACGTGTTTTAGGTATAGGTTGGCGACTCCCTCCGTGCTGATTTCTTCATTGCAAGGTATGAATATTGCTGCTTTACTGCAATCGTGATCCGTGATTGTCAGTATCGTGTCATATCCTCGGGATATTGGTAACTTAGTTATGAAGTCAAGGGCTATGGTTTCAAAAGGCATTGCTTCCAGCTTAGGGTATATGGGGTTGAGGGGTGCCTTATTTCGTCCGTGTTGGACCTTGATGCGTTGACATTTGGCGCACCCTTTGACGTACTCCAGAGCATCCTTGACCAGTCCCGGCCACCAATAGGTACGTCCTGCCAATTGGGCGGTCCTTTTAATCCCTGGGTGTGCCAATACTGGTTCCGATGTGACGAGTCCTTTGAGTTTATTGAAGGTGTCGTGTTCTGTCCCCATCCATTTCCAATTGGCTCCTTTCTTTGTCAATTGGTTCAGTGGCTTTGCGTGGGGTGAGAAGTTTCGAATGAATGCGCGATAGAAATTGCAGAAGCCTAAAAATGATCGAACGTCCTTGACTTTTGTAGGGGTTGGCCAATCTTTGATACCAGAAATTTTGACGGGATCCATGCGTGTCACCCCCTTTTCAAGGATTACCCCCAGGTAATCCATACGGGGCGCATGGAATAAGCACTTTTCCAGTTTGTAGTAGAGGTTGTGCTTAGCTGATATTTCCAATACGTCCTTGACTGCCGCGATGTGGTCATCCATGTTGTGTCCTACATGTGTCGCAATACCGATGTCGTCCATATATACCCTTATTGTTGTTCCTCGAAGTTCGTGCTTGGCGATGATGTCTCGACATATGTGGTTCATCATTGTCTGAAAGGTTGTGGGGGAGTTCGTTAGTCCAAAGAACATTACTGTTGGTTCAAATAGGCCATATTTGGTTTTGAACGCAGCTTTTTCTTCGTCTCCCTCCTTGATCCGTATGTTGTTGTAGCCCCATTGTACGTCGAGTTTGGTGTATATATGGGCGTTGCTGAGGTCCGTTATGAGGTCGGTGATGAGTGGTAAGGGGTATTGATTCCGTATTGTGAGCGCGTTGAGTCGTCTGTAATCCTGTACCGGTCGTAATTTACCATCCTTCTTCTTGACAAAGAAGAATGGCGATGCGTATGGGGACTTCGATGGTCGTATATATCCTTTGCCGAGTTGTTCCATGAGAAAGGCTTGAAGGGCTTGATCCTCCTCCTGCGTGAGCGGATAGACCTTGCAGTCTATTGACTCAGGTGCTCCTTTCTTGAGCTGAATTTCATGGTCCCATACCCGCGAGGGTGGGAATCGGTGTGACGCTTCTTCGTTAAAGAGTTTATGGTATGTGGAGTAAACGGTTGGCAGCTCAGCTTTAGTGGTATATTGCTTTGCCTTGATTGCTAATTCCGTGGAAGTGGTCCTGCCCTCCACGAATTCTTCTTCTTCTAATTGAGCAATGACCTGTTCCTTCTGGTCTTTGGTCATTGCTTTTGCAAGTGTTGTCCGTGTGATTCTGGGATTGATGGTCCTGAGGACTACGGGCAGTGCGTCTTCTTTGATTATGGCATGTCTCCAGCTGAAGGTGGGTTCGTATGTGGCCAGCCATGGGTAGCCGAAAACGATGTCTTCATTTCCTATGTCGGTAACGAGGAACCTCATTTCTTTGTGGATTCCTTTTGTTTGTACGTCCAGGTCTACATAGTGAGTGATTAGTCCTGCCCAGTTTTCGGTATTATCGATGTTCCATATCTTTTTGGGCCGTTCCAGCGGCTTCATTCCAATCCCCATCCGCTTTATGAAAGTGGGTTTGAGGAAATTGTCGGTGGCTCCTGAGTCCACTAGTGCTCTGATGTCGGCCATTGCGTAATTCGTGTGAATCGATACTGGAATTCTCATAGAACGGTAGCGAGTTATGATCACGGAATTACATTTTACTGCCCTTACCCAGGCCGATGGGTTCAGGCGCTTCGAAAATCCTCCCTTTTCCATAGATCCTGCAATATGAGGTCTTTTACCTCATCTTCTTCTGCAGCTACTCCCTTCATCCACTGGTCGGCTCTTTGCTGCGGGGTGTCCACCTTCGCAGCACGGACGGGTTCTTCCTCTCTATCGTTGTGATAGGTGTCGGTCCTTCGGCTGCTGCTGGGTTGGTTGTAGGTGTGCTGTGGGCAGTTACGGCTGAAGTGTCCTTTCTGTCCGCACGTGTAACAGGTTACTTCCCGTATGTCCCGTCGACCTCCTCTTCCTCGCCCTACAAACCCGCCTCTTGGTGGTGGGTTCCGAGGGTGAGCTCGGTCCCAGCTGCCTTGGATTTCTTCGGCTCCCGTGAGTCTTCCTCGTACTCGGTCCGCCGATGTGTCCATGGCGTTTGGGTCTCGTAGTATGTTGCGAGGAGGTCCCCAGCCGGTATTTCTTGTGTTCCTCCACGTTGTGTTACTTCCTCCCGGTGGTTTGACTTGATTGCTGAGGCCTCGGTGTTGCTCCAACCGGGCCTTCATGTGTATGTATTGCTGCTGCCTTCTGATAACCGCTTCCTTCCATTCCTGGAAGGTTTGTGGGTTGTCGTATGTGTATGCTTTCTCGTATAGATCACGGGGCAGCCCATCCGTGAATAGGTCCATTGTGAGTGGCGAGTCCAGTCGGTAGTTAGCCTGGCGTGCCAATTGTTCGAACTGTGTTACATACGCGTCGATGTCTCCTCCCGTCATTCTGATCCCTCGTTTGAGCATGGCCTGAGCTTGCTCTTTTTCTAGTGTGTTTGAGAATCGCCTGTTGAAGGCCGTGATAACCTCGATCCACAGGCGTGGGTCGTTATCGGCGATTCCGGCCGAGACTTGTCGATTGAGCCATCTGCTGGTCTCCGTGATCCAGTTGTTAACGTCCTTCCCTTGGATGTAGGTAAGGAACAACATAGCTCGTCTGTAGGCGTTGGCCATGATGGGGTTATTGTTATTGATGCCCCAATATAGTTCCCACTGTGTGAGGAACTCTTCTGTTTTGTGTCGATCCCCTTTGAATACTTCCGGGGAGTTTCTGGCAAATTTGTCGGAGTGGTGTCCTCCCGGTATTCTGAGTGGTCTTGCTCCAGGTATTCCTCCTCCTAGTGGTCCTCCTCCCGGTGGTCCTCCTCCCGGTGGTCCTCCTCCTAGTGGTGGGCTTCCCCTGGGTAATCTGGGCGGCGGTCCTCCACCGCCTGTTGGGGGGTCCGGTTGGTCTGGTCCGATTGCTCGGAATAGTGCGGCGTCGTCTGCCGTCATGACATGTCCTGTTTCTGGGTGAATAGGAAGCATTACTTCCTGTGTTTCTGTTAAGGTAGCCATTGGAGGGTGAATTGTGATTTGCTCAGCTCTTTCGATGAGTTCTGGTTCCAATGGTTCGAGTTCTTGAACGGGTTCTTCTTCTTCTGATTCACTATCCGATACTTCAGGGTCTTCTGATGGTGCCGAGATGCTCTGGTTTTCTCCGTCAATGGGCCCCCAATCGTTTCTTGCGACGACTTCTTCTTCGTAGATGTCACACCCGTATCTGTGAGGTAGAGTATCGATGACTCTCCACTCGTCGTCTTCTCGGTCGACTCTGCACCAGCAAGTTCGTTCGAAATTGAACTCAACTGGTCGTGGTCCGTGTCCTCCTCTGATTAAGTATCCCTCTACTCCGTTGATACTCCCCCAACTGGCTTCTTTGAGGTAGCGAACTGGTACATTTCTTGTCCCTCTTCATGGGATTTCGTAGGAGCGGAACCCCTCTTGGATCCAAAGTTCTCTTGTGGATACTCGCGCCACGATGTTGGATCTTGGTCTTAATGTTACGCTTCGGTAAGCATGGGCCTTGCTTTAGGCGATGATAAGGCGCGAGTACTCAGCTTGTACGACGTTAAGTCGAACGTGGGATCCTAAGTCCTAACACGTCGACGTCTTGCAACTGGGAAGGTTTCCTGAGTAAGCCTTATGCAGTGCGCTCCTTCCTTAGGAGTCCTGGTGACTTCGAGCTTTAGAGAGAAGGAAAGGGAAGGAGTTGGAAACCGATGATTCAAGAAGACCAAGATAGCGACTCTTGGTCTTCCGCGACTACTACTTATACACGATGATGGAGGGCTTTGAAGCGCCTCCCGAACGATATTGACCTATAGCGTATCTAGCTCGAACCCTAGTACCGCTATCCTAGTAATCAGCTGCTAAAGTACCATGTGATACTAATGCTACTGATAACATGTGAAATATAATGTCCCTGACTAATGTAAACAATCACGAGCTTACTACCGTAGTCAGAACCTGATAGTAAGCAACAAAGTCCGATCCGTGACATTTATAGCATGGTGACATATCATGCACTGCTTACTATGCTGATCTCACATGCATGCACTCAAGGAGATACCAAGTAGCATAGAATATTATGCTTTGGTAAGTGTGTCCCTTACTTTAGGTGTGATAGAAGGTGCAAATACTCAGCTTGATGAAAATACTAAGTTAAACGTAGAGTCATGATACTCAATACGTTGATCGCAACTGGGAAGACCTCCACAACTTGGAGTCTTATGCAGTGCAACTCTTGAAAGATAGTCTGACTGATAGGAAGGTGAAACCAATGATTCAAGAAGACTAAGATAGCGACTCTTGGTCTTCCTGGACTACTATTTATACAAGATGATGGAGGGCTTTGAAGCGCCTCCCAAATGATGTTGGCCTATAGCATATCTAGCTCGAACCCTAGTACCACTATCCTAGTAATCAGTAAGCTATAGTAACATGTGATACTACTGCTGACTGATAACACATGAAAGATAAAGTCCCTGACTAATGTAAAGAATCATGAGCCTACTACTGTAGTCAGAACCTAGTAGTAAGTGTTCAAGTCCGTTCCATGACATAGAATGTATTAAATTTTTTTGTCCCAATATACTTATCTTGGATTGCACATTATACCATTTCCCCAATAGATAATCAACTTAGTGCATTTTTTACTATAGTGGGCCTACCTTATAAGTTACATTTCAACATATATACCTGAGGCCATGTAGCTTAGTGGTAATGCCCTTGCAGTGCTATACATCCAGTAGTCATGGGTTTGACTCCCCACCTGCTGCTTATCTTACATTACCTAACTATTTACCCATTTCCAAATATATATGTTTAACTCCTTAAGTTTAGTGCAAAAATTAAATTTACCAACATATTCAAAATTCATCAACAAAGTCAACACCTAGCAAATTATATGATTATAGAGTACAGAAGCATGTGATGCTTATAAAACCAATTGTAAGTGGTCTAAATCCTATCAAAGCAATCATATTTTCTAATGATAACCAGAAGCAATTACAAACTACTGAAATGATTATAAGCAATTACAATTCACTGAAACAATTATAAGCAATTATGAGAATTGTGTTGATTAGTAACAAATTGCCAAATCCATGTGACTGGCTAAGGGCTTATGATTGAGGGTGTGTGGGCTGGCAAGGTCCGATCAAAATATTAGCACAGCGCGTGGCACGTGACCAATCCATTAATATCCAAATCAAAGCGCTGAGGGAGTCGCGGATTTTCGAGAAGTGCACAGCTAGACTACTTTCTTTTCGAGTGCGCCACTACGAAGTGAAACACGGGTGCAGTATGAGTGGAGCGACGGCAAAGGGAAGTGACGGATCCTGTGATGGATGTCAGTCAAGCAGTCTACCTGATAATTACGCATGCTCTTCTGACCTTATCCTGATTTTTATTAGAAGCCAAGTCAATTACAGTATAAAGCACTCCACTGATGTGATCAACTGACTACGACCGCTAACACGGGACATTTTTTCCAATGTGGGGTATTTGTGCCCCGAGGGGTTTTCTCTGGGTTGCTGTGCCCCCCGGCTTCAATAACCTCCGCCCCATCTTCCTTCCCCGGGGTCACATTGACGTACCTCCTTTGTCCCAGGAGCATATATTTCTCTCTGCTCTTACCCACTTCAAATTTCGCAGGATTGGCGAGTTCCTGGATAGGTCCATGGCCAATATCGATTCCTCTCTTCCCGGGGACCCGGATACCGAAATCACGTTCGACCGACCCATCTTCCAGTTCAACCTTTCAAAATCTGCCAAATTGATCCACCAGATAGAAAAGCAGAGGTCATATCGTCGAGCAGACATTCTATACTCTGAGGATGTCACCTCCGTCTCCTTTACCCAACCACTGGAAGGGGCTCCTAAGCGCCTTGGATTGCGCGTATCATGTGAGCCACTAGGCCTGCAGTTGTCGTCTATGGTTCAGATCTGCAGAAATCTATCCGAGTCCTCTCTCCTTTTCGGTGTGGAACAACTACACCTCACCGCGAAGCGACCATCAACTGCGCAGGACGACAGCGAATCCAAACAATGGCTGGAGCTTATATACCTATTCAGGGGTACAAAATGGGTTCATGTAGCTGGGGACTACTCCACAAACATCGTGCTCGCATTGCAACTATCAATCAAGTGGCGCGAAACTGTGCTACCTGCCCTACACAAACTCTCCATACAGGAGCCTAAGCAACATCATGTGCCGTTGCGAGAGGCCGTATCATCATTCACGCACTCACGCCGGCTCTCCGGCAGTTTCATAGGAGTGGAATATGAACGATTATGCATCGACAAAATGCACGAAACAGGTATAACGTATGTCCCAGTGCCTGCTTCACACGCTGACTTGATTTGAGCAGGTCCCTTTTCTCAGCGGTCCACAATTGAGGTGCTCTCCGACGACGACCTTCTGAAAATATTCCTTCACTGCCTGGAGGACTCTCCAAAGATTTGGCCTACGCTCGTGCATGTGTGCCAAAACTGGCGACATATCATTTTTAAATCACCCCGGAGTCTGCATCTTCAACTGTATTTTAAGCACGGAACGCCTGTCTCGAAGACTCTAGATTGCTGGCCAGCGTTGCCTATCGTCTTGCATTACGGAGGGTCCTCGACCCTCGATCCCCTTGCTCCTGAGGACGAGGACAACGTCATGGCCGCGCTGAAGCAGTCTGGTCGTGTTAGCTCCATCAGCCTCACCATCACAGATTCGCTTCTGGCGAAGTTTTCCACGATTGCAGCGCCCTTTTCGGAACTAGAAGAGCTTGATCTTCTGTCCCGAGATAACGTGCAGCTGACCCTCCCCGCCATTTTTCAGTGGGGGCCTCGCCTCCGCCGTCTTCACTTGACCGGGATTGCCATTCCAGCGCTTTCGCAACTTTCCTCTTCTAAGGACCTCGTAGATCTTCAGCTCCACGAAATTCCTAGTGATGAGTTTGTTTCCCCAAAAGCGTTCGCGAACGCCTTGTTCGGGATGACCCAACTTCGATCACTTTCACTCCATTTCCATTCCCTCCCCCCCAGCCAAAATTACATCGGCTTGCCTCCATCGTCGGAGGAACGCGTTGTTCTCCCTTCTTTCATGTACCTCAAATATCGAGGAACTAGCCAGTACTTGGACAGTCTCGTTTCCAGAATCGATGCCCCTCGTCTAGGGGATGTCGATATTACGTTCTTTAACGAACGCACCTTGGACGCATCGCAACTTGGACGATTCGTCGACCGGATAGAAATGCTGAATTCCCCCAGCCAAGCGGACATTATATCCTCCGAGAGTGCCATTTCCATCCGCTTTACCCAGCCAAAGGCTCCTCAGGTTACACGGTTTGGATTGCGAATATCGTGTAACCAGTTGGCCTGGCAGTTGTCCTCTATGGCTCGAATTCTCGATCAGTTTTATCATGTCTTATCTAGTGTAAAAGATCTAGGCGTCAATACGGCCGAACCACCAACGAGGCGGGGTGACGTGGGTGGTGAACAATGGCCCGATCTTATCCGCGGATTCGGCGGCGCAGTAGACCTCCGTGTGGCCGGCGAACTTGCGACAGACATCTTACGTGCTTTGTGTCCACCCAACGGGGGGCACCCAACTGTGCTTCCTGCCCTGCGCGTTCTTCGTGTACGGGAGCCTCTGTCGATGCAGGGGCCGTTGTGGGACGCTGTACAGTCACTCGAGATCTCGCGATCGCTCTCCGGCTCTTCTTTACAGGTATATGCAACACAATACCCGTGCCACGTCTGTAGTGCCAAGTTTAAAGAGCTGAGAAGCCTCGAACGACACCTTATACAAATGCGCGCATATCATATCGTGTGCCCCCACTGTGACGACTTCGAGTCGTTGCACCAATACACTGCGATACGCCGATTCCGAGAGCACCTCGAAAGCAAACACCCTGAACTCGCACACATCCATGAGCACACCCAGCACGATGATCTCACCGAGGAAGACCAACCCACCCAGCATGAACTCTTCGAAATCCTCCGCCAATCGCGGCAGAGATCACCACACCTGGACACCTCCGATCTCCCCTCATCTCCGACGGGGCCCGCCTCAACCTCCACCCCCACAGACACGTGATAGTACAGTATACGCATAGCAAGCTTTTTTTCTATGTTTTTCACTTGTCCTTGGGGGAATGGCGCGGAGTATGTAGTTGATTCTGTCTTCGCGCGTTATATGTACGAGATAACAAAATAGGGTGACCGCCAATTATGCACACAACGCGTCCGAAAGGCGTGGTCCGAAAGGTATTTATCCGGAATTTTGCGACAGTAATAGTTTGTATGAGTCGACATCTCTGACCGAGTCATCGAATCATCGAAGGGTGAACCATCTGCCAGTGGTTATTATGCCGCCATCGCGAACGACTTCACCGAATACATGAGATGCAAGGGTCAGTCCTCTTCCACGTAAGTGAGACAATTATATGCAGTGTTAGGCGCGAAAGCCAGAAAACATAGGGACAAGACCAGGTATGAAAGGAATGTCCGTGGTCAATGTGGGTATATATTCCAGTGTTTATGATGCTGACTTGGCTTCCTCGGCTTTCCACCACTAGTATCATGCGTCAGTAAGTGAGACTCAAGTGAAGAGCAGTCAAAGGAATGCGCGTACCTCCACCGCTCTCCGCATACCGTCCTCAAGGCCGACCTGAGGCTCGTAACCCAGTACTCGACGAGCTTTTTCAATGTTATGCCACCAGTGCGCGCAGGTGAAAGCCACCCAGGTGTTCACAAAAAAAATTTGATTATTTTCTAATCACGTGATATTTTCCCAGCTCCTTTGGCAGGGATTGGGGGGGGAAGTCTCACATGACTCAGACAATATTTAAACCTTTTTTTTTTTGAGAACTCAAACTCTTTTTTCTAAGGTTTTCCGGAAAAATAAACTTTGATAAGTAGTTAACACTCCTACAGTGATTTCTACAAGTTTTGTTTGACTGAAAACCCTGTTTTGCATTAGTGTGAATGCGTTGAGCCCCAGTTGACGGCATTGACACCAGGATTGAGTTGGTGAGGGTCATATGATGATGACCCATAGTATATGTTATAGCAAGATCGTTGGTAATGTCACTTTGCCGGAGTGGTTAACGGGATCGCCTGCTAATAGCAGATTAAGCGGTTGGGCTTTGCCCGCGAGTGTTCGAATCGCTCAGGTGACGATTTTTTTGCGGATTTTTTTTGTCACGTATTTGGTCGTGTCGCGTCTTGATCTCGCGTTCATTCCAACATTGCGTTTGCAATCGCATATGAGTGTGAACAAATATTCGAATTTACCTGACATCGTGCGTGTTCCTCCTTTGTCGCTCTCGCCGGCTGTATAAGTCGTATTGTCATGGGCACTGTAGGACTCCTCCGGGAAAGATGTCTACGAAACCGAGGACACTTTTCAGTCCTTTCGAGACGACGTGAGTTTATGATCATATCGGGGACAACTCGTTAGGATAAAACTGCAAACAGAATAACGATTCAAGCGACGACGAAGGTCTCCCGTCACGGTCTCGCAAGGTGGCTGAACATAGTGCGGCGGAAGGAATTGACGAGAGCAGCCTTGTTGACGCTACCGAGGCCAGTAGACGATTTCGGCGCGCAGAGCGCAAGCGTCTGTAGCTTCTCCCATTGCTTGCCTCCAACTTACCCATCGCCTTAGGGACACGCGAACGATCTCTGTACAAGTACCCTCCCTCGCGCACGCCATCGCCAACCCCGACGCACCCGCCCTCTCTTGCTCTCCGCTTAAAGCTGCTACAGTCCGAGCTCACCTCTCTGGAGTCCGAACTTGCCGATCCCGCAAGTCCACTTCTCGCTCGTGACCGTGAGCAAGGCCAGGTCGACCCGGGGGACCTCCTCAGGGGTCTCGTCGATGTCAAAGCTAGACTGGCTAAATACTCTGCGGGACACGAAGGACGAGTGCGGTTCGTCCAAGATGTGCTGCGAGATCCGCTCCCGGTTGATCAGGTTGCGGAGACGGCCCCCAAGGAGAGCGCGAATGCGGATAGTGAGGAGGCAAGGGCTTTGCACAAGGCGCCCGAGACCACCAAGGACATCGCAGACATGGACCGACGTGTGGGAGAGTTAGAGAAGATCATCGGTTCAGCTAGCACATCGCTTGACGAAGTACGTCTATTTATCTCGGTCTTATGAGAAAAAAGTACCGTGCAGTGACACTCGTGTAGAGCTCGGCTATGCCGACACCCCTTCTACCGCTTCTCACCAGACTCAATACGCAGCTCACCGTGCTCGCACAACCTCGACACCTAGATAACATTTCGCGCCGTCTCAAGCTGCTCCTCTCTGATCTCGATCGACTTGCGGTCGCAAACCAACAGCACCGGCGTGGCGCCACCACAGAGAACGACGGCTCGACGAATACGCCTGCCGCCCTCCCCGCGTCTCTTCAGGAGCAGCTTGCGCCGGCTCTATCCCGTCTTGTTCCCGCTCTTCCGCAGATCCCCCACATCCTCGCGCGCCTGCGCACACTCGCGACCTTGCACACCTCCGCGGCTCAATTCGCCAATTCGTTGTCCGCTTTGGAGGAGGAGCAACGACGGTCGCGTGAAGCGCTTGACGCTCTAACTCAGGCCATCGAAGGCGTTGAAGGGAGTCTCTCCGAGAATGGACGCGTTGTGAAAGGGAACGTGGCTGGTTTAGAGGAGCGGATAGACGCGCTGACCACCCGATTGGACAAACTCGGTGGGTAGTGTGCAGGCGACGTGACACGGTACATTTCGAGTTAATGTAGGCCGCGAACACTGAGTGTCATTCGCAATGATCATAAATTATACAGGCATTCGTCGACCAAAAAAGCACAGCGCTTTACAGAAATCTGCGGATTATTCAATTCAACGGCGCTTGTGTCTCCTGGCAAGCGACTTGGAGTAAATATACCAGCTCTTTACAGTAAATCCCTTACGTGTATGATGTACCATGAGGAGTATTATATCTGTCAATATCGTAATCTATGTTTGGGCGAGAACTTTTTCAATGTGCACAGTACAAGCAAAGGTGTCGGATGTATAACCATGGAGGACTACAGTAGCAGTCGCCTGAGCAAAGTTCGGTTTAACCGACAGTCTGTCTCCGTAAGCCAAAGATTTCAACAAGGTCTACATGACATGTGTCAGGAGTACCTCCGTGCGGGAGAAGAAGATATCAAACCTTGCAACCTCGCCTCTTTCTTCTGAAGTGGTGTCTCTTTGCTTTTCATGCCCGAAAATGCCTATGGAGTGGGGTTAGTGCGACATTGACAGCATGGACGCCCTTCCATTGTCACCTCTTTGATCAACTTCTTTTTCCTCTCTTGAATGTCCAACACCTAGAGATAGTTCGCCGATGAGGAAGGTGGCTTAATACACATGTAACAGTAAGTGAGCGCTAACCTTTGCCTCGACGGTGTTCTCGGCAATGAGTTGGTAGACGTGAACTGCTCTTTTCTGGCCAATCCTAGAAGGCACTTGTATTGGACCACCCACGACGGAGCTTTTGTATTCTTACCTATTGCATCTATCGATGGCCTGACTCTCAATGCCTTCTTGCCACCAGCTGGCGTAACATAGATTAGCTGGTGTATCCCGGTGCTACTTCTAAACTCACGGATCCATACTGATCACTCAAAGGTCAGCGTAACCCGTGTCATCCCTGGGAGCACTCACAGATAGATATTGTTTGCAACTGTCAAATTAAGTCCAAGTGCGCCGGCTTTCAATGAGATGAGCATGACTTTGGGGATGGCCCCATTAGTGGTGGGCATCCGGAATGCAGCAGCGTTGTCCTCCACTGCCTTACGCTTGCCTTTAGCTTTACGCTTGCCTTTTTTGTTCCATGTGGGCGCGCCATCGTCGTCGTCGTCGCTGATGGCATCCGCCTGCGGCGCGAACTCATCGTCATCGTCACTGATCACTGACGTAACCTCGACATCTTGTTCGCTGTCCACGGCTTCGGTCACTCTGCGAAGTGAGGACCGCACACCACGTCTCGTCGGTTGTACCTCAGACGCTGAAGCAACTGGAGTGGAGTAGATGTCTGCTATCTCGCCCGCAGTATCTTCGATCGGAACACAAAACGCCTCTAGCGTTTCTTGTCGTCGCTTTGCAGACATCGTACCATCGAATCGAACATATGGGATTCTGTAAGGGAAAAGGGTGAGTGAATCATGGAGGGCAAGGCCGCAATGAGATATTGACCCCTCTTTATCAAGGACTTCTGCTATCTTTCGAACAAGCCGTCAAGATTGAATCACGCAATGGTGTTAAGACAACGGACGTACTTTATCCAAAAAAGTAGTAAACTGAGAAAAGACCAGAGATTTTTCCTTCTCAGGTGTCAGTCTCAGGAGGTGTGTTAACTGATCTATCTTCGCAGAAGACCCTGAGCGCAGGGTGGTGGCCGCTTCGTCCGAATCATCCTCCATGCGGATAGGTGCTTGGGTTAGCTCGGTCGGTGGAGGAGGTTCTATGAGATCGCCCATGCCGAGAACGTGACGATCCATAGGACACTTGGCGTCACGAGAGATGACCTCCGTAATACTGATTCCCGTTGAGCTTGCTTTGCACCATCTGAAATCGCCTCGACTCACCAGGCTAAGCAGAACCTGTGCGAGCAAGCAGTGATCCGAGGATCATCAAGCACACCAAAACAGACTGGGCATTCTTCATTGTCCTCGATCGCCTGCGAGAGCAATCTTTGCATGCGTGCCTTCTCCTCTGGAGTGAGCGGCAACATTGTATCGTTGTTGTCTTCCTCCGTGCATCGCAGTTGATCCACATAATCGCTTGGGATTAAGCCAGGGTGAAGTGCTAGTTGGCGTAGGCGAGTAAGCATGCTCAGAGCGTTGGTCGAGAACTGATGACAGGTGAGCAGCCGTGACAACAAAGAAATAACATCTACCGCACAGAAGAGGATGAAGGCTGATTCAGGAAACCCTCAATACGGTCCTTGGACAATTGCTCGATAATATCGTATAGCTCCTACCGCAGTGATTAGAAAGAGTTCGACAGTTGAGAATGATTCTGTACCCTCGCCTCAGGATTCAGAGTAACGGGGACGACCGTCATTTCCACCTAGAGCGTAATGAAATTGGTTTACTTTGCGAAACAAGTAATAACTTGCGACACACCCCCGGCAGTGGCACAAGGAAGTTTCCGTTGCTATCTTGCATCTACGTCGCAATCAATTAAGGGATATCAACTTAAACCCATTTGAGTTTCACTCACCTCCTTTGTACGTCGAATACAAATCTGTGACATGACGGCCTATAAGATATTCAGATGGGCGTAAAGGCTCTCGTCGCTTTCACATCACTCACGCGGAGTAATTCTGCTCCAGACGGGTCGCCATTCTTCAGTGGGCGGAGTAGTAATCGAGTCTGGAAGTCAGGATTGTCAAGGGGGTCACATATTCTGAGGAACGTGAGGGTGGAGCCCAAGTCCTAGTGGGAGATTAAGTATTAACTTGCTTGATCCAAGGCTAAATGCTCACCTGGGGAGAGTTGATCTGAATGAAGGAGGTTAGCCTAAATCCGTCAGAGATTCCGTACACTGGGCTTACTATTGGCGTTCCTGTCAACACCCAACGTCGCTGGGCGTTAAGCGCGCACACCGACTTGGCCATCTTCGTCCTGGGGTTTCTGATAGTGTGACCCTCGTCCAAAATGATGCGCTGTATTTCCGACGTCAACAGTGCACGGGCTAGAAGAGACAAAAACAATAACCTTCCATTGAACCGCAAACAAGCTGCCTGTTTCCTTTCGCCTCCTCTTGTTCGAAGCCTCATCCACGAAATCGCTATTTTCGCCAACTACGGTTTGGTATGTGGTTACAACGACGTCATACCTTTTCAAGTCCTTCGCGGACAAATCACGACCAGAACCATAGTATACAGCGTAACTCAAGGAGTTAGGCACACAATGGTCTTGGATCTGTTTTTCCCAGTTAGAAAGTACAGAAAGTGGGACCACTGCAGCGAATATTAGCTATAATGTGAGGTGCATCATGACAGACACACCTATGAGCGTGCTATTGCTGAAATCTGGAGAGGTGTCATTCTTCGTCGCTAAAATCAGAGCAATCATCGTCAGAGTTTTCCCCTGTATGACAAGTGTGAGGCCTATATGCGTGGTAACGTCGGATAACTGAGTACCAAACCCATGCTATCACCACACAAAGCACCCCTCCCGAGCACAGGCGGGACCTCCTGGGGAGTGTTTGTTACAACTGAGACATAACATCAACCGCAACAAAACTAGACAGTCACGACCGGTGCGTACCGTTATAATAGTATGCCTACATGATGCTAAATAATGGCCCCGACACGATTTAGAAAGTGCACACACCTTGGAACCTCTCATTCGGTACTGCCAGAATTGCACCGGCTTATCTCCCTCTTTGGTTGGGAGTTTGGGGTTTTCGTGCTCAATGGCCCACTGTAGTGCTTGTTTCTATGGACAGGCTCGCGGAGTGAGCATATGTCCGGCCTGTACTGGAGCAGCCCACAGACCTGATGCCTTAGTAGATCGACACGAAGCTCGCCACTTGCAATCCCAGGTGGACTAGGATGCTCTGGCAAGTCCAAAATATCTTCCGTTGAGCACAAAGTGTCCAAGAGCGAACCGCGACGACCTTCATCATCAACCCTCTCGAGACCGGAGAGCATCTGCCTGAGCTCTGATGCGCGAGCGAATTCTTCTTGTTGTTTCCTGAGAACTTCTGACGTCCGAGCGGCAGACGGCGCAGAGGACGGCCGTGGGTCATAACTGGGGTAATCATATGCTGGATAGGGTGAGTATGATGTAGGTGCATCATACGGGCGCACGCTTGGCCCCTGACTAGCTGGAACTGATGGCCTCGACCGAGCCGGGGTAGCCCAGCTCAGCAAGGGTTCGAGTTGATTGCGCTTGTCGGCAGCTCCGTAGATATTCAAAGTTCTTAAGGCCCACTTAGCCATATATGACAAACAATTACTTCCCACCTACTTACACAGACAAGGAGTAGTCGAACTTGTGCACTGAAGGAATTTATCATGAAAGGTACGGAATTGATTAACGTCGAACTCACAATTCCCCTCGTTCATGGTGCCCTCGACTGTGATCAGGCCCGAGTCAATGAGGGGTGCAAGCTTGGCAGCTGTCTGCCGAGGTATGTGGCCAACTTGCGTCCGGCCTATGTTTTGCACTGCGATAGCATTTCTAATCGATATGTGAGATATGCATCCCACTAGTTCTGCTCTTGGCTTACCGGTCATATCTGTTATTTGGTTCTCTGATGAAGCGAACTTGCTCTCCGGCGTCAACAAGACCTATAATGCGCGCCATCGCTCGGCCTAGATTGGACCAAACAAAAAGAACAAACCCACCTTTATAGTATTGTATGCCGACCACATTAGACGACAAGGTGCAGAACAACTCGTCGACTTGCTGCTCTACGACTTCGTCAGCATCTGCGCCTTCCTCCCAAACTACGCCCCCCGTGACAGCCCTGCGGGCAGCAGCATGCGTTGGTGAAGGTGCTGCCACGTTCTGGCTCTGTAACACATCGGACACGGTGACTGCTTTCCGCTTTTTCTCGTTTTGTGTCGGCATTTGAGTAGATGTCTGCTGAGAAGGTTTCGAGACTGGCTGGGACGACGACGCATACGTATCATTTGTTGGATCTACCCGTCGTCTCTTCAGTGCCAGGCGCACGCGCGCTTGATCTTCCGCTCGCAAGCCCGAGAATCCAGCGGTACGCTCAATGCCATACTTGGAGAGAGCCCCCAATATCTGGGGCGTCACACAACCCCTGTGGGGAGCCTCATTTTGTTGAGAAAGAAAGAGCCAAAAGCTTTCAGGCTCACCAGTGCTTCCACTGTACGACTTCTCCGTAGTCGCTCAGGACGGCACGACCATAGCGGAGTTCATCCTGGCCAATAAGGGAACCACCACAGAGTTTTCCATGGCACTTTGCCCTGGAACTTTTGCTATACTAAAGGCAGCATATGTGCGTGAATCTCACTGGCACGAAACCCCAAGCAAGGTACAGTACCTCGATATGATGTGGTACCGTAACTGTCCGGCCAGAACGGTCGAAAGGATAGGAACGTTTTCCATACATGGTCGCGGGTTGTTAGTTTGTTTGTATACTCCCTTTTATAAAAAATATGTGCTTAGAGTTCGCGTACACAAGCCAAAATAGGAGACGGTGTCTATAACGGACGGTGTCTATTACGGACGGACTAACGCCGGCGGAGACTCCACGCGTCATCCACGCGTAACTTACTCGACGCGTCTTGTCACCGTCACGCACTACGCGTCACGCGTCACGCATCACTCTAGGACCTCGTCATCGAAAATAGCTGTCTTCAGCTCCCCGTCCTCGCGAACCAACCCGCGGTACATGCCCGGACAGTTCAGGGGCGTCGCGACTGCCTCATCCATCAGCCGCTGCTCATCCATCACTTCAATAAAGAAGCAAGTTGCTCACCGTTGCCTTCATTGTCAAGCGCGATTACACCCCCAGCCCCGTGTTCCTTGTCCAACGCTTCGACGACCCACTGCGCGGCCCTGTGCAGCGGCTCGCCGAGATACTGCATCCGGTGCGCCAGAGTCGCCGCCGTATTCTGGCGGATGAAATACTGGCCAAGGTCAGGACAAATGTTCTCAATTGGTAACCGTCACCAAGTATGGAGAATTAGACGTACATCGCCGTCACCTGTTCCACTCACTCCAACGGCGCGTACCTTGTTCTGCCACCAGCGGGGCGCCCACCACCGACGTCGCACCGGCCACTCCTCCGCCCAGAAGCCCGCCCCGTTGTGAGGTGTGTCGCCAATGCGGCCAGGAAGCTTGTTGGTACGCCCACCGGTGGACGTACACACCGCGATGCACCCGCGCACATCGAGTGCGACAGCGCCGACGGTGCCCTTTGGCATCATGTCTAGCAACCTCTCCTCGTCTCCCTCACCCGCACGCGGGTCATCTTCTGGCAGCCCCAGACCACGCCGGTGCTCCCGCCAACGCGCGGCAGTGTAAAAGTACGACGGATCGACGGGCGGGAGGCCACCAAGGTCCTCTGCTGGGGCACCAGAGAGGAATGGGTGGGGTGTGGCAGCGGGGGAGAGGTACAGCGCCCGTGTGAGTTGCGACGGGTTGCGCGTCCGTGTGAGGAGAGTCAGCGCGAGTGTGCGGCGCGAGGGCGGGATGTGAGGGTGAGATGCGGGCGGAGAGGAGAGCGACAACGAGGCTTCGAGTTCGTTCTGCGTGAGCATAGATTATCGTGCAAGCCCACACCAAGGGAAGGTTAGAAGGGCACGCACGAAGCCAGCCGAGTTGAATACGGCGCCCTTGCCTGAGTTGAAGAGTGGAATGTCTGAAAATTATACAGCAGATCAGGGATTAGATTAAACCTCTCCTTGGGCAGAAGCCACTTGCCTTCCATGACACTGACGGCTGCGACGACAGCATCCATCGCCTCGCCACCTGTGCTCAGGATTGTATCCCCAGCCCGTAGCGCCGCACGCAACCCAGCACGGTAGCGCGCCTGCTGCTCAGGTGACGACTTCTCGCGAAGTATCGTCCCTGCACCACCGTGAATAACGAGGACATGTCTTGACTCCTTCGGATTTCTTTCCTTGGGCAAGATATTCTGTTTTTCGTCCCCAGTAGGCATGAAGATGATCGAGAGATAGACAGAGAGCTAATAGTTGATGACATGATAAGGATTCTCCCACAGTATACACACTGACCGGTAGCGTAATTGTACGAGGACCGCCACAGACGGCGGAGCCCTATTGCTGATTTTGGATTTGCCACGTTATTATAATGTCGATGTGCGACGTGTCTCGTACGAAGTCAAGAGTACATTAGATTGATGGCGTAGCCAAACGTCGCTCGGGTGCTAGCCAGGTCGACAATGGACACTTCCCATTCGTTGCTGCAATAGATGTTGTACACGGTTACGACAAGGATAACCACCTGAACACTAGTGCGAGCCCGACACCGCCGCCTGCAGTCTCTGCCTAATGCCGCTTCCAACCACGCCAAGTCCGACCGATTTGCGCCTCTCAATCGCAAAGGTGGGATCTCCGGGGGACCTGTCCCTCTTCTCCTTTTCCTTCTCGCTAGTTTTCTCCTTCTCTTTACTCTCGCTGTTCGCCAACGTATCAAGCGGGCGCAGGTCTCCGTCCTCGCGTAAAACACCTGTTAGCCCAGGTCCCACACGCTCTGTCGTCTCTGTCAGAAAGGCAACGCGCGTCCAGCGGCGGTGACGCGTGTACTACAACGAGGTCAGGGTGAGGAAAACGAAAAGGGGGCCACAAGCCACGAGCGGGCACACGAACCTTGCCGATCCCGCCTTTGCCACTGTGGCTTTCCCACTTGTTATCGCCATACACCCAACCGTCCGCATCTGTCTCTTCCAGTTTCTCCACGCCCTCGACCTCTGCCGATGGCTCTCCCTCTCGCCGCACAACAACTTGCCACTCGGGTTCGGCCCATGTCCACGTCGCGGTGCGCTTTTCGCGTGCATCGGGAACGCCGTCAACGGGTAAGAAAACAGTGGTAGGCGCGGGTAGCGCAAATGCGGCGGGTGGCGAGAGCGGCGCTTGCGAGGAACTGCACCACGAGGGCCGCTCGCCAGGGAGAAGCGCAGCGGTCCAGTCGAGCCCCATCCACCAGCGTTGGTTTTCGTACACCATGAAGGCGAAACGAAGTTTTGCCGCAACCGTCGTGTTGGCCGCCGCTGCGGCGCCGACAGCTGGGCGAGAGATCGGGGAAGCCATGGGGATCCCGGAGAGCCCAGCCCAGAAACGGTAGAGTCCCCAACGCACGAAGGCGCTACGCCAGAGAGCAGCACGGAGGAGACGTGCGAAGGGGGCCCGATAGGTCAAGATGATTGTGCCTAAGAGACCAACCAGGATGCGGACAGGGATGAGGTAGGTGAGGATTAAGTAAGGGACGAAGGTGATTGAGCATGCACGGACGAGAGCTGTAGAAGGGAATGCAGAATGGGAGAGGGACGCCGGAAAAGCGGGGAAGGAAGGGAGGAAAATATGGAGGGACGCGAGGTCCTTCAATGCTGCCTGAACCGACGCCTCGGTGATAGGTTGTGACGTATCTTTTTGGGGTTGCCGCCGTCTGACATACGCTACCGTAGAGGCTATTACGAGGGGGAGAAAGTACCTACGAAGTCGTCAGCGCACGAAAATACAGAATTAAGAATACCACGGACCTGAGCGCGGGGTCGACGAAAAGAACGAGCGCCCACCAGGTGGCGAGAAGTAGCCAACTGTCCACCCAAGATGACTGCCAACTGACTATCTGTGCTACATAACGTAGGTACGAAACTGACGGGGCTAGGCGAACAAGAAGGGCGACCAAAGGTGTGGGGACTGAATGAAGGAAGTCAATGAGAGTGGGCGAGCCAGCTAACCCGCCGCTGCCGGATTGCTCATTGGCGGGTTCTGGTTGGATCTGAAGAAGTACTGCGGTTGTTTCTATTGCTGCCGTTGTTGAAGAAGTAGCCTGGGGTAGTGAGACCGTTCTCTGGTGCATTTTTCCGAGATGAGCGGGGTTTCGAAGAGAGACCGGCAAGCCCGGAGTTTGCCAACAACGCTACTCTTGTTATGTCCGTCCCCGAGACCCGAAAGCACATCCGTCTCCTCGACTCGCTCACCGTTCTCTCTCGTGTATTCGCAGCAGCATTGCTCTACTTGACCTCCTCGTATCTACCACTCTTCGACGCCTCTCCACACACCGTCCTCCCGCCTTCTTCCACTTTGCCCTCGCTCTCATCTTCTTTGCTCCGATGGGATGCCTTTCACTTCACGGCCATCGCAAAAGCGGGATATTCTCATGAGCACCACTGGGCGTTCTTTCCTGGTGTGCCTTCACTGCTCCGCTTTGCTGCAAGCTTCTCGCCGCCTGTCAGCGACCCAACATTCGCCCTCGCTCGGGTCGCACTCATCAACACCGTGATTGCGATACCCACCACGCGCGCCATCTATCACCTCACATTAATTCACTTCCACTCGCCCTCTTTCGCTTTGCTCACCGCGCTTCTCTCTCTCCTTCCTGCGAGCCCCGTCACGTTGTACTTCGCCCCTTATGCAGAACCCATCTTCACATTCCTCTCCTACGCAGGTGCGTATATTTCCTCTACAAAACCCAGTGGTTCCCGTGTTCCGCTCTGACTCTCACATACCTCAGGAATGTTTGCCTGTGCGTGCAGACAATACCTCCGCGCCACGCTGTACTTTACCATCGCCGCCGCCTTCCGTTCGAACGGTGTCCTGCTCGCTCTTTACGTCCCCTGGTCTCTAGTAGTCCACCCCTTTCTCTTATCTTCCGCCTTTCCCAGCTTGGAGGTCGTGTTAGCTGCTTGCCTCCATACCATACTCCCTCTTTTGCCGTCTCTGGTTCACCAAAGAGACGGATATCGCGTGTTCTGTCTTGCCACAGCTGCGAATCATGCCCAACAATCGTCTTGGTGCGATCACCTCATACCCTCGATCTATACCCACGTCCAGCGCACATACTGGGATGTCGGTTTCCTCTCTTACTGGACCCCTTCCCAGCTTCCCAACATTGCTCTCGCGCTCCCACTCCTCGTCCCCCTCTTATTTTACAGTATTCCTCACACATTTTCGCTCATCCGTGGAAAAAGACTCGGAAGTCTCAAACCGCTGACGACGGCGGCCCATTCAGTGCACGCTGCGTTTCTCGGTATGACACTACTTACGAGCGCCCATACTCAGATCGCGCTCCGGTTGTTGCCAGCCCTGCCAAGCACATACTGGGCGGCTGCGGCATTGCTTATCGAGCGACCACGGTGGGGCCGAGCGTATGTTGTGTGGGCGGTACTGTGGGGGGTTACGAGCATCGTGCTATGGGCCGCGTTCTTACCCCCCGCGTAGGCAGAATACCCGCGATATTGGCGACCTCCTACCGGCTTATCGGCTTGCGGGCATGCTGTATATTTCACCATCTAGTTTCACAAACTAGCTGGCTCGTACATATTTACACCACATGTTCACATACTCATTCTGATCAAAACCGACCATCCCCAAGTCGCTTTACTGTCTGCAAAGCCGTCAGATCTATCCGGCTCGCGATGAAGGTGGTACATGCTGAGTAGAGTGCAAGCGCCCATCTCTCTTTTGTCATCCTCTTCTGTATTCAATTGTACGTAATTTTTTCTTTCTCGATTCTATTTATGTGCGCCTGAGAGTACATCACCCTATTTAGCACGTTCCCTCATGCATCAATCTACTAGATTCTTTTCAATTTGCAAAGTTTCCCTGGGCCGAAACCAGGGCTTGATTATAAAGGGTATTATAATGCTACGGGTTACAAAACAAACAACTTCAGTAAGGTTTATGCAGTATCTCGTGTCGTCGGCGATACAAAAACAACTGTCCGTTAGTAGCTAATGGGCCCATGGCGTGCCCGGTGACAGACGCAATGGCGTAAATGTAAAGCTGTGGCAGCGCGTCAACCGGTTCGACCAGATGCATGTAGGAAAGGTGGAAAGGATTCATAGTCCAGGTGAACAAATGTGACTTGATCCACAAAGTTAAATAGACCGTCTTACCGTAGGTTGTAAGCAGGGGGAAATGTCGCCCCCTGGTACTTGGACACGGGATCAGTCGATGAGGGCGATCTGTCACGGTTGTACAACGCCGCTGATAGCATCGCCCGCTATGCTGTTGAGTGGTACGCCTGATGGCCGAACGCTATCTGTTGCTGAATTATTGCTGCTTGGAACGGGGCTTCCGGAGGGCGGAGTATTCGCCGTTTTGTTCCTTAATGCTTGTTCGAAATCGCCAAGGGATATCCCCATAATTTCGTAGTGTGTTGGCACGTTAAGTTGTGTGAGGTGTAACCACGGAATTGTATACCCGCCATCGCCAATACTATAAACGCGTGCATATTAGTATCAACAGTCTCTTCCGGGAAGAACGCGGTTACCCACATGACTGTGGTTGCCGCGAAGACGTCGAGACGACCCAATGGGATGATAGGTAGCGAACGGATTGCTCCCTTGGTAAGTAGCACGTTTCCAAATTTCCCGCTGTTCGCAGTGCCTCTCGCAGGAACAGTAAAGCTGGTGAACGGTTGATCAAAACGGGCGAACGTGTCTCCATTGACCCCCGCGTCAGCCTGTGCGAATGTGATGTGCATGTCCGTATCGAGTGGGTTCGCGATCTGCCCAGATAAAAAAGAATCAGTCCGTGCAACAACAGTACGGCTGACGCGGACTGACATCGAAGTCGATAGACACAAGGCTGTCGACGATGGCAGACAGTGGGACATAGACGTTGATGTGTGTGAGAATTGGCGGTACATGGAGACCTAATCAGATTAAAGTACGCTGAGGATGCGTCAAAGTAACGGGTAAAATGGACTTACCGGTGAGACTTGTGGTGAGTGAGACCCCTTCTAATGCTGGGACTAGTGATGGGTATGGAGAGCTTGATCCGTCGCCCTTGATGGACAAAGGGAAGGTGTCGCCGGACTGGATAAATCCTGAAAGGAAGCCCTGCGCGGTTGTGTCATTGGCATTGTCGGGCTCGTAGTGGAATTCGGTCGCGACTGTGTTGTCTCCCGGGAGGAGGTTTAGTGTCTGTAGAACAGAATTAGTAAAATAACTTCAAATTTTCATCCGAGAAGCGAACGTTAATGGCAGCGCGACCAATCTTCACGTCCTTATAGTACACAGCAAGAGATACGTCATTGGTCTGAAGGGAGATATTGGACGGATTCTGCAGAGTTGTGGTGATGTCTGCATTGATGAATTCGTTGCCACCATTGCCACCGCTTCCTGTAATCCTGACATTGCTGAGGCCTGCGGTGTGTCCAAAGCTATCGATTCCTGCGCACAAAGTGTTGGGATAGAGCCGAACCACCACGAACCAAGGAAGCGTACCTCTCAAAGTGGATGTAACATTAAAAGGAATGTTAGAGATGGGGACATCACCAATAGTAGTGCGCGCTACGACGTCGGCGGAGCCCTTGAGTTCAAACTCTACGCCCTGGGTATCGGTGACAGCCGCGAAGAATGCGGCGAAGACTGCATTGTTTAAGGATTGCAAAGGCTGCTTCGAGAAGACAATCTCTAGATCCGCTTCGTTTCCCGTCGAGACGCCGCCCACGGTGTTGGATCGTGGAAGCTTAAGCTACGCCCAAAGAGCGTTCAGAAGGAGTGAGGGTATCGTACAAAAACACATACTTCAGCAACATCAAGGCCCCTAGCTCCGAGAATGATGTCCTCGGCGGATTGTACAACTTGTAAGGAGAACCCGAATGGATTCTTGTAGGTTGCAAGGGTGTGCTGGGAACTTGCCAACGGCGCAAAAGCCTGGCTTTGCTCAGTCATAGTGACCTCAAGATCAGACAGTGTGATGGAATCGATGATCTTCAGTAAACAATCAGTAATGGGGGACAAATTCTGGACATGAAGTGAAACGCGCCTGGAATACATGTCCTGGGAGGATGACCTGCAACGTAAGCGTCTTGAAAGCACTGCTCAGCCAGCCGACTGCGCCAGTGCCAGTGGGCTGCACGGAGTCTCCTTGGACACTCAGGGTCTGATTCTGCCCGGCAAGGAACTGAGAGAAGAGCTTCCCGATGGCATCGAGGTCGGATCCAGATTTGGGAGTGATGCGGCCAGATAGATGTGCGTTAGTCACCGACTCTGGTGCAAGAGCTAACGACGTAGTCGAAAGCGCTGTGAGCGTGGTCAGCGGGAGTACGCTATTGAACAGAGGGGGAACGTACGCCCAATTGCTGTTCCCTCAAAAGATGCCTGGAAGCCGACTGTTCCTAGATCTATGCCAAGCTCTAGAACATTGTATAAAGTGAGCCAATGTTAAAACGCGAGCGCATGGGAAGCACGAACGAGCAGGCGATGGTATGATAGAATCAGTCTCAATGTGGATACCTCCTGCGGGATCATCAGATGGGAGTTGGAAGTTGCTAATTGTGACGCCAGGTAAGCCATTGAAGGCCTTGAAGGTGACATCCTTGCTGAGGGAGACACCATCGAAAATTGTACCAAGCGCCGTGACCCGAAGCTTGTTGGTGTGGATTGTCCAGGTAAAACTGGGATTGTGCAAGAGGAACGTGGCGAAAGCGGTGAACCTTCGAGCAAGAAAATAAGTGTTATTATTCAGCGGGCACTGTGCTAGCACTCACTGTCCCTCGTCCGTGATCGTCAAGCGACCATTAGCACGATAGTCAGGAACTCCCGAATTTGCAGCAGCACAGACTGGGGAACCATTAGAAGTGTCACTTGGGCTGTCAGAAAAAAAAAAAAAACACGTACTCGAAGGAAGAGCAATAGTCGCGATGTCATGTCCCTGCCAGGTGACACTAGCCACCGCCACCTTGTGAGACATGTGAGATGATTTGAACATTGATCACTTACGTGACTGGCTCTTCAAATTCGATATTAGCATCCAAAGGTCCAATGTTAGTTAGAGCTCCCCGCAACGCGAGATCAAATCCGCCGTCCGAAAGGTTCCTGATGCACTAAGTCAACCAGAGTTCTATCGGGAAAAACCGACCTACGTGATGTTGGCCGCGCTGAAAGTGAGATTCGCGCCGTCCACAAGCGTTTGTACAATAGGCGGAGCGACAGCGCCAATCAAGAAGAGGGCCGTTTGGTCGGTCTATGAGGCTATATAAGCAGAATGTAAGGAGGGCATGACCGACTCACCAAAGCAGTCACGTTGGTCTGATTGAAAGCCAGCTCGGTAGAATCTGTGGCGGGTTACGTCGCACGTCGACTTCAAAGAGGAAAGGCTTACAATCATCTATCTTCACTAGACTGTTGATTTCCAACGTAACCTTCAAGTTCTTGAGAGCGTTGAGGATGGCAGCTGCGACGTCAAATTGCTTCCCGCTAAGGAAGATGGTTCGAGTTCTGCGTAGGTACGTCGGAGGATGCCTCACCTGACGCATGTTGGCGCTTCTGTGTTCACGGTGGTCGTGATCTGTACGGGGTGAGTACGCACGCCTCCATAGTTATTCCAAGATCGACGTACAGGAGGGTGGAAATTTGGGTTCTGTACCACGATCCCAAACAGTTGAATAAGAGGTCCCAAATCAACATGATTATTTTGCGCGCCAGAGCTCAATAGCTGGATGATGGTGAGCGGATCCAAATTGAACTTGAAAGGTAGCTGCGGCGAAGTGACGCTTGAGTGACCGTTGGCGTGCACGGGAGAAGATGAAAGGTCGACATGATCAATTTTGCCAATGGTCAGCTGCTGATGGGTGACTGTTGTCGTAACCTCGAGAAGGTTGATACTTGCGGTGAAAGGGTTATCGAGCGAGAAGGATGCGGAAGCAATCCCGGTTTGGACAATATTGGTGGGCAGTTCCAGACTGGCGGAGCTTATCAAGTTCTGGTGTAGGGCCGGGATCTCAACAGGAGTGAGGCGAATCCCGGACAACGCAACCTTCAGTGAGTCGATCGTTGTCGAGTCTTGAGAACCCTGAATCGTGGTTTCCGAGGTAACGCCTTGAAGATAATTCTCGAGCAAAGCTCGGCCAGCGGGCACAGCGTCGCCTTGAGGTTGGAAATGGACATCTGGATAGACCATCAGGATATGCGTAATGTGTTAAGGCACAACGGTATGCACCTATCGGATACGATTGGTTCCCAGGCAGGAGGAGCAAGTTAGTCTGAAAAAGGATCAGGATGTCTCAGATCGCGGAGTTCAACCCGCCATACCAAATCTGCCGTGCCAATTTGCCGGTTTCTGTGGGCAGATGTTAGAACTTGACTTCAGACCAATCATAAATATAACTTGCTGGAAAAATAGGCCAAAGTCAACGTCTCCGGCACCTGCGCGTGATCAGCTGACTGCAGCGTTCGGAGATATACCCGAACATACCCAGTGTAATGTTACTGAGACGTTGACAGTTAGTATAACAACATCAACGTAAGACCTTCAATACGCTCACCTCGGATTGAACAAAGACGAGTCAACCTTGATGAGCAGGAAATCCGGGAACCCATGATTGACGTCGAGAGATGTGACAAGTGTGGGCTTCGCAGAGAGACCTTGCAGGCCAGCAATCGACGTGGTGACAGAAAAGTCGATATCCGTGAGCGATAGCAATCCAACAGCCGTATCCGCGTCCGTATCCGCCTTCCCCGAAAGTCCCATCGTCTGGTTCGTAGACGTCGTCGTCGAGGCCAAAAACTGCTGGAATGCCCCATGCTGGTCGCCGAACACTGCAAATGGCACATCCGAAAATGTCAAGTGGACGATACGCTGTTGCACGTTAGTAGAGGCGGGTCCCTTTGGTATGACCAATTCTGCAAAAGGAGCCCCGCCTGCGGAGACACTGATATTTTCCCCGAGCGCTTTGATGTCTACCGGGAAGTTGAACGGCAGTGTGAAAGCGGCCGTAGCGTCGCTGCTGCTTGTGGCAGGGTCGTATGCAGTGCCTTCCGTGAATCGCAAGTCGAGCTCGTTGAGTTCGATGGACTTGATAATGTCGAGCTTCCCTTGGTTCGGGAGTACAGTATCGACGACGAGGCTCTTGATACCCTCGTCCAGCCACGTCGCCTAAAGATAGCGATAAGTATCTATAGTTGCGCTCATCTCCAGATCCACGTACATCTCCCGGCCCTGCGCTATCTCCATGAACTGAAACATTGCTATCCAGGCCGTGGATGAAATTGTTAAAGATTGTTGAGACATCCAGAAGCCCAGATTGTTGGGTCTGTGGGATAAGACGGCCAACTAAACCCAACGATGACGTCGCCAGAGGTGCCAGTGTAAATGAGCCGTTTGACGCGACCGGGCCGATATTGGTATTCCCGAAGAAGTTTTGGAATCCGATGCTGCTCAGAGCAATGCCGACTTGAGACGGCTGTCAAGAAAATAGGTGAAGAGGAGAGGGAAGAAGGCAACTTTGAGACTCACGTTAGTAATGGTTGTATCGAGCGTCAAGTGAATACCGCCAGCAGGGTCGTTGGCAGGCAAATCAAAAGACTTGATCAAGACACCATTCTTCAAGTTATTTAGCCCTTTGAGGGTGACCGTCTTTCCAGGAAGCGAGATGCCAGAGACAGTAATACCTGGAAAGAAGGTAAAAATCGATCGCTGTGAACCGACTATTCTCAATGACTCTGACCTAAAGCAGACACTACAAATCGAGTCAGTGCTGTACACGCCAAATAGGTATATAGAGGGACTTACCGCTGAGATTTTCGCCAGAGATCACCCAGTCAAAGGACTCCTGCGTGAGCAAGACCTTTTATGGCTCAGCTGGGACCGCTTTCCATGAGTTACTAACCACACACCTTCGTGAACTCCGTCAGGTGACCGACATCGGCAATTTCGAATGTAGCTTCAACTTCAAATTGGGCTCCGACGTCTCCCGTGATGTTAATGTTTGGCATCCTAATGCTGCCCAAGGGCTGGCCGGACCACGCAATAGTGAGACCAGCCCCGAAGGATATCTCTGCGTCGACTATAGTCCAGTCAGATGCGGGATTGTACAGAACTAGTTAGTATCTGGGCTTACATGGCCCTGCTTGCGTGATGGATCCTGACAATTTCGTTCCGAACGAATTCGCAGTGGGATTCGTGATGAGGACATTGTTTACGCTGTGAATACCTCTGTCAGTGCCAGGTACCAGCGATGACTGCCAATGTGCTCACCCCAAAGTACTGCCAGATACAATTTTTTGCACAATCGGCTGCGCAAGGATGGGTAGCAAAAGATTGAGGGTTTGATCGGTGCTTGTGGGTACAGAAGGCTGTGTGTATTGCAACGTCGTCTTGTAGTCACCTATGTACATCCCAGGGCTCAGGCCGACCCGATGTCAGATGTTAGAAAAGATAGTACTCACCAATCTGCACATCTGCTTCGAGCTGTACGTCAGAGTGCAACTGCTTAAATGCTGTATCGACGAAGTTCGGAAGATTGAATCCACTGCAAACGAGTTATGGTGACAACTGCAACCACTGTACATGATTACGTACGTATAGATGTTGTCGCGCTTCTTGGTTACACCTGAACTGTTCCCACCTGTCGCCTGCAGGTATTGGTAGCCCCCAAGTTGTACGATGCCGTCCAATTGTTCTGTGCTCAACCCCGCGGCGACTGCACACAAGCGCGTCACCGTGAACAGAGCAGCAGGATCCATGTTTAGCTCGAGATCGAGGTTTGGCGAGTTGACGGTAGACTTTCCCGTCGATGTAAAGTTGGTGCTCGTCCCGATATTGCCGAGTGGGATTCCTTGAGTGCTTACAGTCGAACGAATGCCGGTGATCAACAGCCCTGCGGTGAAGGGGTTCACAAGTGCGACGGAGACATGGGTAATATTGTTCTCGTGACCGGTGGTAGGTAAAACTAAACAAGACTCCGAATCAGATCTACAAGAGTGCCAGATGAGGCTCACCAGTCAGCGCAGCAGTCGAGAGAAGATTGGTCTTCAAACCAGGAAGTGTCACGTTCAGATTGATCGTTTCGAACGCCTGCAGTAGAGACGGGATCTTCGTGCTTCCGTCATAGCCGGCAATGGTGATCACGGAATCTAATCACACCTCAGCCATTGTGCACAATATATTTTTGAATCAGATACGTACCCTTCTTTCCAACGAAGTTGTTCAAGACCTGTTGGCCCTCAGGACTGTTGTTGGGCTTCGGGGTAAATTCGGAGAATCATGAACAACAGAAGCGAGAGAAAAAGGGAAATGTGCCTTACAGAGAAGGAGCCCGTTGCGGCAATTGAGTTACTACCGATGAAGAGTGTCAAATTCGGCATGACGGTTGTCCCGAGCAGCGCATTTTCCTTAAGCAGTTGGAACACTGCATCCGGTAGTCACACTTACTGCACAAATATAGAGGCATGGACAGCACGTACCCAAATCACCCAACCCAAGATTAAGATTCGAAGGATTGCCGATTGTTACATTGATAGCTAGAGACATTGCTTCTTGTGTGCCACCAAGGACATCGACGGAGTCGATGCCCACGAGCCCCTGGAGGCCCCTCAGACCCCATAGCCCCGACGAAACATTGAATTTGATGGGATCGAGCGTAAGGGTGCCGAGACTCATATTAGCGACGGCGCGCGCATGGCCCTCAAGCTGAAAGTGTTCGAAGTCCAGATCCGTTAACTCAGCATCTGTGAAGCGAAAATGAGCGTTGGCGACTCGAGGTCGAGAGGGTTAACTATAAAACATACTGAATGAGGAGAAATTAGGTTTGCTCGATTCCGGGACGGAAAGTGTGGTATCTACGATGGTGATGTTGATGGTACCTTCAGTGTCCGTAGAGTTCAGCACGTGTATGTCGGACGTAGCGGCGCCTAATGGCTACGTGGGTGTCATATAGGTTAGTGGGGTATGTCCTTAAGTGGTGTAAACACCGACCGTTGTCAAGCCAGCTACAGCGGACCCGTTCTTCGAGATATTAAACGCATTCTCGATCTGCCCTATTTCTATGTTGAAACCAAAAGGAAGGTCTGTTTCGAAGGAGATCGGTTAACGAAATTACACACGGGGGGGACAACATACGCATCGATGCTTGTACGCTGCGGCTGTTTGCGACTGGTGCCCATGGTTGCGCCTCTGAGAACGCAAGAGACAAGTCGCCAATATTGATGCTTTGGATCGGGTTGATGGGAGTCGGACTCTTGAACGGCACGTTCAATCTCAGTGCCTGTAACCCCTCGCTAAGCCATGCGATACTCGTGTTGTCATTTTGCAGAGTTGACACGCCCTGAGCAATCACAGGAGAGGTATCGCCGTTGATGTATTGGGTAAAGAGCCGTCCAACAGCCGCGAGGTCTGAGTCTGAACCGTTGTGGGGGACGAGTCGGCCCATCAGTGTAATATCGTTTGGGCCCGGGGCCTAAAGTCGGCGTGAACACTCCGCGGGTAAAATCCAAGCGAATAAAACTGACGATAGTCGTATTGGTCCCAACACCCTTCCCGAGATAAACATTGTCGTAAAACAGATTGAAAACAACGGTTCCAAGATCGAGTTGGAACGGGCTACAGGCTTTCAGCTTGAGGGTGGCGCATAAACTTGGAATACGGCACCGTACCTAGGATTGGTCAGTGTGTTCACACTGACGAAGTTGATGCCACCCTCTGGACTGTCACCGGGAAGTTGAAAATCTTTGAGGACGACGTTTCCCTCAAAGCTATTGATTCCTAGAGTCACTGTCAACATTCAAGAGACGTGTGGGGAGCTCCAACTGCCATGCACCTTTCAACGTCAGGTCCTTCTTGTAGCTCAACCCTTTTGATACTGGGAACTTCAATGCCCGTGCGTTTAGCTGGTCACTGCGGAGACGCCACGTAAAGTTGCTAGACGTGATCATGTACCGGGCGAACTGCCCAAACGCCTCCTCATCCGTAACCGAGAACTCGGTGGTCTGGTTGAGATAGGCGCGTTTTTTCCTCGCCTTGAGCGGCTCGAGGGTGAATTGGCCTATCGGGATTTCTTCAGAGCCATTAACCCAAGAGACACGCAAGGGCTGCGTGAAAACAATCTGAGCAGAGAAGATGCCTGCGTGTGCGACCTTAATAGAAATATTAGCACGTGAAAATACGAGAGACAAGACGGCTGCTACCCATCCGTCCAGGCGAAGTGAGAAGCTGGAAAGGAGCGCAAGTCAATGCCATTGGACAAAATTGATGCGGAACTAGAACTCACGAAGTGTTCGACGGCTGGGCGATCCCCACCCTGTCAATATTCAGCGTCGAAGCATCCACAACGTGCTGGGCAATAGCCCTGACGACCGGGTAGAGCAGCACGAAAAACAAGCCAACCCCGACAACAGCACCAATGGCTTGAGAGATCAAGAACGAACGCTTCCGATAAAACGGCGTTTTTGTAGAAGCGCCATCTGTTCCGACCGTAGCCTGAGCAGGGTCTGCAGGATGCCCGCCGGCATCGTCCACCGAACCAACAGGAATAGTAGCTGACGTGGGTAGTGTAGCGGAGTCGGCACCAACTGGATGCGTCACATCGAAATCCGGGGGATTTACTAAAGCCATGGCACATCGATATAAATCGAAGAAATCGAAGAAATGCGTCGCAACACGACAAGAAGCTACATACTTGGGTGGTTGGAGGACGAATACGCGGACGCTGTTGTAGACGCAGACGCAGAGGGTCGACCGGGGATATCGCTGTCGAGATGGGACCGGCGATTCTGCTCCATGGAGCTCAACGGCTCACAACCGTTCAGAGACGGGGATAATTAAGAAGGGAAGAGCGAGAAACAACCCAGGGGAGGGGCAAGCAGCAGGCGGGGTTGAAAAGGAGCGTGTATGTCAAGGAGAGCGGTGATTTTAAATCAGTCAGAGGAGGGAGCGAGGTGCAGATGGCAGTGTTTTGAACCCCAATGCAAAAACCCATGCTGAGTTAGTAACTAAGGGCCAGAAGAGGGTGCCATGTGCATCTTCCGATGTTTTTGCATTCAATGACATAGGGATAATCCGGGTCTCGGGTCGAGTTTGCTGGCACGCATGACAACTCGACAAGTGGCTCAGCCTAGGTTGCGGGGTAATTTCAAATCATTCCCCTTCAGACCATGGCATTTGCCCATCGGGAGACATAGACGCCGTGTTCACGTTCACCTTCGCCACGAGTCTACGAAGCTCGTGACGACGCGATCGAGACGCGATTGCTCTTCTTGGTTGGTTACAACGTTACAACACAACACCACTTCCACATGGCCACGACCTTCACTATGTATCATGATCGCTACAATCAATAACTGTAAAGATCGACCTTGAGATTGACCATGCTGTCTCTTAGTGATCCCTGTCACTCTGGTAGCAAGATAAATGTTCTCACCGGCTCCACTGGTCCCGTCATAACCCGACCCACCTAGTAATCCATCGCTGGTCCTCGCGCAATACACGCCAGTCTTTCTTAGAACTACATGGCTTCATTTATTTTATGGACACGTAACTACTACCCCGCTCCACCTCTGTGCCTTTGCCATAAGCAATATGCAACTCTCTAGCCCCAAAAACTTATTGTATAAAGGATATCCCCCTCGGCAGGAGCCGCTCTCTGGGAATTTTATCACAAGTTACTGTGCAACATAGCGCGCTTTTTTCCGAGCATACTGCGTTGCTGAGATAGTTGCATGGCAAACGGCGCCCGAGTCAGAACATCTAGAACTCTTGGTTTGCATCACTTCGGCTGTAGAATACACATATCCGATCCATAAATAGAAATCCATGTCAACCAAAAGCCAAAACAAAATGGCACGTGAATGTGCAAGACACCACGCAAACAAGCGGTTAAGGAATACGCGCCTCAAGGAGATATCAATATAGCTCTGTCGACGGTCGCAAGTTATCAAGTTGGTAAACGTGATCCACCTTCCTCGCCGGGCTCGTACTCCTCGCGAGGATTTTTTTGTGGGGCACCAGACGTAATGGGACCGCTAGAACTCGGAGCTGCTGCTGTCTGGGGAGGGGGTTCGTCTGCCCCGGGCTTTGATGGCTGGGACTCAGCCAAGGTGCCTTGCGTTGGTGACTCGTCCACGGCCATCTGGACCACCGGGACCGCTTCGGCGTCTCCAGATGAGGCCGACGAGCGCGCAATTACGCCCGCCGGTGTGACGTCAACATCCTCTTTCCTCGGCAGGCCACCCGCGATGGACACGGACACGGACGTTTGCGTCCTATCACTTGCACTCGAATTCCTTCGGACGGGAGGAGGTTTCACCTGTGCTGCAGCGCGCGAGCGCGTTGAGCGTCTCTCGGGAGCCTTCACCCCTTCCTCGGTCCCATCCGCATCGGCCGCGTCGGCACCATTACCCGGGGAGCCGCTGTCTGAGGCAGGTACAGGAGGGGCGCGATTTGCGCGTGTACGCTTTGCAGGGTACGTCGCGTCGCCATCGTCGGCCTCACGCCTGCGGCGACGGGAGTTGGTTTGTCCGCCACTGCGGCGCTTGCGAGGACTCGGTTTCTCGGGCGGTGCGGGCGCTTCGACAGGCACAGCCAGGGGTGTACCGGTATCTCCGTTATCGGCATCAGCGGCATCTCGCACTCTGGTAGCGGGCCGCCGAGGTCGCGAAGCAGCACCACGCGTCCCATCGTCGGCTAAGTTTAATGAACTCTGCGGACGCATGCCGGGGTCAAGCTCCGGTAAGGAGAGCGCCAATCGGCCGAGCGGGTGGTAGATTGGCAATGGCGGTTTCATTGGGTATTTCACTCTGACTGGCACATTGGTAGAGGCGGCAGGTGATGCGTGTGAATTGCGCGGGGGCAGGATCAGTTGCGGACCGAGACCCGCTGATGACGTGCGAATAGTTTGACCAGAGTGCTCAATACACAAATCGCTCGGGAACTGGAGAGAGGGTGATCTGTAGGTAGTCTGCGGCTTCCTGCGGGAGGCAGAGGAGTAATTTGTGCCCGCCTTGGAGAATGAGGAGCGGTCGGGTCCTTGAACCGCGATATTAACTACGACACCTGTTGAGTCGACACGAATGGGACGGCGTGAGCCAGGAACCACGGTTAGAAGGCTGGCCATGTGCTATGGAGGAAACGTGTTGGGGGAGAGATGGTGGTATGAGGACTTGATTGGATGTAGGATACTTCGCGTTCTGGGGAAGGTAGCTGGTGAAACGGAGCAGAGGATGATGGAAAGTCCTACAGCGGTAGGATGAGGGAAAGCCCCGTGAAGAGGGAGAGGGGAGAGAGCTGTGAGCGACAGGGTGAATCCTGAGAGGGAATTCCTGGGCGGCGGTAAGCGGGGTGTCCAAAGAAGAGAGCGCAAAGTGAACGGGTTAAAGTTATAGTTTGTCCTAATTACTCCTCGATTTCATCTGGTCCCGTCCCCATCACGTGTGTTTGCATCTACCCACCAGACCTGCTACTGCTAACTGTAACAGTAACAGTAACTGGTCGGTGACACCCCAACTTGGGATGGCCGACACGTTCTCCGTTTATTATCGTTCGGATTTACCACAGAACCAGAACATGGTCACGCGTTTGGGAACTCCGGGGACGCCTGACTTCTTCGCTTCCTTACTAGACTCCATACGCGTAACTGCACCCGATGTGCCTCTAGATCCTGTCATCTTTCAAGCAATTGTACTTTGCGTCATCGCAGGCAACAAACACGTTCTGCTAAGGCCGAGGGAGGAGGATATTACCGTCGTCCAGCATCTCGCTGCCCTTGTCAGTAATTTCGTATTTGCCCCCACCACCCGAGCCGGCGCGAGCTGGTCTGGCGTCAGCTTGACGGTTGGCGTCTTCTCGCCGTTTTCCAGCCCGGCCTTTCCCCCTCTCTCATGTTTTCTTTACGGGGCATACTTACTGTTCCTACCAGATATTTGCCGAAATATTTGGATATGCAACCCACAAGCATAGGATATCACCTTCGTCGGGTAGTATCCCGCCATCGTCTTTTGTCCCGTCCATCTTCTCCTCACCTTATCAAGGAGCACTAACAAGCAAGACGGACACTGCTTCGAGGAGGCGCGCAAAGCGCTCGCAGGCCCATCCTACCCCCGACGACCACAGGCGACACGGGCGACAGGCCAGCGAACTGGACGTTTCGTCGTCTGGTTCTCAGCGCGAACGTGCAAACACGAGGACCGGCCCTCCCTTTCGCACCCCACTTCATGCACCGGGAACGCGTTTCACCCCGTCAGGGTCTTCCGAACCGGAAAGCCCAAGAGTGCCGCACCGACCCTCATCAGCCCCATGGCTGCCGACGGCTGTTGTAGTGACGGGGCTTGAGCACTCCAGCGTGCCGTGCCATCGTGCCCTACTTCGAACCCTGCTCGAGAATCGCGTCACATTTGACGAGGATCCAGACGGCGCCAAGCGCGCCTCCTGGGATCTTCCCGAAGACTTCGTCCTTGTTTACGTCTGCCCGTTCGACCCGCGCGAGCGTCCTTCAGTCCATAAAAGCCTGGCATGTCACTCCTCCACAAACCCGTCTCGTCTCATGCGCCTTGACCAAGAACGTGCCATTTGTAGCTCGACAAATTTTCGCTCAGCGTGCCCGTCGCTCTGCATCCCAGCGTCCGACAAGCGTACAGTGCGTATCTCGCCTCGCAGTCTCCCGGCACGCGGTCTCCGTCCCAGGCCTCGATGCCTGCACAACAACCGACTGCCCCCGTCCTCCCGTGTGATTTGCTCCCGCGTCTTCGCGCTCTCAGCACGCCGGCTCACGTGAACATTCACGCGTCGCTCCGACTCTACATTGCAGACCTGATCGGCGCAGCGCGGCATCACCACGAGCTCGACGGCACACTGCTCGGCGCGCGATGCCTGCAAGACGCGGAGGCGTTGGTGCGTGCGCACCGTGTCCTCGGTGCCGGCGACGTAGGATCCGCCCTCGTCGAGCGCGCCGCGGCGCTCCCAGCCACGTCTGCGGCCGGAAGCTCGGCATCCCTTCACGATGGCGGCGCGGGTACAAGCGTGCACTTGCATTGGGCTGGGATAGGCCCCTCCACGACGTCGCTGCCCATGCGGTCGGACGTATCTGGCGCGGAAGTGGATTGGTTGCACATGGACCCGCGAGAGTGCTGGGACGTGTCGGAAGTCGACGCTGCGAAGGTCGTCCCTCGTGTCATTTCACATCGGCTGAGGGTGCGCGATGGACCCGAGGATGAGATGATGGCAGGGGTAGTATATTTGGCAACTGCCCCTCGGGTACCAGCGGGTGTTGAAAGTGAGGAAGGCGTTTGGAGAAGAAGGACAGTAAAGGAGATACTGGTCAAGCTTATTGGGGAAGTGTAACGCCTAACTTTAACTAATAACAGAACACATAGTTCTCACCACTTATGCCAACGGCATATACTAATCACCATTCATTGATCCGTTCGATAGAGGGACATCGTCTGAATTTTAATTTTAATTTTGTTTTCACACGTAGCCCCACAACAACAAACAGAAGAAAAAAAAAATGCAAACAATATCTCCATTCAAACATGGATACAAAAACACCTCGTAAGAACCTCAAAATGACGAAATGAATACACATCCAGAGGGGCTCCATCAGACAAACGCACAACTCGCAGGCAAGGTATGCAGGTCACCCGAAGGCTCCCAAGCTCCCAAGCCTAACGTCCTCGATCTGCTCCAAGGAGACAGAATGTTCTCTGTATAACGAGTGTACGCGGGTGTCATCGACTGGAGATGAAGGACGTGGCATGTGTAAACATGCAAGACTCGAGTTAGTTTCTATAGAATAGATCCTAGCTGAGTATGTTCTAAAGAAAAACGGAAATGCAGGACGACGGTCTTATATAGAGAAAGAAGTTTAGGGCAGGCCGTATATCACGTGTTTTCTCCCGTGCCAGGGACCTAGGACACGGAATTCGCCGACAAGTACAAGTTTACAATCCTCAGGCCGCAATTGAGGTAGATCTTGTTACAGGACATCCTAAGCACTTCTCAACGTGAAACAGGAAGGGAACTGATAGGGAAACGATATGTTGTAACATGTCAGTTATATTCTCAGCAGTCCCCGATCCTCGAACTATGTCCTTGATTCTCACCAATCTACGATCCACGAACCTTTCTCCAGTCTCTAATAATCTGCAAGCTCCCCACTTTACCAATCCTTGATATTCAACAGAGCTGACGCATTCAGCACGCTGAAGCAGTTAAGGAACAAATGACCCGACTCATGGTGGTTCTCACTATTAACGCACCCGTCATTGACCGGTCAGCGGGTCCAAATGGTGTCTGAATCACGCCTGCACGTCTGGTTCTACTGTAGAATGCCGTACAGACAAATGAGAATTTCATTGATACGGGGGCTTCGGTTCTATCTGAACGGGACCGCGAAATATGACGTGTCCTTCTCGCTCGAAAAGGGGAGGGGAGCGAGGCGGTGGCCCACGTCTGCGCCGCTTAGACTTCCGGGAAACCGGACTCCCAGATTTGTCGACCTCCATCGCCGCGTCCTCATGCGGAGCCAAACCTGACTTAAGAAGTGGGGGAGCAGGAATGCGGCGTGATGATTTGCAACGAAGACAGCTCGTGGTCACGAGGTGACGATGATTATTGGAACCTGGATGGGGGTCAACGATTCGAAAGACACGAGAACGTCAGAACAACTCGCCATTCACCCGGACGATGGCGGATAGGCCGGGGATAAGGACCGTGTCGCACGTCTTGCAAAGCGTCCGCTTCACAGTAGGGTCCCTAGCAGCGTAGGTGTTAGGTGTTAGACGGAATTGCATGTCGCAGGTTGAAAGAGCTTACATTTTCACCGTTGTTTTCTGTCCAATCAAGCGCATGGCACGAACGTACCCTTGCCCAATATCGGCTGCCTGTATTACTCGCCTTTTACGCCGCCGCTCCCGATGGCGCTCCCTGCTCGCCAATTGCGCTTTTGGAAGTCTCGCAGTTGGAAGTGTAGAGGTCACTGATTCCGAGGCATCCGCTGGGACACCTTCCGTGGCATCTATTGAAGAGTCGACTCTCGCCTTGGGGCGGACATCGGCTTGACGCGAGATGGACTCAAGGTATGCAGAGGCCTGGTATAGGAAGTTGAGCCGTTGCAGGATGTCTCGATTCACGACGCCGTTCGGGTTCGGTGCTTCGTCTTTATTCTTTTTTCCCATTCGTGGTCGAGCACGGCCGAAGAAGCTGAGGCAGAAAGTAGGCAGAAACCCAAGAGAGAACCAATGTCGCGGCCCGAGATAGAGACGGTGCAAAGCAAGACCAGATAAGGAAGCCTGTGATTGCCTCCCGGAAACCTCACCGGCCTCACCATGTGCAGGAGCGCATAGCACGCCGTATCTACTCATCCACTAGTCTACGACCCAAAGGTTTGAAACTGTATGTCTACCACGGAAAAGCAGTCCTCTTCCAAAGTCGCACACGTTTTCGAAGGTCGCCCGAGTTTCTGCTGCTCCAACTGCTCCGTCGTGATTGTGAGAACCATTATCTCCTGCGCCAGGCGCTCTGAAGTTGAAGACCCACACTTTCGTAGGCTTTAAAGGACGAACTTATCAGCAAGTCATTTTCTGGTCGAGATGGACGCGGATAGTGTGTTTGCTATACATCATCATCGCGGCTTGGAACCGACTCGTGTGACAGTTTAATACATTCTGCCGTCAACCTCAGGATGGGTAACAAGGAGGACCGTCCATTACTGTGAGTTCTGAATCCCCCACCCTTTTTTTCTTGAAAAAAGGAAACTAATACATGTCATGATATACAGTACTGGTGTCCATACCGTCGCCGATGTGTTTTGTGTCGGGTGCGGCGACAGGCTTGGGTGGTATTACCACAAAGCATCGGACCAGTCGCAAAAGTACAAAGAAGGTCGGGCCCTTTCTATGCGCTTCATTTATGGACTCTCCCAATCCTAACGAATACAGGGAAGTACCTCCTTGAGCGAGAGCGGCTTGTCAAAGACAATGCTTGGGTGTTGGAGGGGTGATGGGATGGAACCTCATCATGCGTGATGTCAATGAATATCCATTTTTGCGGAACGTAGTTCGTTGTACAGTGGTTGGAACTTGAAACTTCTAACTCCATATGAATCTGGTCAGCGTTCCGAAGAACTCCTCCCCTTGGTTAAGGCTCTCGGCAACAAGGTTTTCTTGCATGTGGGTCTCATCGGTCGTTCCGGAGAGCGGTGTGATGCTTAGAGACTGGGCAAAGCGGTATACTGCCTGGGGTGGCGTGCACTTATTTTCCTTGGCGAAGGCAGCGGTGGCCGGATGCGATATCAGGCTCGGCGAGCCCGTTAACGTCCAGAAAGACCTACAATAATACAGATCGTGTGGTAACCCTTGAGAATAAAGCAGGTGACGTACTGATATTGCGCACTGTTGGCGTGGCACCATTTCACGACCTCACGGTCCCACCCATTCCGCTCGTACCAGCGGTTCTGCACGATTTGTACTGCGCGCCCGCTGTCTTCCCCCAATCGAGCAAGAAGAGTCGGATCGTACGCGTTACTGAGACCGATTGCACGTACATGGCCTTCGTCTTGTAGAGCAACGAGTATGCGCCACGTCTGCAGGGTCTTTTCATAGGTCTCCAGGGGGGAGTGTAATATATATGAGTCAAGATACGTTGTGCGTAGTTGCCGCAAGGAAGTTGCGAAGGAGCTGCGGAGTTGCACCTCCACAGTGCTGGAAGGGTCGTAGGGAAGCGGCTGGGAGGTGTCTTGCCCACTAATTGATGTGAATCTGTTGCATTCGCCAGTGTGACCATCCAGTATCAGTGCCATGAACAGGTTATAGCTCACTTCGTCTGAAGAAACAGATCCTCCCGTTTGTATCCATGCTTTTGGTACAAGATCTCCAGGGCCTCCCCGACAAGATCCTCCCTTGAACGGCCCCAGTTTGTAGGTCAGCGCCCCAGGACACTGCATTGTAAGGACTCACCGGTAGTGCTTAGGTTGACACGCTAGTGATCATGTACCCCTCAGGTTCGGTGAGCCACAAATAGTGTTCGGATGACTGACCAGTATCAATAGCTCTGAAACCAGCCAGCACGGCACTCACAACCAGAGCTGCCGTCCGTTCTTTCTTCCTGGGGCTTATTCAACACCACCACTTTCAAGAAATTAGTCCAACACGTGCCATGCAGTGCCGTATATGATCCTTGCATTCATGGTGGTTTGGTTAGTGGGATTTCACTAACGTAACACGATGGTCATCTGTCTACTTCTACTGTTCTCTCCTGCATGTATACAGTTCCTTATCTGGTAGAAACTTCCCACTCGATCTTAAACTCTGGGATCAGAAGTTCACCACTTTTTTTGGCTTGACAGAAGTCCTTCCAATTGCCTTGACGACTTCCGTAACTGCGCCTGTCCGTAGTGCCTTCGCTTCTTTCCGCTCATCTCTGTCGATTTCTAGATTTCTTCGCCGAATCATGTGGAAGTCGTCCTCGTCAGCTCCAGCCTCACGACCCGTACCCAGCAAAGTGGCAGCAGCGCCCCCATCTGGCCAATTACACGTTGGTCAAAATTTTTCGCGAAACAGTCAAAGAAAGGTAGGGATCGTACTGACCAATCTTTTTGCGCAGGGCACAGTCCTTTGCGAGATGCGTCGTTTCTCCACACAGTTTACACGAGCCTCCATTCGGATACACCCCTTTGCCGTTATTTTTGGGACACGAGCTCGCGAGATGGCCCTGTCCGGAGCACACAAAGCACGACGCGAATGGCAAAGAGCCGTCTGGCCGTGGCGGCTGGCGACACCGCGCAAGGCTATGCTTTCGAGAACCGCACCTGGTGCAAATACAGCCCCGCGGCGATAGGTATCAGCGTTTGGTATGAGAGTGGCAGCGGGAGTGGTCGCTGGCGCACCGGTAGCAGATACCGATGAGGTTCTTGGTTTTTATAGCTCCGTCACCGATCCCATTTGTGTCGGGTTGTATTGATGGGCAGTCCTTGGCGGAGTGCCCGACTTCGCGACATGCAAAGCACGTCGTATTCGCGTGCCGTTCCGCCTTGCGTTTCAGGCGCCGCGTCTCGGATGCGGCGGCTCTGTCTGCAATGGCTACATAGGCGTAGGCTCAGGGGTCACCATTATCCTTTCTTCCTTCACGAATACGATAACGTACTTTTGGTCCGTTTCGCCTTTTCCTTAGCTTTCAGCTTTGCCAACGCCTTTTTCGTCCTTTCACTTTTTATCACCGGCTTGTCGTTCCCATCGTTTTTGACGGCAGGTGTGGGAGAGTCTGCTACTGCCTTTTCCTCTTCTGATCCCACATTGCTCCTTCGGCGGCGTTTACCACTGGGCTCGGGCAATGCGCCCACCCTACCTTCTTGCTGAGCTTGCAATGGATCAGAAGAGTCTATCCCAGATGCAGAAGCGTCCGTCGTGAGGATGTCGTGGTCGTTGGGGCCGAAACTGGCCTGTAAATACGTTCTTTTTCGACCAGCGTTCGCGTAACGCGTCATACCGATATGCGATCGCAGCGAACCGGCTCATTCCGGTCAAGCTTAGATTCGGTCCCAGGCTTAGTCATCAACTACCTCCAGGAGCTTAGCAATATTTCGTGAGCTCTCCAAACGCACTGGTATTTCTCTGGTTAGATGATTGCTCGGCTCCAGAACCAGCTCTGTGCAGAGGAGACGAACTGTTTCAGAGGATTTCTGACCATTTTGAACGGTATCCTGACCTCAAGACGAATTCACATTTTGAGGGGCTTTTCAACTCACGGCCATCAAAGCGAGCCCGCGATAACTGACCGATATCTCTATAGCGGACCCATTAACGATTTATGGGTTCACAACTCCCATACCCCATCCTGCATTCCCGCCCTTTCACGCCTTTGGGCCAGCGAGCACACCTGGTAGCACGTCAATAATTCAACCGTTCCATCTGGAGTTCCAGCACACCACTGGACTTATGTAATACCCGCCATATTCTTATCGCTCGTAGATACCCATGCCCATAGCCATTCAATACACAGTTTTACATCCTTAGCCATTCTGCATGAGAACGAGTGCTTGTAGTACAGTACTCGTTGCAGGTGCGCGCACTCGTGAAACAACGCTATCGGAAGGTCACGGGACCGATGGTCGCAAGCCAATGTTTTCTTCTATATTTCCTGGCCTCGCCGACGGTCACACAGTTCAGGCGTAGTTATTCCCGAATTTTGAAGGCGGAAGGTAGGAGTCGCAGGTGGGAAATAGACGCGGATGGTGGGTCCTAGTGTTAACGGTACTCTTCCAGCTCCTCCAATGTCCTGGGCCGATCTGACTCTGGGCGCGGTTGAGGGACATAATCCTCTCCACTCGCAACCAGCGCGCTCTCAAACAGTTCCTCGAGGGCATATGCGAGGCGAATATCGCGTGCGGTCACGCCCTGCGTCTTTGTGTCTTCATCATTTGCGCCCGCGTTCTGCTGCTTTCTCGCCACGTGCGTCCATGTGCTGACGAGCACGGCGTGCTGGTCTTCAAATATGTTCGTCTTCGCGTGGTGCTGGATAAATGCAAATGAAGAGGTCGGCGTCTGAGAGCGGTCCGTGAAGAGGAACGAACCTGATTCTTTTTCTCGTACTCTCTGAGATCCGCCAGGAAATCTTGCAGTGCGTCCGCACTCGCAAACTCGAATCGCTTGCGCAGCACCGGGATGCCGTTACCGTTGGGGAGGATTGGAGCAAGCCCCCATCCTCGCGAATACAGGGGTTGTATATATTCTTCGATATCGCGTGTGTTGATAATCGGCGGCGTGCCTTTGAGCGGTTCGGGAGGGGTGGGAAGAGGGTTAAGAGATGACGATGTGGTCTGCGGTAGTTTCTGCCCGCTTTTAGCGGCTTTTTTAACCACGGATGTGGGATTTGTAGGGGACTGGCGAGTGGAAATATGTCTCTCTCTCCATGTAGAAGCTAGAAGGTGTCGGTGGGAGACAACGATGGTTGGCAGGAGGGGAGTGCCCTTAAGGCCAATCCTAAACGCGTACTGCATCTCGACAAGGTCACGGTCACGGGAGCAAGTCCTAAGTCTAGAGTTCGATCACATGACAGCTTCGGTTGCACGACGAATACATTGAAGTGGTACCACTTGTAATCGTACGTCAGTATGGCAGTATACATGTTCTGTACAATACACCCCAGTAGATCTCTATATCGGGGACACCAAAAATTATGCCAAGAATGTCGGTAGACCGTTTGACCCGAGCAAACTCTCCGTATCGCTAAGCTTGCGTGGGCCATCACCCACACGAGTGTGGATGAACCCCTTTACACTCGCCACAGGGAATGTTTTTGCCACCTTTTCGTTGAAACCATCGGGTAACCTCCCGTTGTTGTCCGCACCAAGCGAGAAAGGATCGGCGAACGGCTCAGCCTGGGGGAAGTATCGCAGCAAGAGCTCAACGATCTCCTTGACGTTTTCCTTCGGGGCGTAGATGACCGCATTCGGGCCGGCGTCGTAAGTGTACGCGGCTTTGATCGAACCTGCGGCACGGTTGTACTCGGTGATGAGCGCGATGATGGCGCGCGAGACGTCGTTGAGATAAAAGATCGGCGGGTCGGTGTCAAGGGCTACGGCGTGGAATTGATTCGAATCCTGCATCGTTATACGCGCGAATGCGGGGAAATCACGCAGTTTGATGGCGTCCTTGATCGCATCCATACGTGCGGGGACGACTTCGGCGATGCGGTGTTGGAGCAGGGTGGACGTTTCAACGGTGCGCTGCATGCCCGAAGTGGAGGATGTGCCCTTCTTATCGTCCGAGACGACGCAAATGAGCGCGTGGATGTCCGGCCAGTGCTCACGGGGAGCGACCTCGATGGCAAGCGAGTCGGTACCATCGGGGGAGGTGCCCATCTCCCATGCAACAAATCCACCGAAAAGGGAACGGCATGCGGAGCCAGAGCCTTGACGAGCTATGAGAGAAAGTTGGGACGGGGTCGCCGGGAGCTCATAGAGGGAAGCGAGTGAAGCCACGAGGGCAGCAAAGCCCGAAGCGGACGACGCAAGGCCGGCCGCAGTGGGGAAATTGTTACGGGAAGCGATATATACCGGGAAGGTAGACAGCTATGCGGCGGAAGCGAAGTCGGATGAGACGAGACGGGACGGAAGCGAAAAGAGAACTGTGTGCATACCCTCGGTACGCTAGGGTTCTGCGCTTCAACAGCAGCGCGCAGACGCTTCATTTCTGAAATGCAAGTCGCAAGGCGTCCACCGTGCTCGATGGACTCTTCTTTGCCGTTGAGCCATAGCCTGTCCTTGTCGAAGGAAGGATCGGCACGCGAAGTAGTCGTGGATCGAAGGTGATCTTGATCAAGGGTAACAGACAGAGAAGAATTCGTGGGGAGAATGAGCTTGGTGTCGCGCTTTCCCCAGTACCTAGTAGGGACGTTAGGATAAGATATGTGAGACAAGAAGAAGTCGCACTTTATGCAGGCAATGTTAACAGGTGCGGATACGGTAGCTTGGTAAACAGACATTTCTAGTCGTTGATAGGGGAGTCGTTGATGGGTGTCTGATGGGAGAGTGAGGGTACTTATAACCCGGGAACGCGAACAGAACGCTGGTAAAGTAATCTGGACCGAATGATGACCAACGAGCTGATCATGATGGATATGTCACGTTATGTGAGCTGTGTGACTTGTGCTTGTGTCACCGTGGCCAAGTGTGTTAAGTTGTGTACGCGTGTGTGTGCAGTGCTATTGCTCGTGTCTCATAGTGCCGGTCGGTTGTCAGCTCGCTCGGACTCAAGTGATTGTTTGCTTGGTACGTTCGTTTGTATTCATTATTATTTTTATGCGATAACTCCTTCCACTTCCTTATTCAGGTTTTTGTCTCAAACAACCAAATTATATTTATCTTTCAACACCTCTGCCCCCCCCCGCCAATGCGATGTACTATCCTCAGCAATCCCCGGGCATCGCCCATAAACTTTCCTCAACCCACCCGGATCCCTCGCCATGGGCACGTCCAACACATCCCTTTGGACCCCCTCCCCCCTCTCCCGGCTATCCCCTCTATACAAACGGGAACATACCTCACCACATGCAGTCTCTCCACCACCACCAAAACTCCATCTCACACTATCCATCCCCACCCTCAAATAATGGTGTCTCCGTCAACGTCCTTGGTCAACCTATTGGTGTCGGACAGGGCTCACCGGGAAGTGCCACAAGCCAGATCATCACTCCCCACTGGCAGCAGCAATTACTCAAGTGCGAGGTGCGTTATTGTTCTCTCGTATCGTTGGTTCTCCTTACGAGTCGATCTTTATTCCTATTCCATTTCGCTAGATGATACGTGCCTCTCGGTCACCTCATCACCGTGCTCGCGCCAGTGCCATGGCTTCCCGCACAGTGACAAAGTCCGCAATTCCTATTACAAACCCCAATAAGCCCCCACCCGAAACTGTAGTAAACAAGGACTCAGACGGCCTCGAGAATGGCATTAGTCCGAGCCCAAGTGGAGAGCCTACCACAAACGGTGCTAACTCTAATGTCAACCACCCATCATCAACTGTCGCACCTGTCGCAGAGGCTCCCCGTCCAACCGCTGCCAAACCTCCCGAGAATAGTTGGAGTTCACTTGACATGGGTGGTGTGCAAATTAAGCACCTACCGCCTACGTCTGGCCTCTTCTCCTTCACTTTCCTTATCAACCTTTACCTCAACCATAATGCTCTTACAACGATCCCCCCGGAGATTGCCAGGTTACGGCATCTTGAGCTTCTTGACCTCTCCGGGAACAATCTCCAAACTCTACCGCCGGAGATGGGCATGCTCACCAAGCTCAAGGAGCTTTATCTCTTTGATAACCACATTGCCTCTATTCCACCAGAACTCGGTACCCTGCACCAGTTACAGACCTTAGGTATTGAGGGAAACCCGCTCGAACCTTCCCTCAAGGCGATTGTGCAGAAGGAAGGCACTCCCGCCCTCATCTCTTTCTTGCGCGACTCGTGCCCGATTCCCGCCCCGCCGCCACCTCGCACTCTACGTGACCTCTTGGCACCAGGGGAACGTGAAGCGCTACTTGAAGATCCGAACGTTGAAGTGTTCAGCGTACTGGGTTATAACATCTTGTGCGAGATGTACGCAACCGAGAGGTTGTACGGGTACACCCCCTCGTGGGCACTTGAATGGAGCTACCGTCGTGACCTTATCATGGCTGAGATCCTCAAGCATCAAGCAGACTTCTTGTGTCTGCAAGAGGTCCAAACAGCACAGTACGAAGAATACTTTGTCCCTAAGCTTGGAAATGCAGGCTACGAGGGCGTGTATTATCCCAAGTCACGCTACAAGACGATGAACGAGGCGGATCGTAGGCTGGTAGATGGGTGCGCAGTTTTCTTCAAGAAGTCCAGGTACGTGTGCCACGTTCGGCCCCCCCGCGTCGTCCTTATGACCAATATCACAGATACCAGCTAGTGGAACAACATCCCCTCGAATTCAGTGCGGTGGCCATGCAGCGACCCGATTTCAAGAAAACGGACGACATGTTCAATCGGGTACTGATTCGGAGTGACATCGCCGTCATCTGTCTCTTCGAAAATATTGAGACGGGCACGCGGCATGTCATCGCGAATGCGCATATCTGCTGGGACCCAAAGTACAGTGACGTCAAGTTGGTACAGGTTGCGCTACTTGTCGATGAAGTGGAGAAAGTCGCGAATAACTTCGCAAAGTACCCTCCACGTCCACCGACTGACACGCCACCGGCGAAACCACCACCGGCGTACTCGGACGGAACGAAGATCCCCATCATCATTAGTGGGGACTACAACTCGGTTCCAGGTAGTGGCGTATACGAGTTCCTCGCAAACGGCACACTTCAGGGGGACCACCCGGACTTTTTGTCACACTCGTACGGTAGATACACCGGCGAGGGGTTGCGGCACCGACTGGGGTTGAAGAGCACATATGCGGGCATTGGCGAACTTCCACTTACAAACTACACCCCAGGCTTCCACGGTGCCATTGATTATATCTGGTACTCGACGGCAACACTTTCTGTGAACGCTGTGCTCAGCGAGGTGGATCGCCGATACTTGGAGAAGGTGGTCGGATTCCCAGACGCACATAACCCATCCGAGTAGGTGTTTTTGTTTGTTTCGTTGCTGAACTAGCTGACAATCGGCTTGTAGTCATATCCCCATCTTTGGCGAGTTCCGCGTGAAACCACCTCGCGACCCACAAGTAGCACGACCACCGCCTGTGTTCCCGAATCCCTCCCACGCATGATCTTCCTTCGCACTTATTGCCTCTCCCTTGGTTATTATCCCTGCTCCTCGTACATAATTACCAGCGCGTACCCTACCCTTTTTGTGCTATACATCCAGCTCTATCCCTGCTTGTTCTTTTTTCTTTTATTATTTTTTGTGTGTGTCGACTGTCCTTCCGTCAGACCTGTAGCATGTGCGTGTATGGCCTTCGCTTGAAGCAATATCTTGTTGAAATCATGACATGTTTGGCTTTGTCTTGAGTTGAGTGAACCATTCTCGGTTATCCGTTCGAGTGGCCCACACACGCGCACACATGGACTCAAAGCCGCATATGTAACGTCGCATCAGATTCATATGGCTTTTTTCACTAATGAGCCTATTGCTCACGACTATGATGCAGGTACTAGCACATCTCACCCACTGTCGACACAATTGTCGTACACCATAGCTGGCTGTTCGGAACATAGCAACCGTTTTGTCGCCGAGAACATCATGGTCGACCTACCTACAGACCCGAACAGCAGGTGGAGTGGGCTGCATGAGAATCCGAGCATCAAGCAGTGGATACTCCTGCGACTCGACACTCTCAGCGTTATCGGTGAGTCTCGCGATTCACTCGGTGTCGCGGAATAGCTGCTTAAGGCTACTCAGATAGCATCACTTTCGGGAAGGTGGGTATTTAGTCCCGACTTTAAAAGCAACCCCCCGCCAATCGCGCCGTGTTGTCTCTCCCGCAGCACCACAAACGTCGGTCTTTAATTCGAGATACCCACCACCCATACCTGACCTTGATAGATGTTCAGAGCATCCATGCAATATGAAGGAATTCAAGATTTGCGTTGGCATGACCAAGGACCGCATGACCGAAGTCCTCTCTGCCGCTCTGAAGGACGACAGCATGCCCGAGACCTTCACCCTGCGACACGTCAATCGTGCAGGGGTACCTTTTCCGAGTCGATACTTGAAAATAGTTCCCATATCGTGCGTCATATCGATCTATCTTTCTTTGCAGAAAACTTGACACACTGGGGTTTTAAAGCGCCTATAGCCATAGCTTCCACATATCCATATGGTTTGTCTCCATCTCTGGTTTCGGTGAAGAGAGCCACGTGAAAGAGGTCCAGCAGCGGCACGAGGAGGTATGCCCAACGATCGCTGCCTTCTTAGTGACCTTTATCCATAACGCATAGCAGTACATAGAAGCGGTGGCCCTCCGCCACATCTTAAAGCATCTTCGTTCACGCCGCATAATGGTTCCTTATAAGGCCCTCACTGCAAGCACGGGCGTCCAGCTCGAGCACCCACTCGTCACACGGCTCTATGACAGCATCGTGTCCAATGGCGACTGGGCCGAGGCCGAGCGCGTGCTGCAGTTCACCGCAGACACGGGACTATTCGACGCGTTCGCGCGCGAGGCACCCGCCCACGCAACATGGACGCGTCTGTGCGGCTCGAGTACGGACGGCGACACGCCCCGTCAGCGTGGGGGGCACGCGATGTGCATCGACGAAGCCGTAGGCCGGATATACCTCTATGGTGGGTGGGACGGCGAACGCAGTCTTGACGACTTTTGGGTGTACGTGATCGCGGACGGCCAGTGGCACGTCGTACCGCAGATCGAGGGTGCCGTCTGGCCCGGCCGGCGGTCCTGCCATAAGATGGCGTTCGACGCGAAGACCGGGGACATATACATGCTCGGAAGTCTCGGCGTCAGCGACGACGATCTGAGAGAACACGACCCTGCGCGCACGCGGAGCCCTGCCGCTGTCGAGCCACGCGCACCTGCACAGCGCGCTGACTTCTACGTGTATCACACGCGAGGTGACGACGCCGGGACGTGGGAACTGCTTTCTGCAGACACGGAGGTAGCGAGGCTCTACCGGGTTGCTTGCGTGCCCCTCTAACCGTGTATACAGGCTTCAGGCGGCCCTCCGTGGATAATTGATCATCAGATGGTCACGGACTCAGCTGGAGGGCGTCTCTACGTTTGTGGAGGGCGCGTCAACGACTGGTCAGCCGATGCGACCAAGTTCTCGGGGCTTTATAGTTACGACGTTGCGAAGAGAGAGTGGTCTCAATTACCGTGAGCTGTTTTCTTCTCTCCCAGAGCTTTTGATGATAAGGTATGATCAGATACAAGAGTACTTCGTCCAATAACCAGTCGCTCACTCGTAGGTTTGGTATGTGCACCATGCTTAATGAGCTTGAACCAGGTTGAGTTCCCACACATAGGTCATTCAATGATATTCGAACCAAACGAGAACGCCCTGTATATATTTGGTGGCATGGAAGATAGCGAGCACTACCTTTCCGACGTGCAGAAGTACGACCTTGACACGAACACAGCCACCGAACTTTTTTCGAATTTCTCTACATCTGGTGGCCCAGACAAGATGTTTGCTCAGCGCGCAGTGATCGACCCCACATTGAAGGAGATCTATGTGTAAATACCCCCGAGTGTTCATTTCTTGTTGCTCTTGGGGAATCATGGCATATCACAGGTTCTGTGGTCTGAAGCGCACACGAACGACCCCTTTACCACGGCTCGACGGAGAGCACTGGGTGTTCCGCTACTCTTCGAGGCCGGGCAACTGGACGCGTACACAACTACCGCCGGCGGGAGCCGACAGCGCGCCACCTGCACGCTATGCGCATCAGGTCGTGTACGATGGGCGAACACGCATCGCCTACTTGCACGGTGGGAACGCGGGACGCTTGCTGGAAAGCGGTGCTTTGGGCGACAACATCCATGGAAACGACGCATTAGCGGAGCAGAGGCTGAGCGACTTTTGGAGCATGTCGCTCTCGCGGTGAGCTGATACACCCCGTCCCGCCTTTGTATCGTGGACCTTCTCCATGTTAATCACTTCCGCAGACCAGGACGTGAGGAGATCGTGCGGCGCGGTACGTTCCGGATCCGCTGTCAACAGTACGCCCCCGCTGCCTCCTGCGTCGTAACTCGGTTGCATTTATTTGCTGTGCGCACAGGTTCCGCGAGGCATGCATGACCCTCCCCGCCGTACAGGCCCTCCGATTCCTCCAGGCAGAGGTCGCCGAAGTTGCGGACCACGGCTCCTTGGAAGGCGACGTGCTACGCGGGCTCCTTGCCCCCCTCCTCGCACGCCCTACCCCTGATGCGGTTGCGCCTAGTCCTTCTTCGGATGACGTGACTCCGGAAACTGTCAAAGCGCGAACGGAGGTGTTTCAACAGTTGATGGAGTTTTTCTCCCAAGAGGCGAAGGAACCAGCAGCGGACCTGGCAGAAGTGATCGATTGGTACGAAGAACGTGGGAAGGACTAGGGGAAAAAATGGTTCCATGTAGGATTTGCTCGCCTCCGTAGTCGGATTGTACCAAAGTTGTAGCAGTTCCTAAGTTAACCTGAAGAGAAAACATAGGGCGCCCTTAATTTCCCTCGTATACTCGGACGAGATGCAGGCGACCCTGCTGTACTTACACGGAGGCTAGGTAGGTAGTTCGCACAGGAATCAAGCTCTCGCATCTTTGAACCTTATCTAGCCTAACACATCACACTTTCATAGATCACATTGCCTTTCATAGTGCCCACGCCCAATGGGTCGCCTCGAGGGGTGTGCGTGTGCGAAGGACATATGTAGTCTGTAAACGGGGCGCGTGTGTAGTATAACCCTGCCGACCCATACCGACCATAGCAATGAAGTTCAGTTTCCGTCCTTCTCAAAGTGGAAAAGCCAGAGGCGACCGAAGGAGGGGTGATTACTCGGCTATTCCGGACAACTCGGATTCCTCCCCTCACGAGTCTCGTGAACTCACTGGAGATATCGCTCAAGCTGTGACTGCCTCGGGCGCACACGCACAGCCGGGTCCAAGTGGTCACTCTAGGTCAAGGGAGCTGGAGGGCGCAGAAAACCTGCGAGCCCAAGCCCGCAAAAAGGACGAAGAACGAAAAGAGTTGCTCGAGCAGGCCCAGAAAGCGCGCGCGTTGGGGGATTCCAGCCTCGCAGAGACATTGACGAAGCTTGCAAAAAAGTGTTGGAAAGCAGTGAAGTGGCTCAATCGGAAGGCCGCCAGTATTATCTACAGAGGTGGGTTGTGGCGAGTTGGACCAAGGGCAGCGTGGCTGAATATATGTCCGGGTTGATTTGCTCGGCTTGCCAGTCATGAATCGGGTAAGGCGATTCTTCGTAGTTGCCTTCATCGCCTGAGTACTTGATATCTTGTCTCGGATTAGAGAGCGAAACCAGGAGAAGTCGACCTTCACTTGCTACACGTCCCTGAGGCCATCGAAGCGGCGAAAAAGAAGATTCAAGAGGCAATGTCAAAGGGGTGTCGGACGATACGCTTCATTACTGGTGAGTGCCGCACCGTGTTGATTGCCGACGTGGCGACTACAGTCTAGGTACGGTTCAGGCAAAGGAAAGCATTCAGAAGACGGGCCAAAGATCTTACCGGCTCTGCGGAAGTACACAACAGAGTGGGTCACATCATGACATTGACCTTTACATTCGGACTTACGTTGACACGTATTGAGGCGCGGACTAGAATCTGAGTTGGATCCTGGTAACGAAGGTGTGCTCATCGTTCACCTACCAAGGCAGGGGTCCTAGGGAGCGTTTTCGCTTTCTGTGTTCTGCGGATCCAGATAGGAATATCATTTCGTAGAACGGTGAAATACGCACTCTACTGCTAGCGAGCACTGTGATTTCCCTGTATGTTCGCTTTCAATTATGATTTGGTCTTTGATTGGCGGGCTCGAGCACCGTACGATAGCGCTGCTGGGGCTGTGATTCAAGTTGTTTATCGTGGCATTGTCGGAGAATAAAGGAACGATTCCCTCGGGTAGCAACCCGTGGCGACCTTTAATTGAAGCTTGGGCCCTGCAGGGTTCCGTGTCGCCTTAGCGTCTTGCGTCATGAGTGTATAACTTGAGATGTCGTTGCCAGTCAGGCCCACCCCCTCAATCGACCTGCTTTCATGCCACGGCCCACATGCTGTGTCATTATATCGTCAAAGCCGAGACTGGCTGTGAGTATACGGCATCGATTCAATTCATTTACCGGTCTGACGGGTATGTCGGTCAGGTGGTGCTGATCACCAACCCCTTGTCTGTATTTCTCCTGCTGTCAGCGCTAAGTACTGACACGCCCTCTCCTGCTGGCACTCGAGCGGTGCTTATCTGGATAAGTGGGGGCCAACGTTGACATGCAGCTCGCTTCGACGGCCGATATTACGTCTACCCGTCCCATACTGCGTGTTCCGAGGCTCAGATGTTTCGCCCTCCGGAGCGAGAATCTGACAACTCATTCCTGACTTTAGTCGCTCTGTCCTTCTCGTTCCTGCTCACGCGCTCGTACTTTCTGTGTGTTTCACGCGGGTCCTAGCGGCAATTCTTCGAGGTTCTTCTGATGCACCGCCCGACGTTTATGGGGGTTCCGTAAACTTGGTTCTATACTTATATCTAAACCTAATTCCCCTTCATACCCGTTGGTACCTGGCCCCCGAGCAGAGCCTTTCTTTCCTTGGTCAACATGCGGGGTTTCGCGTTGTTCTTCACACTCGTTGTGGTGGCCGCCGTCTTGGCCGCCGCTGTCGTTGGTGCCTACTACTTTTTTCGTCGAAGACGAGACCTCCTCACTCCTCCTCGTAACTCTTATTACCTAAATTCTTCGTCCAACAGTGGCGCAACTTGGACTCAGACCCAGCATGTTTACAAACCACCGCCGTCCTCTTCTTACACTCGAAGTTCCTATCCATCTCTAGCGACCTATGCTCGCAGCCAGACCGCACCCAGGACCACTGCACCTCCTGACTACGGTCGTGGCATCTATCATCCGAGTGTAGCCCCACCTCATGTTCTGGCGCCAAGTCAGACACAGCTGTCCTCGACTCGCACACAACCTTCCTCTCATGTTCCCTTGCGTGAGCCTATCAAACGCGAGCCTCGTCTGCCGACCGCGTCTGCAGTCATCTCGCCGGAATCTCGCTCTGATGAGCCAACCAGCGTCGAGGACCTCGATTTTGCCAAGAAACTACGTGAACAAGCGCGACGCAAAGGCCGGGAGATGTCGGAGGCACGTAGTAGGGCCAAGAGCGCCCAGAAGAAGAGATACCAAGGAGCTGCACAAGCACACCGGCAGGAAGCTATCGCCCACGAGAGTGCAATGAAGGAGCTCGATAAGCGGGCGGCCAAGATCATCTTTAGGGAGAACAACAAGGTATGCAATTAGAAGTCCGCCGATATGTGCTAAAGGTTGGACTCAACCTCTCTTTATCCTACTAGAATCGTAAGGAGGGAAGGAAGATCGACCTTCACGGTTTGTACGTCACGGAGGCCGTTCAGTTCGCGAAGGATCAGGTTCAGACTGCCAGATCGAGGGGTGACGAAACTGTGCGCTTCATAGTTGGTAAGTCTTTCGACAAATTCGATGCGCGCATAACAGTTGAGCGGGACCGACCTAGGCAAGGGGCTGCACTCGGACGCTGGTGGGGCCAAGATTCGGCCGGCTTTGCAAGGCCACTTTACCAAGTACGAGCGACGCATCGTCCCTAATCCTATAGACTGACCTAGGTCTATCCCATAGACAAGGGCTGACGCATTCACTGGATCCGTATAATGCTGGGGTGCTTGTTGTTCAATTGGATTGATAATATGGGTCCTGGGTACCATTTTTTGAGTCACGTTGACTGGTGCATGATTATTGTGATATGTCCACTAACTAACCCATTCCTTTGTCTCATTACCGCTTGGATACTAGTTCGGTTTAAATATGACCTTCCTCACGACCGTGTGCCCATCAAGGTGTCTCGATATTCTCTGGAGCCGGGCTATCTCCCGAGTTTTTGTAAGACGGACCCGGACTTGGAACTCGCAAGGACTAGATATGACGGAATGATGCACGAGAACGTATATTTCAGTACTGGAGATATGCGAGTGACCCAAGGAGAATAATACAGAGTAAATAGATGCTAAGGAGGCGTTATCAATGAAGCAATATTTGCGATTGTGAAGCCAATCTATCAGTTAAGTTACTCTTCATTCATCACTTGAGTCATATGCTGTGTCCCATGGGGACACGCTGACCCCCAGCGGTGTCTGGCGCAAAGGGTTACCGGTTACCTTTCATAGTGTTATGCCTACTAAGCGGGTAGCCTTGAGGAGAGCGCGTGTGCGGACAATATACATAATCTATAGGCAGGTCCGGGGTCTAGGTGCGTCGCACAAAAACTTGAGAGCCTGGGCCCTATAGAATGTCGACACCCAGAAGGGAGATCATATCCAAATTGAACTGGTATTCGAGCAGTAAAGAATGTGTTTGCAATGGACATATTATACAGGTGTTACATTACAATCACATCACAAACCTCTCATACACCAACCAATGCGACCCAACAAATGGTATCTAGGACCCTTACTGTTAATACAACTGAACAATGAGCACCCCAGCATTCCTCGGATCCAGTGAATGCGACAGCCCTCGCCTAAGGGATCGACATAGGTCAGTCTATAGAATCAGGGAGGATACATCGCACGTACTTGGAAAAGAGGTCTTCCAAAGCCGGCCGAATCTTGGCCCCACCAGCGTCCGAGTGCAACCCTTTGCCTAGGTCGGTCCAGCTCAACTGTCATGCGCACATCGAGTTTGCCGAAAGACTTACCAACTATGAAGCGCACAGCTTCGTCACCCCTCGACCTAGCAATCTGAACCTGATCCTTCGCGAACTGAACGGCCTCGGCAACGTAAAAACCATGAAGATCGATCTCCCCCTCGCTACAATTCTAACAGGACAATGAGAGGTTGAGTCCAACCTTTAGCGCATATTGGTGAACTTCTAATTGCATACCTCGTTGTTCACCCTAAAGATGATCTTGGCCGCCCGCTTATCGAGCTCCTTCATTGCATTCTCGTGGACAAGAGCCTCCTGCCTATGTGCTTGTGCGGCCCCATGGAGTCTCTTCTTCTGGGCACTCTTGGCCCTACTACGTGCCTCCGACATCTCTCGGCCTTTGCGTCGCGCTTGTTCACGTAGTTTCTTGGCGAAATCGAGGTCCTCGACGTCAGAGCGAAGGTCGGACGAGACGACCTGAACTATGGTCGACAGACGAGGCTCGCTTCCAGTACGCACGCGCGAGGGAACATGAGAGCTGATATGGGGGTATTCGTATTCGTATTCCGGTGATTCGTGGACGTGCACACTATTAAAGTGTGAAGAATGCTGATGGAGGCCCTGTCTCCAGGCGGAAGACGACTGTGTCTGACTAGATGTTCGAGTGCGAGGTGAGGCCACACTAGGGTGGGTGCTACGACCGTAGTCTGGGGACACGTGAGTCCTAGCTGTGGTCTGGCTGTGGGCATTGGTCGCTGGGGGTCGATAGGTGTAGGATGCGGACGGCGGGGGTGGTCTGTAAGACTGCTGGGTATGGGTCCGAGTAGTGCCGTGGTTGTATGAAGAACCCGGGTAATACGAATCACGAGGAGGAGTAGGGTCATCGTCTCTTCCGCCAAACGGGTAATACGAATCACGAGGAGGAGGCGGGTCGTCGCCTTTTCCACCAAAAAAGTAATTATGGGCGGCATAGGCCGCGGCCGCAACAAGAGTGAAGGTCAACGCGAAGCCTGGCATGTTGACCGAGGAAAGAGGGCGATGCCCGGGGGCGGGCACCAGTGGTTACGAAGGGGAAGGGTGCTGGAAGTGCTCAGTTTAAGTATGGAACCAAGATTACGGACCCCCCTACTCGCAAGCGCCGTGCAGTGCATCAGAAAAGGTCAAGGAAGCACTCCTCGCCGCCACGGGAACGTGTCCAGGCCCCACGCCAAATACACAGCAGGTACTAGCGTGTGAGTCGGAAAGAGAAGGACCCGTCCGGCGATTGTCTTGAGAACTACTGCCTCTGTGAAGTGAGGGGAGCGACTCAAGTCGGGAATGAGATGTCAAGTATTCGCGATGGGGAGACGAAAACCCAGGCCTCGGATCACGGGTCGAAGCTCTTCGTCACACACGTTCAAATAAGCATCGCTTGAGGGCCAGCAGGAGGGGGCATGTCAGTGCTAAACGCTGAAAGCGGTAACAATACAAATTAGCACCGCCCAGCCGACGAACCTGCATATGTGTTTCCCCATCAGACTGGTAATTGAATCGAATTAAGTGCCACATACTCATAGTCAGTCACGGCTTTGACAAAATAATGAAACAGCATTAGGTCATTGCGTGAAAGCACGTCCATCGAAGGGAGAGGCAGAACAATGACACCGTGACCTCACGTAAGTATAAATGATGCGACGCAGGCGGGGCCCCAAAGTTGCTACCAGCTACCTCAATTTCCGGGGTATGACAACCTCTTGAGTTACAACCCCAGCGGCACTATCCTACGATACTCGACTCCGCTAATCAAAGGGCGAATCATGACGGAAACGGGATTATGAGGAAATGCCAGCGCTCGCGAATAGTGGAAAGCGTATCTCATTGTTCCGCGTAACCGTATTCCTATCTGGATCCACAGAAAACGAAAAGTATATATCCTGCCTTGGTGGGTGAACCGGTGAACAACGAACACTCATTTGTTGTTAGGATCTACCTCAGATCCTAGTCCGCGCCTGGATACGAACCATCGTTAGTTCGGACTCGGAATACGTTTTGAACGCCGATAATTTCAGATCCGACCCTAACTCTCCCATGTGCTCTTGCAGAGCTGGTAGAATCTTTGGCCTTGAGCGCGAAACGGCAAAGGGTGGTATCGACGTAGGATGACTGGGAAGGGACATGTTGCGCGTGTTGGGGTTGTGCATGATTTTGATTCCGAGAGCCAGCGGGCCGGGCTTAAGTCAGTGAGCAAGTAGTGCCTGTACACGGTGATTAACCCTCCGGAACTGCTTCTTATGATGCGGTCATCAATACGAATAGCTAGGATGAGGGAATGTCTGCCGTCGCGAGCGGAGAAAACTCTGGGGTCGGTGTCATTGATGTGGAAGCCCAAGTCAAGTAGGGTGCAGCATAAGGTGTTGTACCACTTATGCCTGCCGCCGTGGCATAGTACTGGCACCTGGAGAAAATAGTGGATATATTAAGAACGTGTTATCAACGAGGCAACACGCGCAATTGATGACAAACTATCAGTCGAGTCGCTCTTCACTCATCACCAGATATGTGTCTCGTGCTAGCCCCCAGCGGTACCTGGCGCAGAGGATTCCCTGTTTCCTGTCATAATGTCAAATCCCACCAAGTGGATCGCCTCGAGGTGTGCGTGTGCGGAGAAGGTGCTGGGTGGCTTGACCCTAGCCACCCACACCGACGATGCGAAGGAAATCCAGTGAAGTCCTCAAACGTCGTCCCGCCGGACGAGGCCGGACCAGATGGCAGGTATCCTACCCTCACGGATCTCATGAACCTGCCTGCCAGGGATATGGCTCAAGCAATAGTGTTCAGTCTGGGTCACGCGAGCCGGACAATGCCGAAAACTTGCGACGTCGGGCTCACGAACAGGGTGAAAAGAGACCCAAAAGTGTTTGAGTTGGGGGGATTCCGCATCAATAAGCTTGCAGAGAAGTATTTGAAGGCGAGGGTGAAGATTAATAAGAAAGCCACTGTAATTTTCTTCAGAGGTAAGTCACAGGGGTGGGTCGGACCTAGGGCGAGTCGGGCGACCAGGGCAGAATAACATCCATTACGTAGCTAGCGATGTGCTGCATAAGGATCTGACCCCAGAGCGTGCAGAAATTGGTCCAAAAAAAGGGCACGCACAAAACATGTCATTTATATTGCGTGAAATTCTAATTGTTTTTGAAGGCTACATTAACATTCTATCTGATAGTATCCGGTCCTTGCTGAGGCTAGGTCCGTCGCACAAAAATTTACGAGGTAGCCTGGGCTCTAGAGAATATTGACACCCAGAAGGAAGGTCATATCCAAATTGAACTGGTATTCAAGCAGTAATGAATGCATTGAGTAGTGGACATACTATACAGATGATTGCATTACATTACAGTCACATCACAAACATCTCATACACCAACCGATGCGACCCAACAAATGGTATCCAAGACCCTTACTGTCAATCCAATCGAACAATGATTACCCCAGCATTCTTCGGATCCAGTGAATGCGACAGCCCTCGTCTATGGGTTCGACCTATATCAGTCTATAGAATTAGGGACGACGCGTCACACGTACTTGGTAAATAGGCCTTGCAAAGCCGGCCGAATCTTGGCCCCACCAGCGTCCGAGTGCAGTCCCTTGCCTAGGTCGGTCCGGCTCAACTGTTATGCGCGCATCGAGTTTGTCGAAAAACTTACCGACTATGAAGCGCACAGATTCGTCACCCCTCGATCTAGCACTCTTAACCTGATCCTTTGCGAACTGAATCGCTTCGGGGACGCGCAAACCATGAAGGTCGAACCTCCCCCCCTCACTACGATTCTAGTAGGACGAAGAGAGGTCGAGTCCAACCTTTAGCACATATCGGCGGACTTCTAATTGCATACCTTGTTGTTCTCCCTGTTGTTCTCCCTAAAGATGATCTTGGCCGCCCGCTTATTAAGCACCTTTATTGCACTCTCGTGGGCAATAGCTTCCTGCCTATGTGCTTGTGCGGCCCCTTTGGATCTCTTCTTCTGGGCGCTCTTAGCCCTACTACACGCCTCTGACATCTCACGGCGTTCGCGTCGCGCTTGGTCACGTAGTTTCTTGGCCAAATTGGGGCCCTCGACGCCAGCTAGCTTGTCAGAGCGAAGGTCGGACGAGATGACCTCAACTACGGTCAACAGACGAGGCTCGCTTCCGGTGTGCACGCGCGAGGGAACATGAGAGCCAGTATGGAAGTATTCGTATTCCGGTGATTCGTAGACATGCACGGTATTAAAGGGTAAAGAAGGTTGACGGGAGGCCGGCGTCCAAGCAGAGGACGGCTGTATCTGACTAGGCGTTCGAGTGCAAGGTGAGACTACAGTTGAGTGATAGACGCCACGAGCGTAGTCAGGAAGTGCAGGAGTCCTGGGTGTGGTCTGAGCATAGGTTTCTGGGGGTCGATGAGTGCAGGATGGAGATGCGTGGGTGGAGGACGGCTGTGTGAGAATGGAGGGTGGCTGTGTCTGACTAGGCGTTCGAGTGTAAGGTGAGGCCACACTAGGGTGATGGGCGCTACGACCGTAGTCAGGAGGTGCGGGAGTCTTGGCTGTGGTCTGGCTATGAGCGTTGGTTGCCGGGGGTCGAGAGGTGTAAGTTGCGGACGGCGGGGGTGGTCCGTAAGACTGCTGGGTAGGGGTCCGAGTACTAGTAGTGCCACGGCTGTATGAAGAACTGGGGTAATACGAATCACGAGAAGGAGTAGGGTCGTCGTCTTTTCCACCAAAATTTTTACCGGCGATAAAGGCGGCCGCCGCAACAAGAGTGAAGGTCAACGTGAAGCCTGGCATGTTGACCGAGGAAAGAGGGCGATGCCCGGGGGCGGGCACCAGTGGTTACGAAGGGGAAGGGTGCTGGAAGTGCTCAGTTTAAGTATGGAACCAAGATTACGGACCCCCCCCCCCCAACTCGCAAGCGCCGTGCAGTGCATCAGGAAGGGTCAAGGAAGCATTCCTCGCCACCGCGGGAACGTGTCCAGGCCCCGCGTCAAATACACAGCAGGTACTAGCGTGTGAGTCGGAAAGAGAAGGGGCTGTCCGGCGATTGTCTTGGGAACTACTGCCTCTGTGAAGTGAAGGGAGCGACTCAAGTCGGGAATGAGATGTCAAGTATTTGCGATGGGAAGACGAGCGTCTAGGTCTCGGATCACGGGTCGGAGCTCTTCGTCGCCACCCGTCCAAATAAGCATCGCTTGAGGGCCAACAAGAGAGGGCATGACAGCGCTGAACGCTGAAAGCGGTAACATTACAAACAAGGAACTGATGATTAGCATCGCCCGACTGACGAACCTGCATGTGTGTTTCCTCATCAGGCTAGTAACTGAATAGGATCAGGTGCCACATACTCATAGTCAGTCACGGCTTCGACAAAATAACGGCAAAGTATTATGTCGTTGCGTGAAAGCACGTCAATCGAAGGAGAGAGACAGAATAAAGACACCTCACGTAAATGATGCGACGCGGCGGGGCCCCAAAGTTGCTACCAGCTACCTCAATTTCTGGGGCATGACAACTCCTTGAGTTACAACCCCAGCGGCACTATCTTACAATACTCGACTCCGCTAATCAAAGGGCGAATCATGATGAAAACGGTATTACGAGGAAATGCCAGCGCTCGCGAATAGTGGAAAGCGTATCTCATTGTTCCGTGTAACCGTATTCCTATCTGGATTCACAGAAAACGAAAAGTATGGACCCTGCCTTGGTAGGTGAACAACGAACACACATTTGTTGTTAGGATCTATCTCAGATTTTGGTCCGCGCCTGAATACGAACCCGAACCGCCGCTAGTTCGGACTCGGAATACGTTTTGAACGCCGATAATTTCAGATCCGACCCTTACTTTCTCATATGCTCTTGCAGAGCTAGTAGAGTCTTCGGCCTTGAGCGCGAAACGAAACGGCAAAAGGTGGTGTCGATGTAGGGTGATTGGGAAGGGACATGGTGCGCGTGTTGGGGTTGTGCATGATTTTGATTCCGAGTAGCTAGTAGGCCGGACCTAAGTCAGTGAGCAAGTAGTGCCTGTACTCGGAGATTAACCCTCCGGAACTGCCTCTGACGATACAGTCATCAACACGAATGGCGAGGATGAGAGAATGTCCGCCGTCGCGAGTGGAGAAAACTCTGGGGTCGGTGTCGTTGATGTGGAAGCCCAAGTCAAGTAGGTGCAACATAAGGTGTCGTACCACTTGTGCCCGCCGCCGTGGAGCACTGGCACCTGGAGGTAATAGTGGATATATTAAGAACGTGTTATCAACGAGGCAACATGCGCAACTGATGACAAACTATCAGTCGAGTCGCTCCTCATTCACCACTTGCGCCGGATATGTGTCCCGTGCTGGCCCCCAGCGGTATCTGGTGCAAAGGATTGCCTGTTTCTTGTCATAATGTCAACGCCCATCAAGTGGGTTGCCTCGATGGGAATGCGCGTGTGGAGAAGGTGGTGGGTGGCTTGACCCTAGCCACCCATACCGACGATGCGAAGGGATTTCAGTAAAGTCCTCAAACGCCGTCCCGCCAGACGAGGCGGGTCCAGATGGCTGGTACCCTAACCTCACGGATCTCATGAACCTGCCAGAGATACAGCTCAAGCAGTAGTGTTTAGTCTGGGTCACGGGAGCTGGAAATGCCGAAAACCTGCGACTTCGGGCTCGCAAACTGGGTGAAAAGAGAGCGAAGTTACTCGAGCGGGCTCATGCAAAAGAAGTGGTCGAAGGCAAAGGTGGAGTTTAATAAGAAAGCCGCCGAGACCATCTCCAGAGGATGTATGCTTGGGTTTCCCGATCGGGTCGCTCAGTGAAAATAAAGTGCGAAACCAGAAGAAGTTGATCCTTACTTGCAACGTGTCACCGAAGCCATTGAAAGCGCCGAAAAAAGCGTCCAAGCGACGATGTCAAAGGGGGATTGGACGATACGTCTCATCACTGGTTGGTACAGCGCCGCGTTGATCGCCAGCGCTCCTAAGACATATGATGATTTGGGTGTTATTAAAGCAGAGGAAAGCACTCGAAAGAAAGGCCGAAGATTTCACCAGCTCTGCAGTAGCACATGGGAAAGTAAGGGTTGTATCTGAAATTTACGTTCGAAACATATTCTGGGTCCGAACTAGCGACGGTTTGTATCTAGGCGCGGACTAGGATCTGAGATGGATCTTAACAACGAAGGAGTGCTCGTTATTCACCTACCAAAGCACCGACCATAGGGAGCGTTTCGTTTTCTGTGGATCCATATAAGAATACGGTTACGTGACACAAATACGCTTTCCACTGTCAGCGAGCACTGGCATTTCCTTGTACGATTGCTTTCATCATGATTCGCCATCTGATTAGCGGGCTTGAGTATTGTAGCGTAGTGCCGCTGGGGTTGTAACTCAAGATGTTGATGTTGTCGTGCGTGGCCAGGCTACGGATAGTAGCAGCTATAGTGGCAACTTTTGGGGCTTCGCCCGCGTGTTGCCTCACATATACCCTCATTCACAAATAATGTCTCTGTCCCCCTTGATCGACGTGCTTTCACGTCACAGCCAAACGCCGGGTCAAAGCCGTGAGTATGTGGCACTTGATTCAATTCAGTTACCGGCCTGACGGGGAAACGCGCAGGTTCGCCGGCATGGGCGGTCCTGACACGCCTACTACACGCCCTCGCCTGCTGACACTCAAGCGATGCTTATTTGGACTTATGGCGGCGGAGAGCTTCCATCGTGATCCGTGACAGACGCCCACCAACACGAACGCTTGACGTCTCGTTCTTGACTTGAGTCGCTCGCTCGCTTCACTTCAGAAGCTGTACTTCCCAAGACGATTGGTGGACGGGCTCTTTTCTTTCCCGTTCGCACGCCGGTACTTCCTGTGTATTGACGCGGAACCTGGGCCCATTGCCGCGGGGAGGCGATGAACTTTTCCCTGAATTTTTTTCTGATGCACCTCACGGCGCTTGAGGGGGAGGGGTCCGTAAACTCGGTCCCATACTTAAACACACACTCCCTTCCTAACCGTTAGAGTGCATGTCCACGAGCAAGGCCTTCTCTCTTCAGTCAACATGCCTGCCTTAACGTTGACCTTCGGTCTTGCGGCGGCGGCGGCCGTTGCCGTTGCTAGATACTTGTGTTTTGGAAATGACGACGACCCTACTCCTCATGATTCGTATCACTCGAGTTCTTCGTACAACAGTGGCACTACTCGGGTCCAGACCCAACCATCTCATAGACCGCCCCCACCGTCTCACAGACCACCCCTACCGTCTCCATCCTACACTTATCGAACCCCAGAAACTTATGCCCAGACCACACCCAAGACTCCTGCACCTCCTAACTACGGTGGTGTCTGTCACTCAACTGTAGTGTCACCTTACACTCGAACGCCTAGTCAGATACAGCCGTCCTCCACTCTCTCACAACTGCCCTCTACTCGCGCATCTCCATCCTACACTTATCGACCCCCAGAAACCTATGCTCGGACTACACCCAAGATCCCCGCACCTCCTGACTACGCTCGTGGCGTCTATCATTCAAGTGTAGTCTCACCTTACACTCGAACGCCTAGTCAGACACAGCCATCCTCCACTCTCACACAGGCGTCCTCCGCTCTCACACAACCGTCCCCCACTCATGCTTCTCCATGCTACAATTATTCAAGTGTAGTCTCACCTTACACCCGAACTCCTAGTCATACACAGGCGTCCTCCGCTCTCACACAGCCGTCCTTCGCTTGCACACAGCCTTCCACCGCCCAATCTGCTTCAACTAGTTCTTGTGTCACGTATGTGCTTACCGAAAGAGACCCTCTTCTGCCGACCGTAATTCAGGTTGTCTCATCCAACCTTCCCTCTGATGAGCTAGCTGGCGTTGAGGACCTCGATTTTTCCAAGAAACTACGTGAACAAGCACGACGCAGAGGCAGGGAGATGTCGGAGGCGCGTAGTAGGGCCAAGAGCGCCCAGAAGAAGAGATACCACGGGGCTGCACAAGTACATAGACAGGAAGTTATTGCCCACGAGAGCGCAATGAAGGAGCTCGATAAGCGGGCGGCCAAGATCATCTTCAGGGAGAACAACAAGGTCAGTAGCTATATAGATATCCGCCGAGATTTGCCAAAAGTTGAGAATAACCCTTCTTTGTCCTAGAATCGTAATGAAGGGGGGAAGATCGACCTTCATGGTTTGTACGTCGCCGAGGCGGTTCAGTTCGCGAAGGATCAGGTTCAGATTGCCAGATCGAGGGGCGACGAAACTGTGCGCTTCATAGTTGGTGAGTCTTTCGACAAATTCTGTGGGATGTGCTCGTGACAGTCGAGCCGGACGTACTCAGGCAAGGGGCTGCACTCGGACGCTGGTGGGGCAAAGATTCGACCGGCTTTGGAAGATCACTTTACCAAGTACGTGAGATACATTGTCCCTGATTCTATGGACTGACCTAGGCCGATTCCATAGACGAGGGCTGTTGCATTCACTGGATCCGAAGAATGCTGGGGTGCTCATCGTTCGATTGGATTAACAGTAAGGGTCTTGGATACTATATTTTTGAGTCGCACTGGTTGGTGCATGAGAAGTTGTTTGAAAAGCGATTGCAATGTAATCACCTGCATAATATGTTTACTACCCAACACAATCATTACTGCTTGAGTTTGAGCGCCAGCTCAATTCGAATATGACATCCCTTCTTATGGGTATCTCAATATTTTATAGAACTCAGGCTGCCTCCCCCAGGATTGTTTTTGTACGACGGACCAGGACTCATTAATCTTGCAACCAGGAATGATACGAGTGAGCCTATCTTTCAGTACTGGAGACATGCACAGACAACGACCAACCCAACGAGAATAATACAGAGTAAATAGATACAATAAGAACGCATTCCAACGAAGCAATACGCGGAACTGTGACGATAATCCGTCAGACAAAGGTAGTGACAGGTTGGTGCACAACAAGCACGACAAAAGAAGGGTCAAAAGCAAAGGACCAAAGAAAACCATGACCGAAGCGGGGTTCGGTTTCACAGAATGCCCGGGCTTGTGCGCCTTGTGACGCGCCGTAGTACTGTGATGATAAGGAATGGAAAAGATTGTACAGCACAGAGTCCTTTCAACTTTATTTTAAACTTCCGAGTTTGTGTGGAGGTCATCGATCATCGATCGTCCTTTACACTGAGCTCTCTATAGCTACGCTTATTTGGACTTGTGGTGGCCATTCAACTCACACTCACTGCGTGATCCGAGGCTCGATGTCTCGTCCTCTGGAGCGTGCACCTGACAACTCATTCTTGACTTGAGTTGCTCCCTTCACTCCACCGAGATGGTGATGCCTCAGATAGTGGCTGGACGTGTCCTCGTCCGGGCTCGCACTATCGTATATTCTATGTGTTTGACGCGGAAACTGGCGCTGAGTGCTTCTGATGCACCTGCACGGCGCTTATGACGGGATCCGTAAACTCTGTTCCATACATAGTATATCTAAATCCCCGTCCCCTTCATAACCGTTGGTACCTGCCCCCTCTGGGCAATGCCCTCTTTCCCCGGTCAGCATGCGGGTCATCACGTCCTTAGTGCTCGTTGCGGTGGCCCCCGTCTTGGCCCCCGTTGCCTTTTTTCTTTCTCTTTTCTCTTTTTTCTTTTTGTTTCTTTTTTCGATTCCTGCCATTGCCATTGGTACCTTCTGCATCTTTTGTCAAAAAATATACGAACTTGCTCCTCGTGACCCCTATTACCCGAGTTCTTCGTATAACAGTGGCGCGACTTTGACCCAGACTCAGCAGTCTTACAAACCACCCCCACCATCCGCATCCTACACCTATCGACACCCGACAACTAGCGCTCACAGCCAGACTGCTCACAGGACCCCTGCACCTCCCGACTACGGTCGTGGGATCTATCACTCAAGTGTAGTCTCATCTTACACTCGGACGCCTAGTCAGACACAGCCGTCCTTCACTCACACTCAGTCATCTTCCACTCTCACTCGGTTGTCGTCCACTCGTGCATCTTCGTCCTACACTTACCAACCCCCAGATACTTATGCTCAGACCACCCCCAGGATTCCTGCACTTCCTGACTACGGTCGTGGCGTCTATCACCCGGGTGTAGTCTCACCTTACCCTCGAACGCCTAATCAGACACACTCGTCCTCCACTCTCACACAGCTATCCTCCACTCACGCGTCTCCATCCGACGGTTATCAACCCCCAGAGACCTATGCTCAGACCACACCTAGGACTCCCGCACCTGCCGACTATGCCCGTGACGTCTATCACCCGAGTGTAGTCTCACCTTACACTCAAACGCCTAGTCCTACACAACCGTCCTTCATCCGCATACGGCTGTCCTCCGCTCTCACACAGCCATCCTCCACCCAGGCACGGCCATCCGCCACTCTCACACAGCTGTCCTCCACTCAGACACCGCCATCCTCCACTCACGTGCAGCCTTCCCGTCTATTTTCTTCACTCTTTGACCACGTCCCCGCCCAGTCCGCCTCGACTAGCCCTCGTGTCTCATCAAGCGTGCCTACCGAAAGGGACCCTCTTTTACCGACCGTGATTCAGGTCGTCTCGTCCGACCTTCTCTCCGATGAGCCAGCTGGTGTCGAGGACCTCGATTTCGCTAAGAAGCTACGTGAACAAGCGCGACGCAAAGGCCGGGAGATGTCGGAGGCGCACAGTAGGGCCAAGAGTGCCCAGAAGAAGGGGTACCACGGAGCTGCACAAGCACATAGACAGGCAGCCATTGCCCACGAGAGTGCAATGAAGGAGCTCGATAAGCAGGCGGCCGAGATCGTTTTCAGGGAGAACAACAAGGTTTGTGGTTCGAAGCGCGCCGATATGTGCAAATGGTTGTTCTCAACCTTTTCTTTGTCCTAGAATCGTAAGGAGGGGGGAAAGATCGACCTTCATGGTTTGTACGTCGCCGAGGCGGTTCAGTTCGCAAAGGATCAGGTTCAGATTGCTAGATCGAGGGGTGGCGATTCTGTGCGCTTCATAGTTGGTGAGCCTTTCGACAAACTCCATGGGACGTGTGCATAATAATCGGACCGACCTAGGTAAGGGGCTGCACTCGGACGCTGGTGAGGCTAAGATTCGACCGGCCTTGGAAGGTCACTTTACTAAGTATGTGCGATGTATCATCCCTGATTCTGTAGACTGACTGGGTCGATCACATAGACGAGGGCTGATTCATTCACTGGATCCGTATAATGCTGGAGTGCTCATTGTTCGATTGGATTGACAATATGGTTCTTTGATACCATTTTGGGTCGCGTATATCCTTGGTTGATGCATGATAGGTCGTCTGTCATGAATGTGATGTAATCATCTGTATAATATGTTCACTACCCAACACAATCATTGCTACTGGAGTTTGAGTGTCGTCTCTATTTTCTAGAACCCAGGCTGCCTCCCAGAGTTTTTGTATGACGGACCTGGACTTTAATCTTGAAACTAGATACGACGGAATGATACACGAGAACCTATATTTCAGTACTGGAGACATGCACAGACAACGACCAACCCAACGAGAATAATACAGAGTAAATAGATATGTTAAGAACGAGTTTCAACACGCGGAACTGTGACGACAATCCATCGGACAAGTGTGAGGTTAGTGCGCAACAAACACGACAAAGGTGGGTCAAAAGCAAAGGACGAAAAGGAAACCAAGACCGAAGCGTGATTCAGTTTTTCTGCCGTCTAGATGGGGTAACAAAATGCCTGGGCTTGTGTACTTTGTGACGTGCTCACAAGAGAGTCGTAATGACACCCAAACCCTGCATATGCCATCAATATTGGTCTCGGATGTCCCGCGGTGCCTACCTTGGTCTTGCCCTCACGAAAGAGTAACTTCATGCCGGCCTTGACGAATTCAGGGTGAGCGATGAATTCAAAGATGACTGTAGCGCGGTCTCCAGTGCGTAGCAAGTTCTGCGGGTGGTCGATAGAAACGATGCGGACTGTCTGTCGGATCGCCTATGTAGATGCGTCAGCGGCTGGCGCTGACCTGGAAGAACGAAGAACGGACTCCGCAGTGTAGCATAGCCTGATAATTGGGCTGCATGGTAGTGTTGTGGTATAGGATCAGAACCTGTCCTTCGAACCTTCTCACCGCTGAAACCCCAGCAGCACATCATATCAGCAAATTCTCAAATCACATCCTCGTGACAGGGGAGCTGCCTACCTCGCGGCGGAGCCTCCGTCCGATGCACGATTACCATGCCTTTGCGCAACGCTGCGCGGGGTACATGCTTCAATGCAAGGGAGACCGTCTGCCCAGCCACCGCAGACGTGACATCTGCGCGCTTGCGTTGCATAGTCTTGACGACGGTCGGGGAATACCCGCCGTTGGAGTCTGGTCCAAACAGTACTGGGTCACCCTTCTTGACAGTGCCACAGTTGAGCAAGCCGTTCACAACTGTGCCGACGTAGGGCACGGACCAGACATCAGTCACTGAGAACTAATTACATGAATGGTATCAATCAAGGAAGGTACACGCCAGGGAACGGCGAATATACCTCGAGTGGTTGGGTCGCGTCGAAGCGCTCAACGTCGCCTTCGCTAGGGGGGAGTAGGTTGAGGAATGTGCGAACCTGAGGTACCCGTGACATTAAATAGAAGCGACTATACGAGGAATCGTGCGCACGAAGTCAATACCGGTGCCAGTGACATTGGAGACTTGAAATATTGGGCAAATTCTGGGCAGAGAAAATAAGCTGGGATGACGGGACATGGATACGCTGTATAACCTACTTATCCTTGGCATAGACCTGCGAAACCTCGACAGCCGCTTCGATCGATCTAACGAACACAGGATTTTTTCTAGAACCCCAAATCTTAGATGAAAAGGGCGCAAACGAATCTAATGGAGTACCCGCCGGCAACCACGACTGCGCAGAATTTTCACCACCTGCGATAGCGTTTCCTCGAGTTTGTTCGGCGGCGTCATATCCACCTGTGGAACAACGTTTTATGACGATTCAGGGAGTTACAGAAAATGTCATAAAACCTTAGTTATGCAGACAACGATTGGAACGCTAAGCGCAAGAGCCACCGCCAGGTGCTCCTTTGACATGCCGATGACACCAGCATTAGCTCCAATGACCAGAATCACGCAGGACGGGGCCCCAGACGTCAAGCCGTATAACGTGGTTTTAAGATATCGCTCATGGCCAGCCAGGTCTGGTTCTTGCCCGTGAGCGGTGGGACTTGGTTTCATAAAAAGACCCACCAATAAAGGTCACAATTTTCGCAGAGCGGTGCGAAATCTCTTCCCAACCAAGTTTCTCCCTACGAAGAACGTCGGGGTCAGCGGAACCGGAAGCCAGCGGAAGTATTGGAGCGCCAGCGACGTTGAATCCCAAGATCTGATCTGGTCAAGACACCGCGTCTATGAGATGACCATTGCCCTCACCTCCATACCGACGGAAGAGGTTCGTCCGCTCTCTATCTCGTGTTTATGTCTAAAGAGTGCTACCCGGGCCAGTCCTCTCCCGTCATCGAGGCCACCTACATACCGATTATTGACGACCACGTGTGTAGTATGTAAGGCGAACGCACCTCTTGTCAGCACGCCTAGTATGGTTGACTTGCCACTATCAACATTCCCGACCACCGCACATCGTACCTCTGGTGTGAGAGACACGTCGAGCGGAGGTAATCGTAACAGAACGGAGGCTCGGGGGTGCAGGCCCCCAGCGCGGAATAGGACGCAAGCCTGAAAATAAGATCAATGCCTGCGCGGAAGAGCGTCTCGTATGCTAGAAATGTACCTTGCCGCCAACCTCGTCGACCAGTTGGCCAATACGGTCAACCATGGTATCAACCTCGGCTTCCGTTCGCTCCTCTCCTATCCAACCATCGGCACTGTCAAGATCCTCGTTGGCAAATAATGGCGGTCTTGGGGGACGCGCGCCTAATCGAAGCAGATACTCCCCCCCTTGTTGGGTTAGGAGTATTGTCATTAAGTCTCTCGCTTGAGTATCCCCTTCAATGTGTGATATTAACGCGCTCTGTATAATGTCCCGTAAGCGGGAATGACGATGACGAATAGGCGGTGGAAGGTGACGCACCTGGAGGGAATGTTCGATATCAGAGATATCTTGGACTGACTCATCTCTGGTGAATTTTGGAGTCACAGGAGACGGTGGTCCCGTGTCGCCTACTGCCTTCCTTCTAACCTTTGACGCCGACTTGTGGTCTACATGTCCTCTCTTAAGGACCTCAGGCTGCGACTGTATGCGGGTCTTAGCGAGTTCCCGCGCCCGGATGTCCTCTATATCGGCTTGAAATGACTGTAAAGTGGTCATAGATAACCTTGGTTCGAGTGAAATTCAAGATAGCAAATGTCTAGATGTCCGAGTTCTTAAATGAAGAGAGCGAGCGAGTCATCCCTTGTCAGAACGAGTCAATTAATGAGATAGCAGGCCTTAAATCCCCGAATCACGTGATATCCACGGTCGTCCTAGGCACGTGATTCCTGTTTTGGCGGCCGTGACCTGTTTTGTGTTGTCTCGAACTGGTTTCTTATAAACATTGAATGACGGCACAGCATCATCCACGCCCATTGTCTGGTCCACATCCAGGGCAACTCGACAAAACTCAACCACAGCGCGTTCTACGCCATCCAGATGCCAGATTGTCATTCGCGTCCTTCCACCCTCAGACCGCGTCAAATGTGCCACCGTACAACCCCCTCGAAGGCTCGTCTAACCCAAAGCGCATTGTCATAGAGACACACCCAGGCGGCTACTCCCATTGGAGATTCGTTCCTCGTGCGCGACTTGCAGAGGGTGTCAACGATGAGGGTTCTTGGCCGCGCTTGGTCGATGTTCTAGGGTACATCGGATGCCATAGCCCACGCCTTGGCTTGCTGACATGTATCTTTCCATAGTGCCCTCATTTTATGCGACCAGGACCAGTGGGATATACACAAACTCGATCCTTTCTACAATTGCTTCGTCCCAGCACCGCCGCAGCCTCCCACGATTCGCGCCAAGGTCGCGACAGCCCCGTCATTTCCCTCCTCCTCCACATCTTCCCGATCATCCGCCTTCCCCGAGGGTTCTCAAAAGAAGAGGCGGCTATCGAGCCCTCTCTCAAGTCTTGAGGATGAGACCGGACACTCACCCAAGAAGCGGAAACACGCCGTTCATGTCATCGACACCAGTGGTGACGAATCCGACGTGGAGGCGACTGTAAATTCCAACACATCTCGCACGACTTCACGGACACATGTTCCTGGCAGACGCGTTCGCGGGAGAAGAGGAGGTATTCCCCGCGCACCCGTACCCAGAACTGCACGGGCAAACTTTGAGAACGCCCGACCGAATGTACTTCACGACGAAACAATGCGAAGTACTACTCCGCCACCAAAAGAACCTCCACAAACTACTGCCACCACCACTCCGACCTCCAAGCGGAGAAAGGGTACACTTCGTCCTACTCATTTGTCTACACGCTAACCCAAGTTCCGCTTGTGTAGAAGAGCAAGCCGCCTCGCCTGTTACGTCGGAGGACAATAAACCTTCAAAAAGGGCACGCACACACTCACCCGATTCAATTCGCCGCAGGGCGGCTGCTAGATTAAAAGAGCGTGCGCGTGTGCGCACGGAGGAGTTCATGCGTCGCATGATCGTGGAACGGGACGCACGTCGCGATGCCCGTAATCAAGCCCTAATGGAAGACATCATCGCCGAGATGCCGGAAGAGTACAACCAGTCAAACGGTAGGCGACCGCAGAACGACGCGTCCAAGGTTGCTCTGACTAATTCCCATCGGAAGGGGAACAGGGAAGGGAACAGGGGGATCAGGACGTGGAAGAACCCACAGATGAAGAGCAACACAGACTAAGCGAAGCGTTGGACGAACTGCACATGCACGAAGAACTCGTCGCCGAATCCCGCCGCAAGATCGCGGAGCTCGAGCGCGACCGGCCACTCTGGGAGGCGGCTGCCCGCGCTAGAGAGCGTCAGGAGCGCGAAGAAGAGGAGGAGCGTCGTGCGGCGCGCGAACGGCGAGAGCAAGAAGAGGCCGCACAACGCGCGCAGGCGGAACGAGCACGCCGCGAAGCAGAACGAGAGCGAGAGCGCGCGCGCCAGGCCGCTGCGGCCGAGGCCGAGGCGGCGAAGCGACGCGCAGAGGCGCTGCGCGCCCGTTGGGCCCAAGGGCCTTGGACGTCTCAGCGAGCGCTGGAGCGCTACCGCACGATCTGCGAGTCCTTTGACGGGGCTGCGAAACCTGTGTCGCTTGCTTTCGAGGACGTACCCTGGCCCACCCTAGGCAGGCCGTACACCTTTGGGCCAGAGGACATCGACTGGGCGGCCGTCGAGACGTTCTTTCACACCGTACGCGGACACATGCGCGCACAAGACTACCGCATTTTTGTCCAGAAGTCGCACAGGCGATTCCATCCAGATAGATGGAGCGCACGCGGCTTGCTCGCCGCGGTGAAGGATGAAAATGTGCGTGGGATGATTGAAGTAGCGGCAAATACGGTAGCACAGGCATTGACACCACTGTGGCGCGAGGCACGGGGGCAGTAAAGAAATTAAATTGACTGTCTTCCGCATCCTGTGACCTTTTGTTAAGTACTGGGAGGAGATCGTGTATCAAGCGGATTAATATTGAGGATTAACTGATGATGAAAAGCAGAAAGCACGAAGGATAGCCGATGGAGAAAGCATAACTAGTCAAGCAAGGCAGATATTGTACCACAGCAAACGATACGGACTAGAAAACGACTAACAGAGTAAACGCTAGATCTGGGTCTCATTACCTGCTGGCTCAAGAGCCCGTGACTTTGGCTTGCGAAGTTTGATTTTGACACCGTCAACGGCGCGGTCGAAACGGTTGGTAATTTGCTGTCGCACGAGGCCATATTTAGATGGACGAGAATGACATTGACGAGAGAGGTGTAGCTCACGGAGAAGAAGAGGCCCATCTTAAACATGGAACTATATTTTGGCGGCGAACTATCTTTTGGCGCTTGTGGTTGGGGCTCGCTCGAAGACAGATCGCCGAGGTCAAGTGGCTCCACGGGAGATGGAAATCGGAAATCGGGCGCTGGACCAAATGTGAGCGGAGACTAATGAAGATCAATACGTCTGCACTGAATTGTAATACAATGCAGATCGGCGTACTGGTGGTCCAGAATTCGGTCCAGGGTAGGAGTAGTCCGCCGACGACTCGGAATAAAGTGACACAGGCTATTGAGTCAACACAGTAGGCTTCAGGCTCTAGCTAGGTAAACGGTGGAATAGGGAACCTACGCCATATAGAGGTGATGACGGGGGCTCTTCAGACGAAACGTCCCGGTTGCTGAGAGAAGGCCAGAACAAGTAGATGTCATAATCGTCCTCTTGATCTTGTGGGGTTTTTGCAGGGAGAGCCCCGCCTTTGTGGCTTTTTTGGTCTCGCTCAGACATCCGGAATTGAAAGCTGCGGATAGGGTGGTTGGCGGGGGAAACGAACGAAGGAGGACGGCGAACTACGCGTAGTCCGCAACATTTAAATAGAGGCGCGGCGTCTTTTCCAAAGTAAATAAGCCGCCGCGCTAAGCTGATGCGCTGCAAACATACTTGGGCAGGACTTCGACCGGCGCTAGATGAGGATTTCTCATTTCTTCCCTCCCAGCCTTTGCTCCTTTGAATCCAGTATTCGTCTAGCAACTCCAACTCATGTTCGCATACTCTGTTGCCTCCTCTCTGTAGGAGTGTTCTCCGTTGGTCGCGAAAGCCTGGAGGTCCTTGAGTTGGTGTCGGACTTGGGATTTTCGCTCCGCCAAGTCAGACGTCTAAGAAGGCAGCGCAGATCCGATTAGACCACATGTGACGTTTGCTTGTCTCCGCGTTTTTCTCGTTCCTGGTGACTGGGAGTGCTTGGAAGGTTTACTGCGAGGGACACCCTGTCGCCTAGTGTATATCGAGACTGGATGGGAGCTCGGTGACACTCGGGCCCTCCGTCTACACACCTTCTTGTCCTTATTTCCGCTCCCCGTCGCCCATTTATCCCGGCATTCTCCCCTTGCTTTGCGTTGCGGGTACCGCGGAAGGGGTTTCGCAAACACGTGCCCATGGGTAGATGTCACGTAGTTACGTGACAACGTGACAAGGGCGCATGTCTGCGTTGAACGACGAGCAAGAACACCTTCAAGCGATCTGGTGATCAATACTTGTGCACGAAGCATTTACAAAGACCGAGAACAACTAGTTTCTGTGACTGGACTGAATGCAAGAGCCCCCAAGCGCACCAACCAAAGCACGCCGCTCGCAAGAGGACGCTCAATTAGCTGTCTAGAGCTGCCGACAAGACAGAGTGATCAAGAAACGTATAGAACGGCTTGTGTGATTTGCTGTGAATTTTTCCGCAAGAGAATCAAGAGATGCTGCTAGGCTTGGCTTTGTGTGCTTGTTTCTGCCGTCAAGATATCGGCCACCCTGCTCAATGTCAAAAATCATGAGTTGCCAAAAGACCTGCCCTGGACCATGTCAAAGGTCCGGGGACATCTATTGTCTTTCCCCAACACGAGGAAGTAATCTGGAATAAAACGCACCGCTATTCAGGCAAGCAACTCGACAACATCTATCCTGGACCGAAAGGGCTCCTCGAAGTTGTCGACATCTCGCAGAGGTAGGGAGGGCGTGTGCAAGAGGTGCGCAGAACGACAAATTGAGAAGAGGAAGACGGGGGAAAGTGGCAAGAGCAAGCAAGTCGTCAAGGCGGAGAAAAGACTGATGTGGAAGCCAAGATCCCCACTCCGACCACACTTCTGAGAATATTTTCCCAACCGCCTTATTTTACCCACATCGCCTTCACTTGCTGCCATACCGCTATGCCCTCACTACGGCATTGGTGTTTCAGCTCCCCCAGTGTCATTTTGCCATTGGCTCCGTAATTTATCCGCCCCCGCTCCGGAAATACGGGGACCTCTGAAAAGATACGACTGAGGGGTATCCACACACACACCTCTACCTACCTCCCCCCTCCCTAACGAATGCCATCTACCCACTTGACCGCTTTTTTTGCACGAGACCTCTTCGAGCCTCATCCCATTCCAACACTTCACCACACCCGCTTTCCCCTTCCTTCGCAAGCGGTTGGGCCAGCTGAAGGCATGCGAATGGACCATTACCACCTTTTGCTAAGCCACTCCTGGTGGCCTTCTCTATTCGTTATTTCCTCCAGCCTTAGAGAAGTGCTCTGCGTATTTTGTGAGTTCTCCCCTTCCCTACTTTGCAACAAGACACCCAACAAGGTGGGCCTAGTTTGATGGGATCGAGACGGCAGTCTTTCGTGAGTCCGTTTGATTATCCGGTCAGCACAAAACCACCTGAGGTGGCGGCCAATTGGTGCGGAAAGTATTCCGCTCTAATTTGCAGCTGGGAGACTTGATTGTCTCCAGCACTGAAATTATAGTTCACCTATTTTCGGACAGCTGTTGCGAACTAAATGTGTGCATCTTGTCGTGTCCCCCGCCCTCGCGATGTAATGTGTAAACAGCATTGCTTCGTAGTTCACTTCATGAATGTTTATCGCGATATTCTATTAGCCGAAGCGTGTATATATGATAAACTGAGAACATCCACAGGACTGATAATGCGTAAAGTAATGTGCAATTGTCCCAAGTAGAGGGAAGATGACTCCAGTGTGATAATCGATGCCAGAAATGCGGTCTGGCCCTACCAGGATGCCATCACAGCGATGATCGCGTAAATAGCGAGCGGCGGCCATCCAATGACCCACATATCTTCCATTACCCGTCGCATGTATCCGCGCCTGCGTGGCGGCGCAGGGGGCGGCCGCGACACTGACGCGCGGTATGCGGGCAGTTCGAGTGAACGGCTCGCACCGTGCTTCTGATGGCGTGACGGCGCCGCCGCCGTGGCCGCTCGCACTGCCACGAGCACAACGGTCGCAAATATAAGCGGGGCGTACACCCAGGAGTATACACGAAGCTGATCAGGTACCGAGCACGGCCGGTGCGCACTCGCGCGCGCCTCACTGGAAAGCGACAAGAGCTGGAAGCCTGGCTGGCGGATGCCCATCGCCATCGAGAGCGATTTGACGGTCACCTCGGGGACGTGTTCCCCGGTGAAGGTGTGAGTGTATTCACAGTAGTCGTGGTCATCGCCGCTGGTTCGGGTATTCTTGTCGGTCACGTAGGAGGTTGTCATAAAAATGGATGAAATACCTGAAAATAAGCGACGGGCGGAACTCTTCGAGGAGGAGTCGGGACGTCTCCGGGCTGAGCTGCGTTTGATAGCCGTTCCCACGGACGGCAGGAATGGTGCCTCTCTCGCGAAGTGGACCGCAGCTCGAGTCAGAGGAACGGTACAACGGGATGTGGGACAATAGGATGAGGGGCGCGTCTGGACGCAAAATAAGAAGAAAACCCTGTCAATGGAGACAGTGTGCAGATGCGGAGAACGCATACCAGGTGCGTGTTCCATGTGTAAGTGCCTGAGGAATTTGAGGTCTTGAGGTAGACCGTCGATGTGGCTCTCGCCCGCCTGCTCCCGGCGCCAATCCTCGTCTACGAGCGCGGGGGCATCGACCATAAGTATCGAATGCCCACCAAGCACTACGTGTTGGGAAAGCGGGCCGAATGCAGCTTTATAGCGCGACCGCGCAAACTTTGATGTGTCACGGCCGTCCCCAAGGCCGACATCGTGGTTGCCCGGTAAGTAGTAGACCGGTGGGGATGGTGACGCAGAGAAGATCGAGTGGAAGCGTTCGACATACTCCTGGTATCTAGACGTAGTGCAAGATGAGAGATTGGGACGAAATAGGGGAGGAGCGGGGAGTGCGCACTTTGTGATGTGCATGTTAGCAAACCCGTTGTCCATCATATCTCCGAGGAAGATGACGGCGTGGGGGTGCATGCTCTTTGCGACGCGCCATGCCTTGCGTAGATTCATGTCGACGAAGATGCGTGAGATGGTTCTGAGAAACGGTGGTCGCTCCGGGTAGGATCTCTCATTGAGGATTTGTGGATCGGCGATGAGGAGAACGCGGGTCTGTTCACCTTTTCCCTGTTGAGGATGAGCCAAGTGCAAAAGAGTAAGGAGAGTGCGGTATATGCGCACTGGATCAGGCCAATGACACCTGGCACTGGCAGCGATAAAGATGCAGACTTCACACCATAATACGATGGCTACCCAGAGCCTTCTGAGAGTCTTAAGCGAATAACTGGGTATCCACATACGCCCACGAAGCTACGAAGAGGGGGGGGGGTCCAAGTGTATGATTACCTCAGCAGCTGGAGGTCTTGTGCTGTCGAGGCGCCGGCGCGCACTGCTAAAGTACTTGGCCTGGGGACCCGAATATGCCTCCCTATTCTCCTCCTCCCCCCCTACCATGTCCTCTTTGGTCGTCTCCGCTCCTGGAAAGGTTCTCCTAGCTGGAGGTTACTTGGTCCTTGACCCTGCCTACTCTGGCGTCGTTGTCTCAACCTCCTCCCGCTTTTACACTGTCATAAGCCCCGGAAACGCTGCCCGGATCATCGTCAGATCGCCACAATTCATCAATTCCACCTGGTCGTATACCTGGTCCATCTCACAGTCCACCCCACTGCCGTCTGTTCTTGTGTCCCAGCTCGAGAGGTAATCTTCATCGTACCTACTAGCTAGTCCTCTCGTCGTCGTTCTGACCACGCCATGCTCTCACCCCAGCGCCGATGGGTCGAAAAACAAATTCGTGCACCTCGCTTTGCAGAAGACATTGTCGCTCGCGTTAGAAACGAAAGGCCCTGCAGAGCTCGGACTGGCCTTGGGTGCCGGCCTCGACATCACAATCGTTGGAGATAACGACTTTTACTCGCAACAGGACCAGGCATCGTATCTCTTCTCGGATAGCGCTTGCACTCCCGACTGACCATCTACCTCGGTCTCGATCCTGCAGCTCAAGAGTCGCGGCCTGCCCGTTAGGCTCGACTCACTCGCGCAAATTCCACCCTTCAGTCCGACGGGCGTCGCGCTCGCAGACGTAGCCAAGACTGGTCTCGGCTCTTCCGCGGCGCTCATCACTTCCTTTGTCACCGCCCTGCTCGTCCACACCGGTTTGATCGCACCTGACCAGCTTGCGGGCGCCTCGTCACGGCGTCTCGCGCACAACGTCGCGCAATTCGTACACTGCCTCGCTCAGGGCAAGGTGGGCTCGGGCTTCGACGTATCTGCCGCGGTGTTCGGGAGTCAGCTGTACACGCGTTTCAGCCCATCTGTGCTCCAGCCACTCATGGACGACCCTGTGTGTGCTTCTCCCCACCTCCACCTTCTTTTGCTTATCTCTTTAGCAGACGGGCTCAAGTTCGCTCCTATCAGTGCTAGCGCCGGAGAACCAGGCGTGGGATCTCACCGTGAAGCCATTCACACTCCCTCCACGAACGCGCCTCCTACTTGCTGATATCCATGCGGGCAGCAACACGCCACTTCTCGTGAGCAAGGTCCTCAAGTGGCGTTCCGAGAACAGCGAAGATGGTGTGTTCTATAATCAATCTGACGATTTCCCTCTCCCTCCACCTGCTTACTGCATCCGCAATCCACCACAGCACACTCCCTCTGGACTGCGCTTGACCAATGCAATACTTCCCTTGGCCAGACGCTCACGCGGCTCTCTCAGCTCTACGAGCAAGACCAGCACGCATACGTCGAGACGGTGCGGTGGGTGTCGGGCCTACAGCCCGTGCAGGTGCGACATCATTTCTCACTTATCCCACTGAGAGTGGCCAACTTCTCGCATCACTTCCCCCCTTCCGCTTCCATTCCGGCTATCACGGCTCCCTGTCTTTTTTCGGTGAAACCGCCGTTTTGCTCACTCACACACGTGCCACAGTGGCTTGCAAACCCTAATATGCAGCAGGGGCAGTCGACGTGCCTCGAGGCGTTCTACGAAGCGCACCTACTCACCGAGGTAATCCCACGCTTTCGCGTGATCCGGTCCTATATATTATTATCATATCGCTCACTGAAACCGGCGTGATCGCTCATCAGCAAATCCGCGGTAAAATGCGCGAGATGGGAAAGCTCTCGGGCGTCGAAATCGAGCCCGAGCAACAGACCAAGCTTCTCGACGAGAGCGTATCGATGGCAGGCGTCATCGGAGGTGGCGTCCCCGGCGGTATGTATAAACCCCCCCCCCTCCTCCTTTTATACTGCCGGTTTTTGTTGTCTTTCTTTTCTCACACGAACAACAGCGGGCGGATTCGATGCTGTATGGCTACTTGTGTGCGAGCCACCGGAGGACACGCCCGGGATCACGCCGCTCGCACGCATAGAACGGCTCTGGACGGGCTTCTCCGGCGTTGCGCCGCTGCTCGCGCAAGAAAGCAAGGCACAGGGTGTCGCGCTCGAGAGTTTTGACACCGTGCCTGGGCTGGCATCTGCTGTTGCCGCTGCGGCGGGACGTGACTAGCGGCGATGGGGTTTGGGTAAAGGCGGTGTAATTACAAATGCGGTCCTAGGTCCATGTAAAAAGTGATACCTCCGGATACATGTTCTACGATACGTTTTAGGGTGAACGGGATTGCGAGCAGCGAGACGAAGAGTAATGTAAAATGTAAATCGGATTAGATCGGTTCACATGCATATCCGGGCTTCTCCGGCGGGTGTCCATGCCTTTCCGAGCGCGAGCGCGAGCGAGAGCACCATGACGACCACCCCAAATGCGACGCACACATATGAGGGGAGGGTCGTGCGGATATCTCGCGCGCTACTGAGTTTTAGGAAGCACGCGGCAGGGAAGATATACGCGAGTGCGGTGGCGGAGATACCGCCAGTGATCTCGAGCGTAACGCCAAGGTCACACGTCATGAGAGATACTGGGTTCGTGCGTCAAAAAAAAGTCAGTCAGTCAGTTGTGTGTGGCGCCGGCGCCGGAGAATGGGCGAAATGTGGGCGCACTGAGCATGGACGAAAAGATAATGACCGTGGTGAAGAAGACGTGGCGCTGCATGCTGAAGGCTTCGTGAGAGAAGAAATATTGCTCGACCACCTCGCGACACACGAAGAGCTCCAGCGGGAGCGTCGTGAACATGTTTAGGCCAAAGCAAAACCGGGCGATGTTGATCAAGGTGTCGCTCTAGAGTTGCAGTTGCAATCCCAACTCAAGTCATCATAGTGACGAGAAACTCACCGGCGAGAAGTTGTTGAGGATGTTGCCCTGCGTCCGGTCGGTGAATACGAAGTATCCCGAGACGGCCATCGTAGTACAGGCCACGAACGACAACACGGTCGACACGTGTGTGACTGTTGCAAACCGATCGAGCGTCGGTGTCTTCAAGCTCCCATAGATCAATAAAGAATTGTGGTGGCAGACGAAGGCAAAGCTGATGACCCCAATAGCTTGGAAAATCCCCGGCTCGATAAACGAGAAGCGTTTAGATGGGTCACCTTTGAGGAGTGGCGAGACAAGAGGGCCCTCGAATATGACGGAGCCTACGATGATAATCATACCACAGAGGGCGAGACTGGAGGCAATGGAGAGTTTGTGGATATCGCGGTATAATGACAGCGGATAGGAAACGCCGATGGTGCAGAGCACAATTATGAATCGACGATCGGCAAAGAGTGAGAGGACAGGTACGGAAGGGAGGTCGGGAAAGATGGAAAGGATGACATGTGGGATCGTATCTCCTGCGAGGGCATAAGCTTGGAAGGGGGGCTCAAACGCGACATGCTTACCGATGATAATCCCGAAGGCGCACATTCCTGTCACGAGGTGAGAAGCTTGTGCCGGTAGTTGTGAGCACACACGCACCACCAAATGCAAATGAGAACTGGAAAAAGGAGACGGCAGCGCGCCCACTAGAACCAAAGGAGCGGTTCATTATCCCGATGTATGAAGACGTGCCGCTGAGCTTTGCGTTTAAGACAATGAGGCGGATAGTCCAATCTGTGACATAGGAAAGAACGACCAGGAGGAACAGTCCTGTAAAGAACCCCGCGCGACTCATGGCATAGGGCAAACCTGTGAAGATGCTCAATACCGGTAAGGGACAACGAATTGCTTGTCGCGGAACGGCGTACCGATGATTCCTTGAGGGGAGGAGAAGGGGTACCATAAGCTAGGGAAACTGAAGCAAGCAAAGCACGCACCAGCACCGAGGATGGAGTTGGCCATGTTGGCGATCGAGTTCAATATTCCGCCTCCGGAACTCTGCTTGGCGACCAGCTCATCGAGGTCGACGTCTGCATATGTGGAAACACCGTCCTCCCCCATTGGAATGTCCAAGCTCCTCCTTATGGCAGACGCATCCAGTAGCCCGACGAGGAGAGGCATAGACTGCTCTCCCGGGCGATTGCCTCTGAGAGTGCCATGTTCTAAAGTTGATTGTGCGACTGTCTCGTCGTCGATATCATCAGAGTCGAGTTCATATTCTAAGTGAAGGGAGCCACCTCAGCGATGACACGAGCACAAACATGGAGGACATACCCGCTTCTCGACTCTCTAAAGTGGACCGCAAGGGTGGTGCTATGACCTGGACTTGATCGTGAAAGCGTACAGAGTGGTCGGGCTTGCCTCGCGGACGTGGATCTTCCAGGGCCGACGTCTCACGAATGTCATCGTCGTCTTCTTCGATGGCAAATAGAGTATTTTCGCTGTCCTCGTGTTCGTGCTCATGCTCGTGAGAACTCGGGAGGAGGGGTTGATCATCGCCGCTGATTTGACCATTTCGACGGCCGCCCCAGCCGAGCATCTGTTCTGGTTTCTTTCGAAAAGGAGTGAGGTGACAAGAGTGCACAATCCGCACGTGCGAGACGGGATGATGGTTGTGATACTCAGTGGCGTTTCCAGCGACACAGCTGCCCGTTGGCGTTACTAGTCCGCGGTTGAATTGCACGTTCTCCTCAAATCTCTCCTCTGCAATAGACACCCCACCTTTCAGATCTACATCACTGCTATCTCGGGTTATTATCTCCTTCTGCACGTAGTTTCTGTTTCTGTATGGTCGTGAACTTCTCAAATTCTGTTAGTGGTCCAACTCGTTCCGGATTTGGAGGCTGGCGAACGCTTCTCCTCTACTGCATGCGAAGACTCCTTGATGGAAGGGTAAGTGGCCTCCTTTCTGACACAGTAGGAGACCGCAAGCGACAAAGATGCTGGTATTTGTAATTACAGGTGGTTCTATCTCGCACACATACATGTAAAGTCGTGCTGTAGCAATACATTACATCGAGCGGTCATGAGTGCAAGGTAACGATGGGGTACCCGTGCGGGGGCTTGGCGGCATTGTGTCTAATGTTGCTGAGCGAAAATACAGCACAGATGCAGATGTAGGGAGTGAACTTGGGGTCGCTAGAGCATAGTGAGGCGCGCGGCACAGCAACAATAACTTACGTTACTTCTTCCTTCAACCTTTACCCTCATCGACCTCAACGGTGGCGGCTAGCCCGTCTTTGTATAATTCTACGCTATTTACGCTGGCCTCGGCAGGGCGATCCCACACGGCAACAGAACACCATAAGTATTTATAGAACAGCCTTATAACACGTACACTTGGGCAGCGTCCCCACTCTCACGACGCCATGCACACGCTTGCATTCTCTTTCCTTCTCTTTACAACACGGGCACTCGCACAGACTACCCCACCTGCATCTGCCGCATCACAGTATTCACTCTCTACGAGCACCACAATCCCTTTCCCGACGGCAACTCTTGATAACTCTGACACCCAATCTTTCCTTACCTCCAACTGGGGTCTCTCCAGAGGCCGCATCCAGAATGGCGCTTCCAACCTGGACTTTGTCGCCGACCCCTTCCCACGTTCGCCCTCGCCCGGCGGCACTTCTGCGTCTGGTCCCGTGCTACGAGTACAATACCCGGCCGGCAGCTTCCAGGACAACAACGCTGGCGGTGCGCAGATGTATGCGCTGTGGAACTCGAGTGGGAGCACCTTCCAAAGCATGATGGTTTCGTACGAGGTCGCATTTGACTCAGGATTCGACTGGGTCAAGGGAGGGAAGCTGCCTGGTCTGCGCGGCGGACCCGATCCGAACAACTGCTCAGGTGGCAACCAGGCGAATGGGACAAACTGCTTCAGCTCGCGCCTCATGTGGAGGAAGGACGGCGCCGGGGAGGGTGGGTCGATTACCTTTTTCAGTTGGCCGAGGTTGGGTTCTCACCTGTTGTACGCAAAGTATATGCCTATGTTCCGCGACCAAACAACATCTGCAGCGACACGGGCGTGCAGTGCAACGACCAATTCGGCATTAGTCTGAACCGCGGATCTTTCAGCTTCTCCAGCGAACAGTGCGTGAACTAGTTCTCCCTTCGTCTTGGTGCAGATGCTGATTCTTCATGTGACAAGGTGGAACCGCGTCACCTTGTTGGTCCGGTTGAACAATCCGACCAACGTCGCCAATGGGCAGGCGGTCCTCTAGTCAGCTCGACTTATCGACCCCTTCCTGGTACTTGCTAATGCGCCTTCCGGCAGTTTCAATGACGCTAAGGCTCTTGAACACAACGATCTCTACTTTCGCAGTAGCGATGTGATTACGGCGGGAGGCATGTATTTCTCGTGAGTCCGTTGGTCCCCGACATGTAGGGCCGAGTATTGATTCGTGCGCATGCGTTTAGCACCTTCTTTGGAGGTATGTCCACGTAGTCTGCGCACTTTGGAGACATCACGCACCTTTTTCTCTTTGCAGGAGACGACTCGTCGTGGTCACCCTCAAACCTTACTCACACATACTTCCGCAACTTCCAACTTTTCGCGGGCAGCTCACCATCCGATCTCCAGGGATCACAGGTTAAGAACGGCGCGTCGAGTCGTATGCCGATGTCGCTAGCAGGACTCGTCGTCATCTCGTTCTCCGTATTGTTTGGATTATATATTTAAGGACAGTGGAGAGACCAATAATATACCTTGTATTGCAAATGGACAGTATGAGAGATCTGAGTCACCTGCTTCGACCCGGCCCGAATGTCTTGACTAGCGACAATGACTTTCTCAGGTGCACTGGTGTGCTTTCTCTTTGCTCTTTTTTTTAGATCCGAATTGCATTAAATCTGCTCGCATAGACTCTCACCGATTTGAATGACTATATCACACCTTCTCAGGCTTGCATCAAGCCCGTACAGCAGTCTAATGCCCCACAAAACGACCGTGCTCCAGGAGATGCTACGGTACGTACTCGCCTTGCATCACGCGGTTCTCCTGCAACTCAGAAACGCAGACAGTGATCCAGATAGACGCAGGTGGTACATATTACGAAGTCGATCACAATACAGACTCGAGTAGAGGCGTCGGCAGCAGCGGCGCACAGAAGCTCCAAACTGCCGAAGTCAGCCTGAACGATTGTCTCGCTTGCAGGTGTGTGTGTGCCATCTCTCCCCTCTCTCGCTCGCGGCCCACCTGAACTCCAAACCACGCAGCGGCTGCATCACCTCCGCCGAGTCCGTCCTGATCACCCTCCAATCACACACCGAAGTCCTCTCCGTCCTCGCCCAGAACCCCAGCCCCGGATCGCCAGGGCACCGCGTCCCCGTGCTCTCGATCGCGCCGCAGTCTCTCGCCTCTCTCGCCGCTGCGCTCCGCCCTGCTGCGCCGATACCGCTTGCGCGCATGCTGCGACGCGTGCGGGCGTTCGTCATGCGCACGCTCGGCTTTGCGCATGTGTTTGATACGACGTTTGCGCGGGATCTCGCGCTGCGCGAGCACACGCGCGAGTTTTTCGAGCGGAAGGAAAACGCGGGCAGCGGCGGGGCGGGGCCGCTGCCCATGCTCTCGAGTGCGTGTCCTGGGTGGGTGTGCTACGCCGAGAAGACGCACGGCGAAATGCTGCCGTTCATCGCGGGGACGAAGAGCCCGCAGCAGGTGATGGGTACGCTCGTCAAGGAATGGCTGGGTGCGCACTATTGGGATAGGCGGTACGTTCTTTTTTTCGTTTCTCTCTTTCGCCCGACTGGATGACTGAAAGGGGCGATTTAGCCCAGACGAGATATACCATGTCACGGTGATGCCGTGCTATGACAAGAAGCTCGAGGCGTCGCGTTCCGATTTCTACAACGCCCACTACGCGACGCGCGACGTCGACTGCGTACTCACGACAGGCGAGCTCCTTCTGCTCGCCCAGGAGCACGGCGTCGACCTTTCTCTCCCGGTCCCAGACGAGGACACCCCTATCCCCTCAACCACTACCACTACCACGCCCTCCTTCCCGGATCTCCTCACGCACCCGGGTTCCTCCTCCGGCTCCTACCTCCACTCGCTCATACTCGCTGTCGCACAAGGCGCGCAACGGCCCCTCACGCTCGAGTCAAAGACCGTCCGCAGCGCCGACTACGTCGAGCACACGCTGCGTGACGCGTCGTCCGGTGACGCCGTCTTCCGCGGCGCGACGTGCTACGGCTTCCGCAATCTGCAAAACGTCGTCCGGCGCGTGGGGCGCGCGGCGGGGGTGCAGGTTGGGCGGGGCGCTGCCGGCCGCCTGGCAGGTGGTCTGCGGAGCGGCGCCAGCAGCAGCAGGGAGGTGCCGGCGTACGACTATGTCGAGGTGATGGCGTGTCCGGGGGGGTGCATCGGTGGCGGTGGGCAGCTGCGCGCACCCGAAAGAAAGACGAGCACGGACGCGGAGGGGTTCGTGCGCGACTGGGTAGCGGACGGGGTGCTCCCGAGCCCACCAGAGGGAGGCCACGGTGCCAGCAGAGCCGAGGCGCCGCTGTGGAGCACGCGCACGTGGACACGTGAGGTTGAGCGCGCCTATTGGGGCGGCCCGGCGCCCGAGTGCGCGCTGCCCACGCCGCCTGCATCTCCCAAACGCGGCGCCGCTGAGCCAGAGCCAGGGTCGGCTGACCTGGGCAAGGGCAAAGGGTCCTTCTCTTCTCGAGCGTTGGAGATGGGCTCGGAACCGGAACCGGAACCGGGATCGGGATCGGGATCGGGATACGAGCACGTTGAGGCGCTTGTTGCGCGCGTCTTGAGGGAGCTAGGTGCGTTTACGCTTCCGCAGCAGCAACAGCAACAGCAACAGCAGGGAGGCACGGGATCGGGAGTAGAGAACGGGACGTCCGAGGGACGCCGGCGGGCGTTATTTCGGACACAATATCGCGCTGTGGAGAGCGAGGTGGTCGGACTTGGTGTCAAGTGGTAAAAAAAAGTTCCAACAGGTGCTATGGGGAAGGAGTAGCGTGGCGAGCTAGAGTGATGGAATGGCAGATCTGGAATTGATGGGTTTGATACAGCTGTATCGATGGCGGCCGGTGGATAAGTTGGATCCGCGCTGCTGTGGAGTGTCCGGATGGAGCAATCGCCGGTTGGAGCAACGGAATGGCTCTTTCATCTCAGCTCAGGCGCCGGGGGCTGTAGGGTTTCAGAAAACTGCTCAGGGTCAGCCCAACGCTAAGCGATGTCGGACATCCACGCCGTGCGAAACAAAAAGGCCCGTGTATTTGTGACCTGCTACTAAGAGGATCTAAGTACGTTGGGCTGTGCTACATTGGATATTTGCTTTCAATGACGTAGTGGTGAGATACACTAAAAAATGATGAATGGAGCCCCACATCTGTGCGGACTTGACAGATGCGTGTGGGCGGATGCGTGCGTATTTGCAAAGGAGTAATAGAGGTCGTGACGAGGTCAGGATTGAGGCGATGGGGGTCTGAGAAGAAGCTGAGGGCGACTACAATGGGTGAGCGGCCGGAGACGAGGGCTAGCGCTTGCGCTGTTGGCCGGGTCCGCGGTACCAATAATGGCAATCTGAACAGTACTCGTGCGTGCTCGCGGTGACGGTTTCTTTAGCGTCCGGGCCGAAGAACTGTGGGGAGGTGGGGTGGGGAAGCAAAAGAATGGAGAGATCAGTGCGGGGTTGGAGGAGCGGGATAGAATTGGTAAAAGGAAAGATTGGGCGGACGGAGATGGGAAATGGAAACAGGAGTGTAGGTCCGTACCTTATCACAATAACACGGCTGGCAAACACTTGCAGGCTGCGGGTGGGCGATTGACCATACACAGTAACGGTTACCACAATCGATCTTTCGTAACTTCTTGGTCTAAGACGGAGAAAGGAAATGTTGATGAGAAACTCATGAGCGCCTGATGACGGGGCGGTCCGGGGAAGGAAGAAAGAAAGAAGATATGCGCAAGCCGGGAGCTTGTTTGGGTTTGGGGAATGGAAAGGAAAGGGAGCTTACGATAACATAGTGCTGTGACGTGTGTGTTAGGCACAGAATTTAGACGCAGGAACGTCGGAACGGCTACTCACACCACATCCGTACTTTGTACCTTCACTGTGGGATCCGGAGCGCGTAACATGAGCGAACGAAAGTACGGGGGCAGGGGACGTGGAAAGGGGGAAACCTACGTTTCGAGGTTACACATAGCGATGGTGAGGGGGAACGTCGAGCAAAGTCAATAGGAGTCTCGTCTCAGGAAGAGAAAGATTGTTAGAGGAGAGTTGATTGTAAGGATCTGGGGGATTAGCTGGACGGTAAACGGAGGGGATTATAAAGGAAATATATAAGGAGCAGAGGCTATGGTAAAGGTAAAGAAAGAAATGTGAAGATGGTTGTATGTGAGCTGACCGAGAGCAAGCCAAGCCAAGCCGGGGGTTCCTCGATCAATTTCATTTAATTTAATTTAATTTAATTTATTTATTCGTGACATCATGTTACACACTCCTTGTCACGGATTATTCGTCACACCCAAGTCCAGCCCCCTCTGGCCAACCCAACGATGATGGCCACCGCCCCCACCTTCACCCCCACCACTCGTTCAAGGACCCTTCTTTTCATATCCTATCGCGACTCCAGTGCCCGTACACCACGCGCCTCTCGCAGTAGTCGTCAGTACGAAGACTCATATCATCCCGTCGACGAGAACGAGGGTCTCATCAACCACCAGGGCGGCACGTCCCACATATCTCTAGACGTGGAACTTCCCCCGAAATGGTTCGTTAGATCCGAAGCCGTGTCTCCGAAGATATCCCATTCTCTATCTCCTTTCTTGCTTGTCTAGGGTCGACTATGTTGAACAGGTAGAGGAAATACTCGCCGCCACCCAGGCCAAAGGTGCGCGTTTGTTTCGACGTCCCAAGATGTCTGCGTCAGTTGATTCCTGCGTTTGCTCCATCGCTAAAACCTTGTTCATTATTGGTCACAGTTGCTGCTTTGGATAAACTCCACGCAAAACATGTTCTTCCGGGTTTTGCGGACCGATCGTTAGAGGAACGCGAAATTGAAGTTGCGACTAGCGACATCACCAAAGTAATGTCCTTCCTTATCTTCGTCGTCATCTCCGCTCAGCCGTACGCTCGACTCTTTCAAAGGACTTTCGTCAATGTCAAGCCCTGATCCAACGGATCGGCGCCGTCGCTGTCACTCCTGAACATTCCTTCCCCCCCAGCCGTCCTGACGTCGCTCAACATCATGTGCTTGCTGCTAAGAATACCCAACGCGGCCTTGCTGCGAAGGTGCAAGAACTTAGCGCTACATTCCGCAAAAAGCAACGTGTCTATATGGAAAGTAAGCTTCTTTCTACTCTACTACCCTAACTCTTTTTTTCTTGTCCTCTCTTCTCCATACCCCATACCCCGTGTCCCGCGGGTCATGTCCCCCCTTCTAAAATTCACGTCGTCTGATGGCCTCCGCCTTTCCCCATTCCTCAGAGCTGCAAGGTCATGCGATAAAGAATCAAGACCTCCTGGTCGCCTCGGGGGTGACTTCTCTCAAGGGCTCAGACGCCTTAACAGCCGTTGACGAAGATGTCGAAGCCGCGGTACGGGTGCCACCCCATTTTTCTGGTACTCGATCTCATGTGCTCACTCTTCGCTCTTGCCACGTCCAGTCGCACAGTCAGCTGGTTGACCAGCAACTCCTTGAGCCTAATCTTCGTGCGCGTGACAGAGAGCTCACTGAAATCGCAAAGTCGATCGCCACTCTAGCGGAGCTCTTCAAGGATCTGTCGTCACTGGTCATAGACCAGGGTACCCTTCTTGACAGTGTCGAATACAACATTGAGCAGACGGCTGTCCACATGAGTGGGGCAGTCAAAGAGCTTGAAATCGCTACCCGGTTGGTCCCTTCACGTGTTCCTCCAATAGCGATTAGAGTCTGATCGTTTTGCCAATTCCAAATCCAAATTTCTCGTTTTACTCCCTCGTTCCCACGCGCGACAGGTACCAGAAGAACACTGGCAGGCGGAAGTGCATATTCCTTCTTTTGCTAATCATCTTTGGCCTCATCGTCGTTCTCATCTTCAAGCCTCGGCGCCATTCCTCGGCGCCCGCCCCGATTGTGCCTATAATCACACAGGCTCCGCAGGGCCCTTCCTCTGCGCACCGTCGACAAATATAGTTATCAGCCGCATTGTGATGGTGATAGCGATAGCGCTCACAGGGCCGGTCACTCCAGGCACGGTTTAACTACCGCGCGGTGTGCTGACCCCGCATAGCATCTACGCTCAGATATGTTACCAGTTCTTTTGTGTTACGTGTAATCCCATTGTCACCGTGGGCCAGGGTGCAGGATACTCCTACCCCGTATATGTGCACATCACACCCCATGATAGGCCCCTCGTGGTCTTCCTTGTCTTTAGAATCAGAACATATCCTCTGGAAAAAAAAATACTTGGAGTGGACCGAAAATTACTGTTGTTGTATTTCCTCATGGCTGTGGCTTGTGGCTAAGCGATCCGGGCGGGCTCGCCTTGTGGCCTCCTGCTTTTTGACGGGCGGGGGGTAAAACTGTATCCTCTTTTTCCAGAAGGCGGACACGTGTATTCCATCGTTGAGTCACGGTGTATGGGTGGTAGATAGCCGAAGGAGACCAAGGGAGTACCGGGCAACTCTAACTGTCAGGGTTACATTACCCCCATGGTCACTAACGGCGGCCGGAGCCTCGTTTGAGGGGCCTGATTATAGTCTAGTCTCGTCGCACTCGCCAGTTTAATTCCGAACGAGCAAAGATACAATAGGTTCATGTCGATGCCTGGTTGCATGACGCCTGCTGCTCGTACCCGCGCCGGCGGGCGCGTGTTTCGTAGGCAGTATGTCAACCGTACGTACTGACCTACCAGTGGGGCAGTGATGCGAGAGAAGTCGAGTACAGCACTCGGACTTCGCCGTGCTGCGCATATCGCATACACTCACCCATCCCCATCCCCATCATCATGCCACCGCATGCCCTCCCGGGGCTGGCGATGCGAAGAGTGGCGTGATCGGGAGATTGAGAGGAGGAAGGGAAGACCCCATGTGTACTGTATGGTCGGTTCTGCTCATACTCAGACGCATCGCACGTCAGAACGGGTCAGAGGGGGGTGTCATGTGCGCTGGCTGGCGGCCTTTCGAAGAAATTCTTCCGAGCCCGTCGCTGGATTTGAGATTGATCTTGCTTGCAAGGCTACAGCCGCCACTTGGCTCCGAGCTTGCCGAATAATCGCTACATACGTGGCTTCTCACTACACACCTCGCTCCTTCCAGACGGCCAAAGTGCGTGTGCCCCCACTAATCCCCCCACCCTCCGTCCCCCCCTTCCTCGATCCCCATACACACACACCCGCAATAAAGCCTACCATTCAATCGCGGGCGCAGCTTAAAAACGTTTATTGCTCTCCTTCCGGCTTAAGCGAGCTTCTTCCGGCCCGCAGGATCTCGTCTGTGGAGAGCAGATTGACGGCGATCACAGAGCTACCGAAATCCACGCATGTAGCGAGGGTAGGAGGTGGAATGGATGTGGAGTGGGGTGGAGTACAGAAGGTTCGCTAGCCCGAACTTGGAAAACAAAAGAAAGGAATGGGTGCACGCACCTCGAGTGCAGCATTTGTCGCTTGACGCGATAGTTGTCCCACACGCCCTCGACGGTCGGGTCGAACGGCTCCCCGGACTGGAGGTCGAGTCCGACTACGTTTCCCTCCGCGTGCTCGTCTTGCAGCGCGACGAGCGTGTCCTGCACGTCGAATCCGCCGTTTGCCGCGAGCGTCTTGGGGATCACCAGCAGCGCGTCTGCGAACGCCTGAACGCCCATCTTGGCTCGCCCCTTGGCGGCCTTCTTTGTGCGATCGACGAGATGCGCCGCACACGCAACCTCAAACGCACCGGCGCCGGGCACGAGCGCGGCATCTTCGAGCCCGTTCTTGACGGCACGCAGACCGTCGCGCAGCGCGTCCTGGATCTGCTGCGTTGTGTGTGCGTTTGGGCCCTTGATGAGCAGCGTCACGCTCCTGGGGTCTTTCACCTCGTCCACGAACGTGAATTTCTCCTCGCCGAGTGTGTGTTCGTACACTAGTCCGGCCCATCCGAGAACGTCTGGCGTGAGTTCTTCGACCGAGTTTTGTGCGATACCACCACAAATCAGCTGGAGCCTGTTGATAGGGTCACGCGCGTGCATACATAGAGTAATGGTGACGTGTTGAGGGGCTGAAAAGTCCGGAAGGCAGGTCACGCACCGCTCCATGTTTCGCCGCTTGGCGCGGCGCAGGGCCAGAATGCCGTTCTTTGCAAGAATGTCGAGAGAAAGAGGGTCAATACCCTTTTGATTGATCACGACGAAGTTCTTCCGCTTCTCCTTTGAGTCTATCGCCTGATCGCACACGAGATTCTTGAGCTCAACGATCTTCTTTACCTTCTCGTCTGTGAACTTGCGCTCCGACTCGACGAGTTTTTCTCGCTGTTCTGCTGACGAGTAGAAGAACCCTGAATTTACCTCGCTGTTCGGGGCTACCTTGTCAGCGGTTACAGAGGGTGTCATATGGGTGTTACTACTCACGTCTTCTCATACTCGAGGCTGACGTTGAGGGTCAAAATGTACGCATTCTCGACGCGTTTGGGCATGTCCGGGTGCCGTGCACCATGGTCGAGCACAAGCCCGCGTAGCAGTTGTGTCTCGGAGGCAGTACGGTGCTGCATCTTCATAATTTCGATCATGTGAAGATCGATAGGCTCCCGCCACTGGTCCACAGCATCTGCAAAAGGGCCAGTCAGTTGTTTCCACCCCGAAAGCCGCGAGGTGGCGTCATGTACCTTTCGGTGGAGGGGGTGGCCTGATAGTCATCACTGCATCGACCACAGACTCGGCGAGCTGTTGAGCCAGAGCGGCGCTGAGTTTCGTAGCAAGGGACGTCTTCGCCAGACTGATGAGAGTTGAGCGGTCTAGACTCGAAGGCTGTTTGAACGTGTCCAAGAACTGGGGTACACTGTGTCGGTTGAGATCGGTGGAACAATCTACGTAGAACGCACTGCGAGGGCCTCTTTTTTGGCAATGTCAAACCCTGTCGCGATGACTGATGGGTGTACACCCTCAGAGATGAAGCGATCTGCCTGCTTTAGCATCTCTCCAACGAGTAAAACCACAGATGTGGTCCCATCTCCAACTTGGTCGTCCTGCGCGACCGCCGTTCGCGCGATCATGGCCGCAGTGGGGTTTTGTATTTGCATCTCTGAGAGCAGGACCTTGCCGTCCTTTGTCATTTTGATTTGTCCAGCACCGTCCACAAGCATCTTCAGTGTACCCCGTGGACCTGATACGGCGTCAACCGTGACCATCTGACTGTGATGAAAGAGGCATTCCACACACCTAGATTTCCCCTCACGACATTTGCTAAGCCCAACGCGCCAGTCGTATTGACCTTAAGGCCCAACATCGTACTCAGATAACTCTACATTAGTGGTATGTGGTTCATACCTGGAGTGCAGCAGCTCTCCGCACACTCTCGGCTTTTGGATTGATGAGTTCGATGCTCGACATGATGGAGACAAAGGAAAGATGTTAAGTAACGGCGAGACCGACTTGGGGATGCTCAGGCTTCAGCCGACCAAATCTTGCGATTAATGTCACACACAGATGGCGTAGTCACAGGACGCGTGACGCGTGACTCACGCGTCATTCAATTGCGCCCTCCCGAACTTAGCTAACGACGACAAACGACGACCATTCCTACTTGGTGTGACACCCGCCCGCCTCTCTTTAGGGATATGTGATATAGGTGCCTCACCAGTGTCGTCACCCGAACTGGAACTCTCTTCTTCGTCCTCGTCATTATCTCCAAGGAACGGTCCTTTCACTTTAAGGCTAGGCGTATTGTTGAATGCTCTCTTAGCCGCTCGCGATTTAGGAAAGAGGATGTCCTGGCTTGCGAGATCTGACAAGCTTCTGAATATGCCGCCACCGGGCGTCGACCTAGCCGGCGTCTTTCTTGGCAGCGTGGAGGCTACATTTTCGGGTTCGCTTTCTGATACAGAAGGTGACAGCGCGGTCTGGGTCCTGGGAGCTTGGCTACTCCCTGGGAAAAATAGGGGCTGGCCACCACCCCTTTTCCCCTGTGGGGCGGCTGTCGCGCCTCGCCGAATGGGCATGGGCGTGGCCTCTCCGATGTCTGCTGACCGGGATACATCATCTCCAACCGGCGATAACGGCCTCGCAGGACCTGGGCTACTAGACCGGAGCTGATCGATGGCGGGTGAACCGTCCGCTTGTGTCTCAGAGGGGGGATGTAGGGTTGTCCACTCCACCTGAGAAGGGTTGGGTGCTCGTGTAGATCCATGTCCTTGGACCACTGAGCCAGGAGTGTCATCCTCGGAGTTCGTGGAGCGTTGAGTGGTCTGACGCGCGGATAAGCGCCCTTTACCGACCTGCTTTCGTGTGGGTTTCTCTTGAGTGGTTTCCGCCACTTCATTACGCAACCGTTCGCGGTCCTCCTTCGTGGCTGATTTTTTGAGAGACAAGGACGTCTTGCGGTCAGATTGTCTCGCTAAGACAGGAGTGGCCTCTGAAGTGGCTACTGAGGACCGAAGATTTGCCAGTCTGCCGGACCGGCGTGATGGCTGTTCCGAATCAGGTGAAGGGTTCGAGGTCGTACGGGATGCAGGTTTGCGAGGCTGGCGTGAAATCGGGTCGATGCGAGGGCGAGGTGCTGGTAGATCAACAGAAGGTTCATTAAGCTCAGGTTCGATGGGATCGCTTTCCTTGGAGCCATCAATTGCTTCGTCCGCGGGCTCTACGTCTTCAATTTCGTCTTGTGTTTGAGCCTTCTCGCGAGCATTTACCAAGGCCTTGGTCACGAAAGGGGAGGAAGCTGGAACAAGAACTCTACCTGATAGCTGCTCGGTGGACGCTAGTATAGGGGGTTTCGCAGGCTCTGTACCGATAGCAGTAGCATCTGACTCCGGGGAAGTAGTTCTAAGAGTGTTTGTCCCAGGTTGAGTATCCGAAGCATGACCCTTGCCTGAGGGAGTCTGTACTGAACCCGAAATATCTTGGCCTTGAACTTCGAGCAGCCGCTCCGTAGACGTGTCAATGCCCGAATGTTCTGATGCTCCTCGTTCGGCATCGGCATCGGAGGAAGCAGCTTCCGCTGCGCCGGCGGTGGAGTACTTCGACAACAGTTTGTCAATTTCCTTACGAAAACCTTCCAGAGAGTAAAGAATACTCACAGGTACGTAGTGTTGCACCTCATCAGGCGTATCCATGAAAACGTGTAATGGAGTACTTCCCTCATCTTCCGAGGTGGGCCCTGGCTCTGGTTCTATTGAGGACAGACGGTTCTTTGAGAGCGTCTTCTGATTTCTAGACGGTTGGCGTGATAAATCCTCTTCCTCGTCGAGCATAAGATCCTCGGAACTTGAATCGGTTCCCGTCTCGCTGCTCGATGGGATCTCGTCCAGAACACTGTGGCGTGGGCCACGTTTTTCGGGACCACGGATCAGCGCAGTCAATTGGTCCTCGAGAAGATTCATCGGTATAGACGGATCAACGATGGGCGTCGCTGGCTTAGCTAACGGAACGGCTCCTTCCTCATCTTCGTCCTCGCTAGAACTTTCGTCGCTGCTACCTTCACCATGAGCTTCAACGGGTACCTCTGAAATTGCAAGGCCTTCGGGAATAGTTGGTTTCGCACCGGTAAGTAACCCCTCCCCGGAGGCGGAACGTCCAGGGAATAGAACCCGAGAGGCATTTCCATTAGAAAAACCAGTCAAACGCGAAGGGACTGGCTGAACAATCGTCAATGCACGCAACGTGACGGTGGTCTCTTCAGAAGCTACGGGTTTAGAGTTCAAATTTACTTCCGTTTGGGTGATATGTGTCGTGATGGAGCTGACTCCTTTAACGGCTGAGCGGTCTTCCAGCGTATGTACGGGGTTTTCGCGGCGTACAGAGCCGGATTCAGATTCAGAAGGTTGCACAGGGGTGGTGTGATGGTCGTGAGTGGGGTGTAGACCGGCTGTTGCCCTTCTTTTGAAAGGAGCGACAGTCGTTAACACCGTATCTTGTTCGACCATCACCTGCGACGTTAACGGTTTCCTTAGTTTTGACGGTCGTTGATTTTCCTCCGGGCTAGGGCCTATCTTTAATCTGCTGCGTTTCCGTACACCAGAAAGTGGGGGATCAGCAGATAAAACGCTGGACCCTGACGGGACGGCGATTCCGACCTCAGTAACAACGTCCGAGGAGGTCCTTGGGCCAGGGCCAGGATGCATTCTTCTGTTAAGAAGGGCAGTAATAGTCTTGTCAATATCATCCTCAGCATCGGCCGTCGACGTTTTGGGCTGGAATTTCTTCTTTGGCACTTTTCTCTTCAGAGATTTAGTAGAATCTAGACCCGGTCAGCTACCTTTCAAACACTGTGACCTTTGCCAGAGACTGACCAAGCATCTCATCTTCAGCGGGATCCACCAGTCCTGATTTGGACTTCTTCAAGCCGCCCTCTGCTCAACCTATGGTAAGAAATCAGAGTGGGGGGTGTTCATAACGGCTTACTAGCTTTCACCGGCTGGGGTTCCTGTTTCCCTGTCTTCACTTGTTTCGGCATATCGGAGTTGACGACTTCGTGTAGTGAAGTATCCACAGTCACCGATACTGCTTCCTGGGGCCGTTCGCAGTGTTCATCTACAGTAGACGATGAGAAATATGACGGAATAAACTGTCATTACCTTACCAACAAGCATCTCAGTGGGAACTGCATCTGGAGCAACTTTCTTGGTTTTCTTTCGCAGACGTTTCACCCCGGTTTCAGGTGACGGGCTAATATCCCCACGGCCCGACTTTCCATGGTCGGGTAAGGGTTCTCTTCCCCTGGGAGGACCGTCTTTCTTCTTCCCTCTTTTGCGCGACATTTCAGGCAGCACAACCGCTTCGTCGTCTTGATGTGCAATCCTAGCGGTGCTTGACTTGAGCTTCCCTGAATTTGTTGTTGGAACTTGTGTGGAAGACTTAGTTCGCGCAGTTGTCTTAGACGACTGCGGCGCCAGAGCAGTAGAAGCGGGTGCGGGGTTAGGCGACGAGAGTCCGACGTCATTCCCGGACAACGACGGTGGTTGGGCAGGGCGAGTGGCCTCGGAAGTTACGATATCGCAGTCGAACGCGACTTTTCGCCTCTTTCGTGGACGGCGAGTACCCGTAACAGGCGTGCTGGGTGACTGCATTGGAGGGCTTCCGGGGATAGATGCGGATGCGCCGGGCTCTGCTCCTCCCTGCGTATAAATCTCCGGGGTAGGTTCGCTTGGCCGCTGCCTCTTTTCTCCCAGGGTATTCGCGTCCTACCCATGACCTTTAGGAGAATTAGGAACGGGGGAGGCGAATGCAGTCACGTACAGCGGAGCTCCCCGACAGTGGGATAGTCACTGCAACGGTCGCATGCAACGAAGAGTTTGCGAGAGCCCTGAATGCTTCAAAGTCGTCGTCTTGGGAGATTGAGACTGAGGCCTGTGCTAGGTGAGGTGGATAGACACACCATCTTCCAAGTCTATTTTCTTGCCATCGCGTAGTTGGGCTAGTTCTATGGAGGCATCACGACCGAGTCCGAGCTTTTTGCGTACGACAACTTTGGTTTCGTGTAGAGATTGTTCTTTGGTCGCGACGGACGCGGTCAACACAAAGCAAGGTGGCCCACAGTATGCTGGCCGTACCTTTGAAGAGGCGGTCGAAGGTTCTTCCCTCGGTTTGGTAAGTAATCCTTGCGTACTCAGGGGGAGGCATGGAATTAGCGTCTGGTGGCCCCGGACACTTACTGTAAACACCTCTGCACGGGCCGGTACCCACGGCATTCACCGAAGCGTCCAACGTCGTTGCACTACACTCGTTCGTGTTGAGTACTATTGCTATTTCCTCCATGGCAGGTCCTACAGGTACGATTTCCGATGTTATACCCGGATTTCACGTCCTGAATCCGGGAAATTAACAAGGTTCTGGGTTTCATCCCCACTTGCCCGGTTTCAAGCACAAATTCCTTGCCAAAGCTCTCGGAGCTTCTATGTGGTTCTTCATATTCTACCGTGCCAGGTCCGTTTTCCCTTTGATTTCTGTACGCCCCCATATTGACATCCCTTACAGAGAGGATGGTCCAAAGCTTTTGGTACGTCACTGTTTCATTGCTGGTACAGGCCTTGACAGCGAAGCATTTAGGGTCTGAGGCATCCATGGGAAGGGCATGGGCATGGGCACCATGAAGAAGGGGCATCACATCACTAATCTCAACTGTACTCCTGTCGTTGCCTCATGGGCACCAGCAAATGCGAATATCGTTTTATAGAATCCTTGATTTGACAACTGAGTCCAGCGATGGTGGACTTTGCACTTCTTTGTCATACTCCACTATCGTCGTTCGTCTCGCAGACTCTTTTTACTCTCTGTGTGGAGGCTCAGCCGTGATCGAGCTCAGGCAGGTGGCGGGCAGGTACGGTCGTGCCAATTAAACGTTCACCAGTCAAGAAATAGCTGCCGGCGAGGTAGGAGCGCACCTCATGGAACTGTAGGCAATTGGGTTTCGTCTTAAGAACTACTAACGCTTGGCATGCTTGGCGGCACAACTTCAAAAGCCAACAAACTTTGAGATCCCTCTAGCACGCCATGCTACTCTTGTTCCCCTACTACGTCGCTCAAAAAATAATAGCGTGCCATGTCGTGGTCCCTTTTGATCGTGTATCAGTAGCAACCCGCCACGGTGCAAATACTTCCCCATCAAATTCGTTGATTTGATTCTACACAATACGCGTGCAGATGCCGTGTATAAAAACCCTTTTGCTGCCCAACAGTTTCTCTAGCTCCTTTGCTCACCTTGACGCTCTCTGGTACTGGATAGTGCGTGTCCTTTTTTTTTCCACGCATATTTATGTCGCCAAGGGCTAATTCGCTAACGTGTGATCCCCAGCCGCCTTCGTTTATTCCTTCTTTTCGTCCGCAAGCTCAGCAAGCTCACTTTCCACTAACCAACACTTTCCGCCTTATTTGACGCTACGTTCTGCAAAGAAATGTACTCAGTCAAGACACTCACTCAGGCCCTCCTCGTCGCTTCCATTGTCACCACCTCTCTCGCAGCCTTTGCTCCAGACCGAGATGGGATACACGAAGCGCGCGCCGGCATCGCCTTGCCTGCAGGTTTGACCAAGAGTGCTACGGGTCTCATCAAGTCTGCCGGAAAGGTTCTCGCCGGTGGAGGCCTCAAAACGACCATAAACGGCATTCAGAACCGCATCAAAAACAACACGTTCGTTTCCCTCTCTCTATTCACGCTCCCTGCGACCTTTGCCAGACACACCGTTGACCAATGACCCTCTGCACAGCGCTCGGGAGTTCGAAACGCAGGATCTCGAGACGCGCGCCATCACACTTCCCAACATCTCTCCAGAAGTTGTCGATCTGATCAAGACCTCCGCAGTTAGCGGTCTCGTCGGCGGCGCTACTGGCGCGACGATCAATGGTCTCGTAAATCTTTTCAAGGATAAAGATAGCGACCAACAATCGCGTGGCCTAGACGCGCTAAGCGACGATGATCTTCGGTTGTTGAGTATTCTTTCACGCCGGGAGATCGAAGAGCTCGATTGAGTGTAAAAGAGGCTCTTTTTTTTCCCCGGATACGAACACATTGCGATACGAGCCGGGATCCGGTTTTAGTGGTTTAGCTGGAACGCTTCGCCTGATGGACTGTTACTCTGTAGCGACTGGACATCGTCAATGTGAATGCATTTGAAGGAGTTCCCAAACAATGCGTGCTACATCATCGAGTGACCAACGACTACTAGACATACACCACGTTCAGTAGTGGTTTATGGGCTGCCTCCCCGTGCAAAAAAGGACTTCTGTTGTGCACACGTCACATTCGAGCAGCCAGGGCACCGCAAGCCCATTTGCACCGACGTTGGTGGCGCGCCAGCGTCTTTCTCCTTCAAATGCTGCGCGGCAATGTCTGCAAGTGCACGTATGAAGACCGGCGAGCCGTTCAACGACTCTGCGCGATGCACCTCCATGCCGAGCTGATCTCGCACGCCTCCCGTTAGCACACCTTCGCGGCGCAGAGCTGAAAAGCGCACCTCGTGTGCCTCCTTTCCATACTCGAGGTCGAGTTCGTACAAAGTTTCGATATGGTCACTGGTGAACGCGATAGGCACGAGCACCGCACGCTTCTTGCCAAGTCGCGCGAAGCCCTTCAGCGCATCTCTCGTCTGCGGGCCCATCCACGCACTCGGCCCGACCTGCGACTGCCACACGAGGCGGTAGGGATTCGTGTGGCCCAGGCGGTCCATCACGGCCGAGACCGTCGCGGAGACCTCGAGCACGTAAGGGTCGCCACGATTGACGACAGACATGGGGAGCGAGTGTGCAGAGAAGAGCAGCACCGCGTCGCGACGCTTCTCTTCCGGGAACTTTCCGAGCGCAGACTCGATGTTCTGCGCGACTGCCTAGCAGGGGAGGGTAAGGGTAAGGGGAGTGAGGGATATAACAAAGGAAAAATGGGGGCTAGGGCGGGTGGTCACTCACCTCAACGAAACCGGGGTGAGTGCCCCATCGGTCGATGACACTCCAGTCGATGCCAGAGAAAAGCCCGGCCCTGCTTTTTCGGTAGATGTCGTTGAGACTGCTGCCCGTCGTGCTACAGCTATACTGGGGGTACTGCGAAAAGGCTATCGCGCGTCTCACGCCATCCTCCTTCATGCGCCTTGCGGTCTCCTCTGCGAGAGGTTGCGCGTAGCGGAACGCGACATAGCTCTTGTGAGGCGCCGTGGCTGGATGGAGTTCGTCGAGCAATGCCGCCATGCCCTCCCCCTGAAGCTCGGACCAGCGCAGGATAGGGGAACCGCCGCCGATGTCGAGATACTGCTGCTCGATTTGCGGAGTCCGTCTTTTGGCAATCCACGGCGCTATGATAGACTGAAATGGAAGGGGGATAAGGTCCCCGTCTGAGAAGAGGTTCTTAAGAAAGCCGTGGGTTTCAGAGACCTGTAGGGTTGTGTGTGATGCGACTGCAAGGGAGCGTGGTTCCGAAAGTAGACGTACGGTGGATGGACCGCCCATATTGAGCATCACAATGGCTAGGTTCACGTTCGGCTCGTATGAGAAATTTGACGCAAACTGTGAAGGGAAAGGGACCTAACAGACCTGTTGGACTGAAGAATGTAAGCACGGCTACTCGCAAAGCGTATGGGGGGTCAACCTCTTTCCCGTAGGTGATTTATGAAGGGTTGCATAAGAGCGAGTGAGTGTGCGTGTAAGCGATGTGGATTGTCTAGCCATAGTAGCCATGATGGGCGTGTGGGTGAGCACTGAGGCCTGAGGCCTGAAGAGTAGCGAAGGTGTGAACGTAGGTCAGAGTCAGAGGAAGCGAATAATGTGATTCATGTCATAGGTCGAGAGTCGTGAGAACTTGAGATATCCAATTCAACCGTGTCTTCAATGAGACGGAATACCCGTGCTCGTGTGTAGTAAATTATATATGGTGTTCATACTAAGACTGATAGCCCAAGATCGTATATTCATGCCTTTTCCGACGTAGACTCACTAGCATCCGTAACAATCACTGCATTATGCGCGCGTATCGACTGGCGCCGCTTAATGTATTGGAACAGAGTCAGCGTGCACCATGAGACGAATATCCACGCGACCTGGACTCCAAAGTTAAGCCCCACTGTACAAGCCGATACTATCAGAGGATTGCTGAGCTGTCGAGTACGATAAGACGCACTCTGGTCACGTGTACCGAATAAGAGGGTCCGGACGGTTTGCTGAACGTTGTAGAACGGCATGGCGTATCCGTAGTGGTAGACCCTGGGGAGTAACTGCAGCGGGAATACGCACACCGAGATATTCACTGTGGCAATCGAAAACGTGCGCGTTAGCTAACGTAGACCTGATTGCCATCACTTAGGGGCTACGCACCGATAATCCAAAGGAGGAGGAAGAGGGGGATGAGGCGTGGTGTCAGTATCGTTATCATCGATTCCATCGCACCTCCGAGTGCGCACATCGCCAGCCAGGACATCATCCAGTAAATTACAAAACCCGCGCTGCCATGACTGGAACGTCTGCAGTCAGTGCAATCAGCAAGAAACACATCGAAGTGCCTACTATCGGTTAAAGGATACTTGGAAGGCGAGGCTTAGTAGGCAGAAGAAGCACTGCCCCGTGAAATTAGTGGACGGGATGTTGCAAGTGTAAGATGGACATACCGACATGAAGAAGTAGATGATGACGGGGTTGACAATGCGGATAATGATGAGCCACATGAATGTGAGACGGTCTTCCAAATGTGTAACCTCGATACGTGCAGCATAATGCACCATGGTCACAATAAACTGTACGCCCCGAATGAGCTTACAAGCATCAAATGACGATTGCACAGAAGCGCACAGAAAGGATGAGCAGGTAGATCAGCCCCACAAATTCGACCGCGGTGGCCACAGGTATATCAAACGGTCGTGTGTTATTCGTGGTGTACGAGATGGGTTGTGAGACAAGCCCCGGCGCATTGACGAGGAGGGCCGTCACATTAGACGATCTCCTAGGGATACTCGGGATGTACTGTGTATTGAAGGATTCCGTTGCGCCGCCGAGCACTGTCTCAATCTGCGGGACAAGAGTCACGCCAAGCAATGACGTAAACCCAACATGGGGCTCACATTTGGACGGATAATGCCACGGCTCGAATGAACGTAAGATCAAATCGAGCAAGATAGGTTTAACAGCGTACTATGTATTTTCGTTCCGAGCCTCTGCGACGTATACGGTGATCGTGCTGTTTGGGGTATAGGCACTGTCTGCAGCAACGACCGCAGTATTCAACGCTTCCGTCGCGTTGGGATTGACTGAAGTACCAGAGCCATTAGATAAAGGAAGAAATATCCCAAGGGACAACATACTGGCAATGATAGCCCAGACTTTATTCTGCACAACTGCATTCTCGAGGTCCTGCGCTCCGTTCGGAAATAAGTCCACAGAGACCCCATTCCACGTGACCGAAGTTGGGCTTCCGCTACTTGCGACCATCGCGCGCGAGACGAACTGGCCCACGTCACTGCCATCGAAGTCCTGTTAGCGCAGCGGCACCGGTGAGAGACGCGTTAGGTCCGTGGATTAAGAGCGCACAGAAGATCAAAAGAGAGGACGCAAGACTCACCACCACCCAGCCATTGAGATTATGGATGTGCGCGGGGGTCTGCCAAAGCGCCCCCCAGTATATGGACAGCACGGCAAGGGCGAACAGTATGAGTACGACCCCTCCTCCGATGAGGATGGTGAGGTATATTTTTCGCGCGGCAACAGTCGCGGTCTCATGTGAGAAGTAGCTCTCTGTGAACCAGGGCAAAGGCGGCTTGGCTGTTGTCTCTTGCGGAGGTGAGTGGTTTTCCCCAGGTGTAGACAATTCAGACCGAGACCGAGACTGGGAGAGTGGTCGGTGGCTAGTCTCCATAGAGCGCGACGATAAGCAGGCTTGGAGTGGGCGCGGACCGTTTTATAGGGAAATTGTACAGGTGCGAACACCGTGACCCGCGGGGAGAAAAAAATTGTAGGCCGAGAAGTTTACTAACTGTCAGGGTCTTGAAGGTAGCTTAAAAGCGCGTTTGGTTTATTGAAACTGAAGAACACTGTGAGCTCTGAAGCCTCTCGGTGTCCTGTGAGAAGGAAAGGAGGAACCCGAGCGCAAATGATGAGAAATCATGCATCATGCATCATGCCCTATGACCAATGCAGTCTTTATTGGAAGTCTCTCTGTGCTAGTGGGGTCACGGTAGTGTGTGGGTCATATCAACGCGATATTAATAGATTGCGTAATGGGGTATCCTAACGAGCCCAGGATCACCGACAATCACCGGGATTCGATGCTATTCTGCACGAGAATTGCGGGAGTTATACGTCGGGCCTGCTTCTGCAGCAAACACCCAGAGAGTGCCGAACTCTCGACGAGAGCCATACCCACACGCCTGATGGACATCCCGGGTGCAAAAATGTGGGGGTTTAGAAGTCTAAAATGTTTCGTAAACGGTCGTAACCATTTGTCAAACACTTCAGTTTCACAGATGGGGACCAAACATGACACAATTGCCGCCGGCACAACTTTGAGCAGCTACGGGGTCGGGTCAGGACAAGGCTCGTGAAGACCATCATCACACCTCGGCCTCGGCATGAGAAAATGTAAGAGTATATTTGTTCACACGTGCCGTACACAAGATTCATGAAAACCAAATCGTAAAACCGAAAATCGTAAAACAAGCAACGCGGTAGGGGTCATACAACTTACGCGGGTCCTCTCCGCCTGCTTCTTCGGAACCACCGCCTACGCGCTGGACGCGCGTCTTGGCTTGTACCTGCCATCGTCTCTTCGGGCTCGCTTCCGCGTACAGGCCGCTGACACACCGGACAGCGGCCCGATACATCGAGGAGCCATGGGTCCACGCATGTTTTCTATCGCGGGCGATGTTGGTAAGTGCGGTACGCCCCCAAGTAAAACAAAACGAGGAGACTGACGTGAAAGACGTGTCCACATTTTAGCAACCGTAAAGGTTGTGCGCCTTGGCCCGCGTCCTGCAGCCGCAGGTTGTCGCCATTGAGCGAGGCCGGCGCGGTCGTCTGCTCAGTCACGTCACCCACTTCCTCCACTTCGTCTTCTTCCCCTCCATCGACCGCCTCGTCCTCTGCCGCCGCCTCGTTTTCCGCCGGCGCTTCCGGATCGGTCTTGTCCTCCGCCGTCTTCAAGGCACCCACGCCGACGCGCTTTGGTTCTTGAAAGTCGAGCAGGCAAATCGCACACGACGCTCGGTGACTGTCCAGTTGCACGAACGGGTACTCGCCCCTCTCCCAGTTGTCCTCCCACGTGAGAGGTCGCTTGGGTCCCTTCTTCGCCCCGCCCGAACCAGTCTTTGTTGTACCACCCGTCGACGTGCCCCTTCGTCGGAAGAAACGGAAGCGGGGAGGCGGATCTGGCGATTTGGGTGGGTAGGTGTGCAGGTCCGGTGGGAGCGTGACTGGCTTCGGGGGTTGGTCCGGTGGCGGAGGGATGTAAAGCACCAGAGGGAGTTTGTCGACGACGGAGCGCGGGACTTGCCCAATGTCGGGTGTGAAGTGATGGGGGTTTTGTGACGGGTGTCGGCCGAGGCAGAGCAGGAGGATGCTCCAGAACAGCTACAGGGTGTCAGCCAAAACCGAGGAAAGTAGAGTAGGAGGTCAAAGCGCACGAATAGAATGGGCCCGACAACAAAGACGAGGATCGCGACGAACACGACTTCGAGGATCATAAGGTACATCACGCTGAGCACTCCAAAAGTCAACCACCAAAGATGCGGTGATGATGGCCGGCAGGTATTTGTCGAACTGTACACGAATATTTGGGCGAGCACGAACCAGACAAGCGTGAAAGTAGAGCCAAAGAGCGATAACCTATCGGCACGTCGTGTCGGCGCAATGTGCAACGCGCGTGCTCAGAGGGAGGTGGAAAAACCAAGCGGTGTGCAACACGGACCTAGCATAGAACCTCGGATACGGCGTCGGGGTAGCTTGCGATGGACCCCCGGATGGATTATTCGCGCTCCCTTGCGCGGTGGGCCCTTGTCTCCTTCCGCCTGGAGGTGCGGCATTCGGATAGGTGCGTGTCTGGCCCTCCCCGTCGTTATTCGCATGGCCAGTGCTGTACACGATGTGTAAGGGTGAAGCGCTGAAGGGTCGGGCCGGATGTGTCTACCTTTCGTCCTGGAGGCGCTTTGTGCGCTCGCGGGACCACCGCCATACGCTGAGCCAGACATCGAGGGCGAGACGGACGACCCAAAGGGAATTCCAAACGCCTAGCGGCTTACCACACGCCTCCCACTCATTCAGATTAGGTGAAGTGCGGCTCTTGGTATGCGTCGATATGGTCAGGAGCGTGATGATCGCGATAATCTGTTGTTCGGAAATGTGACATAGAGCGAGTGGACATACGTATGGTGTGACTCACCTGAGCGAAGTCGACTGTCAGTGCCCAGATAACGGACACGAGCTCCTTACGCGCTCTGTTATTGCGGCCGTAACCGAAAAACACGAGAATACGGCCCGCGATGGAGAGTCTCGGTTGACGTTGGTTTCCGGGGGTTCTGGGAGGGAGAACTGCCACAGGAGCATTAGGCCCTGCAACGACAGGATCAGGAATGACGGGTCGAGCGTGCCGGTGACCGAGAGGCTCCTGGGGGCGGTTGATCGCTGTGCGGGAGGTGGGTAACGATGCAGGGTTGCGGGTGGTGTTGTCGGGCATGGAGGCTCTGCTGAAGGCTTCGAGGAGCAAGGATTCTAGGGCAGCAGACCGCTCTTGCACCCCAGGTATGGGAGCAATCGGGGTTGTTCCTGGTTGGGGATGTTCAGGCGTATCTGCCACTACTGTAAGTGGATGGTCATGTGTGGACTCGATGGGTGAAGATTGCGGTAGAGATTGGGCTGAGTTCGCTGGCATAGCGAGAGTCGTGAAAACTCAGGGTACTTGTTGTCTGACCCTAGGACCACCAGGACAGAAGGAGCGCCGTCAATCCAACTATCTGGTGTGAAGAAATGGGAGAAGACGCTTGAAATAACAAGGGAAAAGTGGAAATGACCCGAACTGGATCAGGGCGGTGCGCCGAAACGATAAATGAATGGGACGGGGTTCACTCGTCGAGTCGAGTCGAATGCAGGCCTTTGCAGAGGTTGTGGAGCTGGCACCACAACCTCGAATTGTACACGCGTTGTGTGTCGGGCACCAAGGCTGTGCGGGGCCAGTGCGTCTACAAGGGCAAAGGCACCATATAACGCAGATCACATTGGACCACTCAAATTCAGTTTGTTGGGCTGAATATAATAATAAGGCCCATAGTATGGGCAACACAGCACTTACACTACACAGCACACAGCACACAGCCCTCTCTTCCCTGCTTACTTAATCCTATTCCTTATTCTCAACCGCCATGTCTTCCGCACCCTATCAGGCACTCCCTAGCGACGATTACGATGAAGAGCGACCCACAAACCGTCGCGGCCATGTCGCAGAACATATCCAACTCGCGCAGGATCCCCGCTTCAATCCACCTACTCCTTCCTGGTGGAAGCGTGCCTTGCTCATCCTATTCATCGTCGCCATGTTCTGGCTGTACTTCTCCATGCGCGCCTCCATGCAGAGGGGTGCCCGGTCACAGGTCGTACATACTCACAGGTATGTACAGCGCTCTTTTGTACGCCGGTAGCATAGGGTGCTGACTACATTGCCGCGAAGATACTCAAAGCTGCACAAGTATCGCCCTGCGGCCAGCCCAATCATCACCGAGACACTCAAGGATGGCAGAACACGGATAAGGGGTGCAGCGCCGACCGCCCGATCTCACTAGGCTACTTGCATTCGATCATTTCAATGGTCATAGCCCCACGTTGACTTCAGCACTTTGGGCTTTTTCGTATCGCTATACTTTCTTTTGGGTATTTTAGTAGTTTTAATCCCTGTTAGACTAACACGCTCCTTGTGCGGACTGCTTCTCTTATCCCCGTTTCGTTGCTCCATTCATCTCAGTTCTACTTTGCATTAGTTACGGAGATAACGGAGGCAGCGTCGGGTTGCTTTCCGACCATTGTGGGTATAACTGACATGATGTTACCCTCCCCATCCGTATCGGTCCGAACTGTCCACGGTCCAGAATCCAGAACATTCCCAAAAAGTCATCGAGAAAGTAGGCTCGACAGACTGGGACGCTTGTTCCCCTTTACACTCGGCGTGCTTGACACGCGATGCGACGACATTGCATCTTCTGTCTTATGTACCGCCTCTGCGTATCTGGGATGTTAATATCAGTATCAGCAAGGGAATGAGTCATCCGGAAAGGGCACACGCACAAGAGTTTATAACGTACGAGCTCGCTTTCGAGCTCTTCGTTCTGCAATCGCGCTCGGACGAGTTCGTTCTATCCGCATTTGAGCGTTATCATCATAACTAATAGTCGCATTACGCACCAATGCACCGACATGCTCCTGATTCAGCGCTGCCAAGTTTGCTTCCAACGCATTTCTGCGCCACGGCGATAAGTTAGTACCAAGAACATCGAGGCGCCGAAGAGAATATTGGAGACGTACATTTGTGTAGATAACTGACGGTTGTGATTACGCAGTGCGTCCATCTCCGCGGCGTGCGCTTCCCGTGCGCGTATCATCTCGCTGTACTCATGGGTGTATGAGTCCAGCATGAATGGCGTGATCCGCATAGACATCGCATCATTCACGAAGTCGTCAGCGCGGTATGCAGCTTTCTCACCCTCTGGCACCGGAAGCTGCTCCTGTGTTTGTGAAAAGTTTGACTTTAGAAAACGAGATGTTATTACTGACCTTGTACGTGTCGACAATGCTCGTGTTGAGGAACGCAACTAGTTCGTCGAACTTTAATGATAGTAGTTTCGCCTCGTTCTTTTGAAGGAGGGAGAGAGCAAACCCAAATATCGCCTCGATTCCGCTCGCAAGACAGTTGTCGAATATTCGAAAGACAATGTCCAAAGGAAAACTATGGTGCATGTTAGAACAGGACAGTTTGCAATCAAACAATATTGGTTTTGACCGGTAGGAAAACAGTGTGAGGAACCATTGTGAACAATACATGCTTGACTTCACGCCTTGCCGGAGGAAGTGGACATGCAAGACTGGGAGCATTTCCTCTGTTAGTCGGTCGAACTGTATGGAAGCATTCTGTCAGCAGGATTGAATACCGCAAGACCTGCACCCTCACTTGAAACTAAGCATGACCCCAAACCCATGAGCATCCTGCGTTCTGATAGACAAGTTGGCAACTCACGAGGCGCAATTGCAGCTTAGGCATCTCGGGCAAGAAATGCCCCCGCAAGTCATAGGAGTGCATTAGTCTAACGAGCAGGCAAAACGCTTCCTCGTCTGGCATCTAGGGCAGGTGGGCACATGACGGCTGCGCGAGTACACCGATCCACGTACATTGAGCAACAAGATTGCGACTACGAACGGCAGGCCTTGGCAATATCCGACTTGTGGATCATATCTTCCTAATCAGGTGAAGTAATTGAACAACGCAATATAGAGTAACGCACATCGAGTATGCCTTTAGAACGTTGAATAGATTTTCTTGTCCAATTCCGTGCCCATCCGTGAAAAATTCATGCTGTGGGAAGGTGCTGGTTCAATCAGGGCAGATCCTACGCGGTCAATAACCAGGTCGCTCACCGGCCAAGGTCACGCATGATGGCTTTTTCGTGAGGGCTCGTCTCTTTCAACATCTTCAAGTACGTTGCCTCCATTTCTGGATCCTTCGACGCTGACCTGCCCGGCGATCAGAAGACAACACCAGGAAGAGCGAATGTCAATTACATGAGTTGCCACACCATCCCGCGGAGGTTACTCGGGATACCCTTTTCGATCGCGCGCGCGAGCTTCTCCGCGTTCTCCGAAGCGAAGACCTGGTAATCTACGGGCCATGATGAGGAGAAGGACTACGGTGAGTCGAAGTGCGTGCACCTGACACGACGGAACCCCAGAATGCTATTCACAGCCTAATTAAAACCGCACCACGAATAAGGCAGAAAAGTACTCACCCCAATCAACGCTGGCCAGTTCCCCTTCCAAATCTTTGCTATCTCGTTGCGCTCGTTCAAACACCTCCTGTAATTTTTGTTGTCCGTCCAAACTCCTTCGCGATGGAGTAGCGTCGTTTCCGAGCCTTTGCAACAGAAGTGAAGCGCGCACGGAGGTACTCGAGACCTCGGAAGGCGCTAGAGGAGGTTCCTCTTCCTCCCACGGCTTTGGCACCTTCTCGTGGATGGGAGATTTGACCGCAACGGTGCTTCCGCGAGCCGTTGCGGCATTGAGAGACACGGTGGAGAAGCGTTCATCGTCGTCAAGTCGGACCGAGCCAAAGTCAGAACCTGCGACTGAGTCACGCACAAAAGCCTGGGTCTGGGCAGCGGGTGTGGTCGTCGGCGAAAGAAGTTCGTCGAGTGGAGAAGCGTGCTGCTCCTCCGAGTCGGAATGGGTGTCAGCGGACGGTTGGAGTGGGATCCCGGTTTGTGAAGGCGCTATGTTGGTTGGCTCCTCGTTTGTCGGTAGTGCTTTCGACGACTCTCTGGTTCCCTCAGGTGGCGGCTTAGCCTCATCTTGACCAAGAAGTTGTTCGGGGGACGTATCAGGGACGGTTTTCAGGGTCTTTGCGTGCAAAGGAGCCTCTGGATCTGTTCGTGACTGTAGTTGCGATACATCTGATGGTGTGGACTCTGGTGGTGGGAATACTTGGCGTGGGGTTGTTTCGCTTGAGATCATGGTAACGAATAGAGCAGAGTGGCAGCATACAAACACAAAGATATAAATTGGTGTCATTGATTCGATCATGTGCTCTGATCACACAATCACATTGGTATCATTAAATAGCCCGAGTCTTCAATCTTCCTTCCAAAAATACCCATCCCAACAACCCAATGAAACCATAAAAGTAAATTCACCCTTGTGATGTTCTGCAAACAGTATATCAATTCCAAGCGATACTCTAACCAGAGCTAGAGTGGTACTCACACTGGGGGCACAGAGGTCACTGGGCCAGGAAGGGTCGAAAGTGTCGGGAAGGGTGAAGGGCACTAGTAAGACTGGTGGTCAGTAAATGAGACGAACACCGACGAGAGGACACAGTACAGCCTGCTCCACATCCGCGTTGGAAAAGCCGGCCGGAAAAACGCTCTGTGATTGTTCGATGGGTAGCCCCTTCGGCTCTGGAATAACTTCCGAGCAATCAATCATATGACTAGTATCCTGGCCAAGCACAGCAAGCTTGTTCATGGCATTACGGAAGGCATCCGCCATCCGAGCGTGGTTGTTGACGAATGATTGCCAGGTGCAGGAAGTGCGCGAATCTAATCCCCACGGGTTACTGAACACGTGTTACAATACCAGATTTTGAAGAAATACTCACCTCGTGCAATAAGGCGGTCGGACATAAGTCGCATCTCCCCTTCAATTGGCGAATCTGCTTGACCATTCTGTAACTCCGCTCCGTGGAATCCCCTTGGGCGTAGCATTTGCTCCACAAAGAACTGGGTGTCAAAACGGTCTGGAGTAGTGTCGAAGGGTGCGCCGGCAATACTTGGGTTTATGATCTTAGAAGCGGCGATTGAATGTCTGCATTATACCTAGTCAGTCACCCTACCATTGTGAGATAACGAAGACACCAACGAAGCCAAAAGTGCGACAACTTCGTCAGGGCTAAAGCCGGCGTCGGCAAAGCGTGCAAAAATAACGTCAGTGGAGTCGAATGGCGCTGGGACCAATTGATCCGGAGCTGGCGCGGTTGCATTGGGACGACCAAGTAAAAACTGAAGCCGGGGAGCACCAGGACAGTTACTGATCCCAACTGCACCAGCGAGCTGGATACTGCGGCTCTGTCAGCTCCGATAAAAATTGAGGAGGCTACCAGAACATACAAATCACCGGCAGAGACAACACCGTCACCACCACATTCCTGGAGGCACCGTTTTTGCATCATTATTATATCGTCGAGACCACCGTTAGCCGAGTATTGAGTTTCGACGTCCGAAAAAACCATGATAGAGCCATCAGCACCTCCGCCGCTGTTCAGAATTTAGTCGAAATTTCAAGGAGACTAGCGGAGCAACATACCCCGAGGGCCCCCGAGAACGAGAGAATCCAATAGCGTCGTGGAAGGTAAGACGAAGAGATTCGTGAACCTCGTCGCCACACTCGCCGCCGTCGAAAAGAGTCTCTTGAATACTGTCCACGATCGGGTACAACGCACAACAGGCGGGGTGAGTCGCCGTGTGGACACCGTCAGGGCAAGGAGCGCGGCGGGTCAGGGCAGCTAGATGGGCCGTATTAGACGCGAAACCCCGAGAAGGATGCACTTGATGCATGCGTACCACTAGTGGCGCAAACTAGAGCAGAGATGACGACAAGGCTCCCGAGCTGCATTATAAGATACAGGCGCTGACGGGTTGTTCGAGGGTCAAGAACGAGAACGTTCTGATGCTACTTGTCGTGGAAGAGGCCCTTTTATAACGGAGGGACCATAGTACCCGCAAACAATGCCAGCCTCAGTGCCAGCCTCCGGAATGCAAGCCACCAGGGGTGTCGGCACAGGAGACTTGATCCGTCTCAGGACTAGGAAAGACCTAGCACCCCAAAAATCAGGATTTTCACTCGTGAAACGTGTGATCCGCTTGAGTGCTGCTTCAGGTGTCCACTCTCAACACAGTAGTGCACTAGGATGTCCCGGGGAACAGTCTTGGACATCCTCCATCTTGCCGATGCGGCGGAGTAATTCTGAAATCTCCATTAAAATGCATTCGGACCAAGGATATTATGCTGACCAAACCAACAATGCTGAGGTTTGGATGGAGAGATAGATCTTGCTGTGCCAGGTGCAATCCTGACGTATACGCGGCACCGGCAAGTCAAAAGGGGCACTCAGTTGGCACGAACGTTAGTGATGATGACGAAATGGTCCCAAAGTACAACTTAAAGTACTGTACAACAAGGTCAGACATTGCCTCCAGAGGCTGGCACGGGCCAATCAGTGCATACACTGGCAGCGGTGTCTCCAGTGGCACTCGGTTACCGAGAGTGTAGCGCGGTGCGACGATGCTCTCCACAGTTCGAATTTTCAAAACGCCGCCTTGTTTTGTCCGTTTTGTCCATACATAGAAGTGCTCACGCTCACTTTCTGTCCATCTTCTTGGTCAATAATCAACAGGTATGCATAAAACGTGAGTTTCCGCATTTTTCAAGTGCTTCACATCTCCAATTTCGGGTTCTCACTTTAACTCAATGTATGCAGTGCTCTGGTCCTCGGACCCCATAATCCGCGTCAAAGTGCAAGCTGAGCGCTCCCTGGCGAGGGCCAAGTTTCCTCACTAACCACGAAAAAATACGTCCGGGTTGCCTGCGATCGAACGCGTGAGGCTGGGTGAACATACTTGCATTCCTGGAATAGAATATGCTCGAGCTCCGCTGTAGCTGTGTGCCGGTTCGAAAGGGGCTACATCTACCATATTTTTGTCATGATTCGGTTACCGCTGTCTCGCCCTATGAATCTCACCTCTACAGACTACTTTCGTTCGAGAGGATCACCCTGAAGCTCCGCTCCTGTTCATGTCGAGACATGGGAACTGGCAAGGTGTGACCCAATATGGGCTGCTCGCCCGAAAGTTGGCACAGAGTTGTCTAGACGACCGCATCACCTTCTGTAATTCTACTATGCCCGTTCGTGCTCGTTATGTTGCCCTGATTCGCAAGTCTATAGCAAATTCCGTACACAACTTGGAAGGAGGAAGAACCTGCAGGACCTGTGGAACTTTCAGACGACAAGTCGCCGTTGACCTTCGATTATTAGGAACCCTGTTAATAGGGGTCCTTCATTGGTCGTTGAAATGAAATCAAGTGTGCGATCCACCGGTTAACCTTGGTCTGTTCTTTGGGAGTCGGGTGCCAGGCGTACTGTAATCCCGTCTCTGGACTCGAGGTGAATCTGATCGTTGTGGATTCGAACAACTTGTGTGACCCGGAAGTGTTTGTTGTATCACTTCCTCGTCGGCTTCGTCGTCCCATGGGTGTTTCTATCTCTCCTGTCTGACCCCCAAATCTGCCACCCATCCCAGCCCGTTATGCATTCCATCAAAACAATTTGTTCACCTCTTTCTCTCACAATCTATCCCTCGACCCAGGCTATGCCCCCCACAAACTCCTGTCAGGAGATCTATCATACGCTGGGCGGTTCTTCTCTTGCACATCCCATCCCGTCACCACCTTCCCGAATTGCGAGGCCCTTACACCGCTACTCATTCCGCCGCGTGACTTTCGCCCATCAGCGCCGCTTTCGCTCTCGCCAATATCCAACAAGTCCACTCGTCGTCACATCTGCATCCGCAGTCAATGGTCCGCCACCGCCGTATACACCTACCATTGATTTGCACCCGTCCATTATCCCGCCAATGGGAATTCCTCCTACTAGCACCCCAACCGCCGACTTGCATCGGTCGGTACCGCCACAAACACAGATACCGCCCCATCGCATGTCCGCCACCGCCATAGCGCTCATCGTAGTTTGCATCCTCGTGGGACTGACGTTGTGCGCAGTGATTGGCCACTTCGCCTACCGGAAACGCCTACCCTTGCTGTGGTGGCCGTGGCGGACGAGACGGGTAGAAGATAGCTTGGGTTTTGTTTTCGTCGAGTACGACGATTCGACGTGGGGCACACCAGCTAAGGGTGCACGGAGGGAAATGCCGACGTTCGAGGCTGGCTCGCGGGAACGCGAAGGCGGGGAGGCGATTGCAAGTGCCCTTTCTCCTTCACCATTGGCCCCAAAGGTGGAGGTACACCCTGTTCCAGGCATCCCTCACCCTGATTCTGGAGCACCGCCCGACAACAACTGCCGCGAGCTTCCACTCGCTCCTCTGCAGACAGGAAGTAGCCCGCACAGCGAATTGAATATCGCTAAGACTAATGAGCGGGGTCTTGACGACACCGCTCCTCCAACAGGGGACGTTAATCCACAAGGTGCGACTAAGATTGGAGCCCTGTGCCAGTCGGTCACCGGGAATGCGCTTGGCTTGGCTATGGGCGATAAGCTAGAGCTGAGCACGCTCACGTCGTCTGAACTCGCCACAGTGCTTGCGCTGCACGCGGGTGCAGAGGCTTTGGATGTGCTGGCATGTCCGGTTATGTGGGAGCACAGGCCACTGGACGCAAGCGAAGTAGAAGAAACCGAAATTTCTATAGCAGACTCGCTCTCCTCGGGTTTGGTGGCATGCGTATCATCGTCTACAGAAGAAAGTAGCGGATCTGAGGACGATTACGAGCTTCATAGGGTGGAGACTCGTAGTATGGATTTTAAACGTGGCATCGTCGTATCGCTTGGGGCGATGACTGATACAGATGGCGAAGGAGACGAAAAACCGCTTCCCCGCGTGGTAATTTCTGGGAGCTCCTCGGAGGTGTTCTCGTCGCGCTCGAACCGTATCTCGGGAATGAGCGAAGGGACGATAGACCTTGGAGACTTTCCTCGACCACCTGTGATCTGTCTTTGATCACATACCTATATGGGCTGCGAGTAGACGGTAGACGGTACAAAAGCCCTGTTTTATGTTACTGTCATTTACGAAGTCCCGTCTCAATGCAAACTTCGGGGATCGCACTCGGCAAACATATAAGAGTGACGCCTTTTGCCAAGTCCACGTTTCGTCTTCGAGGTGAAAAACCTGCTTTCTTTGTCTATCAGCCATTTTTCTGTTCTAGCTTCTAACGACCAAAGTAATTGGGTCATAGCACCTTCACTGTCTGTTTCCGATAATAATAAATTAACACCACCTATGATTAATTTCATTTTATAACGTAAGTGATATTAAAATACTGATCTGTGCCAGTGTCCGTGTTGTCGTGCACCACTCGCCTCGCCTGATCTCCAATTCGAGCAGACAGACAATCGCAATTCAAAAATGTCCTTTTTCCACCCCATACTTCCATTTACGTTACACGGAAAGACCTTGGTCGTTGTCAGTATTATTGCGCCTTTGTCGCTCGAGAACGGGCTCTGGTACTTACACCGCGCTCGTAAGGACAGCCTGTAGTCTCTATCGCGAATATCGCACAGCTTGCCGCCGACTTACTCATCGCCTCTCTATCTCTCCGGAAAATTGGTATATTTGACCCTCGTGACCTCGTACCCGTCATTGGCGGGCGGGAAGACGGAGAAGAGGGGATCACCACGCCTCTAGAATGTGTGTGTGTGTGTGGGCCCTCCGCTCGTGCCCTCTGCTCCTCCAGATACTATTTCTGACTCGGTCTTCTCCGCAGTATTCGGACGGGAAGGATGCGAAGTCGTACTCGTTCAACAGCGGTCGCCCGTATTGGTGGTACGTGACCTGTGCCCGCGCAATGTACAATGAGCTGGGATTCGCTTCTTCTGACTGGGTCCTCTCAGCCGAGAAAGCAAGCGTTCATCGACTCGCTTTTCCAATTTGTGCGGGATCAGCGGCTTTCTGCGGTCCTCGTTCTCTCTGGTGTAGATATGTCTGACAGAACAGATGCACAGATGATGTGGGTGACGGACGTTTGAGTCCTTTGTCTGGTGATCTCGCCGTTTCTCATGTGCTGGTCCCAGGACTCCCACTTACTACATCCGTCCACCAAATTCATCATGGGAGAACTCGCCACTATCCCCCATATTTCAATTGCCCATCCCGGAATATACATCGCCCGTTTCCCAGCACCCCGGTGCTCCACCACAAACCGAATGGCCGATCCCCTTCATCCCTGGTGGTGGTCTAACACGGCGCATTCTCTCCAATCTTCCGGAAACTTGGAACGTCCCAACGGCGGCCCTCCTCCAATTTGTGCTCGAAGGTGATAATAGGTCCGATGCGTCGCTGATGGCCTCCGTGGCGGCCAAGGTACTTTCTTTAGAAGTTCCAGAATGGAGGGAACCGTCCAGCTGGCAACAAGGACTTTTTGGAACCCCCCACGACCAAACGTTGTACGGTTAGTTAATGGCAATTCCTTCAAAGTGAACTATGGAAGCCAGAAAGGGGTTTTGAAGCTTGAATTCATGTAATATCGTTGTATGAACCTTGACCCGCCCAAACAATCCGACGATGCCATTTGTTTGAGCCCGTGGTAGCTTGTCCGGCTGTGATAGCCCTTGCGAGTATGACAGATACAGTACACGAACGTTCATGAACTACTAAATCACTCAAGTCCCCCATTCCGCCTTCACAGCTTTACATCTTAGACATTGGAGAGCTACTGTTTTCCTGCCAAGCCAAGACCATTCCGTCGGTTTCTCTTCTTTGCTGCCTGTCTCAGGGGAACGTATGCATAAGGGTCGGGCCCCCTTTTCTTTTTGAGATCTCCACCAGCCTTCTGTGGATGTCAGAGGGACAACGATCAGTGTTTTTCCAAAAAAATTGGACAATTTCATCCGTACCTTTGCCCTGAACTCGTGCCCGATCTTACCTTCACCCCGCTTCTTTCCCGGTTTCACACCCTCTACCTCGCCCATCTCGACGTCCTCATCTTCGGCCGCATTCTCTCGCCGCCGCTTCTTCGTATCCTTATTGAATTTAACACGGCCACCTGGCCCGCGGGTGAAGCCATCTGCGGATGTTAGAGCCTCACGGTATGCGGCACCAGCGACGTCCTCTTCAGCTGCGCCATCATTAGAGTCGGAACCGGACTCGTCAAAGATCATCTTGCCAGACTCGTCCGTCTTGAAGCGGCCAACATCTTGTCGATGCTTGGATCGCTGACTACCTTTTGCATCTATAGGGAAAAAAACGATGGTCTCGTAGGTAGCGGACTGCGAATGGTGTTACACACTCGTGATGCGAGACGCCGCTCCAGAAAGTAGATCCATAGGCGAGTCGTCGTCGAGTCGTAAACGGACCGCAAAGTCTCCACCGTTGTGCTTCCCGGTTGGCGCGGCAACCTCTCCGTCGTCCCCGTCGCTGTCACCTAGCTCACTTTCGCTGCTGTACAACACGTCCTCAAATGCATCGCCGGTAGTGGGCCTCTTTGGCTTTTCCTGTTGGCGTGAGGTTAACAATGTATACCCACTCGACAAAAGGAACAAGACACCGACCTCATCACTAACGTCTCCGCCAGCAACTGCCTTTCTCCTCTTTGCACGGTCTTTGCGCTTTTTGATATTCACGAGCACCTTTGCTGCTTCTCCGTTCGCGCACGAATGTACAGCTTGAAACCCAAATCGCCGGATCATGCGCTCAAATATGTGCCGGACCTTCGTTTTAAAATGGTTCTTGTGGTCATGCGCCCATCTGAGCAGAGCGGGTACGAGCTGACGTAGCTGCGGACGTATCACGTCTTCTGAGAGCGTATGAACTGCCAACTTGATAAAGCCCAGGGTCGATTTAACTATTTCTCGGTTGGCAGAGGAAAGGAAGACGAGGAGTGTGGACAAAATCTCGTCGAGCATACTTGCAGGGATCTCGTCTGCCATAGTCAAGGCGATCAGAAAGACTAAAGGTGTTCTGCGTAGATCCTGTTACCTTTGAATTCGAAAACCAGTCTTGAGATAGCCGTCACGGTCGCACTGATCATGTGCGGGGTAGCTCCTGCTAAGCCAGCTGCGATCATAGTGATGTATTCTCCTATGCTTGCCTTGGCTTACTTTCCCCTTTAGCACGAGAAAGCGAATGATTGCAGGAGATCTATACCTTCGCTCGTATTGTCCTCATCCATACCGTCAACTAAGACGCGTTTTACGACGCCTCCTTCTGCCATCTTCTTGCCCATAGCAACGATCAGCTCAAACGCAGCACTGCGAGCCTTCTCCGAGGGCTCTTTTGTGCCAAGGACAGCCTCCGGGATTAGCGATGGGATAACATGTAAAGCGGAAGGAGGGATCAAAGGTAGTACGTTCGCATACAGCTGAAAACGGTCCTACAGTGTAAATCAGGACCAAGATGAGCAGCCCGTCATATGTCATACAAATCCAAGGGTTTACCTTTTTCGCTGCAGGGGCCAGTCCGTCCGACAATTCATCCAGCCGCCCAATCACAGGTCCCACATCCAATGACACTTTGCCAACTTCAACTAACTTCGCAAGAATTTTGTAACCACGTTTTTGCACGCCGTTGTCCTGATTGGTAAGCACTTCCTTGGAAAGGATCACGTCGAACAGCCCGGACGCATCTTGGTTCGAGAGATAAGGCAAGACGAGAATGAGGATATCCTGTGTCATAGAGACGGTGCTACCAGGATTAGTTGAGTCGTGTTTAAGTTTTGTCAAGTTCTGCTTGAAGAGGCCAAAGATTTTGTGGTATGCTTGAGCGATGGCCTGTCGACGCGATGAGTCAACAGGGATGACAAGAAGAGGGGTGACAGTACAGAGTCCCCTGCAATGCTCATCCAGGCGGTAATCACTTCCCCAACCATTCCCCGATCCTCTCGATCAACGCTCCCGAAAATATTAAATAGCACGGCAAGCCAACTTTCCGCCTGGTTTCGCAGAAAATCAACGTTCTTCACCGCCTGTTTTTGGGATATACCGTCTGCGCGGACGCCGAGAGGAATTTTATCCAAGAGGGACGGGTCTTGCGACGCAAACGCCACGTTCGAGTTCACCAGGACTTTCAATGCTCTCAAAACGAAGGACCGCAGTTCCACTTGCGTGTACAATATATGTGATAGCATCTGCGAGAAGGCAGCAGTCAATGCCTGTGGGATTGATTAGATCATGGGCAAAAGGCAAATCAGAGATGGGGCTTTGCCTACTTCCGGCGTATCCGCTTTTGACCAACAGTAACCAGGAAGTCCCGCCCACACCTGGGCGATGAGGACGGCCCACACCTTCGCCTCGGATGGGCGATCCTCAGACCTGGCTTTCTGCTCAAGATCAAACATGCGCTCCGAAAGGGGGACGAAGTAGGACACGAAATGCCCCAGTGGGGTGGGATGTGGCTGTGCTAACAACGGTAAGAGGAATGCGCGGGGTTCACGACCAGCTTGCCTAGTGCCACATGACAGGTATATTAGTGGTCAATGGGTCTATACTAACGTCGCAGGTGGACTAACCGGTCCGCAGGTTCCAGATTGAGTGGCAATGCATTCAGTAAGACTGCGGGCCCCATCGTAGCCATGGCTTGTGTGAGTACCCTATCAGCTGCTTCTTTGTGCTCAAAGTTTTTCTCTGTTCTGATATTTCCAACCCTCTGAACCAAAGGAAGCAATAAGATTTCCGCAGTGGTCGGCCCCGCTGGCTCTTCGCGGTATCGAAGACTCGAGACGAGCACCGATATCGCGTAAAGGAGATCCGACATAAAACGCGCGAATGCGAGCGACTCGAACGCCTTCTCTGCCTGTGAAACGATCTTCCCAAGAGTAGTCTTAGGCTCGGATTGGCCGTGTTCTCGTATGGCAGGCGTTATGAATTCAGGCGTGAAGCATTGCACCAGAAGTGTGAGTGATTGGCAAGATGCTTTCCTAATAGTCGCGTCGGGTGATTCCAAGAACACCCAGACAGCCTTCCACACTTTTCCTAGCTCGCTAGTAGATGCATGTGGGTTAGCGTCTTTGTAAACAAGTAGAGTACTTCCGAGGAGCCCCAGCCAAGTAGGAGCAATGGCAACATCCGCTCTAGGCGGAGGGGAGGAAAGGATGGCATCCAGGATCTGCGGTATCTCGGATGTAATATCAAATCCATCGTCCTTGTTGGGTGCAGAAAGAAGGTCGGACAAGATCGAGTATGCAGATCGAGAAAGAAAAGGATTTCCTAAGTGAGGTAGCGACAAGAGAAGGGTAACGATCGCCGAGAGAGACTAGAAAACAAGGTTACTAGGCAGAAGAAGCATAGACAGCGACTTACGGACGGGGGCAATCTCAGGATTACCGGACGCAAGAACATAAGGAGATGCAGTGCGACCTCCGCAGCCTCCATATCGGGAGCAACGCGCTTTGATCTCGAGAAAGCATTCGCTGAGACGTCGGCCAATGTCGACTTGATCCACTCTGCGACTCTGTCACTGTAAGGATGCCGCAATAACGGGGGAGGGGGGGAAGACAAGACATCTTTGACAGTCTCCGCTGCACGCTTGCGTACTTTGGGTCGAGCATCGAGACAGAGCTGGAGGATGGAAGCAAATGACTGCCGGACACCTTGAGCATCTAGCTGGGATCGGTCAAGTGCTCTAAAAACTGAGCCGTAAAGTCCAATTTGGGACCGCAACGGAGGTGCATGGGTCATTAGGGATGGGAAAAGCGGTGAGGTGAGCGATAAAATAGTATTGAGGTTTCCACGGATGACCGGTTGAGGGACAAACGGCGCAACCAAGGCAAGAAGGTAGAGCTCTGCAGGGAGAATATCGCCTTCACCAAAGGACAATCGAGAGGAACCCTCGTTCTGTAAAGTACCGTCTAAGGTGGTGAGTAGGGCCGCGAAGTACGCAGTTGGGGATCTTTCAGTTTTCTGCTCATCGAAAGTAGCCTCGAGCGCATGTAACAAGGTCGCGGGTGCCCTTTGATGCTCAAGGGAAGAGGTAGTATGCGGTCGAATCTTTGACAATGCCGCATCTAAATCATCAGACATTGAGGTTTTGGTCAGAGGCACGTTGCTAAAATTTTGATTACATAACCTCGGCCTACCTACTTAGGCAGGTGGTCTATCTAACGTTACGTGCGAACGCACGAACGTTCATGCGCGCTGATGGCCACGACAAAATAACCCACACAAGGACTTCGCGCTGCCAGCGAATGCTCGTAATAATCAGGGACGATTCCGGGTGTTAGACCCTCTACCTTTCTCTACCAACACATTACTATAGTTCACCCCACCAACTATTCTCCTCTGTTAAATGCCTCCTAGGACCTCAGTTCCGTGGTCGTACTTCCTCATACGGTGCTTTTGTTTCTGTCTAAGTAAAATGCCTAGTTCTTATGGCTCTCTTGCTAGAATATTGTTCAGGGTCGTGCTCAAGATCTTTTATGGCACCATCGTCGTGGAGGGTGTGGAAAACATTCCCCCAACTGGTCACCCATGGTGAGCACCCCCCTGCCCTCTGGGCTTCCTCCTTTCTAACACGACATAACCCAGCGTCGTCTGTGCCAACCACACCAACTCGTTAACTGATGCCTTGTATGGCACATTGTCCCTCTCTATCCCCGTTCGCTAAACTCGGATACTCTTCTTTAGGATTCTTGTCACTGCAATCCCGTCACAGGTACGTGTATTGCAATCTGTCTGATCCTCTCTTATTGAAAAAGGTCCGGGAAGAGACGTAATATGCTGCATCTCACGGCTAAATCAACCCAGTTTGGCAAGAAAACGTTGACGAGCTGGCTCATCGAAGCTGCTGGGACTGTACCAGTCCAGAGGCGCAAAGATTTTGTTGAGGGCATGGCCAATAATAACGTAGCCATGGAAAAGATGACACAAGTAAGAACTTCCGTACGTTAATGTGACGACTTCTTACGAACGGAGTCCTTGTAGACCCTAGAGATGGGTGGCGCCGTATGTCTATTCCCTGAGGGCGGGAGTAGGTATCATCCCACTATCGCCCCTCTCAAGACAGGAGGTATGTGAATTTGGTTAGTTCCCCGTCGGTGTACCTTACAACTATACAGTGGCACGCATTGTGTCCGCCATGCTGACTCGCAACCGCAACAATGTCAACTTTGAGATTTCTATCCTCACGTGTTCTATCACGTACATGTAAGTTTGAGGTCGATGAAACTGGCTAAACCCAACTTATAATCGCTAACTTCGAGGCACCGACAACATTTCCGTTCGGATGTATTGGTCACATTTCATCCCCCATTTACCTTCCGCCCGAAGGTGCGCTGATCACCTCACCTTGGGTACTTGTTCATTATTGTGACATCCTTTAGGACAACCCTGAGCTATTAGAGCCCGTGGATTACGACAACATTCGGCACGTTACGGCTCAGATGTACCAGCAAATCGCTACTGGAACATTCGACGCTCCTTCTTGGGGTCTCATACGGGCCGCGAAGATGGCGACTCCCATATATGCACCCTTGGGCACTGCTATGAGCCTTGGCGACTACGTTCGGGTTACGAGAACGTTCCTAGAGGTATTCAAAGCAGACCGCCTTCCATCTGCCCCTACCTCCAGTGCTGGCTCAGCTAGCTCAGAAGTCAGTGTCGAGGGGAAGGACGAGGATATTGTTAAACTCAAGGAGGACCTCCAAGTGAGCCCATATGCCACCGTCAATTAGACGTATTCTCAGATGACTACCCCCGTCAGGTGTACCAATCAGAACTACATGAACTGCGAATTAGGGACGACCGCATTCGCCGACCACTGTCCCGCCCGGTGATTATGTATCGCATCGTGCTGCGCTTCATCTGGGTCTCTTTTCTACTATCTATCTCGTTGGGTGGGCTCACCCTCTGGCTTCCTGTGGCCGCGACGACCTTTTACGCCGTGCACAACTTTAAGAAGACCGGCCCCGTTTGGGACACATGGGATGAGATCGCACAATACAAGCTAATTTATGGACTCGTTTCGGGCCTCGGTGTTTATGCTGTTACAATCTTCCTCACTTTCCCCATCTTTCCCGTGACAGCGGTGGTGGTACCCGGGCTGATGTGGATGTCTCTTCGATGGTTCGAAGACGCGGTATCTGCGGCCCGCGCGCTTGTTGCTCTCTGGCGACTCCTGCGCGTCAATGCTGCGACCCTAGCACGCCTTCGTGCCACGCGTGCGGATCTGCACCGCAGTTTGATGCACCTTGCGGTGCATGGGCTTGGCCTCCCAGCCAACCCCGAGGAGTACTTTGGGTTGTACGGGGCTAAGGACAAGGGTCGAGTGATTGGTCGCTGGGCAAGCAAGGCCGAATACTTTTCCGTGCGGCGCCGCCGAAAGCGTGATTGGAATGAGACGCTACGGTTGTACGAACAATTTGATTATCCACCCGAGGACTCATAACGGTAACCACGGCAACACGTATATACAGATACGACTTATGGGAATGGACACTACACGGGTTTCTTCACTTACAGAGATTTAAACAGCTCATTGTGCATAAATTCATTCACGGTCAACGATACGCGAGTAAGCGCGGTTACCAGCAGCCCACTTGTGACCCTTATCAGCCGCCTTGCCGGTCCAGATGACCCCAAACACGATGAAGAAGCTAAAGTGCCATGATAACAAGTTGACGAACCACGCTGGACCTGGTGGTGGGGACGAATTTGAGATAGCGCAAGAAAAGAGGACCGACATGCAAACCATACCGAGTTTCGTGTAAGCAAACTCATGGAGGCCAGAAGTTCGGAACAGATCGGTCACGATAATGAATGCGATCATAGAAAAGAGTGCTAAGGGGGGTAGGGAAAGACGGGGCACGCAACTAAGCGAGTGATCATGATAAAAATCCCGACGGAAACGGTGACGCACCATTGAGGGTTACGAGTCCGGCGACAGCCTTCCATACTCTTCTCCTCCTCGAGTGGGTGCTCACACCAATGAGGAGGGCAAAGAGGGCAAGGACACCAAAGCCAATCCCTAGCTGGGCCGAGTAGCCCGCGCTGGTCCACTCTGCGCAAAACAGGCGGTTCTCCTCGTCACAGTGGTCGCTGACACTTTTGGGGAAGTCGCGACATTTAAAGTCCGTGTAAACGTTTTGCCAATCACCAGACGGGTCGGGGATCCTCAGAACTTGGCGCTCGCAACGCTTCAGGAGGCCATAACGAACTACGGTCCTGTTGTAGAGCAGTTCGCGCCCATTATCTATGAGCCTGATGTAATGCTTTTAGTAGGTGGAGCACAATTTAAGGGGAAAACTACCAATCGCTGCGAGTGACGGCGAGGAAGTTCTGCGATGAAGTGGTAGTGTCATCGAGCGTGAAAACAAGGGTGTACCCGACCGGAAACTCACAAGAGTCAGGCTGATCAAGACCAGAAAAAAGGTGACGACATAAGAGGTTTTCCTCATCGTGGCCGACGGTGTCGACGTTCGACGGTCGCACTGAATCCATTCCGTCAGCCACGTGCAAGGATCGATGATGTCAGCAAACGATGACCCTGTTATGGGGTTCTTTCCTAACACGTTACATGGGCATTTCGATCATAACTGATCTACTACTGGCAGTGGACACTGCTTGATCGAGCCAACTACGAGTTCTTGTTTTCGTTATACTTCGCATGTGTACCCTCCGAATTTTAGGGCCGGCGCCCGCTAGCAGAGGTCGTGCGTAGTGGCAGCGATATTGGGCTCAATACTCATTGTAGTGCGGTAAAATAAAAATAGGTGGCATATGACAACCCCCTCATTGTTTCATATCGGCAACAATAGGTCTGTCCCGAAGAATCCTGTCATTTCGATGCGGCGTTCGAAAGCAACTTTCACAACACCATCCTCCTGCCTTGCGCATGAGACCAGGCCGCGCCACGCATGGCATTGAGGCACCCTCAAACTCCAGGGACTTCTTGAACCACATGTTGGTATCTATCGGCCGTCATCTGCACTCAAAGTGAATCGATAAGAACGGGCTACACCAAGATAGGTAGGAGCAGTCAAGAGACCATACCAAAAATAGTTCACGGCACGAACTGCCGTCACGCTGAAATATTCATGGAATTTCACGAATCATGATTAAAAGGAGGTTGTCAGCGGGTGAATGGAAGGAGAACACACGATCGGGATGCAGAGGGGAAACATATATCGTAGAAATGCCAGCACCGATAGCGCCAGCCAATCTCAGCTCTGCGGCGAATGCAACGTTGTGACAAAACTAGTGCTAAAACCAACACATGTTATCCAATTAGGCATAAATGATAAAAGAAAATATCACGACAGGGGTCGTGTATTGACCTATGATCGTTATACGATGACCGTATGTCTAGCAGGGCATTCATATAAGGACGAATGGCACCAGGTTTGGGTGGAAACTCACAGCGCACGGCCTACAAGAACCCGAACAACGAGCACAACACGCCTACGGCATAAGCACCCCATATCAGGGCTTCGTGAGCGCCAACCCTGGAGCGGAGAAAGACAACTGGTTCGACTCATACGGATGAGTGAATCGTAAACAAGAGCATCAATACCTGCATGCGGGAGATGAATGCAGCAATCGGTGCGAACGACAGTCTGCGGGCAAACCTACCCCTGTCTTGAAACAGATTCATTCACAAGGACCTACCTATTTCGTTATACGCATACTGGCGACTTTCTCTGTGGACTGCAAATCTTCCATCACTCACCTGCTCAAGTATTGCACCACGCCTTCGACACATCCAACAAAACACTCAGCGCAGCGGCCCGGACGAGACAGGCCTCTATTGCCGCCATCATACTCTATGGCCACTAGGTGAACCGCTATACCCTTTTGACTTACGACATCCCTCGGCGTCGGCGTCGTTCCTTTCCTGACAGCGTTAAGGAGTCGGGTAGCCACAAGCGAGATGCGACAAGAGGCCTAAAAGGCTTAGATTCGAGTGACATCGCGGCCTTCCGAAGACCGAGGTGTTTCCCGTCTGAGATCCGATTCAGGTCGAAATCGCCGTCTAGAAGCGACAAAACGTGCACCTCCGAGCAGCCCACTCGCCAATGTGGCGCAGGAAAAGCCGCAAAATATCACCGGTGTCCAATCGTAGGCTAGGGTCTCGGAGGACGCCAGGCCTGAAATTGTACCAGAAGAACACGATGTGCCCTCGATGCAGACTACTTATAGAAAGTTGCTTTGGTGCCCTCTACGACCGATCTAGTCACCCTGGCGTCCGCTTTGCGCAACTGCACGTTCACTTAATGCCTCATCTTCGAAAGCATTTATGGGGACGTACGTATCAATACCGCCGTGCCACCTGGATATGTGGGACGCATGTTCACGGGGAAGGCCTGTTCGTGAGTTGCCCGCCAGGTGCCCAGTAATCTCGAGAAGGGCCCCGCGCCTCCGCTGTCGACCGTGCGGTCTGCGCCGGATGACAATCCATTTGTGGACAACGTGAAGATGAAGTCACCTCCAGTGCCGTGATGCAAGACTTGTACGACCCCGCTTAGATAAAAATGTTCTCAGAGCTACGGCATAAATGGATCTATGATACTCTGAGATGGCCACGACAACCTGCAAGAGTAGAGATTGCACCAGTTGGCGCCACCTGCGGTGGGAGGGAGGGCCGTCATAAGCGAAAGTCAGGGTGACGAGTACCAGCACTCACACCAATACTCACGATGTAGTAGTACATGCCCCTTTTAGGTTTATGAGATGCAATGACGAGGCAGGTTTGAAAGATGATGTGCACACCTTGAGTAATATGGGTATGATAAGTCTTATGTGCGCAATTGACCTCGTGGACATCCAGGAAAAAACGAGATATGATGTCGACAGTAGCAAGCCAATTACGGCCAAAACGGTGTTGGGACCTCGCCGACTTCATCCTTGAGAGCTAGAACCTTTGGCAAATAAATCTAGCGTGATGCCAGTGGGACGTCCCAGACTACTATTATCATCTCCGGTACTACCCCTCAACCGCGGACTCGGGGTATCCAGGTCGTAAGGACCAGCGCTGGAACAACATCGAATTCTGCAAACCAAGCACGGTGAAGACCAGTTGCGAGAAAATTGGTCGTGGTCGTGGTCGTGGGTCCTCGAGCGACCAAAATGCACCCCAACCAAGGTGCACCTCTACAAGGAAAACAACAAGGAGAATAAGGACTTCCGTGCTGGTCATAAGCCGAAGTATTCTCCATCATATGCCGGTCTTGGGGCCTGTATTGCCTTAAATCGACGGCACCAACAGAGAACAAACACTAGTAGTGTGTTTGACCTTGGAACTGCCAAAACCGAGCCACGCTAAGATCGCACCGAGATCGTCTCCAGTTGAGCGCCGACTAGCGCTGACTGACTGACACAAGTCACACGCACGACACCAGTGACTATTATAATACAACAAGCCCTGAACCGTACAGACAGTACAATTCCTAATCCAACACATATCGAATAGGCAAGAATTCCACAGTACATGCTGCTGCACCGAAGGCTGTGTCACATGAATCTATCATACCCTTGTGACGGGCTTCAGTTCGGAAGGAACATCCTTTAGTCGTATCACCATGACCGTAATGTTGTCGTTTGTGTACCGGTGCGTGGCCTCTTGGACCAGGGCCGTTGCCGCTTCCTGGGGATCCGAGATAGTCCGTACGAGTTCGCAAGCGGCCTGGTCATCCAAAACGTCCCATATCTGTGCACAAGGGACACGAATAATAATCAGATATGACGCCATTCCTTGAGATTGGCCGTAATTTCTTACCCCATCACAGGCCAATATTAACATCTCATCGTCCTCAGTCAACTCCGTCTCGGTAGTGTACGGTGCACCAACGACAAATTCTTTCATTGAGGAGTCTCCTAAGCTCCGCGTAACGGCCAACACGCCATTGACGCGTCCGCTCATTACGAAGCCCCCAGAATCCATAATTCGCTTGGCCTCTTGTTTGTCCGTACCCTTGTGATCATAAGTCAGTCTCAAAGCACGTCCATTCCGGCACAAAACGCCACGAGCGTCCCCAGCGTTCGCGACATAAAGCACTCGGCGTAAAGGAATTCCAGTTGGGGGGCGCTGTGGAGACGTGGAAGCACTTCCGGGAGGGGCCGTTTCGAGTGAACTGGTACTAGGAGATAATGAGCGTGGTGTAGATGACGGTGACCGACTGGTATGGCTAAGCCGCCCAAGAGCTTTCTTCAGTCGGCTTTGTGATGGCTTTTTGCTTTGGTCATCGGCGGCAGCGTCTCCATTCGCATTTCGCGAGTCATCAGATTCCGCATCGTGGACGTCTTTTACGAGTGTGGGGGTTAACAGGGAATCAGGCGGAGTCTTGAGGAAGGATTGGCGCCCGTCAGCATCTTCGATGCGAAGAAAGGCGGTGACAGCGGTGCAACCGGAATGTATCTTGCCCTGAGAGTCCTCGGAAATTTTTGATAGGCTTTTGTCTACTTTGTGGAATGTCTGATTGTATACATCGGGTATGGTAGTCTCAGGATTGGCCTGGAGAGTCAGAAGCAAATACTAAAACGAAACATGACCAATGTAGCAGGGTACGATAAGTTTGGGACTCACTTCCTGAAAATTCTTGCCGCACCAGTCAGCAGCCTCCCTTCCAGCATGTCCGTCAAAAACGGCAAAGAAACCCTGTCCGTGCACCCCAGCATAATCAAACACGTAAGAATGCGCGTCTTCCATCGTCCGCCTGGGACCTTTCTCATCCAACACACCGAACCGAAAAGTCGGTTGGTTTGATGACCAAAAATTTGGCGTCTCCCTAGCGCGTAAGGCCGCGTAGAGAGAAGACAGCTTATAGGAAGCTTACAGTAGCGACGTAAGGCAACTTGACACCAGCTGAGTCTTCCCCATGGGGAGAAACAGTATCGTCTTCAGTGGGTTTCGAAGACATCGGCCTGGTGCAACTGGACTGTATTACTAACTTGAAGATGAAATTGGTCGTAACTGTGCTCACGTTTTGAATATTGAGAAGCGCGAGCAATGAGTAGAACGACGGCCCGAGCAGAGAGTAAGTCAAGTGAGAAAGCCCTTTGTCAGTTCCCCTCGGGCCTCGGGGCCTCGGCTCCTTCGTGATTCCACTTGCACGTGACAGTTCCCAAACACAACAGCTCCGTGGGTGGGCGTGGGCGGTCAGTACCGGTCAGTGTCAGTACTGGTCAGTCCAGTCCTATGATCGTCGATTTCACGACATCATGATGCACGACACGACTCCCATCATCTCCGTCTCCCCTTTCCCGCCTCTCCGCCGCTCTGAATGGTCACCATCTTGAAACAATTTCTTTAGAAAACACGGCCCTATCTTGCTGCCGGATCCATCACGCATGTTCGTAGGTACATGCTTCTTTCAAGTTCATTCTCCTCTGGAACTGTGCGAACCCTCGGCGCGTGCACCTGAACACCGTCCAGTTCGATTGAGCATTGGCCCCCATGGCTGCCACACGCACAAGCGCCGTGTTCCTGCGCGGTGTAGCCGCGCACTGCAGCCCTGTGAGCCATTCAACTTCGGTAAAACCTAGTTTGATTTCATTGTTCTTATGACGAGTCGACTGCCGCCGGCTTATGGCTTTCGCTTAACGATCTATCTCGGGCCGTCACAGCATGTGTCTCAAAGTTCTTCGAGTTCTCCTCGGTGCTGTTATTGTAAAGAGTGAAGCTGTGACCGGCGTGGGTGTACACGGTGACAAAATATTTGGATTGCATCATCCTCCGATTACACCGCCGGAGAAGCGTACGGTACCTAATATGCTGCCTCACCAAACACTGGCGACTCTGCTACGGAAGATCTCAACTGTTCAGATGAAAGGTCCCCGCTTTACGCTCATTCTGGAAACGAGCGAGGCTGGGCATAACATTTTTTTGATCAGGGCTTCTTTGCACCCCAGCAAATAATTCGAACCGACCGTGGTCTGATCGCGGAACCGACCGTTTGTTATTTGAAAGTGTCTAAACGCTTATTGCCGAGGAAACGGTGCTCTGTCCGTGCTCTCCATTCCCACGTGTCTGCGCTTTTACCTTTGAGATGACACCGAGCATAGGTTTTGGTCTTCCGTCCGCGTTCCCAAAAGAAAAAAAAGAAAAAAAAAATTATTCAGAGGCCATGCGTCATCCCGACACGTTGTAATTGTCCCGCGAGTCTGGGCAGCGACGGCGATATGGCGCAAGGACAGTCTTCAAGCACACGAAGCATTACGTTTTGCAATGCGTCTAGGGTTTGAATGCAATCGGAGGTGGAAATTGCGCGATGAATAATGGGCCTTGATGGCGTGAGGTTTCAACATGTGCTTCCATAGCAGGTAAACAACGACGGGCGTGGAAACTGAATGCCCCCGGATTCTCAATCACCACACCAGTGGAGCCCCTCCCTCCCTGCCCTGACATGCGACAACCATGCTGGAACCAGAGCGCAATGCCTCTGAGGCACGTGCTGTGATTATGCGTGCACAGATGTTAGGCCTCCCCTTTTTAGGCGCCTCGACAACTGAGGATGCGACGCAAAATGCCAATCAACGGAACATGAACCAGAGTGGAAGTAAGCCTCAGATGCCACAGCTTAGATACTTGGTATCCTTTCTTGAGAACACGCTGTGCCTTGAGGTTCCATTTCTTAGCCAATCCACCGATGTAGTCTCTTTAAGAACGACACGGAAGAAGTACACAAGAATGTAAAACTCACGGGACGTTTAGTTCCGTATACATACCAGGTCACGTACCCGCCCTGGAGCGCTGGCCAGCGCGATCGTACTGCACGGTCACCCCCTCCTTCTAATCCGATGTACGGCAATTCGATAAGCCACCTGGAAGCGGCGCGAAGCAAAATAAATGTACAACCTGCGGCGCGAATAACTGGATAACTCGACCAAAATGTGGCGGTCTCATGGTTGTGTCGCATGTCTGGTCCGCCGATAATTCATCCTTTCCTTATGCGTATTTTGTGTATGAGCTAGAAGGCGCTCAGTCCCCATGCCCATAGACTGAAACCTTGAAGGTCGTGGACCATGCTGCATCCGTCTGAATGGATACGTATTCAGAGTTGTACAGAGCAGCGTGGGCATCCGGAAACCGTATTTGGCAGCAGTCACACTTGAGGTGACCCAAGTTCTTTGATGCGCGCTCACCGGGATTCGACCCGCCTGACCTCGATTAGACCACCTCGAGGAAGACGCCTGGTAAACAACTTAAAATGTTACGATAGTAATGAACGCAGCCCTATATTTTAAAATTTTTATACAATAGTGATGAAAGTACAGAAAATACGAATGCAATATGGTATGATATTGATGTAAAAGTCTGATATCACAGCAAAATTATGAGATTAACAGTCAAGATGTGCACAACGACGAAAACACTGATGAAGATGAAGTACTGAAATTAGTGGTATCGATTGGGTTGGGTATCAGAGGATGATGCTCCTGCGGGAAACCTGTCTTGCGTATGGGAGAACTGAGTGGACCGTGAGTTTAGTGGGATGCAGGGTCGCTATGAGAGAAGCGACTTTACGTAGGAGTCCATGGGCTCTAATTGCGACGAGGCTTGAGACATCCAATGAGACACGGGTTGCACATTTTCATAATATCTATAGCCAGAACCTGTTGTCTGCGCGACACGAGGGATTCCAAGAGGCGCAGACGACGGATACTGCTGTGGCGCAGGGGTATATAGCTGGTCCACGGGAGGTAGCGTGAGATACGAATTTGACAGCTCAGGTATCACGGAGAGCGTTGAAGGATGTGAAGGAGGGGCATGGAACTGGGAGCCTGGGGCAACGGGAAGAAGACTGTACTACGTGGGCAACGGTGTGAGGGAACAAACTACACGCCACGCACCTGGATCGGTGCCTAGGGTCCATCAAAGAAGTCATCGAATGAGGGTGGTGAGGCTGTCCATGAACGTCACTAGCGTACGTCAGACACAAGACCTGCAAGTCGAAACATGGCCTACCTGTGTCTCCGCAGAGTCAAAGGAGGCAAATCGAGCTCTGGCAGCTCGCGTTTCGGAGGTGTGTGGTTTCTTGTCGGTGGCGTAGAGCCCTCAGAAATGCCAGAAGAACTGGCCGTCGACGGCCGGACGTCGGTAGGATCCATGTGCATAGTGTCTACTCTCTTTGGAGGAGCCCTCTTTCGTGGCTCAACCCCAACGGGCCAAGTGCACTGTACGATGAGCCTTGAGGAAAGTGGAGGAGGGTCAAGATAATGAAACCTACATCTCTTTGCCCATGAGCGCAGCGGTGGCACTTGGGTTTGTTCTCGTCGCACTGAAAAGTGCGTTCAGCACGAACGCCGATGGAGGAGAGAGGCGGCCTGGGAACGAACCTTGATTTTCTTTTGGCGGCATGTCATGCAGCCCGTCTTGCTGCGAGTGTATTTCGGTCGTCTGCGCTGCGTCGTATCCCCCGGTCTTGAAAGGGGCGCCGGGAGATCAAGAGCATTGGCGGTTGCCGACTGCTGTGACGACGAGTAGTAGGAAGGAAGGTAGTGACCTGAGGAGGAGCTGGGGGGTGAAAAGTGTCAGCTAGGCTCAAACTTGGAACCGAATGGAGGGACTCGCTAAGATAGGTTGTCGGCCATACTATTTCGGATGGTTCTGGAAGAAGGGATCGACGGACGAGGGAGACGTGGAAGTTATTCTTTGAGACTTATAAGCCCCAGGGATGGGAGACCTGTTCGAGCGGTCGAACCAAACGACTGCCGGATCACCGCGTATCGGGAAGGGATCGCCGAACGAGAGATCTCAGGGTTGTTGCTATTTCGTGAACTTTCTTCCACGGAATCAACTGCGCAAATGAAGGCGTGCGCCTGTCCGCGCTCCCAAACAGTGGCCATGCCACGCGTGGGCTGTGTGTCTTACAACGTGTAAAAGAAGGTGGGTGGGACGCGACTTGAGGGGAATATATTTCTGTCTATGTTAGCCTTTCATTTGTTCGTCTAGATGACAACACTGGGCTTATGCTGGCGGGCTCAGGGCCATTGGAGTCAAGAATGAATGTCGCGCTGATGTGAAATAAGGCGGCATCTTTCTTTTGGGCAGCTCCTGCCTTATTCAGTCAAGGGAACTCGGGCTTCTCGTTCGAAAGCGGACCAGTGACAAGGTTTACAACCTTTGCTACCCTATGCCTCACTTCTTTGATGAGTTGGAAGCAGGCTGTTGAGAATATTGGCAGATTCGAGCTACCCTACTTTTCAGCTCTGTTCTACGGGCGCCGCTAGCCCGGGATGTAACTCCGCCACAGATCACGACACCTGATCGAGGTCTGATCCATTGTCAAGTCACTTGTTTTTTTTGTAGGTGCTCTTGTCCTTGTTTCCATCAACGTCTTCGACCGACCGCGGTATCGATCCTTTAATCAGGACCCATAGCACAAAGGCTAACGATGTTACCTTGCCGACGCCCCTCAGCTCAATTCTGAGGTTGTGCGTTGGACGCGCGACATTCCGCCGCAAGCGCTACTCCTCGAGCTACCAAGTTCAGGGTGTGTCTAAAATAAATTTTCAATGCGTCTCCATCGCAGATGATTCCATGCATTTCCCGCGGATTCATTTTATAGGCCATTATCCAACATGGTGTCAAGCACCGCCGGGGTCGCGCCCGAGGAAAGATGGATCGGATGAATTGCGTCCGTGATCGCACGAAAAAATGGCTTTTTTTTTGTTTGGTTAATCTAGATCGCGTGTTGCATGTGTAATAGGGTGTACGTTCGCGTTCATCCTCGTGGGCCGTAGAATTATAGGAATTTATATGGACTGGCGCACTTTTCTTGAAACGTCAGGTCTTCGGCTTCGTAGCAGGGAAGATTTTATCTGAAAGGCTCTGTGTCGAAGAACCCCCCCAGTGGAGAGGTGCTCGCAACTAAAAAGTCAAAAAAAAAAAATTTCGAATAACTTCAGCTCAACGCGGTCTCTGAGTTGGTAGCGGAGCCGTGAAGACCAAGAGCCTCCCAATGGGGAATGGACACATCGCCCTGAACATCAACGTGAGCCAGGTGGGAAGTATGAAGATCGAGCGAACTGAGATGATACTTATGGCTCAGTTTCGGATTCCGCAAAGGTGGAGCGAGACCGGCCTAGCCATGATGTTGCGACGCCGAAACTCGATAGAGCAGGCACATAGTGCGTTCTTAGGGTCAATTTTTGGTACTACGGTGCCACCGTCAGCGTTAGGTATAGACCCATAAGACCCGGTAGATCTGATGGTCACCAGCTCATCGTGTTGGAGAAGTGCCAAGCATGGGATCTACTCGAAACTTTGTTGGGACTCGGATGTAAGGGCGTCGTGCAGGTCCAATGGCCCACACCGTTTTACGACAATCCCCGGAAACCGCAAGGGGGAAGTGCCCGTCGGCCGCAACTGAAAAAGTCGAAGACACCGTCGCGAGTGATCACACTAGTGGTGTCACTCTCCGGAGTTCGACGGTCATGTCATAGAGCAATACATAATTGAGGTAGGGGACTGGGGTACTGTAGATAGGGTCGTAATTGGTTGGCTCGGCGGAAATCGGAGACCTGCTGCCCGAGGTGGTAAGTGGAGGATACTGTTGGGTACGAAGGGCAGAATAATTTGAGAAAGTGATGCGGCCAGTACTGGCATGAGTTAACGAGGGTAAGGAATCCTGCGTGGTTGTGGCTGCAACAAGTGAAGACCGCTTCAGTGAAGGAGAGCGTTGCGTAATGGTTGAGTCAAGTGGTAGGCGTCACTAATGAGTGATCAGAACGAGACCAGTGGAACGGTTATACGCTCTAGGGTCAACTGGGTCGCGGCGTGAAGTCGAATGTTTGATGAGCTAGGCGTGTTCAGGACGCGTTTTAGGACACATCTTGACGATCAGAATTTGCACAGTTTGGCAGCATGCCCAAATGTTGAGGAGTATGAGACTGTCCATTCTCCCAGCAACCCCGAGGATGGGCTCAGACGTGGGCTTTACGTTGTAGAGCACTAGTGCTGAATGTTGGCCACATGTTCATACATATTCGTCCTCGTTTTCTCGTACATTTTATTTTTCAAAAGTTGGCAGTCCGCGTTCCGTGTCGTCAAAGTTGCTCTTCCTTCACATTTCATACTTACGAGGTGGTTTTTGGGGTGAGGTGCAGTATTCCGAGTCAACTTGATGGGACCCCTGTACCACAATCATCCACAGCAACACATCAACGAACGCGGCGGGGACCGAGACCCGAAAGCTTGGCCATAAAAGCCGCTGCCGAGGCCTTCACTCGTGCTGAACGAACCAGAAGGCGTTCCATCGTCTTCTTCTGTTCCACCGCGTTACTCTTCTTAGCCTCTCGGGGTTTCAGAATTTAAGAACCGCTCACAGTGACCACTGGAAGAAGAATGTTTGGTCGTAGAACATGCGGGTACTGCTTGTACATAAACGGTACATAAGCTCTTTCGTTGTCTTACCGAAGAAACACGTCAGAGGTACCCCTACTTGGCGGTGCTTATCAGAATCAACCGAAAAAGGCAAGTGTAGAAGTTCGTAAGGCCAGTCGAGCGCTCAGCGTCAGTGACTCACTCTCACATGAATCGCGCCTGCGAGACTGGCGCAGTAGCGCGGACGGTCGTGGGGCATAAACGGGTTTGAGAATTCTCGTCCTCACAAGGCCCCTCCCCCGGTTTAACTGCGTTCAAATTCCCCCATTACCGCGTACGAGCTTGGCCTTGCCGCACGTTCTGGACTCTTTGTGCATTTGACTGACTGTCCACTGAGAAGCCCCCTGAGAAGCCCCCCGTAGAGTCTTCAGGGTTCGAAAATCAAATTTGCACATCAAACAACCTTTGTACCAGCTCCAGCACACCGTACCGAAGTTCACTGAGGAGAATGCCACGAAACGCGACCAAAGAGTTCTAGAACAAGCAGCGTCAGCGGTACTGGTGCAAGCCCAGCGGATGTTTTCCCTTTAAGTAGGTAAGCTCTGTGTCCTTTTTCGTAGAAAGACACGCGGTGTACACGTTGGCGAACACCTCCCTGGTCCCCGAATATGGACGTTTTCTTACGTGAATAGGGTATATATTTATTTTTCACGCACTGTGTGAAAAAGTGAGCATATTTCAAATGGGGATCGTTTAACGCTACTTGGTGCTTGGTGGCATCGTCCTTACCAGACAATGTGAGAACTCGATCGGTTCACATCTCAGCTTCTGGCGTGGTCATGTCCGGACCAATTCAAGGCAGGAAAGCACGAGGGAAGGAGGAAAACACGTTCACGCGTGGCGAAAATACATTGGTAACGAGGATTTGATCTTTCTACATACGCTTGAACAAGGGTTTCTATCAAACCAGGAGATATGACCGAGTAACATTGAAGAGACGTGGTAAGTGCGAGGACAAAAAGTGTCGAGTGCGTTTAAACGGGCTCCTAAAAGCGACGCAAGCGGGAGATAGCAAGGGAGATCATGGATGAAAACGATGTCCGTGATTGCGCGTGTTCATAAAGATCTGGAGCAATCGAGGTAATTATTAGGCAGCGGTGTAACCGTTTGGATGGCGCTCAGTAGGAGGAGCATCGGGTATTACAGCCTCCCTCCGACTCGAACTGGGACGGGAAGTCCTGGCAGGAAATAATCGAAGTGTAATCAGCACGCAGGAAGGAGGGTGTAACAAAGTTCGGCCGTACGAGTCCTTGGATTTCCGGTTGGGCTTGGGCCAACCCCAGACTTCGCGGATCCACCGTTCCATGGGTACCTCCTGCTTCATAATTCTAACGATCCATTCGTGGGCCAGCATTTCCTTTGGCGTTGGACGCAAGGCCGGGTCGACTCGCAAGCTAGAAGGGATGATGTCAGGATGAAGGCACGAGGGAGGGGGCTGGCGAATAGCCGCACGTCTCTTTGATGAAGTCCTTCATGGCATCGCTCCAGCGTACTTCCGCTTCGTCTTCTAGCTGCGGTGGCTAGACGTAAAACAACCAGGGTTAATCGCAGAGCACGATGCAGAAATGAAACACGCACCTCGCTTTGTGTAATATAGATCATGAGTTCGATGGGAGGCATATCACTAGAGAAGGGAAAACGGTTTTGCACGAGCTCAAGGAGCGACAGGCCTGTCGACCAGACATCCGCGCGGATGGAATATTCGAGACCTGAAAGACGTTCGGGCTGCAAGGCAGGCGCATGTCAGACACAGATATTACGTGACAACTGAACAATACAAACAGCCATGTAGAGACTGGTGCCAGTGAACGTGCCCGCTACAGACCCGATCAATTCTCCTGAAACGCCGAAGTCGCAAAGTTTGACGACACCCTCGCGGGAAAGAAGAACATTGGAAGGTTTGATGTCTCGGTGAATGAGTTTTTTCGAATAAAGGTAAGCTAGACCCTGTAATATCTGAAAGAGAAGATGAGGACGGGCAGATATCAATGAAGCAAAATGACAATACGTACCCCTTCCGCAAGCCTTCCTGCAACCTTCTCACCAACTCTGGCACCACGTTCCTTGATACGCTTGCCCACGGCTTCCAAACTCTTCCCAGGGCATATTTCCATCACCACCTTGACTTCACTAGATGATGGGGACATGTAGGCGCCAAAGAAACGAATAATGTTGGGATGCCTGATCGTGGTGATGATCCCGAGCTCGCGCACCAGCTGCTTCATCGGGGCCTCACGAGTGGTAATCGTCTTTCGCGCCATGAGTTTTCCTGTGCGCTTGTCCCTGACCTCGTGTACGGCACCACCGGCACCTTCTCCGAGCCGGGCAACCTCATCGAAGACATCGTCTGACCATTCAGTCTGTGGCTGATCATCGATTTGCTCCTCTCCGGGGTATGTGGGCGGAGGGGGGGTGGAGCGGGTCTGGGCCTCGATATCTGTTATCGTGCGACGGACATCCTCCATCGAGAGAGGTCTAGACGTGTTCATGGGGGGGCGGATAGTGGCATCATCGATGCCACTATCGTTTGCTGGAGGAGATACGGAAGGTGTCTGCGGACCCCCATAGTAATCACCGCCAAAGACGCCCGCTACTGGTTCGCTAACTGGACGAGAACTAGGGGCACCGATGGCGAGCTTGAGACTGGGTTTACCTTTACCTGGAGTAGCGAAGGGTGTTGGTATTTGAAGAGCTAGCTTCGGTGTGGGTGTACGAGATAAGGGAGGACTCGGAGGGGTTAGAAAGGTGGAATTGTCCGGTTTGGACACTTTGCGTATGTTCAGAGGCTGGGTAGGAGCAGGGGAGGCGGACCTCTGGAAGGTGCGAGGACCGAGAGGGCGGGTCTGAGCAGGGTGGTGTGCTTGGCCGCCAGAGCCGGTGGAGAGTAACATGGAAGACATTGAGAAGGCAGGACGTGTAGACAGAGACGAAGACGGCGGGTGGGTAGGGACGAGGGACTGCCGGCGTCCGCGTAAATGAAACGGGGGGCGCAACGGGTGTGAAGAGTGGCTCTCAGAAGAGACAAAGATCCATGTCGATACCGTTGGGTGCAACGACCCGCAAAGCTTGACGAGGCCCTTAACAACCGATACTGCCAGATGCCCTGCTATGCCTTTCCTACCCCCATCTATTAGGGTACTGTGGCCGAGTGGTTATGGCGTCACGTTTAGGTCTTGAGCCAATCCGTGATGGGAAACCTCGCGAGTTCGAATCTCGTCAGTGCCAATATTTTTTTTGTGACTTCGTGGATGCTGACGCTGACACTGGACACACCTCTCAGCCACAAATTCTCCGACCAATGTGCTATATAGCAATCTGAAATTTCAAGGCTACGAGTCTGCAACGTATCATGCCATCCAGCCATCTCTCTATTATCCCCCCTACGCCCGAGAAACAACGGAGGCAACCAGAGTCGCTTCGCCTAGACTCGATCGGTGTCGATCCAGATCAAATCGTTGGCAAAGTCCTTATTCGCATCCGCCGGTCTCCCATACATCCAGCTGTCACTCTCCATTTTGCCGATAATACCATCTATCAAGTCCGCGTTGATGGCTACGATCCCGTCCATCGCGGAATCCCGAAGGAACTTGAGATGAACTCGGTGCTCGTGCCACTCTTCAAGCCCCCAGGCGGTCAGATCACCGTCCATCTCACTGTCACACACGCACGCTTGGTCAAGCTGAAGGACACCGCCCATGAATGGTCCGAGACAATAGACAACAGATGGAACGTCGAGCATCTCGCCCTGGCCATGAAATTTGCGGAGGAACCCGGGTGGCACTGTGTATGGGCGACGATGGCAGAATATGATGGCGATTTTGGTCCATGTACATTCCGGAGCTTTGAGGATGTTTACCTCGCGGAACTAGACCCATCACCTCGGATGCACAAATCTCCGCCACCAAAGCAAGGGCGAACGCCCCGCGGGAATGGCCCGAGACGCCAAATTTAGCGGAATGGTGTCCCGCCGACTCATCCAAGTAAAATTTTCGTGTCTCAAAAAAAAAAAAAGGGTTTTCTCTACGCACATTGATCTTCTATATCGCACTAATAAGCTCACTGTGCCTTTCTTGCTCCCTCATCATGGGTTTCACGGACATCCTGAATCCGTCATGTTATCATCGAGTCGCAATATCACTGTATTTGTACTGCTCTTTATTTCTGAAGTGACCCCACAATTGAGAAAGTTTTACCATTTTGATGCTGTTTCCCCCTTTCCAAGTCCATCTACCCCTTGTGGCCAACATACGATGAGGGCCCGTGAGACTCATGGTTGCCACAAATTCATTTCAGTGGGCGGCCCATCGCGATAACAAGTAGGGAGAAAGTGGATGTGGATATCCCTACTAGTTACCTCCATCCGGATAACGGGAGGCCCTGGATTGGATCCCTTGACGACAGATCAGGGGAGAAGTGCACGAGTCTGAGGTAGAGCATCCATTCACTAGTCAAGACGGGTGAAGGCGACAACAAAAACGCACGGAAGCTTCAAGTACCCGTCAGATAGTCTCCTGGATAAGTGTTCCACCTTGTTAGTGTGCGTACACACGAAGGTCACCTTCTCGACGGAGCGCGCTGCAGAGGGTAGGCACCGTTCCTATTGAAGGGTCTGAGGGACAAGTAGGGATATTGTGCCGTAATGTATGGGTCTACCATGACCTCACATACTGCATCACCTCGATGTGCTCATCTTCCTCTAACCAAATACGGTCAGTTCGTAAGAACGATCCCGAAGATGGCTTTTTCTATGTCCAGAGCGCGCTTGCATCTAGCTGTATCGAGGAAGGCATTGAACAAGCCAGGTCCCAGCAAGCAAGATTGTTCCTTGCAGGGTCGAGTTGGACCATCATGACAATGCGAGCCGATAGGAAAGCGAGGCCCCCCATCCGATCGCAAGGAGAGAGCAATCCCCGTGCTCCCCCGCGACTGGGGTGCTAGGGTGTGGTCTGCAGGCAGGAGTTGGTAAAGGGGGTCGCGGCCTTACTCCACGGCTCTCGGTCATCATGGCCTTTTGTCTTTAATGGAGATATTCGGACCAGAAGCGCTGGGTTACATGAGAACGCGCAAACGACAGATCGATCCGTTTTGGCGGCCTGAGGCCACGAACAAAGCTGACGCCCATGAACCTTGTGATGTGGCCTACCAAAATCGGTTGACAAAGAGATCATGAAGTATGAGGCTAGCTGATGGGCGCAGCGTCACGTTGGCGCGGATATTGAATCCTGAGCGGCACCGTGGGTACTGGACATAAATGTCCATCACGGGGTCAAGGCTGATTCTTCGCGATGATAAGATGAGGAACGTCGCTGATGTCTAACACACCTGTTTAACTCGCTCAGGATAGTCCGGGGGGGGGGGGGAGCAAACAGCCTAGGGAAACCAAATTCGAGTCTCCTCCACCCGAACGGCTCAAATCTCGTTTCTGTCTAATTTAGTTCCGAATGTGTCTTCAAGGGTGCCCCAAGGAATGAGGCTGTGTACGGATATATAGTTCGTGAACGGTTAAATGCTTGGGGCTCACCGGCCCATCAACAGTATCTGCGCCGACCGGTTAACAAGATGCAACCAAAGAATGAGAGCCCCTGAACTGGGTCCCCGCCTTCACTCCGTCTTGAGAATCGACCACACGAACTCACCTGAACGACCAAATGGCGGGTTCCGGCATTAACTGCGTGCTCCCAATAAGGATGCTGAGCTTCGAAGTTGTGGCGCTTCGGCTTATAACTACAATACATACTTCAATGGCAGGCGCAACGGCAATCCATTGGGGGTATATGGCTTAGGGCCGTTTGGGTCTATGTGGGGCTTCTTTGCCAGGCGGACGGCGCGGAACAGAGCAGCACAGCCTACCCAAGTTCGTTTCTCATATGAAAAAATTCCAGAAGACCTATAAAAGCGTCGGTATAACTAGACTGAATGGGGGTTTATCCAAACCTGAGCAAATGATGATCCTGCACGTATTGGGCTGGATATAGGAACCCTGAAGGGCGAATCAAAATGTCAATATAGGCGCGAAGGGACTGTCTGGGCACGCTTGGAGGGGAATAGTTCAGTATGCCTCCCGATCAGGTTAGGGGAATCCATGCTCACCAACAGACACCCTGTATTTTCTCTCATGACCTGTCCATCAGAACATGGACTAAGGCGGACATTTGTCACTTTATACTGCCCTTAAAAGTTTCCTGTACCCGTCCACTTCCCGTTCTGTTTAGTGGATGTGTGCGCGTGGTGGCCCGGGGTCGACCGGCGCCCGTTCATGGCCTCATGTGGCTGGAAGTTGGTGGCGTGCCAACCGCCGTTGTGTTACCACCATCCCATGACCTCCACGAAAAAGTCATTGTCTTCTAAGGTTGCCTTTGCGTCTCTGACCCCAAACAACCTGGGAACCGTCCGAAAGTTGAACTCTGTTCTTTTTCCGATCAAGTATAGTGAGCAATTCTACAGTGAGATACTATGGCCCGAAGTCGAAGACTTCTGCAAGCTCAGTGCGCCCGTTATCCCCTCCTTCACTCCGTCAACGAACTAACTGCATTCGTAGTCTATTACAATGATATCCCCGTCGGAACAATATGCTGCAGACTCGAATCAAAGGACAGTGCTAACCACTTGTACCTGCTGACCATGGGAATTCTCGCCGTGCGTGCCTTGATACGATCCTACCCCCATAGCTCCAATAATGAAACCTTTATCCGTCTCTCCAGCCCTATCGGTCTCTTGGAATAGGCTCGTATAGTCTAGATGTCATGTTACAAGCGGCTGCCACCCATTCCAAACCCAAAATCGACACCATATACCTCCATGTGCAAGTGTCAAACGATGGCGCAAAACAGTTCTACGAGCGGCATGGGTTCAAGGAGAAGGGCATCGAAGAAGCTTATTACAAAAAAATCAAGCCAAGCGGTGCTTGGATATTAGAACGCGAGATCGAGAGATCGAACGATGGATAGGATCATGCATTAAGCATGTCGACAGTCGATAGACAGACATGTAGTAAGTCACCTATAAATCTATTACTGTATCTTTCGCATCACTAAGCACAGAGCGGCCATTTACAGCTATATAGCTACAACATATACACCTGGGTGTTGAATACCCGCGATTGAGGAGCATATTATAATCAAACACCAATACCTACCCCCCGATGATACGATAGGATGAGATAGACCGAATAACGAATCTGTCACATTCGTGAGTCGAGGTGCGGTGCATATGGACATGGAGTTGCTCACACTTATGAAAGACACTGGTGGTGTCGCATCCTCAGGATTGTTCCTCAAAGCCACATCTTTTCACGAGCTGTGAAGGTAGGTGGGTACAACGTGACAGTTAGCACAAGGATGAACAGACCTGGTGTCTCTTCAACGCATCCTTCCTCGTGAAGGTCTTGCCGCATCCTCCATTGCACAGGAACGGCTTTTCGCCGGAATGTGTCTCCCGATGCCGTTTGAGGTCATGCTGACGATTGAACGAGAGTGCGCACATATCACAGGCAAATGGGCGCTGGGGAGAAGCAGGATACTGCACATCTTGAACCACCATCTGAGGGTGTGGCGAGTCATGTGCGCCATATGAGTGATTTGGCACCGGGGCAGATGTGTAACTTGCTTGCGGAAGAGACAACGACCGGTTGTGGGTATATCCTGGTCGCTGATCTGACGACGCCATGCCGTTCTGCGACGGGTAGGACAGAGACGGGGATACGTTGTGAGGAGATTGACCGTTTGCCACTTGGGAATGGTAAGGTGCGTGTCTAGATGTTGAGTGGTAATTGTGTTGAGAGTTCATCCCAGAGGCTTGGGCACTTGTGACACTATAAGGGTATGCGACAGGATAGGACGATGCCGCCATTGTTGGAGACACGGGCGGTGATCCCTGTGTCGTGGCGTAATAGTTCCCATTGGATGCGTGGTAAGGTATGCGTTGGCCTGACCTGCTCCACTGTGCGGGAGGATAGGTCGTGCTGGGCTGCTCCGCAGCAGTGTGGCGTGCGTTGTTGAGGTTCATGACGTGGGACTCGAATAACAATGAGGTGAGATGTGCTAAGTTAAGCCCATCGTTTCCACTCCCCTTCATAAGGCTTTCGGCGAGGCGCCAAACAAGTCCAGGAACGGTGCCAAACCAGACGGGATGTATCGCCGGGGAGCGGCCTTGTCGAGCTGCGGACTCGCCGTATCCCAGTCTGATGTCCAAAAAGATGTCACGATGAGCGAGACGAATTGAGTTAGCCCCTGCACGCAGGGACACTTGCCGGTGACACGGCCGACCTTCCGTCCCCGGAATGACCTGCCAGAGACAGATGTTCGTGCCGTTGTAATTCATAACCATGCTATCCTATCGGTTATGGTGGCGTTTGCTCCCGAGCGGTCGGCTGTTCCTAGGCAGACCAGACACATCACTGGTCCAAAATTCCTTGGTCCTTGGTCCTTACAGTAAATGGGCACCACTCAGGGGGGCCTGAGAGATTGATTGAATTTGACGCCTATTGAAAAAGCCTGCCTCTGAAGCAAAATGCGTTTAGCTTCTTTGGTCACAATTATTGTGTGCACTCGGGCTGCGCCGACACCTGCTCATCTCTTGTGATATCGGCTCTTGGTTTCCCCCCCAGACAAATTAGGACTCAGGGACATCAGGGACGCCTGTACAACTACGGTTGAATGGGCCCAGCCCTCCGTCACTCATCCTGCAATTGTGACGGCAGTGGGTTGGTAAGCACGTTTTTCACTCTGTTTTCTGTTAATTATATACAGTGCGTGTTTGGGGGGAGGGGGGGCTCTTGGCAAATGGTAATGTCTCATCGGGAGCATTAGACCCCCACTACAGGCAATGATGTCGTCAAGATTTATATATGTCCACCATTGTTGCGTAGCTCGAGGTTTCCTGATAATGACGATTCGCTTGCGCCGTTCCATCTCGGCATGTTCTTCGCACATGGTGCCAAACCATCGGGCCTTAGGTGGACTGTATCACCAAGTGTAAGCAAACGGCCCCAGCCGATCCATTGGGATAGGGCTTTCGGAAGTACTGTATGCTGATCGCATCTGTCGGCTCGCTTTGCAGGGCATCCGAGCGCCTCGAAGAGAACCTTTGCCAAGTTGTCCGCGCGCCATTTGATCTGAAGCAATCTTCCAGGTGTCATAGTTACAGGGCGCTGAAAGTGTGCCCGTCAATAACAGGGCCAAAAAATAACTTCATTTGATCCCGGCACCACAACACAAATATAGGGGGTTCTCCACGTGTGACTAGCCAACCCTTGGGCAGACTTGACTGTTAAAATGCTAGGTTGACTAGCGAATACAATTCGGGGTAGGTCACGTTGGGTGTCGCATCAAATAAACTGATTTAGCGCCGTTATTGGACCGCTAAGCGTGAGCATTCTAACACTCATCATTTCGTAGTTCCAACTTAATTTCCCAGGTGAGAAATTCTTCGAGAGATAAGCAGAATCAGCGATTCAGCATTGGAGCATTGTGGCGAAGTCGTGTATATATAGATGAAAGGAGAATCCCGGCTGCGTGAATTAATCAATTGCAGCCAGACTGATGAACGGCCTCCCTAGATTCTATAAGTAGTCGCCTCAGGTTTGCTGTGACAGATGATCCTGTCAAACGCGCCAACAAACGGATCCGCTTTGAACAAATACTGTTGATTAAGGAACCGGCAGGAACTGTTGTCCTTCCTGAAGGAACGGCAATTTTTTGAGGGAGGCCTCAAGGCCTTCCAGGAATGGGCGTCCGCGCGCTCGGGAAATGTTCGGAAATGTTGGATCAATAGATCAGGAAGAGTGCGTGTGTAGGACGAGGACATGACCGAGCAACTTTGCAAGAGTCAAGATAGTCTGCTGGCTGAATAACACACTGCGCCGAACTGAATAAAGGAATTGCGCCGCGGAGAACGAAGTGATCGTACTGCAACTGGACGCCGCAAGAGCGGACCCTCCGACGAACAGTCAAGCGAAGCAAGCTGCAGCTTCGAATCAACTTGAATATTGAACCTACTCGGTGAAGGTCTCCCAGTGACAAGTGACATAACATCATAATTATCTCCATCATGTCCAAACGTATACTACCCCCCTCTCGTGACAGCCCAACAAAGAGGGCTCGCTCTCAAACCCGGCGGCGTCGGCCATCCGACCAATCCAGTATCGATTCTTTCTTCAAATCGCCCAGCTCGGTTGTGAATCGTACATCCGCGGAACCACATTTATCGGCATCTTCCAGTCAACCCCAGCCTACACAGGCGTCGATCTCGAATGGCAAGGCGACGGCTCCAGTGATCATCGATGTCGATCTAAGTTCTGACCCAGAGGATGTCCAGGAGATTCCCGCCGCCGTCGAGTGTTCGACCTCAGGTCCAGCCAAATCTGTCGTTGTGGACAACTCGCCCCCTCAGTACCCCACCCTCTCCGTAGACCCCCCTAGTTTCGTCTTTGACACTTGCGTTTGGCCGACCACCACTCGGGCCCCTTATTCGTTTTTGGCCCACGCGCTATGCACTTCGTCTGGAACACGTTCGCGAATTGTTATCTTGAATACCCTCACCAACGCTCTTCGTTCCATTGCAAGATATGATCCGCCGTCACTGCTACCGTCTCTTTACCTTCTGTCCAATTCTTTTGTTCCGCAATATGTGCAGCTCGAGCTCGGTCTAGGTCCATCTGTCATCTCTAAGGCTATCCAACATGTCTCTGGCATTACCCCCGCGGCCCTGAAACGGCTCTATAACCAAACCGGTGACCCTGGGGACGTTGCCTTTCTGGCCAAGTGCAATGTCCGCACATTAGTTCCTCATGCACCACTCACAATTCAAGGCATTTATGATGCGCTTCTCGATATCGCCCACATGAAGGGGAAAGGGGCAGTAAGTCGGAAGCAGGCTACGGTGGAAAAGCTTCTTGTCGCTGCGAAAGGAGAAGAAATTAGGTACCTCGTCCGTACTCTTTCACAGCACATCCGCGTTGGTGCTACGAGGTCGTCTGTTTTGACTGCCCTCGCCCGGACCTTCGTTTTAACATCGCCAGCAACAGCAGCCAATTCCGAATCGGGCTCTTCGTATACCGCCCACACCGAGCTCGTGGCGCAGGTCCGTCGGACTACCGAGACGTCTTCGAAGAAAGGCGAGGATAGCTCCAGAGCACACCTATTGGAAAAGTTTGCCGCTGCAGAAGCTTTGTTGAAGAAAGTTTTCGTACAGCACCCTAACTACGACGACATCGTCGCCGCAATTCTCGAAGCGGGTCTTGATGGCCTTGCAGAAAGGGTCACTCTTACAGTCGGTAAGTGCGCACAACTGACACACGGACAAGGTCCCGTGTGACGGCGATGGTTCCAGGAATCCCCCTGCAGCCCGCTCTGGGGTCCCCTATCCGGTCCTTGGACGATGTATATGGCCGTATTGGTGGTCAGCCATTTACGGCAGAATTCAAATACGATGGTCAGCGGGTCCAAATACATGCCGTGAAGGCAGAGGATGGAAAACTTTCCGTCAACCTGTTTTCCAGGCATTTGGAGGACATGACCGAAAAGGTCGATTGCATACCGCCAGTTTTCTCGCGCCAGCTGATACATTGTGGCAGTATCCTGATGTGGTGTACTTGGTTCATCATTTCTTCGCCACCTCCCAGGAAATTTCTTCATTTATTGTCGATGCCGAAATTGTTGCGACTGACACCAGCGGCGACACCCTCAAATCCTTTCAAGAACTCTCTAATAGGCACCGGAAGGACGTAAAGCTCCATGAGATCAAGGTTTCTGTCTGCATTTACGCCTTTGATTTGATGTATCTAAATGGACAGGTAAGCGCCATACCATCCATTAGTACGGTATTCACATCAAACACAATTTGGTTATACTTGGCAGTCACTTCTCAAAGAGCCCTTTCGTAGCAGGAGAAAGCTCCTCCGTACTTACTTTTCGGCCGTACGGCCGGACCTAACCGGCGCTGCCAGATTCGACCATGTGGAAAGTTGCGAAAGTGAAGAAGGAAGGAGAGCAATTGAAGAATTCTGGCTCCGAGCGGTCGACAGTCGCTGCGAAGGTCTGATGATCAAAGTGAGAGAACACGTTTCAATCTCCTTCTCCCGTCCGACTCGTTAGCAACATTTTAAAGCTTCTAGACCATGGTGAAGTTCTGGAAGCCACTAGGCCTAAGATGGACACGTCCCGAAAACAACCATTACCTGCAACATACGAACCGGGTAAGATTCCACTGGTACTTTCCCTGAAACGTTGTATAATTTTTTTTAACTACCATTTCCCTCATCAGACAGGAGAACATCAGCTTGGTTGAAGCTAAAAAAGGACTATGTCACCGGCCTGGGAGACACCCTTGATGTTGTACCTATTGGAGCCTGGCACGGCAATGGACGAAAGGCGCAGTGGTGGAGCCCTGTCCTTCTCGCTATCTGCGATACTAGCTCGGACAAGCTTGTTGCGATATGTAAATGCATGTCGGGTGAGCCCGCAGCTTCCGGTAGTTGAACAAGAACTTGACGATAGGGTCAGGTTTCTCGGATAGCTTCTACAAGGTATGGATGACCTTCTAGTCGCCGACATGGTTCACGAGTGAGCGTGTCTGTGTACCTTGCAGTCGATGAAGGATCGTTACTCGGAAGACTCCGAAAACTGCTCGAAGCTTCCCCTATGGGGAGTCGTAGAAGTCGGAGGCACGTCGGGAGGGACTTCTTTCGAGTGGCCCGAGGATAACGCTTGGTTGTTAGGTTACTCACCTAGCGTTTATTTCAGACCCCACGAAGTCTGGGAGATACGGGGTGCTGAGTGAGTCATGCGCTGCTTCTCTCCGACTGTATCAGCCTTCTGGACCGTCTCGGACAGTATCACCCTCAGTCCTGTCTCAGTCGCCGCAAAGGGCCTTGTTTCAGAGAACAGAGGACTCAGTCTCCGATTTCCGCGTTTCGTCAGAATACGTGAAGACAAGTCCGTGGAAGATGCAAGCTCTACGGACTTCTTGGCGGGCATGTATCGGGAGCAGCAGGGAAGGGGCACGGTTCAGGGAGGTACCGACAATGGTCAACTTGTTGACTCAGCGCTCATCGATGCTGAGCTGGACGATGACTGCGAGAACGGGGAGCTTGATTGAAGGACTGAAGAACAGTGCCTGGTCCAGCACCCATTTTACCCGCTTCCAGAAAGGTCTCCCGTTATCGATCGGATAATGACTAGCTGGCCATCAAACTTTCTAAACCTGCTCGAGTATAGTTCTGAAGCCTTACCTTACCTGTGTCACAGTCTCTCAGTCGCCAGCAGAATTATTTACTCGCATTAGATACACCGATTGCGAATGGGGAAGAACGGATTCAATTAATGTGACCTGTCTTTTGAATATGGGATGTCAGCGTGAAGGTGAGCTCTGAGGAACAGGTGCTGTATTGCTGCGTGGCACTGGCGCGACACGTTCGTGGGGTACAGATGGCCTGATAACGACGGACATTCTTCGAGCCCCATCCGCTTGCATCCGGGTCCCCCCCCCCCTCCCTAACTATCCCCCGCGGTCCGTGTGCAGGCAGAGCTGTGAACTTCCCGTCTGCGAGGCCCCAAGGTTCCACAGTGTATGTAGCGCCTCAGCGCCAAGTCAAAAAGTGGGCGTTCCGTCAGTTGTGTAACTGCTGCGCCGCAATGGCCGATAAGTCCCGGACGAATATGACAGAAGTAGGAGATAATGGGCGCGCTTCTGCATGGACAGTCGGACATCCACGGGTCCGGAGGCCTGAGACACGGCGCACGGTATTGGTGCCCGTCATACAGAATTGTTGGGCCCAGTGATGTTGCTTGACTGATCTACGGTGGTGTGTTGGAACACCGTGATTTGCAGGGAGATCCATCGTGAGTGCGTCGGGATTGGACCTCATACCGGTCCCAATAGGTGAACACGTGCACGTCGTGGACCCCAGCCTTCATTCGAGGAACGACCAAGAGCGTCTGTGGTGTGAGACGAGAGCAAAAAAAAATTTGCAGGAAGAGAGAAGTGGGGGGCGCCGGAGAGGGGGGAGTACTGCAGAGAAATTGCAGCCATAGCGCTAAGCCCTGAGGTGGTCGTGGATTCGCATCACTCTATCTGCCCTTCGGTGGAGACGTGCCATACATTCTCTTTGAGACTATATTCCCGATTGTAGAACCCCTGATGACGTTTATGAGACCAGGTCCGCTCGATTTACAGGTGTTGGCAGACACGCGTCACACGCAAGCTCAGCTGCGCTCCCAAGAGTCGGTATAAGGGTCAACAAGCGTAGTGGCCCCTAAGGCAAACCAAGCACACACGCACCGGTGTCCCTGCATTGGAGCCAACTCAACAATATTGACCACACGAGGTTACCTCAACATACTGCCATGCTGCCATGAGACCGGGCTTTGTTTCAAATTCCAAGAACAAGACACAGCGGAAATGAGCTAATGTGGCTCGGCGGGGTTGCATTGAGTACCATATTCAGTACTGAGCCCTCGCTTAACGGTCGCTTGGCCCTGATCGATCATGGTGTTGAACCGTTGGCAACTGTCATGCAGTAAGTCAGAGGCCCACAGAGGCCTCGGTTTGGCAATTTGCCCTGACTCTTGCTCGTCCTTCCGTCGATGATGATGGGGAGCACGGCGACATGGACATCTGGACCAAAACACGGGTTCTTGAACGAGCTTGGGATATCGCGAGCGAGAACAGCTCCACGATCGCTCGCTCGGTGTCTTCCTCAGAGCCATTCCTAAGAGTGCCGGCCTCACCACTTCCGCACTGGTGCCTCTGACGCCCATACTGATTCAAGTGGGAAAAGAATGGCGTGAGGGCCGTGTGACGGCATAGTCTTAGCCCGAAGAGTGGTCTGAGGCAATAGTCTCCCAAGGCCACCTGCATTGATGACTACTTACGAGAGAACTCCCGCATCGCTTGGGGTCAAAGGACCAGTCAAAGTAACGAGGGGATCGTCCGATGACGGGTAACTTCTCACACTAACAGCACGGTAACAACGTGGAACCAGTTGCATGACTGCTGCGTGCTGCTGGCGAGGGTGTATGAGGGAGGCCCTAATACAACCCCGACCCGAAGCGTTACTTCGAAGCGGCACAACACGTGGGCTCGCCAATCAGGCTGCGGTGCGCGCAGCCGCCCCGGAATCTAACCTGGCGAATGTTCCATTCGAAATTGAGTACAGAAAAAGGGGGAACACTGTCGGTTAATCTCGTTCGCTCATGTACCAGTGGGGATATGCAAAGTACCATCAAACAACACTTCGGCACGCATCAAAATAATGTCCATAGACACCACGGTACGCACATCCGCAAGGAATAAGCGACATCGACTAGGCGCCGTCCGCGACGAGTCCTACTGCCAGGTGGCGATCATCCCGAGTAAGATCTTCTGCAAGGCATGGGAAGGCTCTGTATCTTCTGACCCACCAAATGCCTCTTCGACAGCCTCCGCCACCCGCCCGTTTTGCAACATCTCCACCCAGTCCTGGCTCCTGTCTTCGGCGGGGGCCTGATGCTGCATAATGCCGTAGGTGACGAAGAGATCGTATTTGATCGTATTTGAGAGCGCGTCCGTATCAGCCTTCAAAGTGAGGAGATGCAAAAGCTCGGATGCAGGAGGGAGGGTATGTCGGCTCAGATTTGGCTTCAAATCGGACCTCATAGACGTAACTGAGCCTTGCTTAGCTACGCCATTAAGGGGGCGAGGTTGCGCCCGAGGTCTACTTCTGCCTCTTGAGTTTCCAGCGCGCGAGCGAGTAAGATATCTTTGACACATAGTCACCTTGAACTTGCACAGCGTCGATGTGGAGGACAACGCCGATAGTAGATCGTGCATTTCTTCTATGCCAGAGGGCAGGCGCGGAATAAGTAGATTCATGAAGAGTGGAAGGTCGAAAAAGTTAGTCGAAGTAAGATTTACGAGCTGAACACGAATCAGTTTACGTCTATGGGAAAGAATCCTGTGGCACAGACGAGACTGAGTAAACGGCCTCCCATGGCACGGCGTGATTCGTCCTGTTGCCCGAAGCAATGAAAAACGATCTCGAGCGGATCGTTCGCATCCCATTTAGACCCTGTATCGCTCCTGGAGGGTGGTATTTGTGTCAACAGAAGAGGCGAGTATCGAACTTGATGTGGAGAACTCAGTAATCATGCTGGGGACAGGAGTACCTAGCTGTACTACCTTTTCGAGAAGCCTCTGTCGACAATTCGTCCTTCTCGAAAAGAAGCAAGAGCCAATCAAGCACTGGCCAGGCATTTTCACTAACCACCAAAGAAGGTTCCTCTTCGCCCGTGTGGGTGTACTTGACTAGAGCCTCACCACGCCGCCGCTTTCGAGGACTTCCGGGAACAGTGCTAGTACTTTCGGAGAGCGACTTAATAATACCGGACTTGAGGACGTTCCAACAGTTTTTGCAGTCTCTGAAGCGGATCGCCTCCAAGGCAACGAAGGAATCCGCATCTGACGGCAATTCGGGGTCAGCGAGAGAAGTAGCGGTGTTGCCATCAGTTGGATCAGGATACGCGGGCAGGGCACGAAGTAAAGATGCGGGTGAATTAACGTCCGCGAGCACACGGAGTGTGCGTTTTGCGAGCTCTGAGGCCGCTGGTGAGGGTAAGAGGGTGGAATACGCATGTCGCGACGAAATCTTCGATGGGGATTCTTGTGTGGCCCTGTGTTTGGGCGCAGCCGCCCGACCGGACGGAGGTGGATAGAGGGCGATGTAGAGCAATTGTCGAATGTGTGACCTGTTTGCAGCATCAAGAGAGGTGAGTCGGTAGCGGACATGGGTTGTAGCGCACTTGGACGGGTAGTCGGTCGGTGAACAGAGTTGTTCGAGCATTGCAATGCCTGACTCGTACTGACCCTCTTCAAATGCGCTGTCAACGAGGGCGGCTTGTCTTCTCGTCAGCTCCTTCTCTTTCTCCACATCAAAAGGAGGCGTTGTCATCGATAACTGCGGCGACTCCATTGCTACGTGCGACCGTACAAATGCGCTGTGCTGATGGTGTAAAGTTTTGCCGACGAAGGCAGTCATCAGCGCCTCAAAGCCACAAAAGGGCAAGCCGCCCAACCCATCACAAGACCAGCAATACTGCATGCAACACATCGCTCGTCGAGCGAACTGGCCTCTCCTGTTTTGCGCCCGTCAATTCGCCATGGCTACACCTCGCGGCTCTACTGATACTCCCGTCGAGCGGGCCATCCATGACAAAGTAAAGTACCTGTGTTGCCCTCGAGTTCCTCCCTCGTGTCCAGCCCCTGATCCGCCGGTCGTCTCAGCTCACTACCCTGCTTCAACCGTCAGTTCTGACGATCACAAACGATTCGTGGCGGCATAGACATCATGCCGCCATGCGCGATCAGGACGGGGGCAATGGGGAAACTCGTAAGTCCAATATACTCATACTCCACATTTGCCCCTGTCTGACCTCATGTGACGGTGCAGATTTTTCAATACGAGCGGTCTCGGAGGAGTTCGTGGGCAAGGTGAGATTTTGAGACTCGTTGGGTGCACGCTCCATATCCGACGTTCCCGGAAGACTATGATGCAGCGTCACCGGATAATCTACGCAGCGCTATCGGAAGAGCTCAAAAACGGCTTGCACGCGTTATCTCTGAACACAAAGACGGAGGCAGAGCTCCTCAAGGCGGAGGCGCATACACCTCAAGGCACTAGTTTGAATTGACGGGTTGTGCACCCCGAGGAGATTGGATTGCTTGGGGCAGTACTGGATTTATTTTGACGGGAAAGAACTACGTATGAAGCCGTTTCCCTGACAGAGCAAAGTCATCTACATAGTAATCTGCACGCCGCAAGATGAAAAGCCAACGCCACGCCACCTCGGTGACTTGGTCGTAGGTCAATTCGATCACGTGCGTCGGTTTACGTTGGTGGTTCTGACCCATCCCCAAAAGAGCTTTCCCCTTTCCCTTTTCCCTTTTCCCTTTTCCCTTTTCCCTTTCCCGCGGACGGACAAAGCCGTCAATGACAAATGAGAAAATGAACTCGCTGTCGGTGGCGGGATTAATGCATGCCGACCGGATGGCTAGCGGCCCCGGCTCGCCAATTACCATAACTGGCCCAGATCTTGATCACTGTTCGTGGGTGATCTCGTATCGCGTAGTTCTGTCCCACCACACCGCCTCTTTGATCACACGGCCGGGCTTGTCGTCAACGATATCTGATGTGACACTTTGTTGCAATTCCGTGTCGTGGTTATCTATGCCGGCCTGCCATGGGATGGCCTCTCACACCTGCTGATCCACGGCCGATCACTTCTTTCTGGTCGCGGAGAGTGCAATGTGGTATCCCAGATTTAGGTCATTCAGGCAAGTCGCGTGCTTCATGATTGGCGTCGCGCCCATCTCCCCTGAGGAAACTTCTTGTCCACAATAGCTTCGCTTAGTTTTTCACATAACCCTGACCCGTAAACACTGTTGTTTGCCTCGATGTGTAGACGATGACCGAGACGCCCTGTCGCGTCCCCTCATAACTCGGCTGTGAGTGGCCTCCGATACTCTGTTCCGGTCCCCTTGATCATTACTCGCTGTTGCTTTCCCAAGAACCATCTTGGTGACCGTGTCCAGGCAGCAGCTACGGGCTCCCTTAGAAACAATACGCATATCCCTCAGGACCCTGCCTCTCAGTGCTTTCTACTGCGCTCCAGCGCGGCACCTATGGCTGTTACACCTGGGTCTCCTTCTGCGTAAGCCATTTATATATCAGACGGCCGACTGCATGACCCAGTGTCCATACCTCTCTCCTCTTCTCAATAGTAGTAACGGACTACAGACCAACATCCACAGTATGTTCCCTCGCTCATCCTCTAACGACGAGACACGCCGCGGTGACGATCGCCCTACGCTCCCACCTATACGTGATCTATTCCGCCGTGAGCCCCTACCCCATCATCCGCAACTTTTTGTTTCCCTTCCCTGACTGCCAAATTTAGGAGAGCTATCCCAGCCTTTGCACCCTAACGCGACTGGCGCTCCCATACACTACTCACCATCTTCTCATTTCAATCAGCTTGCACTGCCCGATGAACCATCATACCGTGGAGATCAAAGCCGAAGCGGCTTCACTCCCAGTCATGTACACGCTCAGGCCAGTGGCCATGCTCAGCTACGGCTTTTGACAACACCACCCCAGTCATCACCCCAGCGCACTCGACATGCGGCCCCACACTCATTTGGACCTCCTCTCCAACACGAACCACACGACAACGCCTCACGTTCTACACCCTCCTCGTCTAGCCGCTCTCGTTCGGGATATAGACCCGATGGGGATTACTACAACCCTGAACCCACTCGAAGCGAAGACCCTCGTTTGGGGACACATGCTCGTGAACCCACCCGTGGAGTGGCACAGTACTCGTACCCGCCGCCACCACCACCACCAGTACCACCACATCAGAGCTACGCACCGAGCTCTGCATCCAGGGCGACCGCCGGCGGGTATCAATACCCGCGGCCAGTAGCTACGTCGTACTCAGGTTCCAGCACCGTCATCGCATCGGGGCTGGTGGCTCTCGAACCGTCATCAGCCAAGTACGAATGCTCTTACTGTGGAAAGGGGTTCACTCGCCCCAGTAGCCTCAAGGTGCGCGCTTCCAGACCCTTAGCTCATCTATAGAAAGAAAAAAAAAATTAACCCTTCGATGTTCTAGATCCATGTTCACAGCCACACGGGCGAACGTCGTAAGTCTCAATTGAGTTTTACCTACCATCCTGCCGTCATCGCCTCAATGCTCAATGATCTAACACTTACGCATGCCGTATAGCATTCAAATGCACCTTCGAGGGGTGCAACCGGTCGTTCAGCGTGCAGAGCAATATGCGCCGCCACGCGCGCACTCATTTGCAGTCGGGAAACGAGGCGCGAGAGAGCGAAGGCGAAGACGAGAGCGAAGAGGGCTCTCCCCAACCCCAGGCGGCCCAAGCGGCGGAGGCAGCACCATCTCGTTGAATCATAGGATGGGTCTCGCAGAGCCCGCGGCCGATCCAGCTCCCAGTCCCAGTGCTGACCCGCCGTAAGCTCGCATACGTTCCTTCCGGAGCTAGGGCGGATCGGACTGACTACGGCATAATGGCATAATGTCCTCACTATGGTCTCGGTCTGTTTGTTCTTCCGTTATTCTTCTCTTCTCTTCTTTTCGCACCGCACAGCATCGTAGACGACCCTTATTTATTGGCATCCCACTTGTTACCTTTGCACTGTTATTTATTCGGCTAATTTATTCGCTTGCCCGCCTGCTTATGTCTTCACTCTTTCTTTAGTAAATTATTGACGCACTACGTGCTTCGTATTGCATTCACGTTCATGGCTTGTTGCATTTATTTAACCACGGACTTGTAGGAATAATAGATTTCTTTTTGTTCGCACGCACGCGGGGCATCATCGCCGGGAAATTTGTTGCTGTGGAAGCATATTGTGTTTCTGCATTTCGTGTCTCAAATATGTATGGTTGCAGTTCTTCGCATTCTCAGACGTTATAGTGCACCCTTCCTTCCTTCCTTCCTTTTTTTTCTCTCTCTCTACTGTATCCGTGCCGTGCGCGGAATACAGGAGAATATTGAGAACCACAGTTTTCAAGACAGCAGGCGCTTCTTAAGGTTTTAAAGTGGCCACGTCGAATACCGTCGTTTATGAGGCCTGATCTGCCGTGCCATGGGGGTTCTTCCAATCCATCTTCGCGTTACTCTTCTTTACTCATTTTTTTCATAGTTCGGGAGTTTCCTGGCCCAGATGTCATCAGAGTAGATCATTCGTTTGCTGGAGGAGGGGGGGGGGTTAACGCGGTTACGCGTTTACCATTGAGGCCGCCCGGGGTCAGTCAGCCGTCTCAAGGCTTTGTTTCATGCATGCAGAAATACATGCTCGCGCTCGCGCTCGGACGGCACTTGTCGCCCCTTGTTGTCACTGGGGCTAGCGCCAGCACTGTTGCGGAGTAACCACAATACCGTATTACGGACCGAATAAGGGCCGTCCGTCTCTTGCACACACACACCCCAACGCGGAGCGCATTTACGCACATATGCAACGAATTTTCGTGGGTGATTCGTGTTAGAGCTAAAAGCGGCGCGGGACGGAACTTGCGCCCCAAGAGGTCTCGTTATGTCGAGTCCCTGGACCCAGGGAAGAAAAGAAGCCTGACAGAACGAATAAATGAAAAAAAATAACGAACGAACGAACGAACGAACAAGACATTGATGTGATATGCGCCGCTTTTTTTTTTTTTTTTTTTTGGATGTGATTCATTTTCTTTTTGACCGCCGCTTGTTGTACAATATCACCAGAATATCTCGTAAATTTATTCTAATTGCTTTTTTTTTTTTGGGGGGGGGGGTGGGATGCAAAGCCCTGTGTGTGTATGTAATAAGTTAGTAACATTCGCTCATCTGTCTGCGTTGCGTTGCTCTTTGGGGGGAACGGGACCTATATCCATTCATCGATGGTTGCAAAGCGGCGATTCAAGTCAAGTCCGAGGCCGAGGCCGACTCGGAATGTCAGGCCATGTCAGGGTCCAAGTCAGAAGGTCCGAGTCTTTCCGAGTACCGTGACACTGTAACGGCCAGCAGGTCGTCTCAGTCTCCTCGTCCCTCCCGCCGCCGCCCCGCCGCAGCTGGATACTGCACTCTCCGCGCCCCGCGGCTGATCAATTCAACATTTTGACATCACTAGCCGACGATCGGGGGTGCCTGTCGGAACATTTGTCCGCGCGCTGGGTGTCGACTTACACGCCACGCCAAGGAACGCGTCATCATCCATGTAAAAATGTCAGGAAGGGAAGTATGGAAAAAAAAAAAAAGAAAGGGTCGAGTGGATGTGAGATTGCCCGATACGCACAACTTAGTAGAATGTTTTATCATTCGCGTTTGAGAACGTAAAAAAAAAGGGTATTCGTTAGAAAAAACTTCATCGGAACTAGTTATTAGCTACTGTACTACAAACAAGTTTACTGTAATGGGTGTCTGCGACGTAAGGTACAAGCGACGAGACGAGCAAACGTAAGAAAATGTCGGTAAGGTCGGGCGGTGTCTTTTGGTGTTCTCGTTCTTAGGCAGCTGAATACTATAAAACGAATGACCATACAACAGTCCGATTGACAGGGAAAGAGAGATCAATAAATCGGAGCAAACACCACAATCCGCAACGCAGACCAAGTAGAGAATGGAAAGGCAGCAGGCAATATCTTGCGTTTGAAGGGAAAATAAAGTAAAAATAGTGAGTGCGCCCACGATTATTTTTTTTTGAATTTTTTTTTGTATCACGTCTCGATGGGGAACTCAGAGTCCCAGCCAGCCGCTACGAGGCCGGGAGGTGTTGCGTGCTTGCGCGAGGAAAACTTGGATGTTGACCCTGGCATGCCAAACTGTGCGCCCTTCAAAACCACCAACGGAGCCACGGAGACCGCCCCCCCTGACGGCACGGGGGATGGTGTTGAGGAGGCAGGCTCTACGGCAGTTAGCTCGGTTTGAACGGTGACGTTGCCTTTGGTGACGCCGCCGCTACTCTTTGCGTGCTCAGTCGTGCTGGCTGGTCGGACCGGTATCCCGGGGAACAGCGCATTGGCGAGCTTGAACTTTGTTGGGTTTGGCGACTTGATTACCACCACATCCTGCACAACAGAGCGAGCCGAAGGGGAAGAGGTATGATGAGACCGGGTGTCACAGACGTAGAGAGACAGAGGGGCAGAAGGGAGGGGGAATAGAAGGAAACAGGAGGGGAAACGAACGAGGAAGGGATCCTGGGACGTCATGGCGAGATGCCAGGTAAGGGCGGGACAAAGTCAACACACCTCTTCTTCAGATACGGAAGCCGACTCGGCTTCGTATGTGTCCCACTTGCGGAATTGCGCCGCAGTCCCGTTCACCTGCATCCATTCCGTCCGTGCAATGCCGCCGCCAACACTGCCACTGCGAGCACCAATACCAGTGCCAGTACTCGCATTGCCGACCCCAGGACTTGCCACAGCCCCAGTCCCTGTGTCCCTGCCGATTGTTGGCTTTGCTCCTGGAAATGAGAACGGCTGTTCGCTCTTGTAGGCCCGAAAAAACCGCATGCGATCCCGGTCTCTTTCCTGCCGCCCGGCACTGCTCTCCTGCGAAGCCCATCGTCGTGCGGCAAACGCAAACGGTGACGGCCTCCACAATGTCGGCAGAGGGTGCATCGTCGCGGCGTCTGACAGGTGCGGCTCATTGTCTTCTGATTCCGCCCCAGCGTCCCCGCCCTGCTCCGCTTCGGGCTCGGGTCCAGGCAAGTTTTCTGGCGTCACAGGCAAATAGCCGTCATCCGATCCGCTACCATCGCTCCCGTCGCCAGGATCGCCGCCCTCCACCAGCAGTGGCGGCACCGGCGGAGGCGATAGGTGTGTTGCCGAGGTTGGAGGGTGGGGGAACGGGGTGCCCGAGTCCGAACGTGGCAGTGAGCCAAGCGAGCGCAGGTGATGAGTCGGTGGGGGCGGGGGCTGAGCTGGTGCCCACTTCTTGCGTGCGAAAGACATCGGATTAGGAGTGAAGTACTGCGTTGGCGCACCGCTGCTGAGAAGACGCGGGCGCTTGGCGCTTGCTCCCACCCCGTCTGCCCCGATGGTGTCATATTCGTGATCACATTCGCGCTTAACAGCCGTTGCTGCGCCATTCTCCGCAATCGCAGGGGCACTAGCACTGGCAGCCGCCTCCCGTTGTGCCTCAGCGCGTCCTTCAGCGCGTTGAGCGCGTGTCCGGCGCAGCACGGGTGGAGGCGCGATGCGCCGACGAAACTTGCCGTTTGTAGTCGCCTTCTTCCCAAACCGCCCATTGACTTCGCGCGGCTGGTCGTCGACCGCACGGCTCTTGGCCGTGCGCTCGTCAAGCGATAACGGCAAAAGAGAGGAGGGGAAATCTAGTGCAGGTGGTGCAGATGCAGCGGCGGCGGAAGGTGGTGCGGATGTGGGTGCGGACGAACTGGGTTGGGCGAGGGATGTCGGGAGAGGATGTAGACGCGGCCTGCCACGCGGGCGTTTCTGCGAATGCGCTGGCCCGATCTCGCGTGCTTTGGCGCTGGGGAGGTGCTTGCGCCCGGAACGGCTCCACCCTTTGCGTATCAGTTCGCGGGTATGACCCGTAGAAACTGAGGCCGAGCCAAAGGTCTTGCGCCGCTTGTGTGTGGATGCTGCAACAGCGGGAGGACTTACCGCGCGTTTTCGTTTTGTGGTAGGTGGTGGTGCAGAGGTAGTTAGGGATCCAGTGGCCAGCTTCTTCCCAACGGCGTGGAGGAGCTTGTGTGTATTGGGTCGTGGGGCAGATTCCGCAGGGGTACTTTCGCGCGGTGTGGGTACACTGGCTGCCTGAGTCGCTGTACGGTGTGGCCAGGGTAACTCATAAATTGCGTAATGCCTCAAGCACCTTAGGGAAGGAGCGAACCATCAACCCCCAGCATTTTAGGGAAAAGGTTGCCTAGCGAGAACGAGGTACACACCTCGGACACTCGCGTTTTTCCTTCTTCCCTTTCCCAGTGGCGTTATCAAAATCTCCATAGACAATCGTTCGGTCAAGAGCAATGATAGGCAACACGTTCAGACACGTCGCGCATGTGGGAACGGCTGGGTCGGACGTATTAGTCTTGTCAGTGTCCGTCTCCTCCTGAGCGGGAGCTTTGCCTTTGCCCTTATCCCGCACGACATCCTCCGTGACCTTGGTTTTGGTTTTGGATGCGGTGGACGTAGCGCCTATAGAACCTCCGCGTAACGCGGAACGCCCGCGGAGAACACGCTCAGGCTGGACGGTAGCCACGCCTCTCCCCTTCCCGCGTGATGCGGAGCGGGTGGAATGCGCCGGGGCACTTGCACTCTCAGCGATCGATACCGTATCTTCTGATAAAGGGGGTGTCACCAGTTGCTGCTGCTGCTGAAGCGCGCGTGCCTTCTTCTGTAGACGCGTGGTAATGATAGGTTCAAACGCAGGGGTGACCGAGCGTGCGGCGGAGGGGGCTGGGGAGGCGGATGTACTTGGTTCGCCGGCCTTGATTGATGGTAGTCGCTGTGGTGCACTGGTTGATGCAGTTGATGCAGTGTCAGGGTCAGGAGTCGCGAGGCCTCCAATAGCGACCGGAGGGACGAGCGATGCTCGTGAGGGGGGCAGTGAAGTCAAGCCGGAGGACACAGCATCAGGCTCCGTTTCTGGTGCTTCGACCTCGAGCACAAGATCGATTGCGCGAGGAGTCTCGCCTCCCGGAGTGGCACTCTCCGTATCGCCCGGATCGAAGTCTTCGACGGGTTCTGCATCTGACTCTTTGAGCACGGCGTAGACACCTCTACGGGTACGCCGCTCGTTGACGTTGACCACGGGCTCTTCGTCACCATCTCTATCGGGGAGCTCGACATCAGAGGACTCGTCGGAACGGCCATCATCAGAGAGTTGGAGAGGTGGGCCATACCCGCCCACACCGTGCCGCTCACACGTCTCGCAAAGACAATCACGGTTTCCGCGACCAACTGACAGGCATGAGAAAGGGAGGGGTCACGTTTGACGTGAGAGGACAGGGGCGAGAGTGTACGTACAGTAGCCGTCACCATAGTGCGCTGTCACTTCCTCGCCAACTGCAACTGATTTAACCACTCGGAAAGTAATGTAGCGACCCTCACGGAAGAGTTCACAGTTGTTGTCGCAGTCGTGCTGTCAATATTTTGAAAAAGGAAAAAGGAAGGGGAAAGGGTTGGAGGGGTGTGTGGAGAGCGGACCGCGTGAGTAAAGCATGTATACGAATTGGGGAAGTACGGGCAGGGAAGCGAGGACATGAGACCTTTACACTCACATTGACGAATCGGGCCGGCCCCAAAAAAAGGTGATTTTTCTTGAGTTGCTTCGAGTGAATAACACTAAAGTCTCGGCGGATACTTCCATGTGAGTTGCGGCGGTCGGTACGCTTAAGTTCCAGTTCATCAGCGTCGGTGAGATCGGCCATGGAACCTTTGAGCTCGGAGAGGACGGTGCCGGGGGCAAGAGGGCGGGTGGCAAGGATGCAGAGCTCTGATTTACCGGTACGATGAGAGTACCTCTGCGTGTGAGCGATCTCGATAGAACCCGTCGGGAGATAGAGCTCCATGTAGCGAGAAGCGTGACTGTATTCGAGAAAGGGGGTACTCAACGGTGAGCAACGTAGTGGGGAATGGAATGACAAGGGAAGGACAAACGTGGCAAAGGAGTTAACTTCTCGTTCTGTAAAGCCTTTGATGAAATAGCGAACAGAGGGGAGTCTGAGGCCAGATGAGCGCGTGGCTGGGAAGAGGGGAGTAAGAAGACGCGAGACGACGCACTCGAGAAGGCGGTCGACAGCGTCATGGATAGCAGCGGAGGAGGAGCCCTTCACGGAAACGAGCTGTCAAAGAGAAAAGGACGCGTAAATTAGCGTGATGAAGAATGGGCGCCTTAAGAGTGTTGGAGAGAACATACGCGCCGAATGATGGCCATGAGGTCGGTCGGGTTCGTCTTTGGGAGTCGACGAGAAGAGTCCATTTTGTGGACAAGGAGGGGAACGTCATCGGTACCGAGTTTCTCGACAAGAAGGTGAGAGAGAAAGTCATCATCGCGCGCGAGGTCATGCATGTTCATTACTTTGGTGGAGCGCCATTTGGTTCTGACCGGTTTCTTGTGACGAGAGGAGTTGGAGGAGATCGCCATCACAGATGGCATTGGGAGAGGGACAAGAGCGGATGGAGGGGGGGTCAAGCGACTGAATGAAACTTAATTTTTTTTGCACTGTGGACGGGACACACTGCGAAAAGCAAAGGAGGGGAAGCGAAGGAAACGAAAGGAGCTCGCGGGTTGGAGAATGAAATAGGCGACACGTGCTCGGTCTAATCAAGCGAACGCCCCGGTTACATCATTCAATCACACAGCGCACAGCACACAACTATCCTCCACAGGGCATAATTCGCTTTCAATCTCCCAGGCTGGGTACACATACAAAAGCGGTTCAATAGCCTAATCACAATCACGCATGTTTCTGCTTCCCCGTCCGCAATTTCCTCAAGTAGAACTAATTCGTCAAAGCACCTTAATTGTGAACAAGAGAAAAAATGCCCCCACAAACGTACCTCAAGTTCTTTGCCCTCAAGGACATACCCATCTGCCCGTCCGACCTGACCCGGTCGGCTCGAGATCGCAGCGTAAAGGCGCCCAGCTCCAAACTGCGTTTCAAGCAATGCATCAATCTTGGCGTCTAAACACCGGCCAATCAGTTAGATGTGCTCCGGCGACTAATCAGGTTAATAAGACCGATGCGCACCTTTCCTTCGCTCCGTCAGAGCCCGCTGGACATGGTTTGATAGTTTTTTTTCCTCGCTTCCCTCTTTCTCCTCCGCCGCTGCTGCCGCTTTGGTACCTTTCTTCGTCACTGGCTGGACGTACTACAGAAGAAAAAAGATCGATAAGCTAATCTCGTCCACCCCCATAAGAACGGTGATAAACTCAAGAACAGGTGCGCACATGAGCTTCGTACCACTGTCTGAACGGCGTTGCATCAACTTGGATGATGGCTCCCTTGACAAGCGTGTTGGTCCGGACCAGCTCGTTGTTAGACGAGTTGTACACCTGTAGAATATAGGCGTCATCGGCCTTGTTGCCAAAAATATACTAAGCAGAGATTTGGGCACGCACGACACTGATAATGCGTGTCTTGCGTGTAACGTGCTCTGATCCCCAAGCAAAGTTGCCAGAATCAAGACGCAGTGCACGGTATTTGAGGTTGCCACCCCGTACACGGACCGTGTGTATGCGCTTCACACCAAGCTTAGTATTAGCAGCTTGGCGACCGAGCTCAAATTTTCGTTTTTTGCGGTAATGAGCACGCTGGGCACCGGTGGGGGAACGCTTGTGCCGCGAAGAACGGGAGATACCTGCATGGTAAGAAAGTGAATATGATACCCACAACACAGCGACGGTGATAAATATTTTACCTGGGTCGAGCCATTAGTTATGCAAATTGCGACATTCAATCCACTAAAAAAAATGCCGGGGGACGACACTCACCCATGGCAAGAAGTCAAGTTTGAGGGAGAGCGTTGTTTGTTGTCACCTTGAGCAATCAAGGTTTGGATGATCCCCAAGCCACACAAGGTTTATTATATTTTAAATCGCCGCTTCGGTGATAACCGATAAGATGGTTCCCGTTTATGGTCAGTTGTGCGGACGCCGCTGCGATGCGACTCGGAATCGGTGCGAGTGCGAGCATCACGTCCAACACTTGATTAGTAAGTACCTTTACCCTTCTGTTGTCTACCGGTATTAAATGTAATCAGATGCGTAACGGTCTTTTTGCGGGCGAAACGTGGACCTGATGTCCCACTACCGCCACCAGGGACCTATAAGAGTGGATACCTTGGTGCCAACGCAACGCAGCGCCTTATCAAGTGGTGATTGGTCACCGCCAGATCGGCCACGCGGACGAACTTCGCGTGAAAAGAATCGCCTACAGCTGACGATACTGTAATCTACAGGGACTAAAGCGAACGAGAACGCGGTGTCGCGTGTTCGATTACCGCGTAAAGACGGTCTAGCGCCGTTACAGGGGCGATTGACGTGTAACATTTTTTCCCTTCCCTCTCAATCAGTTGGTACGGTGCATAGGAAACGGGCGGGTGAGACCCAACTTGGATCATTCTCTGGTACTCCATTTCTGAGTCAGCGCGTGGGCAGATGCACGCACGTTTGAGGGGTGAGATATCGTCATTGGGTAGCGGTGGAGCTGGAGGTAGTGGCAGACGAGGGTTGAGCGGAGGGAAGGGAGGGGATGGTGGGGCTCAGGCTCAGATTTGGAACAAGCGTCGATCGATATGCGAGCGTATAAACGAAGAATCAGACATCAGCAGCAGCGCTCAACCCGACCACGACGACCCCCTCAGGGTTTCACCGACTACCCGTCTCGCCGACTTTGATCACCTTTCGATATATAAACGTCATCACCGTCCGCGTCCAATCCTTCCACGCTCTTCTTCCACTCCCAACCTTCTCGACATCCTCCTCTCAGATCACCCAATCTCCCTTAACCATCATCCGCTCCCTTCCCCAACACTTCAAAAACATCCTCCTTCACCGGGGTTACCACCGCCAAGTTTAAGATCACAACAAGAAATGGCTACCTTACTTCCCCGCCCGGCAGACTCATTCAATGCTCGCACTCGTGGCGCATCTCACATAGACTTCAGGACTGCCACTACTGGCGTCATTGGGAAATCTATGCGTAATGAACTCTCCCAACTCGTCAACACTGTCCAAGACCTCCAGACAAGGAAGGCATGTTTGAAGTCTCCAGCTCGCCAACGTACCGTTATTGATGTCACCCCTGCTTCGATAATCAGGCATTTGATACTGAGATGCAGTCCTTTTTCTATCTCTTCACCCGTTACCTTTCGGAACGTGCTCAGGCTCAAGGGCTGTCAGTCCACCGCTCTCTTCATCGCCTCTGCAATCTAAGATTGACACCTTCCTTCCAGGGACTGGGATCGTATCAAATCTCCCGGCGATGACCAGATCGTGCCTTATAGCTCCCTTTCGCAACCCAAGGACTCGTCCGCCCTTAGCAAGCTAGCCGTTCTCAAGGTTAATGGAGGTCTTGGTACCTCTATGGGTATGCATTCATCCCGTCTCGTCGGAACCTTCGTTTTGAGCTCGCCGTGCCTCTGCAGGTATGACCGGCGCGAAGAGCGCGCTCGAGGTTAAAGACGATATGACTTTCCTCGATCTTACTGTACGCCAGATCGAACACCTTAACACAACCGAGCGCGTCGATGTCCCACTTATTCTGATGACTTCGTTTAATACGCATGAGGACACCCTTCGCATCATCAAGAAGTACGCCAACCAACAGCTCAGGATCACCACCTTCAATCAATCCCGCTACCCGCGCATCTTCAAGGAGACCTTACTTCCCTGCCCCAAGAGCGCCAGTGACGACAAGAAGAACTGGTACCCTCCCGGTCATGGCGATCTGTACAACGCATTGCTCCATTCGGGCGTCCTTGATCAATTGATTGCCGAAGGCAAGGAGTATCTTTTCGTGTCCAATTCAGATAACTTGGGTGCCGTGTACGTACTTCTCGTACATCTGCATTACCATCCTAATCAACCTCGCAGTGTCGACCAGAGTATCTTACAGCACATGATCGACAGTCAGGCCGAGTTCATCATGGAGGTCACCGACAAAACCAAGGCTGACATTAAGGTGACGACTTGGTCCTCTAAATCTCCGTCTTCGCACGATTAAGATGTTACCACTTAGGGTGGTACCCTTGTCGATTACGAGGGTTCAATCCGCCTACTCGAAGTGGCCCAGGTGCCCTCAGAGCATTTGGAGGATTTCAAATCCGTCCGTAAATTCAAGATTTTCAACACCAACAACATCTGGATCAACTTGCGCGCTCTCAAGCGTGTGATGGAGACAGAGGGCATGGATCTGGAAATCATCATCAACCCCAAGGCAACAGATGACGGGCAAGCAGTCATCCAGCTCGAGACGGCGGCCGGAGCGGCCATCAAGCACTTCAAAGGCGCTCACGGAGTGAACGTCCCTCGGAGCCGGTTCCTTCCCGTGAAATCGTGTTCGGACCTGTTGTTGATCAAGAGCGACATCTATTCTCTGGAACACGGACAGCTCGTGATCAACCCAAGCCGGATGTTCGAGAACACACCTGTTATCAAACTCGGTGACCACTTCAAGAAGGTGCGTTGCCCGTCTCAGTCAGAGGTACTCCCTAACCGTTCAGTGAATTCAGATCCAGCAATTCCAGAAGCGGTTCAAGAAGATCCCCACGATTATCGAGCTGGATCATCTGACGGTGACCGGTGACGTCTACTTTGGGCGAAACGTGACGTTGCGTGGGACGGTGATTGTTGTGGCAAACGAGGGCCAGCGCATCGACATCCCCGATGGATGTATTCTCGAGAACCGGCTCCTGTCCGGCAACCTGAACATGATCGTACGTGTCCCGCATCTTACTGTCAGCGCTTTTCTTCCCCCTGACGTGACCTCTCTGCACCCGCGCCTTCATTACCCCTCGCAGGACCTATAAACCCCCCATGGCGCCACTTCGTGTCGTTCCTAGACGTCCAGGAACCGACAAGGAACGAGGGGGACCAGGGGACAGGCAATAACACTCAGAAAAGCTCACGGAGCTTCCTTCACATTATCCTCCACGCTCATATATACATCTAGATCCTTACCACCTCTTCTTTGGTGCCTGAGTGAAATTCTACATACAGTCATCCCAAAATATTTTTTTTCCGTCCTTGTGATGTCTGCTCCTTTTGTAACGTGTGGATGGCGACGAGCGCTTGTACGATAGGAGTGAACAAGAATTTAACACATGCCAATCATCAGCACGGATGTGAATTATTGAAAGTAGAATAGCGTCAACTTTACTGTATTCCATTGCCACTTCGGCCGAACTAAACCAAAAAAAGAGAGAAATATAATCCATGAGATTGTACCAGCGGAGATAAGAAGAAAAAAATTGAATGTCCTTAGTGTGAGTGTATGTACGAACGTGCGCCCGAATGTCAACTAAAAAGAACATATGGCAGCTATCTGGCAAGTCCGCGCTGATATCATGTTGTCTAAAAAAAGGACTCGGAAATGAGGGCTGTAGAGAGCCTAACGTGGCGACAGCAGTGTGCTCTGGCGGTAATGTAATTGCAATGGTACTGTAAGAGGGTGGGGTGGGCTCGAGAGCGGCCACCGATCACAGATCCTGGAGAAAGATGTGCCCGTTAAGTCCCGCCCAATAGCGACCCACACGCAAACACGCACCGTCATGGTCAAATTACCAGAAAGGAGCCGGTTCTCGAGAATACACCCGTCGGGGATGTCGATGCGCTGGCCCTCGTTTGCCACAACAATCACCGTCCCACGCAACGTCACGTTTCGCCCAAAGTAGACGTCCCCGGTCACTGTCAGATGATCCAGCTCGATGATCTGGGGGATCTTCTTGAACCGCTTCTGGAATTGCTGGATCTGAATTCACTGAACGGTTAAAGAGTGCGTCCCCGACTGAGGTGGGCAACGCACCTTCTTGAAGTGGTCACCAAGCTTGATTACAGGCGTGTTTTCGAACATCCGTTTGGGGTTGATCACGAGCTGTCCGTGTTCCAGAGAATAAATGTCGCTCTTGATCAACAACAGGTCCGAACACGATTTCACGGGAAGGAACCGGCTCCGAGGGACGTTCACTCCGTGAGCGCCTTTGAAGTGCTTGATGGCCGCTCCGGCCGCCGTCTCGAGCTGGATGACTGCCTGCCCATCGTCTGTTGTCTTGGGGTTGATGATGATTTCCAGGTCCATGCCCTCATTTTCCATGATTCGCTTCAACGCTAAGGATAAACCCTCTCAGAATCAATACTCATAAGTAACAGGCAGTGAGATGTACCCTTCAAGTTGATCCAAATGTTGTTTGTGTTGAATATCTTGAACTTGCGAACTACAAAGTGGTGTCAAATGTGGGTTGTATCCCACTAGGCGCACAGTACGCACCTGACTTGAAGTCCTCGACGTGTTCTGAAGGAACCTGTGCGATCTCAAGGAGACGCACTTGACCATCATAGTCGATGAGAGTACCACCCTGGATGTGGCATTTTAGCGAATGCCGGGGGGCCAGAGTTTAACTATAGCCTACTTTGACATCAGCCTTAGTCTTATCGGTAACCTCCATGATAAATTCGGCCTGGGAGTCGATCATATGCTGAAGAATTTGCTGATCAACGCTACAGGTCGAAGTCTGAGTATCCTGAGCTAGCCAAATGATCACGAAAGCACATACACGGCGCCGAGATTGTCAGAGTTGGACACGAAAAGGTACTCTTTTCCTTCGGCAATCAATTGATCAAGGACGCCGGAGTGCAGCAACGCGTTGTACAAGTCACCGTGACCGGGAGGGTACCAGTTCTTCTTGTCGTCATTTGCGGTCGTAGGCGCGGGGAGAAGTGTCTCTTTGAGGATGCGAGGGTACCGTGACTGGTTGAAGGTGGTGATCCGAAGTTGCTGGTTGGCGTACTTCTTGATAATGCGGAGCGTGTCTTCGTGCGTATTGAACGAAGTCATCAAGATGAGTGGGACATCGACACGGTGTGTTGTGTTAAGATGCTCGATCTGGCGTACGGTGAGGTCGAGGAAGGTCATGTCCTCTTTGACTTCTAGTGCAGACTTCGCTCCGGTCATACCTGTTGATATGTACTGTCAGCTACAAAGCGTCTAAAATCAAAGCAGTACACACCCATGGAAGTTCCAAGACCACCGTTAACCTTGAGGACGGCGAGCTTGTTCAGCGCATTGGGGCTAGTTACGCTCGGAAGTTTGTCATAAGGGACGATCTGATCCGCTGCTGGCGACTTGATGCGGTCCCAGTCACTGTGGGTGGTGTCAGTACAATGACGATCACCGAGACAAGTGATGAGCGTACAGGCCCTGACTCTTGGCCCTTTCGGCGAGATAGCGCGTGAAGAGGTAGAAAAAGGACTGCATTTCCGTGTCGAAGACCTTTGAACCCAAGACCCATGAGAAGCAAGTGAAAAGATAATGCAGCAAAACATGCCCGTTTCGCGTTAGGATCAGACACCGTCTGCACGAGCCTGTTCAATTCATTGCGCATAGTCTTCGTAGCCACGCCGGTGGTAGCACTTTTAAAGTGCTGTTCACGAGTAGGGTATGGCGATTAGATGTCAATGAGGCAGAAAAGACCTAGCGCGACGCGCACCATGTTGGACACACCCCTTATGCGGGGTGAGCGCGACCGAATTTCAGTGGGAGTAGTGAGACTTGCCATGGTCGACGAGTGAGGAGAGGCGAATGAGAGAAGGCGAACAAGTCGTGCGTTCAATTTATACCCTCACGTGCTACAATATCCCTCACTTGGCCTTAAACTTGGGATTTGGCTCGCAGCGGTGAACTTCATCCTATTCATCACGCCAACGTCTAGGCGAAGTACGGTACGTAGCCGACATTCGCTTATAACGCGCCTGACAATTTGGCATATAAGGTACAACTCAAATCAAATATGAGCACGACCGATGAAAGGCTGAAGCTGCTCAAGGAAGATCTACAGCGTGCACGCGCCGAACAAGAGGCACAAAAAACCCTGCGCACGGCTGAACTCGCTGCCGTGAAACAGAGTCATGACGAAGCCACCCTGGAACGCCATGAGGATATAATGAGTCAAATCAGGACGATGCGAGAGTTGCTTAGCGAACAACGCGAGTCACAGGCACAGCGCAGCGATCAAACAGAGCAGCGTCGTGCGGAGGAAATGCGATGGCGCGGGGACACGGTGAAGCAGGTGTCAGACGTTCAGGCCGCACTGGCGTCGCTCCGTGATGAACGGCGAGCGGATCGCGAACAACGTGCTGAGGAACATGCCCGTGCAAATGCCGGTGGGTACCTGTACTTTTTGAAAATGACGGCCCTCAAGTAATGCGCCGCCGTCGTTCAAAGAAATTGAACGAGCTGTCAAGGAGGTGTCGAGGGATGTGGCAGAGACGAGAGAGCAATTCCTCTCAGTCGCCGACGGTATGAGATTGTCCTCCGTTATCGTCGACGTATACGACCTCATAAATTGCGCCTCCGGGTAAACAGAGCTCCAAGAAGACTCGGCCAGGCGCCACGAGGAGTTAAGACACATCCTGTTAGCGAACGCATCTGCACGAGAAAGTGTGTCTTTCGGCGGTCAAGCCTAACGTACGTAGATTGTATAAGCATCAGATAGATTCATTTTCGTGCACCTCCAAGAGTACAGAACCCTTACGTTTGCTTAATACTAAATCCGCCGGTGCTTTTCTGTGCCCCCGTGTTAGTCCGCCTCCGAAAGAGCATGACAGATGAATCATCCGGCGGCAAGCTTGTGATTCGGAGCCCAGGGTGGTGCGCACGACCGAGATGCTAAGTTAGCGACTCCGGATAAATACGTCCAGCTGCGAGGGAAACGGCGTTTCGATTGTTTAACTACGCCGCCATGTCATCTGTCAAGAAATCAACATCGTCCCAAGACTTGTACAGTCGCACAGTGACGCGCATCGCTGAAATTCAATCTCGCCTCGCCACGGCTCCACGTTCGGGCAAGCTCAGCGGTAAAGTCGCTGTCATCACCGGAGTTGGCTCCCTCAAGGGCATCGGGTACGCTCTCTTCATAGTTTAACGTTTCAATGTTTGCGATCGACTTCATAGGCGAGCTGCCGCGCTATTATTTGCACACGAAGGTCGGTATAGCAGCAGGCAATGGGGATTCGATGCTAAAGGTTCATGATTCATAGGCGCTCAACATCTCTACCTTCTCGACTTCGCCAAGGACAACCTCCCTAATTTAAAGTCGACTATCGAGGAACGATATCCAGATGTAAAAGTCCGTGCGCCGCTTCCACCAACTATGAACGTGTAATGACCCCTCTCAGGCTACGGTAGTCCAAGCCGATGCTACGGACGATAAAGCGATCTCCGGCGTTTGCCAACAAGCACTCAGTGAAGAAGGCAGACTAGATATTTTCTTTGCAAACGTGCGTGGTCAGCATTTCTATCTTCTCACCGCATGTAACCCGGCGTCTTCTTTTTACTCAGGCTGGCATCGCGACTATGAGTTCACTGGAAGAGACTTCTGCGGAGGTGTTCTCCAACACCATGCGAGTCAACTCCCTGTCGTATGTACCTGGTTTTTTTCCGTGCTATCGAGGGTCGGCACGAGTTACCTTGCTAGTTGCTATATCGCCGTCAAGCATGCGTCCGCAGCCATGAAGCAAACGAATGCTGCCCGAGGAAAGCCTCTCAGCGGAGGTAGCATCGTCCTCACCGCCTCTAGTCCGTTTCTATTTTTCTTCTATAAAAAAAACACCGTTTACTAAACCTGCGTGTTACAGTTGCCGGTATCCGGTCAGGTGCTGGTTCCGTCGACTGTAAGTCAAGACATGAAACTTGCACCGTACTTTCTTTTTGATGACAAAACACTACCACAGATAGCGCCAGTAAAGCGGCGTTCGTATACATTTGTACCCTTGTCCCCGTTTTCCACCACTCAAGCGTATTCTAGGGTAATCTCGATCGCACAAACAACTGCGTGGCAACTCCAACGTACTGATATCCGAGTCAACGCCCTCTGTCCGGGGCTCGTTGAGACAGCCATGACATCTTCTGTCTTTGACCACGCCCGTAAGCGGGGCGCTGAAAATAAACTCGGGCAATTGAACCCAACGGGTCGTTACGGTGTCCCAGAAGGTGGGCCCCGTCCACCGTATCTACTTGAAGTTAGGTTATTAACATCCGTACCCTCCGAATGCAGAGATTGCGAATGCTGCTCTGTTTCTGGCCTCGGGTGCGTGATCCTTATCCGCTTTTAATGTCGTGCTCATGTGACTTCTGGCAGATGACTCGAGCTATGTGAACGGCCAAGCCTATGCCATTGATGGAGGGATTACAGCATCCATTCCTGTGGTTCCAGGAAAGCTTGCATAAGCGACAATGGGACCTGTCACCACCCTCCCCGACACATTAATATAGATTGTATGCAGGGTCTGGTGCAAATCCGAAATGAAGTTGGGCGTGGAGACCATAGGTGTCTCGATCTATTGCCATTCGTTTGTCTCAATACCATGCGGGGTGTCGACGCACTACTATCCACGTCCACTGGACCGACTCGAGGGAGTAAGGTGACGGAACTACAGCGTTCCCTAGAAAGTTTAAGTGATCCACCCCACCTAAAACGCAGTCACTGTGATGCACGCAGTGCGGTCCTCCTACAAAAGTCACTGACATAGAGACCTTGCGAATGTCGAGCGTCCGGCTTGGTTGACCCGCAATCCCGGAACATGCACGACAGCATCATCGCAACACCGCGCAGCGTGAAACATGGTTTGGCTGGCGAGTTGACAAATCGGAGCAACGAAGACGAAGAACTCCACGTGCCTGGACTCGCACTCTTGAGAAATATCAACTCCGCGACGTTGCTGGGATTCGGAACGGAAGCATGTCAACCCCGCAGTCCTATATACACTTGCGTGCCGACATCGGCTTAAGAGATCTGATCAAGTGCTGAACCCGCAAGCTCGTTTGCTTGTTGGAGGTAAAGTCGCTTGGACCCGGGAAGGATAGAGTATTGCGAGGCGCTATGCCTAGATTTCTTCTCCCCCATGCGTTCCGAGTGGTGAGCGAGCGGTGTCCGGATGGGCAGATTTGAGAGCTGGGCATACCCAGATCGTTGCAACCTCCAACGGGGGACACGTCCTTGACGAGTGAGAAATTGTCACAACGTGGAGAGCACGCACCACGATCCCTTATGACCCTTCTCCCGCCCTCACATCCACCGTACCTAGTTTCTCTCTAGCATCACTTGTTACTTGAAAGACTTTTGAAGCCAGATTCCTGACCAGTAAGGAGCTTTCCTGGTCCATTTATCTTTCGGGTTACTGACGGACAGATTTCAAGTTGCGTGGAAAATGTGGGGGTTGAATTTAATCCAAGGGCCCTGGTGTCTTCCCTCGTTTCATGGTGCTCTGAAATCGTGAAAAACCTTTGTCAAGTGCACGCTGTTTCACAGACCTGGCGGGGGAAGGTGATGGTTATCGGAGGGCCTCATGATCCGCGTTGAAAGGGAAAATGTACAGGTTCCGATCTAGACGGTCTTCACGCGCACCGGAACCTGTGACTGGCACATTTACAAATATAATTCCATACAGATTTGTTCAGGCGCGATGCGAAAATGGTGAAAACGCGGAAGTCGCCGTCCGCACACAACTTTCAAAACTTGGCGGCTCCATTCGGTTTACACGTACGAAAGCGACAACTCTAGACGCATCCATAACCAAGCGCTGCGTCGAGTCTCCCACCTGTCTTGGCCTCCCACGGCCTCGATCCGCCGTCAAAGTCTCGGGTCTACGTCCTTTCCTGTAGCATAAGGCGTGGGGGTATAGGCACATTTTCCAGGAGCCGATTACAGTTTAATGACAGTTGTAGCTGGGAAGCGACCACTGTTCTGGTGCACGGTGATTCACCTCCGTTGGCTCAGTCAAGACGTATAGCACCGTGCCGGTCCCCGACACGCCCCGTGAAGTCGTCTTGTTCCACTTCCGTCCCTTAAGAGAGGTCACCACCAGCTCCTCCAGAGTTACTGACTGTGTCTGTCTGGTGCAGCCACCACGTGTTGGTGTCTTTAGATGGCTCTAGCATCATGCTCCTCCTTGCGTGTGACTCCTCGGTTAGTCCGCTCGCGTCTGGCGCCTCTTCCATTCCCATGGTATGGTACTCAAACGGCCACTACCCGCATACGGGGATAGACGTTGGAGACGCATTACCATGGGTAGGAAGAGGACCAGAGCATGACGCAACCACTCGATAGTCGACAGGGCGCAGGTCGTTTGTCCAGCAAATCTAGATGTATCGGCAGCGATGCTGGCCCAGACCGTCAAGTATACACCCACGTATACAGCGACGGAGCAGAGCTTCTCCCGCACGAAGCAGCTACGAGACCCCCCTTATCGTACTTGTGGCAGAAGCCTGCCAAGCTGGCTAAGGCGGCTCCAACTAAGTAGCGGTCACCTCTTCTAGTAAGGCCAGATGCGGACCAGGAGACGTATACGCTGCCTTTGGAAAATCAAGGGAAAAAGGCAACAGTTTTACGAATGGGCCCATGGCTGGGGGGGAAAGAAATGCAAGGAGGGACGGTCACTAGATGGGTAGGTCGGATAAAGTAAGGGGTTCGACTATCCTGGGAGCTGCTGAGTTTCTACCTTTATAGACCGGGAGGAGTCTGAATTTCCGTTCATTTTTTTTTGGTGCGTCAGCGTCATGAGGTGGCCCATCGATGGATAGAGGGTGCGGGTCCGTCGCGTGCTGCAAGGGGGTGGGTAACTCACCAATTTCATGCGGTTCTACCTCGATAGCCCCCTTGTACGGGGACCATTGTGAAGTCCAATTGGCTGGGCGTCATGGCTGGGGCTGGTCTATAAGGAGCTCCGTTCATTTGCTCCCTGCGAGGCACCACATAGGGCTGGCTATGAGGTGCGGGAGTAATATCCCCTGTGTGTCGGGGCAGGTGGCCGATATTCGGATGCCTCAGGGGGGACTACGCCAGAGAGTTTCAATGGCCTGGCTCGTGCTGACTTTCAGCCAGCCAACGCTAGTGATTTCAGTGTGTAATGAGGCGAGCTTCTGCACACCCTGTGATGCCTCACAGAGTGCACATCTACGTCTCTCGACGCATCGTTTGCATTGGGGAAAACGTGGCGAGCACCTCGTGCCGCTTCCATTTGCCAAAGGAGCAATATCATCTCCATCGTTGGATGTGCCGAGGTCGTTGTAATTCCGCTCTTCATTTTCCGCTCGTATCTCTCCGGCTCTCCCGTTTCCGTTCCCTGCGTCCAAGTCATTGCTTCGACCTTACTGCTTCGCTTGTCACACATCGCCGTCCCCTCGTGTTGTACATCCACAGCGGTACCGAGGAACGACGGGAGACCGGTGGACTGGTACACGTAAGGTACGAGTAGTCACGGTCGGTCATGGTGTCAGGTTCACTTCCTCAGAGTGACCCGCATCTCGGCAAGTGTCAATGTACGTTGGCTTTCCATCAGACCCCAAAAGTCAAAAGGTTATTATCGATCTGTGTCAGTATGCCCCCCCCCCCTCCCAAACGAAGCAACAGATCGGGTACTGTCCGTCGAGACGGACTTGAGTACCGTCAACTCGAAATTTCGGAACGTGTCACGCAGAGACTCCACACGCCTGTCGACTGGCTCTCGCGAGGGTCTTGAAGCTTGAGGACCCGGGGCCCAACGCACCAACGGCCTTTTCAAACTGACCGTAGTTGAGCTCCTAACCCCTCTCCTAGCACGTCACCCATTTCTATCCAAACAAGGCCACTATTCTCCGTAAACCTCGGTGGTAATTCGTCATTCGCGGTGGGATAGAGGAGCCGCTAGGTCGTCTACGCAGTGCCATCGCAGCTGGGCGCATGCCAGTGGCACCAAACCTCAAGGCTTCGTGAGACCCCGTCAGGTTTGTCGTCCTCGTTTCTGACCTCTCTGCATTTTTAATTTCCGCTTCAGACGCGACCTTTCTCCCAGGGAAACTGTATTTCCCGGGGCCAGCAGCGAACACCATCGGTTGTTGATCTACCTTCCACCTTCCGTAAAGAGTGGCAATTAATAAATCCTAGTTTGCGGCATAATTTCTCCTACAGCTCCACACTTCCGAATTGTTTCCTCATCTTGCTCCTTCGAGTCTCATGTACGATCGCGCGAGCCGTTGCCTCAGAACCAAAAATGATTAGCCAAGTCACAGGGACGCCCCTCCTACGGACTCGCGATCGTAGCGGGCTTCACCGAGTTTCCTAATGTCCGCTGCCGAGCGGAAGAGTGTCTTATCCAGCCAATCTATCTACTGCCACTAGATTGACTCGGTAAATATTTTTTTTCACTGACCTTGGAATGATTCGCAATCGCAACAAGCCTGCAGACTTCCGTGCGGTCAGTAGCCCACTAACACACACCCTGGTCCACCACCTCCCTACCGAAGTTCTTGTCCCAGGCATGCAGAAAACCGAAACAACAACTGCCAAAACGGTGGTATTAACGTGTATGAAGCTCGACCGTCGACGAACCTTGCGATCGCATAGTCCCCCCTCCCCCCCCCTACCCCCTACGTCGCTGCAGTTTCTCCTCCCCTCAGCCCTATTTTATAGGATGGCAGTGTATCTTCTACGACCCCTGTAAGAGGTACTCGTGTCCTCGTATTCTCTGAATATATCGCCTGGATGGTCCCGATCCTACTGAGGCAGGCTTTCTTTGTGGCGTCGTTCCTTTTAACGGCAAACCCCCTTCGGATCACGTCCGGGATCCGGTCCAATCAATCTTCGGCGAAGTCAATTATTTGCCGTCTGTACAAGAACTTGCTGAGCCGTATCCCCGAGTTTCTGTCTCAGAGTTTCGCTCTTAAAGTGATTGACCAGCCTATTGGAGACGAACAGGCAGGCGCTCACATTGTGCACCGACTCCACGCCTAGTACGGCCCAAGTTACAGCAAGTATTTTTGTCGCGCCGTGTTCTGCATAATTACGCACCCCTCGACGATCGGCCATTCTGGGTCCTCAGATACGGGTCACGCGCCTTCGCCAGATCAAAGATCCGTTGGAGCTTCGGACCAAGATGACCCAACGCGTATGCGGCCCCCTTCGGCCGCAAGGCAGAGCATGGGAACGGTAGGCAGAAGAGAACGAGCGAACGAGAGGCGAAGCGTTCGAAGGTTGGAATGAGGTCAACCGAGATCCGATTCAGTTGCACACCGGACACGAATGCACGGATCTCCGTGTGGTGTGCGCTCGATGATCGCCTTGCCGGTAAGCTTCCTGGCGGTTCTCGGCCGCCCCACAGACAAAATCTCCAGGAGGTTCTCGCACCCTTCACCGATTCGATCGTTTGATGCATACACGTACCTAGCGCCATCCGATGCGATGTTCGATCAATTAATACCTGCCATTCACACAAAGGCACGAGTGACCGTGGGGCTATACTGTTCAAGTTTGGCTATACTTTCGTACGCCATCTTACACCGATACATTTACTACTTGCACTGTACCAAAATTTGGAGTTGGTAGGGGGAAACAGCGCTAGGTTTTTCCGCACACGGACCCAACAATGTAAGTGTATACCCGTAGGCGCAATCGGTTAATGTGCCAGTGTTATCATTTCGCTTTCCGGAGCATAACCCGGCTGCAAACAGTTGTACACAACATCAAAGTTCTTCGCTTATTGGCGACAAAATGATGGTATTTCGTGGTAATGAACCAGTAGTCGACCACTCGGTAAGGTTGCGTCAATGCCAAGCAATGGTCGTTTTGTACGTAAGTTAACCGCAATGTAGATCTGTCCAAAAACGTGGTCCAGATTTGCAAAAGGCGCGATTGTCGCGCATTCACTTCATGTCGATAAGTTTGACCTCTGGCGCGACGTATTTAGCACTAGAAAGGCGCGAATTTAATAGCCGATTGGCTCACCGAATCTGAGTGTTGAATTTGGAGGGATACCATCCATCTTGCGATGGCCATAACCTAACGATGGGGGGACGATCAAGAGACGTTCGCCCCCAACTTTCATACCAGCGATACCCTCATCCCAGCCTTTGATCGCAACTATGAGGTAGAATCACCACGGATGTAGGCACCTAAAACGCACCTTTGATCACTTCACCAGCCCCCAACCTGAACGTGAACTATCAAAAAAGGCGATCACATGAGTCTCTCGCGAGTGAGTACAGGTAGCGGTCCAAAGTCTTACCGGCTTGCCCTTCGTGTTTGAATCAAAGACCTTGCCATCCTGTAGCTTTCCAACGTAGCGCATAGACACCCTCACACCTTTCTTCACTTGCGGACCCTCTCCAAGCTTGGCATCCTGGATCTTCAGGCCACCGGGGAGCTCACGCACGCTCCCTTTATCACCCTGCTTCTGCTTAGACTCGCTCTCCTTGTCCTCCCCCGTTTTGGGGTGACTTTCTTTGGCATCTCCTCCTTTCTTCGCCTTTTTGTCCTTCTTGCCTTTTTTGGAAGCCTCACCGTCAGTGCCTGTTGGCGCGGCAACGGCAGCACCGTTCTCGGCCTTCAGTTTCTTAGCCTTCTTCGAAGGCTTGTCGCCAGTAGGCGCGTCCTGGTCTGTCGCGTTAGATTCTCTAGGACGCTTCGCTGGTTTTTCTAATTCTGCCTCTTCCTCGGAGGCGACTTCCTCGAAACGCCTGCACGGTGATACGGTCAACACGAATAGGCGCATTGAATAGTCTTAGGGCCAACCCAGCGTCCTCTTCCTCATCCTCGTCGCTAGGAAGGCCAACCATGTCGGCAGGATCCATCTCGACATCAGAGCTGACTTCATCAAGGGCATATTCGTCCTCCTGTTCCGATTCGTCATTGTATGGCACTTGGTCCGGCGCCTGGTCTACCCAAATCAGGTGGGTCAGACTCCACGACGTTCACAAAGGACAGTGCATATGTCTTACCAATGTAGTTTCCAGTGAGGTAGACCTCGCTGGACAGATACTCGATGAACAATGAACAGCACGCATACAAGCGAGGGGTGCGTACTTCTTTCCGACTACCTCCAACAAGAATTCGTCTTCTTCTTCAAACGTCAAGTTGAGGATACAGTGTTCAATCTTCGGGAGAGTTCCATCTCGTGAGAAAACGCGTGATATCAACTTGTGACATACCTTTCCGGGTGTCAGCGAGCAAAGCACGGTCTCGACAAGAGCCGCCTCATCGTCATCTTCCTCCTCGTCTGAATCGTCGACGACTTTGACCGGGCGCGTGTATGTTAGCTTAACCGAGGTACGTCCATTGGAATCCGCAAGCTCGGTGCCCAGAGCAGCATTGGTAATGACCAAATCGCCCTGGGGAATGACCGACACGGACTTCCCGGGCTTTACTACGGTACTCCTGTTCTAGTTGTTAAGGGCGCAAAAGCGCGTAGATTACACGTATATACTAACCAGAGTGCGACTGCGACGGGCATGTTTCAAATTGCCACTTTTTTTTTTTGGTTTGTTTTATAGGCTGAGCGCTGAGTACTGAGTACTGAGTGTTGGACGCGGTGCGGAAGGAAACGCGCAACAAATAAACAAAAAAAAAAAAAAAGTTGGCTTTCGACCTCCGAACATCGACTTTTCTCACGGCATCCCCTTCATCACATCAGATACGACATCGCGATGGTGAGCTTTCGGCATACGATACATGTTTTCTGATTTAGATGTTGACCCAGCTAACAACAGTCTAACGTTCTAAGACCTTATCTTGCTGCGGTGCGGTCGACTCTGACCGCCGCACTGACGCTGGAGAACTTCCCGTCTCAGGTGTGGATCGGCTTGGTCCCTTGTACTCGGGATGCGATTACAGTCTTCTCCTTAGGTCGTCGAGCGTCACAACAAGCCCGAAGTGGAAGTTGCGTGGGTGCATCACCTTCTGCATCACCCCACGCTGTCTGATCGCGTGCAGGGGATCTAAGGAAGTGCTCCTGAACCCGTTGACGATATCACGAAACGAAAACGAGCGAGTGCTTATCGAGCCTTCGGTCAACTCGATCCGTGTTAACATCAAGATCAAGCAAGCAGATGAGATCGAGCGTATCCTCTGCCATAAATTTACTCGATTCCTAATGCAGCGAGCGGAGAGCTTCATCGTGCTGCGTAGAAAACCCATCAAGGTGCGTTCGACCCCCTTGAATCTGTCTGATTCGTGTAAAAGTTGATGCTCCGCAGGGATATGACATCTCTTTCCTCATCACCAACACCCACACCGAGTCGATGCTGAAACACAAGATCGTAGACTTCATCATTCAGTGCGTCAGACGGGTAGATCGCTTCGAAATAGCACTGACGTCTACCTTTCAGGTTCATGGAAGACGTGGACCGGGAGATTAGTGAGATGAAGCTAAGTCTCAACGCACGGGCTCGTACAGTCGCCGAGTCGTACCTTACAGCGGTAAGCCTGGGTTACTTGCGTCGTCATTTCTGTCACGGTGGTGCTCATCTGTCTGTGTCGGAACAGTTTAACGCATAGTAGTGTAGTAGCCTGAGCATACCGCGCCGTTTCTCGAAATGTATTTTATTTTATGAATCGACAGAAACCCTAACCCTGAGCTCCACAATCGCCGTTTAAATTAAAAAATGAAATGAACGGCGCGTCTCGTCGCGGCAGCGCGTCAATCGACCCGGCGACCGTGTACGAGTCGATCTCCCACTATCTTTGAAAGCATGGCAGAGGGCGACCCTAACATGGACTCTCCGCGCAAAAGAGTCGCGTACGATCCCGATCAAGACCCAGAGGAGAAACGCGTGCTTAGGCAAAAATATCGGGTCTTACTTAAAGACGAGGAAGGTAAGGCGCGCCCCTTAGATCGCTGGCACAGGAGAGGAGGGTAACTTGCTGGTCTCTCTCCTCTCTCCTCCTCTCCCTCTCTCCCTCTTTTGTCTAGGCCACCAAATCAATGTCAACGAATACACGACACAAGAGTTGCTCGAAAAAGTACAGTTGGCCGATTCGCTCTTCGATCAAGGTGTGTATATTTTCCCACAAACAGAACCCCCCCTCCCCCCCCCTCTCCCCCGCGCCGTTCAGCGTTCATCCTCAAATCCGTCTCCAAGTGTCTGCGCCACAGGAAGCGACTCTCGACTCTGCGTTCCTCGTGACCGCGTCCAACATGCACGCGGCCAAGGCGCGCGCGATGAAAGCGGGCGCCGGCGCGTTCGACGTCGATGATTTTGTGTCCAAACTGATCACCTTCATGGGCGGACGCCGCGGCGAGGCGGGGCCGAAGGACCGTGCGAGCGGCGGGACCGACGAAGATGAGGAAGAGGAAGAAGAGTACGACGGCGACGACGAGCCGCTCGACTGGGAGAAGATCGGCCGCAAGGCGCTCGCAAAGAGCCGCCGCGTGCCCGTGATGGACTTTATGTGCGTAGGCCCGCCCTCTGCCCTCCCCCCCCCCTTCGCGCCGTTTTGTTGGTGCGCGTGCGCCCAAGAGGCTTCTGTCCTGATGCGCGAGGGAGATACACAGGCTCGGGCCACTTGCGGTCGAACAAAAGAAGCGCGTCGTTGGCAAGCGCGCCAAATTCGAGAAGAACAAGGAGGACGAGCGGCGGCCGCAGGAGCTGCGCGAAGAGGACATTGCGCGGTCGGAGAACGAGACGACGAAGCATGTGCTCGATGTCAGTCGTGCCACCCGTATCTTGCACTCCTCTCACTACGACAATAGATACGGAGCTTACTCATGGAGCAAAATGGCCCTGTGAACCTTTTCAGGTTCATCACCAACCCGAACGACTTTGCGCAATCCGTCGAAAACTTGTTCTATCTTTCTTTCTTGATCAGAGATGGCGAGTGCGCGCTTGAGATCGAGGAGGATGGCGAGCCGGTCATCTGTACGTCCCGTCGTTTCGATGTGGAAACCCTCCCTCACATGTCTGATCCGTTGCTCTCTAACACAGTCATCTGCGAGCATCCTCAGCTCAGCGATTATCAAGAAGGCTTAAGGAAACAGCAGCTCGTGTTCGAGTTTGATATTTCTACTTGGGAGGTGTGTGCACGTCCCTCCTACCTACAATAAATGATCCGGTGCTCAGCGTTCGGTGCGATCAGGCGGCGATCAAAGCCTTCGATATCACAGAAGCTATCATCCCCCAACGAGCAAAAGTAGCCAGTATAAACGGGAAATGGTATGGGTGACATCTGCGTTATTGTGCTCCATGTCTGCGGCTGTTTGTTGTGTGTTGTACGGATCTGATACCCTCTACACTATGTAATTCTGCTGTAATCTACACTACCAATTATCCCATACCGATTAATATTACCTGCACCGATCTGCTGAGGCAATTCAACTTCAACACAAACGTCAATGTCCTTTCATCGGGGGTATGCTGTACTCTAGTACAAAGTCGACCTTCTAGGATAACACCAACCCCAATGTAGATGCAATACAGACGGCGACTACAACCAATAACACGGGGAGGCACAGCAATAAAAGAAAGAAAAAGGTCGGTTGAAGGAAAGAAATATTCGCTACCGGAGCGAGAGGGGCAGCCTGTCTTGGGAATAGCCTCGCTCAGCGTTCAGCAGTGCGTCCTTGGCGCGAAGGGAAACTTGAGCTTCCCAGAAGCGCTGTAAATTCCATAGCCGGGCTCCTGCGTATCAGAATAGAGGTGAGCGAACCAACCAATGCCACCACCAACGACGGCTTTGAGGTCGGGGCAATGGTTGTCGAGGAGGTCAAAATAGCTTCGTTCGCTGTTGACGCTGGCGACGGCAGACCCACTTTGGGCCCGCACGCCAGAATACTCGACGGACGGCCAACCGTTCTGCGTATCCGCAAAAAGTAAAGTGTCAGCTTCGAGAATGGTGAGGGGGCGCGGCCGAGGTGGCAGGATGTTTTACCTCGTCAAAGTACATCTTCTTTCCGCCCCCGTTCTCGATGAAAAAGTTCAAGTCATCCTGAACGAGTCCCCATGCCCGGCTGCCTAGAGGAAGAAGTCAGTAAGAATGGGGGGGAGGTATAAAGGGCAAGTACATACCGGTTGTGGCAGAACGTGCGAAGAAAGGAAGCATGTGGATATTGATCGAGTCAATAGCATCAAGGACGTCCTGAGCGCCACCATTAGATTGATAACCATATGCGAGGTCGCTGACTGTGACAGGGATGTCAATGTCTTGAAGGTCCTGTTTGGCGGCTTGTACTTGAGCGGTCAGTTGTGCCGGGGAAAGAACTTTGTCAAATAGTGGCTCTGAACCGAATTGGACGACACGAGTGACAAATTGTGCCTTTGGATTAGAATGAAGAGCGGCAATGAGGGTGTCACGACGTGATTTCCATTGGTTGGTACCAGAAAAGCCGAACTGTGTGAGCAAGGGATAAACAAGCGTTTTCAGAGGGTACAGGATTAGTAGGTACCCAGATGAGGGCGTGAACACCAAGTGTATTATCCCATGCAGCAGTGACGACGTCGTCACTAGAAGATCGGGTATTAACGGTAATGATGGAAGTGGAGTTGTGTGGCGTCTTACTAGAAGCCATCACGGTCACACGCGCCATAGAGGCGAACATATCGACCGTCAAAGTTATTTCGGATGTCCGCAAACTCCCTCTGCAGCTGGGACAAGCTCTGACCTAAATATAGAAGGAATGAAGCGAAGAACGAGAGAAAAAGGGAAACTCACAAGAGGTGACCTCATAGCTGAAACCTAGGAAGGCATACTCATCAGAAGGATCGCACCACCATCCGACAGTACTGGTGGGTACATCAGATGGCATCTTGAAGCCGAGCCCGGGGAAGCAGGAAGAGGCATTTGTGTTCGTGGGGGGTATGCAAGTCCTCCCGGATGCTCTCTTTGAGCGGGGAGAACGACGGTGGTGATGAGAACGAGCGGCGTTTGAGTGGTGAGCTTCGAAAAGAGAGGCAGAGACGACGCCCAGGAAGAAGAGCACGAAGGGTATAGACCTGACGATGGGAGCCATCGAAGGAGAGGACAAGAGTCGAGTGGGCTGAGAGCCGACCAAGGGCCGCCTCCGCGGGGGTAATTGGCCGATTGAGCCGAACCGACCAAGCCACGATGCACGCAACTCATCAGCGCGAAGCACGTCCCGTGACGCAAACTTAACGTCACGTGAGTTCGGAAGGACTCGTTCCGGGATTCGCCCACATCCTAAAGTATTCCTCGCGGCGCCTGCTCTCTTCTCATCCTCATCCTCAACCATGTTCCCTTCTCCTACCCTGGCCGGTCTTCCCACTCCCCACTTCCAGACAGACAGCCAAAAGGCTCAAGAAAGCGAAATCCTTAAAGGGTATGTCCCACTCGCTCCTGCACCATACTCGACGCAAAGACTCACCTCCCTCGGACTCAAGCCACCGCGCCAAAACTCCGATCGTCTCTGCCATCGTCTCCAGCGCTGGCGTAATAGCCATCTGGGCGGTAGCCCTCATCGGCTTTCTCTGGAAGCAATATAAGAAGCGCATCCGTGCCAAGCGTCGTGCCGCCAGAGGTCTACCTCCCAAGGTCAAGCAACCGAAGAAACCCTTGCCCACCTTCATCCTCCCTCCGGATCCCGCCGTTATCACTGGTCAGCGTGAGCCCGGCGAGCGCGCCATACCACCTAAGCACCGCTCTTCTGGTGAGAATACACCGATAAGCCCAATATCGATGGAGCACAATGAACGCCAACATACCGTATCTGAGGGCCAACTGCACGATGAGATGATTGCGCGACAAGTGTTCTCGAAGCGTAGTAGCTTGGACCCACCCAAACACGAGAAGCGTCTACCTTTGAGATGTAAGTTGCTTAGTCGTTGCTCTTGTCACGTGTCGCCCACTGAATACTCTTTTGTCAGCAAACTCTGGGCGTTGAACGTTGAACGTTGAATATCCGTCTGTACAGCCTCAGGGCACCTACTGTACTGTGGCTACTTTAACATTTTTGATTTAAACGTTTGTGTGTACATTGGAAAGATCTCCACTTTTGGATATGTCTTGTACACTTGTGTCACGCACCATCCATTCTTTGTCTACCTTCACTTACGACCCACATGTTTATATCAGGTTAATCGCAGTAGGCTCCCACATTTGCGGGCTATTAGAGATCAACATCTCGTCCCTAACTGAGAGACTATGGTGTACTCACCGCAACGTCCCTTGCGTACCTCAACAGTATGCCCCGCTTTACCGTCAGCGCCTCCTTCCCAGAACCCTCCCATTCTTTTCGACGGCGCGCTTCCTCGTCGTCACTGACGTCCCAGTCGATCGTCCTTTTCTCAGAGTCGATGACGATCTTGTCACCGTCTTGAACCAATGCGATCGGCCCGCCAAGGCGTGCCTCGGGAACGATGTGGCCTTGGGCGTCATAAATCTCCATCAGCACCTGTTATGCAGGGGGAAGTAGGATAGCTATCGCGCCCGCACCAATGATGAAGCCCCGGGAGGCTCCAGAGAAGCGTCCATCGGTTATGAGCGCGGTCGACCCTGCCAGACCTGCCCCTATCAACGCGCCGGTAGGTCCTTGAGCCCAACGGCAATAAGTCAGGATCAGGACATGGCACTTCGTTGGGGGGCGTACCTAACATCTATGACACACACAAACACATCACGGTCGGGTCGCTCAGTGCACGCGGTAGTGCGAAAAACTAATGAGAAAAACCTCTGGCATGCCAGGGGCGCCTTTGGGCCCTTGGTACCGAAAGACGAGGACCATCCCGGGCTTGATCTCGCCCGCGGCGAGCGCAGGGTAGAACCCGTCCAGGCTGTCGAAGCACTTGGCGACGCCTTGGAACCTGACGCCCTCTGCGCCGGTGATCTTCGCGACCGCGCTGCCGGGGGCCAGGTTGCCCCTCAGGATGGCGATGTGGCCCGTGCGCTTGATGGGATCCGCGAGCGGGCGCACGACGTCCTGCGACTGCCCAAACGCCAGCTCCGGCGCGTCCGCGACGTTCTCCGCCAGCGTGCGGCCCGTGACCGTCAGCTGCGCGCCGTCGATAAGGTCCGTGTGCGCGAGGAGGTACTTGAGCAGCGCGGGGATGCCTCCCGCGCGGTGCAGGTCCTCCATGTAGTACCGCCCGGACGGCTTCAGGTTCGCCAGGTACGGCGTGCGGTCCGCCACGGCTTGGAAGTCGTCGATCGTGAGCTCGACGTCAGTCGCGCGGGCCATGGCTAGGAGGTGGAGGACCTGGTAAAAAGGGGAGGGGGGGACAGCCAAAGCAAATCAGCAGCATCACAGGTAGGGGAACGTTGTCGGAGGGTCCTCACTGCGTTTGTCGAGCCACCGATCACGTTCACGATGGCGATGGCGTTCAGAAACGAGTTCCGGGTCAGAATGTCGCTGCATTATGGCGGTTCGATTCGCCAATCGTAGGGAGCTATAATTAAGGCCGTGCATACCGTGGTTTGATATCACGCTCAAGCAATCTCTTAAGGTATCCTGCAGCCCGCTTGCACTCCTTGAGCTTCTCTGGGATACAGGCAGTCGAGTGAACCGAAGTTCGGGGTTCAGTCTACATGACGCACCAGCATACGTCGCAGGGGTACTGGAGGAGTATGGCAGGGACAGGCCAAGCACCTCCAAAGCCGAACTCATGGTGTTAGCACTGTCGACAACGTCTGTTCCTTCAGCCATGGAAATGGATAGCCAGATACCGCACGGACGTACGTGTACATCCCACCACAGGCCCCAGCGCCAGGGCACGCATGACGGACAATGTCAAATCGTTGCTCCTCCGTGATTTTACCGACGGCAAACGCGCCTTTGAGTGAAGGTATAAGTGAGCCGCAGCCTCCTGCAGATGCTACGGTATTTACCATACGATTCAAAGGCATCCGAGATGTTGACGGAATCTCCCTTCATGTATCCCATTTCGGGGCAGTCTACATGTCGCTCGCCGACTTGGATTGTTCCGCCGTATACGATGATTGTCGGGCGATTGTGTCGCACTGCGGCCATCGCACAGCCAGGCATATTCTTGTCACATCCAGGTATAGATATATTGCCGTCGTAATGCTGGGCCTGGGTAGAAGGTATTATCGACTGCTCGCCAAAAGTCCAACGTTTGGCTCATCGTACCAGAGTGACCTGTCATCCCAGATACGCGGAACGGATCAGTTGCACCGATCGGCAAAGCAGAGCGGGTACGCACCGCCTCGATCGAATCAGCAATCAGGTCGCGGCTTGGGAGCCTATCACGAAATGTCATTCACAAATGAAATGCTCAACTCCGCAGCAAGAACACACTAACGAGTAGCGCATCCCTGCTAATTGTGTTGGCGGTGAACAGAAGACTACGACAACGCGACCACCCACCGTCGGTACCCATAGTTATAGCATCACTTTGTGAATTGCGTCTCAGCATGCATCGACGAAATTTTCCGCGTTATACTCGTACCTGACGCCAACCGTGTTAAAGATAAGCCCGACTAGGTCCTCTTCTTTACACCCTTCCTTGACTACTCTTGCGAGGTCCAACTTCACCACCCATCAGCCACCCAGTTCTCCTGTCGGCACTAGCGATCATGGAAGCATGCTCACGAGATGGGTGTTGCACGGATTTCCTGTGAGAGTAAACAAATAAGCCATTTTGGGTGGCCGCACTCTGCAAACACCACCGCACGCACCTTCCCACCAGACTGGAGATATACCGATCTAACGCGCCAGGGGTAAAGCGAGCACGACCCGTGAGGCGGGAAAGGGGGGCTCATGATAAAATCACCCATGCCTGAGGTTTCTCGATGTCTTCTGCATCGATTACAGCATATACTGACCCAGATGGCACGAATGAGATAACGATCGCTATAGATAGGAATGCGGCCGTACGCATAGCCTGTGCACCGCCCCTGGCCTAGCGATATGAGAGGCCAGATGAGACGACAAGTGTGCAGGCCCAGGTGGCACCACAGACCTTGTCCTGCGTGAGTTGGCTCGAGTACTTGTTCAGCTTGACATCTTTACGTGTCGGGGAAAGGGGGCGTGGCAGAGAGTGTCTGTGAGACGTTCCATGAGTTTACAGACACGATATAAGTAATCTGGCCACCCACATCTGGACGCCGGCCATAATAACGTGATGATCTCGGTTCGGTGTTGGACTGGGTACTTGGGTACTCGCTGTCGATGTCGATCTTGCTATCGATACTCGGGTGTCGAGTAGCAGCGGGGTTGACTTCCCCGTTGGGCAATACAGATACGCCGCCGATCAAATGACCTGGAGTCCGAGCAGTTTCTATGTGAGACGACTTCGAAACTCAGGGAATTTACTAAGTGAGGTCAGCGAACGCAGTGAAGTATAAGTTGATTGAAGGTGGAGCGATTCGCTCCAGGACTGCCTGGATGACAAGAAAGCCATGGTCGGTCCTCTCCGAATTTTAGGGTCGTCGATCTTTACTTGATTTTCGATAAGTGGACGCCTCGCGGATAACGTACATGGACCCGGTGCCTACAACGACAACTAAACACTACAACAGGAGATGTCCAATCGCCAGCATCCCCACTCAGAACCATAGTTGTGGTTCTGGTTCTTTCCCCCAATTCGGTTGGAGCAATCCCTTCTGTCAGGATCGTGGGAGTTAGCACCGACTCTGAGCAACGCGGGAGCGAACACATAATTCATACTTACGAGACCAAAGAATTCGGGAAGACTGGTCCACAGTTCTTCCCTGACTGCTTCGAGATACCTTTTGACGACGCGGGTGCAACCGCCGCAGACCTCGTCGTGCGGGATGTCATCGCAGAGGGAGACTTTCTCCCGTAGCCACCCGATCGGGTCCGCAACGCTCGGTCCCGAGATGGCTCCAAGCTGCGTATCCCACCATTTTTTTAGGCCAGCACGGCAGGGCGACGGCTTTCCAGGTACTGAAATCCGCTTGCAGTCGTCGTGCGGGTGGACGATAAGTAAGTTGGTGATTCCGTCAAGGAATTTGCCTCGCAAGGCGCCACGCCCCTGTGCCAGCCGACGAAGATCGTCGGCCGTTAGGACGGAGAGGTCTGCGCGGCGGAACCCCTCGTGTGGATTTGGCGCGATCACTTCGTGCACTCGAGCCAAGTCATAGAAGACCACGGGGAGTATGTCGAGGATGTTGTGCTCCATGGCAAGGCGGAGGGTTCTGGCTGGTTCAGGCAAAGCCCATCAACGCGCGCGGGTAAAGTCAACGGAACGACAACATGCCTGGTTCTGGGTGCGCAAAAGACAGATCGGAACACTCTCGGCGCAGGTAGACCCTTTCGAGATCTTCTGTCCGCTTCTGCAGATAGTCCCAATCAAAAAGGTATTGAGGCCACGCGTGTTTCAGAGTATTGAGCATGTGGTCTCGAAGGTGCGCAACGTCGTACTTCATCGCTAGATGAAGGATCCCAACATATTTGTACGGAAAGCCTTTCCAGATACCCTCGAGGAAAGGAGAGGATATTGGGCGGTGGCGATGTGTCTCCCTGCGAGGATAGCCAGTTAACATGTGACAATGCTGGAGACCGGAGATAACTGACTCTGGAAAGTATAGCGCTTTCAGAAAATCGTTGAGTTGTGATGGGGGGTCAGGAAGTTCTATCACAGGTAGACCCTCGTAATGGTCTGAGGCGGTATCAAAGGCTGTCTGTGGCCCATCGAATAAGTCGTAAAAGACGTTCGAGTGAGAGGCGAGAATCGACTTGTGCACTTTGTACACGGTATAGACGTTCTCGCTAAAGACGGTGCGGATGATGATATTTCCGTCGTCAAACCATAAATCGGGGCTTTCGTAAGTTTCTTTATCGACGCCAGATTTGTCTTTGAATATTCTCGGTCGCTTAGACGCCAGAAATGAGTCCGTTGGGGACGACATCCGTTGAGAGGACTTCAATGCATGGAGACTCAGGCTACTTGATTGTATGGCGACCGAACAGCTTTTTGCCCCAGCTTAGTCAGACATCAGACACCATTTGTTGCTGTCCCCTCGTGTGACTCCGAGCCATGTCTTCCCGATGTCTGAGAGCGTAGCTATACCGGTGATTTGCGTACGACTCCCGATGTGCACACCTGCCACCGCCCAAGACGCGCCCAACAAACCTCTTCCTCTTTTATCATCAACGAGGGTGGATTTCTTGGGTGGGTCGTGAATTGGCGCTTAGAACTGGCAGTCCGATCAATGAGCTAAGCTGTAGATAAGATGACAGTCGCGTCATGCGTCACGCGTGACCCGCCGCCGCACGTCACCATCAAACCGACACAGACACAGTAGAGGTGGTCCACGATGACCCGACCACGGTTCGATCCCTCTCCGTGCAAGGGCGAGGATCCTACGACACTTCAGCTCGATAAGACGAATGTTTCGTGGACACCCATCATTACCTGTCTCGCAGACTTCCCATCCGAACTCGTAGGTTCGACTGACGCGCCCTACAACGGCTTGTACCAGTAGCTTATTCTTTCCAGTTCGAAATTGCCGTCTCCCAGCTCATCCATCACCCAGAGTACAACTCGACGCTAATCTTGCGATCTGAGGTTATCGAGGAATCGACTGAGGCGTTCCCTGACCTTGTCCCTCTTCTCCAGGACTTACGTCCAGTCCGAAATATCCACCGTAGACTTCTTCCACGACGCCCTACACGCGACTCTGGGCTCGAGCAGCATTGCACACTCTACGCACCGTCTCGCGCCTCAGATCCGGAGGCTTTCCATCCGACTGTGCTTGTGCTGACGCCGATTTTTTCGTCGGATGGTTTGCTCCCTTATTACCACCCAACTGTCACGCACCTAGCCTTCCGTATTATCCCACCCACGTCCTCCAAATCAGCCGCGCTGCGTATAGAGGCTCTCCCACTCCCCGGGACGTCACTCGATCCTGGGGCGCGCCTCTACCGGACGTGCCTCTCGTTACTCGAGACGCTGCATCGCTATGGATGGGGAGCACTCACACACTACAAGAAGCGAGTCCTGCACGACGTCCTCCTTCCCCGCGAGACCTATCAGGACCTATATCTCATCATGCGCGAACGACACAAGCACCTCATCGATGACTGGCACGAAGCGACGGACCCACTCAAACACGTCTTCGAGGTCCGCTACGCGTGCTCTCCCTCCCCCCTCGCACTTTCTGCCCCAGATCTTTAACGCCGCGCACAGGACATCGGCATTGCGACGTTCCTCATACTCCTCTGGAAAGACACGTATGGCCCCGAGACCATCCCTCCTCTACCGGTCGACTCGAGCGACGGCACCAGCACGACGGGACTCTCCAACGAGCCCTGGCGCCGCTGGCCGCGACCCCCGGGCGGCTTCGTCGACCTAGGCTGCGGCAACGGTCTGCTGACGCACATCCTCGTATCGGAGGGCTACGCCGGGCACGGCTTCGACCTGCGCTCGCGCACGTCCTGGGCGCACTACCCGCCCGCGACCCAATCGCGCCTTCTCGTGCGCGCGCTCGATCCCACCGCAGCAGCAGCAACAACAGCCTCTACGAGACACCACCGGACCACCGGCGCAGCAGGTCAGCACCAGCACTGGGGTGAAGACGGGCAGACGACGACGACGGGCACGCTCCTCCCCGCGGATTGCTTCCTGATCGGGAACCACGCAGACGAGCTCACGCCGTGGGTGCCCCTGCTCGCGACACGCGTCCGCGCGTTGGGGTACCTCTCGATCCCGTGCTGCGCGTGGGGGCTCGACGCGCGCTTTGATCGTGCGCGCGACGTTCCTCATTGCGATATCGACGTCGAGACGCTGAACCTTGGCGGCGGCGGGGAGGGAGCCGGGAGCTCGTATGCGCTGTACAGGGTGTGGCTGGCGTCGCTGAGCGTGCACTGTGGGTGGGCGGTCGAGGTTGAGGTGCTGCGGATCCCAAGCACGAGGAATTGGGCAATCGTTGGTGAGTGCCACCGCTCTTTTTTGTTCGTCACGTCCGCGGGTTTTTCGTTGAGCTGTGCTCGAGTTTAGGCCGGAAACGCGTAGGTTCCTCGGAGGCCGTAGACGAAAACGTCGAGGAGCTCATCGAAGGTATACGTAAACGAGGACAGTTCAAGACCCGACGTCCTGAAGGAAAGGCAGGTGGTGACCACTAATAGCAGGAACGCTCGGACAACTAGTATACAAAGACTATGTGTAAACCCTTGCGGATACAGGTATCTGTTAGTAGTACAGAAGTAGGGTGCTGACATCAAGGGTGATTATGCTGCAGTAGTCTGACAACCCCCCCTCCCCTCCCCTAACCGATTTAAAACTCGAAACCCTCCGAGCGGAAAACGTCTAGAGAGGGGTCATTGTTCGTGAGATCTGCAAGATCCTTACGATCCTGTGTATAGCCGCACGTAAATACCATGTCTGATGATTGAGTGAGGCAAACATACCATGGCAACGAAAGCTCGACGCAGTGTCTGCCACAATTGCTTGCTCTTCTCCCCCGTTGCCTCCTGCATGGAAAGAGCGCTCAAAAGATGTTCCGCTGCCTCCTTGTGTGCGCCAATGTTCAAACCTAGGTGAGGAGAAACAAGTCGGTGAGTGCCACATGACCAGGAGTTGTGGGTGGGGGTACACGCTACGTACAAGCAACGCCAACGTTGTAGATCGCACGAGTATATGTGGGGCGCAACATCAGTGCTTCGCGGTACGCGCCTAGGGACTCCTCAGGCTTGTTTCCGTTCGAGAGCGACGAGCCCAGGCGGTTCCAAAGGAGATAGTCCTGACACGAAGGGTCAGTAATGGGTTTGACCGCAAACTCCGAGTGCATACCGTCGGCCGGACGCTCAGTGCCGCTTCGAAACAATCCTTGGCGCGGTCGTATGCTCCATTGGTGTAAAAGAGTACGCCAAGAGCCAGTTGTACGTCAGGATCGATCACGCCCTGTGCGTGCTGTGTGCGCGCAACAGACAAGAACCCCTCAGTGACGACATTGTGCGAATGCCATGACGATTGAGAAAGGGATTTTTGTGCCTCTGGGGTGATCGGCGCGTCGGGGAAGCGTGCACGTAGCCAGCGCATCAACATGGTGTGAGACGCGCGATCCAACGACTCGTTTGTGTATGAAATTGCTAGCGACTGTTACCCACCCTCGTGAGCAAAATGGAATTCGGAAAGTGGAGTGGGTGGGTAACGCACGAGCATCCCCGCGCCGGTAGCACCTGCTTCTTCGGCAAGACGCACACCCTCCGTAAGCGCTTTCATGCCTGCCTCCTCGCGCTCGTCCATGTTCCGAGTTTCGCCGAGGAGAATCCACGCCTCGTAACCGCCCTCGCCGAGTTCGCCTTTCTGGATGGCGGCCTCGAGGAGTAGCGCGACTTCTGTAAGTGATGCATTTTGCTCGAGCATCTGTTTAGCCAAGGCTAGAGGTGACTGCGTGGAAGATGATGGATCGAGGTATTTGTTGTTTTGCTCTGTACATGGTGAGCAGAAGTGCAGACATAGAATACTAAAGATAACAAACCAAAAACGTAAGGATCAAGGAGAGGTAATCCTTCATGGTCGAATTTCATGTTGTGCGTAAAGGAATCGTCCATCTCTGATGCAACGCCTTCTTCCCAAGCACGTTGCATGGCGGTCGAGTAGTCCCATTCGCCATCATCGCGCTGCGCGTTCATGAGTTGATTGAACTCTGCCTCCCACTTGGCCATTTCTTCCGGTTTGGGAGGCATGTCGGAATTCTGCATCTGCTCCCAGACGCTACGGAAGCGAGGATTGATACCATCAGCTTCATCACCAAAGCCAGCACGCTCGAGCGCACTGACCTTTTGAACTCGACGTTGCGAAGAAGATCTTCCGGGGTGGCTGCGGGAACATCGTCAAGCCTCACGTTGTTGAGGTCCTTTTCAAGTTCATCCACTGTAATTCCGGAAGACTGAGTCTCGGTCTGGGCGGCAGTAATTGATGACGCGGCTTGGGCAAATGCCGCATCGAAATCAGTTTCCTTGAATTTGCCCTTGCCTTTAGCGTCTGTATGCGCGTCAAAGCCTTGAAGGTACGTTTGCGGAGCGGAATTAAGAAGGAAGCGATTTCCCATCGTTCCGAAGCCATTACCAACCAAATGTGGGTTTTGAGTCGCTGCACCGTGGAATTAGGGTGTATGGTACTACTGAACTAATTTGCAGACGCACAATTCACTGGAGGGACGTTCTGCTGAACGGTCGGACCAGGGGTGAATGCTGCTGGGCTGAACTCGCTTGCCCAAGCCGTTGATGGGAAAGCATTATGAGGTAAACTATGAGCAGCCTGGGGACGCTGGATGCCTGCCCAGGCGTCATTCAGATTTGGCATCGCGCCACGGTTGGCTACGGTGAGTGGGAGCTGACGAGACATCAAATCTTGCATGGGTGGTATCTGTGCCGGGGAGAAAGAAGGCCCAGGACCCGTAGCTTGCTGTGCGTCGAAAAACTGGCGAGCCATTGCCATATCATGCTCAGCGACGGCATTGTTAGACGCGGATGGTAAATGATGGAGCTAAGAGGGGACCGCGTAAGGTACATAGAAGAACCGAAGGAAGGGTAATTCACTGACTCTTGATGAGGATGGACCAGCGATCCTGTCCTGAGAAAATCGGGAAGTGGGTGAGGGTGTATGGAGAGCAGGACGACATAGTACGGACCTGTTGCAAGCTGTGATCTCCATCGGTGTGCTTGAGGACCTGTGACAGAGGATTGACCTCTATGGCGCATTCCGAACCGGACATGAGACCTGCGAGAGACATAATTGCAGAAGAGAAGTGAAGAGTAATCGTTCAGCCAGGCACACAGGCTGACTTTAAGAGTGAGGATGCCGCACGTGATTGTACGGCCTGGTAAAACAGCCGAAACTCCGAGCCTCGGAAGAAACACTGACACTGACACAGGCAGCATCTCTGACCACTACTGTATTATCCATGCTGCGGGTCTACTCACTAGCAACTTCCCGCGGATTCGCCAATCGCGCTTATGCTACAGCTGCGTCTCCACGAGCACTAGTTTTACTCGAGCACAAAAACGGCGCCATCGAGTCGGGTTCTCTCTCTGCTCTGACAGCAGCGCAGCAGCTCGGTGGTACAGTCACTGGTCTCATACTAGGCGCTCCTGACCACTTACCAACTGTCCTCGAGAGCGCCAAAAAGTTTGTGCGATTCAGTCTCTAAGTTGACGTTGCTTTACTTTTTCTGGTCACTTTACAATAGGTTGAAAGGACTGTCATCTGTCCTACATTCCTCCGCTCCACAATATTCCTCGCTAGTACCGGAGGTTGTATCTCCACTCCTTGAGAAACTACTAGGGAATCACTCTTCATACACTCATGTCGTGTCTTCCCACTCTTCTGCTGCCAAGTCCCTCCTCCCGCGCATCGCCGCAAAGCTCGACCTTCCCGCCGTCTCTGACGTAATCTTCGTCTCACACGACGCATCCTCGAACAGTACCACCTTTTCTCGACCAATCTACGCTGGAAATGCGATCGCGACTGTCCGCGCACCATCTACCGTCCCTTTGAAGTTCTTCACCGTGCGCTCCACGGCGTTCACGGCTGCCTCTTTAAGCGACGATGCGGGCGTCGCACTCGAGGAACTGGCTCCCATTGAAGTCGCGGACTCCCCCACGCAGCTCATCAAGACAGAGCTCGCCCAATCTGACCGTCCGGAGCTTGGCGTCGCCACTCGCATAGTATCCGGCGGCCGTGCGCTCAAAAACGCAGAGACATTCAAGGCCACGATCGATCCCCTTGCAGATGCTCTGGGCGCAGCTGTCGGCGCGTCGCGGGCAGCGGTCGACGCGGGTTATGTAGACAACTCACTACAGGTCGGCCAGACAGGCAAGGTGGTCGCCCCTGAGCTTTACGTCGCCGTCGGCATTTCAGGTGCTATCCAACATCTGGCAGGTATGAAGGATTCGAAGCTCATTGTAGCAATAAATAAGGTGGACTCTTTTCGAACTATATCTTTCCCGTGTTCTGAAGTGAATATATCCTTGAAGGACCCAGACGCTCCCATATTCCAGGTGGCAGACATTGGACTGGTAGCGGATCTCTTTGAAGCAGTCCCGCAGATTGTAGAAAAGCTCAAGCGGTAGTGTTATTCTGCAACATACAAACTGAACATTTCAAATCGTTTCTCATCTGAGCCTTGTACGGAAACACGAATTGACGTAACACTCTCTACGCCGCAGGCACGCGAGATCTTTGAGGTTGATCCGCCCGTGTAATTGATCGCATTATTGCTGCCTTGAAGCTTGAAGGACTGATCCACCGGAGCCCCACTTCGTATTCCTGTCTTCGTAGCAGGTTCCGGTCGATCCGATCAAAGTACGCGTGGTGCCTCGCTTCCCTAGATATCAGTGCGACATGTTTCTCATTGCGTCTTGTGCGTCTTCCTGAACCCACACGCACTCCGTTTCGCCATGGTTTTACTTTGGGGTTCGTACTGACGGCAAAAAGAAAAGCATCAGTTTACTACGCCACAATGACAATAACTAGCGTGTGTGTGTGCAAGAGCTAAGGTGCCTTTTCATTTCCACACGCTCTTTGGATCGCTTGCGCACTAAGTCTGAGTCTGCTGGGGATACGGATACAGTGACTTGAGAAGTGGCAGTGACAGCCATTGAAGCTCTTTCCCACGTGATCGCGTCGTTTCGTGACGCAAGTCGGACTGGTCAATATTTCTTCTTTGCTAGCAGACGCCACCATGCTTCGCTCCGTTGTTACCACTGGCTCGTACAACATTGAGAAGTATTCGAGGTCTTATCCATCTCCTCTCGTGCGTACACAATCACAAGATCTAGGCGCGGCGCAGCTGGAATGGCAACACTTCTCCAATCCAGTCATAACCCTCACGCTTGACGTGAAGAAATCAATGGACAACAACTTCGAATCTGTACGTTTGCGTGTATTGTGGAATATGAACACGGGTCAAGATGGAGCGGAACGGGAAATCACAATGGTATGAACAGACACGGGCGCATACACCACCTTTTTTTGACTCATTGTTAGGAAGACCTCGATCTCCTGTCGTTCTCGGCAACTCCCTCCCAAATCTACCCTGGGCAGGGACCACCCCTCAAGGCCGTCTATCGTGGTGCGGTTGTGGGAATTCGTTATCAGTATCCGTTTTCAGCACCAGCCACTTCACCAGCCGTACGCGTTTGAGAGGTGGACTTTCTATTAACGGCACAAGCGCTGATCAACCCCCCCCCCAGTCATACCGCCGTTTTCAGGTCAATTTTGCTTCCGCCTCGGACGCTGCGCAATTTATCGACGCTATCCGACCTGTGTGCCCCTGCAAAGAGAACGCAGGTCCTGCGGCACCACCGATCCCCCCAAATGGGCCTCTCGTACCACCATCCGCTTCCATGCGGCCCCTACCTGCACGTTCTATGCTCGCCCGATACCACACCAGTGCCGTGCAACGGCCTTCGATGCTCCCTCCCTCTGTAGGCACCGTCAACGCATCGCAAAGTGAGGCCCAGGGTGGCAACAGCCGAGAGTTTCCCCCGAAGATGCCACGCTTCCCGCCCTACTCAAGTTCAGATCTATCGCTAGCACCGTCGTCGGACCCTGCGCCATCAGCGCCCGCACCAGCACTGCCGTACCCATACCCGACCCCCAGCCTGGGCTTGGACAGGTCTTCCCAACCGTCTTCCATACTACCCGACACACGTTCCAGCCAGCTCACGGCGCAGAGGGGAAGCGGAGGTGCACCTTCTCTCACAGCGTCGTCCCAGCCTACGTCGACCGCAGCCACGCTCGCGCCACAGCCCACGCCGCCGACCGCGACCGCGACTCAGCGCGACGACGAATCGGAGAAGCGGGCGCGAGAGGTGTTTCTACAGTCGCTCCGAGAGGTCCCGGAGCTGTACAGCCTGACGCGCCGAGAGCTCGAGAACCTAGTGAGCGTCGTCGTGCGCGAGCCGGGGTTTCCGAGGCTGGTGCGTCCCATTTGTTCGTTCTTGTTGGTTGAATCTTCTCTCCGTCTCCGGGCGGGACTTGGGATGGCGTGGCCGAACGGGGTTGCCTTTCCTCCCTTACTTACACTATGTCCGCATGTCCGTCAGCTCGAAGCGCTCGACTCGATGTGGGTGATCCGCGGATTTTTGGCGCAGTGAAGCGCCAGCGCCAAAAAGAACGGAAAGTTGGGGGTGGGTGAACGGAACGGACACATGCCGTGGGATAGCCTTACCAAAAACTTACTACCAATGAAGGGGTCCATCCACCGGGAACAGAGGACTTAGCCGTCATCATTTTTCGTCTGCAAAACGACCCTACACGCGCCGAGAACGGAATTCTAGCTAGCCCGATTGTGTGTGTGTTTGAACATTCAACGTTCAACGTTCAACCGCTTCGTAACGCCGGAGAGTTAAGGGTTCAACGCCCCTTCCGCAAACATACTATGGTAACGCCGCGATCCAGTCCTCGATTCTGATTTGTATCATTCGACTAGTACGAAACCTAAGCGCTTGAGAGCTGGACAGTTGGGCGGGGACCAGGATACCATGTCGCAACCCTTGACGCTGTAATGACTAGCATCAGTCTACACCTGAACGAGCCCGACGCCGACAAGCCAGCGACTGACAAACGCCGTCGCAGCGCCTATACGCCACCAATCTCAAGAACTCAACATAGTCTAGAGCGGAAGCACTATTGGAAGATACACACCAAATAGTATGTTTGTCGGAGTTATAAACGAGCCGATAGACTCCACAACTCCGCATAGGTTATGGTTATCCCTAAGCTTGGGGTCGACAGTGACAGCACTGGCAATTGATCGACTGGTGACCAGTGACCATCTGGGGTAACCGACTTACAGTCTTTGCTCGAACACCGCGGTTTTGGCCAATGTAAGGTCCATTATGATGGCAAACTTTGATCACGGGGAGAAAATTTTCGGTATGCTCCCCAAGTGTGCACCGGATGCATGGGGTCGAGTGGTGCGTGCCAGAAATGGACATGACGTGATCCATATCGTGATCATGTGTGAATTAAAAGCGGGCCGGGATGTCGTTGGTTAAATAGATGCAGAAGCTTAACTTAGTATCGAGAAGCCAGTAGGAGCAACGCAAGGTAGAATATCTATATAAGAATCATGGTTATGGCACATTTTTCCACCTACCTACTACATTTCCTTGTTCCTTATCATGGCCTCCGACGAGAAGCACGACGGTAGCCCCAAGGTCGATGTAGCCACCTTCGAATCAGCAAGCACTCCCCCACCCCAAGAAGAACCTGTGTCCCACGAGGAACGTCTTCTGGTTCGCAAGTTGGACCGTCGTATATTGCCCATTACTTGCCTCATGTACCTGTTCGCGTGTCAGTCTTCTCGCATCTCTTGTTAGCATAGGTTTTATCCTCGCAACTCCAGATTTGGACAGAAGTAACTTGGGCAATGCTCGTCTACAGGGCCTACCTGCAGACGTACTCGGCGGTGACCCCACAGGCAAGAGGTTCGACTGGGTCAATTCCGTCTTCTTCTTCTCTTATGTAAGCATTCGACCCCCCTGCGCTCGAAATCTCTGCCTCACCTTCGGTTTGAACAGGTTCTATGTCCAGTCCCCGCCACCATTCTCGCCAAGCTCCTCCCCCCTCGAATATGGTTGGGCTGCGCGGCTATCGGCTGGGGCATTTGCTCCACGCTCATGGTCGGTCGTCTTTTCACATCTCTTTTGAACACTGTAGAGACCACATCATTACCTAGTCCACCGCCTTCAACCAGGCCGGGCTCATGGTCGCCCGGGTAGGTCTTGGCGTCTTCGAGGCGGGATTTGGCCCCGGTATCCCGTTGTACTTTTGTGGGCGTCCCTCAGTCACGTGCATCTTTGCTATGGGTCTCTGACACTCACGTTACAGCGCTATTTTACACGAAGCAAGAACTGGGCCTGCGCCTTGCCTACTGGTTTGCATTTGCTGCCGTATCTGGCGCTTTTGGGGGGGTCCTTGCCTTTGGTGTGCAACACGCCAATGTCGACATCGCAAATTGGCGCCTACTTTTCATCATCGAGGTTTGTTATCTGTGAGGCCATACTGCATCGAGGACTCGAGTAGTTGTCGACAGGGAATCCCAGCTATCCTCCTTGGCATTGTCGCGATATTTTTCCTGCCGAATCGGCCTGAAACGACGAGTTTCTTTACGGAAGAAGAGCGGAAGATTGCTTTGGCTCGTGCTAATCGCGACATCACTGCGGATATAGGGTATCATGTGAACAAGAGTAAACCATACATCTTGTTTCCCTGATCGTGTCGCTCATATCTTCGTAGGTCACATCACTGATGCGTTCAAGGACTGGAGGGTACGCTTCACAATGTGGTGAATACTGTTCGCCGCGACCTCACGGCCGTCTCTTCTCAGATCTATCTCGGTGGCGTCATTTATTTCGGAGCAAACGCTGCGCTTGCTTCTATTTCTGCCTTCTTGCCCACCATCATCAAGACCTTCGGATACAGTGGGCTTCCTCCTTCGTCATTGGTGTATCATCGCTTATAGTGCTCCGCAGCTAATGCGCGAGCACAGTTGCTCACTGTGCCACCTTACGCTATGACGTCAGTCGTCATCATAATCGCGTCCTGGTATTCCGACCGCCTCCTCACCCGCGGACCTTTTATCATGGTCGCGAGTGCAATAGGCGGAATTGGCTACGTGTGCGTTCGTTAAGTTCAGACAACAGCTAATGGATGCTGATACAAAATTCGTACAGCCTGCTACTTACTGTCGCACATAATAATCATGTGCGGTACTTTGCAACGTTCTGCATTGTCAGCGGCACGTACACGATCGGTCTTGTCGTTGCCTGGTGTAAGCACAATTGTCGCGCGATCGTGATTGCCGCCTGACGAGCGATGCACCTAGACGCTCACAACTTGGGCTCCGAAACCAAGCGTGCTACAGGCACCCCACTCTATATGGCCATCGGCCAAACTGGTAGCATCCTCGGCTCACATCTATTCCCTTCCATCGAAGGCCCGCGGTATATGTAAGTTTGCGTGTCCTCGAAACACTGATCTCGGCTAACATATCATCGCCACAGTAAAGGATTCTCAGGCGAGTTGCTCTCTCCTGTGATAACGTCCGCTTTGCGCGTAGTTTTAACCTTCCCCCCCTTTTTTTAATGCCAGTCCTGATGGGACTACTGTTCCTCGGAACTATTTGCACTGGCATCCTTACGGTATGTTTGCTGCCTTCGTCCAATATGCGGCATTGATCGTCATGTTTCTTGCTACAGAGTCACTTCCGTTATGAAAACGCGCGCCGGGATCGGGTGTATGGCAAGCACATCCCCGGTACACGCGTTGATACCTCAGAACTTGCGGACAGGGTGGGCACTGTCGCATTCCCAGAGGAATGTTGCGGCCGATCGATGACATTTTTGACAGGCGCCCGGATTTCGCTATATCTCTTGATTCATCCCCCGGTGATGGACTATCCCCTCGGAACCCCAACTCTCGTAAAACGCCCCGTGCGCGGGCGAACAGCTACTTACATGCTTCAGCCCATTTCCCTTGTTAAAAAAAAAAAGCCCGATAAACCCAATCACATGTACAGTACAGCGCGCACATATTGTACGAAGTAGCGATTGCACAATTTGTACATGTTGGGCCAACCAATGTCCAATCCTAATCGTCCTATGTTTGGGTTGCACTCTTCTCTCCCGTCGTTGCAATGGCAACACGGTGTCATCGACACTGTTCAATCGGTCAGTCACCAGCACGGGGGGCACCCGCCTCTTGTCATCCTTCTTGATCGGTAAGTTAGAGGGTGCTGTATCGCCTATAACTAAAAAATACTGTATGTGTTCCATTCCACGAGGAATGGAAAACGCTGTCAGGCTGGCTGGCTGAACATGCTCACGTCAGATCGAGGGGAGTTTCCATACTCTCCATCTCTCTTCCTTTTTGTTTTTAAATCCCGCCGCAGGTGATATCTACATAGCGCTGGCTCTATGCCTAAATCGTCAATCCCAGCGGAAGACGGCTCTCAACGTGTGATGCAGCAACAACAGCCAACATTCGTCTCGGATGTGTGAGTAGGCGTTATCAACGGGTTCAGTCCAGGAACAAGCGAAAAGAGAACAGATTTCAGGCCGTGGACCATGGGCCCTTGTCGCGGGTCCGATGATGCGAAGTTACCTCGAGGCTAATAGAAACAGGGACCCAAGGAACCAGTGACGTCCCATGCAGTGCATGCAGCACAGTGCCCCGAGTCTTGGCTCGCCAGCTCGCCAGTTCTGCCCGCACGCATTGCGGAGTATGTGGCGTCGATCCCTTGACTTGTCAAGCGACCAAGGGCAAAATCTTTCAAGACGCACCGCAAATTTGCAATTCAAGACGGTGGCGCCGATAGCGGCCAATTGAGCGGCCACACCCCTCTGTTGTCCCCTCTTTTTTTTTTTTTGTCTTCTCGAAGTGAACACGAGTAGATGGTCAGAACGTTCTCAAATTTGCAACATAGGGGCCATTGATAAACTGGGCCAGTTATCCGAGTCAAAAGACGCCCGGTGCCCGGTCCGCACTCCCCCATTGCGTCATGCACAACGAACGGTCGCGGGGCCTACGCGTGCTCCATCATGCAGGCCTTGAATTTCGACGAGCCGGACGGGGTATGTCCACACAGCCACGCAGCATGTATAAGAGAAGAAAGAGCGTGTGAGTGCGCGCGCGCATCCGGCGTGTCCGGCGACGGCGACGGCATGGGGAACAGGGCGGCACAAGTGCAAGTCAATGCACTCTGCTGGGAGGGCGTCGCGAGGACCGGGGCGACAGTGTGAATCTCCGCGAGGACACGGGGTGAGAGGGGGCGCGCGTAGGGGCAGTACGCGGTGAGGATCGGCGGGCGTCGTCCCTTTGGGCCTATTAAGCACAGCTGAGGACGCCCGTGCTCGAGAATGTGGATGTTGGCGCTCTCGGATACCGAGCCTTGGAGGGAGAGCTTGGCCAGATGGCGCGGAAGGAACAGCGTAACATGCTGGACCCGGACCCCGGGCCCAGGTCTGGGTCTGGTGGAAGACGAGGAAGGCGGTCGCTAAGAGCGAGAACCTGCAGCGATGGCGCTTGTGCCAGTTGTGAACTGGAGATAGCGGCCGGTATGCATACTTCGAGGTGGGTTGGCCAGAGCGCGCGGGGACCACAAGCGCCAGGGGCGCCCCTGTGCCCACCTCAGACTGACGGTGTGACAATAGTGACAAACAAGTGATGTCCTCTGCCGACGAGAGAACTCTGGGGGGAGTTCTCTGTACTGGTTTTTGGTGGATTAAATACATCATTGTACTACTACCCACTTGCATGTCACACTGATGCAGCCTTCTTTTTGTAGTCTACATCACCATCAGCGTACCCCTTGGACCCCGTAGAACGTAGATACATTGTATATAAGGCCTTGGGCCTCAACTCGTAAAGATATCAGCCCGTTGCTGGTCACCTTCCCCTCTTGCTTTCCGTGTGCCGCTCCGACGTCCGAATCCGCTCCCGCTCTCGCATCCGTAGCCGCTCTGCGTACCGCCGCACCTCGGCTTATCTCTGTTATCTATCAGATCTGTCTACTACGTCTTCCCCTCGGGTCGACCCTCTAATACTCGCAACCCCTACAACGCGTTTGGCACCCACCCGGGCCTCCTCCAAGTTGATCGAGTGTGACACTCAAATTTACACGCACAACACCTTTCTGCCGTACGGTTGCTTGCTCGCTTGCTTGTACATCCTACAGCAGCAAGACCGTCGCGAGAGATCGCGGGTCAGGGGTTCTCGATCCGACCGTGCAGATCTTTTAATAAATAATAAAAAATGTAAGCTTATGCGGATGGGGATAAAAGATCGGCGTCCAAAGTGGCAAGGACACTGTCTATTTCGAGAGCCAAGAAGCGGACAGCGCCGATCGGCGGACTGTCTGCGTCTTCTACGTACGCAAACGCGGGTGGGGAGGACAGTCGGCGATGGCGGTGGGATGGAGCAAGGCCCCTCTGTGCCCCCCAAACGGCCGGCGTAAGGGCCCGTGTACTGTTACGGTGCACGGAAAACAGACCCATCAGGAAAGCTAGCGTTTCATCGCCATTAGTGGGAAGCGCGCGAAATTGTAGCGTTTGCGAACGCCAGAACCGGACATTCACTGCCCCCATGAGTTAGCTTTTTTTTTTTTCCCTTTCCTTGTCAGAACAGGTCAATACTGGGATGATGTTTGCGGGCTCTGGAGAGCACAGACAACCCGCCCCACTCTGGTGCTTGGTTAGGTCCGCACAAAACCCCGCTCTTGATCAGTGTAGTCCAGGAAGGATAATTAAAGGTTGAGTGCTAGGCTGTTGACTGCACTTTCAGCGCTCCAGCATGCACGATGGACAAAATTGACTTGGAATCAGTGATGCACCGATCGATATTCAGCAGCCAGCAGCGTGATGGAAGAGGCGTTGACGCCATACGCACAAAGAACAGCACCCGCCCAAAGACGAACGTGGCGACGAGAATAGCGGCGTGTAGAAAATGCTGAGAGAAAAAGGGTCCCCATCTCTCCCAGAAGTCGGGAATGACGGCCAGGAACCAAGATCATTCTATCAAAGTGGCAATCCTGTAGTCTTTTCAAGGCCGGGTTTCGCAATGACGCACAGGAAGCATAGAAGACGGAGGCTATTCATATTCATCTTATCGACACGGGAAGAAGAGAACCGGTTTTGTCTCGTCAATTGCCAAAGTTCGGCGTGATCGCCGCGCACCGTGCACACTTGCAGCCAGGTCGTGATCGTGTATTCTCGTTCTTTCAGAAACGTTGCGGAGTCTCGGACAAGTAGGTGTGCCGCAATGTCGTTGCGGTTCAGGGTTACCGCCACGACCCTGAACTTCGTAGATAGTAAAGTGGGCCCACACCCTGGTTCGTTCTCAAATCAGGGTAGGGCCGAGGGCCAGCACCAATCAAGAATGTCTAAATCCTCGATGGGCGACCGAGAAGCGAATGTGATCGACTGGAGACCCCTCTGCCTTCTGCAACTGAACATACAGAACCCGAGGAGAGCAACCTAAAGGAGACAATTAAACTCAGGGCATTTTTCATCAAAACACGACGGCGGTGTTGCCGCTCAAAATAAGCATACATACAGAATGGTAGAGAACTTACATACTCTGCAAGATATGTTCTACACAATGCCGCTAAGATCAAACCTGCCATCACTTCCCTTCACCGCAACGCCATTCTCGGTAACAATTGCTGTAATAAGCTCGGCGGGTGTAACATCAAAACTGGGATTATAGACCCCATCCAATCCTTCAGGAGTGATCATGACGGCAGCTTGAACCTTTTTGCCTTGTTGATCAAGGAAAGGGGGATACAGTGCGCCGCGCACGACGCATGCTTCTAGAGGCGGACGATGTTCGATTGGAATGCTTGAGAGACAGGGTTAACACCAAGCGAGATCCGGACGAGAAACTGGAGCCTACCCCGAGCCATCTGCAACATCGAGGTCAACTGTTGTGATAGGCGCGACAACGATGAATGGGATGTTGTGACGAGCCGCTAGCACTGCGGCGTTGTAGGTGCCGATCTGGAGTGTCATTGAGAACCCTAGAGTGAGGCGTGAAATGCGTGCTAGCGTACCTTGTTAGCCGTGTCTCCATTTCTGGCAATACGGTCGGCCCCAACGGCTGATAACGAGGACTCGTGAACAAGGGCAGGAGGGTGAGGAGGTAAGGTCACGAGCATACCTACGGCGTGTATGCTGTGATGCTGGAACAACGAACCCACCATGGTGTCGACGATCATAGTGGATGGGATCTGTAATGTTTTGAGTTCCAGCGCAGTCAATCTAAAAATTTTACACCATGAGTGCGAAGCAAAACATGAGTGTCATCTGCGCAGCGCACCTGGAGCCTTGGTGATACGGTGCAGTCTGGGTGAAATATGCTCTCCCGAGCTTTCCCGTTTCATATAGGTATGTTATGAGACCAAGGGCAGTACCGTATCCCTGAAAATGAGTTAGTCACGGGGCTGAGAGAGAGAAGAAGCGCTTAACCGAAGTAGCCAACGAGCCGGTGTTGCAAACTGTCAAAATGTTGAGGCCGTCGCCCGAGGCGCCGTTACCCTTCACTAACTCGACCAACCAATCACCACCCCACTTGGCCATGGCCTTGTTGCGGCCAAGGTCTTCGGCGGCGATTTGTCTACCATCTTGTACCAAGTCCTCTGCTATCTGGCGGGCGTCCTTTTTCGCGTCCAGGGATGTTTGGAGGGTGCGTGCAAGACGACGTGTAGCGGCACCGAGGTTGACAGCGGTCGGACGGGCAGTGAAGAGAAAGTCGAGTATGGGGGAGAGGTGAGCCTTGAGAGCCTCCGGGGACGAGAGGAAGTCAGGGGACGTAGAAGATCGAAGGGCACGGGCGAGATATTGGGAGAAGGCAAGTGCGGCAAGAGATGCGATGGCAGGGGCGCCACGAATCTGGGAGAGGAATGAATAACGAAAACGAAGATTGATTACAATAAACCGCGCACCTTCATTGAGCGGATCGCATCGTGAGCTTGTTCGATGGTATCTATAACCAACCACTCAGTCGTGTGTGGCAATACCAGCTGATTCACGATTTGAATCTTGTCACCGGACACTTGGATGCTCGTCAGTGTTTCGGCCATGATTGAATACCATCATTAAATTTTTATTGGAATTCAACAAATAACGGAGCGACGACGAATTTGGCTATTGGACAACCTAAACAATTCAACCAATGACAAGAGGCAGACGGAAAGACACTACTCTTCCACTTTCCCGCGCTCTTATCGTCCAAAGAACTTATCGCGATAGGAAAGCAAAATACATCGCAGACTTGGAAGACCGATGTCGTAAGGCAGAAGAAGAGAACCTCCGCTTGAAAGAGGAGCTCTCGCTCGCCCGCTCCCAGTCTCCTAATACGTCCGTTAATACTGAACTGGTAATTCAAATGATACCAAATAAATCTACTCCTTCTCTGATGAACCCGTCGTCTCTAGGCTCAAGTTTGCTCGGATCTGATGCAGAGTCTCCAGAAAACACAGACGGCCTTATCGCTCTTTCAGCAACGGGCGCTTGTACCTGCACCTGAGTCAGACGAGCAACTCGTGACATAGCTCCAGGACCATACACTCATTTCTCTTCAGAAAGGCCCCCTCCGCTACGGAGCTTGATATCGCCGCCATTCTTACTCACGCCCTTCGGCAAGACCCACCAGCGTCTCTGTCGCAACTGCCAGATCCGAGTGATACACACCCGAGTGCGAGAGACAGCGATGGTACAGAGTGTTGTGGTGGGCTCATTGACTGCGAGGACCTCGTTGAATGAGTACTAACGGTACAAGACCCTCACCTCAATACCCTCCCCCCTTCAATGTTGTATGTGCACGACATATTTCAATCTGTTCATTCCTCTCGCGTACCAGGAAATATTTTAGGGGTACCAGTAGATCATGATTGCCGCCATGAGGTCCCAAAGCGCCCCCGCCAATAAAAAAAAACAAGGAGAAGTGCCAAGGGGGTAATGAAACGTCGTTCTGGAAAATTTAATATCGGGGGTGCATGTGGGAATTGGTGGTGCTCCCAGATCGGACCAGGTGACAATGTGCGATATGTACGGTACCATACCACAGTGCTGTACGTACCTGGAATATTCTACACATAAACACCTGGAAGTAGAATAGGTGGGCACACCGTGCTCACATGGACCGTAATTAACTTACGCGCGAGTACCCACATCTGGATCCCTGAGATGTGCCTGCTTCACCACCCAGCAACTTGGAAGTGTGAAACATGAAATAACAGTTTCGTACCCGAAACGTTGAGAGGCGAGCAATGCTACTGCCAGTGGTAAAGCGGCAATGCAATACGCATTGCGGAAAGGTACAGGTATTACTAAACTTGTGAGGGCCCGGGCCCATGGAACAGACGGAAGTGAATCGGAATCGAGCAATTAATCGGTCTGTATTATCGAGGTTCAGACGCGATTGCCCTCAGCCGAACGTGCCAAAGCGGGAGTGGAAGGTGGAAGTCAGGGCCACATTGAGGAAGCACAGAAAGTTCTGACTGAAGAGGGAACCGGTATACTCGGTCTATTGCCAAACCCTAGGCGGTGATCGTCGATAGGGCACACCCCACGCTCCAGGGCTGACACCAGGCAAGGCAACCACACCGCGGGAGAGATCGACTTGCGAGCCGATTCAACGTCTTTTAAGCGTGGCATGAGGACTATTACGGTCTGTTCCACGATGACTCGGAAGCATCGATGAAACGGCATGTTTGGTGAGCGGGTCTGGGGCGAGGTCCGCTCCGTAGTCGTGGGAATTCGGGCGTATATAAAACCAACTGGCAGCCAACAACGAACAAGTTGCGCTGCTCCCTTCCAATCTATGATATACCTGACCTGGTATTCTCTTTCTCCCTCTTCTTCGGTCTCCGTGCTCACACATATCTTCACTTCTAGCATATTTAACAAGATCGGAAATATACTCTTCGGACCCTCTGCATTCTTCCTCGTTGACACCGACAGGCCTCCTTAGTATCTCCCCTCTCCCACTCTGCTAGCATTCCTCTTCCTATCTGGATTCCTCCATCCCATGGGATAAATTGTTTCCACGAATCACTGAATCAGCGCGACTGCTTCAGAATTTTTCATAGAGCCTCTGGAAAATTGCCACAACATTTTCACCACCCTTTGCACGTCGGTTACCCTCCTCCTGATACTATACCCTGTTAGGTTGTCGTGATGAATGCATTACGCCCTTCACTCTTCCGTCCTACCGGTCGCCCCTCCCCTCCCCCGACCCCAGCCCCAACCGCCACCCCAGCTCCAACCCCGTCGCGGTCAGATGCAGCTATTCCGGTAGACAAGGCGTCCCGGTCTATCTCCAAGTTATCACTTGCTGGATTTAAGAAGCCGTCCCCGACACTGTCCGTACCACCGTCACAAGCTGCCACTATCGTCCAAGACGGCTCGTACCTTCAGGTTCTCAGTCTCAAGCTCAGTGAGGGGATTTCCAAAGCGCTCGCGCAACCCACCGGTCCCGCTCCCGCAAATGAGTCCCTTAATGGGAGACGTCCCATTCCAGCTGGTCGGGGACGCACGTTCGGTTCTCTTATCGCAATGTAGGTGATCGGTTCCTAGCATGCTGGCTACGCGTACCCCTTCTGACATGTTCGTAGCGAGTTAAATGCGTCTCGCGACAGTCCTCACCTCCATAAAGCAGTCCTGCGGTCCCTGCAGCGCCCACTGTCAGCTTTGTTGACCAATTTGTCAAACAATTTGCTGCAGTTGCTATCCTCTCCCGAATTTCTTAATCCGGCTGTTCCAACACCTCAGGCACCGAACCCTAACCCCACCCAGCTTCATGCTTTGTCTCTTGCAACCTTCGCTGGCGAGTTGCTCGAGGTTTTTGATGAGCTAGGTTTGGGACTAGATTCAGATGCTCGCGGAGATGGTCTGAAATCCACGAGGGAGGCTTTGGTATCCGTCACCACGAGGGTCATTCATCCGTTAGTCGCTGGCATCAAGACTGAGCTCACGTCCCTCGTCGCAGCGCTCGAGGTGTCAGCTGCAGCATCCACTGCTAAAACTACCGTGTCATCCTCAAAAGCAGTCACAGTTACACAGCACCCTTCCATCACCAGTCTTCAGACTGTCGTACCGATCTATGCACGCGCCCTAGCGCGCTATTTTACAACTACTCCCACCCAGTCCTATCTTGCCTCGTTAGAGATTTCGGTGGTTTGGCGTGCCCTAGTTGCCCTCGCTCACAGGGCTCCTTCTCAGTTATCTCCACCTTCCTCACCGAACTTGATCGGGAAGAAGGGTCGCTCTGCAGGCAGCACACCCCCAGCTACTCCCCCGTCGACCCGGTTCATTCTAAAGCTCCCCCCATCTCGTCCTCCCTCACCACCAACCCTGCAACCCTACATGCCGCCCGTCGTTGGTGACACACGCGCCGTATGCGACTTGCTTTCCTCTCTACCTCGTCCAGATGCCGAGAAAGAGACTACGCGTCTGGCACGGGAAGCCGTCAACGATGCGTGCGATGGACTTAGGGCTCTCCTGCGGCTCTTAGAGTCTGTGCAGACGATTACCACCCGTGATCCAGCCGAGCTTGCCCGTGAACTAGGAGTCTTGACTGCGGATCTACCGACTCTGATCTCACTTCCTATCATTCTGAACGCTTATGTGTTTACAGGGGCAAAGGGTGGGCCTCGGTCCGTCCCTTCCATACTGGGCCTTCCGGAGGAGCGTTATCGTCAAGAGTGCCTAACAGGATTCGGCAGAGCAGAGGAGTGTACTGTCGCAGTTGGTCAGAGGGTACTTCACGTACTGTCAAACGAGACAGGGCCGTCATCCGACCCAGCTGCTGAGGCAGTTATTCTTTGGCTCAAAGCCGAGATCACCTCTGTAGACTCCTAAATTTTTTCGAGGGCCGCGGATTGTACCTGCGGATGTTTGACTCTTGTCTTGGGGAAGTTGCGAGTTATATTTTGGTTTCTTTTAGGTGCTCATGGCATTGGCATTGGATTACTATGTCCGGGCCACCAACATTTTTTTTTTTGTGTTTTGTTGAGTCTTATATTCTCGCACTGCGTTCATAATAGAGTATACCGAGCCCTGTATTGTGGCAATCTATGTAGACTTGTTCGATCACCTGTGCAGTGAGGCAAACGTCCGATTTAGCGAATGATTGCCTCGACCGGTGCTCGGTACAGAAGGCAACCTCGTGTCGACCGACCCACTTTCTTGGACCTTGCACGCGGGACTCGAACAGGTTGCGCTCAAACAGGTTTCGGTCGGACCATCACCAGCCCGAGAAGCCCGCTGGGATGTGCGCTCCCATTGATGGCACTTTGAGCTGTGTGATCCGTGCTACACGCAGCTCGTTCCATTACTGGCCCTGACCTCACGCCATTTGTTCGCAGACCCCCTATCCTCTGCGGCTCCCGGTTACAAAAAAGATCGGAAGGACGCCACACGACATGAAGCATCCATGGAATTTTTCCACGAACGCCTCTTCTCTCGGCCCTTTGGAACCCCGGAGCGGTGTTCGTTTATATCGGCCCAGGCACAACATTTCTCCGCGCTGCGTTGCATCTCTGTTGTCTTTCTATACATTAACTGTAGGTCTTGTCTTGTCGTCGTCTAAACACCGATCATCTGGCACGCTTTGCTGTCCTGAAACACCAGTACCAAAACACGCGTCCGCCTTGTCGTAACAATTGACCCGAGGAAAGAGGAAAAGAGCGGGGTGCCCGGGGTGTTTTCCAACCAACGGTGCCCATTCACGCGATCCCATCCGCCACATCGCCATCGAACTCGGCGCCGCCGCCGACCTGCAAGTCGTGCACGCTCGCGCACGCGACGGCCCTGAGCACGTTGGTCGGGCCCTCCGCCGTGACGGCGCTCAGCTCCGCGGCGCTCTTGACGAGCAGGTACCCCGCAAAGCCGAGCGCGTTCACGCTCAGCGCCTCGCCGGACACCACCAGCCGGTGCGACTCGCGCCGCCGCGGGAACACGTACAGGTGCCCGAGCGTAAGCACCACGTTGTACGATAGCCCCCCGCCTGTCTCGCCCTCTTCGTCTTCCGGGTCGCCGTCGGCGACGGTGGCGGCGTGACGCACGGTCGAGATGCTCAGGTCGAGCAGCTCGACGAACGCCTGGGCCAGCGCTGGCTCGAGCTCGGCGCGCGGCGCGGAGGAGGGCAGCGCGAGGCGCCGGACGTGGTTGGCAAAGGGGAGAGCGGACAGGGCGAATGGTTTGTCTGGGGGAAACCCGTGCGGCAAGGGGGGGGGGAGGTCAGTCCTTTGCCAGTCGGGAAAGGAAGGGGGGGGTACTGACCTTCTTTCTGGATGCGGGCGGCCCTGGCTAGCCGCTCGATGGGCGGGCCATCCTCTTCCTCTGTGGGGAGGAACTGCAGATGCTTGTGTGGCTGGCTCGCGCCACTCCTGTCACCGCCTTCCCAAGCGAACGGAACGAGGACGGATACGGTGTTGCTTCAGGCCAGACTCGAGCCAGAAGGGGGAAAGACCATGTACGCACAATTGTAGAAGGCGAATAGATGCTTTCCTGCCTTGTGCGCCGCACGAAGGAGTAGATACGCCTGCACGAGGTCGCTGGGGTCTAACGGCGATGTCTGGCTCTGGAATTCTGTTGCGATTCAAACATGGCGCAATTCAGCGATACTTGATACTGTCCTGCTCACCCTTGGTGACCAAGAGGAAGTGCTCTTCGACGACGGAGTACTTGTTGAGCTGTAAAGATTTCTTTTTTATACAGGCTCTGAAAAGGACCACAGTGGCACACCTACTGACCAGGACAACGTACTCAGTACCCTCCTCTTCGTCCTTTAGCTCACCGACATAGAGGTTCGGATTGTACGGCGATCCAAATGGATCCGAGTGCTTCTCCTTCTCATGGTCGCTGGCGGTCAGCTCGAAGTGCGGGGTCGGTAAGGTAGGCTTTTGTAAGAGCGCCGGACACAATCTTATCTCAAACTAGACGTGGGGGGTAGGGGCCGTTATAGAAGTAGAGTAGTTAATTTTTTTGACCCACATCGATACCCAAGTCGTTGTGTGTGTGAACTTCTGAAGGGAAGAACAGGAGATCTCCCGACGCCTTGCCTTTCTCAAACGCAGGGCGGATGGCGGAAACGATTGCTGGGGGCGTCGTCGTAGCCGTAGCGGAGGACATGGTCTTGTTCCGCAACCCTGCGATTCCCGAGATCCAACGACGCGAAATGGTGGGCGGCCTACAGTAGCGTGGAACAAGGAACCGAGAAACGGATTCTCACACCATACAAAGACCGAGGTTATGGTCTCGGCCTCGGAAATCCGGGCCTAACGAATAAGGCCGCAAACACAAGCATGCATCCAAATTACACGGAAAATGAAAAAAAAAGATAACAATGTTGAAAACCAACAAAGACAGCTTCCTTCTGCGCCACGGGACCCGCCGTGCGCGGTCGGTCGAGTGAAGAGCGAGGCAACAAGTTCACGTGGGACTCGTGTCCCGCTGCACGCAGCCTCCCAGCGACCGTTGCTCATGCACGCTCCCTCCCTCTACCGTCCTTCGGCTCCTTCATCACCTCCCCTAGCATTATAGCGCGACTGTAACCAATGAGAGCAACGAGAGACCATATCGCTCCATTAGTCCCCTGTGGACGAGATGGTGTTCTCCGTTATTCACCGATAGAGTCCGATGAGAGGAAACGAACCTGGTAGAACATTATGGCGAAGAATATCTGGAATATCAACAAGACCACCCTAGTAACTAAATTTCGATGTGCGGCGGTCCCTCTCATAAACGGGGCCGGATACTCGAACGCAAGAACGACGAGACCGAGAAGGATAGATATGATTGGAATGACGGGCGCTTTGACCATAATGGCGATAAAGAGCGCATCCTGTTTCGCGGGTCTAGGGGAAGGGAAGAGATGAAACGGTTTAATAAAGACGAGGAGAGGGTGAAAGACGAGGACACACTGTATGCCTCCGGGGTTACGCCTGATTCCGCTGACAAAGTCCCAGAAGAATTTGCGATAGAGGAGCCCAAAGTAGCCTGCCCAAACCGTATCTACATTGCGGCCGTTAGCTGGTAGTAACCATAACACAACGAGTGGTCTCCACGGACAGACGGAGGCAGTGATAGCGACGTAGCGCGAGTACTCGTGCCAAATAAGCTTTCCCATGTCTTCTCTTCAAAGTGTGGGGCCTGCTAGCAGGGGATATTGCGCGAAAGGTGAAGGGTGTGTGTGTCGGGGGAGCGAGAGGGAGAGCAACTACTGGAGAAGTGTGGCTGGCACGCGGGACACAGAACAATAGGGAGCCTGCTCAACAAAAAGGAGAGAAACGAGAAGGAAGAGAAAAAAAGAAGCGGAGGGAGGGAGCTCTGCTCGACCGAAGAAAGCACCGAAGATGGGGAAAAAGAACAAAGTGAACGAAACGAAGATAAAGGAGGAGAAAGAAAGACAAGGCGCCTCCTGGGACTTGCACAGGCGGACACTTGATCGACAGTCTCACCTCATCGGCTTGGCTACCATCGCAAAGTGCCGGCCGTTTCCTCTTTGCTTGGTAACTATACTATTTTGTCCCGTCCCCAGTTGCTGAAAATACCATAAAAATAAGAACATGAGTATAAACCCGCCCTATAACTCCAATCCTAACTGCCTAACCTCCCAGCTCTGGCGGTAACCTCAATGTCGGCGGGCGCGGGGGCCGAACCGGTGCACTCGACTTGATGACATCAACAAGAAAAGTTGTTAATTGGCAGATTTCAACAGATCAGTCAACTCTGACGCACCACACTGCTTTGGTTTTGCAGTTCACCCGCCCACCCGTCATCACCCGAGTCTTGCATCACGCTCGTTTTCGGTACTAGAGACCCCACGTTGTCCGCAAATGGGTTGTCATCCGGCGCAGACCGCACGGTCGACATCGGAGACGCGAGGCCCTTCTCGAGATAACTGGGATCACGGAAGGGGTCCTGCTGCTTGGACTCCGTCGGCGACTGTGGGCTAATGTCAGGAGTACCCGGTGTTTGTATAGGCAGGCTTGGTGTCATGGGTGTTAACTTCGGGTGCGTCTTATTGTGTTGTGTGCGCCGTCGCCACCGTAGAATGAGAACAACCGCCAATACGATGAGCGAGAGTACTATGAATATCGATATTGCCGCCACGAGCGTCCTGACGACAACAGGGTTGAGCCGTTTGGAAGGTTGTGACGCCTCCGGACCATGCGCTACTTTGCCGCTATAGACATGCGTTGAGTATGCGCCACTAATACGCCATGGGGGATGAAGATGGGCACTCACACCTCGGGGTTCTGTGTCATACTACCCGGGTCTGACGGAGACACAATGTCGCTCGAGAGTGTGCCGTTCATGGGCATGCCATTGAGAGCGGTGAACACAACTATTCTGTCAATATCCATGAAATCCCCCGTGTTCGGTTGGCTCGGGATTGCGGCCAACGCGAGGTTGTGTGACTGAGATACTAGATTGTTGGAAAAGTACTAGATGGGAAGTCATTCACAAAGAAAGATCAGGATTGTACGTTTTACCGACCAACAAAGTCTGCAAGCCAAAAAAAAAAAAGGCAGAATTAGCACACGCCACACAGGAAGTTGAGTGCGCACGTACATCTTCGTGCAGACCGCTCGCAAAACCATTCGAGTCGCTTATGAAGTCACGCTTAACACCATCCACCGTTACAGTGTAGTTCGAGTGGACAGGGGAGACCGTGCCGTAGACAGCAACCGCATCACCGTCAAACGTGAACTGCGCCTGTGCGTCGCTATATTGGGTGAAGCTGGTGGAGACGAATGCGTCAACGCAAAGAATTCAAGTACGGTAGTGGGACGCACTGCAGTGTGCTGTTGAAGGATCCTTCCGAGCGAGTAAGAACCCAGTCTCCGGATGAGGGTAAGTAGTTAATAGCAGGGCTAGTGTCATCGGTTGTCGAGTTCATCACCATCGCGCTATGGGATGAAGTTTGGCTCAGATTCCGTCACACGGCAAAGTGGTCGCGGAAAGGGGGACCTAGCAGAACCAATCTGTGTCTCAAAAGTAATAGAGTCGAGGTCAATGGCAGAACCTAAGCCCGTGTTGGTGAACACGGCGGTATGGGGACCGTTCGCGAGACCAGATTGACCGCCGAGCAGTTGCTGGAAGGACGCAGTTTGAGACTGTGCGTCTCCAGATACAGATTGGCCGTCAACAGAGATGTCATAGGTCCCGTAACCTGTCCTTTTAGCGCCGAAAAACCAAATGCCGGTGCCTGGATGGTCCACGGGTTCAGAAAAGCACGAAACGGGGAAAGGGAGACAGGCAACCGTTGAACTGGATACTTGCTGATGCACCCTGGGAGGACGCCGTATGCCATGTTTTCTGGGAGTACGACTTGCGTGACGTCAACACGCGATGTCGAGATGTAACAGAAACACGGACACACACCTGAGCACTTGGATCGTTCAAAGGTGAGTCCGCCCATGCACCCGCAGGACTGTACGAAATCAAAGGAGAACTGTCATCAGCTATGTCCAATAGAAAGGGGTCAGTCGGGATCTTGGAGCGATGGATTTAGGGACTGACCAGATACATTGAAAGCAGCCATCTAGACCACAATAAATATTACAAAAAAAAAAAAAGAAGAGGCTAGGAAACCTGGCTAGCAGGGCCTATAGAGATCAGCGGGGAGGAGGGACAGATAGGTCACCGTAACCTGAGGTGTGTGTGCACATTTTTATTAATTTATTGGTCGCAACTCGGGCCTCAGGTGTAGCCCGTCAGGCCCGCGTCAGGCCCTGTGTCAGTGACCGACCTCTGCCGTTAATAATAATGAGGCGGTGCACCCATTGATGGGAGACCCGGTCCGGGAGTCTTGGTCTCGCGAGCCTCTTAATCGTTCCTCTTGATGATATGCCTCCTAGGAGGGCCAAAGCAGCCAAGCCGTTGCCTCGCCCACCTGCTGCCCCATCCGGGCATACGGATCTCATCACTCTCGGGAGCCGTCAACTTGTCGCCAAACATTCCAGCCGACTGGACGAGAATGGCCTTTTGCCCTCGACCTCGCGTGCGCTCGTCCTGCGAAATGGAAAGCAGGGTGCCATGGGCACGGGCGAGCTCATGTCGTTTAGAAACCCGGTTGGGCGCGAAAAGCTCGATTTGTTGGGAGGTAAGCCGTACAGTGATGACATGATTTAATCGAATACCCAGTCCTCTCGTCGAGAAGAGGATCTCGTTGCACAGTCGATGAAAAACGCCCTTGCTCCTCCGTTCAACATAGAACGACTCCTGAACACGGCAGATGCGGAGTATGGTGGTGAGCCTCCAATTGCTCCTTGGTCCCTCCCGGGGACAACGTGTACTAGCTCCCCCCGTCCAGCCCATCTCGACAATATCAAATGGCTTAAAGACCCAGATCTCTGTTATCAAGAGATCTCGAAGGAGGTGTATGCGAGCGTTCCCCAGTCCATGGGAGGTGCCGTTCCGGACCCCCTAACAGACAGAAATATTGTGAACAACGTAATTGGCACCCGGTAGGGATTTCACCCCTCTGCGTAAAGGGTCTAGCTCAGCCTCCCCTCAAACAAACGGCTAGGGTGCACAATTCGTACATGCTCGCCTCTGCTTGGAGGATTGTCCGTGACCGACTCGAGCTTCTGGAACATGGAGGCATAGTAAACAGTGAAGTGCGGTCGCAGCTTGCGAAGAATCCGAGCCTAAGAGCAGAGTATCTCGCTGTATGTGACGTCCTCGGAGCTCTCGTCGACGCTCTTCAAACACGTTTCTCTCTACTCGCGACAACAGCTGGTGTGCACCGTCCAAGTCCGCCTGAAATGACCCGGTCATCACACCTCCCCCAGAGCACTTCAAGATTTATTTCAAGAAATATGAAGAGAACGACCCAGAGAACCCCGAGTACATGTTTGACTGGGCCGCCCTTCGTGCCGCCTACAAGTCCTACGTCGACTCAATCGTCATTGAGCTCTGCCTACCCAACTCTCAGTATCCCAAGTACATCTTGACACGCATCCTAGAGGACGCCATTCAGGAGGCCCCCCGTGAAAAGAAACGCTTTCCTCAAGCGCTTTTCGACGCACTCGGCGACCTTTCCGTAAGTCTTCACAATATCCCTGCGTCACTCTTGTTAATGGGGGGAGTGCTGTCCGATCAAATGATTTAGGTTGCGTTGCAACTCCAGGAGATCTTGGAAGCCCCACTTCTAGGTCCACAGGGGGAACAGTGGCGAAAGCAGCCACGTTCGGTGCCTGAAGAGTTCACTCTATGGATCGAAGCTCAGTCCCTCTCTGAAGAGGCATCGAGGCGCCTGGGCAATAAGCTCGGCATCATCTTTCCGTTGGAGAATACGATGAAAAGAGATGTCGTGAACGCCATGTGGACTCGCATAAACGATGTGCGCGCTCCCAAACATCTGTGAATGACCCCACTGATGCGTACAACAGACGTACAAGGCCGTGACCAATCTGGACTTGGACACTCTTTGGCAGGTAGAAGACGAGTTCCTACGCGTGCCCCACTGGAGCACCACGGTGCCACCGGACAGACAGACTCCCAAGGGTGCCTCAGTTTTCTCGGACCAACAGAAAACCGATCGCAGTCGAACAGCTGCGCAGGTCCCAGATGGTGGTAACTCGGATCAGGGATCAATGCCGGGGCTTGTACAAGCGTCGGACGTAGCGTCGGACGATAGTTCGGTGGCCACGGCGGCAGACCATGACGACGAGAGCGAAGACGAGGCGTCAGACCTCGATGGTGAGGAGCGGGACGAGTACGACTCGGAGGAAGAGGCAGAGTTGCAGGATCTTGAGCGTGAGGCGATGGACATTGCGAGTGCATACCCAGAGATCTTTGAGAAGAAGAGGGCATTCGAGGAACGGTCAAATGACAACCACCTCCTCAAAGCGCTTGGTGCACTCAGAGGCAAGTATTTAGTGTCTATCTTGGGATAAAAAAACGTGCGTAATCCCGTGGAAACCGTGCACAGGTCGTCTATTCTCTTCTAATTCAAGGCTCAAGACGAACCGACCTGGGACGCAGGGACCCCTCTTTGCCTCCAAGGTATCTATGAATATTCAAATATCGGATGGTATGAGGCCCAAGGGACTCACCCCGACCATCGAGGATGTCGAGGACGAAGACGCACCGCTTGCCGTAGCCAAGAAGAAGAAAAAGAAAAAACCGAAGAAGAAAAAGAAGCCATCGCCGATTTTAGAGGAACACGATGTACCTGAGATTGACTCTCCGCCACCCTCCTCGCCAGTTGTCCAGCCAGCCCCACCAGTAGTCTCTTCGCTGGTAGAGGAGACCCCGCCGCCGGTGATACCCACCACCAAGAAAAAGAACCCAGAGAAACGGCGATCGGTGACGCACCCCCCGAATCTGGCATCGGGCACGCCGACAGCTTTTGCAAGTGTCTCCACCGTGTCGCTAGAGCAGACTCGCGCACAGTCTGCCCATTCATATTTACAGTCGGAGAATTTGACTGAGCAGAAAGTCAAGGTTAAGAAACGCGCAGAGTCGCTTCCTCTCCCTCCAGTTGAGGAAAAGGATACTAAGAGGGGCTTCTTTTCGCGCTTCCGTCGCGAGAAAGAAGTGCCAGCTCGGGCGCCTGAGGAGGAGGCAAAGCAGAGGCGGAACCTCAGCTCATGGTTCGAAAATTTGAACCGGAAGAGCACCGGATTTCTGACACAGATCCTTGGTGCGGACAAGAGCGCGAAGAAAGGTGGGCCGCCGATGAAGTGGGACTACTTCGTCAAGGCAAGTGGGCTCATCTGCTTGTCGCTCGCTGAGAAGTGAACGCGTTTTGGGACGACTCAGGTGATGATCGATATGGGGTTCGAGGTAGATGCGAGTACTGCGGGGTCGAGCGTACGCTTCCAGCCACCGGATCCGGCGGTGCGCTCGATCTCGTTCCATAAGCGTGAGTGCTTTGATACTACGGTAATTTTTGAGTCAATGTTTTTGTCGTCCATGTGGACCATGTAGCTCATCCTGGGAACACGATTGACCCAATCACACTACAAAAGTGGGGCAAGAAGCTGAAGAGCTACTATGGATGGTCGGAAGAGATTCTGCTACAGCGTGCGGGTGGGATTTAGACGCGTTTCGTGGACGTTAAAGGGACATCTAGGATGACAGGATTTTTACCGAACTGCCGTGGACGCCTCCTGTAAAGCAGTGTGATGGCGTAGGATGTTGATCACAATGTTTTAGTGGGGGCCAGATACTTTGTTAATCATACTTCGCGCGCCAATGTCCTTATTAGTGTTCTACCAGTCCCAGTGAGCTGCGCAACGCTTTTCAAAAAAAAAAATGATGGCTCGACCACCACCGACCCGGCCCCACATCGGCTTAAATCCACCTTCACACTTCTCGTACTCGATTACCGAGTGGGGTGATGATGATGCCTGGGACAGCGCATCTGATTCCGAATCACTATCCAACTCCCAGGCCACCTGGGGTCGCTCTCCTCAACCCACACCCTCTCGACCGTCCGGTGCCACGTCTGCACCAAAACCCGTGCCCCGCACGTCGCAGAACAGCTCCAGCTCGACGCTCGCCTTCTCGTATACCCACGTCAGCGTGCCGAGCCCCGGCTCGTCATACCCGGCGCACGCGGAGACGATCGTCCCGCCCACGACGACGAAGAATGGCTGGACGATCGTGCAAAAGGCAGGTGGGGACGGCGGCGTGGCGCTCGACGGCAATATTGAGCCGCACGAGGTCGGGCCCGATCGCGAGGGCGACCACGACATGGTGTTCGAGGACCTCGAGGCCGAGTTCGTCGACATGCCCGTCCTGCCCCGGTCCCGCCCGGATGCCCTGTGCGTCCGTAAGGACGCAGCGGAAATCGCGAATGGTGCGCAGCGCCCTTTTCCCCCAATGCCCCCCCCCCCCCCCCCTTTTTTTTTTTTTGTGAGCGAGAGCACGCCGCCTGAGAGACGGGGCGCGCAGACCCGCTGCGCCTCATCAGACGTCCCGCAGGACGTCAGCACGGCCGTGCCGGATCTTCTTCGTCATCGTCGCAGCGCTCGCGATCGTCGTCGCCGCACTACGGCGAGCCCTCAGAGAAACTGAAGCGCGAACAGTCGTTCAAGGCGAACCGCCGCCATAAGTTTATTGGGTGTTTGGAGCGCGAGGATGTGGACATGGGTTCGTCCTTCTCTTTACTACGCGGGGCTCACCCACTGACCCCTTTTTTTCAAAAAATAACAAGCTGAGTTACGCAAATTGGCCTGGTCGGGCATCCCAGACGATCTTCGCCCACTAGCTTGGCCATTACTCCTGGTGCGATATGATTTACGTCCCTGCGTGGGCGGCGCTCTATAGCCTCATTTTTCCCAAAGGGTTATTTACCGCTTCCCACGCGCCTGCGCTCGTCCACCCTAGAACGCAAGCGCGGGGAATACCAATCGCTCGTCGATCTCACGTTTGCCAAAGGTAAAGATGGTTTGGACCAGCAGATATGGCACCAGATCGAGATAGATGTCCCACGGACACGACCTGGCGTTCCGCTATGGATGCACGCCTCTACGCAACGGGTATGGCCTGCGCACCGTCGGCTTCCTTCGCCGCTCACCCGACCCGCTCCACAGTGCCTGGAACGTATATTGTACGTCTGGGCGATACGACATCCCGCCAGCGGGTACGTGCAAGGCATCAACGACCTCGCCACGCCCTTCTTCGAAGTGTTCCTGTCCGCATACGTTGGTAAGTCGCTGCTCTCCCGCCCGGGGCGTGTCCAGGGCACCCTTCGGTGTGTCCCCAACATGCTAACCTCCCAATCCAGATGCAGATCCTGAAGATATCGATCCGTCGGTCCTCCCGGCGCCCGTCCTTGCCGCCGTAGAAGCCGACTCGTTCTGGTGCCTCTCGCGTCTGCTCGACGGGATCCAGGACAACTACATCAGCGCGCAGCCCGGCATCCAGCGCAGCGTCAAGCGCATGGCAGAACTCGTCGCGCGCATCGACGCGCCGCTGTCCGAGCACCTCGCCGCGCAGGGTGTCGAGTTCATGCAGTTTGCCTTCCGGTGGATGAACTGTTTGCTGATGCGCGAGATAAGTGTGAAGAATACAGTGAGGATGTGGGATACCTATCTGGTGCGTCGTTTTATATGGTTTTCGTGGCGACATTTTAACAACGGGTGCGCGTGCGTGTGCATAATATGTATGACAGGCAGAAGGCCCGGACGCCTTTTCTCAATTTCATTTGTATGTCTGCTCGGCATTTCTTGTGCGATGGAGCGACAAGCTCCGTGAGATGGACTTCCAGGTGCATCACGTTACAGTCCCTGTTTCATGTTGCAATGTCCACGATGCTAACACGCGTTCTCCACATAGGGCATCATCATGTTCCTGCAGTCCTTGCCGACACAAGATTGGACAGACCACGAAATAGAAATGCTACTCAGCCAGGCATTCGTGCTCAATTCGATCTGGCACAACGCACAAAGTCACTTTACGGGAAAGTGAATCACTTTTTTGTATTTTTTTTTTTTGTTCTTCACATGCCCCCTTCTACGTTGCGCGGAGGGGCACTGTATTCCCATTGACAACGATACAAACCAAGGCGTCGGCCGTATCATGAGAATAGCACCGGGGTGGCCCGGGGGGGAGGGGTTTCGTAATCACCCAAGGCAGAGAGACATTGTTCGACCATGGGTCCATCAAGTGCTTTGGCTCGCTTCGGCCTGCACAAGCCGTACCTCGCGCTCTAAAGCCTCCGCCATCTCAGCCGCAGCCGCCTCAGTACCTACGCGTAGGCGGTACTGCACCGTCTGCGTCTCTTGGTCAGGTGACGTAATATGTCCTGTGAAGGCAACAACTTTGGCATTGCGTTTTGGTTGTAAGCCGGCGTATATGCGGAAGTTCTACACAGCCCCAGGAACGAGAGGAAGAAAACGGGGGGTTATTTGAGAATCGTACGGAAACGTCAGAGTGAAGAGTGAGAACGTACAATGAGGATCTTTCCTGTAGTGCTAGAGCGCAGGATGACCCTCCGTGCGTTGGTCGCCTTGTGCTTTTTGAGACGGAGCATACCTGCGTCAAACCAAACCAAAAAAAAACAAGATATGTCGATGAGTCTTAGAGAAACGTAGCGGGAAAAAAAGGGAATGCGAACCAATGCCCATCTCGGCCCATGAAGACGCGCCTTCGCGGTCCGTCGTGAACTTATACACCTTCGTTTTGACCGTATACGTCGTCTCTTCTTCCTCTTCACCTTCACCTTCGGCATCACCTTCGCCGGGGAGACCAGGCGACAACATCCGCGCGAGCCCGTCCTCCTGCGTGCCATCGGTCGCGGGTGTGTCGGCGCGCGACGTGGACGACGGCGCCTCGAGATTCGTAGATGCGGGTGTAGATGCGCCAGTTGCGCCAGAAGACGCGGGCGGTGCTGGCGCGAAGCTAAAGCTCGGGCCCAAGCTGGGAGCCGCCGCCGTCGCTGTCTGTGACGAGGCGCGTGACGGCGAACCGAACGAGAAGCCGACGCTACCCGCTTTGGGCGAGGGTGTCCCCTCGTTACCGCCGACGCCGCCGCCCGTGGCGACGCCAAACCCGAATTGCGCGGGCGTCGCGGTGGGCGCCGCTGAGCCGAAACCAGCAAAGGGTGAGGTGGACGGTTTGGCCGGCGAGCCGAACGTACCCCCGAATATGCCGCTTGGCGGAGACGTTTTGTCTTTGTCTTTTTCTTTCTCCTTGTCCTTTTCGGTAGACTTGGCGCCAAATATACTGCCCGAGCCGGAAGAGCTGGTGGTGTCACCAAAAAGCTTCGTGCCGGGAGGAATGCTCAGCGTGAATGGCGCAGAGCCAAACGCAGCTGAGGCAGACTTGTCCTTCTCTTTCTCCTTTCCCTCTGCAGACGACCTATCTGTTCCGAAGAGCGTAGACGACTTTGGCAGGTTGCCAAACGGCGAGGTGCTAGAACTCGACTGGCTGCTGCCAAAAGGAGAGGCGCTTGAGGCGGTGCTAGTGGGTGCGGATCCGCCGAACGAAAACGCGGGTTTCGACTGCTGAGCAGAATCTGCTTCCTTCGGTGTGGCAGACACAGTCGGTTTGAAGGCGGAAGATGACGACGAAGATAGTGTAGAAGCAAACGCGCCGAATGGTGATGCCGAAGTCGCCGGTGCAGGTGCTGGTGGCACAGATGGGAAATTGAAAGGAGAAGAACCAGCCACAGACGCGGCAGAGCTAGGGGTGAAACCAGTTCCAGGTGAGGGTGCAGCAGAACTTGTCGTAGCTGATAGAGCAGGGAACCCTGCGAAGCTTGACGGGGGCACCGGCATAGAGGCCGAGGTGGAAGTGGTAGGCTTGCCAAACGAGAATGGTGTAGCCGAACTGACAGGCTTACTGGCCGCACTCGAAGCGCTCCGCATTGTCGACTGAGAGGACTTTCCGTTATAGTCATTCTGCACCGATATCCGATGCTTTTTGTACTGTTCCAACAGGTCCACGACATCGACGAAAGGATCAGACTCGATGGCTTTCGAGACCACGGACAGGAAGGACGTGTTGAGTCCGCGCAGGGAAGTGTAGTACTTGAGCGCGACTTCATCAGTGTCACCAGACGCGTCTGGCTTTGGTGAGTCGGATGATGCCGATGACTTTACGCCTGCGGTTGAAGAAGGACCAAGGAAGGACGCAAATTTCTTGGTTGCGTTCGACGCAGATTCTGCGACAGTTGGCGCTGAAGATTGGGATGCTGCTGCTGGCTCCTGAGGTGGGCCAGCAGGCGCTGAGGGAGCAAACGTGAATGGGGTTGTCGCACCGCTGGTTGCGCCAAAACCCGAAAAATAACCGAATTTTGGTGTGGCCGCTGGCTAGTAATGGTGCGCTGGCGTGAGTGGTGAGGAACTGAACGGAGCACGGTTGGGACATACCGCGGTGCTGCTCACTGGGGGAAGTCCGGCTTGGGCTAGTGGGATTTTTCGCTTGGGAAGACCCTTTATCCTGCAGAAAGGGTGATGAGACCGGGACACGAGGTAAGGGAAAGCCAGCGCATACTCTCGCTTTGCAAGGTCAGACTCCTTGGCCATCTGGAAGCCAGTTTGGACTTCCTGTTTAAATGATATCATAAGTTACAAGCGCGCAAGAGTTCGAAATGACTTGGCGCACCTCGATATCGTCGTCTGGATTGTCATCCTTTGATAATTGCCTGTCTGCGCCGCGCTTCATACCGACAAATGGAACAACGGACAACAGAGGAAGGAGGAAAGCGTCCAACGCGTTTAAGTTACAGTGACGTGCCGTTGCGGCATGTTCATTCGCTGATGTAATCAACTCTCCACAATCCATTTCTGGATCGGTGGTGTCTTGCGTCTTGCATTAAAGCGTTACTGTCCAGCCCCTTGTTGTGTTCTATGTTGGGCCACGGGCCTGAGTTGCGAGTATTTTGTGGGCGTGCGATGTCTAGCTCGGCCTATCCTCTTCTCTTCTTTTGATGCCGGATAAGTTTACAGGCGATCTTTCTGGGCATGGAACATAGTCCCAGTTGCAGGTAGAGAGAGGCGATAATCATGCTAACTTTACGACGCTGACCCTACTTCCACCGTGCCAATTCCACATTCTCTTTGCTCACTGTTGTGAGAAATCTTTCTAGGACTTCCGTCACGGTGCTACTTGTTGCGATATCCCGTGCATATACACACAGATGGACCCAGGTAAATGTAGCGTGACTTATGACTGTTGGCTACTTGTAAGACTCCTGACCGATTCTATCTGACTTACGCTCAAATTACTGTAGTGGTGCACCACTGTGGCGGACACGAGGTTCGTTGCACCTGTGCTCGGTGCTAGTAGGAGAGCGCGCTAGTAAGGCTAGAACCTCCTGCGGGTGTTTCCCCCGACTCACCCCGTGTCACGCATCACATCTTCACTAGTGCAGATGTTAACAAGCAAGATGAAGACCAAGAGGCCTCGTTGTACCTTGCGTCAGCGAGTGGAAATCCTGATATTTCATGGCCATTTGTCCAGCAAGGTGTAGATGTGTAGTCCCTGACCAAGCCCGACCGGACCGCGCTTCAGGCGGCGTCGCACCCATGGCCATCTGGATGTCGTTCAGTTCTTAATTTACAGTGCTGCGGATGTGAACTCTCATGACAAAGAAGGCTGGACTCCTTTACACTCAGCAGCAAGCAATGGCCATCTACGACATTGCGAAGCTCTTACTCGAGCGTGGCGCGGACTTTGTCATTCATAATTATGACAGCGATAGGACAACCTTGGACCTGGCATTCGATAATGAGCAACCCGAGGTTGCAGACCTTATATCCGGACACACGGCAGGTCCGATGTCGCTAGATGGCGCGGTGAATGTGCGATACCCTCCTGTGTCAGAAAATGGACAGCCTGACGTTGTGCGGTCGTTACTTGATCGTGGCTCTGACGCCAACGAAAGGAACACCTCTCGCGCGACTCTGGAAGCAACATCAATGAACGGACAAGTGGAGGTAGCAAAGTTTGTTAATTGAGCGCGGTGCGGAACTGGACTCCCGAGACAGGTTTGGCTGGTCCCGCTGATTACGGCTTCGGGTCTTGGACAGTTTGAGATCGCGCGGACATCGCGTTGCTTCGCGCATCGTACTATGGGAGATTCGAGATGGTCTGACTATTACTAGAATGTGGCACAAATGTGGATGGACGAAACGCAAGGCACGTAGCACAATGACTGGGAAACCGTAGGGTCGCAGAGTTGTTGTCGGACCTTGAGGAACACGGCCGGGTTACCGTATAGATGTGATTCGTTATTCAAGTGACGTTCGATTCCTACAACGCCACTGACATCGCTATATCTATGAACCAGGCACATTCGCGATGATTGACTCAGACAGTCATGGTACTTCGCTATCTCGTTCGTTAAGGCAAGAAGAAATACATTATACCCGCCATTGGACATAACATCGGCGATTGGTCTCATATTTTATCAATTCGGCCAGTTGTATATCATATCCAACACATCTGATCATTTCGAAACCAAATTTCTGTGCGGGGACCCAGCTGTCAGCCCAACAATCGCAGGTTTGCACCGGGACCGGGAACACACCTCTGTACCAGAATTGAAAGCATCTTGAAGTGATTTGTTCTCTATTACCTCAAACCCTCGACGGTACTTTCGAATCCACTCTTGAATCTCAGCGGGAGAAGGATCGGAGCCGAGTCTCTTGCGTAAAGTACAACGCGCAAGGACGGCACCCACTTTAGTCCTCCGAAGTTGCTTCAACAACTCATGACGGCACTGCGCGACATCGCTGTGACTCAAATGCCTGGACAAGGACGTGGAAAATTTGCTCACTCCAATTGTCAGTTGATACCACTCATCAATCTGGACCTCCATATAGGGTGTATGGACCTTGGTGTAAATGCCACAGTACCTGAGTCTGGTCTTTGTGGGTCCCGGTGACAAATCAACGAGTACATGGAATGTCCCCTTGGTGTCCTCGAGTAAAGCTGTTCCTGGAGAAAAGAGTATCACCCCTGGCTCTCCAATACGCGAAGGTGCGAATGGTTGTGCCACATTGTTAACGCAGAGAAGGTTTCCCATGTATCCTGGGGCCCTTCTACCCGTTGGCCGCTCGGAATGCAGCGCCCCTCCAAACACCCTGGTAAAAGTTCTCCATGGTATATCGGGAGTCTCTCTGGAACAGACAGCCTCCTGTGGTGCCATCTGGTAATCGCGGAGTCCCGCCGCACTGAAAATTGCGGTGCGGTTGCTGGGGCTGTTGTCAGCACACAAGTCCGCGATGGTGCCAACAAAACCCCCTGCATTCCCCAGATCGTCGCGTCGCATTATCCCGGGCGGTTCCAACTCTGGTGGTGTCAATGTCCTGCCGGTAGGATCTCTGAGGGTGATATCCAAACACATACTGCAGTAAAAACTGACCGTTGACGGCGCTCACGACCATCATCGTCTTGCCGTGCCACGGAACGGGGCAGCGGCTGCTGCTGCTGAGGTGTAGGACTTGAGGGTGTGGGAGGTGCAGAGCGGGACGAACTGGCGACGGGTTGTTGCCTGACTTCGGCTTCAACTGCTGTCGCATGGCCAACGCTGCCATCGAATTGCCCCAACAATTTTCGATATTCGTCAGATCGCCAAACCGCGCAGCGCCTCTCTATCTCGAGCACTCGGCAGCGTAGATCCCATTTTTGTCTGTCAAGAGCAGCGTCCTCGTGGTGGGGTTCCATGCCTACGACACCTGCGGGAATGGCTGGAGTCTCTGGGGGTGCAGGAATGGGCCACCGCTGAAGCTACTAAAGCCCCGAATTTATATTTGCATCGGGTGACCCAAATAAAGACCCCTAACTGCTCGAGTTAGTATGCGATCATCGATGTCCAGATACGGTACTATCTCGACCTGGAACTACTCACTTCCGCTTACGATCGGATCACACAAACAGCAACAGAGGTGGTGCTCCTTTTACGTCTACCTTTCAGTAAACCATTGTCGCATTGTCTGTCTTACTCCACTTTACAATAATATGAACTCTCGCTAACATGGGGGGCTTTGCCTGATGACATTGCTTAGTGTTCCAGTATTGTGCTTGTGACCGCCCTCGGATCATTATCCTGTTCACGAGGATCCCACACCCATGCCTAAGTGAATCGTTATCACTCATGCTCTGTGTCTAAGTCCATCGTTACAATACTAGATGACCTTGAAACTTTGAAAGTAAACTCCAGAAAGTCACACAGGAGCGACGACAAACAGGCGATGCGGATGCAGATGCAACAGTTATGCTTGCGGATACGGGCAGCGCTGGTGTGGAGTTAAATCCTAACCGGAGCCAAAACAGTGAGCAGGGGACGCCGTCGTCGTCGCCGGGGAAGAGTAAGCGAAGGTGAACTAAAGGAGAAGCTGACGCTGCCCGCTTGGGCGGCGGCACCGAAACCAAGTCAGGCGGACGCCATGGTAGACACCACTGAGCCGAAGCATCCAGAGGGCGAATAAGTCAGTTTGGCTGGCGAATCGAACGTAGCCGCAAATACGCTGCTTGGCGGGGACGTCGCGCCTGGTCTATTTCTTTCACCCTGTTCTTATCATTTTCCTTTTCCGTAGATTTGATTACCACCGTGTCAAATACACTGTCCGAGCCGGAAGAGCCGGTGTCATCGCCAAAAAACCTCGCCCATGCTTGGCGTGAATGGCAGAGCCAAACGCAGCCAAGGCATTCTCCTTTTCCCCTGAGAGCTGCCTTATCTACTCAGAGGAGCGTAGAGGACTTTAGTGGGTTGCCGTGCTGAAGCTGGACTGGCCGCCATGCGACGCTTGAGGTGATGCCAGCGGGGTAGGCAGACCGAATGGAAACGCGGGGTGCGATAGTGGAGCGGGATCTACTTCCATTGGTGTGAGAGATACAGCCGGTTTGAGGATGGAGGAAGGTGAGAACGGCGTGGCAGCAAACGCGGCAGAGGGTGCCGACGGGGTCACAGAAGCGAGTTTCGGCTCTGAAGTTGCTGATGGCACTGATGGAAAACTGAAAGGGGAGGAGGAACCAGCCACAGACGCCGCAGGGGCAGGGGTGAAACCTGATCCAGGTGCAGCGGAACTTGCTGTAGCCGACGGAATTGGGAAGCCCGTGAGGCATGGTGAGAGTACCGGGCACAGTAGCCGATGCAAAGGTGTGGGCTGACAAAACAGAATGGTGCAGCCGGGATGGCAGGCATACTAGCTGCGCTCAGAGCGCTCCGCGTCGGAAGGGAGGGTTTTTCCATCATATTAGTTTTGCACCGATATCCGATGCTTTTTGTACTGTTTCAACAGATCCACGACATCGACGAAAGGACCAGATTCCAGACGGCGGCGAGGAGGGCAGAGTCCGCGCAGGGGGATATAGTACTTGAGGGTTACTTCATCAGTGTCACCAGACGCATCTGGCTTTGGTGAGTCGGACAATGCCGCTGGCTCCACGCCTGCGGTTGAAAAAGGACCAAGGAAGGGCGCAATTTCTTGGTTGTGTTCGATGCAGGTTCTGCGACGGCTGGCGCCGAAGATTAGGCCTCCACTAGCTCCTGAGGTGGGCCAGCAGGCACTGAGGCGACGAATGTAAGGGGGTTAGCGCAACACCAGTTGCGCAAATCCCCGAAAAAGAACCGAACTTTGGCGTGACAGCTGGCTGAGGGATGTCCGGCTGGACGAGTGGGCCTGATCGCCTGGGAAGACCCGTTGTCCTGCAGAAAGAATGGTTGGATCTGGACGCAAATAAAACAAAAGTCAGTACGTACATACTCCCACTTTGCGAGTCCGGACTCCTTGGCCACTTGGAAGCCGGTGTGTACTTCCTGCCCTGGTATGTCACGAGGTGAGAGCGCAGAAGCGTTGAGATGATTTAGCTCACCTCGATTTCATCATCTGGATCGTCATCGTGTCATCCTTTGATAATTGCTGTCTGCACTATGTGCTTCATTCAATACTGACAAATGGGACAACGGAAGAACAGAGGAATGAGAAACTACTGAGTGATGTCCCTTCGCAGACGTAATCACTTTTGCGTTTTGCCAAACCCAACGGTGGACATCGTATTGTGTGCTCACATTCATTGGTGCCTATCTTAGCTAGCTCATCCACATGATGGGTCAACGGTCAACTCCGCCGAGCTACCATGAACGCGTGTACTAGGGATAGCCTGATTGACAGCATACATGAGACCCATCAAGTATCTTTATAACATTTACACACGTATTCCTCCTTTTGCATGAGTCGATGATTCCGAGTTTGGCTGCTAACGTCAATGCGTTGCAGTTTCCCCGGATGCGTGATGTGGATGAACCTTCCGTGTGAGACTCGGGCCCCATGCGGAAAATCGGCCCTTGCACAGGGTGAAAATCACTCCAGCGATCGCAACCAGGGCCTGATGGTCTCAATTGATGAATGGGTCTCAGTGTGTCGACCCACCATATTCTGCGAGATCAATGCGTTGGATTGACCATATATTCTTCGGCTAGATTGAACACCCAAGTATCTATCTTTGCCCTGCTTTGTTTGTATGTGTTTGCGTTATCACAACCCAGCCCCTCTCAGGGTGCCGTCATCGACCACACCAGAGACAACGATGTCAACGTCCCTGCATTGTGGAGCCTTACGCTGGTTAAATCAAATATATATTTTATCTTGTTCCGTGAAAAGCGAATAGAGAGGCACGTAATGGCATGTATGATAAGAATGCACCGAGCGCGTATTTCTTTCGGAGAGAATTGTGGAGCCGAATGGGAGGGCGAGCCGCCCACGCCGCGCCGCGCCGCGCCTGGGTAACAACAGACGATATTGATTGTAATTATTCAATTAGTCTTTCCGTTCTCTCTCTCCTCGCCTGCCTTCTTCTTTCTCTCTTCCTCTCTCTTTCTTCGTCAATCATGTCCTCCTCTTCCTCACAAGCAGCCTCTACCTCCCGCTCTCCTTCCCCCATAACCCCTTCAACGCCTGATTCGTCGGACAACATACAAGTCGCTCCCTTTCGTAACAATATCGACCTTTCCACGTGGTATAAGACTCTCCCAGCGGAACCGATTTCTCCGTCTACTGTCTATTGGGATGAGAGTTCGCCCCGTTTTTTTAACACCGCCAAGGAAGATGGCGCGAACATTCTCTCACTGGACGACCTCATACAAGACTACGCCTATGACGAGTATGTTTCCCCCACAATTTTAAGCTCCTACACACGTGGTCTCAATATCCACGCTCTAGTTCCTCATCGCCAAGTCTATCCACAGCTGGCTTCTCTGCTGCCGTTTCCAAGGTTCCCCACTCCTCTACGTCGGTCTCACCTTCCGCCCCACTTTCTCAGCCGTGCATGGATCGTAATCCCTCTGCCATTACAATGGTTCCCCCCCGGGTACCCATATCACCGACCAAGCCCGTACCTCCTCCAGCCACACAGCCACGAAAAAAGAATCCTTCAGCCTCTCAGACAGTAGTATATCCTCCAAAGGACTCCTGCTCAAAGTGTGTCCTTTTTGTCATGTCTACTACCCTTGTACACCGCCTCAATTCTTTTTCTACTAGTCTTGCCATTATGATTCCCAGCATACCCGAGGGCGGCACCAAGTCTCGCGTCGAGACACAGGTGCGCGTCACCGTAGATCTTGCCTATGCAAGTGCGACGGCTGGAGAACAACCCTCACAATATGACCGTGTTGGTTCGTGGAAGTGGCTGAGATTGCCTAAGGGCACAGCAACAAAGAAGAGAACCCGAAAGGAAGGAAAAATCGGTGCGTGACTTTCTAACATTCGTCGATACTTACCAATGTCCGTCGCAAGACCCGCTAGTCGAGGAAACACTCCAGCTCGGTGTCGAAATAACTTGCGCATCGCCACCTCATTCCCGTGTTGTCTGCTGTTCTAGTTGTCAGGGTCGCGAGGTTTGCCTTTAGGTTATCTTTTATCGCCCTCTCGGATTGAATTTTTGTAAAGGCGAAACGTGTAGCCCGGAAGCTGGCACAACGCGTACGTCCTCAGCGGTATGATTCCGACTCACCAGAGACGACCAATGCCACGGCTAATGGCACCACTGAGCCTTTCAACGTCGTTCAATTCAATTGCCCCGAAGTGCTCAGCTTTTCCTCTGGTACTGTCGTGTTCCCACTGCGTATTACTTGTTACTGTCGTCACCACCGCGAACGCGTTGGCTTCCACGTTCATTTTACCATGTCCGACCACACTGGCAGAGTCGTTGGCACTGGGACAACCCATCCAATCATGATTACGGACGATCATAAAAGCACTGGAGCAAATGCAAAGCAGCCTCCCCCTGTGGACCCGGATTGGCTCCAGGTATCTGGCGATGCCCCAGAGAAGTCGACTTCAACCAAGCGCAAGCAATCACACACCCCAGAGACAACTTTCGACCAAGGCAAGAAAAGGCTCAAAATAAATCCTTCAACAATAAATGCCCTTTGTCACGTTGAGTCTCAGGGTATTTCCCGGAGGAGCAGTTCAGGCAGCTTGAATTCACCTTCTATTTTCGCGTCTGCACTTCCGACTCGGACAACGACACCTTCCCAACTGGCTAGTTCTGGACCTCCATCTCAGTTTGGTGGTACGGCGCCGCCCTCGCCTCGTGTATCTGATCGGTTCATCGTTCAGAGCCCAGAAGTACTTCTACCGTCACCGAGGTCTTCGGCTGCCTCGCCCGGTGGCCCAGAGCCCACTATCCTCGACACTTCCGAGGTACCCCTGCCGGTGCAACCCCTGCTCAACACATTACCTTTAGCGTTGGCCGAGCGTGGTATCTCCCCTTCCACCTTCCTACCAACTGCGCCACCCTCACCTGTGGCCATGTCTGTACCGCAATATCAACTTTTACAGGACCCTCTGGCATCGGCGCCGCTTCCATTCATGTTCTTCCCTGATCCCCCACCTATGACGCCGGTTCCACAGCCCCGCATCCATCGGCTCATTCCATCTTCGGGTCCGACTACTGGAGGCATTGAAGTCACTGTGCTCGGTTCTAACTTCCACCCTTCACTACAACTCAACTGTATCTTTGGAGATGTGGTTGCAAGCTCTACACAACGTTGGAGTGACAACACGCTCGTTTGTATCTTGCCGCCCCGCGCGTCGTCTGGCGTTGTTGCAGTATGGTTCAGCGGGTTGCAGAAAGAGGAAGATGGTACTCCGCCGTGCCTGTTTACTTATACGGACGAGTCAGACCGTGCTTTGTCAGTTTTTGTCTTTCTAAGCGCTATCCCTCCTTGCTAATATGACTGGGACAACAGGATGGAATTGGCACTTCAGGTTGTCGGTCTCAAGATGACGGGCAAACTGGAAGATGCGAAGAGCGTTGCCATGCGTATTGTTGGGCCCACAAACGAGGATACACCAAACGGGTCGGGGACACCCAATTCCATGCAGCTTGCTGCAGATTCCATCTCGCTGGGACTCCGTCCGGCGCTGCATCACATGAGCACCGGTAGTGGGCTCGAGAAGATGGTTATTGACCTCTTGTCTCTTCTCGATGTGCGGATCGACACCCCATCTAGAGTCTCGCTCGCCGATGCGATGGAACACAAGTCGAACGGTGGACAGACTCTACTGCATTTCGCTGCTTTCCTTAATTACCCCGCACTCGCGAGCTTCTTGATCGATCATGAAGCTGACAAAGATGCGCGAGACCACAACGGGTACACAGCATTGCACTTTGCTAGCTTGGTCGGAGCACAGGGCTGTGCAGCCGTCCTGCTAAATGCAGGAGCTGATGTGGAGATTGTCAACGTCGAAGGAAAGACTGCTCAAGAGTTGGCCAATTTCAATTTGGCCGACCTACAGGCCGAAGATTCTGTGGCGGATGGGGAGTCCCAATGGGGCGACGGTGAAGATTCTGAGGATGAAATCGTTCCACACCAAGTCCTCCCGCGCCGCGCTTCGCGTGTCCTGCGTCGCAGAGTCGAAGTGGCACCGTCGTCACCGTCCGAGGAAGATAACTCGCAGATACCAGAGAAGTTGGGGAAAGAGAAAGAAGACAATATTGTTGACGAGAAGCAGGCAGCGACGTTCATGCGCAAAATACAACGCACGTTGGCACGCGTGCAGCCAAAAGATGGCATCATTCCAAACATGCCTCACCTCGCTCTTCCGCATCTTTTGCAGCTCCCCGGCATGCCCGTCGTCCCATGGGGGGCGCTTCAGCAGATTCCGACAGTTTTCCCCGTTTACGTACCTTGGCCAGCGGCTCTCCGGACCTCTAGGGGGTCAGATACCGACACCGACACGAATGGCGCCGTACCGCCGAAGGGCAAGATGCGCCTGTTGCTAACACCACAGGAGTGGCCCCTTTTGGAGAAGTACTGGCTCGTGCAGGGACCCCAGGCAGCAATGCAGATACCCGATGAAGATGAATCGCCTCCGGTTTACACACCCCGCGCAGAAGGCGAAGGAGAACTCCCCGTAGCGGGATCGTCGATACTTACTCCGGAACGACCCGCCGCGCGCCCAGTGGGATATGACACCGGCCCCGTACTAGATGACCAGGAGGTAAACGCATACGAGTACCTTCCGAGGAAAAGGCAGCCGAGACAGATCCAAAACAAAGGTCCGTCCTGAAGGAGTTATCGACATGAAATTCAGTCCTAACGCTTATGTGCCGCAGAGGATCGCATGCTCCAGCTGTTCTGGATCCCTATACTATTACGTGAGTCCACTCTTTCATCGATGACCCTGAGTTCGGGGCTTACTGACATTCATATTTCACACTAGTTGCCCTTTTGTGGGCATTTGTGCACGCAGTGCGTATTGCTGTCCATTCCGTGCGAACGGCAGGACCACTGCGAGCCCTCTTGTGGCTGTGAGAATGGTCACAGTAGGAGTGAAATGACATTGACTGGTTGCTTTTGCCACTTCGAGATTGTTTGTTGTCCTTTTCTGTACGATTCCGACCTTTTTATGTACTACATATTAGTTCGTAGAGCTGTGGATTCTGGGTCGGGTATATGGGACGCCGTATTGCTACATTATTATACAATGCACACACGAGAGCAGAGAGAGCAGTATTTAAATTTCAATGCACTTTGACTTTCCCCCTTAGATTACGCGTTGATGAGTGAAGGCCAAGGGTCATCACCACGGTCATTTGCTACGCCCTTTTACTTCGTTGCCATCCATGGCGGCGCAGGTTATCACCCACCTTCGTCCGACTCCTCGATCAGACGCAGCCTTCGCACAGCTGTCTCTTCTGCGCTCACCACACCCACCACTGTTTGTAGTAGTGAAAGCGGCTCTGGTAACCGCGGCGCTGGATCCTCCCCGACGGCACTCGACACCGCGACAGCACTCATAGCCGCACTCGAAGACTCGCCCGAGTTCAACGCGGGCTACGGCTCCAACCTTACGTTCGACGGAGACGTAGAGTGTGACGCAGCGCTCATGGACGGCGGCAGCGATGGATGTTACGCGTTCGGGGGCGTCGGTGCCGTGCGCGGCGTGCGCAATCCCGTGCTGCTCGCGCGCTGCATCCTGGACGGACGGCGGCAGCAGCCGGAATCAAACGCGGCGCTGGGGCTGGGGCGCGTGCCGCCACTGCTGCTGGTTGGCGAGGGCGCGGTGCGGTTCGCGGCGGAGCGTGGCGTGCGCGCAGGTACGGTCGAGGATCCCGCCGAGCTGGTCGCGCCTAGGGCACGGCGGGAGTGGGAGGTGTGGAGGGAGCGTTGGGAGCACGAAGAACGGCGCACGTCTACCGGGTCTGACGTCCACCCCAGGGAGCCCACTGCCGCCGGTGATGATTCGAGGGACTCGGAATCTAGAGGGGTCGGTTTTGGTGCTGGTGCTGATCTCGCGATGTTGCGGGCCCGGCAGGATACGGTTGGGGCCGTCGTCGTCCAGGGCGACGACGCTGGAGATGTCGCGGCTGGCGTCTCGAGGTATGTGTATGCGTGCTCTTCCAAGAGGGACAGCTAGAAACTGACCCGTCGCCGGTTCAGTGGGGGCCTGCTTCTCAAGCCCTCTGGACGCGTAGGCGAGGTTGGTTGGTCGACTTGGTCCCTTTCTCTGAGGTCGTAGTGGGCTGATTATAGGTCGTCCTCAGGCGGCTGTGTTTGGTGCTGGCTGCTGGGCGGAGCGCCTGCCAGATGGGCGCAGCATCTCCTGCAGCGTCTCGGGGCAGGGGGAACTCATCATGCAGACGTCTATGGCCAAAACGCTCGCCGAAAGGATTGCCGCGAATACTGCCGCTGAGGGCGACACGCACGACGTTCTCCGGTCCGTGTTGGTCGACCACTTCTATAGTGAGTTGCGTTGCTGCCCCTCGATCCTGTGCTGCGTACGGTAAGTTGCATTTGTGACCTCCCCGCTTCAAAAATTAGGCAAGTGGCATCTACGGGGGGAGCACCAGCCAGCGGTGGGCGTGCTTCTCCTTACCCGGGGCGTGGATGGGGACGAGCGCACCAGTTCGTAAACACTCCACTTTTTTTACACCTGGGGGTCTCTTTCTCAGGTATCTCAGCTCGACTCTGGTGTGCGTTCACCACGCAGAGTATGGCCGTTGCCTACTCGTCGTCCCAGCACCCTAAACCAAAGGTCAACCCCTCTTCCTCGTCGATAAAGCAGCCCCCGTTGATCGACGATCACCAGGCTGTAATCCTGCGGAATACGACTCACGACTTCAGCAACGAAGATGGGCGACCGCCATTGTTCATCACCACGCTTTCCTCCTAAGTCTACTGCAGCCGCCCACATCCTGCGACGCAACCAAAGTAGACCCTTGCGACTTGGACCGGTACCAGCATAGACAAAAAATTCCCGGCGGTAAATACTGCATGGACTACCGTCCTATCAAAAACAGCCCTTGCATTTGACGACGGGTACTTCCTCTTCACATATGGAACAGCCCCCGTTCTCATTCGCGATACGGTGCTGCGCGCTCCCTTAGTACCCCCGAACGCTCCACCTGGTAGAATCGCAAGAGGTGGAGCTCTTGCGTTTGGGGTGAATGGGGGGTGGATTCTTTGTTCGGGAATTCGGTACCCTCGGCGAGGATGCCCCCCATTTTTGTACAAAAGCGCCTTCGCCCATGATACTATATATATGCCGGCCTTCATTCATTCACATCTTGCGTAACCCTCGGGGCAAAACCTTCCTCTAACCCTTTCGTGTTGCTGGTTGATGTGGCGTTGATCGGCTGCAATGCGTGACCCTCCGTTTCGTATCGCGTACTCGGGTGGAGGCATGTAGTGGGTGCCTGCTGTCAAAGGCGGTGAGACAGATGATGTGATGGCGGCGTGATTTATGGATAATGTGCTGCGGGCTATCTTGCACAAATACACGACGACTACACGCCGGTGGTCACGGGATCTGTGTCTAGCTAGTTTTACATTCGGGCAAATGCCCCATCATGGACAGAGCTTGTGAGGTCGACTTCGCGGTGCATAGGGGGGTCACGACAATAGTCCATAACAGCACATGACACTCGTAATGAATGCAGACACGGCGAGGCGGTATTTGTAAATTTGCGCCCATTCCACAGTTACCGTAAAGTAGCGTCACAGAATCAACCAATCTCATCGCGCAGCAAAGCCTATCGCAGACTCGCGGACATACCCTGGTTGGGACGAGCGCTCGGCGGTCGTGGAGAACCATTTGAGACACCGTTTGCAGGAGGTATAGAAGGTCGTGAGGCGTTGAGACGCTGGAGGGTTTTCATGGGGAATTTTGTCCTGACAGAGGCTTGAATCAATGCTGCAAAGCAACGCGGCGATCTCTGAAAACAACAAACCTGCACGTCGAGCACACGGGAACAGGGGAACAGAATACTAGCATATGATACTCAATAACAAGCCCTGGGATTGAAGATTTGCAAAACTCACTGGACAAACAGACGGAGCAGACAAATCCGATGTCAACAATGTTCTTATGGCAGAAACAAGCCGCTCGGAAGTCGACTTTGTCCTGTCGAGGAACTGCCATGATATGCCGCATAGAGGGGGGCGGAAGGAATGACATCTAGCAAAAGAGGTGGTAAGAAGTTACGATCGAACGATCTCCTGCAGCAGGCCGAGTGAACGTGCCGTAAGGTACTGCAAGAAAGCATCGCGTCGCTCAAGATATATATACGATCCTCCTGTCAGGTGTGCTGCTTGCTGAAGGAACACAGTTTCCTCCCCGTATACCTTGCAAACGTCGATGGTAACTTTCTAAGTGCCGCGGATCAATACCTCTAGTTGGGTAATTCCGCCAAACTCAACAAACACACCAATTTTTGGGCAGAAAAAATCGAGTTCATAACGGGAATGTACGATGCGGAGAGATCGGGTGAGACGGAAAGAATAAGGATGCGAGCATCGGCCTCGGTCGTTGTTTCGGCGGCCGCGCTTCCAGCCGGTGGATGAGCCAAACGGTTGATATCTAGTCCCCTGTGACGACACCCTCGGCGAGAGGTTGAGGAACTTACAGCACAAAGCCTTTGTCAGAGCTCCTACCAACGTGACAGGCGCTGCAAGACTGTCAATAGAGCGAACGAAGAAGTCGCCTTAACGCACGTTCTTCTGTTAACCCTTCGAGGAGGTCTAGCTCCTTTTGTATGTTATTGGTGACAATCGTGTTCACAAACTTGAATGGGCGATAAGAATTAGCGTCGGCAGGCGGGTCATTGGTGTTTGACGAGTCGGCATCTAGGGACGAATAGAGCATGGTGCTACATATATTTCAACGCCTAGATCTCCCCCCTTTATCAACGAGCACACCTCTTCCCGGGGAGTGCACCAAAGACGGCCAATGTGTTTTCATGTTTGGCCGCGATGTGAGAGTTCAGGAAGGTCAAGACTAGAGAGAGAAAGGTCTGAAAGGACAGAGGGTGAGAATTCGTCGGCTGCGCAGATAAATGCCATTGTGAAGGTGACAGGTCGATGATGAGGGAAAGGTGACAAGAACGGTGGTCCATACAGTAGAGCTACTTTCTCACCCGCTCGCTTGCTCGCCATCTGAGCGTGATCAAACCCCGACACACGTGTTAGTGGAGCCTCACAGGCCTCACCCAGTGCTGCCTAACGATTGTTGTCGTCCATCACGGCCATCTCGTCAATACCACACCCCTTCCGCGTGCAATTGTGCAGGGTACCATAAAATACAAATAGATAAGCTAGTAGTTACCGTACTTGGACGATGGCGACGTATACGTATATCAACGTCGTCCGTCTAAGGCGGAGGTGGGGGCTAGACTGCGGACGACGGTGATCGTAACACAATGACCGGCACGGTTGCGACGAAGATCACGCGGAATCGCCGGGTGGCACAACCTGTTTAGCGAAAATTGATGACATGCCGTGGCGGAGGGCCGCACCTGCTGCGGCAGTTGGGCTATGCCAACCAATTCCGGCGCCCTAATCGTACGAATGAAGGGCACTGGCGACAGGCATCACGAAGCGAGCCGGGACGCCGTCCGTGGAAGAATAGATAAGAACCGGGGCGATGTCACAACATGCTGACCACGTTGATGATGGCTCCGTCGGCGAGAACGACAACAAGCGCACGGCCCCATGAACCTTGTGTTTCGACTGGGGGAAGAAAAAAAAATAAAAACAAAAAAATAAGAAAAGAAAATGAGAACGATAGGGTGCTCGCTACTGTCTCGAAGGAGTGAGACAGAACCGAATTCGCGGATACAGTATTCAGGGAGCAAAATTTGTGCCCAAGACGCCTTTATCGGAGTTCGTCACGGGCGGTGACGAACAAACACTGGCCGGCGTTGCCCGTAGCGATGGCCACGCGTGTGAATCAACTCGGACTGCCCTCTGCCGACACTGACGCCCGAGTCAACCGTCCTTCTCCCCCTTACTCCTCCCTCCCCTCACCGTCCATTAGCCCCCTCCCCCCCTCCCCGACGTCTGACCCCCAACATCACCGGAACATGTTTTTAGGTGACGACTTAGACACACCTGCAGATACCTCCTTAGCACCGTCCCCGGTACCGCAGAGTACTCATTTCAATGGAGACGAGTCCGATAACATGCAGGTCGACTCCGACGACGACGCAAGAGACGCCGACGCCGATGCTGATGCTGATATTGATGCGGATGGTGACTACGTCGAGGAGCCTGAACAAGTCCCAGTAAACAGTAACCCAGTTGCGTCCTCTTCCCGTCCCATTGGAAGACAGGTTCGTGGTAGTGGTTAAGTGCTGGCGCCTGAAATTCACGTCTTATTTATATGTGTTCAGGTTATACGGGATGACGACTATGTATGTTCCTTTTCGGTCTACTCTTTCACATCAACTAAATATGTCTCGCAAAGGGCTACGACGGTACTCCAGATGAGGACGAGGACGAGGACGGCTCGTATGGCGATGAGGAATACGGTGGCGGCAGCAGCAGCGGCAAGAAGAAGATATCCAAGAAAAAAAAGGCACCGTCTAAGCCTAAAGGTAGGCCGGGTCACACGTCCCTTTCTTGTGCCCCCCTAAGATCCGGATTTCAGTGGCGTCCAGACCACCTTCCTCAGACTCGGATTCGGAGTACGGCGCTCGGTCCAAAAAGAAGAAGAAACCGCGTCTGTCAGGCGACGAGTTGCGGACCTCTACCAGGGGCACCAAAGTACTCAACTATGCCGACGACCTCGAGGACTTTGAGCAATTCGATGATCTCCATCCAGGTTATTATATCGACCCTAATGCACAAGAGAAAGAGAATGACGAGATCGAAGCTGTCCTTGGACATGCGAGAGACGAGGGACACGAGGATGACTCTGAAGACCTTTGGTACGAAAACCTCGTAAGCCCAAGCTCTACTCTGCCCCGCAAGATCTGTCTGTCATAGTTGCATTTCTAGCGCTTCCATATCAAATGGAAGGGGTTCTCCCATCTGCGGAACACGGATGAGACATACGAGTTCCTTAAACGGTACAAAGGGCTCAAGCGGGTCGACAACTACATAAAGGCGTACAAAGCTTATCAAGCACGTCTCGCAGCACCAGGGCTCACGTCAGAGGAGCGAGAAACGCTCCTCTTGGACAAAGAGCGCGAGAAACAAGACCTAGAGCTTTGCAAGACAGTCGAGCGTGTGGTTTCGCATCGTGATGGCCTCAAGGGCGAGATTGAGTATTTTTGCAAGTGGAATGGCCTCAATTACGAGCACTGCACATGGGAACCCTTAGAAGAAATACGTCCAATCGCGAAGGAGCAACTTGAAGCCTATCGCCATCGAGAGGCCGAGGCTAAGTTCCCATACAAGAGTGTAGCCTATGCCCGCAATCAACGTCCACCCTTTGAGAAGATCACCGAAGACCCTGAGTATATCATCGCGACTGGGGGTCAGTTGAAGGACTTCCAGCTCACGGGGCTGAACTGGTTGGCGTACTTGTGGAGTAAGGGTGAGAATGGCATTTTGGCAGACGAAATGGGTCTTGGGAAGGTACGCTCCTAACTTCTTAAGACGACCAGGTGCTTCGTGGACTGACGAATATTTCAAGACCGTGCAAACTGTTTCGTTCCTGGCCTACCTTTTCCACCAAATGCACCAGTACGGACCTTATTTGGTGATCGTCCCACTCTCGACCATCACTGCGTGGCAGTCGCAATTTCAGACATGGGCACCAGATCTTAACGTCATCACTTACATTGGCACTGCTCCGGCGCGCGAGGTTATTCGGAAATATGAGTTCGGACCCTCCAATAAGAAGCTCAAACTTAATGTACTTTTGACCACTTATGAGCTCACTCTTCGCGACGCGAAGGAGCTGGGCGACATCAAGTGGCAAGTGCTGGCTGTGGACGAAGTGCGTACGACTCTCTTTCCGGAGCGAGTTTTTTTTCTTATTCCTTTCTCAAGGCCCATCGCCTCAAGAATTCGGAGAGCCAGTTATATGAAGCATTGCGGGCATTCTCGGCTGCATCAAAGCTTTTGATTACAGGGACGCCACTCCAGAACAACGTGAAAGGTTCATTGTACACATCTCAGGATAGCTGTGGCTGTGGCTAATGTGGCCCATTGTAGAGCTTCTATCGCTCATGCACTTCCTCATGCCAGAAAAATGCAAGTTTCGTTCCCCACATTTCACTTTTTCAGCTGCTAACGATGCCGGACTCAGTCGCACTAACCAACGAGTTCGACCTTAGCGATGTGGACCACGAATCTAAAATCAAGGAGTTACATGCCCAGCTAGAGTCTTTGATGCTTAGAAGGTTGAAGCGCGATGTGCTTAAGTCCCTTCCAACAAAAAGCGAGCGCATCTTGCGCGTGGAAATGAGTGCCATGCAGACACACTACTACAAGAACATCCTGACCAAGAATTTCCAAGCACTTCAGAAGAGCGCGAGCGGAAACAGCAACATCAGTCTCTTGAACATCGGTTAGAGACAGCAACGTATATCTTACGGTTCTGCGCTGATCACATTCATACAGCTATGGAGCTCAAGAAGGCTGCTAATCACCCATTCCTTTTCGACGGCGCCGAAGTGAAGACAGACTCTGCCGAGGAGACCCTGAAAGGCTTGGTCATGAACAGTGGAAAGATGGTGTTACTTGACAAATTACTGGCTCGTTTGCGCAGTGACGGCCATCGCGTGCTCATATTCAGTCAAATGGTCCGCATGTTGGACATCCTCAGTGATTATCTGTCCTTCCGGAATTATCTCCATCAGCGGTTGGATGGGATGGTGTCGTCGGACGCACGGAAGAAATCTATCGCCCACTTTAATGCGCCAGGTTCTCCGGACTTTGTCTTCTTGCTTTCCACACGGGCTGGCGGTCTCGGCATCAACCTGGAGACGGCTGACACGGTGATTATCTTTGACGTGAGTTCACATTTGTTGTCGCGATGTGGAAGGCAAAATTGAGTTGATGTCCGCAGAGCGACTGGAACCCGCAAAATGATTTACAGGCCATGGCGCGCGCCCATCGAATTGGCCAAAAGTCACATGTCAGTGTGTATCGCTTTGTGAGCAAAGACACAATGGAGGAAGACGTTCTGGAGCGGGCCAAAAAGAAAATGGTTCTTGAGTATGCCAGTGAGTGCACAAGTGTGTTTGAATGAGACAAAGCTGTGGCTGACGAGTTTTACCGCCCTGCCACAGTCATCAACCAGATGGACACATCGCACGCCCATCTTAGTGGCAAGACGGGCAACGGCAAGGATGTGACAAAACCGGACAACCTCAGCAGGGAGGAGCTCACAGCTGTGCTCAAGTACGGCGCCCAGAAACTGTACGTCCCTTCCTTCCCTGCTAGCTCTCTGGTAATATCTAAATTTTGGGTCTCAGGTTCGACAAAGACAACACACAGCAGGACAAGAAGCTTGATGAAATGGATCTCGACGATATCCTCAATCGTGCCGAGGACCACGAAACCATTACAGGCGGAGATGGTGGCGCATCTCTCGGTGGCGAGGGCTTCCTTGCATCCGTTGCATCTGTCAGTGATGTCAAGACTGAAATAAGTTGGGAGGAGATTATCCCTCTTGAAGAGCGTCAAAAGGTTGAACGCGAGGAAGACCAGCGGAAGGCGGAGGAGCTTGCTGCGCTGGATACCAAGGACCGGAAGCGGTCACACGCAACGGTATCTTACGAGGGTATGGATGTAGATCCCACCGTCTCCGCTTCTGCCAGCAAGAAGCCGAAAGGTCCAGCTCCAACCCGGAAGAGTGCCAGTCAAAAAGCGATGGAGCTCAAAGAGCGCGATGTCCGTGTTCTCATCCGCAGCATGCAAAAGTGGGGTGACATTCGACAACGCTACGATATCATTGTGGGTTGCGCCCCTTTGTAATTATGCGTGCTGCTAACTATTCATCAAGGTGGCCGACGCAAAGCTCCAGGACAAAAACAAGGGGATGATTATCGACGTTGCTGACGACATCGTTGAACTTTGTGCCAGCGCTGTCGACGAGAACAATACGCAGAAACAAACACGCGTGGCCGCTGGAGAGACCCTGACCACTGCCCAGAAAAGCAAGGCGGTGTTAGTGACATACAGAAACGTCGGGAATATAAACGCCGAGACCGTCCTCTCCAGGACAAGGGATTTGCACATCCTCTACAATATCCTCAGTCTGCTCAGCCCAGAAGACATATACACGTGGACGATCCCGGTGGACAACATTCGTCCCACACTTAATTGGTCTGGCCGATGGGGTCCGCAAGAGGACTCTATGCTACTCGTTGGTGCATACCTCTATGGTTTTGGTAACTGGGAAGTCATTGCCAAGGATACAAAACTCGGTTTGTCGGACAAGTTCTTCCTAGAGGAGGGTAAGAAGGGTGAAGACGCGTCAACCAAGCCCATCCCTAATGCGATCCACCTCGTGCGACGTGGTGACTATCTTTTGGGCCTCCTACGGGACCACGAAGAGAAGCTCCGCTTATACGAGACCTCACTCCGAACAAAAGGACAGTTGAGGGCTTCCATGTCTCCAGCACCTGTTGCCTCGTCCTCGTACAGTGGAAGCAACAAGCGGCGTGCGGAGAGTGAGGCTGTTGCCTCAGTCGAGGATACGAGCGCGCGGAAGCGGAAACGCCGACCAACGCCGACCTTCACTGACTCAGAGTCGTCGGATGAATGGTGAGTGCTTCTCCTCCCTTGGTGACGTTAGAATAACCCGATAGCGGCAGCCCTTCGATGGACGAAGCAGCCACTAAGGAGGAACTTCGCCCTGTCAAGAAGCAGTTGGTAAGTCCTCCTTTCCATGGCGGCGGGTGGTCCGCTGAGCGCGCCCGCAGAAACAGTTGAAGTTGAGTGGCGGGGACATGCCGCGGGACGACAAAGTCGCCATCCTGAAAGAGTCTCTGGCTGCCATTGGTCGCCGCATAGAGGCTGTCCTAGATGCCAAGCAAGGCGCAGGAGAAGACCGAGATAGATGGAGAAGGCACCTCTGGACGTGCGTACAAACCAATCCCTGACGAGCGTAGCTCGTTTTTCTAAATCTTGAGTCATCTTAGGTTTGTCACGTTATTCTGGCCGAAGAAGGTTAAGGCCGCTAAACTCGAGGAGATTCACGCAAAGATGGTGATCAAGGAAGCTGGGGATGCAAACGTGCCGAAAAAGCCGCGGTTGAGCTCGAACGGCAAGCCAGTCGGTAATGGTGCAGCACCGTCATCTTCAGTCAGAACAAACGGCAAGCCACATCGGTGACCACCTTTGTACGATACTGTTTCCTCTCCTCTTTGATTCCATACCTGCTTTTGCTCGTCGTGCCATGTCTTCTTTGTTTTAACATTACAAGCACCATTCTTCTATTCCAATACTCTATAACACCCTGATGAATGCTCGCCCAGATGTACGCGTGTACACATATTTTGTGATTGCCACTTTCCACTAGTATTGCCTCCGTTCAATTATAATTTCACTGGTAAACGAGGGCTTCTAGATGATGAGGGACCGCCTACAGGGTGAAAGTCTATTTGCCACGACTCGGAATCGGTCACATCGTAATCATACGGTTGGCGCGAATTGCTTCATTACCCTAGACTCAGAGGAGATATAAGAATAGAGAGCACACATGATCAGAGTGGTCGACCGTTCTCGAGAAAACAGGTGCTAGTGAGCGAAGATGACGGTTGATATAACGGGTGTTCTGTTTGCTGTGTGGTCCATTATTGAGCGCGCTCACAGAAGGTACCTGGAGCTTGAGCCGCGGCTCAGCGCTCAGTTTCCAGCCCGTTCAATGCAAGGCGGTGAGTGGGTTGTCCAACCGCATACCGGCTTCGTAGTGGCTTGGTCAAGGGCGGCTTGGTCGAGGACTTGGTGCAGTTTCGGTCATGATCTGCTTACATAAGTATTGTCTCGCCCCGCCGAACCGTGACTCTGACCAAGTTTCAAGTTAAACCTGACCGTGTCGGTGGTAGCAATGGCGTCTTCAAGCGGTAGGTGGCCCCGGTCAGTCTCTCTGTGTAATGGCCTTATATTTATGCCTTAGCTGTCGGTAAGCTTTCTCGAGAGGAATTTCGCCGCCAAAAGGACCTGGATGCAGCCCGGAAAGCTGGTACAGCTCCGGCCGCTCTTGATGAGGAGGGCAAACCCATCAATCCCCATATTCCACGTACGAACCGATTATTTTCGCTGTCTTAACTGTCTCACCATTTATTGCAGAGTACATCTCGCAGGCGCCATGGTACCTGGACACAGGTGCACCCTCCCTCAGCCACCAACGTCGACCCGCAGACGACCGCTCTTCCAACAAACTCGACCAATGGTACGACAGAAGTGTCACAGCTGGACCCGCCGCGAAGAAGTATCGAAAGGGCGCGTGCGAGAATTGCGGTGCGATGACGCACAAGCGTCAGGACTGCCTCGAGCGGCCACGTAAAAAGGGCGCAAAGTACACCAACAGGGACATCGCTCGGGATGAAGTCATACAGAACATCGAGGCTGGCTATGACGCGAAACGCGATCGATGGAACGGATACGACCCCGCTGAACACAAGAAAATATACGACGAGTACGAGGCGGTCGAGGCTGAGAGGCAGCGGCTCCGCGAGGAGGAAATCGACAAACAAACGACGACGGACATGGCTGCTGTGCGCAAGGTAGCCAAGGCGGGCAAGGCCGATGGTAAAGAGGGCGACCCGGACTTTGGATCTAGCGATGAGGAGGACGCGGACGAGGACAAATATGCCGACGCGGCAGATGCAGTTGGGCAGAAGATGGACACAAAGACGCGAATCACGGTACGAAACCTGCGTATTCGGGAGGACACTGCCAAGTACCTCATCAACTTGGACCCATCGAGTGCCTACTATGACCCCAAGACACGTTCCATGCGTGATAACCCTTTGCAGAACGTTGCCCCAGAAGAGGTACGTCCCGTCGTTTGGCGATCAAACTTAGGTTAAGGATACTAACACGGATCTGGGCGAAAGGCGCACTTTGCCGGAGACAACTTTCTACGGTACTCTGGGGAGGCTCCAGAAGTGCAAGAGCTGCAACTTTTTGCGTGGCAGTCGGCGGCTCGTGGGAACGACGTTCACCTGAACGCTAACCCAACACAAGGCCAACTCCTTCACCAAGCATACAAAGAGAAGAAGGAAGAGCTCCGCGACTCGTCGAAGGTCAGCGTTCTCGCCAAGTACGGGGGAGAGGAGTACTTGGAGACGGCCCCGAAGGAGCTGCGGCTGGGCCAGACGGAGGAGTACGTTGAGTACTCTAGGGCTGGTCAAGTTATCCATGGGAAGGAGCGAGCGAAAGCGAGGTCGAAATATCCAGAAGATGGTTCGTGTTGTGTCTACGTTTTCGCCAGCTTTAATGCCTGAACACCCTTCACAGTGTATGTCAACAACCACACATCTGTGTGGGGGTCGTGGTTCGATACAGGGACAAGTACTTGGGGCTATGGGTGCTGTCACTCCACCGTGCATATTTCATACTGCACTGGTGAGGCAGGGAAGGAGGCTGCTGCGGCGTCGAGCGCGCAAAATTTACTCGTGGGCGGCCCACGGTCAGAAGATGGTGGAGCGGTTGAAGACAAAGGGAAACAACGCAGGGGAGATATCGACGTTGAGGCGGAACAGAGCAAGCTAGCCGAGGAGCGCAAACGCAAGTCAAGGGTAAACGAGGGTGACGACCGATTCAGCAAAAAGACGAAGAACGAGGAGGGTCTTGAGAGTAAGAAGTTTGACGTCACGGAGGATCAACTTGGTACGTTCCCCCAGTTTGTTAAGACAATACACCCGGGCCAGGTCTCAACATTGTCCATTACAGAACGATATCGCCGTGAAAGGAGTCGAATGGATGATCCAATGGCGAATTATGTTGACGCTGACGACTAGCCAACCCTATTATACATTGAACCGAGGTCCAAGGAAGGGAGCTTTCTGATTGGTTCGTTCACCATTTGTCGACACCAACAGTCCGAAATCGTCGACTGGTCGTTGTCGTCGCTCCGCTTAGGCCGCTCTTTCCTAGAGGGCATGTTGTAGGACGTTGTCGTCACAGCGTGTATACGATTTCACATGGCCTTTTATTCTGACATCTGTGTTTGCGTTGTCGAGGCTTTTTCCTACTTGCGACATCAAACATCGACTGCCTTCGGATGGTGCTTGTACTGCTAAAATTTATGCAACACACTTCCAAGTATTTTCCTTCCATATGTCCGATACGAGTGACAGCAATGACCGTGACGACTGCAACTCGTGGCCACCAACAAACCAATGAGAATGGGTGCTTATGGCTAAGTAGTGTCCTCAGAGTCTGGTGTAGGTCACCAGGCCGCTCCGCAGACCTCGGCCCGGAGAGTGCGTCAGTGGGACGAGTTCAGGATAGGATTCGAGTACAAGATGATATTGCAACTCGAGGACAACAGGCAGCCGCCCTGTGTGAGAGATGTCACTCATTTCCTCGCGTCGAAACGAGGATAACCTGGAAAGAAGAACATCGATATGATATCCCTGAAAAGTACTCGGTCACGTGAGTAAATAAGCCAGGTTCATTTCACGGTAAACGGCAAAGGTGTCACGTATCGCTTGGCTTGGTTAAGTTAAGTACATGCCCCAGTTAACGACTGCTGTTCCCCTTTTGCTTGGCCTTGGAGCACGTATACTGTACAACAAGTTCTTTACGTTTCGTGTTCCCGGCATCGAGGATCATGTACTCAGCGGCCTTTGGCAGGGCGTAGCCCTATATCATGTCCTCATGGAATTTCCCAATATCACCCTTCCTGTGGGCTTCGGCATTGGCGCTCGTCTCCTTGTCAACTTCGTCGTCACATATGATACCACCGGTTGCGCATGCACCCTCCTTGGTGTAGCTGTTGGCGTCTTGTTCACCGACATTCTCTCCCAAGTCTTAGAAGACGGTGACCAGGAGGAAGCCTACTACGAAGGTTCCGTCGTCTCTGACTACCCACGCCGACGACGTCTGGTGCAGCTCCGCACCTCGTACGACGACGACCGCATGCGCGATCACAACCGCCGTCGACGCGCCTTCCTCGAGGCCGACCCGTCCGTCACCACAGCTATCACGAATACGACGAACACGTGGGACTCGCTGTCCGACTGGATTGACCCCAACCACACGATGACCCCTCTCGAGCGCGAGGTCGCCGCGCTGCGCAAGAAGGCGAGCATGGCGGACAGCGAGCGCCGGAGGTTCAAGGAAGAGAAGCAGTGGGCGCAGGTGCAGGGGAACAAGGCTCGCGCTGCTCAGATGGGGTGGCAGGTCAAGCGGTATTCTGCGCTCATGCAGAGTTTCCACCGTGAGGCGGACTTGAGGCTCCTCGAAGGTTCGTACCTGCCCAAAACGGTCACGCATCGTCTCGCAGTGTTCTCACGACGTTCTGCCCTTCCGCCCCCCTTTTGCAGCGAACAACGAGCGACATCGTCAGGAGGTTGCATCGATGCATGCGCCTGCCTCGCAGGCAGCGGGTCCCTCCTCGTCCGTGCCGCTCCTCCCACCCCCACAACCCGTCGCGATCACCGTCGGTGGACCGAACCGCAGATCCCCACCGAGTCCCCCGCCACGTTTGATACCCCCTCCCGAGGAGGAACGGCCTCTGCGATCGGCCATTTCCAAAGGAAAGCAGCCCGAGCGTCGCGTGCGGCGCATTTCGGCGACCACTGACAAGGACGGAAATGCCATGAAGGCGGGCTCTGTATACACGGGCACGCATCACCGTGATCGTGACCATCGCCGGGCCGGGTCGGTTCTTAGTCGACCCAGTGTTCGCATCGAGGTGCACGAGTGAGTACCCCCAACTCTGACCTTTTGGAAGTCGCTGTTGCTTATCTGGTGATCCATACGCAGGACACCCTCGCGGCGGTCCAAAAGGGCATAATCCGAGATCCACGCATCATCGCGGCACCACGTTCCGCCTGCTGGCGAAACATGGCAGTACTTTCTCTCACGGTTATTGATGCCGAAATACGACGTGTACTTTTTTCCGGTTGTGGACACCCGGGCGGTGTATTGTAAGAGGGCGATGGGGCTGCGGGAAGTACACGGCGCTTTATCTTATGGGGACGCGGTGCAGGCGACTCCTGACGAGTGCCTGATGTTGGGAGTGTCTTTGAATTGACGAGTTTATATCAACGGGAGGCGTTCACCAGTAGAGGAACCTCTCACACTAGATCTAACGTAGGGTACATAACGCGGGATACTCCCCACACCGATGCGTTGCCGAATTTATTTTCTTCCTTTTTGGCGGAAAAAATCTACCAGGCATGTTCCGTTTGACTGAATAGTCTTCCTCTTCTGACCCGCAAACGACCTCCCCCCTACATAGATACTGCAGTGTGATCGGATTTCCTCGCCATTCCGGGCGTCACGATCGTATTCGGCGACCATTGAACGCTTATTGACCACTGGCTAGCACTAGCACCACTCAAGCTAGCGCTCACTCGGAGCAACTGGAATACTGGGCAGCTTCTTGGGGAAGAGGTATCATGCATCACAACCTCGACCTCTGCCCCGTGTTCTTAATCGTGAACCGCGTTTACTTTGGGTTCTGTTCACTCCAACCTCTCATGGAAATCACTCTTGTGGTGGCGGTATGAGTGGTTGTTTGCATTGGTTGTTTGCGCGACGCGTCCGGTCACGCTTCGTCACACCGCGTTTGGCACACTCGTCTCCGCACGCAACACAGACCAAAATGACAACTCACATAGGCGTCCTCCCAGATGGTACACCTCACTACTCTTGCCGGTGGAGTTCGTGATGATATCGACTTGAGCTCGATGCGCCCACAGATTGTCTAGATGCAATAACAAGAAAAGTGAATGGGCACGAAGGTCGTCCCAGCCTGGGACCGGACGGCCTCGCGTCAATGTCCTTTCTGCGATTGCCGCATCCTAGAACAGGTCCCTTTCTTGCTCACAGCCAAGAATCACTCTCTGAGGCCTGTACTTAGCGCTTCCATCGCTATTCTTGCCCTACCGTCGCGCCGAACCTGCCAGCGGTTCGGATGGTGGGTGGGGAATTTTGGAGGTGCAGATCGTGTCCCCACCGAACCCACGGTCATGGTTCTTCACAGAGGGTGAAGTTATCTCAGGTAAATCTACTGCTTCCCCGCTGTGATACTGATACGACTTGATAAGTTGGCCAGATGGCAAATTGCTCGTCATGACGCCGATCGACCCTGCCTTCCTTGTCATACCTATATTTCAGGCGATCAGACCCGTAGTGAGCCTGTCACATGACCCTAAGGGACTACGCTCACACATTGCCGTAGAATGATGGTTCCGCTGGTATCTTCCAGCCCTTGGATGACATATTCGATGAAGCTGCTTCGAAAATCGTCCAGGGATCCACCACAATACCGCAGGAAGATATAATGTCTCTGACGAGATATGATTGTATCGCCGATGCTTTGAAGAGGATATGCGATTTTCAAGGTATGCAGCCTATGACTCTTCACAATTCCGTGGAACCGCTTTTACACAAAATGCAGACGTTACGCCAGAACTCAAAGTGTACCGTTACTCTGAAGACAAGGTGATCGAATACCTGCAGGCAAAAGTGACGCGGTTATCAAGACATGAAGTGGCCGAGAAGTCGCGCACTCTAATTCGCAACTTCGCCAAAGACGGGCTTATGGACGACGGCAAGGAAGACCTCCTCGAGCGTGGGTGGCCGATTGGACTAGTGCTGGCGTCCTGGACTGACCTTGTTCGCTTGGTAGTTGGCCGCATTAGGTCGGCGTGCGATCTCGTCTCACAATACATAGCGCCTAGCTTGTACTCTGCATTGCTCGCGAAATACGAGTGCGTGCAGGTTGTGGCGTCGTTCGTGCATCCCTTCACTTACGTACTGCAACTCGCACGTCCCTCTTAGCTTCGCCTCACTCGAGGCGCACATCAAGGCGGTGAAAGCCGAAGACATGGCCATTGCACTTGCAGGTGCGCCGAGGGCCAAGTCGCGAGCCACTGTCGAAGAAGACGGTGACAGTAAGAAACGCAAGGCAAAATCAAAAGCGTCACGGGGCGTGGAGATATTGAAGAAGGTTGACGTATCCAAGATGGGAAAAGTGTCAACATATTTTCAGAAAAAATAGGTCGGGATTGGGGGCACTTGGGTCGACTGTTTTCCTCGATCATTAGACAATGTACTGTACCGCGCAGGGGGCAGTGACAGTGTTATTATTACTAGTTGCATGACGGACATGGGACGTGGGACAACGGAACGTAAAGTGTGCCTTATTCGTCGGTTTTTAACGCCTCGGCTTTAGTTGAGGTGCCAGCAAGTGAACAACTGCAGCGAAAGAACTTGTTCAACCGTAAAATGTTGCGCACGCAAGCTCGAGCTTCGTTCCACGCGTTGGAACAACGTAGTTCCCTCGCTGTGGCTCAGAGGGTCCAGGCCGCCTTTATCTCTTCATCAGCTAGGCGGGTACCCACACCGCGGCGTCAGAACTTGATCTCTACCCCACTTTCGTCTCCCTCCGCCTTCCCCGTACGTCCCATGTCGACACATTACGGAGAGTCTGCCGTCCGTCCAGAATCGGACAAGGTCGTCCAAGACATCGCAGACTACGTGCACAATTATAAGATCGACTCGGATATCGCGTGGGAGACTGCACGCCTCTGCCTTATTGACACCATTGGCTGTGGTCTCGAAGGCCTACGTTTCCCAGAGTGCCAGAACCTACTCGGCCCGGTCGTCGAGGGCACCATCGTCCCCAATGGTGAGAGCTCTCGGCCCTCTTTTGCTCTGTCGAGCTCGACTCGACCCCGCGTCTCGTCCTGACCCACTTACCCCCCCGCGTCAGGAACCAAGGTGCCTGGGACGAACTACCAGCTCGATCCGATCCGCGGAGCCTTCAACATCGGCACCATCATTCGTTGGCTCGACTTTAACGACTGTTTTCTCGCCGCAGAATGTGCGTTCGGCCCGTTCTTTCCCCACTCCCCTACACATCCCCACCATTCCTGAAGTCTCCTCCCCCCGACTGACCAGCAGCCTTTGATTCCAGGGGGCCACCCGTCCGACAACCTTGGCGCCATCCTTGCCGTCGCGGACCATCTCGCCCGCCAGGGCCAGCACGTCACCGTTAAGGACGTCCTCGAGGGCATGATCAAAGCGCACGAGATCCAGGGCGGCCTCGCGCTGCTCAACTCGTTCAATCGCGTCGGCCTCGACCACGTCGTCCTCGTCAAGGTCGCGTCTACCGCCGTCGTCTCCAAGCTTCTGTATGTAGCGTCGCCTTGCTCTTTCTTCATGAGGTGACACGACGCTGAACGAACGAATGCGGCGCCCTCCTTCAGCGGCCTCTCACGCGATCAAACCGTCGACGCCGTCTCACAGGCGTGGGTGGACGGCCAATCGCTGCGCACCTACCGCCATGCGCCCAACACGGGCTCGCGCAAGTCCTGGGCGGCCGGCGACGCGTGCTCGCGCGCCGTCAACCTTGCCTACCTCGTCAAGAAGGGCGAGCCGGGCCTCCCCTCCGTGCTCACCGCAAAGACGTGGGGCTTCTACGACGTGCTCTTCAAGGGCAAACCGTTCGAGTTCCAGCGCCCGTTCGGCTCGTACGTGATGGAGAACGTGCTCTTCAAGATCTCCTACCCGGCAGAGTTCCACGCGCAGACGGCCGTCGAGGCCGCTCACATCGTTCACGAACGGCTGAAAGCGCTTGGAAAGACGTCGGATGACATCAAGAGCGTGCGTATCCGCACCCAAGAGGCTGCGGTCCGCATCATCGACAAACAGGGCCCACTCGCCAACTTCGCCGATCGCGAGTGAGTACTCATCAGTATGTACTACCTCGACGAAGCTCACGCTCCGATCGCCATGTAGCCACGCAATTAACTACATGGTTGCCTACCCGCTTATCCACGGACACCTCAACTCGGAGAGCTAGTTTGTCGACTTTTTCTCGTCTCGCTGACCCTCCACTTACAATTTTGGCTTGTCTTGGCAGCACGGACAAGTCTGCTGCTGACCCACGTATAGATGCACTCCGTGCTAAGATTTTCTGCGTCGAGGATAAGCGGTTCAGCGTCGAGTATCACGACGCTGACAAGCGCTCGATTGGAAATGCGCTACTTGTCGAGTTGAATGACGGCACAGTGCTTGACGAGGTCGAGGTTGAATACCCAGTTGGGCACAAGCGCCGTCGTGAGGAAGGTACTCCTCTCTTGCTCGCCAAGTTCCGCCGGCACATCGGACATCACTTCGACCAGGCGCATCAGAAGAAGTGAGTATCTTCCTGACTATGGTTCCTTTCTTGCTGAATTTACGTCCAGGATTCTGGATACACTCTCGGATGCGAAATCATTGTCGGAACTCCCCGCAGATAAGTTCACTGACCTTTTCGTCAAGGCTTGAGTTGAGTTGCGAGGGACCCTGAATGGTGTAAATTACCCCCATTAAGTAGAACTCTTAATGTTGATCGAGTGGCATCATTCACGAAACATAAAAGAACGTTACGAGTGTATACTTCCTCGAATGGGACATGTGTTCGGGTGTCATACAATAGAAACGAACACGGTGATTACACAAACCAGGTATAGAAGGCGCCATAGAAACAGAGAATAGAAGGGTATGGGCAATGCGGGACAACGGAACGAGTCAGAATGAGAGCACAAAGAAAGGGGATTTAAGCGTAGGACTCTTCTAGCAAAGCCAGAGGATCTTACGGGCTGTTTGATCTGAACAGAACTCTCAATTGGGATGAACCCTTGGAGGGCGCCCGCGAGACTTCCTCGGGCCACCACCAGTTCTTTTAGGTCCTGTGGTAGTATCTTTCTCTGGTGCACTGCCCTCATGCCTTGCCCTGTAGCGTCCTTGAATCTCCAGAGCAGTTGCGCAAGCAGTAGAGCTCTTGCTACTAAAGACGGAGCCACGGATGTTACTCTGCGAGCCATGAGACACTGAATCCAAATAAGTAGCGGGATAATTGCCCGAGGACCCAAGTATATCAGCGTATTGATATCCGTGCCCAGCAGGGGGGTGGAGATAGGGACGGTCTGCCCCGTGCCTCATAATCTGCGCCGGTGATGGTGAACGCCCATTAATGGTTAGGCTAGAGTCCTCTTCCGGAACAGAAGACAAACGGCGCTGCATAAGCCGAGCGAATGGGATTGACCGTGGTATTTGGTGTTGAGAGTGACCACGTGCATAACGAAATTCCTCGTGGTTGGGAGACAAGAGTGCATCGCGATGCGGCGCGGCGTACCGGCGAACGTCATGGCCGAGATACCCTGGCAACGTCTGCGCGGTGCGAGGGACCGGCAGTAAGACCTCAGAGGACAGATGAGGAAGGTGTTGATAATCCTGAGAAGCGAGAAGATTCGTCAGAGCCCGCGATGTGGCAGGGTCGAGCTCGTAACCAGGATAGTCCAGCTGGGGAACTGGGTTGATTTGCGGGGCAGGAGCGAGAGGGGAGGTTTCATGATCGTGCATGATGTTGAGACCCAAGCGCTCTCGCATCAAATGGCGCAGTTGATTTGATGTCTCCGAGTCCCGCAGTTGTTCCTGGACTACTTGATGCCTAAGAGAAACGGGAGAAACCGATTGCTGGTTGTAAGGAGAGAACTCAGAAGACCAAAGAGGGGACGAAGAATTGGGAGGTGTAGGCAGCAAGTTTTGCTGCTGCATTTTCAGTAGCTGCTGTTGCTGATACTGATGAGCCAGTTCCATTGCGGTCATACGACGGGATGGCACTTGAGAAATTTCAGGGGAGCGAGGCTCAATGAGAATTTGAGGCAAAGCAGAACCAACGGCCGGGCGAGAAGAAACCCTCATCGCAGGGAGACTGGAGCCGGAGGGTCTCGACGAGGACAAAGAATTTTGAGATCCATAAGTCCTAGATAACAGATTACGGTCTAGTTCGCCACTACTCTGAAGCTCGGTCTCAGATTCTCGGAAGTGCAAGTTGCGCTCTAGAGTTCTTGTCAAATCTACAGTCGAATCGTAGTCATGGTCGTGATTCACAGTTCTAGCATTTCTTCTTTCAACGAGTTTCTCCAGAATGATAGTTTCGCTGTAGGGGTTGTGCGAGTAGACGACGTCAGTATAATTCGCAGATGTGACCTGGGGCTTTAGCGTGCCAAGGCTAGCGCTGTCCGGCCCCGCTCTCGTCGAGGACACAGAGCCAGCGGCAGAGTGCGTTCTCGCGGAGAAATCAGCTGGGCTGTCGGAGGGTTTATATTTCCGAGGAGAATGGTGAAAGGGCTGCGATGGTTGAGCACCGGCTTCCTGTTTCTTCGTTTTGGAATCCGGGGCGAAGTCGTCGGAATGGTGTTCCCCAGAATCTAAGCCCCATATCACCCGAGGCAAATTGTCCGGCTCTTCAATTATAGTGCCTTCAGCACCACTGTAGGAGCATCCGTGAGTTGATGTGTAGAAAACTAGGTCTACAACTCACGAGGGGCATCGCGCGTAAGGTAAAGACAGTGGTCCATGCAGCGCAGGAATCGGTCGAGGTGGCGATTTTGCCCAGGTGATCCATCCTAGTTGAACATAATTATTTTATTCACAACTGAAAAAGAAACCGGGGCCCTTACCCTCGTCAGTGGGTGTTATCTTCGTCTCTGATCCCGGGGAAGAAGCTTTAGTTGGGTGTTGATTACTCAAAAACGCTTCAGATAGTCCACAGTTGTTTTCGATGATGAGGACCGAATCTGGAGAAGGCGGAGGAGAAGGCGTATGAGGGATGGTACCTTGTGTACGGCTGGAGAAACATATACCAGATGTTGTGTCGGTTCCAGAAAGAAAGGAGCCTCCGCTGAGCATTGAGCCGTCGTATCCTTCAGTGGACAGGCTACTATCGGCAAGCTGACCACCAGCAGGTCTCTGCTCTGGCATTGATACTACACGTTGGACGAGATCAAATCCTTCTCTCCCAGAAATGGCGGGGGAATCTTCGGGTAGAGAAAATACTCTGATGGATGAGTGCCTGTGCGCTGAGGGTTTCAAGTGAGGCAACTGGCGAGGTTTTGTGGAGTTGGAGAGCTCGGTCTTCTGAAGGGAAGTGCCTCGAGCTAGTGAGTGGATATATGCCGGAGAAACTTGTGAGGGTGCTAAGGGAGAGAGGAGTCGGGAATCGCCAATTGCAAAGGAAGAAGGGTCTTCTGGAGACAGGGCAAGCAACTCGGCATCCAGAGATAGAGTACGAGATTTGAGCTGAGAAAAGCCGGCCTGCACGCCTCTGTCTATGTAAGTCTTCATTATTATCGCTGAGAGGGAAGATGGTGGTTGGGGATTTGGGGGCGAAGGTGTCAAGCCGTGCCAAACAAACTACGCGTCCAGGTCATGTGCCCCGTCTCAGCATCAGCGTGACCTAGTGGTGCCTCTTCAGCGTCAGCCCAAGACCTCATTCCTCCTCCATATGAACCCGGTGATATGGTCTGCACTGTCTCACGAATCACTTATAGGCCCGCCGTCGGAGCTTGTCAACGTCGATGATTTCTCAAGAGGAGCCCGCGATAACTCAGCTCCCGTATTCGCGCCGTCATCGTCATCCCTCCTCCAACAAGTTGCTGACGACGTAGACCCAGCGCCACAAGGCGCCATTATGTCCGAATGCAGGTGGGTCATTCACATTAGCCACACGACCATCCCATAATCCTACCCAAGTGTAGACGATGTGCATTCAAAGCTCACTGATATATTCGACGATCCACGTCTCTACGTTCACGCCAGACGTGTACATGACACATCTGTAAATACCATCTATGACCTGGCGGAAGGAAATACGTCAAAGAAACGGAAAAGAAAACGGGAGGTTGTCTCCGAGCTGGAGGACACCCCCGACCTTACTACTCTGAAAAAAGGATTAGCAGACATCAAGTTGAAAAGCTGGCCGTATGTCATTACCGAGGTTGTTATTATGATGTGTGGGTGACATGCTTAGGCTACCACAGGAGGCGGCCGTCTTCATGAGAGGTCCCAAAAACTCGGACATCAACACGCTGGTAGCGATTGTGAGTTTCCTACGACTTCTCTACCTTCCGTCTAACTGCCCCTCAAGAAATACTCAAGTAACGGATCTAACCCTGCGCCGCAATCCACCGTCGTAGTTATCAGCGTATACAATCGTCTGGCTTGGTCATATAATTTCGTATATCGCAGCTCACAGCATGTCGTGCTGTCTTCCAACACCCTCGAAGAATTCTACAATGTCATACCTTGTCCTTCGAACGAGATCCCCGATGAATGTGTGGTGGACGGGACTTTTGTGGGGTATGGGACCGGTTCTTCGACCCGTCCGAGTGGATGTGTTGTGGTAATCGAAGGGACGGCTTACGGGAACGGGACCACTGAAGCCGACTATGCCAAGTACGTGCATCTGCCCGTCAGTGCAAACCCTAATGGTCACTCACACCTATGTAGCAAGCTCGTCGCTCATCTCTCAAAGCCGCTCAACGAAGGCCCAAAAATACGCGACACTTCGTTTTCCTCACTTTCGCTCCGCCTCAATCATCCATATTGGCTTGTACATCAGGGAAATTGCGAGCATTTTCTGGTCGTTGATCAGATTCGGCATGTCTTCTGGCTCTCGTAATTCAAACATCTTGTTAACTCCTCGTCCAGTCTTCTGCATCCTCACGACCCCCGTTCTGGGTACCCTTTAACTACGCAAATCACCCCTCCACTACTCGGCAATTGTCGCGCATGTACCAAGGTTCCCGCAGTATGCTCGGTTGTTGGAGATATCCGCCTCGGTGAAAGTCCTTGCTTGCTGTGTGCACCATGCTGGAGGAGCATGGGCACGCCGAAAGGCCAAGATGCAAACACTGTCATGGTTATTCCCCTCCCAAAGCACGAATTCGGGTGGTAGCGCACATCGTTACGTCGCCGTCCGTCCACCAGTTAAAGGAGCGGTTAGACCGGAGGACAAGCCGAAGTCGTGTGGTATATCAAAAACATACGTCATTCTGACGTCCGGACTGACAACAGAGCTACAGCCACAGCGTAGGAGCGAAGTCCCAATTGTCACGTTAGCAGGACATCATCTACTGCTATTTGATGCTTATACACAATACAAGGGTGTCCTTTTCTGTATACTTCTATCACAATGGTAAACCGCAAGACCTTGTGACCAGCTACAACAGGCCGGTCGTCTCTAGCAACAATACGATGCCTATAAACTGTAAAAAAAGAGTTTTTTTGAAGAGGCCAGGGACTACGTACTATGCACAATTTCTGGAATGTTTTGCCGGGTAATATCGACGACCAGATCTGCATCTTTCGGGGGCTCAAACTTTTCATCCACACCAGTAAAACCTTTGATGATCCCCTTTCGTGCTCTAACGTACACCCCACGACGGTCGGTTTTTTCGCAATACTCGATCGGGGTTGCAACATGGATCAGGAAGAAGTTACCACCAGGGCCAGCTTGGCGCGTGATCGTCTCGCGCACGACCTGGCGCCCTGCCTCATGAGGCGCAATCGTTGACGCAATGACCGCCGCACCAGCTCGCGCTAGCTCAGACGCGACGAAGGCCGTTCGTTGTAAGTGGTTGTGGTGCTCTTCCCGAGAAAGAGTGGAATCTGCAGAACATCACAACTGGGACAATCTAAGACAGTGGGACTCGCTTACCTGGTTTGAGGTCTCTGTCGATCGAGTCACCAAGTAACAGAGAGACGCTCCGTCCACCTTGTTCGTTGAAGACGGTCTGGAGAGCACGGGCGATGGAGTCCCCGCCAGAATTGTACAGGCCAGTCAGGAATATTACTAGCCCTTGCTTCAGACGAGGAGGATAACTTTCTCTGAGGATTTTCACAACCGCACTGAAACGCTGTCAGACCATGTATCCGTGGACAAAGCCGCAAGCGTACTCATAACTAAACCAGTCTGGAATGGGAGCGCCTGTCCTCAGCCGTCCTCGGAGTTCTGTCCCAGAAATATCCAACGTCTGCACCCCACTTGGGACTTCATCCACAGGCATGTACTCATCCGTTGAAGGAAGGTAGGTCATTTGCTGGAAAGGAACCATAGTGATCTGCAACTCATCGCGATACTTAGAGACAAGCGCCTGGGCGTCGTAAGGACCATAAAAGTCCTCTCCCCGCGAGTTTTTTCCTGGGCCGGCATGGTCGCGGCCGACTATAAAGTGGGTTGCGCCATAATTTTTGCGGATGATAGCGTGCCATACTGCCTCACGAGGCCCCGCCATACGCATGGCAAGGGGGAGGAGTGCGAGGTGAGCCATGCCGTTGGGATACTTGGACATGATCGCCTTGTAGACACGAACGCGAGTATAATGGTCAACGTCACCCGGTTTGGTGAGACCGCAAACGGGGTGTATGAGGATATTCGCTTGGTGCTGGCGCGCGGCACGGACAGTCAACTCGCGGTGCGCCCGGTGCATAGGATTGCGCGTCTGGAACGCAACGACCCTCCTCCATGAGAGTTTCTTGAAATGCGCACGGAGCTCCACTGGGGTATCTGGAAACTATCTGAACATATCAACTGGGGAATGACAATGACGCGGCTTACACCGAAGTGGGATATGGTCATGATATGAAGGTGTCTGAATTGCAGAGACTCTTCCTCCAACGTAGAACTCCTTTACTTTTGTGCGCAAATACGTGACTGATGGATGCGCAGGATCGTCTGCGCCTAGCACTTTGATGGCCTCCTTTACCCGGTCGGGCTTGTAAATGTCATCGACTAGAGAGAAGTCAGGTGAGAGGACTGAACTGAAGAGGCGCTCATCCCCTTACTTGTTAAGATGGCGAGCGCTTGGTCATCACGGGGGTCCCGAAGTGTAACACGCTTTCCCTTAGCCAAGGAGAGCTGATCAATGTCCTCTTGGGAAACGTCCAATGTCACAGGAATCGGAAACAGCGTTCCGTTCGCCAGTCGGAGGGTATCGACCACACTACATCGACAGCCAATCGAAGTTAGAACACAGATCTCCTCGATGCGACAACCGACCTGTCATAGTCCTTCTGAATCATGAATCCCTCCAAGGGGCTGAATCCTCCATTAATTATTAACTCAAGGTCACAAAGTTGTCGCTGAAGATGATAAGTTACTATAATCGAAACAACGAAGATGGACTCATTACTTCAGACAAAATGATATCAGCGAGAGTAAGCGACTCTTCCTTCAGTGCATGATATATCGCTTCATCCCGAGCCAAGAGATCCTTTGACAGAGGAGTGACAACGTGACGCCGCGCGGATGGATTGACTGGACGAAGGCTCACCTTAAGGATGCCACCATGGGGAGTGTTTGCCATGATATGATAGCGATGGTGTCCGTCCAAGGAACCTCTTCGCCCGGATCTGAGGAAATTGGTGAAATTTGCGTTCACTGCAGTGCACCCGGTCCGACTCGGGTGATTAGCGACGATATGTGGATGTATGGCACCATCATGATTGAGTTCACGTGCACATGGGCGTAACGTTACGATTTCAGGTTTCGGGCAACTCTCTTTACCTCTGGTGCAGTCGTCCACGCTTGCCAGCGCTTTGCTTCTTCATGTCCTTTCTTGATGCACTGAGACGGGCCTAATGTTCTCAAACTGAGTGACCATGACCTGACTGCGTGGTCATGACAGGCTGTCGATCTAATTCTGATAAAGACAGAAGCTGAGTGCGCGTTATCGCGATCACGGCACGACACTGCAGAGTCCCGTTCCCACTGGCGCCCTCATGGCTGTATGATTATGCATGACTTACGAAACTCTCGAGGTACAGAAAAATCCCTCCCTCTTCAGGCCATTTCTCTGTATCGACGGTCCAGAGATGACCAAGAACTCTTTTGTTCGTAAACAACAAGTTACACCTAGCCCCTTTTGGTCGACAAACAAGTCGAGCATGAAAATTGCAGGCTCCTTGCTTGTTACATCATCGTTGCACATAAAGATGCAAAATTCGACCATTTCTTATTTGGGCCGTGATAACTTTCAAAAGTGTCGGGTGTCGGCCACGCGCCCATTGGTACCTGTGGCGGCACTTAGGTTCGGCTGGGCATGGCCGCTATCTGGAGGACCGGCGCCTACATGTCCTTGGAACGGGGGACCCGGGTTAAAAGGTGTTGTTTTGGAGGTATGATCCCTGACCTGTGCGCCGATCGATACTGGTCCTCACTGGGCATACTACTCTCGAGTGACTTCACGACCGCGACGACACTCAACCCTGAGTGTGTTTAGGCCTTACTCCCATTAATTGCTCTGGCTTTCCTCGTGACGCGAGGCAAAAATAAATAAATAAAATCTCGTCTTTTTCGGGTGACCCAAACAGATGATCGCGATCCGAATATTACCCCAGAGTATCCCAACCCCGAGATCGACTCAGAGATACGCGTGTTACAATATCTGTTGAAACCCCGCCAATGCTTATGCATCCTTGGCTGTCATCGTCGTTTGGTTGGAGTATCGTAGGACCTTCCGCCTCGATTTACTGTAAACCGAAGTGATGTGCTCCGCTGTCATGACGCATTACTGTGATATCTGTCGTCGGAGGCAAATCTGTGGCTCTTCCCAACTGGTATATCTGTCTGCCCAATCCCATTATATGCAGGTGGAGGAATCCTGCGACACTCTCCATCGACAGGTGCACCCCAACGGATTAAGCCAAAGCTGCAAAACGATTGCACCAACAGATATTAGAAGCTTATCGTATCGTGACGCTGTCTACACAACGGCTAACCTACTAATAGTAAAGAGTGGATAAAAAAAAAGAAAAAGAGCGCGGGTACATAAGCACATGAGCAAAGCGAACTCCAGTCGTTAACAAACTGCCCCATATATCGTACAGAAGCCCAACAGTTCAATTTCACCGCCGAATGGCAGTCGAGGGTCTTAATCGAGCTAATCGTAGCTCGATGGGACTCAGCGAGTTGATGAGCTTGACGCCATCTACTTCATGGTGATGGAATTTCCCTGGTCTCTGAATGTCTCCTATCCAGCCGCGGGTCCACTCGGAAGAAACATGGTCAAAGTGTAGCTCGTGTTCCTCGCCCAGGGAAGAGTCCGTGGCACCAGGAGCGGCGGGTGTCTCATGAACCAACGTCGTCGCTGCTTTAGTCCGGAGTTCGAATGTCCCCATATAGTCAGAGTCGAGCGTCATTGCTATTGCGCCTTGAGTGTTTTCTGCGATGACTCCGAGGCGAGCAGGCTCTGACCCAGCGACATGTGCGATGGAGACGTTCATCGGTGCGTTGAAAGTCTTGAACGCTGTCATAAAGTTCGGGCGCACTGGGGACATACTAAAGTAACGACGCTCGTCGACCTGAACGTTGACTTGCGCGACAATTGGTCTACCAAAGTGGTAAGCATCCAGAAGGTGATCGCATCAGCGGTGGCTGCAGTACCCGTTTCCTGTCTCCACCCTAAACTTAGTAGGCTTCCTCGACTTCTGATTGTTGACAAGTAAGACATTCGTGTATATGGCGCTACGCAATTTGAGTCTTTCGGGAGCGAGCTGGGACGGTGTCGCACTTACCCGTTGATATTATCTAGTAGAATATTTTTGGAGGCACTGAAATTCCCAGAAATTTCTGCACCAGCCGTCTGAATCGCGATTGTCGACGCTCTAACAGACTGTGAAAAATGTGTGAAGCTCGACCAACTGCAGCAGAACAAGCATACGTACGCCAACTGTGACCGCAGAGTTGGAGCCTGCAAGTTTGAACTCTCTGAACGCGATGTAGGGTCCAAGATCGCCAAAAGATTGATTAAACATGGGCAGATGAGTTGCAAACACATTGAAATTGATAGGTGCCGGCGTCCAAGGCAGGAGCAATTGTAGGTTCATGTCTATGGTATCTAGATGACCGTCCTTCCTGTCGGGTATCTAGCGACAAAGATATCAAACGTCATAACGACCGTCATGGCTAGGTAGAACATACGTGTATCATCAATTCTGTGGTGTTTCCAAAGCTTGTGAGGCATACAGAGCTCGCATTTAAGAGTTGAAAGCTGGAACGTGTATTGGCCACTAGGACGATGCCGGAAACATTTTTGTCGGGATTCATGTTAACTCCAAGACTTCCAGAGACATAGCCCTTCATGTTTTTCGAGCTTGAATTCGTCCGCAGAACGATCCCTCTACCTAGGGGGAAAGCTAGGTGCATACTGAGAGATGCGGTGATCGTTTGCAACTTAGAAAATGATAGGATGGTGTGAAAGCCGTACCTAGCCGTAGCGGACGTTGTGTTGGGTTCCCCGTTAAGAGCCCCCGGCTCTATCCAAGTATTACACGAAAAAGGAAGATTTCCAAGATTTTGGAAAGACAGGTCGATCTGCCTGCTCAGTTGTGGGGTAGGCGGTGGGGGAAGTGGACCATAGTCTAAGAAGGTGTCATCTCCATGCCATCCGAACTTGCGTGATGATTTCCACTTCTGAGATATTTTCGGTTTACGCAAGATGGAAACCGTTTGAAAGGACGTACCAGCACGAAAGCGGGTATGCCAATTACGACGAAGACGGCGGAGTAAACAGCGAGGGCATATGAAATCAACTTTCCCACCCTGGTGTGATAGAATCTCTGGTAGAACCCCCGCTTATGGGGTGATGGGTGCTGCGCCTGCGATACTTCGTAGTCGGGTAAAGTGGGATTAGGACTGGGAGGATGTTCAGATGAAGCAGGTGCCACGGCATTAGCATGGGGAGGTGCCCTATTAGTGGGACCAACAGAAGGGTCCGTTAGTAGCTTTGGTCGTTGTAAGGAGTCTTCCTCGAGAAGGATCATAGTCGACCAGTTGCAGCCGGGGGAATAATGGGGTCAGAGTTGTCAGAGTTTGTGAGACACAGCCGTACAAAGGCGGTGCACATTTCACGGCACGTGCTCAATGGTATTAACCGTTTGATGCGCAGCTGGCGACGCGGCCACTATTCCGTTTCCGTCTTCCATGGTCGTGGGGCTGAGATTGACGCCGAGGAGATAACCCTACCATACAATTTTTGCTCTTCGTCATCCCCGCAAGCGGTGATTGTTAATAACGAGCCATCTAGTCTATTTATTGTTCGTGCCAGTGGCCCTTTAGCCTGAAGTATTATAATTCTGTCCGCGGCCCTTGCTCTTTCCCAGACATGCCAAATACGCTTTGCAGAGCCTCTTTCACCGCGCTTACACACTCGATTGTACCCTCCTTGTATGCGCGAACCCAGGGCCCCACTCGTTGCCGGATCGCCTCCACAAAGTTGGTGGTTAGCAGAGCATCCGCACCAGCCGTCTGGGATGGTCGGGATAGCTAAAATGACATCAGAATAAGACTGCGCGGCTCTACAGAAACCCACAAGTGTATTGACCGCCTTTTCGGCCTCTCGAATGAGGTTCTCCGACTCTTCGGCGTTCGATTCGCGCCATAACCTTCGGAAGACTTCCACGGCGTGCAAACTTTCCGAAAACCTATGCAGAGTGTTGATCAGGGCGACCACCTCTGAGCGTTGCAGGAGATTGGCATTCAATCGTGGGCTATGTGGAGATGAGCGCATGTGAGGCGCGAACGCGGGAAGAGAGGTTCATACTCTAAATTTTTCTCGTTGAGCTCAAAAAGAACTTTTAGGGCGGTACCGAGGCCGGTTGTCTGGATCTTGCCCCACAGTCTACACTTGTCGCAGCCTACACAGTCCATAATTCGACTGACATTTCTGAAGTGCTGCTTGAATTCTTCTTTTAGGACCTGCGTGCAATCCTTTGAGTAGGACGAGGGGTGCGTCGGCGTGTATGCTTACATTGGCGTTCTCACCCTTGAAAAGAGCCGTCTCATCGAACTTGCCCGCGAACTTAGCAATTTCAAGGACCTTTTCTAATCGATTGTACATGACTAGGTGCTCTTCGTGGGTACCCGATGCGCAGTAGTCGTAGGCTGACAGGTATGGGCCCAAGCGCGCCACAGCCCGTAAAAGGAGTACCGTGTTGAAATAAATATATTGAAGGCGTTCGGGATGTGACGCTATTCTGGTCACGTAGCATTGTAGATCGGGGGCCTGTAGCACGCTAAGCACCGAATGACTATGCGCTGAAAGAATAAATACCCATTTTCCGGTTGTCTGGTCGAGGTGCTCATGACAGATATGTGTTGAGATTGATGCATGGAGCCCTGGTAAAAATGACCCATGAGAACGACTAAGCTAGACATCGCAACTCAAGCTCACCAGAAATGACTTTGTAGTAAACCCTCTTTTCCAAACACTGTTCGTCAGGTATCTCGCCGTTCGTGTACAAGACCTCGGCCATGGTATCAGGGAGGACCACCCCCTGTTTTGACATCTTACTCAGCGAACTTCCAGGTCCGTCGAAACAATTCTCCTCGTATATTGCCCTCCACACCCGACGGGCGGAAATGCCTGCATAGCCAGTGAAGCGTTCGGGGTTCAATGAGAGGTCGACATAATCCCCCTCTGGAATACCAATGAGTTTATGGCCCGAGAGGGAGAGGGGTAGACACACCAGTCATATCATCCAAGAAACAGAAATCCGAGTCACGGTAGTAACAACCAGGGAGTTCTACTCTCTGTTAAATGTCAAACGTAGATACAGACTGTGAGGGTGTCTCGACTCACGTTGTCTTCAGGGCTTTCTAACTTGCTGAGTGTGCCAGCTCTCCACTGCTCGGGTATCTCACTCTGCTAGCACGTCAGACAAATGCGTTGATATCTAGGAACGTGCGCACCTCATCGACGGTGACAATCGAACAGTCTTTATTCATACAAAAGACATTTTCCTCCCAGAATGGGCACTCCCTGTACAAATCCACCTTCGTGATTGCCTTGGTCAGTCCGCACGCCCGCTGCGAGAAGTAGGCTGACGTACTCGGAAGAATTTAAAGAAGGGTGTTTGTACCAGCTCATGGAGTTGATCATAAAGCACATTATTCACACTCTCGACGGTCTCGAAGTCACATAACGTAGTCTCTATAGGGCCTGTAAGCTATCAGGTAGCGTTTAAAGTGTGGCCTCCATAGATGCACGAGCAACTGGCGCGCACCGTTTGCTCGCAAGATGCTTGCTGCGCGGGTTCATGCCCTAGCACCTGTTGAAGTTGGTCTTTCCGGACCAAAGTATCGGACAGAAACGCCGCGTCTGGTGCGCGTAAAGAAGCGTTGACCCGGTGTATAATTAGGAGGAGCAACGCGTGTGGAAAGAGCGGATGACGCATCAGAGTAATCAAGCTAGTGAAACTCCGGTGTCAAAGAGGAAGATGTGTACGTGAATACAGTGTATTACATGATGCTACTGCCACCACTAGACATCTGGAACACGTCGTTCGGCAAACCCGTGATGTGAAGCAAAAATCCGTGACACGTGATCTCGCCTAGTGTACGCACTGCGTAACACACGGAACCCAGAGGACTTCGACACATGTCTGGAGACGACAAGTTGTTCATTCACCACGAGTGAGAGCCTATTTCAGTACTAGTATTAGTATTTTAGTTACAGGAGCGAGGTTTCGGTCACGCGGGGAACTTGAAGCAGGTCACTTAGAGGGAGTGTACTAATTAAGCAATGTATTCACACGATGGGTCTGGCTCATGAGGTCTGGCCACGACATCGAATATTAAGCGAACCGAACGAACAAAACTTCTCTCTTCTTCCCTCTTACTACAAATAACTTCTTTCGGACAGAGTCTGCGTGCAGTCTCTAGTCCTCCCGGTATTATTTTCCCCGTCAAAGGTTTTTCGTCTCAGGACACCCGTACAATCCGTCATGGACGCTGCTACGCTGACGGTAACTTGTATATCGCTCTTCCCCAACTCATTCAATACTCAATCAATATCAATTTCTCACGCTGTAGAGACTGCACCAGCTCGAAGGTGCACCGGACCCTTTCCCGTCTGAGTCGGTCTCCGCCCCAGTCCCTAAGCTTCAGAATCTTGCTCCCGTCAACAGCGACTCTCAAGAGGCATTTCCATCCCTGGCTCCTTCTCCAGGTGGTGCTACTAAACCGGTTGCATCTGCTTGGAGCGCTGCCGCCGGCCCTCGTCTCGCAGGGCACACTTCTCAGGCGACAGATTCTTTCACTTTGTCTGTGATCGACCTTTCTTCGGCAGGCAAAGATGGCAAGCCTACTACCCTCGGTGAGATCATGAAGCAGGTTATGGCGAATCACAAGATCAGGATCGAGGCTTCCACCAACCAGAGGACCCGCCAGACCACGTTTCATCTCAAGGCGGATTCTAAGAAGGAGCTCGAGAAGGGAAAGCGTAGCCTGCTAGCGGCTCTTAGCCCGGTGGTACGGATTGTTTACTTGTTCCTTGTCCCATCTCATGTGACCACTCGGATACAGATCTCGGTCGTCGTCGATGCACCTACCTCCACGATTGCCGCTATCATTGGCCCCAAAGGCAAGGACAAGAGGCGCGTCCCCCCCAGTGACGGTGCTCTGACCATGTGCATATAGGTGTAACGCTCAAGCAGATCCGCGACCAGACGAACGTAAAAATCGACATCCCGCGCCGTGAGACTCTTACCGTCAACGGCAATGGTAACGTGGATGGTGGCTCACCCTATGCTTCCGGGTCTGTGTCTCCCGCTCCTGCTGATGACGACGACGAACCGACGGTCCCAATTACAATTAACGGTCCTCAACCACTTGCGCATGAAGCCCAGGATCTCATCAAACAGATCATTGCATCGAAGCGTGCCCGCACGACTCAGCATGTGCGTGACATACCGTCGCACATCGTGCCATTCGTGAAGGCACGCCGTTCTGCGTTCGTTGAGGCTGCTGAGGGTGGTGATGTCGAACTCTCCCTCAGAAGCGCTGAGCGCGAAGTAACTGTTTCTGGCGAGCGAGAGACTGTCTATCGGGTGATCGAGGCTATCAAGGGTACCATTGCGGGTGTCTCAGCTTCTCTTACTTCCCTCAAGATCCAGCTTCCAAAGCGCCAACACAGGCTTCTTGTTGGGAACGCAGTCAGCGAAATTCTAGCCTCCAGCAAATGTGTGGTCTCGGTTCCTCCGCCTGAGGACATGAGCGAGGACATCGTTGTCTGGGGCAAGGCAGAGGACTTGGGCGTTGGCGTTGGCGCGGTTATGTCCAGGGCCAACTCTCAGTACATTCACGAGTTTCCGCTGCCCGGTCCTATTGCGCTTTCGCGCCAACTTTTAACGTATATCAACCACATTGGCTACCCACGCACACTCGCAGCCGCGCACCCTGGTGTCTCAGTTTTCACGCCTGAGTCTGCCGCAAAGTCCCAGGCGACTGTATTGAATGTGGATCTCGTCGGTGAAAAGGCTCTTGTGGATGCTGCCGTGCGTCAAGTTTCGGAGCTGATGGGCAAACTTATTGGCGCTACCAAGGATGTTCAAGTTGACTGGCTCGTGCATAGGGTTATTCAAGGGAAGCACGCCAAGAAGTAATCGCCATTCTGTTACACTTCATCGCAACCTGATTTTTTCTGTGCTGCAGGATTAAGCAATACCACGAGTCGCATAATGTCTTGTTTTTCTTCCCTCCGGAATCCGAGGAGTACTCCTCAGTCCTGTTGGTGTACGACCCGACCTCACCATCCGCCTCACCGTCTCCTGTCGAGAAAACCAAAAATGTTGAGGAGGTCGAGAAAGAATTGCTTAAGTGGACCAAAGATGCAGCGGATGTCAAGAGCCAGACCATTTCTGTTGAAAAGAAATGGCATAGCGCCGTCATTGGTAATGGTGGTACCACACTCAATGTGTGAGTTTTCCTGTGTTGTCTAGGTGATGGTAGTTCATGCAGGGTGCGTAGGATTATCGGCGAGGAGAAGGCTTTGAGCATCAAGGTTGGTACTGAGGCAGGCGATCAGTCTACAGAAGACATTATTGTTGTCCGAGGTGCAAGCGCTGAGGTCGACCGCGCGGTTAAAGAAATCCTGAAAATCGTCGAGGACGCCAAAGATGATTTGATCCTTTCCAGCTACGTATGTTTATTTTGTCATCCGTCAGTACCATAGGCTCACGATGTGTCATTTGAAGTCGGTCGGGTTTGAAATCGACCGCGAGTACGTGGGACGCATCGTCGGCTCGCAGGGGTCCGGTGTCAACAGGCTTCGCGAGGCGCTTGGCGTAAAGATTGACTTTTTAGATGATGGTGATGAGGCTAAGGATGCGAACAAGAAGAGAAAGGGGACGGGTCTTAAGTCAAAGGTTACGGTGCGCAAGACCTCACAAGCCGCGCAAGCTGGTTACTGAGTTATCGGACTAGATTACCGGCCGCAAAGAGAACGTTGAGGAGGCGAAGCGCCGCATTCTGTCTCAAGTGGAGCGCCTGGTATGCACACTCCTCCACTTGGCAGAGTTCCAGTTAATTCCTCATCCTTACAGGCGGACGAAACCTCGGAAATCTTGAAAATACCTGCTCAATATCATTCTGGGTTAATTGGCCATAGCGGCAAGTATGTTATCCGGCTTGAGGAGAAGTACAATGTCAAGATCACGTTCCCGCGTTCGGCTCCCGAGAGTTCAGAGGGTCGGACGCGCGAAAATCTCAAGCCAGACGAGGTGTTCATCAAGGGTGGGAAAAAGGGTGTCGCCGGCGCGAAATCTGAGCTCCTCGATGCGGCAGAATTCGAAAAGGAGTCCAACAACGTCGTCCAGTTCACCGTCCCTGCTCGTGCAATCCCCCGCATTCTTGGTAAAGGTGGCGCCATAATCAACCAGATCAAGGATGATACCGACGCTGCCATTGACCTGGATAAGGCCGAGGACGGGAGTGAGGCCACAGTCACCTGCCGCGGGAGCAAGAAGGCTATCACTGCCGCCAGGGCCGCCATCCAGTCGATTGTAGACCAGGTCGGCGAGGAAATCACAGAAGTTTTGACGATTGAAAACAAGTTCCACAAAGCGCTTATTGGTGGTGGCGGCCAAGGGCTGAGGAACCTCATCGTCCGCTGTGGTGGGCCTGCAGACCCGAAGGTTCAGGCTGGACTTGTTCGATTGTGCGCAATTTTCCCCTTTCTAACTGCCCTGTGGAGAGTGAACGGTTATAGCCCACGAGTCGGAGAGGAGCCGAAGGACGAGGTCCGCCTGCGTGGCGAACCCTCGCTCATTAAGAGATTGAAGGCTGAGCTCGAGAAGACCACGGCAGATCTGCGTGACCGCATTGTACTTGGCGTTCAAGTTCCTGCAGCCGCCCATAGTGCCCTCATTGGCCGTGGTGGTCGCAACTTGAGCAACTTCCAGAACAAGTACAACGTCCAGGTGCAGTTCCCCGGGTCAAACTCTTACAAGTCCACCGGAGAGCCAGAGAACGCTGAGGAGCTCGGTGATGTCGCACCCGAAGAGTTGGTTAAGGTGATGGGATCCAAGGCTGTGGTCGAACAGGCTATTGAGCAGCTCAAGGTTCGTAGTTCATCACAAAGTCAGGGAATGTCCTCACACCCCAGCAGTCGCAGGCCAACAGTGCCACTCCACAGGAGAGTATCACCGACACCATCTCTGTTCCACTAAAGTACCACGATGCTGTGACGCGACAAGGCTTGATCTTCCGCACTCTTCGCACCTACGGTGTGGAAGCCGAGCTTTCTACACAGCCTACCAGATCTGCAACGCCGCCTCGTCCGTCGAACTCTGAGGCGCCAGCAGCACGCGTCGACGACGTCGAAGAGAGCGTCACTGAGGCACAGTGGGAAGTCGTCGATAACTACACGGATGCTGAGGAGGGTGAGTCAACGTGGACTCTGAAGGGACGTGACCAGGGGGGCATCGATAGTGCCAAGACCACGATCACGCAAGCTATTGAAAAGGCCCAAGCAGCGACCCATGTCGGTTTCCTTACACTTCCGGATCGCTTGAGTTTCCCGCGCATCGTTGGTGCCAAGGGCTCTAACATTGCGCGTTTACATGACATGACGGGCGCCCACATCCTCGTCGGACGTGACAATTGTACCATCGTCATAACAGGTACGTTTTCCCATTCATTCACTTATATGGAAGTGCCGAAATTTGTGCAGGCTCTGCGTCCTCGTTGGAGGCCGCAAAGGAAGCCATCCTGAAAACGATCCACGGTTCTCGCCAGAGGCGGAGTTATTGATCACCGCACATATGACACTATCTATCAGGAGGGTATCTTAAGGGAAAAGACTGGATCCGGATGGTTTGAGGGAAACTCGGATGATAATATCTGAAATATATCTTCTTTGTCGTTTAGCATTGAAGAAGCCACGTCATTCTCACGAACAGTGAATGTGAATTATGACCATAAGCAAAAGGACAGGATCATGACTAAATTGGTTCCTCCCCAGCATCCTCCATCGGGGCTCCGTCAACATCTTCATCCAATGGTGCGCCGTCGATGTCGTCCTCCAAGGGCGCGCCATCTATATCATCGTCTAGAGGCGCACCATCAATGTCATCCATAGGCTCGCCATCGACGTCACCAAGAGGCTCGCCATCGACATCGCCCAAGGGCACCCCATCGATGTCACTCTCTTCGTCCATTGGCACTTCACCGCCATCGTCCTGGCTAGCTGGCGCCTTGGGGTGCTCCACCGGTTCCTCGGCGGGCTTGAACGAAGAGGTTTTGAAACGGGAGACGGGTACCGGGACATGTTCCTCAACCACGACTGGAGTCTCCTCGACCTTCGGCGCTTCTTCCTGCACCTGTCCTTCGATCCTCTGTCTCAGCTGCAAGGTGAACTCTGGGGGAAACACTATCCAGTCCTCCCAGATATCGAGCACGGCAGTGATTTGGCTCTTGAACGTCTCGGCCGTAATACGACCCGGAAACGAATGATAGATCGTTGAGAAGTGGTCGAAGACGAGACCCAATCTGCTTTGAAACTCCTGTCGGAACTTCCACGCCATGGGTAACGGTGCAGCGGAGTTGTGCAAGATGTCACAGATGAGATGTAAGCGGGAAAGCTTCCGAGGTACTGGCGTGCCATCAACGACCAGGGAGGCAACGATGATATCGGCAACCTGAGAATTGCATTAGGAAAGGTACAGAGCGTGCATATCCCATCAGTAGTACCTCATTCGCGGCTTCTGCGTGTTCCAAACTAAAGGCCATACACCGGGCGAGTTCGCCACGGAAGCCACTCAACGACCGAAGCATAGCTTCGAAACGTTTTCGAGCCAACTTCCCAAGTTTTGTCTTGCGTGTACGTTCCTTCTCAGACTCTTCGGCGGAGTCTGTAGAAAACACGCTGTTGTAGCCCTTGACACAATGTCAACCCGCCTCATACGAAGACGAGAAACGCCCATGTTCTCACCTCGTCCTCAAATTCTGGTTCTACAATGCCTTCCTTATCCACTAATGACCGATAAAATCTGTGCTTCCTGTGCTACCAGCTCTGGACAGTCAGGCGGTGTAGTGTTGGGGATGTGTGCTGTACTCACGTTTGGATTTGTCAGGAAGGAATACCTTGAGTTCTCCTTCTCCGTCTCCTTCAAGCTTTCTTCATATTTTTGGCCATGGCCCTTCACTTCAGCTGCGACGGTTCGGATAAAAATCTCCGTGACCTCATCGTCGTCGGTCGCATGGCCACGGGGCGAACGAGGGTCACGAGGCGAAGGGCTACGCTTTCTGTAGCGGCCGTATGCTCGCCTCGGAGAGCGGGAATACCGAGAGCCACGACGAGGAGAATAAGAACGACTACGCGAACGCCTATCGCGCCTGAGGTCGCGATCACGATCGTATGAGCGGGAGCGGGAACGACGCCTTTCTGGTGCCGGGCTGGGAGAGCGAGATCTCTGAGAAACTGGTGTATTATGTAGGTCAACATTGGCGCCTGTGCAGGGAGGTAGTACTTACCATACATCGGCTTCGCAGCGATTGGAACAGCCTTGCTCCATCCAACTCTGAGTACAGAGCCACCCCAATCGAAACCGTCAAATTCTTTTAAAGCAGCCTCGGCGTCTTTCCGTCTCATAAAAGAGACAAATCCGCTGAGGCCAGAGTTTCTGTTGCGGCGAGCAGCCGTCATATCTGCCCCAGGCCCGAGGACGGTGTCGCCGCGTGGCCACATAATTTTAACCTTATTGACAATGAGTGGAAGAGCGTCGAAAAAGACATAGACGCTTACCGAGCCGACTGGGCCCATGCGAGCGAAGAAATTGCCCAGGCTTTGCTCAGTAACGTGGGGTGGAAGATTGGCGACGAAAACATTGGAAGTCTGTGTATCTTCAGCCAAGAGAAAATAAAGGCATGATCACCCAATTACCTCTGGGTCGCCTCTGTCCTTACTTCCACTTTGCCCCTCATAGGCTAGAAAAATGATGAAACTATATTTTCCCATGACGTGCAAGAACAGAACAAACCGGCCATAGCAGTCGCGGATCGAGCATGAGCTTCGGGAAGCAAGTTAGTAGTGACGGTGCAAAACTAGCTGCGAGCTTACAGTTTCTAGCAAACCGAGCCTCGCGGTCCGCTTGATCCCTTTGTGACACCATAATGAGGGGAATGAATACATGAACGAAATGCGGGTTGATCTGACCTCTTGATTTCCTCCAAGAATGCGTCCATGGCACGTTTTCCTTTCGGCCTGGGCACCGTGGGAGGAGACGGTGACTATAGTCATGTAAACGTGGCTACGCATACAAATAATATGGATTAACGCACTCTGGACTGTTCAAATGCGCGCATGGAACGGGATTGCGCATGTGACCGAGATGGACCTGATGGTGTGTATGCAGTACCAGAATCTCTTGATGAGCGCACGAAGCTGCTAGACTTCCCGCCTCGCCTTGCATTGCTGCTGTCATCGGCATCGAAAGCATCTAGGAATTCGGCATATGCCTTTGCCGCCTGCTCCTCTTCTTCTTTTCGTTTGGCCTCCGCGGCCTCTTTCTCCTTTTCCCGTTTTGACTTTCTGACGGTACCTTGAGCGTATTGAGAGAGCTTTTGGTCATCCACAGTCTTTTGCTATTGCATGAACGAATTGTGAGCACGAAGGAACGGAAGGAGAAGTTCTATCCGTCGCACTGGAAACGAAGATTCGTCTTCGTCATTGTCAAAGAAAGCGGCCAACCTGGACTTGGTTTTATCCATAACTGAAGAAAGCTGAGACAAGGTGTGCGTTTGCGCTTACATAATTAAAAGCGCTGAGTGCACAATTGACCCTGTCACGTGTCTGTGTGCCAATAGCAGTTGAGGTTGAGGCACCACGAGCATACAGCCCTGCTATGGCTCATAACGTTACTAGGCGTCCTATTCTACTATGTGGTACGAGTTGGTGTACCGCGTCTTCGTGGCAGTAAACGTCACCACACCATGAAAGACACAGAAACCTTTGGGTGCAGTACTTCAGACGCACTGAGTTGGTTCCCCTTTCCCACAACTGCTAGCTTACTGTCTACGGACCACCCCATCCTGTTAATGACAATGCTACTATTTGGGCGAAAGCTGAGCACTCTGAAGAACTTCCAGACTGTTGATCTAACGCCCAGCCTCAAATATGTTGAGCTTTTCAATGTTCTCCCCTCGAAATATCAGGTCTATCCCCCAACTATGGGCACAGTACAGCTTACCCCACCCCTGAAGGTCGTAATATCCACAACATATTCCGGCGCATTAGGCGATTCTGGGATACTACCTCGTGCCTCTCGGCAATATTGCCACATGACCAGACCGCTTCCTCGTGCCGCGTGATACCAGTGCAAATGACTCTAGTGAAGGCTTAGACCAACACTTCGCGCATTCCACCGGAGAGCTATACATGGTCTTCTGATTAGATCAAGTCAAATCTAGGCCTCTCCTTGCTTTCTGGTAGACAAGGTCGGATTCAACAACAATCCTGGCATTCTAGGACGCCAGCCTCCTGCAGACTACGGGGAGGTGATGCTCACTTCATTATGCGCAGGGTCACACTATATAAAGCCCTTACGTCTTTGCGACCTACACCGAGCGCGCCAGTGGGATGTCCCTTTGTATAATATCAAGATTCCTATTATGTGAACGCATTGGAACACGCCCCGTACCCTCTTTTAGATACGTAAAATTTCTGTTGGCCATCACAAGGTGTGATCGCGGGGAATCTCACCGCTGTCTTACGCAAATATATCGGTGGCCTCTAGCAAACTTGAGGCAACAGGCTCTTCATTCCCCGACATTCCGCTTTTTCCGCTTGCCAATTTTCGGGACCCGTTATGTTACTTCAAATCTATGATTCTCTGTGTCTGGATTCACACGCACTCATCGAAAGCGTTAGCAGACCCATGAGACAGCGGACCAGCAATCAAGGTCCCCAATCCCATGGATTATGATGTCGGAAGCATCCAGACAAATTTGAACTGAGGGCTTTCTCGAGTGAGATGAACAACATCATTATAAGCCCACGAGGCGAGTTGGACCATGGGACTCATAAATGCAGACGGCAAGGTAGTATTTCGTGAGTAAAATGCGATTGGGATCCTCCTTTGGAACTGTCATGTGGTTGTTTCCGCCTCGCACGTCTGTTGCTGTTGTTACGAAAGTTTCCCGAGCCTGGTACTGATATCGTGTGTCTTTGTGTCGCGGTAAGAGAAAAATCTATGATCATATGCTTGCGACAACAGTATACGATAACATCACTCTATGGTTTCCCAATTTATAACCGTGTTATCAATATTCACGGGCCCACATTCCGTGGATGCGGTTATTGTTATTTGATTAACCCGATGCAAAAAGGTCGGACTGGTTTACTGTACAGCAAGCAATGCAACGGTAAACCGGTCTTCGCCGAATAGCTTGACAATATATCTATCTGGGCGGCCTACTAACTCTTTCTACACGTTATTCCGGTTTCCTTACGTTTAGTTTACTGTGCCTGACCTTCTTAAATTGGCTGGAATAACTTTCGATAAGTCAGGGGCTTGGCAGGGTCAATTATGGGCATGTCGTGATATCGGTTTTCTTGCGGTACATCACCTCAGATATTTAGGTCCTCCCACCTAAATACAGTACCTTCAGGGAAGGGAGGCCGGTCGGCCCGATTCTTGCCCATCGCGGAACGGCATTTGACAACCATCACTTCCTTTGAATGTCCATCTGAATCGGGGCATGAGTAACTTGCCTGGTGCCATGAATTCCGGATTCGCGCCGACATAATGACACTTCCGCTCAAAGACGTACAGTACCTTCAAAGACGTAACTGCTCTGACGCTACCAGGAACATGTCCGGACAGTATTTCCAGTGTTTGTGGAATACCGTACGTCTCAAGGGTACCGCGGCCAACGTTGTCACTCCGATTCACCAACGGAGCGCGATCCCATGACCGTTTTGGGGGAGCGGCTCGCGGCTCTTTGCGGTCTTTATTTTTGCACCCTCGGCTCCGCAGCTCAGCGCTCAGTGCTCTGGTAATGTCAAGCGTCTTCTGCTCCTGCATCATGGCCTCATGGATTCGAAACAGGACCGCGTCCTTTGACCAGCTGCTATTCGCGTATGAGTGGTGACCGGTGAACCTGTGGACTTAATTCTGTGAACCACCACCCAGAAGGAACTATACTGGCAACTACGTCCATAATTTCTGCCCTCCGATGACCCGCGTCGTGCTCTAAACTTAAGGCGCAGCTACTCCGCCACCTACTGCTATATCGTGATCCTCGCACAAAGATAAGGTGTTAAGGTTCACCCGTACGTTCCAGTCCGGTGTGGTCCGTCAGAATGAATGATCTCCCTTGCCAACACGTGGTGGACCCGATGTTTGGACCAACAAGGCCGCGGGAGAAGACTGACACTAGCATTGAGCTGTACACGTATCTGTCGCCGTTGGCTCTCCACTCAACGGCCCGTACCAGGTCAAATGGGGGACGCAAGAGCGTCTGCCATTATGGGGCCCCCGCTTCTCATTCTCCATTTTGGTTGAGGTTTGAGTATTTTTGCCTCCGCGTTTGGTTGGGGCCCGTTGGCCAACGTGTTGGAAACTGCGTGGCGTTATAGCCCGCCACCCTCTGTTCCTTCATTATATTGCGCAGGCGTTCCAAACAGGTGCCCCTCTTCCCGGGAGTACCGATTACGGAGCGCCCCGCGCGCTGCAGTACCCCGAGATGCCAGGCACTACCTCTAAACAACTTGGTCAATGTACCGCCTCACCTTGGCTGTACTATACGATTCACGACATTTCTTTTGGCAGTGCAAGCTGATGTCAACAACCCTCCTGCACGACCTCTGATCACTCCTACATTGACCCGCGCGTGTCGGCTCCATTTACAAACTCGTTACTTGGAACGGTTAGCACTGCGTGTCCGCGTTTCGCGGCAGATGGAAATGATCTTGCTTTTTTCTAACGTGCGGTCGCCCTTAGTATGAAGTGAGCAGCCCAACTGACAGGCAGCTCTGCGCGTGGCGAAAGTTATTTTGGTATACCGCTTGAACTCAAGCCCGAGCTTGTCAGCGGGGATCATCTGACTACCACATGCAAATGAAAACGTGCAGACGACCACATTATTTTCCCTTCGAATGTATTGCCTTGGCCAGACGGGCAACATGTCCGCGTCCCAGTCCTTGTGGGTTGGAGAGGAGGCGAAATTCCCATTAGTGAGTTGCTTTGTCTACCTCTTCCAAATGCTCTAGTAGATCTGGTCGGCTAGGGTTTGTCGGTGCACTTGGGCTTGGGTCCACCCTTTCTCTGTGAACGCGAGTAGTTCGGCTCTGCACAAGATGCCTCTCCACACAGGCGCCGACCCGACCTCTACTCATCGCTTGTCATGGTGGTCGCGCTTCACCACCCCAGTTCCTTTTTGGGGCGATGCGCACGCCTGCTTCGTTCTTGGGCCCCCAGGATTTTTTTTTTTTTGGGGGGGGCGGCCGATGGGCGGCCGATAACCATGGGAAGAGTCGAGGGCCTCTTTCGCTGCAAACAAATACCGTGAGACCCGCATACCGGCGTATACGCAACGAGGGCAGTGCCTGTGTGCGACGAGTCAACATTCCGGCCCCATCTCACATAGCGTCCGACGCGCCGCATCGGCCGTGTGGGTACCACCGAACTGCGCCGGGACGAGAAACAGGAACTGGGAGATGCCTCGCGACCGCACCGAATAGGCAGCTCTCCGCGGGCGGTCTTTGTTCCCGGCGACTTTCTGCGACGGTGGTATCACAGGCCCATCTTCCCACTCCACCTAATAGAGATGTGGTGCAGAAAACCCACTCAGGTGAAGACGAGACGACCAGTTTCACGGCATCTATTTATTTTTTCGGAGTTGTGCGGGTAGTACCGTCCTCGTCTCGCGTTGCTAACGCGCGTCAGATAACACTTCGCGTTCCCTCCCCTCCCTTCTCTTCGCGTGGAGACTCCACACACACGCTCTACCTAGATGCCAATATCGGTGTTTTATTCATTTTATTTTTGTCTTTTCGTTATCACGGGCATTTCCGAGTCTCTGTTGTCGGGTCGTGACACGTTATTTTTTTTCACACCATTCGGCAGGCACCAACACTCTCCGTCCGTCGAGCAGAGCGCCGAAAGGGCGTCATTCCAGCACGAGCGGAAAGTTAAGGTGTGGAGAGAGCGTCAAACGGAACACGCCGGCACTCTGGTTCTGGCACATCGCTGCTACTGTACAAAGAAGGTTCGACAAATAGAGTCGTCATCGTCGCCGCCCGGCGTCAAAAGCTTGGCCCGCGGACTCAGGGCGCAGTCTGATTAATCATGGGAACAGATTCACTTGGCAATGGGCCACAAAGGAAGTGACTCATCCTGAGACAGGGATGAACTGTATTTGTGCTTGTGTTTGGCACATCAAAACATCAAACTCCACATTCCGGAAACGGAAAACTCCGTCACCCACGGGTACACAGACAATACGTGGTCCCGGAATCTGGAGAGAAGATGAATGATAACGCAACTGAAGCAGCGCCCGATCAATGGATTTTATGATAGATGTATGCCAGAGGCATCTGCCGTACTTTACTGCTCCAATGCTCCAAACGCTGCGGAGCTTTTGCCTTGAGATGGCCGCTCGGGGATACTTCGAATATCCCCCTACACCCGACAGAAGACGGAAGGAGGCTATAGCACTCGCAAGTGGGAAGAGCTATGATAGATATATGACGCGAGTAGCTGCCGTACTCGGGTGTACAGTATCTGGTTAAAATCTGATGTATGTACAAGATGTAGAACAGGGGGTGGAAGGCTAACGAGAAGAGCTGTTAAAGGGAGGAGAGCTGTGTGTAGAAGGACGGTGAAAGAGAGGTGAACCGGTGAAGGGACGAGCAACCGATGAGAGAGATTGAATGGACGAAATATGGATGGGGTAGATGGTACGGTGATCCATGCACTGTCACATGCCGAGGGGAGTTGTGCTTATAAAATATATGCTGTGGTAAAGAGTCCGTCGTTATTCGACATTCAGTGGCCGTCCACGCAGGCGGATGGTGATCCATGAGTCACGGGCATTGGACGAAAGGGTATTCCTCCACCGGGGGTAGCCCACGATGTGGCATTCGGTGTGTTGTAGTTTCCATTCCTGGTGTGAAATATGACACTTGCAGGTGCACGTGATGTAAAGTATAACTAATGAAGGAAATTGACGAAGTGAGGAAAGCATCTGCGGTGGAGCAAAACACTCCTGGCCCTTGAGTTATTCACATGCCTCACCATACCAAGTGAGTGCCGGAGTGCGGCGTGGGACAATCACACGTAGTATCTCGCCGTCAAACTCTGCGCGGACATGACCGAGGTCGGCGTCATACCCAAATGAGATACGTCTCTCGAAATGACCTGTGACGACGTTCTGTTCAAAAACCCAGATGATCATATACTGGTAAAGGTGACTTACCACCGTCCGGCTCCCATGAATCAGCTACAACGTGCAACACGCGCCTCCTCCTCGCAGCTAAGGTTCTGAAGAAAGAAGCAAGGAAGCAAATCGAAGCATTAGCGAGCAAGCTGACGTCACAAAACCGATAACAAACATTGCATCACGCCTGAAACCTGGCAAACGAGCGATTAACCTGTACTCTCCTGGGGAGGTCTCCACAGTGATCCAGCTATCCGGAGGCGGTGGCGCATCACTTAAGAAGGGTTCGTGGGGAGCGCGAGAGCTGCGGGCTATACTAGAACGGACAGGTGGCGGATCTAATATCGTTGGCGGTGCCGGAGGAGGAAGGCTGCGACTTGCAAGAGCCGGGGAGGCCGACGAGGGGAGGCGAATGGCTCCCGAGTTGGCAACGGGCTCGGAAAAAGGACGCCGAGAATTTCTGCCAGACGACGCTTCGGAAGGGGAATATGGGGGCGGTAGAGAAGACCAAGTCTGAACCGATCCGGACGATGAGACTGGCCGTGATGGAACCGCAGACGTCGGTCCTGCTTGCTGCGCGTTCATGGGCGACTGATTCTGAGTCCATGAGGAATCATGATCGAAGGGACTCGACGGTATCGAGTGTTGATCTGACCCTGAAGGACCCATACGGGAGGGTGTGTTGGAGGGGATTCGTGTGGGTAAGGGGAAGATACCGGTGCAGTTCCTGTCAATCCAATCTAGAGAAGAAGGATCGTGAGGTTGCAATTTTCCAAGGGGTCCGACAGGTGGCTGTGAAGTATTGCCAAGGGAGGTAAAAGGTCGATGTGAAGGTAGAATAGGATTGGAATAACTCGGAACTGAAGAGGGAGGCGTGCTGCAGGACTGAGCCGCAGGATTACTGGTCTCATAAGACTCCGCAGGAGAGACATCTGTTGCTGGATTGGTTGGATGAGTGCCAGCGCCGCTGCTATGGCGATCGAGAGGTGGCATGGGTAAAGGGCGGGATGCACGAGTTAGAGACGAAGGATGAGATGCATTGCTTAGGAGGTGTTCATCCACGTTTTCATAAGCTGGCGGCGGCTGGTCCTGTTGCGCCAGTTTTGCGACATCGATCACGTCTGTCGACGGCTGAGACTTAGATCGTTGAGGTAATTGTGTTGGTTGTTGTGGGGTTGAGTGATGAGAGTGAGCTATGCTCCGTGGAGAGGGTGTCGATTCCAGCGAGAACGGGATGGGAACGGGTTGTCGCGGCGTTTCGGGAGAAGTATGCCTCTTGGAGTGATCGAGAGACTGAGAGGAGCCTGGGGTGGAGGGTGAGAAGGATCGTAAATAAGAGAATGACGGAAAAATGAAGTCAAAAATAAAGATAAATAAAATCTGAATAAAAAATAAAGGGATCCGTTTCACGAATATATGAAAATAAAAAATATATAAATAAATCCACCCGATCTGGAGATCCCCGCGGGTGTACCTTTACGGCTCGGCGCTCACCGCTGAGTCCGGTGATGCTCTCGTATTTACCCTCCCGAACGCATTCTCTACTCACAACCAAACTGACCCCAATCCTCATCAGATGTGTGGCGGGGAATGGCGTAGCAACTTTGAAAACTATGTTTTAGGATTCGCTCACCATGTACCCCACTCATCTGCTTCTCGTCCTCGTCCTCGTCCTCCCCTTCGAGCTCCCAGTCATCTAGCATCACGACATCCTCTTCGAGCTTGTTGGTCATAAGCCCCAATTTTTCAGGATCGTGATGTTCCAAATGTTGGGGGACGGGACGGGTCGCAGTTAGATGATTGAGACTACCCCTCTGAGAGGACGTGCAGGAAGAAGAGGCAGAGCTTGTGGCTGAGGAGTTCAATGAAGTAGAGGGAGACAACGGCGGGGTCGAGGGTCTGTCAGTCGTATGATTGGGCAGAGAGGACATGGGACATTAATGTTCCACGACTAAGAAAGAGGGGATGCGAGAGGAGCGTAGAGGAGGGAAGAGAAGAAAATAAGAGGTGGAGTACGCCGCAGCCGCGGGATGCGTGGGGTCAGTTTGTTCGCCAGATATCGGTCCTTTCATCACTCTTTTCTTGGTCCGTTATCCGTATCGTGACGTCATCCCGTATGGGACTTCCCGTCCCAATTTACTGACTCCAAAACGACCTCAACTGTGGCACTCTGTCCTGGTGATCCCTGGTCGTCTAAACTCCGCACGAAAACGAACCCGTGGAACCCTATTTCCCCACTTATCTTTGGCACCTTCACCAAGCCAACGATCCGATCCAAGAACCAGTGCACCCATTCTCCACCCTTGATACCCGCCCCCCCGGTTAAAGGGTTAAATATATATATTATGGGTGAATTCCTTTCCTTTTGGTGGATTCACATCACTCTCATATTTATACCCAGATCGGGGGGACCAGCCCCCGCACCTGCACGTTGCCTCTCTCAGCGTGTCCACAGACTCGAAACAAAAGTGGGGATGTCCTCTCCAGAATTCGGCGAATTTGTACAACACGTGCCTAGCTCTGGGCTGCCGATCGAGCTCTCCATGGGACGATGGTTCGCACTCTAAGGATTACAAACAAAGGCCCATTGTATCATGCGCATTGATCTGAGGTGAGTTCGGATTATGGGTCCGAATTAACGCTATAAACAGTGTTATGACCGCCAGCCCAGTTGGTGCTTATTGCACGGTCCGGCGATCATGCGTTATACCCTGAAGAGCACACGGTAAGCAGAGGCAAGTCCGCGATGTTCATCGTGTCAGAATTTGATGCTCAGATGTTCTCAATGACCTGTTTTTGTCATATGAGCCGCCCGGCTTCACCCCTGACATTGACGAGACACGGCTATTATACCTACTGTTCTGCCACGGCAGTAGGTCCGGGGTTTATCAGCTCCTACTTACCATGTCTCTAGACTATCCATCCTCGGCTTTGAAACGCCAATAGGAGAAAAAATATTTGTGGAATAAATGGCAATTGCACAGCACTCTGGGGAGCGACATATCAGCCGCCGATTCGGATTGTCCAGAAGTGTGCTGGCCCCTCAGCAAGATGCACTGCTGTGTCTTGAGTTTTCGTTCCTCGGGAGGTAGTGCCTCAACTTTGTCAACTCTATTACCAGGGACGACCAATTGTAGCTTCGGACCCTGAAGGCGATCTTCTCGGTCGACGCCCATCCCACCCGGCCATTGCGGCAAAAGTTTGTGGGTGCCATCACTCATACACTCCCTCGTACTCCACCGGTTCCACTTTTGGTACGGAAACGCGGAGGGTGGACATCCTCTTCCTGAGTTGGCGGACTATAGGTAAGCGTTAAAACCTTTTTCATGCAACAGGTTCTCTGTCCTGGTCACATTGAAAACTTACCTAATGCACTCTTATTTTGGTGAAGCCTACTCTTTTCTTGTCCGTATGTCTTATGTCTCTGGCGTCAAAAGCGGCAACGATCGATGTGGTATTGGGCATGACTGTCAAACTGTTACCCGTAACAACAGCACAGCACATCTGTGGAGGTCACCTGCTAGTGACCAGGAGGGCTTTATTGACAGAAAGAACTCGACCCGAGAGGGATTGCTACCGCAGAAAAGAACAACGAAGCGCCGCTGCAGGAAGAGACCCAACTCTGCTCTGGTATCGCACGATGATTTGCGAGAATGTGTCCCTGAAGTAGCTCTCGTTGGTCCGCAGGCGTTTGGGGAACCGTGTGCTGCCGCGGGTTACCGGAAGCTTCGCAAGGGCTCGTGTCATCCACCGAATCGTCGCCGCGTGCTTTCGGCAGATGGCGATCACGCCAGTCGCGATGCCATTTTACCGTAACCCATGTAGGGTGGAGGTGTGCGTGTTTCACTCCCTGTCGTTGTCTTCTCGGCACGAGAGCACCGGTGCGCATGGCGGTGGATCATCGGGCACTCATTAACGTGATACGCGGTATTGACTATTACTATTTGAGGCACGAACAAGCTATTTCTATGCTGGCCTCTCCCTCATGCCACATCTTTTCTCACGGGAACATGTGTCAACGTGGCCCAGGAATTGACTTATCATGTTAGAACGGGTAAAAAAAAATTCTTGAAGCCTACAATTAAAAAAATAAATCCATTTTCGTGCGCCGGAGGGCAGAATATCCTATGTAGCACTACACTTTGTACAAGGTATTTAGGTGTCCTTTTCCTTCCCATATATGCGTGCGTCTCTATCATCTTAAGTCCCCCCCCGCCCGGTTGGGGAACGCCGTGAAGCCTATATTATCCTCCACTGTCCTCTGCGAAAGGCTCAAAATCTGGTCTCATAATATTTACCGGATGATAAGGTTTCTCGGTCATTTTGGTTGTCCAGGGTCGACCACGTGGCCATGATGAGGGATTTATCGTAAACTGGCCATGCTTCCTCTAGAAATAGCCATGATCCGTAAGCCCACGGAACAAAGCCGAAGCTGTACTAATACAGCCTTTTACAGCATTTGTGAGAGTGGTTTGATCGAAGAGGCTCTTTGCGGAGAACGATGCCAACATACGAAGTTAGATTAGAAACCGTGGGGGTGTGTATGACATTGTAGGTCTATGCACAGCTTACGGGACACAAATCGCGTGGTTTGACAGCGTAGGGATGGTCTGTCAGCCAAAACAGCGTCATGGGGCCATATGAGGCGTGATGACCCCTGCTCTGTTGGGCACAGGTTCGCGTTCATGGCGTTTTGATACTGTAGCGAGAGAATGAAGCTTAAATAAGAAGGGCTTATCGACGCCGCAACAGGGCTCTTCCAGCATGGTGCTTGTACTGTAGTCCTCACTATGTGCACGCTAAACCCACAGAATTGGAAATGCAATGAGTCTATAAAACTTTGACATCGCGACTCGTCATTATCAAGAGCCGAAGCCTTTTACATCGAGGTATGTAGATTGAACAGACGCGAATGGAAAAGAAAGACGGATCAGTGCGCACCGGAGTGCTGCACGCCGCGCGCCAGTCTTAGCACCAGCGTCTTGATAAACTCACCGATTAACGTAAGCATGAGCACGACGTTCCTGCCCTGGTTTCAGGTTTTTATATATGGGCGCGCGGGGCAGGTTGAGCGGCCAGGAATTCCAGTTCCCGGGAGGGAGACATGCCAGTGACTGGAAGTGCGAGCATGGAGCCGGCTGCACTGTGAGGCCGGGCCCGCGAATAGTAAAACACCATCCGTTTGCTCATTAAAAAAAAAAAGGAATCAGTTTGTATTCCGGGACAGGCCAGAAACTAAGGCCGCTCGTAGCGCGACCAGCTACAATTATGAGAAAGGGTGGTCCTAAACCAACATTACATCTTCCCCTTTGCATGGACAGAAGAATGGAAGACACAAGACACGACACAACATACAAGAATCCGTCCTCAAATGTCATCCGACCTTGGCCTAGAGTCGATGCGAGATAGCGCTACGCTGTTGCTATCAAGAGTTGGATCCCAGACCCTGTCGTTGGCATCGTCCACAAGCCCCGTCCCAGTTGGTTGTGGACCGTGGTCGTATCTTGCCACATCAGGGAATATCGTAGAGCCGTTAGTTGGACGGTCAAGGTCTGCCACATCGGGTTCAATAACCTCCTCTGGGGGAGAGAAGAGGAGGAGTTGACGTCGGACAACAAGGAATAGAAGGACGTTGACCGCGCCGGAGAGGTTGAACATCAAGACAGCAAAAAAGGCAGCCGCAGAGGGCACTTTTTTGTGGCTGGACAGCGACCAACGGACAACAGAGAGCGGTAGGACCACAATGGAGTACCCAAGTGGGTAGCTGGGTAACTTATGAGCGACGTTTGCGACAGAAAGGCTACGACTTACAAAAGCATTCCCAACGCAGCTCGCCTATGTGAGTACTTCTCATCGGACTCGCTGAGGCGAAACCTGTACCACCTCTCAGGATCGACCGACAAGCGACCCTTCGTCCAGAAATAGAGCGGGATGTACATTATCACCGAGGCAAACAATGCGATCCAGATCCAAACATATTCCCCGCCTAAGCGTTCCGCGTTGTATTCAGGAGCAATCCAGCACCAATACTAGTCAAACAGTGTCAGTGGCAAGACGCGGCAGTGAAAAAATCGGAACTATGTACACATACCGGTGTAGGAGTCTCAAAGTTCTTGTTGACGCCATTGCCCATACCAACCCAGAGCGCAATGAAAATCCACGCAAGGGCAACAATAGCAAAAGCAGAGTGACGTGCTCCAATTCCTACTTTCCACAGAGCCACTATGAATGTGTGGACGGTGATTGCCTGGTCAGTTTGTATATCAGTATTCTGAGAAGCCAACCATGGTAAGGGAAGGTACATACGAGAGTAATCAGTGCGACCCCGAGTTCACCAATTTGTTGAATAATGCCCTGTGCTGTGCAATAAGGACCTATCGTGACGATCCCGTTGTGGGCCCATCTAACATCGAGGATGCCGCCCAAGGCTTGCAGAATATCGAACACAAAAAGGGAAAGCTGTCGTAACTTGAATGAGATCATGTGGGGCTACGAATATGTCGAGCAGACCATATAAATGTCAGCAGGCACCCGCAGTAACTTCCAGCTACCATTCGGGAGGGCCCTTCTATATCGTAGTACATTTCTCTGCACGGTACTTGTCAAGGTGGATAGGTACTCCTAATGGGGTTGGACATACCCCGATCAAAACAAGGACAACGATTACGGCAACGAGACTGAGGAACGATGCCTCTGCCGTCAGCTAGACATGGCTTCAGTCGAACCTGTCAAACCTTGTGACAGATAAGAAAATGCTCACAGCCAAGCCGATGCTTTGACCATGTGTCAAGCACGTGATAGTGTGGGGGTCGGTTAATAGAGATTGTTGATACTGCTGCGCATTACAGACAGTCCCATTGACACCGCCGAGTGCCGACATCCTATAGACGGGTGCGGGCACAAAGGAACCACCTGGTATTGGGATTACACTGTCGGAACCTTCGAGCTTTGGTCTGATCAGACGGGGCCAGGATGTCAGGAATGAAGGACACGGAAAGGGGACGCGTTCCGCACCTTTTAAAGAGTGGTCGAAGGGGGAACAAAATCATCCAGACGACGTTGACATGGGAATATTTGTAGGGAAAAAGGCGCGCATACTCCCAATATTCGGGGGACTGTGTTGAGGCTGTGGTGACGACCTTAGTGGGGGCTTCAAGTTTGGCTCAGCTTGCAATAGTTCCTGACAGTGACGTGGGAATGGTACAGTGGATCAAAGTCACTCGGGCACCAGAAAAAGGTATTTGCTGTTCACTTTTGGAGTGGGGCCAAACGGGGTGCTCGCGGTGCTGCATACTGCCATCGAATATATATTCTGGATTTCAGTTATGGAGTATAATGTTGATTTGGGTGACCCGACATGACTATAAGCTACTCATTGGCAGCTTCGTGGATGTGTTGGCATGTCATACTGTAAGGAAGATATGCAAAGAGTAGAACGTAGAACATGCACGGCTGGTTGCTTGGCCAGCTCCAAAAATGGGCAAAAAAAGAAGTGGCGCTTGGTGTATCTGTATCATCAGAACCATCAAATCACTACAGTGCATAGCCGCCACATTAATCCACTTCCCCTTGAACAGATACAACATTTCTATCGGGATCTTCCCAGTACAGCTTTTGCGACCTTCGTTGTTCCTGTTCGTCCCTGTCCAACCGTCCAGTTTACTTCAGAATGCACCACTGCGGAGACCAGCAACTTTGAGTTTGTAAGATCTAGCCTCTTTAGCGTGCAACAGGTACACTTATTTTGCCCTATATAACGACCTTTTCTAAACGAGACATCAGTCGTTTCTAGGCTCGTTGACAGGACTGAAATCAACCCCGCCCTAATCCGAGGCCACCCTGCCTGGGCAGCTGGTAGCAACCACATATCACTTATGCGAAGGCCATTCCAGTGGAACATTTTCACTATCCACAGTTTTTCAATCTCCAAACGAATGGCCAGTCCCATGGATGCTATTACGAATTCGTTTCGTGCGGCGCAGGGATTTGGCCTTATCTGCTATTGGCAGCTTGTTTGGACCTAGGCGGGTTCTTGGTAACGGGAAGTGGGTAATAGAGGGGAGGTCCACTTATCATGATCTGGATGGGGTCAATCGTAAGCTCTGAGATCCTGTCCTCGCATTCAAGCATTTTGCTCACCCCCCCTTCTCCATTCAACAGAACATCTCGTTCTAACCGAGTGACAGTCCATCAACAGCCTTGTATAAGGTTTTGAATCCACGCAATGTCAATAGTTGCGACTGGATACTGGTGGGCACCACGACCACTCGCTGTTGGTATCCATCTGCTAGTCCCCAAAGGGAACAACATTTGTTCTGACCGCTCGTACACCGAGATGTTGGAAGATGGTAGCTTGGTCATTGTGGGCAGCCTGTTGTCTAGTCGTCTCGTTACTGATAGTGCCAACAGATCCGGGGGAGGGGGTGCCAATGGGGCTTTGTCAACGTCGCGGCCCAGTCGAACCGTGACCCCACTTACAAATTCCTCCCGTCTCGTGGTAAACTGGTAACCTCGCCCATCTTGACTAACACACTTCCCTTGAGCTTGTGTCTGCTTACATTCCTGCCACCTTCCTTTAATATAGCGTATTTTTCTGCACGGTTCTTGTCAAACTCCACATGCGCTGCCGAGGCGATGTTAGACCTACCCCGATCAAAACAAAGGTGATTATTATGGCAGCAACATTGAGGAGGGTTATCTCTGCCATCATCTACATATGGTTTTAGTCTACAAGATCCAAAACGATAGGTCCCTTGCTTGGAGTCTCAGGACCATGGTGACGGTTGTGGCTTGTCACTTTGCATTATAACATCCAGGGAAGATGGTGATGTTTGGCCAAGGACTCCAATATTGAGAAACAGTTGTCACGTAAACATAGGCATAACGTCCCTGCCCTGGTTTCAGGTTTTTATGAGGGCACAGGGCTGGCTGGGCGGCCAGAAGCTCCAATTCCCAGGGGGAGATGTGGAACTGGCTGACGCACATGAGGCCAGCCAACTGTAAAACATTGTCTTGGTTGTCCTTTACACCTCATCTTTCTTTCCTACTGGCCAAATAATATATCCATAGATCATCCATCTTGTAGCACATCTACAGCAGTATTACAGAGCGACGAGGTGATGAGCTAATATATGGGTGATAGGCCATTGCCTACCTGTGTTAGGGAGATGGACGTAGGTACAACAGTGCTGTAATAGTACCACATAGGGTTATGTACCCCAAGGCGCACTCAAACGGATGCGAAAAAAGGTAGGAAGATACAAGACTCTTCTATGTACAAGGCTCTGTCCTCAAATGTTGTCATCCAACCTGTAAGATTATGGACGAGAATATAATACTATTGAGTCAATAAACATGTGCGGGCGGCATTACTGTGCAAGATAACAATGCTCAGTTACTGTGCACACTTAGGGCAGAAACTATATATATTCACCTGTGCAAGATAACGATGCTGTCCGGAGCATGTAAGCACAGGAAGGTGGGCAATAAACTAAAGGGTACTCACCTCAGTTACTGCACACACTTAGGGCAGAAACTGAGGTGCTATGGTACGAGAGAGAATGGTTTAAATACTGTCCTAAGTAATCTACTAAACCGTTGCTCCTTGTCCATGGAGCAACGAGAAGTATGATAGATCAGTCGGTAATGCAAAGTGCGAGGACTTCGCACAGGTTTGCATGTTATACGAACGGTGTTGGTATAGTAACTAACTACAGACTATGAGCGAAAAGAGTGGTTGAGCTAACAGCTCACTTAAGGTCTGAATGGGTATTATATTTCTACACTCCCCCTCAAACTGTGCGAAGTCCCAGGCACTCTGCAAAGTGTTTGACCTTTGGTGAGGGGAGCGCTTTGGTCAGCGCGTCCATGACCATATTGGCGGTCGGGCAGTAAATGAGCTGTAGTGCACCATTCTCAATCACCCACCGAATAAAATGGTATCGCACATCTATGTGCTTCGTGCGTGCGTGGAATTGGTGATCGCGCGTCAGCATGATGGCTGACTGGTTGTCCGAGAACAAGGTGGTTGCATCTGAGAGAGGTTCGAAGACCTCAGTGAGCAGGTTCCGGAGCCACAAGGCCTCCTTCATGCTGTGCATCGCTGCGACATACTCGCTCTCTGTAGTCGAAAGCAAGACAATTTCTTGCTTCTTGGAGGACCACGAGATGGCACCACTGTCGATGAGGAATGCATATCCAGTGATCGCATGGCGGTCCTTGGTCATACTGCCATCGGTGTCAGCATACTCGACCAGCGTGCGGTGGGCCTCGCCATAGGATAGCCAAAGGTCACGCGTGCCCACAAGATAGCGGAATATCCGCTTGACAGCGCCCCAATGCGCCATCCCGGGGTTTGCAGAGAACCTGGCCATGGTCGACACTGTGAACACGATGTCTGGGCATGTGGTGAGCGCTGCCCAGTTGAGCGTGCCAACAGCCTCGCGGTAGGGCACATTGCGCATGACCATGAATTCAGCCGCATCGGCCAGGGCCTGCTCCAAAGTGAGCCAGACCTGTGTGTCGAAAGGGGTGGAAATGGGTTTAGCATCATCAAAGCCGAAACACCGCAGAATAGAGTCGATGTAGGAACGTTGGGAGAGGTGGATGGTGCCTGCAGAGCGATCACGCTGAACTTCAATTCTGAGCATCCAATGAAGCTCACCAAGGTTTGTAACCTCAATGTGCTTGCGGAGCCCAGTCTTGAGTGCCTCAATGGCTGTGACACTGCTTGCTGCAATGGTGCAGTTGTCTACGTGGATGGTGATGACGATGATCACCCGGGGTGACTTAATGTGCTTGAAAAATACTGCTTGGTCCACTTTGCACTGCCGGAACCCGAGACTACTGAGTATCTGGGTGAACTTCTGGTACCACCTTTGGCCTGCCTGCTTAAGCCTGTACAGAGATTTGCGGAGCCGGAGAATGCGCCCCGAGGTGTCCTCGCGATAGCTGGGGGGGTGCTGCATGTACAGTACTTCCTTGGCCAACAGCTCACCATTGAGGTATGCTCCCTTAATGTCCACCTGATGGAGCTCGAGCCCGAGGCGGTTAGCCATGGCAATGACTGCGCACGACGATGCGAGCCTTGCAACTGGAGCATATATATCAAAATAGTCCACTCCCTCCACCTGACTGAAACCCTGCGCGACCAGGCGCACCTTGTAATGGACGACCTTGCCCGAGGCATCCTTCTTGGCCTTGAAGACCCACTTGGAGTTGATGACATTGGCTCCGGGCGGCACGTGCTCAAGCGTCCAAGTGCTGGCCATGTGCAGCGTTGTAAGTTCTTCCTGGATGGCCTGTTCCCAAAGGGGCCAATCCAGTCGATGTTTAGCCTCGGCCAGGTTGCGCGACTCGAGTGCTTCTGAGTCGGCAGTCTCGGCAGCCAGAGCGGCTTCAAAGCTGGGCCACGATTCGCGCAGTGCAGGCAGGCCAGCCTCGACAGACCATGCACTGGCCACAGCATTGGCTGCTTCTTCGTCCTCAGTGAAGCTACCCAGGAATTGAATTCCCCTGGGTATGGTGGGGTCTGAGGAGTGTGTGGACGACACACCAACACCTGCCTGGAGCTCGCGCACAATGTGCGACAGCTTGCACTGGCGCACAGGGCGCTCTGGCACTGGTTCAGGGTTGAGTTGCAATTCATCCGACATGGCACAGGATGATGAGGACGACAGGGATGACAGGGAAGACGGTGGGGACAGGGGTGTTGGTGGCGCAGGTGGAATTTGTGCAGGTGGCAGTGGCAGTGGTGCGGCGCGCAGCTCGCTCATAGTCTTGGGGGTGGGCACATCCAAAGGCTCCCCCTTGAGCCGCTCAGCCACAGCAAAATAGATGTTCCGCTCAACACTGACTGTTTTGCTCATTGGCCAGTAGACATGGTGGCCATGAGACTCGACATTGAAGCTGATCCAGCAGCCTTCACGCACGCGTGGCTCGAGCTTGGAACAATCTGGGTCGTGCACCCAGACTATCTCCCCGAACCACTTCAGCCCTGACAGATTGGGAGGGCTCCCGTACAACACCTGCCAAGGCGTCTTGCCCCCGAGTGCACGTGTAGACATGCAGTTCTTGAGCCAAGTCGAGTGCCTCAAAGCTTCCCCCCACATGTTCTGGGGAAGGCTCACCATGTGAAGTAGCGCTCGCACCTTCTCCACAAGAGTGCAATTGAGGCGCTCCGCAATGCTGTTCAGCTGCGGCATGTTGTGGACAGTGAGGCAGCGCGTGGTACCAGCAGCTGCAAGGTGCTTGTCGAACTCTTCGCTCAGGTACTCACTGCCACAGTCAGACCATAGGACTTTGAAGGAAGCGCAGTGGTCCTGAGTCTTCGCCCAGGCCTCGAACTGGCGGTAGGACTGGAGGGTGTCACTCTTTGCTGCAAGGAGGTAGGTCAGCATGAAACATGTGGCATCGTCAGTGAATGTGACAAAATATCGTCGCCCGCAGCGAGTGGACACCGGGGCTGGTCCCCAGACATCGATGTGAATCTCATCACCAAAGGCCTTGGCCTGCTCGCTGACCTACACCTTGGGAACAGGCTGCCGAGTGGTGCGCGCATAAATGCACGCCTTGCAGTGCTCTTCCCGGGAGGATGGGTCGAGTGCGATGCCAGTGACCAAGCCGTCCTCGACAAGCTTGCGTGCGCTCATGGGTGCGATATGCCCCATGTGCCTGTGCAGCTCCATTACACTGACAATCTCCACAGCATAGCCTCCATCTCCCTCATGTGAAATGCGATACAGGCCATGCGCAGTTCTTGCAATGCGTGCGATTCTCTCTCCCCCACGTGACTGAATGTCAAGGTGGCCACCACTGATGGTGATGCAGTGACCCAAGGCATCCAGTGCACCAAGCGACACTAAGGTGTAGCCGACCGACGGCACGTGCAGGACGTTCTCGAGCGTTAGCTCGGAGTGCCCACTCCCGTTCGGTGCATGGATGACCATACTTCCCATGCCCACGGCTGGGAATTGCTGGCCGTTTGCTGCGTTGAGGAACAATGGCAGGTCAAGTGCATGATAGGAAATGAAATCATCGCGGTAGGGGGATATGTGGTGGGTTGCACCGGAGTCGTACAGCTCAACCCAAGTCTGCTTCACCTCTTCAACTTGCATGATAACAGCCGCTGTGAGCCCCCCTGATGCTGTGGCACTCGCCCCTGCTTCTTCGCTCTCCAGAAGTGTGAAGCCATCAGCTCCCGGGCGTTTGAGCACGTCGCTGATAAACACAGCTGGCCAGCACCCGTCTGGCTCATTGTCTGGGTCAGCCACTGCGTTGGCTGATCCGACAGGCTTGTTCTCGGACTTAGTCGCATTCTGGTATGTCGGCAGCTGAATCTGCTGCTGGCTTGATTGCCCCGACGACTGGCCTTGCGACTGGTTCTGGGTATCTTTCTTGGGTGACTGGCACTTGCGTGCCCAGTGCCCCTGCCTGCCACAGTTGTGGCACTTCCCCTTTCAACGCTTCTTCCCTCCATCACCCAGGGTTGCCGCCAATGCCTCATCTTGGTGCTGGGATTGCTTTCCCTTGCCAGACGAGTTCCCTTCTTGTTTGCACCGCGCTGCCAACCGATTGGCCTCCTCGGAGATATGGTCAATGAGGATGTCAGGGTCAATGGATGTGGTAGGTGCCAGTACACACACAGCTGTGAGCAGCCCAGACGCGAATCTCGACATTTCATCCAGAATGGCTTTGATTATGGCAGAGCGATATTCCTTCTCAGTCATTACAACCCCAACTGCCACCAACTCCTCACGTTTGACACACATTTGCCCAAGGAACATGTGGATGTCTCCCCCGTGCGGACAGCGCATCTTGGAGAAGGCGGTGAGTAAATCCGTCTCCGCGTATTGACTCTTCATGCTGAACTCGGTTTTCACTTTGTCCCAGCGATCTTTGGCGGTGGTGAGCGACTTCAGACAGACGGTGGTTGAGTCTGGAAGGCATTGGGAAACCATGTAATGAGCGATGGTCTCGTCAATGTCCCACGCAGCCACCGCCTTCTCTTCATCAATGGTGGGTGCCTTTGGGTCTATCAGAATGGGGCAAGGGGTGGAGCCCTCAAAGTGGCCCCACTTCTGATTCGCTTCCATGGCCTCCTGGAAGTGCATCAAGAAGATGGCCCAGTTGGAGCTGGTGGGGTCAAGGCGGGGAACAGATGTGGGAAGGGGGTTGGACATAGTAGCAGTAAGGGCAGGGCCCATAACCTGTAAGATTATGAACGAGAATATAATACTATTGAGTCAATAAATGTGTGTGGGCGGCATTACTGTGCAAGATAACAACGCTCAGTTACTGTGCACACTTAGGGCAGAAACTATATATATTCACCTGTGCAAGATAACGACACTGTCCGGAGCATGTAAGCACAGGAAGGTGGGCAATAAACTAAAGGGTACTCACCTCAGTTACTGCACACACTTAGGGCAGAAACTGAGGTGCTATAGTATGAGAGAGAATGGTTTAAATACTGTCCTAAGTAATCTACTAAACCGTTGCTCCTTGTCCATGGAGCAACGAGAAGTATGATAGATCAGTCGGTAATGCAAAGTGCGAGGACTTCGCACAGGTTTGCGTGTTATACGAACAGTGTTGGTATAGTAACTAACTACAGACTACGAGTGAAAAGAGTGGTTGAGCTAACAGCTCACTTAAGGTCTGAACGGGTATTATATTTCTACACAACCTTGGCCTAGGGTCAATGTGAGATGGTGCTACGCTACTTCCAGAGTCCTCAAGCTTCAAGAGTTGGATTCTAGACCCCATCTCCCACATCCTCCATGAGCCCCATCCTAGTTGGTTGTGAACTGTGGTTGTATCTTGCCACATCAGGGAATATTGTAGGGCTGGTACTTGGACGGCCAAGTTCTACCTCATGTTCACTAGACTCTTCAGGAGGGGAAAAGAGGAGAAGTTGAGGTCAGACAACCAGTAATAGAAGGACATTGACTGCGCCAGAGAGGTTGAACATTGAGACCACAAAAAGGCAGCCACTGAGAACATCTTCCTGTCACTGAACATCGACCAACGGACAGCCAAGAGCGGTAGGACTATGAGGGAGTACCCAAGTGGGTAGCTGGGTAACTTATGAGCAACACAAAGGCTATGACCTATAAAAGCATTCCCAATGCAGCTCACCTCTGTGGGTGCTTGTCATCGGAAACACTGAGGCAAAACTTGTACCACTTCTCAGGATCGATCAACAAGCGGCCCTCCGCCCAGAAGTAGAGTGGGATGTACATTATCACCAAGGCAAACAAAGCAGTCCGCATCCAGACATATTCCCCAGCCATGCATTCCAGTTTGTATTTAGAACCAATCCAGCACCAATACTAGCCAGACGATGTCAGTGGTAAGACATGGCAGTGAGAAAATTGGAAACATGTACAGGAAACACGTACAGGTGTAGGAGTCTTATAGTCCTTGTGAATGCTATTACCTATACCAACCCAGAGTGCAGTGAAAAGAGATATGAGGGCAACCATGGCAAAAGCAAAATGGTGTGCTTTGATTCCTACTCTCCACAGAGCCAATATGAATGTATGAACAGTGATTGTCTGGTCAGATGTACATCAGGGTTCTGTTAAGTCAACCATGATCAGGGAAGGTCATACAAGAGTGACCAGTGTGACCCTGAGTTTACCAGTTTGCTGAATAATGCCCTGTGCTTTGCAATAAGGGCCCATCGTGACGATCCCATTGTGGGCCCATCGAACATTGAGGATGCTGCCCAAGGCCTGCAGAATATTGTATACGAGAAGGGAAAGCTACCACGCAACTACAATGAGATCACAAGGGGTGGTAAAAATATTGAGCAGGCCATATAAATGTCACCAGGCTGCCCTAGCAACTTCCAGCTACCACTTCTATAGCGTAGCACATTTCTCTACACAGTTCTTATCAAGGTAGACGGACACTGCTAAGACGGGTTTGGACATACCCTGATCAAAACAAAGACAATGATTATGGAAACGAGGCTGAGGAAGGATGCCTCTGCCATTAGCTAGATGTGGCTTTAGTCTACCCATTAAACCTTGTGACAGATAAGAGGATGCTCACAGCCAAGCCGATGGTCTGACCATGTGTCAAGCATGTGATGGTGGAGCCGGGGTCAGTGGATTGTTTGTACTGTTGCACATTACAAACAGTCCCATTGACACCGTTGATTGCCGACATCTTTGTAGATGAGTGTGGGCACAAATGAACACCTGGTGTTGGGATTACACTGTCAGAACCTTTGAGCTTTGGTCTGATCAGGAGGGGCTGGGATGTCAGGAGTGAAGGGCATGGAAAGGGGACGCGTTCCGCACCTTTTAAAGAGTGGTTGATGAGTGCGCCAAGTCAGTTGGGCATTGATATGGCATGAGATCACTTCTGGAGGAAAAATGTGTGTACATACACCTGACGTTTGGGGAGCGTCAATGTATTGAGGTTGTGGGGACCTTCGTCAGCCCTACTACATAGCCAGCACATCCTAGTCCATGGATCGGGCTTTTATTAGGGTCTTCTTGGCACAACTTTAGTGGTCTTCTTCACCATTCCTGTACAGGCGAGTCCATCCAGCCATCCAGGTTAGTTGGCTTCTGAAGGTGCCACTGGTATGACCAGCAACTTTGAGGTCGTAGGATGATAGGATCTAGCCTCGTCAGCACAAGTACACAGTTTTCTACATGTTCTTTTAACTGTGATGTCGGTTCAATCGCAACCATATTTAGATGCCATGTGTCATGGAATGGACTTTCGTTGCTTACTATCAGGTTCTGACTACGATAGTAAGCTTGTGATTCTCTACATTAGTCAGGGACTTTATCTTTCATGTGTTATCAGTCAGCATTAGTAGTTTAGTATTACTACTTGCTTACTGATTACTAGGATAGTGGTACTAGGGTTCAAGCTAGTTACGCTATAGGTTAACATCATTCGGGAGGCACTTCAAAGCCCTCCATCATCATGTATAAATAGTGGTAGGGGGAGACCAAGGATCGCTATCTTGGTCTTCTTGAATCATCGGTTTCCAGATTCCTCCTTCGATCTCTTGCAGAGATACCTCAGTCAGGAGGAAGTGCACTGCATAAAGCTACAGAAGGGCTTTCCCAGTTGCAAGACATTTCACACAAGAAGAGGAGCCGTGTATGCTCCTTGCACAACTGACATTGCGGAGACTTAAAAGCTGAGTACTCGCACCCTAAACCTGCCTAAAGCAAGGCCCACACTTACCAAATCATAACACCATGGATAAGGTTCACGTCATTGGCAGGATAGAAAACAGTTCTGCCCCACCCTAGGTATGTGGTCACATGCAGTCATTTCTCACCTATGCGGAGGCTATCTATCACTGTCCCACCTCCTAATGATCCAGACCAGAGAAATCCTAAGCTCTGAATTCCTGCCCTGTATTTGGGCGTTACACTCAAACACCTGTCTCCATAAACAGAATTTGGTAATTAGTTCTTTCTAACCAAGTGGCAGTCTACCGATGGCCCTCTTGTATAGATTTTTTAATCCACGTAACAACAATAGTTGTGACACTGGATACTGGCAGCCACCATGACCACTCACTGGTGGTATCCATCAGTGTAAGCCTCCCAAAGGGAACAGCATCATTTGTTGATTTCTTGTACAGCGAGATGTCGGAAGACGGCAGCTTGATCGTTGTAGGCATTCTGTCGCCCAGTCGTCTTGTTACTAATGGCACCAACAGATATGGGAGGGACTTTGTCAATGATGCGGCCCACATGTAAACTCCTCCTGTCCTGTGGTAAATCAGTAATCTCACTCACCTTGAACAATACACCTCCCTTGGACTTGTGTCCTCTTTTGTTCCTACTACCCTTCTATAACGTAGCACATTTCTCTGCACAGTTCTCATCAAACCCCGTGGGCACTACCGAGACAAGGTTAGACATACCCCAATCAGACAAAGACAACAATTACGACAGAAGCATTGAGGGATGCCTCTGCCATCAGCTAGATGTAGCTTTCATATAACCCATTACAGATAGAGGGCACTCACAGCCAAGCTGATGCACTGACCATGTGTCAAACATGAGGTGATGGGGTGTGGATCGGTTAATAGGAATCGTTAATACTGCAGCACATTACATACAATCTCATTGGCACCACTGTGCACTGACATCCCTGTAGATGGGTGCAGCGCCATGGAACTGTCCAGTGTTGGGATTGGGGGGACTAGAGGATATGGGAAGGGGATGTGTTCTGCACAATTTTTGGAGGTTGGTGCACAAAATGATTTTGATACTGGCATTGGCATGTTGGACATACGGTCATAGTACACACAATATTCAGGAAAACTAAACTGATCCTGGTTGCCCATTTAGGTCATTATTGGCTGAGTATTAGTCAGAAGTGCATGGATTGGAAAGGGAGGACAAAAACTGCAAAAGTTGTATGGATCAGAATTATTTTCAAGCTGATATTGTGGAGTGGGGATCACAGCATAGTGAGCATTAGGCAAGCACGTGCACAATGCCCCACGATGACTGCCTGCATTGTCTGGGTGCAAGAAGAACTGTTCGGTGGTATTCTCTGCATCCTTGTCCTGTTTTGATCTGCCCCACAAAATACATACCCAATGAGAGAGTGTGGGTGTGTATGTAGTGATTTGGCCTGGGGGCGGAAGAGGAGTGGCACGCAACATCTTGCGTACTTGCGCATGTGAACAGTCCATGTCTGCCAACATGTCCACTTACTTGCAGTTGGCCTGACACCAGTAACACTTGTGCTCTATGGATTCATGATGGTTGCCGATATCTACAGCAAAGCATTAGCGCCCATGGCGTATCACACCTGCAAAAGAGCAGGGGAGTGGGCAGAGGCACACCCAAGGAGCACGCACCACACCAGTATCCATGAATATGGCATAGCCCCACTCAGTCACAGCTTCAACCATTGTCCACCCCTCGCTGGTGCCCATGTAGCACAGAGTGCCACAGAGTAGCATGGTGTCACGGAACGGACTTCAAACACTTACTATCAGGTTCTGACTGTGGTAGTAGGCAGGTGATTCTTCACATTAGTCAGGGACTATATCTTTCACGTATTATTAGTCAGCAGTAGTATCACATGTTACTATACACTTACTGATTACTAGGATAGTGATACTAGGGTTCGAGCTAGTATTGCTATAGGTCAATAGCTATTCGGGAGGTGCTTTAAAGCCCTCTGACATCGTGTATAAATAGTAGTCAAAGAAGACCAAGAATCACCATCTTGGTCTTCTTGAATCATCAGTTCTCACTTCTCTTCCAACCTTTTCGAAAGGTCTCAAGATAGCAAGTGCACTGCATAAAGCTGTCCAAGGGGCTTTCCCAGTTGCTAGTACATTGTTGAGTTGAAGCCAAGATGCTCCTCATTCAACTTAGGGAATCTATGGACCATTAGCTGAGTACTCATGCCTTATATCATGCCTAAAGCAAGGCTCACACTTATCGAAGCGTAACAATGGGCATGCCCATGCCATATGCATATACTAGTCCAGCGGTGGTGTTGAGCAATGCAGAGTCGAACTTGAGCAGGTGGGACAATAGGGTGGGCGAGTGAGGACGTAACAAAGAGGGTAAGGTGAGCATGGTGAGCATCTAGAACAGGCTGTGGAGGCCGGCCGCAGGCATGAGGTGAGCAAAGGTGTACGTGGGGGGGAAGGGGTCAGACATGATAACACAGGGGAGGACCTGGGGAAAAGGGATTTTTGAAAACTCCAGTCTCATATTTCTCTCGGAGCTGCTTTGCATCAATAAACACGTGTGACAGGTGAACAAAGGCCGTTGACACCGAAGCAGTATTAATAGTAATCAACGTCCTAAAAATATGCTTTGCTGGCATTAGAGGTGTAGCCTATAGTCAGGTGAGGGCGCCTCATGCTGATGCGTGAAAGGAGTATCATACTTGAGTCCTCCATTTGTGCACAGAGCCACCCCATCACCGCCTCAGGGTCACTGTTGCCCATTGCGAACAATGCCTTCTGGGACCAGACAGCAGGGAACCCTTCACCTTGAACTGTGTGAATACGGCCTAGTTGAACTCAGGGCCAGGAGCCCCTGCGAAGGCGAGGTGTGTCAAAGGGCAACACCTTCGAACTAACACAAAGGGCAGGCTAGGTGGCTCACCACTGGCACTTCATCTGAGAGCCTAGTTCCGCCGGGCCAGAGACCCCTGCTGATGTGCTATTGGTCAGAGATGAGCATGATGAGGATGTCTGTGCAAGTCACTTTAGCACCTGCAGAATGGATTGAAGTGGGAAGTGGGAAGCATCAGTGGTGGCACCACATTCCATAGGCACCCAGTTCACCAGCTTGAACCTTCTCAGATGGGGCATGTTGAGGAACGTCATGAAGCCCAACTGCCTACAGTACCAACTAGTAAATCTTGTCTCGCTTACATGTAGGCAAAATCCAGGAACTTCACCAAATGCTGATGAATTGACACCGCATAGAATAGAAGGCCCGCTCAGTGGCCACAGCTCTTCTGGTGCATGGGCTTGTAGTCCTTACATGCACACCAAACCCATATCATTGAGTATGTCATATGATTGTAAGAATACTATATGAGTATTACCAGTATCAAGTCCTAAAGCCTTTTACATTGAGGCATGTAGAAAAGGGTATCAATGTGCACTGTACCTCCGAACGCTCATCTTAGTAGCACTAGTGTCTCGATAAAACTCAGCAATTGGCGTAAACATGGGCACAACACTCCTGCCCTGGTTTCAGGTTTTTATGAGCACACAGGGCTGGTTGAGTGGCCTGAGGCTCCAATTCCTGGGAGGGATACATGACCAGAAAAGTGCGAGCATGAAAAGACATTTTAATTCCCTTCCAGAATTTTGCAACAGACAAAGTGTGATGTCCTTACATCAGTGCGTACACCAGTCTCTCACTCAGGCAGGCTTGGTAATGAGGCTATCAAATATAATGACATCTCAATTGATGACCTCACCAATGTCTAAGTTTGTGATAAGGGACCCTATGTCACGCTACAGCGGAGCGTGGTCTGAGTACATTCTGTAATAGCCCTGAGCCTGAGACTGACAGCGGCTAAGTTGGTTCGGCACTGCATGCAACGACACCTAAGATCTCTGGTGGCCTTGTTATAGCACAAGTCACAAAGCTTCGAAGGGCTCCCTAACAAGGCGAGCGATAAATGGGCCAATGAAGGCTAGGAGAGGATGCAGAGATAGACAAGTTCAACAAGCTGTGAATTGACGAAGCCAAAGCTAAGGAACTAAGGCCTATGGGTACAAGCTAATATACTCGACTAGGTGGTCCGTGCATATGTGGTCTGTGCACCAGAGGGCTTAAGGCCATTGGTGGATAAGTAAAGGAACATCACAGAAGGTGATGGAAGGAAATGACAGCGCGTGAAAGAGAAGACATGTCATGGGAACAAGAGATAGCTATAAGTCCACTCTGATAAGGGCTTAGGATAAGATGAAGATGAGATCGAAGATAAGATAAGATAAAAGAAGAGAAAAAGAGTACGTAGCAAAGAGTTCGTGACACCCTAACCTCACCAACATGTACCTCACTGTTGAATGTTGAACATTGAGCCTGGGCACTGCAACACTGAGGGGCACTGCCCAAATGTTCCAGGCTAGTCTAGGGTTCAGTGAGGTATGAAGCTATATGAAGTAGCACTAGCTGTCATGCAGGCCTCCGCGCCACACGAAACTTTGTATATGTGGCTGCTTGTATCAGAGATGCATTCTTCTTGGGTTGAAAAGGCCGTGCACAGAGTAGTACAAGCAATGAGCCACTCTGAGCTCTACTGTTATCGGCAAAGTACAGGACCATGCTCACTTTTGCACAGTGCAAAACTTCTCAGCTTTCAACAACCCCAGTCTGGAATTTCCAGAGTCTCACTTCACACTGTGGGAATTTTACAATGTATTTCAATTCAGTCGGCTATTTTGCAAAATCTGATTGGCCAGATTTTTGCAACTGATTTGTAAAATGCCTGCAGTGCCAGTTTCTAAGGCCACATGCAAGTGCCAAGCACTGCCCAAGTGGAACAGAAGGCGTAACGCGTGCGGTCACAGTCGCTTGTCGCTTGTCACTCTTGATACTGGTCTGAGCTCAGTCTTTTCTTGGTTGGCAGGGAGATTCTCATTCTAATTTGCCTTTTTTTTCGTCACACAAATTTTCCCGAGTACATTTCATTCTCGTTCTCATGCTTAAAAACATTTTATTTTTTCTGGCCCAGGTCTTGCATGAGAAATCGTGCACTGGACAGCCCCTCAGATCTCAGACCTTAGACCTTAGTAGTTGCGTGCAGGGCAGGTACGCCCGCACTCACCGGTACTCACCTTCGGGAGAACAAAATCTGCCACATCATGCATCATGCATCACGACTGGAAGTCCGACTCGACCTAAACCTGCACCCACATAACATTGAGAGTGTCGTACGTTTGTAAGAATATGAGTCATCATCATGAGCCATTAGTGCATTGGTGTCAAGTTCCAAAGCCTTCTACGTTGGGTCATGCAAAATTGAATGGAAATGAAAAAGGCATCGATGCCCACTGTACAGTACTCCGTACGCTTGTCTCAGTACCGGCATCTTGATAAACTCAACAACTAATGTAAACACGGATATCACGTTCTTGCCTTGGTTTCGGGTTTTATGGGCATGCGGAGCTGGTTGGGCCATCAGAAGTTCCAATTCGTTCTCAATATCTCATCTCCCCTTCGTACTGACCGAATATACTATATATCCATAGACCACGTCCATTATGTAGCAACAACAGACTGACAGGTGATAATCCAACAGGTGAATGATGTACCTACAAAGGTTAAGAAGATAGTTAAAGACCCCTATTTGTACAAGACTCCGTCCTCAAATGTCGCCTGACCTTGGCCTAGAGCCCGCGAGATAGCGCTACGCTGTTTCCAGAGCCTTCAACAGTTGGACTCTTGACCATGTCCACCACAAGCCCCTTCTCGGTTGGTTGTGGACTGTGGTTATCAGGGAATTTCACAGACTTGATATTTAGACGTTCAAGTTCTATCCTAGGCCCACAAAACACTTCAGGAGGGGGGAAGAGGAGAAGTCGAGGTCGGACGATCAGAAATAGAATGACGTCAATCGCGCCTGAGAGGTTGTACACTGAGACCGCAAAAAAGACCGCCGCCGAGGGCACTTTCGGATGAGAGTACAATGACCAACGGACAACCGAGAGCGGTAGGATCGTGATGGAGTACGCGAGTGGGTAGCTGGGCAACTTATGAATAGCGCCTGTGATAGAAAGGCGACAACTTACAGAAGTATTCCCAACGCAGCTCGCCTCTGTGGGTAATCGTTATTGGACTCGTGGAGGCGAAACTTGTACCACTTCTCAGGATCGATCGACAAGCGGCCTTTCGTCCAGAAGTAGAGTGGGATGTACATTATCACCGAGGCAAACAAAGCGGTCCACATCCAAACATATTCCCCGCCTAAGCGTTCCAATTTGTATTTAGAACTAATCCAGCACCAATACTATCCAGGCAATGTCAGTGATAAGACGTGGCGATGAGAAAATTGGAAATACGCACAGGTGTAGGAGTCTCATAATCCTTGTGAACGCCATTACCTATACCAACCCAGAGTGCGGTGAAAAGAGATATGAGGGCAACTATGCCAAAAGTAAAGCGACGTGCTCTAACTCCTACGTCCCACAGAACTGATACGAATGTATGGACGGTGATTGCCTGGTCAGTTGCACATCAGGTGTCCTGAGAAGTGGTCCACAGTAAAGGAAGGTACATACGAGAGCGATCAGTGCGACCCCGAGTTCACCGATTTGCTGAATGACGCCTTGTGCTGTGCAATAGGAGCCCACTGTCACGACCCTGTTGTGGGCCCATCGAACATTGAGGGCCCCACCCAAGGCTTGCAGAATATCGTACATAAAAAGGGAAAGCTGCCATACGACTAAGATGAGATCACGAGAAGGGGTGATGAAAATAATGAGCGGACCATGTAAATGTCAGCAGGTATCTGCAGCAACTTCCAGCCACCATTTGGAAGGGCTCTTCTATAACGTAGCACATTCCTCTGCAGGTTCTCATCAAGATGGACAGGCACTCCTAAGGTGAAGTTGGACATACCCCGATCAAACCGAGGATGACGGTTATGGCAGCGAGACTGAGGAAGGATGCTACTGCCGCCAGCTGGATGTGGCTTTAGTCAAACCCGTTAGACTTTGTGACGGATAAGAGGGTACTCACGGACAAGCCGATGGTCTGGCCATGTGTCAAGCACTTGATGGTGTCGGGTTCTGAATTACAGACAGTTCCGTTGATGCCGTCCAACGCTGACATCCTTGTAAATGGGTGCAGGTGCAAAGAAACTACCTGGTGATTGGACTGTCAGAACTTTCGAGCGCCGGTCTGATTAGGAAGGGCTGGGACGTCAGAGTGTCAGGGTGAAGGGCATGAAAAGGGGACGCGCTCCACACACTTTTAAGAGTGGACAATGCGGTCCCCCAAATCGTTTAGGTGTTGACGCCGATGATAAGTAAAATGATGCACATACGTACGCCCAATATTCGGGGAACAAACATATGGGCTGTGTATGTGTGAGGCGGCTCCCGACAACGAGGAAACAGCACAAATGAACCAAAGTCATTAGGCGCCGGAGAAATGCTGGTAAATGGACATCTCTTTCTATTTCCTTTTAGAGCAGTTTTCATGGTGCTATTCGGTAATTCTAGGCCTGATTTTATCCAAGCTACGGAGAAATATGTGTGGATTTTAGCGTCCATTTACGACCATAATTAACAACTTTGTGGATGTGTCGGCATGTCGTGCTGTAAGGGAGAGGTACTCAAGTGCTCTGCAGAGAGTAGAGCAAGCTCGCCCGATTGTCCCACAGCTGGAGTCCCATGGGGTCGGGTTCACTACACGACATAGCCGTCGCGTTCTAGTCACGCTCCTTTGAATAAATGGGGCATTCCTATTAGAATATTCATAGCTTTCGCGGCCATCAGAGCCCTTCCTGCACAGGCGAGTTCGCCCCCGTCCAACCATCTAATTTATTCGGTATTGGAAAATGCCACTGCTGGGACCCACAGCTTTGAGGTCGAATATCTAGCCTTGTTAGTGCGCAACAGGTATCCTTATTATGTCCACTACAACGACCTTTTTTACTCACGCCTGTTCTATTGCAGCTAAATCTAGGCACCACAGATAAAGTTTACATCGTTGACAAGACAGAAAATGATCCCAACCCAGGCAGCCGGTACGCAGTCACATCTCTCACCTACGCGAAGGCTATCCCAATGGAATATAACATCCCCACTGTCCAGAGTTTTCGATCTCCAAAAATTTAGCCATGTCCATGGACATCATTACAAATGCATCTTGTATGGTGCGGTGGGTCGGCCTTATCTGTCATTGGCATTCTGTTTGGACCTGAGGCAGGGTGGGAACGGTCTTGGAAAAGTCATATGGGTCACTTTTGGCGATAATCAAGCTGTGACCTACGACAGGGCTAATGCCACGAGTCAGGACGGCGGCCCACCTTACCATGATCCAGATGGGCGCCATCGTAAGCTCTCTATAAAACAGAATCCAGTACTTATCCCCTTCTGACCAAATGGCAATCCATTGACAGCCTTCTATTATAGGCTTTTGGGTCCATGAAATGAATAATAGTTGCGGCTGGATACTGACGGGTACCATGACTACTCGCCATTGGTATCCATATGTCAGTTCCCCAAAGGGGGCAGTATCGTTTGTCCTGATTGCTTGTATGGTGGGACGTCGGAAGATAGTAGGTTGATCGCTGTAGGGATTCTATTGCCTAGTCGTCTCGTTGCTGATGGTGCAAACATGTATGAAGGTACTTCGTCAATGATGCGGCCCAGTCGAATGCCATGTGTAAATTCCTCTCGTCCCACATTAAACCGGTGACCTTGCTCATCTTGATTAATACACCCCTTGGAATTGTGTCCTCTTACGTTCCCATTACCCTTCTATAACATAGCACATTTCTCTGCACGGTTCTCGTCAAACTCCACAGGCACTGCCGAGACGAGGTGAGACATACCCCAATCAAATCGAAGACGTAATCATTATCTTTAGGGTAGCAACATCGAGGAGGGATGCCTCTGCAATCAGCTAGATATGGCCTTCGCATAACCCGTGACAGATAGGAGGGTGCTTACAGCCAAGCCAATGCGCTGACCATGTGTCAAGCACGAGATGACGGGGTGTGGATCGGTTAATAGGAATTGTTATTAATGCTGCGCACTACATACAATTTCATTGGCACCATCGAGCGCCAACATCCCTGTAGATGGGCGTAGCGCCAAGGAACTGTCCAGTGTTGATTTTGGAGGGACTGGAGGACATAGGAAGGTGACATGTTCTGCACAAAATTACTCAGACACTGGCGTTGGCGTGGCGGACGTACAGCCACAGGACACCCAATATTCAGATAAACTAATTCGACTTTGGTCGCTCGTTTAGTCGTTATTGGCTGAGTACTGGTCGGAAGTACGTAGATTGGCAAGGGGGGAAAGAACTGTGAAAATTGTACCAGTCAGTTACTATTTTCGAGCTGATATTGTGGAGTGGGGATCACAACGTAGTGAGCGTTGGACAGGCACGTGCACAACGCCCCGCGATGATCGCCCGCATCGTCTGGGTGCGAGAAGAGCCGTTCGGCGGTATTCTCTGCGTCCTTGTTCTGTTTTATCTGCCTCACGAAAGCACGAGAGAGAGTGTGTGTGTGTATGTAGTGATTTGGCCTGGGGGCAGGAGAGAAGAGGCATGGAACATCTTGCACGCCCGCACATGCGAACGGTCCATGTCCGCCAACATGCCCACTTGCCTGCAGTCAGCTCGACGCTGCTGGCGCTCGTGATTTGCGGGTTCACAATGGGTTGTCGAAATCAACGGCAAAGTCTTAGCACCGCGGCGTATAGCACCTGAAAAAGAGCAGGGGAGCGGGTCGAGGCATATCCAAGGAGCACACACCAACACCGGTATCCACTAACGTGGCGTAGCCCACACGGTCACGGCTTCGACCATCGTCCAGCCCTCGTTGACGCCCGCATAGCGCAGAGCGCCACAGAGTAGCACGGGTACACCCAGACGTATGTATATACCAGCCCGATGGTGGTGTCGAACAATGTGAAGTCACACTCGAGTGGGTGGGACAACCGGTGGGAGACAATGGAGTGGGCGAGTGAGGACGTGACGAAGAGGGTAAGACGAGCGTGGTGAGCGTCTAGAACTGCCTGTCGAGGTCGGGCGCAGGCGTGGGGTGAGCGAAGGTATACGTGGGGGAGAAGGAGTTGGGCATGATAACGCAGGGAGGGGGCCTAGGGAAAAGGAGGTTTTGAAAACTCAGGTCTCGTATTTCTCTCGGAGCTGCGTTGCACCAATAAACATGTGCGACAGGTGAACAAACGTACGGCCCCGTCGACATCGAAATGGTGTCAATAGTAATCGACGTTCCAAAACTATGCTTTGCTGGCATCATAGATGTAGCCTGTATTCAGGTGAGGGCGCCTCATGCTGACGCATGAAAGGAGTGTCGCACCTTGGGTCCCCCATGTGGGCAAAGAGCCACACCACCACCACCCCGGGGTCACTGTTTGCTCGTCGCGAGCAACGCCTTCTGGGACCGAACAGCGGGGAGCCCTTCGCTCCGAACTGCGCAAGCGTGGCTTCATTGAACTTGGGGCCGGGACCCCCTGTGAATGCGAGGTGTGTCAGGGAGTGACACCCTCGGGATAAGGCAAAGGGCGGGCGGGGTGGCTCACCGCTGGCACGTCGTCTGAGAGCCCGGTTCTGCCAGGCCAGAGACCTCTGCTGATGTGCTATTGGTCGAAGACGAGTATGATGAGGATGTCTGAGCAAGTCACTTTAGCACCAGCCAAATGGATTAGCAGCACCACGTTTCATAGGCACCCAGTTCACCAGCTTGAACATTCTCACATGGGCGGCAAGCAAGCGTGTTGGAAAATATCATGAAGCCCAACAGGAACTTCATCAAATGCTGATGAGATCAGGATCGCCGCCGCCGCCGCCGGCACCGGCCGGAGAAAACAAGGCCCGGTTCGCGGCTCTTCCGACGCGTAGGCTTGTAGTCCTTGCATGCATACCAGACCCACAGCTTGAGAACGTTGTGCTATTGTAAGAATACTATGAGTATTATCAGTATCAAGTCCCGAAACCTTTTACATTGATGGATGTGCCTACTGTACCCCAGAACGCTCGTCTTGGTAGCACCAGGGTCTTGATATAACTCAGAGATCGGCGCAAACATGGGCATAACGCCCCTGCCTTAGTTTCAGGTTTTCACGACCACACGGGGCTGGTTGAGCGGCCAGGAGCTCCAATTCATGGGAGGGAGACATGACTGGAAAAGTGCGAGCGCGAAACATGCGAATGCACCATGTGTCCTGTCAATTGTAAAACGCGTCTTGTTTGTTCTCTCGACATCTCATCCCTTCGTACTGTATATATCCGTAGACCATATCCATCATGTAGAACACCAATAGCAGTACTATAGGGCGCCGGGGTGATAAGCTAATGGATAGATGATATGGTTACTAGGGTCGGAAAGATACAAGACACTCTGTCACAAGACACCGCCCTCAAATATCGTCCAACCTTGGCCTAGAGTCGATACGAGATAGAGCTACGCTGTTTCCAGAGTCTTCAAAAGTCGGATTCCAGACCCTGTCTCCCTCATCATCCACCACCACCACAAGCCCCGTCCAAGTTGGTTGTGGGCTGTGGTTATATTTGGCCGTATCGGGGAATGCCGTGGAGCCGGTACTTGAATGGTCAAGTTCTACCTCATGTTCACTAAACTCCTCCGGCGGGGAGAAGAGGAGAAGTCGAGGTCGGACGATCAGGAACAGAAGGACATTGACCGCGCCTGAGAGGTTGAACATAGAGACGCCAAAAAAGGTGGCCGCCGAGGCCACCTTCTTGTGATTGAACAGCGACCAACGAGCAATTGTAAGCGGGAGGACCATGAGGGAGTACGCGAGAGGATAGCTGTACGACTTATGAGCGGCGTTTGCGACAGAAAGGCTATGACTTACAAAAGCATTCCCAACGCGGCTCGCCTTTGTGGGTACTCACCATCGGACGCGCCGAGGCGAAACTTGTACCACCTCTTAGGATCGATCGACAAGCAACCCTTTGTCCAGAAGTAGAGTGGGATGTACATTATCACAGAAGCAAATAATGCGGCCCACATCCAAACATATTCCCCAGCTAAGCGTTCCAATTTGTACTCAGGGCCAATCCAGCACCAATACTAGCCAGACATTGTTAGCGATAAGACGGGGCAGTAGGGAGATCGGAAATATATACGGGTGTGGGCGTCGCAAAGTTCTTGTGAATGCCGTTACCAATACCGACCCAGAGCGCAATGAAGAGAGATATGAGAGCAATCATGCCAAAGGCAAAGTGACGTGCTCGGATCCCAACGTTCCACAGAGCTACTACGAATGTATGGACGGTGATGATCTAGTGAGTCGTCCGTCAATGTGCTGAGAAGTCAAAACATGGAAAACGAAGCACACGAGAGTGATCAGTGCGACCCCGAGTTGACCGATATGCTGAATAACGCCTTGTGCTGTGCAATAAGGGCCCACTGTCACGATCCCGTTGTGGGCCCACCGAACATTGAAGATACCGCCTGCGGCTTGCAGAATATCGTACACAAAAAGGGCAAGCTGTCACACGACCATAATGAGATCACGCGGGCTGTAAAAATATTGAGCAAACCATATAAATGTCAGCAGGCACCTGCAGTAACTTCCAGCCACCATTTGGAAGGGCTCTTCTATAACGTAGCACATTTCTCTGCAAGGTTCGCATCAAGGACGACGGGCACTGCTACGACGGGATTGAACATACCCCGATCAAAGCAAGGACGACGATTGCGGCAGTGAGACTGATGAAGGATGCCTCTGCCGTCAGCTGTATGTGGCTTTAGTCAAAACCCGTTAACCCGCATGGCATATAAGAGGACGCTCACAGCCAAGCCGATGGTCTGACCATGTGTTAAGCACGAGATGGTGCGGTGGGGTTCGGTCAACAGAGACTGTTGGTATTGCTGCTCATTACAGACAGTTCCATGGACGCCGTCGAACGCCGACATCCTTGTAGATGGGTGCGAGCGCAAAGGAACCGCCTGGTGTTGGGACTAGACTGACGAAACCTTTCAAGCTTCAGTCTGATCAGGAGGGACTGTGGACATGGAAGGGGTCGTTTGCGCAGAGTCATTAAAACTCTGACCTTGACGTCACAGCATTTGTAGGGGAAAGACGCGCATACACCAGATATTCAGGGGAAGAACAATTCTATTTTGGTCGCCCATCCAAATCGCGGGCTGTGTGTGTTGAGGCTGAGCGTTGAGTGCTAAGCGCTAAGCGGCGACCTCCTTCCGAGTCTGACTCGGCTAGTCAGGTTTGGCTAAGCTTTGTACTGTCCCAGACCAGGCCTGACAGCCTTACTCCTTGACCTGATTGACATCCCTCACATCACTACACAGCCGCCACATTCTAGTCTACTTCCCCTTGAACAGATGGGGCGTTTCTTTCACAATATTCTCAGCGCATCTCTTTCGGCCTTCAGTGTCCTTGTACAGGCGGGTTCGTCCCTGTCCAACCATCCAGTTTATTTGGCATTGGAAGGCGCCACTGGCGCGACCGGCAACTTTGAGGTCGTAGGATCTAGTCTCGTTAGCGCGCAACAGGTACACTAATTTCTACCTATTATGTACCTTTTTACTGAGACGCTGGTTCAATTGCAGCTATTTCTAGGTACAATCGATAAAGTTTACATCGTCGATAAGACGGAAAACAATCCCACCCCAATCCATGGGCACCCCGCCTGGGCATCCGGTACGCAGTCACGCCTCACCTATGCGAAGGCTATCCCGATGGGAACTTCCTCACTGTCTAGAGTTTTCGATCTCCAAAAATTTAGCCAGGCCCATGGACATCATCACGAATTCATTTTGTGCGGTGCGGTGCTTCGGCCTTATCTGCCATTGACAATCTGTTTGAACCTGAGGCAGGGTGGGAACGTTCTTGGAAACGGAACATGGATCAATGTCGGCGGTAATCAGGCTGTGACATACGGCGGGGTTACTGCCACGAGCCAGAACGGAGGACCACCTTATAATGATCCGGATGGCGGGAAATCGTAAGCTCTGGACTCCCGCCTTGTATTCGGGCATTCCACTCAAACACCCCTCTCCATATGACAGAATTCGGTACTTGTCTCTTTCTAACAGGTGGCAGTCCATTGACAGCCCTCTTGTATAGCTTTTTGAATCCATGCGATGACAATAGTTGCGACTGGATACTGGCGGGTGCCATGACCACTCGCCGTTGGTATCCATCGGTGTAAGTCTCTCAAAGGGAACAACACAGTTTGTGTTTGTCCTAACTCCTCATACAGTGAGACGTTGGAAGATGGTAGCTTGATCATTGTAAGTATTCTGCCGCCCGATCATCCTGTTACTGACAGTGCCAACAGATAGGGGGGTGTCAATGGGGGGGCTTTGTCAGCGATGCGGCCCAGTCGAATCCCACGTACGAATTCCTCCCGTCTCGCGGCAAACCGGTGACCTCCCCCATCTTGACCAACACACTCCCCTTGAACTTGTATCCTCTTACGTTCTTGCTACCATCCGGTCGTTTGTTGGTCCAGGCTAACTGGCAGACAGCAGTACTCGACTATCGTCAGGGTGTAGAGTACAGAATTGATGATATCCCTGACGCTGTGAGGACCTACCCCGCAAGTGCAGGTGTCGTGATGATGCCTCTGGCCCCCTCAAATAACTGGACCGCGACCATCATGTTTTGTGGTGGCACCAATATTGGATCAAATGAGTGCGTGCGCCACCTTTATGGGGGTGTCTCTGGCTCACCCTCCTGTGAATGTGTAGGTGGGCTACGAATTGGAACATTGCTCAGCACGAGGCCTCTTCGTCTTGTGTACAAATCACTCCAGACGTTTCGAGTTCTTATACCCATGTCGATCCTCTGCCGGAGGGCAGGACGATGGGAAACCTCATTTTGCTACCAACTGGTCAGGTTCTTTGTGTTAACGGTGCCGGAACAGGTGCGATCTCTTGTCCCACGTGTCATTTTTCGGCAACACAGCTCAGGTATCTAGGCGTTGCCGGCTACGGCAACGACTCTTGGGCTATTGGCCAGTCATACGCGGATCATCCTATTCTCCAACCGGTCGTCTATAACTCGTCGGCACCAGCCGGTTCTCAATGGTCCCGGGATGGACTCTCCGCAAGTACTGTTCCTAGGATGTATCATTCTACTGCTACTCTCCTTCCTGATGGTGAAGGAGCTGTCGTTCTGTTTCGCCCAACTACTCTGACGAAGTGTACAGGCTCCGTTCTTGTTGCTGGTTCGAATCCTAACCCTGACTATGTCGATTCTGGCGTACCCTATCCAACCGAGTATCGTTTAGAAAAGTTCTATCCGGCTTATTTTAAGCAGCGCCGGCCCTCGCCCACAGGGATTCCAAATAGCTTGCGATACGGAGGGCCCTTTTTCAACCTATCTTTGTCTGCCAGCGATCTCTTTGAAGATGCAGAGAGCGTGAAGCGTTCCAAGGTTGTTGTGATGCGGACGGGATTTTCTACGCATACCATGGTCCGTACAGATTGAGGCTCCGTCCTTGTACCATTTCCAAATGACTTAAATCCACAGAATATGGGGCAACGCCTTGTCGAACTCGAAGTTTCTTACACTGCGAACGCCGACGGTTCAGGAATTCTCCATTGTAGCAACCTCCCACCCAACCCAGCTATCTTCCCACCCGGCCCTGCTTGTGAGTGACTCCTCCTATATTCTCCTAAGCACGCCAGCCTATTGTCCCACATAGTTTTGTTTGTCGTCGTGAACAGCGTCCCGTCTGTCGGTAATCTCGTCATGGTAGGTTCGGGTGAAATCAACCAACAAGACGTTCTGCCTCCTGCACCACTGCCTGCACCTTTCATCGCGGAAGGGTCCGTCTTGCCGGCTGCGGGAAGGGGAGGGGATAGAAAACAAACAGGCTTTGCACGTCCAATGAAGGCAGAGATTAGTTGGCCTTCTGTGCTCACTTGGACTTTTGGCACTGGGTTCTGGCTGTCTCTTTTCTGACGCGCTCTACCTTGGGTGGCTGTTCCTTGGCTCTAGCTCCCACTGTCATGAACACATGCTTGATGGCTTATAAACATGGATGCGTTTTGACCTAATGTCGCTTGGTGTGAAGTGGCTCTGCAATCATCTTGGACGATTCACGACTCGATGTACACAATAGTACCCATCATCCCGACTACATGTAAACATGTAAACAGTACTATATCGACAGCGGCTCAGCTCTCTACAATGACAACACGACGGGTGATCCAAAAGGTCAAAATATATAATTTTTAATTTCGTGTTTTGCGGTGTGCGTGATAGCCAGTCTCTTATTACATGATTTCGTTTTTCTCTGTATTTTTGTACCATCAACATCGCCGAATGCGAATTAGAAACAGTTTACACTGTACTACAGTGTGGATGCTATTCCGTCTTAAAGTCGTTTTCTTGATAAAACAAGTATATGCCCTTCACATCATCTGGTAACCCACCGAAACTAAAATAGGAAAAGGGATCGAGATTCAGTAGTTTACTGTAGCAAAACGACACGCCCATCTTTCATTGTATTGATGATCGAAGTCATACAAAAATATTTCAACGGCCGGACTCTTGTGCGACCCGAAGACTGTGCAATCTGTGAGCCATCTCGAACTCCAAGTGTTCTTGACCGGATTTTCCGCCCCAAATGTCCCGTCTCGACAAATCTACCATTCCATCGCCAAGCGCATCCTCATAATCCCAAGTGGCCTCACCTGCGCCCTTCATATTCTTCAGCACACCTTGAAGAAAATGGTCGCGGAAAATGTCGTCAAGGGGCCGCAAATTGTGGTCGGTGATGTGATCGAGCTTGAGGACCTTTCCAGCAATATCGTCGTAGCCGGCAACGAACGGAATGACTACATGCCCGCGCTATCAGAACGACAGGTGAGAACTGATATCGGGTATAGATGGAAAGAAAAAGGAAAAAGAGCAAACGTCAGGATTGACAGCAAACTTGTAGTTATCCCAAGCATCACGCAAATCACTCCGAAGCAAAATCGCATTCTGAATTGAGTCGATTTTGGTGGGCCCGCCGAGTTCTGAAAGAGTCGCAGGATCCGTGATGCGGCCTGGATAGCCTTTGTTGACCCACTGGATATTCAGTGTTGGCCTAGTGGATGGGAATGAAAGGGGGCACGACGGGACGTACATCGACGTCATGCGCGCGTGGGAAAATATGCGCTTCCTTGAAACGACTGAAGTCACCTCTGACAACCAGGAGACCAGAAATGAGGCAGAATGGGTCACGGGCACGCGTACGCTCTCGGTGGGCCGATGTCTGCAGAAAACCATTTAGCTATGTACGCCCTGTGGGGGTGTGCGGCATACCCTTGAAGGAGTATTAGAGACGGTTGGATGGCGGGGACGAGATGAGACGGGCGCCAAACCTGCAGAGATCGGAGTACCGTCTGTAGTAGATCATGTGAACAAACACGAGGTATAAGTGGCAGTCGTGTATACCTGGTCGGAGAAGGATATATGTTCCAGGGCGCGGGAATTCGCGGTTTGGGGGACAAAGAGCGCCTCGTTGCTCGGGCACACTTTCGTCGTATTCGAAAACCCCCCAATCGCCCTCGGAAATAATAACTATGCGCACGCATCCGTAAAAAAGTTCCCAGTCAACGAACCCGTACTGCCAGAAGCCTAAATGAATGGAGAGAGATTAGAAGAACGTCGAAGCATGATCCAATTCAACAGCTGACTGGACAAGGTATTGCCATCGAAATCGCGAAGGATAACGTCCCCCATGATTTCGAGAAGAGTGATTGAAAAGACCGTGGGTAGATCACGCCCGTCGTCCTTGGATCCCCGAGTGTTTTTTCCGCCTTTCACGTTGCTACAGTATCAGAAACGGCTGGTTGCCTTGCACTATATTGCAACACTTCTGTGGGCGCCTCGCTGGCAAGTTCGTAACACGTATGGTTCAAAAGGAACCACCGAAAATCGTCATCGAATGTGACCCCGGTTCAGCCACCAGAATATTGGCTGTTGTGACTTGCAGCACTGGAACCGGGATTTGATCTTTACAGCCGTTTTCTAAACGATGGAGCGCTAGTCCAAAAAAGGATGGGTAGCGGGCTTTCGGGAACTCCCATCGGCAGAGATGCTGGGGGTTTACCTTTTTTTTTTTTTGAATATTATTTTTGAAATAATAATAATTAAAAATACTGAGAACTGACCGAGCACGCACACATCGACTAGATAAAAGAAATGTAAGTCTTATCTTTTTTCCAATCAGAAATTAAATAAGTAGTTATCTTCGTTCTCCGCAGACACCGCTACCAACCCATTTTGGTACTAGTGCTCCATCGTTTAGAAAACGGCTGTAAGTCCCCCCCACTCCCCGGTTGGGGAACGGCGTGAAGCCTATATTATCCTTTACTGTCCTCTGCGTAAGGCTCAAAATCTGGTCTCATAATATTTACCGGATGATAAGGTTTCTCGGTCATTTTGGTTGTGTCCAGGGTCGACCACGTGGCCATGATGAGGGATTTATCGTAAACTGGCCATGCTTCCTCTAGAAATAGCCATGATCCGTAAGCCCACGGAACAAAGCTGAAGCTGTACTAATACAGCCTTTTACAGCATTTGTGAGAGTGGTTCGATCGAAGAGGCTCTTTGCGGAGAACGATGCCAACATACGAAGTTAGATTAGAAACCGTGGGAGTGTGTATGACATTGTAGGTCTATGCACAGCTTACGGGACACAAATCGCGTGGTTTGACAGCGTGGGGATGGTCTGTCAGCCAAAACAGCGTCATGGGGCCATATGAGGCGTGATGACCCCTGCTCTGTTGGGCACAGCTTCGCGTTCATGGTGTTTTGATACTGTAGCGAGAGAATGAAGCTTAAATAAGAAGGGCTTATCGACGCCGCAACAGGGCTCTTCCAGCATGGTGTTTGTACTGTAGTCCTCACTATGTGCACGCTAAACCCACAGAATTGGGAATGCAATGAGTCTATAAAACTTTGACATCGCGACTCGTCATTATCAAGAGCCGAAGCCTTTTACATCGAGGTATGTAGATTGAACAGACGCGAATGGATAAGAAAGATGGATTAGTGCGCACCGTAGCTGCACGCCGCGCGCCAGTCTTAGCACCAGCGTCTTGATAAACTCACCGATTAACGTAAGTATGAGCACGACGTTCCTGCCCTGGTTTCAGGTTTTTATATATGGGCGCGCGGGGCAGGTTGAGCGGCCAGGAGTTCCAGTTCCCGGGAGGGAGACATGCCAGTGACTGGAAGTGCGAGCATGAGCCGGCTGCACTGTGAGGCCGGCCCGCGAATAGTAAAACACCATCCGTTTGCTTATTTAGAAAAAAAAAAAAGGAATCAGTTTGTATTCCGGGACAGGCTAGAAACCAAGGCCGGTCGTAGCGCGACCAGCTACAGTTATGAGAAAGAGTGATCCTAAACCAACATTACATCTTCCCCTTTGCATGGACAGAAGAATGGAAGACACAAGACACGACACAACATACAAGAATCCGTCCTCAAATGTCATCCGACCTTGACCTAGAGTCGATGCGAGATAGCGCTACGCTGTTGTCATCAAGAGTTGGATCCCAGACCCTGTCGTTGGCATCGTCCACAAGCCCCGTCCCAGTTGGTTGTGGACCGTGGTCGTATCTTGCCACATCAGGGAATATCGTAGAGCCGTTAGTTGGATGGTCAACCGGTCAAGGTCTGCCACATCGGGGTCAATAACCTCCTCTGGGGGAGAGAAGGAGGAGTTGACGTCGGACAACAAGGAATAGAAGGACGTTGACCGCGCCGAAGAGGTTGAACATCAAGACAGCAAAAAAGGCAGCCGCAGAGGGCACTTTTTTGTGGCTGGACAGCGACCAACGGACAACAGAGAGCGGTAGGACCACAATGGAGTACCCAAGTGGGTAGCTGGGTAACTTATGAGCGACGTTTGCGACAGAAAGGCTACGACTTACAAAAGCATTCCCAACGCAGCTCGCCTATGTGAGTACTTCTCATCGGACTCGCTGAGGCGAAACCTGTACCACCTCTCAGGATCGACCGACAAGCGACCCTTCGTCCAGAAATAGAGTGGGATGTACATTATCACCGAGGCAACCAATGCGATCCAGATCCAAACATATTCCCCGCCTAAGCGTTCCGCGTTGTATTCAGGAGCAATCCAGCACCAATACTAGTCAAACAGTGTCAGTGGCAAGACGCGGCAGTGAAAAAATCGGAACTATGTACACATACCGGTGTAGGAGTCTCAAAGTTCTTGTTGACGCCATTGCCCATACCAACCCAGAGCGCAATGAAAATCCACGCAAGGGCAACAATAGCAAAAGCAGAGTGACGTGCTCCAATTCCTACTTTCCACAGAGCCACTATGAATGTGTGGACGGTGATTGCCTGGTCAGTTTGTATATCAGTATTCTGAGAAGCCAACCATGGTAAGGGAAGGTACATACGAGAGTAATCAGTGCGACCCCGAGTTCACCAATTTGTTGAATAATGCCCTGTGCTGTGCAATAAGGACCTATCGTGACGATCCCGTTGTGGGCCCATCGAACATCGAGGATGCCACCCAAGGCTTGCAGAATATCGAACACAAAAAGGGAAGCTGTCGTAACTTAGATGAGATCATGTGGGGCTACGAATATGTTGAGCAGACCATATAAATGTCAGCAGACACCCGCAGTAACTTCCAGCTACCATTCGGGAGGGCCCTTCTATGTCGTAGAACATTTCTCTGCACGGTACTTGTCAAGGTGGATAGGTACTCCTAATGAGGTTGGACATACCCCGATCAAAACAAGGACAACGATTACGGCAACGAGACTGAGGAACGATGCCTCTGCTCACAGTCGTGACACTAGATCTGAAGTCATACACATTTCGACACCTCATAAAATACAGAATTTCCATCCTTCCATGCCATGAGTATTATGCAGCATCAACCTGCCTAATCCACCCCTCAACCCTCTCCTGCACGCATCTCTGTTCCGCGTGCTCCGCTGCCTCCGCCTCCTCTATGGCTGCTCTTATATTTGCCTGCTGCACGTTCAGAGGTACCAGGAGATATGGAAGAGCCATGAGCATGTCAAAGGTGTCAGGGCCATGGCATCTTGCATGGCGTTCACGGCGTGCATTACGCTCCTGCACTTGTGCCCATCTCTTTTCCACAGTGATGGTGTGTTCATCAGTGATCACCTTGTAACATGTATGTGACGCAGCCATGACCCCACCAGGGTACAAGATGTCTCTCCAATCCCTAGCAATCCCATCTTTTGCGCTCTTTGTGCCGAAGTGGTGAAGTACAACGCCGGCATAGACAGCATCAAAGAGGATATCAGGGGGGAAATGAGGGCTCCCAGAGATCTGGAGAGAAGAACCAGAAACTAAATGAGAAGGAAAACGTCCATTAAGCTGGAAGATATGCGCTGTACACCTCTTCTGTTCTGGTGGTGCGGTGTGGTCAACGTCAGCCGTGTCCATGGCGAAATTAGGTGTCTGCTCATCAAAACATCAGGCCCCGATTAGGTATCATATAATCTACACGCACCACTAAGAAGGCAAGTTGTGTACCTAATATCGTGTGAGCATGTTTGTCTAGAAAAATGCCATTTCGGACGTCATCAATCTCAATTATAATGTCATCCCCATTTTCATCCCGACTGCGGCGATGAGTTAAATTCGAGATGTACTGCCATGATTGCGATGGTGAGAGAAGACGGTTTGAGAGTAATAGTAGCATACCTTATCACCCCTGGTGTGAGCCAGAAGGTGTACAGCATCGCAGAAATTAGCGTCATACCCCATCCAGACACATTGTGGTCCATCCCGCTCTATGACGTTGTTGCGGAATGTTCCCCTCCGACTGGAGGACACACTAGAAGTGACTTGTGTGCGGAATATATGAGAGTCGATAGGGAACATCCTTCTCTTCTCCTCATTGTTGGTGTGATAGTATAGAACGACGGTATCAGTTGGTAGGTCTGCATTGTAGTCCACAACATCGGGTAAATTGGAACTTGAAGAAAGGTCCCCTTCTGCACCAATGACGACTCCAATGGCGTAGCGTATCCATTTGTATGGCCTGTGCGAGAAATGCAGTGCACGGAGCTTCTCGAGTGGGAGGGTGAGGCAATGTACCCAATGCCAATTGGAAGGATGAAGATCGAGTTCAGCATTATGTACCACATTCAGGGGTAACGAGGCATAGACAATGATCTGAGGAGTTGCAGCCATGGAACTTCAAGGAACTATTACTGTAAGTCCTGAAAAATACCCGTTGTATGCCCCCATGTCATGGGTGTTGTGCGTCACCATCGCGTCATCGCGTCATCCTCCGAGTCTGCACCTCCTATAATCTGAACCCACTCTAGGCGATCTCTGGCGTTGGTCCTCTAATCAGCCAGGGTCACGCCAGTCACGGGGTAGTCGTACGGTGTCAAATACCTACCCAAGAGGCGTTTTGGCGGATGTTATGAACAATTGTAGAACTATCAGGACGGTGATATCGATGTAGAGTCTGCGGGGCATTAGCGAGAGCCGTGGTACCCTTGGATCCCAGTTCTCGTTAACTCTGAAATATCGACTTCTCGCAGTCGGAGAAGAGGCCGGCCAATCAGCAAGCCAGTTTAGTCTGGTCAAAATTCGTTGTTTGCAAGTCTTCGTTCGTAGTTGTCAAAACGTGGACGGTTTCTGAGAATTCGGAGAGGAATGATAAACTGATATATCCACGATACAGCAGAGGATAGCTTCGACCCGGACCCAGAGAAGGTAAGCAAGTCTTGAATGTTTGAAATAGATTGCCTTGCTGCTGGTGTAAAGTCCATTCGTACGCTGCACGCGCAACTACGCCAAACCGCCGCCGCTTGGCGCGTTCGAATGCCCACGACGACTCGGCCACATCGGCCTCGATACCCGCGCGTTTTTGCGTTGTGTTCGCTTGTGCATCCACTGTGTTCCCTTTGAGTCCGTTTCCACTGGGAGTGATCGGAACCCATGTTTGCTGACTGAGTGGATGAGTGGATGAGCAAGCAGATTGGTGAGACATTCGTCAACGGGACGGGTTATAAAAAGGGGGGCGAATGGCTTACTTGGAGTATACCATAGTGTATCGATCATGTCCGCTCGTCCCCTCTTCGTCGTCGCAGGCCTCGGCTTCCGGTGCGTCTTCGTTGTTGTATTGGATCACACCGATTGACCCCTTGCAGGCACTGGAGGCGCCTCTGCGTACGTGCCGCCTTGCTAAGACTCGTCCATAAGCATTGACGCAGCCACGGCACACCAGCCGTCTCTTTGCCGAGGCCAGATACAATGTCGCTCTGATCTCGAGAAACAGCGACAGTCTCCACAAGTTCGCAGCTGAGCTAAAGACAGGGGAAACAGATGTAAGTGCCTGCGCAGTGACTTTGGCTCCCTTCCTATCTTTCACACCGCACACCTCGTTCTTATATACGCTACCCCAGGCGGCAGCTTTCCCAATAGCAGTCTACAACTACAAAGAAATTCAAACTGCTGTCCGCGCAGTGCGCGCACACTGGCCGCACAGCGACATCCGTGTCGCACTCTTCAATGCTGGATTCGCCGTCTGGAAGCCGTTCCTGCAGATCACTGAAGATGAAATCGATCGTGTAGCGGACACTAACGCCAAGTCCGCATTTGCGTTCTGTCGCGAGGTAATCACTGCATTCCAGGGCCAAACCGTCGACGAGCGTGGCAAGCGCGGCACGCTGCTCTTCACCGGCGCGACCGCTGCATTGCGTGGGAATGTGACTACATCCGCCTTCTCGGTGACCAAATTCGCGCTGCGTTCGCTTTCGCAGAGCCTGAACAAAGAGTTTGGGAAGGAAAATATCCATGTAAGTGCCGCGGCTTTATGTTCACCGCATGTTCACTTATGAGCCTTTCCAGGTGGGACATGTATGTCCCCGCCCTCTTGTTTTCTTTTCTTTTCTACTTTCGTCTGACGACCCTCTTTACGCACATTGCAAGTGGTTGTCGACGGACGTATGTACAAATCACTCCACACAGGAATTCAGCTAAATTGGTGATGCTTTAGGTATTGCTACCGACCGGTCTGCGTCCCAGGAATGGGTAGCGGACCCGGATCGTGCCCTCTCTCCAGAGAGTATCGCCAAGGTCGGCCTCGCTCTATTTCATTGACGTCATTCCTGACTCATCTCGTAGTCATACCTTTACCTTGCCAATCAGGACAGATCTGCCTGAACGTGGGAATTGGACCGTAAGTTCTTGTTAATATATCTAGTTCATCTGAGTTGACATTTTCGCCTTAGTCTGGCCTGCACATGAGAAATGGTGACGAGGGAAGAGTGAGGGGGCCATTGACCAGAGTGAGGAATATGTACAGTACTGCCCAATGCAAATATCTAGTCTTGGCGTCAATTCTTATTGACAGCACACTTCATGGAGCAACTTGTGTCCCTGTCTTCAGGGTTCCTGAGTTTTGAGCGGAGATGGGCACGTGAGCCACCATGAGCCCGACGATTAATATTGGGGGGAATACAGAAGGGCAGACGACAGGAGGAGGACAGTATACAACGGTATACGTTACAAGTTGAAGCGTGGGAAATGCGTGATTAAAATGCACCTCATTTTGGTACTAGTGATCCATCGTTTAGGCTGTAAGTGAAAAATATTGGAAAAAAATTGACATGGACATAAATATTTTTCACTTACAGCCGTTTTCAAAACGGTGGAGCGCCATCCCAAAACGGGCTGGTAGCGGTGAGTTGCGTACTTTCCGCACCATTCCCACAGAACGGTCCGCTCCGGCCCATCCTCAAATTGAGTCTCCGCCTAAAAACACATTTTCACTACTTACTCGAGCACAGAATTTCACAGTTATTAGATAATATAAAATATTACAGATTTACAAACACACAATTTTCAAGTAACAAAAGAAATTATATTTATTAGCTAATATAGTTTACACACTTTTTTTTCTAAGTCAATCTAGCTAGGCGTTCACGCGCCCTCCCAGTCGCGTCCTGGGGGGCGGTGTGGGAAAGGGTCCGCCCGCCCGCCTGCGCTGGGGTGCTCACAAACGGGGGGTGTCATGGATCGGACTTGGACGCTTACTACTAGGTTCTGACTATGGTAGTAGGCTCGTGATTCCTTACATTAGTCAGGGACTTTATATTTCACGTGTTATCAGTCAGCAGTAGTATCACATGGTACTTTAGCAGCTGATTGCTAGGATAGCAGTACTAGGGTTCGAGTTAGTATCGCTATAGGTCGACATCATTCAAGAGGCCTTCCCAGTTGCAAGTTATCGACGTGTTAGGACTAAGGGTCCCACGTTCGACTTTGACGTCGTAAAGCTAAGTACTCGCGCCTTGCCATCGCCTAAAGCAAGGCCCACGCTTACCGAAGTGTAACAGGGGGGGCGGACCCGTTCCCACACCGTCTCCCCAGTGCCCCCGCACGCGCCTGCACTGAGGCATTCGTAAAGGTGGGCGGGCGGGTGGACCCTTTCCCACACCGCCCCCCCTACGCTGGGGGTGCTCGCAAAAGGGGGGGGGGGCGGACCTGTTCCCGCAATGCCCCCCGCAACGCGCCCCTGCTCGCACCTGCGCTGGGGCATTCGCAAAGGGGGGCGGGTGGGCGAACCCCTTCCTGCACTGTCCCCCGCCTGCACTGAGGTGCTCGTAAAGGGGGCGTGCGGGGCACCCTTTCTGTTAAGGCCTAGTGGGGCCTTACCGTGCGACGTGCACCGAGGATACGAGGGAGGCAAGGACAGAGTACGAAGACAAGGTACTTGGTAAACGATAACCAAGACCAAGGGAGTTCTAGGAGATGAAGGTCCACGAAGGACGACCAAGGGACAAGGGTTCGAAGGATAAGTTGATGGACTTAGCAACGAGGTACAAGGGGCTTCGGACGGCCGAAGTACAAGGGACTAAGTCGAGCAACTTAGGGTCTGTGTGTGCGCGTTGTTATAGCACAAGCGCAAAGCTTCGAGGTGGCTCCCAACTAAGGGAAGACCGACAGTGGTGATGAGACGATGAGAAGGAGGCACACAGTTGAGGTGTTACGATACGACTCAATTTCTTTTCTTTCTTGTTTACTCGTATCTCACGTGACCGTTCTCATAAGAGTCATAATGACTCTTTTATTTCTCATACGAGTCATAGCGACTCTAGCCCGTTGTCAAGGGGCTTATATCTTTTGTTTCATACATACTGCGGACTGCGCCGCAGTTACTTATTGTTCAGATGACTCGATCCTAGTACGCTGTTATGACTCAGTACTAGGATCTCTCTTTACTATAAAGTCAGGCTTGCTAGGTAGCTTGTAGCCTTAGACTTGACTTTTTGTACTCTACGGTACTCGAGCAATCGAAGACCCTGAATACTCCATATCTCACCGAACTCTCCTCTCACTGAAGAATCCTAAGTTCCACTATTGGCTTAGGCTGACTCTTCAACTCGTACATCTTCACTGAAGTTCCTCTTCGGAACTTCCCTTGACAACCAGAACCAGACCCCTTAGTGCGGCGTCCTTGTAGATCGACTTAACCCACGTCAGGTGAACGTCCCTACCGTGACGTAACATTAAGTCAAGTCTTTCGAACCTACAACCACTCTGGCTAAGGGACGAAGAATTTCTGAATCCCGATCAGTCCTCGGATTCAAACCGTTTCCCATCGAGAGGAGAACAGAAGACGAAGTTCCTGGCCACGTAAAAGGAGCAGCCCTTTGGCAGGAAATCGACGGCGAAGAAGGTTATTGGGTATACGACATACTCAGTGCAGCATACCTCACCATCGAATACGAAGAAAGTACCGAGCAGTGGTACTTCATACAGCGAGACAGCAGGACTAGGCGTTGGACAGCTACTCAACCAGTCCCCTCCCTGTATAACCTGGGAAGAAGATCGATCAGACCAACGACAGTATTAGCGATTCCACCAGACGATACACCGTTGAAGGCAGGCCAGCATACCGTGCCAACCGCTAAGAGACGTGATACAAAAAGTTCTCCAATGGCAACACAGACAACCACTACAGCTGCAACCGCAACACCGACGGCTGTCCCCCCATCCACAATACAAACATTCTTCACAAAGGGGACAGGAACAGGAAGCGGAAACCCCCCTGCTAGCACTACGGCAGCAGGAAGTGGTTCCTCCGGAGGTGGGCCCCCAGGACCACCAGGAGGAAGCGGACCGCCAGGAGGTGGCCCCCCAAGAGGTGGGGGCGCACCTGGAGGCGGAGGTGCCCCAGCAGGCGGAGGCGCGCCCAGAGGCGGAGGACCCCCTCCCGGTGGCGCCCCTGTTGGAGGCGGGGCAGGTGCTGGCCCAGGCCCAGGAGCGGCAAATGGCAAACTTGGAGGAAACCCCCCAACCGACTTTGATGGTACCCGATCGCATGCGGACCAATTCATGCAGGAGTTCAACCTGTATCGAATCACAAATTTGGACGCTGAACAAATGGCGACACCTATGAAACGAGCGGCCCTGCTACTCGGTTTCATAAAAGGACCAAACGTAAAGGACTGGGTCAAGAGATGGACCAACTGGATCCTTGCGGAAATGAATAACGGAAGACTTCCGAATGACGAATTCTATTGGACAGCAGTGTCTCAAGGCTTTGAACAAGCATTCCAGGATACGGGAGCAAGGGAACGGGCAGAAGATAAGCTGCGCCACCTCTCATTCATACCAAATGAGGTGGATGCGTTTATCGCCCAGTTTGAATCCCTTGCCGCAGAAGCAACGTATCCATTGGATGCTCAGTCGACACTTTCCCTATTCGCATCAAAGCTTCCTTACCGCATGATGGACCACGTCTATAAGGTGGTACGCCCTCTGGATTTCAGAGGATGGGCCGACGGAGTGCGCCAGTACCACTCAGACAACACCGCAGTCCAGAATATTCGGGGGATTTACGAAGAAACTCCAAGAAAGAAGGGAGCAGGAAAGATGAATTCCGCCCAATTGGCGAAGATGCTGGGCATTAAAATGCCAGCCCCTGCTCCAGATGCAATGGACACGCGCGCTGACTGCTCCCGTTCCAACTATAACAAGGGAACCCGAGGAAGAACGGCAGCGACCACTGCAAAAGAGAAACCGGACATTGAAGTCCAGAAGAAAGAAGGCCGTTGCTACACATGCAACAAACTAGGACACCTCTCCTGCAACTGTCCAGATAGGCAAAAGGACAAGAAACCACCTCAGAAGGCTCGCAAGGCCAAGGCCGAAGAAAGCGAAGCAGAGGAAGAATCGGAAGAAGAGTCCGAAACTGGATCCACCCCTAAAGATGTGCGATCTTCCCTCATCAAAAGCCTCTCAACCAAAGAGAAATACGCAATGATCAAAGAGTCTTGGGTAGAAGAACACGGGGAGGATTTTTAAAACGCACAAACCTAGTGGCCATGGCGTGTGCGTTAAAGTTTAAAGATGTGTTCGTTTGTAAATATCGAAGTCTCCAAATCCCAACTCTGATACAAACCTCACACACAACGGCCGAAAGAAAAGTTCTCGTGGATTCAGGAGCCACGGACAACTTTATCGACTTCAAGCTCCTGAAAAGAATGAAGATTGGCAAACTAAAGCTGCCACGACCCCGCATTGTGTGGAACATTGACGGGACCCAGAATAAGTCAGGAATCATCAAGTACTACGTTGACCTGCACGTCCGGTCTGGGGAGAAGAAACAAGACATGAGATTCCTCGTCACAAATCTAGGAGATGACGAGATGGTGTTAGGGTACCTGTGGCTCGCTGCCTTCCAGCCATTGATCGATTGGAGAAGCGCGACCCTTGATGAAAGCATGCAACCACTTGTCATCAAGACCCTTTCATACAAAACGGATGCAGAAGTGATCCGCATACGAGATGCGTGGATCAAGAAGGCTGCATCATTATGCACCCCTGGGGAAGAACTCTTTATCCACCGAATGGATGAAGAAATCCTCAAAAGAAGCTCGACGTCAACCGAAATGGCAGTAAAAGCGCTGCCAAAAGAAGAGAAAACCTGGGACCAGGTAGTCCCGAAACACTACCACAAATGGAAGAAGGTCTTTTCGGAAGAAGAGGCGAAGCGATACCCGGAACACCAACCATGGGATATTGCTATTGATTTTACAGAGGATGCCCCGAAAACCCTAGATTGCAAAATATACCCGTTATCTAAAGGAGAGCAAGAAAAGCTCGACGAATATATCAAAGATAACTTGGACAAGGGCTACATACGTCCGTCAAAATCACAATACTCGTCACCATTCTTCTTTGTGGGAAAGAAAGATGGAAAACTTTGTCCAGTAGTGGACTACCGGAAACTGAACTCCTTCACAATCCCCGACCGATACCCATTGCCTTTAATACAGGAACTAGTGGATAAGGTGAAGGATGCCAGGTTGTTCACCAAGATGGACATGCGAGCAGGATATAACAATATTCGCTTCAAAGAAGGCGATGAACCGAAAGCCGCCTTCAAAACGAACCTAGGACTGTTTGAACCAACAGTAATGCCATTTGGGCTGAAAAATGCCCCCGCAGTGTTCCAACGAATGATGAATACGCAGTTTAATGACCTAACAGCAACTGGTCAAGTAATCATCTACATGGACGACATCCTTATAGCAACAAAGAAGGATGAAGAAGAACACCGCAAGTTGGTTAGCAACGTCCTTGAACGCCTTCAAAAGCTGGACCTATATTTGAAACCCAGCAAGTGCCTCTTTGAAGTAGAGCGCATCGAATTTCTAGGAGTAATCCTAGAAAAAGGAACCGTTACTATGGATCCAGTTAAAGTCGCTGGAGTTGCTGATTGGAAAGTGCCGAAAACCACGAAAGATATTCGGGCTTTCCTTGGATTCTGTAACTTCTACAGGCGATTTATCCGTGGTTTTTCCTTTATTGCGAAGGCACTGAACGACCAACTAAAGAAAGGCGTTCAATGGAACTGGGGACCAAAGGAAGAAAGCGCGTTTGAAACGCTAAAGAAGCGAATATGTGAAGAACCGGTTTTAATACAACCGGATCAGAAGAAACCATTCGAAGTAGAAGTTGACGCGTCAAACTATGCAATGGGAGCCGTCCTAATGCAACGAAATGAACAAGGAGTGCTCCACCCGGTAGCATTCTTTTCAAAAACCATGAACGATGCCCAAAGAAACTACGATGTATATAACAAGGAGCTTCTAGCCCTTGTGGAAATGTTTCGGCATTGGAGACATTTCCTGCACCAGCCGGCGTTCAAAGTAAAGGTGCATACAGATCACGCCAACCTATTGTATTGGAAGAACCCAGGAGACCACAATAGAAGAGTGGCAAGATGGCATGCGGAACTCATGGAATATGACTTCGAATTGGTCCATATAGCCGGGAAGAAGAATGGTCGGGCGGACACGTTGTCACGACGCCCGGACTACGAACACGGCGAAGAAGATAATAAGGCATTGGTGGTCCTACCCCCTGCCTTATTCAGCTTTGCAAGAATGATGGGGTCAGAATATTATAACCCCAGCAACCAGAAAGAAAGGGAGCACTATAGTGCAATGGTAAAACATAGCAAATACCAATCCCTTCAAGACCAGGTGGAAAAGGACCAGCAAACGAACAAAAGGAGCCAGGAAGTGCTCAAGAAATGGTCGAACACCTACATTCTCACCAAACTAGTCGGAATTTGGTGGAAGATCGAAAACGATACAGACCGGATCGTCGTTGCCGGAGACAACGATCTGAAGAGGGGGGTAATTCACTTTTACCACGATACCCCATCAGCCAGACACCCAGGAATCACAAACACGTACGCCCTGGCAAAACGGGACTTCTGGTGGCCAAAGATGAAAGAAGATGTGGAGCAATACGTAAAGGGATGCGCAGCGTGCCAAGCAAATAAAATCAACACGCAGCCACTAAAACCAGCTATGATCCCTATTGCTCCAGAAAACTCTTTGCCATTCGAGACAGTCGCCATGGACTTCATCACGAAGTTGCCACTTTCGGGCAAATACGACACGATCCTCACAGTTACGGATCATGATTGCAGTAAAGCGGTGGTATTCATACCCTGCCAAGAGACAATTACTGCGGAAGGGGTAGCAGAACTCTACCTGAAACATGTGTACACCCGATTTGGTGCCCCGAAGAAGATTATCTCTGACCGAGATACCCGATTTACGTCACACTTCGCCAAAGGCCTGTGCGAAGCACTGAAGATACACCAAAACATCAGCACAGCGTACCACCCCAGAACTGATGGCCAGTCAGAAAGGACAAACCAATGGCTCGAACAGTATCTTCGATTTTGGTGCGATGAAAGGCAAGACGATTGGCACAAGTACCTGCCAATGGCGGAATTCGCGCATAACCAATGGCCGAACTCCACCACCCGAAAGACCCCCTATGAAATGCTCATAGGGTACACACCGAGGCTTGAGTTTGGGACTAAAAGCAAAGTCCCCTCGGTGGAAGAAAGGCTTACAGCCATAGAAAAGGCGCGAACAGACGGCCATAAAAATATCATCAAAGCGCAGAAGATGATGGCCATTGCGCACCAAGGGAACAAGAAGTTCCAACCGTACAAAGAGGGAGATCAAGTGTGGATCGAGGGAACCAACTTGAAGACCCTGTACCCAACAGCTAAACTCAGGCCGAAGCGGCACGGACCCTTCAAAGTGATGAAACAGCTATCAAAAGCGGTGTACCGCGTGGAACTGCCAAGACAGTGGAAGATTCATAACGTGTTTCACGCGAACCTTCTAACACCTTATAAGGAAACGGAGTTCCATGGGCCAAACTATACTCGGCCGCCACCTGATATCATCAATGAAGAACCCGAGTACGAAGTTGAGAAGATTCTGGATGCGCAGCAACGTGGGAAAGGGCGCAAGCTCCACTACCTAATCAAGTGGAAAGGCTATCCCACGAGTGACAGTTCATGGGAGAAAGCAGAAGATGTCCATGCGGACAAACTGATAGCGGAGTTTAAAGCCAGGAAGGGGACAAACAAGTCAAAAGCCCGTGAAACATATATAAGATGGGCCAAAACGACAGAAGAACCCTATCCCCTCCCTCACTCTGACTTCAATCCTCATACGATGTCCGCTACTTCTGCTCCTGCCAGCCTTGTCCCAACGCTCCAGCTCCCTTCCTCATCGCCTCCTGCATCGGTCGCCGACACCCGCTCTGAGGGCGCCGTCCCTCCTACTCCTCAGCTGGCTATCCGGAGTGTTCCAATCGTGGAACACAGTGATGACGGAGCTACCGAGCTCCCTGAACTTCCAGTCAAGGAAGCTGAGTATACTCCACCCCTTGGCTACATCCATAACGACCCCCACTCCCGTTTGTTTTACCCCATCTACGTCACCAACCCCCGCTTTGGGCTGGACCGCACCGAGCCAAGAATAGTCTTGGCTACATTCATCACCTACTCACCAGATGAAACAATGGTAACAGGGACCCTTGGGGAAGGACAGGAGAAACGCACCATAGAGGTGCAGGTAGGGAGGAGAGTGAAGAACTATGGGCTCATGACAGAGGCCCTTTGGAGACAGTTGGCGCGGAACCATGAAACGGAGTTCGTGGTGAACCGCGCCCTCCAAGAAATCGACGACCCCCGTTTGACCGGGGAGATCAACCGCTTTAGGGCAAAGCGGGAGCTGAAGAACACCTTAGACGGCCTGTTGCGTGATGCCCAGCACAAGGTCAGCGAGATTATGAGGGAGTTAGTCCTGGTGGAGCGCGAGTACGAAGCCTGCAAGACCAGGTTGGAGATGGCGGACGCCTGCCGCATCATTCATGCCTCGTTCAACCGTGAGTATCGCCTCCCAACCCGCTACCGGTACTCCCCCGAGCCACTCCCTGTCGACCCACGCACCTCCCGCCGGGCTGAGATGCCCATCCTCCATGACGAAGAGGGCAAGTTGTTGCCCAAGTGTTACCACTGCAAGAAGTGCGGACACAAAGTTCAGGAGTGTCCCAAGAAGTGCAAGCAGCAGAAGAAGAGGGAGGAGAGAGGGGCCCTTCGCATCCGCATCACCACCTCCACAGTCCAGCAAGAGATGGACAAAAGGGAGCAAACCCCGGAACCTCGTGTAGAGGTTGGACTAAGCAGCCAGACGAAACTGACACTTTTGGAGTGTATCGGGTTGCTGGATAGAGAGGAGTGGACCCCGGAGGCATGCGGAAAGTGTGGGAAGGTCGGAACGCACCACGGTGAGCTCGAGTGCCCCCTTTACGAGCAATGCCCTTTTTGTCGCCACACGGGCAGTTGGGGGTTCGTCAAACGTCACAGGTGCACCAAGATGGGCGACGAGGAAGAGAAGGAAAATTGGGACAACAATGAGGTCGACTATGACCTCTACTTGTTACGGACCGGACTTCGGATGATACGCTTACTACTAGGTTCTGACTACAGTAGTGGGCTCGTGATACGTTACATTAGTCAGGGACAATATCTTTCACGTGTTATCAGTCAGCAGTAGTATCACATGGTACTTTAGCAGCTGATTACTAGGATAGCGATACTAGGGTTCGAGCTAGATACGCTATAGGTCAATACTGTTCGGGAGGCGCTTTAAAGCCCTCCATCATTGTGTATAAGTAGTAGTCGCGGAAGACCAAGGATCGCCATCTTGGTCTTCTTGAATCATCGGTTCAAAGTCTCTATCGTTCGCCCTCAAGAGTCAAGGAGAGCACTGCATAAGGCCCCTCTTGAAGACGCCTTCCCAGTTGCAGAAGTATTCGTCGTGTTGAGTACAAGAAGGCTCCACGTTCGACTTAGTAGAATTCAGAGCTGAGTACTCGCGTCTCACCATCGCCTAAAGCAAGGCACACGCTTACCGAAGCGCAACATTAAGACCAAGATCTCACCATCGTGGCGCGAGTATCTACAAGGGAACTTTGGATCCAAGAGGGATTCCGATCCTACGAGATCCCACGAAGAGGGACTAGAAACGTACCAGTCCGATACCTCAAACAAGCTAGCTGGGGGAGCATCAACGGAATAGAAGGATACCTAATCAGAGGAACACACGGATCACGACCAGTTGAGTTCAACTTCGAACGAACTTGCTGGTGTAGAGTCGACCTAGAAGACAACGAGTGGAGAGTCATCGACACTCTACCTCCCAGATACAGGTGCGATATCTATAAAGAGGAAGTAGTCGCAAGAAACGACTGGGGACCTATCGACGGAGAAAACCAGTACGCATCAGCATCATCCGAAGCCCCAGAAGCCTCCGATAGTGAATCGGACGAAGAACCCGTCCAAGCATTAGAACCCTTGGAACCAGAACTTGTCGAAAGAGCTGAGCAGATTACCATTCATCCCCCAATGGCTACACTAACCGAAACGCAAGAAGTGACACTCCCCATCAACCCAGAAACGGGACACGTAATGACAGCAGATGATGCTGCCTTATTCCGAGCAATCGGACCAGATCAACCAGACCCTCCATCGAGAAACGGGGGGTTACCAAGAGGAGGATCGCCAAGGGGAGGACCACCTGGAGGGGGACCACCTGGAGGAGGCCCACCAGGAGGAGGGCCACCCGGAGGAGGGCCACCAGGAGGAGGAATGTTCGGAGCAGGGCCAGTAGGGATACCCGGGGGACATCACTCCGACAAATTTGCGGGAAACGCCCCGGAGATATTCCGAGGGGATCGACACAGGACAGAAGAATTCCTCACTCAGTGGGAATTATATTGGGGTATCAATAACAACAACCCCATCATGGCCAACGCCTATAGACGAGCTATGTTATTCCTCACCTACATCCAAGGAAAGGACGTTAACAACTGGATCACAGAAACCAGCAGGTGGCTCAACCGACAAGTCAGCGCCGGAATCACCAACAATGATCCACGATTATGGATCGAGGTCATCACGGCCTTCAACAGGCGGTTCTCAAACACACTAGAAAAGGAACAAGCCCAAGCAATGCTCAAAAGAGGGATCAAAATGATCGGAGGGGACATTGACGCGTATGTCACCCAATTCGAGCAGTTAGCACGTCAGGCTGACTATCGCCTGGATTCACCGCTCACGATGGATCTCTTCACGGACGGACTACCCCGTGACCTATACGAAAAGGCATACACCTACGATAACCCACAGACCTTCCAGGAGTGGAAGGAGGCAGTCATCAGAAGGCAACAACAATACATACACATGAAGGCCCGACTAGAGCAACATCACAGCCTTACGAACCCAGGAAGGCAACCAGGAAGTAACAACAGAGGAGGATGGGGAAACACACGCGGCACTGGATGGGGGCCACCCCGTAACATCCTCAGAGATCCGAATGCCATGGATACGTCTGCCGACCGGGTACGAGGAAGACTTACAGGGGCCGAAGAAATCCAAGGCAATTGGGATCGGGCTCACCCCCGAAACCCCCCTCCGAGAGGAGGCTATATGGGACGAGGACGAGGGGGACGTCGGGATATGAGGGAAGTGACCTGTTACACCTGCGGACAGAAAGGACACTTCAGTCGTAACTGCCCCCAGCACACCTACAACCAACCCAGTAACACCAGAAGAACGGACACTGGGTCCTACGAACCCGAATCGGTACAAGCGGCACGAGCCGAAACCACACAACAACGGGCCGATGCCTGGATGAAAGGAGTGGCGGCCGAAGAAGACGAGGTCAAGGACCTCATTTTGCAGGACTTATGGAAAAGAGAGGATTTTCGAAGCGCCTGAACCCATCGGCCTGGGTAAGGGCAGTAAAATGTAATTCTGTGATCATAACTCGCTACCGTTCTATGAGAATTCCAGTATCGATTCGCACAAATTACGCCATGGCCGACATCAGAGCGTTGGTGGACTCTGGAGCCACCGACAACTTCTTACGACCCGCTTTTGTAAAGCAGATGGGAATCGGAATGAAACCGCTGGACAGACCCAAAAAGATATGGAATATCGATAACACGGAGAATAAAGCTGGACTAATCACGCACTACGTAGATCTGGACGTGCAAACAAAAGGAATCCACAAAGAAATGAGATTCCTCATAACTGATATAGGCAACGAAGACATCGTCTTCGGATACCCGTGGCTGGCCACGTACGAACCTACCTTCAGTTGGCGACACGCAGTTATCAGGAAGACGCATTACCGGTGGTGCTACGAACGGTAAACCCCCGGATCAACCGAACGCGACCCACTATCGCGGCCATCACGACTGAACAAAAGGAAGATATCGTACAACAACTCGAAGACGAAGAAGTGGTACAAGGAAGGATCACGTCCACTGAATTAGCAATCCAAGCGAAACAATACACCGTCGAAGCTGAGTTACCATCTCATTACGCCGAGTACCGCCATCTATTCAATGAGGAAGCGTCACACCGATTCCCACCAGCGCGGGTATGGGACCATGAAATACAGTTCAAGAAGGGAACCCCGGAAGCCATAGACTGCAAAATCTACCCACTAACACAAGAGGAAGACATAGCCCTTAAGGCTTTCTTAACGGAACAACTTGGCAAAGGATACATACGGCCTTCGAAATCCCCATATGCATCACCATTCTTCTTCGTCAAAAAGAAAGATGGTAAATTACGACCGGTACAGGACTATCGACGAATCAACTCCTTCACAATACGCAACCAATACCCCCTGCCCTTCATATCTGACCTGATCACGGACCTTAGTAACGCCCACATCTATACCAAACTTGACATACGGTGGGGTTACAACAATATACGCATCAAGGAGGGAGACGAAGAAAAGGCCGCATTCAAAACAAGATACGGACTATTCGAACCCACAGTCATGTTCTTCGGACTAACCAACTCACCCGCGACGTTTCAGACTATGATGAACCACATATGTCGAGACGTCATAACAAAACACGAACTACGAGGAACTACGATACGGGTATATATGGATGATATTGGTATAGCAACAAAGGTAGGACATAACATGACGGATCACATAGCGGCAGTCCGAGATATACTGGAGATCTCGGCGAAACATGATGTCACGGATCGGACTTTATGCTTACTACTAGGTTCTGACTACAGTAGTAGGCTCGTGATTCTTACATTAGTCAGGGACTCATATTTCACGTGTTATCAGTCAGCCGTAGTATCACATGGTACTTTAGCAGCTGATTACTAGGATAGCGATACTAGGGTTCGAGCTAGATACGCTATAGGCCAACATCATTCGGGAGGCGCTTTAAAGCCCTCCACCATCGTGTATAAGTAGTAGTCGCAGAAGACCAAGGATCGCCATCTTGGTCTTCTTGAATCATCGGTTTCCAAGTCATCACTAGTCTGCCTCACGAAGGAGGAAGAGCACTGCATAAGGCTTATCTTGAAGACACCTTCCCAGTTGCCACGATCGTTCGACGTGTTGAGACCGAAAGCTCCACGTTCGACTTAACGGAATTCCAAGCTAAGTACTCGCGTCTTGCCACCGCCTAAAGCAAGGCCCACGCTTACCGAAGCGTAACATTAAGACCAAGATCTCACCATCGTGGCACGAGTATCTACAAGAGAACTTTGGGTCCAAGAAGGATTCCGATCCTACGAAATCCCACGAAGAGGAACCAGAAACGTACCCGTCCGATATCTCAAACAAGCCAGCTGGGGGAGTATCAACGGAGTAGAAGGATACCTGATCAGAGGAATACATGGACCACGACCAGTTGAGTTCAATTTCGAACGAACTTGCTGGTGCAGAGTCGACCGAGAAGACGACGAGTGGAGGGTCATCGACACTCTACCATCTAGATACGGGTGCGACATCCACGAGGAAGAAGTAGTCGCAAGAAATGACTGGGGACCCATTGACGGAGAAAATCAAAGCTTCTCCGCACCCTCAGAAGATCCAGCAACTTCAGATAGCGAGTCAGACGAAGAACCGGTTCAAACACTAGAGCCATTAGAACCAGAGTTCATAGAAAGAGCTGAGCAGATCACCATCCACCCACCAATGGCTACACTAACAGAAACGCAGGAAGTTACGCTCCCCATCAACCCAGAAACGGGACATGTAATGACAGCGGATGACGCCGCTCTATTCCGAGCAATCGGACCAGACCAACCAGACCCCCCAACAGGAGGCAGAAGATCCCCGGGACCGGCCGGAGGGCCACCAGGAGGAGGACCACCAGGAGGAGGACCGCCAGGAGGAGGACCACCGGGAGGAGGACTACCCAGAGGAGGAGTATTCGGAGCAGGACCAGTCGGAATACCAGGAGGACACCACTCCGACAAATTTGCTGGGAATGCCCCAGAAATATTCAGAGGGGATCGGCATAGGACCGAGGAATTCCTTACCCAATGGGAATTATACTGGGGTATTAACAACAACAACCCCATCATGGCCAACGCATACAGACGAGCTATGTTGTTTCTCACATACATCCAGGGGAAAGATGTTAACAACTGGATCACAGAGACCAGCAGATGGCTCAACCGACAAGTCAGCGCCGGGATCGCTGATAACGATCCACGTCTATGGATCGAGATAATAACGGCCTTTAACAGGCGGTTCTCAAACACGTTAGAAAAGGAGCAAGCCCAAGCAATGCTCAAAAGAGGAATCAAGATGACCGGAGGAGATATCGACGCGTACGTCACACAATTCGAGCAACTAGCGCGACAAGCTGATTACCGACTGGACTCTCCACTTACAATGGATTTGTTCACGGACGGCCTACCCCGAGACCTATACGAAAAGGCATATACCTACGATAACCCACAGACCTTCCAAGAGTGGAAAGACGCGGTTATCAGAAGGCAGCAACAATATATACACATGAAGGCTCGACTGGAGCAACATCGAAGCCTCACGAATCCGGGAAGGCAACAAGTGAACAGCAACGGCAACAGAGGCGGATGGGGAAATACCCGCAACACCGGGTGGGGGCCACCCCGCAACATCCTCAGAGACCCAAACGCCATGGACACATCAGCTGACCGAGTACGAGGGAGACTCACGGGCGCCGAAGAAATACAAGGAAACTGGGATCGAGCGCACCCCCGAAACCCACCAAGAGGAGGGTTCATAGGACGGGGACGAGGAGGACGACGCGACATAAGGGAAGTCACTTGCTACACCTGTGGACAGAAGGGGCATTTCAGTCGTAATTGCCCACAGCACGTCTACAACCAACCAAGCAACACCAGAAGGACAGACACCGGGTCGTACGAACCCGAACAAGTACAAGTGGCAAGGGCGGAAACCGCGCAACAGCGAGCGGATACCTGGATGAAAGGGGTAGCAGCCGAAGAAGACGAGGTCAAAGACCTCATACTACAAGACCTATGGAAGAGAGAGGATTTTCGAAGCGCCTGAACCCATCGGCCTGGGTGAGGGCAGTAAAATGTAATTCTGTGATCATAACTCGCTACCGTTCTATGAGAATTCCAGTATCGATTCGCACAAATTACGCCATGGCCGATATCAGAGCATTAGTGGACTCCGGAGCCACTGATAATTTCCTACGTCCCGCTTTTGTAAAGCGGATGGGAATCGGGATGAAACCGCTGGAAAAACCCAAAAAGATATGGAATATTGACAATACCGAGAACAGAGCAGGACTCATCACTCACTATGTAGATCTGGACGTACAAACAAAGGGAATCCACAAAGAAATGAGATTCCTCATAACCGATATAGGCAACGAAGACATCGTCTTCGGCTATCCGTGGCTGGCCACGTACGAACCAACCTTCAGCTGGAGACACGCAGTTATCAAAGAAGATGCACTACCGGTGGTACTACGAACGGTCAACCCTTGGGTCAACAGAATGCGACCTACCATCGCAACCATTACGACCGAGGAAAAAGAAGACATCGTACGACAACTCGAAGACGAAGGATCCGTACAGGGGAGGATCACGTCCACCGAACTAGCAATCAACGCAAAGCAATACACTATCAAAGCTGAGTTACCATCCTGTTACAACAACTATAACCGACTATTTAACGAAGAAGCGTCACACCGCTTCCCACCAACACGGGTATGGGACCATGAAATACAGTTCAAGAAAGGAACTCCCGAAGCCATAGACTGCAAGGTCTACCCACTAACACAGGAAGAAGACACAGCCCTTAAAGCCTTCCTAACGGAACAACTCGACAAAGGATATATACGGCCCTCAAAATCCCCCTATGCATCACCATTCTTCTTTGTCAAGAAGAAGGATGGAAAACTACGCCCCGTACAAGATTATCGACGAATTAACGCTTACACCATACGCAACCAGTATCCTTTGCCTCTCATATCCGATCTAATCACGGACCTCAGCAACGCCCATATATACACCAAACTCAACGTTAGGTGGGGCTACAACAACATACGCATCAAGGAAGGAGACGAGGAAAAAGCGGCTTTCAAAACAAGATACGGATTATTCGAACCCACAGTTATGTTTTTCGGACTGACCAACTCACCCGCAACGTTTCAGACGATGATGAACCACATATGTCGAGACGTTATAGCTAAACATGAACTACGGGGGACCACAATACGAGTATACATGGATGACATTGGGATAGCAACAAGGGTAGGACACAATATGGCAGATCACATAGCGGCAGTTCAAGACATATTGGAGATCTCGGCAAAACACGACCTCTACTACAAATTGGAGAAGTGTTTGTTCCATGCACCTCGAATGGATTACCTGGGGGTAATCCTTGAAAAGGGGGTGACACGCATGGACCCCGTCAAAATTTCCGGTATCAAAGATTGGCCAACCCCTACAAAGGTCAAAGACGTCCGATCATTCCTGGGCTTTTGCAACTTTTATCGCGCATTCATCCGAAACTTCTCACACCACGCAAAACCACTGAACCAGTTAACAAAGAAAGGAGCCGACTGGCGGTGGACGGGAACAGAACACGACGCATTCAACAACCTCAAGAAGCTCGTCACATCAGACCCGGTACTAGCTCACCCGCAGTTAAGTAAACCATTCGAACTAGAAGTTGATGCTTCAGGATTTGCAATAGGAGCGGTACTACTACAACGACAAGACGACGGTAAACGGCACCCAATCAGCTACTTCTCCACCACCCTCAATGAAGCTGAAAGGAATTACGACATTTATGACCTGGAATTACTAGCAATTGTAAGAGTGTTCCGACACTGGCGACCCCTGTTAGCAGGATCACCGCACAAAACGAAAGTTTTCTCCGACCACATGAACCTGCAGTACTGGAGAAGTCCCCAAAAAATAAGCCGAAGGGTCGCCAGGGAAGTACTCGAATTATCGGAATACGACTTTGAAATTCATCACATCAAAGGAACCGCGAATGGAAGGGCGGACGCTCTGTCAAGACGACCAGACTACGACCAAGGAGAAGAAGACAACCAAGACGTCACAGTGTTACCGGACAAGATGTTCATACGAGGAGCTCGAATAGAACACATGCAAACAAATGAAGACAGCCTCACGCACAACGACACCGCACTGCCAGACCCAATATACGAACAAAGAGGATCCATCCTCATGCCCTGGGTAGATGCGCACCAGCTCAAGAAAATAGAAGGCACCTGGTATAAAGATGGACGACGAGTAGTCACCGGAGGAGTCCACGATAAGCGACGCATACTCCATGATCATCACGACCTACCAGCTCACGGACATCCAGGAATCAAACGAACAGCACAACTAATAGGGTGTGCTTACTGGTGGCCCGGAATGGCCAAAGATGCATTGGAGTACGTTAAAGGATGTGCTGAATGCCAACGCATCAAAGTGCAACACAAGCGCGATAAAGCCCCTCTTAATCCCATCTACCCAAAACCAGAAGTGTTACCCTTCGAAACCATAGCACTCGATTTCATAACTAAGTTACCACGTTCACAAGGATACGACACTATACTGACTATAACGGACCACGATTGCAGTAAAGCGGTGGTGTTCATACCCTGTAATGAAGAAATCAGCGCAGAAGAAGTTGCAGCCCTCTACCTAAAGCACGTATTCACACGGTTCGGATTGCCCTCAAAGATCATAAGTGATCGGGACCCACGATTCGCAAGTCGATTCACCAGAGAATTGTGCAAGGTATTAGGCATCAGACAGAATATTTCCACCGCATACCACCCACGGACGGATGGCCAGTCTGAAAGGACGAACCAATGGGTGGAACAATACCTCCGCTTCTGGACCAACGAGAGGCAAGACAACTGGTGCGGATACTTGCCACTCGCAGAATTCGCTCATAATAACTGGCCACATGAATACACACGAAAATCCCCTTTTAACCTCCTCATGGGGTATAACCCGCGAGCTGACTGGACGGATAAACCATCACCCATTCCCCAAGTCACCCTCAGGGCGGAACAGTTCCGAGAAGCACGGAAACATGCTCAGGAACTAATTCTTAAGGCACAGCAGTCATGGGTCAAAGCCAAGAACGGTCCAAAGTTCCAAACGGGGGACCTCGTGTGGTTAGAAGGACGCCACCTACGCACTCATCAACCAACGGCCAAACTCGCTCCCCGGAGACATGGCCCCTTTACGATAGAACAGGTGATGTCCCCTGTCAATTACCGGCTCAAACTTCCCCCGCAATGGAAAATTCACACAGTGTTCCATGTGGATCTTCTCACCAAATACCACGAAACCCCACTCCATGGGAAGAATTATCAACGGCCGCCACCTGATTTGATAGATGGTGAAGAAGAATACGAAATTGAGAGAGTTCTAGACGAACGGCAATTCGGCAGAGGACGGAAGAAGCAATACCTAGTCAAATGGAAGGGTTACCCCGACTCGGAGAACCAGTGGGTCAACCGGGAAGACCTATTCGCCGACGAAGCTCTGGCGGAGTATCAAAATTCGAAGACCGCCCCACAAGCAGTTATAAGGAGTGGAAGAGTCCGCGAAAATAATCCATCACCTTCTCCCATCACAACCACCATCACAGTCCCCACTCAACCTATGCCATTCACGCCCAATGCCGCCTTATCGACGTCTTCGTACTACCTCGGTGTCGTGATCCGGCTCACCATGGACTTTCTTTTTTCTTTTACTATATCGCTTTGACATCTTCTCGGACTTCCTCGGAGTACTAACCTGTTGACTCATTACCATGTACGTCTCCCTACTCCGATTCTCCTTCTATTCCTTTCCCCTTCTACGCTTCCCCTTGTTCCCTATTCTACCTCTTCCCCATTTGCGTCTCCTATTGTTCTCTATTAGCACCCTAGTCATGGGACGGACACGGAGTAGCTACCTATATAAGCTTGTCCACTTATACGCCTATTCCCTAGTCTTGTCTTTGTTTATTATACTAGCGAATACCAGACTTGTCTACTCCTCTACTGTGTGCTCTTCTCATCGTCTCATCACCACTGTCGGCCTTCCCTTAGTTGGGAGCCACCTCGAAGCTTTGCGCTTGTGCTATAACAACGCGCACACACAGACCCTAAGTCGCTCGACTTAGTCCCTCGTACTTCGGCTGTCTGACCGAAATCCCTTGTACCTTGTCACTAAGTCCATCGACTTACCCTCCGAACCCTCGCTCCTTGGTCGTCCCTCACGGACCTTCGTCTCTTAGAACCCCCTTGGCCTTGGTTACTATTTACCAAGCACCTCGTCCTTGTACCCTGTCCTTGCCCCTCATACCCTCGGTGCACGTCGCACAGTAAGGCCCCGCTAGGCCTTAACATAAGACAAGACTCTTCTACCTTGTTGCAGTAACTCCGCTTGCTGCTCCCCCGTACCCCCGACCCACAGCACCCTGAAAACACCGTGGCTAGTCTATTCGTCACCCTAGACCCCGTTCACCCCACCCGAGTATCCCGTCGCCTCAGAGCAGACCTCCCTGCCCACATCGTTGGCTCCGCCTACTGGACTTCTTTCCCTAGCGATCCACAAGGAGGATATTACCTTAATCACGACGGAAAAGCAGTTCCGGTTGAATTCATCAACCACCATTGGTACCCACTCACCAGAGAAGGCGCAAACTTCTTCGCCTCTCCAGCACACGCTGTCCCAGCAGACCCAGCAGACCACGACCTAGGACTTGGTTGGTATTTACCCACCGATCCCAATAACCCAGACAACGCACTCCCCACCATCGAACCACCAGCTCTTCCCTCTATCCCACGCGCCCCCACTCCTGTCACAGCACCCACCACCACCACTCCACCGGTGCCACCCATAACCACCGCACCAGTCACAGTTCCTACCACCATGACCACCCGCACCATCACATCGGGAGCACTCCGATCAGTCGCTCCAAACACCTTCGCTGGTGACCGCACCCTCAGCGGCACCTTCCTCAGCCAGTTCCATCGCTACTGGGCCCTCAATGACAACATCGACATCATGGCACAACCTTACCTGCGCGTCCTCACTGCCCTGTCCTATATCCAGGGACCCCTCGTCGCTGACTGGGTGGAGGCCCAAGAGAAAGGCCTCATCGCTAAAGTCAAACACTCTACCACCCCCATTGCCCGCACTGACGAAGTTCTATGGGACGCCTTTGAGGCTGACTTCAAGAGTGCCTGGGCCGACTCCACCCACGCCCAATCGGCCTATCAGAAACTCATGAACCTTCGCATGAAGGACCTTGACATTGATACCTATATCGCCACCTTCGAGCGGCTTACCACTGCTGCTGAATGGGAACCCACTGCCAAGGGCACCATTGCCCAGTTCAAAGCCGGACTTGAAGAGTCCATCCACCGCCGTGTCCTCTATAGGGATACTTGGCCCGTCACCATGGACGAGTGGAAGAATGCAGCACGAAGAGAAGTAGAGCGAACGCGCGAGCTGCGCAACTCTAACCTCCTCCTTAACAAGAAAAGAACCCAGTTCCAGTCCACTACGCACACCACACAACCCCGACACACCCAGTCCCACAACCATGGCGTCGTCCCCATGGATGTAGATGCCACCACCAGCACCCCCCAAAAGCTCAAGAAGCTCACCCCAGAAGAACGCGAGAAGCTAGCAAAAGAAGGACGCTGCTTCCGTTGTCGTCGTCAGGGACACATGTCCCGCGAATGCCCCCAGCGCCAGAGCACTTCCAGTGCTCGCACCACCTCCACCTCATCCACCACGGCACCCTCCACCACCGCTTCCACCACCAACACTCCCTCTACCAGTGCCCCCAAGAAAACCAAGGCTCAACAGATTGCGGCTATCATAGCCAGCATGACTGAAGAAGAGCGAGGAGAATACCTGGATGACCAGGATTTTCACGATGCCGAACTCTAACAGCCGAGAGCAAGGCAACCATTAGCACCATGTATAGTACGAAGAACGATTCAATGACAATCCCCGTTCAAATTTACATGTGGCACGGAAAGGCTGAAGTCGAAGTTCTCCTTGATAGTGGGGCAACCAACAATTTCATCGACACTCGCACTGTCTCAAAGTTACACCTTGGGACACAAGAACTACGCACCCCCCGCCTCGTCCACAACGTGGACGGAACCCTCAACCAAGCAGGCTCCATCACCCACCTCACCTACCTCGTTATCAACCAAGGGGCACAGGCAGTAAGAATGCCCTTATACATCGCCAACCTCGGACACGACCGCCTCATCCTAGGCCACCCATGGTTTAAACGATTCAACCCCAGAATCGACTGGACCACCAACACCCTCGAAGGAGGGGACCTTGCACTTCACTCCATCTCTTACCACAAACGCGTCCACCCTCAGATTAACAGCATCGCTCAGAAATGGGCCGAGAAGGCTATTGCTTCTAGAACCTCACCAGTAGCCGACATTCCCTCCGAGTACCAGCGCCACGCCACAGTCTTCTCCGAGAAAGCTGCACAACGCTTCCCCCCTGCCAGAGAAGATGACCATGCCATCACCCTTAAGCCAGATGCTCCCGCCACCATCAATTGCAAGGTATACCCCCTCACCCCGGTCGAAGAAGAAGTCACCAAGGAGTTCATCAAGGAACACTTGGAGAAAGGCTACATCGTCGAATCTAACTCCCCTTATGCCTCCTCCTTCTTCTTCGTGAAGAAGAAGGATGGCAAACTGTGCCCCACTCAAGACTACAAACCCCTTAACTCATGGACCATCCGCGACACGTACCCTCTCCCACTGATTAACACCATCCTCGAACAGCTCCAGGGGAAGAAGATCTTTACCAAGTTTGATATCCGCTGGGGCTATAACAACATCCGCATCAAGGAAGAAGACCAGTGGAAGGCCGCATTCAAAACACCCTTTGGCCTCTTCCAACCCCGTGTCATGTTCTTCGGCCTCACCAATTCCCCCGCTACCTTCTCCCGTACCATGAACCGCATGTTCCGCCATCTCAAGGACAAATACCCTAAGGAACTCTTCATCTACATGGACGACATCCTCATCGCTACTCATGACGACCTATCACGCCACCGCACCATTGTCCACGAAGTCCTCGACCTCCTAGAGGTTGAATCCTATTTCCTCAAACCCTCCAAGTGCGCCTTCGAACAACCCCGCATCGAATACCTCGGCATCATCGTAGATGGTGACCAGATCAAGATCGACCCTGTCAAAGCAGATGGCCTCCGTGACTGGCCACGCGACCTCAAAACCCTCAAGGAGGTCAGAAGCACATTGGGTGTCTTAGGATACCAACGCCCCTTCATCCCGAACTTTGCCAACATCGCCCGCCCCATTACCGCACTCCTGAAGAAGGAGACCCCATTCCGATGGACTCCTGAATGTCACCACGCCCTCGACACCCTCATCTCCCACGTACTCTCCGATCCTGCCCTTTCCCAGCCAGATATGTCTAAACCCTTCCAACTAGAAGTCGACGCCTCCGCATTCGCCACGGGGGCGATCCTTTCTCAGAAGGACCATAGGGGGAAGTCCCGCGCCATAGGCTTCCACTCAAAGATGTTCACTGAGGCGGAACGGAACTATGATATCCATGACAGAGAACTCCTGGCCGTTGTTCGTGGCCTGGAGAACTGGCGCCACCTCCTAGCAGGATCCCCCCATCCCATCACCGTCCTCACTGATCACAAGAATCTCCAATACTACCGTAACCCCCAACGCATTAATCGTCGCGTCGCCAGATACCTCCCCAAACTGGCGGATTACCATTTCACACTCGTTCATCAACCTGGAGCCTCCAACAAAGCCGACGCTCTTTCCAGGTGCCCCGACTTCTATGATGGCTCAGCAGACAATGACCAGGTCACTGTCCTCCCCCCTTCACTCTTTGTCAACGCTGCCCTCTCCTCCTCCCTCGATGATCATGCACGAGCCCACCAACTCAAACAGCCGGACCTTCTCTCTAGATGGACGCTCTCTCACAACCTCACTCAGAAGGAGGGCTTTCTCTGGAACGGCTCACGCCTTGTCATCGTGGAAAATGACAATCTAAGGAGGGGGGTAATTTCCCTATATCACGACTCTCTCACAGCCGGACATCCCGGAATTTCCAAGACCCTTTGGGCTATTTCACGCGATTACTGGTGGCCAAACATGAAAATCTCCGTCACCAATTACATCAAGGGCTGTGCCACCTGTCAATCACGCAAAAACAACCCTACCAACCCAAAGCCACCGCTCTACCCCATTGCCACAGACCCCCATTCCCTTCCTTTCGAAACTATTGCCCTGGACTTCATTACAAAGCTCCCCCTATCCTCCAACTACGATACTATACTTACAATTACGGACCACAACTGCTCCAAAGCCTCCATATTCATCCCCTGCAACGAAACCATAGACGCTGAGAAAACAGCATTACTTTACGCTACTTACGTACTTCCCCATTACGGACTTCCCAAACGCATCATTTCGGACAGAGACCCTCGTTTCACTTCCGCATTTACCAAAGAACTTTGCAAATTACTTCACATCGATCAGAACATTAGTACCGCTTACCACCCCCAAACTGACGGCCAATCGGAACGCACTAACCAATGGCTGGAACAGTATCTCCGTATCTTCACCAATTACAAACAGGACGACTGGGCGTCCTGGCTCCCCCTTGCACAATTCGCACACAACTCCTGGCCCAGCTCTACTACCAAGAAGACCCCCTTTGACCTCATCATGGGACACACCCCACGCGTTCACCAAACCTTCCGCTTCTCCACTGTCCCCTCTGTTGACCAGCGCATGCAGCAGATAAAAGAAGCACGCCAGCAGGCACAAGATGCTATCAAGCGCTCGCAGGACCTCATGACTAGGTCACACACTCGTTTCACCCCTTATTGTGTCGGAGATAGAGTCTGGCTCGAGGCCAGGAACCTTCACACCACCCATCCATCTGCCAAACTATCCCCAAGGCGTTACGGCCCCTTCCTAGTCACCGCTGCCATTTCACATACCTCTTACCGTCTCAAACTCCCTCCGCAATGGAAGATACATAACGTCTTCCATGCTTCCCTTCTCACCCCCTTTAAGGAAACACCCGAGCATGGTCCGAACTTTGCGGAACCTTCCCCTGACCTGATTGATGGGGAACCGGAGTGGGAAGTGGAGCAGATTCTAGGGTCACGACGCAGGCGCAACCAACTGCAGTATTTGGTCAGATGGAAGGGCTTCTCCGAGGCCCATGACTCATGGGAACCCTCGACTCATATTCATGCCGACCAACTTGTCACCAACTTCCATCGGCAAAATCCTAGCTCCATTCGCTCCCTCTGCAATGAACCATACTTAAACCCTGCCTTCTCCCCCACTCCGCTCATTATCCGCTCTATCACTCTGTCACCTACCACTACTTGTCCTACCGCTATGTCTACCTCCCCTGCTACCACCAATGACCGCTCTCTGGCTGACCGCATCGGCTCGCGTGCCACCTCCCCTATCCCTTCTGAGGGAACCTTTGGTGCTCCGGGATCTCCTCTAGGCAACCCCCTTCCGCTGGCCGACCGTATCCAGTCACCGGTTCCATCCCCCGAGCCTCTCCCTGTTCCCCCTCGTATCAACACTCCTGCTTATCTCCGCCTCCGTACCCCTGAACCTCGTCGTCCCCTCACACCGTTCTCCCACCCCCCATCACCTGCCTCTTCTATCGACCTGGGCAATGACAGGTCCGATGACGACCCCCCTGCTGGCTTTATGATCTACGACTCGCGACGAGCCAACCACGCTCGCTACTCCTTCCCAATCACTGGGTTGGATGGCACCCCCAAGCGTCCCCACTACATTCGCTATGAGTGGGACCGTGAGGGCCACAACCACTACACCTTAGAGCGTCGCAGGGACACTGGCCGCTACCAGGACTACGGAGCTCCCCTCGTCGCCGCCCCCTTCCACGGACCCCCCCCTGCCTATCCTGACAACGCCGACCTCTCCCCCTTCCACACCGACCACCCTGACAAGGAGGCCGTTGAAACCGGCCTCAGGGTCCTCAACGACGTTGGGGTCAATGCTGACATAGACAGGTACCGATTCCTGGAAGAGGAACACCGCGTCCTACTGGAGCGGGAGAGGGATTTGGCGGATGCCTGGAACGACTGGAGGAGGAGGTCAGGGGTTATCCGGCAGAGGCTGGTCACATCACAGGCGTGCACGCGCCTTCACCCTTATCTTATGGGGAACGCTTACATTCCTCACCCACGCTACACCGACGACGCCATGGCGTCCTCTGGCATCCCCATCAGGGAGTACCTGGAGGACCAGCACCCAGGAGGGGAGCGTTATACCCGCTTCCCCATGCCGTGGCTTCATGATGAAGAGAAGCCCGGCGTGTCCCGCTGGATCCTGACCCAGGGCCGCGAGTCTCACGCCTCCCAGAAGGCCCCACTTCCCAACCCTCAGCCCGTCCGCCCCTCTGCCCTCAAGTGCACCAAATGCCGCGTCCCCAACGTCACCCACTCCTCCAAGAACTGCCCCATGTGGCAGCGCTGTTTCTACTGCGACAATGTCAGTCACCCGGCATACAAATGCTTCTACCCCCACTCCAGGTGTTTCGATGGAGAGAGGTGCCGCGTTCCCCCCAAGCACAAGCACTTCAAGGGCGGTTGTGAGTGGTATTTCAAAGCTTGGCAGTCCTTCTATGGGCATGACACTCACGACAACGACTACGACGTCTACGACGACGTCAATTGGGAGGCGGAGGACCGAGGTGATTGATGCGTGGAAGCATCTACCAAGAGCGGGGGTGATGTCGTGATCCGGCTCACCATGGACTTTCTTTTTTCTTTTACTATATCGCTTTGACATCTTCTCGGACTTCCTCGGAGTACTAACCTGTTGACTCATTACCATGTACGTCTCCCTACTCCGATTCTCCTTCTATTCCTTTCCCCTTCTACGCTTCCCCTTGTTCCCTATTCTACCTCTTCCCCATTTGCGTCTCCTATTGTTCTCTATTAGCACCCTAGTCATGGGACGGACACGGAGTAGCTACCTATATAAGCTTGTCCACTTATACGCCTATTCCCTAGTCTTGTCTTTGTTTATTATACTAGCGAATACCAGACTTGTCTACTCCTCTACTGTGTGCTCTTCTCATCGTCTCATCACCACTGTCGGCCTTCCCTTAGTTGGGAGCCACCTCGAAGCTTTGCGCTTGTGCTATAACAACGCGCACACACAGACCCTAAGTCGCTCGACTTAGTCCCTCGTACTTCGGCTGTCTGACCGAAATCCCTTGTACCTTGTCACTAAGTCCATCGACTTACCCTCCGAACCCTCGCTCCTTGGTCGTCCCTCACGGACCTTCGTCTCTTAGAACCCCCTTGGCCTTGGTTACTATTTACCAAGCACCTCGTCCTTGTACCCTGTCCTTGCCCCTCGTACCCTCGGTGCACGTCGCACAGTAAGGCCCCGCTAGGCCTTAACACTCGGAACCCCCGAGAGGATTTTTGCAGTCGAGCTGGAGGAAGAGCGGGCATCAACAACCCCTGTCGATGGGACGGAGGTCGTCATGGTTGAAGGAGACGGAGCCGGGCCCGAGGGGCCCATCACCCGAGCTGAGTTCCATAGCACCCTCACCCAGTTCCCCGCTCAAGGAAGAAGCACCAACAGCGCTCGGCTGTCACCCGACGTTGATGGGCAGCCAGCCCTGTGGCACATCCTCCACGCCGACACCGGACTCCCCATCGCCGACCGACCTTTCACCACTGCGGAAGTCGACGACTTTCGCTGAGCTCTCGACCGCGGTGAAGACGTCCGAGCTCGCCAGGCTGCGGTACGAAGCGGCGATGAAGCTGAAGAAGTCGTGGAAGGAGGTGACCGACGACTGGAGGGACGAACAGCTGCGAACAGCCCAACACCGGATGCGGGAGATGAGAGAGAAGCGGGAGAAGTCACGGACAGCGAGGATGAGAGCTACCCCGCTGAGCACCCCCACATTTACTATGGCCGAGAAGCTAATGTACCACCTCATACAACCCGACACGCCCTCGCCACTGACGGAACCCCTCTGTACCGGGGTCATATCCGTCCCCAACTCGCCGACCAAGCCGTCGGTTCCGTCGCCAACGCCCGTGCACCACACGGGTTCCGGATCAATAGGGGATCCGATTATGTTCACTTCCCCATCACCACCCCCGACGGCGTGACGTGCCCAGCTAAATACGTCCAAGCCATCATGAGCAACGATCCTATCGTGCTCGGCTTGATCGACGAGTCCGACAGGGTGTTCCCGAAACCCCTGTATGCGGCACCCCAGTACGTGGTGCACCCTTCCTCCCACCTCAGGTACGCTCAAGAAGACCTGATCGTCTTCGACGGAGGGTACGACGACGCCGCGGCCATCAACCGAGCCGTCCTTGAATGCAAGGACATAAGTCTCGTCGCCGAGATCCGACGCTACCGTGCGTTAGGGGCGGAGATGGGGCGATTAGAGGTGCGGATAGCGGAGTTACAGGACACGAGGGGGCGACTAGCAACGGACAAGGCAAGGTGCATCAGTAGGTTGGAATGGGCGCGGGCGATGCAGAGGATTGAGGATGTACGGGCCGGATGGATGGGACCGCCGGGGCTCCGTGGGCGTCGCTCCTGAAAAGGGGGTGATGTCACGGATCGGACTTTATGCTTACTACTAGGTTCTGACTACAGTAGTAGGCTCGTGATTCTTACATTAGTCAGGGACTCATATTTCACGTGTTATCAGTCAGCCGTAGTATCACATGGTACTTTAGCAGCTGATTACTAGGATAGCGATACTAGGGTTCGAGCTAGATACGCTATAGGCCAACATCATTCGGGAGGCGCTTTAAAGCCCTCCACCATCGTGTATAAGTAGTAGTCGCAGAAGACCAAGGATCGCCATCTTGGTCTTCTTGAATCATCGGTTTCCAAGTCATCACTAGTCTGCCTCACGAAGGAGGAAGAGCACTGCATAAGGCTTATCTTGAAGACACCTTCCCAGTTGCCACGATCGTTCGACGTGTTGAGACCGAAAGCTCCACATTCGACTTAACGGAATTCCAAGCTAAGTACTCGCGTCTTGCCACCGCCTAAAGCAAGGCCCACGCTTACCGAAGCGTAACACATGACCTCTACTACAAATTGGAGAAGTGTCTGTTCCATGCACCTCGGATGGATTACCTGGGGGTAATCCTTGAAAAGGGGGTGACACGCATGGACCCCGTCAAAATTTCCGGTATCAAGGACTGGCCAACCCCTACAAAAGTCAAGGACGTTTGATCATTTTTGGGCTTCTGCAATTTCTACCGCGCATTCATCTGAAACTTTTCACACCACGCAAAACCACTGAACCAACTGACAAAGAAAGGAGCCGATTGGAAATGGACGGGAACGGAACACGACGCATTCAATAAACTCAAAGGACTCGTCACCTCAGAGCCAGTGCTGGCACACCCACAGCTGAGTAAACCTTTCGAGTTAGAAGTTGACGCATCAGGATTCGCAATTGGAGCAGTGCTACTACAACGACAAGACGACGGCAAACGACACCCGATCAGCTACTTCTCCACCACCCTCAATGAAGCTGAAAGGAATTACGATATTTATGACCTAGAACTACTAGCAATTGTAAGGGCCTTCCGACATTGGCGACCACTATTGGCAGGATCACCACACAAGACGAAAGTCTTCTCCGACCACATGAACTTACAATACTGGAGAAGCCCCCAAAAGATAAGCCGACGAGTCGCCAGGGAAGTACTTGAACTATCAGAATACGACTTCGAAATTCACCATATCAAGGGATCAGCAAACGGAAGGGCCGACGCCCTATCAAGACGACCGGATTACGATCAAGGGGAAGAGGACAACCAGGACGTCACGGTATTACCAGACAAAATGTTCATAAGGGGCGCCCGAATCGAACAAATACAGACGAACAAGGACAATGCCACACTACCAGACCCGATATACGAGCAAAGAGAAGTGGTCCTCACGCCATGGATAGATGCTCATCAACTCAAGAAAATAGAAGGTACCTGGTATAAAGACGGGCGGCGAGTGGTCACCGGAGGAGTGCATGAGAAGCGACGTATATTTCACAATCATCACGACCTACCGGCTCACGGACACCCAGGTATTAAACGAACGGCACAACTAGTAGGACGCGCTTACTGGTGGCCCGGGATGGCCAAAGACGCATTAGAATACGTCAAGGGATGCGCCGAGTGTCAACGCATCAAAGTACAACACGGACGTGACAAAGCCCCTCTGAATCCCATCTATCCGAAACCAGAAGCACTACCCTTCGAAACGATATCACTCGACTTCATAACTAAGTTACCCCACTCACAAGGATATGACACCATACTGACCATCACAGACCACGACTGCAGTAAAGCCGTGGTGTTCATACCCTGTAATGAAGAAATTAGCGCGGAAGAGGTCGCAGCCCTATACCTGAAACACGTCTTCACACGGTTTGGACTCCCTTCAAAGATAATAAGCGATCGAGATCCGCGATTCGCCAGTCACTTCACCAGAGAACTGTGCAGAGTCCTAGGAATTCGGCAGAACATCTCCACCGCATACCACCCACGGACGGACGGACAATCAGAGAGGACGAATCAATGGGTGGAACAATACCTCCGTTTCTGGGCAAACGAGAGACAGGATAACTGGTGCGGATATCTGCCACTCGCGGAATTTGCACACAATAACTGGCCGCACGAATACACACGGAAATCGCCCTTCAACCTCCTCATGGGGTATAACCCGAGGGCTGATTGGACGGATAAACCATCACCCATTCCTCAAGTAACGCTCAGGGCAGAACAGTTCCGAGAAGCACGGAAACATGCTCAAGAACTGATCATAAAGGCACAGCAATCATGGGTCAAAGCCAAGAACGGTCCGAAGTTCCAAAAGGGAGACCTCGTGTGGCTAGAAGGACGCCACCTACGCACCCACCAACCAACGGCAAAACTTGCGCCCCGAAGGCACGGACCTTTCGTTATAGAACAGGTGATGTCTCCTGTCAACTACCGGCTCAACCTTCCCCCGCAATGGAAAATTCACACAGTGTTCCATGTGGATCTCCTCACCAAATATCACGAGACTCCACTTCATGGGAAGAATTACCAGCGGCCACCACCCGATTTGGTCGATGGGGAAGAAGAATACGAAATTGAAAAGGTTCTAGACGAGCGGCATTTCGGCAGAGGACAGAAAAAGCAATACCTAGTCAAATGGAAGGGCTATCCCGACTCGGAGAATCAGTGGGTCAACCGGGAAGATCTATTTGCCGACGAAGCCCTTGCGGAGTACCAAAATTCGAGGACCGCATCACAAACGCTTATAAGGGGTGGGAGAGACCCCAACGACATTCCATCTTCTCCCACTACAACCACCATTACCACCAACAACCATCCTATGCCCTTCACCCCCGATGCCGCCCTCTCGTCGTCAACGTACTACCTCGGAACCCCCGAGAGGATTTTTGCCGCCGAGTTGGAAGAAGAGCGGGCACCAACAACCCCTGCCGACGACACGGAGGTCGTCATGGCTGAGAGAGACCGAGCCAGGTCCGAGGGACCCATCACCCAAGCTGAGTTCCACAGCACCCTCGAGCAGTTCCCCGCTCAAGGACGAGGAGCCCGCAGCGCCCGGTTGTCACCCGACGTCGACGGGCAGCCCGCCCTGTGGCATATCCTCCACGCCGACACCGGGCTCCCCATCGCCGACAGACCCTTCACCACCGCGGAAGTTGACGACTTTCGCCGAGCTCTCGACCGCGGTGCAGAAGTCCGAGCACGCCAGGGAGAGGTACGAAGCAGCAATGAAGCCCGTGAAGTCGTGGAAGGAGGTGACCGACGACTGGAGGGAAGAACAGCTACGAACAGCCCAACGCCGCATGCGGGAGATGAGAGAGAAGAGGGAGAAATCACGGACAGCGAGGACGAGCGGTACCCAGCTGAGCACCCACACATTCTCTATGGCGGAGAAACTAATGTACCACCTCATACGACCCGACACGCCCTCGCCACCGACGGGACCCCCCTCTACCGGGGTCATATCCGTCCCCAACTCGCCGACCGAGCCGTCGGTTCCGTCACCAACGCCCGTGCGCCTCACGGGTTCCGGGTCAATCGGGGACCCGATTACATTCACTTCCCCATCACCACCGCCGACGGCGTGACGCGCCAAGCCAAATACGTCCAGGCCATCATGAGCAACGATCCCATTGTGCTCGGTCTGATCGACAAATCCGACAGGGTGTTCCCCAAACCCCTGTACGCGGCACCCCAGTACGTGGTGCACCCCGACTCCCACCTTCGGTACGCCCAAGAGGACCTGGTCCTCTTCGACGGGGGGTACGACAACGCCGCGTCCATCAACCGAGCCATCCTTGAGTGCAAGGATATAAGCCTCGTCGCTGAGGTCCGACGGTACCGGGCCCTAGGAGCGGAGATGGGGCGCTTGGAGGCCCGCATAGCGGAGTTGCAGGAGACACGGGGGCGACTGGCAACGGACAGAGCGAGGTGCGTCAGTCGGTTGGAATGGGCAAGGGCCATGCAGAGGATAGAAGATGTGAGAGCGGGGTGGATGGGACCGCCTGGGCTCCGTGGGCGTCGCTCCTGAAAAGGGGGTGATGTTACGGACCGGACTTCGGACGATACGCTTACTACTAGGTTCTGACTACAGTAGTGGGCTCGTGATACGTTACATTAGTCAGGGACAATATCTTTCACGTGTTATCAGTCAGCAGTAGTATCACATGGTACTTTAGCAGCTGATTACTAGGATAGCGATACTAGGGTTCGAGCTAGATACGCTATAGGTCAATACTGTTCGGGAGGCGCTTTAAAGCCCTCCATCATTGTGTATAAGTAGTAGTCACGGAAGACCAAGGATCGCCATCTTGGTCTTCTTGAATCATCGGTTCAAAGTCTCTATCGTTCGCCCTCAAGAGTCAAGGAGAGCACTGCATAAGGCCCCTCTCGAAGACGCCTTCCCAGTTGCAGAAGTATTCGTCGTGTTGAGTACAAGAAGGCTCCACGTTCGACTTAGTAGAATTCAGAGCTGAGTACTCGCGTCTCACCATCGCCTAAAGCAAGGCACACGCTTACCGAAGCGCAACACTACTGGAATGACGACCCGATGGGCTTGTAAGGCAAAGTCCGGAGTAACTTTGCGCCTAAACGGGGGGTTGTGTTACAATATGACTCAATTTCTTTTCTTTCTTGTTTTCTCTTATCTCACGTGACCGTTCTCATAGGAGTCATAATGACTCTTTTATTTCTCATACGAGTCATAGCGACTCTAGCCCGTTGTCAAGGGGCTTTATATCTTTTGTTTCGGATATGTTTCATACATACTGCGGACTGCGCCGCAGTTACTTATTGTTCGGATGACTCGATCCTAGTACGCTGTTATGACTCAGTACTAGGATCCCTCTTTACTATAAAGTCAGGCTTGCTAGGTAGCTTGTAGCCTTAGACTTGACTTTTTGTACTCTACGGTACTCGAGCAATCGAAGACCTTGAATACTCCATATCTCACCGAACCCTCCTCTCACTGAAGAATCCTAAGTTCCACTATTGGCTTAGGCTGACTCTTCAACTCGTACATCTTCACTGAAGTTCCTCTTCGGAACTTCCCTTGACAACCAGAACCAGACCCCTTAGTGCGGCGTCCTAGTAGATCGACTTAACCCACATCGGGTGAACGTCCCTACCGTGATGTAACACATGCGCTGGTCAACAGAGGGAACAGTGGAGAAGCGGAAGGTTTGGTGAACGTGTGGGGTGTGTCCCATGAGGAGGTCAAAAGGGGTCTTCTTGGTGGTGGAGCTGGGCCAGGAGTTGTGTGCGAATTGTGCAAGGGTGTTACGTCACGGTAGGGACGTTCACCCGACGTGGGTTAAGTCGTTCTACAGAGACGCTGCACTAAGGGGTCTGGTTCTGGTTGTCAAGGGAAGTTCCGAAGAGGAACTTCAGTGAAGATGGACGAGTTGAAGAGTCAGCCTAAGCCAATAGTGGAACTTAGGATTCTTCAGTGAGAGGAGAGTTCGGTGAGAGATGGAGTATTCAGAGGTCTTCGATTGCTCGAGTACTGTAGAGTACAAAAAGTCAAGTCTAAGGCTACAAGCTACCTAGCAAGCCTGACTTTATAGTAAAGAGGGATCCTAGTACTGAGTCATAACAGCGTACTAGGATCGAGTCATCTGGACAATAAGTAACTGCGGCGCAGTCCGCAGTATGTATGAAACGAGTCTTGAAACAAAAGATGCAAGCCCCTTGACAACGGGCTAGAGTCACTATGACTCGTATGAGAAATAAACAAAGAGTCACTATGACTCTTGTGAGGTCGATCACGTGAGACAAAGAAAGACAAATAAAGAAAAGAAATGAGTCGTATCGTAACAAAGGGGGAGCCAGGACGCCCAGTCGTCCTGTTTGTAATTGGTGAAGATGCGGAGGTACTGTTCCAGCCATTGGTTAGTGCGTTCCGATTGGCCGTCAGTTTGGGGGTGGTAAGCAGTACTAATGTTCTGATCGATGTGAAGTAATCTGCAGAGTTCTTTGGTAAATGCGGAAGTGAAACGAGGGTCTCTGTCCGAAATGATGCATTTTGGAAGTCCATAATGGGGAAGTACGTAGGTAGCGTAAAGTAATGCCGTTTTCTCAGCATCTATGGTTTCGTTGCAGGGGATGAAGATGGAGGCTTTAGAGCAGTCGTGGTCTGTGATCGTAAGTATAGTATCGTAGTTGGATGATAGGGGGAGCTTTGTAATGAAGTCCAAGGCAATGGTTTCGAAGGGAAGGGAATGGGGGTCTGTGGCAATGGGGTAGAGCAGTGGCTTTGGGTTGGTAGGGTTATTTTTGCGTGATTGACAGGTGGCGCAGCCCTTTGTTACGGTTGACCCTTCGGACTTACCAGTGTATAGCAATGTCGTGATTCAGAGTTTCGGACTCTTACTTACCAGTTGTGGCTATGGTAGTAAGTAGTAATTAGTCACGGACTTACAGTATCAGTCAGCAGCTCAGCGATCGCATGTGATTGCTGAGTGATTCCTAGGATTGGTGTAGTAGGGTTCGAGCTACTTACGCCATAGGACAGTTTCGTTCAAGAGGCGCTTTAAAGCCCTCGAGTATCTGTATAAGTAGTAGTCGGCAAAGACCAAGACACGCTATCTTGGTCTTCTTCAATTGTCATTGACCTTCCACATCGAACGCTCTACTCTCTTCTCATCTCCCTTATCGTCGTGTGCAGTTGTCACCTCGTCCGGCATATACACTGGCAGGTTGAAGTCTACTTGGGCCAACGTGACTTAGGAAATCCGTTGCTAGCCCCATCATCGTATTGAGGAAGTCACCTCTACATTCGACTCATGTCACGTTTACTGTTCTCTCGCCTAGGAATCCGTTCAAGTCAAACGAACGCTACGGCAAGGCGTAACACCCTTGATGTAGTTGGTGACAGAGATTTTCATGTTTGGCCACCAATAATCGCGTGAGATAGCCCAAAGGGTCTTGGAAATTCCGGGGTGTCCGGCTGTGAGAGAGTCATGATATAGGGAAATCACCCCCCTCCTTAGATTGTCATTTTCCACGATGACAAGGTGTGAGCCGTTCCAGAGAAAGCCCTCCTTCTGAGTGAGGTTGTGAGAGAGCGTCCATCTAGAGAGAAGGTCCCGCTGTTTGAGTTGGTGGGCTCGTGCACGATCATCGAGGGAGGAGGAGAGGGCAGCATTGACAAAGAGCGAAGGGGGGAGGACAGTGACCTGGTCATTGTCCGCTGAGCCATCATAGAAGTTGGGGCGCCTGGAAAGAGTGTCAGCCTTATTGGAGGCTCCAGGCTGGTGAACGAGGGTGAAATGGTAATCTGCCAGTTTGGGGAGGTATCTGGCGACGCGACGATTAATGCGTTGGGGGTTACGGTAGTATTGGAGGTTCTTGTGATCAGTGAGGACGGTGATGGGATGGGGGGATCCTGCTAGGAGGTGGCGCCAGTTCTCCAGGCCACGAACAACGGCCAGGAGTTCTCTGTCATGGATATCATAGTTCCGTTCTGCTTCGGTGAACGTCTTGGAGTGGAAGCCGATGGCACGGGATTTACCCCGAGGGTCCTTCTGCGAGAGGATTGCTCCCATGGCGAAGGCAGAGGCGTCAACTTCCAGTTGGAAGGGCTTGGACATGTCGGGCTGAGATAGGGCAGGATCGGAGAGTACATGGGAGATGAGGGTGTCGAGGGCATGGTGGCATTCAGGAGTCCACCGGAATGGGGTTTCCTTCTTCAGGAGTGCAGTGATGGGGTGAGCGATGTTGGCAAAGTTTGGGATGAAAGGTTGTTGGTATCCTAGGACACCCAATGTGCTTCGTACCTCCTTGAGGGTTTTGAGATCGCGTGGCCAGTCACGGAGGCCATCTGCTTTGACAGGGTCAATTTTGATCTGGTCCCCATCCACGATGATGCCGAGGTATTCAATGCGGGGTTGTTCAAAGGCGCACTTGGAGGGTTTGAGGAAGTAAGATTCGACCTCTAGGAGGTCAAGGACTTCATGGACAATGGTACGGTGGTGTGATAGGTCGTCATGAGTAGCAATGAGAATGTCATCCATGTAGATGAAGAGTTCCTTGGGGTATTTGTCCTTGAGGTGGCGGAACATGCGGTTCATGGTGCGGGAAAAGGTAGCGGGGGAATTGGTGAGGCCAAAGAACATGACACGAGGTTGGAAGAGGCCGAAGGGTGTTTTGAATGCGGCCTTCCACTGATCTTCTTCTTTGATGCGGATATTGTTATAGCCCCAGCGGATATTGAACTTGGTGAAGATCTTCTTCCCCTGGAGCTGTTTGAGGATGGTGTTAATCAGTGGGAGAGGGTACGTGTCGCGGATGGTCCATGAGTTAAGGGGCTTGTAGTCTTGAGTGGGGCATAGTTTGCCATCCTTCTTCTTCACGAAGAAGAAGGAGGAGGCATAGGGGGAGTTAGATTCGACGATGTAACCTTTCTCCAAGTGTTCCTTAATGAACTCTTTGGTGACTTCTTCTTCGACCAGGGTGAGGGGGTATACCTTGCAATTGATGGTGGCGGGAGCGTCTGGCTTGAGGGTGATGGCATGGTCATCTTCTCTGGCAGGGGGGAAGCGTTGTGCAGCTTTCTCGGAGAAGACTGTGGCATGGTGCTGGTATTCAGAGGGAATGTCGGTTACTGGTGGGGTTTTAGAAGCGATAGCCTTCTCAGCCCATTTCTGAGCGATGCTGTTGATCTGGGGGTGGACGCGTTTGTGATAAGAGACGGAGTGGAGTGCAAGGTCCCCTCCTTCGAGGGTGTTGGTGGTCCAGTCGATTCTGGGGTTGAATCGTTTAAACCATGGGTGACCTAGGATGAGGCGGTCGTGTCCGAGGTTGGCGATGTATAAGGGCATTCTTACTGCTTGTGCCCCTTGGTTGATGACGAGGTAGGTGAGGTGGGTAATGGAGCCCGCCTGGTTGAGGGTTCCATCCACATTGTGAACGAGGCGAGGGGTGCGTAATTCTTGTGTCCCAAGGTGTAACTTTGAGACGGTGCGGGTGTTGATGAAGTTGTTGGTTGCCCCACTATCAAGGAGGACTTCTACTTCAGCCTTTCCGTGCCACATGTAAATCTGAATGGGGATTGTCATTGAATCGTTCTTCGTACTGTACATGGTGCTAATGGTTGCCTTGCTCTTGGCTGTTAGAGTTCGGCATCATGAAAATCCTGGTCATCCAGGTATTCTCCTCGCTCTTCTTCGGTCATGCTGGCTATGATAGCCGCAATCTGTTGAGCTTTGGTTTTCTTGGGGGCACTGGTGGAGGGAGTGGTGGAAGCGGTGGTGGAGGGTGCAGTGGTGGACAAGGTGGAGGTGGTGCGAGCACTGGAGGTGCTCTGGTGCTGGGGGCATTCGCGGGACATGTGTCCCTGGCGACGACAGCGGAAACAGTGTCCTTCTTTTGCTAGCTTCTCGTGTTCTTCTGGGGTGAGCTTCTTGAGCTTTTGGGGGGTACTGGTGGTGGCATCTACGTCCATGGGGACGACGCCGTGGTTGTGGGACTGGGTGTGACGGGGTTGTGTGGTGTGTGAAGTGGACTGGAACTGGGTTTTCTTTTTACTAAGGAGGAGGTTGGAGTTGCGCAGCTCGCATGTTCGCTCTACTTCTCTTCGTGCTGCATTCTTCCACTTGTCCATAGTGACAGGCCAGGTATCCCTATAGAGGACACGACGGTGGATGGACTCTTCGAGTCCGGCTTTGAATTGGGCGATGGTGCCCTTGGCGGTGGGTTCCCATTCAGCAGCGGTGGCAAGCTGCTTGAAGGTGGCGATGTAGGTGTCAATGTTGAGGTCCTTCATGCGAAGGTTCATAAGTTTTTGGTAGGCCGATTGGACACGGGTGGAGTCGGCCCAGGCACTCTTGAAGTCAGCCTCAAAGGTGTCCCATAGGACTTCATCGGTGCAGGCAATGGGGGTGGTGGAGTGTTTGACTTTGGCGATGAGGGCCTTCTCTTGGGCCTCCACCCAGTCAGCGACAAGGGGTCCCTGGATGTAAGACAGGGCAGTGAGGACGCGCAGGTAAGGTTGCGCCATGATGTCGATGTTGTCATTGAGGGCCCAATAACAATGGAACTGGCTGAGGAAGGTGCCGCTGAGGGTGCGGTCACCCATGAAGGTGTTTGGAGCGACTGATCGGAGCGCCCCTGATGTGATGGTGCGGGTGGTCATGGTGGTAGGGACTGTGACTGGTGCGGTGGTTATAGGTGGTGCTGTGGTAGGGGGTGCTGTGACAGGAGTGGGAACACGTGGAACGGATGAGAGAGTAGGTGGTTCAATGGTGGGGAGTGCGTTGTCCGGATTACCAGGGTCAGTGGGTAGGTACCAGCCAAGTCCTAGTCCGTGTTCTGCTGGGTCTGCTGGGGCGGCATGTACTGGGGAGGTGAAGAAATTTGTGCCTTCTCTGGTAAGTTTGTGCCACTGATGGTTGATGAATTCAACCAGAACTGCTTTTCCTTCGTTGTTAAGGTAATACCCTCCTCGTGGGTCGTTAGGGAAGGTGGACCAGTAGGTGGAGCCAATGATGTGGGCAGGGAGATCTGCTTTTAAGCGACGGGGTACTAGGGTGGGGCGGACAGGGTCTAAGGAGATGGATAAACTAGCCACGATGTTTCAGGGTGCTGTGGGTCGATGGGTACAAGGGAGCAGCAAACAGAGTTACTGCGACGAGGTAGAAGAGTCTTGTCTTATGTTAAGGCCTAGCGGGGCCTTACCGTGCGACGTGCACCGAGGATACGAGGGAGGCAAGGACAGAGTACGAAGACAAGGTACTTGGTAAACGATAACCAAGACCAAGGGAGTTCTAGGAGACGAAGGTCCACGAAGGACAACCAAGGGACAAGGGTTCGAAGGATAAGTTGATGGACTTAGCAACGAGGTACAAGGGGCTTCGGACAGCCAAAGTACGAGCGACTAAGTCGAGCGACTTAGGGTCTGTGTGTGTGCGTTGTTATAGCACAAGCGCAAAGCTTCGAGGTGGCTCCCAACTAAGGGAAGACCGACAGTGGTGATGAGACGATGAGAGGGAGGCACACAGTTGAGGAGTGAACAAGTCTGGTATTCACTAGTATGATAAACGAAGACAAGACTGGAGAGTGAGCGTACAAAGTGGCTAGGTTTATATAGGTCGCTACTCCATGTCTGTCCCATGAGGGGATACTAAAGGAGAACAATAGAAAATGCGAATGGGGAAGGAGAAGAAAAGGGAACAAGGGGAAACACAGAAGGGGAAGGGTTAGGAAGGGGACTTGGAGTAAGGAAGCATACATGGTAGTAAGTCAACAGGTTAGTACTCCGAGGGGAAGCAAGTGTGAGTCAAAGCGATATAGTAAAAGAAAAATAAGTCTGTGATGAGCCGGATCACGACACTTTCCCACACTGTCCCCCCCGCCTGCGCGTAAACGGAGGCAGGGCGCAAAGGGGGGGGGTTGTCTTGCGCATGCCCCCGTTGCGTAAAGGGGGCGGGTCGCAAAGGGGGGAGGGAGCTTGTCCCACGTGTGCCCCATTGCGGCCACGCATTCGCGTGTTCTATTCACACGTGAACAGGGGGCGCATAAAAAAAAAAAGGGGGGGGGGGCATACCTTTTCCGCACCCTGCATTCCCATGCCTCCTCCGCGCACAAACGGGGGCTGGGGGCGAAAAGGGGGGGGGGCGTTCTTGCGTGGCCCTGTCCGCGCGTGAACAGGGGTGGGGTGCAAAGGGGCTGGGGTGGGGACCTCATCCCATGCAGACCCGCGTTCGGGTGCTTTCACGTGCCGCCCCCTTGTTCACATGTAAACAGGGCAGGGGAGGGGGGAAGGGGGGAGGGAAAGTGGAGGGAGAGGGGGCACGGGTAAACGGGGGCTGGGCGCGCCAACAGAGGGGGTGCGCACAAGGCGGGGTGCCATGGCAATAGGGGGAAGGGGGTGTGCCAATACCCTTTGCACACCACCCCCGTTCACATGCCCCGTTTGCGCGCAAAGGAGGGGAGCGCAAATGGCGCGCGAAAACGGGGGAGGGGGTGCAAGCGGGAAGCGGCATTGAAGGGCTTCCCACACATCCGACGATACACGGACGCATTATTTGCATGTTATTTTCATCTATTTTTGTCATATTTGTTTTTATTTGGAATACAGTATTTAACTCTGGAAATAAAATATAAAAAACAAAAAGATTTTAAAATACGGAGTCTGAAACTGAGTAGCGGAGAAACGGCAAAAGCGGACCGTTCTGTGGGAATGGTGCAGAAAGTCAAACACTGTAGCGGTGTCTGCGGAGAACAAAGATAACTACTTATCTAATTTCTGATTGGAAAAAAGATCAGACTTATGTTTTTTTTTTATCTGGTCGATGGGTCATTTCTCAGTATTTAATTATTATTACTTCAAAAATAATTTTAAAAAAAAAAGGTAAGCCCCCGTCATTTCAGCCGATGGGAGTTCCCGAGAGCCTGCTACCGACCTTTTTTTGAACTAGCGCTCCATTGTTTTGAAAACGGCTGTAAAGATCAATTCCTGGTTCCAGTGCAGTGTGATCCAAAACGATAGGTCCCTTAGGTATTTACAGAGAGCGACGGACTTCCAAATTCAGGTGCTGGGTTCATAGTTAAGTAGAGAGCAAAATCCTCGAGATATTAGTTACCTTGCGAAATTTAGGGTTATCAAATAGCTAACCCCTTCTCTCCCGGTAAGTTTTAATTACTACAATATTTTTCAGTGTGAGAAAAAAGCTCGGCATGAGCTGATAAGTCACGTTCAATCTCAGCCTGTGCGTGTAAATTTTGGAAAAAGGGCCTATCGTTCTGGATCACGCTGTAGCGCTGCTGCAGCGGTTCCAAACCACTGTTCTTAGACAGCTTTTTATTCTACGCAACACGAGTATTATTTAATTACTGGGTCTAGTAGCCCCCAACATTGGCTCTCTTCCATATCTATGGTAGTCTGGTTCGCTGTGCGTCTACCTTGATTGGCATCACTTTGGTCCTGGATATATCGCCACGGGCTCTTTTTTTTTTTGGCCTTTTTCGGGTCTCCTCTGTATTAGTCACATGCGACCATGCGACCTTTGGCACAGACCCGCAGCTTGCGCAGTAAACCAAGGACTGGCCTCACTCCTTGGATCGACGTTAGTGAATTTATCCGGTCACCGGGCTCTCTCTTGCTCTCAGACGAAACTATACCATTTCTACAGCCAAATCATGAGCATTCAGCGTAACGCATTCTATAGAACCTATGAAATTCCATTTCGCCCTTAGGACGGTGATCTCCAATGACCAAGTCTCGTTTGAGAAGCACTCAATCAAGACTAGTAGGACTGGCAATGGCCGGTTTTCCCTCGTTTCTACTGTAGAGCTGAGCTGGGCCACGCGCAATCTCCGACATCGGGGGCTCGCAGCATAGGATTTAGAAAGAATGAGTGCTCCATGATTCAAGGAAGGGATGCCGCAGGTCATATCATCTCTTTTGTCCATCGAACTCTTTTTGGGCCATGTACGCTCCGCATTTGTCTGATCACAGCAAGTAATAACATGCAAGACGTTCGGCCGTTCTACAGGTCTTCATAGTCGGGCCCAACTCCGAGATAGGCACGGATATCCTGCGGCTCGACGTTGTGTTGCCGAGTAAAGTGGGACATCAACACCGAATAATTGTCTGCGTTGCTCGTCAGCCTCCCGGGTTCGACGGACGATGGCCCGCACGCAACCCCAGCCCGGGGCGAATGCCGATGCTGATGGAAGAAAATAAACCCCGAACCTGTGTGGCGCAAAGCGGCCTCCCGCGCGAGCACCACCGCCCTGCGCTTCTCTTCCACCTTGACCGGGTCGCACGCGCCATACGCGTCGAGCTCCGCTTGCAGCTCGACCAGCTCCTTCGTCGTGGCAGCGAGGCGCGCCAGTGCCGCCGCGCGTTGGTCCTGTTATTAGTGGCGTGAGCCTGTGTACAATAAGGGAAAATCCGCAAGGGAAAAAGAAAAAAAAAAGGCGGGAAGTAAATGTAAAAACGCACGCTCTCGGGGCGCGCGGCGCGCTCGGCTTCGATAGCTGCTTGTAGTTCTGTCAATTGTTGTTCGCTCGCAGCTCGGACTTCTTTCGCGGCGTCAAGGCGGTTTTGCATCTGTTGATGGCAAATCGGTGTTTATAAATTCTGAGTCGCGAAATTTGGGAACGACTCACGATCGCACCCCTTTGAGAGGGGAAACTCCAGAAAACTGCGGGCAAATGCGTAAGAGGGGAGGGGGTTGCCAGCACGCGTGGCCGGCAAGCAGGCGCGCGAAAGCACGTACAGTTTGACGAGCCAATTTTGTCGGTCTGGACGAGGTCATCGTCGACGAGCGACTGCAGAACCTCTTTGACTGTTTGCGAGACTGTATGAAATGTTATCTCGTAGTGTAAGCGAGGAGAAAGACGCAGGGTGAAAGAATCAACGAATGTGATTTCTCTGAAAAGGTAATCACCGATCCCTTTCATTTTGGGGCCGAGCTTCTCCAGCTCCTTAAGCTGCCACTTAATGGTCAACCAAGATGCAGGGATGCGACAGGTCCCGAGGTGCCCACTCGCCTGATAAAAATCTTTCTACGGTATGTCCAGGGTGTGGCGTAAAGCGGACATATCGGTGGATGCTTACTGTCTCGTGAAAGATCTCCAACAGTTTCACTCTCTTCTCTTCTGCTGATAAGCCTCGGGGTGCCTGTGCACAAGAGGGACCATCGGCTGTGGTAGATGTATGCGCATACAACACACGCCCTCACCATGGCTATGAATTTTGCTTAGGATTAGAGAAAGTTCTGGGTGAAACACGCTGTGGGTGTGGAATATTGCCTGACTGCCTGAGGTGGGTGTTGGTGAAGGAACGCGACGTGTCTGAGCACGGGACCTCAAAATCAGTCGTGTGACCACAAGTGGCAAGACCACGCTGCATAGCACTAGTCTCCTACCGATTATGCAGTGTCAAGGCATATACAAAGTTTACTGGAGCACGGAAGCCTTGATGGGCACAGGACCGAGAGCGTGTGAGAGTAGGTGAGATGCAGTGTCCGTGGGGATGAATAGACAAGCAATGGTGCATGAAAACCAAACGGAACAAAGTGCGGGCAGTGGATAGAGGACAAGTGAAATCGGGGGTAGGAAAGAAAAAAAAAATACGGGAACAAAAAGAAATAAGAGATCAAGAGGGAGAGTGCTGCAACATAGAGAACCAATAATGTCGGTAGTGAGAGAAAGAAGGTAGCCAAACGAAATGGGTGATGCAAGATGCTCAAATGTCACCACGTCCTACCTGAGCAAGTCCATGCTCTGGTCGCCAGACGGGTAGCGGTACGCAACGAAATCCGGGCTTTGGTCGACGAGTGCCTCGAGGTTCTTTCGCGTTGTCAGGGACATCGACAGCCTCGGGAATACATGGCCATTCCCCGCTTCTGTGTTCGCCACCAAGTTCCCATAATGCATCCCCATCTCTGCCTCGTGCCGTGCCTCTGATCCGGAAGATCTCCCTAATGGGAATTCGACAGGCTCTGGGTCCTGCACTGGGGTAGAGGTCTTCCGCCCTAGTAGCGATGCAAAACCAAACTTGCTCTTGCGTTTTGTGGGTTGTTGCGCCTGGAGGGATGATGGCACGAGCGCACTGCGTGAGGCACCAAACTCGCCGTACTTTTCCGAGTCAAAAGCTGGGCGTCGCGCTGGCATCGTCTGCACGACAAGACCAGAGGGTGGATTGCTAAGTCCATTGAATGACTGCCGCCGCGCCTCCGTGCGGGAAAACGGCGCCTGCGGCACGGTGAGTTCCTGCCCACCGTTGACTTCACGCATGTCATATGAAAACAATGTGCGGGGTCGAGGTTCTGCCTGAGTATAATTTGGTCCGCGTAGCTGGACCTCGCCGGGAAGTGGTGGGAGCACCTTGTCCCGCCATTGTGGGGGTGCTGCCTGAGATACTGACGTCGGAAGTCGTGGAACTGGTGGTACAGGGCCAATCAGGACTTGAGATGCGCGACGGCGTAGATCAGGTTCCGACGTCGTTGGGTGCATACCCCGCTGAGTTGTCGAGGCTTGCAAACGTTCCTCTTCTGGGGTGAGTGGGGTTTGTTCTCCATCACTGTCGGCCAGAAGTGCTTTGCGACTATCAGAAAGCTCAGAAATCACTACTGGTCGTGAGGAAGTCGGAGATGGCAGTAGGCTGGACGGTGCGGTAGGCGGGGACAAGCCAGCAGAAGATAGAGGATAATTAGGGGAAGCCGATGATGGAAGGGAAGGTGTGGAGACGTGCCGTAGGGCAGAACCTCCATTGTCGCCTGTACCACGACTAACCAAATACGACAATGGGGGTGGCGGTGCAAGAGGGAAATCATCATCATGTGCACGGTCGAGCGAGCGCGCATGCGAAACGTTGGTGATGGAAACGTCGACGTCATTTTTCGATGACCCGGTAACCAGCCGCCAGATCTTCGCCAGACCCTTCTTCTTCTTTGGCCGGTCTTCAGGTTTTTGCTCAAAACCGCGTTGAGGAGCCAACGCTGCGCCGTTTCTCCAACTGTTTATGGTCTGATATCTATCAGCCGTGTCGGCCTGAGAGTGTGGCACGCGATCGCCGCCATGTTGCAGAGCAATACTAAAAGGACCAGCTTAGCGAGCAGCATAATGCAAAGTCCTGGATAAACGTACTGCATATCCACCATACTTCCACTGAATCCAGAAGGTGCTAGACTGTCCGAGCTTCGCAACCCTGGAGACAGATTCCGCGTGCCGAAGAAGCGAGTCCGCCGGTTCGGAGATGCGCCAGCAGAAATCATGCTAAGGGCTTCAACGGACGCATTTGACTGCAGGCCGCGTGTTTCCATTGGTGCGGTCAACACACTCATGGGACGAGAGGTCGACGAGCGGGATGGGATGAGGGGAATGCCACTATCGGTATGTGGCAAGGGACTCATGGTCGAATACATTGAGGCAACATCAATGGCCGAGCCGCGAGAAGGTTTGCGTGCACGTGTGCGCTTTTCCTCACGACGCCGGTGTTGACGCTCTTCGCGCTCTTCCTTGCGGACATCTACGTGCTCGACAATCATGCCGTTCTCTAAAACGGTAACTTCACGGCCGTGGCCGGTCGCTTGGCTTGGTAGAGGGAGCATTGAAGAACGAGTGGTTTTGATTCGCACACCACGGTCATCCGATGAAGTGGTAACGCCAAGCTCGTAGGCAGAGCGGCGTAACTGCGAATAAGCATCTCGCATCCTGTCCTCGAGCCGGCGAGACTCTTGGACAGCACGAGCGTGTGCCAATGCTTCCGCCTCGACCAATGTCCGCTGTGTCTTTACATATTTCTCGAGAGCTTCGCCTTTCGAGGCAGGTTCCTTGGGATTCTACGGGGATGCAAGTCAGTACGAGGGTTGACAAGAGCGAAATAAAGCACACCAAAGTGAGCCACAGCTTCAAATTGGCCTCCGTCAGCCGCCCCCCACGGGCCCTTGGCCGCTGAAGTTCCTGAGGTGGAACGCCGATTGCTTCCTCTTCGAGCTCTCGCCTAAGCAAGTCCTCGTAATGGATGTCGCTCTCCCGTGCCCAAATGCCGGATGAAGTGACGTCGACGTCCGCCATATCCTGGTCGCGCATTGCGCACTCGACGCAAACTTCTTCGGCGGGTAGGGGCTGAGTGGTAAAGACGGGATTAATGGGCTTTGGAGCAGGTGCCGGCGTAATGTAGGTAGGTTGCTGGGCCTGCACACGCGGATTCGGAGAGATGGCGACTGGGACGGCCATGGCGGGGCTGTATTGAGCCGCACTGGATATGCGCATACCTGGTGACAGGGGGCTTGGCAGAGGGATGCTCTGAGCTTGGTTCGCCACACCACCGGAACGAGGAGAAGGTGCGTAGGGTTCAAGTAGTTGAGAGTCTTGCGGGGAGTTTTGCCACGGTGAGACAGGCTGTAGAGGGCGTGGCTGCTGGGAGAGGAGGGAGGGATCGCCCGCCGCAGGTGGTGCCTTGCTGACTTCACCACTTGAAGTTTGCGAGGCCTGGGAAGGACCAAAAAGCTGCAAGTTGATCTCATTCACGCTGGAGGGGCCATTGATTGGTTGTTTATAGTCGAGGGGAAATGAGTTCGGAGGAGAGCCGGTGTTGAGAGGGGTAGATTGATGATCATGATGTTGAACGAGGCCGTGATCATCAGGAACTTGCTGGACATCAAGTTGAGGAGATGTTAATTGGAGAGAAGACATGTTCAAATTATAGGGTGGCAAGTCGGAGGGGGGTAGAGGGGGGCCGCGAACAGCTTGGTGCACGGCATCCGGGTAGAGGGGGGTGTGTGATGGAATGATGTCGGGTGAGGGAGTGCTTTGTTGAACAGCTGGAGGGGGTACGTGGCGTGAGGAGATGATGGGGTAACGGTCGTCACGAAGGTCGAGGTCTGAAATTGCGAAACCGCGAGGAAACGGTCTGTGTGATGATGTAGGTGCGGTTACGGTAGCCGTGAGAACGTCTGTAGCCATGTCCGTCTTACGAGTGAAGGTGATGGGACGAAGAGAGGGGTGAAGTGAGAAGGAGGCTTGTGCGGCGACAACCCCGGGAATGAAGGAGAAATGAAAGAAGAAAAGGAAGATAGAAAGGGAGGGAAGGTAAAGAAAGGTAAGGAGAGGAGGGGAGAGGAAAGGGTTGCCAGTGAGAGGCAGCCATGAAACGGGGTTCCTTTTGGGCATCGCTTAACGTAATCATCAATATTTCCTCCAAATCTTCTCTTCTTTTCTATCATCCCGAGGCCAGAGCAAACGAAAACAAATGCGCGTGTTTCTATTACTGATGCCCCTACCCAGCCAGTAAACGTGTCTACGTGGAAAGGAAACAAAAGAGAACAACTGGGCTACTCGCAGTTCAGTTCTCCACGGAGATCGCTTACTTGCGGTACCTGTGGGTGATTATGTAAACACGTTGAAATCATTGGCCGATCAACGGTCACTAACCAGAGCACATTCTTTCGGCTTCGCCTCATCTTTCGCTGGAGTTGAAGCATCCCGTATAAAAGTGCCTCGGCAGTAGGTGGGCACCCGGGGACATAGATATCAACGGGGACGATACCTATTCGTACCCATAAGCAACAGTCCAGATAGAAACATATGATGACAGTCATCACTCACGGTCACAGCCACGTACGACCGAGTAGGAATAGTGGTAGTACCCACCCCCGTTAGCACAGGAGCCCATGGAAATCACCCAACCTAGTTAATGCGCTATATCAACAACACACATTAGATCAAACTGTACAGTATATAACGTACGAGGCTCGGGCATTTGATCGTACACTTTCCGGAGGGCGGGTGCCATCTTGTTTGTCAGAGTACCAGCAACAATCATAATGTCCGACTGGCGGGGGCTTGCTCGAAAAACGACGCCAAGGCGGTCCTGATCATAACGTGCAGCAGCCATATGCATCATTTCCACGGCACAACAAGCCAATCCTGTGACGAAGCAGCATGAGATGCGGTGTAACTCCGAGGGATTGTATGTGCACCGAAAGTCATTGGCCACATTGAACCCTGACGAGCCCAGTTGACCACCTTGTCGAGAGTAGACAAAACATATTCTGATTATACAGGTGAGCAGGAGGATCCCGAGTGCATTGGTTTTCACATGCCAGCATTGTTCCGAGGTTGCTCTAAACTCAACTGGTTCGAGCCTTGCTTTGCGATGCTTGTGATGGGATTAGTTGCCGAGGTAGACGATGAAATTAGTTCCGGCGATGGGGAGTGTGTAGGAGTTGATGAATGCAGAGAACGGAAAGCTATGCGAGATTGGTGACTAGGGCGAATGTAGAGAAGCTATGTGGCACGCACCCGCAGTTGGAAGCGAAGGCAGTAAAGAGCGCCGAGCAGTGCCAGCGACTGTGAAAAGAGTGAGCGATACATGAGAGAGAATGTGTAGGCGAGAGAGAAAAGGCCATGCCTGCGATTTTGAGAGACATTGGGGGCCGTGGTGTGGACAGCGGTAATTGAAGGTCTCTGGGGTGTGGTGCTTTCTTTGCGGGGCTTCTGCAATTGGCTGGCGGTATCCGGCAAATACCGGGGGTAAAAGTCCCAGGTATGATGGCAGTGGCAATTGGCAAATGGACAGACTCGGAGTTACTCAATCTACCCATTATCCATTATCAATGACGTCCGACCCCGGCGCCGGGGCTAGAGCCCCAGGGCTGCGGGCAGGGCGTGTTGTGTGCGCGTGGAGGAGGCGACCGCATGTATAATCTACGGGATGTTGTATTTTCGGTGACTCGGGACCTGTTCTGCTCGCTACCGTGACCGCTATCTCCTGGATTCCTGGATTCGCTACTCGGGATGGCGATCTTGTTGCTGGCAGAATGGCACGCATGCATACCGAACTTGGCCCTTGGACGCTTCTCGGAAGGCGAGATGCTAAATCGGGAGCAGTGTGAGTGATATCGGGTGTGTCGTCTTAAGTGTGTCTGTGCATGTATCGCCCTCCGTTTAAATACCAATCTCATCCCCCTCCCCTTTCTATGCGCATCATTCTAATCCAACATGTCGCCAGCACAGGTCGTTCTCCTCTCTCCCATCTATCACCCCACCCCCGCTACTCCCCCTCTCTCTCACTCTCCTCCTCTCCCTCCCATGGACACCAGCGATTCCTCCTCCGACGATGGTGACCATCTCCACACACCCCTACAGCTTCCAGACTCCAACACCACCATTGCCTCCCATTCAGACCGCGAATCCAACGAATCCACAGACCTCTTTGGCTTTGCCCAACCAAAATATCTTCCTTCATCTCATGTTTCGCGTTCCGTCTCTCCCCTCTTCCCCGAGGAGCAACTCTCCTCCTCTCACGCGCACGCAGACCACTCTCACAACGCCCTCCAGTTAGAGGGCACCTATCAATCAGTTCTCACTTCTCAGGATTCACAGTTCTCCTTCGCGTCGTCATGCGAATCTACACCGCCTCCTTACCAACTCCCTTCTGTACCCTTCCCGCTCGAACCCCGTGCTCCCTCCTGCCCGCGTATATCTCGCTCATCGCGCTCAAAGTACCATGTTACCACCAAAGCTTCAGCATATTCACGTCGTTTTCCCCGCGGGCATTGTCTCAATCCCGAGTTCGTACAATGGTACCACCCCGGTGACGAGCTTGGTGCCGGTGGTTACGGTTTCGTCATGACAGCAATTCATCGACTCGAACTGCGTGAAGTCGCAGTAAAGTTCATCATCAAGGCCAAAGTTCCTGAACACGCGTGGATGGAGGACAAATCCGCACGCCGTATTCCCACGGAGGCGTTACTACTGGGTCTTCTAGATCACCCAAACATAGTTAAATGCTTGGACCTCTTCGAGGACGAACTTTACTTCTATCTGGTAAGTCGTCACACAATGGCGCTGTGTGCTATGATCGTGCCGCTAATGTGCGTCATTCCCTGCCACAGGTGCAGGAACTCCACGGCACTCCGTGGGTGTCACAAACCAATGATTCGCAGTCACCGGAGGTGCTCATCGCGCCTGGAAAGGCCTCGCCTCATATCTCGACCCCCGCATTAACACCGTCGCCTTCGGTCGATTCGGACCTTCAGTTGCCCGACACCCCTCCTCAGTTTTCCACCAGTACAGGGGATCTCCATTGTGCAGCAGGGAGTGCGAAGCACCCTTGCGCATCACCTAAGGACCTTGTTCTCGTTCCTACTGAGCCGTGTCCATCGTATCTTAGACCTACGCAACCGGATGGAAAACGAGGAAGCTTGCGCCGACCGTCACACGACCTCTTTGAATGCATCGAACAATCGAAGGAGAAGCGCCTCTCTGAGACCCAAGCGCGATTCGTATTCGCGCAGGTCGTCGAAGCCATCCACTACCTCGACGGTCAGGGTGTCACACACTGTGACATCAAGGACGAGAACATCCTCGTAGACAGCTACCTCAACGTGCGTTATTACTCGCCAACTGCCCTACGTTTCCTGCCCTGACGCTAGCGTGAATCTCTTTGCAGGTGAAACTCGTTGACTTTGGCAGCGCAGTTGTCGTGGACCCTGCTGAGCCGCGTCCTCTATATACCCTCTTCTTTGGCACAACTGCCTATGCTGCGTCCGAAGTACTTCAGAAGAAGCCATACCGTGCACCGCCTGCAGAAATATGGACGCTCGGTGTCCTTCTTTCCTACCTGCTCACTGGGGCCTCTCCATTTCCGACCGAACGCGATGCAATCGCTGGCCGCGTCCTTCTCGCTAGCCACGCATCCGCTCACGTTTCTGAATCCGCGGAACAGCTCATGTTGCGCTGCCTGGATCCGGATCCAGAGCGCCGTGCGGACATTTACGAAGTGCGCGCACATCAATGGCTGGACGGCGGGTTGGACCTGCCTCTGCACGAACGCATAATCTGATTGATTCAGAACATTTTGGGGTCGCAACCGCGATTCCATTTTCGAAATAGCCGAAACAACCACGTTTTCACCTCATTGTGCATTGTCTGGGACAAACAGCATCGACCGACCCCTCGGTCAGCAACTTCACGCATTTTTAATTATTAATTTGTATGTTGTACAACACAAGTGGACTTCCTGTACTGTAAACCCGCGGATACCCCCAATACTTTGGCTTTGTACAACGTACGATACGCCGTAAATGACCAAGCCATGTTATCGTAATGTATCGACACATTGTTGTGCTCACAATAATCTCTAGGCCTCTCCACGAGGCTGATATGAAATCGAGAAGCTTTGCTTCCATCATCGTTCGGCTCTACCGATGTCCACATATCATATCTTGCAACGCCCCACGCCCGGATCACGAGTACAGTGCCCAGGCATTGATTGATAGGCACTGACAACGACTGGGCACCGTGTCTCTGGGTATTCCTTGATAAAGTGACGTTTCACACCCCGAATCACGAATTACGGCAAACTTCCAGGCCTCCATCGCGAAGGAAATCCTCCTTCGTCCTGTTCTCGCCAACAACCGCGCACGAAATGCCATAAAAGAAGGACGGCGCCGGAACATATGCTACAGGGACTTTTTTGCGAGCGAAACACACGAGGCCAAATAAAAAAAGAAGGGAGGGGGGGCGTACGGAAGCAAACAAGCATGCAAGTCGGCAATTCTCAGTTTCGCCTGTCGCCGTCTTCGCCCAAAGCCGCGGCCCCGTTCCCGCCCGCTCGCAACCTTGCGTAAAAAAAAAAAAAAAAAAGTGAAACGAAACAAGCCCAGTCCTGAGGCCTGAGGGACTCGTGTTAAAAAAAAAAAAAAGACTCAAACACCAATACGGCAAAAAATGCTCTGGAGTTCTGCGAGAGGGTTAACCTTACGAAGCGTGCATGTAATCCAGCAACGCCGCCCCGCGCATTCCTTCGTGCGGCGCAGCTGGCTAGTTATTTCGGCACGGAGCATTCGGAGAGCGGCGCAGTTGCGAATGACGCAACGTTGCGCGTGCGGTGCTCGGGCCAGCCCGCGTCGAGGTCGAGGCGCATACATGCCGGGCGCAAGGCGAGGCTGCGCGGAGCTGATGTGCGTGCCGCCTTTCTGCACGAAGCCGGGCGAGGGCTCCTCGTGTGCGTCAGTTGGAGCGATACAGAAGTTTGGAGAAGGCAGGTCGAGGTGGTGGGGGGTTAGATTGCGGACGTGTCAGCCTTCCTCCTGGGTGACGTCGTCAACCTTCCGTGTTTAGGATGAGACGTCAGGATTTTGATTGCATTGGTGCATTGATCCGTAAGAGAAAGAATTTTTGCTTAAGCACAAAAAAAAAAAAGGTTCAGGAGAGAAAGAAGGGCCAATCCATCTCGCGATCGGGTGGTGGCATACGGCAGACTTCTCCTCTTGTTCAAGATCGAGGCGGATCTCTCCAAGAAAGCTACCAGACGCAGTCACCCAAGTCTGGCACGGTGGACACAAGAACAGAGGTTAGGAGGGGCAGTTTCCTTTTCGGGAATTGCGGTCACCCCCAAGACAGAGCTTAGGCCTATCGCAGCAGAAATAACGCATCCTTTTCGATCCGTGCCTTGATGACGTGGCGGACGCCAGTAAAGAGGAAAGGGTTGTCTCTACCCTGATGGGGCATTGTGGGGCCCCCAACCTCCTGTGCCTGCCCATGATCAAGAGATCGCGGTGGTTACTTTGCCCAAAATAGCTGGCTTAAGGTTCGTCATCGTCATCGAGTCGAGGGGCGTGATGTGCCGCACGCGCCAGAACTGTGAAAAAAAAAAAAAAGGTAGAAATACAAATACAGGGCTACACGTCACTCGTTAGGGGACCGGTCGCATTGGACTGTCCTGCTCGTAGGTATCGTTCAGTTGGTCCACTTCTCAGAAGAAGGGCACGGGATCGTTAAAGTCTCCTTGGAGAGTACTGAGCACCATCCGCGGCGGCATTTTTTCCTGGTCAACCGCCGTGTTTCGAACCTAGAAAGCGAGAGATGGTTGCCTACCCAACGACCATTCGAGTGCAGCCCAAAAGTGAGGGATTACTGCCCGCGATGTTGTGCGATATGATCGACCGCGGGAGAGAAAGGAGAGAGGGGCGCCACACACCTGCGCCCGGCGCGTGCCCTTACCGTATGGTATACCTGACTCTGACCTGGGCCGAGGCCATTCGAGAACGTGGCTTTGGTGCAGGGGGGACGAAGTTACAGCGGTCGGAACGCCGATCTCCTCGGTGAACGGAGCGGAGACGGGTCTCCTGGCGACCACGACCACTGTGCACCGATTAAAACCGCATTCCGGCTTCCCGTCGCTCCTCGCGCGGGGTCCCGGGCACAGAATTTCTTTTAAATCAGGTTAGTAGATAGGGCGAAACCTAATGGCTCGCTTCCCCGTGCGTGTGCGCGTTCCATTCAGTCACTGCCGCCGTCCCCCAAACCTCTGGTTTGGAGAAAAAAAACTCGACGTTGCGGTGTCGCTCGTATATTTGATCTGTATTGAGATCAAGACGGGGTTCAGGCTCGTGATTCAAAGCTAGGGACACATCTCGTTCCATTGAAAGCGGATCTGAGGGAAACCTTAGTATGACACTACGTGGCCCAAGGATCACGACGACGGAAATATTTTTTCACCAATAGACAAATGTATAACATGATGGAGGTAGTGGAACTAGCCTGATCTCGCTCCTTCAGGCTTTCGACTGTGACCAGACTCAGCTAGCCTCCGAGTCAATTCTCCATCGTTCTTCCATCTGCACTATCCCTTTCACTTTCAAGACGGCTGTTGTCCTTAGCACATGATGGTTCTCACGGTGATTTTTGACAACCCATTTCCCTCCAGTAAGGTAAAGGCCGGGTGCGACAAGCTTCCAAGCCACCTCTCCAAGTGCCAGTTGACGGCGCAACGTTAACCCCCCCAAGTACTTTCGCAGTCAGACTTCTTCCCATCTGGCTTGACTCTGGACTCGTCTGATCAAGTCAGTTGAGACCAATGTCAGTTGTTTGCGCTCGGACGGCAGGAATCGGGTGGGGAAGATATTTGTGAATCTATTGAGTTCCGGGATCAGACGCAGGCGACGTGTGTGGCGCGAGGCGAACTAATATCCGCTGAACTGTATTGTACCATGTGCCATGGTCATTTAACCAAATAATGATGGGACGTCACTACATCCCAGTCTTGTGGGCAGTCTCGCCTTGTGAAGATGCCTCTCCATAGATAGATGTATACTACCGCTCTCCCGCCTGGACTGTATCATACGTCCGATCTACATACACTACAGCGTGCGCAGAGCCGCGACAGCAAGGGGGGCTGTACACATGCTGGTCGGGCCGAGATACCCGGTGTAACTAGCCACGGTGTACGCCGACTGGGACGGTGGCAGTGACGGTGACGGTGAGTGCCACTTGGGGACCAAAGGATGGTGATTCGGTCGTCGTGGATTGTGCTTTATCTTTCTCTTCTCCATCTCATCGGTATTTATCTCTTCACTCGTGGTTTCTTGCTTAGCAGGTTGTCCCTCTCTACCGTCTCCGAATGTTCGTCTACCTCTACCTCGCACCCTTGCACCCTCCCTCCGACCCACAAACGCGCCGTTCTCCTCATCATCGACTCGCTTCGCTTTGACTTTCTCTCGCCCCATCCACCCGAACCCCATTCATCCTACCACCACAATGTCTTGACCCTTCCGCGAGAACTAACGGTTAAGCAACCACGCAACTCTTTTCTCTTCAACGCCCATGCAGACCCACCAACGGCAACACTGCAGCGTATCAAGGGCCTCGTTACCGGCTCTCTCCCAACCTTCGTGGATATGGGCCACAACTTTGGTGGCGCATCTATTGCAGAGGACTCAATTATTCAGCAGCTACAACGGGCCAACAAAACGGTATGTCTTAAGTGTTCGCACCGTAGGACTCTCATCGAACTTTGTGTGCAGATAGCGTTCATGGGGGATGACACCTGGCTCTCCGTCTTTCCGACCTCTTTCCACCCGGAAATGACTCATGACTTTGATTCCTTCAACGTCGAGGATTTGCACACAGTTGACAACGGCGTCGTCGCCAACCTCTTCCCTCTTCTGACAAACTCCTCCAAGTGGGATTTCCTCATTGGCCATTTCCTCGGCGTCGACCATGTTGGCCACCGCGTCGGTCCTGACCACCCCACGATGCTCGCAAAACAGAAGCAAATGAACGACGTCCTTCAGAACGTCGTTGACGCCCTCGATAAGGACACCCTCCTTGTTGTCCTTGGTGACCATGGAATGGACCAGAAGGGTGACCACGGCGGCGACGGTGATCTCGAAGTTTCTACTGGCCTCTGGATCTATTCCAAGGGTCCTGCTCTATCCTCCAAAAACCCACCGACATCTCATCTCCCACATAAAACATTCCCCGGCGAGCCTGCTCCCCATCGCTCGGTGCAGCAGATCGACCTCTTGCCGACCCTCTCACTCCTTCTTGGTCTGCCTGTCCCATTCAACAATCTAGGGACCGTCATCCCCGAGTTATTCTGGCGAGATCGCACAGGCAGCGATTATGCCAAGGCGCTTGACATCAACGCGCGTCAGGTGCACGCGTACTTAGACGCGTATCGGAACAGCGCTTCTGGCGGCGAGCTCGACGGCGTGTGGGACGCGCTCGCGGCTTCTTGGGCCAGTTTCGACGCCAGTAAGCTAAGAGAGAAGCCAGAAGCAGCGGTGCGGTTTACGCGGTTGGCGCTCGAGACCTGCCGTTCGCTCTGGGCGCAATTCAATCCGGCCCTGATGGTGGGAGGACTGGGCGTGATCGCGCTGAGCCTTGTGGTCGGCTGGGGTGTTTACGAACGCAGCCGCTCTCTGGCCGAATGGGACGATTCCGTGTCACCTCTTAGACGCATGATATTGATATCCACTGGCGTGGGCGCAATGCTCGGAGCAGCTGCACACGTTCAATTGCGAAGCCTCCAATCGCTCCACGGCGTCTCTTTATTTCAGCTCGTCCTCTTTGGCGCGTCCATGACGTCTGGCGTGTGGGTTCTCTTCTCGGTGCCGCCCAGGCTACGAGTCTCTTGGTCTGCGCTCGTCCTCTTGCTCCACTCCTTCGCGTTCTTCTCGAACTCATACACCTTCTGGGAAGACCGCGCCGTTCCGTTCTTCCTGGCCTTCACACTTGTCCCGCCGCTTCTCACCGCGTTCTCCGCTCCCACGGCGCGTCTTCGCTCCCGCATCCTTGCCTTCTCGGCGCTCTTCGCGGTCTGTGTCAGGCTCATGGCCGCCAGCACCGTCTGCCGCGAGGAACAGCACCCTTGGTGCAGCGTCACGTTCTTCTCCGGCGCCGGCGCCGCCGAACCGCCCCTCCTCGTCCGCGTACTCCTCTTCCCCGCAGCTGTGTTCGTCCCCTACGTCATCCGGCGCGTGCTCGCCATCTCCAAGTCCGACAATGGGATCGCGGCCCTCCTTCTGTACGTCGTGTCACCAGCGCTCGTCGCAGGTTCCGCATACTGGTTCCTCGAGTGGCTCGACGCCTCTGGCGACTACCCAGACCTCCGTGGCACGCGCTCAGCCCTCGCATGGACCAGCGTCATTGCCACACTCAGTGGCACCGCGTTCTGGACGCTCGTCCCTGTCGCCCTACACGTCTCGTCCGAGCGCGTCCCCGGCGCGCAACACAAGACAGAGGTCCGCGTGCTCGGCTTCGCAAACGCGTTCGGCGCGCCCTTCGCCGTGTTCTGGGTGCTCGCCCTCGCGCCCGTATGGCTCGCCGCGCAGCCTACCGCACAGATCACCCTCGCCCTCGCGACAGGCGCGCTCCTTGCGCTCCTCGAACTCATCGATGCCGCCCGCGACGCACGCGCCATCCACGCGAGCTTCGCCGCCAACCCAACCAGCGCGCTTGCGCAACTCCAGCAGCAACAACAAGGTCAGGGCCAGGGCAGCGGCGGGTCCCCCGCGGCGCCGGTGTCGTTCGACGAGATCGTGCCACTCGCGCTGCTGGCACAGCTCGCGTTCTTCGCGAGTGGGCACCAGGCGACGCTCGCGAGCGTGCAGTGGAAGAGCGCGTTCGTGCTCACGCCCACCGTCTCTTACCCGCTCTCCCCGCTCCTCGTCATCCTCAACACCTTCGGCCCCACCGCGCTCCTCGCGCTAGCTGCACCTCTCCTCGGCATCTGGAACGTCGCACCCCTCGCCGCCGCCGCCGCCGCCGCACCCGCAGGCGACGGGCCTCAGCATGGGAAAGGGCAGGCCGTGATGGAGAGCCAGGCACGGCCCGCGGTGCTCGCGGCGGTACGCGCGGCGCTTGGCACCTCGCAATACTTTGCCGCACTGCTGCTCGGGAGCGCGCTAAGCGCCGCGTGGTTGCGCAGGCACCTGATGGTGTGGAAGGTGTTCGCGCCGCGGTACATGCTCGCGGCGGTGCTGTTGCTCCTCGTGGACACCGCGCTGCTGTGCGGGCTCTGGGTCGGCGTCGCGCGCGTCGTCGGCCGCGTCGCGCGCATGTTCGCACTTCCTGATCCAGCCCCGACCCCGAACACAAGTTCTGTTAAAGAGCAGCGGAAAACGTAGGGACTTTAGCCCTTCGTGTTCGTCTCGAATGGGTACTTGCGGTCTCCGGGACTGTTCCTTGTATATAAAAATTGCCGTAGTAGTATTACGGTTATTACCATAAGGTGCTACATGCGCACTTGTGTGCTCGCGCGAGAGATGATAGACGATCGCATCACCTCCAGTCGACGATGAGCATCACGTCGCCCATAAAAAAAAAAAGTAGAGTTCGCCTGTTCGAAACCCTTTTTAAACGTTACGGGGGACAGCGATTACGACAAACTCTGTATGGCTAATACCAACCCACTGTGAGGGCCGGTTACAACGAAAAGGGGAAGCAACGAAGGGAAGCCTGGGCTCAGTGAGTAATCATATGTGCGGTGGGGGAGGCGTACAATGACTCCCGAAGTATGTACTGGACATTATTAGTATGGACCCAATAACACGGGAAACAGGTGATAACTGCTGGAGGAAGGGATAGATAAAGTTTTAGATCGAGGGAACTGTGCACCGCAAGGAGGGAAGCGTGGAAGATTAAGGGAGACACGCATCCAAACTGGAGTCGCGTTAGTATGTCAAGATCAAGATTCCGCCTTCTCTTCCGCCAGACTCCACATATAATACACGCCTGCAAAGTCATCAGCGCCCAACCCTGCGATACGAGTTTTTGTTCAGCTTACCAATGCTTCGGTACGGCCTCCACGACTCGGTCAGCTCCTCCATCTCTCTTGGCGTCAGGATCGCGCCTCTGCGTTAAAATAAAAATAAAAATAAAAATAAAAATAAATCGGCATCAGCGTCGATTCAGACTCTGAATCCGGAGCCCCGCGTCTACGCACTTGACCTTGTTCTTCCCGCCCAACCGGCGTTTGAGAGAATCGACGGTCAGACCCGCGGGGAGGGGCGGAGGGGGCGGCGCATCTGGTGCGCGCGAAAGCGCCTGAGTGATCGAGGGCGTGAGCGGCGGGGGCATCGAGGGCAGGCCGAGCGCGCCGGGAGTGGCGGTGCTGGTGCTGGCGGCAACGGCGGGCAGGGCAGACGACACGTCCTGGGGAGGTGGAACACGAGCCCGCCTCAGACGCCGAGACGTGGCACTGGCTGGCGGGAGGCCATTCAGAGTAGGAAGGTCGTCGGGCGTGGGGTTGCCTTCCTGGTCCGAGTCTATTTCAGCGGAGGCGGCCAGTTTGTTGGACTTTGCTGCTGCTGGCGTCGACTTGGGTTGTTTGGCGCTGCCGTCGGCCTTTCGCAGGTCCTCCGTAGGGCCTGGGAGCTTCTTCGGTGACACCTCGATGCGGTACTCGGGCTGGTGTAGTGATAAGACCCAGCGGAGGAGGCCACGTTGCACGCCAAGATCGCCTGCGAGAGTTTAGCTGGAATTGCTCCGAGGTGACCACTAAAAATACCTACCAACGGGCAGTATATCGGGGCGTCGGAGAGAAAAGATGGCGAACATCTCAACTGCGATGGTTTAAGTACTGTTGCCTAGAGCAAAAGAAGAAAGAAAAATCAAGCCCACAGGTCCACTAAAGGGTGAGACGATTCAGACGACGTGGCAAGTGGGAGCGAAAGTCGGCTTACTTTTCCAATTCCATAGACGGCAGTCAAAAGCTCAAACAATTGTTCATCATTTACATCGAGGAGCTTTTGGTTGGTGAGCCGGCCGTCAGCAAATCTAGTCGCCAGGTCCCGAACTGCAAATAGACGACACTGATGAACAGGATCGCCCAGGCCGCGCTTGACATGAATATGCACCATATTCTGCTTTGCGCCCACTCAAACCTGCTGTTCTTAATGTGGCCAGATCCGTGGTCGCGACCTGATACGCTGTTGGGAACACATCTTGGTGGGGTTTGGACCAGCTGGGGAAGACGTCGGAGCGTCCCATTGTTGGAGACTCAAGCAGCGGGAGAGCGGGAAATAATAATAATACTGACTATTGTTCATCTGGCTTTTCTGGGAGCTCAGGAAAATAAAGCCTCAAGAACTTATGCTGGATGGCACGTGCGGCCAACCAAGAAATCTGCTGGGCACTTCGAGTGATCATTTAAAATTTTGAGGACAAAGGAAGAGTAAAGGCCAATGCTTCGGTTTGCTCACAGTATGGAAGAACATAAGGTTCTGGACTTCGTGGTCAAGGTCTAGCGGACTATCGCGAAATGATCAATGACTGACCGAAAAGGGTGAATGGCTTCCACCCTTTCGAATGGTTTACAGGGAAGGCGAGCAAACACGTCTCCGAACCGACAGTCCGCTTGAATGAGATGATTCTTAGCTTCTTCGAAAGAGAACGTCAATTCGGCAGGCAGTGGCGCAAGCTCTTCTCCAGAAGGAGGAATGAGCGGGCGAGGTACCTCCTCAGCCGCATCAACTTTGGCTGCGCCGGGAGCTTTTTTTTTGGTGGGGCGCTTGGTTACGACCGGATCTTGGCTTTTGGGTGGACGTTTCGCACCGGCGACTGGAAGGGTCCGTGCAGCAGAAGCAGCGGCACGAGCGCGAGTAGCAGAGCGGGTTACGGGCATTGTTGGGACAACTGCGCAGCACTCGTAATTCGGTGTTCCACCAAATGCTACCACTCGGCGTCTTCGGTCTCGGTGTCTAGTGTCTACAGTACATAAGTCACATCCAACAAGACTTGGACCTAGTCATATCGGCAAATGCCGGCCACATCGCGCTGAGGCGCTGCCGAGCGATGCCGTCTGCTGCGATCCTGCGCGACTGCGAACCGGATGACATAGCCCTCTCCTGACTTGCATATAAGGAGGGCACTCTCAACCCCCTCTTACCATTACACTCACCTCATGTCTCAAAGTATGTTCCATTGAATTTTGTTACGAATTTTGCCCGGGAAAGCTCACGTCGTCCTCAGGGTATATCGTTGTCTTTAAGAAAACCGCTTCTCAAGAAGTGATCGACCAGCAAGCCGACCAGGTCAACGAAAATGGTGGAACGGTCGACAAAAAGTTTACTTCTTCCATCTTGAAGGTACGCGCCATGTGTGTTCGCATGAGATTACGTCGGGGTCTCTCATCTCGCACGACCAGGGCTTCTCGGCCGAGATTCCAGACACCTATCTTCTGACATTGCAAGCTAGCATCACAGGAGATGACAGCCAAATAGCTTATATCGGTGAGGATCAATCGACACGGCGGATCGAACATGATAAAACTAAACATGGTCGATGTAGAACCAGACTCGGTGGTAACCACACAGATGACCTGAAGAGAGAAGTGTACGATACTTGTGATCCATTGCTCTACTGGCACATTGGAGAGGAATATCATCATTTGTTGTAAAGTTGTTGACAAATTGTATGCTTCTATTTTGCGCGGGGCAACGGGGCAACAGGACTCGGTGTATCCAGAAGGGGTTACTGACGCAAACTGCAAACTGCAAATTTCGTAACTGTGTGTCCACTGAATTGAATTACTGTACTTGCCACGCCCCTGCCAACACTACGGGCGGCTGGTTACTCTTGATGCTAACCGGCTCGGACACGAGACGAGCACCAAATCTGGCTAACAACTTACATACATAACCTGTCAGCCCACTTTACCCGTCTTTTTTTTTTTTTTATTAAAGCACGAGTTCTTCGTCTTTCTTTTCTCTACTACCTACCACCACCACCACCACCCCCCACTTCAGCCCTCATCGTTCGCTCATTCTCATTACATTACTCATGGCCCCCACCACGTATAAGGATAAACGTATGTCTCCCCATACCATGCTTCGCTGGCCCTGCAGGCTCACCCCATGCAGGTTACACTATTGTCTTCAAAGACGATGTCACCGAGGAAACAGTCGCCAAGTATATGACCGACATTGTGGACGCTGGTGGCCGCCTTACTCAAACTTATGACTGGTTCTTGAACGTACGTCCTACCCTAGCTAGCCCGTCGTTGGTGGCCTTCCTGTCCTTCGATTCTGAAAGTCGTCGTCTTCAGGGGTTCTGTGCCGCAATCCCTGAGGCACATCTGCAAGTTCTGAACAAGAATACTACTGAAGTTGATTATATTGGTGGGTGTTTCTGTGCCTCTGTCACTTGGGGGGGCACCATTCCTCATCAGCTTGCACCGCAGAACCCGAAGGCCTCCCAAAGAGGTTGTAATCTAAAAGCCGCGGAGCTACCCGAATTGGGTGTGTAAAGCAAACCAGAGACACCGTGATGAGTCGTCCGTACTGTCTTTAACTTTCGCTCGCATGGCACCTTCGCCTTTCGTACTAGTACTTGTCCCATTACTCATGACTCACACCTACATCAAGTCTTGTAATTGCATACCTTCATTACCCTTACTCGTCATGTTCTGCTAAAAATGCATAAAACGGATGTCGTAAGTTACCACGATTCAGCCGCACTCGCGCGCGTACCTGAGTCGACATGTGATTGCCGTGTTGAACTTCTAATCAGGGGGCGGTCTTTACTCGGTTCGCGACCAGTTTGTATTGTATATGAGTGGTTGCAGGTTTATTCCTTACACGACCAGGTCCTTTTGAAGAAAGTGTCATTATGTCCCAGTAGCTATTGTGCTACTCAAGCATGCCAGAGGTCCAGTGTGTCGGCCCCTCGAGAATCCTGCGTATCCGTGATCTAAATAAAGCAAATGTGACATCGCAAAAGGTAGGAGTTGGACTGCCTTGTGACTGCGATTGAATTACTAGTAATGTACAGTAGCACCAAGAAAGATGGTACAGCAGGGGGAACGAAAGGGAGGCCAAAGAATAAAACGTAGCGCCTTAGAGACTTGAATTTAAACATGACTAGAGAGTTCGTGACGGCGTCGTTTGCGAAGCGAGAGAACCTTGCGGGTATGTTCGTAAATGGGTATGGCGACTAGTAATGTGCCAATATCACGGGGCGGGTATAGCCGCGTGCGTAGGAGTGGGGCAGTCATGCCGAGCCGGGCGCCAGAATGACGATCCCGGGTACTGAGTCGTGGGCCGCGGGTGCCGGGGAGGGCACCTTGGAGGGCACCCCGGGTGGGGACGAGGGCGAAGTCGGCGCCGCCTTCTTCGTGGACGAGGGGGCGGTTGCAGGTGCCTCGGCATCCGACGGCGCAGACGGGGTGGGAGGTTCCGCGTCCTCAGGAGGGTCGGGGAAGTCCCAAGGGCGCGCAACCATAGCAGCTGGCATGATCCTGAGGACGCGCATGAGGACCCGCCCCTCCGTTGTGTTTTGCAGAGAGAGTGGTCTCATAGCTTACCAGGTGGCTGCGCATACCACACCTTTACCTCTATCCTGAGCCCTAATCGAGTTCCACTCGAAGTCGATGTATTGCGAGAAATACCGCACGAAGGGTAGTATTTCACGGACGCCTTCGTACATGACGCTCATTGCGGCGAGAAAATTCACGACGGTGCTGGCGATGGATTGGACACGCTGCTCAAAATCGACATTAAAGTGGGGATAGTGAGAAACAGCGTGTGAACTCACGCCCAAGTACACCAAAGTTGGCGACGGTAGGAGGAGTTCCAGACCCCACCAATCTGGCAGCAGATGTCAAACTACCTTCACGGAACGACAGAGGAGAAAAGAAGCCATACAAGTCAAGACAGACAACCTGTCTGTGGGTGGGTATACGTCTGCGTGGTCGGGGATAATGTTTCTTCCTGTCGCATAACCTAACGCCATGAGCTGGGGCGTGATCTGTACGATTCCGTTGATGACCGTCTCTGCGGTGGGTACAGCGCCGGCGAGGAGCCCTGGTCCATCTCCGGGCTGACCGAGTCCCAAATCTGGTGCGGTAAAGAGGCTGACAATATGCAGACCTTTGAACGTCTCTGTGATCGAGTCGATCGTCGCACTTGCAATGGTCGGCAAGCGAAACGCGTGATCCTTCGTGCGCTCCTTCGTTTGATCAACGTCACGCAGTTGACTGAAGTGCTTCTTATCAGCCTCCTCATCAGTGTATGGGAAGCACACCGCGCGGATGGGGGGGCTCGTCTGGGAAGACGAGTCGGGCAGCGCAGGCAGGGCTCTCAGCTGGGCGATGACCTTATTCGCCGTCTTCGGCTTGAGCAGCTGCGCTTTGACGCTGTTCAGCCGTGCACGCGACACGCGTACCTGGGGTGCGGCCGAACCGTCCCCAGAGCCCTGTCCGACGATGAGGGAGCGAAGAACCAAGGCGGACTCCTTCGCCCGGCGATCGGAGTATGAGCGTGAAGCACGCTTTGCAGTGACTTCGGCGGCCTTTGAGGCGGCGCGGGCGCGGGCGTCATGCGCTTCACTGTTAGAGGGAGCGGGAGATGACTTGGCTTTACGAAGGAGTCCGAGTGGGCGCTGGACGGACCACCGGCGATTGGCGTTAGGTGGAGCATCTGAATTTGCAGTCTTATCCGACTGCTCAGAGATCGGAGAAGGCTCTGGCTCGTCCGCTTGGGAAATGGGGGGCGTGTGCGATACTGGCAGTTCATCACCCGAAGGATTCGCCGATGGAGCGCTGTTCGTTGCCGCTGGCTCGCTTGGAGGGGTCGACGTGGGTTCTTCCGTTGGTTCTTCGATGTGGATCTTGGGTATGTCCTGCGGCGGAGACTTGGAGCGAGGGGCGAAGACATCCGTCAGGAAACCCATGTTGGCGGAGAGAGACGGGGGGTGGGAGTGAGAGAATACGCTGCGTGGGTAACTCAAACTATATGTGCTGCTGTGTTTGGTATTGTCACAGTGGAAACCACGGCTTCCCACAGGAGCCACGACAAAAGTGCGAGATTTAGAGGACGAAGTCGACTCTGAACTCGGCCATAGCAATCTGCCAGGAGAGTTAACCTATTTTGGGTATGTGTCGATGTGCGTCCGTGAGAAAGCGTCGCCTACAACTGTTGCCTCAAAGCTTCAACCAACAACGCCTGGCTAGAGCCTACCGCCTACTTATAAGGGAGTGCTGGACAGCACTCGGCGTGTTACTTGGGTTCAGCAATCCGGGTCTGCCTGTCTGACTTCTTGTAGTCATTTCGCATCGCCACCAGGTTGCATTTGATATGGGTATATTCTTCTCCCTATCAGTCTCTCTTGACCGTGTGCAGTTTCGCTGCGTTTCTACACGGAATTGAAACAAAGCCTTGAGGAGCACCTGGCGTGGTTCTTTTGGACCCCGTTATCCACTCTGCCATCAGTTTTTCGCGTTAGATCCGTTTCTCAGACACACGAGTATCATGACTCGTCGCGGTCTCCAGGCGGTTCTTCCGGCTCTTACAATAAAGCATTCCGCCGCTGATGAGCGGAAGCGCGAGAAGTTCAAGGAGTTCTCCTCACCAGCGGGCGAGGTAGATGTCCATCCTCTCTCTTCGGATCTCTCGTCCGCTTGAGCGTGCACGGGAGTTGTCATACGAGCATACAACCGGGGTCTATTGAACGATACACGAGGTGCTCGTCGGGTCCCACTCTTCGCGCGTGCTGAGCTCTTCCCGCCTCTGCGCCCGCGCGAGTTCTCCATCGCGGGCACTATGGAGGTCACTCCCTTTGTGCCACGATGATCGACTACAAAAACCAGGCTCCAAGCTTGCACTGCCGGCAGACCTGACCGCGCCAGTCGTTTAGGAACTGGGGTGGTACCCCCATCGTGCGATTCTAGAACCCCGCGTCTGAGATCGAGGGACAACACGCAGTATTTGGGGCACCGCGCTTCGGGAATGGACGCGCATTACTCGCAGGAATGGACTACGCTTGCGGAATCATCGGGGGAAGCTTACGTATTGCGTCACGGCATTGCAGGTGTCCAGGACCTCATTTAGCGTAATGCACAGGGCATTTGGGGGCTCGTCCAGGATAAGGGTGTATGTTCGTACATCTCCGGGAGAGGATGTGAGCTGAACACATCTTGGGCCCAACGAGAGCGCCGTTCAGAGGTGCCAGTGATGGGTTTTAGGGTTGCGACCGCGAAAGCACGTGCGAATGAATATGAGTTACCCCAAAAGGAAAATGGCCACTGTAGTAACGTCAGGGCTCGAGACACGCACCGAACTGTCAGCCTTCGTTTGCTCAGCGACGCCCATGCCAGACCGTTCAGCGTACCAGCCTTTACCGCAGAGTGCAGATGATGAACCCGAATCCGACGCTGAGGGCCTCCCCTCCCCGGTCACGAACCCAAGTAGTCCTCGCCTTCGCGGCCATCGACGTATGAGTGCGTCGGGACCTATTGATTTGCGCAAATTAGATGCTGCTTTCAAGCGGTATGTTCCCACTTATTCTTTGAACATATGCGTCCCAACAGCATCAAGATGGACAGAGTCCATTGCACAAAAGATGAAGCGCAAGAAGAAAGTCGACGATATTCACGTGAAGAAGGCGATAATCCGGAGCGTTTTCGACCCACCCTTTATCTCAGTACCTGCGAGTAGTGCGATTGTGAGTGCCAACCTATGTTCGGCTCGTTGCGTGCTTTACCAGTTTGACTAGATCAAGACTTTGGACCACAAGCCGCCCATGACCCAAGACGAGTATGACGCGTGAGCCTACTCCATTAAGACACACGACACACGCGCTGATACCTCACCAGTCTCGCTCAGTCTGTCAAGCGTGCAATTTTGGAAGGCACACATCCCAAAATGATTACAAAGGGCTCCTCTGGCTCTTACTTTGCCCGAGCTAAGGTGGATGGGAGAATTCAGACTGTCGCGTGAGTCACTGTGCCCCGTCTATTCTATTCCGCTCGTTGACGCGTGGCTAGGGTTTTCAAACCGAAAGATGAGGAGCCATATGGTCGTCTGAATCCGAAGGTCATAGGGTCCACCCGTGGTCCTGGAATGCACGTTGCTCACTTCTCGTGCAGACAACGAAGTGGTTACATCGACAATTTCGGTGGATCATCCCTTTCGGCCGTGCTTGCCTGATTCCTAACCTCAGGTATGGCCATTCTATGTCACGGGCGTGCTTTAGAGTCTCTGACGTTCTCTAGCTATGTCTCCGAGGCTGCGGCTTCACTTCTGGACTCGAGGCTGGACCTCCATATTGTACCAAAGACGCAGCTGGTGTCACTCTCCAGCCCCGTCAGTTCCCATCGACTCCTGCCTATTTCTGTCCTTGAGATTATATGTACTACAGGCGTTCTTTTATGATTGGATAGACCGAACAGCGTACAAGAAGGGGAAGAAGCCCCTTCCCGATAAAATAGGGAGTATGCAATGTTTCATGCACGGCTTTCAAGGTGAGCGCCTCAGTGCGGAGGTAACCTATAGCCTATAGAACGAACGTAAACCCAGATGCATCCGACTTTCTTCGGAGTCACCCCTGGCCCGGGCGCTCAATTGCCGACACCTTTGACGACTCGACACATCGCGCGACCAATCTCAATAAGCGATTCCTAGGCGCTATCAAAGTTATATGTGGCCGCACAGGTGCCGAGGGTTACGACGACGAAGCAGACATGGAATACGATAGGGCTCTATATGATGCATCCGATGGTGATCACAATCGGCCCTTCTATTGGTCCGCGCCTTTGCAGCAAAGTTTCCGGGAGGAACTCGAGAAGTGAGGATCTCCCTTAGTTATGGCGACTCTCCATGCTGACACATTCGTAGGCTGGTTATCTTAGGTGAGCTTCCATTTTATGCAGATTGGTGTGTCCTAGTTGAACAATGGGTTCTTAGATTATCTCATGCTTAACACCGACCGGGGTGCTGACAACTACATGATCAAGTATTGCGAAGCAGAACATGAGAAGTCTCTTGTAGACATCGCACCAACACGTTCTGCTCAGCTGGAAATCCCAGCGATGAGTGAGTTCCGGCGTAACGAACCTACGCCAAACTCCCAAGCTAGTGTAACCTTTGCTGCGCCTCCCCGCATGACTCGCGCATCCTCTAACCCACAGACTTCGTACACCCGACGCCCACATATCCACATTGCCGCGATTGACAACTCGCTCTCATTTCCTCACGAGCACCCACACGGGTGGCGTTCTTTCACATATGGTTGGTTGTATCTCCCAGTTAGCATTATTGGGAAGCCGTTCAGCGAACGAACGCGGCAACATTTTTTGCCGCTGCTGACATCGAAGACGTGGTGGGAAGAAACAACTCTCCAGCTCAGAAAACTTTTCGCGGTGGACCCAGGGTTTCATCCAAAAATGTTTAATGTGGGTCCATTATATAGTTAGCACACGCAGTTCTCACCTTTTATTCTAGAGACAACTTGCAGTGATTAAGGGCCAGGCGTGGAACATTGTCCAATCCTTGAGACACAACGTGAGTACTGCTGTTTCCCTTGGAAGCTGTCCAAGTTGAATTTGAACCCATGGTCCGGTGACAAAAGGATGAAGGTGGATCTTTTTTTTCCCTTGAAGTTTCACTGTTGTTAAAAGATCGTCTTGCAGGTCCTCTCGAACTGACTCGCCGGACAAAGGCGCTTGTTTGGGATGATGAACTCGAACTCGACGAAGACGCGATTGCCAAAATCCTACATGGTCCCCTCAGCGCATCTCCGCAGCCGTCCATAAGCACCCTCCCTCTCCCTGGGCAACCTCCAACTATGCGTTCACGCAGGAAGAGCAGCAGCAGTGATTTCCCGCCACCGATCCGGCGTTTTAGCTCGGACCATACGGGGTCCCTCCGGCCGGTGCCGTTCTCTGCCAAGTTCCAGAGGGTGCACCCAGGAACGACCGGCGTGACTGTGCTGGAGCACATGGAGCGGCTCGATGCCGTGGAGGCGAGCCTCGAACGACTCGGGATCGAGAACGTGGCGGAGGAGGAGATCATCGAGGAGGACGTCGGCGAGTCTTCTCCGTCGGTGTCGCGTCCCATCGCCGTCGCGAACGGGCTCACGCTGGCCGAGAGCGCGCAGATTGCGAGCAGTTCCGCACCTTCGCGGGGGGTCGCACCGGAGCTCACAACCGTTCCTGAAGCGGACTCGCCAACCCCCTCGATGTTAACCGAGGAGCACGAGGAAGACGTCGTGGCGCTGTCCAAGTCGTTATCGCATCTTGATACTCGTCCTCTGTCGGGTAGCGCACAACACGGGCGCGGGACAAGCAGCCACTCCGCGCAGGCTACACACCGAATACTCGATTGGATGCAGGACGAGCCGGCGAAAAAGCGCACGGTGATCTCAGAGGTAGGACCGTCACCAACTCACATATATTTGACTCATGCTCCTTTTTTTCCACTCACGCCAGCGGCTCGAGATGGTTACCAAAAAACCGCTCTTTCGGTGCTGGTGATGAGGGGTATTTTACTGGCTTTGATATTGGTTCATAGTGCCCATCGATGCATAGTTCTTTTCTTTGTCCGGACTAGGAGATTTTGAGTCACCTGCGTACAGTCATTCGCTTGGCGGCGGCCATAGTTCACACACCACGATGATGAAATGCCCTTACATACCTGGTTTATTTCCATTAGAGGCAGCGTCAATCCGCACACGAATATTACTCGCGTCACTTAGAGCACGATGTAAGAACGATAACGCTGCTAAATAAACTACGATCGATGGGGTAGGCCAGTAAATTATCATGCTTCAAGGCGTGCGAGACGCCCCCGATTGCTGGCGGAGCAATGAGCGCTAAGCTGCTCTGCCTTTGCGTCATCCCTGAAAGCACTTGTGGCATGACATGCGGTGTGCCCACCGCAAAGGGAATAGCGCACATTGGTCTCACCCCAAGCCCAAACTTTTCCGGATCATCTCGCCGGCTGCCAGGTAAGAGCGTCAAGCTGGGGGGTTTCATGCGACTCTGGATCGAGAGATCAGAGATAATTGGAGTGCTGGCGCTGGCGATCAGAGGACCTATCATGAACCTCACGAAGAGGGCGGAAAGAAAAACAGCCAGCTCCTGCGAGGATGGGCGCCACAAGCAGCGCCTCTCGAAGAAGTTCGAACAAGAGCGACAGTGACGGCCACATCCCTTGCACATCGTCTCAGAATCACAATCGCGAAACGCGCAACGTGCATGCCGAGCGCCACGGGAAAACACTTTGGCTTCCCCGTGGTATTCGGAATCCGATAGAAAAAAAAAAAAAGAACGACGCCGCATGGGCTTTTTCTTTTTTTACGTGAAGGCAGTAGGGATAGGGGGTGTGGAGTTACCTGTCGGGATCGGAAAGCAGGGCAGGAGTGGCTCGTGGTAGCCCGGGAATTGCAAGCGATTCGTGCCCGCCCAATCAAAAATGCTGTCAAAGCGAAGTATGTTTATCGGGAGACAGCCTCAAGGATTGGGTCGGCTGAGGTTCAGTTCAGATCGTGCTACCTTGGACGTACAAAACGCGACACCGAACAGACGTTCAGTGCCGGACCGAATGGAGAAAGGAAAAAAAGAGAAAAGAGAAAACCACTATCAGGGGCGTGTTAAAACCGTGTTACTGAGGTGCAATGTATGTTCTTGGCGGATCAACACGTGTGCCTTGCCAGAGTGGATTGACGATGTCGGATGTAATATATGCCACTAGTCCCTAGGGGAAAGCTGAGGTACAGAAAACGACTCACATGTAATTATCCGGGTAAATGCATAGATGATGATTCGAGACGTCGATCAGTCGCCTTCAGTTAGCAGCCACTGAGCGAAGGCGTCCAGTCTCTGTTTCTCGCCTTCGCCCCCCTCGGCGTCTTCGACATCCTCAGCTTCACCGCTACGCCTGAAACGTTGTTTTCCAATCCATAGAGACGCCTCAATTTTGCGCCCAGAAAAAAAGCGGCCGTGCATTTTCTGCGTGCCGTGAAAGTCAGCACAGGCGTTGTAACACGAGATACACCAGACATACCAGAACGCACGCTTGGGCGCTCACGGGGTCTCTGAACTTCACCGTGATGACACCATCTTGCTCTTTCTGTAGGGGAAATGAGCGGATAGGGGACGGGTGGTAGGGAATAAAGGGCGGGCCATACGTCGTATAATACTACGTTTGTAACTTCTCCCAGCGTTTCGCACTCTTCGCGAACGTCCTCCTTCAGGTCCAAGAGTAACGTCGGGTCTTCTTCCAGTTCCCGTAGGGTAAACATGTGCTTGAGCACAACCACCCGACTGTTCGCATTGACGGAAATGTGTGCGTCCTCTTCTGTGATGGAGGGGCCAAAACTATCTTCGTTCACCCATTCCTCCAGCTTCCTGATGCAACGTTAGGTGCTACCAAGTGAATAGAGCAAGGAGCGTACTTTTGCATCCTCCCAAGCCTTTTTGTGGTTTTCTTCCTGTCCACTACTCTCTTTTTCGCTCCCCCATGCGTGTTGTCATTTTTGTGCCCAAACTCGGCGCGTTGCACGCTCATTCGCGAGGAGGTGTCTCCAAGGCGGAGTTCTGCATCATCCAAAATGTTGATAGCGAGGCTGACGGACTCTTCCTTGAAATATACAACGAGGGCCTCGCCGCTGAAAGTACCATCATCACGTGCATACATCTTGACCTTAGGTTCACCGTCGTCGTCTTCTTCGATGAGACCACATTTACTGAACCGTTCGACCACTTCTTCGAACGTGGCGTCAAAGGGCAGACGCACGAAGACGGCTGTGTTTTTGGATTTCCGCTCCGGCGGTGGCGCAGTGCCTGTATTCACGGCCTTGGTCCCTTTACCACGCTTTATTGATGGTGCCGATTGTCCGACCGTGCTAGAGGTGTAGTCCTCTGGATCCTTACGCTTCTTGTTAGTCCGAGAAAGTACGGGCGCAGCAGGTACCTATTAGGAGTCAATGAGGCACACCACAGCCGCACAGGCGAGTTGCTGACCTCTTCATCAACGCCGGCTACGGAATACGCGGCCTGCTGTTTTCGTATCAGGTCTTCATCGACCTATAGCAGCATGCACACGTCCATCTTAATTGTCGCGGGGCGGGAGGGGCAGACTGACCACAGGAATCCACACAGCCTTTGATGGTTCGTATTCGTATTCGGCATCGCCGTCCTCAAGGCGCCATCGGGCGATTTGTGTATCAAATGAAATGCGAGGATCATCCTCGAACGCGGTTGCTTGCTGTTCTGCGGGGGCACCAGGTGGTGCCCTAGGAAAAGGTGAAGATGCTGTAGCCGACATTACAATAACTCTGAAGCATAACACAGCTCAGGCTGGGGTTGAAAGGGGGCGTGTTTGGCACACTTGCCGTCACGTTACCCAAGCCGAGCCGAGCGAATGACCAACCCGGATGCGAATGCAAATGCAAATGCGCTGAACGCTTTGCCCAAGCCCCAAGCCTGGCACCGAACCAGGAGCTGTTCTGACATCCCCGAGGCTACAATGTCCGAGTACTGAGTCCTAAATAGAGACAGACAGCCCTGATCACGATCACGGCGGAGTGCCCGACACCCGACAACCAGCAGGTGACCACTAGTCCGTAGTTCCCTACTGTCCTCATGCTTCGCTTCGCCGCTACTGCCTCGAGGCTGTAGTCTGCGAATCATCTCATAAAACCCCCCTCCCCGCATCCCCACCTTTTTCTTCATTCCCAGCCTAGTTCTCTTCTGTTCTTCACATAGTATTTATTCGTATGTCTATTCCTGCTCAAAAGAGCTCCAATAACAATGGTACGTCCCGCGCAATGGTGTCATTCCTATCCATCCTGACCTCACGCCCACTCGCAGGCCCCACCCTGCCCTCCCGTACGATCAGGCTCGCCAGCGCCGCGCGCAGGCGTCACGATATCTTCACCCCGGTCCTTCACCCAACAATCGTATGTGTACTCGGGCCGAGCTCATATGTGACGCATAACTCACGGGGACGTTCACAGATTTGTATCGGTGTCGCTACCGCCTCCATGGTCTCCCTCAACTTGCACAAACACTCGGAAGCTACACACAACACCACAGACAATTTGGCGCCGCTTCTTCTGACATATTCGTCGCTCCTGTTCAGCTTGTTTGGCACTCTAAGTACCGCGCTTCGGGCTATTCCCGTTATCGGAATCGCGCCCCAAGATCAACCTTTTGCCTTTGTCGGGTGGCCCACGTATCCCTCCACAAAAGTCACTTTCCGAGCGCAGATGGGTCTTGGCGATTCACATACGGTCCGAAGATCTTCCGTTCCATCTTGGCTACGGCTATCGAATGGGCTGTGGGATTGTTGTATGTAGCGTCTTCGCACCAGTCTTAGGCCGATCTCTTACCCCAGCCCGTTTCCTGCTGACAGCGTTACTATATGCCTTCGCAGGCGTGGCATGCCTCACAGCCCAGGTTTGGCTGTATATATGCACATACAAACCGTGGTGTGTTCAAGCCGCTGGCGGCATCGTCGCGGCCACGGTTTGCGCTGTGGTATTAAATCGCTTACGGACTTCTCCCATACTCTGGACGGGTTACTATTCTTAACAATCATCCGACATACGATGTAGCTTTCTTACCTTGCTATCTTATAGCCCATTATAAGCGCATGGTCGCCTTCTGATGAACCGGCATCGTTGACGAGGCAGTTCCCTTTCTATTATAAATTTATTGCTCTTGTTATTGTTATCACCTTACTCATTTATTATCGGACTCGTTCTCGCATTCCCTTATCACTATTATTGCATTATTTTGAGGTACAGAACCGTATGTTGCACCACTCTGCATGCCTGTCGATTTCGCCCCTACATGCTATGCTTTGTACTATGCTTGTCCACCCATGCAATCCAAATCTTTCGACTTCCAAAGAGTGTGGCCTAGTGGGCATGACTCGGATACGTGCAGGGCGAAGGGGAGAGGGGGGGGCGTCGTCCGAGTTCTTGTCATTATTGCCGGCGCCGATGCCTCTTCGTCGACCAGGTACTCCTCATGTCCTGCAAAAGGGATTCACTCACTCCCCGCGAAAACCCAGCGTTTCTCTCGATTTCGACTGGGAACAGTTTCATAGACAGTACCGTTATCCTCGAGGGCGCTTGACGACCGCGTGGTCGCGGACCTCGCGCGCGCCAAACGTGTGCTTCGATATCCACCACTCACGTGTAAAGAATGACATATGCCCTCACGCAGGACACGCGTATTCCGCAAGCAAGTCTACTACGTCAACATCAAAATGCGTAATGTGTTGCTTCACTCCGCGAAAGCATCCCCCCCCCCCCCCTTCATCAGATTATGAACCGCTAAAACGGTTTTCGCTACTTGACCAAAATCATGGGGAAGTATGCGTTCGGATCATGCGGTGCATCGGGGGCACGCTCCGGAACCCAGCGCTTGAAGGGTGTCGGCGGTGTCGGCGGAAGCGCCGACGTAGAATACGCCTTGCGAGCTGCGTTAATGGTTCCTATCGCGTCAGACAGGCTGAGTTGCTGCGCGGGTGGCACAGAAGGTACGGATGCGCCCTCAGGACCTGACGGGGAGGCGACTCTGCGTTGCGTGCCGTGCCGAAAATGGTCAAATTGGAGGCAAGTAAGTAAAAAAGCGAGAACGGAAAAGAAAAAGGAACAAAAGGCCGACTGACTCTGGGGGGCCGGAATGCTGGATGAGGAGGGTGGAAAGCTCGGACTGCGTGACCACAGAGAGCTGCGGGTAAGCGCGGCGGACGTCCCGTTTCCAGTACGGGTTTTCCGCGGGGTCAGACGCTGTGGTGAGTAGGATGTTGGACGCGGTCAGACGCACACCGTCACGACGAAGAGAAAGCGAGACGAGCGGAACCTTTGGTGGCTGGGGTGGAATACTTTTCGGGCCGAGAACCAGGAGGTGGCTGTCGGTTCACGGTTGGAAGAGGGAGGCCGCTGGATATCGCTGGATCGACGGCCGTGGCGTCCCCTACCCGAGACTTTAATGACGAGTTCGGCGCGCAACAGACCGGGGACGGACGCACTAAATTTCTTCCAAAAACCCTTCGGGCTGAGATGATAAAGAGTATGGTCAGCGACCCTCTTGGTGGCCATCGTCGTCGTCGTTGGGCGACGTGCAGTCACAATACTGGACATTTCGCGTGGGTCGATGACTAAGCCTGCACGGCAATCACGTGAAGAATGGGAATTTCTGGGCCGTACTTTCCGGTCGAGTCTGTAGATAAGATTCACGCGTCATGGAGCACCATACAACGGTGTAAGTACTCACTGATCCAAAGCGAGATTATTTCCAGGTCGAAAATATCAATATCTGAATCGTAAACATGCGCACACATCCCCCATAACTGTCCCGCTTACATCTCCGTGAGGACATATTATAGTCGACAAATAAACGTCCCCTTTACCTCCCTTTTGGACGGCATGGAGCCAATGTTTACTGAAAGGATGTTGGGTTCTTCAGTGTGTGTTCTTCAGTGTGTTATTCGGGCGTAGTTGGCGTCTTCTCGGATCTCAACACCACCCAGGCCGGCCGCAGCACTCGGAACTGCAGCTAACACTGCTGCCTATGTATCCTCTCTGGTATTGCGGATATTCACGCCCAGTTCGTTGGTGCAACCATGCTTTTGCCCATTCCTAGGAAGGCCCCCTCGATATCGTAGGACACCGCCACGCAGGGAAATTGCAGTATGCGGAACCAACTGTTCTCCTCGTCCACTTCACCTTTTCAATCTCCTGGCGCGCTTTTTCGCCGAAAAAACTGCGCCTTCAGAATTGCGGATTAATTATAGAACCTGTAATTAAACAGGTGTCCACACGTAGCATCCCCCCGAACGCGAAAGTGGCACTTATAATGAGGAGACACCTATTTAGATCAATCGCGCCGAAAGCCTCACAAAGTAGGTTCATGGCCGACGAAGCTGACAGCTAGTAAAAACCGTCAACAGTCAGTATTGGGTGGAAATCGGGACTAGGGCGAGCAGAACACTGGCAATACACGACAAAGAGAGTGTTACGAAACGTGCAATCATAATTTGCCTGCACCTCAAACGGTCGGTGGGCGATCAAAGACCATGGGCTAGATAGTTTGGCGGGATGTGACCCTGTGAGATACGCACATTTGCTCTACGTGTCCATGTACATCAAAACAGTGAGACCGATGAGCTCTATATTCTTGTGAAATTCTCTGGACATCGTGGGGATGACAGGAAGATATGTTTTCAGACTGTATGTCTGCGAGACGGGCGAATTCCACAGCGAGGGCTTTCTATTATTATATTATCATTGTAGGTTTCGAACTCACCCTGAATAACACGGAATATCGAGGGACACCACAAACCATTTTTCTTTATCGGTAAGGATACTCCAGCATCTTCACCCATAAAGAAAAATGGGTTGTGCTACTGAGTTGTAAAGGACGGGTGTCCTTTTGGGGGGGCGGTGTTGCCCGATGATTTCTTCCCCAGGCAACTAGGGCACGAGGGAAGAGTGGGAAAAAAATTGGGTGTGCGGAGATGGCCCTGTGGTTCTGCTTTATGCTGCCCTTCTGTCTCCGATCCTTGCAAACTTATATTCTTATATTCACTTTCTAAAATTTCATATGGCTGGGCATTGTTACATGCGTATCTCTTTGCCTTGCATATAGGATCTCTAGGAGTAAATTCAGTTATAGACTTACAGTAACAGAAATCACACATTGCTGTAACCACGACTCTGTTCATGCATGGCCAATCCGTCGCCACCTCACTGTGAGCGCATGCGCATCATGACGTTTAACGGGAGGGCCTCTTGGGGTCCTTCCGCAAAATCTAGTGCCGATATGAAGTTGCTTAATCTTAAACTTTACCACACGAGATAGTACCGGTAGTGAGAGACCACCACCTGCGCAGTGGCTTGATAGCAGATTAATAGATCAAGACGAGAGGGGGGGGGAACGACCAGTTTACCTCCGCGCTACCTACTGCACGACGACACGATGGTGTACCCTGCACGCGTTTAAGAGTGCGCTGCCTTCGGAAGGAAGGAATCGTTAAATGTAATAACACGTGATCTCTTTTTAAATTATTCCTTTCCCCTTGTGCCCGCGGCGGTTTAATGGTAACGCGCACTGCCAGCGAATGACGACGTAGGAGTATCCTCGGCAGGGCAGGAATCCGACCCAGACCCGGACCTGCACAGAGTGATGTCCCAGAACGTGCAAGTACCAGCAGCGCACGGGATGAACTATACCGGAGCGGCCAAGCCAACCGGCGGATCATACCGAATACAAGGGGCTTCCGAGCTCTCGCTTGTGTATTGGGCCGCCGAACATTAGACCAGGCGTAGAGAAGGCCGTCGGGTCGACGGAGTAATGCGGCGGTGGGGCTCTCCCAGCGCGGGTGTGGAGATGCTGGTGTCCCTCATCGGTTAAAGACAAAGACCTCATCATAGAGTGGCGCACTGCCGAGGAGGTCTAGAACAGAATGAGCGAGATTAACTTGATTGGATGTCTCTGGTTTACGTTTACATCGGAACTCGTTCGTAAACAGAGCCAGAATTTAACTTCTTTAGCAGGACAAAACTGGCCGACCCCGTAAAAGGGGGATTACATATCACATGAAGTGCCTGCTTGAAAAGGAAGGACGGAGGGAAGGAATGACTCTTCCGCTCCGCGGACCTGGGGTTCAGACCGTTTGCACTCGCGGACCAACTCCTTCGTATTTTGTTTCTGGTCCATTTTCCCTCCGTTTCGTCATTCAATCGGACTGGCTAGGTTTTTCCGGCGTCTTTTTCTATGGGTTCTTTCGCGTTGTCGGTTGGTTGGGGTCCGGACTTGTCGCTAGGGTGTGCGATCACGCCATGATCACCTGAAATGGTCATTGTGCCAGCGTTGACGCAATTTTGCACCAATTGCCCGCAATCCCCTGTGTCTCTTGGTGCCGCTATGCCCTTCATAAGCCCAGCGCCTCTGAAGTCTAGTTTCATAATCAACATAGTCTGCTCTCTACTCTCTACAAATACCCTCTCGTCCATACGATCATACCCTTGCACCCACCACATGGAATCACCTGACGTCCCAAGCAGCCTATACCTCGTCCCCGTCCCCGACTTGAGCTCGAGCGACTCCTCATCGTCCGAGTCGTCGCCGCTGACCAGTCTTGCCTCCTCTCCAACCTTGAGTTTCGCGTCCTCACCAGCTTCTAGTATCTCCGAGCTAGACTCCAAAGAGGTTCCACGCGACCCACACGTTCCTCCACATCTCGACAAGCGGACACTCGTACATTCTGACCGGCCCATCTTATACCTCCCGCCACTTCTTTCCTCTCTTCCGTGCTCATACCCGACCCATACGCACGTCTCGACGGACAACGTTCCGAAGACCACCGAAGCTCGCTTGCCAGACATAGACCCCGCGTCCCTTTCACTTCACAGGGCATTACACGACCTTTACCCCCTCACTGAAGATTATGCTGCTACGTCCTATGCAGAAGCATTTAACTGGGGCGAACTCGAATTGCCCGAGGAAGATGAGCACGACTGGTATTGCGTTGCATTTAGAAGCATTCGTAAGCCGGGCAGCGAAAGTGGCCGTTGAGTCTATGTGTCATGTCGCTCCGGCTCTGATGCTGACGAAACGAATCTCGTCCAGCGCTCTATGAAGCTGACAGACTAGCGCACGAAGAAGCTATCAAGAATGGAGGGGTACGTGTTTGTCATGCTGATTCGGCCCGGGTATTAAACTTATGTGCGTCTGGCTTAGCTCATCATGTACTGGTACGGAATCCCCGACCCCGAGACTGGCCTGAACCTAGCGACGTGCGTGTGGCAAAATCGTGCCAGCGCTATCGCTGCCAACTCGCGGCCGCATCACATACGCGCAATGCGGCAGGCAGCAGCGGCGTATGAAATGTATGAACTCGAGCGCTGGACACTGCGCAAGAAGGCAGGATCGCGTTATCTCGAGGTCCTGCCGTATGCCGAAAGTGCCTGAGAGTGACCACCCTTGGGCTTAGAGGTCGACGTTGTTTTACATGTTGTCCTGTCGCTTAAATTATTTGCTTTCATTACTGTAACTACCTGATTCTATAGACTGCCACCACCAGTGGTGTACAAAAATAATCATTGTTTACTATCCGATTTCGAGCAATGTTCCTACAATTACAATGCTCTTAGTCCCAAGTTTCCCAAGTTCCGACTCTCAATAGCATGAGCGACGCCGGGTGGTATCAGGAACTATTGCATCCAGTCGTCATCCATGATACCTGCTGCCACCTCACCGCAGAAAGTCACAATTACCACAAATAAAACATATCCTTCACAGAATTCCCCGACTACTTGCGCCACCTCACAACCTCACGTATACCTCGCGCGCTCCCATTGGCCATGTTTCCGGTGTGTCCCCTGCTATCCGGTGCATCAAGCAGAGGAGGGAGAAGTTCACCCAGCGTAGGTGCGAACATTCCGCTTGTTTTTCGCACAGGCCCCGAGGCCACAGCCACCGGAGTATACGCGTTGACGTCGACGGTATCCAACCAGTCGATACCTTCAGAGCTTTCGGGACTTTGCGCGCCAGGGGAGACCCAGCCAAAGTTAGTTTGCAATGGTCCCGGCAGCATGGATTGTGGAGGAGCTATTGGGGTTCGCGGGAGTGCATCAGAGGTGGACATGTGTCGGCGAAGACCAGGTAATGGCCCTGCTTCGTGTTTTGGAGAGACGGGGAACTCGAACAACGAAAAGGCGTCGCAGGGAGTCTTCTGACCCAGCTGGTCGTCAGAAGCCAACATGGAAACATCACCGCGGACAGTGTTGCCATTTACGCCCGATAGCCTCGTAACCCCCACAGGAGAATGCCAGGTGAGACCTGGGGAAGGGGTAACCACACCCCTGTCTCCGGGGAAGGTGGGTTCTGTTGCTGGCGTCGGCGAAGACGAACGACCTTCGACTGAAGAATGAACATGGGTACTAGGAGGGACGGGTCAGGCACAAAGAGGAAACCACCTAAGTCATTAGACGCAAAAGCTGGCAAAAGATTGGGCAATGCCAAAAACTGTCTGCAACCGTCCTGAACTGGGAGCAAGGGAGTATTTATCCCATCAGACTTAGTAGCATGGGAGCTTAGAATGGGAACGGCACTGCTCTTTTGAACCGTCGGATAGATATCGTCGTGAAGAATGTGAGGTGCGACAGGATGACTTCCAAATACGTGACTGCGGACAGGCCGAGGAGATGCAAAGGGTCCTGGGGTAGAGAAAGGAGGTGGGGCGTTCGTAGTCACCTGAGAGCCGTTATCCGTGGTATGAGGCATGACGGGAAAAGCCCCCCATGGACATCGATCTACCAGCGCTCGAGAAGTGGCACATCCAGGTCCAGGAGTAGAAAAGGGGACAGTGCGTAACACTGCGAGGGTATTTTCTCGAATCTCTACGGACTCATTGTGGGTAACTTGAAAAGGGTTTCCGTGAGAACCGGAGGTACCCATCCGCAAATCCGAGTTGAGAATGAACGGTTTCGGACCAGTTACGCCATCACTCCCTGCGTGACCCAGGTGATGGCCCTCGCAAGGGGGAGCTCGGAAGGCGAAGACAGCACCCTCGCCCGAGACATCTGGATTCTGGTCGATGAGGTCCCTCACAACGGGACGATCAAGAGGCAATATGAGACGCCGCACGGGGTGACTAGGCGGCAGAGTGGCCAGGGTATTGTCGAGCCAATTCGGTAACGCCACACTCGGGCAGAACTCCGCGATGGCCTAAACAGTCATATGTTTTACGTTAATTGGCCATAGTAAAAGATCAGAAAGTACCTGGTCTCCATTATTTGGCAGCGGACTCAAACCTAAATCAACCCGTGGCACGGTCTTGTGCGGCTGGATCTCTTCTGTTACGACCATAAAACGAGTCCCGAATTCTCCAGAGCCAAGCTCCATGCCATTGGACGCGTGGGCGGGAGTCGTAGCTAGTTCATGATCGGAGACGGATGGTGAACTAGAGGAGTACGCGTGCTTATGGCGGCGAGGGAGGGACTTCAAGGTACGTGTCGTCAAGCTTGCTTCCCACAGCATACGGTCAAACCGTGAATTTAACCCAGAAATGCGGCGTCGTCTGGTCGATTCAGAGGCCAGTACCTGGCCAACGGCTAGTCAAGTGTCAGAGTGTGGATAGGGGAGAGGGGGGGATACTAGCCCGTGTTTCTGGAGGTGAATGTCGCTGATGATGTTCTAATTTAAATTGTGACATATATGCACCAGAAGATAAAGGGAACGCGACCAAAAACACACCGACTATTTCGAAACCCATCCATCCGTGAGCTGGGCCAGAGCCTGTTTAGGCGCATCAGACTAAAAAGCCCACTCGGGACGATCACGGATGGCGTACAAGAGTGAGACTCATGAGTACTAAGTACCTGGCTCATGATAATAGGTAGGGTCATGGCACGTGCCCAACAACCTCAGCAGAGGAGCATGGCGGCCACCATATTTGGCATATCTGGCTGCAATGTGGAAACCAACGCTGTGGCCATAGGATTAGCCAATTCAGCCAGTATGGACTAATGTATAGGTGGTCCCACGTCAAAGACTACACATGATGGCCATATAGATTTTCCTACGCTTATCTTAATTATAATTTCATTCAGATTTTGACCAAAATTGTGTGGATAGCATTGTTATTATCTTCTAAAATTATGCGACAAATCGACGGTTTACTCAACGCGACACTTCGTCATGCAGGCCTAGCCGTTGGCCTTGCGGCAAAACTTCTCACCGGTGCGTGGCTGCAATGTTGTTGATCGCTGGACTGGCCTGTTGCCATGATCATTCTCGAAATAAGCTGGGTGTCGCCCATAGTCGTAAGGGACTCCTAACAGTGCATAATCACTCCTCAGGACTTCATCGAGAATGGGTGAAACCGACCTTTGAGCACGAAGATCACGACGGCCATGAGCGTCAAACTGGCCGGGACGCGTGAACCAGCGTAGCTCGCAAAGCGCGCAGTTGATATCGGCGCGATGAGCGTTGTATATGTTATCTAATACAGAAGCCGAATAAGCAAAATTCGCTCGATCTCAAAGGGGGAGCGGTATGCACTGGACACCTAAAAACTGCACGACCCGACCAACAACGGCCATGTAGGCACGCAAGACAAGGAATACGACATCACAGTTACAGCCATATTTATGGTGTACGAGTCGGGATAATCCCTGCGAATGCAAGCTGCCAGCTTTCACCGCACGCAGGTATCAGCTTCCCGTGGACGCGAAGGCTGTTAGGGGCGATAATAACGGGGAGGAGCCATCCCATGGCGAGTGAAAACCACTTGATCCGCCTTTCTATATGGGTCCGCAAGAACAGGAGATGGAAGGCATGTAAAGCGAGGGCGAACGACCTGCAAATAAGGGTGGAGCGAGGGCCCCATCGCCACCGAAAATCATCGCCCACTGGACAGCCATGCCGATACTATCAATTTGCTTGATTCCGCCTACATGGTGGCGCAGTGGTGAGAACGCTAAGATACGCACATACGATGTCGCAACGGGCACAACTTCCTGGGCGACACACCGCCAACTAGCACCCACAGAAAACTGATGAGAGTGCTGATGCGCTGATGAATTGCAATATATTGGACGTGATAAATGGACCGAACAAGGCCGTGATGTAGGTGTACTCTCCCAGACGCGAATCGGACCGAGTATACTCATCTGAGAGGAGCAAGTCTATTAGGGGTGGCCACAGAGAAAAGTAATCAACGCACAGAAACCCACCCCGACGATTGCCTACGATGTGAAGACGGAGATCAGGTCAATGATGCTATGGGGTGTGGGTAGAACTTGGGCGACATGTAGATATGAAGCCATGAAGCCTTACAGTAATTAATTTGGAGTTCAAATTGAGCATCTTGCCTTTGCCTTGGAAGGCGTTCCAAAGGGGATGGCGACACACTAGTGGGCTCTTATTATTTCGGATCATCACTTTAGGGCAGACGAATGCCTGCGGCATCAAAGTTGAATTTCAATTTATCATCTGTCTCACGATCTGTCTCTCCCTCGTTGCCGAGCCATACCGATTGACATCTGTGCTATTGTGCTCGCTTCGTGAATGCCATTCGATAAGACAATAAGATATAGTGAACAGCGTAGGTGGAGTTTATGGTACTAATGCTAATGTAGAAATACGGTACGGCAACCTGTGCGGTACGTAATTATGCGTTGGGTGTGAACGTTAGCCGATAAAGGTAGGGCCATTTCTGTTTCTGTTTCTGTCTCTGTCTTGAGACAGACTGTGCATGTGATTCGTCCTTCGGCCTTATCAAGCACCTTCGATCGATCGTGTACTTTAAAAACAAATAGACAGAGATGCCTCTTGGGCCATCTCCCTACCACGATACCTCCTTTCGTTTATAGACTAGGATGGGTCTTGGAAAGGCCGTCCTGCGCGGTCCCTCTGAAGCGTACAACACTCCCATTACCAAGGCACGGCGTCGCGGAAGTCATACCTGGGAAGTAATTCTCGTCTGTCTCCTTATCTTGACGGCCACAGTTGCGCCTTACGGAACACGCCGATACTTCTCTCATTCGCTCCGGACGGACCCACAGAAAGCAAGTCCTGCTCATAGGAATCCAGCGTATCTTATCAAAGCCGAACATGCTGCAGTCGCCAGTGAAAACGAGCTATGTTCGAACGTTGGGGTCCAAATTCTAAAGGGCGGTGGAAACGCTGTGGACTCTGCTGTCGCCACTACTTTCTGCATTGGTGTCGTGAATATGTTCTCGTAAGCATATGGGTGACGTGTCGATTGTGTCGTACTTACTGTATTCTGCAGATCTGGTATTGGTGGCGGCGGATTCATGACTGTTCGGTTGCCTCCATCCACTCCCGGTGGCACATCAGAAGTCTGGACCATTGATTTCAGAGAAACGGCTCCGGCGCTTGCGAATTCAAGCATGTACGTGGGGCGCCCAGGCGAGGCCATGCTTGGCGGTCTTGCTGTTGGTGTTCCCGGCGAAGTGCGTGGTCTCGCAGAGGCGCACAAGCGGTGGGGAAAGCTGCCATGGAAGAGGCTAGTGCAGCCGAGTGTCGACATTGCCGCAGGCTGGACCGTGGGCAAGGAACTCGGGCTTAGGATACACGTGAGTACGTTCTTGGTGCACAGTCCAGTTTAAGCTGATATAGTAGCAGTGGCCAATTTATCGCGAATTATTTCTCCTCAACCCTGATTGGTCTCACATGTTCGCACCGAATGGTGTCCTTCTCAAGGAAGGCGACACAATTCAGCGCGTCAACCTTTCGAGGACTCTCAGCCTTATCGCTGAGCGGGGCCCCGACGCTTTTTATCACGGCGAGATCGCTGATGCTATCATTAGCAAGATTCGTGCGGAAGGCGGTATCGTGGCCCATGAAGATTTGGCCAACTACGAGGTTAAGGTCTCCAGAGCTCTTGAGGGTACCTATCGAGGTCGAAAGGTCTATACTTCCCATGCGCCAACCTCAGGACCTGTTCTTCTTCATATGCTCAACTTGGTGGAAAAGTACAATCTACCCGCCGAAGGACGGACGGACGTAAATGTCCACCGCCTCATTGAAGCCACGAAGTGTAAGCCCTCCGTCCTCGGCGGTTGAATGTGATCCGTGACCTTTCCAACAACAGTTGGCTTTGCTGCAAGGTTCGTTACTACCCGCCAGTTTAAAATACCTCGTTAAGAGCTCCCCTTAGGACGCGTATATGTGATCCCGCATTTAGCGATGATCCGGATAGAATCGGTAAAATACCGCTTAAGTCGTATGGGACATTAATATCGAAGAATATGACCGACGTGCGCCGACACAGTTCGTTATTTTTCCACCTTTTTTGACGCTCGGAACTAGGACCATACCCACCCCGCCTCGTATTATCAACCAATTTTCGACGTTCCTGAGGATCATGGCACAGTTTGTGGAAGTTGTATTCTTCTCCGTCTCATGGTGACCCTCCCGCCTAGAGTCATACATCAATTGTAGACGCAGATGGGATGGCTGTGGCCATCACATCTACAGTGAACCTTGTTTTCGGATCACAAGTCCTGGATCCTGTAACCGGCATCTTGTTCAACGACGAGGTTCGTGAGGTTAATCATACCCCAGTACACCGAAAACAATTTTTTTTTATAACTAGATGGATGACTTTTCCGTACCAGGAGTACCTAACGCATTCGGTCTTTGGCCTTCGCCGTGTTTGTGTCCTTGTTGTATACAGCTCGAAAATCGTGTTCATGTATGCAGATAACTATCCGGAGGCTCAGAAGCGGCCCCTGTCATCGACCGCACCCACGATCATTGAGAATCCCGATGGATCATTCTATCTGGCTCTCGGCGGGTCGGGTGGTTCGAAGATCTTCCCCGCCATCTTCCAGGTCATCCTAAATCTTGATTGGGGACTTGATGTTAGTTCCGCTATTGAATACGGTCGCCTACACCACCAGTTATACCCCGAGTGGGTTGAGGCAGACGATATATATCCTTTTGAACTTTTGCTTAGCCTCCAAAAAAGAGGACATTCGCTCATCGGTGCGTAACATACGTTGCGACTAGGCTAGATGGTGTAATCTGACCTTGATTTTTTAGTTGCGGATGTAGACCGTGTTTCATCTGTGGTGAATGCAGTAATGCTGGAGGACGGAACAGTGTATGGTACGCGTGTGGTCGTCGCCTTTTTCCCTCGTTCTAAATTGTTCTGACTGTGATCAGCGGCAAGCGATTCGAGGAAGAACGGAATAGCTGCAGGATATTAGACTGTGAATCGAAGCAGAAGTCTCAACTCTTTTCTGGTACGACTGCTGCGAAATAGCCTGTCTAGCACATGGCCCCTCGTCGTTTGTTGGTGAGAATGTTGCTCGAGTTGTTGCTAATGCGGGCTCAGAATGTTCACTATGTCTACGTATTGTGGATCGTTTCTTGACGATAAGAGTTCACAAATACTCGAACACCGTCGGTCAATGGTCTGCTTGCTAGAGATGTGGTACAATGTCGATTATCACAGACGTCTTCGGCCTCGGTCATGCCCGAAACGAGTTCCAAAAATGATAGGGCTTCTCGAACTTATTAGTACCGGTCTCGCTGCGTAAGTTAACTCTTTGTGCTGCTATCTTAACCTCCCTCTGTAGCTCCAGCGGTGTAATATTTCCTGCGCGATCGTGTTGCCGGAGTTGGCCGAGTTAAAAGACTGTTGAACGTTGGATGCTGGGTTTCTGGCATTGACAGTGTCGTTGCAGAAGTCGCTACGCTCCCAGAAGTCAATACCGGTCTCATCGAGGCCGAGAAACGCGGCCATTTGGGACCAGACTGGCTGTGAGGGATGGGATGGATAACTAATCTCAAACTCACTTACTAATTGGTGTGGGCCAGGCACGCAAAGCCTTCGATTTTCAGGGCCTTTGTAATAAGTTGAGTGGGCAATGGGTTCCATCCGTCGGTCGGCCTCATCGGTCCCATGTGGGGCACTTCGTATGCTCTCGGCAGATCGAGCCTAGCCCTGTCGGTCGGTCAACGCGGCAGCCCGTGAGGCGTGTATGCACCAAATCAGACACCCCAGCTCTTGTACAGACCAGTACCCTGGGAACCAAGCGCCAGCAAAACCGAATGACCCGGACCTTGTTCAAGCGAGGCGAAAAATAATTGGTCGTGATTGAGCTTCTCATCCCGGACACATGTTCCGCCGGTTCACTGATATGTAGCCAATATTGGACTGCGAGTCGGGCTGAAAATACAGAGTATTTGTCACTGTCATGTCGCCTTATCATAGTCTTATCACACTGGGCATTATCTAATTTAGTCGCGAAATTTAATTAGCCAGATTTTGCGGCTGCATTGTGAAATGCCCATAGTGTGTGATCACACGACCACGCATCAATGTCCCCGCACATGCGCTTCTATTTCTCTAGCAGGGCGGCGTGGGGAGGGATAATTAACGTGGGTGTGCGGTATGCGCGTAGTGAGCAGAATGGTGTCTCTGGGATAACTTTCTCTGATCCCGCAAATTTTGGGTTGCCAACGTGTCAAATTGTCGACGTGTCGACGTTCGGTGTTTGAGCGCTTCGAATTCTAACTCCCACGCACATCCACCCTGCACGCTGCACCGCGCACCTGAATTATGCCCGGTGGACTGACACCCGACCTGCTATTCGCATACGTTGGTATTATCGCAACTGCGACTACTTCGATTTACGCTGGGTCCTTTGGAACTCTCCCGGTCCGTTCTTACTTCTGGCTGTATTGTTGTTCACTGATCGGGCCTGCCCGGTTGGTGTGCAGAAGTCGCAAGGCCCCGAAGGGACGCCGGACGAAGACAAGGACGAAGACGATACGTCCGTCCGTTTGACCGCGGGGGAGGCATGGACATTTCCAGTGGTTCGCTCAATTTTATTATAACTCTGCGCGCATGTTGAAAAAAAAGATTCGGATCCATGACAGCTCGGTTCAATATTACTTGGCGGCTTGTTTCTAGTCATCAATTTCTTCGGAAAGGAATGGATCAATTGGCTTCTGTCGCTCTACTTTGCACTCGCTGGTCTCTACTGCGTACCACGTGTAACACCTCCCTTTACCCGCCCATATTCTTTGTCCCTCACCGACCCTTCCTAGTCTTTAACTAGTCTGGCACGATTCACGTTAGGCTCTCAGCGCTGGAATACATTCGTGAGATTTGAAATTAAGATTACAAGGTGGACCCGCGGTGAGCAGAGTCCTCTTTCCCTCTGGTTTAAGCTCATTGCATACCAGAGATTGTATATGTCTCGTTCAGAACTCCTTCTCTCCTTCTCGTACCACTGGGGATGATTCCATCCATCATATACGTCTTCTATAGTGGACCGAAAAAATCCATACTCCTCACAAACGTCCTCGCTTTGTCGTTTGGACACGAAGCAATGTCCTTGCTCAAGATTGATTCCTTCAAGACTGGAGGCATTCTCCTCTCAGGCCTTTTCCTTTACGATGTATGGTGGGTGTTTGGGACCAAAGTGGTACGACAATACCTCTTTTTTTTTTTTTGGTGCAGCATCACGGAAACTGATAGAGGAAGTGTAGATGGTCAGCGTTGCGACCAGCCTCGACCTCCCCATGAAGATACTTTGGCCAAAGTCAACCAGGTTCTCCCTGGAACACGGGACCATGATGCTCGGTCTGGGTGACATCGTTGTTCCGGGAACATTTGTTTCACTGGCGTTACGCTATGACCATTTTCGTCACACTAAGGCCGCCCAGCAGAAGGAGAAGCCGTTTGCGAAGCCCTATTTCATCGCTTCGGTCATCGCATATGTCACGGGGCTTGCTACAACGATGGTAGTTATGCATGCATTCCATGCAGCGCAGCCCGCGCTACTCTACCTCAGGTACGTTATCCTCTGTCATGTGCGTGTCGAATTTCTACTCACAGAATGGAGATAGTCCGGCCTGTATTCTTTCCTTTATTCTCACTGCCTGGCGCCGCGGGGAGCTTTCAGACGCTTGGCAGTGGAATGATGGAGCCGCAGCTCCCTCCCAAAATGGGGGCGTAGATGAAAAGGTGGCTAGCGACACCGCGGGTGGAGGGACACCCGAGCCCTCGGACACGGTCGATTCCGAAGGAAGGAAGGCGCAACGGTAAATTTGGATGCTTTAGAGGCTCCTTGGCCCAGATGGGGGCTGTGATAAACCTACGCATCGATCCAATGTCATGATACCTTGGAACTGCGATGACACTCATCAATGCATCAATACTCATATACTCGAGGTTGGGTATCATAGTATTTTTCTGTCATTATTAAGCCGAACAGTCGTCAGTCGAGTTATGTAATTGAAATTGTGTTGAAGAGTGACATGGATCAGAAATCATGCTACTGCGTTCTCGATCGTACATGTTTTTTTTTCTTCAGCCGACGTCGTGATCGGACAGATCTTGGGGCAGATTGACGCTAAATTCCTTCAGCCTTTGGCAAAAAAAAAAAAACGAGGTTGCCGATGAGCTGCCTACGGGAAGAACAGATTGGGAACTCAGTTGACCGGTGGTAGCAATTGTCCACTTCACGAGATGGCAAAAGTGGAGTGTCATGAGACCAGGTTTCCGGATTTCAGAAGTCGCTCGCCATGGAGACGTTGCGCATTCGACCTCAACGTAAGGTCTCATGACATGACAGCGTGCACAAAATTAATCCGGCCACAACGACGTCCTTACCCCCGTGAGGGTGACGAAGATCTGAGCATATCCGTTCATTAGCTGCACGATCGTAGCATAGATATCGTCATCCTCAGATGCACTATGACACGCAGTATTGTGATTCCATATCTGCGGCGCGCCTGTTGCGGGTGAAAGGGTGTAAGTGCGTGATTTACGCACAAGTGAGACCATCGGCACCTTCCAATCCAATCACTGAGAGCCCTAGAACGGACAACTATATGAAAAGCTAGCCGCTCGATAGAGTGAGCACGTCCGAGCCAGCGCTCCGACTCAATAGCTGTCAGCCAGCAGGCAGCGTCAAGTCGTCAAACGCAGCTTTATTTCCGGAAAGCGGCAGCCGGCGCCGGTCGGCGGCTTGCGAGAGTGCTCCACGCTCAACGCTCAGGGACGATGGATGTTTTTTTTGGGTGCGCTTCGAGAAGGAGAAGAACGAAGAAAGGGCACGGGGTCAACGGGGCAGCACCGCCGTGTAAATGGAACGCACGAGCCATAAGGGGCAAGCCCAAAAAGAAATTCCACGTTGAACCCCATTTGGCAACTCTCGATGATTACGACAAATGTGACTGGTTGCGCAGGGGCAAAAACGGATGGCATTACTCCACACGGCTGCTTACATTCGCACAAGCAAGAGACACCTCGCAACAGTCATGCCGTTCGGTGGCAATTGGACAGATTCCCCCTTCCGTAAGGGGTAGACGCTGGACACCTCACTGTACAGGGTCATGTGTGAGCTAGTCCTCAGAAGCGGTGTGGTCACCCGCTGATGCTGGGAGCTGATGCTTTTCCCATTCGAGGTGCTCAGAATGAACGGTGCCTTCGCGCTTGGTACTGATCAGATGATCAGTTCCACAGACAGCGAAGTACACGGATTGCGTTAATGAAAAACGCCATCCTCAGCACGAGGCTGCTAGGTGCATTATGGCAGGCGTCGTAGAAGGTTTTGTTCATAGGACGAATTCCCCGTGGGCGCTGGAGGCCTTAGTGAGCCACAACCCATACTGCTTTCGAATCACAAGTAACCCTACACGTTAGTGAATGTTAAGATTCAATGCCAGAACGCCACAGAGTTGTGTGGTCCGAAAAATGCGGCAGCCGCAATGAGAGCACGATCGGCAAGACCAAAGAAAAAACGTTGCTCGGGGGAAGGATGGCTGGAATCGGGCACGTTAAATGACGGTGACACGGAGGTGTGTTGACGTTGACGACGAGTCAGTTTTGCTACCAGCGAGAGACTTGGGCGTGTGCGGCTACTCAGAACCCATTGCTCAGCAGCGTGCATCCACGCACCACGCAAACGTGGATGTCTAACAGATGGGAACCAGGAGGTCCTGCGGCCAGGAGGTGTAACTGGATCCGGCCGAAACAGGGCGACCGCACGGCGAACGGTGATGGTGGCGGCACTAAGAAAGGACACTGAGAGTGGAAGAGCTCTTGCCAAGTGGACGTGCGTGGAAAAATCCGAGACCGGCAATCTGGCCCACCGAAGTAGGTGTTTCATCGAAAGTGAAGAGAGGAAATGCTGGTGGGCAGAAAGGAGTCATCCGAACGGAGAAGCGTGGCCAATTTGGGGAACGCCTCGCTGGACGTACAAAATAGGGAAGATTACATTCCCGCGCGAGCCAAAGGAGAGGAAGAAGCAAACATGGAGCGATGGGAAGCAATAGGCCGACCAAGGGAGAGCGCGAACAGGAGTAGAGAGGTTCTGACAATACAGGTGGAGTCTGGTGATCGGGAAAAGTGGGGGTTGAACGTTGAACGTTGAACGTTGAACACACAAAAAAACAGAGAGAAGAGGAAAGGAATTGTAGAATTGATGATCCACAACCCGAGAGAACGGAAACCCGAAAAGGATCTTGTAACGTGGATCTAAGGAACAAGGTCCTTCGGTCGCTGTGTGTGTGAGAAGAGAGGTCAAACCTGAGTTGACACATGTGAATGATAATAATAGTAAAAATATTGTTATTGTTTTTATTTATTTATTAAATAACATTTTTCGCATTCAAAATAGTCAAGTGCAGGCAGGGACGGTGTCGTATACAGCACTACAGTGGTCCTGCGTGCCACATCGCACGGTACAGAAGAAGAAAGCAGAGTATATGCGGGGTACTGTTGTATAATTCGTGCCAGTCAGCCAAGACCCAACCCAATTGAAGGCCAGAGAACGGTCCGCCCATCGCCATCGCCCGATATTGGTTACTGGCTGCCGCTCGTCCACACCCTATCCATCCTCTTCATCCGCGTCCGCATCCGCATTGCCCCTTTCCCATCTTCTCATTTCCCTTTACCTTCAGTCAAAAACCCTTCTTTCTCTCGCGGAACGAGTCCGAACAACTTTTATCTACCATAACCGTCGCCACCTATCTTGTCCTATCAGGCATTGTTTTCTACCGTTCGCCGCCCTCTGAACGTTCAGAGGCTCTTTCTTGCACATCTCCTCTCACAACACATCGCGACTTCATAGCATCCTACTTGTCTATGGAGCTTGCGCCGGTGCAGTCCAGCAGCGCCGTGGATGACCTCCCGAAGTCGGCTTGGTTTTCCACCCCGCGCCCAACCATCATCACAGCGCTTCCGTCCCATGCACCATCGAATGGCTCTGGCTCGGCCGATCACAACCGTCACCCTTCTGCCTCATCGCCTCAATCCCACTCCTCTCCATGGCCCCAATCCCCTTATTTGACATCTCCGGACCTCACAACTCCGTATCCTGTGCGTATCTGAACCGTTCGATACTCATCCGAGTACATCCTCACTTACGGTTTCTGCAGTCGAATTTTCCTACTTTGCCCAATGGTCATGGCTGGGCTGATATCTTTTCTTCTCCGTTAAATCCCGAGTTGTTTGCACATCTAGCTGCTACTGGTGTCCTCGGGCCAGTCGCAAGCACCTCCAGCGGCGTGCCATCAAGTATTGCATCCCCTACGCGCTCACAACCCCCGTTCCCCTTGCTGGACGCTTATGATTCCCAACAAGTTCACCCCGACACCCCTTTTATCTCGCCTTCGCTCCCGTCCCAGAAAGCGAACTTTCAAGTCCAGAGGAGTTTGGCCACATCGCCATATGACGGGTCAAAGTCGCGCCGTTCCGTCATGGTTGATGTTTCTTCAACGATCCCCCGACCAGCCGGCACAAAGCCCGGTGGCCTGAAATACGCAAAACGTGATTTTCATGACGATATCAGAGCGCATTCACGTCAAGGCTCTGCAGGTAAAGCGTTTTGCAGGGGTTCTGCTTTGGATGTTTCTAACCGTAGGGCCTGTCAGGGTCCGCCGTCTCATCGACCTACTTACCAAATTCTTATGCAACGTCTTCCGATTACGATTCCAACCCAGCTGGCCGATCAAATGCCGGTCTCCCTCCATCGCTATGGATGTCTCCGACTCCAACGTCCCCGTCGGTCCCCAGCATCCATTCGTATGCCCCGTTTCACGGTGCGAGGACGTCGCGAGATTCCTCGGTCGCTGCTCTATCCCCTTCTCTACCTGAGTTCCACAGGGTATCAGATGGGGGGTACGACTTAAACGACTCACCCAAGTCTCCGGAAACTAGTACCCGCCCGGACACCTCCATGTTCAGCGACATACTCTCCGATAGTCTCTTCTCTGGACATGGGGCCGATGGCGCGAGCACTTTCCCGTCCCCTGTCCTCTCTGGTTCACCCGACCTGCACTCAGCAGCGTTGTCCCCGACAGACGCTGGTCTATGTGATCCTGAACAACTTGCGAAGGAAGATCCACTCGCGACGCAAGTGTGGAAGATGTACGCCCGTACCAAAGCCAACTTGCCGCACGCGCAGCGTATGGAGAACCTGACGTGGCGAATGATGGCATTGGCACTGAAGAAGAAGAAAGATGATGAGATAAAACAGAATGGACAGGGTAGTGAGCTAGAACAGGCTGCTGTGCAAGTTAAAGGATCGGGGGAAGTCGCCAGCGATGCAGTCCCTCTGTCCAATGAGGGGGAGAGGGAAGCGAGCATTGGGGAGGAACGAGGTCGTCGCATAGATAAAGGAAAGGCCAAAGTGAGTGTGGTGGGGTTTGACGGTGAGAATCAGGATGGTACGGAAGACGATGAGTGAGTGGCGTCATATTGCTCAAACCGTTTTAATATCGCGTTAACTCCTCATCGTAGCGAGATTGTTCCAATGGACTGGAGGGCCATGAGTCGATCTCGATCTCGAGTTCCCATGGACTGGAGACCAAGTAGCCGCTCAAGGTCCCGTCCGCCGCCAGCAACAGGGATACAGTTCGATAGCGTCTTATCGCACCCCGAACGCCTCGCTTTTCCGTCTCTCGAACACCCATCTGACTCTAAGCCTTCCCATATGCATGGCCTACTCAGACCCTCTGTCGATGGGAAGTTGGATCTCCCATCCTCGGGATCCGCCCATCCTACTACACCCAACGTCCCAATCGGCGCTGGTCGACACAGCCCCGCGTCGTCGACTGCCCATAACCCGTTTTCCCTTCCCGTCGTTCCCGAACACCCCGGTCACCATCCTCACGCAGAAACCCTTCCTTCCGGTCCTCATGGGGCTCGGTACTCTCATCCTATCCCTGCTGATCATCATTCCGCGGACTTACACTCATATGCTGGTCACCCTTCATCTTTACCCTCTTTCGGCTTGTATAATCTATCGCGGGCCGCTGCATCAACCGCCACACCGTTGGAGCAGCGCTCGTTCCCCCGGCACGTGCGTAAGACGAGTTTCGATCACACGGTCTCAAAGGACGGCATTTTGGCTGGCCTATTAGGAAGGCATCAAGTAAACGGTCGCCCACAGCCGGATACTCTTATAGGGACCAAACGCAGAGCTGATGCCCCCCATGCTGAAAGCATGCTTCGTGCTGATCCTCCTAGCGTTCAAGCGTCCCCCATAGTGGAGTCGCCAGATACGGTGCACCGGTTTTCTCTGTCCCACCATCACCCTACCCCCAGTTCTAATCATCCTTCCGGTGGCTCATTCCCTTCGGCGCCATTTAACTTCACGTTCCCTGGATATGATGCATTCTTCGACTTGCATGCTACCCATTCGCTCCCTCATGATTATCCCCCCATCTTGGCTACCGGCGACGGCTCCCGACACGCCTCATCATATCAAGAGCACTCACATTCGGGTCTATCAACGACCCCATATTCACCCCACACGAGCCCGCCTCTCGCGCCGACCGAGGGCTTATCTGCTGCTGCAGTATCCACGGTCGTCGCAGAGAGCTACGCGCGGTTAAATGCTAATAATTTAGCTGGAGTGGAGGATCCCTCCATAGATTATTCGAATCTGATGGGAATGATGTACGCCAATGGCGTTGATGCCGCCAGCCTATCGCATCAGCCCTTTACACACGTGGACCCTACTCAAATCTTACCGGCTGAGCATGGAGAGAATGGTTTCTCGAGTCTACACCCTAGTCCCTCAAGTGACGGTTGGGGAAATGGGTTCGTCTCTAGCACCGCCGCTTCTCCCGAACCTCGCGATGCTTCCAATGGATCTTCTCCACCCTCGGCTGAAGGTCCGTCCGGCACCACACACCAAGGTGTTCGCAAGATTGTGTCCACAAAGCGGATTCAGGACGCTGTCGCGCGCTCTGTCGTCGCTCGAAAGAAATCATCGGCTCATGAGCATCCACCCACCACGCAGCTGCGCTCTTCGACGAGCACCCCCGACCTTATCTCTGCGATAGGCCACGGCGGCGCCAAAGGTGAAGACGGGGAGACAGCGCCGACTGTCTGCACGAATTGCCAGACGACGAACACGCCATTATGGCGAAGGGATCCAGAAGGGCAGCCTCTGTGTAAGTGGTTTCTGCGGAGAGCGATCTACGGGTGCAACGCTAAAGAAGTTCGTTTTCCCTCCAGGCAACGCATGCGGGCTGTTTTATGTGGGTTCTCTTATCTGCAGGCGCCAAATTCTGCTAACCCGTGTTCTGCGCCGATTGAACAGAAATTGCATGGTGTTGTCAGGCCACTATCTCTCAAGACTGACGTGATTAAGAAGCGGTGCGCCATATCTCTCGGCTCCATTTTGTGTTATTGTCGAGAGGGGTTGCTGATTATGGGTTTGCTTATCTTTCAGGAACCGGGCTTCCGGCGCGCCAAACTCGGGTGCGCGCAAGAGCAACCCTGGGCTCCCGAAACTCGTCGCGTCCACAACGACACGGCCGCGCTCGTCGACGACGAGCAACACGCCTCTTGCTCTCCCAGGATCCCGACTGTCTCCCGGTAGCCGGGTGGGCGCAAGCGCAAGCGCGGCTGTCGTGGGGTCGTTGGCCCTGAAACGTCAAAGACGGACATCTACGGGCGGCTCGGGTGGCCTGATACGCAAACTCCCCACCGAAGGTTCGGGCACATGAGCTTATTTCAACTCAATACGCCATGTGGCGCTAGCTATCTCCCATGCCCTTTCTTTCTTTCGCTCCCATCTACCATTCCCCATGTTCCCTCCCTCTTGCTGTATCTTTTCTATTTCTTTCTTTCTCTTGTCTCGATAGAGAGGGTCGCAGGTTTCGGGCCCTGTAAACGTATCATTCATTCTGACGGAGTGCTAACGTGATGATGATGTACGACTGACGTTGCTACCTAATTGGATACTCTAGAGTCGCTCAAACTATTATGTTATCTTGGGCAACCTCTACCCTGTCTCACGCTGTATGGGTGTCTCCTTCACTTCCGATATCTCACGAAAATCACGAATTGATCAATGGGTATCATGAACATAAATTATCATCAGCAAGTGGTATATAAATCACCAGCCGGCACATCTGGCGAAAGGAAAACACAGACGGCCACTCTTTACGAGATAAGAATAAAGGAGGTGCTCTTGGCGTTTGATTGGAGAGGCCTAGGCATCGCTCTCTTCGCCACCATCCACCTGCGCCAGTTCTCGGCGATGGAGTGCGCTGGGAGCTGGTGGTTGCCCGACAATGACCGGTGAAGAAGGCTCCTCGACCTCGGTGATGGTCCTCGCGTGCGGGCGCCCCTTCCACTTGCCCCTGGGGGCGCCATGAGCAATGTCTGAACGCAACGCACGCTCTAGGGCTTTCTCTCCACGCTTCTTGAAGCGCAGCGTCATAGCCGCCTGCAGCGAATCGACGTATGACTCGTATTTGACGTGCTCGGCGAGCAGGTATTGCGATTTCTTTTCCCAGTTGCCGAGCGCCTTGGCTGCGTTCTGAGAGCGTGAGGGATACTATTAAAGGAGGCGCAGTCCATTAGGGTCAACAAAAGGGAGTAAGGGGCGACAGGAGGTAAGTACCAGCGCCATCATTGGTCCTCGCAGTTCGTTGTGCTCCTGTAGCTCTTGTGTCAGCGCTGCGACGTGCTTCTTCAGTGCCTCCAGTTGTGTCTCTTCGTCATGAGTGCTGGGTATAGACGGCGCGAGTGGCGGCTTCCAGTCGTTGATATTCATGCGGTCCGACCACGGCGAGCTGCCAGCGCGCATCGTCGTCACACCGTCCTTGCGACTGAATCGGCTGTGGGTGCTGCGTCCACTACGCACGCTCGCGGTATCCGTGTAGTCGTGCAGCCGGGAAGACTCGTCATCGGAGTGCGATCGCCCGTGCTGAAAAACGTCGCTGACGCGGTTCCACCCGTACTCCATATTCGACACGCCTCCAGCCAACGGCTCCTTGCTCTGCCGCGCCGCCCAATAGTTGCAGGTCTGCACCCACTCGTTCACGAGCTCTTCTGTACCGGCCTGGAAGAAGTATACGGCTCCACTGGCGAGCGTTAGAACCATGCAATATGGGCGCTGACGGTTATAGCCTGGTGGAGGTAGAGCGTGCGCCAGGGAGTGGGCAAGTTGCAGCGTGGCGACGTGGTTGGCATTTTCCTACGAACGTGCGTTAATTGTCACCTGCCTCATGTCGACAGATGAAAAACGCACAAGCCAATTACCACCGCCGACGACACGTTGTCCTCCGGCAGCGTGTTCGCCGAATGTGAACATGTTCAACTCCCCCTTTTGGATGACGACGAAAACGTCTAACCAAGCTTTACTCTTTGCCCGCTTTCCCGAAGACTCATTATACTGCTTGCGGCACAACATGCCTTCTTTAGCCCACGGGGGTCCGAGGAGCGCAAGCTCTTCATCTGTGATACTGATTGTGGTATCCACCGACTCGTCGCTGTGCTCGCTCCGTTCATCGTCCTCCTGCGTCTCACGTATAATCGTGTGTGACAAGTTGGAGGCAAAGCCAAGCGCAGGTGTTAGGAAGGACATCACCGAACCCTGGATGTTCTGCCCTCGCACCTATGAGATCTGTGTTCTTGAATGGAAACACAAGTACACGCACCTCATGAGCAGATGTGGCAAAGCTAGGGGCGGGACTAGCACGCCCGTCGACACTGCTGTTACTACTATACGGACTTACCCCATTTTGAGCGCCAAGAATGGACTGGATACCACGAATACTTCCACGCTTGATACTGGTTATGCGGTCTTGCTGAGTGCGTAAGCTACGATTTCGAAGCGGGGTGTTAGGGTTTAAGGATGAGGTCGACGATCGCGAGTTGAGTGGCTGCAGAACTTGCTGGCTCTTGATTGCATTGTACATGTCCTACAATGATCGTGAATTGAGTATGCGTCCTGTTAGGACACCCATACCTTGAGCAAACTCTCCATATCACTCTCCCAGTTACGGTCATAGACGACGGATGACACCAAGGTGCTCGGGGTTTTCGCCTCTGTTCCACTGGTCGCCGATGCCGACACAGATGCGGTGCTATCGTTCGGCAATGGGGCTGTGTTCCCTGTAGCTGGCGATCCAACGAACAGGTTTGCAAGAGCAGCGTCACGAGTGATGCTATTCCAACTAGTAATACTGTCGCTCCGCTTTGCCTGTGAGCGCAATGTGCTGGTGCCAATGTCGCTTCCGTCGGATCCGGGTCCACGAATGCTATCTGCATCCCGGTCGCTTTGCACAAGGTCTGAAGTGGAGCCTTGCACAGAATGATTGGGTTGGAGCTGTATCTGAATTGTAAAGAGCGTATTTCGAACAAACTGGCCGCGTGACATGCGGGTTGCGAGTTCGGCGACGTGGAGGTCCGTGTTTAGGAGGAGGAGCGAGTAAGCCACTGCATGGACAACATCTGTACCACGACGTGAACCGGAGCCGGGCGAAGTAATTGTAAGGTAGGCTTACTTTGGTTGCCAAAGAGGCTGCCCGGGTTGCAATCCCAATAGCGTCTCGAAAACTCTTCCAGGATTCGGTCCATTTGCTGGGTCTCCGCCTTGAGAAACAGCTTAGCACACAAACGCCTACAACGACCTAGTTAGCATACACGGATTCGAAAGTGCGGCTGTCACACCTGAAGGCGAGGTCGAGTCGTAATCCAGAAAAATCGAAATTGCTCATGTAGTATCGCAGTGCGGCCTTATTGACTCGCCCACTACACAATGACATCAGCAATCATCCTTGGTCGAAGTGAAAAAACACTTACACTCCGCCGAGCCACTCGGCAATCCTCTCCTTTGCCAGGAATTCTTCGTCTTCCTCCCAAGCACGCCTCGCCCCCTCCTTGCCGCGGGTCTCGATCACTTCGGGGTCTGTAGGACCCAAGCTATCGGACGGTAATCTGCGGAGTTGTTGGCCTGGGCTTAATGGGAGATCGTGTTGAGAAAACGTAGAAAGTGGCGAAGAGACCGCACTCCCATTAGCAGGGACTAGTGAGGGTTCTGAATTGAATGCCATTGGTCGAGGATGCAATAGGCGTTCACGCGACTCCGATGGCGTATGTGTGGTCGATGCACTGCGTGGACCCAATGGGCGAGAACCCGCACTAGGAAAAGACCGCTGTGTATAGGAAAAGGCACGCGCGGAGGTTCCCGTAAAAAGCGGAGGTGATCGGGGTGATACGCTAGTCTCAGGCGTTTCCACACTTTCTCCACGGACGCCCACTCCGTCTGTGTCTGGCGCGTGGGCAACGATAGTGGGATTGGGTTTCGCAACAGGTGGGGGAGACGAAGCCATCTGTCGAATGTCGGTTGGGGTCGTGGCGGTAACGGTAGCGGTCGGCTCCGCGCTCCGTATACGTAACCTAGGTGTGTGCTGAGAAGGCACGGACGGCACACGAAGACCAAGTGTGTTCGCCCCGGTGGGATCTTGATCAAGCTGGGAAGGTGCCTTCCCGAAGTCTGAGAGTATACCGCGTATAGTAGAATCCCAGCCCATTGGGTCCTCGCCATGCTTCTCGTGCGCACTCGTGGGGGGTGGTAAAGTTGTCAAGGCAGTATTGGCAGCCTTCTTGACATCAACTTCACTGACAGACATGCTTCGACGTTTGCCGTACACCGGTGTTTTGCCTGGCGTCGTTGCATCGTGAGTACGAACTGTCATTTCAGGAGATCGTAGACGTTCACGCTCGACGGCTGTAAGTGGTGGTTCGTCAATCATAGCGCCTTTTCTTTTGACATTTGCTTCACTTTCAAGGGGAAGCAATCTCAATGTGTCTGGTGTGGCGCGGACAGGGGTTAATTGGGGCGAGGTAATGAAAGCCTCTGACGCCAGTGACACGGCAGGGGAAGCGGAATCTGATGGTAATGGGGGTACGGGCGGAGGTATTTGCACCATTTGCCGCGACGGTGAGGATGTAGTCTTCTGCAAGGGATATGCGTTCTACTAGAGGCCATGGAAACGAAATGAGCACGTACCGATCGTTCGCGCATCGTGTTCTGTCCCCACATCCTACCCAAGAATGCACTCGTCTTTTGCCGGACTGAAGACTTTGGATTCTAAGCCGCTGTCAAGAAGCACTCCCACATTCAAGACGCCACTCAACACATACCTTGGCAGTCTCATCATCGTGACTTGAGTTTGCGAGCACCCAATCAGAGCCGGATGATGGACCGGCGGACTGTCGGGACTTCTGTAGTCTGCCCTTTGGCATGGGAGGTGTCGAGACAATTGGCGGGGCGGAGTATCCAGAGGATAAGGCAGAGGACGCGTTGCGGGGTCGAGAAAGGTCAGAGGGTGCATGTGGACCTGGGGGTAAAGGCGGCGCGGTCTCTTGGCGCCTATCCTTACCGGCCGGGAGTATGCTTCCTCGCTGTTTCGCCTTGCGAACAAGGGTGGCAAGATCTGGGCTACTTGCGGTACCCTGGGACCTGTACATAGAGCGGCGCCTAGTTTGATAATCTGGGTCTTCGGCATCATAAAACAGGTCGTTAGATGAAGAAGACGCGGATGTCGACGCAGAAGCAGGAGGTCGTGAAGCGGGTGACGTGGGTGACGTTTTGAGTTGTGCGGAGGTAGGAGGGGACACGAGGGGGGTGGCCGTGGACTGAATCATACTGTGCGGTCGGGACGAGCTGGTGGGAGGCGAAGAAAAGATGTTGACCGGGGGCGTTAAATCTTGGCCCAAAGTATCAAAATCAATCCCTTCTTTAATAACGACGGTCCCACTGGCTTGCAAGGCTTGCTCGAAGTTCATGTCGACGCGGGAGGTGCGTCTTGCGTTTGTTTCGCCACGGTTCCGACTGCGATCATCTCTGGGTCCGCTTGGGTGAAGTCCCGATGGAAAAGAAGACGGTGGCACGGGGGAGCGCGGCGAAGAGGTGGGACTACGGAACATTGGACGCCCGCGGCGCAGCGAACGGGCTGATAAGTTAGGACAAAGGGAAGAAGGGCGCCGCTGCTCGCAATAGCGTCGAGCACTGCCCCGGGCGGCAGTCTTCCCTCGACTTTGGGGTACGGTTCGTGGCACTTGCCGGCCTTTTTATTTATTTTTCTACGGTTTGAATTTACAATAAGAGTAATACCGTCTGCTCGACTTAGGCTTCAACATCCTTGGAAGCATCCTCCACATCCTCATCCATTTCGTCCGTCAGCGAAGCCGCACTTTTCGCTTTATGAATGTGTCCATTCGAGAATTCCTCAGGTGCACCGGATGCGAAAGACTCGCTTAGTGAGCTCACTGTTGACGCCGCCATCTCGAGGACAGCCTCGACGCGCCTTCGTAACCCATCGCTGCTGCTATCAACTGTCTGTACATATTTATCAGCAAAAAAAAAACGCGAGATATGATATGTGGCTAGAAGGGAGAGTTACCATAGAGAGCAGGTTGATTCGAGCTTCGGCATCATCTAATTGAATTAAGAATGATGGCTCGCTACGGGACGTTGGTTCTTCTTGCTCGGCACCCATATCCTCGTCCGGCATGTGGTATTCGACATCGCCAAAATGTGCTTCGAGGAACATGCCTAATCGTTGAATGCGTACCATTGGGTTGTGCCTATAGTCATGGTCCGAATGGGGGTGGTGTTCGTGCTCGTGTCGGTGACTTTGTGCCCCAGACGTCACTGAATATCAAGGTCAAATCTCGCATGCACAAGCATTCATAGAAATCATACTCTTTGCGGATGCCGGACTCTTGTCGATCTCTGTAATCACCGCAAGCGTTGAATCGGCAATCATATCGTTCGCGGCGCTCGAATCCCACTCCAGTGTAAGTTCATGCGCGGTCGTCTGTTTCACATCCACTGCACCCATTACCTGATTGGGGAACACGAGGTCAACTTCACCGCTGCATTCCAGTACAAGGAAAGCTCACCCGCATCGTCAGGGATCCATCATTGTCTAGTCCCTCTTCGACACGGCCATACATACCCTCCAAATGCCATCTCACTAGATCCCATCCGACGCCGAGCGCGATCTTCTGACGTTGGGTTACAACACACGTCGAAAGCCCTGCAAAGTCTCTCAGATCACGGGGGTCCAACAATGTGTACGAGTAGTCTTTCGACACAAGCAAGCCAGAGAGGACGTCGTTTGTCTGGGGTGGCTTTGCGGCTAAGCCGCCAATCACCTTGGCTACTCGTTCGGGGCGAAAGGTGAGATTCAACGTCTCGAGGTTGCGAGGCGAGTGGACTTTGATATCTTCGTCTCGGTTCTTGTATTTGGCTTGTAAGGCGGCCCTAAGACGGCCCATAGCCGTTTGTTCGCCGTGCACAAGAACCTATGATGTACGTCCAGAGGTGAGACAAGAAGGGTCAGAAGAACGCACAATGTGAGGAGCTTTGATCATGTCGATGAACTCTGAGTTTTGGGAGTAGTCGACATGTGCGCTAAAGGAGATATAGTCCACGGAAATTTTGCGTGGGATGGTATTGCCCTTCACTCCAGTAATTTCTTCTGGTTCATTCATGATGTCCTATTTGCGAGAGGATATCAGCGATGTTCTCAAAAGTGTGGCTTTCGTTGAGGATGTGAAAGACTCAAAGATCACACGCGATGGGAGAATAACGTCCATTGGTTCGTACATACACACCCAAGAGATAACACAACGTCCCCGAAGCGCCGTACCACCAGTGGGTCGCAAAATGAAGAGAAACTCACCCGGGCTAGTGTACCCTCAACGGAATAACCTGTAACAATGAGGCCATTTCGAGGGTCGGGAGCCCAAAGCTCAAAGAGTTCTCTACTTGTGCCGGGTTGCAACATTCCAGGACTAGCAAGAACGACACAGGGAGGTCCCTCGGCTATCTTGCGTTCCCAACCGCGCGCTTGCGGTACATTCGAGATGTGCCTGGGGAGATGCGGACTAAAGCGAGGTACAGAACAAAGGAATTAAAGACGTACTTGAAGACAAATGGGTTATCTCTCCTCGCAAACCTTGTTCGGATGTTGGAATTCATAGTATGGATGTACGTTTGGTAAACGGCCATGCATTTGCGTGCGAGGCTAGACGCGTAGTAGATAGGAACGTTATGCAGGTCAGGATGTTTCTTCCAATACTCGTCAAGAATTAGTAAAAGCTCTTGTGCGCGCCCCAGGGCAAAGGTAGGCAGTAACACGTGTCCTCCTCGACGAATAATCGAGTGTACCAGGTTCGTGAAGCGCAATTCTTTTTCCTCGCGTCCTTCTAGGCTTTGTACACCGTACGTACTCTCCACGATGAGCACGTCTGGGCGTATGGGCGGTGCCTCGGCCTTGACGAGATGGCGATCCTCCTCACGAGAGTAATCGCCCGTGTAGAGGACTTTAAGGCCAGCTATATCGATCATGTACATACAAGCACCTAGAACGTGGCCTGCGTGGTATGGTGTGAAGGTAACACCAGGGCAAGGAGTGATCAACTGGTGAACAGAGACAGGTATGATGGAGGAAATAGACATTGAGAGGTCAAGAGGTGAGATTAGCGCATCGGTTGATGAATTACTGAGTAGATGTGAGCGATAGGCAGAGGTGCGGGTTGATGATTCACACCTCATCCGGACAAAGTCCTGCATCATAAATTTGTGAAGCGCTTTCGTTGGGTGAGTCATGTAAACTTTGCCTTTTCCTTCTCGAAAGTTGGTCTATACATGGTGGGAGAATCGAGTGAGATTTTGCATATCCACCGCGTTCTCTCCCACGCACTTTCTCAGTGATGTATGTCAATGCTGCTGCGTGGTCTAGATGAAAACTGAACGTGTGTTAAGGACGCCCAACTCGAATAAGGGGATAAGGGTGCGTACTGTGTCACGAGTATGGCATCCACTGTGCTCCAGTCTAATTCGTCAATAAAGGGCAAAGATGCCATGCCAGTATGAGCAGGATGTACACCAGCATCCAAGACGATCGTTATGTTTCTGTATTGAAGAACACAGCATGACCGTCCAACCTCTTGGCCCGCTCCTAGAAGGGTGATGCTCAATGTCGGTACATCCGCCATGGTGGTGGTTGTCGTTCAAAAAGATAAAGATTTACACAACCGAGCAAGCGATGTCGCACGAAGTATAATTCTAAACTGGTTAGGTGGTCGTTGTGGACGTGAACAAAAAGGAGCACTGATCCTGAAGCCTGTAGGTCTCACTGAGCGTGAAGTCGGACTGAACCAGCCACGTGAGCACACCCTTAGTCAGGACAAGGTATTAGTTAAGCTATTATATAGGCATTATAGAATACTCTGTGTAGTAGTGACAAGAACAACATGGCTGAAGGTTTTCAAGAATATACAAAATGTATCAACGAGCCTAATAGTGTGCCATTTTGCTTATGGTTGCGAATAAGTCTTCGTCGAATTCCTGCTCTACCATGTCTGCTACCTGTCCTGATGTTGTATCATCTACACCCTTGTCGGTCACCCCAAACTCGAGCTCCTCATCATCTGATGAAGCTGGAGACCCGGGAAGCGATCCGGGCATACTTCTAGTGCTGCGTCTCCTCGAACGACGATGGCGGCCAGGAACGTCGGAAGCGCCGGGTAAGTCCTCGTCCCCTTCGGATTCCGATTCAAAGGTCGACGGCGTGCCCGGACTAACACTGCGACTGGCGAGACCGACAAACACGTTACTGAGGCGTTCGATGCTCGACAGCTGTCGTTGGTGGCTGTGAGCACCCGTGTTGTCCATGTCACGCCCACGCCTGGCATCCACAGGCGGCGGAGACGGCGCAAATGAACGCGAACGGCTACTGTTCCCACTACGCAGACTGAAATTGCGTAGGCGCGCGAAGGCGCTCTTATTGGACGTATCGGAGCGTGCGCTCAATGCTGGGGACGGTGGCGCTAGGTCTGGTAGAGGAAAATCTGCAAGCGGTGCCTTCCAATAATTGCTGTCAGTGAATTCGTTGTCCCACTTGTGGGATATAGGTGGAAACATTTGGTCAACAAGGTCCGTCATGTGAATGTAACTCCGGACAGATCTAGAGGTAACTCAGATCAGGTGGAAAGTGGATTTAGTTTGCGACACTTACTCGGACTTGTGCCCAACGAGGTCAAGTAAGTCCATCTTTACCTCACCTCCGGAATCGATCGTGAATATTCGTGAGCTCGGAATGTTTACGCTACGATATGACAACGCATCGGTGATGCGGTTGCCAAAGCCCGCGTAGAATGGGTGCGGTGTTGCAGGGCCAAACAACCTCTGGATATCACGTAGGCAGGCCATTTTGAATACCTCAGGCTTGCGCATTATTACCTCTCTGCGGCACCGCACTTATCAGTGAGTACCATAACGCTATCCGCTTGAACAGCTCACCTATGTAGTGATGCCATCATGCGATCTGGGCTCATAATGACAGGACCTTCGGGCAGCTGATAGTCGTTCTGCTTGATTCCCTGCAAGTAGTAGCGCGTGGAATCTGCTTGGCCAATAGCACGAGACGTGAGATACATGAGCTTATAGCCGTTCTTGTGGATGTCGGTGTACAATTTGGCGACACCGAGGTGAGTCCAATCACGCCCAATCAGCGTGAACATGTGCCCTAGCGCGTCCGACCTGCCACTGTCAGCCGACACCCGCACAAATAAGGCCATGAGACACACTTCGTAATAGTCCCATCAATGTCAGACACTACCACACTGTCCGTATGCTCCCACAGGAAAATGCGAGCAGCGCACGCCACCACGCCCGATGAGGCCAGCGAAAAGGTGATTGTGTTTGCCCCTGGCCGTAGGTCAAGCGCTTGCTGTGATGTAACGTAAGCCATTTGCCCAGGACAAACTTCATAGACTTACCAATTGTTCTGATGTGAGCCTCAGAGTCTTCGCATATCGTACTTTTGAGTCATTTTGTCTCCCTTGTGGAGAAGGCGGTGATGTGCTGCCAGGAGGCAATTCCGATAAAGCAGGTTGCAAGATGGCAGATGAACTGCGCGTGGCCCCATCTGGAGTAGGCACATCAGCAGATGAAACCCTATGCGCCTCCTTTTTATGTTCCAGCGATCAGCATTGCGACTGCAAGATCATAGAACATAACTGACACTCGGTAATGGTGTGGTCGCCGCATTCTTTAACGGTGGACGCTCAACGCCTACACCGACACCGTCGGGCGGTCCACGATCACGGCGCCACCAGCGGACCCATGACTTGTACTCTTGACTTGGCGAACTTGGACCGTGACTGTAATCTGTCTCGACATCTGATAACGGTTCCAATTCGCCGAGTTGTCCAGCATCTGGTGGTGACGTGGAAGGCGGCTCATCCGAGAAATCTAGCTCAAACTCTGGAGGAAGGCTTTTGCTACGATGGAACTCGTCATGTTTACTAGCTGTTGCGAGGTCATCGGTCGGGGTTCCGTCCAGCGCTTTGAACGGGGCTGGTGCTGGGTATTGCACACCAATCGGCGAGCGTTGAGGAAATCCGCCCCACTCCCAAGAGTAATCGTCTGATGGAGCAGAAGAGTGGTTTGGGATATCTGAAGGCGGAACTGATGTTACGTGCAGGCTCGGAAAGGGTATAGGTTCGTGGGGAGGTGGTGGGATGCCAGCTAGTGGAATAGATGTGTCAGATATCAAAACAGTATCCTTCAAAAGTGACTGACGTGGAGCTTCTGGGCGAGGGGTTAGGGAAAGATAGATTATCTGGAAGGACATAGACACGCACCGCCTTTTCGCTCGCTCGTTCCATGAGCGTTTACAGTCACCTCCTTGGGACGGTAACCCCGTGCGTTCGCTATGCCTCATAGGCGACATCAATGTAACTATGTGAGAAAACAAGAATACTGCACACCTGTTTCCGAACGGTGTGACACAAAGTCAGACCTAGGTGCTTCGTCACCCAAGTCCCCTAGATCAGGTGTCTTTTCCGAGAAACGGTCCCCGTGATCTACCGTTGCCGAATGAGCGACGTCACGAGTAACTTGAAAACTGCCATGTGCTTTCGGCAACCTCTCTTCCTCTGCCTCGACAGAAGTAGGAACTGTCGAATCTACTGTGTCGATAGAGTTGGATGAGGTCCTCCCAAGTTGTGACGAGGTGTCCAGTGAGGATAAGCTAGAGGAGATCGGCGACTTTGAAACCGTCCTCGGAGGTGAGGTGGATGGTGCATCAAGATCGAAAAAATCAGGTTCCTGCACAACCGCATCGGTGAGGACCCCATCCTTTTCTCTCGCGCCAAATCTCCCGATGTCTTCCTGTGGTACCGGCTCGAGAGAAACGGGCTGAGTTGGTTCGAGAAGGGGAGAGGTTATAAGATCATCCGGAACGTCGCCGTCTGTCTCAAAGACAAAGAAGGCCTCCCCTGCCTCTCCAATCTTCATGCTAAATGGCACGGCCTTTCCATTAACGGCTATGTCCACCTGAAGAATTGACATGGATACATGAATATTCCTTGTTCAAGCATAAGCGCGCACCTTTTTCTCGCTTGGTCGGAGCACCTGCCACTTTCCAAAGCGGACGTGGAATGGAGAGCAGAAGAACTCCGTGGTGCCATTGAACCCAAGCCTCCGTACAACGATGACGTCGATAGCCCCGGTAAGTGTCGCTGGATTAATGTCCTTGTAATACTGATACGGGGCACTGATCGCATTGACGGCGCCCCATAAGTAGTTCATCTAGAGAGTGCAGATTGAAAGATGAGGGAGAGTAGGGGTATCGAGACCCGGAGCACGGAACAAATGGTGGGGGCCGGTCAGCTTACGAGCCCGGGCCGATGGCAACCGTGTGCACGTGAAACAAGTCTAGTGAACATCGAACGGGAATGGGACAGAAAACAGCACAGCACAGCAAGACTATAACAATATATCGTATTTAACTCCAGTGTCCGTGATATCACTGCGCCTGTGCCTCCTACGTGCGTGCGCCTTGCATGTTAGGTCCATCGATAAATGCTTTGCTTTCGAACATACCTGATCTACAAATTCCATCGCTTCTTCCTTCTTGATGCTGCGAATAGAGCTGATTTTCTGATTATTGAATAGGACACCATAGAATTTATCCGCCGACACGAGCATCTCTGGCCGGAATGTTGTCGTGATAAATTGGCCCGACGAGGCTAGTGAATGTATCATCGCTTGACGTATTTCAGTATTTATCGAAAGGAAGACAACGATAGTTTAACTCGCACTCACCAGCGACAGCAGTCCGATACTGAGCATCTAAATTTGCGTCGATCTACAAGCAACGACGATCAGTGGAAGTATCGCTTTAAAAACAATCTGAATTCTGACTTACCTCATCAAACAGATAGAATGGGGCTGGGTCACATTTTTGAATGGCAAAGACTATATTTAGTGTAAGAAGACCGCGACACGCAACAACTTATGGAATACGCGCCAAGAGCTAAGGCAACCAATGACTTCTGACCACCAGAGAGTTGCTGAATACGCAGGCCTTCGTCCACTTTGGAGTTGAACGAAACCTTTGCGACACTAAGTCACAGAAGGCATTATAGATGATAGCACGCACCTTGATAGCCACCCCGGTATAGTTGTCAACACTCCGCTGTGGAGAGTCATCGGCCTCCTCCGCTTCGTCGTCATCCTGGGTGCGCCACCTCAGTTGTGTGAGTGATTCATAAAGCACATTACTTACCTGATCCACCCGCCTCTGAATGATGAGCTTCCCCTTGCCAGCGGGGACCAGGGTCTCGAAAACCTCTTCAAAGTTCTTGGCCACTTGCTTGAACGTCCGTTCAATCGCTTCGTCCTTACGCTGATCTAAGACTTCGACAAGTTGTTCGATCGACTCTCCAGACTTTTCTAAGTCTTCGCGTCGCTTCAGGAGTTGATCCCTCTGCTTGGTAAAATTGTTGTATTGCTCGAAAGCTTTCTTATTGACGTGCGCGAATTTCTTGAGGCCTTCATTCACAGCGTGCAATTTCTTGACCAGCTAAGCGGGCCTATTATTACCTGCTGAGCGCATGTCCCACAACAAGGCTTACCCTGTCCGACTTTTCATTAATGTACTTCTCAAATGCTTCCTCTGGGAGCACGCCAAGATCTCGGATATTGCGGTTGGACTCGTCCTTCTTGCCAACAAGGAGATTCTTTTTGGCAAGATAACGCTCCGTGCTCTTCTGCTGTTTTGCCATGCTACGGCTGTCTTCTACCTGCTGATTCTGCATCGTTTCCAGATTACTGCGGTTCTCTTGGAGGTCGTGCATGAGCCTATCGACTCCTCTCTCCATTTCTATTATGCCGGGCTTTAATCACACCACAGGCGCATTGAAGGAGTACGCACCTTGAACCTTCTTTGTCAATGTGCTGATGGCATTACTAACGGAGCTCATCTCATGTGTTCGAACTTTTAGATCGTCTGCGGCGCTGGCATCACCGGCCTCGGCCGCACCCAGCCCTTCGATTTGCGAACGTAGCTCGTCTCGTCGCCGACGCAAGCTTTCATTCAGTTCTATCTGAATGATATTTTTTCCCCTAGCCAGCTGATGGCCACCTTTGTCAATGCAGGGTCCTGGAAAGGAGCGTGATGCGAACCTCAGTCTTTGTCTTTCCCATCTCAACAAGCGACTTCTGCCGGGCTTCGACGTCTCTGCTGAGCTCATCGATGAAATCCCTCTCCTCCGTGCTTAACTCCTGGACCATCGGGCTTGACAGCTCGGACCTGTATGCCTCGACGCGTGCGTCCAGAGCACGTAGTTCACCGCCAAGTTCTTGCACATCCTCCTCCAGCTTTGAAATCCTCCCTTCAATGCGTTCTCTCTCCCTTTGCAGGACCATGATCTCAGCGCTGATACCCTCGCGAGTTTCCCGCGCCACCTTCTGTTGGCTGCTTAAAACTTGTACGCGACCACTCACTCGGGTGATCTCCTGGTCAAGCTTGAGAGTCTCGGCTTTGACCTCTCGTGAACGAGCTTCTTCGGCAGTGGCCCTAGAACGCCAGGTCGCCACATTCTTAACAGCTTCGAGTCGCGACCGCCTAATATCGTGATACCCGCCTGTGAGTGCGCCTTTGCGATCAACTTTATCACCATCAAGAGTGATCGTGTTGATTCCGTGACTCTTCACATACGCCGCAGCAACTGTAAGGTCACGACAAACACATGTCTTGCCGAACACCTGCTGGAACGCTTTAGTATGTGCTGGATCGTAGCGAAGCTTTTCTAAAAGAGGAATTGCATCATCGGCGTTCGGCGGGACAGGATTTTTGGGTTTAAGACGGTTGAGTGGCATGAATGTAACGCGGCCGGTCCTCTCGCGTAGCATCACGTCAAGAACTTTGGATGCCGTCTGGTCTGTATCGACCACGACGTGAAACAAACTGAGATAGGTGTTAGTTGTGCAGAAACAACATTACACCTCGGGCCTCACCTGTTCCCTGCCGTCAGTTCAACAGCAGTGTTAAACTTCGCGTCCGTAATCTCAAAGAGCCGGTAAAGGGGACCATAAACCCCGTCCAACTTCAAGCGTTCGGCGATAGAGTCTACAGCACGTAACCCAGTGCCAGTTTCCTATTATGCAATCAGTATTGGGCGGACTGTGCGCTTGACTGTTTACCTTGTCCATCATGCTTGCCAAGGTCCTTTCCGCTGATCTCAGCTCATCCGCAGCGCGATTCCTTGTCGAGTCAAGCTTCGCGTCCTCTCGCCAGAGGTCCTTGCGCCGCTCAACCCACTCGCTGCGCTGGTCTGCGAGCCTCGCGAGCTCCTCGCTCAAGTCCCTTGCCCGGCTACGACTATCCTCACCACGTTGTGTGACTTCTGCCACACGTCCATCCAGCTGCTCGCGAGATGCAAGCACGGCTTGCAGCTCCACATTCGACGCCTTCAAAGCATCGCGCTGAACAGACCGGTGGGATTCTAGAGCCGCGAGTTCGCTGCGCAAGTACTGATCGCGTTCTGCACGAGTACGGAAGCGCTCCAGTCTGCCTTTCTTCGCGTAAAGTGCGGCTAATTTTCCGTTAGCCTCTTCGAGCGCCTGCCGTTGCTCAGCCTCGGCTACGCGGTGTGCCTCCCATCGTGGAAGTAAGGCGGCCAGTGCCGCCTCTTTTTGTGCTATCTGAGCCTCAACGTCAGCTAGTTCACTTTCGTCGGCATCACGCTGGCCGCCAGCACGCGCATCGGCCGCACGCAGATCTGTAATACGAAGTTCAAGTTCCTTTTGCGAGCGGGTGAGGTCGGACAATTCCGCCTGAGCTCCACGCTTCGTCAACTGAAGGGTTGAGAGTTCGTGTTTCGCTGCAGATATTTGGTTCTCCAATGTCTAAGAGGGGGGGGGGGGGTTGGCGGTGTCAACAGGAAAGGAAAGGGACGGAGAGAGGAGAGAGCATACCTGGATTTGTTGTTCACGATCGGAAAACTGTTCACGGCGCTGGTTCGCCCCATGAAGCTCCCTCTTTCTTTCCTCTTCAATCTCTTCCAGAGCTTCCGCAACTTCCTCCAGCTCCCGTTGGTACAGCGCGTATTCGAGACAGCGCTTCTCCTTGTCCTTCTCCTGGAACTCTTTCAGTTCTTCCTTCTCCTCTTCAAGCTCTCCAAGGCGAGACTCAATGAAGTCAAGTAGCTCGATAATCTTAGATTTCTTCCCTTCAGTCTCGGCCATGATCCGCAGAGACTCAGCACGTCTTTGCTCGTAAACTTTTGTTCCCGCAACCTCTTTCAGCAGAGCAAGGCGTTCATGATCCTTCGCATTGGTGAGCGTGGTAATCTATATAAGTTCAGCGACACGGCAACGTCCGTCAAATAATAATAAACTCACACGGCCTTGAGGAACGATATAGTACGGGTTAGCCTTGCTGAACCCTGCACTCTCAAGAAGGTTCATGACATCCGCTTTGCTGGCGCTCTTTTTATCAAGGCTGTATTCGTCTTTCTTAAGTCCAATGGTGCGACGCAGAACAACCTCATCCCGGCCAGTTGGAAAGCGGTTGTCAGAGTTGTCGAATACTATTTCAACTGCAACTGGGGTTGAGAAGCGCGGTTGGCCCAGAGACGCTAAATAACAAACCGTAAGCGGAGAGTGTTGTTGTGGTCGAAACGCCTTCGTGGAGAAGCGCCTGGCGCTCTTCACGGGACATTGATGTATACGCGTCAGAAAGCACGAAACGAATTGCTTTATGACCAGGCGTCAGTAAATGAGTTCACAAACGTTCTCTACATACCTGCAAAGAAGTTGCTTTTTCCAGACCCATTCCGTCCTACAACAACATTATGCCTTGGAGAAAACGGTTCTATTTGTGTCTGGTCCCTGTCTGTTAGAGGTCAGCTTTTCGCGTGCTTGCAGCACAACGGGCCTCACACGACTTGAAACCTTGGATAGTTAGCGTCTTGATGTACATCTTGAACTATAGGTAGTACAGAGACGGACAAAGACGAGACGGAAAGAACCCGAGAGCACACTCTCTGGGATCTATGAGACGTGAAGATTCCGTATGAGATCAGGAGCGTCCTTGGGGGTGACCCCTGTGCATCACAGCAAAGCCACGGTGTCCATTGACGCGACGCGTCGTCGGAGATTCAACTTATTAACGCATCCTCATCTGCGCAACACAGACTGTGTAATTGGACACGCCAAGGCATGGCAGACACTACAACACCCATAACACGCTATAGGAAAGATGCTAGAGGTTTACAACATGGGGCTTATAAAGCAACCTCTACGTCCAACCGCGCAAGGTACGAATACACATCAGGCGATAGGCGATAGCGTAGCATTCCAGCAAACACCATCAGAGAACGCGATTTCTTTCTCAGCACTGCGAGTGTCTACTCCAAGAGGTCAAATCAATGCGAGGATATATAGGGATCGTCCACATACCATTTGCCTACTCGCATCAGGCACATTCGACGCCTTAATCTTCTGGTATACACCGGCGATGGCATCCATCGCGAGTGGAAGGTATGTCTGTAAGTTGCGCTGCAGCGCGTCGTGCAAATCCTTGAATTCCTCCGCTCGGCGATTGATCTTCGCCACATCGCCATCTAGCGGGACAAGGTCTGTCGACTCAACAACCTACTCTCACCGTCAGCACGCGCAGGGAGGTCATGAAGTGACTACACACCTCCAATGCTCGATCAAGTCTTCCCTCGGCCTTCGCGTCAAGCGCCTCCCTTACACGCAACAACTTGACAACAGCGTCCCTGGCGCGACCAGGGGCGCGGCCCGTCCGCTCATAGTGCCGAATTATGTCGCTTGCGGCTGTTTCAAGAGAGCGTGCGCGCTCTCCTCCCCCACCAGGGGCAGCCAGCGTTGTACCGAGTGCGGTTGCAAGGCTACTAATGACGGTAGTGTACTCTCCTGCGAGGTTGTAAAGCTTAATAGCCTGCAAGACACAGTCGCTCTCCTCAGCCTGTTGGGCGGCTGGCACGAAAATTTCGGCATTGAGTTCACGAGCATCATTCAGCTTGAGCAACGGTGCCGCTTGCTCGATAACACCTGTCTGCACGTAGTGAGCATCTAATGCAAATACTGGACAAAGGGAATAGAGATACAAAGCGCATTCCGTCGGCACGAAAACCGCCAACAAGTTCGTCCCACGCAGGGCCGGCGTTGGCAAGTACAATGATACGTCGCACAAGCTCCCAAGCGAGTTCGAGCTGCTCCTTGCCTATTCCACTTGGCTGGTCTGCACCTAAAGTGACCGCATACACATACTGCAAGGCTTCTTTGGCATCCAACCGCACAAACTGACGTACGTATCGCCATGTCAGTGTGGTGAGACTGAGCGCCGGTGGACTATTCGAGGAAAGAGACACTGCATCGGTCGTGTTAAGGATAGTACTAATTTAGCGATCGTCAACTTACAAGGTGTTATGTCTGACGACTCGGTCCGTGAAGGAGCACGCAGTAGACCATGGTAAGCCAGGGCGATAGCCAGATGAAGAGCTTCGACATCCGTCTCCGGATGTTCCCAGAGCGCAGCAACCGCCTAAGTTATCATTAACACAAGACAGACGCACAGCCAAAGTCACTTACCCTCTCGAACTCGCCACAAGTGAGGAGTACAGCAGCCCACAGCCCGGTTCGAGCACCCTTTGAGCCGGACGCGCCCTCGAAATGGCGTTCACCATAGTTGAGCAATACCTCCCCAAGCCCACGCAAACCACCATTTTCCTCCTCGTCGACCTGTACAAGTTCGATAAGCTCAACGAAGCCCAACAGAGAAAGAACATGCCATTGCGAGTTGGAACCAGAGCCAATCCTCAGTCGTTGCTGTAACAAGAGGTATGGTGCGTTTGGTCGGGTCCAACTTGCCCATGAGCTTGTAGAGGGCGAGCTTGAACGGGTCGACACTCGTCGAATGCAGCATGTGCGCATTATAAATAGCTTGAATATGGTCTCGATGAGGTTTTGGTAGACTAAATGATCCCATATAGTTGGACTTAGACGAGCTCAGGCAGAGGATGGGCAAACGACACACCGACGATCGGGAGACTCCACCCAGACGCGGAAGTGAGCGACAAAGCTATCCTCGCGATGCTCAATAGCCTGCCGGTGTGCAAGCGCCTCATCGAGAGCTTCTTTCGCATGTCCCGTGCGTACGAGATAGAATAGCTTTGCCCATAATGGCTGAGCCGCAACCAACTACTCGAGTCGTTAGCGATGGCTCTCAAAACAACTAGAACTGAGCGCACCTCAATGCGATCCTGCCACTCTCCCCCACGATAATACCGCACTAGCAGGAAAGCGCGTACACGATTCGCGATGGTCGGATCACCACCAAGGCGTGCTTCAAGTGGGCGCGCTTGGAGTGTACGTTCAAGCACGTCGAGATACTGCTCTTCGAGAGCTGCACGGGCACCAGAGGCGATTTGCTTCCTCAACTCGACAGCTTCTCTTGACGCAGGATCGCCGAGGTATGCACGAGCATGGCGGCGTTCCATGAGCGGTGTATTCAGTATATGCGCACCCGCGTGCGCGAGTGGTGGAGTTCCAGGGAGTTCACCGGTGATTTTCGCAAGAATATGGAATAGTTGTATGACCTGATGCGTTCGCTGAGATATGATGGGTGAATAGAAGAGACTAGCTGGCAGCAGGAAGGCACGCACATCGGGGTTAAGAGAAAGTGCCGCCTGGATAAACGCGTGGATAACTGGAAATGATGTGCCGCGTAACCGAGCTGCATTCAATTCAACTACGACACGGTTATATGCCATCATCTTTCCCTGCATTTGCAAGCTAGGACTTGTAGCGGCACTGAGCTGCACGGAGGTCAAGAAGATCGGTAAATAGAGCAAGCGCTACGCACCGTGAGTGCACTTCTGCTCTGCGATGGCTTTCCTGTCAGCACTAGTGCACCACTATCTCCACCTAGCCGGCCGCCCAACTCCTCAAAAACCCGCTTCTTACGCGCATCCCACTCGCGTCTTCCTCGATCCTCTAGAACGCGATAGAATTCTTCCTGGGTCTCTCTTCGTGCTTCTTCAATCGTCGATATAACATTTTGCTCATGCGCATGTCGCAGATAACCTGAGATATCGGTGTCTTGAAGAGGTTGCAGTGGTAAGAATGTGGCAGAAGTATTAAGATGCGCGATGGAGTTTGCAAGGGCTGGCACGTCGATATGGGCTTGCGCTAGCAGGTAATTTCTTTGGAAGGTATATTAATGACTACTCGTGGTTGCTCTGTGCGTGGCTTACGCGCGACCTGTGTCCGTTGGTGCTCCAGGTTGTCTTGGGAGAAGCCTTCGTGACTGGGCTTCAATCTGGTCCAATGAGAGAGAAACATTTGGTAGGTCCTGACGTTTCAGGTGAGAAGTGAGGGCTTTCGAAGAAGTTAAAAGGGATGAGAGGTCGGAAGACATGTTTTCTTGTCCTTATGGCGCGTCACGGTGAACGCGACTGAGAGCACGAACAGGAGCGACGAATCGTGAGAACTTGATACCTAAGATGTGTCATCGGCACCCTCATCCGCTTCACAGGGCAAGAGTCACTTTTCTTTGATTCCGAACGTTCCTTCAGCAAGTTTGTGTTCCTCGCTTAGCGTGGCAGAACTGATCTGCTGTTTAACTCCAAAACCACTTTGCAACAGAGCTTAAACGAATTTATAGACCAGACAGGTACTACAGTATGCCTACAAGCGACATCACGATTTCGGACGAAAATATTGCCTGACGTTATCACCAGAAAATAGAGCGCTACAGTGACTCATTAACATACCGCACCGCAGAATAATAAATACTCACATTTCAGTTCCCCACAGCGCGATGAGACCAGCAGAAGTAGCGGAAACAACACGCCTATCCCAACTTGGACGTTTCCAATTGGTGTATACGAGATAGCCCACAATTCCCAGGACGCTGACATTAACTGTCCCCAAGAGGTTGATGGTGTGCTGCTTGCTTGTGCATGGAAACGACTTACTGAGTCCAACAAGCCTACTGGGACCACCCAGTCTCAGCACTTGCTCGTCCACTCGTCTGTATACGCCCTCTTCTCGCGCCTTGCGTTTTGTCGCTTTGCCCTCCGATTTAATTTGGTATGCCTCGGCAGCATAACTCTCAGCACCAAACAGCGCGAAGGAGGCCGCTATAGTGGATATTATGACCTTCGTGTCGCGGCGGAGTCGTGGGTACGCATAGAATGCATATGAAGCTCCAGCGAGAAGACCAATGTTCGCTGGGGAGAGTCGTCAGTCCCTGTATATTCTAAGAATCTAGGCGGACCCACCAACGCCAACGAGTCCACCAGCGACGGAAGGGCGAAGAACAATGTCCTTCAACTTGTCCCATCGCCGCGGTGTCTGTGCCTCGGGATATTTGCCTTCCCTTTCCCCTCTTGGAGGCGAAAGTCCGCTGGCTGCATCAGAGGCTGACTTTGTTGAAGGCTCACTGTCACGATGCACCACATTGACTTTTGCATTGTCATTAAAGGGTGCACCGCCTAGTAACGAGGGTGTAGTAAGCAACGCAGCATCGGGATGGGGCTAATGAGGAAATAGCATTGTCATGACAAAATGGTGAGATATGGCGACAAGGAGAGTGAAGAGCATACCTGCTGCTCATAGGGTGGCGTGTTTTTAGCAGCGACTTTGGCATAGGGCTCCATGCTCGTAGTCGTAGCAGTGACCTTGCGTCTGGCTGCGACGACGACCTAAATAGGTCCCTGCATATATGATGCTTCACTGACGTCATTATGGCACCCCTTCCCGATTACGATTACTAGATTGGGTATACTTGAATGAATACATAGTGAACGAAAGCATAATAAGGTATATCTGAACCGATCCACTGTTGACTCAAAAGACATCCATAGAGTGAGGGCAATCGACCGCGACGTGCCCGTAATTCTCGCAGTCCTCACAGTATAACTCGGAGGGCGGTGCATCCTGACCTCCGGGGGCCGCCACAGTGCTGCCCCGTAGCAGATCGCAAGTGAAGATGTCGTGACCGGGCTGCTCACAAATTTCACACACATCTCCGCTTAAGGCGCCCTGATTTGTATCTGCAAGTGACGAGTCCAAAGAGTCTGTCGAAAGTAGACTCATCGCCTGATTTGCGCGCTTTGAACTTTTCTTTTCACTGCGCGCGAGTTTATCCTTCAGCTGTTCTATTTCTTGTTCGAGCTCGTCCTGTTATCCTCTAAGCGCCGTTAACCATGTTCTGTTTATGAGCAGGCTCACCTCTCGGTAAATCTGCACAAATAATATAATTTGTTGGTTATGATTGTATAGGGGCGCAACGTTGCAGGCTCACCTTGCTCTCAATCAAACCTTCTAGCTCGCCAACTTCTTTGTTAAGCTGAACCGAGGACCAGTTATCAGCCTGGAACCGATCAAGGAAAATGTTTGGAGCCATACATCATGGACCGCCCTCGCACTTTTAGCTTCGGTTTCCGACAAGCGCTTCCGCAGCTGCTCAAGGTCGATCTACAGACCGACGACAGGTGAGATGGTTCTAGATCGGAAACTGAGCTCTACTCACCTCGTACCGCGCCCGCATCTCACGCATTGCCTTTTGCAACGATACCGCATCCCCAGACGGTACGGAGGCATCCTCTTGAGGGCTAGCTTCCTCACGATGGGGTTTGCTGCTCGCGACGTCTTCCAAAGCCTCCTTGCTCTGTAAATCTGCATCAGCAATCTACTTCGGTTGCCACCGGTCAGCAAACTAGCCTTGCGGAGTTGCTCGACTTCAGATGAGAGTAACTTGTTCTCCGACTCTAGGAGTTTGTTCTGATGGGCTGCATTGGCGTTTTCCTTTTGCAACTCCTGAACGATGTGCCTTCGAGGTATAAACATAAGTGGTCCACGAAAGAAAATAAGGCGGGCTTACTTCAGTCCGGCCAGCTCTTCACGGGCAGAGCTCGAGATAGACTCGTGTCGTGTAGAAGATGGAGACAGTTTACCGGCTTGTTGAAGACTATCGGACACAGGTGTGTCTCGATGGGCTTTCTTGCGTACGGCTTCAAGCTCTGCAAGGCTACGGTCGAGACGCTCCCGCAAGTCAACGACAGTTTTCGTCTCTTCGGTGAGCTTCGCCTGCAGGCCGCTCTGAACGTTTTCGAGCTAGAACACCCTCAGCCATAATAGTAACGGGAGCATGAAATGAATCTCACGTTAGCCTTTTCGACTGAAAGCTCTTCAATAGTCTCCTGTAGTTGTTCAGATGCAAGAGACGTCTCAACACCATTGACACCCTGAGCCTTCGTAGCTTCTGCGAGCTGACTCTTCAAACGGGCAATCTCTTCCATGCAATGCATATGCTCCGACGTCAATCGCTGAGCAGGCTCAGCGGGTTTGTCTGAGGGATCAGCAGAGGAGAGGCTCGCAATGCCTTCCAAGTTCTGCAAGACTCCCATCAGTACACTCTCCAGAACGTTTTGAAATACCATTACCGCAATTTCAGCGCGGAGTCCTTCGATCTCCACCTGGGTGTTCTCGAGGGCAACTGTACTCTCGCGTAGGGCCTCCCCAACTTCTTCGGTTCTGGCTCGGGCGTTGTTTTCCGACTTGACGAGCCGAGTAATCTCTGACTCGCATTCGGTAACCTGTTGCTTCAGGAGCTCCTCTTTCTCTTTAAAGCGTCGCATTCTTTCGCGAACTGCCGCCTCGTCCGTCTCTGCGCTTGCGCGCACTTCTTCCAGCATATCCTCCGTAATGGTGAGTTTTTTCTGCAGGTGAACGACTTGTTCCCTCAAAGCTTCGTTCTCGATTTGGGTGGCAGATGACAAGTGTCGGGCAGCAGAGGTGGGAGACGGTGCTTGAGTCTGACTTCGTAGTTGCTCCCGGAGAGATCCAATCAGATCTTCCATCTCATAGCGCTTGGCTTCGGCAGTGCTCAATCGCTCTTCATATAAAGCGATCGTTTCCTTTCAAAACCATCAGCACGGGATATAGATAACATGCCCTTGAATGCATACCTGCCCCGCATGTCGCAGCGCATCGACCTGACCCCCGAGCTCCCGGCGTTCCTCTTCAAGGTCAGCGTATGCTTTCTTCACGCGTGCTTCCAATAGGTTGATTTCCGCATCCTTTGTGGCAATGAGCGTATGGGTTTCTGTCTCGGCACCCTCCTTTAGCGCGAGCGACTCCTTCAAGCTACACAACAACGCCTCCTTGTCATCCAACAGCGACTGCAAGTCACGCACGCGGGTTTCACCGTCAGCGCGAGCCTTCTCCGTATCGACTGAGGCATTGGACATTGAACGCTCAAGCACCTCGATCTTGAGGTCCCTGTCATGCAAGTTACGTTCGACAGACTTTACGGATGCTTCCAGCTCGGCAACACGGGAAAGCGCCTGGTCACGGTCTTCACGCATGCTATTGGTTCGGCGGCTGTGGTCGAGTTCTTCCCCTTGAAGGCCGCTTATGAGAATGTTTAGCCTCTGGTTTTCGGCCTCCAACTCGGCAACTCGGTCATGAGGAGTTGTTCCTCCGTTTAAGTGGTCACGAGAACATATCGCCCCGGACGACGTGGGACTGAGGTCAAGCGGTAGAGACTTGCGTGTAGAGAGAAGGCTAGCAATCTTGTCTTGGATTGCTTTTCCATTAGATTGAAGGTCAGGGGCATTGAAGGTGTCGTGAGATTCAGAGTCAGATGGATAATCGTTAAGAGAAACAGTGCGACCGAGAGAGGGAGATGGTGGAGGGGGCATGGCGACCGCACTAGGTATTCTTTGCTTTGGTGTAAGCAAGGATGTACGGCTTTTTGTAGGCGTCGTAGAAGGGAGACCGACGCCAACGCCTGACCCACGACCCCCAATGCCAGGCTTCGGGGTCTTCATAGAGGGAGATCCCATATTTGGAATTGAAGAACCTGTTGGAAGAGAGATGGGTCCACCGAATCTTGTCGGGCTGGCGGTCGCAGATGTTCGACTTGGGCTCGCAGGCTCGAGGGTCCGACTCCCGTTTCGTTTTAATCCTAACAGAAATGAGACATGCGTTAGAAACGAAACACTCTGAACATTACCATTGAAAGGGGTAGTAGTCGCTTTGATTCGTGGACGCGCGGAAGGCGTCACTGCTTCCGACAGCACGAGGGATGTGGACGAGGCGGGTGTGACGCGTCCATTAGAATATGGAGTGTACCGCGCCATGTTTGATGGAGTGATGCGTCCAGAGGAGTAGGAAGGCGTGATGCGACCGCCCCCTGAAGAAGCAACGCTCGACGGGCGCGACGTCGCGCCAACACCTACAGTAGGCGCAGAAAGCTTTGCAGAAGCGACAAACACGCCGCACTTGGGTGGGCATACAAAATAGTGCTTTCTGAGTAACGAGGAGCGTCAGCGGTTATAACACGGAGACTGCAAGAACAGCACATCGACCGATGACGACTCAAGGGTCAATGACCGAGCGTGGCTCCTTATCTGCTCATGGCAGGGTTATTGAGCCTCGAGCATAATTGCGAAAGCCGGGGAGACAGGGATCAGAGCATATGCGACTCACCCATCTACGCTTCCGTCGTTCTTCCCCTTCCCCACAAACCCACCGCTAAGTTCGACGCCGGCCCATTGACCTGTCTTTCCGGCTATCTCCCCTAGATATCGGAGGGTTCCCTCGAATCCAAGGCTCTCTATCCTGACGTTATCCCCGACCTCAAACCACTTCCCGACACGACTTGAGCTTCGTATGAATGTATCAGACTGTCTACTGGGTGGGCGGACAGTAGGGGTTTTGGTGGTGCGTGTCGCCAGAGTAGATCGTGCTGGTGTCGCTCCGGCATGTGAGGAAGAAGACGCGGCGGAAGATGGCCGCCCTGTAACAGACCGGCGACCAGACTGCGCAAGAAAGGAGAGCGGTGCCTTTGGAGACAGCGAGGGATTCCCTGGTTCACTAATCCGACTCGTCCTGTGAAGAGCGGGGTCATTTGCCTTGATCGCATCGGCAAAAGCACGGGACACGGAGTCTGATTCTTGAGGAAGCGGACCAGATTGTTGAGAAGCGATAGAAGAGGAACGTAAGCGTCCGGGAGTGGGTATACCGCTTGTCTTTCCGGGAGTGGGTATTGCAGATTGTCGTAATTTTCCAGGAGTTGTAGACATGGGTCGAGCTTAAGGGGAAGAGAACGGTCCGTAAAGACAATTCAGAGTCGAGTTGGCCAATGTAGGGCACACTTATACATCACATGACGCGCGCCCACTACTGCCACAACCGCGTTCGACGCGCTCAGAGCGCGTCACGATCATTGGCGTTGACGCTCGCTGGTAGGGGCAAGTGCTGGTGATACAACCACAGCATCTACTTCGAATATCTTATCAAAAAATACAGGATTACAGTCATTCTTCCTCAGACACCTCATCGTCGGTGGATGACTGAGGTTGTGCTGTCCAGTCTGATACCTCTAACCTCTCACCCCGGATCGACGCTACACAACCACATTCAGCGCGAAACGTGTTAAGTCAAGAAAGGCGTTCATACCTCCAGCATCGACTTCATATCCAGCCTGTGTCAAGCTTCGCGAGAGCTCTGCTTTGACGCCTACCTTCGTATTCCTGCCCAAAATGCATGCTTCGAGTTTAGCACTGAGAACACCTCGGTGAATTCCTCAGAAACCAGAGCATCGAAATTGTTACCCGTCCCCAACGACACAATGGTCCAGCAGTACACACCCAACAACACGCGCCATTTTTCCGATCACACAATGTCGACCGATAACAGAGCGCTTGATTGTAGTTCTTTCGCCGATCTTCGTAGAAGTCCCGATCATCGAATCCAAGGAAATTTGAGATTTGGCGTCAATGAGAGCTCGGTTCTCCGGATCCGTAGGCAGTGCATACTTCGTTTTGCTGAGGAACTTCGCTTGCCGTCAATTTTCATCTGCAGATCAAAATTACGACCAAGCACACCTGTCTGTTCATCTCAAAGAAAGCTGCAAGATTGTTCACCCTTCCAGCGAACCCTGCATCATGTATTACAAGTCCAATCCTAAAGCTCGCCAAAGGCTCGTCGCCGATTTCCGGGTGTGCAGGAGATGACGGAACTGAAAATGGAAACGGCTTCAAGGATGGGGAGCCAGAATCTCTAGACGATGGATCTTGGGCACGGATCGAGCCACTGAACAGGGTAGAATGCCGGAGCGCCAGATCATGCGTCCCATTGGCCCCTGTAGACCTTAACACTGGTGAAGAGATGGTCAGCGCGTTGTGCAGACGACGACAAACGTAAACGACAACCTCGACCGTACTTTTCCTGTTTTGTCTTCTGGTATTGAATTTTGCACAGCCAAGGTAAGAATTCTTCCCGAAAAGAATCAAACGTCGATTTTTGGTGAAGGACATCGAGAACAGATCGCTTGCAAACATATACATGAGAGTCTGTATATTGGGACGACAGGGACGCTATAGGATATCTTCAAGATCGGGGTCAGTTAATCTTCCTCCTCGTGAGAAATACAGACCGAGAAAGCAAAGACATTCGAATCTCAAGCTCATCAGCATTGCGATCATGGTCGTCCGGTGTATCGACGTGGAGAAGGGTGCCGGACTTTTTATCCCAGATAATGGGGACAGATGCGCTAGTTGGGTTCCATTCGTCGGGTATACCGCCCAAGTCTGAAACATGAGCCTTTAACCAGCAGGAGGTGACAATAGCACCGCCAAGGTTAGACTCGATGCGGTATTTGTCAAGCATCGTGATTAAGGATAAGTCCTCTGGAGGGATAAAATCGCATGGGAGTAAAACAAAATCTCGCTGTATTCGGTTAGAGAAATGTTTGAGCACTGCACAAGTCCCGATGGGTTGGTCTGGCGATTCGTCATATGTCTGAACATCCACGTGGAGAGACGGATATGAGGACGAGGAGTTATCAGAGTGAATATGGTGAGAGATACTGGGGCGATGTGCTGTTGGGCAAATAAGTAGCACCTCTGAAATCGGGTCAAGTCAAGCGAAAACGAAAAGATCAAGTCTGAGAACATGCCTGTGATACCCGACTGTTCAAGCCACGTCAGGGGAAAGTCTATCATCGGCTTATTCGCGACTTGGAGCATTGCCTTTGGACATGGTTCGTCTCCATGATCGCTAGTCAGAGGAATGAGTCTGAAAGGGGTGGTCAAAAAGAAAAACGGTAAAGTAAGTAGCTCCAACGTACTCGTTTCCAAATCCTGCCAGCACGACGGCAAGAAACTCATGAGATACAAGCTTAGCGTTGGATTCCTCAAAATCCATTGTGTGCTGACCGTTTTGTTGTGGAACCGGATCTAATCCAGATCCAGATCCACGACGCGGCTTCAGAGAATGAAAGTGGGGTTAGGGTTGGGGTTTCGTCCCGACTCGTGCCGGACGGCGGTCCGACACTGAACAACAACAACGCAGCGCAGGTCGGTTCGGTAGCGGCCAACTCTCAATATTCCGTTCTCTAGCACCCGGACCTCTGTTGCTCTCCACACTGGTTCATGACATCCTGTAGCGCCACTGAGTTATGACCCAGCCCTCCGTCCACGAGCTCTATCAGCGCCTCGAAACAGTTGGAAAAGGCTCATACGGGTCCGTTCATAAGGGAATCCACCGTGGTACCGGAAACGTAGTTGCGCTGAAGATCATTGACCTTGACGCGGATGATGGCGACGACGTGGACAGCATTCAGCGCGAGGTAGCCCTCCTTACGCAGCTTCGTGATGGTCCAAATATCACGAAATACTACGGCTGTCATCTTGACGGACCCCGTGTCTGGATTGTGATGGAATTCGCTCAGGGCGGAAGCGTGTACAGTCTTATGCAGTCTTCTCCCAACAATTGTTTAGAGGAGAAGTATGTTGTCGTCATTGTGCGCGAGGTTCTTATTGGTCTCAACTATCTACACAAGTCCAATGTCATCCATCGCGATATCAAAGCGGCCAACGTCCTAGTCACTGCATCAGGGAAGGTCATGATTTGTGACTTTGGTGTTTCCGCCCTCTTGGCAACAACCAGTAGCAAGCGAAATACCTTCATCGGTACACCATATTGGATGGCTCCCGAAGTCGCCCAACCCGTTCCCGCGTATGACACCAAGGCCGATATATGGAGTCTAGGCATAATGATTTACGAGATGATCAAAGGCAGCCCCCCTCACTTTCGCGTCGCTCACTTAAAGGTGATACAGATGATTCCAAAGGTCAAACCCCCAAGGCTGGCGGAAAATGAAGGAAGCAAAGATCTCCGTGATTTCATCCCTTTCACCCTCACGGAGTCTCCTCCCGATGTTCGTCAACATTCGACGTTCTGCGTCTCTCTTACTAACTTCTCATAGCGTCTGACCGCAGAGGAACTCCTGAAGACAAGGTGGATTAAAAATGCTTCGAAAGCCCCGGTCACCATCTTGAAAGACATGTTGCTTCGGTATAATGCTTGGGAGAAGAGTGGCTCCAAGCCGTCGGACCTCTCGGAGCCTCTACCCTGGGAGAAGGAGGATGAGTGAGAGCCATGCCATTATCCTACGAGAACGGATGTTGACCTATTCAATGCCAGTTCTGAAAATCTGGAGTTTGAGGAGAATCCATGGGAGTTCGATACTGTGCGCGGACGGTCCTTCGATATGTCCGGATCGGGCTCTCCTCAAGCCGCAAACGAGGATCGGAGTCTCGCCACCGTTCGACCGCAGCCGTCCAAGCTACCTACCTCGTTGCGCCATCTCTTCGACAGTGACATTGCGAGTGTCCCGGATCCTTTCCGCATCCCTGGCTTCAACTCGTCCAGTAAGGAAGTCGCTTCTGCCATCCCCAACCCACCACCACTCCCCCCGCCTTCGCCCATCGTCTCGCCCCCGCCTCCACCCTCTGTTCCGCGCGATCGAACAGCAAGACGGGCTTTGCGAATAGAAAGTAGTTTTGAAGACGGCCCAAACCTAAGCACTGCTACGTTCGCATTCCCTCCCCGTACTATTTCCAGAGGCACGAGGACAAAGGTGGTCAATGGCTTTCCACCTTCCGATGACCAGGGCAATTCGCCATCATCACATCCAGGCTATTTCGAGCGGCCCTCCACTGCCCCCGTCTCCCCATCATCTGAGACTATGACAATTGGGAATACGGCTACCACTGTTGTATCAAAATTCGTAGGACGTCGTGATCCGCGTCTGGACCAAAGCGATCCAGACCTAGAGATCGTTTCCCATAGACCTGGACATGAAACAAATCTTCCCACGATAAACAAAGATGACGGGCTACCGGCGGATCCCAGGTCGGCGGTGACTTCGAGGAGAAACCCTGCTACCCGGAAGCGTTCGCAAAGCAGCACGCAGAGACCCCCGTCGCGCCCAGGTCTAGAACAGAACTCGCCGCAGCCCCCCGATTTCCAGTTTCCCGACCACACATCTTCATCTGACCGCGAACACTCGTCATCCTCCAGCTCTGTACCCCGGACTCGCGCTCATATGTCGCCAACTCGAGCCGGTGCATCGAGACCCCCAGTTTCCCACCACAGTTCTACGCACTCCCTTGATGGACAAATACCAACCAGCTCCCCCCGACGGCCATCTCCACCTGGTCTGGCGCCACCAGTTCTAGGACGATCTCGTTCTGCGACGCCCGCCGACGATCTATCGCCCGACGCTCATGTAGGACCATCACCTGGCGGGCACAGATCCCAGCGGAGGCCCAGCCTCCATAGACTTGCATCGCTTGCAGTTATGGAGACACTCCCTACCGCACCGCAGACTAAGGCTTCGTCGAAACCTGTGAGAGGTCGGAGCGGAAACTCCGCTGGCGGAGTAGGCGACCTCTCTGGTATTCCAGGGCTCAAGGACGTATTGAAGGTACATTCTCCCGTCATTTCCTTTGTGTGTAGATAATCATTCCATTCCAGGCCCCTGCGCTGACCTCGGAGCACCAACTCGGGATGTCTGACCTCCTGCCTCCCTCGCCGACAACGCTGCACGCAAACCTGAAATACTTCACGCCTACACCAAGTCATCTGTACTCCTCTTTCGTACCTTCTGACAATGTCAATCCACTTTCCACGAATCATTCGCCATTGAACTTGGGCGCCATCGAGAAATCCAACAGTGCAATTACCAACCTGGATACGCACTCTACTTCTTTGCCCTTGGCACCTGTTTCCTCGTCTCCGCTTGCACATCGGCGTGATGCATCTCTACCCTCGACCTATCTACCCCCATTGCCTCAAATTCGGAAGCTGGATCTCGAAACCCTCATGTTTTCCCACGACGAGACCCACGCCGAGCTCGAACGCATTGTAGACGATCTGGTCCAATGCTTATTTGCGGCTGAAGTGGGCCTGACCCGATTGTTGGAGCGGCCCAGCGAGGACCGGATAGAAGAAGAAACAGAGGATATAGACAACGGCGCCAGCGTCGGGGAGATGAGAAGCAATGAAGACAAAAGCGCGCTGGCACTAGCCGCCCGCTAAGAGCATTTCTCCATACATCATGTACCGTTCATATACTCCCCCGTCCACGCTCGCTCCGATGAACGGTATACTACGTTACGCACATCATCATTAATTTTGTCGGGGTCTCCGGACGAGGAGGACCGACTTAATCAAATCTATGCCCATGAGCACTAGTCTACGCGATATATCCTTTTTCTAGGAGATAACCTATGATTATTCGGACTGCCTCTTTTACGTCACATTCGGCGGTTTTGATGTGCAATTCTGCATCGAGCGGTGGTTCATACGGTGCAGAGATTCCTGTGAACTCTGGATCATCCGGAGAAGTTGTCTGATTTTAGAACACCTCAAAAGTCGTCGATAAGACCACCCAATGCGTACCTTTGATCTCGCCAAGTCTTGCCTTTTTGTAGAGCCCTTTCGGGTCACGCTGTTCCACGACCTCTAGAGGCGCGTCGACAAAGACCTCGATGAAGTTCAGACCTGCGTCCTCATGTATCTTGCGAGCGAGAGCGCGATCGGCGCGGTAGGGCGAAATGAACGCGGTCAGCGTGATGCACGCAGCGTCGGCAAACAGTCGAGAGACCTGAGCTTTTGCAGGGGTTTAAAAAATCATCAATCTATCGGGGGGGGAACTGTAAAGGAACTTCGAGCGCCGCACCTCGCCGATTCTGCGGATGTTCTCGTTGCGGGACCTCTCGTCGAATCCGAGGTCCTTGTTCAGTCCGTAACGGATATTGTCTCCGTCCAGTCTATACGTAAACTTGTGAAGATGGAGTAGGTGCTGTTCTAGGGCGCATGCGATCGTGGACTGTGTGCGAAGCCAGCGGTCGGGTGAGATCGCCGTTTTTCACAAGGTGACAACCTCGGAACTGATCCGACCTTTCCGCTCGCGCTGAGCCCGGTGAACCAGATGGTAATACCGCTCTGTTTCAGGAGATTCACCCTTTCCTGGGGTTCGACGGATCCTGTGGATGTCGTGAGCGATCGCGCACCTGTCAGGATATGTACATGCCAGGAGCGAACCAGGGTGGAAAGTGAGATTAGTCGCCATCACTGACGGCGAATGACTAGGTCCATTAGCTGTCTGCTGCGGTGGAAGAGGGTCCTCACCTGAGAGAGAAAGAGAGAGATCTCAAAAAGGAAGCTTGCCATCGACCCACTAGTCCACATAAACTGGGTGTATTAGATCACAAGCCGCTTCCAATGCCTGGGATGGGATACATATCGTGCAAGTGCGAGAAGAACAACTCGAGCGAAGAAGACAAAATATAAATCAACGTCCATTGCCATCCGGACGATGTCCTGACTCTAACATATAACGCAGCACCTCCCCTCATGACTCGTGTCACGGTCGCCAGAAACGCTGCTACGTCGTCTCGCGTTAGTGTCGCCGGAGACACCCTCACGCATCAGCATGCTCGCGCGAGTAGCGGCCTCAAAGACGTCGTCTACACCCTCGATCTTGAGGGCCGAGCACTCCTTGTATCCGCGCGCGCCAATAGACTGAGCGACTCGCTCAGCTTGCGCCCGTGATACGTATTGGTTAATATTCGGGTCATTACTGGGTGGGCGTAAGTCTGCCTTGCAACCCACGAGGATGATGGGGATGACGGGACCACATATAGACCGCACTTCCTCGATCCACTACCAACAGGGCCATGGCAAGATCAACCTTGCGCCAGGAATGGTCACAACGGACGACCGATGCGTACCTTGACAGTGACATTATCCAACGAGTCGGGGGTGTCGATTGCAAAGGCGATGAGGATCACATGAGACTTGGAGTAAGAGAGTGGTCGTAGTCGCTGTGCGACGGTCACACTCAGTGACCATTCTCCAGAAAGCCACTAGTAAGGTGGTGGGGAACTAACCTCGTACTCTTCTTGACCTCTGGGACGCTTTGTGAGCTTTGTGGTGCGATAAGAGTCGTAGTAAAACAACATACGCGGTATCCCACAATGCCAGTTGTACCGCCTTGCCATCCAGCCGAATTTCGGCGACATAATTTTCAAAAATAGCTACAGGGTCACGCGGATACGTGTTCGGTCAGTGCGCAGCAAGTTGTTGTCACCGAGGCGCAAACCTACTTGGTTGCTGAAGAATTGAGATGAATATTACCAGGTAGGTTGGTAGATACTGGACGACAACTCACATATTCCTTGGGGAACTCACCAAGTGCAAAGGAGCACAATAATGAAGTCTTGCCACAAGCGCCTTTGGAGTAGTAGCGTTCGGAAAAGGTGTTCGAGGTAGCACTGTGACGCGCTTACCGTCGCCAACTATGACAAGCTTCCGTCGGAGCTACGTAGGACTGAGAGTCAGAGGCCCCGGCAACGGTCAGAGACGAAATGGGACACGGACTGGGGTTTGGGATGACATGGGGACTTGACCGGGGGGGGGGGTTGATGTGTTGCAGAGGGCGACGGCGACTTGGGGGCGGAGTTGAAGGGTTGTTGGATGATTAGTGGAGAGGGGAAGGGGTACAAATGGGTGTTGTGGAGGACCGGCGTTTGAAGTTGCGGGGACACAACTGGGAAGCAAAGCAATGCTAGGCTCGTTTCGGCGTGGTACTTGTGCGGGTGCGGGCTGTGCAGGCCGTTCCGGTGCGGATGCGGCAATAACGTCGAGGCCGTGTTCGACAACCTCCCTTGCCGATCCAAAAATAATTATCATCTTATTTATTTATAGCACACGTTCATGCTTTGCACATCCATGACACTGCGTGTGCTCTCGTGGCGGGATCATCGTCTAAGGCCTGGCCCGATCGCTATTGGCTCTTCTTAGAGTGGTTCTACGAGTGTCAAACCATTTCTTCGCTCAGATGGCAGTTACACACCGATGCCGCAGTTATCCCGTCGCCATCCTCTGCACTGCTCACACGTCCTTATTGTTCGATTGAACTCGTAAGATTGCACAGTACCGTGGATATCCCCCTTTGCTATCCCCGCTTCCTCGAAATGACACTGAGCCTGCTTCGATCGAGTGTGGAGCCATCCGCCATTCTGTCCGCCAGGCAGAACATCGTCCGCTTATCGTCCTCATATTCATGTACGATGCGAAATGCCCAATCCTTTTTTAATGAAAATGGTACCTGTAAATGTAAATTTGTAATTTGTTCGCCATTCCTGCAGGACAACGGCCTCCAGATGGGTAAGGAGGCATGGACGACTGAAAATATACCTCCTCACTTTACATGTAGCAACACCATCGAACCAACACAGTAAAAGAGAAACCCAATACCCGAATGAGAATAGCAGACCGTATGGCAAATAAAATACCGTGGTACAACACCTCCGGTGCGAACACCTGGTGGATAGCGGGATGCCATCATCCGAGCCGTGGATCGTTTCTACACACCCATAAGATGATCTTTTGGATTGTTTCAATGACTTCTTCTGTGCCGAACGGCTGGCCAGTGGGACAGCAGTGCATAAAAAGCACTTTGGTTTGCGAACCCTTGTCGGGACGTAATGACATACGACGCGCCTCGGCGAGAGAGCAATAATATGTGAAGTCGCTCACACAGTGGCCTGCATCCATCGATGAATACACCTGCTGCCACGTCAGAAAAAAAAAAAAAAAGGAAGATAGGAGTGACGCGAATAGGCCCACCTCGACCCCTTGTTCTTTCAGGCAGAGCACGAGGTATTCAACATCGATGGTAGTGTGGAGATCCTCCGCGAGTAATTCGTAGCCCTTGCCGAATCCGCGGACGGGAGGATCAACAGACGTATCAACAGAGCTCTGGGGTCCGACGATAGCCATGCTGGCTGACGACACGCGCATCTGATCGAGCATCTCCACTTGAGAAGGTTCAGCAGCGTTTAGCTCTGGAAGGAATTCTACGACAGGTGCATGGTGGTTTGATGAGTCCTTCATCCGGTATCCTGTTTTATGCGCCAGACGCTCGACGCGAAAGGGACCCCGCCCCGCCAGGCCGATGTGGAAGATAAAGTCGTACCCATTATCTGGCGGGGGTGCTACCACCGTCGTAGGTGGGTTAGTGGGTGGAATAACGGGCGGGCGGGAGTGAAGGCCCGCTACGTAGTCTAAGACGGCATCATACGTGGGGGGTAGTTGCAGAGAGGAAAGGTGTATGTGCTGTGGATCATGAGATGGGTAACCATTTGGATGATCAACGTCAATGATCATCTGCATGCGGTCTGGAGATGGGGGCTCTATTTCCAGAGGTAAAACAACGTTGTTGAGCGGTGCGATAGCGAACCATGTCGGGTTCTGAGGGTGTCGCGGGGTGGGCTAACCTTATGGGTGGTAATCAGTAACAAGAAGTAATGGGTGGATATAACCATGCAATTTTTGGAGAGACAGATGGGCGGGACTCACACCGTAGCCGGTGAGGAGAACGCGAAGAGCATTTTCTGGTACCTCGAAAACAGGCGTGCGCACATTCACATTCGCGGACGCAAGTGCCGGCATCGCTTTGGATTCGGGGACTCGGAAATGTTCTTGGGACCAAGGCGCTATGGGTTGGTGGATGCGGACACGTGTGCTAGTCGTGCCAGAGTCACGTTGACGTTAACGTGATGACAACAACGTTACTAAGACCGGGCCGTAGCCGCACAGGAGCGAAGAGCGAAGAGGGCAGGGCGAGCCATCCGAGTCCGACACCATCCGATCATAAGTTATTGATACTTAGACTTAGACACTTCCCGACTCTCCTTTGGACACCATAGACTTCTCCGTTCTCCATCCCTCGCCAAGCAAGCGGCACAGCCCCGACACGCCTTTATCTAGAAGAACAAAATACAATAAACGCGGTATGTCACCCTGCGGAACAATGCACAACGTGAACAAAAGCCTCATGGCCCTGATCCTTTTATATCTACGCCAGACACGCCCCGCCCCGCTCCACCCTCGCCTTTCAGTCCTTCATGTTCTTCTCAGTCGCCAGGTTGCGACTTGCTGCTCTTTCGCTCTTTGCACTTCCTCTCGTCCGGGCCCACGAGGACGTCATTTGTGCGTTCTGGTCTTGTCTCATTTTATCTCCTCCCACATGCTAACTCTGCCTAGTCACTTCCTCTGTGTCATATTGCGCTCCACCGGAGAATCTGCTCGTAGAACAGTTTGACATTGCCTATTTCCCTTCGAACAATTCTTTAGTTTTTAACGTCTCCGCCGCATCAGTCGTACGTTTACACCATCCTTCTTGCGCGACGTTCATCCTGATTTTGTGTTACAGCAAGCAAACGTCAATGTTTCCGCAAATCTTTTCCTGAACGTCTACGGCATGCACCCCGTTAATATTACCTTGGATATCTGCACTCTCTTTAATGGCGATCTTTGCCCCCTCCCTCTTTACGTTTTCAACGGCTCTGAAACCCTCCCCCTTCCTTCCTCATTCAAGGATTCTTTCGACATTCCCAAAATTGCGTACAAGATCCCCGACCTCGAAGCCTTCGCCCAACTCACCCTGACTGAGGTCGGCACCGGCGAATTGAAAGCATGCATCCAGTCCACCCTTTCCAATGGTTGGTCTACTCACCAACCCGGTGTATCTTGGGGCATCGGTGGACTCGCTTTCCTTGCCCTTTCATCCTCTGTCTGGCAGTCTTTTCTCTTAGACTCCATCGCCCCCTTCCGCTTTCTCGATCTTCTCGGTCTTTACCAAACCATCGCCTCGTCAGGCTTCTTCGATCTCAACTACCCTGTCGTCTACCGTGCTTTCACACTCAACTTCTCTTGGGCTATGGGCCTCTTCTCCCAGTCGCCCACGTCATCCATGCAAGAGAGCATCACCAATATGCGTCACCACACCGGCGGGGACCTTGCAGGTTCCACCGCAGGAGGTTCAGTCGCTTTGGTTAACCGCAAACTTAGTCCATATAGTGGAGCTTATGCTGTCCCTCATTCTTTGATCGCTGCTGTCCAAGCTCTTCCCCGTGTCAACCCATCCATGTTAACAAGACCAGTGCTTGCCTCCAACCCCCTTCCTCGCCCTCTGGTCGCCCGCCAAGTCGAAACCGTCACCTCACGGTCTCCTAACATCCTCGATGCTGGCGTGCCTATTTACGTAAATACTATCGGCATTGCTACAGCCAATGCATTCATGACTGCATTCTTTTCCGCCCTCATCCTGGTGGCCATTACAGCAGTATTATTGTTAATGATATACGGGGTGGCCACCCTGGCATCCCGCCAAGGATATACTCGTCCGCACTGGCTCGCAGAGATCAAGCCGAGGTTTCCCCTTTTTGCCCGTGCCTGGGGACTACGGATCGTACGTTTGTATCGAGCTCATGTCAGATAACTCGTAGGCTAACTATCTTTCAGGCGCTTATTTGCTTTTTCCCTCTCGTTACCTTCGCGCTTTACCAATGGACCTTGAGGGATTCCTGGCTCTCTGTCCTTATTTCAGTCATCACTTTCCTCGTTGTCCTAGGTGTCGTGGGTGGCGCTGCGTTGAGAGTGCTCTTATTCGGACGCCGCTCCTCCCCATGGTTACTTGTCGAGGATCTCCCCGCACATGAACCGTTATACGGCCAATATCGCATCCCGCGGCATTACTTCTTTGCTCTGCCTCTTCTTGCCACCTTCGTCCGTTCCATCCTCATCGCAGCAGCAAAAAACAATGGCACCGTTCAAATCGTCGGCGTCGTTTGCGTCGAACTGTTCCTCTTACTCTCTCATGTCGTTTTGAAACCAGGCAAGACGCGCCGTTCTGACGTACTGTCTATCTACCTCGCCATCACCCGTTTAGTAACTGCTGGGTTGCTGATCGCGTTCATCATGCCAGTCGCATTGCCGCCCATCCCACGTGTCGTGATTGGTCTTGTCGTCCTAGTACTTTTCTCGATCGCGGTTGTCGTCATGCTCTTCAACACGTTGTGGAACCTCGGGCTGCAGTATCTGTGGGTCCGCAGGCCGTTCGCCGCTTTGCGCAGCCGTGGTACCGCGTCGCAAGGGTCGATCGAGAAGGACGCAGCAGAGAAGGAGCTGGAAAAGGGAAACGCCACCGTGACATCACGTCCCTTAAACCCGACGCCGACGCACAGCGGGCCGACCGTCGATCCTGCGTTGAACGCGCCAGAGGCATTGTCCCAGGTCACCCCGACGACAACGTACGCAGAACCTTCCAGCGCACACTCGACAGACACCTCGGCATCATATGGCATGCAGGTTCCGAGCCGGTGGCGCTCTTCTTTCCCACTGCCACCGCTATCACGCGCAGGCTCCGAGTCAACTCACGGCGACGTCATCTCGCCCTTATCGCCGCCGGCGCACAACTCGCAGAGTCGACACCTGACGATCGATGAGGTGCGAGCCTCATAGCATTGTAGAACCGCTCCTGGAGGGAGAAGGACTATGAAACTTTGCATTCTCTCCGCATCTAATTCTGCTTGACACACGGGACACTCACACTTGCACTATTTCGCATATTGTTTCTTATGTTTATCATGCCACGCTCGTAGCTGCAGTCGATCGGGTACCTTAGGTTCGTGGAAGGGGGCCACGCATCACGCACGGGGATAGATCACCCACCATTGTATATATAACACTCACTAGCTAGTTTTCGATAATTTTAAGGGAGTCTTCACAACAATCTCTAAGGACGTTGACTGCGAAAACTGGCTCTGTTGACACGGCAGCTGACAAGGCGGCGCATTGTCGTACCACCAAAGGCGGTGCCGGTGCCTGTGGTAAAAACGTACGGAGATGCGGGCTAGTTCTCACCCAAGTTTGTGGATGAAGAACCAAATTGTTTTTAATTAAAAAGTTCTGGTCGCACGACAAACACCAGTCCATAATACGAATTGGGCGCGGCTTGGCAATGCACGTTGCAAATGAATGAGCAGTGTCTCTAAAACAAGTCCACAGACCCCCGCCTCGGTGAGAGGACACCAACGACCTTGCTATCGAACGAAAGGAGATCACCGCCTTGGGTCGCGACAAGATCAGAGGTACGCAAGGCACCTTCCACGTCACCGCACAGTAGCGCTTGGAGGTTCGTCGAGGCTAGTGCGAGAGCCTGAACCTTCGAGATACGGCCACCTGCTTCCAGTGCCGCCTACATGCGGCCCCATCAGTTTCCGCGGCGGAGATGATCGTGGAGCTAAAGGAAGGTGATGGACAACACACGCACCCATCCCACATCGAAACGCGTGTTCCGTGCGCTCCACGCTTCTTCAATGCCAATGCCAACCGTAATGTTGTGTGCGAGGAAGAGCGCAATTTCCGTCTCCTCGGAGAGCGGAGGGCCGGGTAACCTGTGAATATGCATGGAACGTCAAGTAACGTAAAGGAACGCAGGACCGGGCGCAATAATGGACGCACACTCTGCGCTGCTCCCACACGGTTGGGAATGGCCGAGACGGCTTGAATATGATGCCGATGTGTGCCTTAGCTATTTCCTTCACCAGGAGGTGAGCCTCTGTCGCGCCGACAATCGTCATCTTGATAGTTGCGCCCGTCTTCCCTTCTACTTCCTTCTTCAGTGAGATCAACGTCGCGATCACGTCCGCGCTATACGCCTCCACGACGATTGGAATCAATCCCTGGCAGTAATTCAGTGTACTGGTGCATGTAACGCGAATCATGGACGTACCCTCGCGGCATCCCTGAAGGGCTTTGAGGCGTCGGCAATAGAGTCGTCAGGCAATTTCAACAGAAGTCCACGCAGCACCGCGATCTGTGTGCTGATACTCGGTCTGCGACCAAAGTGGCCCACAGACACGTGCAACGCAGTGACCTCCTGAACGACGGCGCCATCCTCGAGCTTGTGTGCTGCACCAGTTGAGAAAGACGTGCCCAGTCCGCTATAGAATCCACTGTGGACAGGCGCGACGATGGCTTTTGTAACACCTGCGCGATAAGCCAAGCTGAACAGACGTGTGAACTGCCACCCAATAAAAATGCAAACGAGACACGAACAGAGCATCACGACCGGCAAATTGCAACGCATCGACAGCACGGACGACAGTGTCATCGCCACCCACAAGTTTGGGTGCCCAACCAGTCAGCGGATCAAACACCTGCCCATCCCCAGTCGACGATTCGGCCTCAATTTCCTGAAGGCCAAGCGGGGAACCATACGTGAAGAGGCCGGGGGAGATCCCGCCGCCCTGCAAATCCACCACGCGAACCCGCTCACCGTCGGCGAGGTTGTCGAGTGAACACGCGGCCGCAGTGCCGTAGCAAATTATATCGCCATTTTTTACACTCACGACACCTGCTTCGTCTCCTTGCGCAGAAAATACTTCTGCAAGGTCACCTCGACCCGGAAGGACGACGCTGCGGACACCCGTGAAGAGGACAATATCGGTAGAAGCCCTCTTCGGAAGAAGCGGCGGGAGGCCCTCGAATGTAACTGCGTCTTCCGCCTCACGATCAAAATTGGGTACCTTCGGGAGATCCTGAAATGAATCAGGCTTAGAAACAACATGCGGAGCGTCCAGTTGGGGTATCCCATCGACGAAAACCTGGGTCGGTGTGGCGCCAAGTGCCAGTGGGTGGCTGTCCCACACAACCAAATCTTTCCATAGATCATGAAATTAGGCGCCGCCCATGTTGGGACTGTAAACTTGCCGACTTACCGGCATCCCAGCCTAAGACCAAGATAGGTCATGAGCCACCGTAACTACACACTCACAACAACAATGTCACTAACCCTGGTTCAGGTACCCAATACGGTGCTCCAACCCAAGGACCTGAGCAGGGAGGGTTGTCACAGCAGCAAGCGCCAAATTAGCAGGGAGGCCGTAGTAGTGCACCTGCTGCGCCTCATACAGGAGGTATCTAGAGTTCAGTACTGGATGATCGGACTGCGGTGACGTAAGAGTCATAATGCGGCACCCTGCTGGAGGTGGTTGCAATACAACTGCGCACCTTAACGACAACTTTGAGGCCATTCTCAGACAATATACGTGCTGCGAACTCGGAGCCTCGGTATGCTTCTCGCTTGTACCTTTTAGAGAAGACATCTTTCGTTAAGGCAACCGGCTAACTGGCCGAAACTACAACGCACCGCGCATTCGTCGCGAAGATAGCAACTGCAGGAGGATGCCCTATGCTATGTGATCGAAAATGTTCAACGTGCACTCGAGTGGTGTATTGCGCACCATATGCCCGTTTTAGCACGTCCGGAACAAGGTATGCCTCATGCGCATGGTGCACAGCCGCGATTGGGAACTTGAACTCATTTGTGAGCTGTGGCACAGCCATCATCAAGTCTAATACCGGTGACTCGGCAACTGAGTTTCCCTACTCGTATCAGATCATCCAGGTCTACGGCCTCGTAGCAATGTGTCTGAACCTATGAAAATAGAGTTATGGTAATTGCCAAGGTCCTGGTCCGGCAAGTACGGAGTGACACGCACCCTAACTTTTCCTCGGAGAACGTCAACTAGCGCCTCCCACTGCAAGTCCTCGGGGAATTCACCCAAACCAGTCCACTGTCCTGCAACAGCGGCACTACAGTACGCATCTTGCTTTTCCAATATCTGGCGTGCCTTGTCGTATCTGTGCAGAGGTTGACAACCGGTTGGCCATAGAGATCAAGTAGACGAACGCTTGGCGGAACGCCCAGAAAGTATCCATGCGAGTGTCGCCATAGACCCGACCTGTTGAGTTGAACGCGTTAAGGGACACAAGAAGACGGCGACAGGCTTGGAAGAACCCACTAGGATTCTCTCCTGTAACGCCCAGGGCACAGTGAAGCTAGATCCAAGATCAATGAAACTGCCTTACTTACCACATGCATGTCTGACCCGGCATGAGAAAAGCTCAACTAGTGAGCGACACTGGTACTCACTTCATTTGTCTCCACGGTATGTGATCACTGGTAGTCTCATGATAAGTACCATTAATATCGAGTGGAGGCTCGAGCAGCATCGACGTTGGGGAGCGCTCCGCCGTCTTCCGTAGCTTGATCGTGAATGCCTGACCGCCTTTCACGAAAGTCTTAGCCAGGCCCCTCATACGACGAAACACACGGACTAACCAATTGCGTTCGCTGAACCAGGAAGTACAAGGGCAGTTGTGACACCGCCGGCAATGGACAAGGCATAAGAGTCGTCGTGCGTGTTGAGTCCATCCAAGGACCGAAGCCAGGGCTGGACCGTCCCCTTGAGGGAGTTGTCATCGACGGCGCCGTCAAGTGCGGGCGACGACGCATCGCCGAGATGCGAATGCGGGTCCACAATGCTGTCGAGAAGACGGAAGGGTCAGTAGCACGAGCACAGCCTGACATCGAAGCCGAGAGACACACACCCAGGGGTGACCCAGGCACCACGGACGTCCACTACGTTAAGCTCCCCACGGGCCACCATATCATCAATATCAAGCCCGAAAGCACGGAGATCGATATTCCCGACGCCTTGAATGATCCCCTTGTCAATAAACACGTCTCCGCGAAGGATTTCCGTTCCGTTGTTCCTGCCTGTCCAGATACGCGCGTTGTGCAAAAGCGTCGCCTTGGTGCCAGCTACGAAGCGGTCTGACTCGGATCGGTCATGAAAGTTAGCAGGGGGACCTGCAGAAACTCTAAGAGAAGCACAGCGTGCAAGGGAATGCTCGGCGTGTAAGGGCAGTCGACTGGCACGGCGAAACAGGGTAGGAAAGCTAATACTGATTAGGTAGAGCTGAAGTGAGGTTAGCACCGCGAGAGTGATGATCAATTTTCCCTTAAATCTGCGAGGCGGTGTAGTACCGTGCACATTCATAGGGAGGGTGTGGGATCGTTTATCCATGGTCGTGGTGGGTTGCAGGGACAGGCTCCGAATGCGAGAGCGTGTATGCGTGTGTATGCGGGTCTTAGAGTGGTGCAGTGTGTATGCAGGACGGAAGTAATTGACTTGCGGCAAACTCCGGTATCACACGCGATCTCCCGATAGCCGATCCGACCTGGTCAAATGTACATGTCGAATGTCTCTTTCGTCATGTCTTCTAGATGCAAGTTCCAACCGGCGGGGTTTGGGTTTGTGTTCGTCACCAGAACATGAACCCGTGTCCGCCAGCGTATACGACCGTTACCCTCATCTCTTTCGGGTCTCCGTGCACTACGTACAGTTGGGCGATTTATCTTGGTCCGTAGTGGATGGGATTATTTTGACATCACTCCCAAATAGGCAGGATGTCCCATGCCATGTTGCGCCCAGACCCAAGTGATTCATGGAATTTATGTCAGACTGACAAAGGTACGATACGTGAGATAATAAATTGCATTCGTTATTATATGAGGGGCACACATGAGCACAAAAAAAGAACAAAAGACCGGATGGACGATACGAGGGGCAAATGGCCATGGCACTTAAACCGGGTCGGGTGTGCCTGTGGTTGTACCTTGTCCTGTGCGTTTTGGATCGGGGGGTTTTAAATTTGTGGAACGCCATCGGCTATTCTACAAAGGAGTCAGAGTGGGACAGCACTCCTGTTGGGCGTTACTTGGGAAGCGGAATAACCGGTAATGTAGTCGCCCCACAGCCCACTGTGGCAGAATTGGTGGTAAGCCGACGAAGAGCCGGCAAAAAGTTGTTGACGGTCACAGACGGCGAATGGTAATTATGACAGAGCATGGCGGGTTTGGTTATTAAGGAAAGGGGAGAAGAAACGAAATAGCTGGTGGGGGAGCGAGTCCGACGTTGACTGGCCTGGCAAACGTAAAACCCGGAAGTGGGAACCCAGCAAGTTGGCTGACTGGATGGGTGAGCCGAGTGGCGATTGGGCACTAGACCTTCCTTTCGATTCAGGCTCGCGCTCACATTGTCGCCCCCGGTACCGTCTCCCTCTCTCCCTTACACCCACCATCCTCCCTCCAATTCCACCTCTAACCTCCCCCCAGAATACCCCCATCCTCCCACCATGGCCGCACCACCATCATCACTATCGTCAACAATAAACCACAAGCATCGCAAGCGGTAACTTCCATCATTTTCACCCCCCAGCACAATCGTCTCAATCTCTTCCCCTACCTTTCGCAGTCCTTCAAAGAGCCAACTCTTAAAGAATCTACAGGTCTCTGCCTGCTCCCCCTTCCCTCTATCCTTACTCTCATTTTTAATATCTTCCTTTCCAGATCCTCGGCAAACTCTCGGCCCCACTGCCCCCAAATCTACCCCCATCGCCGCCCGCCTCTAGGTCTTCTTCCCCTGCACCTCCTGCAAAGCGAAAGCTTGAGCCCTATCGTCCATACGATCCTGCCAAGCGCACACGCGTGGACGACTACCCTGAAAAGTATATTCGTCATCAGGCACCACTTCCAAGCCGCTCTGAGCCAGAGGAGGGCGAACTGCGTGATGACCCCTCACCCCCCACTTCTTCATCCCGTCCTCTCCCCCCTCCCCCATCGTCTTTACATTCACTACCTATACAGCGCCCTCGCAAGAATCTTCAACGAGGTGACCCTATATTCAATGAGCTCCACGACCGCTATCACAATTATGGCCGCATGCTCAAATACTCTGGCGACGCTCGTCATTGGTCTACCTTCTCTCCACAGCACAAGGAATATCGCCCACTCCCAAATCCGCCTCCACCGAATTCTCCTTATCACAAGCATGGTGCCCTGATAGCTCGTCTAGAACTTCTTGACGCCCTCATCTGCTTCACTTATTCTATATGGACTACCGACTATTCCAAAGACGCGTGCATAACCGGCTCATGGCAAACTGCAGAGGCTTTCCTCGATTGGACTAAGAATAAGTGGACAGCCGAGAATGCGTCGAGTGAACGCGAAAAGGCATTCCTTGGACTCATGTAAGTATCTCCGGCCTCCCCTCCTTACACCTCACGCTCACCAGGCTCCGTCCATGCCAGTTATATGATCGAGGCTTTCATTCACACACGCATGTTTGTCTTCGCAACCAAACAGAGTGCTGACAGGGAGATGGACAAGTTGATGGCTCAGGCCCGAGCGCTTGTCGAAAATGTCTCCGCCCCCCCCGGTAGTGCTTCCGGAACGCCACTTACCGTCACTCAGTCTACCCCGCCAATGCTCCCCTCCCCAGCGAGCATGGTCGCAACAAGCAGTGCCAACTCCACGCCTACAGGTCGCCCATCTGGCACGCCGACGGCAGCGGGTGATACGTCTGTTTCGACTGCGCCTGTTCGACCCACCCCCACTCCCGCGGCTCGCCCACGAGAGCAGCCGTTCCGTCTAGGCTATCCCCCACCACCTGTCGCTAGTTCTTGCTCCGTAGAGATATCAGCTGCATTCACACACACGCTTAAGACCCTGACCAAGGACGTGATGTGGGCGTCCCATTGCATGAGACAATCCCAGACGCTTTTAACCCTACGCACGCTATCGGACCACTTTCCAACCACCTTCACACGCATCGTACATTCTTCTCTCTCGCACAACCAAGAATATGAACCAGACATAGAAGACGAAGAAGGGGAGCTTTTCTGGCCCGCCGCACCTTCCACCGGCGAGGGTCTGGGTTGGGTGTGTCTCGTGGGAAAAGCTATGATCAAAGAATTCGGCCGAGACATCGGGTATATGGGCTATGATGGTGTCGTTCCGAAACCCGAATCGTCCTCCTCCGCTCGCGCCCCCACTCAGCGCTGATAGTACTTTGGATACCGACTTTCACGGCCCTGGCGGATGATAAGGAGCGATCACGATTTGCAACCGCAGGGCGTGCGACACCACTGCTGCACTGAAATATCTACTGGGCACAGGATGCCCCACTCAGATTGAAGACGGCGCGCAGCCCGCCGCTAGGGGAAACTCCCCTCATTCGCTGCTACACAGCACCCAGCCGGCTCTCCGCGCAAAGCGCTGTGGCGTTATTACGGATCTGTGGTCCTTATTCGGTTGCACATTTTTTTCGCGACCCTCGCCCAGCACGGCACATCTTATTTATTCGCGTATTGCCAGCTCCACGCCGCGCCGTCTGTGTGCAAGTTTACTGGGTTGACTAAAACCCGTTGTCGGGTTGGATCCTGTCCATTCCTCCACCAGACTGGCGCATCTATATATTATATTCTGGCATACCCTACACTTGTGTAATATACCTCTACACCGTGTCCTCTCATACTACCGCAACACTGTCATGCAATTGCTCCCGTGGCCTGTACTTACACATCACGCCTGCGGGCCTGTGACACCGAACTCTCCGCCTACGCGTACTGCCCGGCCCCCTTGTCTACACACACCCAGGACCCTCTATCCATCCTCCATCACCTGTCGTTTTCGCATATCTTGTTTTGCTCGGTTGTACAATAGAGAAATATGGGAACGGTGTTTTGGTCATTGTTGCCATCTTCGGTGTGTGAGTGGGATGGTTGTCATTTGCTCATCGGTCATCGGCACTGTATCCGCTGATTCGTCTTGGTGTGGCCCCAACCCGTCATGTTACAGCGTTACATGTACAGTAACCCTCGTGCTACCTGTGCCGTACAGTACATCATTCCATGATCTACCCATAACTCTGGGATCGAGATACTCTTTATACGGATGGCACATGATCGAGAGTAACCGCAAGTGACCGCAAGGTCATGGAATGGAATTTTGGCTCACCGCGCGGTAAGAGTGCAAATTTGGCAGTCGAATTCCAAATGGGTCGATACCACGCAATTACACTGAACCAAGTGGGAAAAAATAAATATAAAACCAAACTCTGGTTTGCCTAGCCTCTGTCTAGCCCTGGGGTATGCCTATGTCGGGCCCTTGAACCAGCACTGCGGCGCAGCGTCACCCCGCTTTGTCGACCAGGGTTGTGTTGTGTAATCTAATCTGGAAAACTTTCGCTTTCGGGAATGGTAGGGTAGGTTAGAGAGCCCCGATTCTACCCACTACGTAGATCGACCATCGACCACAACCACCTGCTACGACCACGAGTGGGGCCCACGCCGCACCATCTCCTTCTGGAAAAGGTACTCTCCCCTCTATATGGAGGTATCTCATAAGCACAGCGCCGCCGCAGAAGTTCCGAGTCTCGCCTCACATTCCAGACGGATTGCATGCATATGTAACATACCTAATCGTACTTTATTGCCGGCCTTACGGTGTCTTCCGGATGGCTTCGAGCTTCTAAGGGAAGAATCCGCGCCGCAGCACATGTGCGTCAAGTATTATATGAGAATTTCAAACCGCAGCATCTGGGAAGGGAACATATCATTTCTTTTTTGCCTAATGAACGCACGCGGGTTGTCACAAGACAAGCACATGAGTACATGAACGACATATGGAAACATGCATATACAGGCCGGGATGCGAGAGCGGCGTAAAGAAGGATGTATGGAGAGAGGAAGGCGCCGCGACGATCGCACCCACCGCGAAAACCAAGCGTTCACCGATTTGACTTTGCGACACGCTCCAATTCATCTTTTTTCTACAAGTAGCAAAGTCGCATGTGAAAAAATAAAGAAGCTCGAAGCTGGTGTGACAAACCTTGATGGCATACGAGTTTGACGAGCCCTTCGCTGCATTAATGAGTTCATCTGCAAGGCATTCCGCGACGGATTTAACGTTGCGGAATGCGGACTCGCGTGTCTAAAAAGACGGCGATGAAATAAGCACACGTGGCCGATCGCAAGGGTTGGACCTACACCGATGGTGAGGAGTGAAATGGCTTGATTCACTCTCCGCAGAGGTGAAACGTCGACAGCCTGGCGGCGGACAGTGCCTTGTGAGCCGATACGAGTCGAGTCTTCGCGAGGCCCGGTGTTGACGATGGCATCAACAAGAACCTGTACGTAAAGAGTGGGTCGGAGAACGGAATCGTGCAAGTTGACCGAACAGTCTAACCTGGATAGGGTTCTGGTCTGTAAGGAGGTGGATGATCTCAAACGCATGTGCGACAATACGGACGGCCAAGAGCTTCTTGCCATTGTTGCGACCCTTCATCATCAGACTAAGAGAAGATACAGTGAACCCTGCCGGAGTTGTTCGTATGTTTGACCAACCTGTCTACAAGGCGTTCCACAATAGGCATCTGCGCCTTCTTGAACTGCTTCTTGGCATAACGGCCAGCGGTATGGGGGAGGTAGACAGCGTGACGAATTTGAATGTAATCAGTTAAAGAGATGTCTTTAACCTCAACGCTAAGGTAGACCTTCAATCTCTTCCGTAGGTGTAGGTGCTCAGTTCGGGGACGCACTCCTGAGTATCCCACTTTCCGAACAGCTTCACCTCCTGTCCAAGCTTTAAGACGTCCTTTGGGAGGGATTGGACAGCCATTTTGAAGTCCAGGAAGATCTTGTTGTTGACGATAAACGAAGCTGCTCCCGTGAAGTTGTTTGACCTGTCAGCGTCTCACACGGGGCGAGTAGATGACAGTGAGATCAAAGTTTGGGGGCCACTCGGGACTTGCCGAGCATCTGTATAGTTTGTTTGGTCTCCGCTTCCGTCACGTGCCCATGTTGATTACCCGATCGGGTACTAACTGGAAGCGGCTAGTCGGGATACCAGAGCGGAAACGGGGATATTGATTATTGGGTGTTATGTTCTCTTCGAATACATCCCCGAACTCGAAGAGAACATAACCCTTGAGGCCGACGGCAGCTAAGGTACTCGTTCACACGGTGCCGGATACGTGTGATTGGATATCCACACCCAAAGGTATCACGAGTACACTTCTCACCATCTTAGTCCGGCACGGAACCACCAACTCACTTCTCATTCCTCACCCCTCACTATGGGCGAGTCGGATTTGCAGCTGCCGCTTCCTGCACCCGTTGTACCCGCAAAGCGCCGCCGTCCTTACATTCGCAATGGATTCGTCTATAGCACCTTACTCATCTTGGTGGCACTCCAGTTCTTGTATTCCCACCATACCCTCACTGTTGCACACACCTTCTCGTCAGTACCCGTTCACGCAGAGACTATTCTCGCGAGATGTCGGGCACTGGACGCCACACCTGGCCCATCGTCGCACTTCTACTCTCGTGCAAGCTCGGATCGCTATGTTCCCGGTACACGGGCTACCCTTGTCCTCAATGCGCACATCTGGACCGGTGGCCAGAATGGAACTGAGAACATTGAAGGACACGTTTACTTTGATAAGGGCATCATCAAAGGCGTTGGTGGTTTAGACGTGAATGCCATCAAAATGCTTCACAGCCAAGATCGCCTCGATATCGTAGACGCTAAAGGTGCCTGGGTGACGCCGGGGTGAGAATATCCAGTGTTACTGGGGACGAAACTCACTTGTGTCCGCATTTCTAGCATCGTAGATGCACATTCTCACCTAGGGGTGCTTGCTGCACCCTCCCTTTCTGGAGCTAAGGACGGCAACTCTCACAATGGCCCTATTCTCCCCTGGCTACGCTCTCTAGACGGGCTGAACACTCACGACGAGTCTTATCCGCTTTCCATTGCCGGCGGTGTGACGACGGCACTCATCCTTCCTGGTTCTGCGAATGCCATCGGCAAGTTGCTCGTGGCTACTGGACATCGTTATGGTGATCTGACAGCCTCGCAGGTGGGCAGGCTTTTACGATAAAGCTACGCAAGACTGCAGAACGATCGCCCACTTCGATGCTTCTAGAGCCCCCATATCAACTGAATGGCACATACCCGGCATCCGGGACCGTTCCATGGAGACAAATGAAGTACGATATCTTCTTGATTGTCGTAGAGGTCAGCGTTGTTCTGAAAATATCATTCTAGACATGCATGCGGTACGTCCCCGATTATGTACCATACTAGCAGGCTCGTCAGACGTGACAATAGGGGAGAATCCGAGTGCGTTGGTGTAATGTATCGAAAAAATGATTGCTTTATCTCCCATCAGGTCGAGTTTATAGCGCCACGCGCATGGATACCTTTTGGGCATTCCGCCAAGCGTGAGTGTATACAATCTCGTCTTTCGTATGATGGACGTCAAGGTGGCCCCGGTAGGTATGATCGCGCTCGTCAAATCAAAGAGAAGCAAGACGCGTACTGCGAGCAGGCATTCTCCGGTCGATGGTCAGACCTTGGCGAGTTCCCCGAGGACCTACAATGGGAAGCCTTGGTCGACGTATTGCGTGGCCGGGTAAAGGTGTGTCTTCCACGATGTTCGCCAATTACTTCATCCTTAATGGAGGGATGTTGCAGGTACAAACCCACTGCTACGAAGCGGTCGACCTGGACGACCTTATCCGGGTGAGAGCCATCTCGCCCCCAGCCGGGGTTGTCTGACACCGCGATTTGACAGCTGTCAAACGAATTCGAATTTCCTATCGCTGCTGTTCACCACGCTCACGAGGCTTATCTCGTCCCGGATGTGTTGAAGAGGGCATATGGTAAGCCTTGCTTGTCGGGCGGCCGTCGCCTGTCCGGCGATCGTATACTATCTCGCTGCAGGTTCTCCACCCGCTGCCGCTATATTTGCGACACACGCAAGGTTTGTATCTTAATGGGAATAGTGGATAGCCTTCTATACTACTCTTCCCAGATACAAAAGGGAGGCGTACCGAGGCTCCGAGTTTGCTCCACGTATTTTGGCCGAAAATGGCATCAAGGTCGTTCTTAAGGTCTGTCCAACATTTCCAAGCTACATCTTTACTCATATTTCGTAGAGCGACCATCCAGTCTTAAATTCTAGATTCCTATTGTTTGATGCACAGCAGGCACATTATTATGGCTTACCTGAGAATCTTGCATTGGGTGCCGTGACGACCCAACCTGCTCAAGTGGTCGGCTTAGATTATCGCGTTGGCTATATTAGAGAAGGTGAATGTTTCATGTTCTTTGAGCTTTCAGTCAATAACCTACATTCCAGGATGGGATGCAGGTATGCCCCTTATCATTATTCGTCTTACACGGTGGGGCAAATTTTGAGACCCTTCCAGACCTGGTTATTTGGGATAGCCATCCCCTGGCACTCGGTGCTACACCAACACAAGTCTACATTGACGGAATTGCTCAGATCGAGCTCCCTCATGTCGTTGAGAAACCTAATTCCCTACAGTGCGTGCCAAGGGTCCCAAATTTCGATAGCGAGGCTGCCAAGGCTATCGAATACGAGGGTCTTCCACCCCTTCTACCCAACGAGTCTTTCACCGGTGACGTACTGTTCAAGAATGTCAAGAACCTTTTCTTGCCGGAAGCAGACGGCGATCGAATTCAAGATGCGTTTACTACCCAGGGTATAGATTCTGGTGTGGTGATGGTACTTAACGGCACCGTTACGTGTTTCGGTCCCGAAAATTCCTGTTCCATGGGCGAGCTCACTGATAGTCATGCACATCCTGTGCGCATCATCGACTTGAAAGGTGGTTCGATAAGCCCCACGTTGGTATCATACGGATCCTCTCTGGGTCTCTCAGAAATACAAGGCGAGATTTCCACCGGTGATGGGACCGTGTTTGACCCGTTGGTTGCACCGGTGTCCTCAGCTGCCGGACAAGTTCTTGTCCGTGCTGTTGACGGGCTGCAATTTGCCGGTCGTGATGCTTTGTTCGTCCTTAATTTATTTATTGTTCGGCCATACGGTTGCCCACGAACGTAACCTTTCCAGACTGGCCTACCGCGCGGGAGTTTCGCGTGCCATTACTGCCCCGAGCCACTCTGGCTTCCTTGGAGGTCTCGGAGTGGAGTTTTCGCTCGGTGCCAAGCACAAACTGGAGAAAGGTGCTGTTCATCAGGATGTAACGGCCTTGCACATTTCCATAGTGCACGGTACTTTGCAGCCCAGCGTGAGCACGCAGGTCGCCACGTTGCGCCAGCGACTTTTCGCAGCTCATGCTCACGAAGGGCATGACGAAGTATCTGCCCGCTTTGCGGATGTCGTCCGGGTGCGAGGTCTTCGATCCTGTGTGTCACTCCCCATCTCATTTGGCTGTCCAGGGTCTCGTTCCACTGGTTATCGAGACGCACAGTGTTGACGTAATTGCGACGCTCATAGAGCTCAAGAGGGAATTCGAGGCACGCACTGGAAATCTACTTCGAATGACTATCGCCGGCGCTACCGAGGCCTATCTCCTCGCACCGGAACTCGCGGAAGCCGGTGTGGGTGTGGTATTGACGCGTGCAAGGCCCTTCCCTGGGACCTGGGAGCGGCGACAGATGTGAGTTTGTAGCACATGGCATACGTCCCTCGTCTGCATCGCCGACCACGGTTTGTTACCAGTCTACCCGGCCCGCCGCTCTCTAAAGATAGCGCCATTTTGCGCCTCATGACACACGGTGTGGTAGTAGGAGTTGGTGTAGACGAGCCGTCGAGCGCCGCTGCGACGCGCTTTGACCTCGGTTGGGTGCGGTCCTCTCCCACCTATTTTTTTTTCCCACCGTATCTCACCCTACGCGGCTACATAGATCGCTCTGGAATCTAGTGGTCAGATTTCCAAGCCGGAAGTTATCGGTCTGGCCTCCACGAATCTCAAGAAGCTCCTCGGTGGCACTGAGCACAAGGGCGCGACCGACCTGGTGGCAACGCAGGGGGGCGACTTGCTGTCTTTTGAGAGTAAGGTTGTTGCTGTTATCTCGTCCATCAGTGGAACGGTCGACCTATTCTGAGCTCGAACGGTTCATGGAATAGATAACATTAAACTTTGCGTTAGTTTACAAAGTGGCACCATCATCTACATTGAATCTAGTGTTGCGCTAAAGCTCGCCGCTTAGTCACATTCGAAACGAAAAAAGACCAGAGAAAGGGAGGGTGTTGATGTCATTACAGAGTGAAGTCCATCGAGGTTACTGTAATATAGAGGCCGCCTCATGGCGTTAGACTTTTCGTCAATAGAACACGGCTGCTGCTGCGAGAGGGGCCGGTGGTCATCGGAGTGTGCGACCCTCCATTGTCTGGGCTGATAAACGAATCACGCGTCACAATTTAGCTGTGACCTTGCTTTCTGAAAAATAATGCGGCTAGTCCGTCAAGTAGCGGCCTGGCACTCTGGGCTTGCCTCTTGAGACGTTCTTCCATCGTTCTGCGCTTTGCTCGTTCCTCACTAATTGCTTGCTCGCATCTCCTTCGCGTATTCGCTTCTGCGCGGACCAACGCATGGGCATCATCGACGCGTTTTTGAGAATCGACGACTTTGGCCTCGAGATCATGCAACGTGCGCTCGAGTCGTCTCCGTGTTGTGCGTTCGAAACCGGCCTCATCTTCGGGCCTTCGCTTCGCGTACCGCGTGTTAGCAAGAGCTTCACTATGGAGCACTTGGGGGTCTCGCAGAACCCTTAGATCACGTTCGTTGTCTACCCTCTGAGTATTTTTGGTTGTATTGTCCTCGCGCCCAGGTGGGATGTAATGAGCATGTCTAGACGTGCTGTCAACTGTGACAAGCGCATCGGGACTGTGTCCGGAACCTAGTTCGGTAGTAAGTCGACCATACACAAGCTGCAGCCAGCGTCGCGATTTGTCCAAGTGGGCAACGGATGCCTCCGTCTCAGAGCCGTCTTGAGCGCGTGTAAGTCTCCACAATTCAGTATGGCAGCTAGAGAGCATGAGGAACGCGGGTCGCAGCTCGCGTGCCTTGAGTCCAAGGTCGCTGAGCACTGGATTTTGTATTTATTTTGTCAATGCATCGCAATAGTTGCTCGTACTAACCTTTTACCATGGTGGCGATTACGGTCAACGCGGCGTGGGTGTTACCTTTGCGTCTATAAGATGCGCCGACAATCATCCATTTGTCACGATCGCTCGAGGTGGCACGGAGTAACTCTATAATCGAGCGTGGGTCAACATCGAGGCCCTCGAGGTCAAAGGTGATACGTTGGCCGCAAAGTGTCATGTCGAGAAGTGTCTGAATAGGTGGTAATCCCGGAGGGATGATTGAGCCGATTTGATGAGGTTGAGCAGGAGAGGAGGGGGTAGGCAAAGGCGGGGTAAAGAGCTGTTGGACCTCTACGGGATACAGATCCGCACCCTGCAGAATTGGTGAGACATTTTCTTTGTCACAAGTAGCTGTGGGGGGCCCTGAAGCTCGCAGACCGGCACTTTTTGCGTGTTGTGACGCGCAGGAATCATTCAGGAAAACTGAAGGGATGGAAAGCAAGCTTGTACTGGAAATTGTGTTGAGACTAGTACCAAAGGCTCTAGGACTTAGATGCGGGCCAGGATCTAGACCGGATATACTCCCAGTTATGGAAGGGGACAGGGCGTCACCTAAGTATACACCAGTGAGAGGTCTATACTAAGGGGGAGAAGTCCTCAGCAAGGGCGCATACAGTTGGTAAACTTTTGGTGGATGTGATTTTTTGCGTTGCCAAAATATGCTTGTCCGCCGGTAGGGACATTGCTCAACTCACGAGTTATTCCGTGCATCCTGAGCTTGAAATTTTGTCTGGTAGGCCCGTATGTACGCGCGGTGTAGTTGAGAGTAAGAGGCGAGGTGGGGTGAGCAGTCCTGCAAACTCAATGGATTCATGGGCATTGACCAGATTAGGAATGGGTGTATCCAAATTGAGTCATTGTCGGTGCTCGTATAAAGTGTGACACACCTACGCTCGAAAATGCTTACCTCACCACACCCGCAGTCCGACCTCCTCGCGTCTACCATCTTGCTCTCTTCATCTAATCTCCTTCCGCACACTCCCGTCCCGTGTCAGCAAGCTGACACACCTAAAGGTTGCTGACTTAATCTCTGGCTATGCTCGAATTGCACTTGGCGCGTCACACTCAGCACAACGCCCATCATCATGACTGCGACCACTCCACTAGCCTTGGCTGTGTCCATATAAAACCCTTCCCCACCCTGATCATGGCGTGACTAAACTTCTTCCAACTCCACGATGATCTTTTCATTCCTCACGCTCGCGGCCTTGCTTACCCCCTCTGTCGTTGCACAGTCTTCAGCGTTCGTTGTCCTCGCCCTTGCCTCGCATCGCCAACTAATGCTCTTTTTCTCGCCACAGTAGTCTTAATATTTCTGCGCAGTGTCAGTCCGGTCTCCTCAATATTGCTTCCTCCAATGAGGGGCAATGTCTCAATGCTGCTGGAATCGTTCCGATTTTCCTCACCAGCTCGAACTCCTCTCTCGTCGGTCCCGTTCAATCCTGGTTAACCGGCCTCTGCTCCGAGGATCCCTGCACAAATCAGACGCTCGCCACACTTGTAGCTAATATCACCCAGGAGTGCTCGTCTGACTTGGCATCACTCGGCATAAACAATAGCAGTGTATCCTCCATCACGGCGTCTGTGCAAGAGTACTATCCCGTCGTGCGCCAGATAGCGTGTTTAAACGAGTATGTCTTTCCCGAGGCACGAGTTCCTGCCGCAGATGGTGCATGGTGTTAACGCCTTTCCTAGTAACAGTGCTAATCAGCTCTGTGTCGTCGAGGAATTATTTAACATCCAGAATGTGACGGGCACACTCACCGCAGATAATGTTTTCTCACTCATTACGGGAGGACTTCCTGTATTTGGTCTACGCCAAAACGTGACGTGTAATAATTGCACCAAGGCGGCTTACAACATTATCATCACCGAATACCCACAGGCGATCACATCTGATGGGAACTCAACACTTTCAAATCAATGTGGTGCCGATTTTCTCGGTCTGCCACCTTCATTTACAAGACTGTTATTTGCCGCTGACTCATTCTTGCAGATGGCCAAACACCTACGGGTATTTCACAGACTGCAGTGGGTAGCGAACTTTCCGATGCAAGCGGAAATAGCAATATCGCGCGGAGACTACTCCCGCTCGGGGATATAGGGGCATCCCTCGTTGGGCTCGCCGTTCTTTTGGCGGCGCTTTTGTGAGTACGAGCACTGGTTACGGCCCCGAGCCCAATCAAAAGGATTGACTACTGGGGCGTCTATACGAGCAATGATACACGTACCACCTAGCTAGCATTATTGTATTGTAGATTCGGAATACGGACAGTGTGTGTGACCTGGTCAGAGCCTGCCAAATTTGGCCATAGCTTCGTTGGCGTAGCGGCACGTTCCCAACTCTGGATTGTCTGGTTTGCCACAACACTGCTGCTTTCCTTCTGAATCTTTCACTCATTGTAACGTTAACTGAACTAGTCCCAACTTTTATATGGAACTCCCACCTAGTCCCTCATCCCATCATTTCAGCGCGCGTAAGCCTGGGGAACCCGGCCTCGCAGAATGGGCCCAGAAGATCCGGGCGCTACAGCGCCAGGTTGATGCAGACGAGGAAGAAGAGCACAGGAGGCTCGAGCAAGAGATATCTGCCTCGCGTCTTGCCCGAGTGCGTCGCAGTGCTGGCTATAGCCGTGTCTCGCTCGATCCTACTGCCGGTACGCCCTTCTTACATGAGTCGGGCTGGATTGACCTTGACCCGAGCGATGTGCGTATACAGTAGCCCCAGACGTCCTTTCCCCCATCCCCCACCTTCCCAGTACTTTTGAGAGTGAAGGACCAGGTACAGACACCTACCGTGACCGAGCAGAAACGTTGCAAAAACTTGTCGGCAAATCTTCCCCTCCCCTCCTTCCTGCTTCCTCACCCACAACCACGCCAATGTCTCTTGCGACCTTTATCGGCGGCCGCGCGACCGGTCCACGGCTAAACAAACACGCTCCTCAAAGGGACGTCACCGATCCTACATTATTTGAGCAACGGACCATTAGCTCTTCCTCCGTGCCTCACCCTTTATTCGGGCGAGGAGGTGCAGCGATGTCTGGGCTCACCTCACGGGGACGCAGGCCTATTTCTCCCGTCTCTGATCGCGAGCTTCATGCACCGACTCCTAGCGCATCCACTGGAGATCACCATCCCGTAACGAGGGATAAACCAACTTTGCCGAATACAGAGGCCGTCCTCACGTTAGCAAACGACCTCCCACCAGAGGGGACGACTCGTCAATTGCGCACGAACGCACCTTCTTCAGCGCTTAAACGATACATACAACATGTCGAACAAACCTCCCCATCTCCGCTAAGCAGACCGTACGAACGGGACAATCCTCGGCCACGTACTGTGAGTACGCCCGCTGGGACACGTCCCACGCCTGTTGCGACGCTCCCACCTCCAGGATCGCAGTCACAATCCCGTTCGATCTCTCCACGTGCTCCCATCTCTCCTCGTACCCCAACTTCGGACGTACACCGGCCTCCGCCGACCTTCGGTACAGAACTTCCACCGTCAAAGTCTCCTGCGCACTCTCCTTCTAAGTCCTTTGCGCTTGCATATTCCGTGACCCCCGAGAGGCCTACAAGCGCAAATGCTTCTTCCCTTGCATTTGGCGTCAAGCCTCCCACATTTTCTGCATCCACTCCGTCTCTCCCCCGAACCGAACCACCCTTCTCCAAGGCTGCACCGCTTACACCTCCGCCCCGCACACCCCTCCATCCACCGAAGGAGAAAGATCCGACACCTAGTATCAGCCGACTCAAAGGTCGGGGGTTCGTTCAATCAATGGTGAAGGTGAGCAGTGCTTTGGAGGCGGCAGCGGCGGGTTCTGCTATCTCTGAGGGCGGAAGACTTGGCCCCGCTAAGCGCTCGTCGTTGGTCGCCGATCGGTGGAAGCCCGAGCCATCACCATCGTCTCTGCAGACCGCGGCTACTCTCCCAGCTACTACGCCGTCTGGGAAGAAAAATGTTGCACAGCGGAAATCGTGGGCAGCCTCGGAGCCCTTGAAAGCGGGGGATCGTGAGCGTGAACGACTGCCTCCGGCGTTGGAACAACAAAACACTGGCCGTTCTGCTCGCGTTGTCGAGGCTCATCAAACTGGGCGCTCCGCGCGTGCGGGTGAGCAGTTTCCGAAAGTGTTAGAATCACAGCATACGGGGCGTTCCATCCGCAAAGCGCCTTCATTACCCTCCTTGTCGACACCCTCGCGGCCGTCCACTCCCCCGCCCTCGTCCCCAGGGGGCCACGGCATTGGTTCTTCATCCACAATGTTCTCATACATAAAACCAACGAAGACGGGCGACGATCCCGCCACCGGCTTGTCCAAATCTCATTCGCGGCCTGCCACACCTCATTCACACGCGTCGTCTTCTGGTCTTACACCTACACCGGATATCGACGAGTTGGGTCACCGTACTGGGGTGGGTTCGGGTGGACATGTGTGGCGGAATGGTGGGGCGGGCTTTCCAGCGCCGTCGGGGAGACCTTTGGTTCATGTACGTCCCTAGTGGCACCATATCGCATGACAATGATTAATTGCAATTTTCCTTTTGTCCGGATATGTGGGTTGTTTCTTCTCCATGTGCGCGATTGTGTGTACCACGTACGTGACTAGCTCACGAAGGAGAGGCCTAAGCCTAAAAAGGCCGGTCGAAAACATGTGGCCGAGCCGCACCATAAGGAGGCTTTGAAGACATTGACCACAAATGTGTCAAGGTCATCAACGGCGAGCGGGGCGGCGCGTACAGCCACGCTCATATCTTCACCTCCACTGAGTTGTGACCCCCCACTTTCTGCTGTCACATTACGAGCTTCTGGCACGCCTTTACATGCGGAGTCACGATCGCCTTCCGACACGCCCCAACCCATCTCTAAACCTCAGATCGCCAAACGTCGGGCCGAACAGGCATTGAGTGGCATTAAATCACCCGATTCTGTCGCCTTGAATGGGCAGAAGAAACCTTCCCTTGTCGGGTTGGCAGCTGACCGTGCCCCACCCGGCACCATTATTCCCCCATCGCAGCCACAGAAGCCATTGTCAGCGCAGTCTGCTCCATCACCCCCTCGCTCCCCGCGGCGTCAAAGCCGTATCCCGAGCACGGGGTCCAGGGCGCTGGTCATGGATGTCGCACAGGCATTACAGGAGGCACAAGTGCCACCTGAGGCAGAGGTTCCGATCAAGAGCTCTATCGCTCCACAGCGAGCGGAGCATCATTCACCGCCGATGGAAAAACGCAAGTCAAGCTACGACAAGTATACAGCGTTCGTGATGCCTCCACTAGTCGAAGAGTGCGCCTTGCCGGCAAGGGGCGTAAGCGTAGTGGAAGTCAGGGAAGCATCTGCAGACATAGCACTACAAGAGTCAGAAATACTTGATTCCACGGTGCTGGGCCAGAAAGACGATATCTTCATTGAGATACGTGAGTGAGACAGCTGGTCCTTAGGTTCAGATTCTGATCATGGGCTGCAGCCCACTCTGACGAGCGTCTTCCGCGTGTCGACCTGGATGGGTTCTTCGCGCCTCCCATTGAGTATTTGCCCTGCTTGGATACCGCCAGCATATCCGTCGATGTTATGTCGATCACCGGTGCTACCGCCATAGGCGTGAAGGGTGACGCAGGCATATTTTACGATTCAGAGGTCTTGGCAATCGTGCATCGGTTCAAGACGAAAGCCACCGGCCTCGTCGAGACCTCTCTCTGGAGTTGGCGGGGTCGGCGTAGCCAGATTGGTGAGCGCGAAGAGCGAAAGTTGAAGGATATGGCGAGGCATTATGGTACAAAGCTATGCCCTGTGCGCCAAAGTTGTGAACCACCTGAGCTGGTGCACGCGCTTGGCAGGCGGCTTGCTATCCGGCAGGTAAGAGTCTCAGGTGCTCGTTGAGTGCCTTCTGCCTACAAACGGCTGGTGCTTCTCAGGGCACCCGTTCGCATTGGAGTGCAGAGAACACTACCATGCACCAGGTCCGTTGGATACAAGGAAACGTACTCATCGACGAGCATGACTTGGTATGTGCAGTGCTATTTGGGGAATCTCTTTACAGGCGGGCTGACACGTATTCTTAGCACGTCTCTAACCTCTGCTCTGCGTTCAGTTATTGTTTGACTTTACTTGGAACTCCTTATGTCTGGCACGGAAAAGGGTCGCTTCCCAAGGAACGTCAGGCTGCACTTGAATATGCCCGATCTCTTACCACGGGAGGATCAAGTCTGGTGGAGCTCATTGAACAAGAATCTGATGACAATGAATTGTTCTGGATGATGCTCGGCGATGCCGACTACGCCAGCGCTGACTACTGGAAGTGGCGACCAAAGTTGGCGACTACCCTGCCCCGAATTTGGCGCGTGGATGCATCGACTACTCCATATGTAAGAGTTGTCTTGTCATTACAACTCGTCGATTGACTTCTACAGTTCACGAATGTGCCGGCATTCTCCACACAATCGGATGTCAACTCGTCTGTTTATCTCACTGACTGTATCTGGGAGCTATTCGTGCTGGTTGGTACGAAAGCACGTGGTTCAAGGCGGGATATCCGCCTGGCGTTGTCCTCTGCGAAGGTGCGCAGGTTTCTCTATTATTAGCGTAGTCCACTCAAGTGCTCCCAGGACCTTTCTTTGCGGAATGCGGCCGGCCGTCCATTCACGCCACCTATCCACGTCCTCATTCTACCATCGAAACTGCCATTGGACTTCCGCATACATTTCCGCGATCTCGATGAAGAATATATGGTATGTGGAGCGGGTCCCTTCTCTCGTGGGTGTGGCTGACTGATGCCGTGTCACTAAGAACGGGGGTTCTCCACCTGACCACATGAATTTGTTGGTAATGTCAGAAGCGGCGTCCGATGTGGGTAGAACGTATTCTTTATTTTCACACAGGTTTAGTTGATCTTCCCATACGCAGCTTGAGAAGACAAGGTGGGAGAAGAGGCGCCTCATAGACCTTGTTATGCTCCCTTTGGGTATTGATCCCAGTTATTTGCCATGATCCTGATACGATGCATATCTCTACGTTACGATAGCACTGATACCCTAGTTAGTAGTAGATGTTTCCACTTAGTGTACTTCTGGTAAATGTGCAGCGCTGGACCAAAGCTGATAGCTATTTAGGGGTCCCAATGGGGAGCTAGGGTGGCTCTGACTTCTTTGCTGATGGACTTTTTTTTTTTTTGGATCAAGGAACCTGCTGATGGGCTTTCACCTTGAGAAGAGAGTGCTCGTAATTGAGTGGAGGCTAAAAAAGTTTGACTTGCGGATATGCTGACCCTATTTCTGCCATGTTGGCCGGACCTGTTGTGGTGCAGTTTTGTTTCCGGGTTATTGACCACGTGTGCGGCCCAAAATATTTCTCACACTGCGCAGTGGCATTGAATTCAGGTCTTCCTCAAAATAAATTTAAGGGCCTCTATCGTTTCTTACTACTGAGCCGCGCATCTATTCACGACACTTCGCCACTGATCCGAGGGTTACATAGTTGACGTCCCAAGGTCCCTAAACACTCGCATATACCTCTTCTCGTCTCTCAGACTCGTTGGCTATCCTTCTTTGTACGAAGCCTCGTCCGATAGCGGCGTTCTGCCAAACTATGTTTTCTCAACCTCATGATCCAGCCTCCTGTCAGCCAATCGCCCTTCGCTGTTTGGGAAATGTAACTCACCTTTCCATGTGAACCCTCCTCGGACTAATTTCGAATTTGCCACTTGCCCTAGCCTGGTTATATAGCTCAGTATGCCTCACCCTAGAATCTTAATCTCAAATCCTTCGAGTCGCTGCATGCCCCCCACGGCCAGGGATCATGTTTTCTTTGCTATTGACTCTCCTCTCAGCTGTGCTGGTCTTTGCCTTGCCTTTTCAACCTGATTCGCGTGTGCACCATAACCCTACATCCAATAGCTCTCAGCCCAACGCGCCGGCTGTGCCTGCTGCTCCCTTCCTGCCATCCCCCACTGGTACCCACTGTTTCCCTGCTATCGGTTTCCAGACACCTTCCCAAGTTCCAGGAAGTACCAAGGGATGGTGGTGTGACCCTGCCACAGAGTATGCCTTCATGGGCTTTAGCTACGAAGTCACTGCTTGTGGGTATGCTGTATTCTGATTGCCTACATTGACTCACTCCGTCTACAGGCCAGAGCCTTTCTCAACTCCAAAAGGAATTTGCAGATATTCGCAACACATTCCGATCGAGATATGTTCGTCTATACGGTGCTTGCGATCGGGATGGATTTTACGACGATATTATCACGGCGGCGTGGGATAACTCACTGGGTGTGCATGCTCTTATCTGGGTGAGCAGCCAGGGCCACACGCACCCTAACTCCGCACTTAGTTTGAAACCACTGGCAGTTTGGCTTCGACGGTACGGATCAGTGGATAGGTCGGCGTGATACTCTTTTTGGGACCCTTCATTCAAATCCTAAAGCCAAGTTTGTCACACGCGGGGTTCAATTTGGCTCTGAACCGCTGTTTGATTCGGTCCTGTCACCCGATGACCTGACCGCGCAGGTGTTGGCCGCCAAACGGAGCCTGTCAAGTCTAGGCATTCCGGTCACAGTGAGCGAGTTGGCATTCGGTTATCAGGAGAGGGGAGGAGCGCAGAACGTACTCGACGCTCTAGATTTCATCAACATCCACATGCTACCGTTCTTCGCTCAGAAGGCATCATCAGGTGGGTAGGCTCTTCGAGCCGAAAGACCTTTACTCAGTCTGGCACAGGTAGCCAGGCTTGGCCCTTGGTCCTCAACGACTTGAATTGGTTTATCAATCACGGAAAGGGGAAGAAGATGTACCTGGATGAGGTGCGCATCATTGCACGAAATTACCCCTACTCATCATCATACTCCTGCAGAATGGCTGGCCCTCCGTGACGTCGGAAGGTGTCCAACCCAACAGCCCCAATGCCGTCGCAAGTGTCTCCAGCGAACATGTGTGTACTTCAGGATTCTGGCTACATATCTTTACAACATTGATGTTGTCCCTCAGGCCTATTACACTCTACTAGATCAACACTGTCATGACTTGAAGAAGGTCGTGGGAGGTGGCGTCGGCTGGTTCGCCCACATATACTCTGACGACCAAGAGCCTGGTTACGGAATATATAGTTCCTCTGGGAGGCTCAAATTCCCTTTCGCACCTCTAACGTCATGCTAGAGCTCTGGAAATGGGCTTTTATTACAATCTATGTGTCAGTTTGTGTATCAAGTGCAAATACTTTCATTTGTTTAAGGTGTCATGCATGTCATGACGCATACCATGATAATAACAGAATTATTATCTTGCACTATGTAGAGATTATTCGATTATGGGTAGATAGGTAGATCTAGAGGATCGGACGAAATAGATATATTGAGTGAGCTATGAACGTGTGTGCGCAATTGCTGCACAAAGACAACAATCTCAGCTGATGCGCACACTAACAGGGCATAAGCTAACTGTATTCCTGTATTCACCTGCATGAAGACAATAATCTAGGAAGCATAAGTACAGGTGATCTAAGGGTAGACATCAGGAAAATAACAAAAAGTGCTTTGGGCCGCTTTGGGTTGCTTTGGGCCGCTTTACAAAGCGGAAAAGGTGGGAAAAGCGGCATTGGAGTGGAAAGCCGTAGGGCACTTTGAAGCTATGTCGATGTCCCATAAAAACCCTTTTAAAGCTCTTTGACTGCTCTTGACTGCTTTGAAAATCTCTCTATATCTATGAAAGCCATTTGAAAGCCCTTCTCAAAGACCCAAAGTGCACACTTTTACACCAATTGAGTGATAAAAATATGGTATTATCATTCAGATCTACAGATGACATGTCCATGGCAACAACTAGAGATGACACATTTGAGTTAAACAAAGTAATGAATGAGTTATGCAACAAAAAAGGATGTCATTGCTAGTGTCCTTTCTTTCCCTTTTTTGTTATATTGCCACAACTGGTTTAGGACTTTGACAACTGCTTTTGGACATGTTGTTTATGCTGTGATATTCACAAATAGTAACCTTATAAGTACTTCATAGTCTAATTGTCACCTCCCAGTTTGCCCACCTTCATATACTGAGGGGTAAGTGTTATCATGTTCAGACTATGATCATCTTACTAAATACCCTACTAGATCTATAAGGTTAGCTAATATGATTCAGTTTGCCTGCCTTTGTGTACTGAGGGATTTATTAGGAACCAAAAGGTTATGGGCCCTGTAGGTGTCTAGCTGCTACCTGTTGGGTATGGACAGTTGATAGAAGGTCTAGACACAATAGAATCACTATCTAGGCATAAGTGGATTGTGTGGTAATGATAAGTAATGGACATTCTCACCTCAGAGATTGCTCACATGTATGGGCAATAGCTGAGGTGCTTGGGACAATATGTAGTGTGTATATATCTATAAAAGCAAAAAGCAGGATGGGAGCATGTATAGTAGTGAACTAGTTTAGTATGTATGCTACTTTGGTATGTGCTAATGGGTAGTCTATGTTAGTAGACATGTGATGGCATGTGCAGGGTGTTGAAGCGTGATCTGAGTTAAGAGTCACATGCTTCGTGGGAGATGCTTGAGTCATCTCATGGACATATACGGTATCTGGCCCCTTATGGGCAATAGCTTGATATGGACTTATTCCGGACTTCATACGGACCGGATCGCCTTTTGTTTATCTTTATTATTCTTCCTTCTATTGTTTAGATACCGCTCGGTGACTCACTTGAAAGTGGCACCATTTTATATTCGTCCAATCATATCCCTTCTTGGACCCATTATCGTGTCACACGTGTCCTAAACACAATGTGTGCACAGACCATCCCTTCTTGTTTATAAGGGTGGTTGTTTACGCCTTCACACTTCAGAGTTCCCTTCACCTCTGAAGTGTAAGTGCCGTCCTTTATTCCCTATACCTTATAGCTAACAACTTCTGTAGTAACTTGCTTGTCTTAGGTGTGTAGCTACGCGCTATAGAGTTCCCTTCACCTCTGAAGTTAACTTGCTTGTCTTAGCCTTCCACGCTAACCTTTTACTCGCTAAGTCAGTGCTGCGTTCAACACAGGGTAGCAGGAATGGTGCTGCCAATCCAACACTCCCCCTCACTTTGCACACAGACTGAGTCCTATGGTGAAGTGCTTCACCTTGGGAGATGGCAGCACTTTGATGAGCACATTGGCTACTATGTCCTTGGTGGGGCAGTAGATTGATAAACAGCATCAGGTACTCACAGTGTTGGTGCAGAACTGAGAGTGTGAATGGAGAGCACAGAGATAGTCAAGTGTAGATCAGAGAAGATTAGAGGTTATCTAGCACACCAGTTAGAGTGATAGAACTGGGGGCTAGGAGTGTACATGGTCCTCTACTTATACTACTACAGGAGGTGATGCCATCACAGTTTTTTTTTTTTTTTTTTTTTTTTTTTTTAAGTCCATTTCCGTGTGCCTACAAGTACAGAACTCTATGTAGCACGTTCCCTTTGAGAGTATATGCCCTTGGAGTGTCCTTCTCTATGTATGTGTAGATCCACCTCTGAAAAAGCAGCTCCGTCCAGTAGGCTGACTTCGTGTGGTGCCAAGTGTTGTATTAGTGTGAACCGGAATTGATACCAGAAAGTGCCCACACATGCGAGATGCATGAGTGGAGGGAGTGGTGAATAGTGGGTGGGTGTGCGTTGATCCTCAGTACTGCGTTGAGCGTTGAATGCTTGTTGGCCAGACCTCTCGTCATCTTCCCCGCCCCTTCTTCTCCCATCCCCTTTCAGCCCCTTTATCTCGCTTCCTACTTCGTTGTCTTGGAGAGCATTTGAGATAGCTCCTTCACCGTGGGGAGTGGCAAGAGCGTGAGCATATAGCTCCGCTACGGCATGTGTCTTCTGGACCCCGCCGGCAGGAGGCCTGCTGCTGGGCTAATTTTGAATCTTCCTGATGCCTTGATGTAGTTTGCTAAGGGGAGCAGCAGCTTTCTGTGTGTGAGTAGCGTACGTAGCTTCAGTGCGCTTCCTCCCATGGCCCACTTTATGGGCCATCTTTCATGGTCGTATTTTGGGCAGTAGAGCAGGTAGTGCTTGGCCGTCTCCTTGGGGTGCCCACAGGCTGGGCAGCACGGGCTGTCAACAAGCTTGAATCTGTGTAGGTATTGGTTCAATGGTGCATGGCCGACTCTTAGTTGGAAGATATGGCTTGCGTTATTCCTCGATATATCTTGGCTGCTAATATATTTGAGGTATTTCTGTGAAGAGGGTGTTAGTATGTCTGGGTATCAGTGATGACTGTACCGGGGGGATTTGGCCCATGACTCATTCCATTGTTTGTTCTGACTTGAGTTGACTACCTGTCTGACCGCTTCGAGACTATACTTTACCGGTCTTCAAAGGTATGGCGGTAGGTCTGCTGTGCTTGAGCTTGCTCCGTCTGCCGCTGCCTTGGCTTCGACATCTGCGTCCTCGTTGCCCTGAATGCCAATGTGTCCTGCTGACCACCTAAATATCAGCCTGAAGTTACTGTTGCTCCTAAGACTGTTGAGCCCCTTTGCTGCTTTTAGCACCTCTGCCGCCAGGTGCTGGCCTGATTTGTTCATCTTGGTGCTTATAGCTGTTAGGGCTGCATGGTTATCCACGCTCAGCGAGCATTTGACCCTGTTCTTCTGCTCGGTCTTGATGAGGTATAGTCCCAGCAGCATGCCCGCTAACTCCGCCTCATATACCGTGTGGTGCTCCATTGTGCCTAGGTACATTCTCAGTGCCCTGTCTGGCTTACCTGCCCTTTTCAATACTGCCGCTGCTCTGACTTTACCGTCGTGTGCTGAGCCATCTGAGTACACTTTGATAGTTTCTGATGCGTTTGCATCAGCCCTTTTTGAGGCCTCCTTGCTCGGGGGAATATCTATAGTAACTGGGGGTGAGCCACATTCCCTGGGGTGCATGTGTACCGGTGGGATCTTTTCCATTAGATTTGGGTCCATCCTGAAGATGCCTGCAAGCGTGTGTAGGCTAGACTTGTGCCTTTTCACTCTACCTTTTGCACATTTCTTGGCTGGGTGGTGCAAGGGGTGCTCTGGGGGAAGCATCGCAATGCGTGAGAAGGCATCATGGCATGCCTTTTCGATCCTGTATTCTATCAGCATCAGTGCCGCATGCGTGTCTAGGACGTCTGTGGGGGTTGTCCTGAGCCCTCCAGTAACGGCTAGGGCTCCTGCCCTCTGCGTGGGTGCTAGCTTCTTTATGAAGCCCACCGACCCTTTGCGGTGGCCGTTTGCATTACTACCATGAATTGGGGTGCACCAAACATTGACACTGTATAGCGTTCTGGGGATTGCTATGCTTGTGTATATCTTCTTGGCTCCTTTCGGTGTCAGGCCCCATGATGGTCTTGTTAACCTCCTTATTTGCGACATCCATTTAGTACCTTTGCCACGTGCGTATGCGAGCTGCGGAGCCCAGCTGAGGTGCTGGTCAAGTATTATACCTAGGTACTTGGTGCATTCTGTAGGTTCTATCACCGTGCCCTGGATTTCGAAGGGGGGGCATGTCTTCTTGACGCCTCGGTGTGCAAAGTCGATTAGTGCCAGTTTACTGTACTCGATGGGGGAATTATGAGACTTAGACCATTCTATCATACCGTTGGGCCTCTTCATCATGTCATCTAGGTTTTGATGTGCCTCCATGAATGTTTTTGCTGTAGCGATCAGGATTGTGTCATCCACATATGCCTCTGCCATTTCTTGGGGCCCCTTAGGTATCTCTAAGATGTCTGCATTGTAGAACTGGTATAGCGCCATCAAGAGCAGGTCACCTTGCCCGATCCCATTGTCTAGTTTGATGGCTTCTGAGGTGTGGTCGTCGAATCTAAGGATGGTACTTCTGTCAGTTAGCATAATGCTGATGAAGTCGATCAACTTCTCTGGGATCTGCCTCTTCCTTAAACTATGCAGGAGTTTGCTTGTAACTGCATTGGGGAACGTGCCTTTGATATCTAAGAATAGTACTGCTGTTACTTGGCGTTTGCGCCAGGCATCTTTGATTCTATGTGTTAGTAGGTGGACTGCGTCTGTGGTGGTTCTACCTGGTCTCCCGCCAAAATGGTGGGTTGGTAGAAGGTTATGTGTTTTGGTATGGAATACTAGCAGGTCGGCAACTATCACGGTAAGCACCTTTCCCATGGTGTTGAGTAGTGCGATTGGGCGGTAGGCCTTCGGGGTGTCATATCTTGGCTTCCCCGGCTTGCGTAGGACTACTGTGACTGAGACTTTCTAGGGTCTAAAGTATAGCCCATGTTCTACAATGGCCCTGTATATGAAGTAAAGGTGTTCTGTGATCATGTTAGCGCATTTCATGAGTACTATATTGGGGATACCATCTGGGCCTGGGGCCTTCAGCAGTTTGAGCTTCGCTAGTTGCCTTCTGATCTGATCCCTGCTGATTGCTTCTATTTCGCAGATTGGCTTGGGGTATACAAAGTGTAGGGGGTCTGCTTGCAGAGGTTTCTCAGGGAAGAAGGCCCTGGCTATCATGGCACTCTTGTCTGTGTTTGTAGACGCTGCCTGTTCTGTGCCTCCTACTGTGCTCATTAGTATAGGGATTCTACTTTTACCTCCGTCGCCTGCCGGAGCTGTTGTGTATTTATGCACTGTCCATATATCTGGGTCCTCGGCTTTCTCTAGCCAATCTCTCCAGTGTTGACGCTTGGTGTGCTCAAGTGTTCTGTGAAAGTGCTTGTCAGTGTCCCTATGGGCTTTGTGCACGTGGTGCTCTGGCCAGTCCCTAAGTTTGCTTGCTTCTCGGCCAGCCTTGTTAGCGTCCCTTCTGAGAAGTTTGAGTTCCTTGGTCCACCATCTTTTTGCTCTGACGCCTATGTCCAAATTGGGCACCTTGGTCGCGATGACTTCCTGTAGCACAGTCGTCAGCGTATTGCATGCCGCTTCTAGCTCACCTTGTGTTCGTATCCTCTGTGGGGAAGGTTGCTTGCTTATCTTTTCTTCCACTTCTTTCTCGAATTCCTCCCAGTTGACGTTTCTGAAGTTTCTGGGGGGTTTCCCTGGGGCATGTGCCAGATCTAAGTCGAGAGTGGTGAGTATTGGTAGGTGATCTGTGTTAATACCTTGCTCATCCGGCAGCGTCTGGCAGACCAGGATCACATCTAGAGAGTCTTCTGTGATGAACACATTGTCGAGTCTGGTCCATTTCTTAGTGACGTTGTGGATGTGGGTTGGGGTTCTTGGTGGGAGAGCCATGTCCAGTCCCGCTTCAGCTATCATGCTGATTAATATTTCGGCACTATCTAGAGCTTGCCTTGTGAAGAGTCTGGTGTCCATTGGCTCATCCCAGTGTGGGTGATGCCTGTTGAAGTCCCCTAGCCAGATTATATGTCTCGCTGTTGTTGCACTTCTCCTGGGATCTGCTTCATGTTCTCAATTGAATTCTTCCAGCTTGTGGGCTGTGTCGTTACTTACGCAGTCATTGTATATGTTATAGATAGTTAGTTCGCCCCAAGACCCACTGAGTTGTATCACTGTGACGTCTCCTGACAGGAAGTCAATCTGTTTCCATTTTTCAGTCAGTATAGAACTTCTGATCAGGAAAAGAGAGCGCATCTTGTCTGGTTCAGTTCCATGTGTTGTGGGGTAGACTGGGATCCAGTCTCTGGAGGCTACAGTATTTCTGAATTTGTTGATAGCTGGTTCTTGATGGGCGACGATGTCTATGCCACGCTTGGCCAGGTTTGCGCTACTGATGAGTGTGTGTTGTCCAGTAGGTGATTTGTTCATGTTCTGCTGCCAAATAGTTAGCGTTTTGCTTACCATCTGTGCTTGATTGTTGTCTTCTAGTTCCATCCAGAGGCGTCTGTGAAGTTCCCATCTTGGTAAAACCTGGGATCTTGGGGGTAGGCATTGAATTCTGGATCTGCAAATCTAACATTAGCATGGTTGGAGTCTCCCCCTGTACTTAACTGCCTCCTGTCTATGTATTGATCCAGAGTGTGCTGGTCTGCAAGGTTCTTGAGGATTGGGTGTCTAGGTTGTCTGTTGATGTTTCTAGAGGGTGGCGTACGGTTGTCTCTGCTAGGTTGCAGGTTGCTGTTTGCTGCGAATCTTGGAGGGAATCTCTCTGCTTGCGGGATCCTGTTGGGGTGAGGGGTTAGTGTCCATGTTTCATCTATGGGGAAGTAAGGTAGGTTGTTTTCGGGGTAGTTCTCGTCGAACTGCGCACATCTGCACAGGAATTCTGGGCAGCCTCTGTCCCAGCTGGCATGTGAGCTTGCATTACACGAAACACAATGAAGCTTCTCTTTATTGTTGCATTGGTTTGAACGGTGATCGCTGCTGCATGTTCCACATGTGTCTCCAGTTGCAAGGCAAGCTTGGGCGAAGTGGCCCCAGTGCCTGCACTTCATGCATTGCATTGGTTCATGTTTCATCCTGTTTGGCCGAATCTTCATCCCACAGACTCTTATTCCATCCCATAGGCAGATGTTAGTAATGTTTACATCTCTAAGAGTGAATGCTGCATGTGCAGCGCGCTGATCTGGAGAGCGTCTGTTCACTGGCTTGATCCACCTGGCTTTAACCAAAGTGCCCATAGGCATGTTGTTGTTCTCTTTGACCTCTTGGAGGTGGGCTTCAACGGTCAGGTCGAATGTGAGTGGCACCCTTGGAACTAGGACTGTGTAGAGTCTCTGCCTGATCAATGTTCCTGGCGCAAGTAGTAAGGTGAAAGCTAGCTCTATTGCTCCGTCCCTGAGCCAGTCAACTACCTCTTTTTCTTTGAAGAGCACCATCAACCCACCATTACGGAGCTTGTTGACTTCAAGTATTGTGACTTCCTTTGGGGTTGCTGGGTCAGCAACAGCTTTAATTGCGGTGCTTACCTTGTCCCGGATTTCTGCTAGGCTTCCCTTGAGGAGGGCCTTGTCTGTCATATCTATCAAGATTTGGCGGGTCTTCCTGTCTATGTCTCTGATGATCCTGGGGTCTGTGTGTTGCGCATGGCTTGGGGCTGCTGCGCTGGGGGGCTGTGTACTGCTTTTCAAGAGGGCATCATGGTATGTTGTTGCCGTGTTTTCTAGCTGCGAGTTAGTGTTAGTTACCTTAGCTAGAGAGCTGCCTATCTTGGCGATCAAGGTTTTTATGGTCGTTGCTGCTTACTCGATCTCTTTGGCTACCGTGTTCAGCTGCTCCTGGACAGGAGGTGGGGTTGAGACTATCTTCTCAAGGTCTTCTAATTTACTAGAGATGTCAGCCTTGATTTCGGTGCAGAAGTTACTTAACAGTTCACGGAGTCCTCCGTTGGAGTCACTGCATTTGCAATGGGTCTCCATGTTCAGTGCGATTTCTGTGGCGTGTTCAAGGGTCTTGGCCACCATGTGAGGAACTTTGTACTTGGAAAGCTGATACAGAATTCCCACGAGGGTCTGTGGGGTGCATGGGGCACTGTCTGCCATAATACTATTCAAGTCCAGGAACTTTCTTGCTGCCTTGTATTTAACTGCATGCTTGGCCTGTGCCATTGCATCACTTGTACTTCTGGTCTTCGGCCTTTGGGTGTCTATCGCACTGGGATCTGGCACTGGGCTTAAAAGTTTGGGCCGTGACGGTCCGTGTGTTGCGGACTTCCGCATGTTTGCCTCCAGTAGGGGCATGCACTGTGGATTTGGGTACTGGGAGTGGGTTATTACGGTTGGGTATGTGGTTTTGAGAGGTATCAGGTGTGGAGAGGGAGAAATTTGGATTGGTGTATTACTTCTCTACTTTTGAATAAGCCTTTGCCTTTGAGCCACTGTGACGTGGCTGAGAAGGTGGTGGTTACTGGAAAAAAGCATGCCATCACAGTGTAACTAAGTACAAGGTGTCACTAGTACAATAGAGACAATAGATAGGGAACTTAAGGAGTTCCATACCAAGAACAAAGGCATCCTAGAACAATAATGGCCTAGAACAATGATATCATAGTGACATCAGTGATAACAATAAGGCAAGGAGTACAATAACGTGTCTGGAGTAGTCCATATGATGTTATTATATAGTGATGTCATAGATAAGTGTAATTTATGGTATCTAGATGTCCAAGATCATAAGTTTGTAATCTAATCTACCTATAGCATCCTAAGTGCTAAGTAGTCTGTAGAGCCACTAAGTGTGCCCAGCACTTATCAACATCTCCCCGTGATCTGACAATCTAGCATGTTAAGCCCATGTCAGTGTTGTGTTTGTCTAGCAGGACACATGGTAGTGACTTGGTGAAGCTGTCTGCAACCATATCTAGAGTAGGGGTGCGAATTAACGCAATAACACCTTTCTCGACGTATTCCCTAATGATGTGATGCTTAATGGTGATGTGCTTTGATCGCCTCCCTGTGACAGGGTTCAGAGCCAAGTTAATGGCACCCTTATTGTCACCATGTAGTGGGATGGGGTCGTTGACCTTGTAACTGAGTTCCTCAAGGAAGCTCTGGTACTATTGCACCTGGTTAGATGCATCAGTCATGGCCATGTATTCTGCCTTGGTAGTGTTCTGTGTGACAGTTTTTTGTTTGCACAAAGACCAGCTAATAGCTCTGTTGGCTAAGAGGAATACATAACTGGAGGTGGAGTGACAGTCATCAGCCTGATCTCCCAGGCTGGAATCAGTGTAGCCGCAAAGGTCATCTCCATCAGCACCATTGTAGATGATGTGCATGTTCACAGTGCCTACTAGGTAAGCTAGGACATATTGTGCAAGTCGCAGATGTTGTGGGGAAGGGTTCACCATGTATTGTGCCAATCTTGTCATGGCAAACACAATGTCTGGGCATGTGCCAATCTGAATGTACAGCAGACTACCGATTAAGGATTGGTAGTGCATAATGTCAGAGGCAGTTGCCTGGCCTGTATATTTATTAAGGTGCTCATTAGCACCAGCAGGCAGGGGTGTGTTATGAGGATTTGCATCCTTCATCCCAAAATGCTCAAGTACATCTTTGATGTAGCTTAATTGATCGATCTCTATGCAATGACAGGTTCGATCACGCTTAATGCACATCCCAAGGTAGGCTTCTATCTCCCTGAGATCTGTCATTTCATATTGCTTAAAGAGATCTAACTTTAAGTGTTTGACTTCCTCAATGGAAGCACCCAATATAGTGATATCATTGACGTAAATGATAACGAAGAGTGGTGCATCCCCCTCTTATTGATTAAGCACATATATGCTAGCATTGGCAATCATCCATTTGAAGCCGAGTGCAAGAAGCACTCCATGGAATTGCAAGTTCCATGCATGGGAGGCTTGTTAAAGACCATATAGCACCTTATGTAGGCGACACACCTTTGTCTTGGAGCCAGTGACGATGAAACCTTGTGGTTTCTCCATGTAAATCTCCTCGTTGAGCACACCATTCAAGAACGTGGACTTGACATCCATCTGATGGATGTGCCAGTCCTCCAGCGCAGCTAACACCAGAAGCATTCTCGGCGACTCAAATTGTGTGACAGGGGAGAAAGTTTCATCAAAATCTATGCTAGGGATTTGCATAAATCCCTTAGCCACCAAGCATGTGTGATAGTGGCCATCCGCTTTTAATTTGAAGACCCATTTGGATTTTACTGCCTTATGATTAGGCAGGAGATCCATCAACTCCCATGTCTGGTTTTTGGCTAGGGCATCCATTTCATATTGGCATGCCTCAGTCCACTTGTCTGCATCTGCAGACCTCATGGCCTCTGCATAAGTTGCAGGGTCCCAACCAACAAAAGCAGCAGCCAGCAGCTCCACATGCCCAAGCCATCTGCCATGCATGGCCGCATTGTCTGCATTAAAGTAACACTGTTATGTCTTGCCCGGATGTGCACTAGACCCTAGTGCAATTTATTGACAAGAGTAAATGGTGGCGTAGATACTAAGTTAAATACGAAGGGGACTTCCCTTAGTCATAATGATGGGCAGAACAATGGAGTCTTCCTAAGTCACACTGGCCCAAAACAAGAGTTGACCTCCTGTATGTAAGTTATAAGATGGTGACTTAGAATCACAAGGAGAGCAAAGAGAAGAGAGAGAAGAATGCGATGTGAAAGATCAATGGCAATTGAAGAAGACCAACATAGTGAGTCTTGGTCTTCAACAACTACTACTTATACAGTTACATGAGGGCTTTAAAGTGCCTCTCGAATGTTGGCTATCCTATGGCATAAGTAGCTTAAACCCTACTACACCAATCCTAGGAATCACTCAGCAATCACATGGGATTGCTGAGTGCTGACTGATACTACTAAGTCTGTGACTAATTACTGCTTACTACCATAGTCACAACTGGTAAGTAAGAGTCCACATTTCTCACAATACTACTACTACAACTTCAACTCTGACCTCCATTCTTCTGATGGCCCGGGAGCCCGACCATGACATCACCCCCTTTTCAAGGAGCAACACCCACATCGTGAAAGGGGAGGTTGGCCCAGTTGTGCCTACCCTGACCCACACCGATCCAGCCCCCCATGCACTTCTCGATCTGATCCATTCTGTTAGTGAATTCAAGGCGGCAGATGGAGCTGTTACGTGCCACTACCAGCCGACTCCACTCTTGCTCCATCTCCGCCATCTGCAACTCCATCCTCTCGACTGCTCCTCCCAACGCTTGGTAACGATGGACTTCCACCATGAGCGTGACATCCTTGACCTTGTGGAGGGCATGGTTGACTTGTGCACGCTCATTGTACCCACTGTTGAGGATCATGAGATCCTCATGAGCATAAACGGGCTTCTCCTCGCCTGGGTAGAGGAGCGCTGCCGCAGCGTACAGCAGCTTGGGGTACATGTGGTTGGACTTGTTGATGAGCCTGAGTACAATAGGGTCAGGTCTGAAGATGACCTGGATGTATTTGATGGGGTGTGTCACGCCGTTGGGGGTGGTGATATGGAAGGGAACATAATTGGGTCCTCAATTGACCCTGAACCCATATGGGCAATGAGTGGAGGTGATGGTGGATGCAGCTTGGTCAGCCAGCTGGGGATGGATATCACCTCAATACATGGGGACTCCATCTGTGGTAAGGGTGTGCAGTGTGGTGTTGGATGGGGTGTTAGCATCCCTTCCAGAGGAGATGTGGTCATGCTCAGCTGGGTACCACACATTGATGCTATTTGTTGAAGCCTCTCCCTCTGACTCATCATCTCCTGCCGCCTGCTCTTCGCCTCCAGCAATTGTTGATCCCTCCATTCGTGTTAAGGCCTAGCGGGGCCTTACTGTGCGACGTGCACCGAGGGTACGAGGGGAACAAGGACAGGGTACAAGGACGAGGTACTTGGTAAACGATAACCAAGGTCGAGGGAGTTCTAGGTGACGAAGGTCCGCGAGGGACAACCAAGGAGCAAGGGTTCAAGGGTAAGTCGATGGACTTAGTGACGAGGTACAAGGGGCTTCGGTCAGATGGCCGAAGTACGAGGGACTAAGTCGAGCGACTTAGGATCTGTGTGTGCGCGTTGTTATAGCACAAGCGCAAAGCTTCGAGGTGGCTCCCAACTAAGGGAAGACCGACAGTGGTGATGAGACGACGAGAAGGGAGCACACAGTAGAGGAGTAAACAAGTCTGGTATTCGCTAGTAGAATAAACGAAGACAAGACTAAAGAATAAGCACACAAGTGGTCGAGCTTATATAGGTAGCTACTCCGTGTCCGTCCCATGAAGGGGATACTATAATAGGTAACAAAGGACAACGCGAATGGGGAAAGGGTGGAATAGGGAACAATGGGAAGTGCGAAAGGGGAAAGGAGAAGGGGAAGAATCGGAGTAAGGGGGCATACATAGTAGTGAGTCAACAAGTTAGTACTCCGAGGGGAAACAGGAATGAGTCAAAGTGATATAGTAAAAGAGAAACTAAGTCCGTGGTGAGCCGGATCACGACAATTCGGCTACTACCTCCCTCCAGGGTTTTGTTGGCCCAAAGTCATGGAGGTATTGGGAGAGGTGCGGGCTTGGCCCATGCATCAGCGTTGTAAGATGCTGGAACTTGGGCACCTTGGTCCAATGTGTTGCCAAGGAGGCAGATTTTGTTGGTGGTGAGGGGGACCTCGGAGCAGGGTTCCTAGTTGCACTGGAGGGTGTCCCACATGGGGACTCCTTCATCATTGGATAGTCTGGCAGTGTTGGAGGTGGTGGCTTGAGCGGGGAATTGCTTGATGATGGCTGACAACTCAGCTGTGGTGATGGGGGTCTCCCATCCCCCTCAGTCTTCTTCAGCCATAATGGTGATACCCTAAGCCACTGCTAAGCATGTTGAATGTGCAGCTAAGAGTGGAAGGGTTAGGGAGGTTGAGGAATATAATGCACCAGGAGGGTGAAGTCGCGCAGGTCGCGGGTTGGCTGGAGGTAGGCTCGGTGCTCAGCCAATGCAGAAGCCATATGAGCCTAGGGGAAATGCAAAGAGCTGCCAGAGCAGCGAGACTGAAATCGACTGTGGGGCACTGGCGCACACACAGGTATGCAGAGCTTTCGCAAAGAGGGAAAATGGAATCTAGAGTGTAACTGGTCTGGGTACTATGCCATGCCTGCACTGCCTGCCTATGTACATAGGAAACGAATCCTTAAATACCTATACTATCCAACCTTTGGCTGCTTTGGCCTGCAACCACAATTGCTTGTCTGAGTGAACCTGTGTCAACCATCGTCAGACTGACAACTGTGGCATGCAGCTGCATCGGCTGATTGCTCCCTGGGGCTTCACGGTCTAAGGTGAACCCCAAAGTGGTCGGCTGGATGTTACAATGGCCTAAGTGGTTGCTGGGTCTCTGGTCCTACCTGATGGTCCCATAGACTAGGGGCACCACCAGCGCACCACGATGTGTGCCCCACCGCCACATAGCCTGGGGTCAAACTGCCTAAGTTTCCTGAAGGGTTCCCACTTGGAACCCAAAGTCACTGAATTGCTGTGTGGTCAGGCCACCAAGCCAGACCCACTCCGCTACGCATTGGCCATTTCGCACTCTCCCATGTGTTGGCCGCGCTCATACCAGTTGTTTGCGAGGCTGAGCACGATCGGCTGTAATACTGGATAGAAATGCCAAAATTGTCGGATAGTATGCCCAGCCCATCACTAGGCATATCATCTCCTCCCCACTGAGCTCCAGACTGTCCCCAGTTGGCCCCTGGTTGGCCCAGCTGCCGGACCGTGTGCATGCGGATTGGCCTTAAGGCAGCCTCATGTTGGCCTTCGCTATAGGCCTTTATACAATGGCCGGCTGCTGCTCCTTTCCTCTCCAACCTACTGCTATGTCCTCTCAACAACACCGCACCTATGCTATCGCCCTCTGAATGCTCTTGGCCCTCTGTGCATGGCTAGATGCAGCTGAGCAAAACCCAAATGCCACTAGCGAGTGGGTGCAGGACTTTTCTGCCACCTTGGTGCGTCGCCTTATTGTTCTTGGCCATGCCCTGTACTGATCTTTGCAGGAAATGGTCCTGGTCACTGGATCCGATGCTGGCATTGACGCTGCAATGGATGGTGCCATGGCCACTCTCCTGCAAGATGCCCACAGCTGCCTCCTCCATCATGCAATGGTGGAGTGGATTACCCACTTGCCAATCATTGTGACCAGGGTGGAAGATTGGCTGCGCGAGCTCACTGCAGTGCAGTCGGCCCCTACTACTCCGGCTACTGCACCTTCCAAGGTGGCCCCAGAGCTGGATGTGTATGCACAGCTGGACGAGTACTTTGAACGGTTAAAGGTGGGCACTATGTCCATGGCCAAGTTCAAAGTACACCACCAGCACATCCTTATGGTGGGTCAGGATCTGTTCCCAGCTCATTCTCCATTGGCCGTGGCGCTCCCACCGCTCCTGCAGCCTTCAGCACTGCTTTCCTTGCTCGCACCATCTCACGCCACCTCCAGGGCTTCTGCGCCCTTGCTGATGCTGTTTGCGCACACTGCACCTGCAGCTCCACTGGTGCCCAAAGGCAGCCTGGTGCCTCCATTGTTGCAGCGCCCCACCCATCGGGCCACTGCTGCTGCCTCCACATTTCTCATGGTAAGTCGTCCTTCAGCGATTGCCCACTCACTAACATATCCCACCATTCTAGGAGCCCACACAGGGTTGCCATGCTCCTCTCAAGCATGCCTGTCTGGACGATGACAGGTTGATGGATGTTAGCACCTTGCCCAATTATATCTGGGTAGGTGCCGGCCAGTCTGCCCAGCTTGTTGCTGACCCTGGTTTTTAGTGCGATGCCTGTGTGCGCAGCAAGACCAGGTGTGCCCCCTACATTAGCAAGAAGCCACCATTCGTGTGCTCCAGATGTGTCAATGCCAGGCGCCCCTGTATTTGGTTGGGCTTGGGCACAGCAGCAGCTTTGGGTTCAGCTCCCGCTTTGGCTAAGTCCCATGGCCGTCACAAGGTCGCACCGTGGCATGTGTGTGTGGCGCCTCCCCCTTCTGCACTTCCCATTTCTGGACCATCTTCCTTGCTGATGGGAGGCGGTCCTGATCTTTCTGCCATGGATGCTGCATTCACCATGCTCTTCTGGTGCACGGAGGTTGCCCATGCTGCTGCCACTTGTGAGGCTGCCGATGGCTACCACCACTTCGTGCAGGCACAGTATGCCTTGGCACTCAGGGAAGCGGTCGCGCCGGGCTCCTCTCAGGCAGAAGAGCCTCTGATGAAGCATGTGAGGACTGGGACAGTTAAAGGAAAAGGCAAGGCTCGGGCGGAACCCCTGGTTGAGGAGGACATTGAGCTAGACGGGCCAGAGGGTGGGCTGGAAAGTGAGGATGACAAGGGTGATGAGTAGGGGTCTCGGTGCGGTGGTATGGTGCGGTCACACAGTGGGTCTGTGTGTCCCATTTTGTGTAATTAGACTTGTACAATGTATCTGTTTGTTGCTTGGTTTCTGGGGCCCCCTTGGTTTGTGTTCGGGGTATGGCTGGGTCAGTTGCGAGACTCTCTGTGCCTTCTTCTCAGCCAGGCATGCACCACTGCTGAGCTTGGTGCTGGATTTGTTTGGTACCTTCCCCATGGCTGAGTGTGTGTTCGCTGGTGTGTTATCGCCACTGTCCCATTCTTTCTAGGGGGATGCAAGGGGCCCTAGCGCGGCCAGGATCAGCTCTAGGTGCGGGGCGCTCTGTGCTTTCTATGCAGTTGTGCAGGATGGTGCACTTCCAGCCTTTTGGCAGCCCCCTCCTCTGTGGAATGAAAAATTTGGCTGTCCCCAGCCAGTTGCCGAATGTTATGGGAAATTGGGGTGCAAGTCTTTTTGTCAGAGGTGCGGTGCATGATCTGCAATTCACTTGCACTGATCAGCCAATCAGTTGGCCGAATGGTTGGCCAGTTGTGAAGACGGGATAGGGGGTGGCTGCTAAAGGATAAAAGGGCACCCACCCCTTACGTGCTGTGTAGTGATGAACTCCCAAACTAGTCTCTCAGGCACGTTGCGCTTGTCTGATAGTGATGTGCAGGCAGCCCTCCAATTCACTGAGGGGTGCTTCCTGCGATTCAGGCGGACTTGGCTGGACTGCCCACTGCACTCACAAGAAATCACCTAGTGGCTCCATGTCCTTGATGGCTCTTGGGTGCGTGTTGCTAATATGAAACTGCTCAGCCATTTACTAAGGGCTGGTAGGTCAACCTTCAGCTCATGGCCAAACTGGCCAATGAAGCGTTTAGCAAGGAGGTTCTTGCCCTGCAGAGCGAAGTACAAGAGTGGGCCACACCATATGCCACTACTGAGTGGTTGCGATACTTTCCCAGAATGCTTAACAGCCTCAGCCAATGTCTGGCCCTCCATGCGGTGATTCTCATACGTGCCCAGGCTCATGTCCTTGGGTTATGTGTGCTTGGGTCACCAACCACAGGCCAGGGCTTTGGCGCCTATGCAGTCACGGCACAAGAGTTCCAGGTGTGCCACAATACCTTGGTCATTTCACCTAGCGAATATAATTGGCATCTGGAACAGCTTGCCATCGCCAAGCATGAAGAGGAGTGCGACCAGACTGCTGTGTGGATTTCCATCGGACTGCTCCCTGAGTCACCTGTGGAATGGGAAGGGTCCCCTGGGTCATGGCCTGGTGCGTCATTCCTGGCACACAACAGTCTGTCCTGATGTGTTGTGGCCCTCTGCGGCAGGGTCATCACTTGTGGGCTCCAACCTGTGGGCCTTGCAGTTGGCTGAAGCAGCTGTCAAGACTGGCTGGCATGAGGGTGGTGGTTCTCAGGATGTGGGGGAAGCGGCTGTGCCTTTGGCTAGTGCGGCCAGATAAAGGGGATAGGAGTGTTTCTGCAGCGGAGGGGGGGGGCATGTGTAAAATTTCCAGGCTTGGCCAATGTATTTGATACAGCCATTAAGGAGTAAGGCAAAAGCCTTCGTTGCTCCCGCATTTGCCATGCCTGTAGATTCCAGCCCATCTGAGATCAGTGCCCAGCCTTCATATACTTGTGCAGCCTATGACCTAGCCAAAGCGAGTCTTAAGGCTCTATGTGCTACCACACCAGATCAGCCAATCCAGTCGCAAACTGTAGTGATCTGGCTCAGCCAGTTTTACAGTGCATGGGTGCGTCACTACTGTCTGGGTGCTAGTACAGCTGCTAATGGTGCGTAGTGTCATGTGGAACTTATGGCCACCCGCTTGTTACGATATGACTCATTTTCTCCTTGTTTGTCTTTCTTTGTCTCACGTGATCGTTCTCACAAGAGTTATAGTGACTCTTTAGTTATTGTTCTCATACGAGTCATAGTGACTCTAGCCCATTGTTAAGGGGCTTTCATCTTTCGTTTCAGACTCGTTTCATACATACTGTGGACTGCGCCGCAGTTACTTATTGTTTGGATGACTCGATCCTAGTACGCCATTGTGACTCAGTACTAGGATCCCTATTTACTATAAAGTCAGGCTTGCTAGGTAGCTTGTAGCCTTAGACTTGACTTTTTGTATCCTACGGTACTCGAGCAATCGAAGACTGTGAATACTCCATATCTCACCAAACTCTCCTCTCACTGAAGAATCCTAAGTTCCACTATTGGCTTAGGCTGACTCTTCAACTCGTACATCTTCACTGAAGTTCCTCCTTGGAACTTCCCTTGACAACCAGAACCAGACCCTTAGTGCAGTGTCTCAGTAGAACGACTTAACCCACGTCAGGTGAACGTCCCTACCGTGACATAACATTAAGTCAAGTCTATCAAACCTATTGCCACTCTGGCTAAGGGACGAAGAATTTCTGAATCCAGATCAGTCCTTGGATTCAAACCATTTCCCATCGAGAGGAGAACAGAAGACGAAGTTCCTGGCCACGTAAAAGGAGCAGCCCTTTGGCAGGAAATCGACAGCGAAGAAGGTTATTGGGTATACAATATACTCAGTGCAGCATACCTTGCCATCGAATACGAAGAAAGTACCGAGCAGTGGTACTTTATACAGCAAGACAGCAGGACTAGGCGTTGGACAGCTACTCAACCAGTCCCCTCCCTGTATAACCTGGGAAGAAGATCGATCAGACCAATGACAGTATCAGCAATTCCACCAGACGATACACCGTTGAAGGCAGGCCAGCATACCATGCCAACCACTAAGAGACGTGATACGAAAAGTTCTCCAATGGCAACACAGACGACCACCACAGCTGCAACTGCAATAACGACAGCTGTCCCCCCATCCACAGTACAAACATTCTTCACAAAGGGGACAGGAACAGGAAGCAGAAATCCCCCTGCTAGCACTATGGCAGCAGGGAGTGGTCCCTCCGGAGGTGGGCCCCCAGGACCACCAGGAGGAAGCGGACTGCTAGGAGGTGGCCCCCCAGGAGGTGGGGGTGCACCTGGAGGCGGAGGTGCCCTAGCAGGCAGAGGCGCGCCCGGAGGCGGAGGACCCCCTCCCGGTGGCGCCCCTGTTGGAGGCAGGGCAGGTGCCGGCCCAGGCCCAGGAGCGGCAAACGGCAAACTTGGAGGAAACCCCCCAACCAACTTTGATGGTACCCGATCGCTTGCAGACCAATTCATGCAGGAATTCAACCTGTATCAAATCACGAATTTTGATGCTGAACAAATGGCGATACCTATGAAACGAGCGGCCCTGCTACTTGGTTTCATAAAAGGACCAAATGTAAAGGACTGGGTCAAGAGATGGACCAACTGGATCCTTGCAGAAATGAACAACGGAAGACTACCGAATGACGAATTCTACTGGACAGCAGTGTCTCAAGGCTTTGAACAAGCATTCCAGGATACGGGAGCAAGGGAATGGGCAGAAGATAAACTGTGCCACCTCTCATTTATACTAAATGAGGTGGATGCATTTATCACCCAGTTTGAATCCCTTGCCACAGAAGCAACGTATCCCCTGGATGCTCAGTCGACACTCTCCTTATTTGCATCCAAACTTCCTTATTGCATGATGGATCACGTCTATAAGGTGGTATGCCCCCTAGACTTCAGGGGATGGGCCGACAGAGTGCGCCAGTACCACTCAGACAACACCGCAGTCCAGAATATTCGGGGGATTAATGAAGAAACTCCAAGGAAGAAGGGAGCAGGAAAGATGAACCCCACCCAATTGGCGAAGATGCTGGGCATTAAAATGCCAGCTCCTGCTTCAGATGCAATGGACACATGCACTGACCGCTCTCGTTCCAACTACAACAAAGGAACCCGAGGAAGAACAGCAGTGACCACTGCAAAAGAGAAACTGGACATTGAAGTCCAGAAGAAAGAAGGCCGTTGCTACATGTGCAACAAACAAGGACATCTCTCCCGCAATTGTCCAGACAGGCAGAAGGACAAGAAACCACCTCAGAAGGCTCACAAGGCCAAGGCCAAAGAAAGCGAACCAGAGGAAGAATCGGAAGAAGAGTCCAAAACTGAATCCACCCCTACCGATGTGCGATCTTCCCTAATCAAAAGCCTCTCAACCCAAGAAAAATATGCAATGATCAAAGAGGCTTGGAAAGAAGAGTATGGGGAGGATTTTTTAAACGCACAAACCCGGCGGTCATGGTGCGTGCATTACAGTTCAAAGATGTGTTTGTTTGTAAATATCAAAGTCTCCAAATCCCAACTCTGATACAAACTTCACACACAACAGCCGAAAGAAAAGTTCTCATGGATTCAGGAGCCACAGACAACTTTATTGACTTCAAGCTCCTGAAAAGAATGAAGATTGGCAAACTAAAGCTGCCACGACCCCGCATTGTGTGGAACATTGACGGGACCCAGAATAAGTCAGGAATCATCAAGTACTACGTTGACCTGCAAGTCCGGACTGGGGAGAAGAAACAGAACATGAGATTCCTCGTCACAAATCTAGGAGATGACGAGATGGTGTTAGGGTACCCATGGCTTGCTACATTCCAGCCATTGATCAATTGGAGAAGCGCGACCCTTGATGAAAGCATGCAACCACTTGTTATCAAGACCCTTTCATATACAATGGACGCAGAAGTGATCCGCATACGAGATGCATGGATCAAGAAGGCTGTATCGTTATGCACCCCTTGGGAAGAACTCTTTGTCCATCGAATGGATGAAGAAATCCTCAAAAGAAGCTCAACGTCAACCGAAATGGCAGTAAAGGTGCTGCCAAAAGAAGAGAAAACCTGGGATCAAGTAGTCCCGAAACACTACCACAAATGGAAGAAGGTCTTTTCCGAAGAAGAGGCGAAGCAGTATCTGGAACACCAACCATGGGATATTGCTATTGATTTTACGGAGGACGCCCCGAAGATGCTAGATTGCAAAATATACCCGTTATCTAAAGGCAAGCAAGAAAAGCTCGACGAATACATCAAGGATAACTTGGACAAGGGCTATATTTGTCCATCAAAATCACAATACTTGTCACCCTTCTTCTTTGTCGGAAAGAAAGATGGAAAACTTTGTCCAGTAGTGGACTACCGGAAGCTGAACTCCTTCACAATCCCCGACCGATACCCGTTGCCTTTGATACAGGAACTGGTGGATAAGGTGAAGGATACCAGGTTATTCACCAAAATGGATGTACGAGCAGGATACAACAATATTCGCTTCCAAGAAGGCGATGAACTGAAAGCCACTTTCAAAACGAACCTAGGACTGTTTGAACCAACAGTAATGCCATTCGGGCTGAAAAATGCCCCCGCAGTGTTCCAACAAATGATGAATACACAGTTTAATGACCTCACAGCAACCGGTCAAGTAATCATCTATATGGATGACATCCTTATCGCAACAAAGAAGGATGAAGAAGAACACTGCAAGTTGGTTAGCAAAGTCCTTGAACGCCTTCAGAAACTGAACCTCTACTTGAAACCCAGCAAGTGCCTTTTTGAAGTAGAACGCATCAAATTTCTAGGAGTAATCCTGGAAAAGGGAACCGTTACCATGGACCCAGTTAAAGTCGCTGGAGTTGCTGAATGGAAAATGCTGAAAACTACAAAAGACATTCAGGCTTTCCTTGGATTCTGCAACTTCTATAGGCGATTTATCCATGGATTTTCCTTTATTGCAAAGGCACTAAACGACCAACTGAAGAAAGGCGTTCAATGGAACTGGGGGCCAAAAGAAGAAAGCGCTTTTGAAACGCTGAAGAAGCAAATATGTGAAGAACCAGTTTTGATACAACCGGACCAGAAGAAACCCTTTGAAGTCAAAGTTGACGTGTCAAATTATGCAATGGGAGCCATCCTAATGCAAAGAAATGAACAAGGAGTGCTCCACCCAGTAGCATTCTTTTCGAAAACCATGAACGATGCCCAAAGAAATTACGATGTATATAACAAGGAGCTTCTAGCCCTTGTGGAAATGTTTCGGCATTGGAGACATTTCCTGCACCAACCAGCGTTCAAAGTAAAGGTGCATACAGATCATGCCAACCTATTGTACTAGAAGAATCCAGGGGACCACAATAGAAGGGTGGCAAGATGGCATGCAGAACTCATGGAATATGACTTCGAATTGGTCCATATAGCTGGGAAGAAGAATGGTCAGGCGGACACATTGTCATGACGCCCGGACTATGAACAAGGCAAAGAAGATAACAAAGCATTGGTGGTCCTACCCCTGCTTTGTTCAGCTTCGCAAGAATGATGGGGTCAGAATATTATAACCCCAGTAACCAGAAGGAAAGGGAGCACTATAGTGCAACGGTAAACCATCGCAAATACCAGTCCCTTCAAAATAAGGTGGAGGAAGACCAACAGACGAACAAAAAGAGCCAGGAAGTGCTCAAGAAATGGTCAAACACCTACGTTCTCACCAAATTAGTTGGAATTTGGTGGAAGATCGAAAACGATACAGACTGGATCGTCGTTGCCAGAGACAACAATCTGAAGAGGGGGGTAATTCACTTTTACCATGATACCCCATCAGCTGGACACCCAGGAATCACAAACACGTACGCCCTGGCAAAACGGGACTTCTGGTGGCCAAAGATGAAAGAAGATGTGGAGCAATACGTAAAGGGATGCGCAGCATGCCAAGCAAACAAAATCAACACGCAGCCACTGAAACCAGCTATGATCCCTATTGCTCCAGAAAACTCTTTGCCATTCGAGACAGTCGCCATGAACTTCATCATGAAGTTGCCACTTTCGGGCAAATACGACACGATCCTCACAGTTATGGATCACGATTGCAGTAAAGCGGCGGTATTTATACCCTGCCAAGAGACAATTACTGTGGAAGAAGTAGCAGAACTCTACCTGAAACACATGTATACAAGATTCGGTGCCCCGAAGAAGATTATCTCTGACCGAGATACCCGATTTATGTCACACTTCGCCAAAGGCCTGTGCGAAGTGTTGAAGATACACTAGAACATCAGTATGGCATACCACCCAAGAACTGATGGCCAGTCAGAAAGGACAAACCAATGGCTTGAACAGTACCTTCGATTCTGGTGCGACGAAAGGCAAGATGATTGGCACAAGTACCTGCCAATGGCGGAATACGCACATAACCAGTGGCCAAATTCCACCACCCGAAAGACCCCCTACAAAATGCTCATAGGGTATACACCGAGACTTGAATTCGCGACCAAAAGTAAGGTCCCCTTGGTAGACAAAAGGCTTTCAGCCATAGAAAAGGCACGAACAGACGGCCACGAAAATATCATCAAAGCACAGAAGATGATGGCCATTGCACACCAAGGGAACAAGAAGTTCCAACCGTACAAAGAGGGAGATCAAGTGTGGATCGAGGGAACCAACTTGAAAACCCTGTATCCAGTGGCTAAACTCGGACCAAAGCGGCACAGACCCTTCAAAGTGATGAAACAGCTATCAGAAGCAGTGTACCGCATGGAACTGCCAAGACAGTGGAAGATTCATAACGTGTTTCACGCAAACCTTCTGACACCCTATAAGGAAACGGAGTTCCACGGGCTGAACTATACCCAACCACCCCCTGATATCATCAATGAAGAACCCAAGTACGAAGTCGAGAAGATTCTAGATGCGCAGCAACGTGGGAAAGGGTGCAAGCTCCACTACCTAATCAAGTGGAAAGGCTATCCCACAAGTGACAGTTCATGGGAAAAAGCAGAAGATGTCCACATGGACAAGCTGATAGCGGAGTTTAAAGCTAGGAAGGGGACAAACAAGTCAAAAGCCCATAAAACGTATATAAGATGGGCAAAAACAACAGAGGAATCCCATCCTCTCCACCCTGCTTCCTCTCTTTATATGATGTCTGCTACTTCTGCTCCCGCCAGCCTTGTGCCAACTCTCCAACTCCCTGCCTCATCGCCTCCTGCATCGGTCATGGAGACCCGCTCTGAGGGTGCCATCCCTCCTACTCCTCAGCTGGCTATCTGGAGTGTTCCAATCGTGGAGCACAGTGATGACGGAGCCACCGAGCTCCCTGAGCTTCCAGTCAAGGAAGCTGAGTATACTCCTCCCCTTGGCTACATCCATAACGACCCCCACTCCCGTCTCTTCTACCCCATTTATGTCGCCAACCCACGTTTTGGGTTGGACTGCACCGAGCCAAGAATAGTCTTGGCCACGTTCATCACGTACTTGCTAGATGAAACGATGGTGACGGGGACTCTTGGGGAAGGACAGGAGAAGCGCACAATAGAAGTGCAGGTAGGGAGGAGGGTGAAGAACTACAGGCTCATGACAGAGGCCCTTTGGAGGCAGTTGGTGCAGAACCATGAGACGGAGTTCGTGGTGAACCACGCCCTCCAAGAAATTGACGACCCCCACCTGACCGGGGAGATCAACTGCTTTAGGGCAAAGCGGGAGTTGAAGAACACACTCAACAGCCTGCTGTGCGATGCCCAGCACAAGGTCAGTGAGATCATGAGGGAGCTCGTTTTGGTGGAGCATGAGTACGAAGCTTGCAAGACCAGGTTGGAGATGGCTGACGCATGTCGCGTTATACATGCCTCGTTCAACTGTGAGTACCGCCTCCCGACCCGCTACCGTTACTCCCCCGAGCCACTCCCTGTTGACCCACGCACCTCCTGCCAGGCTGAGATGCCCATCCTCTACGACGAAGAGGGCAAGTTGTTGCCCAAGTGTTATCACTGCAAGAAGCGCGGGCACAAAGTCCAGGAGTGCCCCAAGAAGCGCAAACAGCAGAAGAAAAGGGAGGAGAGAGGGGCCCTTCACATCCGCATCACCACCTCCACCGTCCCACAAGAGTCAGACGAGAGGGAGCAAACCCCAGAGCCCCATGTGGAGGTTGGACCGAGCAGCCAAATGAAGATACGCTCTTGGAGCGTATCGGGTTGTTGGATAGGGAGGAGTGGACCCCAGAGTTGTGCGGGAAGTGTGGGAAGGTCGGGACACACCACGGTGAGCTTGAATGCCCCCTCTATGAACAGTGCCCCTTCTGTCGCCACATGGGGAGCTGGGGGTTCGTCAAGCGTCATACGTGCACCAAGATGGGTGATGACGAAGAAAAGGAGAATTGGGACAACAACGAGGTTGACTATGACCTCTACTGGAATGACGACCCGATGGGCTTGTAAGGCAAAGTCCAGAGTAACTTTGCGCCTAAACAGGGGGCTGTGTTACGATACGACTCATTTTCTCCTTGTTTGTCTTTCTTTGTCTCACGTGATCGTTCTCACAAGAGTCATAGTGACTCTTTAGTTATTGTTCTCATACGAGTCATAGTGACTCTAGCCTGTTGTTAAGGGGCTTTCATCTTTCGTTTCAGACTCATTTCATACATACTGCAGACTGTGCTGCAGTTACTTATTGTTCAGATGACTCAATCCTAGTACGCCATTGTGACTCAGTACTAGGATCCCTATTTACTATAAAGTCAGGCTTGCTAGGTAGCTTGTAGCCTTAGACTTGACTTTTTGTATCCTACGGTACTCGAGCAATCGAAGACTGTGAATACTCCATATCTCACCAAACTCTCCTCTCACTGAAGAATCCTAAGTTCCACTATTGGCTTAGGCTGACTCTTCAACTCGTACATCTTCACTGAAGTTCCTCCTCGGAACTTCCCTTGACAACCAGAACCAGACCCTTAGTGCAGTGTCTCAGTAGAATGACTTAACCCACGTTGGGTGAATGTCCCTACTGTGATGTAACACCACTCTAGTATTCCTGTGATGGATGAGGAGTTGTATGCCATACGTGCTAAGATAGAGAGGGATGCTCTTCCCTATGCCACCCTGGATTGGATTTTGCTGTTTCTAAGGATTGCCACCAAGGAGAGTGATTGGCTAATCACATTCTTCACTGTCCCGCACCAGGCCTATACCTCGGCACACATACTTGGTCCACCTCCTACAAGTGAAGCTTCTGCTGTATATGATATTGCCCATGAAGACTTTGACGGCCACCTCAATGCTGGGCTCCTTACGCACAAGGATTACTGGTGGTACCAGGACAAGCTTTGCTATGCTAAGGTAGACCTTGGCCAAGAGTGGGAGGCGCTGATCACATCCCTTCTGGCAAGTCATGTGCAGCCTGCCAGAGTGGGACGTCTCACTCATGGGGTATATAAGGGGGGTACTCAAGGGGGTTTGGCTCCCCCACCATACGAGGCTGAGGCAGGTTCACCTGCCAGGTCCAGTCTGTCATCTTAGATGTGGTGCTTCAGCCAATTGTGCGAGGCTTGTTGGGAGTAGTGCCATACCTTGGAAAAGTTTCGGATGGTTAGTACCAAATATAGGAACAGGGAGCCGGTAGTGGAGGTTGTATGGGTGTTATGTGAACTAGGGTGAATTCTTCATGTGCAAGCTGATGGTTGGTAGGTTGGCTGACTCGGCTGGTCCAGGGAGGTGTTCTCATTGCTCTCAGTATTAGGGGTGCTGGCTGGGTGTAATCTCTTTGTATTGTCGAAGGGTACATCCCACACTACTGGTGTTTCTAAGTGGGTTGAAATTATTTTTAGAGATTGAGTTCCACCTCTATGGTAAGGAACCAAAAATAAGGAGATTTCGGTTCTTAGTAGGTGCTTAGTTAAATCTTTTAGTTCTGTCCTTGCAGGTCCCACTCCTCCCCACTGAAATTGGTTTGGTGTGGTAGTTTTATTCATTGTCTGAGTTGCTGTTTGGGCCAGTATCGGCAGATCCCTTAACTCTGGCTGCTGCTTCGTTGGTCCGATCTTCGTCTGGGTTGACCAAAGTGCTCGACTCCAGCTCCTGCAGCCAGGAGGATGAGATATCTATGTGTTGCTCGAGGTCAGGTATGTCGATGTGGTCATGAGTGAAATAGGGGATTACCCTGAAGGCAGCTATTGGACTGTGTAGGAGGGTACCATTGAGTTCACATATGATATAGGCACCGCCCAGGCTACGCAAAACCACTATCATTGGGCCGAAGTAGTGTGGGCACATTTTATGGTTGAGTGCTTTCTCTATCACAGTATTGTGGATGAGCACTAGGTTGCCTTGCTTGAAGTTGAAGTCGCAGATGGTTGCTGAATGTTCCCATTCAAAGCAGATTGCCACGCAGTTGCGCTGCTCATGTACCTTCACTCAGAGGAGTTTGAGGTCAGCTTGCTGCTTTTGGAGTGCTACTGCGTGTCGCGCAATGAGGTCAGTGGTCGAGAGCATGGACTCTGGCAGTGGTAGCAAGTAATTGGCTTTGACTATGTCGAATGGGAGTAGGGGGTGTGCGCCGGTTGCTGCGAAGAAGGCCAAACATCCCATGTGCTTTCGAGGGGTCACTCGCTCCGACCAGAATACTGAGTGTGCTACGTGGGCCCAGCAGCTCTGTTCTCCATCGGCCGCTTTGTACAGGGCTTGGCATACATCGAAGTGCGACCACTCCACTATGCCATTTGCCTGAGAGTTGTAGCCACTAATCCTAATGTGCTTGACATGGTACTTGCACTCTAGATGGCCAAGAGCGGCCACGAAGGGCTTGCTGTTGTCCAAGATGATTTCCGCCAGGGTGCCCCATCTGCACAGGATGTCCTGGAAGATCCAGTCACCAAGCACTTGAGCGGTTTCCTTGTGGAGCATGCAGAACTCTGGGTAGTGGGTAAGCAAACATTGGCCCTGGACTATGTAGGCATATCCGGCTGAGTGAGGGAGGTGCATAGTGTCCATATACAGTACATCTTCGCAAATAGCAGGGCTGGCATAGCAACCACCAGTGGTATAACTATCTGGCAGGTTTGGCGTACTTGACAGACATGGCATGTGCAGATGTGCCAAGCAATATTGTGACTCATGAATGGCCACCAGTATTGCTCCATGACCAGGGCCCTTGTAGCATAGAACCCGTAGTGCCCAATATCATTGTGGGCTGCCTTGATCACTTCAAGGCGCTGATGCTTATACAAGACCCACTTGTGCGTGCCTTGCAGATTGTGCTTCCAGAGTACGCCATTGTCGATAAAGAAGTGAGCCATAAACCTTACTAGCTGGACATATTCTTGCTCAGGCAGGTTGGCTGGTCGCTCTAAGAAAGTTAGCCAGTCATGTGCCATCTCCAGTCACTTGTCCACTTGGGCTGTGGCTGGACTTCTTGGCACTAGATTGTAATTTGGCTTGGTGAAGAGTGCTTAATTGATGTTAGCCAGGTGTATGGCCATCTCGGCTGTTAGGGTATGCATGAGTTGGGCCAATAGCGGTGCTGGGGTCGGGCAATTAACCATATATACAAATCCATAAAGGTTGTCTATCCAGTCCTCGAAGTCTTCCTCATCGTTGCTGTCACTTAGGTCTTTGGCCTGTGGTGGTTGGTGTGAGAGGCCATTGGGCCCATGCTGCTTGCCTGGGACGTGTCGTAGCTCAAAGTGGAAGGTGAGAATGGAAACTATCCAGCGGTTCACGCTGACTGAGGGGGAGACATCAGGATTGTTCAGCATCCATTTGATGTAGTGGGTGTCAACTTCTATGGTCAGGTTCTGGACACCAACCAAATATATTTTGTAGGTGTGAAGTGCATGGTAGAGGCCATAGAGCTCTAGTTTAAGCTGAGAGAAGTGGCGCTCTCTGTTGTTGAGCAGTAAGGAACTGAAGTGAGCGAAGTAGCGCTTCTTCAGCATGTTGGGGTCAGCTTGGCAAAGGTAGAAACCGACTGCAATCTGCGAAGTGTCAACTGCAAGTATAACTGGTGAGGCTGAGGTGTAGTCTATCAGCCAAAGGGCTGGCGAACTTAAGAGAGCCTGTTTCAAATCTTCCTGGGCTGCCAGTTGCGCTTCGCCAAACTCAAAGGTAATGCCCTTGCACATGAGGTGAATGAGGGTGTTTGCACGCTTCATGAAATTTTTGATGAATATCCAGCACACTCCAATAGTGCTGAGGAAAGTGTGGACTTTGGATAGGTCCTTACAGGGCCCCCACTTTACTATCTTGTCCACCCGTGCAGGTTTGGGTAATTGGCCGATTGGTGTACAATGGTGTCCGACTGCTGTGATCTCTTTGGAACAAAGTGTGGACTTGTACCCACTGAAAGTACCGCCTGAGTATTTGATGCACTGAACGACGTGGTTAACGCCTTGGAGGTGCTCCCATACAAATCTATGAATGCCCAGATTTTCTAGGATGTGCTCCTCGGTACCATTGGCTAGTAAGTACCTATTGGCCAGCCCGTGGATCGGCACATCGTCAATGTAGGGAACTGTGGTTTTGGGTATTTTGGGCTAAAGGATATAGGTGATGTCATCATGAAATATAGGAACTGAGTTGGTCCATCCCATGGGTAGGGTGACCAGCTGAAGCGCTCCGAAGGGGACTGGAATGTGGTTAGGTCGCATGAGTTAGTCAAAATGCCTCACTCATTGTAGCCAACATAGAGGTCCAGCATTCCACCACATGCATGGCTGGCGAAGTGCTCGCCGATTTGATCGGTAAAGGGTGTGACCCCTGCATGCTTGATGGTAACCTTATTGAGCGGCTCTAGGCTGTGAACTATGCGGAGTGATTTGCCATCCTTCTTGACCACGCAGAACCAGCATGATCGGTAGGAAGAGTTTGATGGCTCATACACCCCGGCATCAATCTTATCCTTGATAAGTCAGCAGACTTCATCGTGGATACTGGGTGGAATTAGAATGTTGCGCTGGGTCCATGGTTTGTGTGGGACTGTCAGAATCTCGACCGGAGAGAAGAAATCTTCATGGAAATGGCCCCGCTCACTATTGGTCCAAGCAAAGGCTCAATTCTGTAGGCATATGAATTGGTGTATGAGCTTGTGCTCCTCTGTTAGGAGGAAGTCACCCCCATGGACATGATTGAATTGCTCCTTACACTCGGCCATGTATTGGCCGGTGGGCGCGAAGTCGGCCAGTCTGGTGGGTATCAGCAGTAGGTCATGGAGGGGATCACCCTTGATCTCATGGATAATGTGGAATCAGCTTGGGAGTTCTGTTTCAATAGGGCAAATTTTGAGGGCTACAGGCTTGTATTTCTTGCCTGCGAAGATCGCAAGTGGTGCTTTGGTATCAAGGAATGAGACATAAGTTGAATTATTAGCAATAGGTGAAAGGCAGTCCAGTTTCTGGTACGAGAGCAATAGAAGACATGAAGTTAGTTCGGGTGCATTGGAATCATAAAGGGAGACATAGGCAGCCGCGATTTTATGGTTAGTGGTATTAGCCGGTAATGGCATGCAAGCTTTGACTGAGACTTGCTTTTCTTTGGGATCGTATTCCAGGGTGATCGCAAGCTATCCTTGGTGAGGCACCAAATCTTCGATACTCAAAAATCCTCCTCTTGGGTTGGCTGGTTTTATGGGACTTGGTGTGTTGGCTTGTGCCACTCAGCGAAGCGGTAGCTTCCCCACAGAATGGTTGGCACTGTCGTGTGCTTGCCGGTATTTGGATTGAGGATAGTGATGGTCTGGTTCTTGTCTCGATAGTTGTGGACTACTGACTGAGTCAAGATGTTGAAAGGCTGGCCGAGTAGTATGTCATAAGCTGGTGAGCAGAGGATGTGGACTTGGAGGTATAGCATGATTTTGCCCACTAGGAATGGCACATTCTTGGCCAGGCCAAGTGATTGGTTGACACCGCCATTGGCCAATACCATGTTGAGATGTATGGTTGGGTCGTAGGGGAGTGCCAGGGTGTTACAGACTTCCTCCGACATCATGACTATCTGACAGCCAGGATCCAGGATTGCCTCAACCTTCTCCTGGTTGTCGACTACTGGTAAGATCGCCTGAAGTGAATTTGACTCGGCCCCAACTTCCATGCTATCTTGCGTGAACTGTTTGCTATCTGGGTGGTCCTTGAGGTATGCTTTGTAGGGGTCCGCTATGATCATTGTGTTAGCCAGAGGTGTACGCGCTGCGATCGCGAAGGCTGCTGGCATGTGTTCCTCTTGACTCGCTGATCGGTCGAGCTTCGCTTCGTCCTCCACTATTTCCTCTATCATTGCCTACATTACCTTGCAAGAGATGTGCTGTCTAATAGTCACATCAGTGACTTGGGTCCATAGCTCTGGAGCCAGGGAGAGTAGCTCCCGTTGAGTAATCATGATCAGCACATTCATGATCTGGTTATAAACAGTGCACACAACCTTTTCGTCGTAGATCTTTGCTGTAGTGGTATAGGCTTGGTCGCTCTTGCATGGTGGAGGCATCGGCCTTGTTCCAGCTCTGTTTGCACCGGCTGGTCTAATATTTGCTGCGTCTGCTGCCTATGCATATGGGTGCTCTACCTTACTTGTGTTGCTTGGATCTCCCGACATCGCTGGTACTATTCTGGGTGCTTGGTTTAGGTGCAGAGGTGGGTTGCGCTGCACCTGTTTTGGGCTGGTTGATGGGCTGGCTGGTGCAGCTGCATTGTCGCAATTGGCTCCAGCCAGAGCGTTGTCCTTGGCTTGCTGCTGCCTTGTCGACATGGCACCTTGTGGGGGGTACTATCAGCAGAGAGCGTAGACTCCTGGTTGGCCTGCCTCAGGGCACTGTTCTGCAAATTGGACTATCTTGCCATCAGATGATTGGCTAGAGGCTTCGCTGGTTTACATCTTCATTTCTAGTAACATTTGCGCAGCTGCTACTTGTCCTGGGTTCCGCTGGTGATACTTGTCAATGTGGTCGTGCAACCATGCACCAGTAATTTCACATGGTACCATTGCTCCTGAGGGAAGTACTACCTTGCCTTTATGGTTGCGCTTGCACTTTCCAAGTCGGATGTATTCTGCCACTACTTCGCACTTGCGGATGAAGTGTCCAGGCACACTGCAGAAGTTGCACTGTGACGTGGAATCGCTGGTCGGCTGAGGTCCTGTGGCTCTCGGCCTGCCGCCTGATTGTTGTGTTTCTAGTATGTTCTTGAACATTTCTGTGAGCAAGGTCATGGCTGATGTAAGAGCTTCCAGTTTGACATCTGCACTGGTCTGCGTGGTTGTTGCTGGTTGGGTCGGCATAGGTTGGAGGGTGGTGGAAGCTGTTCCCATGAGCACAAAGATGGCCACATCATATACGTCAGCTAGATTGTACATATCTTAAGGATTGTGGTCTGGCTTCTTTAGTTGCAGTTGCTGCCTTATGCTGTGCTCTAGGCTCAGCTGGAAGCCATGTAGGAAGGCACATGATTGCTCTTGCACTGACATGCAGCCCTTGGTGACTAGGTACTGGGAGATGAGTTGAAATTGTCAGTGGTATTCGCTGAGGTCTCTCGAGGTAAGTATACCAATGTGGACTCGCTCGCTGACCTTCGCATCGAGGTCCTGGATAGTGTAGGTCGCCTCATCGCCTGCTTGCAGGTAGAGGTATAGGATGCCAGCTTTGAACTAGTCATAGGTCTTGGTCGCATTGGCCTATGCTGCTGTTCCACACCAGAGTCTGGCCGCATCGATACTGAGGTACTTGAGGGTACCTTGCTTTCGCTCCTGGTTGTCAGTCATGCCATGTTGATTGAACAGGTCTTCTAGTTCTGCAAAGTACTGGCCAGCTTCTTCTGGATAGTCTTCGCTAAATCTTGGGGCTGACCGCTCATGTTGGCCAGGTAAGTCTGCAAGAGTCATTGGTTGAGGTACCAAAGTGGTTGTATGTTTTGGTTGTTGTGTTGTGGAGCTGGGAGCTGTGGTCAGCTGTTTTGCTGGCATAGCAGGAGGTGGTGCTGGAGGCAGGATCGGAGTTATAAGGGGTAGTGGTGCGGTCGGCTGCATAGCCGGAGGTGGGATCAGCTGAGTTGGAGCCGATTGGGTCAGTTGCACACTGGAGTTTGGCTGGGTGTTCGCTATGTCGGTTGATGCTGATTCCTGTGGTTGCTCTGCTAGGGCTTACACTCAAGCTCTTGTGTGAGTTGTTGGACTGTGGGTTGCTAATGGCAGAGCTGAGTTGTGCGACAGGATGAGGCTAACCTCGTCTTCACTACTTGGCTGTGTGTTTGGTGAGTTCAGCCAAGATGGCAGATTGCTAAGTTCACTGTTATCTAGGGGTTGTAGGTCAGATGTGTCAGTAAAGCTTCCTGGGACTGGCTGCGCTGGGTTGTAGCCAGCTGCGATTAATTCTTCGAGTAAGGTCCTTTGCCTTAGTTGTGGAATTGCAGAATGATCTCCAAGTTAATCTCCTGAGCGGGTCCTCTTTATATTCCAACCTCCCCACATTGGCCACCAGATATGATACCCTAAGCTGCCGCTAAGTGTGTCAAAGTGCAGCTAAGAGTGGAAGGGTTCAGGAGGTCGAGGAATATAATGCACTGATAGGGTGGAGTTGTGCAGGTCACAGGTTGGCCAAAGGTAGGCTCGGCGCTTGGCCGATGCAGGAGACATACAGGCCTAGGGGAAATGCAAAGAGCTGCCAGAGCAGTGAGACTGAAATTGACTGTGGGACACTAGTGCACACACAGGTATGCAGAGGGTTTGCAAAGAGGGAAAATGGAATCTAGAGTGTAACTGGTCTGGGTACTATGCTGTACCTGCACTCGCTTGCCTATGTATATAGGAAACGAATCCTTAAATACCTATACTATCCAACCTTCAGCCGCTTTGGCCTGCAACCGCAATCGCTTGTTTGAGCGAACCTGTGTCAACCATCATCAGACCAACGACCGCAGTGTGCAGCTGCATCGGCTGATTGCTCTGTGGGGCTTCGTGGTCTAAGGTGAACCCTGAAGTGGTCAGCCGGACGTTACGATAGCCTACGCAGTCACTGGGTCTCCAGTCCTACCCGATGGTCCCGCAGACTAGGGGCACTGCCGGCACACCATGATGTGCACCCCGCCGCCACATAGCCTGGGTGTTACGCTTCGGTAAGCGTGGGCCTTGCTTTAGGCGATAATGAGACACGAGTACTTAGCTGTAGGGTGTCTAAGTTGAGCATGGGATTCCTGAGTCCTAACACGCCAACAACTTGCAACTGGGAAGGCTCCTTGATAGACCTTATGCAGTGCACTTCCTTCCGAAGTCCAGGTACTTCGCAATGAGAGGAGAGTTTGAGAAACCGATGATTCAAGAAGACCAAGATAGCGACTCTTGGTCTTCCCGTACTACTATTTATACATGAGGACGGAGGGCTTTGAAGCGCCTCCCGAATGACTATTGACCTATAGCGATACTAGCTCGAACCCTAGTACCACTATCCTAGTAATCAGTAAGCTATAGTAACATGTGATACTAACGCTGACTGATAACACGTGAAAGAACTGTCCCTGACTAATGTAAGAATCACAAGCTTACTACCGTAGTCAGAACCTGATAGTAAGCAACGAAGTCCAATCCGTGACACTGGGGTCGAACTGCCTAAGTTTCCTGAAGGGTTCCCGCTTGGAACCCAAAGTCACTGAATCACTGTGTGGTCAGGCTGCTGAGCCGGACCTGCTCCACTATGCATCAGCTGTTTCATGCTCTCCCGCGCACTAGCCGCGCTCATACCGGTCGTTCACGAGGCCGAGCACAATTGGCTGTAATACTGGATAGAAATGCCAAAATTGTCGGATAGTATGCCCAGCCTGTCACTGGGCATATCACCAGTGTGTCGTGATGAGTGTAGATGATACTTCTCTTTTGTTGCAGATCCCCAGTGACGACTTGTTGTCCATCCTTGTACCAGCTGTCGCGTATTTTCTTGAGACAGTGTCCATCCACCCAGGGTTGCAGTATGTCCTCATTCTGTGGTAATGTCATCTGATCATTGATAACTGTTGTAGTGTTGGCTGCTCTTGTGAAGAGGTGGTCTGGTAAGACTGTGACTCCTTTGTTGTCAGCCTCTCCTTGATCATAGTCTGGTCATTGGGACAGGGCATTGGCTTGTCCATTGGAGGTCCCTTTAATGTGGTGAATTTTGAATTTATATTTGGACAGTTCTAGTACTTCCCTGGCTACTCGTCTACTGATTTTCTACAGTGATCACCAGTATTGGAGGTTAAGGTGGTCAGAAAAGACTTTAGTTGTATGAGGGGATCCTGCAAGTAGTGGATGCCAGTGGCGGAAGGCTTTTACAATGGCGAGTAGTTCGAGGTCATAAATGTCGTAATTTCGTTCTGTGGGGTTCAAGGTGGATGAGTAATAGCTGATGGGGTGTCTCTTCCCGTCCTCTTTTTGTTGTAGTAGCACTGCTCCTACAGCATACCCTGAGGCGTCGACTTCTAATTCAAATGGGTCACTTAGCTGTACATGTGCTAAGACCAGGTCAGTGGTCACAAGAGTTTTGAGAGTCTGGAAGGCCTTGTCTTCTTCTTCCGTCCATGCCCAGTCTGTATTTTTCTTTGTAAGTTTGTTAAGTGGTTGTGCGTGGCAGGAGAAATTTTGAATGAAAGTGCAGTAAAAGTTGCAAAAGCCTAGGAAGGATCAAACATCTTTGACTTTGGTTGGTGTCGGCCAGTCTTTGATGCCGGAAATTTTGACAGGGTCCATGCATGTCACCCCCTTTTCAAGGATTACCCCCAGGTAATCCATACAGGGTGCATGGAAAAGGCACTTCTCCAGTTTGTAGTAGAGGTCATGTTGGGTGGATATCTTGAGGACATTGCATACTGCAGCAATGTGGTCATTGAGGGAGTGGCCAGTGCGGGTGGCGATCCCAATGTCATCCATATAAACATGAATGATAGTGCCGTGGCACTCATGTTTGTTGATGATATCTCGGCAGATGTGGTTCATCATAGTTTGGAAGGTTGCTGGAGAGTTGGTCAGTCCGAAGAACATGATGGTAGGTTTGAAAAGACCGTACTTAGTTTTGAATGCTGCCTTCTCCTCATCACCAGATCGAATGCGAACATTATTATACCCCCAGCGGATGTTGAGTTTGGTGTAGATGTAAGTGTTGCTGAGGTCCATGATAAGGTCCGATATGAGGGGGAGTGGGTACTGGTTCTGGATTGTTAATTTGTTAATTCAATGGTAATCCTGCACTGGATGTAGCTTGCTGTCCTTTTTCTTGATGAAGAAGAAGGGGGAGGCGTATGGTGATTTGGATGGATGTATGCATCCTTTTGCAAGTTGTTCACTGAGGAAGGCCTGGAGGGCTTTGTCTTCATCTTGTGTGAGGGGGTAGATTTTACAGTTGAGTGATTCAGGGGCCCCTTTTCAAAATGTGATTTCATGATCCCATGCTCGTGATGGGGGAAATCGGTGTAAGGCTTCTTCATTGAATAAGTTACTAAAGTCGGTGTAGGCATCAGGTAACTCAGCTTTGGTGGTATATTGTTGGGCTTGTATGGCCAACTTGGTAGCCATGGTTTGGTGATAAGCATCCATTTTGTCATTTAGTTGGTCCAAGATTTCTTCTTTGACCTTCATAGTTAGTGTCCTTGCGATGGTGGGACGTTGCATCATGAAGTGAGGATATATGGAATTGAGGACAATGGGTAACATATCTTCTCGGATGGTGGCATGCCGCCAGCTCATTTGGGGCTCAAACGTGGCAAGCCAGGGGTATCCCAATATGACATCTTCTGTTCCAATGTCGGTAAGGAGGAACCACATTTGCTTGTGGATTCCATTGGTATGGATGTCTAGGTTGATGAAGTGAGTGATTAGTCTCAATTTATTCTTGGTATTGTCAATATTCCATATCTTTTTTGGCTGTTTGTTACGTCATGGTAGGGACGTTCACCTGACGTGGGTTAAGTTGATCTACTGAGACGCTGCACTAAGGGGGTCTGGTTCTGGTTGTCAAGGGAAGTTCCGAGGAGGAACTTCAGCGAAGATGTACAAGTTGAAGAGTCAGCCTAAGCCAATAGTGGCACTTAGGATTCTTCAGTGAGAGGAGGGTTCGTTTGGTGAGATATGGAGTATTCACAGTCTTCGATTGCTCAAGTACTGTAGAGTACAAAAAGTCAAGTCTAAGGCTACAAGCTACCTAGCAAGCCTGACTTTATAGTAAGTAGGGATCCTAGGATTGAGTCACAATGGCATCCTAGGATCGAGTCAGAGATAATAAGTAACTGCGGAGCGCAGTCCGCAGTAATCACAAGCCAAGTCTTTGAAACGAAAGATATAAGCCCCTTAGCAACGGGCTAGAGTCACTATGACTTGTATGAGAACGTACATAAAAGGAGGTTGAAAATGAGTCATATCGTAACACTGTTCCAGCTGTTTGATTCTGATTCCCATTCACTTGGTGAATGCAGGTCATATGAAATTGTCAGTGGCCCCGGAGTCCACCAATGCTCTTAGGTCAGCCATTGTGTAACTGGTATGCACAGAAACTGGGATTTGCATAGATCGGTAGCGCATAATGATAACCGAGTTACAATTAACTGCCCCCACCCAGGCTGATGGGTTCAGGCGTCCTGAAAACCCTCCTGCTTCCATAAGTCTTGGAGGATTAGGTCCTTTACTTCATCATCTTCTTCAGCCACTCTAGTCATCTACCCTTTTGCCCTCTCTTGGGGAGTTTGCATGTGGGAGGTGTGAATCAGTTCTTCCTCCAATTCATAGCGGTCTGCTTCTGTTCATCGGCTTGTTGATGGTTGATTCCTGCTGTGCTGCGAACAGTAGTGACTTATATGCCCTTTTTGACTGCAAGTGTAACACATCACCTTGGAGAAATCCATCCTTCTTTGCCCTCTTTGATGGAATCCTCCCCTGGGTGGTCGGGGGGTGTTGTTACAATTGTTGTTGATGACTTCTTTGGCTCCCACCAGCCACCCTCTAGCTCTATTGGCCAAGGTGTCCATGGCATTAGGATTGTGGGGTAGGTTCCATGATGGGGCCCATCACCCTTGCCCTCATGGAGGTCCATAATTCCTATCTTTCTGCTCGTTTCTTGGGCGGTATTGCTCGAGGTGTGCTGTTAAGGCCTAGCGGGGCCTTACTGTGCGACGTGCACCGTAGGTAGAGGGGACAAAGACAGGGTACGAGAACGAGGTGCTCGGCAAAGACAACAAGGGCTGAGGGAGTTCTAGGAGACGAAGGTCCATGAAGGACGACCAAAGAACAAGGGTTCGAATGTGCTAAGTTGATGGACTTAGTGATGAGGTACAAGGGGCTTCAGCCAGAATGCCAAGATACAAGGGACTAAGTCGAACGACTTAGGGTCTGTGTGTGCGCGTTGTTATAGCACAAGCGCAAAGCTTCGAAGGGGCTCCCAACTAAGGGAAGACTGACAGTGGTAGTGAGATGATGAGAGGGAGGCACACAGAAAGGAGCAGATAGGTCTGGTATTCACTAGTATGATAAACGAAGACAAGACTAGAGAATAAGCGTATACATGGTCAAGCTTATATAGGTAGCTACTCCGGGTCCGTCCCATGAAGGGGATACTAAAAGGGAACAAAGGGAGATGCAAAAGGGGAAAGGGCTAGAAGGAGAATCGGAGTAGAGAAGCGTACATGGTAATGAGTCAACAGGTTAGTACCCTGAGGAAGTCTGAGAGAAAGTCAAAGTGATAAGGTAAAAAGAAAATAAGTCCAAGGTGAGCCGGATCACAACATGTGCCTTCATATGGATGTACTGTTGCTGCTGCTTCATAACTGCCATCTTCCAGTCTTCGAATGTTTGGGGGTCGTCCATGGTAAACACCTTCTCATATAGTTCTTTGGGAAGGCCATTGGTGAAGATGTTGATGGTGAGTGGCAAATCTAGGCAATAGCCAGCCTGCCATGCTAGAGTTTCAGAATTGGTGATATACATGTCAATGTCTCCTCCTGTCATTCGTACTCCTTGTTTAAGGGCTGCTTGAGCCTGTTCCTTCTTGAGGGTGTTAGAGAAGTGTTGATTGAAGGGGCTAATGACCTCGAGCCAGAGGTGAGGGTCGTTGTTGTTAATCCCTCCCGTGTGTTGATTCAACCATTGACTGGTGTGTGTGATCCATTTGTTCACATCCTTTCCGTCTGTATAGGTAAGAAAAAACATCAATCGTCAATAGGCATTGTTCATGATGGGGTTGTTGTTATTGATCCCCCAGTATAGTTCCCATTGTGAGGAATTCTTCTGCTTTTGTTGGTCCCCCTTGAAGACTTCAGGGGCATTTTCTACAAGTTTATCAGTCTGGTAAGCATGTCCTGGAGGAGCAGGTGGTGGTACTCCCCCGGCATCACCTGGCAGTCCCCCTCCTCCTCCTGGGAATCCTCCTCCTTCTGGGAATCCTCCTCCCAGGAATCCTCCTCCTCCAGGTGATCCTCCAGTTGGTGGATCAGGATGGTCTGGTCCGATGGCCCTCATTATGGCTGCATCATCAGCGTTGAGGGGTTGCCCCGTGGTGGGGTCAAGTGGCATCTGCACTAAGACGCGGGGTTCTTCAGTGATGGTGGCCATTGCTGGGAGTATGGTGATGGACTCAGCTTGTTCGATAAGGGCCATTTCTTGTTCATTTAAGGGTGAGAGGTTCCGTTGTTCCTCTTCTTCTTCTGAGGATTCCTTGGAGGCTTCGTGTGTTTGTTTGGAGTGACTTGCTTCGGCTTCTCCATCAATTGGTCCTCAATCCAATCATGGGAGTACCTCGTTGGTGTATATATCACAGCGATGATGTGCCCATAGAGGGTTGATAACCTGGCACCAGTCTAGGATGTAGTTGACCTGGCACCAGCACAGGTGATCAAACCTAAACTCAACTGGGTGTTCCCCATGTTGGGTCTCGATAACGTATCCTTCTGCCCCATTGATGCTACTCCAATATGCATTCTTCAAATAGCGGGTTGGTACGTTGCAACTTCCTCATCTAGATAGATTGTATGGGTGAAATCCATTGATAGCCCACTGTTCTCTAGTTGTTACTCTCGCCACAGTGGAGGATCTTGGTCTTAATGTTATGTCTTGCCTGGACGTGCACTAGACCCTAGTGTGATTTATCAATGAGAGTAAATGGCAGCATAGATACTAAGTCAAATATGAAGGGGACTTCCCTTAGTTGTAATGATGGGCAGAACAATGGAGTCTTCCTAAGTCACCCTGGCCCAAAACAAGAGTTGACCTCCTGTACATAAGTCACAATGGCGACTTAAAATCACAAGGAGAGCAAAGAGAAGAGAGAGAAGAATGCGATGTGAAAGATCAATGGCAATTTGAAGAAGACCAAGATAGTGAGTCTTGGTCTTCGACAACTACTACTTATACAGTTACACAAGGGCTTTAAAGTGCCTCTCGAATGTTGGCTATCCTATGGCATAAGTAGCTTGAACCCTACTACACCAATCCTAGGAATCACTCAGCAATCACACGGGATTGCTGAGTGCTGACTGATACTACTAAATCTGTGACTAATTACTGCTTACTACCATAGTCACAACTGGTAAGTAAGAGTCCACATTTCTCACGATACTACTACTATGACTTCAACTCTGACCTCGATTCTCCTGACAGCCTGGGAGCCCCACTGTGACAGGTAAGGACCTCAAGCCTCTTGTTGATGATGATGCACCAGAGGTAGGTGACCATAATAGGAACTCCTGTAGGCATGGCAGTGGCAGCAATAGTAACAAGAAGCAGACAAAGAAGTGGATATGTGATATTGTTACGGTCGACCCCTCGGACTTACAATATGTCATAGTGATGTCGTGATTCGGAGTCTCGGACTCTTACTTACCGGTTGTGGCTACGGTAGTAAGTAGTAATTAGTCACGGACTTACAGTATCAGTCAGCACTCAGCAGTCGCATGTGATTGCTGAGTGATTCCTAGGATAGCGGTACTAGGGTTCGAGGTAGTATTGCTATGGGTCAACGTGTATTGGAGAGGCGCTTTAAAGCCCTCGTGTATATGTATAAGTAGTAGTCGTTGAAGACCAAGACTCGCTATCTTGGTCTTCTTTGAATCGTCATTACTCTCTCCTCTCAGCTCTTCTATTCCCTCCTCTTCTCCTTGTGGGCCATTCTGAGTCGACGACTTGTGCTTCACATCCGGAAGCAAGCTACTACTTTAGGCCAGCGTGATATAGAAGCTCCGCTGCTAGCCTCGTCGTTACGTTAAGGAAGCTCCTTCGTATTCGACTAAGACGATTTACTCTCCTAGCACCTGTCCAGGGTCCAAGTCGGACCAACGTCCTGACGAGACGTAACATTAAGACCAAGATCCCATCGTGGCGGCTAGGATTACTACACGAGAAGCGTGGGCGATTGACGGTTTCCGCCCTTATTCAAACGCAAGACGAGGAACCAGGAACGTACCTATACGGTATTTGAGGAACGCCTACTGGAGCGAGATCGACGGCGTTGAAGGATACGTGATCAACACGAGAAGTGGAGAACACCCTGTTGAGTTCAGTTTTGATCGCCATTGTTGGTGCAGAATCGATTACATTCTTAATCAGTGGCAGGTGATAGAACCCTTGCGTTCACACCGCCAGTGCGACATCTACTTGGACGAAGTTGTAACTAGAGCTGATTGGGGCCCTATCGACGGAGCGGAAGAAGACCCCGAAGCCAGTCACTCGGAAAACACCCACGAGACGACCAACGAAAGCGAGCACGAAGAAGAAGCTCAACCCGATCCTCTTACACCATTAACCGAACAAGAAGAGGCTCTTATCGAACAAGCTGAGTCTATTCAGATTCTCCCACCCATGACGACAATCACCGAAGAAATACCAGTTCACATTCAAATGCCGTTCGACCCGACAACCGGGCAACCACTCTCCGCAGATGACGCGGCCATCATGAGGGCCGTAGGACCCGACCAACCTGACCCCCCGTCCAGAGACAGACGAGACTATCACCAATTACCCGGAGGAGGTCCACCCCACGGAGGAGGATCCCCAGGAGGGGGGTTCCCAGGAGGCGGACCACCACCAGGAGGAGCCGGGGGAGTACCACCACCTGGTTCCCCCGCACGTGCCCATCACTCAGACAAGTTCGCAGGAAACGCCCCAGAAGTCTTTAAAGGGGACAGGCAGAAGGCCGAGGAATTCCTCACGCAGTGGGAATTATATTGGGGAATCAACAACAACAACGCCATCATGGCTAACGCGTATAGACGGTCGATGCTATTCCTAACCTACATACAGGGGAAGGACGTAAACAAATGGATCACACATACAAGTCGCTGGTTGAACCAGCAGGTCACGCACGGCATTGCGGACACGGACCCTCGCCTATGGCTTGAGGTTATCAAGGCCTTCACGCGACGATTCTCCAACACACTGGAGAAAGAACAAGCACAAGCTGCATTGAAGAAGGGGGTACAAATGATCAAAGGAGATATTGACGCGTACGTGACCACCTTTGAAACACTGGCACGGCAGGCTGGCTATCGACTAGACTCTCCCCTTACCATCGACATCTTCACCAACGGACTACCCCGTGACCTCTACGAAAAGGTCTTCACCATGGACGACCCCCAGACCTTCGACGATTGGAAAACAGCGGTCATGAAGAGACAGCAACAATACATTCACATGAAGGCACGCCTCGACCAACATCGAGGGTTTAACAACGGTCAGCAATCGGCACGACCAACGACCCAGCGACGCGGAGGATGGGGGCCAGGGGGGAACCTTGCTAGGGACCCCAATGCAATGGATACCTTGGCTGACCGAATTCGTGGACACGCCGCCGAAACTGACAACACTCGGTACCAGCAGAACCCACCATGGGGGGGGTACATGCAACGACAAGGGATCAAGCGAAACTTTTCCGAGGTGACGTGTTACACTTGTGGAAAGAAAGGGCATATTAGCAGGATCTGCCCACAGCACTCCTACAACCAACCATCATCGTCCATCCGACGCACTCGGTACGAACCTGAGGAGCAACCCCTGCAAGAGTCTCGGGCTCAGACCCCATGCGAACGCGCCACGAATTGGATGACGGGAGTAGCTGCTGAACCGGACGAAGTAAAGGACCTCATACTGAAAGACTTGTGGAAAGATGAGGGTTTTCGGGACGCCTGAACCCATCGGCCTGGGTAAGGGCGGTCAAATGTAATTCTGCGATTATTACGCGCTACCGATCTATGAAAGTTCCAGTTTCAATCCGTATGAATTACGCCATGGCCGACATCAAAGCACTAGTGGACTCCAGAGCCACTGACAATTTCATGAGACCCGCCTTCGCAAAAAGGATGGGAATGAACTTGCAAATCCTTCCACAACCCAAAAAGATATGGAATATCGATAACACCGAGAATCGTGCAGGATTGATCACACATTTCGTAGATCTCGATGTACAAACCCGAGGAGTCCATCAATCCATGCGTTTCCTCCTTACAGACATCGGAACCGAAGATATCGTACTTGGTTACCCGTGGCTCGCCACTTATGAACCACAAATGTCGTGGCGGCACGCCACCATCCGCGAGAACGCACTTCCGATCATTCTTCGACCTGTAACACCCCTGCGAAATCACCATCCTGCATTCGCCCGCGCCCTCACCACGTCCGAAAAAGACCATATCGTCACCCAACTACACGACGACGATTCATCCTTCCTGCGAACCACCTCCACCGACTTGGCCATTCAAGCCAAGCAATACACTGAAAAGGCTATCCTCCCACCTGTGTACGCTCCGTTTAACCGTCTTTTTGACGAAGTCGCCTCTCACCGCTTCCCACCGGCCCGCACCTGGGATCACGCCATTGAATTCAAACCCGGGGCGCCGGATGCCCTTGACTGTAAAATCTACCCACTGACGCACGATGAAGACATCGCCCTCCAGGCCTTTCTTGATGAACAACTCACCAAGGGGTATATCCACCCCTCCAAGTCTCCTTACGCCTCACCCTTCTTCTTCGTCAAAAAGAAAGACGGCAAACTCCGGCCGGTGCAGGATTACCGCCGCATCAATGACCTCACGATTTGCAATCAGTACCCTCTCCCTCTTATTACCGACTTGATCGCTGACCTCAGCAACGCCCATATCTACACCAAACTGGACGTTCGCTGGGGGTACAACAACGTACGCATCTGTACCGGCGATGAAGGTAAAGCGGCGTTCAAAACCAAATATGGCCTCTTCGAACCAACGGTCATGTTCTTCGGCCTCACCAACTCTCCAGCGACGTTCCAAACCATGATGAACCACATCTGCCGCGATGTCATCGCCAAACACGCAGCTCTGGGAACCACTATTTGGGTCTACATGGATGACATTGGCATCGCCACTCACATTGGCCACTCTCTTGCTGATCATATTGCCGCAGTTCACGACATTCTCGCCCTCTCCGCCGAGCACGACCTCTATTACAAACTCGAGAAATGCCTCTTCCATGCGCCCCGTATGGATTACCTGGGGGTCATCCTTGAAAAGGGGGTGACACGCATGGACCCCGTCAAAATTTCGGGCATCAAAGACTGGCCCACACCAACTAAAGTCAAAGATGTTCGCTCCTTCCTGGGGTTCTGCAACTTTTACCGAACATTTATCCGCAATTTTGCCTCTCACGCCAAACCCCTCAACCACCTGACGAAGAAGGACACAGAATGGAGATGGGGGAAGGAGGAAGAAGCCGCATTTCAAAAGCTGAAACACCTCGTCACGTCCGAACCAGTGCTAACACACCCCGAGCTGAGTAAACCCTTTGAGCTAGAAGTGGACGCTTCTGGTTTCGCTACAGGAGCAGTTCTACTACAACGAAAGGAGGATGGGAAGAGACATCCCATCGGCTACTATTCGTCCACCCTCAACGCAGCAGAACGCAACTACGACATTTACGACCTTGAATTGCTGGCAATCGTAAAAGCGTTTCGCAATTGGCGACCCCTACTTGCTGGCTCCCCACACCGAACTAAAGTATTCTCCGACCACCTGAACCTGCAGTACTGGCGATCACCACAAAAGATTAGCTGGCGTATAGCCAGGGAAGTACTCGAGTTATCGGAATATGACTTTGAAATTCACCACATTAAGGGCAATGCCAACGGACGAGCCGACGCCCTCTCACGACGACCAGATTACGACCAAGGAGAACAAGATAATGAAGGAGTCACGGTGTTGCCAGGTCATGTATTTGCGAAGGCAGTCGTCAGCACAGTAACTCCCGAACCAATGACTTTTACGTACCAACAAGACGAAGGAGTGATACGACCATGGGTCGACGGACAGTGACTAAAGAAGATTGATGGGGTATGGCATAAGGAAGGACGACGAGTAATCACGGGGGAAATCCCCGAAAAGAGAAGTATCATCCAGTCTCACCATGATCCCCCTGTTCACGGCCATCCAGGGATTCGACGAACCACCCAGCTGGTCGAACGACGATACTGGTGGCCGGGTCTACGGAACGACGTGCTGGACTACGTGAAGGGCTGCGCCGAATGTCAACGGATAAAGATCAATAATCGGCCGAGTCGTGCACCTCTTGAACCCATCTATCCCAAACCGGAAGCCATGCCATTCGAGACAGTGGCCATGGACTTCATCACGAAACTTCCTCAATCCTCGGGGTATGATTCCATCCTCACAGTAACTGACCACGACTGCAGCAAAATGGCGGTCTTTATACCGTGCAACGAAGAGATCACGTCAGAAGAAACGGTGGGACTCTACGCCCAATACGTATTTCCCCGCTTCGGACTTCCATCTACTATCATCAGTGACAGGGACCCTAGATTTGCGAGCAAATTCACACAAGAACTATGCAAACGCCTTGGCATCACACAGAATATCTCCACGGCGTACCATCCCCGAACCGACGGTCAGTCGGAACGGACCAATCAATGGCTGGAGCAATATCTACGATTCTGGACCAATGAGCGGCAGGACAATTGGTGCTCTTATCTTCCTATGGCGGAATTCGCGCATAACAACTGGGCACATGAGGCGACAAAGATGACGCCATTCAAGTTGCTCATGGGATACGATCCTCAAGCTGATTGGACCAATAAGCCATCCCCTATCCCTCACGTCACGCTACGCGCTGATCAACTGAAAGAAGCACGGCGAACGGCGCAAGAACTTATCGTCAAGGCCCAACAGTCATGGGTCAAGGCCAAGACAATGCCCAAGTATCAAGTAGGAGATCAGGTGTGGCTGGAAGGACGTCATCTACATACGTCCCAACCAACCACAAAACTCGTGGCGCGGAGACACGGCCCCTTTCAGGTCGCCCAGGTGATGTCCCCTGTCAACTACCGCCTCGAACTTCCCACGCAGTGGCAGATACACCCCGTTTTTCACACCGATCTTCTCACGCCTTATCGTGAGACACCCATGCACGGACCCAATTATCAGCGCCCACCACCGGATCTTGTTGACGGAGAAGAAGAATACGAAGTCTCGAAGATTCTAGACCACCGGCTGTTCGGACGGAAGCGAAAGAAGCAGTACCTCGTGGCATGGAAGGGGTATCCCGACTCAGAGAACCAGTGGGTCAACAAAGAGGACATCTTTGCCGACGAAGCCGTGGCGGAGTATGAACGTACCCAAAAGATGCATATAAGGCGTACCCTCTCCGGCCAGTCCTCTCATCCGCTTTCTCCCTTCCACTCCACTCAAATCACTCCCCTCCAATATATGCCTTTCACCCCCGATGCCTCCCTCTCGCAATCCCAAAAGTACTATCGCGGAACCCCTGAAAGGGTTTTTGCGGCCGAGCTGGAAGAAGAGCGCGCACTTGCTCGAGGAGAAGGTACCCACCAAGGACTCGTGGTTACGGAAGACCGAGGGGGACGTCGGACCCCCATCACCGAAGCTGAGTTGTCCAGCATCATGCGACAGTTCCCCGCTCAAGCCGCCGCAGGAAATGCGGCCCGCCTCTCCGACAACGACGGTGTTCCCTTGTGGGACATCCTCCAGGTTGACACCGATCCGGAGGTCGCCATCACCGCCAACGAAATCCGCCTCCTCGGCGGACCACTGGACCCAGCAGCCGCGCTTCGAGCAGCTGGCGACCCTACTTCACGGGCCGAGCCCGCACCTCTCCCAATACCTCCGCGAATTTGGGCCGACGAAGCCATGGAGGGAGGTAGTAGCCGAATGGAGGGATCAACAGCTGCGGGAAGCGAAGACCCGGCGGCAGGAGATGGCGACACGGAGGGAGAGATTGAGGACGACGGCGAGGACGTCTGGTATCCAGCTGAGCACGACTCCATTTCCTACGGAAGAGATGCTGACGCCCCGCGTCACACCACTCCGCACGCCCTCACCACCGACGGTACCCCCATGTACCGAGGTGATATCCGTCCCCAGCTCGCCGACCGAATGGCGAGCACCGTCGCCAGCGCCCGTTGTCCATACGGGTTCCGGGTCAATCGAGGACCCGATTTCGTTCCCTTCCCCATCACCACCTCCGATGGCGTGACGCGCCAGGCAAAATACGTCCAGGTCGTCTTCGGACCTGACCCCCTCGCCCTGGGACTCATCGACGGGTCCGACAAGGTCTACCCTAAGCCCTTGTACGCCACGGCGCAGAGCCTCTGCCCAGGCGAGGAGAAGCCCGTGTTCGCCCACGAGGATCTCATGATCCTCGACGGAGGCTACGACGAGCGCGCGCGCGTCAACCGCGCCCTCAACGAGCTCAAGGACGTCACATTGACAGCGGAGGTGCACCGCTACCGAGCCCTGGGAGGAGTTATCGAGCGGATGGAGTTCCGGATGGCAGAGTTGGAACAGGAGTGGGGGCGTCTTACCGTGGCACGTACTGCGTGCATCCGTCGTCTTGTGAGTGCTAACGCGATGGACCGTATCGAGGAACGGATGGGTGGTTGGATCGGCGTGGGGCAGGGTCGTCGCAACTGGACCAACGCCCCTTCCAGCTCCGGTGGCGCTGCTGCCTGAAAAGGGGGTGATGTTACGGTCGACCCCTCGGACTTACAATATGTCATAGTGATGTCGTGATTCGGAGTCTCGGACTCTTACTTACCGGTTGTGGCTACGGTAGTAAGTAGTAATTAGTCACGGACTTACAGTATCAGTCAGCACTCAGCAGTCGCATGTGATTGCTGAGTGATTCCTAGGATAGCGGTACTAGGGTTCGAGGTAGTATTGCTATGGGTCAACGTGTATTGGAGAGGCGCTTTAAAGCCCTCGTGTATATGTATAAGTAGTAGTCGTTGAAGACCAAGACTCGCTATCTTGGTCTTCTTTGAATCGTCATTACTCTCTCCTCTCAGCTCTTCTATTCCCTCCTCTTCTCCTTGTGGGCCATTCTGAGTCGACGACTTGTGCTTCACATCCGGAAGCAAGCTACTACTTTAGGCCAGCGTGATATAGAAGCTCCGCTGCTAGCCTCGTCATTACGTTAAGGAAGCTCCTTCGTATTCGACTAAGACGATTTACTCTCCTAGCGCCTGTCCAGGGTCCAAGTCGGACCAACGTCCTGATGAGACGTAACAGATATCAAGCCACCATTCGCCATTTAGAGAGCTGCAAGGGAGTTACCTAGGCTGAGGCCAAGGCATCCATCCCTGCTCCATAATGGCAATACCATTCTGAGATCTGAGATCTGAGATCTGAGACCTGCCAAAATCACCATTCATTTTTTTGTCACAGTTCCCTAAGTTTCATATGCGAACCTATAGGTTGTCTGAGCCAGTGTCTGGGAGCTGGTATGCAATAGCTTTTTTCCCTGGCCTCCCTCCTTCTGCCACCTAGGTGCATTTGTAATTTGAATATCTAAATGGTGAAACTGATGGGTGATTGGTTAGATTTTTGTATGTGACTGTCACATTGGATTATATGTCTTGTAGTACTGTATAATTATTCAAAGATGCCACCACCCCCTAATCTGAACAATTCTTTGCTATGAGTGCCACTCATGACGTTATATTTTGTAAGAAATATATATACTATATTAGAGTGCCTTCCAAGGTGCATAACCTGTTGAGACACATAAAATGACAAGACTGGGGTTTGAACCCAGGACCTCTGGATATATACCAGGTGCTCTACCACTGAGCTACCTGATCCTGAGTTAGAGGTGGATTGTAATATATGACTCATACTGGTGCCAACTATGTGTGAATTCCTAAATATCCCTCAGTACGCGGAAGCTGGCAAACTGAATTGCATTATCTAACCTAAATATCTAAGGCGGGATTATTAGTGTAGAGTCATTAAGTGCGATGTAATATACTCACCCCTCAGTACACGGAAGCTGGCAAACTGAGGGGGAATCAACATGATGTGAGCCATTTATAGTACTTTTGTTTATGTATAGATAAATGTAAACAAGAACCGGATGTGGGCAAGGTGGCCCCCGAAACAACCCGAGTGCAGATATACGATAACCTGTCACGTGTGGCGAGAGCCGAGAAAACATAGACTGAGAAGACAAGCCATGCACATCAACACTCCCCCTCAGTGTGAACCAGGGTTTGACGCTGCCCCTTGAATACGATCATTCTTCACCACCCCCAGGCAACCATGTAAATTTGAGAAGGCTGGCTCCGGGAGCGCCTTAGTGAGCACGTCCGTGACATTGTCAAATGAGGCAATCTGCAATACAACCAGATCCCGGTTCTCCACGCACTCTCGTATCCAGTGGTACCGGACGTCGAGATGTTTCACTTGGTCGTGGAATGCTTGGTCACCGCTGAGAATCACTGCTGCGGAGTTGTCACAAAACAGCCATGATGGCTCTTTCTGGTCATAACCTAGCTCACAAAGGAGTGTCCAGAACCACATGAGTTCCCTGCTCGCCTCAGATACAGCGATGTATTTGGCTGCGCAGGTGGACGTAGCAACTGTCTTCTGTTTCCTCAATGACCAGGATACCATACCACTGCCCAGCGAGAAACAGTAGCCCCTGACTGAACGTCGACCCTGTGCTCCAGGATTGTTGGCGTAATCTGAGTCACTGTACCCTAGCAGTGTGGGTGCTTCTGATGAGCCACCAAGGCGCAGTGACCAGTCCCGAGTGCCTTTCAGATAGTGAACTACGCACACTGCAGCCTGCCAGTGGGCCTCATGGTAGCAGGTGAGGAAGCGAGACAACTTGCTGACGGCGAAGGCGATATTGGGTCGTGATCCACCAGCAACATACATGAGAGAGCCCACAAGTGACCGATATGGGAGGGAGTCAAGACATTCTTGCTCCCCCTCATCCAGAGGCATCTGAGGGTCCAGAGGGAGAAGGCGCATGCCATGAGCCATGGGGGTAGAAGCAGGTTTCGTGTCAGTTTGATTAAAGAGGGTGCAAATTTTGTTGATGAGGGCCATCTGAGAGAGGTGGAAAAGGTGAGCCGGCCTGTTGCACCACAATGCGAGGCCAACTACAAGGTTGGCCTCCCCCAGAGCTGTAATTTGCCACACTGATTCAAGCTGAGAATGGAAGGAGCGAGCCTCAGAGTCACTGGATGAAACTACCAGTATGTCGTTGACATGCATGGCAACAATTGTCATCGTGGTGTCATCGTGGTGCAAGTAAATGCACCACTCACAGTCAGCATGGCGGAAGCCCCAGCTCAAGAAGGAAGCGTGCAGTGTCTTGTTCCAGATGCGGGATGACTGATGCATGCCATAGAGACCCTGGTGCAGTTTCCAGATGTAAGATTCTTTGCCAGGGGCTGTGAAGCCTGGCGGCTGCTCCATGAACTGCACCTCCTTGTCAGGGAGAATGCCATTTAGGAACACCGTTTTGACGTCGTATTGCTGGACAACCCAGTCGTTGCAGGCGGCAAGGTGAAGAATCACCCACAAGGACTCAAGACAAGCAGAGGGGGAAGTTGTATCTGTGTAGTCCCTGCCCCAGACTTGTTGGAACCCTTTTGCAACCCAGCAAACCTTGTGCCGAACAGGTTTGCCCAGTTCATCACGCTTAAGGCGGCAGATGAATTTTCCATGGAGAATGTTGCAGCCATAAGGAACGACAGAACGGGGAACAAGCTCGAAGACCTCCATGTCGTCCAAGCTTTGAAGTTCCGCATGGGCGCCATCCAACCACTTGGCGCAATCAGCACTCGCAAGGGCCTCGCGCCAAGAGGGGGCGTCAGGGTCCTTGACATCAACCATCAAAGACAGTTCGCGGGCAGGCGGAGAAGCATCATCAGGAATGGAAGCGGCAGGGTTGTCAGATGGAGAGGGAAGGGCGGCAGAAGGGGGCGAGGGATGGGTCAGGGGTTCCAAACCGTCGCAGGTTTCCTGCCAGGATGGTGCTGGTATGTGGGCGCGGCTGGACCAATGGGGAAGCTGGGCAACGATTGGTGAAGGGAGAGAAGGAATGGGAGGAGGGGAGGTAATGGGCAAGGGGATATCGGCAGAGGGGCAGACAGGGGGATCAGCAGTGGAGGCAGGGTCAAGAGCATTGACGACTATGCCGGGAGTCAGGGCACGGGGGGAAGCATCAAGGTGCTCAATGAATCGGACGTGATGGGTGTCAACAATGTGCCCAGTTTAGGTGGCCATAACTGTATGACAAGAATTTGGTACATTTTTTGGAGGTTGACAATATATGGCCCATGGCAGGTGCCAAACCTTCATTCTCCGCACCCTTAATCCTGCACACATAGGAACAAGGACCACATAAAGCAGGAGAGTAGACTTCTGATTCATAGGGCTCCACACAGTCTGTACATGATAAGACTGTCAAAATATAGTACTGCTACAGGACGTAACAGTTATGGGTGTAAAATGAACAAGGTGTATGACAGCGTAACTGTGTCCAGCATTCTCCAACCAGTATTACATGGTACAGGCATATGTCATTATGACCAGTTGCTACAACCATCAGATGGTCATGGTGCGGGGCCCTGACCTGTTCTAGATCAGTACGTATGTGAGACACCTAGCTGGAACATACCCTGCTGTTGCTGTCATTTGGCCCATTATGGCAAGTACAAGGTCCAACAGCACCTGAGTGATGAGACCACCCAAAAAGTAATATAGTATTCCCCATTTCTCTCGAGCCTCTTGGTCCAAGGCAAAGGAAATGAGCTGCACCGCAGCCCACCGTCGTGGTATTGCCTTGAGCAATGAGTTGTGGGAGTGCATGTGTGGAATCAGTTCTTGGGGATGTCAGGCAGGTGGTGAGTGCAGTTGGGCATGCCAGATGCCAAGTGTGTGACTGTAACAAAGAAAACGGAAGTTGCATTGAGCCAGAGAGGTGGCGCTGAGACTCTCACCCCTTGCAAATGCCACCACTGCTAACACCCTATTGAGGTTGATGCCAATGGCACCACTAAGGATTGAGACTCAAGTGCATGGCCTTAGCTGATGTGTGTGGCATGCCAGCACCAGACATTGTTGAGTGGCAGCCTGTGCCATGCTGTGGTGAGCTGCTGTGTTGCATATGAATTTGTAGTCACTGTGAGCCTGAGCTGTGTGGGGCTAGGCTGCATAGTCAATCCATCATGGTAGGACAAGGGGATACAATGGAATTGATGCTATGACAACAGAAAGTGAGTAGAACAATAAGATCGTCATGTGAAGGTCCGACATTGGGACGTTGAGACAAGAGTGCATGGCGCTAGACTTGGAATTAAAAGTCAGAAAGGTACATATATATCACACCATGTTTTCTTACAGCTGTTTTCAAAATGATGGAGCACCATCCCAAAATGGCTTAGTAGTGGTGTCTGTGGAGAACAAAGATAACTACTTATCTAATTTCTGATTGGAAAAAGATCAGACTTATGTTTTTTTTTATCTGGCTGATGGGTCATTTCTCAGTATTTAATTATTATTACTTCAAAAATAATATAAAAAAAAAAAAGGTAGGCCCCTGGCATTTCAGCCAATGGGAGTTCCTGAAAGCCTGCTACTCAACTTATTTTGAACTAGTGCTCCATTGTTTAGAAAATGGCTGTAAGTGAGCGACGAGAAAGTGATGAGGGGTAGGCACAATAACCCACCAAAAGTGAGAGGAAGTGAGCATGAAAGACACTAGGAAAACCATGTGGTGATGCAGGGATTGCCAAAGTGCTCAGGCTACATGCAGCGTAAGAGACAAGGAGCCACGTTGACAAAGACTTACAGCTTACCATACTTAACTCTCAGCACTGCATGGATGAGCATCCAGATGATCACTTGAAAGTTGGTCAAATGTTAGCATTAACAATGGCAAAGCCTTATGTTAGTGAGCACAGAAATAAACATACAATGTACAGTAGACTTTCACATGAATATCCAAACTGCCAATACAGTGGGCTGGTTACTAGTAGAAGAAGACCAGCAATAAGTGATGACTTACCACTCCTGCCCTGCCCCACTTTCCTCTTGCCATCCTGATACCTCCCAAGACTCAAAGAAGGTGAGTATTTGAGGTTGCCTGTCAAGGGCAGCAGAACCGGCCATGACGACATTGGCCAAGCAACACGCATGCCAGTGCAAACCTCCACAATGGCAACAGGTAGGGAAAATAAACTCCCATCAAGGCAACCAGACAGCGCATCAAGGTCGCTTGTGAAAGGTGTCCCAAAGTTGAACTTGAACCCACATCCAGGTACCTGATAAAGTGAGTGCAGCATGAGGGAACGGACCCAACAAGTAGGAACACAAACCAGCAGGGAAGGGGGATTGGTAGCAGGAGTCACCCTGCTCCAAGCCGGTTTTGCAGCACCAGCAAGCAAGTCAGATTCATGCTGTCGCTCAGCACAGGACACACCAACAGGAAAGGAAGCAATATCAACAGAATATCAATCATCCCTTCCCCTTGGGTTGGAATCCTGAAGCATGGAGGCATATGAGTCTGCCACAACATTCGAGGTGATGGTGACAAAAGTCAACCTCCTTGAATGTGCCCTCTTCCTGATGGTCAGGAAACCATAACCTGAATCAGAGAACTGAGGTGGGACTGTAGGCCTGCTGCCCCTGCTCGACACCCTGTCAGCACTGACCCTACCCCCCTGCTCATATGGACTGCTCCACTGTCTGCATGTTACGCCTTGCCGTAGCGTTCGTTCGACTTGAACGGGTTTTCTAGGCGAGAGAACGGTGAACGTAATACGAGTCGAACGTAGAGGCGACTTCCTCAATACGATGACGGGGCTAGCAACAGATCTTCCAAGTCACGTTGGCCCAAGTGGACTTCAACCTGCCGGTGTACGTGCCGGACAAGGTGACAACTGCACACGACACTAAGGGAGATGAGAAGAGAGTAGAAGATGTGATATGAGAGATCAATGGCAATTGAAGAAGACCAAGATGGCGTTTCTTGGTCTTCACCGACTACTATTTATACAGGTACTTGAGGGCTTTAAAGCGCCTCCCGAATGATGACTATCCTATGGCGTATGTAGCTCGAACCCTACTACGCCGATCCTAGGAATCACTCAGCAATCACATGCGATCGCTGAGTGCTGACTGAGACACAAGTCCGTGACTAATTACTACTTACTACCGTAGCCACAACTGGTAAGTAAGAGTCCGTAACTCCGAATCACGACATCACTTATTATATCAACAAGTCCGAAGGGTCGACCGTAACATCACCCCCTTTTCAAGGGGCAACGCCCACGTTGCAACTAAGTCGACTGCGGCCAATTCCTCGTACCCTGGCCCAACCCAATCCATCCGCCCATGCGTTTCTCGACCTCGTCCATCAGATTAGCATTCTCCATGCGGTGTATAGCCCCCAACTCCTCGGTACTTAGCCGGCCCCACTCCTGCTCCAACTCTCCCATGCGTTGCTCGATCCTAGTGATCGCGGATTGAATCGCGCGGTATCACTGGACCTCCGCCATAAGCGAGACGTTCTTGCTCTTGCGAAGGGCGTGGTTGACCCGCGTGGCCTCGTCGTATCCAGCGTCGAGGATCATGAGATCCTCGCGCGAGTAAGAGGGGCGCTCTTCATGGGGACCGAAGCGGTAGGGACGCGCGTACAGGGGCTTTGGGAAGACACGGTCAGACTCGTCGATGAGCCCGAGAACGATGGGGTTAGGTCCGAAGATGACCTGGACGTATTTTGCAGGGCGCGTCACGCCGTCGGAGGTGGTGATGGGGAAGTGAACATAATCGGGTCCGTGATTGACCCTGAACCCGTGTGGGCAATGAGTGGCGCGCACGGTGGAGACGGCCCTGTCATCGAGTTGGGGGCGAATGTCCCCTCGGTAGACGGGGTCGCCGGCGGTGGTGAGGGCGTGACATGTGGTGTTGGCAGGGGCGTCAGCATCTCGTCCGTAGGAAATGTGGTCGTGCGCATCTGAGTACCACTCGACCTCGTCGTCGCTCTCAACCTCTCCCTCCTCGCCATCATCTCCTGTCGTCGGGCTTTCGCCTCCAACAACTGTTGATCCCTCCAGTCGGCTACTACCTCCCGCCAGGGCCTGGTCGGTCCCAGTCCTCGGAGGTATTGGGAGAGGTGGGGACTCGGCCCGTCCATCACTGTCGCGAGCTGCGCGAATCGCAGCTCCTCGGTCCAGTGCGTCCCTGAGAAGTTGGATCTCGCGGGTAGTGAAAGGGACCGGAGAGGTGGGAAGACCGTCGGCGTCGAGGATGTCCCAGAGGGGACCTCCATTGTCATCTGACAGATGGGCGGTGTTGGCTGTGGTGGCTTGAGCGGGGAATCGCTCGACGGTGGCTGTGAACTCAGCTCGGGTGATGGGGGTTTCACGTCCCCCTCGGTCTTCTGCAACCACAATGGTTTGGTTGGTATTGTCTCGGGCGCCTTGTGCGCGCTCTTCTTCCAGCTCAACGGCAAAAATCCTTTCGGGGGTGCCGTGGTAGTACTGGTTGAGCTGCGAGAGGGAGGCATCGGGTGTGAAGGGCATATAGGATGGTGGTTGAGTGTGGGTAGACAGTATTTGAGAGGAAGGGAGATGGGAGGACTCGCCGCGTTGAAGGGGCCTTTTATTCCTCCGTCGCTCCTGTTCATACTCCGCCATGGCTTCTTCGGCAAATACGTCTTCCTTATCAACCCATTGATTATCGGAGTCCAGATATCCCTTCCAGGCCACGAGGTACTGAAGTTTTCGTCTTCTGCCGTGGTGCCGGTGGTCTAGAATCTTCAAGACCTCGTATTCTTCTTCCCCCTCGATCAAGTCCGGTGGAGGCCGTGTGTAATTGGGTCCGTGCGTGGGTGTCTCGCGATAAGGTGTGAGAAGATCGGTGTGAAATACGGGATGTATCTGCCACTGTGTGGGAAGTTCCAGCTGATAATTCACGGGTGACATCACCTTTATGACGCGGAATGGTCCGTGGCGTCTTGCGGCCAGTTTCGCCGTTGGCTGGTGGGTCCGGAGATGACGTCCTTCCAACCACACTTGATCCCCCACCTGATACTTGGGCGCTGTCTTGGCACGCACCCATGACTGCTGCGCTTTTACGATAAGGTCCCGTGTCCGTTGTCGCGCTTCTTTCAATTGATTAGCGCGAGACATTACGTGTGGAAGGGAGGATGGCTTATCGGTCCAATCAGCCCGCGGATGGTACCCCATAAGGAGTTCAAAAGGTGTCATTTTCGTGGCTTCGTGGGGCCAATTGTTGTGCGCGAGTTCCGCCATTGGCAGATAATGGTACCAGTTGTCTTGCTGCTCATTCGCCCAGAAGCGTAGATACTGTTCCAGCCATTGATTGGTCCGTTCGGATTGCCCGTCCGTTCGTGGATGATAGGCCGTTGAGATATTCTGGGCGATCCCCAGGGTCTTGCACAATTCTCTTGTGAATTTGCTTGCAAACCGAGGGTCTCTGTCGCTGATGATAGTAGTGGGCAATCCAAATCGAGGGAACACGTATCTGGCATACAGTCCTGCGGTTTCTTCGGACGTGATTTCCTCCACGCAGGGTATGAATATCGTCGCCTTGCTGCAGTCGTGATCGGTGATTGTCAGTATCGAATCATATCCCTGCGATAAGGGGAGTTTAGTAATGAAGTCCATGGCGACGGTCTCGAACGGAAGGGCGTCAATTTTGGGGTATATAGGTTGAAGGGGAGCCCGCGTAGGTCGGGTGTTGACTTTAATCCGTTGGCATTCTGCACATCCCTTCACATAGTCCATGACGTCCTTTCGTAGTCCTGGCCACCAGTACTGTCGTTCTACCAAATGGCTCGTTCGTCGTATTCCTGGGTGTCCGTGAACAGGAGAGTCGTGAAAGGTGCGAATGATACTTCTCTTGTCTTCCAACCCGCTGGTGACTACCTGTTGGCGTCCGTCCTTGTACCAGGTTCCCGACATCCTCTTAAGGTTGTGTCCGTCTACCCATGGTCGGAGCGTGGCTTCATCCTGATAATCCCGTTGCCCCGCGTTAGTGATTTGCAATGTCGTCAAGGCCCGTGCGAAGACTTTGTCGGGTAGGACTATGATGCCTTCGTTGTCTGATTCTCCTTGGTCGTAGTCTGGCCATCGTGACAAGGCATCGGCTCTCCCATTTGCCTTTCCTTTGATGTGATGAATTTCGAAGTTATACTCAGAAAGTTCCAACACTTCCCTCGCTACTCGCCGACTGATCTTTTGTGGCGATCGCCAATACTGCAGGTTCAGGTGGTCTGAGAAGACTTTGGTACAGTGAGGGGATCCTGCGAGTAAGGGGCGCCAGTGTCGGAAGGCCTTGATGATGGCGAGTAGTTCTAAGTCGTATATGTCGTAGTTCCGTTCGGCTGTGTTGAGCGTGGACGAGTAGTAACCGATGGGATGTTTTTTGTTGTCTTCTTTTCGTTGTAGGAGTACAGCTCCTGTTGCAAATCCTGAAGCGTCGACCTCTAGTTCAAAAGGTTTACTCAGCTTGGGGTGTGCCAGTACCGGTTCCGATGTTACAAGGTCTTTGAGCGTCTGAAAGGCCTTATCTTCGTCGGTTCCCCATAGCCACTCGGTTTCTTTCTTTGTTAGGTGATTGAGCGGTTTGGCGTGGGAGGCAAAATTGCGGATGAATGTTCAGTAGAAGTTGCAGAACCCAAGGAAAGAGCGGACGTCCTTGACTTTTGTAGGTGTTGGCCAGTCTTTGATGCCCGCGATTTTGACGGGATCCATGCGTGTCACCCCCTTTTCAAGGATGACCCCCAGGTAATCCATACGGGGCGCATGGAAAAGGCATTTCTCCAGTTTGTAGTAGAGGTCGTGTTCGGCCGAGAGTTTGAGGATATCCGTGACGGCAGCGATGTGGTCAGCGAGACTGTGGCCAATGTGAGTGGCAATACCAATATCGTCCATATAGACACGTATCGTGGTGCCCAACCGCTCATGTTTTGCGATAACGTCTCGGCAAATATGATTCATCATGGTTTGGAAGGTGGCGGGTGAGTTGGTGAGGCCGAAGAACATGACCGTGGGTTCAAAGAGGCCGTATTTTGTTTTGAAGGCCACCTTTCCTTCGTCACCCTCCTTGATCCGGACGTTGTTGTAGCCCCATCGTACATCGAGTTTGGTATAGATGTGGGCATTGCTTAGTTCTGTGATGAGGTCGGTAATGAGTGGGAGGGGGTATTGGTTGTGAATCGTGAAGTTATTGATGCGTCGGTAGTCCTGTACAGGGCGTAGTTTTCCGTCCTTCTTTTTGACGAAGAAGAAAGGAGAGGCGTACTGCGATTTAGAGGGACGGATGCACCCTTTCTGTAGCTGCTCGGTGAGGAATGCTTGTAATGCCTTATCTTCGTCCTGCGTGAGTGGGTAGATTTTACAATCAAGAGCGTCAGGTGCCGTAGGTTTGAAGTCGATGGCATGGTCCCAAGCTCGTGCAGGAGGGAACCGATGGGAGGCTTCCTCGTCAAAAAGTTTCATGAAGGATGTGTATTCGGGTGGTAACACCGCTTTCGTGGTGAATTGTTGTGCTTTGATGGCTAAGTCGGTGGACGTGGTGCGAAGCGCGACTGGTCCTTCCTCTTCGAGTTGCTGGACGGCTGCTTCCTTCTCCTCTGTTGTTACGCCTTGTCGTAGCGCTCGTTCGACTTGAACGAATTCCTAGGCGAGAGAACGGTAAATGCGACACAAGTCAAATGTAGAGGCGACTTCCTCAATACAATGACGGGGCTAGCAACGGATCTTCTAAGTCACGTTGGCCCAAAGTGAACTTCAACCTGCCGCTGTATATGTCGGATCAGGTGACGACTGCACACCACAAGGAAGGAGACGAGGAGGGAGTAAAGGATGCGATGTGGAAGATCTATGACAATTGAAGAAGACCAAGATGGCGTGTCTTGGTCTTCGCCAACTACTACTTATACAGATACACGAGGGCTTTAAAGCGCCTCTCGAATGATGGCTATCCTATGGTGTAAGTAGCTCGAACCCTACTACGCCGATCCTAGGAATCACTCAGCAATCACATGTGATTGCTGAGTCGCTTACTGATACGACTAGTCCGTGACTAATTACTACTTACTACCATAGCCACAACTGGTAAGTAAGAGTCCGAAACTCTGAATCACGATATCACTATTACTCTGCTAAGTCCGAGGGGTCGACCGTAACATCACCCCCTTTTCAAGGGGCAACGCCCACGTTGCAACTAAGTCGACCGCGGCCAGTTCCTCGTACCTTGGCCCAACCCGATCCAACCGCCCATGCGCTTCTCCACTTCGTCCATCAAGTTAGCGTTCTCCATACGATGTATCACCCCCAACTCCTCGGTACTGAGCCTTCCCCACTCTTGTTCCAACTCCCCCATACGCTGCTCGATCCTGGTGATCGCGGAGCGAACCGCGCGGTACCGTTGGACCTCCGCCACGAGCGAAACGTTCTTGCATTCGCGGAGGGCGCGGTTGATGCGGTGCACCTCGTCGTACCCGCCATCGAGGATCATGAGGTCCTCGCGTGAGTAAGAGGGTCGCTCCTCGTGGGGCCCGAAGCGATAGGAGCGCGCGTACAACGGTTTGGGGAAGACACGGTCGGACTCGTCGATGAGCCCGAGGACGATGGGGTTAGGTCCGAAGATGACCTGGACGTATTTGGCAGGGCGCGTCACGCCGTCGGAGGTGGTGATGGGGAAGTGAACGTAATCGGGTCCTCGATTGACCCTGAACCCGTGTGGGCAGTGAGTGGCTTGGACGGTGGAGACGGCCCTGTCGTCGAGCTGAGGGCGAATGTCTCCTCGGTAGACAATGTCACCGGCGGTGGTGAGGGCGTGTGGCGTGGTGTTGGATGGGGCGTTAGCATCTCGTCCGTAGGAAATATGGTCGTGCGCATCTGAATACCACTCGTCGTCGCTCTCAATCTCTCCCTCCTCGCCATCATCTCTTGCCTCCTCACCTTCGCTTCCGACAGCTGTTGGTCCCTCCAGTCGGCTACGACCTCCTGCCAGGGCCTGGTTGGTCCCAACTCTCGGAGGTATCGGGAGAGGTGGGGACTCGGCCCGTCCATTATTGTCGCGAGCTGCGCGAACCTCGGCTCCTCGGTCCAGTGCGTCCCCAAGAAGTTGGATTTCTCGGGTAGTGAAAGGGACCGGAGAGGTGGGAAGACCATCGGCGTCGAGGATGTCCCAGAGAGGGCCTCCCTCGTCATCTGACAGTCTGGCGGCGTTGGCTGAAGTGGCTTGAGCGGGGAATCGCTCGACGACGGCTGTGAACTCAGCTCGGGTGATGGGGGTCTCACGTCCCCCTCGGTCTTCTTCAGCCACGACGGCTTGGTTGGTATCTTCTCGGTGGCTTTGTGCGCGCTCTTCTTCCAGCTCGACGGCAAAAATCCTTTCGGGGGTGCCATGGTAGTATTGGTTGAGCTGCGAGAGGGAGGCATCGGGTGTGAATGGCATATAGGGTGGTTGGTAGGTATGGGTAGACAGTATCCGAGAGGAAGGGAGATGAGAGGACTCGCCGCGTTGGATGGGTCTTTTATCCTTTCGTCGCCCTTGTTCATACTCCGCCACGGCCTCCTCGGCAAATACATCTTCCTTATCGACCCACTGATTGTCGGAGTCAGGGTACCCCTTCCAAGCCACGAGGTACTGCAGTTTCCGTCTTCTGCCGTGGAGCCGATGGTCCAGAATCTTCGAGACCTCGTACTCCTCTTCCCCATCGATCAAGTCCGGTGGGGGTCGTGCGTAATTTGGTCCGTGCGTGGGTGTTTCGTGATAAGGTGTGAGAAGGTCGGTGTGGAATACGGGGTGTATCTGCCACTGCATGGGAAGTTCCAATTGATAGTTTACGGGTGACATCACCTTTATGACACGGAACGGTCCGTGGCGTCTTGCAGCTAATTTTGCGGTTGGCTGGTGAGTCCGGAGATGACGTCCTTCCAGCCACACCTGATCCCCTACGTGATATCTGGGCGCTGTCTTGGCGTGAACCCATGACTGCTGCGCCTTTGCGATAAGGTCCCGTGTTCGTTGTCGCGCTTCTTTTAGTTGATTAGCGCGGGTTGTTACGTGTGGAATGGAGGAGGGCTTATCGGTCCAATCCGCTCGCGGGTGGTACCCCATAAGGAGTTCAAAGGGTGTCATCTTCGTGGCCTCGTGGGGCCAGTTATTGTGCGCGAATTCCGCCATTGGTAGATAGTGGTACCAATTGTCCTGCTGTTCGTTAGCCCAGAAGCGTAGATACTGTTCCAGCCATTGATTGGTTCGTTCGGACTGTCCATCCGTTCGTGGGTGATAGGCTGTTGAGATATTCTGGGTGATCCCCAGAGTCTTGCACAGTTCCCTCGTGAACTTGCTGGCAAACCGAGGATCTCTGTCGCTGATGATAGTAGTGGGCAGTCCAAAACGTGGGAATACGTATCTGGCGTATAGTCCGGCCGTCTCTTCGGACGTGATCTCCTCCATGCAGGGTATGAATATCGTGGCTTTGCTGCAATCGTGATCGGTGATAGTTAGTATCGAATCATATCCCTGCGATAAGGGGAGTTTGGTAATGAAGTCCATGGCTACGGTCTCGAACGGGAGGGCGTCAATTTTGGGGTATATAGGTTGGAGGGGAGCCCATGTAGGCCGGGTGTTGACTTTGATTCGTTGACATTCCGCGCATCCCTTGACGTAGTCCATGACATCCCTTCGCAGTCCGGGCCACCAGTATTGTCGTTCCACAAGGTGGCCGGTCCGTCGTATTCCTGGATGTCCGTGAATGGGCGAGTCATGAAAGGTGCGAATGATACTTCTCTTGTCGTCCAACCCCCCAGTGACTACCTGTTGTCATCCGTCTTTATACCAGGTCCCCGATACTTTCTTAAGGTTGTGTCCGTCTACCCATGGTCGTAGCATTGCCTCATCCTGGGGTTCCTTCTGTTGTCCACTCGTGATTTGCAATGTTGTTAGAGCTCGCGCGAAGACGGTGTCGGGCAGGACTGTGACGCCTTCGTTGTCTGACTCCCCCTGGTCGTAGTCCGGTCGTCGTGAGAGGGCGTCGGCTCGTCCATTTGCCTTTCCCTTGATGTGGTGAATTTCAAAGTCGTACTCGGAGAGTTCTAACACTTCCCTTGCTATTCGTCAACTGATTTTCTGTGGCGATCGCCAATATTGCAGGTTCAGGTGGTCTGAGAAGACTTTGGTGCGATGAGGGGATCCCGCGAGTAGGGGTCTCCAGTGTCGGAAGGCCTTGATGATAGCAAGTAGTTCCAGGTCGTATATGTCGTAGTTTCGTTCAGCGGTGTTAAGCGTGGAAGAATAGTAACCAATGGGATGTCTCTTGTTGTCTTCCCCCCGCTGCAGGAGTACGGCCCCTGTTGCGAATCTGGAGGCGTCAACTTCCAGTTCAAAGGGTTTACTCAGCTCGGGGTGCGCTAGTACTGGTTCCGATGTTACGAGAGTTTTGAGCGTTTGAAACGCCTTGGCTTCTTCTGGTCCCCATCGCCATTCGGTTTCTTTCTTCGTTAGGTGGTTGAGGGGTTTAGCGTGAGAGGCAAAATTACGAATAAATGTGCGGTAAAAATTGCAGAAGCCGAGAAAAGAGCGGACGTCCTTGACTTTGGTGGGTGTCGGCCAGTCCTTGATGCCCGCGATTTTGACAGGGTCCATGCGTGTCACCCCCTTTTCAAGGATTACCCCCAGGTAATCCATACGGGGCGCATGGAAAAGGCATTTCTCGAGTTTGTAGTAGAGGTCGTGTTCGGTGGAGAGTGCAAGGATATCCGTGACGGCGGCGATATGGTTCGCGAGGCTATGGCCGATGTGAGTGGCAATGCCAATATCGTCCATGTAAACACGTATCGTAGTACCCAGTCGTTCGTGTTTTGCAATAACGTCTCGACAAATGTGGTTCATCATAGTTTGGAAGGTGGCAGGCGAGTTGGTGAGGCCGAAGAACATTACCGTAGGCTCAAAGAGGCCGTACTTCATCTTGAACGCCGCTTTTCCTTCATCCCCTTCCCTGATCCAAATGTTGTTGTAGCCCCATCGTACGTCAAGCTTGGTATATATGTGGGCATTGCTCAAATCCGTGATGAGGTCGGTGATGAGCGGGAGGGGGTATTGGTTGCGAATTGTAAAATCATTGATGCGTCGGTAGTCCTGTACTGGGCGTAGTTTTCCGTCCTTCTTTTTGACAAAAAAGAAGGGGGATGCGTACTGTGATTTAGAGGGGCGTATGTACCCCTTCTGTAGTTGCTCCGTGAGGAATGCTTGCAGCGCCTTGTCTTCCTCTTGCGTAAGTGGGTAGATTTTGCAGTCGAGGGCGTCTGGTGCCGTGGGTTTGAAGTCGATAGCGTGATCCCAGGCTCGGGCAGGGGGAAATCGATGAGAGGCTTCTTCGTTGAAAAGTTTTGTGAATGGTGCGTACTCGAGTGGCAATACTGCTTTGGTAGTATACTGCTGCGCCTTGATGGCTAAGTCAGTGGACGTGGTGCGCAGCGCCGCCGGTCCTTCATCCTCGAGTTGCTGTACCGCGGCTTCCTTCTCTTCGGTGGTGATTGTCATCCGTGTATGATGGTATTCTGGTGGTTTGATTGATCGCAATATGATGGGGAGTGCGTCCTCCTTGATTGTGGCGAACCTCCATGACATTTGAGGTTCGTAGGTGGCGAGCCAGGGGTATCCAAGCACGATATCTTCATTTCCAATGTTGGTGAGAAGGAACCGAAGGGTTCGGTGTATGCCTCTGGTTTGGACGTCCAAGTCTATAAAGTGGGTGATGAGTCCCGCCTTGTTTTCTGTGTTGTCAATGTTCCATATTTTCTTTGGTCGGTCGAGGGGTTGGATCCCCAGGCGCATGCGTTTGGCGAATGCGGGGCATATGAAGTTGTCGGTGGCTCCTGAGTCCACTAATGCTCTTATGTCGGCCATAGCGTAATTCGTGCGAATCGAAACTGGAATTTTCATAGAACGATAGCGCGTGATGATAACCGAATTACAATTGACTGCCCTCACCCAGGCCAATGGGTTCAGGCGTCCTGAAAACCCTCTTGTTTCCAGAGATCCTTCAAGATCATGTCCTTTACTTCGTCAGGTTCTGCCGCTACTCCCGTCATCCAGCTTGTGGCCCGCTCGCGCGGGGTTTGAGCTCTTGAGGCCTGGATGGGTTGTTCTTCCGGTTCGTACCGGTCTGCTTCAGTGCGCCGATTATAGGTGTGCTGTGGGCACTGTCTGCTGATATGACCTTTCTTTCCACAAGTGTAACACGTAACTTGGGAAAAGTCTCTTCGCCCTCTTTGTCGTCCTATGAACCCTCCACGCGGCTGTTGTTTGGCACGGTATTGCTCGAGTATTTCTTCTGCGTCAGCGAGGCGTCCTCGGATGCGGTCCGCTGAGGTGTCCATGGCATTGGGGTCTCTTGGGAGGTTCCATCCTGGACCTCCTCCCCCGCCTCCCCGTCGTGATTGATTACCACGGTTTGGGGTTGATCCCCCCAGTGATCCTCGGTGTTGTTCGAGGCGAGCCCTCATGTGGATGTATTGCTGCTGTCTCTTCATGACTGCGGTCTTCCAGTCTTCAAATGTCTGCGGGTCGTCCATGGTGAAGACCTTCTCATATAGGTCACGCGGCAGTCCGTTTGTGAAGATGTCGAGTGTTAATGGGGAGTCTAGGCGATAGCCAGCTTGTCGTGCCAAGGTTTCGAAGTTGGTCACGTACGTGTCAATATCCCCAGCGGTCATTCGTATTCCCTTCTTTAGTGCCGCTTGGGCCTGTTCTCGCTCGAGGGTGTTCGAGAATCGTCTTGTGAAAGCGCTGATGACCTCATGCCACAGGCGCGGGTCGGAATCATTTATCCCTCCAGTGACCTGCCTATTGAGCCATCGGCTCGTGTGCGTAATCCACTCGTTGACGTCTTTCCCCTGGATGTAGGTGAGGAACAGCATAGAACACCTGTAGGCATTGGCCATAATGGGGTTGTTGTTGTTGATCCCCCAATACAATTCCCACTGGGTGAGGAACTCTTCTGATTTGTGTCGATCTCCTTTGAACACCTCTGGTGCATTTCCTGCGAATTTATTAGAGTGGCCTCGTCCGTGAGGAGATCCAACTGGTGGTACTCCCCCGAATGGTGGCCCTCCTCCTGGCAATCCTCCTCCGGGTGGTCCTCCTCCGGGTGGTCCTCCTGCCCCCGGGCTTCCTCTTTCACCTCCAGGTGGGTCTGGATGGTCTGGTCCTATCGCCCTCATAATGGCCGCATCGTTGGCGGTCAAGGGTTCCCCAGTGACGGGGTTCATGGGCATTTGTACTTGACTCAGGGGTTCTTCAGTGATAGTGGCCATCGGTGGTAGAATCGCAATAGACTCAGCTTGTTCGATAAGATTGATTTCTGCTTGGTTTAGTGGTGAAGGGGATCGGGATGGTCCGTCGCGAGACGCGTCTTCTGATACTTCGTGAGTGTTTTCGGAGTGGCTTGTGTTTTCTTCTCCGTCAAGGGGTCCCCAGTCCGATCGTGGGACTACTTCGTCGTTGTATATATCACAGCGGTGGTGGGGTCGCAATGGGGCGATAACTTGCCACCGGTCTAGGATGTAGTCGACCGCGCACCAACACAGACGGTCAAAACTAAACTCAACTGGGCGTTCTCCCCTTCGTGTCTCGATGACGTATCCTTCTACTCCGCTAGGGCTGCTCCAATAAGCGTTCTTTAGGTATCAGATTGGAACGTTACGACTGCCTCGTCGTAATAGGTTGTACGGATGGAATCCATCGATTTCCCACTGTTCTCGAGTTGTTACTCTCGCCACGATGGTAGGATCTTGGTCTTAATGTTACGCCTTGTCGTAGCGCTCGTTCGACTTGAACGAATTCCTAGGCGAGAGAACGGTAAATGCGACACAAGTCAAATGTAGAGGCGACTTCCTCAATACAATGACGGGGCTAGCAACGGATCTTCTAAGTCACGTTGGCCCAAAGTGAACTTCAACCTGCCGCTGTATATGTCGGATCAGGTGACGACTGCACACCACAAGGAAGGAGACGAGGAGGGAGTAAAGGATGCGATGTGGAAGATCTATGACAATTGAAGAAGACCAAGATGGCGTGTCTTGGTCTTCGCCAACTACTACTTATACAGATACACGAGGGCTTTAAAGCGCCTCTCGAATGATGGCTATCCTATGGCGTAAGTAGCTCGAACCCTACTACGCCGATCCTAGGAATCACTCAGCAATCACATGCGATTGCTGAGTCGCTTACTGATACGACTAGTCCGTGACTAATTACTACTTACTACCATAGCCACAACTGGTAAGTAAGAGTCCGAAACTCCGAATCACGATATCACTATTACTCTGCTAAGTCCGAGGGGTCGACCGTAACATCTGTGGTGAGCATCGTTTGTATTCTGGAGGGTTCTGGTGGTGGTTTAATTGATCGTAGGATGATGGGGAGTGCGTCTTCTTTGATAGTGGTGAACCTCCATGACATTTGCGGTTCGTAGGTAGTGAGCCAGGGGTACCCTAGTACGATATCCTTGCTCCCGATATTAGTGAGGAGGAATCGAAGAGTCCGGCGTATGCCCCTTGTTTGGACGTCTAGATCTATGAAGTGGGTGATGAGTCCCGCTTTATTCTCCGTATTGTCAATGTTCCATATCTTTTTGGGTCGTTCAAGGGCTTGTATGCCCAGGCGCATTCGTTTGGCAAATGCGGGACGTATGAAGTTGTCGGTGGCTCCAGAGTCCACCAATGCTTTTATGTCGGCCATAGCGTAATTCGTGCGGATCGAAACTGGGATTCTCATAGAACGATAGCGCGTGATAATAACCGAATTACAATTGACTGCCCTCACCCAGGCCGATGGGTTCAGGCGTCCTGAAAACCCTCTTGTTTCCAGAGATCCTTTAGGATCATATCTTTTACTTCGTCAGGTTCCGCCGCTACCCCTGTCATCCAATTGGTGGCTCGCTCGCGCGGAGTTTGAGCCCGAGAAGCTTGAATGGGTTGTTCTTCTGGCTCGTATCGGTCAGCTTCGGTACGTCGATTATAGGTGTGCTGTGGGCATTGCCTGCTGATATGACCTTTCTTTCCACAAGTATAACACGTAACTTGGGAAAAGTCTCTTCGTCCTCCTCGACGATCCATAAATCCTCCACGCGGCCGTTGTTTGGCGCGGTATTGCTCCAGTATTTCTTCTGCATCGGCGAGGCGTCCTCGAATGCGGTCCGCGGAGGTGTCCATGGCATTGGGGTCCCTTGGAAGGTTCCATCCGGGCCCCCCTCCTCCGCCTCCTCGTCGTGGTTGATTGCGGTTCGGGGTTGATCCTCCTGCCGTTCCTCGATGCTGTTCGAGGCGGGCCCTCATATGGATGTACTGCTGCTGCCTCTTCATGACCGCAGCTTTCCAGTCGTCAAATGTTTGAGGGTCGTCCATGGTGAAGACCTTTTCATAGAGGTCGCGTGGCAACCCATTTGTGAAGATGTCGAGTGTTAACGGGGAATCTAGGCGATAGCCAGCTTGTCGTGCTAGCGTCTTGAAGTTGGTCACGTACGTGTCAATATCCCCTCCAGTCATTCGTATCCCTTTCTTCAGTGCTGCTTGGGCCTGCTCCCGTTCAAGGGTGTTGGAGAAACGTCTTGTGAACGCGCTGATGACCTCGTGCCAGAGGCATGGGTCGGAATCACTGATTCCTCCCGTGACTTGTCTATTGAGCCATCGGCTCGTGTGAGTGATCCACTCATTGACGTCCTTCCCCTGGATATACGTGAGGAAGAACATAGAACGCCTGTAAGCGTTAGCCATGATGGGGTTGTTGTTGTTGATTCCCCAGTACAGTTCCCACTGTGTGAGGAACTCTTCTGATTTGTGTCGGTCACCCTTGAATACTTTGGGTGCGTTCCCTGCGAATTTGTCAGAGTGACCTCGTCCAGGAGGGGATCCGACTGGTGGTACTCCCCCAAACGGTGGTCCTCCACCTGGTAGCCCCCCTCCGGGTGGTCCTCCTCCGGGTGGTCCTCCTCCTCCCGGGCTTCCTCCTCCAGGTGGGTCTGGGTGGTCTGGTCCTATAGCTCTCATAATAGCTGCATCGTCGGCGGTCAGGGGTTCCCCAGTAACAGGGTTCGTAGGCATTTGTACGAGGCTCCGGGGTTCTTCAGTCATAGTGGCCATGGGTGGCAGGATGGTAATAGACTCAGCTTGTTCGATAAGGTTGACCTCTGCTTGGTTCAACGGTGAAGGAGATCGGGGTGATCCGTTATCAGAAGCGTCTTCTGATACTTCGTGAGTGTTCTCGGAGTGACTTGTGTTTTCTTCTCCGTCAATAGGCCCCCAATCTGATCGTGGGATTACTTCGTCGGTGTATATGTCACAACGGTGATGGGGCCGTAGTGGGGCAATAACCTGCCACCGGTCTAGAATGTAGTCGACCGCGCACCAGCACAAACGGTCGAAGCTGAACTCAACTGGGCGTTCTCCCCTTCTTGTCTCGATGACGTATCCTTCTACGCCACTAGGGTTGCTCCAGTAAGCGTTCTTTAAGTATCGGATTGGGACGTTACGACTGCCTCGTCGTAATAGATTGTATGGATGAAATCCGTCGAGTTCCCACTGTTCTCGAGTTGTTACTCTCGCCACGGTGGAGGGATCTTGGTCTTAATGTTACGCCTTGCCGTAGCGTTCGTTCGACTTAAACGGGTTTTCTAGGCGAGAGAACGGTGAACGTAATACAAGTCGAACGTAGAGGCGACTTCCTCAATACGATGACGGGGCTAGCAACAGATCTTCCAAGTCACGTTGGCCCAAGTGGACTTCAACCTGCCGGTGTACGTGCCGGACAAGGTGACAACTGCACACGACACTAAGGGAGATGAGAAGAGAGTAGAAGATGCGATATGAGAGATCAATGGCAATTGAAGAAGACCAAGATGGCGTTTCTTGGTCTTCACCGACTACTATTTATACAGGTACTTGAGGGCTTTAAAGCGCCTCCCGAATGATGACTATCCTATGGCGTATGTAGCTCGAACCCTACTACACCGATCCTAGGAATCACTCAGCAATCACATGCGATCGCTGAGTGCTGACTGAGACACAAGTCCGTGACTAATTACTACTTACTACCGTAGCCACAACTGGTAAGTAAGAGTCCGTAACTCCGAATCACGACATCACTTATTATATCAACAAGTCCGAAGGGTCAACCGTAACACTGCAGGAGGCTCAGATCTCCTGCTGGCACTAGGCAAGCGACAGGGGCCACCTCAGGGTTGCCCTTGCGGGCTGTTGAGGGACCAATGCATTTGGACCCAGCTACAGGCTTTACGGGGCCTTCCTTAGTGGTGAGTAAGAGGCCCGCATAGTGGGGGCACATCTTCACCAGGGGCTTTCGGTCCAGCAATGGTGCTTGGTGGGTGCGAGGTATGGGACATGTGAGTCCTCTTCCTTGAGGTGGCAGTAAGTGATGTGCATGATGCGCCTTGCCTAAATCCACCGACAGTGCGACTTCGTCTTTGGACAGGCACACCCACTCCTTGTCGGTCAGGCAGGCAATGACCCATGCTGCTTGGCATCAACAACAAAATCCAGGCCAGTCACTAAACTGACCTCCTGACCCCTGCCCAACTTCAGCACTCCTCGCACCTGTACCCCCAAAAGGGACTGCTCCCTCTGGACAGGATAGGGCTTAGATCTCCCATATGTGTTGTGAAAATTCCTGACTTGGGGTGAAACCCAGACTGGAAATAAACTGCACATACTGCATTCTGACCAAGGTGGTGAGTACATGGCGAGCATGGTACAAGACCTCTTAATGCAGAGGGAGATAGAGCATCACCTTAGATGCCAGGTTTGCCCCAATCAAACAGGAAAGCCAAGTGGTTTAACCATGCCATTATGGATAAGGCAGAAGCCATGCGACACACTGCTGGCCTGTCTAACGGCTTCTGGGAATATGTGGTAAGCACTGCAGTGCACATCTATAACTGCTCCCCTACCCATACACTTAAGTGGTGCACACCCTTTGAGATCTGGCACTCTGGCAAAGTGCCCAATGTCTCCCACATCCATATCTTCTGATGCAAGGGGTACATGCATGTACCCGCTGATAAGCAACGCAAGTTGGATGCAAAGGCCATTGAGGTCACACTTGTCGGGTTTGAGTCCAATGCTAAGGGCTATATGCTCTGGGACTGCCAAACCCACTCCATCCAACTGTCCAGGTGTTACGCTTCGGTAAGTGTGGGCCTTGCTTTAGGCAGTGGTGAGACGCAAGTACTCAGCTTTACGATCTTTGGAGTCAAACGTGGGATCCTAGGTCCGAGCACGTTGATGTCTCGCAACTGGGAAGGCTCCTTTCTTGGTAAGCCTTATGCAGTGCGCTTCTCCCTTGGCGGCCTTAGCACTTTGGGTGGCGAGACAAAGGGTCAAATGAGGAATCTGGAAACCGATGATTCAAGAAGACCAAGATGGCGATCCTTGGTCTTCTACGACTACTACTTATACATGATGGTAGAGGGCTTTAAAGTGCCTCTTGAATGATGTTGGCCTATAGCGTATCTAGCTCGAACCCTAGTATCGCTATCCTAGTTAATCAGTAAGCATAAGTACCATGTGATACTACTGCTGACTGATAACACGTGAAACTCGACTGTCCCTGACTAATGTACACAATCACGAGCTTACCACCATAGTCAGAACCTAGTAGTAAGCATGTAAGTCCGTTCCGTGACATCACCCCCTTTTCAGGAGCGACGCCCATGGAGCCCGGGCGGTCCCATCCACCCCGCCTGTACTTCCTCGATATGCTGCATCGCCCGTGCTTGCTCCAATCTACTAATACTCAGCGCCTTGTCCGTTGCCAGCCGACCCCACGTCTCCTGTAACTCCTTTATCCTCACTTCCAGCCGTCCCAACTCCGCCCCCAGTGCCCTATAATGCCTGATCTCCGCGGCAAGGCTTACGTCCTTGCACTCGGCGACAGCTTGGTTGATGGCTCCCACGGCGTCATACCCGGCGTCAAAGAGGAACAAGTCCTCCTGCACGTACTTGGTGTGGGTTGCAGGGTGCGTCACGTACTGCGGCGTGGCGTACAGGGGTTTCGGGAATACCCTGTCGGACTCGTCGATCAGGCCGAGCACGATGGGGTCATTGCTCATTATGGCCTGGACGTATTTGGCCTGGCGCATCATGCCGTTGGGGGTGGTGATGGGGAAGTAAATGAAATTGGGTCCTCTATTGACCCGGAACCCATGAGGTGCACGGGTGTTGGCAATGCTGGAGACAGCTCAGTCGACGAGCTGGGGATGGATATGACCCTGGTAGAGGGGGGTCCCGTCACTGGCAAGGGCGTGTCAGGTCATATGAGGTGGAGCATTAGCTTCTCTGCCATAGAGAATGTGTGGGTGCTCAGCTGGGTACCGCTCATCCTCACTGTCCGTGACTTCTCCCTCCTCTCTCTCATCTCCTTCATCTGGCGCTGGGCTGTTTGTAGCTGTTCTTCCCTCCAATCATCGGTCACCTCCTTCCACGACTTCTTCGGCTTCATCGCCACTTCGTACTGCTCCCAGGCGTGCTTGGACCTCTTCACTGCAGTTGAGAGCTCGGCGAAAGTTGTTGACTTCCGCGGTGGTGAAAGGTCAGTCGGCGATGGGCAACCCAGTGTCGGTGTGGAGGATGTGCCAGAGGGCAGGCTGGCCGTCGATGTCTGGGGACAGACGAGTGCTGTTTGTTCCTCGTCCTTGAGTGGGGAACTGGGTGATGGTGCTGTTGAACTCAGCTTGGGTGATGGGTCCCTCAGACCCGGCTCTGTCTCCCTCAGCCATGATGACCTCCGTGTTGTCAGCGGGGGTTGCTGATGCTTGCTCTTCTTCCAACTCGACGGCAAAAATCCTTTCGGGGGTTCCAAGGTAGTACGAAGACATTGAGAGGGCGGCATTTGGCGTGAAAGGCATATAAGAGTGGGAGCTGGTAGTGGTGATGGTACGAGGGGAAGATGGGATGCTGTTGCAGGTTCTTCCACTCCTTATAAATGTTTTTGATGTGGTCTTTTAACGTTGATACTCCGCGAGGGCCTCATCGGCGAATAGATCCTCCCAGTTGACCCACTGGTTCTCTGAGTCTGGGTAGCCCTTCCATTTGACCAAATATTGCTTCTTTCGTCCTCTGCCAAAGTGCCGCTCGTCTAGAACCTTCTCAATTTCATACTCTTCTTCCCCATCTACCAAATCGGGTGGTGGCCATTGGTAATTTTTCCCATGAAGCAGGGTCTTGTGGTACTTGGTGAGGAGATCCACATGGAACACTGTGTGAATTTTCCATTGCGGGGGAAGGTTGAGCTGGTAGTTGACAGGGGACATCACCTGTTCTATCGTGAAAGGGCCATGCCTCCAAGGAGCGAGTTTCGCTGTTGGTTGATGAGTGCGTAAGTGGCGCCCTTTGAGCCACACGAGATCTCCGAGTCGGAACTTCGGACCATTCTTGGCTTTAACCCATGATTGCTGTGCTTTGATGATCAATTCTTGGGCGTGTTTCCATGCTTCTCAGAACTGGTCTGCCCTGAGCGTTACTTGTGGGATGGGTGATGGTTTATCCATCCAATCGGCTTGTGGGTTGTACCCCATGAGGAGGTTAAAGAGTGACTCCTGTGTGTATTCGTGTGGCCAGTTATTATGCGCGAATTCTGCAAGGGGTAGATATCCACACCAATTATCCTGTCATTCATTTGCCCAGAAACGCAGGTATTGTTCTACCCATTGGTTCGTTCATTCCGACTGTCCGTTGGTTCGTGGGTGATATGCTGTGGAAATGTTCTGCTTGATGTCCAATATCCTACAGAGTTCTCTTGTGAATCTACTGGCAAAGCGGGGGTCACGGTCGCTTATAATCTTTGTGGGGAGTCCGAAACAGGTGAAGACGTGTTTCAGATAGAGGTTGGCGACCCCCTCCGCGCTAATCTCCTTGTTGCAGGGTATGAAAATGGTTGCCTTGCTACAATCATGGTCCGTGATCATCAGTATCGTGTCGTATCCTTGAGACAGGGGTAACTTAGTTATGAAATCTAGGGCTACAGTTTCAAATGGCATTGCTTCCGGTTTCGGGTATATGGGATTAAGGGGTGCTTTATTTCGTCCATGTTGAACTTTGATGCGTTGACATTTGGCACATCCCTTGACATATTCCAGGGCGTCCTTGGCCAACCCTGGCCACCAGTAGGTGCGTCCTACTAGCTGAGCGGTTCTTTTGATTCCTGGATTTCTGTGAGCTGGAAGATCGTGATGGTCATGCAATATTTGTCACTTATCGTGAATACCCCCGGTTACTACTCATCGCGTGTCCTTGTACCAGATTCCGTCTATTTTTTTGAGGCGGTGTGCATCCACCCATGATTTCAGAATAGCTTCGTTTTGTTCGTATACGGGATCTTCCAACGTGGTGTCACTGGAGGTGAGGTGACCCTTGGCGGTCCGTATTTGTTCTATATGGGCACCACATATAAAGACCTTGTCTGGTAGTACTGTGACATTGTTATTGTCCTCTTCTCCCTGGTCGTAGTCTGGTCTTTGCGACAGCGCATCCGCCCTGCCATTTGCTGATCCTTTGATGTGGTGAATTTCGAAGTTATACTCTGATAGTTCGAGTACTTCCCTCACTACTCTTCGGCTGATCTTCTGGGGGCTTCTCCAGTATTGTAGGTTCATGTGGTCCAAGAAAACTTTCGTTCGATGTGGTGATCCTGTGAGTAGTGGTTGCCAGTGTCGGAATGCCTTGACTATTGCTAGTAGTTCCAGATCATAAATGTCATAATTTCGTTCTGCTTCATTGAGCGTGGTTGAGAAGTAGCCAATAGGGTGTCGCTTCCCATCATCCTTTTGTTGTAGTAGTACCGCTCCTATCGCGAATCCTGAGGCGTCAACTTCTAGTTTGAATGGTTCACTCAGCTGTGGGTGTGCTAGTACTGGTTCCGACATAACGAGTCCCTTGAGTTTATTGAATGTGTTGTGTTCCGTTCCCATCCGTTTCCACTCGGCTCCTTTCTTGGTTAGTTGGTTTAGGGGTTTTGCGTGGTGTGAAAAATTTCGAATAAATGTGTGATAAAAGTTGCAAAAGCCTAAGAATGACCGGACGTCTTTAACTTTGGTGGGCGTCAGCCAGTCTTTGATGCCAGAAATTTTGATGGGGTCCATGCATGTCACCCCCTTTTCAAGGATTACCCCCAGGTAATCCATCCGAGGTGCATGGAATAAGCATTTTTCTAGTTTGTAGTAGAGGTCGTGCTTAGCTGATATTTCCAGTACGTCTTTGACTGCCGCAATGTGATCGTTCATATTCCTCCCAGTGTGTGTAGCGATGCCGATGTCGTCCATGTATACCCTGATAGTTGTTCCCCTTAGTTCGTGTTTTGCAATAATATCCCGACATATGTGGTTCATCATTGTCTGGAATGTTGTGGGGGAATTCGTGAGTCCAAAGAACATTACCGTAGGTTCGAATAGGCCATATTTGGTTTTAAACGCTGCCTTCTCCTCGTCTCCTTCTTTGATCCGTATGTTGTTGTAACCCCATCGTACGTCGAGCTTGGTGTATATGTGGGCATTACTGAGGTCCGTGATGAGATCGGTAATAAGAGGTAGAGGATATTGGTTGTGTATTGTAAATGAATTGAGGCGTCTGTAGTCCTGTACCAGTCGTAGTTTTCCGTCTTTCTTCTTGACAAAGAAGAATGGTGATGCGTATGGAGATTTGGATGGTCGTATGTATCCTTTGCCAAGTTGTTCCGTGAGGAAGGCTTGGAGGGCTTGGTCTTCTCCCTGCGTAAGCGGGTAGACCTTACAGTCCATTGCTTCGGGTGCTTCTTTTTTGAGTTGGATTTCACCGTCCCACACCTGCGGAGGTGGGAATCTGTGTGATGCTTCTTCATCAAAGAGCCGGTGGTACTTAGAGTAATGAGGCGGTAACTCAGCTTTTGTAGTATATTGTTTTGCCTGAATTGCGAGTTCCATAGAGGTGGTCCTTCCTTCCACGAACTCTTCTTCTTCTAGCTGAGCGACAACCTGGTCTTTCTATGTTTCGGTCATAGCTCTTGCGATGGTTGATCGTATGATCCTGGGGTTGACAGTTCTAAGGACGACCGGTAGTGCGTCTTCTTTGATTACTGTGTGCCTCCAGCTGAAGGTTGGTTCGTATGTGGTGAGCCATGGATACCCGAACACAATATCCTTGTTTCCTATGTCGGTGACGAGGAACCTCATTTCTTTGTGAATTCCTTTTGTCTGGACATCCAAATCTACATAGTGGGTGATTAGCCCCGCTCGATTTTCAGTGTTATCGATATTCCATATCTTTTTGGGTCGTTCCAGTGGCTTCATCCCGATCCCCATTCTTTTTATGAAAGCGGGTCATAGGAAGTTATCAGTGGCTCCCAAGTCCACTAATGCTCTAATGTCGGCCATGGCGTAATTCGTGTGAATCGATACTGGAATTCTCATAGAACAGTAGCGAGTTATGATCACAGAATTACATTTTACTGCCCTTACCCAGGCCGATGGGTTCAGGCGCTTCGAAAATCCTCTCTTTTCCATAGGTCCTGTAATATGAGGTCTTTTACCTTATCTTCTTCTGCGGCCACTCCTTTCATCCACTGGTCGGCGTGTTGCTGTGGTGTTTCCACCCTTGCTGCCCTGACAGGTTCTTCTTCTCTTTCGTCGTGATAGGTGTCCGTCCTTCGGTTGTTACTTGGTTGGTTATAGGTGTGCTGCGGGCAATTTCGACTGAAGTGTCCTTTCTGTCCACAGGTGTAACAAGTTACTTCCCTCATATCACGTCGACCTCCCCGTCCGCGCCCCATGAACCCTCCTCTTGGTGGTGGGTTCCAGGGATGAGCTTGGTCCCAATTACCTTGGATTTCTTTGGCACCTGTGAGTCTCCCTCATACTTGGTCTGCTGATGTGTCCATGGCGTTTGGGTCTCAGAGTATGTTGCGAGGAGGTCCCCATCCTATACCTCTCGTATTTCTCCAGGTCGTGTTGCCACCTCCTTGTGGCCTTGTTTGGTTAGCAAGACCCCGGTGCTGCTCTAGTCGGGCCTTCATGTGTATGTATTGCTGTTGCCTTCTGATGACTGCTTCCTTCCATTCTTGGAAGGTTTGTGGGTTGTCGTACGTATACACTTTCTCGTATAGGTCACAAGGTAGTCCATCCGTGAATAGATCCATCATGAGTGGTGAATCCAGTCAATAGTTAGCTTGACGTGCTAACTGTTCGAACTGTGTGACGTAAGCATCAATGTCTCCTCCCATCATCTTGATCCCTTTCTTGAGCATAGCTTGGGCTTGCTCCTTTTCCAATGTATTTGAGAACCACCTATTGAAGGCCATGATGACTTTGGTCCATAATCATGGGTCATTGTCGATGATCCCGGTTGTGACTTGTCGGTTGAGCTATCGGCTGGTCTCGGTGATCCAATTGTTAACATCCTTTCCTTGGATGTAGGTGAGAAATAACATAGCTTGTCTATAGGCATTGGCCATGATGGGGTTGTTATTGTTGATACCCCAGTACAGCTCCCACTGTGTGAGGAATTCCTCGGTTTTGTGTCAATCTCCTTTGAATACTTCTGGGGTGTTTCCGGTGAATTTGTCGGAGTGGTGCCCCCCTGGTATTCCGATTGGTCTGGCTCCGAGTATCCCCCCTCCTGGGAGTCCTCCTCCTAGGGGTCCTCCTCCTGGAGGTCCTCTTCCTGGGGATCCCCCATATGGGGGTCCACCTCCATGGGGTGGTCCTCCTGCTCCTGGGGGTCCTCCTCTTGAAGGAGGGTTGGGTTGATCTGGTCCGATTGCTCGGAATAGTGCAGCGTCGTCCGCTGTCATGACATGTCCTGTCTCGGGATGTATGGGAAGTGTAACTTCCTGGGTTTCTGTTAACGTAGCCATTGGAGGATGGATAGTGATTTGCTCAGCTCTTTCGATAAGTTCTGGCTCCAATGGTTCTAGTTCTTGTGCGGGTTCTCCATCTGATCCGGTATCTGATGTTTCGGGGTCTTCTGAAGGTGCGGAGGCGCTTTGAGTTTCTCCATCAATAGTTCCCCAGTCGTTTCTTGCGACTACTTCTTCTTTGTAGATGTCGCACCCGTATCTGTGAGGTAGAGTGTCGATGACCCTCCACTCGTCGTCTTCTCGGTCGACTCTGCACCAACAGGTTCGTTTGAAATTGAACTCAACTGGTCGTGGTCCATGGGCTCCCCTGATCAAGTATCCCTCTACCCCGTTGATGTTGCCCCAACTGGCTTCTTTGAGGTATCGGGTTGGTACGTTTCTTGCCCCTCTTCATGGGATCTCGTAGGAGTGGAATCCCTCTCGGATCCAAAGTTCTCTTGTGGATACTCGCGCCACGATGGTAGGATCTTGGTCTTAATGTTACACTTTGGTAAGCGTGGGCCTTGCTTTAGGCAGTGGTGAGATGCAAGTACTCAGCTTTACGATCTTCGGAGTCAAATGTGGGATCCTAGGTCCGAGCACGTTGATGTCTCGCAACTGGGAAGGCTCCTTTCTTGGTAAGCCTTATGCAGTGCACTTCTCCCTTGGCAGCCTTAGCACTTCGGGTGGCGAGACAAAGGGTCAAATGAGGAATCTGGAAACCGATGATTCAAGAAGACCAAGATGGCGATCCTTGGTCTTCTACGACTACTACTTATACATGATGGTAGAGGGCTTTAAAGTGCCTCTTGAATGATGTTGGCCTATAGTGTATCTAGCTCAAACCCTAGTATCGCTATCCTAGTTAATCAGTAAGTGTAAGTACCATGTGATACTACTGCTGACTGATAACACGTGAAACTCGACTGTCCCTGACTAATGTACACAATCACGAGCTTACCACCATAGTCAGAACCTAGTAGTAAGCATGTAAGTCCATTCTGTGACACCAGGGATGTACAGTTTGATAAGAGTAGCTTCCTGTCCCTGCAGGGTGTTGAGACACACCCCACACCTCCCATCACCACTCCAGCACCTATTGTGCCACTACCAGTGACTGCTAATCCTAACACAACAGCATTACCACCACCACATGCCCCCTCCCCTGCACACTCAGACAGCAGTGAGGAGGATGTTAAAAACATTTTAGACCCCAACTTGAGCAGCCTAACATGCCGCTACCACTTGCCTCCTGTTCTGCACCGGACATGCCAAAGCATGAGCACTCCACCCCCACTTTGCCTCCACCCTGCCAACAGGCTGTGTGCATTGCACCATCCATCCCTGCCTCCCCAGAAATGCCTGGAGGTTTTGAGGAACGTGTGCAGTGTCAGTCGCTGCTGCATGAAATGGATGCCGCACCGTGCCAGTCCACTTGCCCACATGTGCCAAATCTGTGTTTGTCACAGTCAGGCTCCCAGGCAGTCAGAAGAATGGAGGTCAGAGTTGAAGTTGTAGTAGCAGTATCATGAGAAATGTGGACTCTTACTTACCAGTTGTGACTATGGTAGTAAGCAGTAATTAGTCACGGACTTAGTAGTATCAGTCAGCACTCAGCAATCCCATGTGATTGCTAAGTGATTCCTAGGATTGGTGTAGTAGGGTTCAAGCTACTTATGCCATAGGATAGCCAACATTCGAGAGGCACTTTAAAGCCCTTGTGTAACTGTATAAGTAGTAGTTGTCGAAGACCAAGACTCACTATCTTGGTCTTCTTCAAATTGCCATTGATCTTTCACATCACATTCTTCTCTCTCTTCTCTTTGCTCTCCTTGTGATTTTAAGTCGCCATTGTGACTTATATACAGGAGGTCAACTCTTGTTTTGGGCCAGGGTGACTTAGGAAGACTCCATTGTTCTGCCCATCATTACAACTAAGGGAAGTCCCCTTCATATTTGACTTAGTATCTATGCTGCCATTTACTCTCATTGATAAATCACACTAGGGTCTAGTGCACGTCCAGGCAAGACATAACATTAAGACCAAGATCCTCCACTGTAGCGAGAGTAACAACTAGAGAACAGTGGGCTATCAATGGATTTCACCCATACAATCTATCTAGATGAGGAAGTTGCAACGTACCAACCCGCTATTTGAAGAATGCATATTGGAGTAGCATCAATAGGGCAGAAGGATACGTTATCGAGACCCAACATGGGGAACACCCAGTTGAGTTTAGGTTTGATCACCTGTGCTGGTGCCAGGTCAACTACATCCTAGACTGGTGCCAGGTTATCAACCCTCTATGGGCACATCATCGCTGTGATATATACACCAACGAGGTACTCCCATGATTGGATTGAGGACCAATTGATGGAGAAGCCGAAGCAAGTCACCCCAAACAAACACACGAAGCCTCCAAGGAATCCTCAGAAGAAGAAGAGGAACAACGGAACCTCTCACCCTTAAATAAACAAGAAATGGCCCTTATCAAACAAGCTGAGTCCATCACCATACTCCCAGCAATGGCCACCATCACTAAAGAACCCTGCATCTTAGTGCAGATGCCACTTGACCCCACTATGGGGCAACCCCTCAACGCTGATGATGCAGCCATAATGAGGGCCATCGGACCAGACCATCCTGATCCACCAACTGGAGGATCACCTGGAGGAGGAGGATTCCTGGGAGGAGGATTCCCAGAAGGAGGAGGATTCCCAGGAGGAGGAGGGGGACTGCCAGGTGATGCCGGGGGAGTACCACCACCTGCTCCTCCAGGACATGCTTACCAGACTGATAAACTTGTAGGAAACACCCCCAAAGTCTTCAAGGGGGACCAACAAAAAGCAGAAGAATTCCTCACACAATGGGAACTATACTAGGGGATCAATAACAACAACCCCATCATGAACAATGCCTACTGATGATTGATGTTTTTTCTTACCTATATTCAGGGAAAGGATGTGAATGAATGGATCACACACACCAGTCAATGGTTGAATCAACAAGTCACGGGAGGGATTAATGACAACGACCCTCGCCTCTGGCTCAAGGTCGTGATCCAGCTCACCATGGACTTATTTTTCCTTTTTTTACCTTATTGCCTTTGACTCATTCTCAGACTTCCTCAGAGTACTAACCTGTTGACTCACTACCATGTACACTTCTCTACTCCGATTCCCCATTGATCATTCCCCTTTCATGATTTCTATTGTTCCCTTTTAGTACCCCTTCATGGGACAAACACAGAGTAGCTACCTATATAAGCTTACCCACTTGTATGCTTATTCTCCAGTCTTGTCTTCATTTACCATACTAGCGAATACCAAGACCTGTCCACTGTTACATCATGGTAGGGACGTTCACCCGACGTGGGTTAAGTCGATCTACTGAGACACTGCACTAAGGGGGTCTGGTTCTGGTTGTCAAGGGAAGTTCCGAAGAGGAACTTCAGTGAAGATGTACGAGTTGAAGAGTCAGCCTAAGCCAATAGTGGAACTTAGGATTCTTCAATGAGAGGAGAGGGTTCGTGAGAGATGGAGTATCAAAGGTCTTCGGATTGCTCTGAGTACCGTAGGATACAAAAAGTCAAGTCTAAGGCTACTACTACCTGGTGAGCCTGTATTTATAGTAAAGCAATAGGGCATCCTAGGATAGAATGATAATGGCATCCTAGGATCGAGTCGTCAAGCAATCACAATAGAAACAATAAGAACTGCGGAGCGCAGCTTCGCAGTAATCACATGTAAGATGTGAAACAAAAGATATAAGTGAAACAAAGATGTGTATGAAACACATAGCCCCTTAGCAATGGGCAAGAGTCGTCATGACTCACAAGGGAAAATAAGTAAAGAGTCTCCATGACTCTTATGGGAACTAAACAAATAGCAAGTCACCATGACTCACATGAGAATGACCACGTGATGAGAAAGTAAAAGGTGTCACGTGTCCTAAGGCGAATGAAGAAAAGGAATTAAAATAGGCAGTGTCATAACATCCACCCTCTAAAACTGTGTGCTCCTTTTATCATCTCACCACCACTGTTGGCCTTCCCTTAATTGGGAGCCACCTCAAAGCCTTGCACTTGTGCTATAACAATGCGTACACACAGACCCTAAGCCAACCTCACTCCCTTGTCATCCTTTATGGACCCTTGCTACCTTGTCGACACTCGGCCCTTGTTGTTCCCACTGAGCACTTCATCCTCGTACCTTGTCCCTTGTACCCACAGTGCACATCGCACAGTAAGGCCCCGCTAGGCCTTAACAATGAGGGTATAAGGGCTGAGGTGCTCAATTAGAGCAACAGAGGTCCACCAGCAGTGGGGATGATAGGGTATGAGGAGCTAGGGCAGAGTCTAGTGACAAGGTACAAGTTCCAAGGTCATATGACCAAGGGTTTAGTGAAAAGACTAAGTCATATAAGTCATATGACTTATGGTCAAAGGTTTTGTATGCACATGTTGTTATAGCATAAGGTGCAAAGCTTTAGAATAGTCCCTAACACCAAGGGTAACTGACAGTGGTGATGAGAAGATGAGGGGAGAGCACACAAGAGTGAAGAGGCAAGGGCTTGTATTTGCTAGTAGTAAAGATAAAGACAAGACTAAAGAGCTAAGGTAAAGAAAGTGGGGGTTTATATAGGCAGCCTCCTAGGAGGTGAGTCATAAAGGGCAACAATAGGCATCACCAAAAGGGAGAACAATGGGAGTTACAAAAGGGGAGAACAATAGAAGTGACAAAGGGGAAATGAGTCATACATGAAGATGAGTCAACAAGTTAATGATGAGTTAAAGCAATATGGTAAAAGAAAAATAAGTCCATGGTGAGCTAGATCACAACATCACCCCATCTCTTGATAGATGCTGTCAATGCATCAATCACCATGATCCTGTGCCTCCCAATCAAATCCTCATAGTAGTCATGGTCCCTATCATAGGTGGCATTCCTGTAGAAGGAATGCCAGGACCTCTTATGCCACTCACAACTGCCCTTGAAGTATTTGTGCTTGGGTGGGATGTGGCATTGACCTCCAGTGGTGAAGCACTAGGAGTAGGGGTAGAAGCACTTTCATGCGGGGTGACTCATGTTATTTCAATAGAAGCAGTGCTTCTATAGTGGGCAGTTGGGGCAGTGTGGGTGACATTAAGAACATAGCACTTGGTGTAAGTAAGGGTGGAGGGGCAGATGGGTTGTGGGTTAGGGAGGGGTTCCTTCTCTAAAACATGGGACTCCTGGCCCTGTACAGGATCCAACAGGATACACCTGGCTTCTCTTTATTATGCAGCTAAGGCATGGGAAGGTAGGTGTAGTGCTCCCCTCCTAGGTGTAGACTCTCTAGATATTCCCTAATGGGAACACCAGAGGAGGCTGCTATGTTGTCAGTGTAGCAGGGGTTGGGAATGTAAGCATTCCCCATTAAATAAGGATGATGGTGTGTACACACCTGTGACTGGATCAATTATCCCCTAATGACCCCTGACCTCCTCCTCCAGTCATTCATGCATCAGCTAAGTCCCACTCCCATTCCAACAGGATGCAATGTTCATCCTCCAAGTGACAGTACCAATCTATGTCAGCATCAATCCCTACATCATTGAGGACTCTGAGGCCAGTTTCAATGGCTGCTTTATCTAGGTAGTTGGTGTGAAAGGGGGAGAGGTTGTTGTTATTGGGGTATGGGGGAGGGGGTCCATGGAAGGGGGAGGCAGTGAGGAGGGCTTTATAGTCCTGATTGTGCCTAAGGTCCCCGTGGTGCTCTAGGATGTAGTGATTATGTCCCTCACAGTTGAACTTGTAGTGGATGTAGTGATGATGCTTAGGGGTGCCATCAAGGCCAGTGATGGGGAAGGAGTAGTGGGCATGGTTGGCCCTGCATGAGTCATAGAGCATAAAGCCCTAAAGGGGGTTGTCTTCAAACCTCTTGGTGCCAAGGTTAATGGAAGAGGCAGGGGAGCTGGGGTGTTATGTCATAGTAAAGACATTCACCAAATGTGGGCTAGGATGCTGCACTAAGGGTCTGGTTCTGGTTGTTAAGGGAAGTTCTAAGGAGGAACTTATGTATAAGTAGAAATCCTCTAAGCCAATAGTGGCACTTAGAGGGGATTCTATGAGAGGAGAGTTCTTTAGTGAGAGATGGAGTATCAAAAGGTCTTTAGATTGCTCTGAGTACCATAGGATACAAAAAGTCAAGTTTAAGGCTACATATAGTGCCCCCAAAAACTGTTCAAATGTTTTGAGCATTTAGCTTATTTTGGATATAACTTCTGAACTAGAAGGGTTCATGACATATACCTATGCTTGTTTAAAAGCCCTTTATCATAGCTATCCAAGAGTATACTATATGTGTCCTTAACATCCTTAGATACTCAGACAATAAATATTCTTTCAAGAGTACCCATTTGAACGGTTTTTGTGTGATAGTATCCAAGAGTAGTATTTCTCAAATAGCAATACTCATTCTTGTTCCAGAACCCTAAATTTGAGTATGGAGATCATGTGACATATAACAAACTTGAAACAGGTACAAATAACCCAAAACAACTGCTTCTTCCTTACCATCATCATCATCAAATCCCTCTCTTCTTATCAAGTCAACTACATCATCTCCCTTCTTCAGGCTGGCCACTCAGTCTGAAGTATAGCCAGAGCTGCCCACAGAAGCATTGGGACAATCAGTAATATTCGTCAAAAGTACCTCTCAGATCATCCAAAGTCCTCTAGAGGCCATCCTGTCAAGCTCTCCCAACATGATATCCACCATGCTACATGTCTTCTTGGCTCTGGGGAAGCAGAAACTGCTCCTTAGGTTGCTAGAAGGCTGGAGGCCATCAAGGGTATCACTCTCTGCAATCAGACAGTTCAAAATTGCTTTAAGAAGGCAGGCCTTAAAGCAGTTGGAAAGCAGAAGAGGCCCTATCTCAAGCCAAGTCATCACAAAGCTAGAAAGGACTTTGCAGAAAAGTACCTCTACTAGACTGTGGAAGACTGGAAGAAGGTTATTTGGTCAGATGAGACCAAGATCAATTGCATGGGCTCAGATGGCAAGAAATGGGTCTAGAAAAAACAAGGGGAGCACCTCACTGAACGTCTAGTGGAGCCTACACTCAAGCATGGAGGGGGTTCCTTGATGTTATAGGGCTATATGACTTGGGAAGGAGTTGGGAATGCAGCAAAGATTGATAGGAGGATGGACACTGATCTTTATTGCAGCATTCTGAAGGAGGACCTGCTAGGATCCATCAAGTATTTTAAGAAGAAGGGCAAAGACATTATCTTTCAGCAAGATAATAACCCAAAACACAAGAGCAAGAAGGCCACATCCTGGTTCAAAGACCATAAGATTGAGGTCATGGAGTGGCCAGCTCAATCCCCAGACCTTAACCCCATTGAACACCTTTGGGTTCATCTCAAGTGGCAGCTATCAGCATACCCTACCCCCCCAAAGGGGATTAATGAGCTATAGGAGTGCACTCAAAGGGAGTGGGAGGCTATTGAACCATCTGTGGTTCAGAATTTGATAGAAAGCATGCCTAGGAGGGTGATGAAGGTATATAAAGCAAATGGAGGATACACAGACTACTAATTTTCACCATATACCCTATGTAAATAGTAACGCACAAAAACTGTTCAAGTGGGTACTCTAGAATTAATTGCCCATATCTTCTTATATAGTTAAGCTATAACTATACATAATATATCCTAAACAAGCCTAGGTACATGTCATGAATCCCTCTAGTTCAGAAGATATATTTGAAATAAGCTAAATGTTCAAAACATTTGAACAGTTTTTGGGGGCACTGTACTACCTAGCAAGCCTGACTTTATAGTAAGTGGTGATCCTAGGATTGAGTCAAAACAATAAGTAACTGTGTAGTGCAGTCTGCAGTAATCACAGGCTGAGACATGAAACAAAAGTTGAAAAGCCTCTTGACAACAGGCTATGACCTGTGAGAGAATATAAGTAAAGAGTGTTGGAAATAGATAAGAGATAAGGGCATAAGAACCTTATCTATAGCTAGTTACAATAGTACAGATATGATACAGAGTAGATAGTAATACTGTACATGTCAGATATCCCTTTATGGGTATCTAAGACCACACACGGTGTTCTGTGGTACAGCATGACTGAGATCGCAATATAGTGGACACCTTTACTCATCACTTTACATGAAATGGACATGGGTAGGCCATAGAGGCTATAAATACTCCTATAGGGAGAGTGCAATAGATATACTGGAGTACCCACTCATCTCTTACATTCTTTACATGAATAACTCTCTCCCAACCACCTTTCTAAGGTGAGTTACATTTCCTATATGCTGCACTTTATGCTGCGCAATAGGTTATGGGCCCTGCCACAAGGGCTTGCTTGCTGTGCTCTACAATGAGAACACTAGGACAAATGCCTATGACTTCTCTAGGCAGGCATTCTAGGTGACACCCTTGGCAACCCAGCATTATAGCACCCTTGATGGGTCACCCAGACTTGGCATGTCTATGTTGGAGCAGTTCCTTCCAGATGGAGGGGCTATGCTGGTTTCTTTTTCCTCACTCAGTATCATATGTTTGAAATGTAGTACTAATGATGACCTTTCTAAGAAACCATGTCATCTCAACTTACCACCATTGTTCCCATCCTTGAGGGCAACAACTACCTTGAATAGGCTTGCCTCATGGAGGCTTTCTCAAAGACCATTAACCTCTGGCAGGTTATAGCCACCTGGCCTATGCTTGTCCCTGCTGATGTGAACAACATTACAGCTGAAGAAAAGTCAGACAAGAATGACTGGGACATTGACAATGATAAGGCCTTAGGGTCTATCGTGCTTTACCTCTCACCCTCTATCCAGCTAACTGTTGACAGCAAAACTGCAGCTGAGGCCTGGGAGCACTTGAAGGGCACCTATGGCAAGCCATCTCCAGCTACCATTTACAAGGACTTCAAGGAGGCGGTAAACTTCCACCTTGAGCCTAACATGCACCCCACTCCTCAGCTTCAACAGCTCATAGCTGCCTATAGGTGCTTAGCTGCCAACCAGCAGGAGGTGCCCCCCTTTATCAAAGGCATGCTCCTATTGAACTCCCTTCCACCAAAATATGACTCCATCACTAACCTCACCATCACCACCAGTGAGGCCTCCAGCTTCTCAATTGAGAAGATATTGGAGCCCCTAGTCAACCTATGGGAGTTGGAAAGGGGTAGGAAGCAGTCAATTAACAAGCTTTCTGCTGTAAAGCAGAAGCGTAACAACCTGGGGTTCAACCAACAGCAGCAACGGCCCTTATCCTCTCAGCATTGTGGTTCTAAACTGCAGCAGCACTCTCCCACCAATTCCTTGAACCAACAGCAGCATAGGCAGCATGGTTCTAGGAGAAAAGGACATGGAGGAAGATCTGACAAAGGCAAGGGTTGCAATGGCCCACAAGGGAACTCCCACATTGCAGACATGGCTGCTCTTTCAGTGCCAACCTCCTCCACAGTCATACACATCGAATCCTCATCCACATCCAAAACGTTGTGCAGGTCCTGGAGCCCAAGCCAAGGACACCAGGACCCTACAACTCCCTTAACAAGGCACTTACACTCACGGAGTGTCAGGATGTTGTACCAACAATCCAGACAACCAAAACACTTGAGCAGTGCCTTGCAGACTTTGATCATGAAGTTATGCACTGTTCCAATTGGAACTGAGACAAGAAGTATGACTCTGAAATTGACATAGACATGTCTGTCCCAGCACCCAGTCATGAGGATCTGCAGATGGTGTCTGACATGGAGGAGTCATATAGTGAGTCTATAATAGACTCTGCCTTTGACAACCTTACAATAGAGGATGTCTCCTCAGAAAGCCACACACTGACCCTCAAAGCAAGCAGCTCAGTAGTGCTCACTCAAGAGGACAAGGACATGGCAGAGTATGCAGCCATTGCTTCCCAATGGGTTGCTTGGACCACTGGGGCTGTTAGATGTAAAACCTCTAATGAGCTAATAGAGCAAGTGCACAGGGAGCACCAGCAGTACCTGCAATGGCAGCAGTATGGGACGTGTTGTTCACCCAACACTTTGAGAGCACCTACACCAGAATTGTTCAGGAACAATGACTGGACTGCACCTACTTCAGGTTCCTCAAGGAACTTAGAGAATGCTGACTCTGTTGCCCTTGATTGGGGCAGTGATACTGAAGAGTACATTGCATTTTTACTGTCACAGACAAATGCTAATGACCTGAAAGTATTGGTCCCTCCAACAAAAAATATAAATGGAGGAACATGTAAATATGGGTCAAATGTAAAAATACATAATATATCTATTGGTGTTCTGAACATAATTGTTATGACACTACCTATTTTAATTCCTTTTCTTTATTCGCCTTAGGACACGTAACACCTTTTACTTTCTCATCATGTGGTCGTTCTCATATGAGTCATGGTGACTCATTACCTTGTTTGGTTCCATGAGAGTCATAGTGACTCTAACCTGTTGCTAAGGGGTATATATTTTGTTTCATACCTTAGCTTGTGATTACTGCGGACTGCGCCACAGCTACTTATTGTTTCATTGTCTTGGAGACATGATGACTAGATCCTAGGATACTATTGTGACTCCATCCTAGGATCCCTTGTAGATACTATAAAGTCAGGCGTACTAGGTAGCTTGTAGCCTTAGACTTGACTTTTTGTACTCTATGGTACTCGAGCAATCGAAGACTGTTGAATACTCCATCTCTCACCGAATGAACCCTCCTCTCACTGAAGAATCCTAAGTGCCACTATTGGCTTAGGCTGACTCTTCAACTCGTACATCTTCACTGAAGTTCCTCTTCGGAACTTCCCTTGACAACCAGGACCAGACCCCTTAGTGTAGCGTCTCAGTAGATTGACTTAACCCATGTTGGGTGAACGTCCCTACCATGACGTAACATTAAGTCAAGTCTATCGAACCTATTGCCACACTGGCTAAGGGACAAAGAATTTCTGAATCCAGATCCGTTGCTGGATTCAAACTGTTTCCCATCGAGAGGAGAACAGACGACGATGTTCCCGCCCACGTAAAAGGAGCAGCCCTTTGGCAGGAAATAGACGGCAAAGAAGGTTTCTGGGTATACAATATACTCAGCGCAGCATACCTCGCCATCGAATACGAAGAAAGTACCGAGCAGTGGTACTTTATACAACGAGACAGCAGGACTAGAAAGTGGATTGCAATCCAACCAGTCCCCTCCTTGTATAACCTGGGAAGAAGATTGATCAGACCAATGACAGTGACAGCAATTCCACCAGACGACACTCCATTGAAGGCAGGCCAGCATACCGTGCCAACCGCTAAGAGACGTGATACAAAAAGTTCTCCAATGGCAACACAGACAACCACTACAACCGCAGCAGCAACAACCACGACGGCCGTTCCACTGTCCACAGTACAGACATTTTTCACAAAGACAGGAACAGGAACAGGAGGAAGCGGAAACCCCCCTGCTACGATAGCAGGAAGTGGTCCCTCCGGAAGTGGGCCCCCAGGACCACTAGGAGGAAGCAGACCGCCAGGAGGTGGCCCCCTAGGAGGTGGGGGTGCACCTGGAGGCAGAGGTGCCCCAGCAGGAGGAGGCGCACCCGGAGGTGGAGGACCCCCTCCCAGTGGTGCCCCTGCAGGAGGCGGGGCAGGTGCCGGCCCAGGCCCAGGAGCGGCAAATGGCAAACTTGGAGGAAACCCCCCAACCAACTTTGATGGTACCCAATCGCTTGTGGACCAATTCATGCAGGAATTCAACCTGTATCACATCACAAATTGGGACGCGGAACAAATGGCGATACCTATGAAGCAAGCGGCTCTGCTGCTTGGTTTTATAAAAGGACCAAACATAAAGGACTGGGTCAAGAGATGGACCAACTGGATCCTGGCAGAAATGAATAACGGAAGACTCCCGAATGATGAATTCTATTGGACAGCAGTGTCTCAAGGCTTTGAACAAGCATTCCAGGATACAGGAGCAAGAGAACAGGCAGAAGATAAACTGCGCCACTTGGCCTTCATACCAAATGAAGTGGATGCATTTATCGCCCAATTTGAATCTCTTGCTGCCGAAGCAACGTATCCTTTGGACGCTCAGTCAACACTCTCCCTATTCGCGTCAAAACTTCCTTATCGCATGATGGATCACATCTATAAAGTGGTATGCCCCCTCAATTTTAGAGGATGGGCCGATGGAGTACGCCAGTACCACTCGGACAACACTGCAGTCCAGAATATTTGGGGGATTTACGAAGAAACTCCAAGGAAGAAGGGCAGGGGCAAAATGAACCCCATGCAATTGGCAAAAATGCTAGGCATTAAAATGCCAGCTCCGGCTTCAGACGCAATGGATACTCAGGCAGACCACTCTCGTTCCAACTTTAAAGGAACAAAAGGGAGAGCGGCTGCTACCACAGCGGACAAGCCAGATGTTGAAGTCCAGAAGAAAGAAGGCCATTGTTTCAACTGTAACAAGCAAGGACACCTCTCACAAAATTGTCCTGAAAAAGTAAAGGACAAGAAACCTCCTCAAAAGGCTCGCAAGGCTAAAGCCAAAGAAAGCAAACAAGAGGAAAACTCGGAAGAGGAACAGTCTGAAACTGAATCCACCCCTACCAATATGCAATCTTCCCTTATTAAAAGCCTTTCAACAAAGGAAAAATATGAAATGTTGAAGCAGGCTTGGGATGTTGAGCATGGGAAGGATTTTTAAAACGCACAACCCCTCCGGTCTGGGCACGTGCGTTACAGTTCAAAGATGCATTTGTTTGTAAATATCGAAGTCTCCAAATCCCAACTCTGATACAAACTACACACACAATGGCCGAAAGAAAAGTTCTCATGGATTCAGGAGCCATGGACAACTTTATTGACTTCAAGCTCCTGAAAAGAATGAAGATTGGCAAACTAAAGCTGCCACGACCCCACATTGTGTGGAACATTGACAGGACCCAGAATAAATTAGGAATCATCAAGTATTATGTTGACCTGCAAGTCCAAACTGGGAAAAAGAAACAGAATATGCGATTCCTCATCACCAATCTAGGGGATGACGAGATGGTGTTAGGGTACCCTTGGCTCATGGCCTTTCAGCCATTGATCAATTGGAGAAGTGCGACCCTTGATGAAAGCATGCAACCACTTGTCATCAAGACCCTTTCATATAGAATGGATGCAGAAGTGATCCGCATACGAGATGCGTGGACCAAAAAGGCTGCATCGTTATGCACCCCTGGGGAAGAACTCTTTATCCATCGAATGGATGAAGAAAGCCTCAAAAGAAACTCGACATCAACCGAAATGGCAGTAAAGGTGCTGCCAAAAGAAGAGAAAACCTGGGATCAGATAGTCCCGAAACACTACCACAAATGGAAGAAGGTCTTTTCTGAAGAAGAAGCAAAGTGATATCCAGTACACCAACCATGGGATATTGCTATTGATTTTACAGAGGACGCCCCAAAAACTCTAGATTGCAAAATATACCCGTTATCTAAAGGCGAGCAAGAGAAGCTCGATGAATACATCAAAGATAACTTGGATAAGGGTTATATTCGTCCATCAAAATCACAATACTCGTCACCCTTCTTCTTTGTTGGAAAGAAAGATGGAAAACTTCATCCAGTAGTGGACTACCGAAAACTGAATTCCTTCACAGTCCCCGACCGATACCTGTTGCCTCTAATACAGGAACTAGTGGACAAAGTGAAGAGCGCCAGGTTATTCACCAAAATGGATGTACGAGCAGGATACAACAATATTCGCTTTCGAGAAGGCAATGAACCAAAAGCTGCCTTCAAAACGAACTTAGGACTTTTCGAACCAACAGTAATGCCATTTGGGCTGAAAAACGCCCCCGCAGTCTTCCAACGGATGATGAATATGCAATTCAATGACCTTATAGCTACAGGTCAAGTAATCATCTACATGGATGACATCCTTATAGCGACAAAAAAGGATGAAGATGAGCACTGCAATTTGGTCAACAAAGTCCTTGAACGACTTCAAAAGCTAGATCTCTACCTAAAGCCTAGCAAATGCCTCTTTGAGGTAGAACACATCAAATTTCTAGGAGTAATCTTGGAAAAAGGAACCGTCACCATGGATCCGGTTAAAGTCGCCAGAGTTGCTGAATGGAAAATGCCGAAAACCACTAAAGACATTTGGGCTTTCCTAGGATTCTGCAACTTCTACAGGTGATCTATCCGTGGATTTTCCTTCATTGCAAAGGCATTGAATGACCAATTAAAGAAAGGTGTTCAATGGAATTGGGGGCCAAGAGAACAAAGTGCTTTTGAAACACTAAAAAAGCGAATATGTGAAGAACCGGTCTTGATACAACTGGACCAAGAAAAACCATTTGAGGTCAAAGTTGATGCCTCAAATTTCACAATGGGAGCCGTCCTAATGCAACGAAATGATGGAGGAGTGCTCCACCCGGTAGCATTCTTTTTGAAGACCATGAACGATGCCCAAAGAAACTATGATGTGTATAACAAGGAGCTTCTAGCCCTTGTGGAAATGTTCCAACACTGGAGACATTTCCTACACCAACCCACTTTCAAAGTAAAGGTGCATACAGATCACGCTAATCTGTTATACTGGAAGAATCCAGGGGACCATAACAGAAGAGTAGCAAGGTGGCATGCGGAACTCATGGAATATGACGTCAAGTTAATCCACATAGCCAGGAAGAAGAATGGTCAGGCGGACACGTTGTCATGACACCCTGACTATGAACAAGGCGAAAAGGATAACAAGGCACTGGTGGTTCTACCACCTATCCTGTTCAGTTTTGCATGAATGATGGGATCAGAATATTATAATCCCTCAAACCAGAAAGAAAGGGAACACTATAGCGGAACTATAAATCACCGCAAGTATCAATCCCTCCAAAACCAGGTGGAAGAAGACCAACAAACAAACGAAAAGAGCCAGAAACAGCTCAGAAAATGGTCAAACACCTACGCTCTCACCAAACTAGTTGGAATTTGGTGGAAAATCAAAAACGACACAGACCAGATAGTCGTTGCTGGAGACAACGATCTGAAGAGGGGGGTAATTCACTTTTACCACGATACCCCATCCGCCGGACACCCGGGAATTACAAACACCTATGCCCTGGCAAAGCGAGACTTCTGGTGGCCAAAAATGAAGGAAGATATGGAGCAATATGTGAAGGGATGTGGAGCATGTCAAGCCAATAAAATCAACACGCAACCACTCAAGCCAGCTATGATCCCAATTACCCCAATCAACTCATTGCCATTCGAAACAGTTGCTATGGACTTCATCACAAAGTTACCATTATCAGGCAAATACGACACAATCCTTACAGTCATGGATCATGATTGCAGTAAAGCGGCAGTATTTATACCATGCCAAGAAACAATTACTGCGGAAGGGGTAGCGGAACTCTACCTGAAACACGTATACACCTGATTTGGTGTCCCGAAGAAAATTATCTCAGACCGAGATACCTGATTTACATCACACTTTGCCAAAGGCCTATGTGAAGCACTAAAAATACACCAGAACATCAGCACAGCATACCACCCAAGAACTGATGGCCAGTCAGAAAGGACAAATCAATGGCTCGAACAGTACCTTCGATTCTGGTGCGACGAAAGGCAAGATGATTGGCACAAATACCCGCCAATGGCAGAATTTGCGCATAACCAATGGCCAAACTCCACCACCCAGAAGACCCCCTATGAAATGCTTATAGGATACACACCGAGGATTGAAATAGTGACTAAAAGCAAAGTCCCCTCGGTTGAAGAAAGGCTTACAGCCATAGAAAAGGCATGGACAGACGGCCACAAAAATATCATCAAAGCTCAAAAGATGATGGCCATTGCGCACAAAGGGAACAAGAGGTTCCAACCGTACAAAGAAGGGGATCAAGTGTGGATTGAAGGAACACACCTCAAGACCCTGTACCCAGTGGCTAAACTCAGGCCAAAATGGCATGGACCTTTTAAGATCCTAAAACAACTATTGGAGGCAGTATATCATGTGGAGCTGCCAAGACAATGGAAGATTCACAATGTGTTTCATGCGAATCTAATAACTCCATATAAGGAAATGGAGCTCCATGGACCAAACTATACCCGACCACCACCCGATATTATCAATGAAGAACCCGAGTACGAAGTTGAGAAGATTCTAAATGCGCAGCAATGAGGAAAAGGGCGCAAGCTTTACTACCTAATCAAGTGGAAAGGCTATCCCACGAGTGACAGTTCATGGGAACAAGCAGAAGATGTACACGCAGACAAACTGATAGCGGAGTTTAAAGCGAGAAAGGGACCAAACAAGTCCAAAGGCCGCAAAACATATATAAGATGGGCCAGGACGACGAATACAACCAATCCTCTTCCTCCACAACTACAACATACTCCCTCCTCCCCTATCAAGTCCACTACATCTGCTCCTGCCAGCCTTGTACCAACGTCCATCATAGCTCCTCCAACTCCTCCCACTAGTCAGAAGCCATGCATTCCTTTCCAATCCCAGGCTATGACTTGTGCCTCTACTCTGAAGTCGTCAAAGACCAAGAGGCACCCACCTGTCCTGTTACCCTGGCGCAACATGCACATTTGGTCACAGGCCGTCATCCCCGCAGCAGAGACCAAATTCTCAACCCCATGCATAACCGACTCAGAAATGGTGCCAGGTGAGCTCTCAAGAAAGCTGAGATCGCTGCTGGCAAGAAACATTGCAGTGGATGTGGATGAGAATTTCCAGACCACATACGCTGGTGGATGGGACAACAAGAAGAGTAGGAGATGTGTTACTGTTGAAGACAGTAACATAAGAGAGGGATGACCAGCCTCACGCCACAAGAACCCAGACACTAATAGCCGCAGCAAAGAGAGGTGCTACCCATCAGCTGGCCTACTAGTGGAAGAAAGCCAATGTACTGGCTTCCTTCACCCCCTTGCCAACAGGTCCTGGAGACTCCACCAGAAACTGATAACACCAATAGAAATTTGGGTTACCATGGATGTCAAAAAGGAAGAGGGAGGGGGACTACCCATTAAAACCAGAATAGAGGCTGGGACAATGGAGGGAGACAAGAAGAAGAAAAGACTCAGGAAGGAGTTGAAGACCCTCAATTGGATCAAGGGGGCTCTAGATTTGGCAAAGCCAAGGCAACTTTGTGCTTGAAAGGGGGGCTGTGTTATGACACTACCTATTTTAATTCCTTTTCTTTATTCGCCTTAGGACATGTGACACCTTTTACTTTCTCATCACGTGGTCATTCTCATATGAGTCATGGTGACTCATTACCTTGTTTGGTTCCATGAGAGTCATAGTGACTCTAACCTGTTGCTAAGGGGTATATCTTTTGTTTCATACCTTAGCTTGTGATTACTGCGGACTGCGCCACAGCTACTTATTGTTTCATTGTCTTGGAGACATGATGACTAGATCCTAGGATACTATTGTGACTCCATCCTAGGATCCCTTGTAGATACTATAAAGTCAGGCATACTAGGTAGCTTGTAGCCTTAGACTTGACTTTTTGTACTCTATGGTACTCGAGCAATCGAAGACTGTTGAATACTCCATCTCTCACCGAATGAACCCTCCTCTCACTGAAGAATCCTAAGTGCCACTATTGGCTTAGGCTGACTCTTCAACTCGTACATCTTCACTGAAGTTCCTCTTTGGAACTTCTCTTGACAACCAGGACCAGACCCCTTAGTGCAGCGTCTCAGTAGATCGACTTAACCCACGTTGGGTGAATGTCCCTACTGTGACGTAACAATAATGAAGTGTGAACATAATACACCCTTCAATAAGTGCTCCAAGTGTTGCTCTTGCATCACATCTGTGACGATTCAACGACATCATCGGTGATGTCATAAGGTGATGTCATGGCAGGATGACGTAGGAGCTGACTAAGCACAGTATGATGTCAGTACTACTTAGGATTGCTTAGCCACAGTAGTACCTTCCGTAACATTCTCTTACATTCCCTTGTGTTCTGTACCCTTCTAGCCCCTCATCTAGTAATGACTCCTAGTTACTAGACAACTTGTATAAATACCAGCTTGTAACAAAGACTCAGACCCTAAGTCTGAGTCTCTTGAAATCTCAGCGTTGTATCCCTGTTTCATTCTTCTCTACTAAGACAAAGGCATAGTGAACACTTTTGGGCTTAGTAAGCACAACTTTCTCTTCAAGCGTGTACATTCCCACGCCACTGGAATCTCCCAATATTTGACTCTGAGACTAAGTCGACACAAGTCTCATGTTCGAAGTCACCTGACCTGATGTTATGTGATCAGCTCAAGTCAAGCATCTCAATAGCACCACTGACGCTACAATGTCAATGTGGCTACTTGACTCTGGGGCTTCAGCTCATTTCACAAACAATTTGAGCAACTTCATCAAGTACACACCAGCAAATGAGAATGATAGAACTCCAGTTCAAACCACCACACATACTATATATGTTGAAGGATATGGCACCATACTATTAAAGCACTCTGTTAATGGTTCAGTCATGACAACTAGAATCCATCCAGTGCTGTATATACCTTCTGTCACAGTCGTGACCCTTAGAACACTCTAAAGTGGGTAAATGGGATTGGATTGATAAGAGACTCTCAATACAGTACAAGGTTATTCTAAGCTACCTTATATACTGTATCGGCTGACCTTTTGCCAGCTCATTGACACGTATGCAAACCACTTCTGAAGAGATAACGATGTTATATCTACTTCTTGTCTAATAATAACTCCACTTCCTCTTCTTCCTTATCTCGTACTACGTGGCACTGTGACATTACCCTCCGTTTAGATGGGACGCTGGCCCGGCCGTCCGATGCAGGATCCTCCGGGAGCGGGGAAGCGGGAGGTGGGGATCTGTGGAGCATACAATACGAGATTTGCAACATGCGCGACCCGTCGGGAGGCTCGCGCTTGTTCGAGTCAGATATGACTGAACAGAAGCTGCTGTTCGTAAGAGTTGAGCTCAGTACAGAGCTGTCGGATGCGTGTGTTGAGGCTGACGACGTGGGTGTCGAGGCGGCGGTATCTTCCGACTTCCGCGCATAACCCCCAGTCTCCAGTTTGTCGCATGGCTGCGCACAAGAACCGGGCGACGTCGGCGGTACTACTGATGGCTTGAACAAACCACACATCCAGTGGTGGGCTGACTTCAGCCGGAGGTCCATGGGCTTGTGCAAATAGTTTGAACGCATAAACTTTATCGTACTTCCCCCCCTGCGTCCCATATACCGTACTGCTATCAAGTCCTCCGAGGCGTACGAAGGGAGGTTTGATGACACGTCCTTCGTTGTCTTCGTCGGGGATTGTAAAACCGTCGCATTGCCCCACGTTTGCCTCGTAATCGTCGGGGATTGGGACCTCGCGGAGTTTCTGCTCGAGATCCATGCGTCTTTCATGCTCGACCAGTGCAATGCGGATTTGATCATCGTAGCGGCGTTGATAGCGTTTGGCGGTGACCACCAGTCCTCGGGCCACACGCATGGCAAGGGCGGCGTCAATAGGTCCTTGTACGGAATTGAGAGCGGCGAGCGTGCTAGAAGGGGATAAGTAGCTGTCGTCCCTGAAAGTGAGGTCTTCCAAACGGGCTCTCTCTGTCGCTCCGAGGAACCTGTTGGGCTGTGCGATTGGTGACGGATTTCTAGTTGTAGGGGGTGCAAACGGCATGCGTTCCATTGGGAACGGGGTTCCGAAACGTGTTGGCGGGACTGCAGGGTCGACGTTCTCTTTGTCGGAGTCGGAGTCGCTAATCGGCATAGTGAGTAGGGGAGGTCGTTCGGGAGATGAGGTAGGGGATATTTCGATAAGGTCCCTAACAACTTCTGAGGGGATGGCGTCGAGAGTTGCCGAATCCATGAGGCGAGGCGATGTTGTATAGGTTTCAAGTAGCGTTTCTTTTTATACGACATTGGTTGTTGCAATGGATATTTTTGGTGATATTGTTGCACGAGACATGGTGCAAAGACCTGAGTGCTCGGCTCCCAGCTATCGTCCGCACGGGAATACCCCTTCCATTGGATAAGATACTGTAGTTGCTTGTTCTTCCCATGGAGCCGGTGACCGATAATGGCCTCGACTTCGAGTTCTTCTGACCCTTGCACAAGATCTGGAGGCAGTCGTGCGTCGTCAGCATGAGGCCCATACGCTTTGGTGACATAGTACGGCGATAAGAGAGAAGCGTGGAATACATCGTGCATGTTCCATGTGGTGGGAAGGCGTAGTTGATACGCTACTGGCGACACTTCTTTGATAATCGTAAAGGGGCCGTATCTTCTGGGCGCCAGCTTCTTACTGTGTACGGGAAGCGTAATATTTGTGGCTTCGAGCCATACTTTCGTTCCTATGGCATACTGTTGTGGAGGAGGAGCTTTGGCCACCGCGTTCAAAGCGGCGATGGCTGCGATTCGGACCTTTTGAATCTGTTGTAGTCATTCCTCTACTTTGGGCACGTGTGAGCGGAAGGCTCTTCCAGGAGTCACTGCAGGAGTGTAGCCGAATAAGAGTTCACTCGGCGCATAACCAGTAGTACTGTTAACTCGTCCATTATGTATATTGGTCGCTAATGGCAACCAGTTGGCCCAGTCATCTTGCGTGAGGGTGACCACGGTTCGTAGGTATTGTTTGATCCATTGGTTCTTTCGTTCACTGAGGCCATCGGTGCAGGGGTGGAATGCCAAGGATATATTTTGAGAGATGGTGAGACATTTGCACAGAGCTTTCACGAAGATAGATGTAAACCTGGGATCTCGGTCCGAGATGATCTTTCAGGGAAACCCAAACCATTTGAACACGTGGGTGTAGTAAAGACCTGCGACTCCTTCTCCTGTGATCGCGGTCGTGCATGGGATGAAGATGGCCGCTCGGGAACATCCATGATCGACTATCGTGAGTATAGCATTGTACTTTCCACATTTCGGTAGTTGTGTGATCAGATCCATGGCCACTGTTTCAAACAGAAGGGATCCTTCCTTTGAAGGGATGCGGAAAAGGGGAGTTTTGATACGATGCGTTAAAACTTTATTCTGTTGGCAGATCGGGCAACCTTTAACGTAGTCTTCAATGTAACTGGCCATCTTGGGCCACCAGTAGTCCTTTGCCACTTGTCGTTTCGTCTCATCGCGCCCTGGATGTCCGGCAGTGGGTAGATCGTGATATTCTCGTAAAACTACTCTTTTGACCACTTCGGTATCGGGCACAACGAGTTGGCCTAGTTCAGTGACCCATCGTGGGAAGCCGTCTGATTCTTTGCGCAGTTTGTATGACTTTACCCAGTCCATGATTTGTCCTTCTTGTTGGAATTGGGCTTGACAGACAAACTGATATAAGTCATCGATAGGATCAGCTATATTGAGGAAGACATTGGGGGGAAGCAGCGTAAGATCTTGGTTATCGTTATCCCCCGTATCTACTCCTACCGGTTGAGATAAGAGATCCGCGACCGTGTTCCACTTTCCGGGCACTTGGACAATTTTTAATTGATAGTCTTGCAGCTCGTTAAACCACCTTGTGACTCTTCGGTTGACTTTTTGTGGCGTCTTCCAATATTGGAGGTTTGCGTGATCGGTAAAGATAGTGATCGCGTGTTGTGCTCCTCCGAGATGCATACGCCAGTGTGTTAAAGCTTTGAGTACTGCCAGTAGTTCTCTTTCATAGATGTCGTAGTTACGTTCGGCCGGTATGAACGTGGCCGAGTAAAACACTATTGGGTGTAAAAATGGTTTTGAGGTTTGGGGATTTGGCGAATCACCCTCCTGTGAGAGTATGGCTCCCACACCATACGCAGATGCGTCCATGGCGACAAAGAACGGCTTATTGTTGTCTGGTTGGCATAAGATGGGTTTGCTGCAGACGAGTGTTTTTAATTTTGCGAAAGTGGTTTGTTGCTCTTCTGCCCATATGAATGGCATGTCTTTCTGCGTAAGTTTAATAAGTGGCCTTGTGATTGTTGAATACCCTTTGATGAAGTAGCGATAGAATCCTGTAAATCTGAGGAACGCACGGACATCGCGTATTGAACTTGGCTGTTGCCAATCGCGGACACCTTTGATCTTTGCATCATCCATATGTATGGATCTGTGGCGTAGGACAACTCCTAGGAATTCGACTTCTTCTTTCTCGAAAGCACACTTTTCTGGTTTGAGAAACAAGTCGTTGGCTGCTAATTTTGCGAGTGTTTGATGTACTTGTTTACGATGGTAAGGAAGGTCGGCCATGGTGTGGATTAGAATGTCATCCATATAGATTGTTATCCAACCTTCAGCGATCTCGGTATGGAACAGGGTGTTCATCATGGTTTGAAACGTTGCGGGTGAGTTCGTTAGGCCGAAGAACATCACTCTCGGCTTGAATAGTCCTTCATTCATGATAAACGCCGCTTTCCACTCGTCTCTGGCTTTGATGCGGACATTGTTATAACCCCAACGTATGTCGAATTTGGTGAATAATGCCACATTGCTTACTCGAGCGATGAGCTCTGGGATTAGTGGTAACGGGTATTGGTTGCGGACTGTCCATTCGTTTAACTGCCTGTAATCTTGAACTGGCCTCAATTTCCCATCCTTCTTCTTGATAAAAAAGAATGGTGAGGCGTAGGGGCTTTTCGATGGTCGGATATACTGTTTTTGCAATTGTTCTTGCAAGAAGTCCTTGAGCACTTTCTGTTCGTCCTGCAATAACGCGTAGATTTTACCCGGCATTGCGGCTGGAGCCCCGGGTTTTAAATCAATTGCATGATCCCATTCTTTCAGTTTGGGGAAGCGTTGGGCTTCGTCATCGCTGAAGATCTTGCGGTGACAGCGGTATTCTTCGGGAATGACACTTTTTCCCTTATGCGAACCGGCTTGTTCCGCTAACTTAGATGCCAGTGTTTGCGTAGTAGAGCTCCGTATATAGAGCGCGGTAGCCCTGGGGTCATGATTAGTAAGTACGATGGGTAATTGTTCGGCATCGATCCATCCTCTACTCCAATCAATTTGCGGTTGATAAGCGGCAAACCAAGGATATCCGAGAATGATCTCGTTGCTCCCGAGATCGGTGATGAAGAATCGCATCTTCAGTATCTTTTGTCCCATCCGAACAAAGAGATCCAGGAAAAATGTGATAGACCCATGTTTGTTAGGGGTACCGTCCACATTATAGATCATTTGTGGCCGTTCGAGCCATTTTGCTACGAGATTTAATCGTTTTGCAGTGGATACGCTAAGGAAATTTTCGGTGGCTCCCAAATCGAGTAGCGCACTTAATTCAGCCCTCTTAGAGTCAACAGCTAGATAGACCTTTAATGTCATTGATTGTCTATTTGCTAAGTACATTCGTGGCAACTCTTGGGACCTGATCCAGGCTGTACGGATCAGGCCGTCGTAAAACCCTCGCCCTGTTCATACATTGCTGCGAGTGCCTTCATCTCTTCTTCAGGGAGTTGTGCGATGGCTTGGCGAATGTCGACGGCTGACAGCATACTGCTTTCTTCTTGCGGAACTGACTCCGTTATCGCGGCATTTTGTGTGTTCGGGTTTTTGTGAGTGAAACAGTTTCGTGCGATGTGTCCTACTTTTCCACATGCGAAGCATGGTCCTTTCTGTCGAGGTTCTTCTGTTTGTGTAGCGCGAACCCAGCCGCCAGTCCCCCTAGGCGCTTGTCCTCTTCCTACGTCCATTGGAACGGGTACGTTATTATATGTACGAGGGGCGTTGCTCAAGTTATAAGGTGGACGTGGCGGCTGTCTGCCGCCGTTGAACGGAGTTAGTCGTTGAGGGGGAGGAGGTCCTCGTGGTGGTTGCCATGACCCAGTTATTGGTCCCTTCGTAGTAGAGTTCTTTCGTCGATCCATAATCGACTTCATCAATTGGTGTGATCGTGTGGATTCGATTACTCTCTGTCGGAGTTCGGGATAGGTATACACGTAAGGAGGACGCAACGTGTCTTCAAGAACCGAACGTGGCAGGCCATTCAGAAAGTGTTGAATGGTAGCTGGATGAGTAAGGGAATAATTGGCTTCGCGAGTGAATTGCTCAAAATCTGCGATGTATACGTCAGCGTTTGGCCACACCATACGGAGGTCTTCGATTTTCATGCGGGCTTTCTCTGTCTTTTGAGTATCTTGGAATCGATCGCGAAACCGAGCGAGAAATTGCACCCAAGTCTGCACATCATCTTGTGTATGAGGGTTGAGTGAATCCAACCAAGCCCCTTGGTCTCTAGCCCAGCCATTGACAAGTTCTCCTTGAATAAGTGTCAACATGAACACTATTTTCGTAAAATGTGATTGAAAGAATAGATTCTGGTGATTAAGGCAAAAATACGTCTGGACGGCGTCGATGAACGCTTCAGCTTGATCTCTATCGCCACTGAATACAGCTGGCAAGGCTCCCAACGTCTTTTCAGTCCTGCCGGGTCCTAGTGCGCCTCCAAACGGGAGTCATCCGCCACCACCTCCGCTTGGGGTTGAAGCGTTCGACGGGCTACCCCCTCCTCCGTGTCCTCCGCCACCTCCTCCGCCTCTGTCATCCGGTGGTCTGTGCCCCTTGCGTGGGTCACTAGTTTTGCCCAAATAACGGCCTTGACTGAGAAAACCTGCAACTGAGTTAGTCGGGAAGAGAGCTGACTTTGTCTCTGAGTCGGCCTCCGTGATTTGAGTATGTGCGACTGTGGTGGTCATATCGGGAAGGATAGGAGAGACGCGGAGAGTGTCGGGAATGGGTAGGTTTTGATATGTGGTTTGGTCAGGAGTATTTGAACGTGGCGAGTTGTCAGTAGAGAGCACTGAATAGCGATTCTGAGGATCTATAAAAATGACGTTGCTCTCGTCATATGCTTCAATGTCGAGTCTCCAATTGCCGCGGTACGTAGGGCAATGACTATCCGTAAGGTCGATGTTTACCTCGTATAACGCTCCGTTGTCATTAAACAAATGCATGGGGGTACTAGTGATGTCATCTGGTCTCTGGTCGTAGACTAGGTGTGGTGTTGGGATGTTACGGTACTGGCCTTCCATTGCCAGATATACGTGTGGGTTACGAGGTCGGTCAGCGTTGACCCCGAAGTCTCAGATGTAGAATCGGTCAGACATCGTGAAATGAAAGAATTGAGAGTCTAATGTCACAGTCGTGACCCTTAGAACACTCTAAAGTGGGTAAATGGGATTGGATTGATAAGAGACTCTCAATACAGTACAAGGTTATTCTAAGCTACCTTATATACTGTATCGGCTGACCTTTTGCCAGCTCATTGACACGTATGCAAACCACTTCTGAAGAGATAACGATGTTATATCTACTTCTTGTCTAATAATAACTCCACTTCCTCTTCTTCCTTATCTCGTACTACGTGGCACTGTGACACCTTCCATGAGTACGCACTTGCTCTCAATGGGCAAGTTCTTACAACAAGGAATGTGTGTTACAGGGAATTCACAGCAAATTTCCTTAAACTATAATACTCAAACTTTTGTCCAGTGTAAACCCCTATTTAAAGGACAAACATTATATGCAAAATCTACAGTGGTAGAGGCTCAGTTTACTGAGACTCCCATAATATATCAAGTAGATTATGACCTTATGCATAGACATCTTGGTCACCCATCCAAAGATGTTCTACATCATGCTAAGGATCAAACCAAGGGTTTCCCTGAAGGGACTAAGTTTCCTAATGATACACATGTATGTCCTGGATGTGTGCAAGGTAAAATGCCTGCTGCATCACATCCTCCTTCCGCTACAAGGGCTACTATGCCTTTCAAGTGCATACACTCTGATTTGAAGAGTTTTCTGATTCCCTCTTACCACAAATACAAGTACTTTGTCATCTTTATTGATGACTATACCTCCTATGTGTGGATAACCCTCCTATGCGATAAGGCATCAGCTATTACTGCTCTTAAACAATAGTTAGCTCTAATAAAAAAACCAATACAATGCTACCATTAAAGAGTGGATGTCTGATGCAGGAGGAGAGTACAAATCAGATGCCTTCATCAAAGTATTAAAGGATGCAGGTATTTCTATACTGCAGAGCACACCTTATACCCCTTAACAGAATGGCTGCGCTAAGCATTTTATGCGCACAATAATGGACAAAGCTCAAGCAATGCACCTTGAAGCTTGCCTCCTCCAATCATGGCGGGAGTTTGCTGTATTACATGCACTCCATTGCTATAATAGAACTCTTATGAGTCACCTTAAATGGCAGACTCCTTATACTTTATTAAACAATGAAGTACTAGACATTTCATACCTAAGGGTCTTTGGGTGTGGGGCTTATGTCCACATCCCTGAAGCTCACTGCTAGAATAAGCTTTCACCTAAGAGTGAGCTAATGGTATACCTTGGTAGACAAGCAGGAATGAAGGCAGATGCATTCATGTGCCCTTCAAATTCTGTGTTCTATTCAGACATGGCCCTCTTCGACGAAATGCTATTCCCTAAATGCACCACTGGAGATTCTAAAGGAAAAACCAGAGGAACAACCCAGTTGGATGACATTCCATCTAATCAACCACCTTATGATGCTTCAAATGACACCACTCCTGGTGATCTTGATCCTTTACCTGAGCTACCTAAACCAAAAGGGAGTAGCACTCCACTTCCCACCAGGGAAGGCAAGGCTCCTATTGATGAGCCTGAAGAGCTGCAGGCTCCACCTCTGCCTGCTGATCCAGTACCTGAACCTACACAGCCTAGGAGATCTGCACACCTGAGGAAGCAAAATACTTGCCCAGATAATGTCTATAGGGATGGCACCCCCTCCGAGATATCTTATGACATTGAGCAGACATGTACTTGGTGACAATTGGTTAAGAACCAACCAGGTAGCTCCCATCAGCATTCTTCCCAAGATCAGCCAGTTCCAGGAGGAATTCCTGATGAAGCTGAGCTAGATCCTCCAAGTGCACAGAGTGAGAATCCACATGATTCTAAGGATGAAGTTGACCAGTTGGTCTTTGCCTGCCTTGCTCAGGAAGGGGGAGTCAAATTCCTAGATCATCTGCTTGCCAAAGCAGTTCCACCCACTGATCTAGGATCACCTGACACCTCTAATATTTGTGAATGAACCTATAGGGACATTCTCAGAATGCCTAATAAACAACAGGAGGAGTGGCACAATGCATGCCATGAAGAACTAGAATCGCTTTGCAAGCACAATGTCTTTGAACTAGTAAACCCTCCCAAGGGGAGAAAAATAATAAAGAACAGATGGGTGTTTGATGTAAAACCCAACAGCCATAAAAGAGCCAGGCTAGTCACCAAAGGCTTTTCATAGGTTGAAGGCATAGACTATGATGAAACATTCTCACCAGTGGTACAGTTTGAGACTGTCCAGATGATGCTCACACTTGCAGCACTGAAAGATTGGCACATCTTCAGACTAGACATCAAAACTGCCTTTCTATATGAAGAGCTCAATGAAGAGCTGTATATGGAACAGCCTGAAGGGTTTAGAATCCCTGGCCAACAAAACAAAGTCCTGCACCTTAAACGTGCCATATATGGACTCAAACAAGCTGCCTTAGCCTGGTGGAGAGCACTTGATAAGTCCATAGCTGCTATAGGCTGCACACACCTCCTAACAGACTTGGGAATATTCATCAATAAGAATAAAACTATAGTTATTATTGTATATGTTGATGACATATTATTCCTGGGATCTGATAAGCCTGCTATCAATTCCCTGAAGCAACACTTTATGAAACTCTAGGAATGTAGGGATCTAGGGGACACACAGGAGTTTCTCAGCATGCATATAATCAAATCAGAAGGGCAGATTAAGATCAACCAAGTAGATTATCTACAGAAAGTGCTGCAGCGGTTCAATCTCCAGAATATAAAAGCAGTCCCCACTCCATTGCCGGAAGGCTATCACCCTACTCCAAACAAAGGTCCTATAGACCTGGAGCTTCACTCACAATACCAGCAAGTGATAGGATCACTCCTATACATTATGCTTGGAACGTGACCAGACATAGCCTTTGCTGTGACTAAAATGTTGCAATATGCTGCAGACCCCACAGAGGATCACCTAAGTTGAGCACTATATATTTGTCACTACTTAGCAGGTACCTCAGATTATGCCTTAATATATGATGGCAAATCAGATGGAGGTCTAGTCACATATGCAGACTCTGATTGGGCATCAGATCCTTATACAAGGAAGTCTATGACAGGCTATCTAGTGAAACTAGCTAGCAGGGTATTCAGCTGGAATTCTAGAGCACAAAAGTCCATTATGATGTCTTCCACAGAAGCTAAATACATGTCACTCTCTGATACGAGCAAACAGTTGGTCTGGATAAGGACTCTTCTCAAAGAGTTAGGAATAAACATTGAACCAATCCCACTATGTGGGGATAATCAAGGATCTATATTCCTTGCATCTAATCCTGCTCAGGAGAAGCAGATAAAACATATTGATCTACACTATCACTACATACATGAGGTCATCCACCAGAAGCAAATAGAGCTCCTCTTCATTGAAGGAGCTAAAAACCCAGCAGATTTATTCACTAAGAACCTGGGTTGCATCAAGTTCCAGAAGTTCAGGGAACAGCTAGGCTTGGTCTTCTATAATACCAAGTAACTGCTATGACATCACTCAGAGCGCCTAGATGGCTGCACTTAGCAAGGGGGAGTGATGGAAATAGATAAGAGATAAGGGCATAAGAACCTTATCTATAGCTAGTTATGATAGTACAGATACAATACAAAGTGGATAGTAATACTATACATGTCAGATATCCCTTTATGGGTATCTAAGACCCCACATGGTGTTCCATGGTACAGTGCAACTGAGATCGCGATATAGTGGACACCTTTACTCATCACTTTACATGAAATGGACATGGGTAGGCCATAGAGGCTATAAATACTCCTATATGGAGAGTGCAATAGATATACTGGAGTACCCACTCATCTCTTACATTCTCTACATGAATAACTCTCTCCCAACCACCTTTCTAAGGTGAGTTACATTTCCTATATGCTGCGCTTTATGCTGTGCAATAAAGAGTCACTATGACTCTTGTAAGAACAGTTGAGACTGTGAGAAAAGAAGAAAATAAGTTGTGTCATAACACAGCCCCCCTTTCAGGTGCAAAGTCACCTCAACTTTGCCTACATGTCCATAGGACCATCATCCACATTAGCCTAATAGAGGTTGTAATCTGCCTCATTTACATCCCAATTCTCCTTGTTATTGTCTTTGTTACCCATCTTGGTATAGTGGTGGCAATGTATAAAACCCCAACTGCCAGTGTGACAGCAGAATGGGCACTGCTTGTAAAGGGGACACTCTAACTCCCTGTGTTTGGGGTTGGTCTTCCCACAACAAGCACATACCTCTGGCATCCACTCCTCCCTGTCAAGCAGTGAGATATGCTCAAGGAGTCACTTCCTCCTCTAACTCCTGAGGTGGGCTTGAAGTGATGGCCACTTTTTGGGCAATGCTCTTCTTCTTCTTTAGGCACTGCTGGACCTTGTAACCATAGGTGTGGCAGTGGTAGCACTTGATAGGCCTCTTGGCCTTGGTGTCTTGGAGAATTGGCATCTCTACATGACAAGATAGGTAAGGGTTGATGGGAAGAGGTTTAGGGGAAGGATGGGGAAGAGTGGTGAACCCATAAGACCAGTTAAATGCATGGTGTATCTCTATACACATCAGCCATCTCCAACCTTGTTTGGCAAGCCTTATATTCCTGGTCTATGACCACCAACTCCCTCATGATTTCATCAACCTTCTTCTGCACATTGTAAAGAAGGCTCTCCAATATGCCTTTCAGCTCCCTCTTGCCATGGTATCTGTTAACCTCTGCATGTAGGTGGGGGTCACCTACAGTGCCCTCAAAAACTATTCAAATGTTTTGAATATTTTCATTGTTATGCATATATATTCTGAACCAGACCACCTATATGTATGAAACCAGTATTCTTAGAAAGCCCTTTATCGTAGCTATCCAAGAGTATACTATATGTGTCATCAACATCCTTAGATACTCAGATAATATATATTCTTTTGAGAGTTCCCATTTGAATGGTTTTTGTGTGGTGGTATCCTAGAGTAGTATTTCTCACATAGCAATACTCATTCTTGTTCCAGAACCCTAAAATTGAGTATGGAGATCATGTGACATATAATAAACCTGAAATAGGTGCAAACAACCCAAAACAACCACTCCTTCTTCACCACCATCATCATCAAATCCCTCTCTTCTTATCAAGTAAACTACATCATTTCCCTTCTTCAGGCTGGCCACCTAGTCCAAAGTATAGCCAGAGCTGCCCACAGAAGCATTGGGACAATCAGTAATATTCATCAAAAGTACCTCTCAGATCATCCAAAGTCTTCTGGAGGCCATCCTGTTAAGCTCTCCTAACATGATATCCACTATGCTGCATGTCTTGGCTCTGGGAAAGCAGAAACTGCTCCTTAGGTTGCTAGAAGGCTGGAGGTCATCAAGGGGATCACTCTCTACAATCATACAGTTTGAAATTACTTTAAGAAGGCAGGCCTTAAAGCAGTTGGAAAGCAGAAGGGACCCTATCTCAAGCCAAGTCATCATAAAGCTAGAAAGGACTTTGCAGAAAAGTACCTCTACTAGACTGTGGAAGACTGGAAGAAGGTTATTTGGTCAGATGAGACCAAAATCAATCACATGGGCTCAGATGGCAAGAAATGGGTCTAGAAAAAACAAGGGGAGCATCTTACTGAATGTCTAGTGGAGCCTACACTCAAGCATGGAGGGGGTTCCTTGATGTTATAGGGCTATATGACTTGGGAAGGAGTTGGGAATGCAGCAAAGATTGATAGGAGGATGGACACTGATCTTTATTGCAGCATCCTGGAGGAGGACCTGCTGGGGTCCATCAAGTATTTCAAGAAGAAGTGCAAAGATATTATCTTTCAGCAAGATAATGACCCAAAACACAAGAGCAAGAAGGCCACATCCTGGTTCAAAGACCACAAGATTGAGGTCATGGAGTGGGCAGCTCAATCCCCAGACCTTAACCCCATTGAATGCCTTTAGGGTTATCTCAAGTGGCAGCTATCAGCATACCCTACCCCCCTAAAGGGGATTAATGAGCTATGGGAGTGCACTCAAAGGGAGTGGGAGGCTATTGAACCATCTGTGGTTCAGAATTTGATAGAAAGCATGCCTAGGAGGGTGATGGAGGTATATAAAGCAAATGGAGGATACATAGACTACTAATTTCCAGCATATATCCTATATAAATAGTAATGCATAAACACTGTTCAAGTGGGTACTCTGGAATTAATTGCCTATATGTTCTTATATTGCTATGCTATAACTATACATAATATATCCTAAACAAGCCTAGGTACATGTCATGAATCCCTCTAGTTCAGAAGATATATTTGAAATAAGCTAAATGTTCAAAACATTTAAATGGTTTTTGGGGGCACTGTATCTCATTTAGGGCCTGGTTTACCATGAACTCACTTTGGTGGTGATGAGACAGCTGCCTCCACATTTCTTCAGTAATATGGGCATATGTACAAGCCTGTCTTTCCACATGCACCTCTATGGTGCACTTCTCCTGCCCTATCCTCAAGGTACCCATGACTATGGTATAGTCAGGTGCATAGGTGATGAACTTTGCTAAGACAATTCTTGGCTCCATTCAATCTAGTCTGAAGTGTGGGTTGGTGACATAGATGGGGTAAAAAAGCTGGGAGTGGGGGTCATTATAGATGTAGCTAGCAGGTGAAAGATACTCCTCTTCCTTGGCCTCAGTTTGAGACTGCTTGGTGGTCTCATCATCACTGTGCTCCACAATTGGAACACTCTAGATGGCCAATTGAGGAGTATAAGAGCCAATGGGCTCACTATAAGTCTCCATAATCAATGCAGAAGCCAGTGTGAAAGGGAGTTGGAGCATTGGAACAAGGCTGGCAGGAGCAGATGTAGTGGATATGATAGTATGAGAGGGAGTATGTTGTAGTTGTGAAGGGAGAGGATGGGGTTCTTCTGTTGTCCTGGCCCATCTTATATGTGTTGTATAGGTTGTTGACTTGTTTGGCTTCCTTCTAGCTTTAAACTCCACCATCAATTTGTCCACATGGACATCTTCTGCTTTCTCCCATGAGCTGTTATTTGTAGGATATCCTTTCCATTTAATCAGGTAGTGGAGTTTGTGCCCTTTCCTATGTTGCTGCACATCTAGAATCTTCTCAACCTTGTACTCAGGATTGTCATTGATGATATCCAGTGGTGGTATAGGTGATGCAAGTATGAGATGGTCAACCCAAGGGGAGGACATAGATAGAGATTAGGAGATAAGATGTAAAGGGTGATAACACAGTGGTTATATGAGTGGATTATGATCATTCTGAGATGGTGCACAGATACTAGGGGTGATCAGGAGTGAGCTGATATCTTCATGAGTAGAGGCCTTAGGCCTTATATACATTGTATCTACAAATTATGGGGTCTATGGGGTTTGCCATTTTGTGCTAGGGGTGTCCCCTTTGCTTCTGCTGCCTCCTTGTCTAAGTCATCCATGCCTATACCTGCATCTGCTCCTCAATACCCACCTGTCTTCCAGCTGAGCTGTTTCCTGTTCCACCTCCTGTGCCCCTTCTAAGTCCTGTTTCTCCTGTTCCTCCTTGATGACATCTTCATCTTGGTAAGTCTTGATGAGGTCTTCATGCTCAATTAGTTATGTAACCAGGATCGTTCTTTAGGAGCATGTGTGGTACAGGACCAGGTGGAAGGTAGTGAATTGGAGCTTTGAGACCACACCATCTGGCTCTGCAAGTTGATATGCACTGTTCGTTGTCTGGCAGGCCATGACCATGGGGCCATAGTATTGTGGCTTTATTTTGCGGCTGAGCTCTGTCTCAACACTTGAGTTCCTCATGAGAATAAGTGTGCCAGGCTTGAAGTCGTGGTCGCCTATGGTGGCCATGTGTGCTCTCTTGAACTGGTGTGCTGACTCAAAGCAGCTGTGGGGGATGTTGTTATGCATTGCTGTGAGGTTGCTCTCACACTTTTGGAGCTGCCATGTGCAGATAGCAATAAGCTTGTCCATGTGCAGCAGCTTAGCAATGTTGGGTATAAGGAATATAGCCAACATTATGTTGAATGGGAGAGTGAGCTTGATCCTATGTGCTATATAGAAGGGTGAGTGCCCTGTTGACTTCCTGGTAGTAACATGGTCAGCCCAGAACACATAAGGGGCCACAACAGGCCACTTAGAGATGTCTCCTCCACAGGCTTTTACTATAGATTCTCTGATCATGCGGTGCTGTCGCTCAACTATCCCATTTATGCATGAGTTGTACATTAAGATGTGGATGTGCCAAATGCCATAGCAATCTGTAAGATATGTTAGGACCTCTACAAATGCTGTACTGTTATCTGTAATTGTCGTGATCCAGCTCACCATGGACTTTTCTTTTCTTTTTACTATATTGCCTTGACTTATTCTTAGACTTCCTCGGAGTACTAACCTGTTGACTTACCACTATGTATGCTTCTTGTTACGATAGACTCAATTTCTTTTCTTTTCTTTATCTCTGTTTATCTCACGTGACCGATCTCACAAGAGTCATAGTGACTCTTTACTTATTTCTTATACAAGTCATAGTGACTTGAGCCCATTGTCAAGGGGCTGTCATCTTTTGTTTCAGACTCGTTTTATACATACTGCGGACTGCGCCGCAGTTACTTATTGTTCGATGACTCGATCCTAGTACACCGTTATAACTCAGTACTAGGATCCCCATTTACTATAAAGTCAGGCTTGCTAGGTAGCTTGTAGCCTTAGACTTGACTTTTTGTACTCTACGATACTCGAGCAATTGAAGACTGTGAATACTCCATCTCTCACCGAACTCTCCTCTCACTGAAGAATCCTAAGTTCCACTATTGGCTTAGGCTGACTCTTCAACTCGTACATCTTCACTGAAGTTCCTCCTTGGAACTTCCCTTGACAACCAGAACCAGACCCCTTAGTGCAGCGTCTCTATAGAACGACTTAACCCACGTCGGGTGAACGTCCCTACCGTGACGTAACATTAAGTCAAGTCTATCGAACCTACGGCCACTCTGGCTAAGGGCAGAAGAATCTCTGAATCCCGATCAGTCCTCGGATTCAAACCGTTTCCCATTGAGAGGAGAACAGAAGACAAAGTTCCTGGCCACGTAAAAGGAGCAGCCCTTTGGCAGGAAATCGACGGCGAAGAAGGTTATTGGGTATATGACATACTCAGTGCAGCATACCTAGCCATCGAATACGAAGAAAGTACCGAGCAGTGGTACTTCATACAGCGAGACAGCAGGACTAGGCGTTGGACAGCTACACAACCAGTCCCCTCCCTGTATAACCTGGGAAGAAGATCGATCAGACCAACGACAGTATCAGCAATTCCACCAGACGATACACCATTGAAGGCAGGCCAGCATACCATGCCAACCGCTAAGAGACGTAATACAAAAAGTTCTCCAATGGCAACACAGACGACCACCACAGCTGCAACCGCAACAACAACGGCTGTCCCCCCAACCACAATACAAACATTCTTCACAAAGGGGACAGGAATAGGAAGCGGAAACCCCCCTGCTAGCACTACGGCAGCAGGAAGTGGTCCCTCTGGAGGTGGGCCCCCAGGACCACCAGGAGGAAGCGGACCGCCAGGAGGTGGCCCCCTAGGAGGTGGGGGCGCACCTGGAGGTGGAGGTGCCCCAGCAGGCAGAGGTGCACCTGGAGGTGGAGGACCCCCTCCTGGTGGCGCCCCTGTTGGAGGCGGGGCAGGTGCCGGCCCAGGCCCAGGAGTGGCAAACGGCAAACTTGGAGGAAACCCCCCAACCGACTTTGATGGTACCTGATCGCTTGCAGACCAATTCATGCAGGAATTCAACCTGTATCAAATCACAAATTTGGACGCTGAACAAATGGCGATACCTATGAAACGAGCGGCCCTGCTGCTTGGTTTCATAAAAGGACCAAATGTAAAGGACTGGGTCAAGAGATGGACCAACTGGATCCTTGCGGAAATGAACAACGGAAGACTCCCAAATGACGAATTCTATTGGACAGCAGTGTCCCAAGGCTTTGAACAAGCATTCCAGGATACAGGAGCAAGGGAACGGGCAGAAGATAAACTGCGCCACCTCTCATTCATACCAAATGAGGTGGATGCGTTTATCGCCCAGTTTGAATCCCTTGCAGCAGAAGCAACGTACCCCCTGGATGCTCAGTCGACACTCTCCTTATTTGCATCTAAACTTCCTTACCACATGATGGACCATGTCTATAAGGTGGTACGCCCTCTGGATTTCAGAGGATGGGCCGACGGAGTGCGCCAGTACCACTCAGACAATACCACAGTCCAGAATATTTGGGGGATTAACGAAGAAACTCCAAGAAAGAAGGGAGCAGGAAAGATGAACCCCGCCCAATTGGCGAAGATGCTGGGCATTAAAATGCCAGCCCCTGCTTCAGATGCAATGGACACACGCGCCGACCCCTCTCGTTCCAACTATAACAAAGGAACCCGAGGAAGAGCAGCGGTGACCACTGCAAAAGAGAAACCGGACATTGAAGTCCAGAAGAAAGAAGGCCGTTGCTACACGTGCAACAAACAAGGACACCTCTCCCGCAACTGTCCAGACAAGCAGAAGGACAAGAAACCACCTCAGAAGGCTCGCAAGGCCAAGGCCGAAGAAAGCGAACCAGAGGAAGAATCGGAAGAAGAGTCCAAAACTGAATCCACCCCTACCAATGTGCGATCTTCCCTCATTAAAAGCCTCTCAACCAAGGAGAAATACGCAATGATCAAAGAGGCTTGGGCAGAAGAGCATGGGGAGGATTTTTAAAACGCACAAACCCAGCGGCCATGGTGTGTGCGTTACAGTTTAAAGATGTGTTTGTTTGTAAATATCAAAGTCTCCAAATCCCAACTCTGATACAAACTTCACACACAACGGCCGAAAGAAAAGTTCTTGTGGATTCAGGAGCCATGGACAACTTTATCGACTTCAAGCTCCTGAAAAGAATGAAGATTGGCAAACTAAAGCTGCCATGACCCCGCATTGTGTGGAACATTGACAGGACCCAGAATAAGTCAGGAATCATCAAGTACTACGTTGACCTGCAAGTCCGGACTGGGGAGAAGAAACAGAACATGAGATTCCTCGTCACAAATCTAGGAGATGACGAGATGGTGTTAGGGTACCCGTGGCTCGCTGCCTTCCAGCCATTGATCGATTGGAGAAGCGCGACCCTTGATGAAAGTATGCAACCACTTGTCATCAAGACCCTTTTATATACAACGGACGCAGAAGTGATCCGTATACGAGATGCGTGGATCAAGAAGGCTGCATCATTATGCACCCCTGGGGAAGAACTCTTTGTCCACCGAATGGATGAAGAAATCCTCAAAAGAAGCTCGACGTCAACCGAAATGGCAGTAAAGGCTCTGCCAAAAGAAGAGAAAACCTGGGATCAGGTAGTCCCGAAACACTACCACAAATGGAAGAAGGTCTTTTCCGAAGAAGAGGCGAAGCGATATCCGGAACATCAACCATGGGATATTGCTATTGATTTTACAGAGGACGCCCCGAAAACATTGGATTGCAAAATATACCCGTTATCTAAAGGCAAGCAAGAAAAGCTCGACGAATACATCAAAGATAACTTGGACAAGGGCTATATACGTCCGTCAAAATCACAGTACTCGTCACCATTCTTCTTTGTTGGAAAGAAAGATGGAAAACTTCGTCCAGTAGTGGACTACCGGAAACTGAACTCCTTCACAATCCCCGACCGATACCCGTTGCCTTTGATACAGGAACTAGTGGATAAGGTGAAGGATGCCAGGTTGTTCACCAAGATGGACGTGCGAGCAGGATACAACAATATTCGCTTCCGAGAAGGCGACGAACCGAAAGCTGCCTTCAAAACAAACCTAGGGCTGTTTGAACCAACAGTAATGCCGTTCGGGCTGAAAAATGCCCCCGCAGTGTTCCAACGAATGATGAATACACAGTTTAATGACCTAACAGCAACTGGTCAAGTAATCATCTACATGGACGACATCCTTATAGCAACAAAGAAGGATGAAGAAGAACACCGCAAGTTGGTTAGCAAAGTCCTTGAACGCCTTCAAAAGCTGGACCTATACTTAAAGCCCAGCAAGTGCCTCTTTGAAGTAGAGCGCATCGAATTTCTAGGAGTAATCCTAGAAAAAGGAACCGTTACCATGGATCCAGTTAAAGTCACTGGAGTTGCTGATTGAAAAGTACTGAAAACCACAAAAGATATTCGGGCTTTCCTTGGATTCTGCAACTTCTACAGGCGATTTATCCGTGGTTTTTCCTTTATTGCGAAGGCACTGAACGACCAACTGAAGAAAGGCGTTCAATGGAACTGGGGACCAAAGGAAGAAAGCACGTTTGAAACGCTAAAGAAGCGAATATGTGAAGAACCGGTTTTGATACAACCGGACCAGAAGAAACCATTTGAAGTAGAAGTTGACACGTCAAACTATGCAATGGGAGCCGTCCTAATGCAACGAAACGAACAAGGAGTGCTCCACCCGGTAGCATTCTTTTCGAAAACCATGAACGATGCCCAAAGAAATTACGATGTATACAACAAGGAGCTTCTAGCCCTTGTGGAAATGTTTCGGCATTGGAGACATTTCCTGCGCCAACCAGTGTTCAAAGTAAAGGTGCATACAGATCACGCCAACCTATTGTATTGGAAGAACCCAGGAGACCACAATAGAAGAGTGGCAAGATGGCATGCGGAACTCATGGAATATGACTTCGAATTGGTTCACATAGCCGGGAAGAAGAATGGTCGGGCGGACACGTTGTCACGACGCCCAGACTACGAACATGGCGAAGAAGATAATAAGGCATTGGTGGTCCTACCCCCTGTCTTATTCAGCTTCGCAAGAATGATGGGGTCAGAATATTATAACCCCAGCAACCAGAAAGAAAGGGAGCATTATAGTGCAATGGTAAACCATCGCAAATACCAATCCCTTCAAGACCAGGTGGAAGAGGACCAGCAAACGAACAAAAGGAGCCAGGAAGTGCTCAAGAAATGGTCAAACACCTACGTTCTCACCAAACTAGTTGGAATTTGGTGGAAGATCGAAAATGACACAGACCGGATCGTCGTTGCTGGAGACAACGATCTGAAGAGGGGGGTAATTCAAATTTACCATGATACCCCATCAGCCGGACACCCAGGAATCACGAACACGTACGCCCTGGCAAAACGGGACTTCTGGTGGCCAAAGATGAAAGAAGATGTGGAGCAATACGTGAAGGGATGCGCAGCGTGCCAAGCAAATAAAATCAACACACAGCCACTAAAACCAGCTATGATCCCTATCGCTCCAGAAAACTCTTTGCCATTTGAGACAGTCGCCATGGACTTCATCACGAAGTTGCCACTTTTGGGCAAATACAACACGATCCTCACAGTCACGGATCATGATTGCAGTAAAGTGGCGGTATTTATACCCTGCCAAGAGACAATTACTGCGGAAGGGGTAGCAGAACTCTACCTGAAACACATGTACACCCGATTCGGTGCCCCGAAGATGATTATCTCGGACCGAGATACCCAATTTACGTCACACTTCACCAAAGGCCTGTGCGAAGCGTTGAAGATACACCAGAACATCAGCACGGCATACCACCCAAGAACTGATGGCCAGTCAGAAAGGACAAACCAATGGCTCGAACAGTATCTTCGATTCTGGTGCGATGAAAGGCAAGACGATTGGCACAAGTACCTGCCAATGGCAGAATTCGCGCATAACCAATGGCCGAACTCCACCACCCGAAAGACCCCCTACGAAATGCTCATAGGGTACACACCGAGACTTGAATTCGGAACCAAAAGCAAGGTTCCCTTGGTTGAAGAACGGCTTACAGCCATAGAAAAGGCGCGAACAGACGGCCACGAAAACATCATCAAAGCGCAGAAGATGATGGCCATTGCGCACCAAGGGAACAAGAAGTTCCAACCGTACAAAGAGGGAGATCAAGTGTGGATCGAGGGAACCAACTTGAAGACCCTGTACCCAGCGGCTAAACTCGGGCCAAAGCGGCACGGACCCTTCAAAGTGATGAAACAGCTATCAGAAGCGGTGTACCGCATGGAACTGCCAAGACAGTGGAAGATTCATAACGTGTTTCACGCGAACCTTCTAATTCCTTATAAGGAAATGGAGTTCCACGGGCCGAACTACACCCGGCCGCCACCTGATATCATCAACGAAGAACCCGAGTACAAAGTTGAAAAGATTCTAGATGCGCAGCAACGTGGGAAAGGGCACAAGCTCCACTACCTAATCAAGTGGAAAGGCTATCCCACGAGTGACAGTTCGTGGGAGAAAGCAGAAGATGTCCATGCGGACCAACTGATAGCGGAGTTTAAAGCCAGGAAAGGGACAAACAAGTCAAAAGCCCGTAAAACATATATAAGATGGGCTAAAACAACAGAGGAACTCCATCCCCTTCCTCACACTGGTTTATCTCTTCATACGATGTCCGCTACTTCTGCTCCCGCCAGCCTTGTGCCAACGCTCCAAATCCCTACCTCATCGCCTCCCGCATTGGTCGCCGACACCCGCTCTGAGGGCGCCATCCCTCTTACTCCTCAGCTGGCTATCCGGAGTGTTCCAATCGTGGAGCTCAGTGATGATGGAGCCACCAAGCTCCCTGAGCTTCCAGTCAAGGAAGCTGAGTATACTCCACCCCTTGGCTACATCCATAACGACCCCCACTCCCGTTTGTTTTACCCCACCTACGTCGCCAACCCCCGCTTTGGGCTGGACCGCACCGAGCCAAGAATAGTCTTGGCTACATTCATCACCTACTCACCGGATGAAACGATGGTAATGGGGACCCTTGGGGAGGGACAGGAGAAACGCACCATAGAGGTGCAGGTAGGGAGGAGAGTGAAGAACTATGGGCTCATGACAGAGGCCCTTTGGAGACAGTTAGCGCGGAACCATGAGACGGAGTTTGTGGTGAACCGCGCCCTCCAAGAAATCGACGACCCCCGTCTGACCGGGGAGATCAACCGCTTTAGGGCAAAGCGGGAGTTGAAGAACACGCTCGATGGCCTGTTGCGCGACGCCTAGCACAAGGTCAGTGAGATCATGAGGGAGCTAGTACTGGTGGAGCGCGAGTACGAAGCCTGCAAGACTAGGTTGGAGATGGCTGACACGTGTCGAATTATCCATGCATCCTTCAACTGTGAGTACCGCCTTCCGACCCGCTACCGGTACTCCCCCGAGCCACTCCCTGTCGACCCACGTACCTCCCACCGGGCTGAGATGCCCATCCTCCACGACGAAGAGGGCAAGTTATTGCCCAGGTGTTACCACTGCAAGAAACGCAGGCACAAAGTCCAGGAATGCCCCAAGAAGCACAAGCAGCAGAAGAAGCAGGAGGAGAGAAGGGCCCTACGCATCCGCATCACCACCTCCACTGTCCAGCAAGAGACAGACGAGAGGGAACAAACCCCGGAGCCTCGTGTGGAGGTTGAACCAAGCAGCCAAGTCAAGATGACGCTCCTGGAGCGTATCAGGCTGCTGGAGAGGGAAGAATGGACCCTGGAGTCGTGCGGAAAGTGTGGGAAGGTCGGGACACACCATGGTGAGCTCGAGTGTCCCCTTTACGAGCAGTGCCCTTTCTGTCGCCACACGGGCAGCTGGGGGTTCGTCAAGCGTCACAGGTGCACCAAGATGGGTGATGAAGAAGAGAAGGAGAATTGGGACAACAATGAGGTCGACTATGACCTCTACTGGAATGATGATCCGATGGGCTTGTAAGGCAAAGTCCAGAGTAACTTTGCGCCTAAACAGGGGGCTGTGTTACGATAGACTCAATTTCTTTTCTTTTCTTTATCTCTGTTTATCTCACGTGACCGATCTCACAAGAGTCATAGTGACTCTTTACTTATTTCTCATACAAGTCATAGTGACTTGAGCCCATTGTCAAGGGGCTGTCATCTTTTGTTTCAGACTCGTTTTATACATACTGCGGACTGCGCCGCAGTTACTTATTGTTCGATGACTCGATCCTAGTACACCGTTATAACTCAGTACTAGGATCCCCATTTACTATAAAGTCAGGCTTGCTAGGTAGCTTGTAGCCTTAGACTTGACTTTTTGTACTCTACGGTACTCGAGCAATTGAAGACTGTGAATACTCCATCTCTCACCGAACTCTCCTCTCACTGAAGAATCCTAAGTTCCACTATTGGCTTAGGCTGACTCTTCAACTCGTACATCTTCACTGAAGTTCCTCCTTGGAACTTCCCTTGACAACCAGAACCAGACCCCTTAGTGCAGCGTCTCTGTCGAACGACTTAACCCACGTCGGGTGAACGTCCCTACCGTGACGTAACACTTCTCTACTCCAATTCCCCTTCTATCTCTTTCCCCTTCTGTGTTTCCCTTTGTTCCCTCTTAGTACCCCTTCATGGGACAGACACAGAGTAGCTACTGTATTTAACCATTTTCTGAGCTGCTTTTGGCTCCTTTCATTCATCTGTTGGTCTTCTTCTACCTGATTTTGAAGGGACTGGTATTTGTGCTGATTTATCATTGCACTGTAGTGCTCCCTTTCCTTCTGGTTGCTGGGGTTGTAATATTCCAACCCCATCATTCTTGCAAAGCTGAACAGGATAGGGGGTAGGACCACCAATGCCTTGTTATCTTTCTTGCCTTGTTCATAGTTCAGGCATTGTGACAATGTGTCTGCCCAACCATTCTTCTTCCTAGCTATATGTACCAATTTGAAGTCATATTTCATGAGTTCCATATGCCATCTTGCCACTCTTCTATTGTGGTCTCCTGGATTTTTCCAGTACAGCAGGTTGGCATGATTTGTATGCACCTTCACTTTAAAGGCTGGTTGATGCAGGAAATGTCTCCAGTGTTAGAACATTTCCATAAGGGCTAAGAGCTCCTTGTTATACATATCATAGTTTCTTTGCGCATTGTTCATAGTTTTGGAGAAAAATGCCACCAGGTGGCACACTCCTCTTTCATTTCTTTGCATTAGGATGGCTCCTACTGCATAGTTTGATGCATCAACTTTGACTTCAAATGGTTTTTTCTGGTCCAGTTGTATCAAAACCAGTTCTTTGCATATTCGCTTCTTCACATCTTTAAACATGCTTTCTTCTCTTGGTCCTCAATTCCATTAAACACCTTTCTTTAATTGGTCATTCAGTGGTTTCACAATAAAGGAGAATCCTTAGATGAATTGCTAGTAAAAGTTGCAGAATCCAAGGAATACCCAAATATCTTTAGTGGTTTTTGGTGTTTTCCATTTAGCAACTCTAGCAACCTTTACTGGATCCATGGTGACGGTTCCTTTTTCTAGGATGACCCCTAGAAATTCAATATGTTCCACTTCAAAAAGGCACTTGCTGGGCTTCAGATAGAGGTCCAACTTTTGGAGTTGTTCAAGGACCTTATTGACCAATTTGTGGTGTTCCTCCTCATCCTTCTTTATGGCAATAAGGATGTTGTCCATATAGATGATTACTTGACCTGTTGCTATTAGGTCATTAAATTGTGGATTCATCATTTGTTGGAACACTGCCAGGGTGTTCTTTAGCCCAAATGGCATTACTGTTGGTTTAAAAAGCCCTAAGTTTATTTTGAAGGCAGCTTTTGGCTCATGCCTTCTTAGAAGCAAATATTGTTGTATCCTGCTCAGACATCCATTTTGGTGAATAACCTGGCATCCTTCACCTTGTCTACTAATTCCTATATTAGAGATAGGGGGTATCGGTCAGGGATTATGAAGGAGTTTAGTTTCCAGTAGTCCACCACTGGCTGAAGTTCTCCATCTTTCTTTCCAATGAAGAAGAAAGGCAATGAGTATTATGATTTTGATGGATGGATATAGCCCTTCTCTAAGTTGTCCTTGATATATTTGTCAAGCTTTTTTTGCTCTCCCTTGGACAACAGGTATATTTTGCAGTTCAGAGTTTTTGGGGCATCCTCTATAAAATCAATAGTGATCTCCCATGGTTGGTGTTCTGGATAATGCTTCACCTCTTCTTCTGAAAAGACCTTCTTCCACTTGTGGTGATGTTTTGGGACTACCTGGTCTCAGGTTTTCTCTTCTTTTGGCGGTGCCTTTACTGCCATTTCAGTTGATGTCAAGTGTTACACTTCAGTAAGCTTGGGCCTTGCTTTAGGCGATAAGATGCGAGTACTCAGCTCTGGTGTTCGTAGTGGCGATTACACAGGTAATGCATGTGGCTCGACTTTGGCAAGATGACAAGCAACTAGGAAAGTCTCTTGGTGACTTTATGCAGTGCACTCCCTAACTCAGAGAAGTCCCCACAAGAGACTTGGAAGGGAGTTGAAACCAATGATTCAAGAAGACCAAGATGGTGATCCTTGGTCTTCCTCCACTACTACTTATACACGGTGACGAAGGGCTTTAAAGTGCCTCCCGAATGATGTTGGCCTATAGTGTAACTAGCTCGAACCCTAGTACTGCTATCCTAGTAATCAGTAAGCATATAGTATCATGTGATACTACCGCTGACTGATAACATGTGAAACTATGAGTCCCTAACTAATATAAAGAATCACAAGCCTACTACTGTAGTCAGAACCTAGTAGTAAGCATCCGAAAGTCCATTCCATGACATCACCCCCTTTTCAGGAGTGGCACCCATGGAGCCCGGGCAGTCCCATCCACCCAGCTTGTACATCCTCAATCCGCTGCATCGTGTGTGCCTGCTCCAACCGACTTATACACACCACTTTATCCATCGCCAATCAGCCCCATATCTCCTGCAACTCCCTGGTCCTTGCCTCCAGATGTCCTAGCTCTGCCCCCAGCGCCCAGTACTGCCTGATCTCCACAACAAGGCTTATGTCCTTGCACTATAGGACGGCTTGGTTGATCACGGCAGCGTCATCGTACCCTGTGTTGAAGAGGAACAAGTCCTCCTGCGCGTACTTGATGTGGGTCTCGGGGTGCACCACGTACTGTGGCACCGCATACAGGGGTTTCGGGAACACCCTGTCAGACTCATCGATCAGGCCGAGCACGATCATGTTGTTGCTCATGATGGCCTGGACATATTTGGCCTGGCATGTCATGCTGTTGGGGGTGGTGATGGGGAAGGAAATGAAATCGGGTCCTCAATTGACCCGGAACCCGTGTGGCGTATGGGCATTGGGGACGGTAGACACAGCTCTGTTGGCAAGCTGGGGACGGATATGCCCCCGATAGAGTGGGGTCCCGTTGGTAGCGAGGGCGTGTCGGGTTGTATGAGGTGGAGCATCAGCTTCTCTGCCATAGAGAATGTGTGGGTGCTCAGCTGGGTATCTCTTGTCTTTGCTATCTGTAGCTTCTCCCTCCTCTCTTTCAGCTCCTCCCTCCGGCATTGGGCTATTTGTAGCTATTCGGCCCTCCAAGCATCGGTCACCTCCTTCCACGACTTCTTTGGCTTCATCGCTGCCTCGTATTGCTCCCTGGCATGCTCAGACTTCTGCACCGTGGTTGAGAGCTTGGCAAAAGTCATCAACTTCCATGGTGGTGAAGGGTCGGTCAGTGATGGGCTCTCCCGTACCAGCATAGAGGATGTGCCAGAGGGTGGGTTGCCCATTGACGTCAGGTGATAGTCGGGTGCTGTTGGTTCCATGTCCCTGAGTGGGGAACTGGGCCAAAGTGCTGTGGAACTCAGCTTGGGTGATGGGTCCCTCAGACCCGGCTCGCTCTCCCTCAGCCATAACGACCTCCACAGTATCATCAGCAGTTGTTGATGCATGTTCTTCTTCCAGCTCACAGGCATAAATCCTTTCGGGGGTTCCGAGGTAGTACAAAGACGATGATAAGGTGGCATTGGGTGTGAAGGGCATATAGGTGTGGTGAGGGATGGATGAAGTGGTTGTAGTGGGAGAGGATGGGAGATCATCTTCAGTTGTTCCACTTCTTATAAGTGTCTGTGGAGCATTTCTTGAATTTTGATACTCCATGAGAGCTTCGTTGGTGAATAGATCTTCCTGGTTGACCCACTGGTTCTCCGAGTTGGGGTATCCCTTCCATTTGATCAGTTATTGCTTCTTCCGTTTCCTGCTGACATGCTGCTCATCCAGAACCTTCTTGACTTCGTATTCTTCTTCCCCTTCCACCAAGTCCGGTGGTGGTCATTGATAGTTTTTCCCATGGAGTGGTGTCTTGTGGTATTTCGTGAGAAGGTCCACATGGAACACTGTGTGAATTTTCCATTGCAGGGAAGGTTAAGCTGGTAGTTGACAGGGGACATCACCTGTTCAATCCTAAAAGGACCATGTTTCCGTGGAGTGAGTTTTGCTGTTGGTTGGTGAGTACATAGGTGGTGTCCTTCCAGCCACACGAGGTCCCCTTGTCAGAATTTAGGGCCTTCCTTGCCTTTGATCCATGACTGTTGTGCCTTTGTAATGAGTTCTTGAGCGTGTTTCTGTGCTTCTCGGAATTGTTCAGTCCTGAGTGCCACCTGTGGGATGGGTGATGGTTTATCCGTCCAATCAGCACATGGGTTGTACCCCATGAGGAGATTGAAAGGTGCCTCTCGTGTATATTCATGGGGCCAATTGTTGTGTGCAAATTCTGCAAGGGGCAAGTATTCACACCAGTTGTCTTGCCATTCATTTGCCCAGAAGTGGAGGTATTGCTCTACCCATTGATTCGTTCGTTCCGATTGTCCATCCATTCAGGGATGGTACGCAGTGGAGATATTTGTTTGATGTCCAGCATCCTGCATAGTTCCCTAGTAAATCGGCTGGCAAAACAAGGGTCACGATCACTTATGATTTTGGCGGGGAGTCCAAATCGGGTAAAGATGTGTTTCAGGTATAGGGCCGTGACTTCTTCCATGTTTATCTCCTTGTTGCATGGTATGAAAATTGCAGCTTTACTACAATCGTGATCTGTTATTGTTAGTACTGTGTCGTATCCTTGAGACCATGGTAACTTAGTTATGAAATTGAGCGCTATTGTTTCAAATGGTAGTGCTTCTGGTTTGGGATAGATGGGGTTGAGGGGAGCCTTTTTACATCCATGTTGTACCTTGATGCATTGGCATTCAGCACATCCCTTGACGTATTCCAGGGCGTCCTTGGCCATCCCTGGCCACCAGTAAGTGCATCCTGTGAGCTGGGCAGTTCTTTTGATTCTTGGGTGTCCATAAGCAGGTAGATTGTGGTGGTCATGAAGTATGCGGCACTTATCATGGATGCCCCCTATCACCACTTGTTGCGCATCCTTGTACCAGATACCTTCTATCTTTTTGAGTTGATGTGCGTCTACCTAGGGCTTCAGGATCGCTTCATTTTGCTCATATACTGGATCCATGAGGGTAGTATCTTCCGGTGTGAGGTGGTCTTTGTTCGTCTTCATTTCCTCTATTTTGGTGCCATGTATAAAGAGTTTATCCAGTAGTACTGTGATGTTGTCATTGTCCCCTTCTCCCTGGTCATAGTCTGGCCTCCTTGACAGTGCATCCGCTTGCCCATTCGCTGATCCTTTGATGTGATGAATCTCAAAATTGTATTTAGAGAGTTCAAGCACCTCCCTAGCTACCCTTTGACTGATCTTTTCTGGACTTCTCCAGTATTGTAGATTCATGTGGTCAGAGAATACTTTGGTTTGATGTGGTGATCCGGCAAGCAGCAGTTGCCAATGTCGGAATGCTTTGATGATTGCCAGTAGTTCTAGGTCATAAATGTCGTAATTGCATTCAGCCTTGTTGAGTGTGGTCAAAAAGTAGGCGATTGGGTGTTGCTTTCCGTCTTCTTTTCGTTGCAGCAGTATGGCCCCTATCGTGAATCTGGATGCATCAACCTCTAATTCAAATGGTTTAGTCTGTTGTGGGTGTGCCAATACTGGTTCTGAGGTTACAAGTCTCTTTAGGTTGTTGAATGTGTTGTGTTTTGTGCCTGTCCATTTCCAATCAGCCCCTTTCTTCGTTAGTTGGTTTAGTGGTTTTGCATGGTGTGAAAAGTTGCGGATGAATGTGCGGTAAAAGTTGCAGAATCCTAGGAATGATTGGATGTCTTTGACTTTCATTGGTGTTGGCCAATCTTTGATGCCTGAAATTTTGACGGGGTCCATGCATGTCACCCCCTTTTCAAGGATTACCCCTAGGTAATCCATTTGGGGCACATGGAATAAACACTTCTCCAATTTGTAATAAAGATCATGCTTAGCTGATATCTCCAATACATCTTTGACTGCCACTATGTGGTCATCCATGCTCTTTCCTACGTGCGTTGCTATTCCGATGTCGTCCATGTATACCCTTATTGTCGTTCCCTGTAGCTTGTGTTTGGTGATGATGTCCTGGCATATATGATTCATCATTGTCTGGAACGTTGCTGGAGAGTTGGTTAGTCCGAAGAACATGACAGTGGGTTCAAACAAGCCATATCTCGTTTTGAATGCCACTTTCTCCTCATCCCCTTCCTTAATTCGTATGTTGTTGTAGCCCTATCGTAGGTCCAGTTTGGTATATATATGGGCATTACTAAGGTCAATGATAAGGTCGGTGATGAGGGGTAGTGGGTATTGGTTCCATATTGTGAATGAGTTGATCCATCTGTAATCCTGTATGGGCTGTAGTTTGCCATCCTTCTTTTTGATGAAGAAGAATGGTGATGCATAAGGGGATTTGGATGGTCGTATATAGCCTTTGCCAAGTTGTTCCGTGAGGAAGGCTTTAAGAGTCTTGTCTTCCTCTTGCATAAGGGGATAGACCTTGCAGTCTATTGCCTCTGGTGTACCTTGTTTGAATTGTATTTCATGATCCCATACTCGTGATGGGGGGAACCAATGTGATGCTTCTTCATTGAATAGTTGCTGGTAGTTTATATAACATGAGGGTAACTCAGCTTTAGTGGTGTATTGTTTGGCTTGAATCACTAATTCTGTGGATGTGGTTCTCCCTTCAACAAATTCTTCTTCTTTGAGTGTGGATATGATATGGTTTTTCTGTTCTTCGGTGATGGTGGTGGCAATTGTTGGCTGTTGCCAGACGATTCTTGGGTTTACCGTCCTTAACACCATCAGGAGTGCGTCTTCCTTGATTACTGTGTGCCTCCAGCTGAAAGTGGGTTCGTACATGGCCAGCCAGGGGTACCCAAATACAATGTCTTCATTGCCAATGTCGGTGATGAGGAATCATATTTCCTTGTAGATTCCTTTTGTTTGTACATCCAGATCTATGTAGTGCGTGATTAGTCCTGCTTTATTTTCAGTGTTGTTGATATTCCATATCTTTTTGGGCCATTCCAGTGGCTTCATTCCTATTCCCATCCACTTTATGAAAGCAGGTTGTAGGAAGTTGTCAGTGGCTCCTGAGTCCACTAATGCTCTGATGTCGGCCATAGTGTAATTCGTGCAAATCAATACTGGAATTCTCATAGAACGGTAGCAAGTTATGATCACAGAATTACATTTTACTGCCCTTACCCAGGCTGATGGGTTCAGGCACTTCGAAAATCCTCCCTCTTCCATAGGTCCTGTAATATGAGGTCTTTTACCTTGTCTTCTTTGGCCGCTACTCCCTTTATCCATTGATCAGCACGCTGTTGAGGGGTTTCAGCTCTTGTGGCCCTTACAGGGTCTTCTCCTGTTTCTTCTTGGTACGTGTCAGTTCTTCTGCTGCTGCTGAGCTGGTTGTACATGTGCTGTGGGCAGTTACTACTGAAGTGCCCTTTCTGTCCACAGGTGTAGCAGGTTACTTCCCTTATGTCACATCTCCCTCAACCTCTTCCCATCGCTCCTCCTCTTGGTGGGTTTCTTGGATGAGTCCTGTCCCAATTTCCCTGGATTTCTTTGGCTCTGGTGAGTCTTCCCCATACTTGGTCAGCTGATGTGTCCATGGCATTTAGGTCCTGGAGGATGTTGCAAGGGGGGCCCCATCCTACACCTCACATTCCCCCCCAGGTCCCTCGGTTGCTGTTTCATCCTTGTATTCCTTGGTTGGTGAGGCCTCGATGTTGTTCCAATTGGGCCTTCATGTGGATGTACTGTTGTTGTCTTCAGATAACTGCATCCTTCCATTCCTGGAAGGTTTGTGGGTTGTCATAGGTGTAGACCTTTTCATAGAGGTCATGGGGTAGTCCGTCCGTGAATAGGTCCATTGTGAGGGATGAATCCAATCGATAGTTAGCCTGTCGGGCCAACTGTTTGAATTGCATGACATATGCATCAATGTCCCCTCTGGTCATTCAGAGTCCTTTCTTTAGCATTGCTTGTGCTTGTTCTTTCTCCAGTGTATTTGCAAATTGCCTGTTGAAGGTGGTGATGACTTCTATCCATAGTCGTGGATCAGTGTCTACGATCCCAGTGGTGACTTGTCGGTTAAGCTATTGGCTGGTTTCTGTGATCCAGTTGTTAACATCTTTCCCTTGGATGTAGGTGAGAAATAACATAGCTCTCCAGTAGGCATTAGCCATAATGGGGTTGTTGTTGTTGATCCCCCAATAGAGCTCCCACTGCGTGAGAAACTCCTCCATCCTGTGTTGGTCCCCTTGGAATATTTCGGGTGCATTTCCCATGAATTTGTCTGAATGGTGGGCCCTGCCTGGGGGTCCTACCATAGGTCCGGCCCCTGGGATTCCTCCTCCTAGTGGCCCTCCTCCTGGTGGTCCTCCTATACCTGGGGATCCTCTCCCTGGTGGTGGGTCTGGTTGGTCTGGTCCAATGGCCCTAAACAGGGCTGCATCATCTGTGGTCATAACATGTCCTGTCTCCGGGTGGATAGGAAGTGTAGCTTCCTGTGTTTCAGTCAATGTAGCCATTGGTGGGTAGATGGTTATTTGCTCAGCTCATTCAATGAATCCTGGTTCCAGAGATTCGAGTATCCTTCTGGGTTCTTCGTTGTTATCGGTGCTTGGGGAGTTCGTTTGTTCGGTTGGTGCTGATGCACTGTAGGTTTCTTCTCTGTTGATGGGCCCCCACTCGTTCCTTGCGACTACCTCTTCTTCGTAGATGTCGCACCCATATCTGTAGGGGAGTGTGTTGATGACTCTCCACTCGTTGTCTTCTCAGTCAACTCTGCACCAGCAAGTATGTTCGAAGTTGAACTCAACTGGTTGTGGTCCATGGGCCCCTCTAATGCTGTATCCTTCTACCCCATTGGTGGCACTCCAATGGGCTTCTTTGAGGTATCAGGTTGGTATGTTTCTAGTCCCTCTTCTTGGGATCTTGTAGGAGCGGAACCCTTCTCTATTCCAAAGTTCTCGTGTTGATACTTGTGCCACAGTGGAGATCTTGGTCTTAATGTTATGCTTTGGTAAGCGTAGGCCTTGCTTTAGGCAATGATGAGACACGAGTACTCAGCTCTGGTATTCGTAGCAGTGATTACACAGGTAATGCATGTGGCTCGACTTTGGTGAGACGACAAGCAACTGGGAAAGTCTCTTGGTGACTTTATGCAGTGCACTCCCTAACTCAGAGAAGTCCCCACAAGAGACTTGGAAGGGAGTTGAAACCAATGATTTAAGAAGACCAAGATGGCGATCCTTGGTCTTCTTCCACTACTACTTATACATGGTGACGAAGGGCTTTAAAGTGCCTCCCGAATGATGTTGGCCTATAGTGTAACTAGCTCGAACCCTAGTACTGCTATCCTAGTAATCAGTAAGCATATAGTATCATGTGATACTACTGCTGACTGATAACAGGTGAAACTATGAGTCCCTGACTAATATAAAGAATCACAAGCCTACTACTGTAGTTAGAACCTAGTAGTAAGCGTCCAAAAGTCCATTCCATGACATCAAGCTTCTTTTAAGGATTTCTTCGTTGGCTTAGTGAATGAAGAGTTCTTCCCCAGGGGTGCATAACAATGCAGCCTTCTTTACCCATACATCTTGTATGCAGGTAACTTCTGCATCTGTTGTGTATAAAAGGGTCTTGATAACAAGTGGTTGTATGCCTTCATCAAGGGTTGCACTTCTCCAATTGATCAATGGCTGGAAGGCAATGAGCCAAGGGTAACCTAACACCATCTTGTCATCTCCTAGATTGGTAATGAGGAATCTTATATTCTGTTTCTTTTCCCCAGTTTGGACTTGCAGGTCAACATAGTACTTGATGATTCATGACTTGTTCTGGGTCCCATCTATATTCCACACTATATAGGGTTATGGCAGCTTTAGTTTGCCAATCTTCATTCTTTTCAAGAGCTTGAAGTCAATAAAGTTATCTATGGCTCCTGAATCCATGAGAACCTTTCTTTTGGCTGTTGTGTGTGCAGTTTATATCAGAGTTGGGATTTGGAGATTTCAATATTTACAAACAAACACATCTTGAACTGTAACGCACATGCCCAGACCAGAGGGGTTGTGCATTTTAAAAATCCTTCCCATGCTCTTCATCCTAAGCCTGCTTCAACAACTCATATTTCTCCTTAGTTAAGAGGTTTTTGAGGAGGGATGATTGCACATCAGTAGGGTTGGATTCTTTGGTATCAGACTCCTCTTCTTCTTCCACCTCACTTTCTTTGGCCTTAGCCTTGTGAGCTATCTGAGGGGGTTTCTTGTCCTTTAGTTTATCAGGACAGTTGCAAGAAAGGTGTCTTTGCTTGTTACAGTTAAAGCAACAGCCTTCTTTCTTCTAGACTTCAACATCTGGCTCCCAGAAGCCTCTGGCATCTCCATATCTCTTGGCTGTGGGGCATGCTGACCCCATATCCAAGCTGTATTAATAGAGTTAGAGGCATATTGCACCCAGTAAATTTGAGACTTACCATGAGCTCCACCTGAATTCCCTTAAGCCTCAGCCAGCTTAGGAGTGCCTACTGCCCTTATATTTGCCCCAGAGTTGGAGCTCCCAGAAATCTCAGGCTGCTCCCTATCTCCTAGCAGTGGGGCATGCTCACCCCACATCCAAGCTGTGTTAATAGAGTTAGAGACATATTGCTACCAATAAATTTAAGACTTACCACAAGCTCCACCCAAGTCCTTCCCTTGAGCCTTAGCTGGCAGTTTAGCACCCATTCCAAAGTCCTCACTCCCTCTTGACAGCTCATCATCCACCCTAGGCTCCTGGAATTGAAGTGAAAGTGGGCTACCAAACCCAAAGTCCTCACCTCCAAGTAGAGGACCAGGATTGGCCCTCATATCTGAAGTGATGGGCAGCAGTGGGGCATCAAACCCAAAGTCATCACCTCCTGCTGGAGAGGCTCTCTGATCATAGCTGAACCCAATCTCATAAGGGAGTAAAGTATTGGACTGGGCCATAGAATGAATAATGGATTAGGATAGGGAAACTTTGGCTGGGATGGGTGTATAATGCATAATATAGCTTGCACTGGCACATTTTTTTGCTGAGCCACCTCCTGAAATGGTAATTTTGGCAGCTCTGGCAGCTCTGGTACCAGTTATAGTGGCTTCAACATTGCCTGAAAAACAACAATTTCCACAAGTCTACTATCATTTCCAATCATATCACAGCCCCTACTCTTACTATGTCCTCACTCCTCCAAGTTGCAAGCCATGTTGAAGCTGCAGTGAAGGCTTATGTCTCTGTTAAAGAGCATACAGACCAAAAGCTGTGGAAAAGGCACTTTATGGATGAGAAGGTATGCTCCTCATTTAGGTGCTCCATTGGTCTCATCTCCATTTTTTAATTAGTATAAAGCAATTTTGGCATTTCAGCAAGCCAGGAATGGGCACCCTATAAAGGAGGTGCCAATCTTGCACCCATTGCTAGTGGTGCTTTCTATTGTCCTTGATAGCAATGAAGGTCTTATCTGTCCCTTATCATAGCAAGCTATCAGGATCTGCAGAGTCACAAGTACTATAGCCCCTCTGCAGTGTTCCCTGAGCTTTCTTCTTTCCTTCCTAAGGGGAAGGATCACTGGTGGGAGGACCTTGGTGTGTTACACATTCTCTATCTCTTTCACCTTCTTACTATTCACCCACAGTTTTGAAGTCTCTTCCAGAGCAGGGTTCTGGGGAGCTGCTAGCTCCTTAAGAGCCAACAGCTTAGGAGGGAGAGCTGGCACAAGTGGATCTATCAACACTTAAGGTGCTAGTAGCAACTAATGAGCTGGCAGCAACTGAGGCACTGGCACCAGCAGCACCTATACAACTGCCAGTTGTTATGGTTGGGCCTTCAGGCCACCAGTTGAATGGACTTATCAAATAGCAGTAGTGTCATATCACATGTGGACTCTTACTTACTGGTTATGGCTACAGTAGTAAGTAGTAATTAGTTATGGACCTTATAGTATCAGTTAGCACTCAGCGATCACATGTGATTGCTGAGTGATTCCTAGGATCACTGTAGTAGGGTTCAAGCTACTACTGTGATAGGGTAGTACCAGTTGAAGTGGTGCTTTAAAGCAACCTCATACTTGTATAAGTAGTAGTCACTGAAGACCAAGACTTGCCATCTTGGTCTTCTTCAAATTGGCATAGACTTCTCAACTCAAATCTTCACTTCTCTTCTCATCTTGTTAGGTGTGCTGTTAAGCTGCCATCTTATACTTCTTGTATGAAGACAAGTTGAGAACTTTAGGCCAGTGTGACTTTAAGGATCTGCTGCCAAGCCTTGTCGCTACATAGAGGAGGTTGCCTCCATATTTGACTTAGTGTTATTTTGTGTTCACCTCTCTCATAGATTGTGCTTAAGTCAAGCACACACCTGGGCAAGGTGTAACACCAGTGCACCATCAGCTAGCAAGGATTAGGATCCTTCCTCTAAAACCACCAAGGCAGCCCATAGAGGATGAGGATGTGGAGATGGTGGCAGATGAGCCAGCCAAGGTAAGTATGTTTTATTTTTCCTTTCATTTTCTGAATGTACTGAAAGACCCCTTAGTGCCACTGCAGGCATAAGGCTGCTAAAGCTGCTGGCCCCAGCAAGTTGTCTAAGTGTCTGGCTACAACCTCATAGAAGCAGGGTCTTGGCACTGAGGGATCTGATGCCAATAGCTCCACTTCTCCCCTCCCTACCCCTAGCATCATTTTTCAGGTCAGTACTATTTATTTTATTTTTACCAATGGATAGCTGAAACAACCAGTTCTAGTGTGAGAGGTGCATAGCCATGGGTGTCACCTATGAGCCAGATTCAACTGGGCCTTGCAAGCAGTGCAGGGATAGCAAACTGGGGTGCAGCCTGTGGCCTTAGGGTCTAGGCCTTCCCCATCAACTACTATAGCACCTCTCCACCAGCTGACTCTGGAAAGTGAGTCATCCCCTGCTGATTCCCCTGCACCAGATCCCCCCTGCACCAATCCCCACCCTGCCCTCTTCTCTGTGGAGATTCCCCCTCCCCCTTGAACCTTGATGCCACACTTTTGGCAGCATTAGCAGCAATCCACCCCTTCTCATTCTCAGTCAAGTGATGATGGCCACAGCCTCACTGCCAGGGTTGCTGCACTGGAGGGAAGGATGGGCCACCTTGAGGAATGGAAGAAGGAGGTTGAGCACTGGAAGAAGCAGGTCAATCAAAAGCTCAGGGATCTCTAGCTGCCAATACTAAACACTATAGTCTTTACTTCTACCCTTCATGTATCCAGTTCACCACTCAAATAATAATGTAAATAGACCATCTTCATTTTATGTGAATTAAGACAAAAGCAACAGTTTAAGTACATAGGCTAGGATGGACCAAGGGGGTGCCAAGGGTGGTGTGGGATGGGATCACTACTTTTGCTGCCAACTGGCCCCCTTTGTCCCATTACTCTTCCTCAATGGCACTGAACTGTTCTCCCTGTTAAAGATGTTACCCTCTAGAAGTACTTAGATATGCACAACTTAAAGTATTACCTTGGTCCACTCTGTAGGCCATGTAGCCCATCCTGAGCACCAAGCCTGGGCACTGCTGGCAGGTGGGTCTACTTTCTAATGGTTCTAGACATGGGCATCACCATCATTACCTTGGCCCACCCAGCACCACTTGCCTTTCTGTTCTCTGTCAGTACTGGTGCTTGGTGGAGTTACCAGCAGCTCTTAACTGTCACTGGCAGCAATCTAGATTGGCAGCACTAAGTTTCAGGGTCCTAATGATAATTAAAATCACTCACCTGGTTGTTATGGTCCCTTACAATTTTCAAGAAGTTCTCCAGGGCAGGATGGATGATTGACAGAACAACATCAAAGCTGATGTTGCTATAGGCAACATGGTGAGGGGGATGGAACTCCTCAGAGAACTGCATCACCTCCATATCATGGAGGAGGCACCCAATACCTAGAGAAATGCTATCAACTGAGGAGTTGCCACTTGCTCCCTCTGAGGATACATCAGGCATATATAGCTGACTCTGCAACCACTGCCAAATGGGCTTATCACCACCAGAGTGGAACTCCTCTAGGAGCCATGCTTTGTCCAATGAGCCCAAGTGAGATGATTGGTGCTCACTTAAACATATATAACTTGCTGCTGAAATAAAGCTTCAATAGTATACATGGGGGACAATCCAAAGAGACTTACATTAGACAAGAACATTTCATCAACCTCCCTAAGCAAGTCTTGATACTTGCTGTCCTTTGAGAGAGACTTGAGGAATTTGAGCTTGTCAGCCCAGGGTTTCTTTATAACACTTCATGTGGTGTGCTCTGGCAAGGGGGACTGAGGTTGAGAGTCAGATCAGAGTCCACCAGGTACAGGAGGGTCAAGCACCTTGGTAGTTAAACTAACCTGTTCACTGCTAGTGAGAGGGCCAGGCTGTTGGTGTAGGTAGCCATCTAAAAGAGGGGGGGGGGGTTAGGTAATCACCCTTTGTTGGCAGCTCTATCGGTTCCTTAGAAACATTACCAAGTCCTAAGCTAGTGGAGATATGTTGGTGGTGGGGCTGTGGGCAGGGCTATAGGCACTGAAGTTAGAGAGGGGGTAAGTATCTGTTACCACCCTGAATTGAGAGCTCACTTACCTTGCTTGGACCTGGGTTATCAGGGGCATCACCCCCTCCTCCTTGGGTGTCCTCCAAAGGTAGGTCCTTGGCAGCTCCCCAGGATTCATTGTTGGCACCCTGTGCCTGTACCTTTCTGATGCTAGCAGGACCCCCTTCCCCTCTGTCACTGGGTCCCTTGGCAGCTAAGATGCTACCCTCCCCTGAAGCCTGCTTGAGCTGCCAAGAAGTTGTGTCCACCTTCTGGAAGTGGAATGGGATCTGTCCAGCAGCTTGCCTTGTAGTCCAGTGTTGGAGCAGGGAATTAGCATCCCCTTGCCAAATGTGGTGGTACTGTGTTAGGGTAACACCTGCTGGCAGGTACTCATCAAGAATATACTCCCCTTGTGCTTGATGCAACCTTGTTTATGGGGTTCTTCCCTTGCCATTAGCTAAGTCCATCTCTGCAAATAGATAAGTGGGTTAATTAATAGAGAGTAACTGAAGTCTATACACAATACATATCACTCAATTATCTGCCAATGAGATACTTCTTGTGAATGAGCTTGGTATCCTTGATTGATTCCCAGCTTGGCAGCATGGGATACCCTTGAGTGTTGGTCCTCAACTTGATTTCAGGGGTGGTGTCCTTGAACTTCCTTCCACCCTCTTTGTCACCATCATTTAGGCCCTTGCCTATAAAGACCATCAGCATGTTACCATCAGATAGGGATAGAACTGATCAAAGCATTCAGTAGCCCATTTTGAGAAGTCTTGAACCATTGGGTCATTTGCCCAGTTTCTATTCCAATTCTTGAAGGAAGTTGCTTTAAGCCAGCCATTGATGTCAAAACTATAAAACACTTTGTTAGATCTGTAGGTAGAGGTAGAGGCTCTATACACACAATGTAATTGCTAGGTCCCCATCTTCATCACAATATGCTGCTAAAATGGCAATCCTCATTCCAAATTGGCAGTATACATACCAAGCAAAATCCTGGAATGTCCTTATGCTATGCTTTTCCATCATCCTTGGTTGGTGAGATTCAGTCCCTTCCTATCAGCATGAAAAATAGGTGCCAGGATGTACCTACCTATGCTGCTGCTGAGGAGGTGGCTTGTCCTCTGTTCATTTTTTTGGCAACCACTCTGTACTTTGCCCTTGTTCCTTCACTCAACCCCTCCTCAACAGTTTTGAGGGCCTTTCAGTAGCACCTAAGGTACTCTGCTGACCCAGCTTTAGACCTTGACAATGAAAGTGCCATATTATGAAGCTCCTCCTAATGAACATCTGTTATAATGTTATGGTAAGTCCACTTTCTGCCAAGGTTAAATGCAGATCTCTTTTAGGCATATCTGCCCTTATTATAGAGATACTGCTGGATAAGCTAGAAACCTATGAGAGTTGCTCAATGTAATTGAGAATGTACATACCATCTTATACTTCTTCTTGTTGAAGGCAGTGTCTTGTTGCCATCTGGTCTCAATCCACCTTAGGCAATTTTTGATAATACCAATTTGCTGGTGCAGGTTGGCAGCTCTAAGTTCAGTGACATGTTTCTCCAACATGTCAACCTGCTCCTCAGTTAATGAGATTCCCTCCCTAGAAAGTGAAATCAGTGTAATGGAGTAAATCCACATAATTAATTGAGACATACCCTTCCTTATCATCTATATCACTGCCTTCCTCTTCAACACCAGGTAATGATGCCTCTGAAAATACCTCCCACTCCTCAGAAGACCCATCCCAAACATCAGACTCAGACTAAAAGTAGTCTGAGTCTCTAGGGATATCACCTGACCATTTGACCTTGAACATGGAGTTAAGGGTGGGGATGTCTGGTTGGGATTAAGTGTTCATGGAGGTGTAATGATGTGGGGACAAGGATGTGGTAGATGCTGAAGGATTATAGACTCAGAAGCTTTATAATTTGTGCTAACTTTGCATCTAGGTGGTGTTGTAAGGTTTCCTCAGGCTCTGGGCCCAAAATCAGCTATTTCCACCAGTTTCAGCCATGCTTGGATCACCACCTTCTCAGCCACCTATAGCCACTCAGATTCCAAAATAACTTGTCACTGACTTATGATTTCCATCTCAGCCCTCCCACCACACTTACCATGCATTTTCCCCTCCCTTTCCTATATGCTAATATCCACCTACTTGCCACCTTGTATTTGTCTCTGTTCTTGCCATTCTCAGTATTGCCATTCCTCTCTCTTTTCTCAGAGTCATCCCTATTGTTACTTAACCCTGGACACCCATCAATGCCACCTGTTAGATTGCCTCAGGCCTCCTGCCCAACCATGCCTTTCACCACATTGCTCATCCTGTATCAATTGCCTCTTTCTCCTTTCATCCTGTTAGCTCTTTTCAATCTCACACCCTTTATTGTGTCACAATGCCTTATCCTCTCAGCTACCTTTAGCCACCCTCAAGATGCCATCAGAACCCATGCCTAACAGGGCACTAGTGTTGGAGGAGGAGGGGGATGGACTTATTGTTGTGCATCATCATATCCTGTTTCCCTTGTTTCTTAAAATCATATTTCCTTGTCTCTTCACCCATCTCCTTACTTAGATTCCGCAGGGTGCTCTTCTCATGGTCACACCCATTTCCCTTTGTGCTGCCATTCCTATGCCACTCCTGTCCACCAACTCTCACTTGTACTCTCTCTATCCTCTTACTTTGCCCCATTCCCCACTATACTTTTGACTTAGAATTGGAAACCATCATATATGGTTCACATGTATAAAGGCTTGCAGTCACAATTCAAGAATTATCATGGATCTGTTCACCTTCTTTGCCTCTGTCCAAAAAGCCTAAACCCACACCATTATTAAGCATCCTTGCCATCACCTTTGCCCCACCTATCTCTCATCAACATAACCTCTGCCATCTGAGTCCCCACTCTCAGACTTCCCTGCAGCTCTGCCATTGCCCTGCTTCTCCCATATCATCTAAGCTGCTGACCTTAGATCTTTTGCTGCCTCCAGCCTCCCCTATCTTACCCTCGCTCATGCCTGTGCTAAAACTGCCTGCCTTATCCTTGCTCACACCTACACCAAATCCTGTAATCAAATAGCTGGACCCTCTGACCTTGAAACTCACCCACTAACACTTCCTCTTTTGCTTCTTCCTACTGTTAACTCCCATTCCTATCCCCTGTAAGAACATCTCCACTGTACAAACTCACATGGAGACTCCTCCATACAGTGTGGGTTAGGTTCTTAGCAGCTAGGCACTGGTGACATGGCTGCCAATGTGGCTGCCAGTTTCACTATTTCCTTGTTTCTCCATCACACCTAAATCCTCTAGAATGCAGGCTAGCCAAGCAACCCAAATCTCTCAACTTAGTCTTTCTCAGCTGTGTAGGGAACACCTGCAAGATCACTTCCAATTCAAGCTAGGCTGCTAATTATCTCAGTTAATTGGTGGCACTATAGTGCCTGTGCTAAAGCTGCCAAAGTGTTGCGCTTCAGTAAGCGAATGCCTTACTTTAGGCATGTGACAACACGAGACTTAGCTTTGGATGATATGTGGGACTTGTATCCATCACAATCAATAAGGCAACTAGGAAGACCTTGTAGTCTTATGCGGTGTGACAATCCCTCTGGTGTAACTGACACAAGGGATAAGATAAGAGGAGAAGAAGGTGGGCAAAAAGGAGGAATGAACTTGATATTAAGAAGACCAAGATGTCAACCCTTGGTCTTGGTACTGTCCTATTTATACATGAGAGAGGAGGGCTTTAAAGTGCCTCCTTAATGTTGTTGACCTATAGCTAAACTAGCTCGAACCCTAGTATTGCTATCCTAGTAATCAGTAAGCAGAAGTAAGCAACTATGACTACTGCTGACTGATAACATGTGAAAGAGTAAAAGTCCCTGACTAATATAATGAATCACATGCCTACTACCATAGTCAGAACCTAGTAGTAAGCATTCACAAAGACCATTCCCTAACACAAAGGAAGCAATGCTACTTCCATTAGGTCTAGCTGAGGAGCTAGAGTTCATTGCAGAGGCACTTGCTAATGCTTTTCTAAACTGTGGTAAGTAATATTGACTGGGTACCTCAAGGATCAGATACTGAGATAGTCTCTATAGTGAAGGTTCCTTAGGATGCTACATGCTATACAAATAGGCTCCCAAAGAAGCCTGCAAAACAAGGTTCTATAACTGCCAAAGCTGCTGAAACCTCTCTGAGGAGACAGTACCCTCTGGAGAATGATTTGGTAGCTGCTGGAGCTGTTAAAGCTACCAGCATGGTGGTATCAAGTCCCTTCATTGTTATTGATATGGACAATATGATCTTGGCCTGGTACCTTCCTGGGATCTTGAGTGAATCTAGGCAGGTAAACCTATTCAACTTCACTTGTTAGATCAGGGCAGCATGCTTAATGTGTTTTAGGGTGCAATGATGGTAGCAACTTCCCACTTGTACCTAATTTTAGACAAGGCACCCTCTAGCAGCTCCTGGCACTCTAACCCTTAAAACTTTCACTCAGGTACTAAGTTGCACAAGGGGGTAGCCACTTTATCCTCTGGGTGGTTTAAATAAGGGCATGAGGTGAGTAATTTAGTCTATATATATTTATCACTTGGCAGCTGATCTAAACCACAGAGACTGTCCAACCAGCACTTTAGGTCAGTGCCAATCTCAAAAGGCCAGGTGCCTTAGCCTGGCTAGACCAGATCTCAGAATCAAATATAATTCTGAGCATTATTCTAGGGGTCATTCATCCCAGCTTTATAACATGGGCCAGGAAACCTTAAAGTGGCTCTAGCACCATCTGGAGATTAAGGAGCAAGATGTCCTTAGCAAATGGACTTCAGTTTTCAGTGGCATTTCTATCATTTGCAATAGCACCATTGGGGCACATTAGGATATCCAATCTTGATATGAATGGTATGACCTGCTGGCCACTATAGGACACTATCAGGAGTTTAATCTGGAGCTGCCAGGCATTAGGCTCTCTCTGGAGTATGGACTAGGTATAGTGGTTGGGCTATCTGGGATGGTACTACAGCATGAAGTGCCTAACTTTGAGGGAGAGAGGGTATGCTATGCAAACTTTATGAGGGATAAAGTCCATGAATGGGCCGGGGTTCCAGGAGGAACCTGGATGAAGATAAATTATTATGAGTAGTGGAGATACTGTACAAGCTTCTTGGCCCACAGTTAAGTATTAAAATTAGGTGTCTCTTGCTTGTGAGGAATAGTCTAGAGGCAAGCTTGAAGTACATTTTAGGCTAGAGGTGATATGTGAGGCTGGCTTTAATTTGGAGGAATTAGAATTTGTGAGAGGCTCTTTGGAAAGGAGATATTGTAACATGTGCATTGTCAAAGGCACTGTAAAATGACATCTCAAATGACCAAGAATGCTTTCCACTGAGGGTCCCTTCTTTAAGCTGCTGAATTATCCAGAAGGGATTTGGGACATTATCAAAGGTAATATTTCATGCCTTAGCTAGTGATGGAAACTGGGTGGTAGCTTGATATGGGGACTAGATGCCATTTTGAGAGTGGTTCCCCTTAACAGATCCCTTTATACCATAAGCCATAAGTTCTATGTTGCTAAAAAAAAAAAGGCAGCAGTGTAATGGGGCATACTCATCACTGTAGATCCATGGCTTTGGCAGCTTATCCACTAGGGTGATGCTTTAAAAACACTATATAATGTTGTTTTTCAGCAGGTTACTGATATTACCTCATAGCTCTCAGTCAGCTGACTTGTGTTGTCACTACATTAATGGGGCTTACTTATGCAATACTTCTAGAGATACTATGGTCAAACCTTTAGTCTCAATCTAGCTATAGAAGGTAGATATCTTGTTTGTGTGGAGGACTACACTACATATATTTTGGGAGAGAAATACTGTGTCAATTTTGTCACCCTAATTATATTGCCAAGGCCATCATGATAATAATAGGTCACAGTTTTAATATCAGCACAGCCCAATAATCTAAGGACCCCAAGTCACACTAATGGTAGCTACTGATGGACAGAGATGGCAGAGACCCCAAAATAGTGACAAATTTGTTGCTAGGTACCTTGAGAGGGCATATAGTTATGACATGTGGAACTGTTGGGCATCAGTTTTCATCCTTAACAGTTGAAGATGAAGAGGGCAACATACTATTAAAGGTGTGTAATCATTCTGGGAGATATTCTTTGGGCTTTAGTAGACTGAGTTGGATATTGGATGTGGAAAACTTGTAGGAAGAGAGAGAGACTGCAAGATTATCAGCAGGAGTATGCTCAGAGGAAGCAAGCACCTAAACTTCAAAAGGCCAGCAAAGCAGAGTGGGTTCTATTAGAGGAACAACACATGGAGAGGAATAGGGCCATGGCAGCAGAGAAGGTACTGGGATGCTTGAAGGATAGTCCTAGCTAGTGCATTTATCCCCTCCTCTTGTCATTTTGTTTTCAAATAGACATCAAGTGGTTATAAATGTGCACTCATTGTACACTCACAAGTGGCTGATCCTCAATGTACCTCAGATATGATAGAATAGGAGGAAAAGGCTTAGGACTACCTTGAGGAGAGAAGAGACATACTACAACTGTTCTGCCTTGTTAGGTGGATAGATCAATTCAAGAAAGTCATTAAAGACTTCATTGAAGAGCAACTTGCTGAGGCAGCAAGTATCATAGCAGTACCAGGGCCAGAAGACTCTATCTAACTACATAGGCTATGGTGTTTGATAGCTGGTGCCTTTTAAGAATGGGAACTGACTGGTCTAGCAACCTGAGCATGCAGCCACATTTGCCAAGGTTAACCATGCAATTGTATGGCAGGGATGAGGGTATGTGGTCAATACTTATTTGCTATCCCTCATCTTAAATCTCTGCCTAGAGTTAATTTGAGGAAGTTTCACAAACTTTATGGCTGGTAGTGCCAATATCCTAGCAGCAATTTAACTATGTGCATATTTTCATCTTAATAGCATACAGTCTACACAAGGGCTAAATATATAGAAAGACTGCCATAGAGAAGGTGACTTGTCAATAGGCAACATATGATGGAGTGTCTAAATGAGTGATGCCTCCAATGATCTTCAAATAAACTAAATTAACCAAAGTAAGGTGAGGGGTTACCAGTTCTGATCTGCCAAAGCTGCTGATAGCAGCATGAGTGGTTGCTGGTCCCAGTTGGTCCAATGTGCTAGACAAACCTAATCAGTCAGAGCTGTTGACAGGTTGATTGAGACATCACTTCCTCCAAATTCTTGCAGGGCATACTATGACAGACGACTTGACCTTCCACATGGCACCTAAAGGCATAAAGTCTTCAAAAGTCTTCAAAAGGAAATCTAAGACTAATGTCATCAAGTGGGTGACTAAGGAACACTCTTAAGGAACTGGAGATGTTGCTATAGAAGTGAATACCTCAAAAGGGGAGCCAAAGCCAAGACAAAACACTGGAGGATTAGAGAATGATGAGGCAGCATTACATAAAACAACCCTCCCAACTATGGATGTTGATGAGACATTCTGGACAGAACAGGGAGTTGTAGATGAGCAGAAGAGAGTGAGTTCATTAGCAAGTCCTTTCCTGATAGCATTTGACAATTTCTCAGTCCTAGCACATCTACATTGAGGTATTCATTCCTAGGATAGATGCCTACCTGGATTGCCTTCTCAATTATGAGGGAGTAATGGCTACAGTGATATGCCAGAGCTACATGTCTGCTCCATTTGAGTGGCAGTGTACTAACTGCTTCCCTGCTCCTATGCTTTTCAAGGAGTGTTGCTGAAGGTCACATCAGTAGCTTCCTTTCCACAGGGTTCAGATATGGACTGGGAAATACTTCATGCCATCTTGGTTGTGGGAGGTTGGTGTAAGGTTGTGTCTTGAACACTCTGGGGATTTATGCCCTATTTAAAGTGTAGGTCAAACTTTTTATCTTGTAATTGGCATTCTAAAAATTACAGTCACAGATGGACTGTGATAACCTAGAAGAATTTTAGAAAGGCAGCTATGATGAAGATAACACAGCTGCTGACCTTGGCTTTGGCAGCTCAAAAGCTGGATGTTATGACAAAGAAGGGAATCCAGTCATGACCATTATTAATAGGTCTGATGTTCATGAGATTGGCATTAGCTGGTGCTACTGCTCTGAAGCTCTAGAGCATGACATGCAGCTGATGATGGTAGGGCTCTTTCCAGCTACATTTCAAAACCCAAAGATAGCATTTTACCTTTTGGCTGCTAGAAGAGTTCCATTTGGACAATCTGGAATGTAAGATGACTCCAAGCCAGTTTTTCAGTTGACTAAAGAGATTCACAAATGAGGAGTTTCCAAATATAGTGCCAGTGGGAGAATTTGGTGTATCTACTAATGGTAGACTGACCAGCAGACTCAGGACCAATATTGGGAGCTGCTTTGGATCAGCCAACAGTGGAGAACACTAATTTCATAAAAGCAATTTGGTTTTGGGGATGGTGGGAATGAAGACTTGAAGAGAAGCTAGGTTCAATGGTGATATTCTATGTGCTATATGCACAACCAGGAATCAACCTCCCTGAGTATTGAAGGGAGTATAAAAATAGGTGTGCCAATAGACATCAGCAGCTGGCAGCTGCTGACATAACATTTTTAGCAAAAAGCTTTTTATGCAAGGTTTTATGATGGATAGTAACTTCCAGGCAGAGCATATGAAGATAAGGAACCCAGAGAATGATGTTCCACTCTCTGATGGCACTGTATTTATGGTCAGCCAAACACCATATGAATTGCATCTAAAATCAGCAGTTGAGAGGTGGCAGGTAAGCTATCTCAGATATTTTGGCAGGTGGAAGCTTACACTAAACAGAGGTCAACATGCCATGATCACCATGCAGTAAACAATATTAACAAGCATAGTGGACACCTTCAATCAACTGAAATTAGTGCAACTGCTTGTATTCATGGGAACTTTGTGCCAGATTCTGTTGTTAACTTCTAGAAAGGAGAAGCATAAGTTCTCATATCTATTGGTATATACAGTACTGGGTGAGACTTAAGCCCTCTAAAGCCAGAAGAACATAGACTATTCCATATTAAAAGCCCTCAACTTTTATATGGAAGAAATAGAGGTGGCCCTCATCTCCTATGATGTTATGTGTTAATAGAGTGCTCATGTGATGGAGAGGGTAACCAGCAGCAAATACCTCAAACTTCCCAATAACCTGGAGCTTTGGCTGGCTATTAGACTTTTTCATATTCATGGACACCAGTGTAGATAGTGTGAGTAATAGAAGATTGGCCCAGAGGGACAATGTAAATGATCAGAGAGATCAGATAAGCAGAGATTTGCAGAGAGCAATAATCACATAGAAAGTGAGAGGGTGATAATGACTAGCAGCAAGCTGATATCTTAACAAGTTGAGGCCCAAGGCTGTTATATACATTTTATCTACATTCTATGGGATTCAAGGTGTGCCTTTAAGTGATGGTGGCATATAGACACTGCAACAGTGTTTGTCTGTTGCTAGCTTGTCAGCATCAGGCGAGGTTGAGCATGAACTGATGTTGGTCCTTACATCCACCTGGGACTAAAAAACTGACCATCCCTAGTCACTGGTCTTCTTCAAAAAGAAATGACCATCTTTGCCTCTATTTCCATTGCCTCCTTGTCTAAGTCACCCATGCCTGTTTGTGTGCCTCTGTCTGCTCCTTGGTATCTGCCCCTGCACCTTTTGTGCCTCCTGCACCATCTTATATGTTCTTCCTAAGTCTCCATTCTATTGGATCTCTGTGGCTATGGTGTCTTCTTGGTAGGCATTGACAAGGTCCCTGTGCTTGGCTAATTGCATGACTGGGAGTGTGGTTTAGGAGTGCACATGGTGTAGGACTAAGTGGAGGGCAGTGGATCAGTACATGCCATTCATCATCTGGCAGGCCATAAGTATGGGGCAGTAAGGAGCTGCAGCAGTTGGGATTGATATACACAAGGTGTTCCTGTATAAGTTAGGATTCTAAAATGAATGGAGGTGCATCAGTCAGGATTGGAGGGAGAGAGGTGGGGGAATCTTCAGAGAATGAGGCCTCCTTTGTGGCTTCCTTATATGTGGGAGTGGTGGCAGGTGGGGTTGCATTGGTGTGATGGTTCAGTGTGAGTTGGTTGGCAGGTTCATTGTAGGTGACAAGTGTTGGGTACTGTTCAAGGGTTTTCATACATGGTGGGGCCTTAGTACTTTAAATGTTGAATGTGCTAAGATGCCCTGCTTGTATGTGGCACACTCTAGATGGGTTTGGCAGGTCACTGATGGTGGGATTGATGTGGCCATTTGGGTGATCTTTAAGTTAGTGGGGGACACCTTTCTTGGTCATTTTTTTGTCAGTAGGGATATCTGTTATGGGAGGAGAAAGAGAAAAATTGGCTGTGTATCTGGCCATTGTCTCAAGCACAGGAAGGGGTGCCTCAGGGGTGGTGTGCTTGCATTCTCTGAGCAGTCCTACTTCAATGTTATGTGGCCACAGGTGGTCCAACACCTCTTTCCAGATGGGGGCACTAGCTGTAACTGTAGGAGCATTATGTTCTTCTAATGCTACTTCTTTGATGTGGTGTAGGTGCAGGTGGTTTAAGACCTCTTCCATAAGCCAGTGCAGTGCTCATGTGTTGCCAGGTGGGTCCACATGGCATGGCATGGGTAAGCTGTTGGTGGGGGGTGATGGTCTGTCTTCTTGAAGCTTCAGCATCCTTGCTCCCTGGTTGTCACTATCTTTGTAATTGTCCTTGTTAGGGGGTTTACTTTTCATGACTGAGAGAGAGAGAGGCATGCAGCAGTGGGTTACACTAGGGAATAGCAGCAGTCTGTGGCAAAGGAGGGGCATCTGAAGGCTCACCAGGGTTGGTGCTATCAGCCACCTGCCATGCATCAATACCTCTCTTTGGTCCTCTGCTGCTGCTGTTGTTAGTGTCTGAAGTGAGGTTGCCTTGCATAATCTTTAGAGGGAGAGCAGAGAGTAGTGGCAGGTCACACTAGGTGATGGTGGTGACCTGTAACTGGGAGTGTGTGTTTGTGGGCTCACTGGGGGTCACGCTACTGATGGTGTTGGGCAGGTACATGCATTCATATGTGATGGTGGCTTGGCCAGTGTCAGTGTACTTATGCATGATAGGGCATCCACAGATTTGGTGGTTGGCTTAAGTGTGGATGGTGCACCCATCAGTCCTTATGTCTTAGAAGAAAGTGTTAATGCCAGGTGTTAGGGGAAGAGTGGTGGCTTGCGATTGGTGCAAGGTGGTCATGGTTGGTGTTAGTATCCATTGCTGGGTTGCTGGTGCATGATACACTACTGCTGTTATTTTCTTGAAGAGTTTGGGTGTTGCTAAGTCTTTAATAATGTTAGGGAAATGCAGCTTGCACTGTGCATACAATGCAGTATAAGTAGGGTCTCCAGGTGACAATCCTACCATCCTTGATAAGATGTCTGAGAGCCTTCTCATACCACCACCATCTCTGGTAGTGGTACTCTTTTACATAGTCAATTACATTGCGTACAGTGAGCTGCTTGGAAGTATTCGCACCCATACGCATTGGTCTCCCTGATCTCCGCTCTCAATGGAGCTCAATAACGACAACCATTCAGAACCTGACCCTCCCGGGAACGGTAAACGAGCCAAATTGGAACACCTCGGAACACTCGGCATAGGACCCCCTCCCTCGGGAGTGGGGGGGATGCCCTCCTTTCCCTCTATATCACAAGTTAGCGTCACTGATATAGTGGAAACCAGTCAACCCCTCCAAGACGGAGACGATGGCGACGCTATAATGCAACCCCCCCGCTCACCTGGGTCCGACAAGACTGTAGGGAAGCATAGCCGCCCTGCCTCTTATTCTACACAAGAAATGTGGGCAGCATACCCCATGGTCGGCGAAAGCCTCCCTACACCCTCTGAGGAATATTGGAGGGGACTCCCGGACCTCCCACTCACCAACGCCCCCCCCTCACCCGTTAACTCACAGCCAGAGAACATACGGGTATACTCACCCTCTATCCTCAGCGAAGCCGCGTTGCAAGCACATGAGGCGTCGCTTAGCAAGACGGAAGCAATACACCAACCTGAAACGCACACGCAGCGCAAATGTTCTCGATCTAACACTTCTAGATACGAACTGGTGTTGGAAACAGAGCTAGACCGGAGCCACGTCGCAGTCGAAGGTTACTTCAAAGGGGTCTCGGCCCCTGCCCATTCGCAACATGAGGCCACGGAACTAGCTGACCCCAAAGACGGCCAAGCCCGCGTGATTGGAATCGAGCATGTGCTCGAAAGACCCACGCTATACCAACCGATAGTCATTGATCAATCTATATTCCCAGACTATCTAATGGAGTTGGACAATGACGAAACCGCCGACCTCCATGAGGAAGTCCGCACCCTTGAGCTGACCCTGGCCCAAGAGTTGACTGTTAAAGGAGTCGGGTATTCTTCATACTATCTCAAACACCTGCTGAACATACTGCGGAACAACACTTCAGAATTTGCAGACATCACATACTCGGCCGCCATCCAGTTCGTCATACAGATGCTAGACGCTGGGACAACCAGTTCCGGTGACCTGATGGTACGCATCCTGACGCCCCAGTCTTGGATGCGAGCGACCCTAGCAATCCTCGGGGCTATCACTCGCGGCGCCCTTCGTTCACCCAGGAGGGACGTTCAAGGGACCACGTCGCTGAACCACACTACCGACCAATTCAGCGTCCACCAAGACTTACCCAGACCCATGACAGAGGGCGGAGCTCTGATCGCCATGATCGACCAGCTCAAAGGACTCTTCGACCGACCGAAGAACCGTTCAGTGGGTAACGGTAGGGAAATCATGGACTACCACGACATGCTGATGGAAAACATGACCCCCCTCGTCAAACAACTGGTTGAGACCCGCCTACGGAAGAGGGTAATAGACTCCAAAAGCACGTACCAAGACCTCTACATATTGGAGGTAGAGAACATCCGGAACAGCGCCAGGGAAACGGTACAGGCCGATGAAGGTCTCAAGCGTGCTTTCCAAGAAGAAGCTCGACAGCAGCTCAAGCAATTGGAGTACCAATGTATCAAAGATGGAGACGCCGAACAACGCGCTGCCCGGGAAGAGGCCCAACGGGTGGTACAGGATGAGATCAAACGTTCTGCAAGGTATGACATCGCCGAGTGGAAGAGAGTATACATGGGCGAGATACACCTCTCGATGGGCATACCGGCTGGCGGCCCGGCTACGGAACCGGTGAGCAAGCTAGCCTCCGCCACCATCCAACAGGCGGAACACGGCATCCGGCAAATGGCGAGGGCAGAACTTGAACATGAGCGCCCGGCGATGCTCGAACAGGCGGTAGAGGACTGGCTAGACGCCAAACCCACTCGCCTAGATAAGTATATCAACACGTCGTTGTCGACCGACATGGTAGGCAGAATGCAGGAACGGTGGGCCAAGGAGAACGAAGATGAACTGGTGAAGCAACACTCCATTTTCATGACCTCCCTTGAGCAGCCGAACCGTGAATCGTCGGTGGCAATCCTTAGGATGCAGGCCCGACGATTCGGATTCATTTTAACTCCTATACAGGACCGATCCGAGCTGGATCCTACCCCTCCTATCACGGCAAACTCCCTTTCCCCCGCCCCACCCACCTACTTCCACCCAGACGTTCCCCCCGTCCACCACCAATCTGAAGTGTTCAGACGAGAAGGTACTACAGACCTCCTCGACCTGACACCCATCGCTGGTAAGGGCAAAGAGCCAGAAACGATGGAAGTGTGTGACGCTGAAGACGGCATGCACCGCTTCGACGAAATGTTAGCTAAGCAACTTAAATGCGGCCACACCACGAAGGACTCCATTCACGCGCCCGCTAAGACAGAGTCCCTTATTCCACCCGTAACCACGCTGACCCCGCCACCCCCTTCCTTGTCCACAGGCACGTCTGCAGCGACTGCGGCCAACACCCCTCCCCCCATTGCACCGGAGGGTTCGGCTCCTGGACAGGCAGGCTTGGTTGGGGCTTACCCCCCCGTAAAACTAAGTGCAGCAGGAAATACACGCACCATGAGGGGGCCGTCCATAGACCCTTCGCCGGGCACTAGTCTGGCAACTGAGCCCTCAAAGGCCAGTAACCCCGTGCTACCTCACTATGCCGCACCCACGCAAGTGGGCGCAGTCCGGGATGAAGTGTCCCATCCATATCCAGGGGAGGGAATAGCCGTAGAGACTAAGGACATGCCACCGGCACCTCCCCCTCTACCCGTCCCTGTGGCCCCTGTCAACCCTTTACTGGACTTCGTAAACAAATTAATGCCCGTCATTAAAGGGCAATTCAAAGAACAGTTCAAACTATTAGCGTAGCGCCTTGACCGCCAGGACGCGAAACTCGGAATCGCTCCTGTGCCCAGTGTGGAAGCCGCTAAACCCCCCCTCAACGTAACTGCAGACCCACGCCGCCCACTGCCGAACCGCAACCCTAGGCCATCACCCAAGGACGCACCCGCAGTGACGCTGCCCCAGGACACGGGCAAGCCCGACTCTACTGAGCTAAAGAAACCCACTCAGAAAGGCCCCCAAACCACGCCAACCACCCCGCCAGTAGCAAAACTGCCTCCCAACCCACCCAAACCGTCCGCCCCTATGGTGAGTATGCCACGTATGGACGACCCACCACCCAGGACCACGTGGGCCGGTATCGTCCGAAGTGATGCGGCTCACCAGCAGCAACGTGCCAAGGCCGCCTTCAGACAAAGTGTAGCCGCGCAAGGACGGACCAGTACTGGCAAGCCCAAAGAAGGTTCCCCCGTGGCTAACCCACCATCGCCTGGCAACACGTCGGTAACGGTAGTAAGGACTGACCCTCTCAAGGGCAACGCGGAAGCGGACCTGGCCCGCACACCTGCGGAATCTATAGTGCTACAGGCCCGCGAGGCCGTCGAACGCCTCAGTGTGACTGGCATCAAGATCCTCAACGGGAGATGGTCAAAGAACGCCAGTTACCACAATTTTGTCTACCTCATCGCCGGTATAGTACCCTTCAGTACCATCGAAAGGTACAGGAGTGCTCTCATCGCTCCCCTCAAAACTGGCGAGGTAGTCCCCAACGATGGGTGGACTTATCTACAATTACGTAGGGTCCCCACTTCTAACGCGGACGGCGTCATCTTCAGCAGCGGTGACTTGGAGGATGAGATCCGCAGGAATCCATGCCTGCAAGGAGCCGCAATTTGCGCCGCACCGCACTGGATGGGCAACGAAGCTAACATCCCGTCCAGAGCATACTCCACCGTATCACTTGCCATAGCCGATGCGGACCGCACTATCTGTGGACGCGCCCAGCGCGAGGGGGTCTACATGTTCGGCGCACAAGCCATTTTCTGCGTTACTGGCGACTCTCCCACGGTGCGACAGTGCCAACGGTGCCATGAGCTCAGACACATCGCTACCTCGAAGGTGTGCAAAATTCCCAAGAATGCCGTCCGGTGCTACCGGTGTGGCGGGGGCCATTTGTCGGATGACCATGCGAGGCACTGTAAAGGTAACCACAAGCGGGTCGGTGTATGCGACTGCCCTGTCAAGTGTCTACTGTGCGGCGGTCGGCATAATGCCCGCTCCCCTAAGTGCCCCAAGAGGGTAGCCGTCCCTTTCTGGGACAAGCTCACGGCAACCCATACGGGCAACCCACAGCCGGAAAGACTGGAGAAGAGCACAAGCGTTGCCAAGCCTGGCGCGACACTAAACACCGCCTCTCTCCCCGAACGTGAAGCCGAAAACGATGAAGGCTTCACCAAAGTAACCAAGAAGTCGCGACCTGCTAGAGGCAAGAAACGCGCCACAGCTCCCCCCATACCCCGACCCGACCCCACTCCCTCTACACCCTCGTCCAGTATAGAAGAGGTGCCCACAATCATCCGTGAGGAGAACGTGGCGACTGTGGAGGAAGCGTCGAAGGTAATGAGTAACCTCCTACCAAGCCCACAGGACGAGCGATATGTAGACGCCATCACGGAATTGAACGCCGCGTGGGGACTCGGACCTCTGGGCACCCTATCGTACCAAAGCCTACCTTTCTGCTATGCGGTCAAGAAGAGATGGCCGCTAAATGCCTTCCAGGCGCGTAAGTGGGTCCTCGACCGCCTATGGCAACGATCAGGCAGCAAAGACAAGGCGGAGGAGGCTATCCGACACGTAGAGCGCGCGGCTGGCAGACAACTAACCCCCCTCTACATATGTCTCATGAGTATCGAACGTTTCCAAACGTTCGAGAAGACGTTGTACAGCGCCCGCGATGCAGAAGACCAGCCCGAGCCCACCCCAGAAGCGGTAGAGGAGCGCATATGGGACGGGGTTGCTGACAACCCGTTCTTTACCCCTGTATCCTCCAGCCCGACTGAATCTAAGAGGCTCCACCCTCTCGACATCGCATATTCCCTCGCCCACACTGACGACCTGGGAGTGTTCCGGGCGGTGGCCAGGGACTACGACCTCGCACTGGGCGGCAACGGAAGCGGATACCACATCAAAGACTATCTCTTTGGACGGGCGCACCACGATAGGGTCACCAAACAGTTCCCTGAAACCGAAGCCCGGATGGACTATGCTTTCTTCTCCGAGGAAGGCAAGCCAGACACCGACACCCTCCATGACCTGACAACTCATGCCCACATGGGCACCCTCGTCCGAGTCAAACATTCCATCCAACGCATCGGCCTCGCACACCCTACCGCGAACATCGGATGGGCCATGAGGACCATACACGGTATCACTGCGCAAGTTATCCAAAAGAGGATCCCCTGACCGGATACGGACGAGTTCATACTAAGCCTTATCAATGACGGCCCCAACGTCCGAGTTAACCCCAGCGACCATATCGACCGCATCATCGATATGGTGGTCCCCTACGGGATCGTCAAACCCTCACCATCCCCTCCCCATGACTGAACACCCTACTAATATCCTCTGCGTCAACATGAGACGCATGAATGCGGCATGTCACGCGTTATTAGAAGAGTGCGAAGATGATGTGATTTGCGTCCAGGAGCCATGGTTCGGCCGTATCGGAGTAAGGAGGGCCAATGCGAAGAGAGACGGAGAGGAGGTCCTCAGGGCTGTCAAGCACCCCGAGTGGAACCTTTTTTACCCTTACCACACGGACGCTAAACACACGAAAGTGGTTACATACGTACGGAAATATAGCAGACTCGCCTCCAAACGATGGCTACACCCCATACATACCATCCCCCGTACTGACTTAGTACAACATCCCTCACTATTGATTACTGACCTACACATCGGACAACGCTCCTTACGCCTCGTTAATGTGTACAACGATGTGGACGACCCTACTACGCTCACTTTACTATACGCTCTTTTTCTAGATCCTTCAATACCCACGCTATTCCTCGGAGACTTCAACATGCACTCCATCGAATGGTCACCGCCCAATACCCCCCCCTCATCCCGGGCACGCCTAGACGCCTTTGAAGAATGGAGAGGACACACCGGCCTTATACTCACCTCCCCGCCCTACGTCCCCACACACATCGGACGAGACAACGAGAGACCCAGCACCTTAGACCTCGTACTAGCCAACCCTACCGCCCTGGAAGATGAGCTCTTCACCCCCGTTGTAGTCGACTGGAGCGCCTCTTTCAGCTCGGACCACGCTGGCCTGCGCACCACGTGGCTTATCAGCGGGACGCACCTCGGCCACAAGCAAGCGACCAACAAAAAGTACAAGTTCGACTTCGCCGATGACGAAGCCCGCAAACGGTGGCTCACGCACATCAAGGAAGCCTTACCCACCCCGTACCCACTGCACACTGCAGACGAGGTCGAAGCAGCGGCACTAGTGGTACATTACGCCATCTCCGACGCATGCGATGCCCACCTGGAAGCTAAGCCACCCCCAAAGGGAGGGAGGGGTAATCCGTGGTGGAACCTGGAGTGTGGGGAGGCGGCTAAGACAATGAAGACGCTCCAAGACCCCGAAGAACGACGCGCCACTCGCAAAGCTTTCAAAAGCCTAGCGCGTCGCACCAAATGGGAGTACTACGACAAGATAATTGCTGAAGGCAACCTCTGGGAAGTGGCACGATGGCGCCTGGGGAGACGTTCTGGCGGCATTCCGGCCATCCGCAACAAAAATGGAATACTGACGTTCCTGGACTCTGAAATAGGGGACGAGCTCGCCGACCGGTTCTTCAAGCAGGACAGCGGCGACATAGAGCCAAGTCAGTGGGACGACCCCCCTCCTCAACGCACCCGCGACTGCGACCCTATCCAAGAAGCGGAGATAACCCCTCTGCTGTGGGAAGCATCCAATACTTCCGCACCCGGAGAGAGCGGCATCAGCTGGCTTATCCTCAAGAATGCGTACGAGGCGCTGGCCCCGCATCTGGCTTGGCTCTTCAACGGTTGTCTCCAAGTCGGACATCACCCAGCGATATGGAAGAAGGCCGTCGTCACGGTACTACCCAAACCCGACCGGCCGGATTACACGCATCCCAAAGCGTACCGGCCCATCTCACTACTGGACTGCGTCGGTAAACTACTTGAGAAGGTAGTATCGAAGCGGCTACTCTACGACGCGGACAAGTACAACCTCCTGCCGATTTCTCAGTTCGGGACTCGGGCTCATAGCTGTACGGTCGACGCCGGATTGAGCCTGATGCATGACGTGCAAGTGGGACTCCACTCAGGCTACAAAGTGGCGGCTCTACTGTTCGACATCAAGGGCTTCTTCGACCATGTCCACAAGAGACGACTTGCACACACCCTTCGCAACCTAGGCTTTGCCGACTCCGTTACGCGCTGGGCCCATTCATTTCTGATGGACTGGAAGGTAGCGCTCCACTTCAACAGCGTCATCCTTCCCGAACGGGAACAGCCGGTCGGCACTCCTCAAGGCTCACCTGTGAGCCCGGTGCTATCGGCCTATTACACCTCCGCACTACTCCGGAAATTTGCGGATCCCAAGGGAGCCAGCCTCGGGATGTACGTGGACGACGGCATTATCTGCGCCCGTGGACGGACCTGGCTACAGGTGGACCAACAGCTTAGGGAGGCGTACGAGACGTGCGACGAGTGGCTTTGGCGCTCCAACCTCCTGATCGAGTCTGACAAGACGGAGCTAATGTACTTCATCCCCAAAGGCACCAGAGCGACTACCTTAGCCCGTTCCCCCCCCCCACATCGCCTCATTCTACGTGACCCGGACAACAATACGTACTTTATAGTTAACCCCAAGCCCGTCATTCGTTACCTGGGTTTCTTTATCCACCATCGCTTAGACTGGACTCCTCACGTTACTACCATGTGCAACCGCACGCGAGCATCTCTGCACTCACTCTCCTTCCTAGGTAATAGCCGGCGGGGCATCAGTACCGCCAATTGGCGCATAGCCTTCAACGCTATCGCTTTACCCACACTCTTCTATGGCTGCCAACTCTGGGCCAACGCCGCCAACAAGAAGACACTCACTAATCTTATCCAGAAGGTAATGAACGAGGGTGTCAAGGTAGTGGCAGGGGCTTTCCGCGCTGCTACTCGAGACGCCCTCCACAAGCTCCTGCGCATCTACCCCGCGCACATCTTCCTGGGAAAATTACTGACTACCTCCGCCCTCAGACTCCACTGCGTCCCCCTCTCGTCACAAGTCCTGTGCCGGCTCGGGCCGGAGTGGCGAGAGGTCCAGAGCGGCCCTCACGTGATCAGTCGCGGGGAGGTGCACATGGACGTAAATTGGTTGCAGTCTGGAGCATCCAAACAGCGCCCCACTGCCTTGGAGGCCCTCAGCTCGATGACGGACCCCATGGTTCGGAGAGCTGACCCTACAGCCGTGGCCCCCTAGGAGGTACCTGACCTTGGGGGCCGGTTGGAAATTCTGGGCAAAGGCAATGCCCGGGCCGTGAAAGACTGGGTGGGGTTCCTTTACGAGACCGCACCTAGCTTGAGTATCGGCATATGCCAGGTCGGATCTGACGTCACCAACACGGGGCGCATGGACGGCCTTATCGTGGGATGCGGTGCCCTGAGACTGACGGAATCGTTGGTCAGTGATGGGATAGCTGACCGCGAACAATTTTTGGAACGCGGCACTCTGGTGTCATCGTGGTGCATGGGCTTGAACGTCCTGCGCCACGACGTGGACATGTTTGCGTTGGCGAAGTCGATGGAGTGGTTGGAGCAGCGCTACCGTACGTCGTCACCGCCTCGTTCCCTATACATACTGCACCCGAACTTCGGTGCCCTATCTTCCGTTTCGAACCCGCGCCCTCTCGCCAACCAGGCAGAGCGGCTTTTGTTTCACCATTCACTCCTCTCCCTCCTCTCTCGTCATAGGGATGTGAGCGTCACGCTTGCATGGGCGCCCGCCCAACGGGGTCGAATACAGAACAAGGACGTTAGGCGCCTCTTGGACGAGGCCTGCCTCTCGACTCCCACAGCCATGGTCAACCGTGTCGCTACCCAAGCACACTGCAAAGTGGTAGCACGCCAAAATGCCTTCATCACATGGGGTAGGGAATGGACGCTCAAACGTAACTCGGAGTCCCCTTCCTCACACCCCTGAGCCTACGGGATATCGCTACTCCATCCCCCCGACGGCTCCAACCACCCACTTTTCAGTGCGTCACGCCCCAAAAAAGGCGACCGCTTCCGAGCCTCTCGAGCTACCACCTCTGCCATGCTCCAAATCGCAGTTGGACACTCCTTTACCCACGACTACGCAGTCCGACACCGACCGGACTTACCCACCTCCGACTCCATGTGCCCTTGCGGAGAACCCTTCACAACCAACCACGTCGTGCGAGAATGTCGACTCTTCGCAGATCTCCGAGCCAAGCATGGGCTCAACGACGTCACCCACCTCCACATAGGAGCCCTCTTTGGTGCACTAAACGCCAGCTCCTACAAACACCCCCGTTGTCGCCCCAACCCAGACCTGGGCTTTGACACCCCTCACCACGCCGCCCGATCGCTCCTCATGTTCATCCAAGAGAGTGGGGCCTTTACCCAACCGGTACCTGAGTTAGGCATTCTCAGGCGCCGTGTCTTTGACCCCAGCTAGTTCTGCCCCTATACCCGACATGAGTATTTCTTTTCTCCGCCACCACCTTTCTTTGCCTCGGCACGGACCATGACTCGGTTAGACACTGAGCCCACGATGTAATGGGCCTCCACCCCTCCCACCCGTCTTCCTCATTAGGTGACCTTATCAATCATTACCTATGCCCATATGGCACCACTCGCGCGCTGCTCCGCCACTCGCTAGCTTACCACTACTACTGCATTACACGTGCGACCGGCTTTGTATTATGTACTGCCCCGGAATACAAATTTTCAAAAAAAAAAAAAAAAAAAAAAAAGATGTCTAAGAGCTTCTTTGCACTGGAGTTGTGTTAGTTGGTCTGTTGGCCTTCCTGGAGGTGGCACAAGTCTTGGTTGCTGGTGTGTTGCCTGAGTCAATGGTCAGGTGTTGTGTAGCAGTTGTTATCATTGTAAGGGTTGCAGTCATAGCAGTGGGTGGGTCAGTAGAACTGCTTGTTTGCAAAATAGGTCTTGGCTGCACATAAGACTTCCTTAAATGGGTACAGTTTGTTAGAAGGGTGCATAGGGTCTATAACAAAGAGGCAATTCATGAGGGCTTTGCAGTCATCTAGGTGGAATCCATAGAAGAACTCTATGTCACATTCATCATTCATGATCTCCCTTAACTTGTGAAGGTGGTTGCTTATTTCTAAGAAGTGGTGGTGGTAAGCTGTGACATTGTCTTTATCTTGGATGTGGTCTTTGGCCAAGGCATCAACAAAGTCTTGAAGTGCTCTCTTGGTGTAACACAATGCTACTGAAGGGTCTGGGTATAGACTTTGCAGTTCAGCTTTAAGAGTAGCCCAGCTTCCTGTGTTCAGTATTCTTCAGAACTTATGAATGTGAAATGGTATGTAGTGGTATATCATTTCTATTTTCTCACTTCCACTGAGGCTTTGGCTAGTGGCAAGTGCCTTAAATTCCAGTAGGAAGTTAGCTAGCAACTTATCTTGCTTTCCAGAGAAGAGTGGGGCCTTGTTCAAGCGTGGCCCTGGAATTGTAGCTAATCTGGACACTAGCATAGGTGGTAGTGCTAGTAGTACTGGACAGGATGTGGGTAGTGGTGGCAGTGATGGTGGTAGAAGGCAGGGTGTAGGCAGTGGTGGTGGTGGTGGTGCAGTCAGTCAGGTCTGAGGTTAGCTGGTGGGCGTGTTCATTGGTCAGCATAAGATCATTGGCATCAAAGAGGGGGGGGGTTAGCAGGATGAGAAATAAGATGAAAACTGAGAGTTGCTTTCACAACAGGATTGGTAGCAACAAGGTGGTTATCACTTCTGTTGCATCAAGGGAGTGGGTTTGTCTACTGACTTCCCCTCATAGTGGGCTCCAGTTGTAGATAGTGCAAGTAACAGAAGACTGGCCCAGAGGGATTATATAGATGATCAGAAAGATCAGATAAGCAGAAATTTGCAGAGAGTGATAATCATATAGAAAGTGAGAGGGTGATAATGACCAGCAGCAAGCTGATATCTTAACGAGTTGAGGCCCAAGGCCTTTATATATATTTTATCTACATTCTACAGGATTCAAGGTGTGCCTTTGAGTGATGGTGGCATATAGATGCTGCAACAGTGTTTGTCTGTTGCTGGCTTGTCAGTATTAGGTGAGGTTAAGCATGAACCAATGCTGGTCCTTACACCAGGATACCTGCCTAGCTAGGTATTCACCTAGCTTTATTGAAGGTGGCAGACAAATAGATGGGGAGACCATCAAAACACTTTAGGCACCACTTAATGAGATCTCCTAAACCACAAGGGGAATGTCAACATCACATTGAAGGGAGGTCATAGATGATCACATGAATGACTCATATTAGAAGAAACTTATTAACATAGGCAAGTGTCCTGCTATGGATACCACATTAGTGCTTACATTGGTCTGGTAGTTAATTTGGTATCTACACTCTACCAAAAGGCACTTTTGGGAGCAATACTAAGTGTGACAGCATTTGAGTCTATCGACTCATCAGCAAGACCAGAGTCTGTTGAGGCTTAGGGTGTGGAAGAGATGCATGCACAGTGGGAGTGAGTATATGACATTACTGTAATGGATATACAGTGCCCCCAAAAACTGTTCAAATGTTTTGAATATTTTCATTGTTATGCATATATCTTCTGAAACAGACCACCTACATGTATGAAACCAGTATCCTTAGAAAGCCCTTTATTATAGCCATCTAAGAGTATACTATATATATTATCAACATCCTTAGATACTCAGATAATATATATTCTTTCAAGAGTACCCATTTTAACAGTTTTTGTGTGGTGGTATCCTAGAGTAGTATTTCTTAAATAGCAATACTGATTCTTGTTCCAGAACCCTAAATTTGAGTATGGAGATCATGTGACATATAACAAACTTGAAACAGGTGCAAATAACCCAAAATAACAACTTCTTCCTCGCCATTATCATCATAAAATCCCTCTCTTCTCATCAAGTTAACTATATCATTTCCCTTCTTCAGGCTAGCCACCCAGTCTGAAGTATAGCTAGAGCTGCCCATAGAAGCATTGGGACAATCAGTAATATTCATCAAAAGTACCTCTCAGATCATCCAAAGTCCTCTGGAGGCCATCCTGTCAAGCTCTCCCAACATGATATCTGCCATGTTGCATGTCTTCTTGGCTCTGGGGAAGCAGAAACTGCTCCTCAGGTTGTTAGAAGGCTGGAGGCCATCAAGGGTATCACTCTCTGCAATCAGACAGTTTGAAACTACTTTAAGAAGGCAGGCCTTAAAGCAGTTGGAAAGCAGAAGAGGCCCTATCTTAAGCCAAGTCATTGCAAAGCTAGAAAGGACTTTGCAGAAAAGTACCTCTACTAGACTGTGGAAGACTGGAAGAAGGTTATTTGGTTAGATGAGACCAAGATCAATTACATGGGCTCAGATGGAAAGAAATGGGTCTAGAAAAAACAAGGGGAGCATCTTACTGAATGTCTAGTGGAGTCTACACTTAAGCATGGAGGGGGTTCCTTGATGTTATGGGGCTGTATAACTTGGGAAGGAGTTGGGAATGCAGCAAAGATTGATGGGAGGATGGACACTGATCTTTATTGCAGCATCCTGGAGGAGGACCTGCTGGGATCCAACAAGTATTTCAAGAAGAAGTGCAAAGATATCATCTTTTAGCAAGATAATGACCCAAAACACAAGAGCAAGAAGGCCATATCCTGGTTCAAAGACCATAAGATTGAGGTCATGGAGTGGCCAGCTCAATCCCCAGACCTTAACCCCATTGAATGCCTTTAGGTTCATCTCAAGTGGCAGCTATCAGCATACCCTACCCCCCTAAAGGGGATTTATGAGCTATAGGAGTGCACTCAAAGGGAGTGGGAGGCTATTGAACCATCTGTGGTCCAGAATTTGATAGAAAGGATGCCTAGGAGGGTGATGGAGGTATATAAAGCAAATGGAGGATACATAGACTACTAATATTCACCATATACCCTATGTAAATAGTAATGCATAAAAACTGTTCAAGTGGGTACTCTAGAATTAATTGCCCATATGTTCTTATATAGTTGTGCTATAGCTATACATAACATTTCCCCAGAAGCATAGGCACATGTCATGAACCCCTCTAGTTCAGATGATATATCCAAAATAAGCTAAATGTTCAAAACATTTAAACAGTTTCTGGGGGCACTCTATAGTACAGGCAGAGGAAGGGGCACACTAGTGGGGGAACTGAAGCATCCAGATCATAACAAGTGACCACCAGAACTTCTAGAATAAAATAAGAGACATAAGAGATGTGAAACACCTCTAAAAGCCTGATTTCTTACTAGGTAACTTTAACATAATAGAAGAACCAGTAGATAGAGTCCCACTGAAATATAATAATGCTGGAGGCATAAATGTACTATTGTTACACCCCATAAACTGCTAGCCTTTTTTTCCTTCTCATATTTTATAATAGTTCCTTACCTTCCCCAACATTCCAGCTATGCCCTATTCCCCATCCCCTAGATGTTATACTGGCACAGTGGGGCCAGGGGTCTCAACATGAGACAACTAGGAAACAACTAAGTTAAGTGTGCCTGATCCAAGGCAAATACAAGCTATGATCCTATCTAGGAGTTAGCAGCCTGTCCTCTGATAAGATAGAGGGACAGGGAGCTCAAAGGACAAGAAAGAGGGAGGGAGGAGTAAAGGAGGAGATTACACAAAGGGATAGAGAGTGCACTATATTGATAGATAGCAGAAAGCTAAGGGAAGTATAAGCAGCTATCTATGGTTTATATAGGATGATATCCTATCAAGGGGTGCTCTTACAGTTGATAGAGTGTGGGAATTGTAACAGGTAAATAAGTTAGACAAAGTAAGAGGGTAAGTAAGAGAGTAAGTAAGTAAAGTAATAAGGGGTGTATCAGCTACTGCAAGTGATGGGGCTGTTGGGAAAATCTAGGGGTTGGGGAGTGGGATGTAGCTAGGATGTTGGGGTAAGTAATGACATTTTATACAATGTGGAAGGAAAGTAGTTAGAAGACTGTGAGGTGTAATATCACCCCCTCTTATAGTAAAAGTTGCCTTTAACTTCCTAGACTCCATGGTTGTAGTTGACATCACCCTAGAGGTTATAGTGCCTATCATTATCCTCTATAACAAGGGAGCAGTTTGCAATAATGCACCACTTAGGGCAAGTGGTGGTGATACCTTTATTGACATGGTTAGGGGGAACATAGCAGTAGTTAGGGAAGCATAGGGTGTGAGGGTTCCAGCAGATGCTGCTGGCATGCCCTAGGCACTAACAATAGATATAAGTGGGGGGCAGTCAACAGCAGGCTCTCTTCCTATATGGAGTACCATTCTTGGTCTTGTGAAGGCAGGGGAACTCAATGGTGTAGGGGTGGGCAGTGATAGCAGCATTAGGAGGGGTGTTAGGGTGTGTGATAGGGGGACAGAGAGTAATAATTTGTTCCCAAGCTAGGGTGGCTCTGGCACAAGTATCCACCTAGGTTTGCAGCTGATACTGGAGGTACTTCAGATCTTTGATCTAATTCTGAGCCTGGGTCCTGTCTTTAACAAGTGTTAAGGCCTAGCGGGGCCTTTCCACACGACATGCACCAAGGGTGCAAGGGATGAGGTATAAGGACAAGGTGCTCAGCTAGAGCAACAAGGGTCTAAGTGATGACAGGGTGACAAGGGTCCATGTAGGACGACAAGGTGACAAGGTTCTAGGTACTAAGTTGAAGGACTTAGTAACGAGGTGCTTGGTGCTCAGTCAGAAGCCGAAGTACAAGGAACTAAGTTGAATGACTTAGGGTCTGTGTGTGTGCATTGTTATAGCACAAGTGCAAAGCTTTGAGGTGGCTCCCAACTAAGGGAAAGCTAACAGTGGTGGTGAGATGACAAGAAGGAGCACACAGAGGGAGATGGTCAAAAGGTCTGGTATTCACTAGTATGATAAATGAAGACAAGACTGAGGAATCATCGTAAAATGGAGAGGCTTATATAGGTAGCTACTCCATGTCCACCCCATGAGGGAGTACTGAAAGGGAACAAAGGGAAACATAAAAGGGGAAAGAACAGAAGGGGGATTGGAGTAGGAAAGTGTACATGATAATAAGTCAGCAAGTTAGTACTCCAAGGAAGTCCAAGAATGAGTAAAAGTGATATAGTAAAAAGAAAAGAAAGTCTGTGATGAGCCAGATCATGACAACAAGGGTGCAGAAGCAATGCACTTCTGCTATGGGGTCTTCTTTGTTAATCATCCTTAAAGCTTTGTCCACCTTAGCCACCTCTGGGTAGAAGTTAGTTAACAGTTCTAGTGCTGTATAAGCATATCCAGTAGCATGGCCCAGATTAGGATAGGCACATATAACAAGGGCTTAGCCATAGACAGGCCCATCAGTGGTCAGGCAACCCTTTACCTGGGGGTTGTTGTCTAGAACATACTTGATGTAGGCTGCAGTTTGAACATGATGCAGTTCACTATGGATGTAGAAGGGGTAAAGCTTTTGGCCTCTATTGGGGATTCAGCCAGGAGGAAGGTTGGGCTCAACAGGGGTGACTAGGGCAGCAGCAAGGGGTGATGTAGAAGGGACAGAACTGGGCAGAGCTTTAGATAGAGGCAGCTGCTCTATTTCTAGAGCAAGGGAAATGTGGGCCTCCATAGGGGACCTACTATCTTTAGCAGGGCTTGGCAGATGTTTATTCTACTAAAGGCCTAAATAGGGGTTGTAGATGCATGAACCACATTTGGCCTCAGGGGCTTATCTTAAACAATCCTGACCAATTTTTGGACCTCACCCCTTGGGTGCTAGTGCATTTTCATTCATATCCATACTTTTATATTCTATGTGTTTCAATTCTCAGCTATAGAAGTGTCTAACATGGCCAGAGTGATGTATGAATATTACTGATATGACTTTATTTCTTGAATGTTCCTATGCATGTATGTTTTTGTCTAAAGGATAAATCACTTCCTTAAATTAGAGGCAAGTGTGACTTGTATCCATCTTGGTCTTGTGCCTAACAGTACTATATGACTGCCCAAAGCTTCTTACTCATATTTTGAAAAATGTTTTGAAAACCATATGATATTAGTGTACTTGTATCTATATAACAAAGCCTAAAATAGGTTCCAAATGGTATTATAGTGTGTTTGACTCCAATTTGAAAACCCTTCATGCTCACACAAACCCTTCCTTTATCATGCATTTTCATATACTTGTGGTCATCAACATATGATCACCTTTGTAGACCTCAGCCAATTACCCTTAACCTCATCATGGCTATAGTAGCCTCTCTTAGTGGCACACTCAACTAGAGCTTCAACTGATAAAGAGCAAGAGGGCATGGTGAAGTAGAAGTGGGGTCTGGCAGCATTAAGAGTGGGGAAAAGAGGGTGGTGTGGGGGTTTGTCCATTTGTAGCATATTAATAGATATATGCTCCATGTCTGTCCCCAGCCCTGATATACATGGGTACTTTTTATGATAGGCCTGGACTAACTCTGGTAAGAAGATGTCCCTATGAGAGACCCACTGGTTGTCCAAGTTAGGATACCCTTTCCATTTTACCAGGTACTGTAGCATGCAACCTCTTTCATATCTTCATAAGTTTAGGATGGCTTTAACTTCAAATTCTTCAAGTCCATCCACTAATTCTGATGGGGGAATGCTGTAATTGGGCCCATAGAGCTCTGTCTCCTTATAGGGGGTGAGAAGAGACATGTGGAAAACATTATGGATGTGCATGGATACTGGCAGTTCTAGCTAAAAGATAACAAGGGAGAGTGCTTCTAGTACTTTAAAAGGGCCATATCTCCTTAGGGCTAGCTTTGATGCAGGGTGGGTTGTCCTTAGGTTCATTGCTTCTAGCTAAACCTTATCTCCCTGCTGAAAGGGCTTAAAACCTTTTGAAGTAGCCTTAACTGTTATATGCACCTTCTTTAGTCCTTCTTATGCCATCTGTTGTAACTCTTAGAGCTTCTTTAGTCAATTCTATACTTCAGGTATATTGAAGGGGTGATCTTCCCATATTACTGGTAGCATATAACCTATAATAAGCTCAAATAGGGTCTTGCAGGTTCTAGCATGTAGTCAAGAGTTATAAGCATATTCTGCCAAGGGGAGCCACCTAGTGCAGTCTTCCTATCTTGCATCACTCTAGAATCTGAGGTACTGTTCTAGCCACTGGTTGGTGCACTCTAACTGTCTTTCTATATAAGGGTGATAGGCTGTGTTGATGTTCTATCTAATTCCTAAGCAGTTGCAGAGCTCTCTAGAGATGGTAGAGGCAAAGCAAGGATTTTCATTGCAGAGGATGAAGATGGCAGCTTTAGAGCAGTTATGATCAATGATTGTGAGAATGATGTTATAACCATCTGACAGGGGGAGCTTGATGATGAAATCCATGGCAATAACTTTAAAGGGCTTTGCTTTAGGGTCTATGGTAATGGGACAGAGTGGTGGTTATGTTCTATAGGTGTTTACTTCATTAGCTTGGCACTATGCATATCCTTATATATATTCTTCCACTGTCTTACATATATCAGGCCACCAGTAGTGTTGCTAAACCAAGGCTAGTGTATTGGCAATGCCAAGGTGTCCTGCTGTAGGTGGGTTGTGAAATAAGGAAATCACCCCCCTCCTAAGATCATTATCCTCAATGACAACAAGGTGGCCATCCTTCTATCACTTATGATTAAAGGAAGAGAGTGCATAGGCTGCCACCTAGTGCTTAATGGTCTCCATATGGCATTGCTGAGCCAAGTCTGCTTTCCAGTCCAGATCTAAGCAGGTCTATTCCATAACAGTGCTATTAATAAACAGTTCTTCCCCTAGGACTATCACCTTATCATTATCTTCAGATCCATTGTCATAATCAGGGTGATGTGAGAGGGCATCTGCTTTAGCATTCTAGGTACCTGGGATATAGCAGATGAAGAAGTTATAGTCTGCCAGTGTTGCCATCTAGTGGGTTATGCATTAGCTAATCTTCCTAGGGTCTTTAAAATACTGGAGGCTGCTATAGTCTATAAGTATCTCTACTCAATGAAGTGCCACTAAGAGGTAAACCTGCCAGTGCTTTAGCACCTTGATGATAGCAAGCAATTCTCAGTTATAGATAGGGTAATTACATTTGGTGGCATTTAGGGTCTTGGAGGAGAAGGCAACTGGGTGAAGGTGGTCCTGAGCATCATTTTGGCTGAGGACTGCTCTAACTACATATGCTAAGGCATCTATCTCCAGGATGAAGGGCTTATCCAGGTCTGGTTGGATTAGTACTAGATTAGAGGTAAAGCATTTCTCAAGCTGCTTAAAGGCCTCCTATTGGCAGCCACTCCATTCCCACTTGGCCTCTTTCCTGGTAAGGTCTGTTAGAGGGCAAACCAGTTTTCTTAAGCCACAGATAAAACTCTAATAAAAGTTTCCAAATCCTAGAAATGCCCTGACTTATTTGACATTGACTGGGATGGGCCAGTTGGCAACTCCCTTAACTTTAATAGAATCCATGAACACTTAACCATCTTGGATAATAACACCAAGGTACTCCATTTGCTGCTGCTCAAAAAGACATTTTTCTGGCTTTAGATACAGGTTGTGCTCCTTTAGAACTTCTAAGATGTAGTGGACTGTCTTGCTATGGAGTGTGAGGTTATCTAGGGTTGTGATAATGATGCCATCTATATATACCACTACCAATCTTGAGTTAATTTCTGGCTTGAGGATGCTGTTCATTATGGTCTGAAATGTGATGATTCCACAATGTCATTGGTGATGTCAGGGATGATGTTAGGCAGGATGACATAGGAGCTGACTGAGCACAGTATGACATCAGTATTACTTATGATTGCTCAGCCATAGTAGTACATTCCATAAGATTCTACAGTGTTCCGTGTCATTCTCTCTTGTTCTAGTCTGTACCCTTACAATGACTCTGACGCATTAATACTTGTATAAATACCAGACTATATGTAGGACTCAGACTCTAAGTCTGAGTCTCTTAAAATCTCAGCATCTTATACTCATTCCTCTCTGCTAAGACAAAAGCCTAAGTGAACACTTTCGTGCTTAGTCATCACACCTTCCTCTTCTGGCATGTATGTTCCCATGCCACCAGAATCTACTGAAACAACTCTGAGACAAAGTCAACAAGTCTCATGTTCATATTACCTGACCAGACATCACATGACTAGCTCTCATTGAGCAAACTCACTAGCATCACTAACGCTACATGAAAGGTGCTAGGCAAGTTTGTGAGACTAAAGAACATGATGAGTGGTTTGAATAACCCCTCATTGATCTTGAAGGTTGCCTTTCCTTACTCCCCCTCTTTGATCCCAACATTGTTGTAGCCCTAGCAGATGTCAAATTTGGTGAAGAGCTTTGCATGCCATACTTTGTCAACTAGTTTAGGGATCAGGCCCAGTCAGAATCCCAATGGATAAAAAAGAAGGAGATTGAATATAAAGGGATAAATCAATTGAAATCAAGCATATAGACTATATGCAATCTGAATCATTTGCATGCTGAATTGTATTGATTTTAAGGAATTGCTTTTGATTTATATAGAATACTATTCTTTCAGGGTAATCAAATCACATTAAACTGAATCACACATAATTGCCCAGAATTGAATTGAATTAACTGGCCTTTCTTTCTAATATAATATACTACAATTGAAACTTTTCTAATGCACCCAATGTATTCAATGTCCACTGGTTCTTGTCTTAGTATTGGTGAACATATGCAGCATATGTACCTGAATTCTATGTTGTAGACAGTGCACTAAGCTCTAATGCATCTAATATAACTGCATATATAGTATTAGGCTTTTTTTAGGTCAGGCTCATAGTGTAGATGCAAATATAGGACAGACATACCAGTTTGTAGCCATCCACTATCCATATATGCCTATAATTTGTAATGCACCACTACTTACACTTGAATGCTAGTTCTTCATCTACTTATATGCTATAGTCTATAGTGTGCCATTGCTTACACCAACCAGTGCAAGTGATGTTATGCAGTAGAGCCTGCCCCAGCCCCCATCATAGAATATTGCATGCAATCCACCTGCAAGGGCCCCATATTAGTCAGCTAAAAAATTAATTAATTAGAACTACAAATGCACTCCAATGCCCATAGTATGCTATAGGCAAGTTTAGCAGGGCAGTAAACATGAACATCCAAACCCTTATCACCTATTGGATTGGTCAGCACTGGCATTGTTAAGATTAGATAAATTTGTGAAAATATCAAAGCAGGGACACACCTCCCACCCACCCCACTCTCCAGTCTGCCACCTAACCAGTGGTGGTTCCCTCACCTCTTCCCTTGCCCTGCCCTTACCCTTCATCTTCTCAACTTGGTTCACCTGAGGCATCAGTATAAGCATGATGTCTAGCCTTGCCTCTCTCTCCTTGCTCATTATAAGGGTGTAGCTGAGTTCAGGACAGAACCTCTATGCCTCAACCACATACTGTAGGATGAGCAGTTTGGACATGGCCACAAGCTACATACAAAATACAGGCAATAGGAAGAGCTCATCTTGCAGCAAGCAGTACCTGTGGGGGGCTGTATAGCATGTGGCAACATAGCTATTGACTGCCCACCAGGCATTGGGGGCTCAAGCACATTGTACCACCACTTGTGCAGTGGGCCCTTGATGTGCCAGCCAAAGCCCATTCTGGTGGTATATGGGGGGATGGGTGTGGGGCAGTCTTTGCCAAGTCCATCATGCATGTTGAGCTTGTGCTATCACAGCACCTAGTCAGGGGGGAAGGGTGGTTTATGTGAGTGGGGTCATGGTCAGGAAGGGGGAAAAGGTAAAAAAGGATGGGACCTTGCTTCAAAAGAAAAGAGCAGGTATTGGCCAATCTGATGTGTTGATAGTGAGCTGGTTGCAGCTAGGTATTCACAGGTTCAGAATGTTCAATTTTTTGAGTGAGCAAGCACACAGAGAGAGATGTAGAGAAATCTAAGTGTTATGGTAACTCATAACAGAGTAACACATGATGTGATCATGTTATGCAACCTAGGCCAATTAATATGAAAATATAGCAAGTCAAGTAAAGTCAAAATGAGAGAGAGAATGATTGCATATAGATGGGGAAATTCAAGAACAACCAATTTAATAGATATTCTGAGTCCAAACCAAGTACAATTTATACTACTTAGAGTACCATAGGATGTAAATATAAGAACATTTGAGAACACAGATGTTATAAAGTAAATACAAATGTGTCATAAGGCAAACAAGTCAGGAGGCATTATCTAAGATAAAAACAATGCCAATGTTATGCTTGGTGAGCATAGGCCTAACTTTAGACACATGATGGCATGACTTATCTAATATGTGGTGATCATATGTGGAGCTCAATCTCAACACAATGATATCTCTTGAGGCAAAGGGTCTTAAGCCACTCTGAAGCCAACTGGATATGGCTAAGTTATAAAGGACAGTTACACAAGATAGAAGGAGACAATGATTCCAAGAAGACCAAGATAGCGAGTTTTAATCTTTGTTGACAACTATTTATACACAAGAGGGGTCACTTTGAAGTTCCCCTTAACTGTACTGTAATAAGTGGTATAATGCTTAAACCCTAGTACTGCTATCTTAGGAATCAGTAAGCACTAGTAATATTGTACTACTAATGGCTGACTGATGCAACATGTGATAAAAGAGTCCCTGACTAATACTACTAATACTAGCTTACTACCATAGTCAGAACCATGTACTATAGTAAGCATCCTACTGCCAAACTGTGATATCACCCCCTTTTCAAGGGCAACACCCACAGAGCCCCAGAGGCCCATCTATCCTGCCATTACATCCTTGATTCTCCCCATGGCATTAGCATTCTCTAACCATCTAATGCTGCTCAACTTATCTGCCAACAGCTTGCCCTACACCTCTTTCAACTCCCTGATATGCATCTTGATACATGCAATCTCCTGCCCTAATGACTAGTACCTCTTAACCTCAGCCAGGAGCATTTTATCCTGGCATCCATGAAGGGTGCAGTTGATATGCAGCACCTTGTTGTACTAGGAATCAAAGAGGATTAGATCCTCTTAAGTGTACCTCAGTTGCTCCTCATGGGCTGCAAAGAAGTGTGGTGTCATGTAGAGAGGCTTTAGGTAGACCTGATCTAACTTGTCAACTAGATCAAGCACAATAGGGTCTATGCTCATGATGATCTGGATGTATTTGGCCTGGCATATCACTCTATCAGGTGTGGTGATAGAGAATGTAATATAATGGGCTCCTTGATTAAGCCAGAACCTATATGGGGTGCAGGTGTCAGTGATGCTAGGTGCTGCTCAGTTGGCAAGCTATGGACTGATATTGCCCCTATGGAGGGGGGTCCTGTCAGTAGTGAGTGCATGGCAAGTAGTGTGAGGTGGTGTATCAGCATTGCAGCTATAAGCAATGTCTGGGTGCTCATCTAGGTATCCCTTATCTTTGCTCTTAGTTTCACCCTCTTCTGCTTCTCCTACAGCTCCTCCCTCTAACTCTAGGCTGCTGATAGCTATGCATCCTTCCAGGTTGCCACTACTTCCCTCCATGTCTTGATTGGCCCCATTACTTCTTTATACTTCTGCCTGCCTTGCTTGCACCTGCTCACCATGGTTGAAAGTGTCATGTCATGAAGGAGGTTAACCTCCATGGTGGTGAATGATTTGTTAAAGATAAGGCATCTGGTGATGCTGTCAAGGACATGCCACAAGGGTGGCTGTCCATCATCATTGGGTAACAGTTAGGTGCTATTGGCTCCTTTTCCTTGAGCTGGGAATTTTTGGATGGTACTGTTGAACTCAGCTTCAGTAATGGGCCCTTCTGGCCCATCTCTGTCTCTACCAACCATGATGGCTTGCTCAGTATCTGCAGCTTGCTCAGTATCTGCAGCTTGCTCAGTATCTGCAGCTTGCTCAGATGCACATTTCTCTTCCAGCTTGATGGCAAAAATCTGCAAGGGGGTTCCAAGGTAGTACAAGATGCTCAAGAGGGTGGCATCAGGTGTGAAAGGCATATACATGTGGGGTGATGTAGTGAAGGATGTAGTGGGTGGTAAAGAGGATGATGTCATTTCACTGCTTGTTGTAGCCCTTATATAGACCCTAGGATTGGACTTGGAGTTTTCATACTCCTCTAGGGCCTTATTAGTGAATACATCATCCTTATTATCCTACTGGTTCTCCAAGTCAGGGTATCCCTTCCATTTGATCAAGTATTGCTTCTTCCATCTTCTGCTAAAATGCTGTTCATCCAGAATCTCTCAACCTCATATTCTTCTTCCCCTTCCACAAGGTCTGGTGCAGGGTGTTGATAGTTTTCCCTATGTATGCTATTCTCATGGTATCTAGTAAGAAGATTGGTGTGGAAAACTGCATGGGAAGCTTAAGACAGTAATTGATAGGAGACATCACCTGTAGGATTCAGAGAGGACTGTGGCATCAGGGTGTGAGTTTTGCGGTTGGCTGGTGGGTGTGTAAGTGATGCCCTTTAAGCCATACAAGGTCTCCAACTTGGTATTTTGGGGTTGTCTTGTGTTTTACCTATAACTGTTTTGCTTTAATGATCAGCTCCTGGGTGCACTTCCTTGCCTCCTTTGATCAATCCACCCAAAGTGCCACTTAGGGAATTGGCAATAGCTTATCAGTCCAATTAGCATGCAGGTTATACCCCATAAGTATGCTAAATGGTGACTTCCATGTATATTCATAGGGCCAGTTATTATATGCAAACTCTGCAAGTGGGAGGTAGGAACACCAGTTGTCTTGTTGCTTGTTAGTCTAGAACCTTAGATACTATTTCAGCCATTGATTGGTTTATGCTGATTGTCCATCAGTCTGAGGGTGGTAAGCCATTGAAATGTTCTGTTTTATGTCAAGGATGTGACACAGCTCCCTCATAAATTAGCTCATGAATCTGAGGTCACAGTCACTAATAACTTAATGAGGTAACCTGAACCTGTTGGATATGTATCTAATGTAGAGCATGGTGACTTCTTTCACATTTATCTCTTCTTTACAGGGTATGAAGACTGCTGCTTTGCTGCAGTCATGGTTAGTCACTATAAGGATAGAGTCATATAAGTGGGATATGGGTAGTTTGGTGATGAAATCCAGTGCAATCAATAGTTTCAAAGGGGAGTGCTTCAGGCCTGGGGTATATTGGCTCTAGGGGTGCCTTCATCTGCTGGTGATTCCCCTTCATCTGTTGGCATTTGGCACACCCCTTAATGTATTCCAGTGCATCTCTTGCAAGTTCTGGCCACCAGTAGTGGCATTCTATGAGTTATGTAGTCCACTTTATTCCTGAATGCCTGTAAGCAGGTAGGTTATAATAATTGTGGAGAATACATCTCTTGTCATGTATCCCTCCTATCACTACCCTTCTTCTGTCTTTGTACCAGATTCCTCTTATTTGCTTTAATTGATGTGTGTCACAGTTGGGCCTTCAGGCCATCAGAAGTATTCGGACTATCATTATAGTTGTGTTGTGATCATGTGTGGACTCTTACTTACCAGTTATGACTATGGTAGTAAGTAGTAATTAGTCATGGACTTAGTAGCATCAGTCAGCACTCAGCAATCACATGTGATTGCTAAGTGATTCCTAGGATAGTGGTACTAGGGTTCAAGGTAGTATCGCTACAGGTTAACATGTATTGGAGAGGTGCTTTAAAGCCCTCATGTATCTGTATAGGTAGTAGTTGCTGAAGACCAAGACTTGCCATCTTGGTCTTCTTCAAATTGCCATTGCATTGTCTACTCAAATCCTCTACTCTCTCCTCTTCTCATTAGGTGTGCTGCTCAGTCGCCACCTTGTACTCCTTATATGAAGACAAGTTGAGTCTTTTGGACTAGTGTGACTCAGTCATGCCGCTGCTAGTCCCATTGTTGCATTGAAGGAAGTTGCTTCTGCATTTGACTTAGTGCTTCACAGTTCACCCTGCCCCTCACAGCGTACTTAGGTCAAGTACACACCAAGGCAAGGCATAACAATGTGAATCTACCCATAGCCTTAGGATGTCTTTGTTTTAGGTGTAGATTGGGTCTTATACTTCCATCTGGGATGGTTTAACTCCCTGCTGAGTTACTGTTGTGCTATCTGTATTAGCTCCTCTGATGAATACATGGTCTAGAAGGACTATAACCCCCTTATTGTCCCTTTCTCCCTGGTAGTGCATCAGCTCATCTGTTTGCTGCCCCTTTGATATGGTGAATTTTGAAATCATACTCTGAGAGCTCTAGGACTTCCCTTGTAACTCTCTGACTAATCTTCTGCAGACTTCTTCAGTATTGGAGGTTTGAGTGGTCTGAAAATACTTTTGTCTTATGAGGGGACCCTGTAAGTAGTGGTTGCTGGTGGCAGAAGGCTTTGACTATCATGAGGAGTTCCAGGTCATACATGTCATAGTTTCATTTGACCTTGTTGAGCATCATTGAGAAGTATCCAATAGGGTGCCTCTTCTTGTCTCATTTTTGCTGTAAAAGTACTGCACCTATGGCAAATCCAGATGCATCCACTTTCAACTCAAAGGGTTTACTTAGCTCTAGGTGCATCAACACCAGTTCTGATGTTACCATCCATTTGAGTGTGTTGAATGCATTGTGTTCTTCCCCTATCCATTTCCATTCAACACCCTTTTGTGTTAGTTTGTTGAGTGGTCATGCATGGGCCAAAAAGTTGCATATGAACACTCTGTGAAAGTTGCAAAAGCCAAGAAATGATCAAATGTCTTTGACTTTTGTTGGTATGGGCCAATCCTTGATACCCAAAATTTTAATGGGGTCCATGTAGGTCACCCCCTTTTCAAGGATTACCCCCAGGTAATCCATCCTAGGTGCATGGAACAGACACTTTTTAAGTTTGCAATAGAGGTTGTGCTTAGCTGATATTTCCAGTACATCTCATACTGCTGCTATGTGTTTCTCCATGCCATTTCCTATGTGAGTAGCAATGCCAATATTGTCCATATATACCCATATGGTGGTGTGCTTTAGCTCATGTTTGGTGATGAGGTCAGAGATTAGGGGGAGAGGGTACTGATTGCATATTGTGAATAAGTTTAGTGTGTTGGTAATCCTACACAGGTCATAGTTTACTGTCCTTCTTTTTCATAAAAAAAAATAGGGATGCATAGGGTAACTTTGATGGGCAAATGTAACCTTTACTAAGTTATTTCATGAGGAATGCCTTTAATGCCTTGTCTTCTTCTTATGTAAGTGGGTAGACCTTGCAATCTATAGCCTTAGGCATTCCTTGTTTAAAGTCAATGGCATGATCCTATGCCCTAGATGGTGGGAAATGATGTAATACTTCTTTATTAAATAGGTTTCAGTATTTTTCATATGCTTAGGGTAACTCAGCTTTTGTTGTGTATTGCTAAGCTACAATTGCAAGCTCAGTTGACATAGTTCTCCCTTCTGCTCTTATTTCTTCTTTGAGTTCCTTGAGTATCTCTGTCTTAGCTTCATTTGTTATGGCCACTGTGATGATAGGTCTGATGCAGCTGATGTGGGGGTTTACCATTCATAGTACTACTGGCAGTGCATCTTCTTTGATAACTGCATGGCACCAGCTAAACCTAGGTTTATAGGTTTTGAGCCAGAGGTATCCTAATACAATTTCTTTATTTCCTATATCAGTAATAAGGAATCTTATTTCTTTGTGGATCCCCTTGGTCTGGATGTCCAAATCTACATAATGTATGATTAGTCCAGATTTATTTTCTGTGTTATCAATATTCCATATCTTTTTTGGACATTCCAGTACTTTCATTCCAAGCCCCATTCTTTTGATAAACAAAGGTTATAGGAAGTCGTCAGTAGCTCCAGAGTTTACCAGTGCTCTAATGTTAGCCATAGAGTAATTTGTATGGATCAAAACTGGGATTCATATAAATCAATAGCATGTAATGATCACTGAATTACAATTGGCTGCCCTCACCTAAGCCAATAGGTTTAGGCATTCTGAAAACCCTCTCTTTTCCATAAGTCTTGAAGGATCAAATCCTTCACCTTGTTATCCTCTGCCACTACTCCAGTTATCCATATATTGGTGCACTCTTGTAGAGTTTGTGCCCTTGATATCTTAAGGGGTTCTTCTTCAGGCTCATAATGTTCTGCTTCCATCCTCCTGCTTGTACTTGGGCCCAGTTGAGATGTTCACTGGTTGTAGGTATGCTAGGGGCAATTATGACTAATGTGTCCTTTTTGACCACAAGTATAGCACATAACTTCACTGTGGTTAGGCTGGTTGCTTCCCCTCATCATAAACCCTCCTCATGGAGCCCAGTTTTGTGGGTTGTTTCTTTCCCAGTTGCAGATGACTTCTTCAGCTCCTACTAGTCTTCCTCTTACCCTATCTGTGGAAGTGTCCATGGCATTTGGGTCTGCTTGCAGTATATTACAAGGCAGGCCCCATTGTCCTCTATTAGTCCTTTATTGGTTACTTTTCCCTGCTCCTTGGTTGTTGATGTCTTGATACTAGTCAAGGCACACTTTCATATATATGTATTGCTGTTGCTATCTTATTACTGCATCCTTCCAGTCTTGGAAGGTGGGGGGGTCATTGAATGTGTACACCATTTTGTACAATTCCCATGGTAGTTCATCCATGAAGAGATCAATAGTTAGTATTGAGTCCAGTCAGTAGCCAGCTTGTCATGCTAGCTGTTTGGATTGGGTGATGTATGCATTGATATCCCCTCCTTTCATCTTAAGCCCTCTTTTCAACATGGCTTGTGCCTGTTCCCTTTCTAGGGTGTTGGAAAACCACCAGTTGAAGGTGGTGATAACTTTGTCTATAGTTGGGCATCAGTGTCAGGTATTCCTGCAGTTACTTGTTGATTAAGCCATTTGCCGGTCTCCATAATCCAATTGTTAACATCTTTCCCCTATATATAAGTGAGGAACAGCATGGATCTTCTATATGCATTGGCCATGATGGGGTTATTGTTGTTGATCCCCCAGTAAAGCTCCCACTGAGTTAGGAACTCCTCCATTTTATGCCTGTCACCCCTAAATACTTTGGATGCATTTCCTGTGAACTTATCAGTAGGGTGTCCTCCAAATGGTAGGCTGGTAGGTACTCCCCTGGCTGGGACCCCTCCTAGTGGTTCTCCTCCTCCTGGCAATCCTCATCTTGGTGGCCCTCCTCCTCCTGGTAATCCTCCTCCTGGTAATCCTCCTGAAGGGTCTGGTTGGTCAGGCCCAATAGCTCAAAAGAGAGCCATATTATCCACTGTGATTACATGGCTGGTTTGGGGGTTGATGGGTAAGTGTACTGCTGTTTTGGTGGGCACTTGAGTGATTGTGGCCATTAGTGGATGAATAGTGATTAACTCAGCTCATTTAGCTAACAATTGTTCTAGGGGTTCTAGGGATGGTTCTTCTATATCTTCTTGCAAGGCCTGGTTACTAAGGGAAGTTCCAAGGAGGAACTTCAGTGAATAAATGGTCAAGTAGAAAAACTTCTAAGCCAATAGTGGTACTTAGAGCAATTCTATGAGAGGATAGGTCTTTCAGGGTGAGAGATGAAGTATTCAACAGTCTTCAATTGCTTGAGTACCATAGAGTACAAAAAGTCAAGTCTAAGGCTATAAGTTACCTAGCAAGCCTGACTTAATAGTAATGTAGGGATCCTAGGATTGAGTTACAACAATATTCTAGGATTAAGTCATGAATAATAAGTAACTGTGGAGTGCAGTCCATAGTAATCACAAGGGAAATGAGAACAATAGTGAAACTAAAAATAATAGAAAGCTCCTTAGCAATGGGCTTGAGTTATCCTGACTCAACAGAGAAAATAAATAAGAGTTATGGTGACTCATGTGGGAATGGTCAAAATAAGAAAGAAAACAAAAAATAAAATCAGTCATATCATAACATAACCCCCCTTTCAGGTGAAAAGATGCCTTAGCTTTGCCTACATGTCCATGGGACCATCATCTGCATTGGCCTAAAAGATGCATTGGTGGCAATACACAAAGCCCCAACTGCCCATGTGATGGCAGAACAAGCACTGCTTGTAGAGGGGGCATTCCAATTCCCCATGTTTGGGGTTGGTCTTGCCACAATGAGCATATACCTCAGGTGTCCATTCCCCCCTATCCAACAACATGATGCACTCCAAGAGTGTCACCTTTTGTTTGCTGCTCAGCCCTACCTCCACTTGAGGGGAGACTTCCCCTTCAGACTCTTTAGGTGGGCTGGATGTAGCCACTGCCTTATGGGCTATGCTTTTCTTCTTCTTCAGGCACTGTTGAACTTTATGACTGTAGGGACAGCAGTGGTAACATTTGATAGGCTGCTTGGCCTTGGTGTCCTGGAGGATGGACATCTCCAGGTGTCAGGAATGGTGTAGGTTGGCAGGGAAAGGGTTGGGAGAGTGACAAGGTCAAGTAGGGAGATAATGGGTACAGTCAAACACATGATGTATTTCCCTATATGCATCTGCCATCTCCAGCCTGGTCTTACAGGTGGTGTACTCTTCATCATGAGCCCATAGTTCTTGGCCCACCTCCCCACATGCACATTGATTGTGCACTTCTCCTGTCCAATTCCCAGAGTCCCAGTGATGGTGGTGTAGTCTGGGGCAAACATAATAAACTGAGCCAAGACTATTCTTGGTTTGGTATGGTCCAACCTGAAATGTGGGTTGGCAATGTAAACTGGGTAAAAGAATTGGGAGTTGGGGTCATTAAGGATGAAACCAGGGGGAGGAAGATACTCATCTTCCTCAAGCTCAGGTCCAGCATGTTCAGTAGTTGCATCATCACTGTGCTCCATGATTGGAACACTCCTGATAGCCAACTGAGGAGCAAAAGGGCTGCTGGGCTCACTGTGAGTCTTGGTGACCAATGGGGCAGGCAATGGGGGAGGGAGTGAGAGCATTGGGATAATGACAGCAGGAGCAGATGTAGCAGACATGATAGTGATAGAGGGAGCAGTGTGTGGTAGTGTAGAAGGAAGAGGATGGGTGTTACAGTCAGCATTTGGACTCTTACATATTGGTTATGACTACAGCATAAGTAGTAATTAATCATGGACTTATCAATCAGTCAGCATAGAAGCAATCACATGTGATTGCTTAGTAGTTCCTAGGAGCATTGTACTAGGGTTTGAGCTAGTTATGCCATAGGATAGTCACAGTTCAAGAGGAGCTTCAAAGTACCTCTCAGATGTATAAGACCTAGATATGCCATCTTGGTCTTCTTCAATCATCATTCATCTCCTATCACATGTTCTCTACTCCCTCATCATTGTTCTAGGAGTTCTCTTAGTACAAGCTGTGCTTTCCCTTGTAGGAGCACATATCCAGGACTTCCACAACATCCATCCCCCTTTGGTCCAGCATGGCTAAGTGAATAGCCACTGCTTGACCTGTCATTGCATTGAGAAGTCATCTCTGCATTCTGACCTGACCTACACTCACATGACACATCATAGTTGCACTTAAGTCAAGTGCACACCCCAATGAGGCATAACATTAAGACCAAGATCCCATAGTGGCATTGATAACAACAAGGCAACAGTGGGCCCTTGATGGATTCTGTCAATATGAAATCCCATGAAGAGGAATACAGAATATGCCTATCAGATACCTGAAGCAAGCATATTGGAGTGAAATTGACAGAGTAGAAGGATACATAATCCACATGTGACATGGAGAACAATCAGTTGAGTTTAACTTTGATTGTATCTGTTGGTGCAGAGTTGACTATGTTGACAGGCATTGGAGGATCATTGACATTCTGCAGACCCATCACAACTGTGATATATGCAAAGACAAAATTGTACACCAAACAGACTGGGGACTGATCAACAGAGATCAAAACAAAGTCAGCCACTTAGAATAAACACATGAAGCCCCCTTGAGCAGCAGCAATGAAGAGGAAGAACCACCTACCTTCCAGCACCTCAATGAACAAGAAACACAGTTGATAGAACAAGCTGAGTCTATCACTATCCTTCCACCACTGGCCACTATTACAGAAGAAGCCACAGCAGTAACAGTACAAATGCCCATTGACCTGGCCACAGGGCAACCATTTAATGTGGATGATGCCACCATTATGTGCACAATTGGACCTGATCAACCCAATCTACCATTAGGAGGGGGAGCACCCCCACCAGGATTCCCAGGAGATGGAGGGTTCCCAGGAGGCAGGGGATACCCAGGAGGAGGAGGACCTCCAGCAGGGGGGCTACCAGGGGGAGTGGAGTACCAGCACCTGGATCACCAGGCAGACCCCATCACTCAGATAAATTCACAGGAAATGCCCCAGAAGTATTTCATGGAGACAGGCAGAAAGCCAAAGAGTTCCTCACTCGGTGGGAACTCTACTGGGGCATCAACAATAACAACCCCATTATGAGCAACACATACCAACATTTGATGTTCTTCCTCACATATATTCAATGAAAGGACATCAATGAATGGATCACTCACATCAGCTGATGGCTGAACTGACAGGTAATAGGAGGGATCACCAATACTGATCCTCACCTGTGGCTGGAGGTCATTGCATTGTTTAACTGACAATTTTCTAACACCCTCAAATGAGAACAAGCACAGGCAGCCTTGAAGAGAGGGGTGAAGATGATTGTGGGAGATATTGACACATATGTCACCACTTTCAAGACCCTTGCACAACAAGCTGGCTATCAACTAGATGCACCCCTCACCATTGACATCTTTACCAATGGACTACCATGGGAACTGTATGAAAAGGTTTACACCTTCGATGACCCACAAACTTTTGACAAGTGGAAGGAAGCTGTCATAAAACAACAACAGCAGTATATTCACATGAAGGCACATCTTGATAATCACCAAGGACAGAACAGTAGCTGTGGAGGGCAGCAAAATTGAGGGAGTGGGAGAGGCCATGGAGGATGGGCTCCTTCATGGAACCTACCACATGGTCCAAATGCCATAAACATGACAGCAGATCAAGTATGAGGATGACTTGCCAGAGCTGAAGAAGTCCTGGCTGACTGGCATAAAAAATATCCCCCATAAGGGGGGTTCATGAAACAAGGGCAGAGACACCCTGACTACAGTGAATTTATGTGTGATACCTGTGGTTGTAAAGGTCACATCAGTCACTACTATCCCCATCACAGGTCCAACAACTAAGCCCCATCATCCTGGCATCCTCAGATGACCAGTCAATGGATGGAGGCCAATTGATACAAGCCATAGGAAGAACCCATCAGGGCCTCCTGAGCTCAAATTTCACAAGAACAACACAAACCTGGATGGCTAGAGTAGCTGCTGAAGCAGACGAAGTAAAGGATTTGATCCTCCAAGATTTATGGAAGCAGGAGGGTTTTCATGGGACCTGAACCCATCAGCCTGGGTAAGGGCAGTTAGTTGTAAGTCTGTGATAATTACTTGCTATCAATTGTTGCAAATTCCAGCATCAGTTAGAACAAGTTACTCCATGGCCAACATCAAAGCATTAGTGGACTCAGGCACCACTGACAACTTCATAAGAACTGCATTCACAAAATGAATGGGGCTGGGAATCCACCCTCTGGATTACCCAAAAAAGATATGGAACATAGACAATACAGAGAATCAAGCAGGCTTAATAACCCATTACATTGATCTAGATGTCCAGACCAAAGGGATCCACAAAGAAATAAGGTTCCTTCTCACCAATATAGGGACTAAGGATATTGTACTCAGATATTGCCAGAAACCCCTGAAACTACTCCAACCCCAAAAACATATCCTCTTTTTTTATAAAAACCTCCCCAAAAATAGTTAGCAAAAACCCTAAAAACTAACTGAAACTGACTGAAATGCAAAAATGTCTTTTTAGACATTGTATAAAAATATGTAAATTAAAAAAAAACTGTAGATAACACTAAAGAAGCTACTGATGACTCTTCATAGGGCTTATGAGACCTACCAAGCCCCCCTGATAAGCAGACAGCATATATAAATCAAAATAGTTAAGTGCAAGATTAGCATGACACTCCATCTTGAAACCAAGCACACCTAAAATATATACCTAGTGTTTAACATCAAGGAGGACAAGTGTTATAATACAGCTGAATTTCTTCTCTTTTTTTTGTCTCACTATCTTGGTAACTGTCTCTCATATGAGTCACTATGACTCTTATTGTGTTTTACCACTGTATGCAGTAGTTTACATGTCTAAGTTACCATAACCAAAATCAAAAGCTAAAGGAGAGCAAGTAGCTAGGCTGGCAGAATTATGGTGAGTCCTTTATGACCTATTAGATAACCCCTGTCCTGTCACCCTGGTCTCCTTGTTAAGTTCTTATGGAGTGATAATCCTTGATCCTTCTTCATTCATAGCAGTTAGGATATCTATCTACCTACTGAAGACCAATGGTCTTCTTCTCATACTTAGAGTGAGCACAACATGTGCAATAAGTAATATGTGTTTTCACACAGTGCACTCTTTTCTGTTGTATTTGATAGCATATGCTATGTTTTCCACCCTTTCTCAGTTGTTTGAGTTCATCACAAAATATATCCACTACATCTAAACAAGATTCTGTAAGTACTACTTTGTATCATTTTTTTTGTAACATACTTTATCATTAATATTTCAGACTAATAAGAAGTGGGCCCCTTCCAAAATCACTAGTCTATAAGTAGAGTGTACAAGCAAATTTAAATGTACATAACTTACCTCATATGCAGTATCAAGGGTTCCTCACCAAGTTTAGTCTTCTCTAGTAAGGTCAACGACCTTAGGCTGCATCCAGGGGGGGGTGACTTTAGAACTAGTCTGAGGGGTGGGGACCATGGGTTTGGTCATAGGGGCCTTCCCATGCTTTCTTCATCTCCAGGGGTGCCACTCCTTCTGTTTGGGAGCCTGGGCTTAAGCTCATTGTTGACCATGGTAGCATGTCATGGCCAGTTCTTATTAGGGATGTGCAACCTCTAGATGTGGATAGTGCTTAATGTTAAGCTGAAGGTTATAGACTTCTGTGCTGAGGAAGACCAAATGCACCTTTGCTTGCAAGTATTTAGGCTTCTTCAGCCTCTTAGGAATGGCCCTAGCTATTGGGCAAATGAAATTGCTCAATGTCATCCAGGCAGACTCTTAAGGGGGTTAGCATGGAAAGAGTTGGGGTTTTCTGAAGGTCTGCTTGATGTGGGCCATGTTGTGTACAATGGTAAATTGAGAAAGACAACAATAAAGTGGAGACTTAAGCAAGACTCTGTAGTTGCCCATAAATAGCCACTTGGCTAAAGAAGGCTTGGGTGCTGAATTAGCCATATTGGGAAATCTGCTAGGGTGCTCACAGGAATGATTCATGTTCTTACTTCAAATCACATTTCCACATGACCCAATACAATATAGCACTTCACCCTCCTCCATGCTTACTACCACTCTCACCCCATTTCCTCTATATGATTGTTCTCAAGCCCTATGTTTCACCATCTTCCTGCATGCCACCCCTCACAGTAGCCTTGACTCATTGTCTAGTTACCTCAGTAGGAACATCTGTTGCTCTCCCCTTCTCTACTGCCTTTGTTATACTAGTTCTGATCAAGATCTGGTTGCCCCCTTCATCTATGTGCCCCTCACAAGTAGCCTCAACTTGCTGTCTGGTTACCTCAGTGGGAGCATCCATTCCCCCCTCCCTTTTCTCTCCTACCTTGTCACTCTTATTCCTATCAAGACCTGGTTGCACCCTTCATCCACATGCCACCCCACACAAGTAGCCTTAACTCTCAGTCTGGTTACCTTGGTGGAAGTGTCTGTTCTCCCCCCCTTCTCTTCTACCTTTATCACTCTTGTTCCAATCAAGACCTGGTTGCCCCCTTTATCTACATGCCCCTCACAAGCAGCCTTAACTTGCTATCTGGTTACCTCAGTGGGAGCATTCATTGTCCCTCCCCACTCCCCTATTGAAGGCCTCATATAGTTCCCAAGTGCCATATACTTTTCAGTTCTAGGGTTAGCACTTTGTCCAACAGCATCTAGGTGAGTGCACTTGGCTTTCTCTGATACACTATATCCAATCACTCCAGATCATCTCATCACCATTCATTAAACTCACATGTTTCTAGGCTGGAAGTAGTGGAATGCTTCTCCACACTTCCCCCTCCACTGTCACCTATTGACAGCTTTAGGCTGCCACTCCCTTGCTGCTATTGTAGAAGTATATAGAGGTAAGCTGCATTTGGGAGTCTTTTGGCACCAGTGTGCACATTGCTGGGTTGATTCCATTAAGGCCAGTCCTGCTGCCCCCTAGTGGGCAACCATGAGCCCTTGCTGTCTCTGAGAGGCAGTCAACCCCAACCTGTCACCATTATGAGATGTTAGGTTGGGCAAGAGGAAAGTGGAGGAGGGCAGGAATGGCAGAACTACATGCCCTAGGCAAGTCTCATCATTTATAATGTCCAGGTGAGACTTCCTATTGCTAGCATTGGTGTTGCTTAGTGATAACCATCTGCATGGGTAGTGCAATAGGAATGCTGTATTGCCTTTGTATCACCCTTATTGATAGATGTGTTGGTGCATCAACACTGATGTGCTAATGTATCATGTCACATTCAGGTTTATACCAACAATCTAACACATGGAGAGACCAGCACATTGTAAACAGATCAACACCTAGACCCACTAAAGCTCAAACTCACCAACACTCTGACTCATCAAAGCTCAGACCCACCAATGCATGTACTGATGCTCTTACAAACTGATGCACCTATGCAGATCCATCATTCACTGATGCATACACACTCCAAGTACCAACACTAATGCTCAGAAGCTCAGATTGACAGGTGCTCAGCCTCATTAAGCTTAGACTCACTGGCACACTAAAGTGTGCACTATTACATTCACTAACACATCTAAGCTCAGATGCTTAGATACTAGACACTTAGATGCTTAGACACTTAGAACCTCAGACACTCAAACACTAGATGGTAGACACTTGGACTCAGATGCTTGGATGCTCTTGTACACTAATGCACCTACCCTCAATACTCAGACACTAGGTGCTCAGACACTTAAAACTCAGACACTCCAGTCCTTAGGCATTCTGATACTCTGACCCACAGATGCACTGATGCATACACTAATGCTCTTGTACACTGGTGTACCTACACTTAGGTGCTCAGATACTAGATGCTTGGATGCTTAGATGCTTTAAACTCAGACTGTCACATGTAGTAAGGTGTATCATTCATGGGTTGGTTCAGAGTTTGTGCAAAGATCAGCAATTGGCCAATTGGAGCAGTGGTTCACAAGATAAGAGGAAATTGGTGTATTTGTAAAGCTAGTGGTATGAGAAGCTACTGCAGTTGAATACAGTAGGTCGAGCTTAGGGCTCAAGGGTCAGATGTGAGATAGTTTAAATAAAGGAGGGTTGAGTCATTCTGTAGAAAGCATTCGAGTCATCATAACTAACGAGTCATCGTAAATATGAGGAGTTGTATTAAGTTAGGAGAAAACAAGTCTTTGTGAGGTGGTGTGACATTACCCCCTCCTTAATGTCCGTCGTATGGGGTTCTGGGCTGTTGTCGATCACTACATTGTCCTGCCCTACAGTTGGTGCAAAACTGAGGATGTTCCATGCTAACTCAACATTCACCTTGACAGAAGTGGTGGGGTGTGTCATCATGCCCATACTTGTGACAATACCCACACTGATGGAACATTGTATATTCCCATGTATCATGGGTGCCTGTTTGACACCACAGACAGGGGTCTTCAGTTCACTCATGCTGTGTGGGTCATACTTCTGCACGTCGGAGATGTGCATGGGCTTGACTGTTCTCAAGCCACAGGATTGGGTTTGACTCATTGTTGAGAACATTCTGGATGCATTGATAGGTGTCATTTTGTGACAGGCACCATACTGAGTTATGGATGTCTTTTATAGTAACAGTGATGCAGCCTCAGAGGTATGCAACATGTCTATAGTACTCCTCAAGGTCTTGGACACCACTGCGGTACTGTTGAACTTTGGCCTGAAGGGTCCAATCATTGACAATCTCCAGTGCTTGGTCAATCTGATCGACTGCTAGGCTGTTGGGATCAAAAACCTTTTGCTAAGGTAGTGAGAGAGTTGGTAGGCCTTTATAGCAGTTATCTGCCATTAGCAGCTTTTTATGACTTGGGTGGTCACAACCCATGGTTCCCTTGATAGAGGGATATGCCTGGAATCAGTGGTATTTGATGTACTTTGTTTGCTGGTGTTGGCCATTGTCTGTAATCTTAAGGGGGTAGGCCCTAAGGGCTCTTGGGTGGTTAAAGATCCATCCTTCACCTGGATGGTCTGTGGGGATGGGAGATCGCTGACATGTATAGGCTTCTCCATCTGTTTGGGGAAGCATATTATCAATGCATGATATGGAATGGAAGACTTGGGCAAGTGTGGGTGGTGGTGATTCTTCATGGTTCCTGCCTGTAGCTTGGATTCAGAGGTGGGCTGCCTCTGCAGCATTGTAGGCAGCTTCAGCTTTGTTGTTGAAGAAGGGGTACAAGTGTGTCAATGGGGAGGATGGGGAGGTCATTGATAGAAGGGCAAGGGGATGACATCAGGAAGTGTAAGTGAGACTGACTGTTCATGAGGCTACCATTTTATCTTTCATCAATCACGAAGTGTGGAAGTGTTTGATGAGCTCTTCTGTGTGCATGTCCCTGCTACTAACCTACTCATTCTCTGAAGAGGGAAACCCCTTCCACTTGATGAGGTATTGCAGCTGGCAGCCTCATCCCTTACATCATACATCAAGGATTGCTTCAATTTCCTGCTCTTCCTGTCCTTCAACTACATCAGGTGGAGATGGAATGAATGCTGGGCCATACTGCTCTGTCTCCTTATATGGTGATAGCAGGTTGATGATAAATACATTGTGTATGTGTAGATAGGTGGGTAATTCCAAGTGATAGGCTACATTGGAGATTCTTTTTGTGATGGTGAAGGGGCCCAGTCGCTTTGGTGCCAGTTTCCTGGTTGGAACTTGGAGTGGTAAGTTCCGCCCATCTAACCATACCTTGTCGCCTACTTGGTATTGTACATGTGGCTCCCTAGTCTTATAATGTTTTAATAGGGCCTGTGTGGCATGGAGTTGTGCTTCTTGAAGGGTGATGAGTCACTCTATTACCAATGGGGAACGTTCGTCGCTTGCTAGCTCTATATGTATAGTAGGCTTGATCCCAAACAGGAGCTCATAGGGGGTTTGCTTTGTGACATCGTGTGGCTATAAGTTATGTGCATACTCAGCCATGGGAAGAAACCTTTCCCAGTCAGCTTGGTCCTATTGGCTAACCCAATGGCGTAAGTATTGCTCTACCCATACATTCATTTGTTCTGTTTGTCCATCTGTTTGTGGGTGGAATGCTGTGCTGAGATTCTATTGTATACCTGTTCTCTGACATACTTCTGAGGCGAAGGCACTTGTGAATCTTAGGTCATGATCAGAGATGATGTGTCGTGGAATCCTGAACCATGGGACTAGGTGTTGCATGTACAGGGTGGTGACTCCTTCTCCAGTGATTGTCTTCCTGCATGGTATAAATTTTGCCACTTTGCTGCACCCTTGATCTACAATGGTGAGGATTACGTCATGGTGTCCTGTTGGTAGAAGGTCTGTGATGAGATTGAGACTGATATATTGAAAGGGTCCTTCTTCTACAGGCATGTTCAGGTGTTGTGTTGGTGCTCGTGTTTTTCTGTGTTGGGTTTTGTTCATTTGGCACGTAGGGCACCCCTTGATGTACTGTTCAACCAAAGCCTTGAGATTTGTGCCATCATAACGTTCATGTACTAGGGCCCATATGTCGTGATCCGGCTCACCACGGACTTATTTTTCCTTTTACTATATCGCTTTGACTCATACTTAACTTCCCCTCGGAGTACTAACCTGTTGACTCATTACCATGTACGCTTCCTTACTCCGAGTCCCCTTCCTAACCCTTCCCCATCTACACTTCCCCTTGTTCCCTTTTTCTTCTCCTTCCCCATTCGCGTTCCCTATTGTTCTCCTTTAGTATCCCCTCATGGGACGGACACGGAGTAGCTACCTATATAAGCTCGACCACTTGTGTGCTTATCCCTCAGTCTTGTCTTCGTTCATTATACTAGCGAATACCAGACCTGTCTACTCCTCCACTGTGTGCTTCCTTCTCGTCGTCTCATCACCACTATCGGTCATCCCTTAGTTGGGAACCACCTCAAAGCTTTGCGCTTGTGCTATAACAACGCGCACACACAGACCCTAAGTCGCTCGACTTAGTCCCTCGTACTTCGGCCATCTGACCGAAGCCCCTTGTACCTCGTCGCTAAGTCCATCGACTTACCCTTGAACCCTTGCTCCTTGGTCGTCCCTCGCGGACCTTCGTCACCTAGGACTCCCTCGACCTTGGTTATCGTTTACCAAGTACCTCGTCCTTGTACCCTGTCCTTGTTCCCCTCGTACCCTCGGTGCACGTCGCACAGTAAGGCCCCGCTAGGCCTTAACACCATATGTTAGCTATTCCTGGGTGGCCAGCGATTGGTGTGTCATGTAGTTCCCTTACTGCTGTTCGTCGTGTCTCAGTGTCTTTGGGTAGTGTTATTTTGTTAATAAAAAGGTGGTCAGGTAGGACTGTTGTGTTCTTGTTTACTGAGCTCACCCCCTCCTTAAGGTCTGGACAGTGCGAGAGGATGTCTGCAACTGTCCCTAGAATGTGATGGAGGGTAAAGTCAAACTGTAGTGTCTCCATCCAGTGTGCTTGGCATCCTGAGATCTTATGGGGTTCCCTAAAGTAAGCCAGATTGTTATGATCCATAAGCACCTTGATAGGGAAATGCGCTCCTATGAGAAGGTGGCACCAATGGTGAAATGCCTTAATGATGGCAAGGAGTTCCCAGTCATAAACATCATAGTTGACCTCTGCTAGGAGTAGCGAGGCTGAGAAGAAGGCCACAGGGTGTTCCATACCATTGTCTTGTATTTGTGTGAGGGTTGCACCAAGCACGAAAGCAGAGGCATCTGTTTGGAGGGTAAATGGTCCATTGTGGTTGATGGTAGCCAACACTAGTTGTGAGGCAAACCGGTCCTTTAGTGTATGGAAGGCAGTGTCCTGTGTGTTGCCCCAGGTGAATGGAACTCCTTTCTTTGTGAGGTCATGTAGTGGGCAAGCGATGTGAGCATAATTCACAATGAAAGGTTTGTAGAAGTTACCAAACCCAAGGAATAAGTGGACTTCTATGACTGAGGATGGCACTGGCCAGTTCATGATCCCTTGAAGTTTGATGGGGTCCATACTGACGCCCTCAGTTCCAACAATCACACCAAGGTATTCAACTGATTTTTGTGTGAATCTACACTTTTCTGGTTTGAGGAAGAGGTCGTTATCTTAAAGATGTTTCAGGACTTGTCGAATCTTTATGTAATGTTCAGGGAGGGTGCCCTTAGTAGCTATTAAGATGTCATCCATATATACCTTTAGCCAGCCTTGGGCAAGTTCACTGTGGAAGAGGTCATCCATCATAGTCTAAAAGGTACCTGGAGAATTCATTAGCCCAAAGAACATTACCATTGGCTCGAAAAGCCCTTGGTTGGTCTTAAACACTACCTTCCATTGGTCTCCATCCTTTATCCAGATGTTATTATAGCCCCATCAAATGTCCATGGTTGTGTACCAGTCATTGCCAGGCACCTTGTCAATGAGCTCTGCTATAAGTGGCAGTGGGTATCTGTTCTTTCATGTCCAGGAATTCAAGTGTCAATAGTCCTGGACCAGGCACAGCTTTCCATCCTTCTTCTTGACAAAGAAGAATGGAGCTGCATATGGTGAGCTCAATGGGCAGATGTACTTTTTGTGTAGATGTTCTGCGAGAAATTTGTCAAGTGTCTCCTGTTCCTGTTGAGTGAGTGGGTACACCTTACAATCTAGTGTTGCTGGTGCACCTTCAGCGAGATCAATTGTGTGATCCCAATGTTTGCTCTTGGGGAATCGCTGGGCAGCTTCTTCACTAAACACTTTACTGAAGTCGTGTAGTTCCTTTGGGATGAGTTCATCCCATTGCTTCTCTGTGTTCTGGTGTGCTGCTTCTGCTAACTGTTGCATGTGGGTTACCTTTCTTATGCCGACGAACACCTGGTCCCCCTCTTTGAGTTCCAGCTTTCTGGTGAGCCAGTTGGGTGGTGCTGCATAGATGCGGGGGTTGTTTCTTGGTTGCTGCCAGTTTAGTGGATGGTTGTTTGCTGCCATCCATGGGTATCCAAGGATCATCTGATCTTTTCCCAAGTTGGTGACGTAGAATTGTTGTGTTTTGATAGACACAGAGAGGAGCATTGTTGGTTGCTGTGTAGTGATCCTCAGATCCACAAAGTGGGTGATTTTGCCTCCTATGTTTGGTGTTCCGTCAACATTTCTAATGAGGTGAGGCCTTGTAAGGGCTTATGTCCGGAGTTCACAGCTTTTAGCTAACGCAGGTGAGATGAAGTTGTGAGTAGCACCGGTATCTACCAGTGCTTTGGCCATATAGTTTTCCTGATGTACAAAATGAACTATCATTTTAAGGGAGTTCATTATAGGTACAAAAATGTCGTTGGAAAACAATGCTCAGATCCAGGCCAAGGGGCCCAAGCTTACTGAAAATCCGCTCCTAGGTGCTGCATTTCTTTGGTGAGATGTTCCTGCTCTTCACTACTTAGTTTCATGGTGAACTCTGCCATTGTGCAGATTCTTGTTTTGCTATCTTTGGATTCAGGAGCAGTGTTTGTCATGTTGGCAATCACAGGTGTGGCTGTTGGTGTCAGTGGCAGTGGTTGTAGTGGCAATCTGTGGGCGTCGAGTGGGGCAGTCTCAGTTGAGGTGCCCCTGCTTACCGCAACTGAAGCAGCATCCCTCGCTGCAGTACTTCTGCTTTTCATCCTCGGTTACTGCCTTGCAGATGGCATTGACATCCATGGCATCTGGGTCGCAGGGTGGTGGCTGATACAGGTGAGTGTTCCCACTGTTGTTGTTCATTTGATTGTTGTAGTGCCATATAAGTGGGTTCGTGTTTGGTTGGCATGGCTAGAATGGTGAGTGTTCTTTGAGGGCCTGTACCTTGAGCCAGTTGCAGTGGTTCTGTTGTGCACTTTGCACCCATTGTGCAAAGTTTTCGGGGGAGTCTTGATAGATGCATGTGTGAGCCAGCATGCCCTGCAGTCCTTGCGCGAACATGCGCAGTGTACCTGGTTCATTTATGTCCATGTTAGCATGGTTGGCGAGGTCCTGAAATTCTGCAATGTACTCATCAAGCCATCCATCCTTCATTCTTAATTTCAAGAGTTCTTGGTGTGCACAGTCAGCATCCGCATAATCTATAAACACATCCTTAAACTCTCGTTCAGTGACCTGCCAAATGTCATATCCATAAGGGGCCATTTCTTCTCCGTCGCAAACCTTCTTCAGCCAAGTGGATGCATGGTCAGCCCAGGTTGTGGCCTTCCCTTCGAGGAGCCCTAGGAAGAGTGCCATGTGCTTCATAGGGTCCTTGATCATCCCTGTGTTGTGGTTCATGAATGAGTAACAATCGAAAGTGAGGAGGAAACGGCATGTATTGCTTCTGTTTCCCTTGAAGGGTTCTGGCATCTTGCCCTCGAGTCAGTCTCCTTTAAGTGTTCAGAGGATCATCCAGAATGTTTCTTCCTCCATGTTTGTTGGTTCAGGGTCATCATTGTCATTGTTATTGTCAGGTTGTTCTGGTTTCTTGATCATGACCATACTATGTTGTGATTTCAGGGTCTTATCTTCCTGATCAAAGTTGAGGCCAGTACCAAAAATTTGGTCACTGGCTTGTGAGCTTAGATGGGATAGCTGAGGTGCATTGTGCACTGCGGGTGTTATGGGTGTGGTAGTGAAGCTGGTTTGTGTGGGTGCTCAAACCATGGTTTCTTCCTGTGTGGTCGTTTGGAGTCTGAGTTCATCAATGTTTATGTTTGGTGTTGGATCATGTACAAGGTCAAGTGTCGGTCATGTGACATAGGTAGCCATGAATCTCTTTAGATCAGTGTTGTATTGGAGTTCGAACCAGATGCCTTCATACCATTCAACCCCTACTTTAGCACCTCGAAAGTTCACAAAGTAGCCCATCCATGGGGCATTGTCTTCTCCCTTCTGCAAGAACTGTGCTTTTCCGTGTGTCAGTGAATCAATGTTGCTTTGTTTATGGGGTTGTAATTCAAAGGGTAGGATAACGTGTCCTCCACCATCTCATATGGCATATGTTGAGTAGGCCATTTGGTTGTGTTTCGGTTATCTGGGTTTGAATTGGTGTTTCGGGGTTTCAATGGGAAAGCTCGACCTAATGTCACGTGCAGTAAGGTGTGTCATTTATGGGTCAGTTCAGAGTTCATGCAAAGATCAGCAATCGGCCAATTGGAGCAGTGGTTCACAAGATGAGAGGAAATCGGTGTATTTGTGAAGCTAGTGGTACAAGAAGCTACTGCAGTTAAATACAGTAGGTCGAGCTTAGGGCTCAAAGGTCTGATGCGAGACAGTTTAAATACAGGAGGGTTGAGTCATTCTGTAGAAAGTGTTCAAGTCATCATAACTAATGAGTCATCATAAATGTGAGGAGTTGTATTGAGTCAGGAGAAAACAATTCTTTGTGAGGCAGTGTGACACAGACACTCCAATGCTCTGACACTTAGGCACTTCAACACTTTGACATACTACTGCTGTACTAAGCACAGATACTCAGACACTCTGATGCTTAGATGCTCCAACACTCTGACCTGACACTCTCATACACCAGCATATCAGGCATCCCAATGTACTAACACTCAGTGTTACACCCTAGCAGGGGCATGGTCTAGGAGTTTTGAGGTTCAAGGTTTCACACTAGTGATAAAGTAGAGACATCTATTGTCTATACTATGACACAACTAGGTATAGAAGGAAGGCCAAGCTCTAAGGCTTGATGACTTGGTAGTGAAGGACCCTTGGCCCAAGGTGGGATACCTCTCTATATCTGATCTTGTCAATACACTAAGTCAAATAGAGTATGATGTTGTTATAGCACAACTGTAAAGGCTTTGAAAGGAAGTCTGGCTGGGTTAGAGCTGAAGGGAGATGGTTCACAAGTACAGGAGAGCATTCACACTCAAGGGGACAAGGGAAAGGTTGCTAGATTGGAAACTAAGCTAAGTCTAGCCTACTATAAAGTACAGAAGTGGTTTATATACAGTAGACTCCCTCTTATCCGATACCCCTATATACCGATACTCCCCCATATCCAATAGGTTTTCGTCAATATGGAGTTGGTTTGCAGAAGATAACTGATAAGTATGCTATACCCGATACCCAATAACCCTCTGGTTGAAATTTGGTATTAGTAACTGATACTTTGCTAAGAGCTGAACTACCACTTGCACAGTCTGGGGGCTGTTTTTGCCTTGGGTACCACCTCAACCAAACTAGTTCTAATGTAGTATAGTGTATTGGAGTCATCAAATTGAAAAAAAAAAAGTCGGACCCAATAGCATGAATACTGAACCTCTATGTGCACCCCCCCCCTCCATGACTTCTGAGCCTCTCAAGGTCCTGAAAAAAGGTCACACTTCCCTGAAGAGACAAATCACAGTGAAAAAGAATGATCTCACCACTCGTCTCAAGAATAAACAACCAATTTCTGAAGATGATGAGAAATGGTTAGACAAGGGGGCTGGGAATATGGTTGATAAGGACCATATTCTTGACTTTTTGGAGAAGGCTCCTGGGTATGAATGGGGCCTGCAGATGCTAAGTTTGGAGGATATACTTGTTGTCAAGAACTTGCAGAAGCTGGCCATTGAACAACCTGAAGTTGTAGGAAGTAAATGAGCATTTTCTGAGATAGAGAACTCAAAGGAAGTGCCTAGCAAACAGAAGTGTGCGTGTTAAGACAAAATAAACCCTGATTTGATTGCTGAAGCAGTTCCATAGGGCCACAGAAGTCCAAGACACAGCCAGACAAAATAAAAAGACCTAAAGCACCTCTGTTCGTAAAAAAAAAAAAAAAAAAAAAAGAGATAGCCACCATTGCTCATAGGATCGAGATTATGGACTGGTTTCATGCCAATGGGAAAAACCAGAGCAAGACTGCAAAACATTTTAATACAATCTATCCCAACCTCAGACTCACCCAACCTTGGATCTCGGATTGGTTAAAAGAGGAAGCATGATGGCATGAAGACTACTTGAAGTACTCAGGTTCAGCAGCAAAAATGAAGCATGCCCGACAAACTGAGCATCCCAAAGTCATGGAATCAATGGAGCTCTGGATCACAACAGCTCTAAATAACAGGGTTAAACTCACAGGCAATCTCCTTTGACAGAAATGGACAGAATTTGCTGATATGCACAAGGTTCCTGAGGAAGATCATCTTACACTAAGCAGTGGCTGGCTAACACACTTGAAGAACCACATGGGAATCAAGGAATACAGAAGTCATGGAGAAGCCAGATCTACAGATCCTAAGGATGTAGAAAGGGAACAACAGCACATCCAAGAGCTTATTAAAAAGGGTGGCTATAGTTTCCAGGACATATTTAACATGGATGAGACCAGTCTTTTTTATGTGTGAGTTTCCTCCAATTTCTGAATATGTATGGTTTTGATAAGTAAGATAGCATGTCACCTGACCATGAACTTTCCAACAAACAGCACTCAGGTGTTAAACAAAAGAAAGACAGGTTAACTTATGTGTTTACTGTCAATGCTGATGGTTCAGAGAAGCGGAAACCACTTGTGATTGGAAAAGCATTCAAGCCCCAAGCATTCGGAAACAAGACTGGAAGTCAGCTTGGTTTTCAATACCAAAATAATACCAAAACCTGGATGACTATGGACATTTATCAGGGCTGGTTGCAGGAGTGGGACCATGACTTGCAGAAGAAGACCCCAACATGGCGAATCTTGCTTTTACAGGATAATTTTTTGGGACATGTTGTCCCAGAAGGACTTCAGTGTATCTGCATTGAGAATTTCTGGGCCAACCTTACAGCACATGTTCAGCCCAATGATGCTGGAATCATCCAATGCTTCAAGGCTCACTACTGCCGCTATTTTTACTCATGTGCAATTGATCGTTATGAACAGGGAATCACTCCTGCAGACCTTTATGAGATCAATCAGCTTGAGGCAATGTGCCTTGCTGATGCCACATGGAACAAAGTCAACTCAACAACTATCCGAAACTGCTGGCACAAAGCAGGCATTTTACCTGACTCTTCTCACCTTCCCACTGTCATGTCCAGCATCTCCATTCCCATTTTTATTGACACTCCTACTGGTGATTCAGACCCCCTCTCCCAAGCAGAAGAGGCAGTTAAAACTACCCTTAATGAGCTTTAAAACCTAGGTGTATTGCAAGAGTCGAATCAAATGGACATTGAACACCTCCTCAATCCGGTGGATGAGCAAAATTATGTAATGGCCAGTGACCAAGACATTTGTGACGCTGTACTGAGGGCCATGTCGAAAAATGGATCTGATGCCAACAACCCTGAAGACCTGGAAGATGATCCCCTTGTGCCCCATCCAACCCATCAAACAACACTGGAGGCTGTCTCAACAATTCTTAGGTACATAGAAGACCTCAATACCCCTTATGCTCGCAAAGTTGAAGATGTGATGGCTTCTTTTGGTCATCAAACTCGGGTGGATGGTATTATGTCAACAAAAGAGATAAAAATAGTTGATTATTTTCATACACAGTAGCTACCACTAACTACCATGTGCAAGGACTTGTGGGTTTGGGATGGTACAATAAACTTGAGTGCACAACTGAGAGTGGCAGTGACAGGGTTTATAAGTGGGGGGCCAGGTTGGTTGCATGTTGGGTTGGGTGTGGAGTGAGGAAACAAATGAGGCACCACCCACCATACCATAAATCAAATTCAGGTACATCTCTTATAAACTGATACCCTCCATAGCCAATAGCTTTTGGCCATGATGAAGGGGTATCAGATAAGAGGGAGTCTACTATACATCTAAGAGGTAAAGAAGTGAACATAGGACAAGACAGTAACAAATAGCTTAATATGTATTGAACAGAGTTATGGGGCAACACCACTAAACAAAAGGGGATAGAAGGGAAAAGAGATAGAGTGGGGATAGGTCATAGGACAAGACAAAGAGACAAAACCTGGGAAAGTATAGTATAAGAGGAGAAGGGACACACTGGTGGGGGGACTGAAGCGTCCAGATTATAACATCACCCCCTCTTAAAGTCCACTCTTCCTAGAGAGCTTCAGGGTCAATAAGGTCATAGACCTCAGCATTGGGGTTATTGTAAGGGGTGGGGGAGTTGCTCTGGCAGTCTGGGCATTTATGGGTCTTTAGAAACTAAAAGTGTCCTCTTCTTCCACAAGTGCAGCATCCTTTATACATAGGGCAGTCTATCTCTTCATGGTCTGCCTGTCTAAGGCACTTACCACACCAGCAAAGGACTGTCTTCTTTGGCCAGAAACAAGTGATTGGCCAGTGTTGGTTGCTGCTGCAGTTCCAGCAATACTTTTAAGTGTGAGGGCAGTTGAAGAAGAGGTGGTCATCAGCCTGGCAGTAAAAGCAAAGCTTGCCTCCTTTGTTCTTCTTTAAGCATTCACAATGTTTCTTAGGGGCAGTGGGGGGTTGGAGCTTAAGGAAGAGGGGGTATGGCCCATGGGCTTGTCTTAGACTTGGGGGCATTCAGAACGTCAAGGTAGGGGAATGGGGTTGATGGGAGTGGAAGAGTTTTCAACAGGGAAGGGAGGAGGGTGGAGATGAAGGTACTCATTTGAGATCCTCATGTATACTCTATTGTTTCCATCCTTCTTTATGCACTGGAGAGTTGCATGTTGACATTAAGGAGGTGTATTTCTAGAGGCTCTGCAATCTAATAGATGTCTTGTATTTGCTTCTTCAAGGTGTCCCAATTCTTAAGGAGGAGGCGGATTCATATACCTCTGCAGTGAAGTGCAGATCATTCAGCTCTTCTAGGACTTGGTTAATCCCATTAAACTGGGAAAGGTCTGGATGGAGGTTTTCAAGTTGTTCTGGGGAGAAGGAGGGGGATAGGTTAGTGGGGTCTTCTTCTCACTCCTTCAGGTATAGGGGAAGGGCATAGAGGGGGAGGTCTTTTCCCATAGTGCCTACTATGGACTCTTTATCATTGCTAAGTCTGATGTACTTAGCATCTCATGGTTGGGTGGCAAGGGGGTCAGCCTCATCAGGGATGCAGAAAGGGACATATCTTCCACTAATGAGGGGTCATTGAGCTAGAAGGGGGGTCCAGGGTGGTCATCTGTGTGTCCCCATCCTTCACTTTGATAGTTAATGGGTTCTTCTTGGAAGGAGGGGTCATAGGAGAAGTGGGTAAGGGTAGCATGGACAGGGAACCTGGGGGGGGCAGATGCAGCAGTGTGATGATGAAAGACTAGGGTAGGAGGGCAATGGGGGACAGGGGAGTGAGGGCGCATTAGCCCAGGGGGGGTAGGTGACTTACCTAGTAGTACCAGACCATCCAGAGTGTCAAGGATGTAAAGGAGATAAGGGCTAATGGCCATAGGAGATGTTGGTGGTGAAATATTAAGAGGGCTAATAGCTGAAGAAGGAGGGGCATTGGACAGGTCAGGGCTAGGTTCTTCAGTGTAAGAGGGAGAAGGGGGAGGTGGCCTGGAGTAGTATCCTCATTCAACAGCACATTCAACTAGAGCTTCAACAGAGGAAGAGCAAGAGGGCATGGTGGTGGTGAATGTGGTTGTGGTTCATACTCTCACTTCTCTGTTCTTAACATACTTCTCTGTTCCCACACTTCCCAGGTTGCATTGGTAACTCTTGGATAAGTTTTGGGGCATTTATGTTCCCTTCTGGTTCCTAGCTGTTATGTGCAGCTGACTACCCTTCCATCAGATCAAAAATTGGAGCTGGTTCCTGTGGTGTCTTGTTTTTCTTGTACTTCCCACTCTGGTTGATATTCATCAAGGTTTGGGGGTGGTTCTGGGTAATTTGTACTGTAAATAGATGTCTCTTTGTATAGCATAAGAAGGGTGGCATGGAAGACTAGGTGGATGTGCCACTGGGGTGGGAGTTTCAGGGCATAAGTGGTGGCAGAGATAACTCTAGTTATAGGGAAGGGCCCATATTGCCTTGGAGCTAGTTTGAAACTGGGGTGCATTGTCTTAAGGTTCCTAGTGTCTAGCCACACTTTGTCTCCTGTTTTGTACCCTTGGAATTTGGGGGAGTCTTTGTAGAGTGACTGAGCATATATGATGGCTGCTTATGCCACTCTTCTTGCTTCTTGGATCATTTCCATCCACTCTTTGATGTTAGGGACAGAGGTGTCTCATCTTGGTTGATGGATGCATGGGTTGTACCCTAGAATCAATTCATAGGGTGTCTTCTTTATGGTTGCATTTGGCCAAGAGTTGTAGGTGTATTGTGCTAAGGGTAGCAACTTCATCCAATTGTCTTGCTGATGGTTGATGAACATTCTAAGGTATTGTTCTAGCCATTAGTTTGTGCATTCAGACTGTCCATCCATCTGGGGGTGATACACTGTGCTAATGTTTTGCTCTATGTCCAACATTCTGCATAGCTCTTTGGTAAAGGTGGCTGTAAATTAAGGGTCTCTGTTAGAGATCACTTATCTAGGAAGTCTGTAGTGGGGTAGCACAGTTGTGGTATAGAGTTTTGCTACTCCAATGGCATCTATTGTTTTGTTATAGGGGATGAAGAAGGATGCCTTGGAATAGTCATGATCTATGATGGTAAGAATGGTATCATGTCCTTCTAACTCTGGTAATTTCATAATGAAGTCCAGGGCAATGGTTTCAAATGGAAGGGCATTAGGGATCATCTTAATGGGGAAGAGTGGTAGTTTTAGGTTTTAGGGGTAGTTCATGTTGGCCTAACATGTAGTGCAGCCTTGTATATAAGCAGAAATGGTTTCTTTCATGCTAGGCCACCAATAGTCTTATGATACTAGCCAAATGGTCTTGGTTATTCTAGGGTGTCCAGCTGTCTTTTTGTTGTGAAAAAGTGAAATCACCCCCTTCCTTAGACTGTTGTTGTGGACAACAACAGGTCTAGATCCTTTCCACCAGTACTTCCCTATTTTGTTAAGTTGAAATGGGGCAGCCTATTTGTCTAAGGTGTCCTTGTGATCTAGTTGATGTGCTAATACCCTATCATCAATTTGCATGGTGAGGGCAGTGCTTGCAAAGACTAAAGGGGGTAAGGATGGTGACATCTACATTATCTTCTTCTCCTTTTATGTGGTCTGGGCATCTTAACAATGTGCCTGCATGGTTTAAAGTGCCTGGCTTATGGACTAGTTTAAAATGATAGTCCACCAGTCTGAGGAGGTACCTAGCCATGCGTTGATTGATTTTCTGGGGGTGATGATAATATTCCAGGTTCTTGTGATCTGTAAACACTGTGATCTCATGGGGGGAATTGGCTAGTAAGTGTCTCCAGTGTTCAAGTCCCCTGAGCACAGCAAGGAGTTCTCTATTATGGATGTCATAGTTTCACTCCACTTCTGAGAATGCTTTTGAAAAGTATCCCACTGGTTGTGGTTTATTTCAAGGGTCTCTTTGTGCTAAGATGGCTTCAGTGGCATATGCTAAAGTGTCCACTTCTAGTTCAAATGGTTTATTTATGTCTGGTTGGCACAGGACTGGGTCTGAGCATATAAGTGTAATCAGATCTTCTAGTGCTGCTGCTGCCTCTTCAGTCCACTTGAAGGGGCCTTCTGTTGTTTTGATGGTATCATTTATTGGTTTGGCATAATGTGCAAACCTGGGGACAAAGGGTCTTTGATAGCTTAAAGTCCTTAAGACACTTTGAGCTTCTTTAAGGGTCTTGATTGTTCTAGGCCAATCTCAGATTCCTTCTACTTCCTTGGGGTCAATTTTGATATGGGGCCCATCTATTACAATCCATAGATAGCTGATATGGTGTTGTTCAAACACACATTTTAATGCCTTCAGGAAATATGATTCTCTTTCACAGATATCCAAAAATTTGTGTACTATCTATGTTATGCCTTGCTAAGGCATGCACTTGACTTACAGTAAGTGCCAGGTCTGAGGACAAGAGATGTAAATGGAACTTTAGTCAAATATGGAGGTGACTTCCTCAACACAATGACAAGACTATCAGCAGATCCTGCTAAGTGTTACAATACAACTCTATTTTCTTTTTCTTTCCTTCTCATATGACTGTTCTTACAAGAGTCATAGTGACTCTTTATTCCTCTCATACAAGTCACTCTGACTCTGGCCATTGCTAAGGGGCCTAGTGTTTCATTTATATCAATTATGACTTATTTGTGATTACTGTGGACTGCACTCTGCAGTTCTTATTATTCTATTGTCTTGGAGACTTGGTGACTCAATCCTAGTATGTTATTGTGACTCAGTACTAGGATCCTCTCATTTACTATAAAGTCAGGCTTGCTAGGTAGCTTATAGCCTTAGACTTAACTTTTTGTACTCTACAGTACTTGAGCAATTGAAGACTGTTGAATACTCCATATCTCACCAAACAAACCCTCTCCTCTCACTGAAGAACTCTAAGTGCCACTATTGGCTTAGATGTTGCTTCAACTCATTCATCTTTCACTGAAGTTCCTCCTTGGAACTTCCCTTAGTAACCAGAACCAGACCCTTAGTGCAGCATCTCAGTAGATTGACTTAACCTGTCATGATCCAGCTCACCACGGACTTACTTTTCTTTTTACCTTATCGCTTTCCTTACCCTCAGACTATCTCGGAGTACTAACCTGTTGACTCATTACCATGTACGCCCCATTACTCCAATTCCCCTTCTTCCCTTTTCCCCTTTTACGCATCCCATTGTTCCCCATTCTACCCCCTTCCCCATTCGTGTTACCTATTGTTCTCCATTATAGTATCCTCTTCATGGGACGGACATGGAGTAGCTACCTATATAAGCTCAACCACTTGTACTCCTACTCCTCAGTCTTGTCTTTGTTTATTGTACTAGCGAATACCAGACTTGTTCACTCCTCACTGTGTGCCTCCTTCTCGTCGTCTCATCACCACTGTCAGCCTTCCCTTAGTTGGGAGCCACCTCGAAGCTTTGCGCTTGTGCTATAACAACACACACACACAGACCCTAAGTCATCCGACTTAGTCCCTCGTACTTCGGCCTTCTGACCGAACCCCCTTGTACCTCATCACTAAGTCCCTCAACTTAGCCCCTTGAAACCTTGCCCCTTGGTCGTCCTTCGTAAACCTCTGTCACCTCGAAACACCCCTTTCGGTCCTTGTCACTTTTACTAAGCACCTTGTTCTCAAACTCTGTCCTTGTCCCCTTGTACCCTCGGTGCATGTCGCACAGTAAGGCCCCGCTAGGCCTTAACATAACCCATATCATGTGAACGTCCCTACCATGATATAACACTAAGTCACACTGGTCTTAAAGGACTCAACTCATCTTCATATGAGGAGTATTGTTAAGGCCTAGCGGGGCCTTACTGTGCAACGTGCACCGAGGGTACGAGGGGACAAGGACGGAGTTCGAGGACAGGGTACTCAGTAAAAGCAACAAGGACTGAGAGGGGTGCCTAAGGAGACGAGGGTCCATGAAGGACGACCAAGGGGACAGAGTTTCAAGGGGGCTAAGTCGAGGGACTTAGTAACGAGGTACAAGGGTTTCGGTCAGAAGGCTGAAGTACAAGGGACTAAGTCAAACGACTTAGGGTCTGTGTGTGCGCGTTGTTATAGCACAAGCGCAAAGCTTCGAGGTGGCTCCCAACTTAAGGGAAGGCCGACAGTGGTGATGAGATGATGAGAAGGAATCACACAGAGAGGAGTGGACAAGTCTGGTATTCGCTAGTATGATAAACAAAGACAAGACTGGAGAGTGAGCATACAAAGTGGCTAGGTTTATATAGGTTGCTACCCCGTGTCCGTCCCATGAGGGGATACTAAAGGAGAACAATAGGAAACGCGAATGGGGAAGGAGAAGAAATGGGAACAAGGGGAAGCGCAGAAGGGGAAGGGTTAGGAAGGGGACTTGGAGTAAGGAAGCGTACATGGTAGTGAGTCAACAGGTTAGTACTCCAAGAGGAAGCAAGTATGAGTCAAAGCAATATAGTAAAAGAAAAATAAGTCCGTGGTGAGCCAGATCACGACAAGTATAATATCCTGGCTAACAAGTACAGCAAGGGAGACAAGAAGTAAAAGAAGAATTTGAGTTGGTAAAGCAATGGCAATTGAAGAAGACCAAGATGGCAAGTCTTGGTCTTCAGCAACCACTACTTATACATTTAAGAGGTCACTTTAAAGCTCCTCTACAACATGAACTATCCTATGGTAGTGTTTGTAATTCTACAGACACATATGATGCCTATGGGAGGAGAATTTTGGAGACTGCCAACCTAAAGCTTAGCAAGTCTGATAAATCTTGTATTTACTCCAAAAAAATAAAAATGACTTTTATATTATTACTAATAATCTTAAGTAAGTTGCAATGCCACAAACCACAAAACACAGTTAGATGCATGTGTGTGGGAGGGCATGGCTTTCATCCCCTACTACTATCAATCTCTATGATGTCAGATATTTCTTGTGTGCCCATTAACCCAGAATCACCAGCTGAGACAAGTGCTAGCAAAGGCACCAGCACATCCAAACACCAGACTGCCAAGCCAATTGATCCCACCATTTTAGGACTGTGTGGGAGCATAACTTACAACTGGGAGAACAGGTACAATCTGGAATAGGAATCTGTCAATGAGTTCCATTGGTGGTGCAAGAATGAGCAATAGGCTCATAGCATAGAGCTTTGCTTGGCTCACACTGTATTATCACATGGGAGCACGGTGTATATGGTGTCTCAGCTCTGGGTGTGCACACACCAGGGTATGGGTGGGGAAAAGGTTTACAAGAGGAAGACCAATCAGAAATCTAAGATGAAGAGCAAGCGCCTAGGCAAAGATTGTCCTTGCCAAGTAAGAACCAAGACCTATCCTCACATACCTACTATCCTCGGCAGATACACCCCTGATCACTCCCACCTGACCAGAAAGGATAATTTGAAACACATCCAAATCTGGGTCCCCATGCAAGAGCTCATTATTGAGCTTATTAGAATAGGTTTGATGGATAAGGAAATAGTGTGTGACACTTATCTTATCCTTACATTTAATCTGATAGTGCTTGATAGAAAAAATGTATTCACACTCAATATAGTAAACATGAATGCAATCATTACATCACATTCAAATAAATTGGCCATATTAGGATAATTGTTAAGTAAGATACCATTCAGTTGGATCCAAACAATGCAATCTTGACCAGGTTGCAGGTTGAAGAAATACAATCAGATGGCCATTTCATGTACTACAAGGATAAACGAGATCCCCCACCTGAGGGATCTAATCTTGTGTATAACATGTTTCTCCTTTGCATCCAGACAAAATTTCAATTGGAGTCATTCTGGCATCTTGGTAATGCATTCCTGGGAATTGATGCAGTGCATAACATCACGCAATACAAGGGAATTCTTTTATTTACAATTATGGTGCAGGACCATTAGGGCCATGGTGCATGCTTCTGGACTCAGTGGGGTGCTTTGCTAATTGATGTTTGAAGGGGTCCTAGTTGCCTGGATGTTATCATCCAATGGGATGCAAGTGACAATTAATTTTTTTATTAACCTTATCAAGTCCTAAAGTCTAGAAGTGTCACCCTCAATATTTATGATGGATTGAGATCAGGCCTGTTAAGGCCTAGTGGGGTCTTTCTGCATATCATGCGCCTAGGGGATGAGGGTCTAAGTGATGATGACAAGTGGCTCTGAAAAGAGCTGGGCAATGAGGATGATATGATGACTTACTACTCAAACGCAGTAGTGAGTCTGATGATACACGAGTGAAAGGCACCAGCGTGGGCCGGTGAACACTTAGACAAACAGGGCAGGACAGGCAACTGGTATCTTATTTCGGAAAGCTCTAGGGACATGTGTGTGGGTAGATAAAAGGAAGAGGGAGGAAAGAGACTGAAGGATGACTAAGAGGTGAGGTCGTCCTTTTAAGCAATTGTCTCCAGTCCTGGAATGCTTGTGGCATTCCAGGATGATCTTTTGAAAGTAAGAAAGAAGCTCTACGGTTGGCATGACCGGAGCATGAAAGGAAGCAGTTGGTATGTGTACTTACACCCCTCCCCAGTATGTTGAGAAAGGCAAGCAAGGTAGGGAGCGGGAAAAAAGGGAAAAGGGAGGGCAGGGGGGGTGCAAAGGCACTCAGCATGGGTGCGTCAAAACCCCTGTTTTTTCTTTTCTTTTCAGGGGAAAGCTACTGGCAGCGAAACGAAAGGGTATGCTACAGAAGGGGAATGTTATCACTTCTCGATGTGGTTGCTGTTGGGTCTTCACGTTGCAGCCAGGTGTTGAGGGCTTCACAATCTTCAAGCTCCTTTGCTGGGAGCCACTTATCGCCTTCCAGGCCTTCGCCTCGCCACCGGACAAGGTATTGAACACCTCAACCACGGCATCGTTGGTCAACAATCCTGTCAATAAAAAATTCTTCATGGTCATCGATGAAAACTGGGTTAGGGGGGATTAGTGCACGAGTTGGGAACTGCTCATCATTGTTCTCAGTGAACGGTTGGACTTCAGATGTGTGAAACACAGGGAAGGTGTGTGGCTTAGTCGGGAGATCCAAGGTTACCATAGAGTGGGCAACATCAGTCGCCAGAATGCGGTATGGCCCATCATAACAGGGCATGAACTTTGCTGCTCTGTGTTCCTTGGTTGATTTGTAGTCCCGTCGCTGGTGGAAGGTAGAGAGGATGACTCTATTCCTGACAGAGAATGGGAACGATATGTTCCATTTGTTATTGGCCTGGTGTGCTTGCGCAACTTTTGCCTGCAGGAGGTTGTCTTGGGTGTCCATTTTGAGCCGCACCATGCGTGACATGATTTGGAGCACGGTGTCAAGAATGGGTTCCTGTGGGTTGGTATTCGGCACAAGTGGGGGCAAAATGTGGGGGGATTTTCCAAAGTGTAGTTGAAATGATGTGAGGCCCATGGAGCTATTCAGGGTGTTCATGATGTCGAAGCAGATTTTTGGAAGCGCCTGAGCCCAGCCACACTGATCACGCTCTACTGTGTAGTGGACACATTGGATGACCATTTTGTTTGTGTGCTCACTGGCACCGTTGGTTTCAGGGTGATGGCTGGAGGACATCTTTAGCTTAACGCCAGTTAGTTTATGGAGGCGTTTCCAAAAGTGGGAGAGGAAAAGCTTATCGCAGTCAGAGACGATCTCCAACAGAAGCCCATTTTCACAATACCATCGTGTTACGTCACGGTAGGGACGTTCACCCAATGTGGGTTAAGTCAATCTACTGAGACGCTGCACTAAGGGGTCTGGTTCTGGTTGTCAAGGGAAGTTCCGAGGAGGAACTTCAGTGAAGATGTATGAGTTGAAGAGTCAGCCTAAGCCAATAGTGGAACTTAGGATTCTTCAGTGAGAGGAGAGGGTTCGTTCAGTTGAGAGATGGAGTATTCACAGTCTTCGATTGCTCAAGTACCGTAGAGTACAAAAAGTCAAGTCTAAGGCTACAGGCTACCTAGCAAGCCTGACTTTATAGTAAATAGGGATCCTAGTACTGAGTCACAATGGCGTACTAGGATCGAGTCATCTGAACAATAAGTAACTGTGGCACAGTCCGCAGTATGTATGAAACGAGTCTGAAACAAAAGATGTAAGCCCCTTGACAACGGGCTAGAGTCACTATGACTCGTATGAGAACAATAAGTAAAGAGTCACTATGACTCTTGTGAGAATGATCACGTGAGACAAAGAAAGATAAACAAAGGAGAAAATGAATCGTATCGTAACACAGCCCCCCGTTTAGGCGCAAAGTTACTCCGGACTTTGCCTTACAAGCCCATCGGGTTGTCATTCCAGTAAAGGTCATAGTCGACCTCATTGTTGTCCCAATTCTCCTTTTCTTTGTCGTCATCCATCTTGGTGCACCTGTGACGCTTGACAAACCCCCAGCTACCCGTGTGGTGACAAGTGGGGCACTGTTCGTAAAGGGGGCATTCGAGCTCACCATGGTGCGTCCCAACCTTCCCACACTTCCTGCACGACTCCAGGGTCCACTCCTCTCTGTCTATCAGCCCGATACGCTCCAAGAGCGTCATCTTCTTCTGGCTGCTTGGTCTGACTTTGACACGGGGCTCCGGGGTCTGCTCCCTTTCATCCGATTCATGTTGGACCATGGAGGTGGTAATGCAGATGCAAAGGGCCCCTGTCTCCTCCCTCTTCTTCTGCTGCTTGCGCTTCTTGGGGCACTCCTGGACTTTGTGCCCGCGCTTCTTGAAGTGGTAACACTTAGGCAACAACTTGCCTTCTTCATCATGGAGGATGGGCATCTCAGCCCGGCAGGAGGTGTGTGGGTCAACAGGGAGTGGTTCGGGGGAGTAACGGTAGTGGGTCAGGAGGTGGTACTCACGGTTGAAGGACGCGTGGATGATGCGACAGGCATCAGCCATCTCCAATCTGGTTTTGCAAGCTTCATGCTCACGCTCCACCAGGACTAGCTCCCTTATGATCTTGCTGACCTTGTGCTGGGTGTCACGCAACAGGCCATCGAGCGTGTTCTTCAGCTCCCACTTTGCCCTAAAGCGGTTGATTTCCCCGGTCAGGCAGGGGTAGTCAATTTCTTGGAGGGCATGGTTCACCACGAACTCTGTCTCATGGTTCTGCACCAACTGCCTCCAAAGGGCCTCTGTCATGAGCCCGTAGTTCTTTGCCCTCCTCCCTACCTGCACTTCTATTGTGCGCTTCTCCTGTCCTTCCCCAAGAGTCCCCGTCACCATTGTTTCATCTGGCGAGTAGGTGATGAAGGTAGCCAAGACTATTCTCGGCTCCGTGCAGTCCAACCCGAAATGTGGGTTGGCGACATAAATGGGGTAGAAGAGATGGGAGTGGGGGTCATTATGGATGTAGCCAAGGGGAGGAGTATACTCAGCTTCCTTGACTGGAAGCTCAGGGAGCTCAGTGTCTCCATCATCACTGTGCTCCATGATTGGAACACTCCGGATAGCCAGCTGAGGAGTAGGAGGGACGGTGCCCTCAGAGCATGTATCTGTGACCGATGCGGGAGGCGATGAGGCAGGGAGCTGGAGCGTTGGGACAAGGCTGGCAGGAGCAGAAGTAACGGACATCATATAAAGAGAGGAAGCAGGATGTGGAAGGGGATGGGGTTCCTCTGTCGTTTTGGCCCATCTTATATACATTTTATGGGCTTTTGACTTGTTTGTCCCCTTCCTAGCTTCAAACTCCACTATCAGTTCATCTGCATGGACATCTTCTGCTTTCTCCCACAAACTGTCACTTGTGGGATAGCCCCTCCACTTGATTAGGTAGTGGAGCTTGCACCCTTTCCCACGTTGCTGTGCATCCAGAATCTTCTTGACTTCATACTCGGGTTCCTCATTGATGATATCAGGAGGTGGCCAGGTATAGTTCGGCCCGTGGAACTCCATTTCCTTATAAGGTGTTAGAAGGTTCGCGTGAAACACGTTATGAATCTTCCACTGTCTTGGCAGTTTCACATGGTACACCGCTTCTGATAGCTGTTTCATCACTTTGAAAGGCCCATGCCGTTTCGGCCCAAGTTTAGCCACTGGGTACAGGGTCTTCAAGTTGGTTCCCTCAATCCACACTTGATCCCCCTCTTTATACAGTTGGAACTTCTTGTTCCCTTGGTGTGCAATGGCCATCATCTTCTGTGCTTTGATGATATTTTCGTGGCCATCTGTTTGCGCCTTTTCTATGGCTGTAAGCCTTTCTTCAACCAAGGGGACCTTGCTTTTGGTTATTATTTCAATCCTCGGTGTATACCCTATGAGCATTTTGTAGGGAGTCTTTCAGGTGGTGGAGTTCAGCCATTGGTTATGCGCAAATTCCGCCATTGGCAGGTACTTGTGCCAATCGTCTTGCCTTTCGTCGCACCAGAATCAAAGGTACTGTTCGAGCCATTGGTTTGTCCTTTCTGACTGGCCATCAGTTCTTGGGTGATATGCCATGCTGATGTTCTGGTGTATCTTCAACGCTTCGCACAGGCCTTTGGCGAAGTGTGACATAAATCGGGTATCTCAGTCAGAGATAATCTTCTTTGGGGCACCAAATCTTGTATACACGTGTTTCAGGTAGAGTTCTGCTACCCCTTCCGCAGTAATTGTCTCTTGACAGGGTATAAATACCACCACTTTACTGCAATCGTGATCCGTAACTGTAAGGATCATGTTGTATTTGCCCAAAAGTGGCAACTTTGTGATGAAGTCCATGGCAACTGTCTCGAATGGCAAAGAATTTTCTGGAGTGATGGGGATCATAGTTGGTTTAAGCGGTTGCGTGTTGATTTTGTTTGCTTGGCATGCTGCGCATCCCTTTATGTATTGCTCCACATCTTCTTTCATCTTTGGCCACCAGAAGTCCTGCTTTGTCAGGGCATATGTGTTTGTGATTCCTGGGTGTCCGGCTGATGGGGTATCATGGTAAAAGTGAATTACCCCCCTCTTCAGATCGTTGTCTCCAGCAACAACAATCCGATCTGTGTTGTTTTCGATCTTCCACCAAATTCCGACTAATTTAGTGAGAGCGTAGGTGTTTGACCATTTCTTGAGCACTTCCTGGCTCCTTTTGTTCATCTGTTTGTTACGTCATGGTAGGGACATTCACCTGACATGGGTTAAGTCGATCTACTGAGACACTGCACTAAGGGGTCTGGTCCTGGTTGTCAAGGGAAGTTCTGAAGAGGAACTTCAGTGAAGATGTACGAGTTGAAGAGTCAGCCTAAGCCAATAGTGGCACTTAGGATTCTTCAGTGAGAGGAGGGTTCATTTGGTGAGAGATGGTGTATTCAACAGTCTTTGATTGCTCGAGTACTGTAGAGTACAAAAAGTCAAGTCTAAGGCTACAAGCTACCTAGCAAGCCTGACTTTATAGTAAATGGGGATCCTAGGATTGAGTCAAAGACGATAAACAACTGCAGAGCGCAGTCCGCAGTAATCACAAGCCGAGTCTTGAAACAAAAGATATAAGCCCCTTAGCAACGGGCTAGAGTCACTATGACTCGTATGAGAATGTAAGTAAAAACTGGTGAAAATGAGTCATATCGTAACACTGTTGGTCTTCTTCCACCTGGTCTTGAAGGGACTGGTACTTGCGATGGTTTATTGTTGCGCTATAGTGCTCCCTTTCCTTCTGGTTGCTGGGGTTATAATATTCTGACCCCATGTCACAGTTTGGACTTGGACGCTTACTACTAGGTTCTGACTATGGTAGTAGGCTCGTGATTGTTTACATTAGTCAGGGACATTATCTTTCATGTGTTATCAGTCAGCAGTAGTATCACATGGTACTGTAGCTTACTGATTACTAGGATAGCGGTACTAGGGTTCGAGCTAGTATTGCTATAGGTCAATATCATTCGGGAGGCGCTTTAAAGCCCTCCATCATTGTGTATAAGTAGTAGTCGCGGAAGACCAAGAGTTGCTATCTTGGTCTTCTTGAATCATCGGTTTCAGGATCATCCCTCTCTTCCCTTCTTAGGTTCTGCCGCAGGAAGTGCACTGCATAAGACTTAGAAGCGTCTTCCCAGTTGCAAAGCTATCGACATGTTGAAGTCTCGGAACTCCACGTTCGACTTAGCATATTTCAGAGCTGAGTACTCGTGCCTTATCACCTAAAGCAAGGCCCACGCTTACCGAAGCGTAACATTAAGACCAAGATCCATCATCGTGGCGTGAGTATCCACAAGAGAACTTTGGATCCGAGAAGGATTCCAATCCTACGAAATCCCACAAAGAGGGATAAGAAACATACCAACCCGATACCTCAAAGAAGCTAGTTGGGGGAGCATCAACAGAATTGAAGGATACCTGATCAGAGGAGTGCACGGACCATGACCAGTTGAGTTTAACTTTGAACAAACTTGCTGGTGCAGAGTCGACCGAGAAGACAACGAGTGGAGAATCATCGACACTCTACCCTACAGGTACAGGTGCGATATCTACGAAGAAGAAGTAGTCGCAAGGAACAACTGGGGACCCATCAACAGGGAAAACCAAAGCCTCTCAGCACCCTCGGAAGGTCCAGAAGCTTCAGACAGTGAATCAGACGAAGAACCAACTCAAGCGCTCGAACCACTAGAGCCAGAACTCATCGAAAGAGCTGAGCAAATTACCATTCACCCCCCAATGGCTATGCTAACAGAAACCCGGGAAGTTACGCTCCCCATCCACCCAGAAACAGGACATGTAATGACAGCAGATGACGCCACTCTATTCCGAGCAATTGGACCAGATCAACCAGACCCCCCAACTGGAGGTGGAGGATCCCCGGCACCAGGAGGAGGACCACCTGGAGGAGGACCACCAGGAGGAGGACCACCAGGAGGAGGACCACCAGGAGGAGGACCACCGGGAGGAGGAATACTTGGAGCGGGACCAATCAGAATACCAGGAGGACACCATTCTGACAAATTCGCCAGAAACGCCCCAGAGATATTCAGAGGGGATCGACACAGAACAGAGGAGTTCCTCACTCAGTGGGAACTGTACTGGGCAATCAACAATAACAACCCCATCATGGCCAACGCCTACTGCAGAGCTATGTTATTCCTCACCTATATCCAAGGAAAAGACGTTAACAACTGGATCACGGAGACCAGCAGATGGCTCAACTGACAAGTTAGCGCCGGAATTGCCGATAACAACCCACGCCTGTGGATCGAGGTAATAACGGCCTTTAACAGGCGGTTTTCAAACACACTAGAGAAAGAACAGGCCCAGGCAATGCTCAAGAGAGGGATCAAAATGACTGGAGGAGATATCGACACGTACGTCACACAGTTCGAACAGCTAGCACGGCAGGCTGATTACCGACTGGACTCACCACTCACGATGGATCTGTTCACGGATGGGTTACCCCGTGATCTATACGAGAAAGCTTACACATACGATAACCCACAAACCTTCCAGGAGTGGAAAGAGGCGGTTATCAGAAGACAACAACAATACATACACATGAAGGCCCGACTAGAGCAACATCGAGGCCTCACGAACCCAGGAAGGCAGCAAGGGAATAGCAACAGCAACAGAGGCGGATGGGGGAATACCTGCAACACCGGATGGGGGCCACCCCGCAACATCCTCAGAGATCCAAATGCCATGGATATATCGGCCGACCGGGTAAGGGGAAGACTTACAGGCGCTGAAGAAATACAGGGTAGTTGGGATCGAGCGCACCCCTGAAACACGCCACCAAGAGGGGGATTTATAGGACGAGGACGAGGAGGCCAGCGCGACATGAGGGAAGTCACCTGTTACACCTGCGGACAGAAGGGGCACTTCAGTTGTAACTGCCCACAGCACACCTACAACCAACCCAGCAACACCAGAAGAACCGACACCGGGTCGTACGAACCCGAACAAGTACAAGTGGCGAGAGCAGAAACCACGCAACAACGAGCCGATACCTGGATGAAAGGGGTAGCGGCCAAAGAAGATGAGGTCAAGGACCTCATCCTGCAGGATCTATGGAAAAGAGAGGATTTTCGAAGCGCCTGAACCCATCGGCCTGGGTAAGGGCAGTAAAGTGTAATTCTGTAATCATAACTCGCTACCGTTCTATGAGAATTCCAGTATCGATTCGCACAAATTACACTATGGCCGACATTAGAGCATTGGTGGACTCCGGAGCCACTGATAACTTCCTATGCCCCGCTTTCGTAAAGCGGATGGGAATCGGGATGAAACCACTGGAAAAACCCAAAAAGATATGGAACATCGATAATACCGAGAATAGAGCCGGACTCATCACTCATTATGTAGATCTGGACGTACAAACGAAAGGAATCCACAAAGAAATGAGATTCCTCATAACCGACATAGGCAATGAAGACATTGTCTTCGGTTACCCGTGGCTGGCCACGTATGAACCAACTTTCAGTTGGAGACACGTGGTTATCAAAGAAGATGCACTACCTGTGGTGCTACGAACGGTAAACCCCCGGATCAAAAGAATACAACCCACCATTGCAACCATCACAACGGAGGAGAAAGAGGACATCGTACAACAACTGGAGGACGAAGAAATTGCACACGGAAGGATCACATCCACCGAGTTAGCAATTCAGGCAAAGCAATATACCGTCAAAGCTGAGTTACCGCCTTGTTATAACAAGTATGACCAACTATTTAATGAGGAAGCGTCACACCAATTCCCACCACCTCGGGTGTGGGACCACAAAATACAGTTCAAGAAAGGGACCCCCGAAGCCATAGACTGCAAGGTCTACCCACTAACGCAGGAAGAGGATACAGCCCTCAAAGCTTTCCTAACGGAACAACTCGACAAAGGATACATATGACCCTCAAAGTCTCCCTACGCGTCACCATTCTTCTTTGTTAAGAAGAAGGATGGTAAACTACGTCCAGTACAAGATTATCGACGGATCAACGCTTTCACAATACGCAATCAATATCCTCTACCCCTCATATCCGACCTAATCATGGATCTCAGCAACGCCCACATATATACCAAACTCGACGTAAGATGGGGCTACAACAACATATGCATCAAAGAGGGAGACGAGGAAAAGGCAGCTTTCAAAACAAGATACGGACTATTCGAACCCACAGTCATGTTCTTCGGACTAACTAACTCACCGGCAACGTTTCAGACTATGATGAACCACATATGTCGAGACGTCATAGCAAAACATGAACTACGGGGGACCACAATATGGGTATACATGGACAACATCGGTATAGCAACACGGGTAGGACACGATATGACAGATCACATAGTGGCAGTCCAAGACGTATTGGAAATCTCGGCTAAACACGACCTCTACTACAAACTTGAAAAGTGCTTATTCCATGCGCCACGAATGGATTACCTGGGGGTAATCCTTGAAAAGGGGGTGACACACATGGACCCCGTCAAAATTTCCGGTATCAAAGACTGGCCAACCCCTACAAAGGTCAAAGATGTTCAATCATTTCTGGGCTTTTGCAATTTCTATCACGCATTTATTCGAAACTTCTCACACCACGCAAAGCCACTGAACCAACTGACAAAGAAAGGAGCCAACTGGAAATGGACAGGAACGGAACACGACGCATTTAACAAGTTGAAGGGACTCGTCATCTCAGAACCAGTACTGGCACACCCACAGCTGAGTAAACCATTTGAACTAGAAGTCAATGCATCAGGATTCGCAATCAGAGCAGTACTACTACAATGACAAGACGACGGCAAATGCCACCCGATCAGCTACTTCTCCACTACCCTCAACGAAGCTGAAAGGAATTACGACATTTATGACTTGGAATTATTGGCAATTGTGAGAGCGTTCCGACACTGGCGACCACTATTGGCGGGATCACTGCACAAGATGAAGGTTTTCTCCGATCACATGAACCTACAATACTGGAGAAGCCCCCAAAAGATAAGCCGAAGGGTCGCCAGGGAAGTACTCGAATTGTCAGAATACGACTTTGAGATTCACCATATCAAAGGAACTGCGAATGGAAGGGCAGATGCCCTGTCAAGACGACCAGACTACGACCAGGGAGAAGAGGACAACCGGAACGTCACAGTATTACCGGACAAAATGTTTGTACGAGGAGCCTGAATAGAACACATACAAACAAACGAAGACAGCCTTACGCATGATGACGCCATACTACCAGACCCAGTATACGAGCAGAGAGAGTCTGTTCTCACGCCCTGGGTAGATGTGCATCAACTCAAGAAAATAGAAGGCACATGGTATAAAGACGGACAACGGGTAGTCACCGGAGGAATTCATGATAAGCGACATATACTCCATGATCATCACGACCTACCGGCTCACGGACACCCAGGCATCAAACGAATGATGCAACTGGTGGGACGCGCTTACTGGTGGCCTGGGATGGCCAAAGATGCACTGGAGTACGTCAAGGGATGCGCCGAATGTCAACGCATCAAGGTGCAACACGGACGTGACAAAGCCCCTCTCAACCCCATCTACCCAAAACCAGAAGCACTACCCTTCAAAACAATAGCACTCGATTTCATAACTAAGTTACCACATTCACAAGGGTATGACACTATACTAACCATAACGGACCACGATTGTAGCAAAGCTGTGGTGTTCATACCCTGCAATGAAGAAATCAGCATGGAAGAAGTCGCAGCCCTTTATCTAAAACACGTCTTCACACGGTTCGGACTTCCTTCAAAAATCATAAGTGATCGAGATCCGTGGTTCGCTAGCCGCTTCACCAGAGAATTATGCAAAGTATTGGGCATCCGACAGAACATCTCCACCGTGTACCACCCACGAATGGATGGCCAATCCGAAAGAACGAACCAATGGGTAGAACAATATCTCCATTTCTGGACCAACGAGAGGCAAGATAATTGGTGCGGATATTTGCCACTTGCAGAATTTGCCCATAATAATTGACCACATGAATATACGTGGAAATCCCCCTTCAACCTCCTCATGGGGTATAACCCACGAGCTGATTGGATGGATAAACCATCACCCATCCCCCAAGTAACACTCAGAGCAGAACAGTTCCGGGAAGCATGGAAACACGCTCAGGAACTGATTATTAAAGCGCAGCAGTTATGGGTCAAGGCCAAGAACGGTCCAAAGTTCCAACTGGGAGACCTCGTGTGGCTAGAAGGACACCACTTATGTACCCATCAACCAACAGCGAAACTTGCGCCCCGAAGACACAGACCCTTTACCATAACACAGGTGATGTCCCCTGTCAACTACTGGCTCAACCTTCCCCCGCAATGGAAAATTCACACAGTGTTCCATGTGGATCTTCTCACCAAGTACCACGAGACCCCACTTCATGGGAAAAACTACCAACAGCCACCACCCAATTTGGTAGATGGCGAAGAGGAATACGAAATTGAGAAGATTCTAGATGAGCGGCATTTTGGCAGAGGATGAAAGAAGCAGTACCTGGTCAAATGGAAGGGCTACCCTGACTCGGAGAACCAGTGGGTCAACTGGGAAGACCTATTTGCCGACAAAGCCTTAGCGGAATACCAAAATTCAAAAGCCGCTCCACAAACGATTATAAGGAGTGGAAGGGTCGGCGGAAGTACTCCATCCTCTCCTCCCACTACAACCACCACCACCACTTCCATCCAGTCAATGCCCTTCACTCCCAATGCCGCCCTATCGACGTCTTCGTACTACCTCGGAACCCCTGAGAGGATTTTTGCCGTCAAGCTGGAGGAAGAGCGGGCATCAACAGCCCCTGCCGATGACACGGAGGTCGTTGTGGTTGAAGGAAACGGAGCTGGGCCCGAGGGGCCCATCACCCCAGCTGAGTTCCATAGCACACTCAGCCAGTTCCCCGCTCAAGGAAGAGGTAGCAACAGCACCCGACTGTCCCCCGACGTCGACGGACAGCCAGCCTTGTGGCACATCCTCCACGCCGACACCGGACTCCCCATCACTGACCGACCCTTCACCACCACGGAAGTCGACGACTTTCGCCGAGCTCTCGACCGTGGTGAAGAAGTCTGAGCACGCCAGGGAACGGTACGAAGCGGCGATGAAGCCGAAGAAGTCGTGGAGGGAGGTGACCGACGACTGGAGGGACAAACAGCTACGAATAGCCCAACGCCGGATGACGGCGCTGAGAGAGAGGAGGGAGAGGTCACAGACAGCGAGGACAAGAGTTACCCCGCTGAGCACCCCCACATTCACTATGGCCGAGAAACTAATGTACCACCTCATACGACCCGACATGCCCTCGCCACCGATGGGACCCCCCTATACCAGGGTCATATCCGTCCCCAGCTTGCCGACCAGGCCGTCGGCTCCGTCACCAACGCCCACGCACCACACGGGTTCCGGATCAATAGGGGACCCGATTACGTTCACTTCCCCATCACCACCTCCGACGGCGTGACGCGCCCGGCCAAATACGTCCAGGCCATCATGAGCAGCGACCCCATCGTGCTCGGCCTGATCGACGAGTCCGACAGGGTGTTCCCAAAACCCCTGTACGCGGCACCCCAGTACATGGTGCACCCCTCCTCCCACCTCAAATACGCCCAGGAGGATCTGATCCTCTTCGACGGGGGGTACGACGACGCCACGGCCATCAACCGAGCAATCCTTGAATGTAAGGACATAAGTCTCGTTGCCGAGATCCGACGTTACCGGGCCCTAGGGGCGGAGATGGGGTGGTTGGAGGCGCGCATAGCGGAGTTGCAGGACACGAGGGGGTGATTGGCAACGGACAAAGCTAGGTGCATCAGTTGGTTGGAATGGGCGCGAGCAATGCAGCGGATAGAGGACGTAAGGGCAGGATGGATGGGACCACCCGGGCTCCATGGGCGTCGCTCCTGAAAAGGGGGTGATGTCACGGTTCAGACTTGGACGCTTACTACTAGGTTCTGACTACGGTAGTAGGCTCGTGATTGTTTACATTAGTTAGGGACATTATCTTTCACGTGTTATCAGTCAGCAGTAGTATCACATGGTACTGTAGCTTACTGATTACTAGGATAGCAGTACTAGGGTTCGAGCTAGTATTGCTATAGGTCAATATCGTTCGGGAGGCGCTTTAAAGCCCTCCATCATTGTGTATAAGTAGTAGTTGTGGAAGACCAAGAGTCGCTATCTTGGTCTTCTTGAATCATCGGTTTCAGGATCATCCCTCTCTTCCCTTCTTAGGTTCTGCCGTGGGAAGTGCACTGCATAAGACTTAGAAGCATCTTCCCAGTTGCAAAGCTATCAACGTGTTGAAGTCTCGGAACTCCACGTTTGACTTAGCATATTTCAGAGCTGAGTACTTGCGCCTTATCGCCTAAAGCAAGGCCCACGCTTACCGAAGCGTAACACCCCATCATTCATGCGAAGCTGAACAAGATAGGGGGTAGGACCACCAATGCCTTGTTATCTTCTTTGCTGTGTTCATAGTCCGGGCATCGTGACAACGTGTCTGCCCGACCATTCTTCTTCCCAGCTATATGAACCAATTCGAAGTCATATTCCATGAATTCCGCATGCCATCTTGCCACTCTTCTATTGTGGTCGCCTGGATTCTTCCAGTACAATAGATTGGCGTGATCCATATGCACCTTTACTTTAAACGCTGGTTGGTGCAGGAAATGTCTCCAATGTCTGAACATTTCCACAAGGGCTAGGAGCTCCTTGTTATATACATCATAGTTTCTTTGGGCATCGTTCATGGTTTTCGAAAAGAATGCTACTGGGTGGAGCACTCCTTGTTCGTTTCGTTGCATTAGGATTGTTATGCTTCGGTAAGCGTGGGCCTTGCTTTAGGCGATAATGAGATGCGAGTACTTAGCTGTAGGGTGTCTAAGTTGAGCGTGGGATTCCTAAGTCCTAACACGCCAACAACTTGCAACTGGGAAGGCTCCTTGATGGACCTTATGCAGTGCGCTTCCTTCCGAAGTCCGGGTACTTCGCAATGAGAGGAGAGTTGAGAAACCGATGATTCAAGAAGACCAAGATAGCGACTCTTGGTCTTCCCGTACTACTATTTATACATGAGGACAGAGGGCTTTGAAGCGCCTCCCGAATGACTATTGACCTATAGCGATACTAGCTCGAACCCTAGTACCGCTATCCTAGTAATCAGTAAGCTATAGTAACATGTGATACTAACGCTGACTGATAACATGTGAAAGAACTGTCCCTGACTAATGTAAGAATCACAAGCTTACTACTGTAGTCAGAACCTGATAGTAAGCAACGAAGTCCGATCCATGACATCACCCCCTTTTCAGGAGCGACGCCCATGGAGCCCGGGCGGTCCCATCCAACCTGCTTGCACATCCTCTATCCTCTGCATCACCCTTGCCTGCTCCAACCTACTGATGCACAACGCCTTGTCCGTCACCAAACACCCCCACGTTTCTTGCAACTCCTTGATCCTCGCCTCTAGGCACCCCAACTCCACCCCGAGTGCTCGGTACCGCCTGACCTCTGCGGCGAGGCTCATGTCCTTGCACTCGGCGATGGCCCTGTTGATGGCCCTGACGGCATCGTACCCATTGTTGAAGAGGAACAGGTCCTCCTGGGTGTACTTGATGTGGGTGTCGGGGTGCACCACGTACTGGGGTGCAGCGTACAGGGGCTTCGGGAAGACCCTGTCGGATTCGTCGATCAAGCCGAGCACGATGGGATCGTTGCTCATAATGGCTTGGACATATTTTGCCTGGCACGTCACGCCGTCGGGGGTGGTGATGGGGAAGGAAATGAAATCGGGTCCTCAATTGACCCGGAACCCGTGAGGCACATGGGCATTGGCGACGCTGGAGACGGCGCGGTCGGCGAGCTGGGGATGGATGTGACCCTGGTAGAGGGGGGTCCCGTCGGTGGCAAGGGCGTGGCGGGTCGTATGAGGTGGAGCATTAATTTCTTGGCCATAGTGAATGTGGGGGTGCTCAGCTGGGTACCGCTTGTCCTCGCTGTCCGTGACCTCTCCCTCTTCTCTCTCATTTCCCTCATCCGGCGTTGGGCTGTTCATAGCTGTTCTTCCCTCCAATCGTCAGTCACCTCCTTCCACAACTTCTTCGGCTTCATTGTTGCTTCGTACTGCTCCCTGGCGTGCGCAGACGTCTTCACCGCGGTCGAGAGCTCGCCGAAAGTCGTCAACTTCGGCGGTGGTGAAGGGGCGGTCGGAGATGGGTTCTCTGGTTGTGGTGTGAAGGATGTGCCAGAGTGTTGGCTGACCGTTGACGTCGGGTGACAGTCAGGTGCTGGCGGTTCCGTGTCCTTGAGTGGGGAACCGTTCAATGGTACTGCGCAACTCAGCTTCGGTAACGGGTCCCTCGGACCCGGCTCTGTCTCTCATAGCCACGACGACCTCCTCAACGTCGGCAGGGGTTGTTGATGCCCACTCTTCTTCCAGCTCGCAGGCAAAAATCCTCTCGGGGGTTCCGAGGTAGTACGAAGTCGTCGAGAGGGCGGCATTTGGGGTAGATGGCATTGACAGGTGAGGAGTAGTAGTGGTGATGGTAAGTGGGGAGAATGAGATGTTGTCACTGGTCCTTCCTCCCCTTATAAGCATTTCTGGTGCGGTCTTTGAACGTTGGTACTCCGCAAGCGCTTCATCGGCGAATAAATCCTCCCGGTTGACCCACTGATTCTCCGAGTCGGAGTAGCCCTTCCATTTGATTAGATATTGCTTCTTCCGTTTCCTGCCGAAATGCCGTTCGTCCAGAATCTTCTCGACTTCGTATTCTTCCTCTCCGTCTACCAAATCGGGTGGCGGCCGTTGGTAGTTTTTCCCATGGAGTGGGGTCTCATGGTACTTGGTGAGAAGGTCCACATGGAACACTGTGTGAATTTTCCATTGCGGGGGTAGGTTGAGCCGGTAGTTGACAGGGGACATCACCTGTTCAATTGTGAAGGGTCCGTGCCTTCGGGGTGTGAGTTTGGCCGTTGGTTGATGAGTTCGCAGGTGTCGCCCTTCTAGCCATATGGGGTCTCCGAGTCAGAATTTTGGCCCATCTTTGGCTTTAACCCATGACTGCTGCGCTTTGATGATCAATTCTTGAGCGCGTTTCCACGCTTCTCGGAATTGTTCGGTCCTGAGCGTTACTTGTGGTATGGGTGATGGCTTATCTGTCCAATTGGCGCGTGGGTTATACCCCATGAGGAGGTTGAAGGGTGACTCCCGTGTGTATTCGTGTGGCCAATTATTATGTGCAAATTCTGCGAGGGGTAAATATCTGCACCAATTGTCCTGTCGTTCGTTTGCCCAGAAACGTAGATACTGTTCTACCCATTGGTTTGTTCATTCTGATTGTCCGTCGGTTCGTGGATGGTATGCTGTAGAGATATTCTGTTTGATGTCCAGTATTCTGCAGAGTTCCCTCGTGAATCTACTAGCAAATCGAGGGTCTCAGTCGCTTATGATCTTTGTGGGAAGTCCGAAACGGACGAAAACGTGTTTCAGGTACAGATTGGCAACTCCTTCCACGCTGATTTCTTCATGGCAGGGTATGAAGATTGCCGCTTTACTGCAATCGTGATCCGTGATTGTTAGTATGGTGTCGTAACCTCAGGATATGGGCAACTTAGTTATGAAATCAAGGGCTATTGTTTCGAATGGCATTGCTTCTGGTTTGGGATATATGGGATTGAGAGGCGCTCTGTTTCGTCCGTGTTGAACTTTAATGCGTTGACATTCAGCGCATCCTTTGACGTATTCCAGCGCGTCCCTTGCTAGTCCCGGCCACCAATAGGCACGTCCTGTCAATTGGGCGGTTCTTTTGATTCCTGGATGTCCATGAGCGGGAAGGTTGTGATGGTTATGCAATATACGTTGCTTATCATGTATTCCCCCGGTTACTACACGTTGTGCATCCTTGTACCAGATCCCATCTATCCTTTTAAGACGATGGGCGTCTATCCATGGTTTCAGAATAGTTTCGTTTTGCTCGTACATGGGGTCGTCTAATGCTATATCCTGGGGGTTCAGATGATCCTTGGCAGTCCAGATCCTTTCTACATGGGCGCCCCGTACGAAGATCTTGTCCGGCAGTACCGTGACATTGCTATTGTCCTCTTCCCCTTGATCGTAGTCCGGTCTTCGCGATAACGCGTCTGCTCTGCCGTTGGCCAATCCCTTGATATGGTGAATTTCAAAATCGTATTCTGATAACTCGAGTACTTCCCTTGCTACCCTTTGACTGATCTTTTGCGGGCTTCTCCAGTATTGTAGGTTCATATGATCCGAGAAGACCTTTGTTCGATGTGGTGATCCTGCGAGTAATGGTCGCCAGTGTCGGAAGGCTTTGACGATTGCCAGTAGTTCTAGGTCATAAATGTCATAGTTCCGTTCCGCTTCATTGAGGGTGGTTGAGAAGTAGCCGATGGGATGTCGCTTTCCATCATCTTTTTGTTGTAGTAGTACTGCTCCTATCGTGAATCCTGATGCATCAACTTCTAGTTCGAATGGTTTACTCAGCTGTGGATGCGCCAGTACTGGTTCCGATGTTACAAGCCCTTTAAGTTTATTGAATGCGTCGTGCTCCGTTCCTGTCCATTTCCACTCTGCTCCTTTCTTGGTTAGTTGGTTTAGTGGTTTTGCGTGATGTGAAAAGTTTTGGATGAATGCGTGATAAAAATTACAGAAGCCCAAGAATGATCGAACGTCCTTGACTTTTGTGGGGGTTGGCCAATCTTTGATACCGGAAATTTTGACGGGGTCCATGCGTGTCACCCCCTTTTCAAGGATTACCCCCAGGTAATCCATACGAGGTGCATGGAATAAGCATTTCTCCAGCTTGTAATAGAGGTCGTGCTTAGCTGATATTTCCAGTACGTCTTTGACTGCAGCAATGTGGTCGTCCAAGCTTTTCCCTATATGTGTTGCGATACCGATGTCATCCATGTACACCCTGATGGTCGTCCCTCGGAGTTCGTGTTTGGCAATGATGTCCCGACATATGTGGTTCATCATTGTCTGGAAGGTTGCGGGGGAGTTTGTCAATCCGAAGAACATTACCGTTGGTTCGAACAGGCCGTATTTGGTTTTGAATGCCGCTTTTTCTTCATCCCCTTCCCGGATTCATATGTTGTTGTAGCCCCATCGTACGTCGAGTTTGGTATAGATGTGGGCGTTACTGAGGTCTGTGATGAGGTCCGTGATGAGGGGTAAGGGGTATTGGTTGCGTATTGTGAATGAGTTGAGGCGTCTGTAATCCTGTACCGGTCGTAACTTCCCATCCTTTTTCTTGACAAAGAAGAATGGTGACGCATATGGGGATTTGGATGGTCGTATATATCCTTTGCCGAGTTGTTCCGTTAGAAAGGCTTGGAGGGCTTGATCTTCCTCTTGTGTGAGTGGATAGACTTTGCAGTCTATCGCTTCGGGTGCTCCTTTCTTGAGTTGTATTTCGTGATCCCAGACCCGCGAGGGTGGGAACCAATGTGATGCTTCTTCGTTAAAGAGTTGGTGGTACGCTGTGTAGTGGGATGGTAACTCAGCTTTCGTGGTATACTGTTTCGCCTGGATCGCTAGTTCCGTGGAAGTGGTCCGTCCTTCCACAAATTCTTCCTCCTCTAGTTGTGCGACGATTTGGTTCTTTTGGGTTTCAGTGATCGCTTTTGCGATCGTGGGTCGTATAATCCTGGGGTTGACGGTTCGGAGGACAATCGGTAGTGCGTCTTCTTTGATTACTGCGTGCCTCCAGCTAAAGGTTGGTTCGTATGTGGCCAGCCAGGGATACCCGAATACTATATCTTCGTTGCCGATGTCCATAATGAGGAATCTCATTTCTTTATGGATCCCTTTTGTTTGTACGTCCAGATCTACGTAGTGAGTGATTAGTCCTGCTTTATTTTCGGTGTTATCGATATTCCATATCTTTTTGGGCCAGTCCAGCGGCTTCATCCCGATTTTCATCCGCTTTACAAAAGCGGGTCGTAGGAAGTTATCGGTGGCTCCTGAGTCCACCAATGCTCTGATGTTGGCCATGGCGTAATTTGTGTGAATCAATACTGGAATTCTCATGGAACGGTAGCAAGTTATGATCACAGAATTACATTTTACTGCCCTTACCCAGGCCAATGGGTTCAGGCGCTTCGAAAATCCTCCCTCTTCCATAGATCCTGCAGTATGAGGTCTTTTACCTTGTCTTCTTCGGCGGCCACTCCTTTCATCCATTGGTCGGCTCATTGTTGCGGGGTTTCTGCTTTTGCGGCGCGGACAGGTTCTTCTTCTCTTTCGTCGTGGTAGGCGTCGGTCCTTCAGCTGCTGCTCGGCTGATTATAGGTGTGCTGCAGGCAATTACGACTGAAGTGCCCTTTCTGTCCGCACGTATAGCAGGTCACTTCCCTTATATCCCGCCGGCCTCCCCGTCCTCGCCCTACAAATCCTCCTCTTGGTGGTGGATTCCAGGGGTGTGCTCAAGCCCAATTGCCTTGGATCTCTTCGGCTCCTGTGAGTCTTCCTCGTACTCAGTCTGCTGACGTATCCATGGCGTTTGGGTCTCGTAGTATGTTGCGAGGGGGTCCCCATCCCGTGTTTCTGGCGTTCCTCCATGTGGTATTGCCACTTCCTTGTGGTTTTACTTGGTTACTGAGGCCTTGGTGTTGCTCCAATTGGGCCTTCATATGTATGTATTGTTGTTGCCTTCTGATAACCGCTTCCTTCCATTCCTGGAAGGTCTGTGGGTTGTCGTATATGTATGCTTTCTCATACAGATCGCAGGGTAGGCCGTCTGTGAACAAGTCCATTGTGAGTGGCGAGTCCAATCGGTAGTTAGCTTGTTGTGCCAACTGTTCGAATTGCGTGACGTACGCGTCAATGTCCCCTCCTGTCATCCTAATCCCTCTTTTAAGCATAGCTTGGGCCTGTTCCTTTTCCAATGTGTTCGAGAATCATCGGTTGAAGGCCGTGATGACTTCAATCCAGAGGTGTGGATTGTTGTCTGCGATTCTGGCAGACACCTGCCGGTTGAGCCATCTGCTAATCTCCGTGATCCAGTTGTTAACGTCCTTTCCTTAGATGTAGGTGAGGAATAACATAGCTCATCTGTAGGCGTTGGCCATGATGGGGTTGTTGTTGTTAATACCCCAATATAGTTCCCACTGAGTGAGGAACTCCTCCGTCTTGTGCCGATCTCCTTTGAATACTTCCGGGGCGTTTCCCGCGAATTTGTTGGAATGGTGTCCCCCTGGTACTCCGATTGGTCCCACTCCAGGCATTCCTCCTCCGGGCGATCCTCCTCCTGGTGGTCCTCCTCCCAGCGGTCCTCCTCCTGGCGGTCCTCCTCCTGGTGGACTCCCTCCGGGTAGTCTACGCGGTAGCTCCCTTCCGCCTGTGGGGGGGGTCAGGTTGGTCTGGTCCGATTGCTCGGAATAGCGCGGCGTCGTCTGCCGTCATAACATGTCCGGTTTCTGGGTGAATAGGAAGCGTAACTTCCTGTGTTTCCGTTAAGGTAGCCATTGGGGGATGGATTGTGATCTGCTCAGCTCTTTCGATGAATTCTGGTTCCAGCGGTTCTAACGCTTGGACGGGTTCGTCTTCTGATTCACTGTCTGATGCTTCGGGGTTTTCTGAGGGTGCCGAGATACTTTGATTGTCTCCATCGATAGGCCCCCAGTCGTTTCTTGCAACTACTTCTTCTTCGTAGATGTTGCACCCGTATCTGTAAGGTAGAGTGTCGATGACTCTCCACGCGTCATCCTCTCGGTCAACTCTGCACCAGCAAGTTCGTTCAAAATTGAACTCAACTGGTCATGGTCCGTGTGCTCCTCTGATCAGGTACCCTTCTATCCCGTTGATACTTCCCCAACTAGCCTCCTTGAGGTAGCGGATTGGTATGTTTCTTGTTCCCCTTTGTGGGATCTCGTAAGAGTGGAATCCCTCTCGGACCCAAAGTTCTCTTGTGGATACTCGCGCCACGTTGTTTGAGATCTCGGTCTTAATGTTACGCTTCGGTAAGCGTGGGCCTTGCTTTAGGCGATAATGAGACACGAGTACTTAGCTGTAGGGTGTCTAAGTTGAGCGTGGGATTCCTAAGTCCTAACACGCCGACAACTTGCAACTGGGAAGGCTCCTTGATAGACCTTATGCAGTGCGCTTCCTTCCGAAGTCCGGGTACTTCGCAATGAGAGGAGAGTTGAGAAACCGATGATTCAAGAAGACCAAGATAGCGACTCTTGGTCTTCCCGTACTACTATTTATACATGAGGACGGAGGGCTTTGAAGCGCCTCCCGAATGACTATTGACCTATAGCAATACTAGCTCGAACCCTAGTACTGCTATCCTAGTAATCAGTAAGCTATAGTAACATGTGATACTAACGCTGACTGATAACATGTGAAAGAACTGTCCCTGACTAATGTAAGAATCACAAGCTTACTACCATAGTCAGAACCTGAGAGTAAGCAACGAAGTCCGATCTGTGACAAGGATGGCTCCCATTGCATAATTCGATGAGTCAACTTCGACTTCGAGTGGTTTCTTCTGGTCCGGTTGTATCAAAACCGGTTCTTCACATATTCGCTTCTTTAGCGTTTCAAACGTGCTTTCTTCCTTTGGTCCCCAGTTCCATTGAACACCTTTCTTTAGTTGGTCATTTAGTGCCTTCGCAATAAAGGAAAAACCATGGATAAATCACCTATAGAAGTTGCAGAATCCAAGGAAAGCCCGAATATCTTTTGTGGTTTTTGGTGTTTTCCATTCCGCAACTCCAGCGACTTTAACTGGATCCATGGTGACGGTTCCTTTCTCTAGGATTACTCCTAGAAATTCAATGTGTTCTACCTCAAAAAGGCACTTGCTGGGCTTTAAGTAAAGGTCCAGCTTTTGAAGGCACTCGAGGACTTTGCTAACCAACTTGCGGTGTTCTTCTTCATCCTTCTTCATTGCAATAAGGATGTCGTCCATATAGATGATTACTTGACCAGTTGCTGTAAGGTCATTAAACTGTGTATTCATCATTCGTTGGAACACTGCGGGGGCATTTTTCAGCCCAAATGGCATTACTGTTGGTTCGAACAGTCCTAGGTTCGTTTTGAAGGCAGCTTTTGGCTCATCGCCTTCTCGGAAGCGAATATTGTTATATCCTGCTCGTACGTCCATTTTGGTGAACAACCTGGCATCCTTCACTTTATCCACTAGTTCCTGTATTAGAGGCAATGTGTTAAGGCCTAGCGGGGCCTTACAGTGCGACGTGCACTGAGGGTACAAGGGGGACAAGGACAGGGTACAAGGACAAGGTGCCTGGTAAATGGTAACTAAGGCCGAGGGAGTTCTAAGAGACGAAGGTCCGTGAGGGACGACCAAGGAGCAAGGGTTCGAAGGGTAAGTTGATGGACTTAGTGACAAGGTACAAGGGACTTCGGTCAGATGGCCAAAGTACAAGGGACTAAGTCGAGCGACTTAGGGTCTGTGTGTGCGCGTTGTTATAGCACAAGCGCAAAGCTTCGAGGTGGCTCCCAACTAAGGGAAGACCGACAGTGGTGATGAGACGATGAGAAGGGAGCACACAGTGGAGGAGCAAACAAGTCTGGTATTCGCTAGTATAATAAACGAAGACAAGACTGAGGAATAAGTGTATACACGGTCAAGCTTATATAGGTATCTACTCCAGGTCCGTCCCATGAAGGGGATACTGAAAGGGAACAAAGGGAACGCAAAAGGGGAAAGGGGGAGAAGGGGGAATCAAAGGAGAACAATAGGAGTCGCGAAAGGGGAAAGAGATAGAAGGAGAATCGGAGTAGAAAGGCGTACATGGTAATGAGTCAACAGGTTAGTACTCCGAGGGGAAGCAAGTATGAGTCAAGGTGATATAGTAAAAGAAAATAAGTCCGTGGTGAGCCGGATCACGACATCACCCCCGCTCTTGGTAGATGCTTCCACGCATCAATCACCTCGGTCCTCCGCCTCCCAATTGACGTCGTCGTAGGCGTCGTAGTCGTTATCGTGAGTGTCGTTCCCATAGAAGGACTGCCACGACTTGAAGTACCACTCACAACCACCATTGAAGCGTTTGTGCTTGGGAGGGATGCGGCACCTCTCTCCATCGAAGCACCTGGAGTGGGGGTAGAAGCATTTGTACGCAGGGTGGCCTACGTTGTCGCAGTAAAAGCAGCGCTGCCACATGGGGCAGTTCTTGGCAGAGTGGGTGACGTTGGGGACGCGGCACTTGGTGCACTTGAGGACGGAGGGGCAGACGGGCTGAGGATTGGGGAGGGGGGCCTTCTGGGAGGCATGGGACTCGCGACCCTGGGTCAGGATCCAGCGGGACACACCTGGCTTCTCTTCATCGTGAAGCCACGGCATGGGGAAGTGGGTGTAACGCTCCCCTCCTGGGTGTTGGGCTTCCAAGTACTCCCTAATGGGAATGCCAGAGGACGCCATTGCGTCGTTGGTGTAGCGTGGGTGAGGTATGTAAGCGTTCCCCATAAGATAAGGATGGAGGCGCATGCGCACCTGTGATGTGACCAGCCTCTGCCGGATGACCCCTGACCTCCTCCTCCAGTCGTTCCAAGCATCTGCCAGGTCTCTCTCTCTCTCCAGCAAGATGCGGTGCTCCTCTTCCAGGAAGCGGTACCTATCGATATCAGTGTTAACCCCAACATCATTGAGGACTCTCAGGCCCGTCTCAACGGCCTCTTTGTCTGGGTGGTCGGTGTGGAAGGGGGAGAGGTCGTTGTTATCAGGAAAGGAAGGGGGGGGTCCGTGGAAAGGAGCTGCTACAAGCGGGGCTCCGTAGTCTTGGTAGAGGCCTGTGTCCCTACGGCATTCTAGGATGTAGTGGTTGTGTCCTTTGCGGTCCCACTCATAGCGAATATAGTGGGGACGCTTGGGGGTGCCATCCAGCCCAGTGACGAGGAAAGAGTAACGAGCGTGGTTGGCTCGTCGTGAGTCAAAGATGTTGAAGCCGGCAGGGGGGTCGTCGTCGGACCTGTCATTGCCCAGGTCGATAGAAGAGGCAGGCGATGGGGAGTGGGAGAACGGTGTGAGGGGGCGACGAGGCTCAGGGGTGTGGAGACGGAGGTAGGCAGGAGAGTTGGTGCGAGGGGGGACAGGGAGAGGCTCAGGGGATGGAACAGGAGACTGGATATGGTCAGCTAGCAGGAGGGGGTTGCCTAGAGGAGACCCAGGAGCGCCGAAGGTTCCCTCCGAAGGGATAGGGGATGCAGCACGTGAACCGATGCGGTCAGCAAGAGAGCGGTCGTTGGTGGTAGCAGGGGAGGCAGACATAGTGGCAGTAGTGGCAGTAGTGGGGGATAGAGTGAGGGAACGGATAATGAGTGGAGTGGGGGAGAAGGCAGGGTTTAAGTATGGTTCGTCGCAGAGGGAGCGAATGGAGCTAGGATTTTGCCGATGGAAGTTGGTGACAAGTTGGTCGGCATGAATATGAGCTGAGGGTTCCCATGAGTCATGGGCCTCGGAGAAGCCCTTCCACCTGACCAAATATTGCAATTGATTGCGCCTGCGTCGTGACCCTAGAATTTGCTCCACTTCCCACTCCGGTTCCCCATCGATCAGGTCAGGGGAGGGTTCCGTAAAGTTCGGACCATGCTCGGGTGTTTCCTTAAAAGGGGTGAGAAGGGAAGCATGGAAGACGTTATGTATCTTCCATTGCGGAGGGAGCTTGAGACAGTAAGAGGTATGTGAAATGGCAGCAGTAACTAGGAAGGGACCATAGCGCCGTGGGGATAGCTTGGCAGATGGATGGGTGGTGTGAAGGTTCCTGGCTTCGAGCCAGACTCTATCTCCGACACAGTAAGGGGTGAAACGAGTGTGTGACCTAGTCATGAGGTCCTGTGAGCGCCTGATAGCGTCTTGTGCCTGCTGGCGTGCTTCCTTTATCTGTTGCATGCGCTGGTCAACAGAGGGAACAGTGGAGAAGCGGAAGGTTTGGTGAACGCGTGGGGTGTGTCCCATGAGGAGGTCAAAAGGGGTCTTCTTGGTGGTGGAGCTGGGCCAGGAGTTGTGTGCGAATTGTGCAAGGGGGAGCCAGGACGCCCAGTTGTCCTGTTTGTAATTGGTGAAGATGCGGAGATACTGTTCCAGCCATTGGTTAGTGTGTTCCGATTGGCCGTCAGTTTGGGGGTGGTAAGCGGTACTAATGTTCTGATCGATGTGAAGTAATTTGCAAAGTTCTTTGGTAAATGCAGAAGTGAAACGAGGGTCTCTGTCCGAAATGATGCGTTTTGGAAGTCCGTAATGGGGAAGTACATAGGTAGCGTAAAGTAATGCTGTTTTCTCGGCGTCTATGGTTTCGTTGCAGGGGATGAAGATGGAGGCTTTAGAGCAGTCGTGGTCTGTGATTGTAAGTATAGTATCGTAATTGGATGATAGGGGGAGTTTTGTAATGAAGTCCAAGGCAATGGTTTCGAAAGGAAGGGAATGGGGGTCTGTGGTAATGGGGTAGAGTGGTGGCTTTGGGTTGGTAGGGTTATTTTTGCGTGATTGACAGGTGGCGCAACCCTTAATGTAATTGGTGACGGAGGTTTTCATGTTGGGCCACCAGTAATCACGTGAAATAGCCCAAAGGGTCTTGGAAATTCCAGGGTGTCTGGCTGTGAGAGAGTCGTGATATAGGGAGATTACCCCCCTCCTTAGATTGTCATTTTCCACGATGACAAGGCGTGAGCCGTTCCAGAGAAAGCCCTCCTTCTGAGTGAGGTTGTGAGAGAGCGTCCATCTAGAGAGAAGGTCCGGCCGTTTGAGTTGGTGGGCTCATGCACAATCATCGAGGGAGGAGGAGAGGGCAGCATTGACAAAGAGCGAAGGGGGGAGGACAGTGACCTGGTCATTGTCCGCTGAGCCATCATAGAAGTCGGGGCGCCTGGAAAGAGCATCGGCCTTATTGGAGGCTCCAGGTTGGTGAACGAGGGTGAAATGGTAATCTGCCAGTTTGGGGAGGTATCTGGCGACACGGCGATTAATGCGTTGGGGGTTACAGTAGTATTGGAGGTTCTTGTGATCAGTGAGGACGGTGATGGGATGGGGGGATCCTGCTAGGAGGTGGCGCCAGTTCTCCAGGCCACGAACAACGGCCAGGAGTTCTCTGTCATGAATATCATAGTTCCGTTCTGCCTCGGTGAACGTCTTGGAGTGGAAGCCGATGGCACGGGATTTACCCCGGGGGTCCCTCTGTGAGAGGATCGCTCCCGTGGCGAAGGCAGAGGCGTCAACTTCCAGTTGGAAGGGCTTAGACATATCGGGCTGAGATAAGGCGGGATCGGAGAGTACATGGGAGATGAGGGTGTCGAGGGCATGGTGGCATTCAGGAGTCCACCGGAATGGGGTCTCCTTCTTCAGGAGTGCAGTGATGGGGCGAGCGATGTTGGCAAAGTTTGGGATAAAAGGTCGTTGGTATCCTAGGACACCCAATGTGCTTTGTACCTCTTTGAGGGTTTTGAGATCGCGTGGCCAGTCACGGAGGCCATCTGCTTTGACAGGGTCAATTTTGATCTGGTCCCCATCCATGATGATGCCGAGGTATTCGATGCGGGGTTGTTTAAAGGCGCACTTGGAGGGTTTGAGGAAATAGGATTCGACCTCTAGGAGGTCGAGGACTTCGTGGACAATGGTGCGGTGGCGTGATAGGTCGTCATGAGTAGCGATGAGAATGTCATCCATGTAGATGAAGAGTTCCTTGGGATATTTGTCCTTGAGGTGGCGGAACATGCGGTTCATGGTGTGGGAAAAGGTAGCGGGGGAATTGGTGAGGCTGAAGAACATGACATGAGGTTGGAAGAGGCCGAAGGGTATTTTGAATGCGGCCTTCCACTGGTCTTCTTCTTTGATGCGGATATTGTTATAGCCCCAGCGGATATCGAACTTGGTAAAGATCTTCTTCCCCTGGAGCTGTTCGAGGATGGTGTTAATCAGTGGGAGAGGGTACGTGTCGCGGATGGTCCATGAGTTAAGGGGTTTGTAGTCTTGAGTGGGGCGTAGTTTGCCATCCTTCTTCTTCATGAAGAAGAAGGAGGAGGCATAGGGGGAGTTAGATTCGACGATATAACCTTTCTCCAAGTGTTCCTTAATGAACTCCTTGGTGACTTCTTCTTCGACCGGGGTGAGGGGGTATACCTTGCAATTGATGGTGGCAGGAGTGTCTGGTTTGAGGGTGATGGCATGGTCATCTTCTCTGGCAGGGGGGAAGCGTTGTGCAGCTTTCTCGGAGAAGACTGTGGCATGGCGCTGGTATTCGGAGGGAATGTCGGTTACTGGTGGGGTTTTAGAGGCGATAGCTTTCTCAGCCCATTTCTGAGCGATGCTGTTGATCTGGGGGTGGACGCGTTTGTGATAAGAGACGGAGTGGAGTGCGAGGTCCCCTCCTTCGAGGGTGTTGGTGGTCCAGTCGATTCTGGGGTTGAATCGTTTAAACCATGGGTGGCCTAGGATGAGGCGGTCGTGCCCGAGGTTGACGATGTAGAAGGGCATTCTTACTGCTTGTGCCCCTTGGTTGATGACGAGGTAGGTGAGGTGGGTAATGGAGCCCGCTTGGTTGAGGGTTCCGTCCACATTGTGGACGAGGCGGGGGGTGCGTAGTTCTTGTGTCCCAAGGTGTAACTTTGAGACGGTGCGAGTGTCGATGAAATTGTTGGTTGCCCCACTATCAAGGAGGACTTCTACTTCAGCCTTTCCGTGCCACATGTAAATTTGAACGGGGATTGTCATTGAATCGTTCTTCGTACTATACATGGTGCTAATGGTTGCCTTGCTCTCGGCTGTTAGAGTTCGGCATCGTGAAAATCCTGGTCATCCAGGTATTCTCCTCGCTCTTCTTCAGTCATGCTGGCTATGATAGCCGCAATCTGTTGAGCCTTGGTTTTCTTGGGAGTGTTGGTGGAGGGGGTGGTGGAAGCGGTGGTGGAGGGTGCAGTGGTGGACGAGGTGGAGGGTGCAGTGGTGGACGAGGTGGAGGTGGTGCGAGCACTGGAGGTGCTCTGGCGCTGGGGGCATTCGCGGGACATGTGTCCCTGACGACGACAGCGGAAACAGTGTCCTTCTTTTGCTAGTTTCTCGCGTTCTTCGGGGGTGAGCTTCTTGAGCTTTTGGGGGGTGCTGGTGGTGGCATCTACGTCCATGGGGACGATGCCGTGGTTGTGGGACTGGGTGTGACAGGGCTGTGTGGTGTGCGAAGTGGACTGGAATGGGATTCTTTTTTTGCTAAGGAGGAGATTGGAGTTGCGCAGCTCGCGCGTTCGCTCTACTTCCCTTCGTGCTGCATTCTTCCATTTGTCCATGGTAACAGGCCAGGTATCCCTATAGAGGACACGACGGTGGATGGACTCTTCGAGTCTGGCTTTGAACTGGGCGATGGTGCCCTTGGCGGTGGGTTCCCATTCAGCAGCTGTGGTGAGCCGCTCGAAGGTGGCAATATAAGTGTCAATGTCGAGGTCCTTCATGCGAAGGTTCATAAGTTTTTGGTAGGCCGATTGGGTGCGGGTGGAGTCGGCCCAGGCACTTTTGAAGTCAGCCTCAAAGGTGTCCCATAGAACTTCATCAGTGCGGGCAATGGGGGTGGTAGAGTGTTTGACTTTAGCGATGAGGCCTTTTTCTTGGGCCTCCACCCAGTCAGCGACGAGGGGTCCCTGGATATAAGACAGGGCAGTGAGGACGCGCAGGTAAGGTTGCGCCATGATGTTGATGTTGTCATTGAGGGCCCAGTAGCGATGGAACTGGCTGAGGAAGGTGCCGCTGAGGGTGCGGTCACCAGTGAAGGTGTTTGGAGCAACTGATCGGAGTGCTCCCGATGTGATGGTGCAGGTGGTCATGGTGGTAGGGACTGTGACTGGTGTGGTGGTTATGGGTGGCACAGGTGGAGTGGTGGTAGTGGGTGCTGTGGCAGGAGTGGGGACGCGTGGAATAGAGGGAAGAGCCGGTGGTTCGATGGTGGGGAGTGCGTTGTCTGGGTTATTGGGGTCGGTGGGTAAATACCAACCAAGTCCTAGGTCGTGTTCTGCTGGGTCTGCTGGGACAGCATGTGCTGGAGAGGCAAAGAAATTTGCGCCTTCTCTGGTGAGTGGGTGCCAATGATGGTTGATGAATTCAACCAGAACTGCTTTTCCGTCGTGATTAAGGTAATATCCTCCTTGTGGGTTGCTAGGGAAGGTAGACCAGTAGGCGGAGCCAACAATGTGGGCAGGGAGATCTGCTTTGTGGCGATGGGGTACTCGGGTGGGGTGAACGGGGTCTAAGGTGATGAATAGACTAGCCATGGTGTTTTCAGGGTGCTGTGGGTCGATGGGTACGAAGGAGCAGCAAGCGGAGTTACTGCAACAGGGTAGAAGAGTCTTGTCTTATGTTAAGGCCTAGCGGGGCCTTACAGTGCGACGTGCACCGAGGGTACGAGGGGGACAAGGACAGGGTACAAGGACGAGGTGCCTGGTAAATGGTAACCAAGGCCGAGGGAGTTCTAAGAGACGAAGGTCCGTGAGGGATGACCAAGGAGCAAGGGTTCGAAGGGTAAGTTGATGGACTTAGTGACAAGGTACAAGGGACTTTGGTCAGATGGCCGAAGTACAAGGGACTAAGTCGAGCGACTTAGGGTCTGTGTGTGCGCGTTGTTATAGCACAAGCGCAAAGCTTCGAGGTGGCTCCCAACTAAGGGAAGACCGACAGTGGTGATGAGACGACGAGAAGGGAGCACACAGTGGAGGAGCAAACAAGTCTGGTATTCGCTAGTATAATAAACGAAGACAAGACTGAGGAATAAGCGTATACACGGTCAAGCTTATATAGGTATCTACTCCAGGTCCGTCCCATGAAGGGGATACTGAAAGGGAACAAAGGGAACGCAAAAGGGGAAAGGGGGAGAAGGGGGAATCAAAGGAGAACAATAGAAGACGCGAAAGGGGAAAGAGATAGAAGGAGAATCGGAGTAGAAAGGCATACATGGTAATGAGTCAACAGGTTAGTACTCCAAGGGGAAGCAAGTATGAGTCAAGGTGATATAGTAAAAGAAAATAAGTCCGTGGTGAGCCGGATCACGACACAATGGGTATCGGTCGGGGATTGTGAAGGAGTTCAGTTTCCGGTAGTCCACTACTGGACGAAGTTTTCCGTCTTTCTTTCCGACAAAGAAGAATGGTGACGAGTATTGTGATTTTGATGGATGAATATAGCCCTTGTCCAAGTTATCTTTGATGTATTCATCAAGCTTTTCTTGCTCGCCTTTAGATAACGGGTATATTTTGCAGTCTAGCGTTTTCAGGGCATCCTCCATAAAATCAATAGCAATATCCCATGGTTGGTGTTCGGGATATCATTTTGCCTCTTCTTCGGAAAAGACCTTCTTCCACTTGTGGTAGTGTTTTGGGACTACCTGATCCCAGGTTTTCTCTTCTTTTGGCAGCGCCTTTACTGCCATTTTGGTTGACATCGAGCTTCTTTTGAGGATTTCTTCATCCATTCAATGAATGAAGAGTTCTTCCCCAGGGGTGCATAACGATGCAGCCTTCTTGATCCACGCATCTCGTATGCGGATCACTTCTGCATCCATTGTATATGAAAGGGTCTTGATGACAAGTGGTTGCATGCTTTCATCAAGGGTCGTGCTTCTCCAATCAATCAATGGCTGGAAGGCAGCAAGCCATGGGTACCCTAACACCATCTCGTCATCTCCTAGATTTGTGACGAGGAATCTCATGTTCTGTTTCTTTTCCCCAGTCTGGACTTGCAGGTCAATGTAGTACTTGATGATTCCTGACTTATTCTGGGTCCCGTCAATGTTCCACACAATGCGGGGTCATGGCAGCTTTAGTTTGCCAGTCTTCATTCTTTTCAGGAGCTTGAAGTCAATAAAGTTGTCTGTGGCTCCTGAATCCACGAGAACTTTTCTTTCAGCCGTTGTATGTGAAGTTTGTATCAGAGTTGGGATTTGGAGACTTCGATATTTACAAACAAACACATCTTTAAACTGTAATGCACGCGCCATGGCCGCTAGGTTTGTGCATTTTAAAAATCCTTCCTGTGCTCTTCTACCCAAGCCTCTTTCAACATTGCATATTTCTCTTTGGTTGAAAGGCTTTTAAGGAGGGAGGATTGCACATCGGTAGGGGCGGATTCAGTTTTGGACTGTTCCTCTTCCAATTCTTCCTCAGGTTCACTTTCTTTGGCCTTGGCCTTGCAAGCCTTTTGAGGTGGTTTCTTGTCCTTTTCTTTGTCTGGACAGTTGCGGGAGAGATGTCCTTGTTTGTTGCAAGTGTAGCAATGGCCTTCTTTCTTTTGGACTTCAATGTCCGGTTTCTCTTTTGCAGTGGTCGCCGCCGCTCTTCCTCTGGTTCCTTTGTTCCTGTTAAAGTTGGAATGAGAGCGGTCGGTGCGAGTGTCCATTGCATCTGAAGCAGGGGCTAGCATTTTAATGCCCAGCATCTTCGCCAATTGGGCAGGGTTCATCTTTCCTGCTCCCTTCTTCCTTGGAGTTTCTTCATAAATCCCCCTAATGTTCTGGACTGCGGTGTTGTCTGAGTGGTATTGGCGCACTCCGTCGGCCCATCCCCTGAAGTCTAGGGGACGTACCACCTTATAGACGTGATCCATCATGTGATAAGGAAGCTTCGATGCAAATAAGGAGAGTGTCGACTGAGCATCCAATGGATACGTTGCTTCTGCAGCAAGGGATTCAAACTGGGTGATAAACGCATCCACCTTATTTAGTATAAATGAGAGGTGGCGCAGTTTATCTTCTGCCCGTTCCCTTGCTCCTGTATCCTGGAATGCTTGTTCAAAGCCTTGAGACACTGCTGTCCAGTAGAATTCGTCATTCAGTAGTCTTCCATTGTTCATTTCCGCAAGGATCCAGTTGGTCCATCTCTTGACCCAGTCCTTTACGTTTGGTCCTTTTATGAAACCAAGCAGCAGAGCTGCTCGTTTCATAGGTATCGCCATTTGTTCAGCGTCCAAATTTATGATGCGATACAGGTTGAATTCCTGCATGAATTGGTCCGCAAGCGATCGGGTACCATCAAAGTTGGTTGGGGGGTTTCCTCCAAGTTTGCCATTTGCCACTCCTGGGCCTGGGCCGGCACCTGCCCTGCCTCCAATAGGGGCACCACCGGGAGGGGGTCCTCCACCTCCGGGCGCGCCTCCACCTACTGGGGCACCTCCGCCTCCAGGTGCACCCCCACCTCCTGGGGGGCCACCTCCTGGCGGTCCGCTTCCTCCTGGTGGTCCTGGGGGCCCACCTCCGGAGGGACCACTTCCTGCTGCCATAGTGCTAGCAGGGGGATTTCCACTTCCTGTTCCTGTCCCCTTTGTGAAGAATGTTTGTACTGTGGATGGGGGGACAGCCGTCGTTGTTGCGGTTGCAGCTATGGTGGTCATCTGTGTTGCCATTGGAGAACTTTTCGTATCATGTCTCTTAGTGGTTGGCACGGTATGCTAGCCTGCCTTCAATGGTGTATCGTCTGGTGGAATCGCTGATACTGTTGTTGGTCTGATCGATGTTCTTCCCAGGTTATACAGGGAGGGGACTGGTTAAGTAGCTGTCCAACGCCTAGTCCTGCTGTCTCGCTGTATGAAGTACCACTGCTTGGTACTTTCTTCGTATTCGATGGTGAGGTATACTGCACTGAGTATGTTATATACCCAATAACCTTCTTCGCCGTCTATTTCCTGCCAAAGGGCTGCTCCTTTTACGTGGCCAGGAACATCGTCGTCTGTTCTCCTCTTGATGGAAAACAGTTTGAATCCAAGGACTGATCTGGATTCAGAAATTCTTCGTCCCTTAGCCAGAGTGGCAATAGGTTTGATAGACTTGACTTAATGTTACGTCATGGTAGGGACGTTCACCCAACGTGGGTTAAGTCAATCTACTGAGACGCTGCACTAAGGGGTCTGGTTCTGGTTGTCAAGGGAAGTTCCAAGGAGGAACTTCAGTGAAGATGTATGAGTTGAAGAGTCAGCCTAAGCCAATAGTGGAACTTAGGATTCTTCAGTGAGAGGAGAGGGTTCATTCAGTTGAGAGATGGAGTATTCACAGTCTTCGATTGCTCAAGTACCGTAGAGTACAAAAAGTCAAGTCTAAGGCTACAAGCTACCTAGAAAGCCTGACTTTATAGTAAATAGGGATCCTAGTACTGAGTCACAATGGCGTACTAGGATCAAGTCATCCGAACAATAAGTAACTGCAGCGCAGTCCACAGTATGTATGAAATGAGTCTGAAACAAAAGATGTAAGCCCCTTGACAACGGGCTAGAGTCACTATGACTCGTATGAGAACGATAAGTAAAGAGTCACTATAACTCTTGTGAGAACGATCACATGAGACAAAGAAAGATAAACAAAGGAGAGAATGAATTGTATCGTAACACATCAGTCAAAGAACAGGTCAGCCAGTTGTTCAGCTGTTAAAGTGGCAACCGTTGGGACAAGACAGATATCCAAGCTGAGGCGGTCAGTGAGCATGAGGATGGTGTCAAATCCATTATCCTTGGGCAGTGGGCCAATGAAGTCAATGGCCATGGAATCACAGCAGCCATCAGGCACCAGCAGGGGGTGAAGGGGCCCAAAGGGCCTGGTAGTGCGGGACTTGTTACGTTGGCAGTCAGCACAGCTCAGGATGTACCCATCCTCAAGGTCGTGGCGCATGCGGGGCCAGTAGAACCTGTCACGCAAGGCGCCATACATCTTCGGTGAGCCAAAGTGGCCAAGCTGATCATGTGCGAGACGGAACAGAGTTTCGCGTACATTGGCATTGTTTGGGATAACAAGTCGGTTGTTAATAAACCAGAACCCATCAGTGTTCCAGATGTTTGTCATGCCTGGTGCTGCCTGGGCAAGTTTCTGGATGAAAGGGTCAGTTACGTACCCCATTTTGATGTCATCAAGGACAGCATCCTCCAGTTTGAAGTGGGTATGAATGCGGCAGGCACGAGTCGCATTGACAATGGCCACCACAACAGTGAGCGGTGGGTCCAGGAGTCAGGACAACGCATCAGCCACACAATTTCTTTTGCCAGGGAGGTAGTGTATGGTTGCATCGTATTGTGATAAAAGTTCCATCCAACGTGCCTGTTGCCAGGATAGGTCACGTTGGGTGTTGAAGTGTTCTAGGGTGCGGTGGTCAGTCCAGACTTGGAACTCATAGCCTAGAAGTTCGGAGCACCACTTAGCAAGAGCGTGGACGATTGCTAGCAGTTCCTTCTCATGAACTGGGTAGTTGAGTTCTGCACCCTTGAACAAGTGGGACTCATATGCAATGGGGCAAGCGGTGTCATAAGTGGGGCCAAAGGTAAGGACGGCACCTGATCCTGTGTCGCTGGCATCAGTGGTTACAAAGATCCGATAGTGAGGCATGAGTGACGGGTCGATGGTGGTGAGGCAATCAGTTGATGTAACCAGCTGCTTGATGCTATCGAAGGCAACTTGGTGTGTAGGTGTCCATGCGGGGAACATTTTTCACATTCTTTACGGGTCAGCTCATCAAGGACAGCTGTATGGTCAGCCAGTTTGGGCAGGAATGCAGAGAGGTACCAAACAAGACTGAGAAAACCGCGCATTTGTTTCGCAGATGTCAGTGTTGGCCAGTGCATCACATGGTCTGCTTTCCCTTCATCGGCTTCGATGCCCTTTGCTGAGACACGATGTCCAAGGAAGCAGATTTTAGCACAGAACAATTTCATCTTCTTTGGGTTGCAATAAAGACAGTTATCCATGAGGGCCTGCATGATTGTGTGGACATTAGATTCGTGGTCTGTGAGGGTTCGGGACCATATGACGATGTCATCCAGGTAAACATGGCAGATTTTACCAATCCATGGCCTAAGGGCAGCAGTGATGCGCCACTGGTGGATAGCAGGGGCATTTTTGATGCCCATGGGCATGACAACCCATTCATAGAGCCCCCATGGTGTGTTGACCACCGTCAGACCAATGTTGTCATTGTGCATGCGTGTTTGGAAAAAACTGTTGGTCATGTCTATAGAAGCAAAGTATGTCCCACTTGCGCAATCAGCGAGAATGTCATTTACATGTGGGATGGGGAAACTGTTGGTGATTGTGTTCGTGTTTAATTGGCAGTAGTCATTAACCCAGCAGGGTGGCACTGTTGGGTCCACTTTTGGTATGATGAATGCACCTGACCCTGCTGGGGCAGATGAGGGCCAGATTCGGCCAGCCATCAAATGTTGTTGGAGGAGGTCATGCCATGCTTCCTTCCACTTATGTGGACAAGGATAGTTGCATGATTTTATGGTACTGTTGGGATCCTTGAGACGGATTTGGGCACGTGGTTGGAGTGGCAGCTCATTGACATGGGGTAGAGGTTCGAAAACACGAGCGAATTCAGTACATATGGCTGCTTCTCGTTGGGCAAGTTTGGCTTCAATTCCCAGCATGGTGATACGTTCATGGAGCGAAGCAAGAATGTTAGGGGTGGGGTGTGGTTGACTGTGGTTGATGAGCATTTCCGCATGGTACTTAGGGCTATGTAGCGGCCTAGCAGACAGGAGGTCATAGTGTGGTGTGGTTGACATGACAATGCATGAGCGTGCTGTGTAATTACAAACAATTTCATTGGCGTGCAGGAATGGGAACCCCAGGATGATGGGCATGCAAAGCCCCTGCACGATTACAGCTTTTAAAACAATTGACATAAAGTGCGTATCTGGTGAGGTAACAGACAAGTGTACATAGTGTGTGAGCGGTGGTGGTTTCTGGTCGCCAATTGCAACACTGACAGATTCTGGGCTGCGGAGACGGATGTGTGGGAGTTGGAGTTTCTTAACAAGTTCGGGCATGATAAAAATCATGTGGGCCCCACTGTCAATAAGTGCCATCATGTTTACTGAAAGATGAGCTGGGGGGTTATAAGCAATACACTTCCAGACGAGATGGTCGCATTTTAACGGGGTATCAGTACTTATCGAGGACAAGCTGTTTTCCGATAGATTGGAGAAGCTGGTCTCGGAAGTTGCTGCCGATGGGAAAATGGCCACAAGTGAGGTAGCAGGGTTTTGTTCAGGTCTAGTGGAGGCGTCTGTGATGCTGGCCACAGGTGCAGTGCAGTTCTGAGACTTTGTGGACGCTGCTTTGGCTCGAGCAGCGTCTTGAGCAGTGAGTGTTTTGTAATTCTTTCCCGATAGGGTAATGGAGCATTTATCTGCATGGTGTCCTGCATAGAATATGTGGCACTTTAGACAGCCATCATGGTTGAGCAAGAGGTGGGGTTCCTCCTCTGTGAGTTTAGGAGGGTATGGGTTTGTGGTTTGACCAGCAGCTGACAGGGTGCTGTTTGACAAGCTATTGCGGTTGGGATTTGAACTGTGCGCCAGGTTGTATGGATGTTTGGTGACTCGTAGTTTCTCATCACATAGGTTGGCCATGCATTTGCGGATATCTTGTTGTTCCCCGTCAAGGTCCATTAGTTTCTCGAGCCAGGCAACAAAATCTGTGATATTGGATACTTTTTCTTTTCGTGCTTGGGTTTGCAGTTCATGATCTATGTTTCCTTCAAGTTGGCGGTGCATTTGGTCGTCATCAAGATGGGAGTCGGTGCCACGAAGGGCAACATTTAGTGTCTGGATTTGTGTCGCCCATGTTTCAAATGTGGTTGTTTTTGGGTCAAGACACGAACTTAGGATTTGTGTTTGTACATCAGCCTCCCAATCATGGGGGAGCCAACGCATGTGGAATTCGGTCATGAATGCGGAGAAAGTGAGTGTGTGGAGTCGCGTACAGTGGACAGTGATCCAGTCATTGATGAGGGGATTCTCAAAACACCCAAGGATTTTTGTGACTTTGTCCATTTCCAGGACACCTCCTTTTGCATTCATGAAGTAATTTTCTGCATGGTTTTCGAAATCACGGATAACATTAGGGGTCACCTTTCCATTGGAAAGATGGGGGGGGTGTGAGAGAATTAAATGGGTGGCGATGGCATTCTTATGGTCAGACATTTGGGGTGGTTTTGTGATGAATGGTGTATCAAATGATGATTTGTCTGATGATGATGGTGACAGGGATGGAATGCGCACTGATGATGGCAGAGATAGGGATGGGGCACATACAGGTGCAGCTAGTGGTTCAAGGGTGTGTGGTACCTGGTTGTTAGACAGTGGTGGAACCGACTGCGAGACACGGGGGGGGGGTGCAGGGGAGGTGCAATTTGTCTGAGGCGGAGCACTGGCTGCTCGGGTCATTGCTACGGGCGACTGTGGACCACCAGGTGCTTGTTCAGGGACGATTTCTGGTGTTTGATTTACAGGTTGTACAGGGGATGGTGGTGTCTCATGTGGTTCTGATGTCACAATTGGTGGCTGCAACGTTGGGTTTTGGGCAAGGTTCTAGGCTGGTGAAGAAGATCGCAGTGCAGCACAGTTCTGCAGCCTCTGCGAATGCCAGGAAGCCAGGTTTGGTGGGTATCAGGTCTGGGGTATGGGTTCATTATCAGATAATCCTTTGCTGAGTGAAAGGCAAGGGGTAGTATACCAAGTATATGATGTCCAAAAAAAAGTGAAAGGCACCAGCGTGGGCCGGTGAACACTTAGACAAACAGGGCAGGACAGGCAACTGGCATCTTATTTCAGAAAGCTCTAGGGACGTGTGTGTGGGTAGATAAAGGGAAGAGGGAGGAAAGAGACTGAAGGACGACCAAGAGGTGAGGTCATCCTTTTGAGCAATTGTCTCCAGTCCTGGAATGCTTGTGGCATTCCAGGATGATCTTTTGAAAGTAAGAAAGAAGCTCTATGGTCGGCGTGACCAGAGTGTGAAAGGAAGCAGTTGGTATGCATACTTACAATAACCACCACTGGGTTCTCAGGAAGATGCTCAACCATCTGGGGGAACTGGTCGCAGGGGATGGCATATTGAGAACCATTACCAGCTGTGCAAGGGTTGGGTTCAACTTGGGAGATGTGGCCCGGGAGGTGGGCAGTGGCGGTAGGCCGAAGACGTCCCCAATGGCAATCCACGGGTGCGGCTGCTCCAGGCAGCGCTGGACCGACGGCGGCGTAGAGGTCGGCGTAGTCGGCCGGGAAGAGGGCCTCCAACGAAAAGGACTCCCTTCGCTTCTTGAGCTGTGGGGAGGCCGTGGGCGTGTCGCTATCGCCTTCCGAGTGGTCTCTGAGTACCGTGAGCGCATCAAAGGTCTTCCTTAGCCGGAATGGCCACAGAGAGCGACGAGGAACGGGAGCGACTCGTGATCGAGTGATCGTGCGCTTGTGACTGGTCAACGCGTCATCCTTGCCCTGCAGTGCGCGCGTGGCCGTGGCCGATTTCGCCTTCTATTGGTAGTCACCTCGGTCGTAGTTTCTTTTCACGAACTATGAACCCTCAAGGCCCAAATGCGACATTGAGCCCTTCTCGTGACCCTTTTGAGCTCGAGCGGCTCGCTGACGAACTCGAGGCACGCGAGCATTCTCTTGACACTCGAGCTCACGACCTCCCTCTATATCCCCCGCTCGCCCACAGCAATCCCTTCTTCACTGCAGCACATTTCGACGTAGAGGAGTTCCTCTTATCACGCGTGCATACATCATTACCCGAGTTGCGAGCCGAGTTGCGAGATTACCTTGCAATCCTCAAAGAAGAACTCGTCCAACTCATTAATGACGATTACGAAGCATTCATAAGCCTTAGCACGGACCTGAGAGGGGAGGGCACGAGATTGGAACGATTGAAGTGGCCATTGGGGGGTCTCAAGTCTCAAATTCTAGTGCGTTACACCATCATCTTGCCATGCTTTACCTAGCCAACAGGACCTGATAGGAATCGCGACGAGAACTCTTTCTTGTTCAGGACGCCATTCAGAGCAAGCTTAAAAACAGGTCTGACCTTCGCGATGAGAAGGTTTGCCAGGTGTATCTTTTCATGCTTCGTTTTAACGTCCACTTCGTAGACCTACTTGCACTTGCTCCTCAAGGTCTCAGAGTCTGTGATTCGCCTCGAGTCGCTACTTCTAATAGCGTCACCAGACGGGCCGCCTTCTCCTGAGCTCGGGACCCTTCCCGTGAAATCTCTTGGTGGGCGGAGTGAAGACAGTTACGATCGGTGCGGTTCTCCTTGTCCAGACCACCCACTTACTCATGCCCAGTTGGCTCAGGCCACAGGGAAACCGGGCAAAGCATCTCGTTCGCGTTGCGGCGGAATATACACACCTGCTATATCATGTCACCAAAGCCCAAACCAACACGAGGTCTGCTTTTGTTGACGAGATCCAATGGGTTTGTGAGCTATCCCCTCGGTCAAGTTCCTCCCCGCCTGACCGTTCGATTCCCATAGCGAATCAGTCGTATCCAATCAACACTTTCATCAGACCTTGATCATCTCTTCTCCGACACCGTGATCGCGCTTAGCACGGGAAAGCTCTCAGAGAGCGACAAGGCAAAACGCATGGCCGATCTGACTGAATGCTTGCGAACATACGACGCACTCCAACTTTGGCGTGACGCAGAAGACGTGCTCCGACGCGATGTCTTGCGCGAATTTGTAAAGAAGGTATTTGATACAACAACACTCAGTGCTTTGTTGACCAACTGTCCACACTCACCACTTCTAGACCGTCTTTTCTGGCGCGCTTCACGCCTCACACACCCCATCTCTCCCACAAACACCGTTTCCAATCCTCGGGAACGCGTCCGTCCCCGGCACCGAGCAGACTCCCCATGAACCTTTCACGGCCTTTGCGTCACGCATGAACCCTTTCGATGCCGCACTCTCAGCGGCGCCTCGCCTTGATGAGACAGACAACCCGCTCGCAGTTCTGTACAACGGTATACTCTCATTCGTAGAACGCGATGTGAAACGTATTATGGACGTTGCGGAACGTATCAGCGCGAGGACTGGGCAACGGGCAGACGGAGTCGATGACGGGGCTAGCGCAAAAGGGTTCGAGATTTTCGCCAATGTGGTGTGGGCCGAGCTCGCGCGTGCTCTCACGGATGAACTTGGCAACACCTTATTCGCAGCGGGGAGGCCAGATGAGTTTCGCAGGGTGCGTGCATTTGCACAGACCTCAGGCTCTGGGAGTAATGCCCAACTTGCGGATTCAGAACCACGAAACCACGCAGGCATTTACTCGTTCTCTCCAATATCTTGCGCCGTCCGTGCATGCTATTCGGGTGATGGTTACACACCCGACATTCCTATCGTTCGAGCGGCGCTGGCAGCTTCCTGTGTACTTCCAGCTGCGGTGGAAAGAGATCGTGACGCGTCTCGAAGACACCTTGTCCACGAGCAAACTCGAACCGGAGTCAAACTTGAAGAAAGGTTAGTCACATTTGTGTCTCAAAACCAACGGGTTGGTCGATGACGAGTATCGTCATGATGACAATAACGCGAACAGCCGAAATTGCTCCATTTGTGATGCCCTCGACGGCCGCAGTGTGGTCGGCGATGGCTACCTGTTGGGACAGAAACGTCTTCGTCCCCCAGTTGGCACATCGCTTTTGGAAGCTCATGTTGCAGATACTAAGTCGATATCGTACATGGATCGAGAACAGTCTCCCAGCTTTCCCACTAGGACTTCCTAAGCCCATCCCCTCAGCCGGCGAAAAGGCATGACTCGACCGCCTAGAACTCAGCCTTTACTAACGTGAGCGCAGCTTCTTACGGCTGGAGAGACACCAAAAAACATTTCACGCGCGTCGACCCCTGTCACGCCGGCGCAGGCTGAGGGGAACTCCTCAGAGTCAACTGCCGCCGACGATGCGCTGCTGCGTCAATGTGCGGCGGTGATCGCTGACGCAAAACTATTGCAGTCTCGGACTTGGGTGCTGTGGCGTGACGAAGTCAGCCCCATGTTGGCGTCTGTGTTCGTCGGGGAGGGGGCTTCTACGGAGCACGGCCAGGCAGAAGGTATGTCTCCCTTCGCTCCACGAATTTACTCAGAATGAACGCTAGTTTGCTATGGGCAGACGCACTGAGGAGTATCCTGCGGGGCTTGTCCGCCCTCATTCCCCCGCTCTCTTCGCAGATCATATCAATTTTGACCCGCCGAACCAGCGACGCACTGCAGCCCGTACGCTCCATGCCACTGCAGTTCCGTGCAATGTCGAACAAACGCCCACCATCGGAACCGAGCTTCTTCGTCGTGGGTGTGCTGCGTCCTGTTCGTGCCTTCTTCGGGGTGGAGTCCGGGACTGGTCCTGGTGCTTCTTTGAAGGAGGAACTCATGCAATCATTCGCGGAAGAGGTCTTCGAAGCTGTGGTGCAGAAGTACATCACCTACGTGACGGCGATGCGCAAGAAGGAGGAGTCGTTGAGGAAACTCAAGAAGGGGAAAAAAACACCATTCTCACTCTTCGGGGGAGGGCCAAAGGAAGATGATGGACGCGACGAGGAGCGGATAAGGCAACAGATGGTACTTGACGTTGAGGCATTCGGAAAAGACGCGGAGGCACTTGGCGTGGATGTCCAAGGAAGCGCGAGCTTCAAATCCTTGTTCGAGATGGCGATCGCTCCCCTGAACGACGGTGAGTTGGGGAGATATCTGTTGTACCCTTCCACGTGAATAACGAAGACTTGGCAGAAGCACCGGCGCCTACGCTCATATGAGAACAACTTGCGCCATTCGTGATACCGGGATGTATTTAGCACTCACTATCGTGACTTGCGGATGTAAAAGTTGGTGGCTGTTGCACACAGCACGTCTGCCATGACGCGAACACGAGGAGTTTCAATAGATTCTTACGGAAAGAGTGTGTGAGCGGTCAGGCTGGTCAGGTACGAGTACATTCGGATAAAGCCGAATTTGCCGCCGTGTACCTGCGTGAATTCATTCGGGCGCTAAGCCCACGTAAATTCAATCAGTGTACTAGCCGAAGGCTTTCCCAGCTCTGTTCGGGGAAACACACAAGGGATGAGCCTAAGGAAAAAGACGAACGGGGAGCCAAGACGACGCAGTCATCGTTGAGGGCGATGGAGACTGAACGAAGGCAATTGCAGGAGTATGGGTACTAGGATAAGACAAAGATAAGCGGTATGAGGACCCCAGATGAACAGGGGCAGATCTGGGGGCAAATGCGCCACTGTCTAATCTACAAAATACCGCGGGAAGTGGGCAGGGTTCATCTGAGACTCAACAACCTTGAGAGGACTGCCCTGTGAGCGATGTTGGAGCCCTGTGGTCTGCGGTTCCGGCCGCAAGCATATCATGGGGGTCGGACTGTGCCCATTCTTGGGGTATTGTTTGTTTCCCCATTGGTTGGTTTATGAGTGCCCCCGAAATGACCGCCAGATGAAAGAGCCCGGCCAGGGGTGATAAGCTCTGCTAATCTCTTGTAGCGAAGTACCTAATACATGACACGAGTCTGGACCCTTGAGCTTTGAGAACAGTCGGTGAGTCAGGCAGTGGATACTTCCAGTGCGAGATCAACACGTTTACCTAGTTCCCACGGCCATCGGTCAGAAATCTGATACCCTCCCTTTAAAACTCCAATCACCCTCCTCCTCTACCCAGCGCCGAACGGGCTCGCGCTTTGGTCCACCACGCTCACCGGTTACGGGATTGACATCACCGGTGAACTCGGCCTTGAGGGGTACGGGTGCATCTGGGTGCCTTTCCGCCTGGTCTTCTCGTCCATTAGCCGTGGCCACGGCCTGGCGTTGAAGAGCTTCAAACTCGCGCTGCTGGTCTGGGGGAAGTGGGAGTGGCGCGGGACGACTGAGCGGCGGCCTTGATGTCATAGACCGAGAGATTATGCAGGCATTGAACGTATTGAACACTGAGCGAGATATGGGCAAATGCATTTTGCGGTTTGCGCATGAAATAAGTTCCGTAGGGGCGCTGAGAAGCGGGTGTAAAGTCAGTCCACATGTAAACTAGCCGTTAGCCGAGAGGCCGCGTCAACAGCCAATGGGCAATCAAGGTGACCACCCTGAGGCCTCAGGCATGACCAAACAGGGATAAAAAGTATGTACTATTTTAGTAGATGCCGTGATAGTACTCTAATCAGAGTAATGCAGTATCGGTTTAGGAATGCCGACGCGGGAGCGGAGTCCACAAGGTCGGAGACGCTCGAACTGCATTGTGATGATGATCATTGCTCAGGCCCTCTCGTCGGATGATGCCCAAACGTTAACGTTTAGAGCGCCTGCGTTGGTGGTGCTTAATTCGTACACGAATCACCTCGTTCGACTAACGGCCCCCGTACGGACATCTTCTCGTCTTGCTCCAGTGGTGCCAGTAATCTCTCTGTCCCGCGGCCGCCGTGATTAAAAAGTGCGACTGCTTCTGATGCACCAGTCTGGTCTACCAGAGCTTCCTACAACCTCCCGCCATGTCTCTCCCACCGTTCATCGCTCAACACGTCCTATTTCCGACTGGTCTCAGTCATTTTCTGGCCCATTTATCCCTAAAAAACGCAATGTCGAGCGAGCATGCGATGACTGTCGCCGTAGAAAAACTCGTTGCGATGGTCCTAAGATGCCAGATAACGTATGCACGAACTGCGTGCAAAATAGGAAGATCTGCACCTATGTGTTAGCTTAGTGACCATTCTTCCAATTCATGCCAGCACTGATTTGCTTCTCCGCAGCGAAGCCTCCAAACCTCGAGGCCCTCCAAAGGCGTTCGTCGTGCTGACTTCTGTTCGTCGTTCACTGTGTCTCACAGCGTTCTTCTAGTTACGTCACAAGTTTGGAAGACAAAGTAGAAAAGATGGAGGCATTGCTGAAGCGCGTGCGTATACTATTCAAAAAGTCCTCCTTCGCCTGTATCGGCTGTCTCGTAGGGGCGCATGGCCCTCCCGTCTTTTCTTCTTTTTTCCTCAAAAGAAAACGGAAATAAGGAAAACAATCAAATACCCATTTCTTCTCCGCCTCTTGGAATGTCGCACTGACTTCAACCCCGGCTACCTCATAGCTACGTCCAGAGATCGACTTCTCTGCTGAACTTGGGCCACCCGTAGTGCGTGGCTCGTGGAAAAACGAGGCCCTCTCCTCTGCATCAGAATCAGTAGGTGGGAAGATAACATCACAACCTCTTCATCAGCTACCTTCTCTCTCAACCTTGGTTCTCTCGCGGAAAACTTCATTGGCGTCAATGTCTGCCGTTACCGATGATGGAGATGCCTTGTCCGACGTTGATGATCCGAGAGACCGACTAGTCCAGTCTGTGAAGCGCCTCTCACTGTTTGATAAAGGGCCACAAGAGAAAGCTAGTCGACTTCTCGACGGCGCATTCCGATATCACGGTAGAAGTACTACGTATAACCTTGTTTCTGCCACTCGGGAGCTGAGGACGAGGTACCTCCTCGAGTCCATAGGCGTCGACGTAGACTCCATCGCCAGCGAACTGGAGAAAGGTGAAGACCACAGACACGCACTAGAAGGTGGCTTACGTAGGCAGGAATATTGGCACTCTCCAGATGTGAGTATTCGTTATTGTGTGCAGTGTTATGTCCCCCTTCCCTTCCTTACTATGACACTGACATCCTCGTGTGGGGACTTTTGTCTAATATTTTGCGTCTCCAGTGGGAACTCATTTATGAAGGAAATTTCGTGTCTTCGAACTCTTTTTCGGGGCTTCTCCGCCACTGGCCACCGTCGGATCTGGCTGGGACTCTTATAGATCTTTACTTTTTTCACTGCAACGGAATGTTTCCTCTTTTGCATCGACCAACATTTATGCGCCACTTCGCGGATAGGTTATACGAGCGCGACAGTTGGTTCGCATGCACGTGCATGTGCATATTTGCCCTCGCCAGTCGCTACACCAACGATCTACGTGTCCTCCTAGACGAGTCAGCTGAAGATCGCTTGGGTGAGCGTGCAGAGCAGTCTCAATGGCAAACGTCGGGGTTCAAGTACTACTTCTCGGTTTTAGGTATGCTATACTAGCGGCGCATCGTATAATGCGGGACTGAGTCCGTCGCAGAAGTTGAGAATGAAAGACGGGCCATTCTGAATCCACCGAGTCTTTTTGAAATCCAGACGTTATGCGTACGAGTGTCTGTTCTTGTCTTTTAACTGTGCTGACTGATTGTCCGTTTCAGCTCATGGCTCAGTTCCAATGTGATACCCGATGGCACCGCGGCGCATGGTATACGATCGGTGTAGGAATCCGGAAAATGCAGGACATAGGTGCACACAGCAAACAGTCGTATGCAAAAGCAGGGCCGAGCGTTGCAAATGAACTGTGGAAACGGGTCTGGTGGTACCTGGTCGGCCTAGATCGCATGCAATGTGTCGCCCTTGGGCGAACTTGTGCTACAAAGGAAGACGAGTGAGCATGTCCCCATGTTTATAGTTACTTCTCATGTGCTTATTCAATTTTGGTAGTTTCAACGCTGAATACCCCCTCGAAGTTGATGACGATTTCTGGGAAAATGACAATCCTCAGCTTGCATTTGTGCAGCCATCTGACAAACCTTCGGCGGTCATCGCATTTAACCTCTGGCTTCGACTTACCGACTTTGCGGCATCAACTTTGCAGAGCCTAGTAAGTCATACTTTTCAGTCTCGTCGTGTCCTCATTCGTGTATTCGTGTAACTGGAGGATATCCTCGAGCACGATGGTTCTTCCTCTGGACTGCGCGTGCAGGATATTCTGAACAGACTGCACGGGAACTTGACGGAGTGGGCCGAGAAGGTCCCTCGACATTGTGAGTTTAGACTGTGTTTCACCCTCGCCAAGTGATGTCTTACTCTTACCCCAGTGAGATGGTCTTCTGACATTGAGGATATCGTTCTCGCTAATCAGTCTGCAACGCTCTATACGACCTACAACCTCATCACGATTCTCTTGCAACGTGCCTTCCTCCCGTCGTCTGTGACGCTGTTATTATCCCCTCGTGAAGCGCAACCAGCCCCACCAGGTCTCGCGCATGCGCTGACTGCCCGTGCGGTGACGGTCAATGCCGCGAAGGCTATGGCGCAGATCTTGACCGTCATCCACAAGCGTACCCTTTCGAATGTCCCGTTACTCCTTGTTGGTGCCGAGGTCGCCGCAGCAGTCCTCTGCGTTGATCATTGGATTATCAAGGCTCGCGGCGGAGGCCATCTCGCACCCAGTAGCAGACTCGGGCCAGCAGCCGCTCAGACGATTAAATCTCATGTTCAAGACGTACAGTCGTTGCTCGATACTCTGCGATGGGCGACCCCCCGTTGGGAGACCGCGCATGAGAAACTGTGAGAACGTCTCCCTCAGCGCTGATCTAACCTTCATGTTATTTACTGCAAAGACAGGGCCTACCTCGAAAAGATGCTACCTGACTTAGATGACCAGTCGGCCGATGTGGAACGTCAACCTACCCTTAGTGTCACACGTGATCGCCCGCCATATCACTTGAACTTAGCTAAACCTCAGCACCCTTCACGACCGGACGTTTCCCGCTTGGGACTTCACCTACCCACGGACACCAGTGCAAGGATTGTTGATCCCCCTGTGCATTACGCGCATAGGTCGGAGGATGCGCCTTGGCCTGATGACCAACCCCGCCGTCACATCCCGCCTCTGCAACTGACGACCGAAGCGGTTCCGCGGATCTCGGACCCAACACCGTTGCCACGTATTCGGGAATGTGACTCCACCGGACAACCTCAGCGTTCTCTAGGCGAGTGGACACGTTCGCAGCGCTCGCACACGAAACTGTCCCCATTGCTTCCGACCACAAGCCACCCACACTTCACAACTGGAACGAACTACTCTGAGTTTGCGGGTGTGAAGCATGAACTCGATACCGATTCGAGTATTCCGCCGCTGAGGCCGAGCTGGGTATATGACACTGTTCATCTGCCTTCAGTGTATAGGTCTGTATCCATTGCGAATATCCCGGTCATGAGTGCATATCGACTCACGTTTGCAGGTTGGAGGACAGCTCTGGGCGAGCAGGCCGGCCTACTGCAAGTGCTGCTCGAGGTGGAGGCCCGAGCTCATCTTTACTCAGCCACTTGTACCGACCTGCTCGAGATTACCCGACTGTTCCTTCTCACGAAACAGGCGGGGTTTTAGAACGAGACCCAGCAACTTGATTTGACAGTGCTTATTGCGTTTGGTTTCTCATCGCCATTACATGCGGAGCAAGTTATTGTAAGCAAGGACGACGGAATCTGATAATTGGGCTCCACTGCCACCGAGCTTACTGAGACCTACAATCGTGGACTTGTACTCTTCGCAACCCAGTAGGAATAGGGGTTTTCCTTGCAGTCGCCGATACAGTATGTACTCTGATTGAGTTTAGATGATTATTGTCCGGATATCATGCGCCTTGTGGTTTTCCTCCCGCGCGTATATGGGTGTATGCGATGTCTCCACCAACACGCGAGTTTTGCGCATCAGGCCCCAGGGCTCGACAAGCATTGATTCTCGGTTTGTCGAACAGGTCGGTTGCTGGACTCACACAGGTGGTCACAAAGGTCATTGCGTAAAGCGACCTATAATAGAAATTTCACTCCCCGGGTCATGTGAAGACCCACTCAAGATATGAAGAACCCGTACGACGAAAGCAGCTGAACTGCGCGATAGCGAGTCGCAAAGACATACCCGCATTGACACGGTACCTCAACACCCCAACGTACCCAAGCGCGGTCTCTACTCCTCTCCGACATGGCGTCAACAACGCCCTGGCCAACCCAACACTAACACTTGACGGCCGGACCCTCACTAAGCTAACCCAATGAAGAATGTAAATGCCCAATGCCCCATGATCTAGCGGTTCCGATGCCGCCAGCAGGAACACACTGATGGGACGGGACCTTGCTAACGGGGATGCAATAATCCCTAAGGTCGAGGGGAGAGGTATGTGAGCGAGCACCCTTTTGTATCTAAGTTTCTGCAGTTGCCTAAACATGGTGACGTACGCACACCGTAATTCAGTTGCACAAATCTTGCCAATCAGATTTTGCACAATAACCGACTGAATTGGATTGCATTGTAAAATGCCCACAGTGTCAGGCTGTCGTGTACACTTGCTGCTCAAAGACGACTTTGCAGGTCTAGCCCTAATTAGGAGACGCGATGCCAATGCACACGAGACGGCCGTGCAACAACACCTACTCACGCTTTGTAGCATCTGGCCAATGGTGGTCTGAGATCCACTGTGCAGCTTGTTTCTGGGGTGTTGCAGTACTTTACTCAGAACAGGTAAACGAACGGCTCCTGGTGACGATGCGGCCATCGGGCAAGATCCTTGCTGCATGGCACCTACTCTACTCTCGCATCCTCAAGAGCTAGAAAGTAGGTAGTATTGCGACAGCAAGTTAGGCCAATAAGGCATGGTATGATGATATTCATCCTTGTCAAGTTACCCTCAATAGCATGAAATAGGCTTGTTCCGCCCTTCATATCATTCCGGGTCACGCATATTTGTTGAGAAACAGTCCTTTATCTTGGACGACATTCCGTCACTAGAGCCCACCCCACGCTATACCCTCAGGAGTTCGCGTGCGACCGCCGAGCAGGTGTAAGGTTTGTGTTACTTTACTGTAAGTGAGTGTAGCCATATTAAGCCATGTGAGTCCCTGGCTCCCCCTCAACCCCCACTGCATTCCCGACATCCACGGGTCATACTATACCCCAGTGTGAATTCAGCTAGGCCAGTGCGGCCATGACACCTGCCCCTGTGGCGCTGGCTGCTGCGCACGCGCACCACCGGATGGGGGAAGGGTTTATCATTATGTGACAACAATGAGGCAAGATTCCTACTACAAACAAACTCAAACAAGTACACGGGATTCCGTTCGAACGGTCACTCATCTCCGTGAACCAAAAGTGCCCAGATTAACGCTTATGTTCCATAAGATCTACTCGATTGAAGCCCTCGGTCGTACCGTGGGGTCGTTGGTATCGGAGAACACTCAGACCCATTTCCGTCCCGGTGTACTCTATGCAGATCATGGCGTCATCGCCCTGAGCAAGCCACCTGGGCTCGTATCTCAGGGTACCTCGAGCACCAAGGTAGGTATTGGTCATAACCATTCTAGTGAGAGTTGCCTCGATGTGGTGCCATCGAAATCTGCATTTAATGCTGTTTTGGACGGTACTTTATTTGTCATTTTGCTCTATTGTCGGATGATTGGTGGAGCCATCAGCATTGCTACACCTTCGGAATCGCAGGCCTCCGGCGGAGGTATGATCTCAATACGAACCCATATCCGGTCCATCGCCTGGACAAGGTACGGGGGTGCATCCTAGCATTGACTCCGTGACTGATCATGGGCATCACAGGGAACCACGGGTGTCCTGATGCTTGCACGTACGAAGGTCTTGGCCCGGGAGCTTTCGCAACAGTTCCGTACTCACGCGGTCGAGAAGACTTACCTCGCCTTGGTTCTCGGCGGAAGCAGAGAATTTTCTGCCAAGGAAGGTTTGATTTCGAGCTCGCTCAGCTCCGACGATGGGCGCGTGCAGCTTGGCGCGGAGGAGGAACCGGGAAGCAAACCCGCGCTCACGAAGTGGGAGGTTCTCGCTTTTTCAGTCTGTTCGCTCTTGCGGTATCCAAACGCGTCAATGCGATAGCTAATACTGCCGTTGCATTGGCATGTGGTGTAGGACAAGGGGCCTCTGTCGCTTGTGCGCCTGTACCCACGCACAGGGTTGAAGCACCAACTACGTGTACACATGGCACATAGCCTTCGGGGTATGTACGTGAGTCATCAGACCTTCCCTGCAACCAGTAATGGCTTGTTCGTAGTGCCAATTCTTGGCGATACCTTGTATGGTAATGCCACGTCCGCCCAGCAGATCTTGGCGTCTTCGAGGGTCCCGGAGAGCCGACTTTTCTTGCATTCTTCGTCAATCTCCTTCTGGGTACGTCTGTCCTCCGTCATGCCCGAACTTGTAGTCGCTTTTTCAGGTTTTCGGGGCTGACGAGGCACCTTAGAGATACCGGCGTACGGGTCCTCGCAAGCGCTTTCGTCTGACGATCGTTGCCCCGCTTCCAGCGGATTTCATAAATGTATGCCGTGAAACGAACCTCCGACCACCCGATATCGCGATGCAGGGCGGCGTTTTCGTTGATGGGGAGTACATTGGAGAAGGGGAAATACCGGATGTTGGGGGTCGGTGGCTGGGAGAGCCCTTAGTTTGAGATGTTGGAACTCATAACCTTACCTACTTTAAGACAGTCGCATTATTATCATTGGTAGTTCATCCAGTAGTGACAATCGTATTTTTGATTAACAATACAAAAGTATTCAGGAATAAGTATAAACGTGATACTGTAAGGACGATCAGGTGGTTCAAAACGCTAGCTAATCGTATTACTCAAGCTTCTCTTGTTCTTGGGGCTGGTTAGCCACTTTATTTAGTCCGGCATTGACTGATGTGGTGGCAATAGTCGCTGGGGCCAATGGCTGCGCTGCAGCGTAAGGGTATGTGTATGGTGCACCGACCTGTGCGTGTGGCGGTACTTCCGTGGTACCTGAGTTACTGGAGCCTCGCATGATTGAGTTCAGCATAAGCGCAAGCCCGCTCATTTGAGCAGCTTGAAGCAGTGAGACGTTTATCTCAAGGTTCAACATGGCGCCATTTGCCGATGTGCCTCGCAATACCGCCGGCGGTGTTGGCATATCGGCTGATACGGACTGCGTAGGAACAGGCACGATGCCCAGAGCATGTAGCGTGGGCAACGACGAGACAGGTAATTGAACGGGAATCGCACTGGATACATTGGATGTTCCAGCCGGTGACACCATAGGCGCTGGGGCCGCCGTGCCGGAGACTGGCGTTGATAATGACGGCGCGGGAGTGGTCGATGCTGGAGCACCTGCTGGGGTAGTCGACGGTGTCTTGGCACTCACGGTGGACGTGGCGAGAGGAGGTGGGACATATTGGACGGTGGAACTGAGCGGCACAGAATAAGGATAGCCTGGGGTGGTGGTGGTGGAACTCGTGGGCGCCCCGTATGTTTGGGCATAGGGGTAATGGTAGGCGCGGTAGTGATGCGCGTAGATGGGGGCTGCGGAAGGATAGTAATTTGTGCGTTGTGGCTGGGCGGCCAAGCGCTGCTGACGCGTGATACGCTCGAGCTCTGCCTTTGCTGTGCGCAACTCCGTGCTCAATGCGGAGTGGTCGGCGCGCTCGGAATCAAGCACCTGCCGTTCAAGGTAGTACGCTTGATCATCATACGCAGTGCGCTAGCGTACGGTTAGCGAGCGTCCGAGAAGAATATATGCTACGAAGCCTGCCTTGCCCGATTTTGTTCTAGCACGACGAAAACGCTCTTCAAGTGCACTTCGGCGCTTGAAGCACTCTAATGCAAATTTCGTTTCTGGGTAGACCATAAGCAAGGGAACAATACTGCATACAAGGAAAGGATGCACCTGCGAGTTCACTCTGGAGAATCTCTGTTTCGGTAGCTCTGCGCTTGCCTTTGTTTGCTTTGAGAAGATCCTCTCTTGGGTGCTGAAAAACATGATACGGAAGCAAACGATCCACAACATCTCCAATATCTTGGAATGGCGTGTTGACATCGGGGAACAGTGCAGAGATATGGTCGGCGGTCAAGCGAGAAGCAACCCTGAATAACCGGATTGATTGCTGTATAGGTACAAGTAACACCAATTACATACCTTGATGAAACTCGGGCTGCGGCAGCTTCCTCGTCAGCAGATAAAGGGACTACAGGTGGCCGCCGGCGGTGCAAGCGACTGGGCGAGGGCAGTACTTGTGCAAGAACGTCGAGAGCAGAAGTGCCAGCGGACGGAATCGATTGGGCGCTAGGCGTCGGGGCCGATGTGGCGGAGAGAGGAGAAGGGTCATGGCTATGAGAAAGATCTGGAGCTGAAGCTGAAGGAGACTGAGGGAGAGAAAGCAGGGGTGTCCTCGACATGGTCTCCTGTTTATTTTCTTGTCAAAATTTGGCTGGGTAAATCCCCGTGACCGCGAGAACGGCCCGACCCGATGCATCAATACACTCTTGAGGGTAGGCCTTTCTACACTGGCATTTCTACACTCAGGTCTTGCTCCTGCTTCACATCTACATCCGCTCCCTCCAGTCCCCCCTTTCTCGATAACGCTGCCTTCACCCTCTTCAGTAATTCCGCAGCAGAGTCTGCATCCTCGGAGTTGCTCCCCGCAACCATTTCCAACAAATCCTTCGCAAGCTCGAGATCCCCTCCATCCAACACATAATAATATCGGGCGACATACATGGCGGAGCGAGCCCACTCCACCACCGGTTTTACTGTACAGTTGTATAGTCAACGTCACTGCGTGAGACTGTGAGATGCGAAAAGATGGCATACACGTAGCGCGGGAAATTTCTATGACTCGCTGGTGGTACGCAACTGCATCTGCGGTTTCGTCCAAGTCGGAATGGAGCCTGGCTAGTTTGAGAGCGATGGCAATCTCGTTGGCATCAGCGCCAAGCAACGCTCGCTTCAGGCACTCGATGGCCTCGCGAAGTCTACCCATCTCTTGATAACTTGCGCCTTGCGCTTGCCATAGCCGAACGTCATAAGGGCTAGTGATGTACACGATGAGGCTTTAGAGAGTTTGAGGGTAGAATGGGAACTAACCGTAGAGCAGTTGCATGTTGATAGTAATGCAGGGCATACTGGTGCATATTGAGGAGCTCGTAGGCTTGTCCAAGGCCGTACCACGCACGGTAGTCCTTCCTGTTCACGTCCACGGCACGGCGATACGCCTCAATCGCTGCATGCGAGTTTTTCATCTCTACGTATTCGTGGCCCATTAGTGTCCAAGCAGAGAGGTACGTCCGATCGAGTTGCGTAGCGCGCCTGAAGTACCGAATGGCCTTCTCGTGTTCCGCCCTCAATGAATAGTGATTCCCTATATGTTGCATCAGCACTCGATTGGAACGAGAGACGGAGGGCAATAACCTACCGACGAGACAGCACACCTCTGGACGGTCCTTGTCGAGGGCAAGAAAATCATGCGCAAGCCTTGACAGTGTCAGACGGTTTTCCGTGACGTACAGGATATTGGAATAAACGTCGATATCGTCGATCCTGCATGGGTCAATCTTGAGGATTTTTTCAAACTGCTCCTCGGCAGCAGAGAAATCTGAAAATCTGTAGCATTAGAATAATAACAAACGAAAAAAAAAGGAACGACCTGCCGTGTAAATGATAGAGTACGTTAGCTCGAAGACTCATAATCCAGAGACTCCCTGAAAAATTCTCCGGACCAAGGAGGCGATCACAAAGACCGAGCTCACTCTCGGAAGGCTGATGAAGTGTATTGAGCGTGCGTATTTGGAACAAATGGACAAGGGGGTGAACTGAGGGTATGGGCAAGAGCGGGAGCAAGGAGAAGAGCTGCAGGGGGACATAAGCAGGATAGGAAGGATTGGCAGCAGGAGCCTACTTCTTCGCCATCATTGATGAGATTGCTAAGGAGGTCCCAGGCTGACCAATTCCAGAGGTAGTGTTGAAGGGAAAGCAGCGTGCACTCTATAGCCTCTTCCCTTCGGTTAAGGCGATATAGCAATAGACCACGGCTAAAGTGTCGAAGTCAGAACAGGAACGACAAGACGGCCGGAACGATCACACAGGAAGAAAATCCACGGATCTCTCTTGTTTTCGATGGACAAGGCCGTTTCATATAGCCCCAGAAGGCTTGTATTAACCGGCACCACAGGTTGACTTCGGTCCACTTCACAGACGTAAAGTCAGTGCCGGTCGGGGTTGGTGGTGCATTTATTTTCATTATTTGTGACTTACTTTCGAGCTTATTCCAATCTCGGAGAGCGGTTTTTTCGCCAGCCTTTCCACGGTTGGTCACTATACGGCATCTCCCGGACAACGGAAAGAGGACATACCAGATACTGGCTGTATAACGATAAGAACCGTCCCTTCGCACTCGAGCACGCGCTCAGGGTGTGTGCCGCACGAGCAAACTCACGGCAGCGAAAACTGGCCACGCCTGCAGAGAGGGTGTCTTCCTCATCGAGCTCGAGCGCGAGTTCCTCTGGTGGCACACGTGAGTCCACGGCGTTGGCAAGGGGTGCGTGCGGGTGCGGAGGAGGGAAAGACACCGGTGGGAGAGGGGCACCTAATGGGCCGGTGCGCGCAGGGGTTGACGATACAAATGACAGATCCTGATAGGCACGCCGTTTGGAAGGTGGCACAGCTGCCAGAAGCTCAGCAGCCCTCCGAGCATCGTTAGACCAATGGGCTAGCGGTGATTTGGCCCGGCATACCACTTGGACGCATGCTGCAGCCCACGATCTGTGCAGTCCTTGATGGCCTTGCGAAGACTGTCAATCATTTCTTTATCTACATTGGCGACGGCCGCAGCCATGTCAACGGTTCCGGTCAGTTTGGTGTCGGCTAGAGCCCTTTGTATGTTTCCGAGTCGAGAAAGACAGTTGGGTGGCGTGAAAAAAAGGCAAAATAATCAGGTAGTGACGGGTGGTGACCCTGATGAGGTGATGAAGCGTGGCGTGGGTCGCGGAGCGGATGTACAAACGTGATCGGTTTTTGCGACCATTAATCAAATGTACGGCACACAAGCGCGTCTAGGAACAATGTGAGTGCCAAGGTTCTCTATTTCCCGCTCTTGTGGGGTATACAGGCCCACAACAGACATGTTCCCGCCAGCCTGGTTGTTGGTCGCAGTTGCGCTCACCCTTGTGATATTGCAAGAATCAGCGTAATTATCGTATCTCCGAAGGGTGGTGTGCCTGCTTGCAGACGGGGTCAGAAGGGGACCTGCCATCTGGCCGTCTTCCTTGGCTCAGGCAAGTCCAATATGATCTGCTCAATCACCTGCCCCAACGCTCAGCCCGTATCGTTATTACCTAGGTGGACACGGTAACAAGGTCCTTACACCTGTATCTATTCTGGATTTCTCACGCTACACCCCGAGGACGTACCTTGCTAGTGAGGGTAACTCACTTAACTCGAAGAAGGCCATCGCATTAGAGCGGCTCAAAGATGCCTCTGAACCATCTGTTGCGGGTGCTGTGACCCGCCGCTCTTGACGGACTATGGACTGGACGTGATCCTGGCGTCTGATAGTCCCCAGAGGACCCAAGTGGCGAGTATCAGATTCTCACTATCCCCGTGCCCGGCGCGTGCATCAAGACTTACTCGCACGCCCAGTCATGGGGCTGCGTCCCCTCCCAGTCTCATTCTATTATGTCACACTGGCCCCATGGCTACCTTGGCAATTAGAGTCAGTGTTGACGTTCTTCTCCGGAATGGACCCGGAACCTACTTTGTCCTCTGCGTGACCCCTCCGGACCGTGGTTGGACTGCCGTCACCCAGGCTGGTGTATGTCGAGACCTTTGCACGCGTTGGAACACTCTTGCTTATGGGCAAGCTATTGCATCCTATTGCGGCCAGGTATGAATTGCTGTTACACTCATTACGCAAATTCAGAAGCTGACCTGTGATGCGAGATTTATTGTGCAATGACCCGACTTATGACAAGACGGCCGGCGGAGCAAGTGTCACGGGTGGCTGGTCTGAGTAATAGTACTACATCTCATTCTCTTGTTCATTCACTCGGTTGTCATCCTCCTGCAATTAAGAAAGAAAAATCCCGGTGTACCTCAATTGGTCCATCACTGTTGTTGTCCATCGTTCTGACAGAACGAAGGGAAAGACTAGAAGGTCAAGGTAGCGCTGATCTGCAACCGAGCTTGCAATGACCATCCCGATCTTCCATACAGCGAATCATTCCGTAGCGTGAACAGCTAGCTGAGTAAGGCAACGCTTCACCTATCATCTTTTTATGGTGACGAAAGGACCGAATCATATATCTTGGTGATCAACAATTGCTGAGTGTATGGAAACTCAAGTTGAACTCGAATGACTAATTACTGATTGTAGAACAAGAAGCCGCAAGACACATTCAAGTCCTTGCCTGTGGTCTGGCAAGACCGGCGGACAACCGGAGGCGACGTAGGAGATTAGAGATACGCGCCAAATCCTACTTACGTGTCCACCTGTCTTCCCCGTTGCCACCCCCACGTCTCGGACTGGCACTTCGTCCTCGCCCACCCTCACGCTTAGTTGGCTCCCAGCCACCTCCCCCGCCTTGATTTTTGGGCGGATGGAGCCGACGCTCAAGACGCTGGCCGTGGCGTAAGGAAGAGACGAGTTCCTTGGATGCAAGACGCAAGTGCATAAAGTTACAGAAACCACCGCGATTGCACTCGCCGTTCTCGTTCTGTCGGCAGCAGGCTTCGCGGAAGTCCGTAACAGGAGACAATTCGGCGTACAAAGGCCGGCCTACATGGAAAATGAAAATGTTGAGTCTACAAATACATCCACGAAGAAAAGAATACGCACCTGCATACCAACGGTCATTCAAATTGTCGACAGCGACCTGTGCTTCCGTCTCCCATTCATAACGCGCATAGACGTTGCCTATTAAATGGTCGCCAACGTTGTCACACACCTACCCGCCACACTCAAATATCAGCGCGCCAACTTTAAAAGACAGGTGATCGCATACGCACGTGGAGCTCGAGAAGATGCCCGAACTTTGCCAGCTCGCAATATAAATCCTCATAAATGGCATCGAACCCCTCTTGGAGCTCTTTCTCCGAAAGCTTGCAGACCGGGTCGTGTGCTGGATTATGATATACATTTGGCAGGAGGATGGTCTGTGAGAACGGGGGCTTGATATGCTTTCGAGAGCAACGATCCCCGTGGCGACAGGCACCTATCTAAGTGAGGTCATTTTGGGCGCACAAGTAACCACAAAATTGAAAGCTGCATACTTTGTAATAGAAAGAGCAGTTTACACGATCTTGCTCTGTGCCAAAAATATTTGCCTTTAAAAATGAGAAAAAAAAAAAGGGTATGTGAGATATGTGAAGCAGAGGGAATGGAGAAGTAGACCCACAAGATGAGAGGCCATAATGGAGGCACAGAAACAGTATGACTGGAAATCGAGGACGCGACAAAGACAAAGAGAATGCGTTCGGACCCTGTATTATTCAGCGTTCCCACAGTAGGTCAAGCGTATCGTGACCAAATCGTGAGAACAAATCGTTACAGTTACATCAGCTTCTATCCTAGAGGAGTTGAAAACCTAGAAAACAGTAATGTCTTTTCGAAGACTTCATTCGGCGTGTCTGGGATCTACCCCCGATCTATGAACCAAATTATCATAGATAACTTGCAGCTGTCTGTATCAGCACCTAACCCGCAAGCTCGCCCGGAGCGCATGAAAGCTTGGCACGACCCTTATCAGTGGCAACAAGCATGGCTTCGGCTCTGGATGGCTGATCGATGGTTTCTACTAGACTTTCCGAAGCTCTGGCGTATTAACGGTACGGTGCTCCAGTACTATGAATTACGCGCTAGCTGGATCCCAAGTGTCCCATCTGAAACCCCCGTCCTTGGTTAGCATGGCTCGCTGCCGTCATCGAGTTGTTCCATCGGCCTAGCCCGAATATATATACGTCCATATTTTCTGTCATTATATCGCCAGGCAGCATTCTTCAAGATGGCTGGTTTAGCTCAGTATGCATTCACTGTGGGTGTCTCACAGTGTGCTCTAGTTCGATTGCAGAAATCGGACCAATCAGATTTCAGGATTTAAGCGATTGAATTGGAATACGTTGTGACATGCCCGCCGTGGTTGCAGGTCAAAGATCGCATGGATTGACCCCACATTTTAGATCGATTCTTGCGTATGGCTGTCAGCTCATAGTCTTGGCTACAGCGCATCTACAATGTCGCTAGTTTTGAGATTCCAGACATGGGTCTCAGCTTCTTAACGCCTTCCCTGGATATTCGAATGGTAGTTAGCGACGTAGCCGGCATCTTTATTACTTGTGTTCCCTGCATCCCCTATGATACTGTAGCGACCACCAAAGAAGGGGAAAGTGGGATGGGTGTAAATGGCTTGCGAATAGAAGCCGCTGCTCGAACAGGACCCACAGGACCCCGCTAGAGATTGTTCGTCATCTATCTATCTCTGCCCTCTGCCCTCGTCGGCGCTTCGACAAGCACAAGGCCTATGGCACGGAATGTCACCTAGCCCCTTCTGGGCACCCTTCCCTAACCCCCTTCTCAATGTTTCTGCAGCCAAGCGGAAGTGCGCCGATCAGTGCCGTATCGAGCTCACGCACCGCAAACCAGGTCTCACGTTTGCTGTCAGAATACACAAGGCGACCCGCACCGGGACCCATTTCCATCTCCGGACTTTTTTCGAGGCGCTTATGCCTCTGCGACGCCGCCATGCCCGCGCCAAGTAAACAATGGTCTCTTCTGTCGGCGACTGACCCACACCGTAGGATTCGCGCCTCTGGTAATCCTTTATCACAGACGTCAATGGCGTTAATAGCTTCCCAGAATCCTTGGTTAGCGATCGCTACTTCTAAAAGTGCCGATGCATGGATTGTTGTCCGATGATCGATGGTAGCCCCCTCACCCAAGAATGCCTAGGCAGGTACACTTCGGTGAGCCCCCGTGGCCCATTGCGTGGAGCGTTATGTATTTGGCACGATAAGATATGCTTGCGTTCTATTGTCTGCTGTTGTCTTGTATTCTGGGCCAACCCCTGCTCTTTCGTGACTGGCGATTGGTCCTTGGCTAGCGCCTAATATCAGAAGCGCTCGCGCTGGGCACTGATGTAAAGGTCGTGAAACTCCGGCTCAATGCGACGATTGACATTTCCGTTTCTGTCCTGCTGAATCTTATCGAATGTGGGTTGGTCAACCAACCGATTTAACGCTGAATGGCAAGTGCAGTGATTGCTCTTTTGCGGAGCCCTGGTGAAACACCGAGAAGTTGCCATGGGTGTTGCGGATACTTGGGTTGGGCAAAGTGAAACGTGGGAGTGCCCAGCAAAGGCACATCAGCCACGAAGCAGGGCACGCTGAGCGGATCTTACGATAAGGAACTGACGGTCATGAATAGAGTCAGACTGGACGAAATTCTTCAACGATAAAGGTGTCTGGATTCTGCGTATGTACACAACTTGTAACAAATACAGTATTCATAGACGTTGGTATCTGCCACAACACAAGAGGTGTAGGAGTGACTAAGGGAGACGGTGAGAATAACTTAAACTGACGATGGTGAATTAATGATATCAAAATTTCCGCGGGGGGATACAGGACGTTCCCCAAGAATTAGGCACCGATGAAATAGGCATATTCCGATGCCGTTGAGGCGTCCAAGACATTAGTGAATCATCGGACGCCAGCGTGCTCGGGGAAACGCCCCCCGCTGCGGCAAAAGGAGCGGGACCACCAGTCCAGCCGGCGTCTAGAGAGGCGCACCCCGGAGTTAAATTAGGCCCCCCCGTTTGTGTGGGTGGAGTTTTGGGGTACCGGCTCATTCCAGGTGTGTCAACATTCCCAAGAGTATTACTGGTGGAATGTAATTTTTTCAGAACGCTGAGATCGAGGGTAAGAAACACGGCAAACCTGGTAAACAGGTCCAGTTCTGCGATACGCTGCATGAGGAGACACATCGAACTATTGTCGTGATGCGGGTGGCGATTCAATACCTCCGCAGCGCATCTTAAGCGCAGGGACAACTCTAATACAGCTTGATAATTTGCGACCTCTGAAAGGCAACCGCACTCGCTGAGTGGAGTCTGCTGTCCAGAATGTAGACAGGCGTCAGGAGTTGCCTCATTGCGAGCCATGTCACGTAGCGTATCGTCAAACAGCTCCGCAAACTGCGTGTCTGATTGTAAATCTGCGTCCGTGAAATAAGAAAGCAACGAAGCAATGGTGTCGTCCCCGGGTGATGTCGGGCTGAATGCAGAAAAGGACCGTATTCCTGCATCGTCGATTTCCGGTGTAGCCAGGGGAGAATCGTTCGAGGATGAAGAAGCCACGCTGAAGGGTCCCACGAGGGCTGGCAATCGAGGCCCAGGAAGTTCTCCGAGCGAGGGTGGAGCCAGCGAAGCCTGTCGAGATCCTCGTTCCTTGGACACCAACCGAGGAACTACCCCTGAGTTGTCCACGTTGGGTGGTGGAGACGGGGCGACAACGCCACTCCTCTCTCCTTGGAAGGTCTTCGACGTGTGCTCCTCGGCACATGGGGATGATGCTGAGGCAGCGAGGAAATGGATCGCCTGGTCCTGGTATGTATCCGATGGGGACTGAGTCCACCGCGGATGGGGCTTATTCTTGAGCTATGAAGCCAGCTCCGTCTGTTAGGTGATTGACTCTCCGTACACCACGCGGGGGACTTGCCTCCCGAATGACCCCCTCGAGTTCGGCGACACGCTTTTGCAGGCGGGTCTTATCATCGGCTGACTCGGTCCTGAGGGGGTGGGTCGGAATTAATAAATAGTCAGGTCCGACGATGAGAGCAGGGGACAATTACCTTTGACTGGGGTCGTCAACCTCGTACACGCAGAGACCTGTCTGTGGAGTGAATGAGTACCTTGATTACGTAGTGCTCGCACGCATGGGGAACAACGTACGATGCCAAGCTGGGTACAACGGCCACAAGGCCTCTTGCGGTCACACTGGAATAAAGAGCTAAGGACGAGCCTGAAGGAGACGTTGAGTGGGTGTACCATGCGCTTGGAGGTGTGACAATTGAGGCAAGACTGGGTCGTGCGATTGCGACGACGCTTTCTATGGTCGCTGACGGCAGCGCCAGCAGAGGGCTGTTGGGGAGCGTCCTCTTTTTTACGTTTAGCGGCCTCTGAAGACATTTGGGAGCTGAGAGATTGCAGGGCACGAGAGCAGACAAGGATTGCGTGAAATCGACGTGGGTAGTGGCGTCGAGTTGAGCTTATGACGGGAGCCTTCTTATAGTCCGAGCGCTGAGAGAGGCCTGGTCTCATGGACCTGTTGGCGACTTGTCATAATCGCAACAACGGAATGGTCGGAGGAGGGTGATTAGGATAACGTGAGAGCGTTCGAGCACGGCGGCTATGGTATTGTGGAGCTGACTACTCATGTGCGTCTGGATAAAAGTTGGGGATATAATAGGCAAGCCCGGATGCCAAGGAAAGTAGCTCTGCCAAGAAATTCTCTAAAGTTATCATTTTCCCGCGAAGCACCAAGCCAAAAAGCTAAGCATCTTGGAGACACGGAAACGTTGTGGCGCCTGCACCCGGGCCCCAGTCACTCCTGTGGGAATATAATGGTCGGTCAGAATTATTTTCCCCAACTTCGGGACCAATCCCCTACTATATCGGATCTCGGTGTAAGAAGTTGAACCAATAAAGGAAATGGGCCAATTGTTGGCCAATTCCAGGCCCGTGTGGTGATGGTATAGATGGCACCCCCACTTCTACTCCGCGACGCATAGATTCCCTCCCTAGTGGCAATTCACCTCATGAGTACGAATTTAGAGGGAGGACCCACCGGCAGAGACGAGCGCCTTGTCAACACGTAGGCTCAAGGCCGACCTATCGGAGGGTTTGACCGTTTAGGCATCACTGAGGTCAGAAGAGCTTGCTCGGTCACCCGGTACGGGAATGTCCACCCCGCTTTGCCACGATACTGAGAAGAGCGCCACCTAACCCATACCAGATCTAGATTGGCTATGGTCTTGAATGTAGTGCGGCATGAGTAATGCTGTAAGATCGAATGGATGGCGTCTCGTCACGGCGCACGGTGTAGAACTAAGACCGCGCGGCATTGGCCGCCTGTATTCTGCGGGAAGGAGCAGGTCAGCGATCACCTTCTGAGAGGCTCATTATGGCCGCATGTATGACACTTTGGGTCACCTGCTCCCCTGAACTATAGAACTTCGAGTTCCCGGGTCGCCAGTAGATTCACGTTGTACGAGTATGTGTCGACAACTGTCTGAGGAAATGAATGAAGGACACAGGAGGGTCCTCTGACAAACCCAATGCTAGGGTGACAGAGAAAGGTCTTGTCCCTTCGCTTTCGTGACTCGAAGCCTCCCCTTTCTCCGGCTTGTCTAGCGCTCGTACTGGATTTCGTTAAATTGAGCACCTGCCGTGTCGGATAATGGATTACCGGTGAGGCCTTACTGGGGCTAGGCGGAAAAGCGCACTGCACCCCGGGCTTTATAAAATAAAAATCCCAAGAGGGCAGTTATCAGCCGTCACAATGCTTTGACCTTGCAAGCGCCACCAACCCACGAAGTGGTGGAAGAGTTGGTCATGGGTTCTGGGGGGTGGGCGGGCGACCTCTCAGTTTGAACATACCTGTGAGGGTAGAGTAATCCCAATTCAATGGGACTTGTTGATCTGAAATCTCCACGTAAACATCCATGACCCGGATGTTCGGTGAAATTCTGTCCATGTGGTGCCGTGCGTAAAGAAGGCTTACTGCAAGTCTTGTGTGCAAGCCATTTATTTTTTTTCATTTAGAAGCACTCGGTTGGGGCACTGCCTCAGATCCAAAGCTGAAGGTTGAAGGGAAGTATTAAAAAAGAGAAGTACAGATTCTTGCCAAGGCTCCATCACGGTAGGAAGAAGTATAGTGATATAGAACACCCAATCAGAGGAATCCCAGCCACGCAGCACGTGACCCGCGGATCCGAGCTTTGCGGGGGTCAATTGACCTTAATTCATTAGTCAACGGAGACCAGGCGAGAAGTATCTTAATTTGGCAAAGTTGACAATGACCGCCAGACCTCAGGCATTAAGATCATAATTGGAAGAATGCGTTCAGTTGGCCCGAATAGACCTCTTTGTACTGTACAGTTATCGTGTGAAGGCGTAATCAGGAAATGTCTAGTTAGGCGAATGCACCAAAGACACCAAACAACATAGTCAACCACCACCCACGATACAGGGCACGCCAACCTTCCTCGTCGATTATCCTCTTTGCGCAGTCTCTGAGGCCCAAGTATGGATCCGTATCGTTCCTCAGTCTATATGATGTGTGCAAGATCAGACGCTGAAGTGCAACCGAGACGAAAAAAAGTCATACCCGATGACGTCTTCATCTGGGGAGTACTCTGGGAGATCTTCGGTGTCACCAACTTCTTCCTGAGCGACTGAGTTAAACTCCGCGGACTCGTGGTTTCGCTGAACAGCGAGACGAGTGGAGATCACTTCCAGGGGGCATAGAACAGCCGTGCTGAAGAGAGAGATAGCTAGGTATATTGCGAGGCTACGAGGAGAAAGGTCCTGGGGCACTGAATCGTCCACATGAGAAAGTGAGGGAAGTAGCAGATGGCGAAGGACTCGAAGGCCGATGACAACATAAGTTATGTGCAGAAGCTCCGCAGCGAGGAGACCTGGGGTAAGGTAGAGGATCCAAGGTTTACGGCGTTCCGTAGGAGTAAGGAGAACACGTAGAGAATGGAACGGGTGGAAATATGGCAGCTGATATGGGGTGATAATTGACCTAGAGCAGGGATCTGCTGTGAACGGAGTAGGAGTGACACAGGTGAAAACACTGACCTATAGGTGACTATTATCGCTGGGAGAGAGACGAGCATCAGGAAGATGCTGTATAGAAGTGTGCCCCATATCTTGGTAGCGGGGGAGTTGTAGATGCCGTGGTTACGTGGACTTGATAAGGACGCGTCAAGAAAAATAGCGGAAAAGAGCGAAAGCACGGCATTGGATAATAATGTCGGCACTGGTCAGGTAGACGAAAAGTAAGAGCCAGTTCGACAGATAGCAAGGACAGTCGACGTACTCGTGCCTTTCATAAGGCCGGCCCAACCCTGGATCGACGCAACTGCTGAGCCAACCGAGGGAGCTGTGAAAAGTAGCGCTACCTACCTCGAGCCTACGAGCTCTGGATAGCATAAGGAAAAAGCTAGTTATCACAGGGCCAGTATGGGGCTGCACGCCATCTTCTGGATCTAATTGGAGACCTTTTGGATTGTAATTCGCCCTGAGACGGACGAGGGCTCCAGTTAAAGGAACAGTGATGACGAGGAAAATGGTGAGAAAGATGGCAAATAACAGAAGAGATGTGATAGAGAAAGCCATATGAATGTCAAATGTAGCGGTCGGACTTGTCTGGCGTGGACACTGCGCAGCGCCTCGCTGCCATTCTGTGTGCGTGATTGGCAACTGACCGTGAGAAAGTAATTACGTACGCAACCGCGGTTGTTTGTTCGCTTATCGCCCAAGCATTCTTTCTTTCTCACCACCATCACCAAGCCAGTCTTTACGACCATGTTCTCCTCCTTTTGGTCTTCGAGACTTTGTCTCTCCCTTCTCACAATCCGCTCTCATCCACAGAGAAACCGTCCCTTTTTAATCGATATTTCCGAATTCCCTCTCCCTTCATTTCTGGGCAGAGTCTTGCGTGATATCCATCGACTGTGTACCCCATGTCTAGGGAATAGCAGAGAAGAAGGATATGATGCAATCACCACGTTTCCGTTCCCTTGTCGCCGTCATTCAAATCAAGTTTTTTTTTCTCTCTCTCTTGGTACAGGGTAAAGTCTCGTAAGTCCTCAGCTGGATTAATATGTGTCCGTTCTCTTTCATAGTGACCATTGGATAATCCTGGGAGGTTTAGATCTCGGTTGTTTCCGGTTGTTCTATTTGTGAGTTCCGTCACAACATGCTTTCGCTTGTGACGGCTTTTAGGATGGCATAGTCGTCGTTCTAAAAAGAATGGGGCTAAATTTTGATTGAATTCCCGCTCTTACCCTCTTTTTTGCTTGGTTATGGGCTTCAACCAGATATAATCTTTTTTTTTTTCGCACAGCGTCACTGTACAGGGCTATCTCGGCGCTATCTATCCCGTCACGTCAACTTGTCCTCTCGTTGGTTATGGTGCTGTCCGCGTCTTCAGTTAAGCGCATAGACCCCAACAAGGCTGCCATTGGTTTCGGATCTCTATCTCCCTTCGTTTACCCCCCCCCCCCTCCCCCGTCTCAGTACCAGAGTTCGGCTGCTGTCTAGTAATTTGCACGGTGGCGTGGTATTGGCTGCAGTGCTACCCGTAATTGTCGCAATCTTGCTTCGAACCTCAACCTCAGCACTCGGAATGCTCAGCTACGGTGGATACTACTCATGGCTTTCATTTCAGATATTGACACCATGCCCGAATGAGCTAGTAGCTTCGCTCTGATAGCCAATGGTTCTAACTGTCTTCTGCTTCTTTACTGTTGTTCGTGTCTGGCTTGGGCGTGGCTTAAACCCTGCATGGAGTACTCTGTAGTAACCTTTGCTGCCAGGACTTGTCCCAAGTACTACTTCCAGGAATAACGGTCAGTCGTAGCAGAATGTCTGACGTCAAACCTACATACAGTGGGGTGCATGTATACCCTTCCGGCTTTGGCATTGTGCTTCTATGGCTACTTATGTTTTCCCCTTCACCCTTCTCGTAGGTGTTGACTGATGTTCGGTGGTGCTGAGCAGATCTGTTTAGTGGTCCATAGACTACGTAGTACTCCTCCTATTCCCCTACCTATTCGTTTCTCTTGTCGGCCTTCATGTATATGTAAAGTACGCACGAAATATAGGCTTTTTAAACCGTCAACAGCCACATTGTTTGACTCTCCGACTGTTGGCGGCAACCGCAGTGCTTCAGGCGTTGCTCTTTGTTTTTCGCTCGCCGTGTCGCTTGTCGTCTCAGAATACTCGGCGTCACCAGCCTGCAACTTCAACACATTTTTTTCTTTTGTTCCTTTCGCAGATGTCATTCGGGCAGGATGCAGCTGCCAAGAGGGTTCGTTTGTCGGGAGTTTTTGTATATTTATGTCGTCTCATCGTGCGGCCGCCTGTTCCCAGAGTGCCGCTTTGGACCAACTCAGGTTTAAGAAGAAGCAGAAAGCGTCAGCAATATCCCAGGGATCCTCCACACCACTATCAACGTTGTCAGTTAGTTCGTCCGAATCGCGGTCGCTCGTATCGATGCCAGCGCAGTCCCGCGACGCGACAACTCCAGTGTCATCCCGCTTCTTCGCTCCCTCTCCCAAACCCAATGGAACAATCCTGGTCCCAAGCTCAAGCCCTCTATCAGCACCGTCTACAACTAGACAAAACCACCCTCCTCAACACAATGAACCTGTTCATAGCCCGACATATGGAAGTGCCGGTCATGTGTCTGGCCCTGACCCCCTCTCGGTGTCCAGTGGTTTCACCAACGGTAACATCCGGTCCGACGCGTCTTCTGCCACCTCTATTGTGGGCTCTGTTCGTCCCCGTGTTGACGATGATGCCTCCGATGCACCACCACGCAAGCGGACGCGTCCGCCATTATCAGACGACTCGATGGATCGGTTCAACATCCCGGACTCACCTGTTTCGCAGAAGTCTACCCAGCGTCGCGCGCCGGTTGTCGCTCGAATAGCAAACGTATCCACATCCTCGGATGAGTCTGTTCTAAATACGAGCACGAACTCGACCCGCATCGTGCGTGGTGTGCGCCCACAGGACCGTGGCGCTGTGGAGGTTATAGATGACGGTCCCGGTTTTCTACCCTTCCGAATATCATTCCCCCAGTTTGAGGAAGGGAAAGTGCGCGCGGCATGGCGACAGGCAGGGCGCGATGTTCGTGCAGCGACGGCGCTACTCCTCGATCCCTCGTTCTCTTATCAGCCAACGCCGGCGCCAGGCACTAAGCCTCTTTCGCCGTCCGTGTCACCTAGTACTGGCCGTGTCAAGGAACTGGAAGATGCGAGATACGCAGAGCGTGCCGCAGCGAAAGAGAAGGGGAAGAAATCTATGATTTACGCCGCACGAACCAACTTGGCACCTCGGAGCCCAACACCACCACCGCCTGCGCGACCCCCAATTACTGCGGACGTGATATCGCAACTGTCACCGGCCTCGCCGATCGTTGCACTACGGCGTTTTAACAAGCCAAAGCGCATCGCCGAGTCAGATGAAGAGGAGGACCAGAGGAAGTCCGAGTCTGACAAGGGCTCCAATCGTGGTGGACAGCGAGTGGAGGAATTTTCCTCTGACGAACGTCGCGCTCTTGCTTATTTCAATACTACGAGCGCCGATGGTCTCCAAGAATTAACGGGCAAGACTTTATCGAACCATTGAACCATCTGTCCGGCACGCTAACTATCGTTCAGGATGTACGCCAGATCAGGCACAGACCATCATCGAGCTGCGCCCGTTTGACTCGGTTGACGATCTCAGAGAGAAGCTCGGTCAGCAAGGTAAAAGGAAAGGGGCCACGTCAAAGGGGGTCAGTTCGCGAATGTTCGACGACTGCGTAGAAATCTTCCGCGGATACGGTGCTGTGGACGACGTCCTCGCACAATGTGAGCGGATTGGTGGGCAACTCAATGCCGCTGTCGCGTCATGGTCCCAGGACACACGGAAGGGGAAGGAAAAGGCTACCTGTGACAACGCAGACGAAAACGGCGCTCTTAGTCTGGTAGCCCCAGTCAACGAGCGTACGTCAAAGGACTTCATCTCCGAACAGCCCAAATCTCTTTCGAGGGACGTACAGCTTAAGGGATATCAGCTCCTTGGCGTCAACTGGCTCCGCCTTTTATATAAGAAAGGCAGGAGTTGCATATTGGCTGACGAGATGGGTACGCTTCTCATTTTCTGAATGTGTGCTCTTGCTCACTGAGACTTAAGGTTTGGGGAAAACCGTCCAGGTCATCAGTTTCTTTGCTCACCTCAAGGACAGCGGAAAAAGGGGGCCACATCTCATTGTTGTTCCGTAAGTGTTGGTGCCCCTTGGGATGTGTGACCCTTTGACACACTGTCTCCTGTCTACCTAGATCATCAACGCTGGAAAACTGGGTTCGGGAATTTGCGCACTTCGCGCCAACTATCGCCGTTCAGACGTATTACGGTAGCAAGGACGATAGGCCGTTCCTCCGGCAAACACTGCTCGAGACTTTGAGAAGCCGATCTGCAGCCTGGGAGGTCCTTATTACAACCTATAATTTAGCTACAGGTGACGATAAGGACCGCAAATTCCTCAGGAAAATCGAGTGGGATGTGAGTGACCGGGACGATTCACCAAAACTTTTCTCACCTCGCATGGCAGACTTGTGTCTTTGACGAAGGCCATGTCTTAAAGAATTTTGAATCGCAACGATACCAAGCTCTGATGAGGAACAAGTTCGGCTGGCGCCTTTTACTTACGGGAACCCCATTACAGAATAATTTACAGGAGCTGGTGGTATGTCGTATGGATCGTTTAACTCTCCGTCGATTAATTCACGCAGTAGTCCCTCATGAACTTCATCTTACCGGACTTGTTGGAGGATTCCCTAGAGTCGCTGAGGGCCGTATTCAAGGCCAAGGGCGACTCTAAGGTCACTTTGCTCGCACAGGAGCGGGTTTCCCGTGCCAAGAAGATGATGACCCCTTTCGTTTTGCGCCGGAGGAAAGACCAGGCCCGTGATTGTTAATTACGCATCATTATGTCAACACTCACGCGATCGTTTCTAGGTGTTGAAAGATTTACCCAAGAAGATGGAGCGAATTGAATGGTGCGAAATGACACCACACCAGCGTGCTATATACAACGACGCGCTCAATCGTTCCCGCAAAACTATATTTGATCTCGAGTCTGAGGCATCAACACCAGGCACGGAGACTCCACCCGTAAATGGTCGGCCAAAACCGTCCAAGAAGTCCAAGGCCCCACGAACGAAGGACAAATTATATTTGGAGAATAGCTCGAATGTCCTGATGGATCTGCGCAAGGCCGCCTCGCATCCTATGTTATTCCGGACGCAGTACACGGACAAGACCCTCGACGCCGTGACCAGAGTGCTGTTAAAGGAGGCCGATTTCAAGAGGCGTGGCGCAGTGGCAAAATTTGTTAAAGAAGATATGGAGGTCATGACGGATGCTGAACTCCAGGTCTATTTGGGGAGTTATGTGGTACGCGAAGGACGGTGTTGGGTTGGTGTGAATAATCAATAACGACCTCCTACAGTCAACACAAAAGTTCTTGCAGGACGAGAAGTGCTACCTGCAGGCGGGAAAGGTGCAAGCCCTTCTAAGACTGTTGAAGGAGTACCAGGCCGAGGACCGGCGGATGTTGATCTTCTCGCAGGTGAGTGTCCTTTCCAAAAAAACTTGTACATCAAGACAAACATATACCGTGTACAGTTTACGCAGATCTTGGATATTTTGCAATCCATTTTCAGGATACAGAAAGTCAAGTATCTGTTATTAACTGGCTCAACGGCTGTGGACGTTCGGCAGTCTCTGGTCGATGAGTTTAATGAGGATGAGTCAATCCCATGCTTCCTGTTGTCGACTAAAGCGGGTGGCATGGGAATTAACTTGACCGCCGCAAGTGTCGTGATCCTGTGAGTTGATAACATCCTATGTTACGTATACCCGTCCGTATCTCTGACCCGTGGAAAGCTTCGACCAGGACTTTAACCCACATAACGATAAGCAAGCGCAGGATCGTGCCTATCGTATTGGACAGAAGCGCGACGTTGACGTCGTGAAACTGATAACGCGCAACTCCATAGAGGAGGACATGCTGCGTCTCGGACAAACCAAGCTCGCGCTCGATGAGGCAGTCGCCGGCGATAGCGGCGAACAGGCTGGAGAGGACTTTGAGCGTAAAATGAAGACGTCGCTGATGAGCACGTTGCGCAAACAACTCGCCAACACAGAAGCCGGGGACGGTGAAGCCTGATTTAGCCGCCTATACCTTTTTGGATCGCTATATTTGCATACGCTTTGCTCTCCTGCTTTGCATACACAGAGTCTGTATTATATAAAATGGGAGGTGTGCAGCTCTCGAAAAGTTTTGTTTTGTTTGTTATTGATAGACGGACAAGCCGCGCACAAGACGGTCTAAGCTCGCGCGAAAGTACTCGTTGTCTACACCTCTCTCACGCGAGTCCATGGGAACGAGGGGGTTTCGGACGACATACTCCAAGAAAGGGCCAGTGTATATGGAGCGCATAACGAAACGCAATGACTCAGCGTTGGGGTCACTCAGCATTACGAAGCGGTAGCCCGAAACCGTTTCAAAGAGGTGTAGCTTGTACGTGGACGTGCGGTAGCTGACAAACGACTCATCCCTGGACGACAGTCGACGGACGAGACAGATCAGTCAACCCGTGTCTGGGACGACAAGACAAAAACGGGGGGGGGACCTTGCGTACCTGCCTGACAGACGTTTGATCATGTTCCGCAACGAGAGGATGACGCCATAGACAAGCTTGGCCTCTTCGTCGAAGGGCAGGCCCGTGCCACCGCCGCTGGTCGCTGCGGCCGGCGCAGACTGTGGCACAACGGTGCCCTGCGACTGGTAGTTGGTGTCGCTGAGGGCGACGAGGACGCCAGAGGTGGACGCGAGCGTGTTGCGCGGACTAGTGAAGGGCGTGCCCGGCGCGGAGCCCGGAGCAGGGGCGGAGGGCGGCAGGGGCGAGAGGGCGTGCGAGACGCCCGAGAGGAGGCCGCCGCCGTCATTGGCGCGTTTTGGACGCTTGGTCCTATGCCAGTCGTGGTAGTAGACACAGTTGCAGTGCCTGGGGCGGGTATGATTGGGGGCGTAAGTATGCCGGGACGAAGAGAAGACGCACCGGTCAAAGATGTAGAGGCAATAGATCGTCATCCGGGTCTAGTGTCCACGACGGTCGCTACTTGGCAGTCGGGCAGTCGGTCCCCGATATCGCGTTGCGTGTGGTCAGCCTGGCTGGATTGAACCGAGCGAGCCGAGAGAGCCGATCCACTTCCGGTCCGAGAGAACCATTTGGAAAAACTGTGAGGGAACAGTGGTTCAACGGATCTGTCACTGAGGCCTGTTTGAATCACCGACCATGGGCCATACCGGACCCGAGTTCGAACCCCGCATAACCCATTTGGGGGTATTGCTGGTGTGAACTTCCTTTTTTTTTCTTTTTTTTTTTGGAAAAGCGATGTATTAGGTAGCGGGTGATAGTAGCTAGGGTGCATAATAGCTCTACCTAATGGCGCTGAACGGACCATAAGGCTCGAAGTCAAGGGAGAAAATGTGTTTGCGCAAACCCACATGGGGTAGTGTGGGACTCTTACTTCATTGGAGTTATCTCGGGATTCATACCCACTAGGAACGCTTTGGTGTATCCAACTCCCTGGAGTACCGCTATGTCTTTGAATAATGTGTTTGTGGCTGAGTTTATGAAGTTGGACCGCAGCCCTTTCGTCGCTAATTTTTGTCTGGGGTGATTCCCATTGGTGTCCGTGTAGGCTTAACTTCTCGGGATGGACACCGTCTAAGCCCATAATCTATGTCGAGGTTTGACATTTGTGTCACCTCGTTCTGTGGGTGAGTGACGACACGCTGGTGGTATGCATAGTGTTACCAGTTGGTGGGTTCACGCTGCGTTTTACTTTTACCTTTTAATTCTCGAGGGAGTTCCCTTTAATTGTGTACGCGGGGATGCCCTCTTAGTGTGTGTAAATGATGTGCCCTCTAGGTGTTCATAGGGGGGGGGCGCCCTGGTGTGGAAAAAAAACCCGCCCACGGTGGTGATTGCAGTTCAACCACCGCCAGTACAACGTCCCACAAACTAACGTAGTTTGGACCTCAAAAATAATCTCGTACTCCTGTTTTTATGTCCAACGGCATGGGTAGCTCCAATTCCCTAAATGAAAGACCGTCTTGGACATACAGTAATCTCATATCGTGTCGCAGACGTGCGGGACCGCCACCGCCACGATAGATTCAATAACTTTGAGGTGGATTGCTTATTTCGGGCGCGGTACACGCACCCGCACTTACATGTATTTTCACTTATGCATCAAGTTATCCATCGAAGGGACGGCCGTGCACCATTGGGGATGGCGAAGATGGGCCATCACTTTGGATTACCGTCCTATAGTGCAAACGTTCACTGGTGTGCAAATCTACAAGATCATGTTTGATCAATGCATTCCCGTGGTCCTTTCTGACCAATAAATAAATAAATACAGACACACGAACGTGCATGGACATGTCCCCATAGACTTGACAACATTGCATAATTCTGTCTTTGTTAGAGCGTACCGCCAAGACCACCCATGGCAAATTTGGGGCCATGGAACGCACGCAATGGAACTGGATGGAGAAACTCACCTTGGAACCCCCTGGGGGTGACAGGGGCGTAATGCGATTTAATCTCTTGTAATGCCACCACCACTGAGTACTGAGTCTTCTGCACTTTCAAGGAGATTGGAAGAAGAATAAAATTCGGAGCTAGATGATTTGAAGTGGGTGCGATGCATTGTCGAAAATACAGGAAATGATTCAAGTCTTTCTTGCATTAGTGCTCACAGCATAGTACACCTGTGACCAGAAGGCAGCAAGTCGATCCTATTACTTTTTGGGAGACATCGACCCGATCGTTTTTATGGTGATGTACCATCGCAGCGGGTCGCTTTATAATGTTGCAGTAGCCTATGCTTGGCACTTCCACGGACATCGGACACCCTTTTTGTAAACTCTGAGATGCATCGTTTACTTGCAAGTAAACCTGTCCATAACGAGGTGACACACGTATAGGAGCAAATTATATTAGAAGGAGACCCCGTGCAGGGAACGCACGCCTTCAAGTCGCACGCCAAGAACGTCTCGCATCTCCGCCGGTTTAGTTGCCGACGGCCTCCAAGCCTTTCTTGTCGTCCAAATAGTGTTGTACGCCGCGTTCTCCATGAGGTTGAAGTACCCCATTGGAGCTCCTGTCGTGGTTTCCATTTCCATACAGCGGCACTTCGCCATACATAGCCGGCTTCTGAAGCTCCCGGTTCCCTACATGGAATCCGTTGTTAGTACCAAGATCGATGGGCCCATTTATCCACTACGGCATCGATCAGCAAAGCGATGGTCAATCAAAAAGGAGGCACCATACTGAAGGCATGTACGCGCCCGCGTGGAAGTATGTTTGCGTTTGCACATGGGGTGTCGTAATCGTCAGGCGCTAGAGGTTCACTTTAATGAGGTGTGTGTACCAGAGTTGGGGCTCTCCGCCGCTTTTTACGCACCGTATGCGATCTGAGAGAAGTGGACAGCTTCGCCTTCCATACTGGCGCGAAAGTCCCGGGTGCGCGTTCGCGCGCATCCTCGACTTCCCATTGTTTGATGAGTTTGGTCAGGCGCGCTTGGCCAACAGACTTCCATATACCGAGTGAAATGAGAAACACAGACACAATGCCGATAAAGATGGCTGTGGTGATCCACTTGGTCTGATATATTGCGTCGGCTTTATCTGTGTTATGGAGCGCATGTAATATTCGGCTGCTGAGACCTATAGGAACCACAAGTGCGCATCTGTCGCCAAGGTGTGGGTCACCGCAGTTCAGCACGTGGCCCATAGCCGAACATTCTCCAATTTGCTTACATAAACATGAGGATTAACCAGATGCCTTCTAGTGTGGGTCTATTATAACGGTTGCCCACGCGGATAAGTCGAGGTATACGGGTCGCCCAAGCATCAGCGGTGATCTGGTGGCAGTTTAGTGTCACGAAAAAAAGTGGGTGCAATTGGTACTGACGTGCTCATGCAATTCATGGGGCAGGATAGGCACTGGCTGTTTGGGACTAAGATACTGCGGACAGACAATTAGGTGCGACCGACGACCCATTTCCGTAGGGCTTGGACGAACCAAGACGACTTGTCCAGCGGTCCGCGCAGATACGACGGCGACGCTCATGGTGGACCAAGGCGATGCAGTGGTGGTTAGCCTGCGATAGTTGAGTCTTTAAATGAGAAAGAGTAAGTACGACAGGCCAGCTGTTATTAACGAAAACGGTGAAATAGGGGTAGGACCACAGAGACCAGTCTGTGTGAAGTTGAGAGATGGTGGGGTGGGGGTGTTTGATTCTCTGTGATTCTTCGCCCTCCCATAGCCGCATGCTACAGCCGAGGCGGATAGTTCCGCCATGGTAGATACGTTGATGCGTTGATAGGTGGCAACCGATGGTGGCCATATGCCTAGGATCTCCAAGACAAGAATACGGTCTCCTCGCCTACACTGTATTCCTGATCTTACAAACGGGTAGTCGGTATAGCCTCATAGCGAAGTACTCTCGCGTGTTGCCCCATCGCACCTCTCCTGGCGTCGCAACATCGATGTCTTCCCACTCCGCGTCGATGCCAAGTTCGGAGAGGTGAAGCTCCGCTAAGTGCGTATACACGTCGTAGAAAAGCGTATCTAGCGGCAGTCAACATCGTGCCGCTGACGAGGCAAGAAACGTTACTTGTCGCTCCCAATCCATTGAAGAAACTGAATCGAGCGTTCGGGCCTGCGAGCAGTTTCGGGAGACGGTCGAAAAAAAGGCGCAGATCTGGGGGAGCAGTTCTAGTCAGTAGGTTCAGACGCATACAGATATGTTCTTTACCTTCGTATTCTTCCGAAAACGTGTCCGTGTAAACCGCATCGAACGTCATGTCTTCGAGCAATTTTGTGCCCACAAAGTCTTGCCATTTGCCTTCGAGAACGATGACCCCCTTCCTATCATACCACCCTTGTTCGCGCATGTACCTTAAAACGTCAGGGTGAGGTTCTATGATGACGTGCCTCGAGGGTGGAACTGGCAGCGCCTGGAAGTACGCATCGATCTACTTGAGCGAGTCAGCTCGGCGGCGAGCCGACACCACGCCGCACACCCACGATTCCCAGACCGAAGCCAACGTTCAAAACCCTCAGCCCCATCTCGGCATTCGGGTGATCTACGCACATCCTTCGAACCGTTTCCTGCACTTAATATACTACCGCCCGTGAGCATGGAGATAGAATTGGCATTCAAAAGCTGGACGCACTGATCCCGCGCTCCCAACCCATCATGACGCCTATTTCGGTATCGCCGCTCTGAAGCAAACAGATCTCTTGTCCATGCTCGTCTCTCGTATATCGGAGGTGGGAAGACAAAAATTTGTCGGTGGATCCCAGCGCGGTGTCGTCCTCTTCTTTGAGCACGAGCGCGTCAGCTTCTGCGCCGCGAGAAGCAAGTAACCGAAGGATCAATTCTGTTCCAGATTTAGCGATGATCGACCCACGACAACGATACCAGCGGGCACACACCCGAGCGGATGCCTGCATCGCGGATGGCGCGATAGCTCTCATCGTCGTTGAGAGAAAACGCGATGTCACCTGCGGTGTTTCCTGCATTATCCACTGCAGCTCTCTAAGCGACTCGCGTCCACTAGGAGAGCAGGTACAAAGACGGGGCTTCACCAGAGTTCCACACCGCGCCGCGTTGTAGCAGTTGTTTGACGAGCTCAGCGTCTTCGACGCTCGCTGCTGCATGCAACGCAGACCACCCGTCCTCGTCCTGATACCAAAGCGGTGCGTCCTCGTCTAATAGTTTTTGGATCTCTTCTATTGGTGCGTACTCGAGAATGGCATTGATGAGCGCCAGGCCGATGGCCGCAATTTCGTCTTCGTCATCCTCGACATAATCCGGGTCATAACCCTCGTCAGCGACGGCATCACCTTCATATTCGGTGCGCTCTTCGTCGTTATCAGCTGTAGAAGTAAATACCGTCATGTCGTCCAAATTTACTTGCGACTGCACACTTTGCGGAAAAAAATGAAAGAATGGCGCCAATGCTGAGAAATAACCTTTATCAGACAAAATATTTCGCTTTGGCTGCGAAATATTTTGTCTTTCGCACGACATCTGGCGGACGTGCTCAATTGCTGGCACAGCACTCTGTTCAGACGCTGACCGTGGGGTCACAGAAGGCATAGGATAGGCTAACTCTGGGCTGTGCCTCAGATATTTAATGGATACGTCGTGGCGATTTCACGGGGGAAGCGTTAGGATGGAACTTGCACACATGGCCGCCTCTATGGCAAACATTCGAAGACACGTCACCCATCATAGGTACGATAATATTGCAAGGCCGTGCCCCAAGGTTTCGAGGCCCGAGAAACTCGAAATGGTAGAAGTCTTTGGCAGGGTTGCACGCCCAGTTGTAAGCATGTCAGCAGCAAAGCACTTTGGATTCTTAAACACGCGACAGAAATATTGGTTCGAACGAAGCGCGGAGAAGATTGATGGAACTGCCGCTATCCGAGGTCGCATTGGGAGAGCATCTGGGTGATACAACGAAATGTAAACGCGGCCCAAAGTGAGTGAGGAGTGTAGTGCTACGTCGACGTGTAGCAGGAGTTGTACGGTAAATACCTGATATATCCCAAATGGTAGCATGGGTGAGGGGGCACGCACGGAGGAACTGCATCGGAAGCGCACCACACACCACCAACAGTCAATCGTCCTCGTGGATCATAATAGTGGCCTTTGCAACCGGCACGTTGGGCGTGGAGGCGGGTTCTTGTTCGTCCTCCACTGGCGCGGGTTGTGGACCCGTCTCATCTTCGTTATCGCCGTCCTCTTCTCCGTCCTCCTCGTCGCTCTCTTCTCCTGGCCTCCGAAACACGAGTTCCTTTCCGTTAACCACCCTGCGCTTCTTTAGGACTTGCTCGTCACTCGCGCCGGTGGCCTGCACTCCTCCCTGTTCTGCGGATTTAGAGCCCTTCGCACGCTCCTTCTTCTTCTGCCTCCTCGCGCGGTTCCTGGCGGTTTTCGCCTCTGCCTCCTCTTCACGCTGTCTCTTCTTCTCTTCGAAATCGCGCGCTACAGTTTCCTAATGGACGCACCCCGTCTGCACTGAGTCAACGAAACGGAAACGATAAAGGCGTACCTTCTGCGCGCCATCGTTGATGGCTTTCAGTCGCTCGTATTCCAGCCGGCGGCTTGCTTTGTACACGTGAAACTCTCCACTTCCCGCTCCCGCGCTTGAACCCTGTACGTTCTTCATCATTTCGCGGGGAGGGCGAATCGTCTTCCCTTTTGGCGGCGTAGGGATCGCTGCCGGCTTTGCGGGGTCCTTAAGCAGGCGCTCAAGTTGCTGACGCTGCTTTTCGAGTGCATTTCGCGCATGTCTTGTCGATGTTCCTTCCGAAGCAGCCCCGGGGGCTGGTGATGGAGAATGAGACATAAGGGCGGAGAGTTCAAGGATGAACCAGATTTAGGGTTAGGGTTGAAGGTAAACAGTGCAAATTATATCAATATTTTTTTCTTGTGTTTGTATAGAAATACAGAACGTGAATAAGAACATTATGAAAAGCATCATACGACTGCCGTATCATCAATACAAAGCAACTCGAAGGGCAGCTGTAAGACGTACGAAGTACAGCGTTGATGCAACCGTCATTTTCAGGGTTGTTCGTGATCTGCGCGTACTTGCCGAACACGACTTTGCCGCCAGCGGTGACCATTCCAAGCTCTGATACGTTGACTTCGATGACAGTGCCCTTAGTCAGGACACCAAGCTGCGTGTACATGGGGGATTGTGGATTCTTCTTGACACCGAGAATTTGGAGTTGGAATGTTGCCTTGAGGTCAGCTGCGCAGAAATCGATAAACGGTACCATCGGGCGAAAGTGGGAAACGCACGATGTGTGACATTCGCCTTCTTGTAGCGCAGAGCCATGGGTCTCACGAATCGCTCCATTTTGACTGGCTTACGGGTGAAGCCTTCACCAACGAAGGTAGCCTTCGTGACCATGCGCTTCCACGACTTTTTCTTGCTCTTTCCAGTACGCATGACCTTGAACATCTCATCTTCTGCGATACCTCGAACTTTAGGTAGAGGTACGGCATATTTGGCGGCCTTGTCCTTTCTCTTTTGCTTGATGGCAGTGGACAGGGCCTTGGCGTCCTTCTGACCTTCTCGATCAAGCAAAAAGGTGGGGAGTGCGCCGTCTGGAACGTTGGAGGAGTCTTTTTGTTTGACATTACGCTCGTCGTGAGCTTTAAGGGTCTTTTTGAGTTGCACCTTTTCGGCATGTCTCTTCGCGTGAAGAAGTTTAGCCTTGAGACCAAAGGCTTTTTGCGCTACAGCGGATTGTCGATGAACTGAACGAGCTTCGCGCTTCCGCCTGCGACATATGAGTCCAGGAAGAGGGGGAGGAAGGCGTCGACTACGTACTTGCGTTCGTAATAATCTAATCGGCGACCGTGTCGCTTGATGTGCTCTTCGATATACTCATTCTAAAAAGATGATTAAACAAAGAACTCGAAAAGCGATGGCAACCGATACCTGAGGCTAGATTCAGAGAGAACGGGTTCAGTAAAGGAGACCGCTAGGAGGCGATAAAAGCACTTACCATGGCAGGGGAGAGTCTCGAGTTTCTCGGAAAGGGAGCTCAGACCCATGGCATGCACGTGCCTTATCCCGTCTCTCCGCGTCCTTCATTTTTTTTACAATATATTCGTAGTGAGAGCTAGATAAATTCTGTTCCTTCGTACACTAAAACCCTGTCTAACCCGAGACAGGCTTACAACACGCGCGCAAATCCTGGCCCTCGAAGATTGAAATATTGAAACCCTACACGAAATGCTCCACGACAGTCAGATCTCCCAACCTACAGAACCTCCTTCAACGACGAAGGGACATGGCAACAACAAGGCGCAAGCCGAACCTTTTCGTGTCCAGAGTCACGTCAGAGCGATGGAAACGCCAGTAATGGGGACATAGAGTTCTCAATACGCCAAGTTTATGCCAATACAACTACGGTGACCTTTCTGGAATACGGCCAGCGATGCCTCATGTGTCTTTGCGTCTTCTCCTAGCCAGCGGTCTGGGATGAACGCATCCGAGTCGGAAAAAATGTAGTCGGATCACATAAACCAAGATTCTATTCAATGAAAGCCCCGGCTATCCTCGCTCCTTCTGGGGAAGCAATGCACAGTAGAGCCGCAGATTACTAGAAACATGCGGAGCCCCTCTTTGGTAACCAGTCTGAAAAAGGCAGAACTCGAGCTAAACCAACTATCGTTGCGCTTACAATTCCTTTACAAGTCGCTGGGGTCCCGCGCTATAAAGCCGGCCTGCCACACTTTATCGTCTGAATTGACGTCGGCGCCTTAGTGATCTCTAATCCACCTAACGGCACAACTGGTTGTACCCATGTTAGCCCGCATAGTAATTGAAGTGATCTGCACGGCAATCCGGTGCACACCTTATCGCTCACTAGACCCTAGATCAGCTGACTTATGGTACGCCGACAATAGCTGTTCCGTTCATTCTCCCCCGACCTTTATGCACTCTCCAAAGCAAGTGATCAAGCACCTTCCATGCTCCAACGCTGGAGTGACGGTCAACGTTGCGGATCTCCCGATAGACGTGCCTGGCTCACATTACCCCCTCAATCCGCTACCGTATCAAGCGAATTCTTTGGAACAGGTACATCTTCTGCTAAGTGTCTGCGCCTCCCTTTCTCGATAAGTGACGATTAGGGAGCATTAAGACAAAGTGCTTCTGAAGACATTTTGTTGCGGGCCCGCTCTGCCTATCGTCATACAGTACGGGGAATTTCTAGTGCCCGACCCGCCGGCCCCCGAGGACAAGGACAATATCACGACTGCGCAGAAGCAGTCTGATCGTGTTAGTTCTATCGGTCTCACCGTCACAAGCGCGTTCCTGGAAAAGTTATCTCTGAGCTATTTTCGGAACTGGGAAAACTTGTTCTTCTGTCCCGGGATGACATGCAGCTGACCTTCCCCAGTACTTTTCGGTGGCGTCCTCGCATCGGTACTCTCCACTCGACAAGGAATACCTCCCACTTATTCCCGTAGCTACTTTCACCTTCCTAGAACCTCGTAGATCTTCAACTCCACGAGATTACTAATGTTGGGCATTCTTCCCCATTAGCGTTTGCTCATGCGTTGTCAGGGATGACCCGACTTCGTCACTATCATTCCCTTTCCTTTCCTTCCCCCCTGCAGAAACTACCTTGACTTGTCTCCACCGTCAGGGGAACGCGTTGTTCTCCCTGCTCTCACATGCCTCAAATATTGAGGGACCAGCAAGTACTTGGACAGTCGTGGCCAGAATCGATGCACCTCGTCTTGGGGGTATCGATATTACGTTCTTTGCCCAACCCACGATAGACGCTTCGCAACTAGGGCGATTCATTGACCGGATAAAAATACTGAATTCACGTCATCGAGCGGACATTATGTCCGCCGGGCGTGTCATTTCCATTGCCTTTACCTAGCCAGAGGCTCATGCATGCCTTACACTGCGAATATCTTGCTCGCAATTAGACTGGCAGTTGTCCTCCGTGGCTCAAATGTGTGGCCATTTTCCCCCTCCCCCATCCCCTGTAGAAGATCTAGACATCAATATGACCCAATAATCAAGTGTGCAGGATGGTGTGGGCCATGAACACTGGCCAGAGCTTATCCGCGCATTCAGTGGTGCCAGAAGGTTTTATCTGGCTGGGGGACTCACGAGAAACATTTTGCGCGCACTTCGCAAGCAGCCGACGGTGAAACTAGTCCATTACCTGCTCTGAAATTTCTCTCCGTGCAAGGTCCTTCGTCGCACGTTTTGAAGACCGCCATAGATTCATTCATTACCTCGTACCAGCTCTCCGGACGCCCCGTATGCGTAAGGTACCTCGGTGCAGGTCCGAATCTCCAACCAAACTCAACGGTAGAGCCACGAGAAACGTGCCGCTACGGTCAAGTCAGCTTCACGGAACGGTGAGACCTCATACGACACTCAAGTTATCATATGCTTCCAGAAGACCGCGAAGATTGGTGCGGATTTTGCTACAGGTCGTGGTCGGAATGCCCTTTTGCTTCCCGAAGACGAGCCGGATATACTGAGCCCCCCTTTTCTCCTCAGGCTGCGGTCCAAAAACATCTCCGAACACCCTACCGCATCGCCGCACACCTCATAGCCACGGGCGCCAATACTCAGTGACATCACAAAGCGGTCCTGCAAGCCCGCCTTGTCCCTCGACGGTGAGTAGTCAGGCGATCCGCTCTCACGATTCCTTGTTCAGTTTAAGCAGTCATCGGATCGGCGTTTGTACGCCTTGCTGGATTTTACTTTAGGTTTACTTAATTTTACTTATCACCTTTTCTGGTGTGGTTATGACCCGCGCGAGTGGTAAACTTAGAGTCGGTGAAAATGAGTGATATTCGGGCGCCTGCGGCGACAGCGACAGCGAATGAGTAATGCGAGATTACTATCGAGCCTCTGGCTGCACATCGGGGTTGTGTGCACTAGTAAAGCACGGTCCGAACCTGCGCCAAGTAACGTGCCATAAGTTCAGCTTGAAGGGCAAGAATCGCCCTTGACGCCGGTTCACATACACTTTTTCCAGGCAGCCCAGGTTTCGTTAATCTGATCCGTCAGCACCTAGTACTACGGACATGCTTGGCTCACCTCCACTTACAAAGGGGAGGCACCTTTTACGTACATTCACGTTCTACCCCAGCCCTAGCCGGCATTCAAAATCCTAGTTCACCCTCCGTCCAGGGGCACGTCCTTAGATTTTCGTATTTGATTGATTGGCTACCTTTCTTTCGGCGCTATCGTCTCTTTCTCCTTCGGGTGGACACTTGCAAATACGTGCCTTGCAGGATATATCAGAGCTATGGCATTTGAGGGGGAAACATGCAGGCAGGTTGAAGTTCGGGAGGATCGGGACGTCCAATCCGCGACCTATCAGAAAAGAGGAAGACACGAACACCAGATGGTTAACGCGTTGACAACGTTGACACGTTGACACGTCGACGCGTTGACGGAACGGTACCAAACCTATGAGGACCCGTTGTAGATAACGGCGACCAAAAATCAACCACATACACCCTTCACCTGCTCCGCTATCATCTGTACGACTCTCCGCCCGCCTGACTGTCAGCCATGCCTCCACGTCCGATTACACCAAGCGGTCCAAAACCAGAAGGGACTTAGACCCCAGACACACTCTGCCTGTGTGGTGACGAAGGGCAGGCACCCCACCCACATCCTATACCATTCATGCCAGATTCAAACAGATGTCCGCGATATTGTGGCGACCTCTTCTCCGTGGCCAAAAGTGCATCGAGATTACTCCGCTTCCTACTACGCACAAACCCGCGAGGAATCCGGAAATCCCTGTGACCGGTAAGAGACCCTAGAACAGGCCTTGTTCCTTTTATTACATGATGGCCTATGTCTCACCTCTCGGCGCAAGACGCCTATCCTAACTTGCTAAAAAAAACTGGCCCACCCCGGACGCTCGCCTGGCTTTAAAGCAAGTCGGTTTGCATCAGACCTTCTATTTTTACCACAGAGGCCTCCCTTAGGTACAAACGTAACCTACCAATGTCTTCGGACGAGCAGTCTTTGTTTTAGGTACATGTCCCGGAATACGGAAGTTATGGGAACCTTTACCCCACGGGGTATAATTAAGGCCCTGATCACAGCGGGACCAGGATTTGAACCAGAGCACATGGGAGCGCATGGGATTATCTTCACATAAGTGCCCGGATATTAGCCTATGGTAAATCGTCGCGTTCCAATTTCTCACGTAGCAGAGCGCCATTAGCACTAGGGGCCAAGTACGAGAACGCTAGTATTTCCTTTTACACTGCAAGAACCAAACGTTAGAACCCATGACGCCGGCCCAAATCAAACGGCTCTCTCCCTGCCGCAAATTGATGAGCCAGGACGTCGTAAAGAACGTTCAGCTGAGATGTCGATAAGACGAAACTGTCACTTCGTCAGAGGGACGCTGTCCTACCCATACCTGTACGAGATCCTGCATTTGGAGGACCGATGGATGAGAGTGGGGAAATGACTCCTCTAGTTTAGCGTCAGAATAGTGTATGAAGCCGACTGCTGATGTATCCGGGTCGAAGACGTAGTAGAGTAAATAGTCCTTGTCCCACTTGTCCCTGTGGTTATATGCAGCGGGATTCGAAAAGAGCAAGATTAGGTTGTGCGTTATTCAGCCAATTTGAACGAACCTCGTTGGGTATCAGGCGAACAATCCCTCCCAGAGAAATGGAGCACAGGGTCCGTGATCGTGCATAGATAGCTTCGATAGTTGTGTGCGGCAGTGTGGATGAAGTTCTGTGTCCAGGTCCCTCAACAACCCGCCTCGATGAGCTCACGATACGCCAGCTATAGCCTGGGACACGCAACGAGGTTGTGTCCAGGAAAATGCGGGAGCAGGGTGGGAACATAGATTGTAAACGGTTCGACAGATTGGCACAGGACAAATAAGGATCAACGCGTCCGCGTGGCTGAGCGCAAAGCAAAGCACAATCCTTTCCACGTATTAACATAACACACAACGTTCGCGCGTCAGACTCGACTGCAATGTGGCAAGACAGCGCAGCGTACGGGGCTTCTTCTTCCTCTCAAAACTCTTACTACGGACACGGGAACCAACCAAACGTGCCCCTCCAGTTCTACGACCAGTCCTCCTTTTACGTGGGCTCCCGCTCCAGCCTCGAGGGCAACGTCAACGCCCACGCCCAGGGCTCCATCGTGCCACCGGGGACGGCCGGGTACACAGGCAGCATCCAGCCCGCTGGAGGATGGTGGACCGCGTTTGGGACCGGTGGGTTCGAGGGCGAGCCGCCGCTGCTCGAGGGTGAGTTCGGGCTTAGCCATCTTCATCGTACGTCGTACCGGACGACGGTTTCCTCAACGGCGCATTATATTACAGAGCTTGGCATCAACTTCTCTCACATACGAGCCAAGTCCATGACGGTCCTAAACCCCTTTCGTGGCGTCGACGAGCGCATAATGGATGACGCGGACCTCGCTGGGCCCCTCATCTTTTGCTTTTGCTTCGCCACGTCCCTCCTTTTCGTGCGTGTGGTTTTTTTTTTTTTTTTGCTTGCCTGCTTGCTTGCTTGCTTACGCATGGCGTGTGCCCTCGCACCCCGCTCACACACACAAAAAATGCGCAGTCCGGCAAGCCGCAGTTCGGGTATATCTATGGCCTCGCGTTATTGGGCTCCATCAGCCTCTACTGTCTCCTAAACCTGATGTCCGAGCAGGGCATCGATGCCTACCGCGTGCTCTCTGTGCTCGGGTACTGCTTGCTGCCCATGGTTGGCGTCGGCGCGCTCAGCGTCATTATCACGTTGGAGTACGTAAACCGTACTCACCCTTTGCTGGCGACCCCTCATTCTGATGCATTTTTCGTAGCGGCATGCTGGGTTACATGCTTTCTTCCCTATCTATCGTCTGGTGTACATACGCCGCATCTGGCATCTTCGTCGCCGTCCTTCGCATGTCAGATCAGCGTCTTCTCGTCGCTTACCCCATTGGACTTCTCTACGGCTGCTTTGCGTTGCTCAGCGTATTCAACGTGGGCGGTTCCAAGTAGTTCATGTCTCCCAGCTGTACCCGTGCCCGTGTACCCGGATTAGCAGAGCAATAGATATAATATTAACATAATTACAGAATCGAAAGCGAGGCGATCGATAGTATATATAAATTACGCGTCCCTACTGCGGCGCCGAGCGACTCAACTGCCTGCTATAAAGCTTCAACAATGCGCGAGTCATCTCCTCGATTGGCATCGTCGCGTATTCATGCACGTATTGCGGCAGTGCGTCTTCAAGGCTGAAGCCCGCCTTTTTCGTGAAGAAGGGGTGCATCACGTCTGGCGTCGCTTCGCCCAACTGCCGCATATGCAACCGCTCGATGCGTCGGTGGCGTGGTTGGTAGACGAGGCCTGGGGGGTTCGCTGAAGAGGAAGCTGCGGGCGCGATCGGGCTCGGGGGAGGTTGTGAGTTGGTGGTGGGTGGTGCGGAGCCGGTGGTCTGGACGTTCAGGGGTGGTGATAATGTGTCGCGGGGTCGTGAGGGCGTGAAGAGATCTGCTGGCGGTCCGAGCGTCTGGACCTCGTCGGCGTCGCTCACGCTCGGCATTGCGGACATGGAAAACATCGTTTTGTGGCGCCGCTCCCTTCCTGCGTCGGAGTGGGTGGATGCACGTACTGGCCTGGGTGAAATAGGCCGGTCGGCTGTCAGGTTCGTCGCGGACAGGGAAGCCATGTCGGGGGGTGAAGATTCGGTAATTGTGCGTCTGCGTCTCGGCGTCGATGTGCCTGAAGGAGTGGGCACCAAAAGTCCAACAGCTGGGCGACGGTCCACCGAGCCCTGAGCCTGAGCTTGGTTCATCTCACGTGCAAGGTTCTTCCGCAGCAGCGTAAGCCACGAATACAACGCCATGTTCAGCGTGATGAAGATGTCCTCTCTCCTGGCGGCGGTCATGTCTCCCCGGGCGAACTGCGAGACAAAATCATATTCGAGGGTCCCACTGGCTTCCTCGCTCTCCATTTCCATGTCCATAGCCGGCAGCTCGAAAATCGTCGAGACTGGCGTGTCTTTGCGCAGCGCGCCAAGCCACCGTCGCACGTCCGTCCGAACATCTGCGAGGACCGCGCCGTGATTGAGCGGTCCGACCCGAGAGGTTGACATGCCCGAAAACGCCAGATGCAGTTTGCGCTTCGCTGGGAGGTCGCTGGCTTCGACGATGAGGTCGAGATCGGAACGCAGATCGCTCGCGTTAAATGATGCCATCTCGTTGTCCTCCATCGTCCTCGGGAAGACGACGAGCCTCAGGGAACCAAGCGAGAAATGCATCCGTTGCTGCACGACATAGGACAGGCTGTCTTCTTTCTCACGTAGGCGCGTCCGCGCCGTCTGGAGCATGGCGTTGGCGAAGGCGGAGAGGGGGTTATCCGGCTTGGGCGATTGGGCAATTCGAAATGCTTTCGACTCCCGTGCTGCACCTTCTCGTTGTGCGTCGAGATTTGCTCTGAAGCGGGAGCCGTAGGAAACGAGCTTCGGTATGGTGCTCACCGAGCCCACGGCGACGACTTCTGTGCCCGAAACCGTGAAGGAGAGGCGGAGCAACCGATCTAGAACGGCCACATGAGGGGACATCTGCGACCAATCGTCCCAGATTGTGACGCTAAGAGGTTCGGACCTGAAAAGGGAATATTAGAGATGTCCACCTCGGCACAACTTGGCGCAACTTACCAGAGATGCAATATCTTCTGGTAATCAGATTCTAGCGTCATCTCCAGGCTCCCACTTTTCAAAGACATATCGAGCATCCTTGGCTCCCCCAGTAAGTCAGAAGCGTCCAATGCAAGAGCCTTGCGGCGCATGGTGCTAAACGAGAAGTCGGGAATACGTGCGCGTCCAGAAATGTTGCCGGAAGCCAACATAGTGAGGTCACCTATGGACAGTGAAAGTTCCGCAGACATCTCTTCGACCTTGCTGCGCAGGGTTACATCCAGCATATCCATCGCAACAGACGATATCGATTGCCCAAGGTCCACAGTCAATCCTATGCGTCTGATGCGGACAAGTACCGCAGTCGTGAATCCGGTTTTGGGTTGCGAGGCGCCAGACGTCGGTGGCGCCTTCGGCCTTGAAAGTGTGTCCTCGGGCTCTCCACCGGGTGTTGCGCTGAGCACTGGGATACGGTCTAACCAGACGGCTTTGAAGCACAGCACGTCCTGGAACCGTGAGAACCGCAGGCCGCCAGACACCTCCGTATCGACCACAACGGATATGGAGCTCACGTTGAGCCCCGAGGCATTGTCGGCCGCGGTGAAAGTCGTGGAGAAGGCAAGATTGCGGGCGTCGAGCCGGACGCAGTCTTCGCTGAGGAACCCGTGCTTGAGTCCGATGGTCAATCCTCCGACATTTCCTATGAACGATATCCGTCGGCCTGATTCGGAGACATTTATGAGGAATCCCCCGCTTTCCCAGTAGACCCCCGCGATGACGTTGACATCCGGTTGGCATGTAAGTTGGAGTTTTGATTGATCTATGCGCAGAGCAAAGGTGATCTGCATGCTCGGGGCAGCTGGGGCATGGTAGGAAGGATTCGGACCAAGAGGCAACGGAAGCACAGCAGCACGAGTAGAGGCTGATGAACTGCTCGAACTTGCCTTGCGCATGCGACGTTCAGCATGATTGACAAGATCAGTTATAAACGGAAGCAAGCTCGGTCGTAGCGTGTTCTCGCTGGAGTGGATTGTGCTCTTGAGCACGAGGGACGGTGGCTCCGCCTCCTGATCAGCGATCGGATCTCGCTGCACCGAAGTGGCACGGTACTCTCCCCAGACTGACAGCATCGGAAGATTGAAGGACTCGACGAGAGATGCGAGCCGCGTGTTGCCCTTCACTTCATACATAGAGCTCGTTCGGGGAAGATATGCCCCGGTGCCACTGTGCATGCGAACTTGTCCGCTGAGGAATACCAAAGACAGGAGGATACTAGAAGCAGCAGGGGGAGCTTCATCCCGATCCGCAGCTGCCCTTTGCGGATTTGGCTCGGGATCCTGGACCGCGGCCTGGCGAGGGACGTTTACGGTAAAGCGATCCACGCGCTCCTTGCCTCTCCTGTACACGTCAACAAGCGAGGCGACACGGTCCGCGATGGAAGGTTCAAGATCCAAGATGAAACCGCTGATATTCGCACCCACGCGAATTCGAAGCGACCTTGCTGATCGCTCAGTTCGCACCTGGGCCTTCATATCGGGATATACGAGGCGGTTCCCAGTCTGGTGCCCGTCCCCCGCAAAGTCACTAGTTACAGATTGCCTGAAGCTTGAAATCGGTAGTTATTAGTTTTAGCTCATAAAAAAATTGTGACCACTGAAGAATGCCATTACTCACCGATCCACGAACTGGAACGAAAAACCTGTCATGACGAATTGACTGTGACCCGTGTTCTTGGCCTCAAATTCGACGGTTTTGACCGAGAACAGGAAGGCTGGGACGGCCGGGTGCTGATGAAGTTTGCTGAGGGGAATTTCGATACCGCCGTCCAGAGCAAGGGGAAATGCGACTCCGACGTTGCTAACGCTGAAGATGACAGCATGGTCCTTGAGCCATTCGTCACCACGAGGTGTGGACTCCCTGTTGTCCACCTCGAAGGCTTTCATAATGCGCTCTGTCTTCTCCTTGAATGCTGCGAGTTCACGAACACGCTCATCTTTACGGTCAAGTACTTTCGCCTGTTTGTAAAGTTTGAGCCCATGCGCGTGGAGACAACACAACAAGAGGGGACGGCTCACCTGGAGATGATCCACAAAGTCACCGATTTCTCCGATCGAGCTAGGTTGCATAATGGCGTGGATCTTACACAGCTTGATCCTCAGGAACTTCTGCGCGGTCCTGTGATCGACTTCTACCCTGCAGTCGATGATAACGAAAGCAGAGCGACGATTTCCATCGAACTCGACCGATTTCACCACAGCAAACGCTCTCGGCGCCAGAGACAGTGCCAGCCCAGTTACGTTGAGCTGCCATGATTTCCCTTTGGCCTTGCCCCTGCCTTCTCCGCCTTTCAACCCGCCGGCGATATCTTGGCACTCGAGGTACAGCGTCGAGGAATTGCCTACCAGACCGATCCGGAAGCCTTTGGCCCTGAACGAGCCACTCTGCAGAGTCCACTGCGACGGCGAGGGAGGCGACACGTCCGGCTTTGGAGACGGCTGGTTTCTCTCGCGAGCATCGGCGATGACGTGAAGCAAGTCGTTGAAATCGTTTCCGAACTTCTGCTGCACCGAGAGCAAAGTGTCCCAATAGGACGGCTTGACCGTGATGGAAAAGAACCCGGCGGACACCAAGACGTGGACCCCATGGTTCTCGCGCGTACCGGTGATCGTGATCGATGGAAGGCCGACTTTAAGTCTTCTCCCTTTCTCCGGTGCGTCTTCCGGCCGACCTCCCTTGGAGTATGACGCGATACTGACACGCTGGGAAGAAAACCTGAGGCCAAAAGACGAGCTCAACTGGCGTGACTTCACTACGCCGACTCCTAGCTTGAGGTAAGCCAGTGTGTCAAATAGCTCCCATGACAGCCAAGTTCCGGGTAGGACGTGAAGAAAAACTCCGCAGGATCCCACCGAAACCTGGAGGTGGGTTGTTGGGAACTTGAGCTGTGCATGTCCATTTGTAGGGGATGCCTGGGGGCTGGGCCCCTGCCGCAGTTCTGATACTAACGCCTGGATGGTCCGTTCGAAGCCGGGGAGATAGTCCGCCTTCCATTCTTCGATGAACTTCCACAGCCGGATGGCGCTCCGAGGAACGGAGAGACGCAAAGAGCCAACCACCAGCGCTGCACGGGTGGTGGGGGTGAGGGTCACTTCATGACGCAAGGCACAATTGAAGTTTGTCTTCTTAACCGAAATCTCTGCCAACATGTCCTGCGGAACGGGAAAGTCTCTATCCGAAGACGAGTGGGCCTCCAGAGCCATCGAATCGAGGAAGAGCGAGGAGTTTGCGGACAGCTCAGGGCGAGCTGGGTGGCCCGAGTGGGTCCGAATATACGCAGACGAGACGAAGTCGAGGTGGGAGACGTTGAAGGCGACGATCAGTTTTTCGGCAGCTACCTGAAGGCGTAACGCATTGAGCGAGAGAACTACGTCAACCAGGAGCGTTGTCTTCCATAAACTTTGGGGAGCTCTCGGGGTGAGAAGAGACGGAGAAGATCGCGTTGCGTTTCGCGGTCTCTTGCGTAGCCGGACGAGGCTTTGGGCCAAGTTGAGTAGGTGCGGTAGCATGAGGACCTCGATGCCGATGAGCGCAGCAGAGACCGATATTTGCTGGACCACCGAACGGTGCTTGTCACGGGAGGTAATAAGATCCTTCGGTGCCTTTGACGATGCCAGGTGCAGCTCGGATTTTTTCAAAGCGGCTGTGAAGTCAACCGAGCTGAGGCTGACCTCTGAGGAAGCGCCGCGCGTGGGATGGAGCACTGATATCTTTGTAGACTGCAGTCTGATCCCGACAGCTTGGATGGGACGGTCGTGGGGTGGGGCGGGTCGTGGGAGATCGGGTGCTCCGAATATTCGGGTGATAATGTTGAGGTTGGCGAGGCTAGTTGCATCGCCATCGATGGCAAGGCCGGCGAGCTGGCCCTCAAGCAGTGCAATGACATTTTCTCTTGTCACCGACTCGTCCTCCTTTCCAGTGAGATGGTGGATAGCCTCGCGTTCTTCACCCGACAGGAACCGAAGACAGCTACGGATGTAGATGAGGATCTTGGAGGCTGGGTGCACACGGATCTCGCGCGGCCTCCCACTTTGCACGAGATAGGACGGTTGTATGGTGGAGAGCGGGTCGACTACGGAGTGCTTCTGAGACCACTGAAGGATCAAATGGACACGGATGCGAGCCCCTGACAGAATACGCGAACGCAGGCGACGGTACGCGCCGATGGCGTCGATGATGGTATCCGTATGGGCAGAAACAACCTCGGGGATGTAATCTGCTGCTTCCGTTTCCAACTCTACAGAGAGAGCTCTCCATACAAGATCGGCGCGTTTATAAACGAATGCCGATGTGACCCCAGACAATGAGGACCTCATGACAGTACGATGTTTTGACCGATCCGGTGAGCGATGCACGTCGTGGAGGTTAAGGGAGATTTCAGAGTGGTTCGCGGATACGGCAAACGATTGTCGAGGATGCTTGTCTTCTTTGTGCACCTGACCCTTCAAGCCCAAGTCAAACAGTTGGAGGTCTACCACTGCAACTTCCTCTTCAGTGTGGTGATGAGCAGCATCGGGGACATGGAGGAAACCGCCGTCGTGTTGATCCCGCAGCTTATGCATCAGCTGGACAACCTGGACACGAATGGAGGAGACCCGGACGTCAAATATCGAATCCTTCACCGCGTCTCGTTCCGATAAGAGGTCCCGGATATGGGTCGTCGTGGACGAGTCGAGACGTTGTTCTGGACTCATCGCCTTCACGAAACTAGTTAGATCTATGACGAGAGTATCCAGTTTGGTGAACGTACTGCTCGTGAGTTGTCTTCAAGAAGATGGATTATCACCGATGGAAAAAGTGGTGTCACCCAAACTTCACATGAATGACTCGAAACGCGAATCGTCGAGGTGCTGTGCTTATCTTCGGCTAAGTCGGCCTTCCATTGCCTGAAGAGATCGTGTTCGTGCTCCTCAGGGACGACCGCGGGGCGAACAACAGGATTAGTGTATGGGCGGCGATCCTTAGAAAAAAAAAACCGGTGTCAAATCATAACGTCAAGTGTTAAGCACGTGGTCGTCCCTTACCCGAAGGGCGAAGACGGGGGAATCGACCCAAAAAGAAGGCTTGTCTATTGGAAGGCCGTAGTGCCGGGACACCTTGGAGTAACGGAAGGCAAGAGAATGTTCCTTCGCCGCGGGGTCATCTTCGAATATGCTGGGTAAGTCTGCCAGTGAGACAGCATCGTGAACACGGGTACCTTCGTTCCACTCAGACATGTCACTGCCACAGCTGCTGCCCTCTGTCAGATCCATATTGTCAGATTCATCACCACTCGACATGCTCTCGTTGTCTGCATGACGTAGGGGCAACGCTGACGGTGGGCGTGAATTTCTGCATGATTTTAGTGCATGTCTCCATCGCGAGCGAGAAGAAACATACGCAAGGCGAACGTCGTGGTCGATAACCGTATAAGAACCTTCGTCGTCGGAGTCCGAGTATAGATGACGGTGAGAGAACGGCGTTGGCTTGGTCAGATCACTGCGATTCAGTCCCTCGCCATCACCACGCGGCGCGGAGGAGTGAGCCTGGGGATATGGCCTGGGCAGTCTAAGAAAGGGGGTATGCACACTACGCGCTGTTCGATCCCATTCAGCTCTTATAGTCCCACCGAGGGAAGATGGAGAAACACAAACGCACGAGGCATTGCCCGGCCCCTCTTTCCAAGGCCGATTTTTAGCTTCCGCAAGCGTCCTGTCGGCTCGTCCTGCTCCGCGAGAAATTTGGCTTGCGACTGGGCACCCTCCCTCCAGCCCGATGGAGAAGAGTAATTGTCGAGAGCAACATCGAACACGAGCTCGCTGGCTTCGACCCAGTCGTTATTTTTCCCTAGGGCGTGTAGGAACCGCACAATGACTTTAGGTACAGACAGACTAGTGACCTTCTGGTAGTTATTGCCCGCCAAGTCATTTGACGCCATGTGCAGTCCCTGAGGCACGTAGAAGTGCACAGATACAAGCTCGGCAGACCAGGTCAACTCCACAGACGCGACCGATATTCTCAAAAACGTAACTAAAATTCACAAGTTCGTCAGTATCACACATCAGCAGCAGGAGTAGGACAACGCCTACGGTCCGGATCCAACGGTAGCGCAAACTCGGCAGCCGGGGCATTGATCGGATCTTTAAAGTTTATTGTAAAAGCATCAACGGCAGACTGCAACGTGCGGCCTTGGGGCGCAGATAGCAGACCCTTCACGGCACCAAAGTTGAGCTCCCAGAAACACACGTAGGTAGCGGCGTATGGCTGCGGTCCAAACAACCTGTCCGCGAGAATATCGATGCCTACGGCTACGTCAGCAACGGAGGTTTGTCCAACGAAGCAGGCCTGCCGACCTTCGATTACAAACACCTCTGAGCTGGGATACCACCGAGACCTCGAGAAGATTGACCGCTCGGTGTAGTCGGATTCGACTTCGCCGTATATCGTGCCAGAGTTGAGATTCATCTCTAGCCCGAAATTGTGAGAACGGAGCCGGAGCTCGATCTCCGGCGCCGAAAGTACGACGCAGCCCCCCAAGCTAACGTCCTGAGGCGCCTGTCCAGGAAGTGGGGAGTACGTCTCATAGCCCGGAAGCCCAACAGGTAGAACGATCAGGGAATGGTGGACGTTCAGCTGCAGTTCGACCTGCATCTGGTTCGACTGTGGGGAAGGGGGTGCGGTGAGCCAGAGAGTGGCGATGGAACAAGTGACACGCCGTACCATCCCAGGACGGTACTTCAGATCAATAGGGTCCCCAATCTGACCCTCTCCTCGCTTCTGCAAGTATTCTCCAAGGGTAGAAAAGTGCGTAAAGGTGCCAAAGTAATTCTGCTGAAAAATCATAAAATGCCGTATGGACCAGGCCAAACACTTGAATATAACATCGTTGAGCTGAAGCAAGTTCCACACGATAAGCAAGCAGTTTTCAAATTTCCACGGCGCAGAACAGGAAACGCCCTCACGGTAAAGTTCAGTCTGAGCTGGTCGACATTCTCTTCTCGAACGTCTGAGAAGTAGAGGTATGACCCGTCGAGGTGGAGTAGGCGAACGGTCATGAGCTTGGTGACAGGTTCCATGGTCTGTAGACGGTGTGTGCTCCATTTTGGGAGGGTGAGACTAAGGGTGACGTCCGGAGCGTCGATCGAAAATGGAAACGATGCCCAAGCTGGTCTGAATTTGTCCGACATTATAATATTTTCATTGCGTAGGCTCGCGCCGCGCAGCGTAAGTAGTGCTGCAAGAAAAAAAAAAGAAAACTTAGTAACTCGGCGTGTCATGATCCAGAAAATGAGAGGCAGACCGTTCTCTTCTCGGAGCAGGGGCTTGTCGATGATATTGTGGTCATTTACATAGGTATGGATCACGTAATCGCGCAAGTCGAGGTAAACTGCATAGCGCATCGGAACCCAGGTAAAGTAGTCGCTCGGTGGGCCAGAACTCCAGTCTTTCCCTAGGTCTGTGAACATGTTGATGTGATCGCGCAGAATGTAGAAGATAGGTTGGCGAAGCGATACATGGAACGTCCACTGACGGCTAGCGTCCCATTTCAGTGGGGACGGCAACTCGCCCGAGATCTAGCGAATCGTCAGCCCGCACTACAGTCGTCGCTTGCATCCACTCACTCTGCAGGACTCTGTGGTGAGCACACGGACGTCGTTGAGACTGCTGGAAACTGTCACGCTATCCAGATGCACCTCGAGAAGTGGATGATAGCCTTGAGCATCAGCGACCATGGGCATCACGTAACTGATGGTAGAATCGTCGCCGGCTCGAATGCTGAGAGAAGCGGCCTCGCGTGTGCGGGGTCGAGGGACATCGACGTATCCATCCCATTGCCAATTCTGATACGTGAATCGGATGAGTTTCGATGATGGCCCTTCAAAGCGGGAAAGTTCACCTTTGAGGCTTCGCGGAAAGGTATGTGTAGCGTTGTCCCGCCACGAAGCTCGACGAATATCCGCATAGCAGTCCAAAGGCGATTATCACCGGGAAAAAGACGACGCGTCTCCTCGGCGTCGTGGTACGTCGGCGGAAAGAATATGCGCTGTAATTCGGCTCTGCGCAACCACCGCTCCAGGTAAGCACCAACCAATCGTGGTAAAAGATGTTGAAACGTGCCTCTGTCTATCTGTCCAAGGACCGTACCTCAAGACCCCACCATGCACGACGAGATCAAAACCCCACTCGGGCGACACGTCGCCATTCCCAATGTCACAACCCTCGTTGTCGACGGAGCACTGCTTAGCAGGGACGACGCCCACCGCGTCCGCGTAGTACGAGAGCTCGAGCGTGGGGGCCTCTAGCACTCTCCTTTGTATGGCGTACTCCCGCTTGGCAGAGTCGGGTCCGACGGGTGTCTCATTATCGATGCTCTGTGCGCGTTTGGGCCAAGGAAGAAACGACTTTGCGGATGTATCGGAAGGCTGTCTCTTGAAGCTTTGTGCTGCGGTTCGAAGGCCCTCGCGGAGCCGTGCAGAACGGTAGAGCTTGGAAAAGACCGAGTAAGTGAGGTAGTGGAAATAGTGGAAGCTCAGCGAACTGGGAAATAAGTACGTCAACGCGCGACATTAGAGTAAAAACGGGATGATACTTGCTGAGCTTTGCGAAGCTGTTCGTGAATGTGGGACCCCGTGTTGACCATTGGGGCCTGGTACTCCGCATTTTCCTTCAAGGTGATAGTCGCGTTCTGAAACTTGATATTTAACACTTGCTTATACAAGTCAAGAGGCGACTTTGACTTGGAAGGCTGTGAGGTGCCGAGCGACAAAATGAACGAAGCTAACGTACCGGAACTGTTCCAAACAAGCCATCCGCGCGAGCAAATTCGGCCACCAAAATATTGGAGGTTGACGCGTTCCCGCACACGATGCCACCATTGATGCCCTCGAAGCTGAGAGGAAGCAAGTCCTTGAAGTCGATATTGGGGAGTTGCTTCCGGAGCCACTGGGTGAACCTGCGGACAAACTTGGGAGTGGCAAACCGGGTCCGCTGCGCGCCATCTAAAACGAGGGCAAGCGAGTCTGGAACATCGCCCCTCAGGAAAGAGTGAATACTGTACGCACTGTCACCTCCTCCAGTAGAAGACCTGCCGAACATCTGCCTTGGATGGGATGCCGCACCATCTGCGGCGAGGTTCTGGGCGCGGCGTTCTGGGACAGGCGTCTTTGCGTCCATCTGTGCGACGATGTTGTCGAACGCGGCCGTCCGGTTATAGAGGAACCACTCAAAGCCTTCAAATGTCGCGTGGAAGCGGCAGCGTGGTGACCGGGACGTGTTGTTGCCGGCTACGTCGATTCAGTTGGGTTATTATTATTGCCAACCCAAAAAGAAAGAAAGAAAGCTCTGCGCACGTTTTGGCTCTTCGCCGCCGCCATGGGCTTGGATGTGCTCGGAGGTGGTAAGGGAACGAATCCAGTATTGCCACCGGAGCTGGACTTTGACGACCTTGATGGACTGGTTGCTCGAGTGGTACCGAAAGTCCTTGAGGAGGATCCGCCCAGACAAGAGCGAGATGTGGAGAGAGCCTGGAACGTCTTAGTCAGGGAAGGGTGGCTTGCACACCAGATGAGAAAAAGCACGCACTGATTTGAATCCATATGCTGGGGCCACCCTTATTCCAGAGGACGACGCGCAAGACAAGACTGAGGATGAGCGCCAACAGCCTGTTCCAGTACAGGACGTAGAAGAGGAGCGCGATGACTACAAGTATGGTTGTGACAAGGAAGTTTTGGTCGAGCATTTGGCCTGGGACGATGATGATGGCGGGGTATTCATGAATGTTCTAAAAGAAACGCAGAGGAGTAGGCCGTGCTGGGGGTCGTCGTCCAACAACGCGGATCGAGAGCCACAGGGAGGCTTGCACCGCGCGGGACACAGCACGGCTAACAGGAGCAACAACACAACAGACTCGCACTTGCAAGTTCTCCGGCGCAGGGCCCGGCTCGCGATTTCGCGCTGACGTCACGTAATATATTTATAGCCACATAAGCAACACCACCCGCTTTCGGGTCAAGTCAACCTGTGTGTGCATATATGCAGCCAACGTCATCGTCGACGGCAACAACACCATTGCGACGCCTCGCCATCGCATCAACTACGACCTGCGCCAAGGAGGCCTCGGATTATGGCAAGTGCATCGTCGCGACGTACACCGACGTCCACAAGGACAAGTGCAAGGCCGAGTTTGACAGATTCGGCGCGTGTCTCCGCCAGACGGTATGCCCAACGATCGCCTGCTCTTAACGAAACCGAATTTACATATACTTGTGCAGATGAAGCGCAAGTGGTGAACGGCCGATGAATCCTCTGGTCGCACGTTACGCGAGAGTTTCTCTTGCAAGCATTACCCCGCCGTACACTCCCCAAGATTGTCCTCCTTTCCTAGCATCTTTATAGAGGGGACGGAGGAAACCCTATGAACCGAGAGAGAAAAAAAAAAAAAGACCGATTAAATACACGCAGCTTTCCGACTATCGAATGCAGTAACACAAGGAATGCACCACAAAATATATACTTTATCTAGCTATCATCCTCCGTCTTCTGGAGGGTCCATCCCACCCGGCACCCGCCGTTCCCGTTCCCTCTCCCCAGCTTGCGTCTGTGCCTCATCGCCGCCGCCGCCCACAGCGGGCGGTGTCTGCTGCCGCGCCCTGAACGAGCGCTGAGCCTGCAAGAGCACACGAAGGCCTTCGACGATCGTCGCGCCATTCGGCAGCGGTGCGTCGTCCGGCGGTGGCGGTGGCGGCTGGCGCACGTGGAGGAGCAGCAGCGAGGCGCGCAGATCCAACACGACGTCCGGGTCACTGCCGTTGCCGTTGCCATTGCCGAGCGGATCGGCGTACGCGTGTGCGCCCGGGGAGGAGGAGGTGGTGGTGGTGGTGGTGGCCGGGGTCAGGTCGAGCGTGGCGCGGATGGCGGCCTTGGTCACCGCGCGCGCATATGCGGTCTCGTATGCCACGGTCGTGACGACGACGGACAGCGTGATGATGAGGAGGTCGAGCAAGAGGAGCTGCGTGCGCGGTGGGGTGAACGCTGTGATGATCGACCGACCGACCGACCGACCAAACGAGTCGTAATGAAGTGAATGAGTGAGCGAGTGAGTGAGGGGGGGAAAGGGGAAGAAATGATGGCAGGTGACAAACGAACGCACCCATCCCGACAAAGTCCAACACGACTGACCGCCCGTGCGGTGCGCCCGCGATGACGTGATTCCAAAAGCTCCCCGCATTGAACAGGAAAATGAGCATAAACCGGAAGCGAAGCGTGCGCCTTGGGCCGAATTCGCGCGGGTGGGAGAGTTGGAATTGGCCCGCGGCTCGGACGAAGAGCGTGACGATGGAGGGTGCGAGGAGGAAGGATAAGACATGAAGTTGGTAGAGCAGCGCATCGAGCTGTCGGGGCCATGCGAGGCCAGGGTCAGTCGCCGTCGGGTGGAGTCAGCTCAAAAATGGAGGAGGTCGTGCTCACAGAGTCGACGATGTGCTGCCGCTGGGTAGCATATCGAATGTGCATGGCATTGTGTCGAATGAGCATCACATGTATGACGCCGCTGTAGCCTGAGGGCGGAAATATTTTTGTCTGCGTTTACAGCAGACAAACGTCCGAAAGGACGAATTGTGTGAGTAAACCTGTGCACCGGCGCCCCCTCGGCGCTTCTGTCCGACCTCGCCAGTTGCCGTGCCGTCCGTCCGCAAAGGCCAGATACATGTTTCTAAGATTTTAATACAACAACAGTAACACCCTACAGAGACGCCCTTGCTCATCGTAGCACACCGGCCTGCTCGCCATGCACCGCTTCTGGAATCATCTCAGGAGCGTCAATCTCCTGTGATGGTAGCCCCTCAACAAGCCGATGATCGTGATCCAAATCTTCATATCCGTGCTCCTCCTCCTGTTCGCTATCCTTGTACTCGCCCTCGAAGACCAGATCCTCATGGTACTTTGTGTCGGGAAGCCCTGCGGATGACGGGTCATAGAGCCCCAGGGGCGTCGCGCCCTCGAAATCTGTGCTGGCGAGTGAGTACGCGGAGGGCGCGCGCGCATGGCCCTGGTTCTCGGCGGGCGGGTAGTAATACGAGCTGTACACCTTCGCGCCGCCTCTCGTGTCTTCGTAGCGCACGAAGCCGGGGATAAGCCGCCCCCCGCCGCTCGACTCGCCACGAATATGGCTGGGCATGCGTGCCTCGCGTTTCTCGCCACGCACTTGGTAGACATAGCGCGTTGCCACAATTGCCCCATCTGTTTTTGTTTCTATTTAATTTTCTACTCTAAAGGAAATGGGAGCGAGCGAACTCACAGAGCTCAATGATGAGGATGGCAGACGCGAGGACCGCATAAGTGCCGCGGATGGTGTCGAAGAGCGACGAACACTGGTTCTGCGCCTGCGAGTTGGTGAGCGCGTGCTGGCACAGGACGGCGGTGTCCTTGCGCGTGGCGTGCAGAATGACGAAGAGGAGGTACCCCGCGACGCCGAGGTTGAGCAGGAAGTGGACGTACAGCCCGATGGCATACGCGGTCACGAAAGTCTGCTTGCGCACGATCACGCCAATAAGGCTGTACGGCTCCGGTTCAGTGGCCAGTGTGTAACGACGAGCGAGGATAATGTACGTACCCGACGGATGAAATGAGGAAGAAGAGCGTCTCGACAATCGCGCCACCAATAAAGGCCCCACGCTCCTTGCTCGTGAGCCCGTCCGCGGCTTAAGATACATACACTGTCACGCTCCGGGAAGGCTATGTGGGTTAAAAAAAGAGAACACGTACAGGCGACTTCGAACCAAAGGATGATGGATAACGCTCCAGAAAGCAAGAACCCGAGCAGAGCCATGACAACCACACAAATGCGAACGGGAAGACAACAGCAGAACCTGGGACGCTGGAATATCCAGTAGACGATACCGCGACCCATGGTGGTCTAGGGGGTTAAGTGAGGAAAGAAGGAAGATCGATTGGTGATGGTTGACACATTTCGGGGTACCTCTAGCGCAGGCAGTGCTCAGGCGCAGCCAACACAATAGCAGTGTTCACACGCTCACGTAGCATAACACTCTTGATTGTCGCATGCAAGAGGTATTATTACTCGCTATCATCACACGACGTGTTTGGGATCCAACAGTCTCCCTTAACTTAAGTAGCGTATTAAAATACCGGGAAGGGGTCGATAGCGAGTACACGCTGCAGCATTCTTTTCGGGGCATGCGCCGTCGGTACGATATCGGTGCTTGATCCACGCCCCCGATCATTACAAGTGTAGAGTAGGCATAAAGGAGTTACGACAGAACTCGTGTAGAGATGGGCATCAAACCTTCGTGCCCTGTGCCAAGAATGTATGAACACCTGCAAACCACACACTTGACTGACTTATTTTAACATACCACCACGGGGACCCCGAAACGCTCTGCACGCTTCCGTCGGCGCTCCTGCTCCTCTGCATCGACCTCCTCGACGGGGGTGCGCCGCTTCTTGCCACCAGCAGCAGGGGCAGGGGCGGCCCCTGTCTGCTGCTCAGGCCTGCCCGTACCAAAGCGCTGTCCGCGTACCTTGAGCTTTTCAACGTCCTGCGATCGCAACGTGTTACCAAACGTCGTAGCATCGGGGAGGGCGATACGACTACTTACGACGGTGGCACCCGCTGTCTTAGGCGTCTGGGCGGAGGTGGTCTTGGCAGGCTTTAGCTTGGCAGGCTCAACGAGCGCAATACCAAAGCGGGCGGCGCGTGCTTTGCGCTTCTCCAGTTCCTCGTCAACCGGGGTGGCAGCCACATCCGCGGGTGCTGAGGTCTGGGTTGGCTCACTTGCAACAGGGGTGGGTTTGGCGGGAGATACCTTCGGCTGAGGATTTGCCTAGACGGAATCAGTAGGGTCCGACCGGGGGAAAGTATCGGGCTTACTGTAGCTGGCGTGGGCGGAGGTTTGGCGGGGGAATTCGGTTTGCTGCGAATTGGCGAGGCGAGGGGGGCAGGGATAGATTTTGAGGGGCCTTCCAGTGACCAGTCAATCCTATAGGACATGTTAGAAAGGATCGAGGAGAGAATAATAACCGCGTACTCCTCTGGGGAGGCAAGCTGAAAGGAGAATATGAACAAGACGCGTGACAGAAACGCACGTGTCACTCACTAGGTCGTCGTTAGTGGACGGTACCGTGGACTTGGGTGGAGGGGCGGGGGTGCCATTTTGCTGGTACTTGGCGTTATACGCGTCTATGGCAGGTTGACTGGCAATAATTTTTGAAATGAGGTCAGCCTTTGTTGATCGGGTGGTGGTGGGGACATTTGCGCGGGTACATATGTCCCTTAGATCTGCGACTTTGAGAGATTTACTGTGGGAGGATTAAGAGAGGGCCAGGGGAGAGGAGAAGAGAGAAAGACACACAGCTTTGCTTCCATAGCAGGGGCGAATGAAAGCACCGAGTGTGACTGCCAAACTACAAGCCAGCGCGTGCACGTGGCCGTAGGAAAGTAACGCCTAAAAGGGAAAGAGTGTAGTGGAAGGGGGAGACGCCGTGCCTTTTGCTACGGAAAGTCAAGCTAACCGTGTGCCCGTGTGCCCGCGCCCGCCCAGTCTGATCCAATAAGCAATGGAGGATAATATCGATCATCTCTTTCATTCCGCCTATCAACACCAGTCATTTCCTGACTCTCACCCCGTCCAGGACCAGTTCCACCGTCAGTCCCACTCCGACCCCCATCTTTCCGTCCTTACAACTCACCTTTCCCACCGAACAGCCCCTCACCTCTACAACTTCTACAACCGTCCCCCTCCATACACAAATGACCGTCCACCCTCCCCACCGAACAGCGAACCCCAACCTTCCTTCCCCCAAGACCCGGCCCCACCTTCCCATGCACTTCAGCCCAGCCCACCTATCGACGACGAACCCCTCTACGTGAATGCAAAACAGTACTACCGTATCCTCAAGCGCCGTGTCGCCCGTGCGCGGATCGAGGAGGTCCATCGTCTCTCCCAAAAGCGAAAGGTACGTCCCTATCTACCTTTCGCGTCTCATATGCCCACTCGTCCTGTTGCAACAGCCGTACCTCCACGAGTCACGCCACAAGCACGCCATGCGTCGCCCGCGGGGCCCTGGTGGCCGTTTCCTCACCGCGGAGGAAATAGCCGCGCAGAAAGCTTCTGCCCCTGATGCCGACGCGTCGCGCGACGACGACGACGAAAACGATGATGCCGGCGACTCGCCCCAATATATGACTGTTGACCCGGAACGGTCTCCCCTCACACCCACCCTACCTCGTCTGGCGATTCCCCAGCCTCTGACGCAGTCCCAACCCCCCACTCCTGCGCCTACACTCGCGCCTGCGCCACCTCCACAACAACAACAACAGCCGCAGTCACAACAGCCACAGCAGCAGCAGCCGCAACAACAACAACAACAACAACAACAACATCAGCAGCAGCAACCCCAACAACAGCAGCAACAACAGCAAGCCGTCAACCAGTTCCAAGCCAGAGCCAACCCCGTGAATCTCGTCAACATGCCTTATCACCACCCCATGCAGTCACAGCCATCACCGCCGCCTACTCTCTACGGAGACATGCGCGTCCGGCCACACCCGCATCCGCACCCACACCCGCATCCTCCGACCGCGACACCCACCCCGGCCCAGCAAGCGCACGCGCACTCCGGGCTACGCGGATTCCACGCGCCGGCGGTCCCCACTGCGTCGCCCACGTCCGCGCCAGCACTGAACCCCCAACTAGCAGCCGTGCACTCGGCGGCGAGCCCGGCGCCAGGCGTGCTGCGCTCCCCGTTCAACGTGATGCAGATGCACCACGTGCCCCACCCGCACGCGCACGCGCGCCACCACCACACGCGGCTCAACATCACCGAGGGGCTCTATGGCCCTGACGCCGCCTCGCAGTCCGCGAAGCCGTAGTAGCCCCCCCTCTCCCACCCCCGTCGCCTGGGGAACGTTAGAGGGGTATGGTGCTGGTGCCTGCCTTCTTGCGGCCCGTTGACGTTCGGGGCTCAAACGATTCGCGTTCGGTGACACTTTACTTTTTTTTTTTTTTCTTTAACCTGCCTGCTGCCGATTGGTACGGTGTCGTCGATGTTGAGCCAGTAGAAAAAACACAAAGCAACACTTTTCGTGATTGCTTTGTTGTATACAACACAAAAAATTCCCTTTCGCCATTGCTTGTTATTTTTCGGAGCTTTGAACTTATTTATGCTTTTTTTTTTCGCGCCCCTTTTCCCATGCACCGTTGATAGATAGATCTTTGATTGGCTGATAGAAAGAACCAGAATCTGGAGGCATCATTGTTTAATGGCTCACTTCGGCATAGCAGTAACGGGTCTGGGTTGTGGCGCTGGCTGGCCTTTTGTGCTCGCTCACCAAAGGCTGCAACACGACCTTAGACATCAGAATTGCGCAGGAATAGTATCTAACAGCGAATACAGTATAAATATAGAAAGCGAAGCGAGGTGGGGACGTGGGGAAAGCGCTTGTTCAAAAAAGAATCTTCATTGCTCAACGTCCATCGCCTCGTCCGACGACTGGGGCCCAGGGAAGAAGCTCGCCGGTCCTGGTGGTGGTGGTGGTGGTGGTGGTGACGACGACAGAGAGTCCAGCGGCCGCAAAGGCACGAACGGCAGCCTCTGCGGAACGTCGCCGCGCAACAGCACCTGCAGCACCGCACGCGGCAGCTTCGGCGTGTCGTCTTCTCCTTCATCATCATCGTCCGACGATGCGTCCAAGTCAGTGACGACGATGCCTATACGTCTACGTCAGTGGGAGGCCCAGTGATGGCGGAGACGACACGCACGGTCTTTCTCGGGCTCGTACCACGACGAGGCGCGCATTTTGACGTCGTCCGCGTCCGCATCCGCGTCCGCAAAGCGTGCAGGTGTAAACGTGGGTAAGATCTCTGCCGCCGCCGTCGTCATCGTCGTTGCAAAGGGGGGAGGGTCGGTGTTTGTCGGCGGTTGGAAGCCAGGGGCGACCGCAGTTGTGACGACAGGTGGCAGGGAAGCGGCGGGGATACCGAGCCACTGCGAGGGGGAGGGCGACGAAAGGGCAAAGCCGGGTGATGGTGCAGGCAAACGAGTTACGAACTCTGGCGCAGGCGCAGGCGCAGGCACGGGTACGGGCACGGGTTGCACGGGTTGCACGGGGTGCACGGGGTGGCTCGGTGGGGTGAGCGAGAGGCGTTCGATCCCGTGCTCGAGAGCCGCGCACCGCTGTCTTTTGGCGGTGAGAGACCGTGCGTCGGCAGCATCTTCCTCCTCTGTCGGCGACTGCGGGCACGACGGCAATTTACGCTTCTTCGACGGACGCGTGTGCTCCAGTGTGAATGTGGTGTGGCGTTGGCGGTTTACGCGTGAGATGTGAGGCACAGAGTGTGTCAATCACGTGACAGGGACCGTAAATACCCTTAAGTAGTAGTAGTATATCGCTCTCCACACATTTCCCGCTTGTAAGCTGTAGCCCGCACATTCCCTATCTTAATTTGTTCCCTGTTATGCATGCGTGCTCTCTAGTTTGCAAGGTCCTTAAGCGTGCGTGATTTGTAACACTCGCTACGCTCTCCGTCTCCTGTGTGCCCTTCCCACGTCCGTCCATGGCTTTCTTGCGGGTCTTCTACTATGCTCCCTGTTTCTCCTGTGTAACAATGTCATTCTCCCATCTTAGTTGGCAAGAAACTGCTCCGTGTTCCTGTGAGTTGCACCATGTATGGTTACTGTGTGTGTGCACACCGATGCGAAACAACATAATGACCTCTGAACTCCGCATCCCTCCACCTCCCCTTGGTAACATCCTATGTTTTCCTGGGACGACTGCTATGTTCTTCCCCTGACCCTATATGCTCGCATAGTTGGTGAGCACTCATGAGGCTATTATGACTCCTTTTTGTTGACACGCTTCTCGCTTTTAAAGCACCTCCACAAACGTCTCAAGTATGCTCACCTCAAAGTAGACCGTGGTTGGGTACGCTGTCTTGCTAGGTTCATCTTGCATTTTGCGTGCTCATTCATCTCGCTTCTGTAGCAGCCACTCTCTATCATTGACATTGAGAACTTGCATTTTCACCATCGCACCCTCAATGGAAAAGCAAAACCATCTCAGCCACCGTCGTCCTCTGCTCGTTCTGCGTGTACCGTAGCCACTACACTCACACCGCTGACCACCAATGGTTCGTCGTCATCGCGCGCACCGAGCACAACGACTGCCCTGACCCCGGCGTCGTCCGACGCCGCGCGCACACCGTTTGTCCACGTTTAGGCGGAACTACACCATGTCGCGCGGCGCCACGATGGACTTCTCCATGCTCTCCCCCTTCGTGGCCGGCTCGCCCTTCTCCACCGATACTGTTCACGCGCCGCGCCCTCACCCTTGCCGTCCCTAGTTGGTTGCCCTTACTTTAGAAAACGCAAAAGCCGGCAATGTGATGACTCATGCCGCTAGTATCAGTCCTTTCCGTTCACACGCTGCTAGCCTTCAAAGCAATGGCACATCCGTCTGCAGTATGCTCACCTCAAAATGGAACATGCTTGGGTGCGCTCTCTTCCTAGCCTCATCTCCCATTTCGCGTGCTCATTCATGACTGGCATCTTAACAACGGCAGTCCCTCAATAAGGTCGACAACTTGTATTTTCGCCATTCGACCATCAAGAATCATCTTCTTCTACTCGGTCTGCATCTTTTCGTCCCAAAACGATTCCTCTCTGTAAATCGTCGTCCTCACCCCACCACCCACCCCTTTATCTGCGCTCAGTTAAGGCACCGACATCCTTCCAGCAGCTGACTGTCCTCATCGTCGTGCACACCTAGCACCTGAAAGAACCCAGCGTAGATGTTGCAGAGTGTCCCTTAAACCCATCAGAGATTGTTTCGTGTAAGCGCGCTCATTTCTTTTCTTTTCTGCGTTGGTTTTTGAGCATATTTACCAGTTCGCAGCCGGCCTAAAGAGTTCATCGACCTTCATGACCAGGTCCAGGTGTGTATGTTACTCTTGTGGCTTTCTACGACCTCACAAAATGCAGATGAGTGTGGGCTTGCTAGACTCCCTAGAATCTTTTCTTTCCACCTTTCAGAGCGACCTCTCCGCAGTGTCAGGGCAAATATCTGACCTGCCATCGCGCAGCCAGGACATGGAAGGCAGACTAAGGAGCCGTAAAGTATGTGTCTGTCCCCTTTTCTACCCCAGTCCACCTGCCCAGTTTAACTCGACCCATGACTACTGTAGAAAATTGAAAAGCCTTTGGCCAGCTTAATTTATGACATTACGCTTTCCCCTGATGTTGTTAACACAATATTCGACACTGATGTCGCCGAGTCATGCATCTCATCGATTTCAGACTTTGAGCTGCAACTGGAAGGGTTCAAGATGCGTGGGCGTGTGCGCGCCGCTCGTGATGTAGGCAAAGTAACGGAGGGTTTCTTGCAGATTGTGATATGGTTTTTGTTTTGTGATCCCACCTCCTGTCTCGGACAAGATGGGACGGACTTGCAGGCAGCTACAAAATCTCACTCTTCTGCAGCCCATCCATACGAGCATGACCACGAACATGCATGTAGTACTAACACATTCAAAAGATGTGGTGGTAAGTTGGAGAGAACATCATTCGATCGGCGAGGGCCGAAATTCTGGAAGACGGATATAACGTGAGTATTATTCTACGCTATATAGCGATATTACACCGAACATGTCCACACAGTGTCTTGAAGACCTTGTTTCTAGGTCAACCATCAAGGGCGTTCTTGTCAAATATCTGGATGATACGATGTCAGTGCTAGTAATCTTTCGCGAAATCTCAAGAATCTGAGACAATTTCTAGCACGGCAAGCAAAACATATTACGACCTGGCAATGGATACAAGGCCAGGTGTACAGAAAGCCTTGAACGAGAATGACTCTGATTTGACGGCATCCTTCCGTCTTGCCTTTTCCCATTCTGTTCCTCCACTCACACTTTACCGCAACTATCGTCCTAGTGGTCATTCAAATTTGATTTTCGGTGTCCCCCTGGTAGACCCCACGGCCAATCAATACTGCGTGCCAAAAGTTGTGCATCGCAGAAATCGAGAGAAGGGGTTTGGATAAGAGGAATATATATTCGGTAAGCCGTTCAAGGCTTGACGTTGTGTCTGGACTCGTGTTTAGTGGCTCAGTTAGGTACTATAAACGACCTGGAAGTACTACAGGCAAGCTGAATCCCTACGTAATGAACCATCTGCCAGCTGACGTGAAATCACTTCCAGCTGCGACGCAGATTAGAGAGTGAAGAGTCATTTACTTTCAGCTCTTCGGACAACATCCACTATGTTGCAATGCTTCTCAAGGTAAGCAACTATAAATGCGTCAATTCCTAAGCTTTATTTAAGATCTGTCGCCTACTAGCTTTACCTCTGGGATCTTCCAGAACCACTGCTTATGCTCTCTTCACGAGATTTTAGACAATACGGGCAGAATAGAGGTAACTGGGCCGAATGCTCTTGACCATTTCATACGCGTTCTGATGTCGTATACAGCCAGTTATACAGAAAACGATTGCTTACTTCTGCGATTGGTGATCCGCGAACTACCTCCAATTCATAGGGAAGCTCTAGGAGAGCTTTCACGGCATCTCTCTCTTGTTGCGTCTCATTCAAACCAGAACGGGATGACCGCGAAGGCTCTCGGTTCCCAGTTCTGTCACGCAGTCTTTCATGGTAGTAAGGTCGTGCAAGGCTACGTTTACTTAAAGATATGTTACATTTTGTTCTTGTTTTCCTTACTTATTCGCCCAGGACATGCTCATGGAGGATCTGATCCAAAATGCGGATACCCTGTTTGACGGACCCCTTTCATTCTCACTACCCCCTACCCATACGCGGACGAGTACATCTGCTTCCAGCTTTAGCTCGTTCGTGAGCTCCCTGTTTACAGAACAACGCGCCATCGACAACGAGAGTTTTGTGTGGTACGCCGTACCAACCCCTTCACCTACATATCCTTCGGAACTTTCTTCGGACCATTCGGGAATACCCAGGCTGCCCCCGCACCCCATTATAGACCCACTTCTACTCACGTCGACCCAGACCCTTACAACCGGAAGAAGTTCGCCCGGACCAACCACACCAGAGGCGGAAGACTCTAGCGCATTCACGGTGATGCCAGATACGCCCCCGCCACTCACGTATGCAACTAGGGAGCAACTATCTCAACAGCAGCACAGCAGCCTACAAGCACCGACGATCTCCCACAGTCGATCCAGCAGTCTTCCATCTAGCAGCGTATATCGTCCCACCTCCTCTGCAACGAGCTTACAATCTAGGACAAGGAGTTCGCGCCCATCTGCTTGAAAGATAATGCACACATTTTATATGTTTTGTATTTCTGCGCGCCACAGGTTTTTTTTTCGTGGCCACATCTTTTGAATGACGTCAGTTGTGCAAAATGGATGACAATTTCCTCATCGCATGTCGCATTCGCATGAATGTCACGAATCCTTTACCATAACCCCCCTATATAATCCCTTTATAATCCCCTCCGTTTACCATCCAGCCAATCCCCCTTTGCTCGACATTCCTGAGCAACGCTAGTTCCCCATTCCCACTTTCCCCTCCCATCCTTTGAATCTGCGTCAATGGAACATTGCACCAAGGCATCCAACATTGACCCGGACTTTGAGGCGCTGTGCTTAAGTTTCCACGCAGACAACATCCAAACGTCCATTTCCCCTACTGTCACCACCCCTCTCGGCAAACTCCTGGCCATGGACTCCGATGTTGGTCGCCTCACCAAGCACTACCCCCAAGCCTACAGTGACTTCTACCCTAGCAAAGCTGGCTGTGTGTACAAGTCTGGCCCAGCTTGGGAAGCACGCATGGGCCCTGAGCAACAGGGCATCGTTCGTGAGGCCCGCCCCATCCACCGTCCCGACCTTGCAACCACTTGGGTCTCCATCCTGGAGCAAATCATCAAGTGTCTCGACATGCTAGGTGTGCACTTCACGTGCATCAACCCCTTTGGCTGGGCCAACAAAGGAGAGAAGGAGGTCCTCTGCCCATTCCTCCTCTCCATCGGTGTGACACCTGGCTCCCTCGCCTTTGAGGTAGCCGTCACTGCTGCCACTAATGTCAAGGACATCCTCACTGCGTCTGGCCTTACCATGGTCGAGGTGGCATTTGTTGAGATGGTGAACAAGTTTTCAACCGGTGGACCCAAGCTTCTCCCTTTGGACCCCATCGCCCATGATGTTCCTGAGTTTCGCAAGCCCTTCAGTGCTGCCCTCGGCCTCCCCATTGCGCCACTGCACATGTCCTTTTACGAGGGCACAGGTGGGCTCTTCTTCTGCCTCAGCAGCAACAGCAATGACAAGTGAATCGCCCTGCTGACGTGCGCCCACGTCATCCGCCCACCTTGTTCCTTCCCTGGCAACACAGGCATGACACGCACCAACACCAGCCAGCCCAAGCAACACATGATTGCGCTCGGTTCCCACGGCTACGAAATGGCCGTCACAAGCATGATGACCAAGATCGCAGATCTCACTCGCTGCATTGAGGTCTGGAATCACCAGCTTGGCCTGTTGTCAGCGGACCCGGCTAAGCACCAGGAGATCACCAATGCGGTGGACGGGGCGACGAGGAAGATTAACAGTCTGAATGAGTTGCACACCAAGGTCACCAAGTTCCGCTCCACCCCAGGGCTGCGCACCATCGGCTGGGTACTTCACTCCTCGCCAATCAAACTCTCAGCCGAGACCCTTGGCTACACCGAGGACTGGGGCTTTGTCGAACTGGACCCCAATCAGATTGATATGAGCACGTTCTCTGGAAACAAGATCTTTATTGGTACGTCTGTTTGTTCTCTCTGCCATGGCAATCTTTCACTGACTGCCACCTTGGACTTCGTCTTTTTCCTCCACAGGTGACAAATACACTCCCGGCGACTTTGCCAAGGCCATGTACCCCCACCACGAAGACCAGGCTGGCTACTGGTACCCCCCAGACAGCCTTCTCCAGGCCCTGGGCGTTGTGTCCGCAGCTGACATCAGCAACCCCAAGCACCTCGATGCTAATGGTGAACAGTGCCTACTCGTGGTGAAGAACGGCCAAACTACCGGCACGACCTTCGGCCGTGCCAATGGCCTCGAGTCCGTCAGACGCTGCTATGCAAACTTTGGCATCAACCAGGTGGACTCGCTCGAGATCGCGGTGCTGTCCTATGGCAAGGGGTACGGCCAGTTCTCTGAACCTGGCGATTCCGGCTCCATCGTCATCACCAGGAATGGCGAGATCCTCGGAATGCTCACTGGTGGCGCTGGCCCTGCCGAGGAGACCGACGTTACGTGGCTCACTCCCTTCTGGTGGCTCCAGGACCAGATTAAGAAACAGTTTCCTGGCGCATTACTCTACCCGGTCGTTAAGAACTAGGCCTCCGTCGACAGGGCTTTTACTGTAGTAGCGTCTCTACCTGTTTCTGTCCCACTCGTCCACGGGTGAGGGTGACTCTGAGCGAAGTAGCATCTAGGGTAATTTACGCTTCAAAGTGTCTGATTTAAACCAGGGATGTAGCTGCGCGGGTTGTACCCAGTAGCAAGATGGCATATGGCCAGGCGTGCTGATGGCGAGTTGGCTGCTCAATAGCGCTCAATAGCCTGCTGCTAATGCTGGTTAAACCAGTCCGAGACCGAATTTCGCGAAAGTTCGCAACGTTTCCCGCTCAAAAGTAGGTCGTGCCGTTACATTCGGTCATGTATGCATAGGTAAGAAAAACACATAGCACAGTAATATTGAAGAGGCGGGGGCGTATCTGTACTTCCACCGTAAAGAGATGCTTTAACCACGCTTCTTCGACACACCGACCGTCTTCCCGCGACGACCTAGAAAAAGTTAGCATTGCGTTTAGAAACAGAGGCGAAACGTCGCACCTGTTGTTTTTGTGTGCTGTCCGCGCACACGGAGACCCCAGAAGTGGCGGAGACCACGGTGGGCACGGATCTTCTTCAGGCGCTCAAGGTCGTCGCGCAACTTCGAGTCCACGCCGTTAGACAGGATTTGGAAGTTCTTGCCGTCGACAATGTCGCGTTGACGGTTCAAGAACCACAGGGGGATCTTGAACTGCGTCGGGTTCTGTATGATCGTCACGAGCCGTTCCAGCTCGTCCGAGTTAAGATCGCCCGCTCTGACAACCTCGGTAAGAAAGTCTGCCCTTCGACAAGCTCGAGAAGTAGCGCACCGCTTGTTGAGATCGACATCCGCCTTCTTGCAGACGATATTCGAATACCGCCGACCCACGCCCTTGATCTCTGTCAGAGCGTACATGACCTTCCGCTTGCCATCTACGTTCGTGTTAAGCAGACGTAGGATGTGCTGTGCTGCGATCAGCAAGGATCCCTCGGGTCAATAGCGAGCGCAGGCACCTGGAATTGTTGATGGGATTCAGGGAGGACAAGAGACATGACGGAAGAACAAAAGTAGTTATCTGTGAAAGGAAAGCAAGTCATTCAGCACCATCGTCATCCAAACTAGGGAGCATCCATCCGCCCATAGGAGCTGTTCCTCCTCGTTCAAGCTCTGAATTCTTGGCCTCGCAGAGTATGACGGGGCCAGCCTATACGAGAACTAAGTGCGTGGAACTTACCTCGTCGATACTTTTCGAGTTGAGGACACCACCAATGTGTTGAGGGTTGTGTGATGAGAGCGCGACGTTACAACCGTGACACAGGTAGGTCACAGCTTTCTCACGCATTTGTCTTTACCAAGTACTGTATGTTTTGCTGGTAAATACAGATTATTATGATAATGCAAATCTCTCCTAGGTACAATAGAAGAATCCAATAATTTATGCCTTGCCTTCCAGTAGGTAATCTCGTGCGAGCTCTAGAGCTACCTTGACTTTATCAGTGTTAACGCCAACTCCTTGTGCGCCGTCCTCCTTTCCGCCAGCCTAGCGCAAAAACATGCTCAGTGCGAAAGCTACCTTGCAAATACAAAAGGGTACATACCTTTCCCCCAAGAGTTTCGGTCACACGAGCAGCCCACGTTCGCGCGTCGAGGCCTTTCGACCGGAGTGACTCGGGCACGTGATTGACGTGGATAACTTTGCCACCCTCTGAATCGACGCTGAAGACGTAGACTGCTTTACCGAGCTTTTTTGCCTGAAGTACAACGGCCTGAAGAATCTGGACGAGGAGATCGAGTGAAAATTTAATTTATAAAGCCGGCAGGCGTCGCACGTACCTTAGCATTGCCCTCAACGTCGATAATTGCAAAGTAAGCTTCTGCTTGTGGATCGTCGTTGAAGTATCCAGTAAGAGCCTCAACAGCCTAATGGGGAGGATGGGTACCACAAAAGTAGGCATGCATTATCACATACAGCCTTGTTAGCAGCAGCCTCCTTTTCCTTGACCTCCTTGTCAAAGGCCTTGCGGAGAGTTGTCAAGCGGTCTCGCATGCCCGACTTGCGAAGAAGCGAAATGTCTGCTTGGCCAAGTTCCTGAAGAGTGTGTCAGTTAGTCTCCACTACGTGTATTTGAGTTTGTAACGCCGCGTACCACACTCAATGTCTTCAGAGCCGCATCCTTTGCCTTCCCATTCAACAACTCGACTTGCTTGATCCGGACTTCAAACGTGTCAGCAACACGGGTGACGTCCTGCGCTTCATGTCCGGTGACGGCGACAATTCGCCGTATGCCCTTTGCAATGCCCGACTCTTCCGTAATGACAAAGTCCTTGATATCCCCAGTACGCGCGACATGCGTTCCGCCGCAGAATTCGACGCTCGTGCTCCGCCACTTGGGGTTCTCTAGGTCCTTTGCAATTTCATCCACGTCGTATTCGAGTGTCACAACGCGCACAGGATCCGGGTATACTTCCCCAAACACAGCTCGGAGGCCAGGGATCTTCTGCGCGACAGGAAGCGAGAAATCTTTGCTGAAAACTTTGACGTTCCTCTTGATCCAATCGATGCTCATACGTTCAATGCGTTCCAGTTCTGGAAGTGGTATTTGCGCCTTGTGGGAGAAATCGAAGCGGAGTTTTGTTGGTGCAACAAGCGACCCTTTCTGGTCGACGTGGTCACCAAGAGTCTCGCGCAGCGCGAAGTTTAGAATGTGGGTTGCCGTGTGATTGTTGCGAAGTGGCCAGCGTCGGAGCTAGTAGCCCAACTTCGGTAAGCAGTCGACTAGAAGAGATATCGTAGACCCACCTCGTCGTATGAAGAGACGACGCTATCACCCACTGAAAGTTGTCCGTACTTAAGTTGGCCGATATGCAGTACGTATCCGTTGAATACTTGGACATTGGTGACCTCGAAGTCCGCTGCACCATCAATCACGATGTTGCCAGTATCGTATTCCTGCCCGCCAGCCTCTGCGTAGAAACTCGTCCGATCAAGGATGACCCCAATGACGATGTTGGGTGGAATGTCTGACGTTGACGGGAAGAAAGCTTTTTTGTGATATATTGCCTTGACAGTTGCATCAATGTTGCCGATGCCTGCGCATAGTGTGAGGTAGAGTAGGGCCTGAGAACGTATACTTACCGAATTTTGCGGAGTCATCAGTTTTCGGGACGCTCGCATCCTTCTCGAGAGCTGCGATGTCGTGTACATCAAGCTTGAGTACGTCTTTCGCCCCAACCTTGAGCGAGGCTTTGCTAGCCTCCTTGCTTGCAGCCTGTGCCACCTCAAACTCCTTGTGATTGACACCAAGGCCAAGCTCCTCCGCCATGAGTAGTGTGAGGTCGACCGGGAAACCGTATGTGTCGTATAGTCGCCAGACATCTTTACCGTTCAGTTCCTTCAACCCAGCCTCGAGCGCAGCAGAGGAGTATTGCTCAAACAGCTTCTCGCCGCGGTCGAGGGTACGTGAGAACGACTCCTCTTCTTCGTCAAGAATCTCCTTGATCTCCGCGGTTTTACGGGTTAGTTCTGGGTAGACATGACCCTGGGCATCGAGGTCAGTGGTAACGAAAAAGAGTTCCGGATGAGGCTCACGAGCTGCGCGACGAGCGTTGGCACAAGGGAGGAGAAGAAGGACCCGATCGAGACACCGAGCTTTTTTCGGGCGTATCGGGCACCGCGGCGGAGGATACGGCGAAGAACATAGCCGCGCCCGACGTTATTTGGCACACCACCGTCACTCAGCGCGAACGCCAGCGTGCGCACATGGTCCGCCACAACGCGATACGCGGTATCAATTCCATCCACGTCCTCATCACCAAATTTTCCTGCATACGGACGTACGCCAGTGATCTCCTGTATGCGTGCAAAGAGTGGTGAAAATACGTCTGTGTCGTAGTTGGACCGTACGCCCTGAATGGCGGTGACTAGACGCTCAAAGCCCATGCCGGTATCGACGTGTTTGGCAGGAAGGGGTTTCAGAGAGCCATCGTCCTCACGATTGAACTGGATAAAGACGTTGTTCCAAATCTCCACGACCAGGGGGTCGTCTTTGTTTACTAAGTTGGAGGCGTCCCGGCCACCTATATGGTCATAGTGAATTTCGCTGAATAAAGTCTAGGTGAGGGTGGGTAGAGAACACGTAGGATTGTGACTAGTACCTCGAGGGACCACAAGGTCCGGTTGCGCCCATCTCTGCAGTTCGATTGAGACGAGGAGTGTGATACGAATACGACAATTCTTACCCCAAAAATTATCTTTTGCGTTTCCGGGAACGATGTGATTTTCGGGGACACCAACATCTAGCCAACATTGCCGCGCCTCGAGGTCGGGCTCGAGCCCATTCTTAAGGTCGCCTTCAAAGTAGGTGACATACAGTCGGTCCTTGTCGAGTTGATAGACGTTGGTCAGAACGTCCCAAGAATATCGAATAGCGTCTTTCTGCATGGACAATTATTGAAGAGGGGACTGGAAAGAAAGGGGAGGTGAGGTACCTTGAAGTAATCGCCAAATGACCAGTTGCCAAGCATCTCGAAGAAGGTGTGATGATATGAATCTTTGCCAACATCATCAAGATCTAAGAATGTCGAGGTGGTTTAGAATGAATGTATGCGCATACAAGCGGAATATCGAGTACCGTTGTGCTTTCCTCCTGCTCTGATACACTTTTGGGTGTTATAAGCACGTTTCAATTTTGCAAGATCGGAGTGGGGATCTACGGTTCCGAGGAAGATTGACTTGTACTGATAACTAATTTAGCACACGGCGTCGTCCACCAGAGACCAGGCGCACTTACCTGATTCATGCCCGCATTGGCGAAAAGAAGGGTCGGGTCTTCATAGGGGATGGTAGACGAGGAAGGTACGTATGTGTGACCCTTGGACTGGAAGTAGTCGAAGAAAGCCTGACGAATCTGTGTTGCGGATGAAGGGGGAGGCATTGTATGCATATATCGTTGGCACAATCTAAAGACGGATCGTCTAAATTGCATCTGAATCGAGTCATCATCGATTCTGTGTAGGGGAACTGACCTCCAAAAACGGCAGGAAATTCACGGCCCGGACGCGATCACGTGGTCAGCTCGAACTGGTGCTAAAGCTGAAGCGCGCTAAGGCCTGAGCGTGTTCAACGTCACCACAGAGCCCTAGCCTGCATGGCCCCCAAAGCAAAGATACCGTCAGTTATAAAGGTAGGTCTTCCTATTCTCGTCTCACTTGCGCATTGGCCTGAGGCCGCCTCTTTAGTGTCAATCCGAGTCTGCTCTGAAGGATGAGCTGGAGCTTGGGCGAGACTCGCTCTCCCTTGTGGAGACTGAAGATACATGGGACACCATTGCGAACAGCATTTTAAGGGTCACCGCTCTCTCAAATGGTGGGGCCTCCGAATACCCTACAACCCTCACATCTTTTATCCGTTCGGTGTATCGCCCTATCAGCTCTGCTGCAACCTCTGAGCGTTCTCGTCTCTCCGCCGCCGCCGTTGAATGCATAGCCACCCTCGCCACGGAACTAGGTCCCTCCTTCGATCCACTTGTGCCCCTTTTTGTGCCCACTCTTCTATCCCTCTGCTCTCGCCCAAACAAGGTCTTCATCTCCCGTGCCAAGGCAGCTTTACACACCATCATTGACCAAACGCAACTCATTTCACTTCTACCGTACTTTGTCGACCCTCTTCACGACAAGTCCGTCACTCTTCGCCTTATTGCGATGGAAAGCGTCCTTACATGTGTTCGATCTTTCAATCCGCCTGACCTTGAGAAGGAGGCACGTGCAAAAGACGTGGAGAGTGCGATCAAGTTGACAGTCACGGATGCGAGCGCGGACGTTCGTAGGGTTAGCAGAAGTGTCTTTGACGCGTACAAGATCCTGCTTCCTGCAAGGGTAGAAACGTAAGCATGTATTATATCCCTTCTGTTACACTGCTTTAATGCGGCTCACAGCTTCGTGGCACCACTTACACCTACTGCGAAGAAATATCTTAACATCGCCGCCTCCTCTGCTGACTCCCGACCTCCGTCTTCTCTATCTACACACACGATACCGACAACACGACCCACATCTTCCATGTCGTCTGCTCCGCCGAAGCGAGTAGAGCCCCATCCTCGACCTGCTACGTCCCTCGCGCACTACCGCACCGCCTCGTCCTCTACTCTTGCGCCTAGTGCCCCATCTATAGGGATGGTATCGAGGCTCACGCGGAGTCGGACAGAGGGAATGATCGCCCCATCGGATGGACCATCCGTGCCAGGACCGTCATCCAAACGCAAGGACGATATGCCTCCTCCTGCTATCGTCCCCCAACGCCGCCCGCAAGGATCAGAACCAGCAGCGCCTCCGGAACGTCCCGTGCCTCCAGTCTCACGAGAGGAAACCAAGGGTCCCGAGCGACCCGAGCGACCCGCCGAAGCGCCGTCTTCGCGGTCAACGACCACACAGGTCCAAAGGCCAGACCCGGCACAGCGGCCAGCACAAATGCCAAAATCACAGACAGGCCCCCTGCGGACCGAGCCAACTTCCATCAGGGAGAGGATTTTAGGCAGAGCACAAAGAGCACCCTTGCCAGAGCTGAAGCCAGAGCCGCAACCAGGACCACCAAGTAGGCCACCATTACCGGCCCAAGAAAAGCAAGCTATAGCGGAGGCTCCAGTAGCACCAAAACGGTAAGTACACCATACAAACTCCGCAGTGTATTTCCTACTTAAAGCCTGCAGGTCGCGACTAGATAGTGTGCGACACGGACCCAAAGAATCCGCCGTAATGGCCGCAAAACGAGCAGTCACTCGAGTCGCAGCAGCGTCGTCGGCTGTTCCGGAAGGTTCTGAGAAAAGGCCAACTGAGGGAAAGAAGGCCGACTCTAGACCACCACCCACTGCCGGCGGTAGGACAGGTAGTTCCAGGGCACTAGGAAAGGAAGTTCCAAGAGCCGGCCCATCAGTTTCCGCCCGCCCCAAGCCGTCCACGTCCACCCGCACGACCGGCAAAGCTGGTCCAGAACCCAAAGCTAACCACCCTGTGGTCGCGGCAACTGAGAAGAAGGGGAAATCATCACAATCCTCAAAAAGTGCAGCGGCGGCACCTGCGATTCCCCCGAAGAAGGTAGTGGCTCGCACGGGTGGCGTCACGCAGCCAACCCTCTCCCAGCTGTCGCGCATAAAGGCCGCCGAAGAAGAAAAAGAACGACGCGCAGATGCCAAGGGAACGACCAAGCCTCTTACGATTCGTCGTAAAGGCAAGGCTGTCGTTCCGAAGGTCGCCCTGAAAGAAACAGAGATACCCGTAGCAGCGATCACAACGCCGCTGCCGCCAAGCCCGGAAGTGAGACCGGTAGACGTGCCTCTACCCGAATCGCCTGTCTCTGCGTCGCTGGAAGTCCAGGAGGAGCAGGCAGTTGTGTCATCGGGGAATGACACAGAGGGCGCTGCTGTGCCCATCGAAGAACACCCGCCAACGCCGACGCCAGCACAAGTACACCCTAGTCACCCCTTCGGGGTGGCAGCGGCAGCAGCAAAAACGCCAATCTCCGCTCTGGTTCACTCTATCCAACGCGGATTTTTGTTCTCTCCAAACTCACCACTGTCCCCGGCACAGCCCGACGCGGAATGGGAGTACCCGGCGTGGCCTGGGCCGCCTGGCCTTGTGATGAATGTGGGAGAGGAGCTAAGCTTCGAGGGCGTTGAGGAGAGCACAATAAAGAGACCGCTAATGGTCGTGGGGACTGACATTGAGAGGAGGGCGCTGACAGACATGAACTAGCTAGCAGGACCTATATAGTTGCTTGCACAAGAGAAATCTCATTTCATGTCCGAGTTCTTGTCGCAAATCTTTGAGAAAGGGATGGGAATGGGAGAAAGTGATGTTGGGATTGCAATGGACACCTAGCAGCCCTGTATATGTATATACGTTTTCCCGCAAAATTGGTACGACCTGAGGCCTGAGTCAAGCGCGTCAGGTCCACAAAGTGCTTGAGATACGAGGATTATAAGTACCTCCTAATGACTCAGATGCCTACGGCCTTTTTCCCTGCGACGTTCGAGAATTTTGCGGCCGCCTACCGTGCGCTTGCGAGCGAGGAAGCCGTGCTTTCGTTTGCGCTTCCGTTGGGACGGTTGGTACTCAGTTCCGCGTGAGCCATGGCGAGCTTGAACCACGACCGGGCTGAGTGTAGGGGTCGAAGACGAAATTAGAGGCAAAGTGCGAAGAAGGGTTGGGCGCGGGAAAGGGAGGAGAGAGACGAGCGATGACGAAGGCGCATTTAAAGGCGAAGGCCGCGGGGTCGTTCGTCGCAAGATTGCACTAGAGACATTGGTCACGGGGCTCACGGGTGGCCGCAGTAGTCTGACGAGATTAAGAGACAGACGAGGCATCGTACGCGTGGTTGTGTGTAGTAGCGCGAGTCAGGCGGACTGGCAACTGCAAGCAAGTATCGGAGATCTCCGAAACTCAAAACTTGTTCGCCGGTCTGACTGGACCGTAATTCTAACCACTGACCACAATGTCTAGGTTCTTCAGACAAGCAGCCGACTCAGATTCAGAGTCTTCAGACTCGGAGGAGTCTCTCCTGAGCTCTGACGAAAATGCAGCACCAGCTAAGGCAGCACCGGCCAAACCAGCCATGTCTCGTTTCCTTCGCCTGGCTAATGACGACTCGGATTCCTCCTCTTCCGAGTCAGAATCTTTAGATGAAGACGGATCAGACGAGGACGAAGCCCCCAAAGAGGGGAAGGCCAAACCAAAATCTGCTTTCCTCCGAGATTCAGACGAGGAGGAAAGTGACGAGGAGGTCAAGCGGGTCGTTAAGAGCGCGCGCGACAAGCGTCTCGAAGAGATGGAAGCCACAGGGAGGGCCATGGACAACGCTCTTAAAATAAATGACTGGATCGCCATATCCACCGGTGAGTCGTCTTTCTTGGGGACCCTGCACATAGCGCCGCTCACTAGTGTGTTCGATCAGAATATGACAAGCTGGCTCGGATGGTACAGCGGCAGCAAAATGTCGCTGAGCCGGTCCCTCCGTTTTACATCCGAACCCTTATTTCGCTCGAAACAGGCCTGAATGCCGCTCTTGCGAAAGAAAAGGAGGCCAAAAAGAAGATGAACGCGAGCAACGCACGCGCACTGACCGCTATGAAACAAAAAGTGAGAAAAACGGCCAAGGAGTTCGAGAAGGAGATCAAGCAATACAATGATGTACCTGTCCCTCATAAACTGTTTCAGGATGTCGCTTACTGACCATTTTACCAGGACCCAGAGGCATTTGAGCAAGAATACGCGGCCCTTGCCGCCCCACAAACTCAAGTACGGCCTGAGGTGGTGAAAAAGCCCGTCAATGTGGAGGGCGACGATGACGACGACGACGATTTCACCCAGGTTGGCAAAGGCGGGAAAGCCACACAATTCACATCTGAGGGGATTTACAAGCACCTCCAAGCCATCCACGAGGCTCGCGGGAAAAAGGTACGCCCCGAATTATGGTCTGCATGCCACCATATCGAAAAAAAAAATCCCCGCAGAATACGGATCGTGCTGATCAAATCCGGACTCTGGAGCGACTACTCGAGGTCGCAGTCACACCGTACCAACGAATACGTGTTCTACTTGCCCTAGTCTCGTCACGCTTTGACTACAACGCCACCGTCGCCTCTTATATGCCCATTGAGATGTGGCTCTCCGCCCAGCGCGAAATAGACACTCTCATTTTGACCCTTATCGACACCAGCGGTTACGCAGTGCAGGAGATCACCGACGAGTACGACGATCTAATAGAGCGTACTCCCGAGGGCGAAAAAGACGGCGTCGTCCGTATTCGCGGGAGCATTATCAGCTTTGTCGACCGATTAGATGACGAGTTCGCTCGCAGCCTGCAGAACTTGGACCCCCACGGCACCGAGTACGTGGATCGGTTGAAGGACGAGAAGGGTCTCTACTGCACTATTTGCCGCGCAGAGACCCTCTACGAGAAGAAGCAGCTTCCTGAACCCCTTGCTCGTGTTATCATGCGACGTCTGGAACACATCTACTCCAAGGTACATTCTTTTGCGCCCATTTACCTTTCTTCACACTCATTTAAGCATCTTTGTACAGCCTGATGCCGTTCTCACTGCCCTCGAATCGGCAGTCGCTACCTCAGAAATCCCTGTTGTTCTTTCCCTGGCTTTACAGTCATCCCCATCCAAACTTATCCATACCCTCTGTGTCCATTTATACAAATCCGGCAATTCCGTCTTGCGGACACGGGCGATGCTTAGCCACATCTATCACCATGCATTGCACAATGACTTCTACACCGCGCGCGACATGTTGCTTATGTCACACCTGCAGGAAACGGTCTACTCTATGGATGTCGGCACCCAGATCCAGTATAATCGTGCAGTTGTCCAACTCGGACTTTGCGCGTTCCGGTCTGGCCTCATTAAGGAGGCCCAATCGACATTGCAAGACATCTTTGCTACACAGCGGGTGAAGGAGCTTCTTGCTCAGGGAGTGCACCAGCCACGGTTCCAAACGCTGACTCCAGAACAGGAGAAAGCAGAGAAGCAGCGCCAGCTTCCGTTCCACATGCACATCAATACAGAATTACTCGAGGCAGCGTTCCTCGTGTCTAGCATGTTAGTCGAGATCCCGATGCTCGCTAGCATCGACCTGGAGGAGCAGAAGCGCAAGGTTATTTCAAAGCCATTCCGCCGCTTGCTGGACTTTGCGGATCGTCAAGTATTCACGGGACCTCCCGAAAGCACACGGGATCATATAATGCAGGCTAGCAAGGCGCTACAGCATGGCCAGTGGGAGCAGTGCCGTGACCTCATCCAAGACATCAAGATTTGGAGCCTGATGCCCGAAGCCGCATCGGTCAAGGAGATGCTTGCTAAGTGAGTCGAGCAAATCATGTCCGACATCGCAAGCTGATGGTAGTATCTCTCTACCCCCAGGCGGATTCAGGAGGAGGGCCTACGTACGTATCTATTCGCATTCGCACCGCACTACAAAACGCTGTCGCTGTCGTTACTTGAGCGGACATTCTCGTTGGATCGTCGGGCAGTCAACTCGATCGTATCGCGGATGATCTGGACAGAGGAGCTGCCGGCTTCGTTGGACCAATCAGCGGGTGTGATAGTGTTCCATCGGATCGAGCCGACTCGACCTCAGCAGCTCGCGCAGATTCTAGCGGAGAAGGTCGGGGCGATGGTGGAGCAAAATGAGAAGGCGCTGGACATCCGGCTAGGGGGTTCGGGTTCATGGGGTGATCGTGCAGACGGTCTGAAGGGCGACAAGCGTGGGGAGCAGGCGCAGGAGCGGAGAGGACGTGGGGAGCGGAGAGGCGGTACAAGTGGGCGGGGTAAGCTTTCTTTTTTTGGCTTCTTTTGTCTTTGGCCAGTATCACTCACCGGGGTCTGCAGGTGCTCGGGGCGGACGAGGAGCGCGGTTCGCACAGGGGTTGGGAAACCAAATGACCAAAGCACGATAGCTCTGTACCTGTACTTTTCGTGAATGACCGCTTTTGTATTTCTCCATCAGGTGCCTGCAAAACAGCTTGAAAGGTACGATCTACATCTGAAGCCGGTAAAACAACTGCGCATCTTACATCTCTTGGTTCTCATGGGAGGGAGCCCCATCCGTCACTGCTCACCAATCAGTACAGTGCAAGCACTGGGCGGCGACGGCAGTGAGGGAAAAAAAGGTTACGGCAGGGTATCACGTACTAGCGCGCGCCAATTTTCTGCTCCCCTGTCGTCCGGTCGCACCCAGCTACTGGCAACTAATGCCTCTTCTACGCCGGCTGGCGCTACACCCAACGCAACATGGGGCCCGGCGCGTACAGCAACCTTAGCGCTGTGGCCCGTTCGCCTGCTCATCATCACTGACTCCCGACGGGAGAAGTTCTTTGGCTACAGGTATGGGCACAGGCGTTGTCATGATTGGCCGAGCTCTGCGCCAGGTCAACTGCCTTGCACAGGGCCGAGCATTCCTCTGAGTACAACCCATCAGCCAATTGGTTTCTCAGCCTCACGCGCCGGTATGGTGTATATCCAAGTAGACTCCAGAGCGTCTATGTTAACCTCGACACTCAACTCTTGGATCGCGGCCCTGCTACCTCTGTCCGATCATGCTGTACCGTCTGGTGAATCTCACTTTCACGCCTCGTATAGGATGTTTAATTGTGCCCCACTGTCACCACGTGTCCCAGAAGCCCAACACGGGGCTTTGCAGAACAACAGATTACGAGCAAGTACTGAGGCAACCAAACGGTCGTCGAGTTGCGATTCTGGGAATTGGTACTGAATAAGTCCTCATCAAGCGTGGCCCTTCCGACCTTAAGGCTAGATGCACCACACTATCCGGCCTCCATGAAAACGGCGGCTGTAGTGTAACTATACACGACTGGCCTTGTCCTCGTCCTCATCTCCTACCAGTGAGTTTGTCTTTTTGCTCCCGATCCTGCTTCTTCCATAAACAACACTTGCCCGTTCCGTGAATCCTTCTCATGCCCAATCGGCCATAAAGTCTACAGATTATTTTGAAAAACATTTAGGCCAGTTACATCTAGTGAGTCGATTTTTCTAAATTGCTTTTTCATGTACCTTGGTGTACAGAATCCTACGCAGGCACTTCCGGTGTGGCTCGTACTTTTGAGTCCGTATTCAAATTGTCCTTCTCCTTAATCTTAAGTCCTCCCTACTCCTATCTCGGGTCTCTCTACAGCCCGGAGTGGCTCGCCAATTACATTCCTTAGAATGCTGCACTCATATGCTTAGAAACTCAAGAATAATGCTGGACTAAACATGGTGGGCGTTTCAGCAAATGTTTGTGCCGTGCAGCCTCTGATAACCCATATGCCGCAAAATTTGACTGGTTTCCGGGTTTCCGATGTTCGAACCCCAGGGCTCCTATAGTGACTGCCAAAGCGACCAGGTGATAGCACATCCGTTAAGCCACCGTGCCACTACCCTCAAGCGCTCAAGCTCAAGAATCGTAGGGGCCTACACCAGACTCACGTGACAAGACCACTAGGAGGCATTTTTGCGTCTTCGACTTGGTTTTCAAATTGCAATTGCACCTTGACCTGAGTTTCTCTGTGTGTGACCATAGATACTGATGGTTCTTCGCTCAGGTTTCAGTAATTTCTGGTCATCAATACGAGGTTCAAAAAACGAGAAAATACCTTCCTTGCGCAAATTCAGATTCCAAGTAACACTACTACTGCGGTTGAGGGTAAAAGCAAAGGAGGTGCTGGCTCAGCACCATGGAATAGCGCTTAGTACACAATTACAACCACAGCAGTACACAACAGTATCAGCTAGCTACTACATAATCACGATCGTAAATTTCTGATCGTACCAAAACTCCAGACAGCAAGCCGGACAAGAATAAGAGAGAGTGAAACGAGCCACCATCTCACAGACGGCCAGGATCTAGTAGTACCACGCTATAAGTCCTACACCATGACGCCTCTCAAATGTAGCTGCAAAGGTAGCGGCTGTGCAGGCAGGTGCAGCGGCTCAGCTTCAGCCTCGGGCGTACGCTTCTCAGTGAGTGGAAGTAAACGGAGCCGCGGTGGGGACCGTAGCGCCGCGATAGCGTTCAGCGCGAACGCCGTCGTGAGTCCCCGGTTGCCGATCTTGATGTCAGTCGAGCCGTACCTGTAAACCCAACATGGACCCCACCCTCCATCCTCGCATTGCAATGGCAGCAGCTCGGCAATCTCGCGCTCCAGGCACACACCAACGACCATCCCCGCCAGCACCCGCATCGAGAGCGCCAGCGCGTCCCCGGCCGCACCCGCTCGCTCGAGAATGCGCTCATGCAGCAGTGGAGCGAGTTGCGCGCGCAGACGTGAGTCGGTGCTGTCCCGCAGGAGCTGGGAGGCGAAGTAGAGGAAGCACTCCGCAGTCTCGTAGTAGCGCGTGCCATCGAGGTAGGCCCGGTGCTTCAGCACCTCCAGCACCCATTCTAGGGTGTGGCCAACCTCGTGTCCTCGCCCACGTGAGTAGAACAGCCGTAGGACGTTGACAGCGACGACGGGATCCGTGTGCGACCGCTCAGTGGCAAAGTAGGTCTGTCGAAAGCGGCTTATAATTAGCAACAGGGCCGGCAGATGTAAACGTCCACTTTACATTTGGAATACCATCTTCACTCGTGTATTGGAGCATTTCATCCATTACCGAGTCAAACACATGATCACTGGGCTGGGTGACCATCAGACCAACAGAAGTCGTATCCATATCAGGCGGATATTCGGCCGTGGTGAGTATTGGTCCCTCTTCCAAAAAAAACTTTGATCAGAACTATCCATGGCTAGACGCCGTAGAGTAGAACTTAGTAAATACCTCTGAAAAAGTTCCAGGTACGAGGATGGTGAACGTAATTCACCAGCTCCCTGAAGGTGGTTTCATCACCTGAGAAGTCCACTCAAAATGCTGGCCTCACCTCTTGTTCGTAGCTTCCAAAATGAGCAACTGTGTGAAATTCTCAGCAAAAATTTGACCGCTGTTGGTCTCCGATTCCAGCTTGCCCGCTCTTGCTTCCAGGAACGAGAGGCCCCGGCTCACGGGGTCGCCGGTGAAAGATCGGAGGGACTGTCGTACACGTTGAACGTCGTCGAAGACGATCCCATTCATCCCAAGTGACCGAGCCGCCAAAACATTCTCGGGGTTGTCATCAACAAACACCACCGAAGACGGCTCTGCCTTGATTTCTCCGAGTACAAATTTGAAGAAACACAGGTCCGGCTTGCGCATGCCTGCGGCAGCGGAGGTGAACACCCGCTCGAAGATTCCCCATTCTGTAGACTTTGCGCGGGTGTAGGCATAATCAGGTGCAGACATATTTGACATCGCAAAGATGCGCAGCGCGCCTTGAGCTTCAGCTTGAAGATCACAGATGAAACGAATGAATGCATCGTTGGATCGAAGGCTTGCACGAGCATCGACGAAGGCACGTCGGACCTCGTCCGGGTCAAGAGAAAATCTCTCTCCGGAGAGGCGATAGCACTCGTCCTCTGAGATTCTGCCACGTTCGTATTGTTGCCAGATAGTCGATGATAGGATAGCCTTGAGCATCTTCGGGGATATTGAAGTTTCGGTGACGGGAGACCAAGTAAATAGGACGTCTCCCAGGTCAAAGATGAGAACGCTGCAGCGGGGTGGTAAAGACATGGTGAGGGGAGGGTAGATAGGACCGGGATGGGGAACTAGCCAGCTGTGAAAGGTACTTTAAAGCAGGTCTTGATATATCTGCCGCCCGGGGACACTAAGAACGGTGACATAGTACCGGTTATGTCAATGTGTATATACGCTAATGGAGAGAGGAAAGAAAAGGTGCTTCCCAAGCCGAAGGGGAGGTAACAATGTCGGGTTTTCACATCCGGGCTTAAGGCACGGGTCCCCAAGGCGTCACATAGAAATACTGAACTTGGAGCCTTCAGTAATTACACTGAATGGAAATCTCCCTTACAAAATCTTAACATATCTGTAACAAAAGGCAATTGAATTTCCTTTACAGCCGTTTTCTAAACGATGGAGCGCTGGTTCAAAAAAAGTTGAGTAGCGGGCTTTCGGGAACTCCCATCGGCAGAAATGCCGGGGGCTTACCTTTTTTTTTTGAATATTATTTTTGAAATAATAATAATCAAATACCAAGAAATGACCGAGCACGTTGGCATCGACCGGATAAAAAAAAATGTAAGTCTTATCTTTTTTCCAATCAGAAATTAAATAAGTAGTTATCTTCGTTCTCCACAGACACCGCTACCAACCCGTTTTGGTACTAGTGCTCCATCGTTTAGAAAACGGCTGTAATTTGTATGATACAAAATTTAAGAATGATGATTATATATTGTTATGCTAAATTTGTATCACAAAATGAAATCAAAATGATGCATATTGATACAAATTTGTCACATCTCTAGTAGGCCAAAAAAATTATCGTTTTGATAGGATGCTTCACTTAGAAATAGGTTAGCAAAAATGCAAATCAAATGGCATAACAGAGTGCCATTTACATCTGGAAAAAGATAATTGATTTGCATTTTGCTAACCTTTTTCTAAGTGAACATCTCATCAAAATGATAATTTTTTTGGCCTACTAGAAATGTGACAAATTTGTATCAATACATATCATTTTGATTTCATTTTGTGATACAAATTTAGCATAACAATATATAATCACCATTCTTGAATTTTGTATCATACAAATTAAAGGAAATTCAATTGCCTTTTGTTACAGATATATTAAGATTTTTTAAGCCACAAAAGGGAGATTTCCATCCAGTGTTACCAACACACCGCATTCGCGTGACATGATGCATGATGCATGATGTATCATGCGTGATGTCCTATATCCTAGTCTAATTCTGTGTGAGTATGACTTAAATGACTGCGGTGCGTTTCACCTTTATGGTTTGGGAGTCTCAGGCTGGGACGCAGACTGGACTGACTCAGGTCCCATCTTTCACGGAGCTTTTGCTCACATACTAAACACTCTTTTGATGACCGGTGACCGCCCAATCAGAAGCAAGCTACTTATATGCTTTGGATTTGTGGCTCTCCCAAGTGCATGCCTATACTGTCTGCGCAACACAAGCCACTACGCCACTGGTATCATGATCACTTTTGTGCTTGGTACTATCTTCGTTGCTCTACACACAATACAGTCTTGAGACAGACCTTGGCATTCTTACTGTACTGCCGTTCCAATTTTCTCATCGCATCGACCACGGCATCAACTTGCTTATCATCGGGCCTTCTCTTGTACCGGTTCGCCGTTCTTACATCATGCTCCACACCTCATGATTCCCCAACACCTCTGGCACCACACGAATTATTGAACTCTATCCAGGATTTTTACTAAACACCTGTTTCGTTCCACCAGTTACCCAAAGTGTCACTATGGAACACATATCGATGACTTTGTTTTGCAACCCTCAATCCCGGTCTGACTTTCTTCCCCACTCAATTTTAAATGTCCTGATCTTGGACCTGGAACGTGATCATCTCATTCCGGTCTTGAGCTTGTACAGCCTTGGAATAGGAACGGACACAAAAGGTGTTGGTGTGAAAGTGTGTTTGCCTTTCTTGTGTGAAAAACGCTGAACGAAGATAAGAGCAAGGCCGGGAGTCAGGCAATCAAGAGTTTTGTGAACCCGCCGTGTGTCGTATAACGAATGGGCAGCAGGGCCTGTAAGATTGAGTAGGGCTGTCTGAGCATTCACATGATGTGGCGCAGCGCCCACTCTCTCATCGAAGACGTCCTACCAGAAGCAGCTTCCTGGACCCCTTGGTCGTGGAATCACGCGGCGCTTGGAACACATCTGTTCCAGGGTACAACTTTTTGCGCCCATTTACCTTTCTTCATACCCATTTAAGCATCTTTATGCAACCCGCCCTGATGGCGTTCTCACTACTCTCGAATCTGAAGTCGCTGCCTCAGAAATCCCTGTTGTTCTTTCCCTGGCTTCGCGTCATCCCCATCCAAACCTCTGTGTCCATTTATACAAATCCGGCAATTCCGTCTTGCGGACACGGGCGATGCTTAGCCACATCTATCACCACGCATTGCACAATGACTTCTACACCGCGCGCGACATGTTGCTCATGTCACACCTGCAGGAAACGGTCTACTCTATGGATGTCGGCACCCAGATCCAGTATAATCGTGCAGTTGTCCAACTCGGACTTTGCGCGTTCCGATCTGGCCTCATTAAGGAGGCCCAATCGACATTGCAAGACATATTTGCTACACAGCGGGTGAAGGAGCTTCTTGCTCAGGGAGTGCACCAGCCACGGTTTCAAACGCTGACTCCAGAACAGGAGAAAGCAGAGAAGCAGCGCCAGCTTCCGTTCCACATGCATATCAATACAGAATTACTCGAGGCAGCGTTCCTCGTGTCTAGCATGTTAGTCGAGATCCCGATGCTCGCTAGCATCGACCTGGAGGAGCAGAAGCGCAAGGTTATTTCAAAGCCATTCCGCCGCTTGCTGGACTTTGCGGATCGTCAAGTATTCACGGGACCTCCCGAAAGCACACGGGATCATATAATGCAGGCTAGCAAGGCGCTACAGCATGGCCAGTGGGAGCAGTGCCGTGACCTCATCCAAGACATCAAGATTTGGAGCCTGATGCCCGAAGTTGCATCAGTCAAGGAGATGCTTGCTAAGTAAGTCGAGCAAACCACGTCCGACACCCCGAGCTGATGGTAGTGTCTTTCTACCCCCAGGCGGATTTAGGAGGAGGGCCTACGTACGTATCTATTCGCATTCGCACCGCACTACAAAACGCTGTCGCTGGCATTGCTCGAGCGCACGTTCTCGTTGGATCGTCGGGCAGTCAACTCGATCGTATCGCGGATGATCTGGACAGAGGAGCTGCCGGCTTCGTTGGACCAATCAGCGGGTGTGATAGTGTTCCATCGGATCGAGCCGACTCGACCTCAGCAGCTCGCGCAGATTCTAGCGGAGAAGGTCGGTGCGATGGTGGAGCAAAATGAGAAGGCGCTGGACATCCGGCTAGGGGGTTCGGGTTCATGGGGCGATCGTGCAGACGGTCTGAAGGGCGACAAGCGTGGGGAGCAGGCACAGGAGCGGAGAGGCGGTACAAGCGGGCGGGGTTAGTTCCTTTGTCTTTGGCAAGTATCGCTCACCGGTGTCCGCAGGTGCTCGGGGCGGACGAGGAGCGCGGTTCGCACAGGGGCTAGGAAACCAAATGACCAAAGCACGATAGCTCTGTACCTGTACTTTTCGTGAATGGCCGCTTTTGTATTGCTCCATCAGGTACTCGCCATCGACCTGGAGGAAACGATCTACGTCTGAAGCCAGAAAAAAACAACTACGCGTCTTACATCTCTTAATTCTCATGGGAGGGAGGTCCGTCTGTCACCGCTCATATAGCAACCTTGACGCTGTGACCCGTTCACCTGATTATCATCCCTGACTCCCGGCGGGGGAATTCTGGCTACAGGCACGTATACAGGCACGAGCACGGACGTTGCCATGATTGGTCGAGCTCTGGGCCAGGTCAACTGCCCTACACAGGGCCGAACATCCTCTGAGTACAGCATACCAGACAATTGGTTGCTCAGCTTCGCGCGCCGGTATATATCCAAGTAGACTTCAGAGCATTCATGTTGACCACTCAACCCTCGGATCGCGGCCCTGCTACCCCTGCCCGATCATGCCTTACCGTCTATGAATCTCACTTCTTTTAGCCTTCACGTCTTGTATAAGACGTTTAATTGTGCCACGGAGTCACCACGTGTCACAGAGGCCCAACACGAGGCCTCGCAGAACAAATAACGAGCAAGTACTAAGGCAACCAAGCGGTCGTCGTGATTGCGATTCTCCTCGCACGATGTAGGCGCCGGGGCACTGATACTGAAGAAGTCCGCATCAAGTGTCCCTTTCCGACTTCAAGGCGAGACGCACCACGCTATCTGGCCTCCATAAACCAGCGGCTGTAGTGTTACTATACACGACTGGCGTCGTCTTCGTCCTCATCCCCTACCAGTGGGTTTGTCTTTTCGCTCTCGGTCTTTCCTTTTCGATCAATTCTATTTTAACTTCAGTAGATTTCTTTCGGACGACAGGTCGACACTGGCAGTCGTTTCTCTACCCTGCTCACCTAACCTGATAATACCAGTAGTTCTCCGGGATATCCCTGTCAATCCCCCACCCGCCTCGCATGGTTCCGCCGTTGTAAGGACCGGGACCGACGTCTGTCGTCGCGCTTCCCGCACCGGATACATTCGTCGGAAAAGAGGGAACCGATTATCGTCAAAAATGATTATTATCTGATTATAATGCCCATTTTGGCGGTGATTCCGTTTTCTAAACAATGGAGCACCTTCCCAAAACGAGTTGGTAGGTGATTGCTGTCAGCGGAGAATCAAGATAACTGATTATTCAAATTCTGATAAGCATAAAATAGGGATATTTGCCTTTTTGGTCATTTTCTCAGTATTCTATTATTATTATTTCGAAGAACATTTCAAAAAAAAGGCAAGACCCGGTAGTTCTGCTGATGGGAGTTCCCGAAACCCCGCTACTCAACCCGTTTTGGGAAAGCGCTCTCGTTTAGAAAACGGCCGTAAATCAAATTACATTATACCACTGCTGTACACGTAATAATGATTATATTCCCCTTCCCAATTTTGCGACGTTGCCCTCTCTCCTGGGTTGCCAATGGAGGGGCAATCGTGTCGATGTATCCGTGAACCACTGGGAAATCAAACGCTTCCGAAACTATGGTAACATTCTCGAGCTGATCGAATTCATGATCTACGACGCAAAGGTGTTCGTAGATTTAATCAACAATAGCGTCATCTGTGTCGACAGGGTGGGGAAAAGCGCACTGGATCTTGTTCATGTGAAGGCCAGGCAACTCCAAAAGCTATACCTGTCGACGAATCCGTGGGTTTACGTGGTCACAAATCGGACCGAGTTTGACGGTGATTCAAGATGTATTGTATGTTCTGTTCCGTCTCCTTCCTTACCCCTCCAAGTAATTATGGTAGGCTCTTTTTTTGACATCCCTATCAAGCGTAAATCCCTATGTAGCACTAATTTCCTGTATGGTACTAGATAGCATCTTCCCCTTCCGAATTGTGTACGTGCTCGGTTTTTATCCTTATGGGGTAGTCATGTGTTTGTAGTTGGCATGTATCTATATGCGACTGTATTGGAGGCGGGCCTTCAGAGCTTCAGATCTAACATAGTTATATGTTCATGGAAGGCATGTGTACCGAGGAACTTTTATTATAGAGCAGGCCATATGGTGGAGTGCGCCGGTCATCAGGAAGTATCCGAATTTGTTTTTGGTGGCTTTTCGTTCTAAAAAACCTTAAAAAGCCCATTCAAAAAAACGAGAAAATGCCTTACTTGCGCAAATTCAGTTACCAAGTACACTACTACTACGGTCGAGAGAGGGAAAAAGCAAACGAAGTACTGGCCAAGATGCTGGCTCGATGGAATAGCGCGTAGTACACAATTACAAGCACAACAGTGCACAAGAATAACAACACCAGTATCAGCGAGCTACTACATAGTCACGATCGTAAGCTTCTGATCGTACCCTACACTCCAGACAGAAAGCCAGACAAGAATTAAAAAGCGTAAAACAAACCACCATGTCACAGACGGCTAAGATCTAGTACTACCACGCTATAAGTCCTACACCACGACGCCTCTCAAATGTGCTGCAACGGCAGTGGCTGTGCAGTCAGGTACAGCGGCTTGGCTTCAGCCTCGGGCTCTGGCGTATGTCTCTCATGAAGGGGAAGTGGGCGGAACTGCGTGGGGGGGGGGGGGGGACCGTAACGCCGCGATAGCGTTCAGCGCGAACGCCGTCGTGAGCCCCCGGTTGCCGATCTTGAAGCCAATCGAACCGAACTTGTATACCCAACATAGATCCCACCCGCCGTCTTCGCATTGCAATGGCAGCAGTTCAGCAATCTCGCGCTCCAGGCGCACACCAACGACCATCCCCGCCAGCACCCGCATCGAGAGCGCCAGCGCGTCCCCGGCCGCACCCGCTCGCTCGAGGATGCGCTCACGCAGTATTGGGGCGAGCTGCGCGTGCAGACGTGCGTCTGTGCTGTCCCGCAGGAGTTGAGAGGCGAAGTAGAGGAAGCACTCCGCAGTCTCGTAATAGCGCGTGCCCTCGAGGTAGGCCCGGTGCTTCAGCACCCCCAGCACCCATTCTAGGGTGTGGCCAACCTCGTGTCCTCGACCACGTGAGTAGAACAGCCGTAGGATATTGATGGCGACGACGGGATCCGTGTGCGATCGCTCAGTGGCAAAGTAGGTCTGTCAGGAGCAGCTTAGCAACAGTGGGCCGGCAGCTATAAACATCCACTTTACATTCGCAATACCATCTTCACTCGTGTATTGGAGCATTTCATCCATTACCGAGTCAAACACATGATCACCTGGATAGGTGACCATGAGACCAACAGAAGTCGTATCCAGATCAGGCGGATATTCATCCGTGGTGAGTACCGGTCTCTCTGCCAAAAAGGAAATCAAAAAACACTGATCAGACCTATCCATAGCTAGACGCCGTAGAGTAGAACTTAGGAAATACCTCTGAAAAAGTTCCAGGTACGAGGATGGTGAACGTAATTCACCAGCTCTCTGAGGGTGATTGCGTCACTTGAGAAGTCCACTCAAAATGCTGGCCTCACCTCTTGTTCGTAGCTTCCAAAATGAGCAATTGTGCAAAGTTCTCAGCAACAATTTGACCGCTGTTGGTCTCCGATTCCAGCCTGCCCGCTCTTGCTTCCAGGAACGATAGGCCCCGGCTCACGGGGTCGCCGGTGAAAGATCGGAGGGACTGTCGTACACGTTGAACGTCGTCGAAGACGATCCCATTCATCCCAAGTGACCGAGCCGCCAGGACGTTCTCGGGTTTGTCATCAACAAACACCACCGAAGACGGCTCTGCCTTGATTTCTCCAAGTACAAATTCGAAGAAACACAGGTCCGGCTTGCGCATGCCTGCGGCAGCGGAGGTGAACACCCGCTCGAAGATTCCCCATTCTGTAGGCCTTGTGCGGGTGTAGGCATAGTCTGGTGCAGATATATTTGACATCGCAAAGATGCGCAGCGCGCCTTGAGCTTCCGCTTGAAGATCACAGATGAATCGAATGAATGCGTCGTTGTATCGAAAGCTTGCACGAGCATCGATGAGAGCACGTCGGACCTCTTCTGGGTCAAGAGAAAATCTCTCTCCGGAGAGGCGATAGCACTCGTCCTCTGAGATTCTGCCACGTTCGTATTGTTGCCAGATAGTCGAGGATAGGATAGCCTTGAGCATATTCGGTGATATTGAAGTCGTGGTGACGGGAGACCAAGTAAATAGGACGTCTCCCAGGTCAAAGATGAGAACGCTGCAGCGGGGTGGTAAAGACATGGTGAGGGAAGGGTAGATAGGATCGAGATGGGGAACTAGCCAGTTGTGAAAGGCATTTTAAGAGCGGGCGTTGGTATATCTGATGGCCAGGAGGCATTAAGAACGGTGACCTAGAACCGGTTAGGTCGGTGTGTATATTATGGAGAGAAGGTGCTCTCCAAGGGAGAATAACGATGTCAGGTTGTTCACACAACTCTGGGTTAGCTTCAGTCAGTCAGAGAAATGATTGGAGAAAGCGACAGAGGCTCAGAAAACCTTGAATCAGGTAAGAAATCGAAGGCGATTGGTGGACTGCAAGGTGCGACTACACTAGACTAGAAGTGGTTCAATCACTGGTTAATAATTCTTGGCATGGGGCGGACACGCGTCACCACGTCGCACTGCGCTGACGCACTGACGTCTGGAGACAGCGGCAACGAGCTTGATGCTATATATATACTTATAACTTTTAGGCGGCCATTGACCATAGATGCATCCCGGTTGGGGTTGGAGAGCACGGGGGCCTGGCAACTTGGACCTAACACATCGCGTTTGCGTGAAATGATGCACGGTGCATGATATGCATGATGTCCTACATCCTAATCCAATTCTGCGTAAGTACGGCTCGAATGAGCTCCGCCACTGCAGTGCATTTCACCTTCTTTATGGTCTGGTAGTCTGGGGCACAGACTGGATTGACTCAAGCCCCATCTTCCGCAGAGTTTTTGCTCACAAGCTCAACACTCCTCTGGTGACCGCCCAATCAGAGGCAAAATATTTATTAATATGCTTCGGGTCCGTGGCTCTTTCAAGTGCTTGGTGGATTTCGTTCCACTGGGGACGAAGGCAGACACGCCTACAAGCGCCGATCGCTAAGTTTCGCTTCGCTTCGGTCTTCAGGCAGCCCCTGTTTTATATGTATCTGCGCTTGTGCTTGACCATGTATACATGCTTGTCTGTGTGTGTGACTTTTCGTAACATGGGGACGAGGGCAGATGCGCCTACAAGCGCCGATCGCTAATTTTCGCTTCGCTTCGGTCTTCGGGCGACCTCTGTTTTGTATATATCTATCTTTGTGCTCGATTATGTATACGTGCGTATGTGTGTGTGGTACGACTCACTGTATCAAGCTATATCAAGCGTGATTGTTCCGGGTGGTTTCCCTTACTGTAGTAAAATGACGCACCTTGTAGGAAGTGCGTAGTCCGAGATCGACTGTTCTAGACTTGACATGTATAAGTCAACAAATCAATTATTCATTCAATATACCACATTTGACTTCGGTTAATTTCGATTGCCCTTGGTCACCTTGTGCAATGTCCACTGCAGTCGATATCAATCGAAGCTGCCGCCGTTGAGGCTAGTGACATCAGTAAGTTGCCGAAAAGTTTCGGGTTTTTCCAGGTTTTTTCCGGGTCTTTGGGTTTTCAAGAACCCGGAAACCTGGAAACCTGGAAACTGGTCAAAAATAGCTTTTTTTTAAAAAAAAAAAAAAAAAGGATAGATGTGATTACCATATTTGGCAATACATGGCAACATCACATTTGCCTAGGCAACATTCATGCCTACCTAGGAGTTAGTCTCATACTGTCACAGATTGGACTTATATTGTCGTGATCTGGCTCACCACGGACTTACTTTCCTTTTTACCTTATCGCTTTCCTTACCCTTGGACTATCTCGGAGTACTAACCTGTTGACTCATTACCATGTATGCCCCATTACTCCGACTCCCCTTCTTCCCTTTTCCTCTTTTGCACGTCCTATTGTTCCCCGTTCTACCCCCTTCCCCATTCGTGTTACCTATTGTTCTCCATTATAGTATCCTCTTCATGGGACGGACATGGAGTAGCTACCTATATAAGCTCAACCACTTGTACGCCTACTCCTCAGTCTTGTCTTCGTTTATCGTACTAGCGAATACCAGACTTGTTCACTCCTCACTGTGTGCCTCCTTCTCGTCATCTCATCACCACTGTTGGCCTTCCCTTAGTTGGGAGCCACCTCGAAGCTTTGCGCTTGTGCTATAACAACGCGCACACACAGACCCTAAGTCATTCGACTTAGTCCCTTGTACTTTGGCCTTCTGACCGAACCCCTTGTACCTCGTCACTAAGTCCCTCAACTTAGCCCCTTAAAACCTTGCCCCTTGGTCATCCTTCGTGGACCTTCATCACCTCAGAACACCCCTCTCGGTCCTTGCCGCTTTTACTAAGCACCTTGTTCTTGAACTCTGTCCTTGTCCCCTTGTACCCTCGGTGCACGTTGCACAGTAAGGCCCCGCTAGGCCTTAACATATATGCTTACTATCAGGTTCTGACTATGGTAGTAAGCTTGTGATTGTGTACATTAGTCAGGGACTCTCTCTTTCACGTGTTATCAGTCAGCAGTAGTATCACATGGTACTGTACGCTTACTGATTCCTAGGATAGCTATACTAGGGTTCAAGCTAGATACGCTATAGGTCAACATCATTCGGGAGGTGCTTTAAAGCCCTCCATCATCATGTATAAGTAGTAGTACGGGAAGACCAAGAGTCTCTATCTTGGTCTTCTTGAATCATCGGTTTCAAGACTCCTCCTCGTATCTCTTGCAGAGATCTCCAAGATAAGGGAGCGCACTGCATAAGGTCTACCAAGTAACCTTCCCAGTTGCCAGACGTTGTGTGGTATAGCTATCACGCTCCACATTCAACTTAGCGATTATTTGAGCTAAGTACTCGTGCCTTATCATTGCCTAAAGCAAGGCCCACGCTTACCAAAGCGTAACATTAAGACCAAGATCCCCATCATAGCGTGAGTATCAACAAGAGAGCTTTGGCTTTGAGAAGGATTCCGTTCCTATGAAATACCAAGAAGAGGAACCAGAAACGTACCAACCCGATACCTCAAAGAGGCCCAGTGGAGCACGATCAACGGAGTAGAAGGTTATATTATCAGAGGAGCCCACAGACCATGACCAGTTGAGTTCAACTTTGAACATACTTGCTGGTGTAGGGTTGACCAAGAAGACGACAAGTGGAGAGTCATCGATACTCTCCCTGTTACGCTTCGGTAAGCATGTGCCTTGCTTTAGGCGGTGGCAAGATGCGAGTACTCAGCTATATGTCGGCGAAGTCAAGCGTGGAACTCCTAAGTCCTAACACGCCAATTAACTTGCAACTGGGAAGGCCTCTTGGTGACCTTATGCAGTGCGTCCCTCTTGCGGTCCGAATACTACGCAAGGCAGAAGAGATGGAGTCGAGAAACCGATGATTCAAGAAGACCAAGATAGTGACTCTTGGTCTTCTGCGACTACTACTTATACACGAAGATAGAGGGCTTTAAAGCGCCTCCCGAATGATGTTGGCCTATAGCGTATCTAGCTCGAACCCTAGTATCACTATCCTAGTAATCAGTAAGCGTATAGTAATATGTGATACTACTGCTGACTGATAACACGTGAAAGATAAAGTCCCTGACTAATGTAAGAATCACAAGCCTACTACTGTAGTCAGAACCTAGTAGTAAGCGTTCGAGTCCGGTCCATGACACTCCCTTACAGATACGGGTGCGATATATACGAAGAAGAAGTAGTCATAAGAAACGATTGGGGACCCATTGATGGAGAAGAAACACAAGGCACCTCAACATCCTCAGAACGCGCCAACTCCCCAGAAATGGAGTCAGACGAAGAACCTGTATGAACGTTGGAACCACTGGAGCAAGAATTCATTGAAAGAGCTGAGCAGATCACCATCTATCCTCCTATGGCTATGTTAACCGAGACACAGGAAGTTATGCTTCCTATCCACCCCAAAACAGGACATGTCATGACAGCGGACAACGCCGCATTATTCCGAGCAATCGGACCTGATCAACCTGACCCGCCAACAGGAGGAGGACCACCCTGTTACGTCATGGTAGGGACGTTCACCCGACATGGGTTAAGTCGATCTACTGAGACGCTGCACTAAGGGGTCTAGTTCTGGTTATCAAGGGAAGTTCCAAAGAGGAACTTCAGTGAAGATGTATGAGTTGAAGAGTCTGCCTAAGCCAATAGTGGAACTTAGGATTCTTCAGTGAGAGGAGAGGGTTCATGAGAGATGGAGTATCAAAAGGTCTTCGGATTGCTCTGAGTACCGTAGGATACAAGAAGTCAAGTCTAAGGCTACTACTACCTGGTGAGCCTGTATTTATAGTAAATAAAGAGGTATCCTAGGATAGAATGATAAAGGCATCCTAGGATCTGGTCACTGAGCAATCACAATAAGAACTGCGGTGCACAGCCCACAGTAATCACATGTAAGATGTGAAACAAGATATATATGAAACAAAAGTGCCCCTTAGCAACGGGCTAGAGTCATCATGACTCTTATGGAACCAAACAAGGTAATGAGTCACCATGACTCATATGAGAATGACCACATGATAAGAAATAAAAGGTGTCATGTGTCCTAAGGTGAAACAATAGGGAGTAAAATAGGCAGTGTCATAACACACCCGGAGGAGGAATACCAGGAGGAGGACCACCCAGAGGAGGACCACCAGGAGGAGGACCACCAGGCAGAGGAATACCCAGAGGAGGACCACCAGGTGGGATGCCTGGAGGAGGACACCACTCTGACAAATTTGCAGGAAATGCCCTAGAAGTATTTAAAGGGGATCAGCATAAAACTGAAGAATTCCTCACACAATGGGAATTGTACTGGGGAATCAACAATAACAACCCCATCATGGCCAATGCCTACCAACAAGCTATGTTATTCCTTACCTACATCCAAGGAAAGGATGTTAACAACTGGATCACGGAGATAAGCAGGTGGCTTAACTGACAAGTCTTGGCCGGAATCACAGACAACGACCCACGCTTGTGGATCAAAGTTATCACTGCCTTTAATCGACGGTTCGCAAACACCCTAGAAAAGGAACAAGCCCAGGCCCTACTGAAAAAAGGGATTAGAATGATAGGAGGAGACATCGATGCGTATGTAACACAATTCGAACAGTTGGCAAGGCAAGCTGACTATCAGCTAGATTCATCTCTCACGATGGATCTATTCACAGATGGACTACCCCATGACCTGTACGAAAAGGCCTATACCTACGACAACCCACAAATGTTCCAGGAATGGAAAGATGCAGTTATCAGATGACAACAGCAATATATACACATGAAGGCTCGACTAGAGCAGCACCGAGGCCTCGCAAACCAAGCAAAACCACAAGGAAACAACCACGCAACTTGGAGGAATACGAGAGGCACAGGATGGGGACCACCTTGCAATATACTACGGGATCCAAACGCCATGGACACCTCTGCGGACAGGGTCCAAGGCAGACTCACAGGGGCCAAGGAAATTCAGGGGAATTGGGATCGGGCCCATCCAAGAAACATACAACCATTGCCGAGAGGGGGGGCCATGGGAAGAGGAAGGGGCCGATGCGACATGAGGGAAGTAACCTGTTACACTTGTGGTCATAAGGGACACTTCAGTCGCAATTGCCCACAGCACACCTATAACCAACCTAGTAATAGCAGGAGGTCTGACACAGGGCCGTATGAACTCAAAACAGAACCAGTACAAACAGCAAGAGCCAAAACCACACAGCAACAAGCCGACACCTGGATGAAAGGAGTAGCAGCTGAAGAAGACGAGGTCAAAGACCTCATTCTGCAGGACCTATGGAAAAGAGAGGATTTTTGAAGCGCCTGAACCCATTGGCCTGGGTAAGGGCAGTAAAATGTAATTCTGTGATCATAACTCGCTACCGTTCTATGAGAATTCCAGTATCGATTTGCACAAATTACGCCATGGCCGACATCAGAGCATTGGTAGACTCCAGAGCTACTGACAACTTTCTACGCCCCACTTTTGTAAAGTGGATGGGAATTGGGATGAAACCGCTGGAAAAACCCAAAAAGATATGGAATATTGACAATACAGAAAACAGAGCTGGACTAATCACACACTATGTAGATCTGGACGTGCAGACAAAGGGGATCCATAAAGAAATGAGATTCCTCATAACCGACATAGGCAACAAAGATATTGTCTTTGGCTACCCATGGCTGGCCACATATGAACCAACTTTCAGTTGGAGACATGCAGTCATCAAAGAAGATGCACTACCCATAGTACTGCGAATGGTCAACCCCCGAATTAATAGGATACAACCTACCATTGCGGCCATCACGACAGAGCAAAAAGAGGACATAGTACAACAACTCGAGGACGAAGAACTTGTACAAGGAAGGATTATGTCCACTGAGTTGGCTATTCAGGCAAAACAGTATACTGTCAAAGCTGAGTTGCCCTCTTGCTACGCCAAATATCATCAGTTGTTTAACGAAGAAGTGTCGCACCGATTTCCACCAACCTGGGTCTGGGATCATGAAATACAGTTCAAGAAAGGGACCCTGGAAGCCATAGACTGCAAAGTCTACCCATTAACACAGGAAGAAGATACAGCCCTCAAGGCCTTCTTAACAGAACAACTCGGCAAAGGATACATACGACCTTTGAAATCCTCATATGCGTCACCATCCTTCTTCGTCAAAAAGAAGGACAGTAAACTATGCCTGGTGCAAGATTATTGGCGTATCAACGCTTTCACAATATGCAACCAGTACCCCCTACCCCTCATATCTGACCTTATCACAGACCTTAGTAACGCACATATCTACACCAAACTCGACGTATGATGGGGGTATAACAACATACGCATTAAAGAGGGAGACGAAGAAAAAGCTGCCTTCAAAACAAGATATGGACTATTTGAACCCACAGTCATGTTCTTCGGGCTAACCAACTCACCAGTGACATTTCAGACTATGATGAACCACATATGTCGAGATGTCATAGCAAAACATGAATTACGAGGGACTACAATACAGGTATACATGGATGACATTGGTATAGCAACATGGGTAGGACACAACATGATGGACCACATAGCGGCAGTCCGAGATATACTAGAAATCTTGGCCAAACATGACCTCTATTACAAACTAGAGAAGTGTTTGTTCCATGCGCCACATATGGATTACCTGGGGGTAATCCTTGAAAAGGGGGTGACACGCATGGACCCCGTCAAAATTTCCAGTATCAAAGACTGGCCAATGCCTACAAAGGTCAAAGACATTCGGTCATTTTTGGGCTTTTGCAATTTTTATCGTGCATTCATTTGAAACTTTTCACATCATGTGAAGCCACTGAACCAACTGACAAAGAAGGGAGCCGACTGGAAATGGATGGGAACGGAACATGACACATTCAACAAGTTAAAGGGACTCGTCACCTTGGAACCAGTATTGGCACACCCACAGCTGAGTAAACCGTTCGAACTAGAGGTTGACGCATCAGGATTCGCAATTGGGGCAGTATTACTACAACGACAAGATGACGGCAAACGACACCCAATCAGTTACTTCTCCACCACCCTCAACGAAGCTGAAAGGAATTATGACATTTATTGTTACGGATCGGACTTACCGAACGCTTACTACTAGGTTCTGACTACGGTAGTAGGCTCGTGATTACTCATATTAGTCAGGGACAGTCTTATTCACGTGTTATCAGTAGCGGTAGTATCACATGGTACTTTAGCAGCTGATTACTAGGATAGCGGTACTAGGGTTCGAGCTAGTATTGCTATAGGTCAATAGTTATTCGGGAGGCACTTCAAAGTCCTCCGTCATCATGTATAAATAGTCGTCGTGGAAGACCAAGAGTCGCTATCTTGGTCTTCTTGAATCATCGGTTCCCTCTTCATCTCGACTTGTCCCTATCTCGATTGCAAAGATTACCAAGTGGGGACGCACTGCATAAGGACTATCAAGAGTGCCTTCCCAGTTGCAAGAACGTCAACGTGTTAGGACTTAGGATCCCACGTTTGACTTTAACGTCACGAAGCTAAGTACTCGTGCCATATTTCCGCCTAAAGCAAGGCCCACGCTTACCGAAGCGTAACATTAAGACCAAGATCCATCATCGTGGCGCGAGTATCCACAAGAGAACTTTGGATCCAAGAAGGATTCCGCTCATACGAAATCCCAAGAAGAGGGAATAGAAACGTACCAGTCCGGTACCTCAAGGAAGCCAGCTGGGGCAGCATCAACGGGATCGAAGGATACCTAATTAGAGGAGCACACGGACCACGACCAGTTGAGTTCAACTTCGAACGAACTTGCTGGTGTAGAGTCGACCGAGAGGACGAGGAGTGGAGAGTCATCGACACTCTACCTTTCAGATACGGGTGCGACATCTACGAAGAAGAAGTAGTCGCAAGAAACGATTGGGGGCCCATCAACGGAGAAGCACACAGCGCTTCCGCACCCTCAGTATCCAGCACATCAAGCAACGAGTCAGACGCAGAACCTGAACAAGCACTAGAGCCATTAGAACCGGAACTCATCGAAAGAGCTGAGCAAATTACAATCTACCCCCCGATGGCTACATTGACCGAAACACAAGAGGTAACACTCCCCATACACCCCGAAACAGGACATGTCATGACGGCAGACGACGCCGCACTATTCCGAGCAATCGGACCTGATCAACCTGACCCACCAGCAGGAAATGAGGGATTCCCAGGAAGATTACCACACGAAGGAGGACCCCCCCGAGGAGGATCTCCAGGAGGAGGCGGAGGACCTCCAGGAGGAGGTGGAGGACCTCCAGGAGGAGGAGGACCCCTAGGCGGAGGAATACCCGGGATAGGACCGGCCGGTATACACGGAGGACATCACTCCGATAAGTTTGCCAGAAACGCCCCAGAGGTGTTCAAGGGAGACAGACATAAGACGGAAGAGTTCCTCACCCAGTGGGAGCTGTACTGGGGCATCAATAACAACAACCCCATCATGGCCAATGCATACCGACGAGCTATGTTATTTCTCACTTACATCCAGGGAAAGGACATTAACAACTGGATCACGGAGACTAGCAGATGGCTCAACCGGCAAGTTACTGCTGGAATCAACGATACTGACCCACGGCTATGGACCGAGGTCATCATCGCATTTAATAGGCGATTTTCGAACACCCTGGAAAAAGAGCAAGCTCAGGCCATGCTCAAACGAGGAATCAGAATGACAGGAGGGGACATTGATGCGTATGTAACGCAGTTCGAACAGTTGGCACGCCAGGCTAACTATCGATTGGACTCGCCCCTCACCATGGACTTATTTACGGACGGGTTGCCCCGAGATCTATACGAGAAAGCATACACCTACGACAATCCGCAGACCTTCCAGGAATGGAAAGAAGCGGTCATCAGGAGGCAACAGCAATACATCCACATGAAAGCCCGACTCGAGCAACATCGAGGACTTGCAAACCAGACAAGACCCCAAGGAGGGGGTAATACGACATGGAGAAATACGAGGGGTACAGGATGGGGGCCACCCCGTAATATCCTTAGAGACCCCAACGCCATGGATACATCAGCGGACCGAGTACGAGGACGGCTCACAGGGGCCGAAGAAATCCAAGGCAATTGGGATCGAGCACATCCCCGAAACCCACCACCAAGGGGAGGATTTGTGGGAAGGGGACGAGGCGGTCGACGCGACATAAGGGAAGTGACCTGTTACACATGCGGACAAAAAGGACACTTCAGTCGGAACTGCCCACAGCACACCTATAATCAACCCAGCAGCAGCTGGAGGACCAACGCCCACTACAACGAAGAAGAAGAACCCGTCAGGGTGGCCAAGGCGGAAACCCCGCAACAACGTGCCGACCAATGGATGAAGGGGGTAGCAGCCGAAGAAGATGAGGTAAAAGACCTCATTTTGCAGGACCTATGGAAGAGAGAGGATTTTCGAAGCGCCTGAACCCATCGGCCTGGGTAAGGGCAGTAAAATGTAATTCTGTGATCATAACTCGCTACCGTTCTATGAGAATCCCAGTATCGATTCGCACGAATTACGCAATGGCCGACATCAGAGCGTTGGTGGACTCAGGAGCCACCGACAACTTCTTACGACCCGCTTTTGTAAAGCGGATGGGAATCGGGATGAAACTGCTGGACAGACCAAAAAAGATATGGAATATCGACAACACGGAGAATAAAGCTGGACTAATCACGCACTATGTAGATCTGGATGTACAAACAAAAGGAATCCACAAAGAAATGAGATTCCTCATCACGGACATCGGCAATGAAGACATCGTCCTCGGGTATCCCTGGCTGGCCACATACGAACCGACTTTCAGCTGGAGACACGCAGTAATCAAGGAAGACGCCCTACCGGTCGTCCTTCGAACCGTCAACCCCCGAATTGTAAGACCTACGATCGCAACGGCAATCACCGAAAGCCAGAAGGAACAGATTGTCGCACAACTAACAGAAGAGGAATTCGTGGAAGGCAGGACCACGTCCACAGAATTAGCAATCCAGGCAAAACAATACACCACTAAAGCTGAGTTGCCACCCCAATACGCATCATACCACCAACTCTTTAACGAAGAGGCATCGCACCGATTCCCACCCTCGCGGGTCTGGGATCACGAGATACAACTCAAGAAAGGGGCACCCGAAGCGATAGACTGCAAAGTTTACCCGCTCACACAGGAGGAAGATCAAGCCCTCCAAGCCTTTCTAACGGAACAACTCGGTAAAGGATATATACGACCATCTAAATCCCCCTATGCGTCACCATTCTTCTTTGTCAAAAAGAAGGATGGGAAACTACGACCGGTACAGGATTACAGACGCCTTAACTCGTTCACGATACGCAACCAATACCCTTTACCCCTCATTACGGATCTTATTACGGACCTCAGTAACGCCCACATCTACACCAAACTCGACGTCAGATGGGGCTATAACAATATACGCATCCGAGAAGGAGATGAGGAAAAGGCGGCATTCAAAACCAAATACGGCCTGTTTGAACCTACGGTAATGTTCTTCGGACTAACGAACTCCCCCGCAACCTTTCAGACAATGATGAACCATATATGTCGGGACATTATTGCCAAACATGAACTCCGGGGAACAACTATCAGGGTATACATGGACGACATCGGTATTGCAACACACATAGGAAAAAGTATGGAAGACCACATAGCGGCAGTTAGAGATGTACTGGAGATATCAGCTAAGCACGACCTCTATTACAAGCTGGAAAAATGCTTATTCCATGCGCCTCGTATGGATTACCTGGGGGTAATCCTTGAAAAGGGGGTGACACGCATGGACCCCATCAAAATTTCCGGCATCAAAGACTGGCCAACCCCTACAAAAGTCAAAGACGTCCGATCATTCCTAGGCTTCTGCAATTTTTACCGCGCATTCATCCGGAACTTTTCACACCACGCAAGACCACTGAACCAACTAACAAAGAAAGGAGCCGATTGGAAATGGACGGGAATGGAACACGACGCATTCAATAAACTCAAAGGACTTGTCACCTCGGAACCAGTATTAGCACACCCACAGCTGAGTAAACCATTCGAACTGGAAGTTGATGCATCAGGATTCGCAATAGGGGCCATGTTACTACAACGGAAAGACGATGGGAAGCGACACCCTATCGGCTACTTCTCAACTACCCTCAACGAAGCAGAACGGAACTATGACATCTACGACCTGGAACTACTGGCAATTGTCAAAGCTTTCCGACACTGGCGACCACTACTCGCAGGATCACCGCATCGAACAAAAGTCTTCTCGGACCATATGAACTTGCAATACTGGAGAAGCCCACAAAAGATTAGTCGCAGGATAGCACGGGAAGTACTCGAACTATCGGAGTATGACTTCGAAATTCACCACATCAAAGGATCGGCCAATGGCAGAGCAGATGCGCTATCACGAAGACCGGACTACGACCAAGGGGAGGAGGACAACAGCAACATCACAGTACTACCGGACAAAGTCTTTGTACGAGGCGCCCACGTGGAGAAGATCCGGACCACCAAAGACCACCTCGGACCCCAAGACATAACACTCGAAGACCCCGTATACGAGCAAAATGAAACTATCCTGAAACCATGGATAGACGCTCACCATCTTAAAAAGATAGAAGGAATCTGGTACAAGGACGCACGACGAGTGGTAACCGGGGGAGTACACGATAAGCGACGAATATTACATGACCATCACGATCTCCCCGCTCACGGACACCCAGGAATCAAAAGGACTGCCCAGTTGACAGGGCGTGCCTACTGGTGGCCGGGACTAGCCAAGGATGCACTAGAATACGTCAAAGGATGTGCCGAATGTCAACGCATTAAAGTTCAGCACGGGCGTAACAAGGCGCCCTTCAGCCCCATATACCCGAAACCAGAAGCAATGCCGTTTGAAACGATAGCCCTCGACTTTATAACTAAGTTGCCTATATCTCAAGGATACGACACTATACTGACAATCACGGACCATGATTGCAGTAAAGCAGCGATCTTCATACCATGCAATGAAGAAATAAGCGCGGAGGGAGTCGCCAACCTGTACCTGAAACACGTCTTCGTCCGTTTCGGACTTCCCACGAAAGTCATAAGTGACAGAGACCCTCGATTCGCTAGCAGATTCACGAGGGAACTTTGTAAGGTACTGGACATCAAACAAAACATCTCAACGGCATACCACCCCCGAACCGACGGACAGTCAGAACGAACGAACCAATGGGTAGAACAGTACCTGCGCTTCTGGGCAAACGAAAGACAGGACAATTGGTACGGGTACCTACCCCTCGCAGAGTTTGCCCATAACAACTGGCCACACGAATATACACGGAAGTCGCCCTTTAATCTCCTCATGGGATATAACCCACGTGCTGACTGGACAGACAAGCCGTCGCCGATACCACAGGTAATGCTCAGAACCGAACAATTCCAAGAAGCACGGAAACGCGCCCAGGAATTGATTATCAAGGCACAGCAGTCATGGGTAAAAGCCAAGGATGGACCAAAATTCCGAGTCGGAGAACTTGTATGGTTGGAAGGACGTCACCTGTGAACGCACCAACCAACGGCGAAACTTGCACCCCGAAGGCACGGACCTTTTGCAATTGAACAGGTGATGTCCCCTGTCAACTACCGGCTCAATCTACCTCCGCAATGGAAAGTTCACACAGTGTTCCATGTGGACCTCCTCACCAAATATCACGAGACCCCACTCCATGGGAAAAACTACCAGCGGCCACCACCTGATTTGGTAGACGGAGAAGAAGAATACGAAGTCGAGAAGGTTCTAGATGAACGGCATGTCGGCAGGAAACGGAAGAAGCAATACTTAATCAAATGGAAGGGGTACCCCGACTCGGAGAACCAGTGGGTCAACCGGGAGGACCTATTTGCCGATGAAGCGCTGGCGGAATATCAACGTTCAAAGGCCGCCTCAACGACGCTTATAAGGAACGGGAGAACCGATGACAATATCTCATTCTCCCCACTTATCCTCCCTCACACCACTTCCCACTCGTCAATGCCCTTCACCCCTAATGCCGCCCTCTCGACGCCTTCGTACTACCTCGGAACCCCCGAGAGGATTTTTGCCTGCAAGCTGGAGGAAGAGCGGGCATCAACAGCCCCTGCCGACGACGATGCGGTCGTTGTGGCTACGAGAGACAGAGCCGGGTCCGAGGGACCCATCACCGAAGCTGAGTTTAACAGCACCATCGAACGATTCCCTACTCAAGGACGCGGAGCAACCAGCGCCCGATTGTCACCCGACATCGACGGCCAGCCCACTCTCTGGCACATCCTCCATGCCGACACCGGAGAGCCCATCTCCGACCGCCCCTTCACCACCGCCGAAGTTGACGACTTTCGGCGAGCTCTCGACCGCGGTGAAGACGTCCGCGCACGCCAGGGGGCAGTACGAAGCGGCGATGAAGCTGAAGAAGTCGTGGAAGGAGATGACCGACGACTGGAGGGAAGAACAGCTACGAACAGCCCAGCGCCGCATGCGGGAGATGAGAGAGAAGAGGGAGAAGTCACGGACAGCGAGGATGAGCGGTACCCAGCTGAGCACCCACACATTCTCTATGGCAGAGAAACTAATGCTCCACCTCATACGACCCGACACGCCCTTGCCACCGACGGGACCCCCCTCTACCGAGGTCATATCCGTCCTCAGCTCACCGACCGCGCCGTCTCCAGTGTCGCCAATGCCCGTGCGCCACACGGGTTCCGGGTCAATCGGGGACCCGATTTCATTTCCTTCCCCATCACCACCCCTGACGGCGTGACGCGCCAGGCCAAATACGTCCAGGCCATCATGAGCAACGATCCCATCGTGCTCGGTCTGATCGACGAGTCCGACAGGGTCTTCCCGAAGCCCCTGTACGCTGCACCCCAGTACGTAGTGCACCCCGACACCCATATCAAGTACGCCCAAGAGGACTTGATCCTCTTCGACAACGGGTACGACGCCATCGGGGCCATCAACAGGGCCATCGCGGAGTGCAAAGACGTAAGTCTCGCCGCGGAGGTCAGGCGGTACCGGGCCCTCGGAGCGGAGTTGGGACGTCTGGAGCAAAGGGTACGGGAGTTGCAGGAAATATGGGGGCGGTTGGCAACGGACAAGGCGCTGTGTATTAGTAGGTTAGAGCAAGCACGGGCTATGCAGAGGATAGAGGACGTACAGGCGGGTTGGATGGGACCACCCGGGCTCCGTGGGCGTCGCTCCTGAAAAGGGGGTGATGTTACGGATCGGACTTACCGAACGCTTACTACTAGGTTCTGACTACGGTAGTAGGCTCGTGATTACTCATATTAGTCAGGGACAGTCTTATTCACGTGTTATCAGTAGCAGTAGTATCACATGGTACTTTAGCAGCTGATTACTAGGATAGCGGTACTAGGGTTTGAGCTAGTATTGCTATAGGTCAATAGTTATTCGGGAGGCACTTCAAAGTCCTCCGTCATCATGTATAAATAGTCGTCGTGGAAGACCAAGAGTCGCTATCTTGGTCTTCTTGAATCATCGGTTCCCTCTTCATCTCGACTTGTCCCTATCTCGATTGCAAAGATTACCAAGTGGGGACGCACTGCATAAGGACTATCAAGAGTGCCTTCCCAGTTGCAAGAACGTCAACGTGTTAGGACTTAGGATCCCACGTTTGACTTTAACGTCATGAAGCTAAGTACTCGTGCCATATTTCCGCCTAAAGCAAGGCCCACGCTTACCGAAGCATAACATTTATGACTTAGAACTACTAGCAATCGTAAGAGCGTTCCAACACTGGCGACCACTACTGGTGGGATCACCACACAAGATGAAAGTCTTCTCCAACCACATGAACCTACAGTACTGGAGAAGTCCCCAAAAAATAAGCCAAAGGGTCGCCAGGGAATTACTCAAATTATCAGAATACGACTTCGAGATTCATCACATTAAAGGGACAGCGAACGGGAGAGCAGATGCCCTATCAAGACGACCAGACTATGACCAAGGAGAAGAAGACAACAAGAATGTCACCGTACTGCTGGATAAAATATTCATATGAGGCGCCCAGATGGAGGGAGTACAAACGGACAAAGACCACTTCACACTGGGGGATGCCACACTACCTGACCCAGTATACGAACAGAGGGAATCTATTCTTATGCCATGGGTAGATGCACACCAGCTCAAGAAAATAGAAGGCACTTGGTACAAAGATGGACAACGAGTAGTTATGGGAGGAACTCATGACAAACAACGTATATTTCACGACCATCATGATCTACCAGCTCATGGACACCTAGGCATCAAACGAACAGCGCAACTTGTAGGATGTGCTTACTGGTGGCCAGGAATGGCCAAAGATGCCCTGGAATACGTTAAAGGATGCGCCAAATGCCAATGCATCAAGGTACAACATGGACGCGACAAGGCCCCTCTTAACCCTATTTACCCCAAACCGGAAGCATTACCCTTCAAAACAATAGCACTTGACTTCATAACTAAGTTACCACACTCACAAGGGTACGACACCATACTGACTATAATGGATCACGATTGCAGCAAGGCTGTGGTGTTCATACCCTGCAACGAGGAAATCGGTGCAGAAGAAGTCGCGGCCCTATATTTGAAACACATCTTCACATGATTTGGACTCCCCTTGAAGATAATAAGTGATTGAGATCTGTGGTTCGCCAGTTGCTTCACAAGGGAGCTTTGCAGAGTGCTAGGTATCTGACAGAATATCTCCACTGCATATCACCCATGGATGGACAGCCAATCCGAACGAACGAACCAGTGGGTGGAACAATATCTCTGTTTCTGGGCAAATGAGAGACAAGACAATTGGTGCAGATACTTACCTCTTGCTGAATTTGCACACAATAACTGGCCACATGAGTACACATGGAAATCACCTTTCAACCTCCTCATGGGGTATAACCCACGAGCTGACTGGATGGATAAACCATCACCCATCCCACAGGTGGTGCTCAGGGCAGACCAGTTCCGAGAAGCATGGAAACGCGCCCAAGAATTGATCGTAAAAGCGCAGCAGTCATGGGTTAGAGCCAAAAACAGTCCTAGGTTCTGACCCGGAGATCTTGTGTGGTTAGAGGGATGTCATTTACGCACCCATCAACCAACAGCAAAACTCGCTCCTCAACAGCATGGACCCTTCACAATAGAACAGGTGATGTCCCCTGTCAACTACCAGCTCAACCTTCCCCTGCAATGGAAAATTCACACAGTGTTCCATGTGGACCTTCTCACCAAATACCACAAGACCCCACTCCATGGGAAAAATTACCAGCGGCCACCACCCGATTTGGTAGACAGAGAAGAAGAATATGAAATTGAAAAGGTTCTAGATGAGCGGCACTTTGGCAGAGGACGAAAGAAGCAGTATTTGGTCAAATGGAAGGGCTACCCCAACTTGGAAAATCAGTGGGTCAACCGGGAGGATCTATTCGCCGATGAGATCCTTGCGGAGTATCAATGTTCAAAGACTGCTTCGCAAACACTTATAAGGAGTGGGAAAACCCACAACAACATCTCATTCTCTCCCAGTCCTACCACCACTACCACTGTCACCTCGTACATGCCTTTCACCCCCAATGCCACCCTCTCGACGTCTTCGTATTACCTTGGAACCCCTGAGAGGATTTTTGCCGCTGAGTTGGAAGAAGAGCAGGCATCAGCAGGCCATGCCAATGACATGGAGGTTGTCATGGCTGAGAGAGACAGAGCCAGGTCTAAGGGACCCATCACCCCAGCTGAGTTCCATAGCACCCTCAGCCAGTTCCCCGCTCAAGGATGAAACAACAACAGTGCTCAACTGTCCCCCGACGTCGATGGGCAACCCGCCTTGTGGCACATCCTCCACACCGACACTGGAGTGCCCATCGCTGACCGACCCTTCACCACCGCGGAAGTCGACGACTTCGCCGAGCTCTCGACCGCAGTGAAGATGTCCGAGCATGCCAGGGAATGGTATGAGGTGGCGATGAAGCCAAAGAGGTTGTGGAAGGAGATGACCGACGACTGGAGGGAAGAACAGCTACGAACAGCCCAGTGCCGCATGGCGGAGATGAGAGAGAAACGGGAGAAATCATGGACAGCGAGGACGAGAGCTACCCAGCTGAGCACCCCCACATTCACTATGGCCGAGAAACTAATGTACCACCTCATACAACCTGACATGCCCTCGCCACCAACGGGACCCCCCTCTACTGGGGTCATATCCATCCCCAGCTCGCCGACTGAGCCGTCAGCTCCATTGCCAATGTCTGTGCACCTCACAGGTTCCGGGTCAATAGGGGACCCGATTACATTCACTTCCCCATCACCACCCCTGACGGCGTGACGCGCCCAGCCAAATACGTCCAGGCCATCATGAGCAATGACCCCATCGTGCTCAGCCTGATTGACGAGTCCAACAGGGTGTTCCTGAAACCCCTGTATGCAGCACCCCAGTACATGGTGCACCCCGCCTGTCACCTCAAGTACACACAAGAGGACCTGATCCTCTTCGATGGGGGGTACGACGACGCCATGGCCATCAATCAAGCGGTCCTTGAGTGTAAGGACATAAGCCTCGTCGCCAAGATCCGACGGTACCAGGCCCTAGGGGTGGAGATGGGGCGGTTGGAAGCGCGCATAATGGAGTTGCAGGACATGAGGGGGTGGCTAGCAACAGATAAGGCCAGGTGCATTAGTAGGTTGGAGTGGGCACAAGCGATGCAGAGGATAGAGGACATAAGGGCAGGGTGGATGGGACTGCCCAGGCTCCGTGGGTGTCGCTTCTGAAAAGGGGGTGATGTCATGGATCAGACTTATATGCTTACTATCAGGTTCTGACTATGGTAGTAAGCTTGTGATTATGTACATTAGTCAGGGACTCTCTCTTTCACATGTTATCAGTCAGCAGTAGTATCACATGGTACTGTACACTTACTGATTCCTAGGATAGCTATACTAGGGTTCGAGCTAGATATGCTATAGGTCAACATCATTCAGGAGGCACTTCAAAGCCCTCCATCATCGTGTATAAGTAGTAGTACGGGAAGACCAAGAGTCTCTATCTTGGTCTTCTTGAATCATTGGTTTCAAGACTCCTCCTTGTATCTCTTGCGGAGATCTCCAAGATAAGGGAGCGCACTGCATAAGGTCTACCAAGTAACCTTCCCAGTTGCCAGACATTGTGTGGTATAGCTATCATGCTCCACATTCAACTTAGCGATTATTTGAGCTGAGTACTCGTGCCTTATTATTGCCTAAAGCAAGGCCCACACTTACCGAAGCGTAACACATACCTACTGCTCTAGAGAAGGGGTGCAAGGGGGGAGGAGTGGGGTACTATTGTGATCACACCTCTGCAAATGTACCCATATCTGCAAATTCTAAAAGAATTTAATAGATTAGTATATTCTTGATGCCCTTTTTTCCTAAAAAAGAAAATACACTATATTCTCTAGCATGTGTAGATGTGAGATCACACAATATATTGAGGATTAGAGCAAAACTACAGTCATAAAAAATCAACAAAGGTAACTGGGTGATTTAGAAAGTATGCCTACACTGCTAGTGTTACAATATAACTCATTTTTCTTTCTTTTATTTTCCCTTATTTGTTTGCCTAACAATTGTTTCTTATATAAGTCACTATGACTCTAGTTTATTTTCTCATGAGAGTTACAATAACTCTAACCTGTTGTTAAGGGGCTTTCTATTGTTTCAGTTCTCCTATTGTTTTAGTCTTAGCTTGTGATTACTATTGTTACATCTTGCCTTAATGTGTGCTTGACTTAAGCACAGTTTCTGCAGATAAGGGTGAATGTGATGAACAGCATGCAGGTACTCACAGTATTGATGGAGCACTGAGAGTGTGAATGGAGAGTGCAGAGATAGCAAGTGTAGATCAGAGAGGATCTGAGGTTGTCTAGCACACCAGTATAAGTGATAGAACTGGAGGCTAGGAGTGTATATGGTCCTCTACTTATACTACTACAAGGGGTGACACCATTACAGTATATAACTAAGTACAAGGTGTCACTAGTATAATAGAGACAATAGAAAGGGAACAAAAGAAGTTCCATACCAAGAACAAGGATAGCTTAGAACAATAAGCATCCTAGAACAATGATATCATAGTGACATTAGAGATAATGATAACAATAAGAGGAAGAGTACAATAATGAGTCCAGATGTTACAATACAATTCATTTTCTTCATATTCTCTCACGGTTACATCTTAGTTCTCACTAGAGTCATAATGACTCTCTTTCTTTTTACTTCTCATGTGAGTCATGACAATTCATGCCCATCACTAAGGGGCTATTGTTTCACATATATCAATGTTTCATATCTTACGTGTGATTACTGTGGGCTGCGCAGTTCTTATTGTGTTTCAGACTCGTTGTTAGGATCCTAGGATGCTATTGTGACTCAATCCTAGGATCCCCCATATTTACTATAAAGTCAGGCTTGCTAGGTAGCTTGTAGCCTTAGACTTGACTTCTTATATCTTACAGTACTCAGAGCAATCCGAAGACCTTTGATACTCCATCTTTTATGAACTCTCTCCTCTCACTGAAGAATCCTAAGTTCCACTATTGGCTTAGGCGAACTCTTCAACTTGTACATCTTCACTGAAGTTCCTCCTCAGAACTTCCCTTGATGTTACGCTTCGGTAAGCGTGGGCCTTGCTTTAGGCGATGATATGACACAAGTACTCAGCTTTACAACTCTTGAAGTCAAATGTGGGATCCTAAGTCCTAACATGTTGACGTCTTGCAACTGGGAAGGCTTTCTTGGTAAGCCTTATGCAGTGCACTCCTCCCGGGTCCTCAGTACTTTTGAGCGTGGATGAGGAGTCTAGAAACCGATGATTCAAGAAGACCAAGATGGAGATCCTTAGTCTTCTGTGACTACTACTTATACACAATGATAGAGGGCTTTAAAGCACCTCCCGAATGATGTTAACCTATAGCATATCTAGCTTGAACCCTAGTATCGCTATCCTAGTAATCAGTAAGCGTAAAGTACCATGTGATACTACTGCTGACTGATAACACGTGAAAGAGAATGTCCCTGACTAATGTACATAATCATGAGCCTACTATCGTAGTCAGAACCTGATAGTAAGCATGGAAGTCTGTTCCGTGACACTTGACAACCAGAACCAGACCCTTAGTGCAGCGTCTCAGTAGATCGACTTAACCCATGTTGGGTGAACATCCCTACTGTGATGTAACACCAGAGTAGTTCATATGATGTCATTGTATAGTGATGTCATAGATAAGTGTAAATACTGTATCTAGATGTTATGACACTGCCTATTTTAATTCCTTTCTCTAACCACCTTAGAACACATGATAACCTTCTACTTTCACATCACGTGGTTGTTCTCATGCGAGTCATGGTGACTTGCTACTTGTTTGGTTCTCACAAGAGTCATGGTGACTCTTTACTTATTCTCCCTTGTGAGTCATGATGACTCTTGCCCATTGCTAAGGGGCTACTGTTTCAGAGATATCTGTTTCACTTATATCTATTGTTTCACATCTTACATGTGATTACTGCGGGCTGCGCGCCGCAGTTCTTATTGTTTCTATTGTGATTGCTCGATGACTCGATCCTAGGATGCCATTATCATTCTATCCTAGGATACCTCTTTCTTTACTATAAATACAGGCTCACCAGGTAGTAGTAGCCTTAGACTTGACTTTTTGTACTCTACGGTACTCGAGCAATCGAAGACCTCTGAATACTCCATCTCTCACCGAACCCTCCTCTCACTGAAGAATCCTAAGTTCCACTATTGGCTTAGGCTGACTCTTCAACTCGTACATCTTCACTGAAGTTCCTCTTCGGAACTTCCCTTGAAACCAGAACCAGACCCCTTAGTGCAGCGTCCCAGTAGATTGACTTAACCCACATCGGGTGAACGTCCCTACTGTGACGTAACATTAAGTCAAGTCTAACGAACCTATTGCCACTCTGGCTAAGGGACGAAGAATTTCTGAATCCCGATCAATCCTTGGATTCAAACCATTTCCTATCGAGAGGAGAACAGATGACGAAGTTCCTGGCCATGTAAAAGGAGCAGCCCTTTGGCAGGAAATTGACGGCGAAGAAGGTTATTGGGTATACGACATACTCAGTGCAGCATACCTCACCATCGAATACGAAGAAAGTACCAAGCAGTGGTACTTCATACAGCGAGACAGCAGGACTAGGCGTTGGACAGCTACTCAACCAGTCCCCTCCCTGTATAACCTGGGAAGAAGATCGATCAGACCAATGACAGTATCAGCGATTCCACCAGACGATACACTGTTGAAGGCAGGCCAGCATACCGTGCCAACCGCTAAGAGACGTGATACAAAAAGTTCTCCAATGGCAACACAGATGACCACAGCTGCAACTGCAACAACGACAGCTGTCCCCCCATCCACAGTACAAACATTCTTCACGAAGGGGACAGGAACAGGAAGCGGAAACCCCCCTGCTAGCACTACAGCAGCAGGAAGTGGTCCCTCCAGAGGTGGGCCCCCAGGACCACCAGGAGGAAGCAGACCGCCAGGAGGTGGCCCCCCAGGAGGTGGGGGTGCACCTGGAGGTGGAGGTGCCCCAGCAGGTGGAGGCGCACCCGGAGGCAGAGGACCCCCTCCTGGTGGCACCCCTGTTGGAGGCGGGGCAGGTGCCAGCCCAGGCCCAGGAGTGGCAAACAGCAAACTTGGAGGAAACCCCCCAACCGACTTTGATGGTACCTGATCGCTTGCGGACCAATTCATGCAGGAATTCAACCTGTATTGAATCACAAATTTGGATGCAGAACAAATGGCAATACCTATGAAACGAGCGGCCCTGCTACTTGGCTTCATAAAAGGACCAAACATAAAGGACTGGGTCAAGAGATGGACCAACTGGATCCTTGCAGAAATGAATAATGGAAGACTCCCAAATGACGAATTTTACTGGACAGCAGCGTCTCAAGGCTTTGAACAAGCATTCCAGGATACGGGAGCAAGGGAACGGGCAGAAGATAAACTGCGCCACCTCTCATTCATACCAAATGAGGTGGATGCATTTATCGCCCAGTTTGAATCCCTTGCTGCAGAAGCAACGTACCCATTAGATGCTCAGTCAACACTCTCCTTATTCGCATCAAAGCTTCCTTATCGCATGATGGATCATGTTTATAAGGTGGTACGACCCCTAGACTTCAGGGGATGGGCTGACAGAGTGTGCCAGTACCACTCAGACAACACCGCAGTCCAGAACATTAGGGGGATTAACAAAGAAACTCCAAGGAAGAAGGGAGCAGGAAAGATGAACCCCACCCAATTGGCGAAGATGCTGGGCATTAAGATGCCAGCCCCTGCTTCAGATGCAATGGACACACACGCCAACCGATCCCGTTCCAACTATAACAAGGGAACCCAAGGAAGAGCAGCGGCGACCACTGCAAAAGAAAAACCGGACATTGAAGTCCAGAAGAAAGAAGGCCGTTGCTACACATGCAACAAACAAGGACATCTCTCCCGTAACTGTCCAGACAAACAGAAGGACAAGAAACCACCTCAGAAGGCTTGCAATGTCACAGCCGAGATTCCGAGCTCTCGAGAAAGCACGCCGCCGAGCTGCCCGAGCCGGCCCGTGTTGGACAACTACGAGCGAACCCTGGATTCTGAGGCATTAAGAGAGGCCTTGATGAGAAAGGGCGACCTGAGCATGTGGACATTGCGTCCCGAACCAGCTAAGTCCCGCACTCCCGTTGAGAGCAGTGACGAAGAAGCTGACGACCCCTACGAGCAAGATGAAGCTCGCGTGCGCGCCATGTATGCGTACTTCTACGGGCGAGAGTCACGTGACCCATCACATGAGGCATCACCTGAGCGTGTGTGCCTCGGGTATGCTGCAGCCGGTTACCCGGTTGGTGACGACATGGACCAGGCCTTCGTGCCTGATTTCTGATGGACTTTCTGATGGACGCCTCGTGTACTGTATGGGTGCAGCCTCGTGTCTGATGGATGTCGGTGCCTTTATAGGCCGGTCCAATTATGTTTCTCCTTTGTGTTTCAGCTTGTGGAGCCGGAGCCCTTATGGCTATTGGCTAGAGATAAGGACTTAAGGTTCGTGCTGAGTCCGAACCTTAACTACTAGTAGTATAAGTACTAGCTTGTCTTCGCATGTATTCCGCATCTTGAGTTCTTTTGTAATCGTACCATTCCCCCTTGTCTTCCTAAGGGCCTTAGTTAGTCTCCTCTACCAAACCCTTAGACGTTGTCTTGTTGTGCCGCTTCTTAGCGAGCCGTTCCCCTTTGACTTTCCCTTCGTCTCTCAGTTGCAACCACTATTGCAGTGGTTTTGCCTTGGTTGTTGCGTGCAATACAAGCGTTCTGAGAACCCCAGCTCAAGTCGAGCTAGACGGCCAGTGCGACCGTAACACGCAAGGCCAAGGCCGAAGAAAGCGAACCAGAGGAAGAATTGGAAGAAGAGTCCGAAACTGGATCCACCCCTTCCGATATGCGATCTTCCCTCATCAAAAGCCTCTCAACCAAAGAAAAATATGCAATGATCAAAGAGGCTTGGGCAGAAGAGCACAGGGAGGATTTTTAAAACGCACAAACCCGGCAGCCATGGCATGTGCATTACAGTTTAAAGATGTGTTTGTTTGTAAATATCGAAGTCTCCAAATCCCAACTCTGATACAAACTTCATATACAACGGCCAAAAGAAAAGTTCTCGTGGATTCAGGAGCCACAGACAACTTTATCGACTTCAAGCTCCTGAAAAGAATGAAGATTGGCAAACTAAAGCTGCCACGACCCCACATTGTGTGGAACATTGACGGGACCCAGAATAAGTCAGGAATCATCAAGTACTACGTTGACCTGCAAGTCCAGACTGGGGAGAAGAAACAGAACATGAGATTTCTCGTCACAAATTTAGGAGATGACGAGATGGTGTTAGGGTACCCATGGCTCGCTGCCTTCCAGCCATTGATCGATTGGAGAAGTGCGACCCTTGATGAAAGCATGCAACCACTTGTCATCAAGACCCTTTCATACACAACGGACGCAGAAGTGATCCGCATACGAGATGTGTGGATCAAGAAGGCTGCAGTGTTATGCACCCCTGGGGAAGAACTCTTTATTCATCGAATGGATGAAGAAATCCTCAAAAGAAGCTCAACATCATCCGAAATGGTAGTAAAGGTGCTGCCAAAAGAAGAGAAAACCTGGGATCAGGTAGTCCCAAAACACTACCACAAATGGAAGAAGGTCTTTTCTGAAGAAGAGGCGAAGTGGTATCTGGAACACCAACCATGGGATATTGCTATTGATTTTATAGAGGACACCCCGAAAACTCTTGACTGCAAAATATACCCGTTATCTAAAGGCAAGCAAGAAAAGCTCAACGAATACATCAAAGATAACCTAGACAAGGGCTATATTCATCCATCAAAATCACAGTACTCGTCACCATTCTTTTTTGTTGGAAAGAAAGATGGAAAACTTCGTCCTGTAGTGGACTACAGAAAATTGAACTCCTTCACAATCCCCGACCGATACCCGTTGCCTCTAATACAGGAACTAGTGGATAAGGTGAAGAATGCCAGGTTGTTCACCAAAATGGACGTACGAGCAGGATACAACAATATTCACTTCCGAGAAGGCGATGAACCAAAAGCTGCCTTCAAAACGAACCTAGGACTGTTTGAACCAACAGTAATGCCATTCGGGCTGAAAAATGCCCCCACAGTGTTTCAACGAATGATGAATATGCAGTTTAATGACCTCACAGCAAACGGTCAAGTAATCATCTATATGGACGACATCCTTGTTGCGACAAAGAAGGATGAAGAAGAACACCACAAGTTGGTTAGCAAAGTCCTGGAGCGCCTTCAAAAGCTAGACCTCTACTTAAAGCCTAGCAAGTGCCTCTTTGAAGTAGAACGCATCGAATTTCTAGGAGTAATCCTGGAAAAAGGAACCATTACCATAGATCCAGTCAAAGTTGCTGGAGTCGCTGAATGGAAAGTGCCGAAAAACACGAAAGATATTCGGGCTTTCCTTGGATTCTGCAACTTCTATAGGCGATTTATCCATGGATTTTCCTTTATTGCGAAGGCACTAAACGACCAACTAAAGAAAGGCATTCAATGGAACTGGGGGCCAAAGGAAGAAAGCACTTTTGAAACACTAAAGAAGCAAATATGCAAAGAACCAGTTCTGATACAACCAGACCAAAAGAAACCATTTGAAGTCGAAGTAGACGTGTCAAACTATGCAATGGGAGCCATCCTAATGCAATGAAATGAACAAGGAGTGCTCCACCCGGTAGCATTCTTTTCGAAAACCATGAACGATGCCCAAAGAAACTACAATGTATATAACAAGGAGCTCTTGGCCCTTGTGTAAATGTTCCGACATTGGAGACATTTCCTGCACCAACCAGCATTCAAAGTAAAGGTGCATACAGATCACGCCAATCTATTATACTGGAAGAATCCAGGCGACCACAATAGAAGAGTGGCAAGATGGCATGCGGAACTCATGGAATATGACTTCGAATTGGTTCATATAGCCGGGAAGAAGAATGGTCGGGCGGACACGTTGTCACGACGCCTGGACTACAAACATGGCGAAGAAGATAACAAAGCATTAGTGGTCCTACCCCCTGTTTTGTTCAGCTTCGCAAGAATGATGGGGTCAGAATATTATAACCCCAGCAACCAGAAGGAAAGGGAGCATTACAATGCAACGGTAAACCATCAAAAATACCAATCCCTTCAAGATCAGGTGGAAGAAGACCAACAGACGAACAAAAGGAGCCAGGAAGTGCTCAAAAAGTGGTCAAACACCTACATGCTCACCAAACTAGTCGGAATTTGGTGGAAGATTGAAAACAATACAGACCGGATCGTCATTGCCGGAGACAACGATCTGAAGAGGGGGGTAATTCGCTTTTACCACGACACCCCATCAGCCGGACACCCAGGAATCACAAACATGTACGCCCTGGCAAAACGGGACTTCTGGTGGCCAAAGATGAAAGAAGATGTGGAGCAATATATAAAGGGATGCGCAGCGTGCCAAGCAAACAAAATCAACATGCAGCCACTGAAACCAGCTATGATCCCTATCACTCCAGAAAATTCTTTGCCATTCGAGACAGTCGCCATGGACTTCATCACGAAGTTGCCACTTTCAGGCAAATACGACACGATCCTCACAGTTACAGATCATGATTGCAGTAAAGCAGCGGTATTTATACCCTGTCAAGAGACAATTACTGTGGAAGGGGTAGCAGAACTCTACCTAAAACACATGTACACCCGATTCGGTGCCCCAAAGAAGATCATCTCTGACCGAGATACCTGATTTATGTCACACTTCGCCAAAGGCCTGTGCGAAGCATTGAAGATACACCAGAACATCAGCACGGCATACCACCCAAGAACTGATGGCCAGTCAGAAAGGACAAACCAATGGCTCAAACAGTATCTTCGATTCTGGTGCAATGAAAGGCAAGATGATTGGCACAAGTACCTGCCAATGGTGGAATTCGTGCATAACCAATGGCCGAACTCCACCACCCGAAAGACCCCCTACGAAATGCTCATAGGGTACACACCGAGACTTGAATTCGGAACCAAAAGCAAGGTTCCCTTGGTTGAAGAACAGCTTACAGCCATAGAAAAGGCGTGAACAGACGGCCATGAAAATATCATCAAAGCGCAGAAGATGATGGCCATTGCGCACCAAGGGAACAAGAAGTTCCAACCATACAAGGAGGGAGATCAAGTGTGGATTGAGGGAACCAACTTGAAGACCCTGTACCCAGCAGCTAAACTCGGGCCAAAGCGGCACGGACCCTTCAAAGTGATGAAACAGTTATCAGAAGCGGTGTACCACATGGAACTGCCAAGACAGTGGAAGATTCATAACGTGTTTCATGTGAACCTTCTAACACCTTATAAGGAAACAGAGTTCCATGGGCCAAACTATACCCGGCTGCCACCTGATATCATCAATGAAGAACCCGAGTACGAAGTTGAGAAGATTCTAGATGCGCAGCAACGTGGGAAAGGGCGCAAGCTTCACTACCTAATCAAGTGGAAAGGCTATCCCACGAGTGACAGTTTGTGGGAGAAAGCAGAAGATGTCCACACAGACAAACTGATAGTGGAGTTTAAAGCTAGGAAGGGGACAAACAAGTCAAAAGCCCGTAAAACGTATATAAGATGGGCCAAAACGACAGAGGAACCCCATCCCCTTCCTCACTCTGCTTTCAACCTCTATACGATGTCTGCTACTTCTGCTCCTGCCAGCCTTGTCCCAACGCTCCAGCTCCCTGCCTCATCGCCTCCCGCATCGGTCGTAGACACCCGCTCTGAGGGCACCATCCCTCTTACTCCTCAGCTGGCTATCCGGAGTGTTCCAATCATGGAGCACAGTGATGACAGAGCCACTGAGCTCCCTAAACTTCCAGTCAAGGAAGCTGAGTATACTCCGCCCCTTGGCTATATCCATAACGACCCCCACTCCTGCTTGTTTTACCCCATCTATGTTGCCAACCCCCGTTTTGGGCTGGACCGTACCGAGCCAAGAATAGTCTTGGCTACATTCATCACGTACTCGCCAGATGAAACAATGGTGATGGGGACTCTTGGAGAGGGACAAGAGAAATGCACGATAGAAGTGCAGGTAGGGAGGAGGGCGAAGAACTATGGGCTTATGACAGAGGCCCTTTGGAGACAGTTGGCGCAGAACCATGAAACGGAGTTCGTGGTGAACCGCACCCTCCAGGAAATCGACGACCCCCGCCTGACCGGGGAAATCAACCACTTTAGGGCAAAGCGGGAGTTGAAGAACACGCCCAATGGCCTGTTGCGCGACGCCCAGCACAAGGTCAGCGAGATTATGAGGGAGCTGGTCCTGGTGGAGCACGAGTACGAAGCTTGCAAGACTAGGTTGGAGATGGCAGATGCCTGTCGCGTCATTCACACGTCCTTCAAGCATGAGTACCACCTCCCGACCCGCTACCGTTACTCCCCCAAACCACTCCCTGTCAACCCACGCACCTCCCGCCGGGCTGAGATGCCCATCCTCCACGATGAAGAGGGCAAGTTGTTGCCCAAGTGTTACCACTGCAAGAAGCAGGGGCACAAAGTACAGGAGTGCCCCAAGAAGTGCAAGCAGCAGAAGAAGAGGGAGGAGAAAGGGGCCCTTCATATCCATATCACCACCTCCACCATCCAACAGGAGTCAGATGAGAGGGAGCAAACCCCAGAGCCCCGCGTGGAGGTTGGACCGAGCAGCCAGAAGAAGATGACGCTCTTGGAGCGTATCGGGTTGTTGGATAGGGAGGAGTGGACCCCAGAGTCATGCAGAAAGTGTGGGAAGGTTGGGATGCACCATGGTGAGCTCAAGTGCCCCCTCTATGAACAGTGCCCCTTTTGTCACCACACAGGTAGCTGGGGGTTCGTCAAGCGTCACAGGTGCACCAAGATGGGTGACGAGGAAGAGAAGGAGAATTGGGACAGCAACGAGGTTGACTATGACCTCTACTGGAATGATGACCCAATGGGCTTGTAAGGCAAAGTCCGGAGTAACTTTGCGCCTAACTGGGGGGCTGTGTTACGATACGACTCAATTTCTTTCTTTCTTTGTTTCTCCTTATCCCACGTGACCATTCTCACAAGAGTCATAGTGACTCTTTACTTATTTCTCATACGAGTTATAGTGACTCTAGCCCATTGTCAAAGGGGCTTGCATCTTTTGTTTCAGACTCGTTTCATACATACTGCGGACTGCGCCACAGTTACTTATTGTCCGGATGACTCGATCCTAGTATGCCGTTATGACTCAGTACTAGGATCCCTATTTACTATAAAGTCAGGCTTGCTAGGTAGCTTGTAGCCTTAGACTTGACTTTTTGTACTCTACGGTACTCGAGCAATTAAAGACCTCTAAATACTCCATCTCTCACCGAACCCTCCTCTCACTGAAGAATCCTAAGTTCCACTATTGGCTTAGGCTGACTCTTCAACTCGTACATCTTCACTGAAGTTCCTCTTTGGAACTTCCCTTGAAACCAGAACCAGACCCCTTAGTGCAGCGTCCCAGTAGATTGACTTAACCCACGTCGGGTGAACGTCCCTACCATGACATAACAGCATAGCAGTACAGCTCCACTGCAGGGTGCTCCTCAAGGTACTTTGTCCAGACAGTGTCAGGGGCTATTGGCAGGCCCATGTCTTTGTTGACCCCAAAGCCTGAGTTGTCCATTAAGGCATCCCAAATTTCATATATGCTTTAGAGCTGTGAGGTAATGCAGAAGTTGTTATAAAACATGAAGCAATAGTGGGGCAATGCAATTAGTGCATACCCACTTGTAATGGCTCTTTAGCTTGCTGATGTTGTAGTTCACATGAAACTTCTCATTGAATGTTGACAAAGTTGATGTCCATGCCTGTGGCTTGAAGGTGCTGCCAGAAGCGTTTAGGGCACGCTGCTTGCAGAGGATGAGGGCCTTCAACAAATACATGTCCTGTGCTGCATTCCAGGTGGCATGGCTTTTTGTTTTGGAGGCCATTGGGGGAGTGTGGTGACATATTAAGTAGAGGAGCAAGGGGACAAGGGAGGGGGGGGGAGAAAGAAAAGATCAGTAAGGATGTGTTATTTAAATGCACCACATGAAACCATTTCTATGTAAAATGCGAAATAATTCCAAGGGGGAGCCAAAAAAAAATAGGGGGTAAGGGAGTGGGGGGAGAGCATGGGGGGGTGGTGGCAAAAATCCAGGGGGTGACCTGGATTTTTGATTTGTTATTAAATATCCAGATATTTGGAAATCTGGATATTGGAAAATCTGGGGATTTTAGGGTTGCCAAACATGTATGGGACATGCAAAATCAAGATATTGGAATATCCAGCTAAAATGTGGATATTCAGTGGTTGCCAAATGCACCCTTATTGTCTCTATTGTACTAGTGATGCCTTGTATTCTAGTTACACACTGTAATGGTGTCACCTCTTGTAGTAGTATAAGTAGAGGACCATGTACACTCCTAGCCCCCAGTTCTATCACTCATACTGGTGTGCTAGACAACCCTCAGATCTTCACTGACAACAGTTGCTATCTCTGTGCTCTCCATTCACACTCTCAGTCTCCATCAACCCTATGAGTACCTGTATGCTGTTCATCATTTGACTAAACCACTAGCATGCCCAAAATATACAAAACATTATATTGAAATGGGATTAGCATCAGCTTGAGGGGGAGTGTTGGGATACATCCAATGCTAATAATGGTAGCATATTACAGCTGTTTTCTAAATGATGGAGCACTAGTCCAAAAAAGGATGGGTAGTGGGCTTTCAGGAACTCCCATCAGCAGAAATGCTGGGGGCTTACCTTTTTTTTTGAATATTATTTTTAAAATAATAATATTTAAATACTGAGAAATGACTGAGCATGTACACATCAACCAGATAAAAAAAAATGTAAGTCTTATCTTTTTTCCAATCAGAAATTAAATAAGTAGTTATCTTTGTTCTCCGCAGACACCGCTACCAACCCATTTTGGTACTAGTGCTCCATTGTTTAGAAAACGGCTGTAATCAGCAGTATATATGTATATATATGCAAGTTGCCATAGAAATAATAGGAGTCTACACTCATATTCTACCCTCATGTTCTCATGCTCTCCATATCTTTCCCAAATACATTTCTGCTGTGCACCATAACTACACTACTACTGTGGTCGAGAGAGGGCAAAGGCAAACAAAGCGCTGGCCAAGGTGCTGGCTCGGTGGAATAGCGCATAGTACACAATTATAAGCATAGCGGTGCACAAGAATAACAACACTAATATCAGCGAGCTACTACATAATCACGATCGTTAATTCTGACCGTACCCTACACTCCAGACAGAAAGCCAGACAAGAATTAAAAAGCGTAAAACAAACAACCATATCACAGACAGCTAAGATCTAGTACTACCACGCTACACCACGACGCCTCTCAAATGTAGCTGCAATGGCAGCGGCTGTGTAGGAAGGTGCAGCGGCTCGGCTTCAGGCTCGGGCTCTGGCGTATGCCTCTTAGGAAGGGGAAGTGGACGGAGCTGCGGGGGGGACCGTAGCGCCGTGATAGCGTTCAGCGCGAACGCCGTCGTGAGCCCCCGGTTGCCGATCTTGATGTCAGTCGAGCCGTACTTGTACACCCAACCTGGACCCCACCCGCCATCCTCGCATTGCAATGGCAGCAGTTCAGCAATCTCGCGCTCCAGACGCACACCAACGGCCATCCCCGCCAGCACCCGCATCGAGAGCGCCAACGCGTCCCCGGCCGCACCCGCTCGCTCGAGGATGCGCTCATGAAGCAGTGGGGCGAGCTGCGCGTGCAGACGTGCGTCGGTGCTGTCCCGCAGGAGCTGAGAGGCAAAGTAGAGGAAGCACTCCGCAGTCTCGTAGTAGCGCGTGCCCTCGAGGTAGGCCCGGTGCTTCAGCACCCCCAGCACCCATTCTAGGGTGCGGCCAAGCTCTAGTCCTCGACCACGTGAGTAGAACAGCCGTAGGACGTTGACAGCAACGACGGGATCCGTGTGCGATCGCTCAGTGGCAAAGTAGGTCTGTCAGGAGCGGCTTAGCAACAGTGGTCCGACATGTAAACGTCCACTTTACATTCGCAATACCATCTTCACTCGTGTATTGGAGCATTTCATCCATTACCGAGTCAAACACATGATCACTGGGCTGGGTGACCATCAGACCAACAGAAGTCGTATCCAGATCGGGTGGAAATTTATCCGTGGTGAGTATCGGTCTCTCTGCCGAAGAGGGAAAGTAAATCAAAAAACACTGATCAGACCTATTCATAGCTAGACGCCGTAGAGTAGAACTTAGTATATACCTCTGAAAAAGTTCCAGGTACGAGGATGGTGAACATAATTCACCAGCTCCCTGAGGGTGATTGCGTCACTTGAGAAGCCCACTCAAAATGCTGGCCTCACCTCTTGTTCGTAGCTTCCAAAATGAGCAATTGTGCAAAGTTCTCAGCAACAATTTGACCGCTGTTGGTCTCCGATTCCAGCCTGCCCGCTCTTGCTTCCAAGAACGAGAGTCCACGGCTCACGGGGTCGCCGGTGAAATATCTGAGCGTCTGCCGTACACGTTGGACATCGTCGAAGACGATCCCATTCATACCAAGTGACCGAGCCGCCAGGACGTTCTCGGGGTTGTCATCAACAAACACCACCGAAGACGGCTCTGCCTTGATTTCTCCAAGTACAAATTTGAAGAAACACAGGTCCGGCTTGCGCATCCCCGCGGCAGCGGAGGTGAACACCCGCTCGAAGATTCCCCATTCTGTAGGCTTTGCGCGGGTGTAGGCATAATCTGGTGCAGACATATTTGACATCGCAAAGATGCGCAGCGCGCCTTGAGCTTCCGCTTGAAGATCACAGATGAAACGGATGAATGCATCGTTGTGTCGAAGGCTTGCACGAGCATCGACGAGAGCACGTCGAACCTCTTCTGGGTCAAGAGAAAATCTTTCTCCGGAGAGACGATAGCACTCGTCCTCTGAGATTCTGCCACGTTCGTACTGTTGCCAAATAGTCGAGGATAGGATAGCCTTGAGCATCTTCGGTGATATTGAAGTCGTGGTGACGGGAGACCAAGTAAATAGAACGTCTCCTAGGTCAAAGATGAGAACGCTGCAGCGGGGTGGTAGAGACATGGTGAGGGGAGGGTAGATAGGATCGGGCTGGGGAACTAACCAGCTGTGAAAGGCGTTTTAAGAGCGGGTGTTGGCATATCTGCCGCCCGAAGGCATTAAGAACGGTGACATAGTACCGGTTATGCCCATGTGTATATAATTGAGAGAGAAGAAACAGAATGTATTTCCCAAGCCGGAGGAGAGGATAACGATTCCAGGTTGAAACCTCAGAAATCAAGGCACAGGTATCGAAGTATATCTCTGAATCACATACTCAGGTCATGAGGCGATGAGGGGAGAACACCCTTCAGCGATTACTAACTAACACATCGCGTTCGTGTGACGTAATGTATTATACGTGCCGCGTGATGTCCTACTAGTGTATCGTGTGAGTGTACTCGAATGAGTTCCGCCACTGCGGTGCATTTCACCTTCTTTGTCGTCTGGGTGTCTGGTGTGGCGCAGACTTGATTGACTCAGGTTCCTTCTTTCTCGGAGTTGTTGCTCACAAACTCAACACTCTTTTGGTGGCCACTCAATCAGAAAGCAAACCACTTAGCCTATGTGCTTCGGATCTGCGGCTCTCCCAAGCACATCCCTATACTGCCTGCGCCACACAAGCCACTACGCCACTGGTATCATGATCGCTTTTGTGCCTTGTGCTATTTTCGTTGTTCCACGCGCAATGCAGTCTTGAGACAGATCTCGGCTTCTTTCTGCATTGCCTGCCATTCCAAGTTTCTGTCTCATCACATCAACTACGGCATTTACTTGCTTACCATCAAGCCCTATCTTGTGCCGATTCGCCGATCTTACATCATGCTCCACATCATGATCCCCAATACATAACGCGAAAGATTGAACTCTATCCAGTATTTTTACTACAGTGACCTATGTGTACTACGAAACGCATATCAATGACTTGTTTTACAGTCCTCGATCCCGGTCCGCCTTTCTCTCATTCTGATCTTGTACCCGGATCATGATCATCTGATTCCGGTCTTGAGCTTGTACAGCCTTGGAGTGGGAACGGACACAAAAGGTGTTCGTGTGAAAGTGTATTTGTACTTCTGGTGTAAAAAAAACGCCGAATGAAGATAAGAGCATGGTCGGGAGACAGGCAATCAAGAGTTTTGTGAACCCGCTGTAAAGGGGTTTGCGGTTCAGGCCAGGGTGTCGTATAACGAATGGGTAGCGGGGCCTGTAAGTGAGATTGAGTAGGGCTGTCCGAGCGTTCACACGATGTGGCATAGTGGCATTGCTTGGCCACATCTATCACCACGCGTTCCATAATGACTTCTACACCGCGCGCGACATGGCGCTCATGTCACACTTTCAAGAAACAGCCTACTTTATGGATATTGGCACGCAGACCCAGTAATCGTGCATTTGTGCAGCCCGGACTTTGCGTATTCCGATCTGGGCTCGTTAAAGAGACCCAGTCGACATTGCAAGACGCCTTTGCTACTCAGCGGGTGAAGCACCTGTGTGGCCTTAGTGAATCAGGAACAACGCATTGGCAACCACAGCGAGCATTCCTGTAAAGTTATGTGTGGTGCAAAAGACTGCATGACCCCCTTTTTCACAGGCCTCTCTACAGCCCAGAGTGGCTCACCGATTGCATTCCTTGGAATCCCGCACTCTTTTTTTTTTTTTTTGGAAAGCGCTTTTATTATCGGTAGTTAGCTTCTTTTTGCCTAATTTAATAGGCGTCCAACTACTTGTAAATAAGTGCTACGTGGCAGGAGATTTACCATCAGCCCCATGTAGCACGCGTGGATCCGGGCCTAGGTCCAGGTGTGAGGGAAAGAAATGCATTTGCGCACACCCCCTGGTATGGGGGTAGTGTGGGACTCAGACGCGGGGTCTCCTACCCACTAAAACCTCATGGGTGTAGAGCCAGTTTGGGGGCGGCTCTGTGCGAATCAACTTAATCCATGTTTGTGTTACTAAATTCACAGTTGGTTTGTCTCTCTTACTGTAACTCTTGTGGCTGTAGTTGTATCTAGGATGAGTTGCAGGACCCATATGAGGTAAGCGGATCCCGATATGATGGTTTGGTGTCTGTGTAATATGTGTTGTGAGGGGCCTTGGACTGTTATGGTAGGGTCATGATGGTGGCGTTGCATTATGGTCGGCATCAGCGTCAGTCGCAGGTTGAGGGGAGTTTGGGTTGGGGATATTCCTGTGGGTGTGGGCGCTGTGTATTTGCTTCCGTGATACTGTGGTGTTAAGGTCAGATAGTCATTTTTGCTTCCGTTGAGGTGTCTGCATCATCTCAGAGGTCGTCTGGGGTGGTCCTTTTGCCTAGCTTAGAGTGGTTCTATAGCAGGTTGTGCCGTTACAGCTGTTTACAGTTTTTCCCAGTGGTTGCATCTAGTGGGGTCTCGCGAGATGGGTTGTTGCTGGCTCTCAGCTTAGTGCTAGTGTATACGGGTGAAATGTGTTATTCCAGAGACCAAGGCCGACATTGTTCGAGGAGCAGGGAGGAGTATTTGGCTAACATTGTAGCCTTCATTCGTCACTGGTCCATCCTCGCCCCAGGTTACCCATGGGAAAAACGCTCCATGGTGGTGGTAGCGGTTCAAGGAGCCCCCCAGTAATCTCGCACTCACATGCGGCCTTAGAAACTCAAGAATGATGCTTGACTATACACGGTGAGCATTTCAGTAAACCTTTGTGCCGTGCCTCTGAGAGGCCTGCACGATTGTCTGTGTTGCTTCTCTGATGACCCAAATGCTGCAAAATCAACTGATTTCCGGTTTTCCGAGGTACGAACCCAGGGCCCCTATTACCCAAGGGCCGGTGACCGCCAAAGCGGCTAGGGGTGATGGCACATCCGTTAAGCTACCGCGCCTCTAGCCCAAAGGCTCAAGCGCTCAAAAACCGACATAATGGACGGAATAGGGAATGACGCCTGCACCGGACTCACGTGACAGGACCAAGGACAAGACAAGACGCATAATTGCGTCTTCGACTTGGCTTTCGAATTGCATCTTGACCTGAGTTTCCCTGTCTGTAGCCATAGGTACTGAGGGTCCTTCGCTCAAGTTTCAGTAATTTCTAACCATCAATACGAGAGTAAAGCGCTTTCAAAAAACAAGAAAATACCTTCTTGCGCAAATTCAGTTACCAAGTACACTACCACTGCGGTCGAGAGAGGGTAAAAGTAAAGGAGGTGCTGGCCAAGGTGCTGGCTCAGCACCATGGAATGGCGCATAGTGCACAATTACAACCACAGCAGTACCCAACAGTATCAGCGAGCTACTTCATAATCACGATCGCAAACTTCTGGTCGTACTAAATACTCTAGACAGCAAGCCAGACGAGAATAAGAGAGTAAACCGAGCCACCATGTCACAGACGGCCGAGATCTAGTACTACCACGCTAATAGTCCTACACCATGACGCCTCTCAAATGTAGCTGCAACGGCAGCGGCCGTGAAGGCAGGTGTAGCGACTCAGCTTCGGGCTCGGGCGTTTACTTCTCAGTAAGGGGAAGTGGACGGAGCTGCGGTGGGGACCGTAGCGCCGCGATAGCATTGAGCGCGAACGCCGTCGTGAGCCCCCGATTGCCGATCTTGACGCCAGTCGAACCGAACTTGTATACCCAACATAGACCCCACCCGCCATCCTCGCATTGCAATGGCAGCAGCTCGACGGTCTCGCGCTCCAGGCGCACACCAACGGCCATCCCCGCCAGCACCCGCATCGAGAGCGCCAACGCGTCCCCGGCCGCACCCGCTCGCTCGAGGATGCGCTCACGCAGTAGTTGGGCGAGCTGCGCGTGCAGACGTGCGTCGGTGCTGTCCCGCAGGAGCTGAGAGGAAAAGTAGAGGAAGCACTCCGCAGTCTCGTAGTAGCGCGTGCCCTCGAGGTAGGCCCGGTGCTTCAGCACCCCCAGCACCCATTCTAGGGTGTGGCCAAGCTCGTGTCCTCGACCACGTGAGTAGAACAGCCGTAGGACGTTGACAGCGACGACGGGATCCGTGTGCGATCGCTCAGTGGCAAAGTAGGTCTGTCAGGAGCGGCTTAGCAACAGTGGTCCGACAGATGTAAACGTCCACTTTACATTCGCAATACCATCTTCACTCGTGTATTGGAGCATTTCATCCATTACCGAGTCAAACACATGATCACTGGGCTGGGTGACCATCAGACCAACAGAAGTCGTATCCAGATCAGGTGGAAATTTATCCGTGGTGAGTATCGGTCTCTCTGCCGAAGAGGGAAAGTAAATCAAAAAAACACTGATCAGACCTATTCATAGCTAGACGCCGTAGAGTAGAACTTAGTATATACCTCTGAAAAAGTTCCAGGTACGAGGATGGTGAACATAATTCACCAGCTCCCTGAGGGTGATTGCGTCACTTGAGAAGCCCACTCAAAATGCGGTCTCACCTCTTGTTCGTAGCTTCCAAAATGAGCAATTGTGCAAAGTTCTCAGCAACAATTTGACCGCTGTTGGTCTCCGATTCCAGCCTGCCCGCTCTTGCTTCCAAGAACGAGAGTCCACGGCTCACGGGGTCGCCGGTGAAATATCTGAGCGTCTGCCGTACACGTTGGACATCGTCGAAGACGATCCCATTCATCCCAAGTGACCGGGCCGCCAGGACGTTCTCGGGGTTGTCATCAACAAACACCACCGAAGACGGCTCTGCCTTGATTTCTCCAAGTACAAATTCGAAGAAACACAGGTCCGGCTTGCGCATGCCTGCGGCAGCGGAGGTGAACACCCGCTCGAAGATTCCCCATTCTGTAGGCTTTGCGCGGGTGTAGGCATAATCTGGTGCAGACATATTTGACATCGCAAAGATGCGTAGCGCGCCTTGAGCTTCCGCTTGAAGATCACAGATGAAACGAATGAATGCATCGTTGTATCGAAGGCTTGCACGAGCATCGACGAGAGCACGTCGGACCTCCTCCATGTCAAGAGAAAATCTTTCTCCGGAGAGACGATAGCATTCGCCCTCTGAGATTCTGCCACGTTCGTATTGTTGCCAAATGGTCGAGGATAGGATAGCCTTGAGCATCTTCAGTGATATTGAAGTCGTGGTGACGGGAGACCAAGTAAATAGGACGTCTCCTAGGTCAAAGATGAGAACGCTGCAGCGGGGTGGTAGAGACATAGTGAGGGAAAGTTAGATAGGTCCGTGATGAGGAGCTAACCAGCTGTGAGAGGCATTTTAAGAGCGGGTGTTGGCATATCTGCCACCCAGAAGGCATTGAGAATGGTGACATAGCACAGGTCATGTCAATGTGTGTATAGTGGAGAGAGAGAAGAGATAAGGTCTTTCCTAAGTCGGAGGAGAGAATAACAATGTCAGGTTTTGACATCCGAACCAAAGGCACAGGTCCCGATGCGTAGCTCTGGATCACACAGAAAATACTGGACTTGGAGCACAGGTCAAGAGGAGAGAACGTTGCAGACCCTTCAGATTAGCAGCGAGCCATAGTCCTAGTCAGCGTTGCACCACTACAATCCAATTGACTCAATCGTGCCAAAGCGTTTCCCAGTCATGAATGACCTTCATGTCATATGGCTCAACAAGAACCATAGGTCGCAAGGCACGATAGGTTGTGATATATAGTGCGCCGTACGTGAGGAGTCTATGGACACAACTCTGAGTCAGCTTTACCCAGTCAGGGAAATGGTTGGAGAAAGTGACGGATGCCCGGAAGGCCTTGAGGCAGGTAAGAAGTAGAAGACGATTGGCCACAGCTAGGTGCGGTTACATTAGACCAGAAGTGGTCCAGTCACTGATTCCTGGCATGAGGTTGACACTTCTTTCTTGCGCCGCCACGCCGTACTGTGGCCGAAGTGCTGACGTTTGAAGACAGTGGCAGCAAGTTCGATGCTATATATACATATACTATCACGTTAGCGTGACATGATGCATGGTACATGATGCATGATGCGTGATGTCCTATATCCTAATCCAATTCTGCGTGAGTATGACTCGAATGAACTACGCCACTGCGGTGCATTTTCACCTTCTTTTTGGTCTTGAAGTCTGGGATGCAGATTGGGCTGACTCAAATTCCATCTTTCTCGGGGTTTTTGCTCACAACCTCAACACTCCTTTGGTGACCGCCCAATCAGAAGCAAACTATTTATATGCTTCGGATATGTGGCCCGTCAAGTGCTCGCTTTGTACATCTTCCTATAGCCTCCTCAAGGCCTCAGGAACGAAAGTGCGTGGGTATACTGTCTGCCCAACACAAGCCACTACCCCACTGGTATCACGATCGCTTTTTTGACTTGTGCTATCTTCGTTTGCACGCAATACAGTCTTGAGACAGATCTTGGCATGTTGTAATATCGAGCAGTGGGTAAAATAATATATTGAGGATGAGCAGCAAGCGTGGTGGTATGGAGTAGAGCATACGCTCCTATCTCCCAGAGTATTATTATTAGATAACTATTTACTTACGGAAATATGACAGTTATCTAATTATCGCGTCTAGCCTCAGATTGTCTATCTGGGCTGATCCCAACATGGCATTCTTACTGTACTGCCATTCCAAATTTCTGTCTCGTCGCATCGACCACGGCGTTTACTTGCTTATCATCGGACCTCATCTTGTACTGATTCACCATTCTCACATACACCACACATTATGATTCCCCAGCATCTCTGACACAACACGGAAGATTTAATTCTTTCCAGGATTTTTACCAAACACTTGTTCCATTCCACCAGTGACGTGACTCGATGTGTCACCATGGAACGCATGTCTATGACTTGTTTTACAATCCCCAACCCTGGTCCCTCTTTCTTGCCTACTCATTTGTAAATTCTGACCCAGACCTGGATCGTGGTCATCTGCCTCCGGCCCTGAGCTTGTATAACCTTGGAGTGGGAACGGACACAAAAGTTGTTGGTGTGAAAGTGTATTTGCCTTTCTTGTGTAAAAAAACGCTGAACGAAGATAAGAGCAAGGCCAGGAGTCAGGCAATCAAGAGTTTTGCGAATCTGCTGTGAGGGGGTTTGCGGTTCAAGCCAGGGTGTCGTATAACGAATGGGCAGCAGGGCCTGTAAGTGAGTTTGGGTAGGGCTGTCTGAGCATTCACATGATGTGGCGTAGTGCCCCCCCTCTCGTTATAGTCACCGGTCACCCCTCATCGATTTATTGTCCGCCCTCGATGCTGTAACTGCTAACAGGGACGTCTGGTCCCAGGACTTCAATGGCTCACCTTCACCTCTCCCTTCTATGCTTCGCATGTATTTGGTCAAACCCCGCTTGCTGATGTCCCTTGTTCATCATTGGTGGCAGCAACGCACACAATGTGCCCTTCTGGGGTGCATTCGCAAAGGGAGCCCACTGTCTCTGTGGGCGACAGGTCTACTCTCACGAGGATGACCACCGGGGTGGCGGCTTCACAAGCGCATAAAGTATTGTCCCGAGTCCAGGCACTGGGCTATGTGTACACTCTCAGGGGGTGCACGATGAGCTCGCATTGATATTGGGTGCAACCCGATCGGCCTCACCGTGATTGTGCAGTCCTCGCACCCATTTTGATAGTAAGGTGTGCACGCACCTTACAATAGGTTAATACGGCCATAGGAAGCTCGTATCGTGGTGGCGGTGGCAGAACAATCCGAGTCGAATTGTTGTCCCGCAACTGTAACACCTCCACACCCCGGCTCAAGGAGTTGCGAATACACTTTTGATGTCAATTTGCGTCCGCGGGCCAACCGTAACCGAGGCTTAAGACCTCATATCCGAGGAGCCGAACCTGGATTCGCCAGGCGCCGGGCTGTTCTCCGTGTTCGTGTCGAGCTGAAGAGGCCGCGTTCGGGGACCTGACCAACGTCCGGGAGCCCCGAAGAGGGTTGCACCATAGCTTATTCTAGATCATTGATCAGTGGGTCTCCGCGTCGTGGTCGTTGTGTCTACGGCCACATCTGGTCAGATCGATGTCAGGGGCCACCTTGGCTGCGGCACCGGCGCCACAAACACACCCCCGGTCAGTCTGATTGGTCGTTCAGACCTTAAAGTCAGCTCCGTCGACTCTTCCCCCGAGAGCCTTTAGGACCGTAGTTGAGTATTTCGGTGCCACGGCGTATTGCACGTCGGCGTCACTCCGTTCGGTCCCCTCAGTTTGTTCTGTGAGCCCAAAGAAGCGCCGGTGGAACGAGTGTGGATGGGGATCAGTTCAGATACACGGCCACGGGCAAAACTACAATACAAGGGGGTGAAATACGACTTTGCGAGAGAAGCACATCTGAACTCCGCAGGGGCAGGGCCAGCGGGTTGGCCTAAAGCAGGCTCTTCCGAACACCGTCACCCTCAACGAGGATGCACGGCCCGCCATAGAGCACTTTGTCCTCGAGCCCATTGGCGCGAATAAAGTTCTTGACGGCGTCATCTTCCGCCCCAGGCTGCAACCAGAGTGCCGGAATGTTCAGCTCCATTGCTTGCTGGAGCAAGCCCAACGTCACCTGTCCCCGCAATTACAGAAGAAGAAGAAAAAAGCAGAGGCAAGCCGACCTTGGCGTTCGTTATGATGCTCACCGATGTTTCGGCCGGTGCCGGAAGATCGGCGAGACTTGACACCGTCGCTACTCCCTCGAGCTCACTCTCTTTCTACACACAATAGATTTGTGAGTGATGACTTCATAAGAGACGGCGGCGGAACAAACGAACTGGGTGTACAGGAGTGACAGAGAGATTGCGTGCTAGATACCACCGCAAGACCTGCAATAGACAGATAGATGAACGATACTCTTGGAACGGGTACAACCAGGGAGAATAAGATCTGGACACGAACCTTAGTGCCGAACTTTGACTGATCTTTCGACGCACCAACGACCGCATATCGAGACGACGAAAGGAAGTATTTTTGCATTTCCGCCGCAGTGCGAGTCATGACTGAAGCCCAAAGAAAGTCGACGTGATTATCATCACCTAGAAGCATGTGATCACGACCTCCCCCTCCTAAACCAGTACCGCGTAATAATGTCTGACATAGTCATCTCCTCTGTTGCAACGTCCGATGTACATCAAAGCCGAGGGTATGGAAAACAAAAATAGAAGTGTAGAAAAGGAAACAGGAACAACTGTATTGTACCAACTTGAACGTTTGAACCCTGAGCCTGAGCCTCCCAGTGGGCTTGCTTGCACGTGCCGCGCTCGCGCCGCCCACGCCTTTGACGCGTGCCGCTCCTGGCACGCGACTTTGGCGCTGCTGGCGTCTCAACAGCCCCAGCATCTTCTCGGTTTCCTGAGAAAGGCGACAGCCTCGTTCGTCTCACCTTTTATATCACAGCGCACGGTCGCTGCACCTTATATCTATCTAGTGTTCCTCTGAACCATGTCGTGGGTGCCCTCGCCATCCACTGCGCGGCATCTCTTCTACGGCATCCTCATCGGCTTTTCTCTCTCTATCGCATCTACTTCTGTCATCTCTGCGTACAGGAAACGAAGAGATCTTAATGCAATGGAGAAGGCCAGCCCACGCCCCATCGAATTGCGGAGTGATGAGGTGTTGGATGGAGTGACAGGGCTGATTGGTACGCACCCAGCGCCCGATCTACTTTCCCAGACTGGCAGGCTGATCGGCGCACAAGGAAATACACCGCTGGTCCGGATCAACTCGCTCAGCAATGCACTGGGGGTCGAGATTCTTGGAAAGGCTGAGGTGCGCCTGAGCTGCGATAGTGTGGCCATGTGGCGTTATCGTCTCTTAACCCAACTTCTCCCCGTCCTTTCGCAGTACCTCAACCCTGGGGGAAGCGTAAAAGACCGCGTCGCGCTCAAAAGTACGTTTGGCATAGCGTTGTATATGCCCGCCGACCGTTGATAATCCTCATAAGTGATTGAAAACGCGGAACGCGAAGGGCTCCTGCGTCCATTCACTGGTTCGCGAATTTTCGAAGGTACAAGTGGATCGACGGGCATCTCGATAGCCACGATTGCCCGGGCTCGGTGAGTGAGATTTTTTCATCCAAGTTAATTCTCAATCCTCAGTCGAATGATTCTTGCCCTTATTCTAGAGGGTATGACGCAAGTAAGATAATATACATCCCCTATCAGCCAATTTTGGTGTCTTGACTAGCGGCGTCGTTTGAAGCCATCGTCATGCCCGACGACGTTTCCCTCGAAAAAGTCAAGGCACTCGAAGTCCTCGGTGCGAATGTCGAGAGAGTTCGACCTGCAAGTATTGTGGACAAGAAGCAGGTAAGCCCGCTCGCCTCACCCACAGCTTAACTATTTCTTATTTCTCTCCTACAGTTTGTGGTGAGTATACAGTGGTTGGTTGATAAGGGAAGGGCTGTTAATCGTGTTAAGAACCTCGCTCGAGAGTATGCCCTTGATTTCACGAATGGCAAGGCTCATGCGAGCGTCCTGGCGAATGGGAACGGGAACGGGAATGGCCATGGGCATGTCGACGAGGAAGAGGAGTCGCTCTCGCGGCCTCGCGGGTTTTTTGCGGACCAGTTCGAGGTCTGTATGGACAACTTTGCGCTAGCAATGACAAATGTGGATGTTCTCCCCCTCTTCCCCACAGAACCACAGCAACTTTGCTGCCCATTTTACTGGCACGGGTCCCGAAATTTGGCGACAGACCAACGGCGAAGTCGCTGCCTTTGTCGCAGGCGCTGGTCGGTTCATTGCTGCACCCCTCTAGGTGGCCGTCTGATGTCTGCTTTGCGTAGGGACGGGCGGTACAATCGCAGGCACAGGTCAGTTCCTCAAATCAATGGCGGATGACGTTCTGGTGGTGCTCGCGGACCCCGAAGGTAGTGGACTATACAACAAGGTACAATACGAAACGACCTCGTCTGCTCTTGGAAACTGATTGCGGACACGGCCGAAACGCACTTGCACAGGTAAAGCACGGCGTCATGTACGACCACAAGGAGAGCGAGGGCACCAGGCGGCGCCATCAAGTTGACACCGTTGTCGAGGGGATAGGTATCAACCGTCTTACAAAGAACATTGAGCTTGCCCTCCCAGCAATCGACGATGCTTTCCGGTGCGCCATTAAGCCCGACTACCCATTTTTATATCTATGATGTATGGAAGCTGACGACGGGTGTCATCGGCCATTAGGATAACGGACGCCGAGGCAGTAAGTATGGCGCGCTTCTTGGTCCAGCGCGACGGGTTGTTCCTCGGGTCCAGTAGCGCTGTGAACTTGGTTGCATGCGTCAAGCTCGTACGCAAGCTGGGCTGGAACAACGGCGAGAAGATCGTCACTGTCCTGTGCGTTTGTCACCCTATCTCCCCCCCTTTATTTTGTTTTTCTCTGGCCCTGACGCCAACTATTGTTCTGGCGCGCGCCTCGATAATCGTCAGGTGTGACTCGGGCGCCCGACATTACTCTAAGGTTCGTCTGTTTCTCTTTGTTCCAACACCCTTTCACGAAGCTGATACTATGGTTACAATATCACAAACGATAGTTCTGGTACGTCACTGTGGCCGTTGTTGCGGAGTGTCTGGGTCTCATTGAGGGGTGTTCGACTAACCTATGGATCCAGGAACGACGCATACCTGTCCAAGGCGGGAATCCCAATCGACGTCGGCATCGCTCAGGATTTGCTCACACAGCCGTTCCCGCCCATGTCTTCGATCACTAAAATATAATATTCTGTCTTTTTTTTTGTCGTCGCACCCCATGATCACGGCAACGAAAGACTTGTGAAACTCCCGTGACTCCTGCCTCTTTTGGCGCTTTTATCTTCGGGTCCCACCGCTGGCGTCTAGTGTGAAATTCACCATATAATCGTGCGCTTGTGCGATCCAAGTCACACAAGGTATTCTCAATGCCTTTTTTAGTTTTCTTTTTTGGTTTGGTTTCTTCAGGTTATTGTCCTAAACCGTATTTAAGCCAATCGCTTTGGCCACAGGGGACTTTTATTCCGTATTCCTTTTTTTTTTTTTCATTGGTGCGGAGGAGAACGACGGGGGATCTACCGAGTCACTGAGTTGTTGACTCTTCCCTGTGTTCTCTCCTGCCTTTTTGCCTGTGGGCGCTAACTGGAAGAGGCTAGCGCTTATAGAGCACACCAACGGACCTTCCTCTTTTATACTCTAATAGATTGGACGATTACATTCTTTATGGCGCGCCGTCACCTCAGTCGGCGCGATGTCGCGGTGTCGCCTCAAATGGGAACGGGATGGGAGATGCTTCCTGTCAGATCCTATTGACACCGCACCGCAGCAAAATGCGCCAGCCAGCCGACGCGCCCTACGATCAGGGGACTTCGGCGTCACGGTAGTATTCTTCTGTATCATTTCTTCCCATCAATAATGCACGCAGCGCGCAAAGTCCGTCCACAATTGAACGAGATGACTAGTTTTCTCTTGGGCAATATAAACGCGGGACTTTTATTCCTTTTTTTTTTTTTTTTTGGAAATTAACAACGAAGGATCGGTGACGAGTGTCGAGGGTAAAGTAAACACAGTACGACAAACTGTGGAACCGTAAAACGTTAGATTAGGTGCGAAGCGAGAGATGGGGCTATACAACTACCCGAAGACTACTGGAAGACGGGACGTAGAAACGGTGGCACAACTAGCCACTCTAACTGGAACAACTTATGAGAGCAGTTCTGGCTAAACCACTTTGGACAGCGTGTTTGATGATGGGAGACACACTGTGTCGCTTCCTCACTCCTCTGCATCTAGAACGCAAACGAATATATTGCAATAAAAACACATCCCTAGGCCCGCCAGTCGCCTGGATCCCTCAGCGTCGCTGTGGTCTCCCTGAGGCCGCTTTTGACCCAGTAGGACGGCGACCTCGGTATGACTCTGCAGGATACTCACAAACGAGACGCCGCCGCGCACAGGGCCTAGCCAATTCAGAAAAAAAAAAAAAGGGAAATCACAAGCCGTCAGCATCTGAGAACACGCCGGCCAAATATGGAAAGGAAAATGGGCGCAGTACGGCCGGCCCCCCGCGATAGACACGTATGTGTGTGTGCGCCGCGATGGCGCACGAACAGTATATTGTCGTGTGTGCAAGGAGACAAAAAAAAAATAAAGTTGAAGGAACAAATGGCGACGCACTCGCAGGTTCGATCACCAGTATCGAGATTGACTGGCGGACCACACGCAATTTTTCGCCCGCGACAGAAGAAGCATGCGAGCGGCTGGACTGCACGAGTGGAGCGCCGTGGCTTAGGCGCGCGGCGCCCAAGCGCACCTTGGCCTGTGTTCGTGGGGTCTTCCGCAACAGGCGCCGGCGCAGACGACGGTCGTCTAGGCCCCGGCCGCCGCACAGGCGTCTCCGCTGGCTGGGAGCGGGCGGATGGTTCCATTTGCGGTTCGGAAGGAAGGGCGGTCAGCGTGCCGGACGTCGCGTCGTCCGAAAGCCTGTATGGACTAGGTGATGATTCCAAGTTGCTCGAATGGGAGGTGCAGGTCGAGGCGGGTGAACTGAGCAAAGGCGCGAGTTCGAACAGTGCGACATTGGTGAAGGGTGCTTGGTGGTGATGTAGATTCATGTCGTAGGGGTCCGGGTACTCCTGGGCACTGAAACTATGATTCACGTTCATGTGCTGCATTTCGTTGGGTAGTCAGTCATGCACGCAACTGACCGAAATAAGGTGACACTCTTACCTGGTGGTGCGGGTGCGCCCCTTGGGTCTTATCGGCGTACCAATAGCCATACCCATGACCATGGACGTTCATGGGAAGGAAATTATCGTCCAGAGGTTGACATGCAGTTGCATCGGTGCAAAATGGCACATTGCCATCATACCAATAGTAAACGTTCTCGATAGCCTGGGTCTGGTATAGGGGATGCACGTTCCCACCATGATGCACCTAGATTGATTTGGTCCACTAGGCCCAATAGATAGGCGTCATGGCTTACTTCGTTGACTTGAGTGCGTGGTCCGAGTCCTAGCTCGAAGTGTTGGCTGGTCTCCATCATGCAATGTGATGAGATAAACGGGAGCGAAAGTGTACGAATGAAAACAACCTTGGTAGAAATAAGTACCGCAGGGCAGTGGCCCTGGTATTTGAAGCCTCAAAAGTGGGGTTGGTGGGCTTTCGTACCTGGTAGCCCTCGCGGAGTTAAAGTGAGATCATACCTAATCTGTTGGTGACCATGAGGGTCTCTCAGAGCTCGGAGGGGATCTCGATGGGCTGTCACCCCGCTGTTTAGCGCGGTCCCAAATCCTAAGGCGGACGCAAAGAGCACCAGGAACACAAAATTTCAGCGCAAAATTGCTAAGTACAGAACATCACACACCCTTAGTATCTACACCTCTCCGGCCCAGACACTCGGTGGGGCTGTGTATTCTGAGCAGTGGGGACAACGACATGGTGAAAACTCCATTGCAATCTTCAGCTTTCGCTAGAGGCAGGGAGCGCAAAGCCCGGTTCACAAGGCCGTTATTCGATCAGATGCTCCTGGTTTCTCCTTGATCGAGGGAGCGAACTAATTCGCTCGGCTTATACCTCTCGATGCGTTGTCTTCTTCCTGCACAGCATCCACTGTCGTCTTTGTTCACGGATTTCTTTGCCGCCGCGAGTGTTGCCGCACCCGTTGCTCGTTACCTTGGGGGGACTTGAATAGCAACTCCCAAACAAAGCAAAAAGTATCCGACGATCTGAGGGAGATCAGAAGTTCTGAGAGGCCTCAAGATTTTCCCCCTCCATCTTTCCACGGCCCGAGGTCAGAACCTTCTCACTGAATGGTATAGTCAGGGTCCCACACTGGCACAAATTTATGAAATAAGAGCTGTCAGCGATGCGAAATTTATTGGAAGAACGACGCTGTGGCTCGCAGTCGCATTGAAAGCCTCTAACCAAAGGGGCCAAGTTGTTCGCGAACCGAACGTAGAAAATGGAAGCATCTTCGTCCAGGTAAGGCAACGGAAGAGAACTGTGTCTCTTCGGCTTACGATCTACATCCGTACCCGTACCCGTACCCGTGACCCGGCGGACTGGCGCAAGGTCCAACGACAGCGCCCTTTGATCCCTCCCTTTGTCTAATATGCAGAGTGGATATTTTAAACTTCAATAAGGCCCGGAACTTTCCCCAGTTCCCTGTGCTGCCGTATACTTTGTGCGACCAGCGGGGGCGATTCCAAATCACACAGGGCAGGGCCAAGATGGTGCCAAAAAGCTACCCAGTGCTGACCAAAGTCAAATGCTGTGGTGTGCCAGTGTGGCAATCAAAACTGCACTCGCGACAGGGCCGTTCATTGATCCCGAGTTTTTCCAAGTCCGCAAGTCCGCCTTTAATTTGGCATCACTGGGGCAACCAAATATCCCTTGGCTCCCCATCCCCCCATTTTCTGTACTGGCGGCCAGGAGCCTAGACTTCACGAGGCCGCAGGGACCAGCTGTCCAGATGCCGACGGGGTCCTTCTTTTTTTGCAATCATAGGAAAGCTATGGATGTGTGCTACTGTAGCATTTTCTTGTGTCGGTCTTGCGTTCAAGTAAGCATGCGCCCTTGCTGCAACCGGCCCACGCGGTCCGCAGAGGTGTGGCCAACTTGCGTGTCGCTCGACATGACAAACCTCGTGACAAACCATGCTATGCAACGCACTCCCGAGATCAATGGCGTTCGAAAGAGCCCGAGAAAGGATGACTATTCGTGATCACGGTTCGTGACAGCATGTTGACAGCTAGGTGCCTTGAGGTGTTTCTTGTCCACTTCGGTCGTTTCACTCTCTTCATCGGGCTCGAAGCTAGAAGCCGACAAGCGCCAATAACGTGAGGAGCCGTCAGATGTCAGATGGCCGGTGGTGTGGAGTCGGGGAGGGCCGTGGCAATTTGAACTAGGATGACTATTCGTTCAGAAGAGGCCTGAGAGCCACGAGGTGGCTGATGAACAACCCTTACCCAGTGCGTTGTTGCCACGAGCAAGTCAGAAGACCCCCCTCCCCTGTCTGAATTACGGAATAAAATCACAAAGGGGGGGGGGTCCTAGGGTAGCAGCCGGAGCCCTGGGCGGTTGTCGCGCTGAAATGCGGCAGCTCGCTGGGATAAGCATTCTGTGGTTCGGTGCCTCGTGGTCAATCAACGTTTCATCGTCAGCGATGCCGACTTGAGTCTTGAGCCGGAAAGGGCGGGTATTTCTGATGGCTCCCGGCCACGGACAAATTTCAGAGCGCACAGCTAGAAGGCGTGGGGTACAAGTAAGGACTAGCGTCAAGAGGTTTTTGACCACATGGCATGAGGCGTTAGGCGCTCCAAGCAAGTGAGGGCCCGGCTGTATGGCTCTTCGAAGACCCTGCAAACCAGCCCTATGTTCGTGGGAGTGAAGAATACCACTAGCTGGTAAGTTGAACAGCCTGAACATAAGTACATCGGCCAGGTCTGCTGCTGTACAATGGCCTGATGAATTTAATTAATCAACATGTGCAGTACTTGTGTAATTAATATTAATGCTGTAACTGTGGCGTTTGCCGTATAAGTGCAGTTGGTGGCCTTGCGTGAAGATGTGATATCGTGACCGTCTTCACGCTGAAGCTTGGATATGACCCATCCAACGCTCATCTGAGAGCACGGCAAGCCCAAGAAAGGGGTGCTGGCAACCGCGTGGGGGCATGATGCGGCTTGTGGCGAATCGCAGCACCACATGTACGCGCGGCTAGGAAATTCGTTAGACCGCCACAACCTGCACACTAGCCATCTCTTGCCCCCCCCCCCCCCCTGGCGCAAGGGCAAAACAATCGGAATCCCCCCCTCCCCCTCGGTGCGCTGCACGCAGAGCCATTGGTAGCTACAACGAGGGTGTAGTGGGTAGCTAAGGCGGGGGTAGCCAAGGCGTTCCAAACCCAATGTGGATGCAAATTTCTCCTCATTGGTTGGAGCTCCGATGAGTTTGGCTCCATTGCGGCTTATCAATAGCAGAGCTGTTAGCAATATTTGATGACCAGTTTGCGTAACATCATCAAACGAGTCGTTATCTTGTCGGCGGAGAAAAAGGACGAAGCCTCTTTGAACGCCCTGCGTGGGCGAATAATTAGCAGCTGATGGGAGTAAAGCCCGAGTTGTGAATGGTGGGCGGTCAGTGAGAAGAGGCCAGGCGATCCTGAAAACCAATCAAATTTCTGATAAGAGTCGCGGCATGATATAAACCAACAGTGCCGAAAGGTCTAAGTTCAAAAAAAAAAAAGTACTCGAAGGTCAAGTCACAAGAAAAAGAGGTGAGTAAACAGCCATGTTAAGAGTATAAATATCAGCGCAGGGGGGAACTGGCGTCTCTGTCCTCGGCGGAGGACAGGTCGCCATCGCTATTCAAGGCGGCCCATTCAACTTCGATACCACGCTCCAGAGTCGCAACCTTTGCACCGTGCGCGCGGAGATATGAGACGACCTCGTGTGCGCGGCGCCATCCGACAGGTGCGGGCGGTGATGAATCCGGGCTGCTGGTGTCCGAGGTAGGCGCAGGGGTCTCAATGCCGCCGTAAAGGCGCGCCAGGTGCACGGAGGCGCGCACGCGCTTTTCGGCAGATCCGGCCTCCAACTGGGCTATGCACGATGCGAGCGAGCGGACGGCTTCGGCGCGAGCGCGCAGGACATGCCGCATTACCCGCCCAGAACGGGGGCGTCTTGCGCGATACGGCTGAGGCGAAACAGGCGGCTCCTCCGTTGCGCCGCTTACGGTGGCCTTGGCACTCCCCGAGATCCATTCGTTCGTGGGGGGGACATGAGTAGCAGTGTATTGCGCGAGGGTGGTTAGGGGGTATTCCCATTTCTTGGGCGCCCAGACGCCGATGAGCACACGCCATGTGGAACCAACGCGTTTCATGCTTAAAATTTTTGTTAGGGGGAGGGGGGGGGGCTTCCAGAGGTGGGGACTTACCGTTCGTAATTGTCTGGATGACACTAGTTAGCCAAGGCGTGCTGACGGCTCACTACATTTTACTTGCTTACCATTGATGATTTTGTTGTGATAACTGGCAAAAAGCCAGAGAAGAGTGGCAGAAAGAATAGCGCCAATCGGAGTAAACCATAAGAATGCCCACATTACCAGAAATGCAGCGGGGTAAATCAACATCAGGAGGAACATCCCAAAAAGGACCTTGTTCTGCGCCTGAGTCTCTTCCTCGTCTATCGCGAGTCGAGCGCCCAACCGAGCAACAATGTAAGCAGGGAGGTGTACTATCAATGGCAGGAAGAAAAAGGGCAAGCGTATGAGACTAGCAAGGCTGTCTCGAATGAGTATGAGGAGTGTAAAAAGTCGGCTGGGCAGCGGAACGGTTTGAGAGGGATCCAGTGTCCGCGGAAGCGGGAGAGAAGACAGCACCGAATTGGTCAGCTGCGCAGACTGGAGGAGGGAATAGTATTCCAGAAGAGACCGGCGCACGACTTGGAAGTTCGGGACGGCGTCCAAAGTCGAGAAGAGATCCACTAGCCTGACGAACAAGTCAACGGAGGACAGCCTTGGACACGCATGAACCTACGTTTGTGAAATATTAACATATTCGTCACGATCGAGCGATTCCTGGTCTTCCCATAGGAGGTCTCTCGCCATACGGGCGGCATAGAGTGTGTCCCTAAATTGAAGGAGCGGATAAGACCGGGAAATAGCGCTCACATGATTACTGACCAGTCAGGAGCGTTGATCGTCAGCTCAACAAGTTGCGATTGGACGCCGCGTGTCAATAGCTTCACAGTAGCACGGCGCGACTCCTCATCGCCGTTTAGAAACTGATCCAGGTACGAATTCACGGTGATTGGACTACCGAATCTAGCAGATCAAAACGTCAAACTGGTGTGGAAGACGGCTTTTATAAAAGGAGCTGACTCCATAATAACCTATCATAAGGCAGGATTGGGTTATACTGTGTTAGTGGACGAACACGCTTAACGGACGTACGTTGCTGCGATACTTCGACTTGTTGGTGTAAACAATAGCGCAAGGCACGATCACAAGGGGCTTATCAGATACGCGATCTGGGTTCTCCTCGGCCCATTTACTATACTCAAGTGCTGCCCAGGCAGCACCGTCCTTGACTTGCATGATTCGGGGCTCAGTATAACTAGTTCCCTCTGGGAAAAGCGCCACCGCGCCACCGCGGCTGAGTGCTTCAATCGTACCACGGAAGAGGGCCTGGCGGTCGTTGCTCTTGCGGACCACGGGTATATTCCCCGTGCTGAGGAGAATTTTACGCAGCACGGGATTCGCAAAGAGGCTCGCTGGATTGGATTGTCCGGTCAGAATGTTGCCATGGAAGAAACGGAGGTCGGACCTTTGCTCCAATAGTGCAATATGCGCATATGAGGAAACGCCGAGGCTGCATGGTATCAATCAGGGTAATTAAGGCGATGATTACATTAGGAAACGCGAGGACGCACAAAGGACAGCAGGGTCCAACATCATATTATGGTGAGTGGCAGTCCTAAAAGAGCCATAAGCGATAGCCAATCGCATCGTCAATACGACCGGAGACGAGAAAGAAACACGCACACTATGATGGGACCATTTGCTGGCACATTCTCCCCTCCAATGACACGCACCTCAGTGAAGAAGGAATAGACAGCCCACGAGGCGATGCGCCGAATAACCTTGTGCAAGATATAGTCCGTGTCCATGGGAAAGGGCAGGAAGATCGAGTAATGTCCCCAGTGTCGCGACGGTGGCAAGAATGAAGGGCACCAACCGACGTTAACCAAGGTAGGCACCTCAATTGATTGACTGAAAGGAGGCGCCGGACAAAGTTTCCTATTTTGGTAGCCAGCTGACTGCGACGTGTCCGTGTCCGACGTCCGACTGTTCCACTGTCCGACTGTCTGACTGTCCCACTGTCCCACTGACCTGAATACTCGCCTTGTCTGTTTCCTCCACAATGCACAGCATCTATGCCAGAGTCAACAATGTCTCTGCTACACTTTCCACTACCGTGATGGTCCTCCTTGCTGCCATAGCGTTATCTTCTTTCATATTCACGGCGCAGCCAACTGGCTCTCTCGACGTCGCCTCTGTCAAAGTGTAAGCTTTCCCCCCCCAGTCACACATACCTGCAATCCCACCATTGTATATTTTTTTTCCCGGCTCCCTTTTCCCGGCTCTCTCGTCGCCTTTGCCCTCTAGGGTTGTCCTGGCAGCGCGATCGGCGCAACGAGACAGGGTCAAGGGTTGCACTTCACTCTTGATGGCTGCCCTTCATACTGTATCATTTGTCCCCTATCTTTCCTATCTTCTTCTTTTCTTATCTTCAATTAATCGGCCCCTCCGTCCTTGGGGCACACGACCATTCAGGCTGACTCCATCCTGGCAATCTTGACAGGTTCGCAGGCGAAGCGCGACGCTATCCACACCGCAGGCAAGAATATGCCTTTGTGAATTTTAATATAACTGCCGGTACGTTCCCGTGAGCATATACACCTCAGTCGCACACTTCTCATTTCCGCTCGACTTGCAACGCAACGCAACCCCTGATTGGTTCTACTTCACCCAATCCGTAATTGCAGACCTTTCACCTTTGTTCCAATGGAACACGAAGCAACTGTTCGTTTACTTGGAAGCAGAGTACACGAATGCAAAGGGAGTAAGTGTCACATACCGCGGATACGATCTATCTTTAGCAAGTTTCGTTGGAGGATGAGCGTTTAGCAAATTGGGGGCCGCTCATGGCGCCGATCGTCCAGACCCCGATGGGAGCATAGCCAGAGACATTCGCTCGGCCCAGTTTTCCTCTCCAGAGATATGTTTAATCGCTCATATGATCACCGTGCCATGCACACGTGTGGTATCGGTCCGGCGCGACTATACTCCGGGCGTGCATCGTGCCCACATGCCCCTCTCAAGGGCAATGATTACTGGGTGGTTCCGTAAAGATGCCATTCTCGTCTCTTCTCGCCATTCTTAGCCCCTAAATCCATTTGACGTCGCTCTCGCAGGTTCGGAATGAGGTTGTATTTTGGGATCGTATCATCCGGAGAAGAGAGGATGCTGTTATTGCAGTTTCGGGGAAGAATAAGTACCCCTTTCGTGAAATTTCAGCGAAGTTCAAGTACGTTGTTTCTCCGTTCGTGATTCCCCTAGCGGAGCTTCCTCATCTTCTGTTAACCCTGTGATTCTTACTGACAGCAAACCACTTTTTCAGAGGCTCGACGCCGGCAAATTACACCCTCAAGTATAACCTCATGCCTTACGTAGGCGTGCTAACCTACGGGGAGGCTGCTCGCGCGACCGAACCCATCGATTTCCCGTCGGCGCGGGAGCGTGTAGAGTAGACGTTACTACGGCAGATGCCAGCGATTTCTAGCAGTAGTAACACCGGGGGGGGGAGGGGGCTTGTGTTGTTTTCTATGAAAGACATGGGTCCGCTCTCTGAATCTGAGTTGCCGTTGGACCTGAAACGGGACCTCGACCCGAAACTTCCGTCAGGCCCGGGCGAGGTCGCTCGTCCTTGTTGCATCTGCTTTCATTTGCAATGTGTCACCAAACACATCAAACGTAGTTATCAGCCGTCCTCGTCGTTCTCCACCTGACTGCATTCAAATTTCCGAGCTACAGTAGTGTGCACTAAGGATATGAAATCCGGTCTCAAATTTTTTACCGCTCGTCCTCCGTGGTGCATGGGGGGACACACCCTCTGTAGTTGAACGGTGTCGGAAATCGCCGGGAGAGCAGACAAAGGTGGGGAATCCGGTCCAATGGCCCAAAGGTTTAATGATAGAAAAAACATGGACAGCACGAGGCTGTGCTTGTAGTGCGTTCCTCGTACTCGGAGAACGCATCGGAAGAGTGTGACATCTTGCTTATGCATACATATCATTAATTTCATCAGACGTGCATACATACCTCACTACAACCGGATCATTGCTGCGATGGCAAATCCAAGTACCACCTGACAAGGGTGTACGGCAGGGAAAGGGGCTAACTCTCCTCGTATCAATGAAAGATCGCCAGGGTCGCGGGGAGAGGTGTGAAGCTAAAGGGGACCCAAACTAAGTCGTTCTTCCCAGCCTATGGCTTACACGAGTGTCAGGCCTGCTAGGCTTTGTCAGGACAGGTTCACAGGCTCTCTCAGACATCTGATGCCTCTTTGACACGCGAGGTCCGAGGCAGAATCAGACTGTGGGAAGGCCTGGGAAAAAGAGACCGCCCGACAAAAAGCCGGGTCATTGCAAAGGGTCCCAGCCCCGTGCGTGAAATGGAAATAGCCGGGGCATGGAAGTCAGTGGACTCTTGTTGGTGCTTGTATCTCATCCGCAAAGGGTCAGCTGACACGTGTAATCAGATGCAAATTTCAAACTTAAAACCTACAGAGAATCCACACGACACGCTGCGAGTCGGGACTAGGTTGTTATGTGTCAACCACTTTCTTGACGCGACCCCCTCACGTTAGTGCGGCCAAGCTCGGATCCTGCAGGAGTGGCCCGGTATATGATCGTATACGCATGTTCGCTGGCACCCACAAGAGTATCCAGGCAGGCTCAGGGTAGTCGCCGATGTACTTCCCCATGGGGATTTTGTACCTTGGTCCACCTCACAAGCAAGCTGACCAACCCCACCTGCATGAGAAATGCGCGGAACAGGCTCTGGCGACTCACTCCAGGCACTGGCGGTAAATGCGAGGTTCTTCCAGAGATTTCATACGTCGTGTTGAACGCCCAGGAAGCGCGGGAGCGTGTACAACATTGTGGTGGACGCGAGGCGGCCGAATAGAAGCCTGGTTGGGTGATAGATGTGCTTCGTTCGGGTAGGGTTCATGTTAAGAGAGATGCGAAGGCGGGAGAAATCCCACTCACACGTTTGCAGTGGGAGAGGATGCCGATATCGCCACCCGTAGCGAGAACCTGAGTCTAATTTGCTTCATCAGTTGCGACATGCCATAGGTTCACGTTTGCCTGCTTGTTATATCGTTATTATTTCAAGCGTGGCAGACCACAGCCCAACGATCCGTCTCTAAATTGTTATTTCACTGACCAGGAACGGACAGGGCGTAATCTGGTTGAGCATGGTTCGCAACTGAAAGTATAATCGTGGGCGGGCGCTCGTCGCAATCTACCCGCCGCCAGGTGGCCCCAAGCTTTTTAGCTCAGGGACTGCACGCCAAATGGTATTTAATCAGAACACTGTCCTCACAATCTCTTCTGACCCTATTCTGACCCACCTTCGCTGGCTTCTCAGCGACCCGTCCAGAGCCATCGCCATATTCGGCGCCATGGACATTGACTGTTTGCCTCCGCAGCAGCTCTCCTCTGACAGCACCCTTTCTGGTTGGACGTTCTACACTGAACAAGGCTCCGGAGCTTATGGAGGCTCATATGTGGCGCCTCATCACGTGAATGATGAACAACACGACTATCAGGTATGTCCTTGAGCCCGAGCTCCTGCTAACCGAACCGACACCCTCTTATCCTACTGCGTAGCAAATACCATACGGACATTGTCAAGACACCTATGTGACCGTACAACCCGAGGTCCTCCAACACCCGGACCTTTCCGAAGCGGCCATGTCGTACTGGCCGACGGCACAGGTACCAGCCACAGATCCTATGTCGACGACGCCTCCGATGGATCCCCTGTACTTTCCCCCCCAGTCGCATTATGGCAACCACGATTTGTCCTCCACTAAACTTCATTATCACACGGCCCCTGTCGACCAATTTCAGTCTATTCCCCATACTGCCTATGCTGAGGCCGAGGCTGCTTACGGCGCGGCAGGCTACGCCGACGTATCGCCTTCGGCCGACATGACTGCCCCGAGCGCAGTAGCGGCTATCCCCGCATTTGGCCCGCTTCCGACCATTGCCCCTCACCAGAGTGAAAGTGGGCATAACCTCATGCCACAGGATGCGACGGCGCACTCTGCGTTGTGCGAGGTGAGTACCCACTAACACACTGGGGGCCATGATGCAGCGCTAAGGCACATGTCAGGGAGCTGCCACTTTCCAGACGACCGATACCAGTTACGCCCACATGGGACTGTACGAGAATTCATACACCACGACCACAGTAGAACCACACCCCCAGTACACGCCAGTCCTCGCCCAGGAGCAGCAGCCGTATGTGGCTGCGTACGCTCCTGCCACCCAAGGTCAGTATGTAGCACCAGAGGCACCACCAGCGCCAGTACCAGCGCCAGTACCAGCGCCGATACTAGCTCCATCCCCCATCCCTCCCGTGGGTTCGAAGAAGCGCAAGGCAAGCTCCCAGTCACAGGATATTCGCCCCCGAGGCCGGTCGCCGATGGGCCACCTGCCGTACCGGGAGGACATAGCCAAGGCAGGGACCAAGTCTAGGCGCTCCTCCGTCTTCAGCGGGTTGTCCTCGTCGCCATCGTCAACGCCGCGTCCCACCACCCCCGTCTTACAGACGTTGACGTTCATCACGTATCCTGACCTGGAGCCCAAGGGCCACGGCCGTGGATGTGACGACGACGGGATTGGGGACGACGACGACGACGGCTCGCCTCGTCGCGGGAGGCGTGGGAAGAAGCAGCCGAAAAAGGAGCCGTTCCTCGCATGCTTCTTCTGTAGGGGCCGCAAGATCGCATGCCACCCTAAGAACGACGGTGGAGAGGACAGGACATGCACGTGAGTACCCTTTGCATCTTTGCGGTGTGCGCCCAGGAGCACTTGGGTGGGAAAGAGTGGGAGTTCGGTGGGGTGGAGATGTGTTGGGGGGTTAGGTGAATCCTTTTAGCCCATGGCCATGAAGAATCCAGCTGGGGGAAGCTCTGCTTTTATGCTCTCGCCAGCCCATAGGAATGGCATCAGCGTTTTGTGTGCCCTGGCGGATAACCTTGGGCATAACATCCTTTATCTCATCTGATCGTGCTCTCTCTGTCTTCCATCCTCCGCCTTCTTTTTTGCTTTTCCTTCTTCCCCCCGCTGACGTTTTTTTTTTTTTTTTTTTTGGTTTTCTGCATCGCATTTCCGATTCGACCCGTCGTTTGCTTTGCCAACAATCGAACTACTCCCCGCTTCTTCTGCCGGCGTAACTCCACCCCCGATTCCTTTCTTCCTTTTTCCAATTCACGCGACCCTTGTAACGTCAAAATGATTGGCCCGGGGAAATTAGCCAATGCGCGAAGCGCCGCCTCGATTGCAAGTACCCGCATACCTCGCGTCGTGGCCAGCGCAAGCCCCAGGATCCTGCCGCTGCCGCCGCCGCCGCCGCCGCCGCCACCACCACCACCACCACCACTAACGGTTGCAAACCGAGAGCGGCGCGGGCGTCATCCAAGAGGCCTGCTTCGTCATATGTCAGGATCTGAGCCAGCTTGCGACCGTCCAGAGGTTCGAGTCATGGAGCGGTCCCAGGGGCGCACACGCTTCCATTGCGTTGGTCCATTTCTACCTTTTTCTTTTTATTACACTCTTACGGCTGTCTCTGCTCGAGTTGGGCTTTCTCCATTTCCCTTTTGCGCCCTGCACGATCCAAGATGCCCTCGCGTACATACACGTGAAAGTTCTTCTCTCGCAACTAGCTACAAGCTCTGTCCTGGACTCTGGTGTTCTTTTTTTTCCCCGCTGGTGTACGGTGATAGTTGGCTACCCTGTCACGCACGGCTCTCATGTCGGCATAAATTGAGCCACGTAGATATTTGCAAATCTCAATTTTAGCTTCAAGAGTTTTTATCGATGGAACTAGTGTAATGGAAAAAAATGCCTCCAAACAGCTCCGTATGATGGCGTGATGGGCACATGAGTGCCCTAGTCGTACCGTTCGGGCACGCGGAAGCGTTTTTATCAGGCAGGCAGGCATCGTCGATGGAACGATTTCGATGGCACCCCGTTCCGTCACGATGGCGCCTGTTCGTAGGAAGAGGTGAGACGCGCGGTGTGGAGACAGTCAGTTAGCGTTGTAGGGGTTCTATCTCTACATCTTACAGGGACAAGAGGCAACACGCACTTCGGAATGTCCGAGTGGAGGAATTGGGAATAACAAATATAAAAACGTTACTAGATCGTTAACCCGTAAAGAGAAAGTCCACGTCCAGTGGGGGAAAAGATGGGTGTGCGTGTGGGGGGGAATGATAACGGATCCTACGTAGCTCCAAAAGGCTTCTGGACCAGCAGATTTTGGGGGACACTGAACTGCTCGCTCAGAAACGTCTTGGTCGCGAGGAATTTACCAGGCGGATGGTTCCGATTGGGGAATCGGGTGACGCAGCAGTGTCTGCCTCCTCGCTGTTGGCTTCCCTCCGTGGGTCCCAGAGAGACACGCTTTCCTCTTCGTCGTCCACGTTGCCTGTCTTGGGATAGTCTCGTGAACTCCCCTGCCGAGAGAATCGTTGGTGGCGCGGGCGTCCTAGCTCGGCCACATCGTCGAGCGACGGCTCCGAGGGAAACGATGGGAGCGTCACCGTCGCAGGTGAGCCATCAAAGGGGTCATCATAGGTTTCACCTGGGATACCAATACGGGGCGGTGCTGTGCGCAGTCCCTCGACTGCGGGATCGTATCGCGAAGGAAGCCCATAAGTGGGATTCGCCGAAAATGAAAGCTGGCGCAACGGGTCCCCCTTGGCACTCTCGGGTGAAGAAAGACCCGGTTGTTCTGATGAACGCGGCGATGCGAGGGGGCTAGAACTGTGAGGGGCGAGACGACGCTCGTGTGTAGCCAAGTCATCCTTGCCAGCGGTACTACGATGGTAAGAGTGAACGACGTCTTCCTCGCCAAACTTGATCGCTGGGACGCGCATAGAGGGATGGCTGGCCATGGATATCGAGTCGGCGTCCACAGCATCTAAGTGGGGAACCGGAGGGTCGAAGAGTTGGTGTCTTTGTAAAGCACCATAGCCGCTGGAGCTAGTGCCCGCAGCACCATAAAACCTTCTCGGATCACCCCGCTCGACATCAAGGTGTGTACTGGCTGCAAACCGACTTGAGTGGACGGAGTTGCGGGTAGATTGGCTAATACGGCGGGCACTGCGTGCGCGGATGATGCTACCAACAGTACCGAAAGAGCCCCGCAGTGCGTCAATTCCAGGGTCCTCAGCGCTAGTGACCGATTTTTCTTCGACAGCTTCGGTTTGTGTCCGAGCGGCCTGGAGGAGGATGGTGGAACGACGGTCGAGCTTCTTGAACTCTGTCGGATCAACCTTAGACATCTGGAGGATTGTGATTCCCACACAGATAACGAGAAACGCCATGACGATGGTGATAATCTGACTGGCTGAAGCCTTGAGGCCCTTAAAAAGTACCTAATAGTACATCATTAGGCTCGTCGTTCCCGCGGGTAGTACCAAAACCTACTACGGTGGTGACCATGGAGCAGAAGGAAACTACCAGGCATGAGAAAAAAAGACCAAAGGGGATGAAGCAGAAAACGTACAGATTACATAGTAAGTAGGCGTGACTGATGTCGTGGATGAGTGCCCTGAATGAATGCGGTGTAAACAGGAAGCTTACCCATAGCTAGAGAAGGAAGATGAGTAATTTCCATTTAAGAGGTGTGAGTAGGTGCTAACCCGTATTGAAAAGTGCGAGGGCTTTATTAAGGTAGAAGACCTCGGTCACTGGACAGAGTTCAGTTTGGTCCTTGGAGGCGGAAAGTTGGCTAGGGGAAGACTCACCTAATGTCACCGCAATAAATATCAAAAGAAAATACATGAACCAGTGTTTAAACTGCCAGTTGATACGTCAAGCCCGAAGATTCCGCAGAGCATGGTAAACGGACCTGGTTATCACCCATTGCGGTCGTGACGATCGCGGATCCGAGCCCCGTAGTCACGCTAACGCTGAGCCCACCAATCAAGCTGCAGACGAGAATGTACCATATCATATTCTTGTTTCCATACCTTGGAAGCGAGTCAGTACGATCAAGAGTCAAAAGAAGCGAGGGAAGAATAACTTAGGCCCAAAGTAGAAAATGATAAACAACGCGCCCCCAATGACGACTGAGGTGAATACGATGAAGATAGGAGACAAGAATAAGTGCTGAAACTCGACTATCTGTCCAATAGAGGCTTCCTGGGGCCCTGCGGATGACCAGTGAGCTAGGAACCGCGACTTAAGGTAGCCAACTTGCCGTTCAAAGCAATGATAGTCGAGCCGATCTATGTGGCGGTTAGCACGTGGATTGACAGAACACAAGACAGGACGAACAATACATAAGGCGCAGCCAAGCCAACCGAAGAACGTGAGCTTTTCGTCGAGAAATATTGAAGACAAGGCGGCGGATATTACGACGGAAAGCGCTCCGAGAGGTGTCTGTCGGAGTTGCTATGGCAGGCGAATGTAACAAACAGGACGACGCACGACCACGAGTGCTTCAACGAAAGCGTAAGCTTTTGGAAAAAGTAATCAGCTGGCGACGTTCGGAGAAGAGTGTGGTGGTAGATCGCGCACCAGCAAAGTTACACAATTCCCCCAAAATCATCACTAAAGAGGTCATCAGCCAAGAACGGTGAAGAAGAGAAATATGAACACACTTATCATGCCACTCCACCATAATACCTGTGAAAGAGGCCGCAGTTGTAAGGTTCGGGAGTACACCAGTGAACAGGGGATGTGGCATACAGATTTCAAGTAGGCGACACCCTCGCCTGCTGCTTGCCCGGCCTGCGAGCGCAGCAAACCCTTCTTCTTTAAAACAAAACTAGAGCCGATGAGGACGCCGCTAACTATGGCGAGGATGATGCCAACGACCTGAGTGGCGTGGGACCAGGTGGTCAACTAAGGAAATCGCAGGTAATACAGAAGGACAGGAGACAACCTTGAGACCGCTAGGGGCCTGAAAAGACGATGCGGCCGAAGAGGTAGGGGAAGGGGTCGAGGAGGACATGCTGATAGGAACGAACGGTGTAGAGCACTGGTCGGGTCGTTGTCGCCTTGGCCGGCTTAGCCAGATCGTGACCTGAGTGCGGTTACCGCCCGATCGGTCACTTCGGCCCATAGTATTACCATAAATGGTAATAGTTCGGCATTGGGAACCGCCTCCCAAGCAGCAGAGCAGCAGAGCAGCAGAGCAGCGGAGAGTACGTACTTATGCTGTACCAAGTAAATTTTATCTTCTAAAAAAGTGTGTCGTGTTCCAAGGGAAATATAAGTTAAAGTGTACTTGTTTTGTCGAGATCCATCCGGTCGAGTCCCCAGCTCGTGTCACTCTCGTGTCGGGAGCGGGCGAGTCAAACTGACAGGACGCAGGTCATTCCACGTCCAACACGTCTTCCTCTCTCCTCCCCACTCTTCCACTCTTTCCTGCATTTACTCTCACCGCCTTCGTACAGTTGTCCTCATAACTATAATGGCGTTAGGAACCCAAGGCTACCCCCGAGATCCCCAGCTACTGGCACCTCCCTTCAGTCAATCTCCACCCCAATCCTCAAGTGATCTCGTCTGGACAGACGAACCTGTACGTGGCTGTTCCTTTTTACCGCTTCGTGTTAGCTGTCACACCTTACTGCCTTCTGTCACTCCCTTTCTTTTTGTCTCTACCCGTAGCCATCACTTCCTCCGAAAGGCCCCAAACACTTCGGCTTCATGCCATCCTTTTCGCCACCACGGAGCCAAGGTGGTCATTCAACCCGATCCATTGAGTCCCATAGCGCAGAGGACCACGCAAGCACCGCGGGCAGCTCAAATAGTAATGGTCACAGGGAACTCAGGAAACCCAGGTCTTTTATGAACCCGCTTAACGTTATCAGGCGGGCGCGCAGCAGAGTAAGGCTCGATTCCGAGGACAGAGATACGCAAGTCACCCACAGGCAACCTCCATCCCTCCCTGCTTTCGTATCGTCGGGGGGTGACAATTCCTTTCTTCACATGGACCCATCCTCAAGCAGAAATGCCTTACGCGCCGTCCGCGGTCGCGACAAAAAGAAATCAAAAGTTGGCATCTTGCCAACCGACTCAACTGTCGTCCCACCCGAGTTTGATCTCGACTTGAGGCGCATGGAAGGAATAATCGACCCGTCACTACTCTCCAAATCATCCCACAGCCCGCCAATATCCGGCGCTGGTTTGGGCGAGCCAAGCGGGAGCGGCTTCAGCGCAGAGGGCCGAGCACACACACCGTCATCATCTTCGTCATCGCCTCCCAACCTTGGTGGTCCCGTATTTAGCGACCCTTTCATATCCCGCCCACCGAGCGTGCGTAGTCGCGACAGCGCTCAGGATCATCGTAGGATGTCACCACGCACTATCACGCCTGCTGCCCTGCCGCCACACCTTGTCTCCCCGTCAGGCGCGCAGGATGGCTTAGCCGCGTGGAAGGCCCCACCCAGCTGGGTCTCGGGTGATCAGCCCGAACCGGACGTGTCTAGCTCGGAGGATGAGAAAGCACCTTCAAGCAAGCGCAAGACCCGCAGACGGACGACGATGTTGCGTACGCTGCAGAGCCCGGGCGCGGAGACCCGCAATTACAAGATCCGGATATTCCATGGGAATAACGAGTTTCGCATTTTGACCTGCAGCTTGGCTACCACTGTGGCACAGCTTTCTGGTGTGCTAAATACAGCTTTGTTCGGTTCAGACGGCCGCGGAGATCACAGACTGTACCTCAAGGAGCGAGGGAGAGGTTCGTCGCATCGTCTTACTCCGTTTTGAAGTCACACGAAATTTCATCCGCAGAACGTATGCTTGCCCAGACCGAGCGACCAGCAGATATCGTACGAAGACGCCTAGAACAGGCTGGTTACGATGTCGCTGATGGGCTAGATACCCTTGGCGAGGATGATCTCAGCTTCTTAATGAAGTTCGTGTACAAGAGCACCGCTTTGGGGCCTGCGGTTGGTCGCTTAACAACAGTTGTCTCGAACGTTAGGGGTTGACAGTTGTTTAGGAAGAAGATATGATCTTTACCGACTACAAGAACGTCGATCTCACAAACAAGAGCCTACGGACTGTCCCCGTCGCTCTGTACGCCCATGCGGAAGATATTAAGTCGCTCACCCTGTCGCGTAATCCGATGCTGGATATTCCTAGCGACTTTGTTCAACTCTGCACGTCGCTAAAAGAACTTCGCTTGTCCAATATGTCCATCAAAAAAGTGCCACAAAGTGTGCAGAACTTTGGCACTCTGATGGGACTCGACCTTTCCAGCAACCGGATCGGCGACATCACTGACATATCCCTCTACCGTCTCCCAGACCTTCAGGAGCTCAGAGTGCAAAATAACAGGATGGAGAGGCTACCCTGGTATTTCCCTCGGCTGCGCATGCTACGTCTTTTGAATATTTCCAATAACAAGTTCCAAGACGTCCCGGAGGAGGTTTGCAAAATGTCGAGTCTGGAGGAACTGGATATCTCCTTCAATATGATATCGCAGCTTCCCGAAAACTTGCAATCTTGGCACCGGTTGAAAGTGCTGATCATCGTCGGGAATCGTGTGACGCGCATTCCGGATAGTTTCCGACACCTCTCAAGTTTGGCGGTGCTTGACTGTCGGAGGAACAATATTACGGAACTGGGTGGTGTCAGTCTCCTGCCCAGCCTCGAGGAACTCTTGGTCGGCCATAATTGCGTGCAGGCACTGGACCTATCATCGGGATCACTGCTCAAGAAAATTCACATATCACATAACGACATTACGCAAATTTCACTGGCACCAGGACCCGTGGGTCGGATGCCGGTCGCCCTGACTTACCTGAACGTCGCTAGCGCAAAACTATCGTCGCTCGACGATCTTGCGCTCGCGCAATTGACAAGCCTGGAGGAGCTGATCTTAGATCGCAACAAGTTCCGTGCGATCCCCGAGTCGCTTGGCGAGCTCAGTTTGCTCCATTCCTTCTCGTGCTCAGACAACCTGCTTGGCGCTCTCCCCTCAAGCATCGGCCGGTTGCAAAAACTCGAGCGATTGGACGTGCATAACAACAATCTCACCGAGTTCCCCGCGGCGCTTTGGAACTGCGGGTCGCTCGAGCGGATTAACATGGCATCGAACCTCATCGCGCACATACGGCTACCATCACTCCTCCCTTCCTCTGCCTCCGCCTCCGCCTCCACCTCCGCCTCCACCTCCGCCTCCTCGTCTGCGGCAATTGCCGTGCTGGAGAGCGCCATGAGCTCGACCGTGACTTTAGCTAGTTCGGCTATCACTTTAGCTAACTCGACTGCGACTTTTGCTAGCTCGACTGCGACTTTAACTGCGACCCCACCAGATCGCAAAGTGTCTTCAGCCGGCTTGGTTGCAACATCGCGGCCGCTGCCGCCTCTTGTGAAGTCCCTTCAGCGATTGTATCTTGGCGAGAACCGACTCACTGACGACGCATTACCGTTACTGATGGTCCTACGGGAGCTGAGGGTGCTCAATCTATCCTTCAATGACATCCAGGAGTTACCGAGGCAGTTTTTCAAGGAGATCGTCCTTTTAGAGGAACTTTACCTCAGCGGGAACAAGCTCGCGGGCTTGCCGACCGAGGATCTGCCACGGTTGAACAAGCTCGAGGTGTTGTATTTGAACGGGAACCGCCTGTTGACGTTGCCACAAGAACTCGGGAAGGTCATCAACCTCGCTGTATTAGATGTCGGCAGCAACGGTCTGAGGTACAATATCAGCAACTGGGAGTTCGACTGGAACTGGTGAGCATTACAGGCCCTGTCGGTTAATGATACCTGACAAGCGTGTTTTACTTTCACAAAGGAACTTCAATAAAAATCTGAAGTACCTCAACCTGTCCGGGAACAAGCACCTAAGAATTCAGACTTGGCAACGGCAAGGGGACCGAGAAGGGCCTAATAATGGGCTCCTGGATCGACTCGCAGGGTTTCAAGAGCTGACCCAGCTCCGAGTTCTCGGGCTCATGGACGTCACAACGACTCTCGCGGTAAACATCCCGGACGATACGGAAGACCGGCGAATCCGCACTTCAGTCACGCTCGTCAACCAGCTGCAGTATGGCATTGCGGATAACCTCGGGAATCGGGATTTCTTGTCGATGTTTGATCTAGTGCAACCCGCCTTTCGAGAGAGTCGTGACGAGGCCATCTTCGCGATGTTTGGGCGGTCGCACGCGTCGCCCCACAACACGCACATCTCGAAGTTTCTGCACGACAACTTTGTCCCGACCTTTACGGAGCAGCTCAAGGCGCTCGACTCGACCAAGGGCGAGTCGCCCCAGGACGCACTTCGGCGGACGTTCCTCAAGCTCAACCGTCTTACTCACGACCACCTGTTCGCGGCATATTCGACCAACGCGAGCGGGCGCAAGATGTCCCAGGCTAGCCATCGTTCCGTCGGCACACTCTTTGGCATGAACGCCGCCGATGCGGCCGGCGGCGTGTCGAGTATTGGCGCTTCGGGAATCGTGGCGTATTTTCGTGGCCACCACCTCTTCGTCGCGAACGCGGGGAACGCGCTTGCGGTCATGTCTCGACGCGGTCAGGCACATCTCGTGTCGGTCAAGCACGAACCGTTTGATCGGAATGAGATCATGCGCATTCGTACAGCGGAGGGCTGGGTGTCACCAAAGGGACTAGTCAATGACGAGGCGGACGTATCCCGGTCGTTTGGGTATTACCACCTGTTGCCGATCGTCAATGCGCGGCCGGACGTCAGCCCATTGAAGCTGTCGGAACTGGATGAGTTCCTGATCATCGCTAATAACGGCTTGTGGGACTTCGTCTCGTACCAGACGGCAGTGGACATCGCACGGTCCGAGCGAGCGGACCCAATGATCGCGGCGCAGAAGCTGCGCGACTTTGCCGTTAGCTACGGGTCGGAGGGCACCACTATGATCATGGTAATCTCCATGGCTGGCATGTTCTCTCAGCGTGGGCAGGAGAAGGACTATCCGCTTCAGGACGCAGAGCTTTTCCCACCCCCGCGTCGGAACCGCAAAGACGAAGTCGGGGACAATGAGACCGGCCGGCTGGACCCGGAGATTTCGCCCCCCGTCGGTCAGGTCGTGCTCGCGTTCACGGACATCGTCAACTCGACGCACCTGTGGGACGTCAATGAGACAGCCATGAGGACGGCTGTGACGATGCACCATCAGTTGTTGCGGCGCAACGTGCGTATTTGCGGTGGCTACGAGGTGAAGACGGAAGGTGATGCGTTCATGGTTGCGTTCACGACGGTATCGGGGGCGTTGTTGTGGTGCAGTAGCGTGCAGATGCTCCTGCTAGAAGAGCCATGGCCGAAGGAGATCCTCGACTTGCCTGAGGGCCGCGAGGTCCATGACGACAACGGGACCCTCATCGCTCGCGGGTTGAGCCTCCGGATGGGCATCCACTGCGGCACCCCGGTATGTGAGATGGACATGGTCTCGCGGCGCATGGACTATTATGGCCCGATGGTAAACCGTGCGTCTCGCGTGGCCAATTCGGCGGCGGGTGGCCAGATCTTGCTGAGTGCAGACGCACTACGCGAACTGAGGGTCGAGGAAATCTCCGCGGAGTTCCAATTAATCACCACTGTCGATGCCCTGCAGTCATTAGATCCTCAGTACATCACCGTCGGGGAAAGGAAGCTCAAAGGGCTCGAAGTACCCGAGGTGATGACGGCCGTGTACCCGCAGAAGCTCCTGGGCCGCCGGAACATGCCACTCGCCGTCGTCGCCGCTCAACCCGCGCCGGTTGCGCCGACAGAGGCTACAGCAGAGCACCCGAACGCGGAAGAGCTGTCGCCCGACTTGGCAGACCCAACGTTGCCGGGGGTGGAGTGCAGCTGGACGCCAAAGCAGGTGCGTGAGCTCGCGCAGCTGGCGGTGCGCCTGCAGACGCTCGCCAGCGGACGGGTGTTCCGTCCGTTACCGGTGCGCAAGGAATCGCACACGCAGGTGGTCGCGCCCGTGGACGTGGACAGCGGGCAGTTCTTGTACAGCGACTTTGGCGCGCTCGTCCCCACCGTGTCGGAGCGCGCGTCCGAGGCGGAGGTGCTGGGCGTGCTGGACTTTCTGCTGGTGCAACTCGAGCTCGCGGTCGAGTCGCTCTCGGTGCGCTTGGACGCGCCGTCCGGGCTGGCTGCCGGCGTCGGTGCGATCAGGGCCGCGTTGGCGTCCCGCATGCGGAGTGGGCATCCGCTCGATCCGGGGACGCTGGAGCAAGTTCTGGAGCTGCTCAGTTAATGACGACGTAAGCAACTGCTGCTACTGCTGGCGGACATTCAACTTGATACCTTCATTTCGTCCGTTATTCTTTTGTTCGTTTGCTCTTTGCGTTATTTATTCTTTTTTGCTGGTCACGTTCACTCTTTCTTTTGGGATTTTTGTAGTGTAAAGTAATGTTTTTTTTTTCTATCTATACCTTGGACCATTGGGCTGTATTTGATACCATATACATATTCAACGGCATTCTCATGCGACGTTAACTGTAATCTCTACCGTGTATGTTATGTGTGTACTATGCCTTCCAGTGGCGTCTGAACGTTGACCTGAGTCTGAGTTACGGAATAGCTATTGGCTGTCGGTCCTTTCTGTCTCGCTAGTGCCACTGCGCCGCGTGACGAACTTGTCTCAGTTCATCTCGTCTCTGCGATCGGGGTGCTCTTTTTGCTAAGTGGCCTTAATTAAGTCGGGCAACGAGGCTACCCCTCCCACTAAGACCAAGCAGCGATGGAGCGAGATCGCGATCACCTTACATCTCCGTATGTAATCGCCTTTTTTTTTTTTCGCCGGAGAAGCGTGCCCCTGCTCCTGTTCCTACCCGTTTCTTTCTCCAAAAGAAAACTTAATAGTTTTTTTTTTTTTTCTTTATACAGCCGCAACCGGCGGGCCTGGCCAGGGCTAAAAAATCGTTCACTAGTGCTCACCACCGATTTATACTTATGCAGATTAGATCGATAGATACATTCGCCGATTCGCAGCGCAGCGGTGGCGGGGGGGGCAACAAGATCACGGTAAATGATTTGTTCACAGATAGATAGATTGAACATATACTTGTTTTGTTCAATCCTTTGACGAGCAAAAATTTCGTACCTTCGGACGCAAAGCCGATTCTGAGGCGCGATGTCAAAAACGCTGTGACATTTGACGGGCTTCGGCGGGAATCGGGAATTAACTGGAAATGACCATTGGTGTGCAAGATCACAAGGCCCCCAAACGCCTTCCTTTCCTCTATTACTCCCCCGCTTCGACTGCCTTCATCCATAACTTCCATTCACATGTTACGGCGCTTGCGACGCTACGGGGTGCCACTGGCTGGCAAAAATAGAACGGGAACCTGAGAGAAAGAAAGGCCGCGAGCGGTGGTGGTGGGCTCTCAAGTTGATGGATGATGACCGAATCTCGGCACGCACAACCCAGTTATTTCTTTCCCCAGCACGACGGGGCTCGACGTCTCGGTCTCGGTCGCGGTCAAGCCGTGAGGAATAGTGCAAGTAGTGAAGTGCCAGTGGACCGACCGACCGGCCTGCGCGTCGTCAGGAGAATCGCCGCCAAGTCGATCCTGGATATCCAGGATACTCGGGAAACAGGTTGGCAAGTCTCCTTAGGCTTACACATAATAACATGGATGTAGCACGATCGGCGTGCGTCTCCGGTCTGCGTCACTCGCAGTAAGTAGGGCGGTACATTGTCCACCTTGCACCTTGTCCATCATGGAACGCGTGCCCATGCACGAAGGACGTGCTGTCTCGCGTGGGAGCCATCGCACAGGATACGGAGCCCCCCCCCCCCCCCCGATCAAGACCCGCGGCAGTTCATGGGGCGGGGCCTGGAGATCGGACGGTGGTGTCAGTGCGGATGTCGGCGAGATGACGCAAAGCTTGTAGGTGATCTTCCCGAGGCGCCGCATGGCTCGGGCGTAGAGAGAAAATGAAAGGCAGTGAGCGCACCTGCCGCCGCCTCATACATACCACGTGTTGTACATCCGTCTCTCTACGTGCGCATAAACAAACACCCGAGCCTTTGGCTACTTTCTTCCTATTTACTTGGTCAGACACCAAGTTTAGATTTAACGGGTAAGTGTGAGGCGTCTGCAACTAGTTACATTTTAGAACCATCGAACCGGTGGATACACACATGGGCGAGTGATTCGATCATACAAAGAAACAAAAAAAAAAGAAGCAAACGAGAAAATGCGCAAAACAATGTGACGTAATTCGTGGTTAACAATTCAGTTGGAGGAGCACGGACGAATACATGAATGGGAATAATGGGATGGGGGCGTTGTTAGAATTAAATTGTGAAAAAAAAAAGTTGACTTGTATGATTGCAGATACTTTGTGGACAGGACTGGGGCAGGAATGGACGATGATATCGATGATAACCCAAGCAAACAAAAAGCAAATGAGAGACAAACTGATCAAGCGTGAAAAAAAGATCAAAAGATCAGCGGCGGATGTACAACGCAACACGTTATGGGCAATGTATGGCATTAAAAGCCCCACACCAGAGGCGGTGGCCATCAGCGGCGAGCAGCACCAGCAGCACCACCCGCAGGTGCAGCCGCATTCCGCGAGCGCAACGCGCGTCCCGTTCCATTACCCTGTGGCGGGGGCAGCGCGGTGGGATCCTGGCCGTCCGCATTCCGCCGTCCGCGCTTCGTGGCCCTCGTCACCGGCGTGTCCCCCGCGCCATCGGAATCGCCTCCGCTTGCGGGGCCACCGCCGCCGTCTCCCATAGCGACGTCGCCGTCTGGCGAGCCCGCGGCATCGCGCGGGCGCTTGCCGCTTCCATTGGCGGTCGCAGGTGAAACGGCATCTACGACCGCGGCGTCGGCTTCCGCGGCGAGTTCGCGCGCTAGGACTTGGGAGCGGCGCTCGAGGGGTGCGCGGACGCGGGCGCGGGCGGGCGAGCCGATATTGAGCGCTTGGACGCCTGGCATGTCGTCTGCGGAAGGTGCGGCGGAGAGCATCGAGACGTCGCGTTGTACGTCGTCGTCAGCCGCTTCGACTTCGGCGTCTTCGGGGAGCTCGGAGAGCTCAGAGAGGTCGCTAAGCTGGCGGCCAATAGCGGCATGTGCGGCGGCAGGGTTGGGGGCGGGTTGGGAAGGTGGAGGTTTAGGCTGTGCGGTGGCGGCAGGTGCTGGTACTGGGGTTGCGTTGGGGACGGGGTGGGGAATGAGGTCCAACCATGGGTGACTGAGTGCATCGGTTAGGGTCATGCGTGTCGACGGATTCGTGTCGAGCAAGCAGCGAATGAAGTCTTGCGCTGTAAACAATACGTGATGTCGTTAATAATGCGAAGAAGTGGAGCAGGACGATAGCGTACCAGGGGCACTGACTTGCTTATATCGGAGCGTGCCCCAGTCAATATAGCGCTCTGCGATGCGGCGCCGCATGTCAGGCTCGTTCTCGTCTTCGATGAACGGACCGGTATTCGTTAGCCTGTATGCGCGCAGTTCTGTGGATCAGCACCGCAGAACAAGTCTAAAGAGAAAAATAGAGGCTCACATGGAAAAGACGATGACGCCGACGGACCAGCTGTCGACGAGCTGGTCATACCCCCTATTTTCTTCCGTCTGATTGACGACTTCTGGCGCGAGGTAACTTGGCGTCCCACACATCGTCTGTATGCCACACACAGAGCCGTCACTTTCGCTAAGCATCCCAACGCGGGGGAACAAAGGAGTGCTGCACACACCTTTAGCATGGTGAGGCTATCGACGACTTTGGCGAGTCCAAAGTCAGCAACCTTGACGTTTGGTGGGTTGTCTTTCGTCAGGAGAACGTTCTGCGCGAGAATGAGTTAGATTTTTGTTCTGGCGGGGAAAGGGAGACTCGGGCGCGCGTTACCTCGGGCTTGAGATCGCGATGCGTGATACCCTTGGCGTGGATGTACTGCGCGAACACGGGTGAGATGAGACCACCGAGCAGAAAAAGGCGACGCGTACCGCGAGCGCATTGCACATCTGACGGGTGATGTGCTGAGACACAGGTTCAGACAAACCGTCATTTGAGAGAATAAAGTCGAGCAAATCGCCACCCTCGACGAGTTCCAATACGAGATCTGAATCCCCGCGCCACCCTACCGTCAGCTAACGAGCTTTTCTGCTACACAGCATAGCAAACGTACAAAAATCGTGTCCCCCGTCCTCAGGGACGAACGTCTCGCGCAGGCGACAGATATTCGGGTGGTCGAGCGTCTCGAGGATGCTGATCTCCCTCGCGAACGATTGGAGATACTGATTACCGCCGCCGTTTTGGTTTTGGTTGTTGGTGTTGTTCCCGCCGCGGACCTTGTTGCCGTGTATGATCTTGACGGCCCACCACTCGCCCGTCTCGCGCGCCATGGCCTTCATGACGGTGGCAAAAGAGCCCTTGCCAAGCTCGTGCGCCATATCGTAGTGCGCGTGGATGCCCGTCAACTCGAGCGGCGCGAGGTGCCGGTAGATGTACCGGTAGTCCTCGAGTGGGTTCTGCTGTGGCATCGGGGACCCAAACGCGATCTCGTTCCCGTCGCGTAGGATGCGCGACTGACCCTTTTGCACGCGCGTGCCATTGATCTATGTTCACGCCCCGGGGGTCAGTCGTGCGCGTTGGCAAATAAAAACGTGGTGGGGGCAGACGGGAGGTACGTACCCAGGTACCGTTCGTCGAGTTGTCGTGTACGACGACTTGGGAACGGCCATCCTCGCGCCCGTCCCACATAATCTGACAATGATTAAAACCTGCTCCCAAAGTAAAAGTAAAGTAAGCTCGTCATCGGTAGTGTCGAGCGCTAAGGAAGGGCCACACACGCACTGATTCGCATGCCAGGTAGGACAAAGTCGTTGCCCGGGCCCCGGCCGATCGCGTTGTGCGGCTGCGTCTTTTGAAAGTCGATGCGGCGGAGCGCGGTATTACATGGCTGGAGACAGCCAAAGAACGGGCTCTCCATTGGGTGCACCGAGTTGGCGTAGGCATACTGCGACGCCTGCTGCGTCGCGCCCTGTGTCTCCCCGGCGTACTCATGCTCTAATAATGGTGCTGCAGGAGGCTCCATCGGTCGACCTTATCTTTTTTTGTTGTTTGGGTTGCGTGGCTCGGTTGTCTGGTTTTGAGTCGTGGAACGTTGAGGAAGGTGAGAAGGTTATTGGATCGAGGACGGAAGGGCTATTTGTAGTTTGTGGCGAGGGTGCGCGGAGGAAGACGTTGATGTGGGAGAAGAAGGACGAGATGTGCCGACGAAGAGGGCTTTATAGCAAAAGCGATGGAAGGGGGTTTTGTTCCAAGCTGTGGACGAGGCTGAGGCTGAGGCTGAGGGTACAGAGGTGCCACTGCCCAGGTTGGCTCACGTGTGGGGAACGGCGATCAAAAGTCAATCCACAATTTCAAGTCGTCGCACAATTATTAACAAAAACAGAGACCGTCGTGGAATCCTATTGTATGTCTACTATATGTCTTTCAAAGCGAGCGGGATCGTCTACTATTAATGGGCTTTGTTTCCGGCTTCTAGTATCCAAACAAAGCGTGATCGCTTACTGTAAATGTAATCGTGAAAAGCGGCAAGTGGCGAGCGTCTCGGTTCAATTCAATTGAACGCCTCATTGACGAGCGAGTGGTTGCCACGAATGTTAATAAACGAATACTGCGAAACAGAAATGGAAGTGTGAGAAGGAGGTTTCAGTTAACAGCAAGTCTCCAAGTCTCGGACTTCAAAGCCCACCTCTGCTAGCTCTGGCCGCACACCGCGCAAAACGTTGATGTACACCAGGTTCGGCTCCGTCCAGAACGGCCGCAAGCCTGCCGCTTCCAGTGACGCCCACCAGCGGGAAAAGTATGCAAAGTTCTCGCGACCACGGTACGCGTGGATCTCGAGCTGGAGCTGGCCGACTGGGAACACGTCGTTGGCGTGTGCAGCGAAGAACTTCCCGAGCACGTCAAATTCTGCACCCTCTATGTCGATCTTGAGGATGTCGATGAACTTGTGTCCTGATATCAACGAAGACACATCAGCCTTTCGTGGCTCAAAGACAAGGACGGCAGAGAGGAGGACGCGTGCGCACCGTTGAGATTCATGAGTGAATTGAGCGTCCAGGATTGGGGGTTCTCGTTGTGTTTTTCAATCGCGCCGAGTACAAAGGGCTGGAAATGAGCCCGTTTCCTCAGATCCGGATGGTCGGTTACCTCAGGTCCCCACTGGCGACAGGAAGTAGGCGTCAGTATGTCGAGTCCAGCACGTTGAAGCCAGTAGGGAGTAGGGGCAGAGGAGGGAACGAACGCCGTTAGCGCCAGGGTCATATCGCCAGACCTCACAAGATGGCGCGCGCATCAACAGTGCCAAGTCAAACGTGGTATCATCGCCCATGCCTGTGACATAAAGAGAAGAAAATTAGCTCCAAGTCAGTCCACTCCGCCGCGAGACGAGACGAAACCGAATTGAAGCAGACCGAAAGAATATACCACGCATTTCTCTTGTTTGACCACGCGATCCAGGCCGCAGACCCATTTCCCACCGTCACCCATCGTTCCAACGCGTTCCACACGATGGGGGCACTGGAAGGCCGGGATGAAAAAATCCCCTGTCGCGATGGACGTTCCAATCTCAGCAAGTAGGGCCGCGGATATAAGGGAAGAACGACGACGCACATATGGTATATAACTCCCCATGTGTCGGATACCTAATGGAGATTGAACGGACGGTGAGAGATCTATCACGAAAAGACGGCCCCAGTGGAGAGAGAGCCCGCGCGCACGGGTAGGTGTGCGATTGTGTGATAGCCTCAATGTGTATGCGTGCGCGCTGTAGTTGTATTGTTCACCCAGGGGTCAGCACTCACGAGTTGATAGCGTCAGTTCTGGGCCCCCACTTTTTGATGAACTCCAGCCGTTCTTTTAAGGTAACAGCGTAGTGCGCCTCCTCATCTGCGAGCCAAGCTCTGAGAGAGCGATCGGGTCTAAGGGAGTCAACGTATAGCCCATGTAGGGCCGCCGAAAGCGGCCGAAAAAGAAGAAGAATACAGGCGATGGTGATCAACAAGAAGAGAGTACCGATGACGGTCGGACGGGGTGGCATAGTTGAGTCATGGTAATAGCAAAGGAAAGAGAAGGGTTTTTATCGAGGGACGGACGTAGGAGACCGTCTTCAGCTGACTTCCGATAATTAGAAGTGTGCCGTGGAGAAGAGTAGCTTTACAGTACGGTACAGGCTTGATGGGATCAGGATTATAGCCGGTGAGCCCAAGTTGCCAGTGGTTCCCCCTGGTTACGCGGTTACGAGTGGGCACGCTACTAGCAGATCGTTTGCCGCCCCTACCACTCGTTATCGATTACCAAGGTGTACCAGCGACCACAGGTTTGCCCCGGCTGTGTGATCGCGTACTGTCGTGTTGGTCTCCGCTTTCCGTCTTCGAGTCTGCGCCAAGTTACTTGTGCTCATGGATGATTCCTTCGCAAATTTAGAACGCCCATTTCTTTCGTCAGAGCCGAAGAAGATACGGACTTGATCCTTCCCTTCAAAAAAAAAAGACTTGATCCTTCCCACGACCTTCTTGCTCCAAATCTACGCCACTTCCGCTACAAGGGTGTCGTTGCTCACCTCCACTATCTCCCTCGTTACGCGCATGCTCACAAACATCCGGGCCTCGGACTACTTTCTTCCTGATTATCTGAGCAGACGCCTTCAAGGCCTTTCCCCAGTTGGAGAGACTGTCCAAAGGTTTCTCCATTCCCATACTAGAGGATGCTCCCGCGACGCTTCCCGCTCAAATGCCTCGCGTTAGCACCGACGTACCGCTCAGGCCATGGGCCCTCTTCTGGGGCGACCCGGCATTCCATTACTCAATCGAGTCGCCTCTACGTTACCACGCCTATCTAACTTTCATAGGTGCAACCGAAGGACTGGTACTCCACATTGCGAAGGTTGTTGTCGGCTCTGATTGCAACACGTCTCCATAGTCACGGACCACCGCGGGCAGCGGAAACGTGGCGTCAGACCCTCAAGCTTTAGCATTAGCCCCCGTATGGTTGTGGGACTGTCGGGATGCGGCGGGGGCACTGACGGTTCGGATTATGGTAGATCGGGATTCAGGTATATGATGGATAAGTTCGGGGGGGCAGGTGGCTGAGTGGATATACCACCCTGGGGCTACTTGGTAGTCGCTGAACCTTGTGCATAAGGGGTCCTGGGTTCGAATCCCAGAAAAACCATCTTTGGGGTTTTAGTGGGTATTGCCAGTGAGTGGAGTCCCACACTACCTGATGTTACAACTGCCCCTATGTTTCTTTTCTTCCTTCTATATGATATATTACTTACACATTCCCCAACCCTAGCTACACCTATTCCCCCAATCCCCTTAATCTGTCCCCTAGAGGACCCTTATTTGCATAGCTGAAGACTGCTCCTTTTTCTTCACCTAAGTTGTCTTACACTGCCTGTTCCCACACCCTGTCACTTGTGGGAATTATCTGTTAACTCTGTGATGTTATGTCTATGCATTGGAATGTATAAATACAGCCTGTATATATATTGAGTTAGTAGTCTATAATAGAACACCACATTCTATCCTTATATTCACTACCCCCTACTTTTGTGATTTTACATTGTCCTATAGCATAGCTGGGTCTAGTAGTCTCCCCTATATAGCCAGTAGTTGACTTGTACTTGTTTCCTTAGTTTTCCTATATTCTTGAATATAGCCCTGTTGAACTCCCCTCTATATGCCCTTCCTCATTTCCCTTCCCTCCCTTCCCTCTCTTGCATTCCCCTTCTAAGCTCCTCTAGCTCCTGCCTTTATTAGGAGTTGGGCTGTTAACTCTTAGATCAGAGTCTACTTCCCTTAATGTCTACTAGAGAACTCAATTCTTGGATTCTTGACAAGTTGTCTTAGGTTAAGACAACCAGCCTAGCTAAGCTAGCATTATAAACAGCTTACCAACTGCAAAGCCTAGTAAGGGCTTGGTTAGTGGACTTCAATATGTACCAGGGACAGCAGTGGCTCACCAACTGCAGGGCTGCAGGCAGGCATGGTTGGCAGGCCTCAAACTATACCAGGGATAATAGTAGCTTACCTGCTGCACAGCCAAGGGTAGGCTTGGTCAGTAGTCTTTAAATAGTGCCAGAGATAGTAGGGACTTACCTTCTACAGAGCTAAAGGTGGGCTTAGTTAGTAGGCTACAAACTATGCTAGAGACAGCATCAACTCAATTTCTATACAGCCAAGAGTAGGCCTAGTTAGCAGGCTTCAAACAATGCTAGGGATAGCAGCCACTCATGTCTTATAGAGCTAGAGGACAACTTGTAGGAGTGGAAGAAGTCCTAGCAGACTGGAATAAGAAGAATCCATCATTAAGGGGAGGCTTTATGCAGAGGGGACAAAGGAGGTCTAACCTATCCAAAGTTATGTGTTATACTTGTGAAGTGAAGGGACATACAGTGCCCCCAAAAACCATTCAAATGTTTTAAACATTTAGCTTATTTTGGATATAACTTCTGAACTAGAGGGGTTCATGACATATACCTATGCTTGTTTGAAAGCCCTTTATCATAGCTATCTAAGAGTATACTATATGTGTCCTCAACATCCTTAGATACTCAGATAATATATATTCTTTCAAGAGTACCCATTTGAACAGTTTTTGTGCAATGGTATCCAAGAGTAGTATTTCTCAAATAGCAATACTGATTCTTGTTCCAGAACCCTAAAATTGAGAATGGAGATCATGTGACATATAACAAAGTTGAAACAGGTACAAACAGCCTAAGACAACCACTTCTTCCTTACTATCATCATCATGAAATCCCTCTCTTCTTATCAAGTCAACTACATCATTTCCCTTCTTCAGGTTGGCCACCCAGTCCGAAGTATAGCTAGAGCTGCCCACAGAAGCATTGAGACAATCAGTAATATTTGTCAAAAGTACCTCTCAGATCATCCAAAGTCCTCTGGAGGCCATCCTGTCAAGCTCTCCCAACATGATATCCACCATGCTGCACATCTTCTTAGCTCTGAGGAAGCAGAAACTGCTCCTCAGGTTGCTAGAAGGCTGGAGGCCATCGAGGGTATCACTCTCTGCAATCAGACAGTTCAAAATTGCTTTAAGAAGGCAGGCATTAAAGCAGTTGGAAAGCAGAAGAGGCCCTATCTCAAGCCAAGTCATCGCAAAGCTAGAAAGGACTTTGCAGAAAAGTACCTCTACTGGACTGTGGAAGACTAGAAGAAGGTTATTTGGTCAGATAAGACCAAGATCAATTGCATGGGCTCAGATGGCAAGAAATGGGTCTGGAAAAAACAAGGGGAGCACCTCACTGAACATCTAGTGGAGCCTACACTCAAGCATGGAGGGGGTTCCTTGATGCTATGGGGCTGTATGACTTGGGAAGGAGTTGGGAATGCAGCAAAGATTGATGGGAGGATGGACACTGATCTTTATTGCAGCATTCTGGAGGAGGACCTGCTAGGATCCATCAAGTATTTTAAGAAGCGCAAAGATATTATCTTTCAGCAAGATAATGTTACGTCACAGTAGGGACGTTCACCCGACGTGGGGGATGAAGGGGGAAAAGGGAGACTGAGATTAGATGTCTAAGGGTGGTGAGGACATCCTTTTAAGCAATTGTCTCTAATTTAGGAATGTGTGTGGTGTTGGTCAGCATTCCAGAACTAGCTCTATGAATGGAATGGGAAGCTCTATAAATGGCATGATCAGAGCATAAAAGGAAGTAACTTAGTATATGTACTTACACCCCTCCCTGGTATGAAAAAAGGGAAGAAAGGAGGATGGAAAAGATTAAAGGTGGGGGGGTGCCAAGGCACTCAGCTCAGGTGCATTAAAACCCCTATTTGTTAGGGGAAAGCTACTGGCAGCAGTGCAAAGGTACAGTGCCCCCAAAAACTGTTCAAATGTTTTGAACATTTAGCTTATTTCAAATATATCTTCTGAACTAGAGGGGTTCATGCCATATACCTAGGCTTGTTTGAATGCCCTTAATAAGGGGTTTCTGAGGATATTTTATGTATAGCTATAGCTTAACTATATAAGAAGATATGGGCAATTAATTCTAGAGTACCCACTGAACAGTTTTTGTGCATTACTATTTACATAGGGTATATTGTCACAGCCGAGATTCTGAGTTCCCGAGAAAGCACACCGCCGAGCTGCCCGAGCTGGCCCGCGTTGGACAACTATGAGACAACCCTGGATTCCGAGGCATTAAGGGAGGCCTTGATGAGAAAGGGCAATATGAGCATGTGGACATTGCGTCCTGAACCAGCTAAGTTCCGCACTCCCATTGAGAGCAGCGACGAAGAAGCTGACAACCTCTACAAGCAAGATGAAGCTCGCGTGCATGCCATGTATGCGCACTTCTACAGGCGTGATAGCCCAGAGTCACGTAACTCATCACATGAGGCATCACCTGAGCATGTGTGCCTTGGGTATACAGCAGCCGGTTATCCGGTTGATGACGACATGGACTAGGCCTTTGTGCCTGTTTACTGATGGACTTTCTGATGGACGCCTCGTGTACTGTACGGGCGCTGCCTCGTGTCTGATGGATGTCGGTGCCTTTATAGGCCGGTCCAATTATGTTTCTCCTTTGTGTTTCAGATGGTGGAGCTGGAGCCCTTATGGCTATTGGCCAGAGATAAGGACTTAAGGTTTGTGCTGAGTCCGAACCTTATCTACTAGTAGTATAAGTACTAGCTTGTCTTTGCATGTATTCCCCATCTTGAGTTTTTCAACAATCCACATCACAGTTCCCTCCTGCTTTCCTAAGGGCCTTAGTTGGTCTCCTACACCAAACCCTTAGACGTTGTCTTGTTGTGCCGCTTCTTAGCGAGCCGTTTTCCCCTTGGAGTTTTCCTTCATCTCTCAGTTGCAACCGCTATTGCAGTGGTTTTGCCTTGGTTGTCGTGTGCAATACAAGCGTTCTGAGGAACCCAGTTCAAGTTGAACTAGACGGCCGGTGTGACCGTAACATATATGGTGAAAATTAGTAGTTTGTGTATCCTCCATTTGCTTTATATACCTCCATCACCCTCCTAGGCATGCTTTCTATCAAATTCTGAACCACAGATAGTTCAATAGCCTCCCACTCCCTTTGAGTGCGCTCCCATAGCTCATTAATCCCCTTGAGGGGGTAGGGTATGCTAATAGCTGCCACTTAAGATGGACCCAAAGGTGTTCAATGGGGTTAAGGTCTGGGGATTGAGCTGGCCACTCCATCACCTCAATCTTGTGGTCTTTGAACCAGGATGTGGCCTTCTTGCTCTTGTGTTTTGGGTCATTATCTTGCTGAAAGATAATATCTTTGCGCTTCTTAAAATACTTGATGGATCCTAGCAGGTCCTCCTCCAGAATGCTGCAATAAAGATCAGTGTCCATCCTCCCATCAATCTTTGCTGCATTCCCAACTCCTTCCCAAGTCATACAGCCCCATAGCATCAAGGAACCCCCTCCATGCTTGAGTGTAGGCTCCACTAGATGTTCAGTGAGGTGCTCCCCTTGTTTTTTCCAGACCCATTTCTTGCCATCTGAGCCCATGCAATTGATCTTGGTCTTATCTGACCAAATAACCTTCTTCTAGTCTTCCACAGTCCAGTAGAGGTACTTTTCTGCAAAGTCCTTTCTAGCTTTGCGATGACTTGGCTTGAGATAGGGCCTCTTCTGCTTTCCAACTGCTTTAATGCCTGCCTTCTTAAAGCAATTTTGAACTGTCTGATTGCAGAGAGTGATACCCTCGATGGCCTCCAGCCTTCTAGCAACCTGAGGAGCAGTTTCTGCTTCCTCAGAGCTAAGAAGATGTGCAGCATGGTGGATATCATGTTGGGAGAGCTTGACAGGATGGCCTCCAGAGGACTTTGGATGATCTGAGAGGTACTTTTGACAAATATTACTGATTGTCTCAATGCTTCTGTGGGCAGCTCTAGCTATACTTCGGACTGGGTGGCCAACCTGAAGAAGGGAAATGATGTAGTTGACTTGATAAGAAGAGAGGGATTTCATGATGATGATAGTAAGGAAGAAGTGGTTGTCTTAGGCTGTTTGTACCTGTTTCAACTTTGTTATATGTCACATGATCTCCATTCTCAATTTTAGGGTTCTGGAACAAGAATCAGTATTGCTATTTGAGAAATACTACTCTTGGATACCATTGCACAAAAACTGTTCAAATGGGTACTCTTGAAAGAATATATATTATCTGAGTATCTAAGGATGTTGAGGACACATATAGTATACTCTTAGATAGCTATGATAAAGGGCTTTCAAACAAGCATAGGTATATGTCATGAACCCCTCTAGTTCAGAAGTTATATCCAAAATAAGCTAAATGTTTAAAACATTTGAATGGTTTTTGGGGGCACTGTATATGTGTGCATTACTAAGGTTGGTGATGAGATTGATGATGAGAGGTAGTGGGTATTGATTGTGTATTATAAATGCATTGATCCATCTGTAGTCTTGCACCAGCTATAATTTACCATCCTTTTTCTTTACAAAGAAAAAGGGGGACACATATGGGGATTTTGAGGGTTGTATGCAACCTTTGCCAAGTTGTTCCATCAGGAATGCCTTGAGAGCTTGATCCTCTTCCTGTGTGAGGGGGTATACTTTACAATCCAGTGCTTCTGGTGTCCCCTTTTTGAACTGGATTTTGTGGTCCCATACTCTAGACAGTGGGAATTGATGTGATGCTTCTTCATTAAATAGGTGCTGGTATTCTTTGTAGTAAGGTGGTAACTCAGCTTTAATGGTGTACTGTTTCACTTGGATTGCTAGTTCTATAGATATGGTCCTTCCTTCCATGAGCTCCTCTTCCTCCAGTTGCTAAACAATGGCAGCCACAATGGTTGATCAGAGATGGAGGATTCTTGGGTTCACCGTTCTAAGCACCACTGGTAGGGCATCTTGTCATGGTCGGGCTTCCGGGCCATTAGGAAGATCGAAGTATACGTCAAAGTAGTAGTTGAGATATTGTGAAGTGGCATGGACTCTTACTTACCAGTTGTGGCTATGGTAGTAAGTAGTAATTACTTATGGACTTAGTAGTATCAGTCAGCACTCAGTGATCACATGTGATTGCTGAGTGATTCCTAGGATCGTCGTAGTAGGGTTTGAGCTACTTACGTGATAGGACGTACCATGTTGGAGAGGCGCTTTAAAGCCCTTGCATACTTGTATAAGTAGTGGTAGTAGAAGACCAAATTCACTATCTTGGTCTTCTTGGAATTGCCATTGATCTTCCACATCAAATCCTCTTCTCACTCCTCATCTCCTGTGGTGTGCTTTTGAGCCTCCACATGATACTCCAGATACAAGAGATTGTCATACGCTATATAAGGCCAACGTGATTAAGGATGTTCCATTGCTAGCCTTTCGATACATTAAGGGAAGTGTCCTCCCTCATATTTGACTTAGTATTTTTGACTCACCAGTTACTTTCACCAAGGAACACACTAAAGTCTAGTGCACACCCAGGCAAGGCGTAACATTAAGACCAAGATCCCTCCACCGTGGCGAGAGTAACTACCAGAGAACAGTGGAGCCTTGATGGATTTCATCCATACTACCTTCTGCAATGAGGAAGCCATAATGTTCCGATCTGATACCTCAAGAACACATACTGGGGAGAAATCAACAGGACAGAAGGATACATTATCGAAACAAGGCATGGAAGATGCCCTCTTCCAGGAAGCGGTACCTATCAATATCAGCATTGACCCCAACATCATTGAGGACCCTTAGACCAGTTTCAATGGCCTCCTTGTCAGGGTGGTTGGTGTGGAAGGGGGAGAGGTTGGTGTTATCAGGGTAGGCAGGGGGGGGTCCGTGAAAGGGGGCAGCGGTGAGGGGAGCTCCATAATCCTGGTAGCGGCCAGTGTCCCTGTGACGCTCTATGACAAAGTGGTTGTGGCCCTCGCAGTCCCATTCATAGCGAATATAATGGGGATGCTTGGGGGTGCCATCCAGCCCAGTGATTGGGAAGGAGTAACGAGCGTGGTTGGCTCGTCGCAAGTCATAGATCATGAAGCCTGCAGGGGGGTCATCATTGGACCTATCGTTGCCCAAGTCGATGGAAGAAACCAGTGATGGGGAGTGGGAAAACGGCGTGAGGGGGCGACAAGGCTTGGGGGTATGGAGACAGAGATAAGCAGGGGAGTGAGGGGGAACAGGGAGAGGTTCTGGAGATGGGGTCGGAGACTGGGTGCGATCAGCCAGTGGGAGTGGGTTGCCTAGGGGAGACCCAGGAGCACCAAAGGTTCCCTCAGTAGGAACAGGGGAGGGCACACGGGAGCCAATGTGGTCAGCAAGGGAGCGGTCGTTGGTGGTGGCAGGAGAGGTAGACATAGTAGCAGTAGTGGCGGTAGTGGTGGTAGGACAAGTAGTGGCAGGGGACAGAGTGATAGAGTGGATGATGAGCGGAGTGGGGGAAAAGGCAGGGTTTAAATATGGGGTTACTCTGGGTCCGTCCCAGAGTGTTACGTCATGGTAGGGACGTTCACCCGACGTGGGTTAAGTCGTTCTACTGGGACGCTGCACTAAGGGGTCTGGTTCTGGTTGTCAAGGGAAGTTCCGAGGTGGAACTTCAGTGAGGATGGACAAGTTGAAGAGTCAGCCTAAGCCAATAGTGGAACTTAGGATTCTTCAGTGAGAGGAGAGTTCGGTGAGATATGGAGTATTCATAGTCTTTGATTGCTCGAGTACCGTAGGATACAAAAAGTCAAGTCTAAGGCTACAAGCTACCTAGCAAGCCTGACTTTATAGTAAAGAGGGATCCTAGTACTGAGTCATAACGGTGTACTAGGATTGAGTCATCCGAACAATAAGTAACTGTGGCGCAGTCCGCAGTATGTATGAAACACATCTGAAACAAAAGATAGAAAGCCCCTTAACAACGGGCTAAAGTCACTATGACTCTTATGAGAATGATCACGTGAGACAAGAGAGCACAAAGAAAAGAAATTGAGTTGTATTGTAACACAGAGGGAGCGGATGGAGCTAGGGTTTTGCCGATGGAAGTTGGTGACAAGTTGGTCGGCATGAATGTGAGCCGAGGGTTCCCATGAGTCATGAGCCTTGGAGAAGCCCTTCCATCTGACCAAATACTGCAGTTGGTTGCGCCTGCGTCGTGACCCTAGAATTTGCTCCACTTCCCACTCTGGTTCCCCATCAATCAGGTCAGGGGAAGGTTCTGTAAAGTTCGGACCATGTTCAGGTGTTTCCTTGAAAGGGGTGAGAAGGGAAGCATGAAAGACGTTATGTATCTTCCATTGTGGAGGGAGCTTGAGACGGTAAGAGGTATGTGAAATGGCAGCAGTGACTAGGAAGGGGCTATAATGCCGTGGGGATAGTTTGGCAGATGGATGGGTGGTGTGAAGGTTCCTGGCCTCGAGCCAGACTCTATCTCCAACACAGTAAGGGGTGAAATGAGTGTGTGACCTAGTCATGAGGTCTTGTGAGCGCCTGATAGTGTCTTGTGCCTGTTGGCGTGCTTCCTTTATCTGCTGCATGCGCTGGTCAACAGAGGGGACAGTGGAGAAGCGGAAGGTTTGGTGAATGCGTGGGGTGTGTCCCATGAGGAGGTCAAAGGGGGTCTTTTTCATAGTAGAACTGGGCCAGGAGTTGTGTGCAAATTGTGCCAGGGGGAGCCAGGACGCCCAGTCGTCCTGTTTGTAATTAGTGAAGATGCGGAGATACTGTTCCAGCCACTGGTTAGTGCGTTCTGATTGGCCATCAGTTTGGGGGTGGTAAGCGGTACTAATGTTCTGATCAATGTGAAGTAATTTGCAAAGTTCTTTGGTAAATGTGGAAGTAAAATGAGGGTCTCTGTCCGAAATGATGCGTTTGGGAAGTCCGTAATGGGGGAGTACGTAAGTAGCATAAAGTAATGCAGTTTTCTCAGCATCTATGGTTTCGTTGCAGGGGATGAAGATGGAGGCTTTAGAGCAGTTGTGGCCCGTAATTGTAAGTATAGTATTGTAGTTGGAGGATAGGGGGAGTTTTGTAATGAAGTCCAAGGCAATGGTTTTGAAAGGAAGGGAATGGGGGTCTGTGGCGATGGGGTAGAGCAGTGGCTTTAGGTTGGTAGGGTTATTTTTACGTGATTGACAGGTGGCGCAACCCTTAATGTAATTGGTGACAGAAATTTTCATGTTTGGCCACCAGTAATTGCGTGAGATAGCCCAAAGGGTCTTGGAGATTCCAGGGTGTCTGGCTGTGAGAGAGTTGTGATATAGGGAAATTACCCCCCTCCTTAGATTGTCATTTTCCACGATAACAAGACGTGAGCTGTTCCAGAAAAAGCCCTCCTTCTGAGTGAGGTTGTGAGAGAGCGTCCATCTAGAGAGAAGGTCTGGCTGTTTGAGTTGGTGGGCTCGTGCACGATCATCGAGGGAGGAGGAGAGGGCAGCATTGACAAAGAGCGAAGGGGGGAGGACAGTGATTTGGTCATTGTCCGCTGAGCCATCGTAGAAATCGGGGCACCTGGAGAGAGCATCAGCCTTGTTAGAGGCCCCAGGCTGGTGGACGAGGGTGAAATGATAGTCAGCCAGTTTGGGGAGGTATCTGGCGACACGACGATTGATGCGTTGGGGGTTATGATAGTATTGAAGGTTTTTGTGATCGGTGAGGATGGTGATGGGATGGGGGGAGCCCGCTAGGAGGTGATGCCAGTTTTCCAGACCACGAACAACGGCCAATAGTTCCCTGTCATGGATATCATAGTTCTGTTCTGCCTCAGTAAACGTCTTGGAGTGGAAGCCGATGGCACGGGATTTACCCCGGGGATCCTTTTGAGAGAGGATCGCTCCAGTGGCGAAGGTGGAGGCATCAACTTCCAATTGGAAGGGCTTGGACATATCGGGTTGGGACAGAGCAGGATCAGAGAGGATGTGGGAGATGAGGGTATCGAGGGCATGGTGACATTTGGGGGTCCATTGGAATGGGGTCTCCTTCTTCAGGAGTGCAGTAATGGGGTGGGCAATGTTGGCAAAGTTTGGGATGAAGGGGCGTTGGTATCCTAAGACACCCAATGTGCTTCTGACCTCTTTGAGGGTTTTGAGGTCGCGTGGCCAGTCACGGAGGCCATCTACTTTGACAGGGTCGATCTTGATCTGGTCACCATCTACGATGATGCCGAGGTATTTGATGCAGGGTTGTTCGAAGGCACACTTGGAGGGTTTGAGGAAGTAGGATTTGATTTCTAAGAGGTCAAGGACTTCGTGGACGATGGTGCGGTTGTTACGGTCGCACCGGCTGTCTAGCTCGACTTGAGCTGGGGTTCTCAGAACGCTTGTATTGCACACGACAACCAAGGCAAAACCACTGCAATAGTGGTTGCAACTGAGAGACGAAGGGAAAACTGAAGGGGAACGGCTCGCTAAAAAGCGGCACAACAAGACAACGTCTAAGGGATTTGGTGAAGAAGACCAACTAAGGCCCTTAGGAAAGCAGGAGGGAACTGTGATGCGGATTGTTGAAAAACTCAAGATAGAGAATACATGCGAAGACAAGCTAGTACTTATACTACTAGTATGTAAGGTTCGGACTCAGCACAAACCTTAAGTCCTTATCTCTAGCCAATAGCCATAAGGGCTCCGGCTCCACAAGCTGAAACACGAAGGAGAAACATAATTGGACCGGCCTATAAAGGCACCGACATCCATCAGACACGAGGCTGCGCCCATATAGTACACGAGGCGTCCATCAGAAAGTCCATCAGAAGGCAGGCACGGAGGCCTAGTCCATGTCGTCATCAACCGGGTAACCAGCTGCGGCATACCCGAGGCACACACACTCAGGTGATGCCTCACGTGATGAGTCACGTGACTCTGGGCTATCACGCCCGTAGAAGTGTGCGTACATGGCGCACGTGCGAGCTTCGTCTTGCTCGTAAGGGTCGTCAGCTTCTTCGTCGCTGCTCTCAACAGGAGTGCGGGACTTAGCTGGTTCGGGACGCAATGTCCACATGCTCAGGTCGCCCTTTCTCATCAAGGCCTCCCTTAATGCCTCGGAATCCAGGGTTCGCTCATAGTTGTCCAACGCGGGCCGGCTCGGGCAGCTCAGCGGCGTGCTTTCTCGGGAACTCGGGATCTCGGCCGTAACAGCGGTGGCGTGGTAGGTTGTTGTGAGTGGCGATGAGGATGTCATCCATATAGATGAAGAGTTCTTTGGGGTACTTGTCCTTGAGATGGCGGAACATGCGGTTTATGGTGCAGGAAAATGTAGCGGGAGAGTTGGTGAGGCCGAAGAACATGACACGAGGTTGAAAGAGGCCGAAAGGTGTTTTGAACGCGGCCTTCCACTGATCTTCTTCTTTGATGCGGATGTTGTTATAGCCCCAGCGGATATCGAACTTGGTGAAGATCTTCTTCCCCTGGAGTTGTTCGAGGATGGTGTTAATCAGTGGGAGGGGGTACGTGTTGCGAATGGTCCATGAGTTAAGGGGCTTGTAGTCTTGAGTGGGGTGTAGTTTGCCATCCTTTTTCTTCATGAAGAAGAAGGAGGAGGCGTAGGGGGAGTTGGATTCGGTGATGTAACCTTTCTCCAAGTGTTCCTTAATGAACTCCTTGGTGACTTCTTCTTCGGCTGGAGTGAGGGGGTATACTTTGCAATTGATGGTGGCGGGGGCGTCTGGCTTGAGGGTGATGGCATGGTCATCTTCTCTGGCAGGGGGAAAGCGTTGTGCAGCTTTCTCCGAGAAGACTGTGGCGTGGCGTTGGTATTTGGAGGGGATGTCGGTTACTGGTGGGGTTTTGGAAGCGATGGCCTTCTCAGCCCACTTCTGAGCAATGCTGTTGATCTGGGGGTGGATGCGTTTGTGGTAGGAGATGGAGTGAAGGGCGAGGTCCCCTCCTTCGAGGGTGTTGGTGGTCCAGTCGATTCTGGGGTTGAATCGTTTAAACCATGGGTGACCTAGGATGAGGCGGTCGTGTCCAAGGTTGGCGATGTATAAGGGCATTTTTACTGCTTGTGTCCCTTGGTTAATGACGAGGTAGGTGAGGTGGGTAATGGAGCCCACTTGGTTGAGGGTTCCATCCACATTGTGGATGAGGCGGGGGGTGTGTAGTTCTTGTGTCCCAAGGTGTAACTTTGAGACAGTGCGAGTATCGATGAAATTGTTGGTTGCCCCACTATCAAGGAGGACTTCTACTTCAGCCTTTCCGTGCCACATGTAAATCTGAACGGGGATTGTCATTGAATCGTTCCTCGTACTGTACATGGTGCTAATGGTTGCCTTGCTCTCGGCTGTTAGAGTTTGGCATCGTGAAAATCCTGGTCATCCAGGTATTCTCCCTGCTCTTCTTCTGTCATGCTGGTGATGATGGCCGCAATCTGTTGAGCCTTGGTTTTCTTGGGGGTGCTGGTGGAGGGAGTGGTGGAAGCGGTGGTGGAGGGTGCAGTGGTGGATGTAGTGGAGGTGGTGCGAGCACTAGACGTGCTCTGGTGCTGGGGGCATTCACGGGACATGTGTCCCTGGCAACGACAGCGGAAACAACATCCTTCTTTTGCTAGCTTCTCACGTTCTTCTGGGGTGAGCTTCTTGAGCTTTTGGGGGGTACTGGTGGTGGCATCTACGTCCATGGGGACGATGCCATGGTTGTGGGACTGGGTGTGACGGGGCTGTGTGGTGTGCGAAGTGGACTGGAACTGGGTTTTCTTTTTACTAAGGAGGAGGTTGGAGTTGCGCAGCTTGCGCGTTCGCTCTACTTCTCTTTGTGCTGCATTCTTCCACTCGTCCATGGTGACAGGCCAGGTATCCCTATAGAGGACGCAACAGTGGATGGACTCTTCAAGTCCGGCTTTGAACTGGGTGATGGTGCCCTTGGTGGTGGGTTCCCATTCAGCAGCTGTGGCGAGCTGCTTGAAGGTGGCAATGTAGGTATTGATGTCAAGGTCCTTCATGCGAAGGTTCATGAGTTTTTGGTAGGCCGATTGGATGCGGGTGGAGTCGGCCCAGGCGCTCTTGAAGTCAGCCTCAAAGGTGTCCCATAGGACTTCATCTGTGCGAGCAATGGGGGTGGTGGAGTGTTTGACTTTAGCGATGAGGCCCTTTTCTTGGGCCTCCACCCAGTCAGCGACGAGGGGTCCCTGGATGTAGGACAGGGCAGTGAGGACGCGCAGGTAAGGTTGCGCCATGATGTCGATGTTGTCGTTGAGGGCCCAGTAACGATGGAACTGGCTAAGGAAGGTGCCGCTGAGGGTACGGTCACCAGTGAAGGTGTTTGGAGCGACTGATCGGAGTGCTCCCGATGTGATGGTGCGGGTGGTCATGGTGGTAGGGACTGTGACTGGTGCGGTGGTTGTAGGTGGGGTAGTGGTAGGGGGTGCTGTGACAGGAGTGGGGACAGATGGGACGGATGGGAGAGTAGGTGGTTCGATGGTGGGGAGTGTGTTGTCTGGGTTACCGGGGTCGGTGGGTAGGTACCAGCCAAGTCCTAGTCCGTGTTCTGCTGGGTCTGCTGGGGCAGCGTGTGCTGGAGAGGTGAAGAAATTTGCGCCTTCCCTGGTGAGTTGGTGCCACTGATGGTTGATGAATTCAACTGGAACTGCTTTTCCTTCGTTGTTGAGGTAATACCCTCCTCATGGATTGTTAGGGAATGTAGACCAGTAGGCGGAGCCAACAATGTGGGCAGGGAGATCTGCTTTTAAGCGACAGGGTACTAGAGTGGGGCGAATGGGATCTAAGGAGATGGGTAGACTAGCCACGGTGTTTCAGGGTGCTGTGGGTTGATGGGTACAAGGGAGCAGCAAATGGAGTTACTGCGACGAGGTAGAAGAGTCTTGTCTTATGTTAAGGCCTAGCAGGGCCTTACTGTGTGACGTGCACCAAGGGTACGAGGGGACAGGGACAGAGTTCAAGGACAAGGTACTTGGTAAAAGCGACAAGGACCAAGAGGGGCATCCAAGGTGATGAAGGTTCACAAAGGACAATCAAGGGGCGAGGTTTCAAGGGGGCTAAGTCAAGGGACTCAGTGACGAGGTACAAGGGGTTTGGTCAGAAGGCCGAAGTATGAGGAACTAAGTCAAATGACTTAGGGTCTGTGTGTGCGCGTTGTTATAGCACAAGCGCAAAGCTTCGAAGTGGCTCCCAACTAAGGGGGACCGACAGTGGTGGTGAGACGACAAGAAGGGGGCACACAGAGAGGAGTAGACAGGTCTAGTATTTGCTAGTATAATAAATGAAGACAAGACTGGAGAATAAGTGTATACATGGTCAAGCTTATATAGGTAGCTACTCCGGGTCCGTCCCATGAAGAGGGTACTAATAGAGAACAATAGGAGATGCAAATGGGGAAGAGGTAGAATAGGGAACAAGGGGAAGCGTAGAAGGAGAAAGGAATAGAAGGAGAATCGGAGTAGGGAAACGTACATGGTAATGAGTCAACAGGTTAGTACTCCAAGGAAGTCCGAGAGAAAGTAAAGCGATAAGGTAAAAAAAGAAAATAAGTCTGTGGTGAGCCGGATCACAACATGGGGGATCAAGTATGGTTAGAGGGACATCATCTCCGTACCCATCAACCAACGGCAAAATTAGTGGCCAAAAGGCATGGCCCCTTTTCCATCATTTAGGTGATGTCTTCCGTCAACTATCATCTCCAACTTCCCATGCAATGGCAGATCCACCTGGTGTTTCACATCAATCTTCTCACACCTTATCATGAGATGACCATTGTTACGGTCGACCCTTTGGACTTACCAGAGTAATAGTGATGTCGTGATTCGGAGTTTCGGACTCTTACTTACCAGTTGTGGCTACGGTAGTAAGTAGTAATTAGTCACGGACTTGTAGTCTCAGTCAGCACCTCAGCAATCGCATGTGATTGCTGAGTGATTCCTAGGATCAGTGTAGTAGGGTTCGAGCTACTTACGCCATAGGATAGTTCCGTTCAAGAGGCACTTTAAAGCCCTTGAGTATTTGTATAAGTAGTAGTCGACAAAGACCAAGAAACGCCATCTTGGTCTTCTTCAATTGCCATTGATCTTCCACATCAAACGCTCTATTCCCTTCTCATCTCCTTCAGCGTTGTGTGTAGTTGTCACCTGATCCGGCAGATACACCGGCAGGTTGAAGTCTATTTGGGCCAACGTGACTTAGGAAATCCGTTGCTAGCCCCATCGTCATATTGAGGAAGTCACCTCTACATTCGACTTGCGTCACGCTTACTGCCCTCTCGCCCAGAAATCCATTCAAGTCAAATGAGCATCACGGCAAGGCGTAACATTAAGACCAAGATCCATCCATCGTGGCAAGAGTAACAACCCGAGAACAGTGGGAAACCGACGGATTTCGTCCGTATAATCTATTACGACGAGGCAGTCATAACGTCCCAATCCGATACCTGAAGAACGCTTATTGGAGTAACCCAAGCAGAGTAGAAGGATACGTCATCGAGACGCGACGAGGAGAACACCCAGTTGAGTTTAGTTTCAACCATCTGTGTTGGTGCGCGGTTGACTACATCCTAGACCGGTGGCAGGTTATCGCCCCACTATGACCCCATCTCCGCTGTGATATATACACCAACGAAGTACTCCCATGATCAGATTGGGGACCCATCGACGGAGAAGACAACACAAGTCCCTCCGAGAACACTCACAAAGTATCAGAAGACGTCTCTGATAACGAACCACCTCGATCCCCATCACCGTTAAATCAAGTAGAGGTCAACCTTATCAAACAAGCTGAGTCTATTACCATCCTACCACCTATGGCCACTATCATTGAAGCACCCCTGAGCCAAGTACAAATGCCCACAAACCCTATTACCAGGGAGCCTCTGACCGCCAACGACGCAGCTATTATGAGAGCTATTGGACCAGACCAACCAGACCCACCGGGAGACAGACAACCAGGAGCAGGAAGCCCAGGTGGAGGAGGACCGCCCGGAGGAGGACTTCCAGGCGGAGGACCGCCTGGAGGAGGATTCCCAGGCGGAGGACCGCCGTTTGGGGGAGTACCACCAGTCGGATCCCCCCCCGGACAAGGTCACTCTGATAAATTCGCAGGGAATGCACCTGAAGTATTCAAAGGGGATCGGCACAAGTCGGAAGAATTCCTCACGCAATGGGAATTGTATTGGGGAATCAATAACAACAATCCTATCATGGCTAACGCTTACAGACATTCCATGCTCTTCCTCACATACATCCAAGGAAAGGATGTCAACGAGTGGATCACCCACACAAGTCGATGGCTGAATAGACAAGTCACGGGAGGAATAAACGACTCCGACCCACACCTATGGCATGAGGTCATTAGTGCCTTCACCAGACGTTTCTCCAACACCCTTGAATGGGAGCAAGCCCAAGCAGCACTAAAGAAAGGGATACGAATGACCGCAGGAGATATTGACATGTACGTGACCAACTTCGAAACTTTGGCACAACAAGCTGGCTATCACCTAGACTCCCCATTAACACTCGACATCTTCACAAACGGATTACCACGCGACCTTTATGAAAAGGTCTTCACCATGGACAACCCGCAATCATTCGATGAATGGAAAACTGCTGTCATGAAGAGGCAACAGCAGTACATCCACATGAGGGCCCGCCTTGAACAACATCAAGGATCGGTGGGGGGGTCAGCCCCGAACCGTGGCAACCAACAATGACGAGGAGGAGGAGGAGGACCCGGATGGAACCTCCCAAGAGACCCCAACGCTATGGATACTTCAGCAGACTGTATCCGAGGACGCCTCGCTGATGCAGAAGAAATACTCAAGCAATACTGCGCCAAACAGTGGCCTCGTGGAGGGTTTATAGAACGTCGAGGAGGACAGAGGGACTTTTCCCAAGTTACGTGTTACACTTGTGGAAAAAAAGGTCACATTAGCAGGCAATGCCCACAGCACACTTACAATCGATGCACCAAAGCGGACTGGTACGAGCCAGAAGAACAGCCCATTCAGGCTTCCCAAGCTCAAACTCCACGTGAGCGAGCTACAAACTGGATGGCAGGGGTAGCGGCGGAGCCCGACTAAGTGAAAGATATGATCTTGAAGGATCTCTGGAAACAAGAGGGTTTTCAGGACGCCTGAACCCATCAGCCTGGGTAAGGGCAGTCAATTGTAATTCGGTTATCATCACGCGCTATCGTTCTATGAAAATTCCAGTTTCGATTTGCACGAATTACGCTATGGCCGACATAAGAGCATTGGTGGACTCGGGAGCCACCGACAACTTCATACGCCCCACATTTGCCAAATGAATGCACCTGGGCATACAAGCTCTCGAACGACCCAAAAAGATATGGAACATTGACAACACAGAGAATAAAGCTGGGCTCATTACCCACTTCATAGATCTGGACATCCAAACAAGGGGTATACACCAAACCCTTCGATTCCTCCTCACCAATATTGGGAACGAAGACATTGTGCTGGGATACCCCTGGCTCGCCACCTATGAACCTCAAATGTCAGGGCAGTTCGCCACCATCAAAGAGGACGCACTCCCCATCATCCTACGATCTATCAAACCACCACAAGAACTACCTACTGTCAGAACAACAATTACCGAGGAGGAAAAGGAAGCAGACGTCCAACAACTTGAAGAAGAAGGACCGGCCGCATTGCGCACCACATCTACCGAACTGGCCATCAAGGCACAACAACATACTACAAAAGCAGTATTACCGCCAGAGTACGCATCGTTCACAAAACTTTTTAATGAGGAAGCCTCTCATCGATTCCCTCCTGCATGAGCCTGGGATCATGCCATCGAATTCAAACCCACGGCACCAGATGCCCTCGATTGTAAAGTCTACCCACTTACGCAAGACGAGGACAAAGTGTTACAGGCATTCCTCACTGAGCAGCTGCAAAAGGGGTACATCCGTCCCTCCAAATTGCAGTACGCATCCCCTTTTTTCTTCGTCAAAAAGAAGGACGGAAAGCTACGCCCCGTACAGGACTATCGCCGTATTAACAATTTCACGATTCGCAACCAGTACCCCCTCCCACTCATCACCGACCTCATTACGGAACTCAGCAATGCCCACATCTACACCAAGCTCGATGTACGATGGGGCTACAACAACGTACGAATCAAGGAGGGGGACGAGGGAAAGGCAGCCTTCAAAACAAAGTACGGCCTCTTTGAACCCACGGTAATGTTTTTCGGCCTCACAAACTCACCTGCCACCTTCCAAACCATGATGAATCATATCTGTCGGGACGTCATCGCGAAACACGAGCGATTGGGCACAACGATACGTGTTTATATGGACGATATTGGCATTGCCACTCACATTGGCCATAGCCTTGCCAACCACATCGCCGCCATCACGGATATCCTTGCACTTTCCGCCAAACACAACCTCTACTACAAACTGGAGAAATGCCTCTTCCATGCGCCTCGTATGGATTACCTGGGGGTCATCCTTGAAAAGGGGGTGACACGCATGGACCCAGTCAAAATTGTGGGCATCAAAGACTGGCCGACGCCTACAAAGGTCAAGGACGTCCGCTCATTCCTCGGTTTCTGCAACTTTTACCGAACTTTCATCCGCAATTTCGCTTCTCATGCCAAACCTCTCAATCACTTAACAAAGAAAGAGACCGAGTGGCGATGGGGAACGGATGAAGAAAGGGCATTTCAAACACTCAAGACCCTCGTAACATCGGAACCAGTACTAGCACACCCCGAGCTAAGTAAACCTTTCGAACTGGAAGTTGACGCCTCAGGGTTCGCTACAGGAGCCGTGCTCCTGCAATGTAAGTCGGACAACAAGAGGCACCCCATCGGTTACTATTCATCCACACTTAACACCGCCGAACAAAATTACAATATATACGACCTGGAACTACTCGCCATTGTCAAAGCCTTCCGACACTGGAGGCCCTTACTCGCAGGGTCCCCTCACTGCACCAAGGTCTTTTCAGACCACCTGAATCTGCAATATTGGCGATCGCCGCAGAAAATCAGCTGACGAATAGCAAGGGAAGTACTAGAACTTTCTGAATATGATTTCGAAATTCATCACATCAAAGGGAAGGCGAATGGTAGAGCCGATGCTCTCTCACAACGACCAGACTACGATCAGGGAGAGGCGGACAACGAAGACATCATAGTCCTACCCAACAAAGTCTTCGCATGAGCTCTGACAACACTGCAAATCACGAACACGGAACAAAGGGACCGTCAGGATGAAGCCACGTTGCGACCATGGGTGGACAGACACAACCTTAAGAAGGTATCGGGAACCTGGTACAAGGACGGATGACAGCAGGTTATCACTAGTGGGTTAGACAACAAGAGGAGTATTATTCGCACCTTCCACAATTCTCCTGTTCACGGACACCCGGGAATACAACGAACAAGCCATTTAGTGGAACGACAGTACTGGTGGCCAGGATTGTGGAGGGATGTCATGGACTATGTCAAAGGGTGTGCGAAGTGCCAGCGGATAAAGGTCAACAACTGACCTACACGGGCTCCCCTCCAACCTATATACCCCAAAATTGACGCCCTTCCATTCGAGACCGTGGCCATGGACTTCATTACCAAACTTCCCTTATCGCAGGGATATGATTTGATACTGACCGTCACCACCATGATTGTAGCAAAGCCACGATATTCATACCCTGTGTAGAGGAAATCACGTCAGAAGAGACCGCCGGGTTATATGCCAGATACATATTCCCGCATTTTGGATTGCCCACTACTATCATCAGCGACAGAGATCCTTGGTTCGCAAGTAAATTCACAAGAGAAGTGTGCAGGATTCTGGGGATCACCCAGAACATTTCAACAGCCTATCACCCACGAATGGATGGACAGTCCAAACAGACCAATCAATGGCTGAAACAATATCTATGCTTCTGGGTCAACGAGCAACAAGACAACCGGTACCATTATCTGCCAATGGCAGAATTCACGCACAATAACTGGCCCCACAAGGCCACGAAGACAACACTCTTCGAACTTCTAATGGGATATCATCCATGAGCTGATTGGGCCGATAAGCCATCCTCCATTCCCCACGTAACATCCCGTACTGACCAATTGAAAGAAGCATGACAACGGACACGGGATCTTATCATAAAAGCGCAGCAGTCATGGGTCCGCGCCAAGACAGCGCCCAGGTATCAGGTGGGGGATCAGGTGTGGTTAGAGGGACGTCATCTTCGGACCCATCAGCCAACCGCAAAATTAGCTGCAAGACGCCACGGGCCATTCCACGTTATCAAGGTGATGTCACCCGTAAACTATCAGCTGGAACTTCTTCCCACGCAGTGGCAGATACACCCTGTATTTCACACCGACCTTCTCACGCCTTATCGCGAGACACCCACACACGGACCTAATTACACATGACCCCTGCTGGACTTGGTTAATGGGGAAGAAGAATATGAGGTCTCGAAGATTCTAGACCACCGACTCCACGGCAGAAGACGAAAGCTACAGTACCTTGTGGCCTGGAAGGGATATCCTGACTCGGACAATCAATGGGTTGATAAGGAAGATGTATTTGCCGAGGAAGCCGTGGCGGAGTATGAACGGGGGCGACGAAAGGATAAAAAGCCCATCCAACGTGGTGAGTCCTCCCATCTCCCTTCCTCTCGAATATCATCTACCAACACTTTCCAACCCCTTTACATGCCATTCACACCCGATGCCGCCCTCTCGCAAATCAACCAATACTACCACAGCACCCCTGAGAGGATTTTTGCCGTCGAGCTGGAAGAAGAGTGTGCACAGGATACCAGAGAAAGTGCCGAGCAAGACGTCGTGGCTGAAGGAGACCGAGGGGGACATAACACCCCCATTACCCGAGCTGAGTTTACAGCAGTCCTCAAGCGATTCCCCACTCAAGCCACCACAGCCAACGCCGCCCGCCTGTCAGACGACGATGGAGGTCCCCTCTGGGACATCCTCGATGCTGACGGCCTTCCCACCTCTCCGGTCCCTTTCACTACCCGCGAAATCCAACTTCTCAGGGACGCACTGGACCAAGGAGCCAAGGTTCGCGCAGCTCACGACAGTGATGGACGGGCCGAGTCCCCACCTCTCCCAATACCTCCGAGGATTGGGGCCGACCAGACCCTGGCAGGAGGTAGTGGCTAACTGGAGGGACCAACAGCTGTTGGAAGCGAAGACGAGGTGACGGGAAATGATGGAGAGGAGGGAGAGGTTGAGAGCGATGATGAGTTTGAGTGGTATTCAGATGCGCACGACCATATTTCCTATGGACGAGATGCTGACGCCCCATCCAACACCACGCGTCACGCCCTCACCACCGCCGGTGACCCCGTCTATCATGGGGACATTTGTCCCCAGCTCGACGACAGGGCCGTCTCCACCGTCCACGCCGCCCATTGCCCACACAGGTTCAGGGTCAATCGAGGACCCGATTACGTTCACTTCCCCATCACCACCTCCAACGGCGTGACGCGCCCTGCCAAATACGTCCAGGTCATCTTCGGACCTAACCCCATCGTCCTCGGTCTCATCGACGAGTCTGACCGCGTCTTCCCGAAGCCCCTGTACGTGCACCCCTATCGTTTCGGGCATCACGAGGAGCGACCCTCCTACTTGCATGAGGATCTCATGATCCTTGACGGTGGCTACGACAAGGCCGCACGAGTCAACTGCGCCCTCCGCGAGTGCAAGAACATCTCGCTCATGGCAGAAGTCCAACGCTACCACGCGGTTCATTCCGCGATCACCAGGATCGAGCAACGTATGGGAGAGTTGGAGCAGGAGTGGGGCCGACTTAGCACAGAGGAATTGGGGGTAATACATCGCATGGAGAACGCTAACTTGATGGACGAAGTCGAGAAGCGCATGGGAGGATGGATCAGGTTGGGCCAAGGTACGAGGAATTGGCCACGGTCAACTTAGTCACAACGAGGGCGTTGCCCCTTGAAAAGGGGGTGATGTTACGGTCGACCCTTCGGACTTACCAGAGTAATAGTGATGTCGTGATTCGGAGTTTCGGACTCTTACTTACCAGTTGTGGCTACGGTAGTAAGTAGTAATTAGTCACGGACTTGTAGTCTCAGTCAGCACCTCAGCAATCGCATGTGATTGCTGAGTGATTCCTAGGATCGGTGTAGTAGGGTTCGAGCTACTTACGCCATAGGATAGTTCCATTCAAGAGGCACTTTAAAGCCCTTGAGTATTTGTATAAGTAGTAGTCGACGAAGACCAAGAAACGCCATCTTGGTCTTCTTCAATTGCCATTGATCTTCCACATCAAACGCTCTGTTCCCTTCTCATCTCCTTCAGCATTGTGTGTAGTTGTCACCTGATCCAGCAGATACACCGGCAGGTTGAAGTCTATTTGGGCCAACGTGACTTAGGAAATCCGTTGCTAGCCCCGTCATCGTATTGAGGAAGTCACCTCTACGTTCAACTCGCATTACGCTTACTGCCCTCTCACCCAGAAATCCGTTCAAGTCAAACGAGCATCACGGCAAGGCGTAACAACCATGCATGGACCAAATTATGACCGGCCACCACCGCATCTTGTAGAAGAAACAGAGGAATATGAAGTCAAGAAGATTCTAGACCATCGGATGTTTGGCAGAAGACGTAAGAAGCAATATCTCATGTCATGGAAGGGATACCCCAACTCAGAGAATCAGTGGGTCAATAAGGAAGACATCTTTGCTGATGATGCTGTGGCAGAGTATGAACAATCCAGAATGGTGCATATAAGGCAAGTAAACACTGACAATGACCTCCATCTCACACCCCACTCCAATCCTCCACACCATCTCTCTATGCACCCCACTGCCGATGCCTCCTTATTGAAAGTCCTCGCATACTACCAAGGAACCCCTAAAAGGGTTTTTGCAGCTGAGTTGGAAGAAGAGCGCACACTTGCTCAAGGAGAAAGTTCTGACCAAGCCATCATGGTTACAGAAGACCAAGGGGGACGTAAGACCCCCATCACCCCAGCTGAGTTGTCCACCGTCATCGAGCAGTTCCCCGCTCAAGCCACTGTCACCAACACAGCCCGTCTGTCAGATGACAACGGAGTCCCCATGTGGGACATCATCCAATGCGATAGGGAGCCTATCTCAGAGGTCCCCTTCACCAACGAAATCCGCCTCCTCAGTGATGCACTGGACTGGGGTGCCCAAGTGTCACGGAACGGACTTGGACGCTTACTACTAGGTTCTGACTACAGTAGTAGGCTTGTGATTCTTACATTAGTCAGGGACATTTACTTTCACGTGTTATCAGTCAGCAGTAGTATCACATGGTACTTTAGCAGCTGATTACTAGGATAGCGATACTAGGGTTCGAGCTAGATACGCTATAGGTCAATACTGTTCGGGAGGCGCTTTAAAGCCCTCCATCATTGTGTATAAGTAGTAGTCGCAGAAGACCAAGGATCGCCATCTTGGTCTTCTTAAATCATCGGTTCTCTCTTCACTCGTCTCTCTCTCTCTCTCTCTCCACTCTAGGGAGTCGTCAAGAAGCGCACTGCATAAGGTTTACCAAGAGTACCTTCCCAGTTGCAAGGACGTCGGCGTGCTAGGACTTAGGATCCCACGTTCGACTTTTATAAGTCGTGAAGCTGAGTACTCGTACCACATCTCCGCCTAAAGCAAGGCCCACGCTTACTGAAGCGTAACATTAAGACCAAGATATTACCACCGTGGCGCGAGTATCCACAAGAGAACTCTGGATCCGAGAAGGGTTCCGCTCTTACGAAATCCCAAGAAGGGGGAATAGGAACGTACCAATCCGATACCTCAAAGAAGCTAGCTGGGGAAGCATCAACGGAGTCGAAGGGTATCTAATCAGAGGATCACACAGACCACGACCAGTTGAGTTTAATTTCGAACGAACTTGCTGGTGCAGAGTCGACCGAGAAGACGAGGAGTGGAGAGTCATCGACACTCTACCCTACAGATACGGGTGCGACATTTACGAAGAAGAAGTAGTCGCAAGAAACGACTGGGGACCCATCGACGGAGAAGCACAAAGCGCATCCGCACCTTCAGAAGCACCCAGTGCATCAGACAGCGAATCGGACGAAGAACCGGCACAAGCGTTAGAACCCCTAGAACCAGAACTCATCGAAAGAGCTGAGCAGATTACCATCTATCCCCCAATGACTACGTTGACCGAAACTCGGGAAGTAACACTTCCCATACACCCGAAACGGGACACGTTATGACGGCAGACGATGCCGCACTATTCCGAGCAATCGGACCTGACCAACCCGACCCACCAGCAGGAAATGAAGAACTCCTAGGAAGGTTACCACGTGAAGGAGGACCCCCACATGGAGGACCTCCAGGAGGAGGAGGACCTCCAGGAGGAGGAGGACCTCCAGGAGGAGGAGGAGGAGGTCCCCCGGGCGGAGGAATACCCGGGATAGGACCAGTCGGGATACACGGAGGGCACCACTCCGACAAGTTCGCCGGAAACGCCCCAGAAGTATTCAAAGGAGACAGACACAAGACGGAGGAATTCCTCACCCAATGGGAGCTGTATTGGGGCATCAATAATAACAATCCCATCATGGCCAACGCATACCGACGAGCTATGTTATTTCTCACTTACATCCAGGGAAAGGATGTTAACAACTGGATCATGGAGACCAGTAGATGGCTTAACCGGCAAGTCACCGCCGGAATCAACGACACTGACCCACGACTATGGACCGAGGTCATCATCGCCTTCAACAGACGATTCTCAAACACGCTCGAGAAGGAACAAGCACAAGCCATGCTCAAAAGAGGAATCAGAATGATAGGGGGAGATATCGACGCGTACGTCACGCAATTCGAGCAGTTAGCAAGACAGGCTAACTATCGGCTGGATTCACCGCTTACCATGGATCTATTCACGGACGGACTACCCCGTGACCTATACGAGAAGGCATACACATACGACAACCCGCAGACTTTCCAGGAATGGAAAGAAGCGGTCATCAGGAGGCAGCAACAGTACATTCATATGAAGGCCCGACTCGAGCAACACAGAGGCCTTGCAAACCAAACAAAACCCCAAGGAGGAAGCAACACAACCTGGAGGAACACGAGGAACATGGGATGGGGACCCCCTCGCAACATACTACGGGACCCAAATGCCATGGACACATCGGCAGACCGAGTACGAGGAAGACTCACGGGGGCCGAAGAAATCCAAGGCAACTGGGATCGAGCTCATCCCCGAAATCCACCACCAAGAGGGGGATTCATAGGAAGGGGACGGGGCGGTCGACGCGACATAAGGGAAGTGACCTGTTATACCTGCGGACAAAAGGGACACTTCAGTCGGAACTGCCCGCAGCACACCTATAATCAACCCAGCAGCAGTCGAAGGACAGATGCCTACCATGACGAGAGAGAAGAAGAGCCCATCAGGGCAGCCAAAGCAGAAACTCCACAGCAACGCGCCGACCAATGGATGAAAGGAGTAGCCGCAGAAGAAGACGAGGTAAAAGACCTCATACTGCAGGACCTGTGGAAAAGAGAGGATTTTCGAAGCGCCTGAACCCATCGGCCTGGGTAAGGGCAGTAAAATGTAATTCTGTGATCATAACTCGCTACCGTTCTATGAGAATTCCAGTATCGATTCGCACGAATTACGCAATGGCCGACATCAGAGCATTAGTGGACTCAGGAGCCACTGACAACTTTCTACGACCCGCCTTTATCAAACGGATGAAAATCGGAATGAAGCCGCTGGACCAGCCCAAAAAGATATGGAATATCGATAATACCGAGAATAAAGCCGGACTAATCACTCACCATGTAGACCTGGACGTCCAGACAAAGGGGATCCACAAAGAAATGAGGTTCCTCGTCACAGACATCGGCAATGAAGATATAGTACTCGGATATCCCTGGCTGGCCACATACGAACCAACCTTCAGCTGGAGACACGCAGTAATCAAGGAGGACGTGCTACCGGTTGTCCTTCGGACCGTCAACCCCAGAATTACACGACCAACGATTGCGGCATCAATCACCCAACATCAAAAAGAGCAAATCGTCACACAACTAGAAGAGGAAGAATTCGTGGAAGGGAGGACCACTTCCACGGAGTTGGCAATCCAAGCCAAGCAATACACCACGAAAGCTGAGTTACCATCCCACTACGCAGCATACCATCAACTTTTCAATGAAGAAGCGTCACATCGATTCCCACCCTCGCGGGTCTGGGATCACGAAATACAACTAAAGAAAGGAGCACCCGAAGCGATAGACTGCAAAGTTTACCCGCTCACACAAGAGGAGGACCAAGCCCTCCAAGCCTTTCTAATGGAACAACTCGGCAAAGGATACATACGACCGTCCAAATCCCCATATGCGTCACCGTTCTTCTTCGTCAAGAAGAAGGATGGTAAGTTACGACCAGTGCAAGACTACCGACACCTCAATTCGTTCACGATATGCAATCAATATCCTCTACCTCTCATTACGGATCTTATCACAGACCTCAGTAACGCCCACATCTACACCAAACTTGACGTAAGATGGGGCTACAACAACATACGCATCCGAGAGGGAGACGAGGAAAAAGCGGCATTCAAAACCAAATATGGCCTATTTGAACCTACGGTAATGTTCTTCGGACTGACAAACTCCCCCGCAACCTTCCAGACAATGATGAACCACATATGTCGGGATATCATCGCCAAACACGAACTTCGGGGAACAACCATCAGGGTATACATGGACGATATCGGCATCGCAACACACATTGGGAAAAGTATGGAAGACCACATAGCGGCAGTCAAAGATGTACTGGAAATATCAGCTAAGCATGACCTCTATTATAAGCTGGAAAAATGCTTATTCCATGCGCCTCGTATGGATTACCTGGGGGTAATCCTTGAAAAGGGGGTGACACGCATGGACCCCGTCAAAATTTCCGGCATCAAAGACTGGCCAACTCCTACAAAAGTCAAGGACGTTCGATCATTTCTAGGCTTCTGCAATTTCTATCGTGCATTTATCCGAAACTTTTCACACCATGCAAAGCCACTGAACCAACTGACAAAGAAAGGAGCTGATTGGAAATGGACAGGAACGGAACACGACGCATTTAATAAACTCAAAGGACTCGTCACCTCGGAACCAGTACTAGCGCACCCACAGCTGAGTAAACCGTTCGAACTAGAAGTTGATGCATCAGGATTCGCAATAGGGGCAGTACTATTACAACGGAAAGACGATGGGAAGCGACACCCCATCGGCTACTTCTCAACAACCCTCAACGAAGCAGAACGAAACTATGACATCTACGATCTAGAACTGCTAGCAATCATCAAAGCTTTCTGACATTGGCGACCGCTACTCGCAGGATCACCACATCGAACAAAGGTCTTCTCAGACCACATGAATCTACAGTACTGGAGAAGCCCACAAAAGATCAGTCAAAGGGTAGCAAGGGAAGTACTCGAATTATCAGAGTATGACTTTGAGATTCACCACATCAAGGGATCGGCCAACGGCAGAGCAGATGCACTATCACGAAGACCGGATTACGACCAAGGAGAGGAGGACAACAGCAATATCACGGTATTACCGGACAAGATCTTCGTACGAGGCGCCCATGTGGAAAGAATCCGGACCGCCAAGGATCACCTCAACCCCCAGGACATAACATTGGACGACCCCGTGTATGAGCAAAACGAAACCATCCTGAAATCATGGATAGACGCCCATCATCTCAAAAAGATAGATGGGATCTGGTACAAAGACGCATGACGAGTGGTAACCGGGGGAATACACGATAAGCGACGTATACTACATGACCATCACAATCTCCCCGCTCATGGACACCCAGGAATCAAAAGAACCGCCCAATTGACAGGGTGTGCCTACTGGTGGCCGGGATTAGCAAAAGACACCCTGGAATACGTTAAGGGGTGCGCCGAATGTCAACGCATTAAAGTTCAACACGGGCGAAATAAAGCGCCTCTCAACCCCATATACCCCAAACCAGAAGCAATGCCGTTTGAAACAATAGCCCTCGATTTCATAACTAAGTTGCCCATATCCCGAGGATACGACACCATACTAACGATCACGGATCACGATTGCAGTAAAGCAGCAATCTTCATACCATGCAACGAAGAGATAAGCGTGGAAGGAGTCGCCAACCTATACCTGAAACATGTTTTCGTCCGTTTCGGACTTCCCACGAAAATCATAAGCGACAGAGACCCTCGATTCGCTAGTAGATTCACGAGGGAACTCTGTAAGGTACTGGACATCAAACAAAACATCTCTACAGCATACCATCCCCGAACCGACGGACAATCAGAACGAACAAACCAATGGGTAGAACAATACCTGCGCTTCTGGGCAAACGAACGACAGGATAATTGGTGCGGATACCTACCCCTCGCAGAATTTGCTCATAATAACTGGCCGCACGAATACACATGGGAGTCACCCTTCAATCTCCTCATGGGGTACAACCCACGCGCTGATTGGACGGACAAGCCATCACCAATACCACAAGTGACGCTCAGGACCAAGCAGTTTCAGGAAGCGCGGAAACGCGCTCAGGAACTGATTATCAAGGCACAACAGTCATGGGTCAAGGCCAAGGATGGGCCAAAATTCCGAGTCGGAGACCTTGTATGGCTGGAAGGACGTCATCTGCGTACACACCAACCAACGGCGAAGCTCGCGCCCCGAAGGCATGGACCCTTCACAATTGAACAGGTGATGTCCCCTGTCAATTATCGGCTCAACCTACCCCCGCAATGGAAAATTCACACAGTGTTCCATGTGGACCTTCTCACCAAGTACCACGAGACCTCACTCCATGGGAAAAATTACCAGCGGCCGCCACCCGATTTGGTAGACGGAGAAGAAGAATACGAAGTTGAGAAGGTTCTAGATGAACGACACTTCGGCAGGAAACGGAAGAAGCAATATCTAATCAAATGGAAGGGTTACCCTGACTCGGAGAATCAGTGGGTCAACCGGGAGGACCTATTCGCCGATGAAGCGCTCGCGGAATACCAACATTCAAAGGCCACATCAGTAACGCTTATAAGGAGTGGGAGAACCAACAACGAAACCTCATTCTCCCCACTTAACTCTACCACTACCACTTCCACCTCGTCAATGCCATTCACCCCAAATGCCGCCATCTCGACGACTTCGTACTACCTCGGAACCCCTGAGAGGATTTTTGCCTGCGAGCTGGAGGAAGAGCGGGCACCAACAACCTCTGCCGACGACGAGGAGGTCATCATGGCTGAGAGAGACAGAGCCGGGTCCGAGGGACCCATCACCGAAGCTGAGTTCAACAGCACTATCGAGCAATTCCCCACTCAAGGACGCGGAGCTACCAGCGCCCGACTGTCACCCGACGTCGACGGCCAGCCTACCCTCTGGCACATCCTCCACGCCACCACCGGAGAACCCATCTCTGACCGCCCTTTCACCACCGCCGAAGTCGACGACTTTCGGCGAGCTCTCGACCGCGGTGCGGACGTCCGCGCACGCCAGGGAGCACTACGAAGCGGCGTTGAAGCCGAAGAAGTCGTGGAAGGAGGTGACCGACGACTGGAGGGAAGAACAGCTACGAACAGCCCAGCGCCGCATGAGGGAGATGAGAGAGAAGAGGGAGAGGTCACGGACAGTGAGGACGAGCGGTACCCAGCTGAGCACCCGCACATTCACTATGGCCGAGAAGCTGATGCTCCACCTCATACAACCCGACACGCCCTCGCCACCGACGGGACCCCCCTCTACCGGGGTCATATCCGTCCCCAACTCGCCGACCGCGCCGTCTCCAGCGTCGCCAACTCCCGTGCGCCTCACGGGTTCCGGGTCAATCGAGGACCCGATTTCATTCATTTCCCCATCACCACCCCCGACGGCGTGACGCGCCAGGCCAAATACGTCCAGGCCATCATGAGCAACGACCCCATCGTGCTCGGCCTGATCGACGAGTCCGACAGGGTCTTCCCGAAGCCCCTGTACGCCGCACCTCAGTACGTGGTGCACCCTGACACCCACATCCGGTACGCCCAGGAGGACTTGTTCCTCTTCGACAACGGGTACGACGCCGTCGGGGCCATCAACAGGGCCATCGCAGAGTGCAGGGACGTAAGCCTCGCTGCGGAGGTCAGGCGGTACAGGGCGCTAGGGGCGGAGTTGGGACGGTTAGAGGCCCGGGTAAGGGAATTGCAGGAGACATGGGGGCGATTAGCAGCGGACAAGGCGCTGTGCATCAGCAGGTTGGAGCAGGCACGGGCGATGCAGAGGATAGAGGACGTACAGGCGGGCTGGATGGGACCGCCCGGGCTCCGTGGGCGTCACTCCTGAAAAGGGGGTGATGTCACGGAACGGACTTGGACGCTTACTACTAGGTTCTGACTACAGTAGTAGGCTTGTGATTCTTACATTAGTCAGGGACATTTACTTTCACGTGTTATCAGTCAGCAGTAGTATCACATGGTACTTTAGCAGCTGATTACTAGGATAGCGATACTAGGGTTCGAGCTAGATACGCTATAGGTCAATACTGTTCGGGAGGCGCTTTAAAGCCCTCCATCATTGTGTATAAGTAGTAGTCGCAGAAGACCAAGGATCGCCATCTTGGTCTTCTTGAATCATCGGTTCTCTCTTCACTCGTCTCTCTCTCTCTCTCTCCACTCTAGGGAGTCGTCAAGAAGCACACTGCATAAGGTTTACCAAGAGTACCTTCCCAGTTGCAAGGACGTCGGCGTGCTAGGACTTAGGATCCCACGTTCGACTTTTATAAGTCGTGAAGCTGAGTACTCGTACCACATCTCCGCCTAAAGCAAGGCCCACACTTACCGAAGCGTAACACCAAGTTTCAGCATCTCGCAATGCTGATGCACAGGCTGAGCCCGCACCTCTCCCAATACCTCCACGACTTTGGGCCAATGAAACCTTGAAGGGAGGTGGTAGCCAAATGGAGGGATCAACAATTGTTGGAGGCAAAGACCCGGAGGCAGGAGGCGATGGCTCAGAGGGAGAGGATTTGACAAATAGTGTCGACATCTGGTACCCAGCTGAGCACGATCACATCTCCTATGGAAGAGATGCTAATGCCCCATCCAATGCCATGCTACATGCCCTCACCTTGGATGGAACCCCGATGTATCGAGGTGATATCCATCCCCAGCTCGCTGACCGAGCCGCGTCCACCGTCACCTCCACTCAATGCCCTTATGGGTTCAGGGTCAATTGAGGACCTGATTATGTTCCGTTCCATATCACCACCCCTGACAGCATGACGCACCCAGCCAAATAAGTCCAGGTCATCTTTGGACCTGACCCCATCATGCTTGGACTTATCAACGAGTCCAACTGTGTATTCCTCAAGCCACTATATGCTGCGGCAACACTCCTCTACCCAGGTGAGGAGAAGCCTGTCTACGCCTGCAAGGACCTCATGATCCTCAACGGAGGATACGATGAGTGAGCGTGAGTCAACTGCGCCCTCCATGAGGTCAAGGATGTTATGCTCACAGCAGAGGTCCATCGCTACTGAGCATTGGGAGGAGCAGTTGAGCAGATGGAGTTGCGAATGGCAGAGATGGAGTAGGAATGGAGTCAGCTCATCGTGGCACATAATTCATCTGTCCAATGTCTCACATTCACTAATGCCATGGACTGTATTAAGAAGTGTATGGGTGGATGGATAGGTGTAGGACAGGGTCGGAGGAACTGGTTGAGTTTCCCCTTTTGTGACATGGGCGTTGCTCCCTGAAAAGGGGGTGATGTCATGGTCAGGCTTCCAGGCCATTAGGAAGATCAAAGTATACGTTGAAGTAGTAGTTAAGATATCGTGAAGTGGCATGGACTCTTACTTACCAGTTGTGGCTATGGTAGTAAGTAGTAATTACTCATGGACTTAGTAGTATCAGTCAGCACTCAGTGATCGCATGTGATTGCTAAGTGATTCCTAGGATTGTCGTAGTAGGGTTTGAGCTACTTACACGATAGGATGTACTGTGTTGGAGAGGCGCTTTAAAGCCCTTGCGTACTTGTATAAGTAGTGGTAGTAGAAGACCAAGATTCGCTATCTTGGTCTTCTTGGAATTGCCATTGATCTTCCACATCAAATCCTCTTCTCACTCCTCATCTCCTGTGGTGTGCTTTTGAGCCTCCATGTGATACTCCAGATACAAGAGATTGTCGTATGCTATATAAGGCCAACGTGATTAAGGACATTCCGTTGCTAGCCTTTCGATACGTTAAGGGAAGTGTCCTCCCTCATATTTGACTTAGTATTTTCGACTTATCAGTTACTTTCACCAAGGAACGCACTAAAGTCTAGTGCACACCCAGGCAAGGCATAACACATCTTCTTTTATTACTGCATGCCTTTAGCTGAACATAGGTTCGTAGGTAGCCAACCAGGGGTACCTGAACACGATGTCTTTGCTGCCGATGTCAGTGATGAGGAATCTCATTTCTTTATGAATTCCTTTAGTTTGTATATCTAGATCTACGTAGTGTATGATTAGTCCTGCCTGGTTTTTGGTATTATCAATATTCCATATCTTTTTGGGCCATTCCAGTGGCTTCATCCCAATTCCCATCCACTTTACAAAAGCAGGTTGTAGGAAGTTATCAGTGGCTCTGAAGTCCACCAATGCTCTGATGTTGGCTATGGTGTAATTTGTGCAAATCGATACTGGGATTCTCATAGATCGGTAGTGAGTTATGATCACAGAATTACAGTTTACTGCCCTTACCCAGGCCGATAGGTTCAGGCACTTTGAAAATCCTCCCTTTTCCACAAATCCTGCAATATGAGGTCTTTTACCTCATCTTCTTCTGCTGCTACTCCTTTCATCCATAGGTTGGCTCATTGCTGAGGGGTTTCTGCCCTCGTGATCCTTGTGGTGCCTTCCTCCTGTTCTTCTTGATCAGTGTCGGTCCTTCAGTTGTTGCTCAGTTGATTGTAGGTGTGCTGTGGGCAGTTATGACTGAAGTGCCCTTTATGTCCACAGGTGTAACAGATGACTTCCCTGATATCACATCTGCCCTTCCTCATCCTATTGCACCTCCCCTTGGTGGTGGGTTCCTAGGATGGGCACAGTCCCAGTTCCCTTGGATCTCTTCGGCTCTGGTGAGTCTCCTTTGCACTTGGTCAGCCAATGTGTCCATTGCATTTGGGTCCCAGAGGATGTTACATGGTGGGCCCCATCCTGTGCCTCTAGTGTTCCTCCATGTTCCTCTACTGGTGTTGCCTCCCTGTGTTCCTCAGCCTGTGAAGCCTCGGTGTTGCTCTAGTCAAGCCTTCATGTGTATGTATTGCTGCTGCCACCTGATGATGGTGTCCTTCCATTCCTGGAATGTCTGTGGGTTGTTGTATATGTAGACCTTTTCATACAGGTCACATGGTAGTCCATCCATGAAGAGATCCATCATAAGGGATGAATCCAACTGGTAATTAGCTTGCTATGCTAATTGCTTGAACTGCATCACGTACATGTCGATGTCCCCTCTGGTCATTCTGAGCCCTTTCTTCAACATGGCTTGGGCTTGCTCTTTTTCTAGTGTGTTTGCAAACTGCCTGTTAAAGGCGGTGATAACCTTGATCCATAGACAAGGGTCATGGTCTGCAATTCCTGCAGTTACTTGTCAGTTAAGCCATCGACTAGTCTCTGTGATCCAGTTGTTAACATCTTTTCCTTGAATATATGTAAGGAATAACATAGCTCATCAGTAGGTGTTGGCCATAATAGGGTTGTTATTATTGATCCCCTAGTATAATTCCCATTGAGTCAGGAATTCTTTGGTTCAGTGTCTGTCCCCTCAGAATATTTCAGGGGCATTTCCTGTGAACTTATCTGAATGGTGGCCTCCCCTAGGTACTCCCCCACCTGGTAGGCCTCCTCCTCTTGGTGGGCCACCTCCTCCTCTAGGTGGGCTTCCTCCTCCACCTGGTCCTCCTCCTCTTGGGAGGTCTCCTGGCAGTGGGTTAGGTCAATCTGGTCCAATAGCATGAAATAATGTGGCATCATCCACTGTCATGACATGTCTAGTTTCTGGGTTGATGGGGAGTGTTGCTTTGCATGTTTTGGTTAGTGTGGCCATCAGTGGATGGATTGTTATTTGCTCAGCTTGTTCAATGAAGCCTGACTCTAATGGTTTAAGTGCTGATCATGGTTCTTTATCTTCGTCTGTGCTTGGGGATTCGGTCCTTTCTGTGGGTGCAGATGCACTGTGGGAGTCTTCACCATCAATTGCCCCCTAATTGTTCCTTGCAACAACTTCTTCCTCATAGATGTTACACCTGTATCTGTAGGTGTTATGACACTGCCTATTTTACTCCTTTTCTTTAACCGCCTTAGGACACGTGACACCCCTTTTACTTTCTCATCACATGGTCGTTCTCATACGAGTCATGGTGACTTTTTACTTTTATTTATATCTTTATTTCCCTTGTGAGTCATGCCGACTCTTGCCCGTTGCTAAGGGGGCTATGTGTTTCAGACACATCTTTGTTTCACTTATATCTTTGTTTCACATCCTACATGTGATTACTGCTGGCTGCGCCACAGTTCGTATTGTGATTGCTCGATGACTCGATCCTAGGATGCCATTATCATTCTATCCTAGGATGCCCTATTGCTTTACTATAAATACAGGCTCACCAGGTAGTAGTAGCCTTAGACTTGACTTTTTGTATCCTATGGTACTCGAGCAATCAAAGACTGTGAATACTCCATATCTCACCAAACTCTCCTCTCACTGAAGAATCCTAAGTTCCACTATTGGCTTAGGCTGACTCTTCAACTTGTCCATCCTCACTGAAGTTCCGCCTCGGAACTTCCCTTGACAACCAGAACCAGACCCCTTAGTGCAGCGTCCCAGTAGAACAACTTAACCCACATCGGGTGAACGTCCCTACCGTGATGTAACATTAAGTCAAGTCTATTTGAACCTATTGCCACTCTGGCTAAGGGACGAAGAATTTCTGAATCCAGATCAATCCTTGGATTCAAACCGTTTCCCATCGAGAGGAGAATAGAAGATGAAGTTCCTGGCCACGTAAAAGGAGCAGCCCTTTGGCAGGAAATTGAAGGCAAAGAAGGTTATTGGGTATACAACATACTCAGCGCAGCATACCTCGCCATCGAATACGAAGAAAGTACCGAGCAGTGGTACTTCATACAGCGAGACAGCAGGACTAGACATTGGACAGCTACTCAACCAGTCCCCTCCCTGTATAACCTGGGAAGAAGATCGATCAGACCAATGACAGTATCAGCGATTCCACCAGACGATACACCGTTGAAGGCAGGCCAGCATACCATGCCAACTGATAAGAGACATGATACAAAAAGTTCTCCAATGGCAACACAGACGACCACCACAGCTGCAACCGCAACAACGACGGCTGTCCCCCCATCCACAGTACAAACATTCTTCACAAAGGGGACAGGAACAGGAAGCGGAAACCCCCCTGCTAGCACTACGGCAGCAGGAAGTGGTCCCTCCGGAGGTGGGCCCCCAGGACCACCAGGAGGAAGCGGACCGCCAGGAGGTGGCCCCCCAGGAGGTGGGGGTGCACCTGGAGGCGGAGGTGCCCCAGCAGGCGGAGGCGCACCCAGAGGCGGAGGTGCCCCAGCAGGTGGAGGCGCACCCAGAGGCGGAGGTGCCCCAGCAGGTGGAGGCGCACCCGGAGGCGGAGGACCCCCTCCCGGTGGCGCCCCTGTTGGAGGTGGGGCAGGTGCCGGCCCAGGCCCAGGAGCGGCAAATGGCAAACTTGGAGGAAACCCCCCAACTGACTTTGATGGTACCCGATCGCTTGCGGACCAATTCATGCAGGAATTTAACCTGTATTGAATTACGAATTTGGACGCTGAACAAATGGCAATACCTATGAAACGAGCGGCCCTGCTACTTGGTTTCATAAAAGGACCAAACGTAAAGGACTGGGTCAAGAGATGGACCAACTGGATCCTTGCGGAAATGAACAATGGAAGACTTCCAAATGATGAATTCTACTGGACAGCAGTGTCTCAAGGCTTTGAACAAGCATTCCAGGATACGGGAGCAAGGGAACAGGCAGAAGATAAACTGTGCCACCTCTCATTCATACCAAATGAGGTGGATGCGTTTATTGCCCAGTTTGAATCCCTTGCTGCAGAAGCAACGTACCCCCTTGATGCTCAGTCAACACTCTCCCTATTCGCGTCAAAACTTCCTTACCGCATGATGGACCATGTCTATAAGGTGGTACACCCTCTGGATTTCAGAGGATGGGCCGATGGAGTGTGCCAGTACCACTCAGACAACACCGCAGTCCAGAATATTTGGGGGATTAACGAAGAAACTCCAAGAAAGAAGGGAGCAGGAAAGATGAACCCCGCCCAATTGGCGAAGATGCTGGGCATTAAAATGCCAGCCCCTGCTTCAGATGCAATGGACACATGCGCTGACCGCTCCCATTCCAACTATAACAAGGGAACCCAAGGAAGAGCGGCAGCGACCACTGCAAAAGAGAAACCGGACATTGAAGTCCAGAAGAAAGAAGGCCGTTGTTACATGTGCAACAAACAAGGACACCTCTCCCGCAACTGTCCAGACAAGCAGAAGGACAAGAAACCACCTCAGAAGGCTCGCAAGGCCAAGGCCGAAGAAAGCGAACCAGAGGAAGAATCGGAAGAAGAAGAGTCCGAGACTGGATCCACCCCTACCGATGTGCGATATTCCCTCATTAAAAGCCTCTCAACCAAGGAGAAATACACAATGATCAAAGAGGCTTGGGCAGAAGAGCACGGGGAGGATTTTTAAAACGCACAAACCCGGCGGCCATGGCGCGTGCGTTACAGTTTAAAGATGTGTTTGTTTGTAAATATCGAAGTCTCCAAATCCCAACTCTGATACAAACTTCACACACAACGGCCGAAAGAAAAGTTCTTGTGGATTCAGGAGCCACGGACAACTTTATTGACTTCAAGCTCCTGAAAAGAATGAAGATTGGCAAACTAAAGCTGCCACAACCCCGCATTGTGTGGAACATTGATGGGACCCAGAATAAGTCAGGAATCATCAAGTACTACGTTGACCTGCAAGTCCGGACTGGGGAGAAGAAACAGAACATGAGATTCCTCGTCACAAATCTAGGAGATGACGAGATGGTGTTAGGGTACCCATGGCTTGCTGCCTTCCAGCCATTGATCGATTGGAGAAGCACGACCCTTGATGAAAGCATGCAACCACTTGTCATCAAGACCCTTTCATATACAACGGACGCAGAAGTAATCCGCATACGAGATGCGTGGATCAAGAAGGCTGCATCGTTATGCACCCCTGGGGAAGAACTCTTTATCCATCGAATGGATGAAGAAATCCTCAAAAGAAGCTCGACATCAACAGAAATGGCAGTAAAGGCTCTGCCAAAAGAAGAGAAAACCTGGGATCAGGTAGTCCCAAGACACTACCACAAATGGAAGAAGGTCTTTTCCGAAGAAGAAGCGAAGCGGTATCCAGAACACCAACCATGGGATATTGCTATTGATTTTACAGAGGACGCCCCGAAGACGCTAGACTGCAAAATATACCTGTTATCTAAAGGTGAGCAAGAAAAGCTCAACGAATACATCAAAGATAACTTGGACAAGGGCTATATTCGTCCATCAAAATCACAATATTCGTCACCGTTCTTTTTCGTTGGAAAGAAAGACGGAAAACTTCGTCCTGTAGTGGACTACCGAAAATTAAACTCCTTCACAATCCCCGATCGATACCCATTACCTCTGATACAGGAACTAGTGGATAAAGTGAAGGATGCCAGGCTATTCACCAAAATGGACGTACGAGCAGGATACATCAATATTTGCTTCCGAGAAGGCAATGAACCAAAAGCGGCTTTCAAACGAACCTTGGACTGTTCGAACCAACAGTAATGCCATTCGGGCTGAAAAATGCCCCTGCAGTTTTCCAACAAATGATGAATACGCAGTTTAATGACCTTACCGCAACTGGTCAAGTAATCATCTATATGGACGACATCCTTATTGCAACAAAGAAGGATGAAGATGAACATCGCAAGTTGGTCAGCAAAGTCCTTGAACGCCTTCAGAAGCTGGACCTCTATTTAAAACCCAGCAAGTGCCTCTTTGAAGTAGAACGCATTGAATTTCTAGGAGTAATCCTGGAAAAGGGAACCGTCACCATGGATCCAGTTAAAGTCGCTGGAGTTGCTGAATGGAAAGCACCAAAAAACACGAAAGATATTCGGGCTTTCCTTGGATTCTGCAACTTTTACAGGCGATTTATCCGTGGATTTTCCTTTATTGCAAAGGCACTAAATGACCAACTAAAGAAGGGTGTTCAATGGAACTGGGGACCACAAGAAGAAAGCGCTTTTGAAATGCTAAAGAAGGGAATATGCGAAGAACCGGTTTTAATACAACCAGACCAGAAGAAACCATTCGAAGTCGAAGTTGATGCATCAAACTATGCAATGGGAGCCGTCCTAATGCAACGAAACGAACAAGGAGTGCTCCACCCGGTAGCATTCTTTTCAAAAACCATGAACAATGCCCAAAGAAACTACGATGTATATAACAAGGAGCTCTTGGCCCTTGTGGAAATGTTCCGGCATTGGAGACATTTCCTGCACCAACCAGCCTTTAAAGTGAAGGTTCATACAGATCACGCCAATCTATTGTACTGGAAGAATCCAGGCGACCACAATAGAAGAGTGGCAAGATGGCATGCGGAACTCATGGAATATGACTTCGAATTGGTTCATATAGCTGGGAAGAAGAATGGTCGGGCAGACACGATGTCACGACGCCCAGACTATGAACAAGGCAAAGAAGATAACAAGGCGTTGGTGGTCCTACCCCCTAGCCTGTTCAGCTTTGCACGAATTATGGGGTCTGAATATTATAACCCCAGCAACCAGAAAGAAAGGGAGCACTATAGCGCAACAGTAAATCATCGCAAGTACCAGTCCCTTCAAGACCAGGTGGAAAAGGACCAGCAAATGAACAAAAGGAGCCAGGAAGTGCTCAAGAAATGGTCAAACACCTACGTTCTCACCAAACTAGTCGGAATTTGGTGGAAAATCGAAAACAATACAGACCGGATCGTCGTTGCTGGAGACAACGATCTGAAGAGGGGGGTAATTCACTTTTACCACGATACCCCATCAGCTGGGCACCCAGGAATCACGAACACGTACACCCTAGCAAAACGGGACTTCTGGTGGCCAAAGATGAAAGAAGATGTGGAGCAATACGTAAAGGGATGCACAGTGTGCCAAGCAAATAAAATCAACACGCAGCCACTGAAACCAGCTATGATCCCTATCACTCCTGAAAACTCTTTGCCATTTGAGACAGTTGCCATGGACTTCATCACGAAGTTGCCACTTTCGGGCAAATACGACACGATCCTCACAGTTACGGATCATGATTGCAGTAAGGCGGCGGTATTTATACCCTGCCAAGAAACAATTACTGCGGAAGGGGTAGCGGAACTCTACCTGAAACATGTGTACACCCGATTCGGTGCCCCGAAGAAGATTATCTCTGACCGAGATACCCGATTTACATCACACTTTGCCAAAGGTGTTACGCTTCGGTAAGTGTGGGCCTTGCTTTAGGCGGAGATGTGGTACGAGTACTCAGCTTCACGACTTATAAAAGTCGAACGTGGGATCCTAAGTCCTAGCACGCCGACGTCCTTGCAACTGGGAAGGTACTCTTGGTAAACCTTATGCAGTGCGCTTCTTGACGACTCCCTAGAGTGGAGAGAGAGAGAGAGAGACGAGTGAAGAGAGAACCGATGATTCAAGAAGACCAAGATGGCGATCCTTGGTCTTCTGCGACTACTACTTATACACAATGATGGAGGGCTTTAAAGCGCCTCCCGAACAGTATTGACCTATAGCGTATCTAGCTCGAACCCTAGTATCGCTATCCTAGTAATCAGCTGCTAAAGTACCATGTGATACTACTGCTGACTGATAACACGTGAAAGTAAATGTCCCTGACTAATGTAAGAATCACAAGCCTACTACTGTAGTCAGAACCTAGTAGTAAGCGTCCAAGTCCGTTCCGTGACATCACCCCCTTTTCAGGAGTGACGCCCACGGAGCCCGGGCGGTCCCATCCAGCCCGCCTGTACGTCCTCTATCCTCTGCATCGCCCGTGCCTGCTCCAACCTGCTGATGCACAGCGCCTTGTCCGCTGCTAATCGCCCCCATGTCTCCTGCAATTCCCTTACCCGGGCCTCTAACCGTCCCAACTCCGCCCCTAGCGCCCTGTACCGCCTGACCTCCGCAGCGAGGCTTACGTCCCTGCACTCTGCGATGGCCCTGTTGATGGCCCCGACGGCGTCGTACCCGTTGTCGAAGAGGAACAAGTCCTCCTGGGCGTACCGGATGTGGGTGTCAGGGTGCACCACGTACTGAGGTGCGGCGTACAGGGGCTTCGGGAAGACCCTGTCGGACTCGTCGATCAGGCCGAGCACGATGGGGTCGTTGCTCATGATGGCCTGGACGTATTTGGCCTGGCGCGTCACGCCGTCGGGGGTGGTGATGGGGAAATGAATGAAATCGGGTCCTCGATTGACCCGGAACCCGTGAGGCGCACGGGAGTTGGCGACGCTGGAGACGGCGCGGTCGGCGAGTTGGGGACGGATATGACCCCGGTAGAGGGGGGTCCCGTCGGTGGCGAGGGCGTGTCGGGTTGTATGAGGTGGAGCATCAGCTTCTCGGCCATAGTGAATGTGCGGGTGCTCAGCTGGGTACCGCTCGTCCTCACTGTCCGTGACCTCTCCCTCTTCTCTCTCATCTCCCTCATGCGGCGCTGGGCTGTTCGTAGCTGTTCTTCCCTCCAGTCGTCGGTCACCTCCTTCCACGACTTCTTCGGCTTCAACGCCGCTTCGTAGTGCTCCCTGGCGTGCGCGGACGTCCGCACCGCGGTCGAGAGCTCGCCGAAAGTCGTCGACTTCGGCGGTGGTGAAAGGGCGGTCAGAGATGGGTTCTCCGGTGGTGGCGTGGAGGATGTGCCAGAGGGTAGGCTGGCCGTCGACGTCGGGTGACAGTCGGGCGCTGGTAGCTCCGCGTCCTTGAGTGGGGAATTGCTCGATAGTGCTGTTGAACTCAGCTTCGGTGATGGGTCCCTCGGACCCGGCTCTGTCTCTCTCAGCCATGATGACCTCCTCGTCGTCGGCAGAGGTTGTTGGTGCCCGCTCTTCCTCCAGCTCGCAGGCAAAAATCCTCTCAGGGGTTCCGAGGTAGTACGAAGTCGTCGAGATGGCGGCATTTGGGGTGAATGGCATTGACGAGGTGGAAGTGGTAGTGGTAGAGTTAAGTGGGGAGAATGAGGTTTCGTTGTTGGTTCTCCCACTCCTTATAAGCGTTACTGATGTGGCCTTTGAATGTTGGTATTCCGCGAGCGCTTCATCGGCGAATAGGTCCTCCCGGTTGACCCACTGATTCTCCGAGTCAGGGTAACCCTTCCATTTGATTAGATATTGCTTCTTCCGTTTCCTGCCGAAGTGTCGTTCATCTAGAACCTTCTCAACTTCGTATTCTTCTTCTCCGTCTACCAAATCGGGTGGCGGCCGCTGGTAATTTTTCCCATGGAGTGAGGTCTCGTGGTACTTGGTGAGAAGGTCCACATGGAACACTGTGTGAATTTTCCATTGCGGGGGTAGGTTGAGCCGATAATTGACAGGGGACATCACCTGTTCAATTGTGAAGGGTCCATGCCTTCGGGGCGCGAGCTTCGCCGTTGGTTGGTGTGTACGCAGATGACGTCCTTCCAGCCATACAAGGTCTCCGACTCGGAATTTTGGCCCATCCTTGGCCTTGACCCATGACTGTTGTGCCTTGATAATCAGTTCCTGAGCGCGTTTCCGCGCTTCCTGAAACTGCTTGGTCCTGAGCGTCACTTGTGGTATTGGTGATGGCTTGTCCGTCCAATCAGCGCGTGGGTTGTACCCCATGAGGAGATTGAAGGGTGACTCCCATGTGTATTCGTGCGGCCAGTTATTATGAGCAAATTCTGCGAGGGGTAGGTATCCGCACCAATTATCCTGTCGTTCGTTTGCCCAGAAGCGCAGGTATTGTTCTACCCATTGGTTTGTTCGTTCTGATTGTCCGTCGGTTCGGGGATGGTATGCTGTAGAGATGTTTTGTTTGATGTCCAGTACCTTACAGAGTTCCCTCGTGAATCTACTAGCGAATCGAGGGTCTCTGTCGCTTATGATTTTCGTGGGAAGTCCGAAACGGACGAAAACATGTTTCAGGTATAGGTTGGCGACTCCTTCCACGCTTATCTCTTCGTTGCATGGTATGAAGATTGCTGCTTTACTGCAATCGTGATCCGTGATCGTTAGTATGGTGTCGTATCCTCGGGATATGGGCAACTTAGTTATGAAATCGAGGGCTATTGTTTCAAACGGCATTGCTTCTGGTTTGGGGTATATGGGGTTGAGAGGCGCTTTATTTCGCCCGTGTTGAACTTTAATGCGTTGACATTCGGCGCACCCCTTAACGTATTCCAGGGTGTCTTTTGCTAATCCCGGCCACCAGTAGGCACACCCTGTCAATTGGGCGGTTCTTTTGATTCCTGGGTGTCCATGAGCGGGGAGATTGTGATGGTCATGTAGTATACGTCGCTTATCGTGTATTCCCCCGGTTACCACTCGTCATGCGTCTTTGTACCAGATCCCATCTATCTTTTTGAGATGATGGGCGTCTATCCATGATTTCAGGATGGTTTCGTTTTGCTCATACACGGGGTCGTCCAATGTTATGTCCTGGGGGTTGAGGTGATCCTTGGCGGTCCGGATTCTTTCCACATGGGCGCCTCGTACGAAGATCTTGTCCGGTAATACCGTGATATTGCTGTTGTCCTCCTCTCCTTGGTCGTAATCCGGTCTTCGTGATAGTGCATCTGCTCTGCCGTTGGCCGATCCCTTGATGTGGTGAATCTCAAAGTCATACTCTGATAATTCGAGTACTTCCCTTGCTACCCTTTGACTGATCTTTTGTGGGCTTCTCCAGTACTGTAGATTCATGTGGTCTGAGAAGACCTTTGTTCGATGTGGTGATCCTGCGAGTAGCGGTCGCCAATGTCAGAAAGCTTTGATGATTGCTAGCAGTTCTAGATCGTAGATGTCATAGTTTCGTTCTGCTTCGTTGAGGGTTGTTGAGAAGTAGCCGATGGGGTGTCGCTTCCCATCGTCTTTCCGTTGTAATAGTACTGCCCCTATTGCGAATCCTGATGCATCAACTTCTAGTTCGAACGGTTTACTCAGCTGTGGGTGCGCTAGTACTGGTTCCGAGGTGACGAGTCCTTTGAGTTTATTAAATGCGTCGTGTTCCGTTCCTGTCCATTTCCAATCAGCTCCTTTCTTTGTCAGTTGGTTCAGTGGCTTTGCATGGTGTGAAAAGTTTCGGATAAATGCACGATAGAAATTGCAGAAGCCTAGAAATGATCGAACGTCCTTGACTTTTGTAGGAGTTGGCCAGTCTTTGATGCCGGAAATTTTGACGGGGTCCATGCGTGTCACCCCCTTTTCAAGGATTACCCCCAGGTAATCCATACGAGGCGCATGGAATAAGCATTTTTCCAGCTTATAATAGAGGTCATGCTTAGCTGATATTTCCAGTACATCTTTGACTGCCGCTATGTGGTCTTCCATACTTTTCCCAATGTGTGTTGCGATGCCGATATCGTCCATGTATACCCTGATGGTTGTTCCCCGAAGTTCGTGTTTGGCGATGATATCCCGACATATGTGGTTCATCATTGTCTGGAAGGTTGCGGGGGAGTTTGTCAGTCCGAAGAACATTACCGTAGGTTCAAATAGGCCATATTTGGTTTTGAATGCCGCTTTTTCCTCGTCTCCCTCTCGGATGCGTATGTTGTTGTAGCCCCATCTTACGTCAAGTTTGGTGTAGATGTGGGCGTTACTGAGGTCTGTGATAAGATCCGTAATGAGAGGTAGAGGATATTGATTGCATATCGTGAACGAATTGAGGTGTCGGTAGTCTTGCACTGGTCGTAACTTACCATCCTTCTTCTTGACGAAGAAGAACGGTGACGCATATGGGGATTTGGACGGTCGTATGTATCCTTTGCCGAGTTGTTCCATTAGAAAGGCTTGGAGGGCTTGGTCCTCCTCTTGTGTGAGCGGGTAAACTTTGCAGTCTATCGCTTCGGGTGCTCCTTTCTTTAGTTGTATTTCGTGATCCCAGACCCGCGAGGGTGGGAATCGATGTGACGCTTCTTCATTGAAAAGTTGATGGTATGCTGCGTAGTGGGATGGTAACTCAGCTTTCGTGGTGTATTGCTTGGCTTGGATTGCCAACTCCGTGGAAGTGGTCCTCCCTTCCACGAATTCTTCCTCTTCTAGTTGTGTGACGATTTGCTCTTTTTGATGTTGGGTGATTGATGCCGCAATCGTTGGTCGTGTAATTCTGGGGTTGACGGTCCGAAGGACAACCGGTAGCACGTCCTCCTTGATTACTGCGTGTCTCCAGCTGAAGGTTGGTTCGTATGTGGCCAGCCAGGGATATCCGAGTACTATATCTTCATTGCCGATGTCTGTGACGAGGAACCTCATTTCTTTGTGGATCCCCTTTGTCTGGACGTCCAGGTCTACATGGTGAGTGATTAGTCCGGCTTTATTCTCGGTATTATCGATATTCCATATCTTTTTGGGCTGGTCCAGCGGCTTCATTCCGATTTTCATCCGTTTGATAAAGGCGGGTCGTAGAAAGTTGTCAGTGGCTCCTGAGTCCACTAATGCTCTGATGTCGGCCATTGCGTAATTCGTGCGAATCGATACTGGAATTCTCATAGAACGGTAGCGAGTTATGATCACAGAATTACATTTTACTGCCCTTACCCAGGCCGATGGGTTCAGGCGCTTCGAAAATCCTCTCTTTTCCACAGGTCCTGCAGTATGAGGTCTTTTACCTCGTCTTCTTCTGCGGCTACTCCTTTCATCCATTGGTCGGCGCGTTGCTGTGGAGTTTCTGCTTTGGCTGCCCTGATGGGCTCTTCTTCTCTCTCGTCATGGTAGGCATCTGTCCTTCGACTGCTGCTGGGTTGATTATAGGTGTGCTGCGGGCAGTTCCGACTGAAGTGTCCCTTTTGTCCGCAGGTATAACAGGTCACTTCCCTTATGTCGCGTCGACCGCCCCGTCCCCTTCCTATGAATCCCCCTCTTGGTGGTGGATTTCGGGGATGAGCTCGATCCCAGTTGCCTTGGATTTCTTCGGCCCCCGTGAGTCTTCCTCGTACTCGGTCTGCCGATGTGTCCATGGCATTTGGGTCCCGTAGTATGTTGCGAGGGGGTCCCCATCCCATGTTCCTCGTGTTCCTCCAGGTTGTGTTGCTTCCTCCTTGGGGTTTTGTTTGGTTTGCAAGGCCTCTGTGTTGCTCGAGTCGGGCCTTCATATGAATGTACTGTTGCTGCCTCCTGATGACCGCTTCTTTCCATTCCTGGAAAGTCTGCGGGTTGTCGTATGTGTATGCCTTCTCGTATAGGTCACGGGGTAGTCCGTCCGTGAATAGATCCATGGTAAGCGGTGAATCCAGCCGATAGTTAGCCTGTCTTGCTAACTGCTCGAATTGCGTGACGTACGCGTCGATATCTCCCCCTATCATTCTGATTCCTCTTTTGAGCATGGCTTGTGCTTGTTCCTTCTCGAGCGTGTTTGAGAATCGTCTGTTGAAGGCGATGATGACCTCGGTCCATAGTCGTGGGTCAGTGTCGTTGATTCCGGCGGTGACTTGCCGGTTAAGCCATCTACTGGTCTCCATGATCCAGTTGTTAACATCCTTTCCCTGGATGTAAGTGAGAAATAACATAGCTCGTCGGTATGCGTTGGCCATGATGGGATTGTTATTATTGATGCCCCAATACAGCTCCCATTGGGTGAGGAATTCCTCCGTCTTGTGTCTGTCTCCTTTGAATACTTCTGGGGCGTTTCCGGCGAACTTGTCGGAGTGGTGCCCTCCGTGTATCCCGACTGGTCCTATCCCGGGTATTCCTCCGCCCGGGGGACCTCCTCCTCCTCCTCCTGGAGGTCCTCCTCCTCCTGGAGGTCCTCCTCCTCCTGGAGGTCCTCCATGTGGGGGTCCTCCTTCACGTGGTAACCTTCCTAGGAGTTCTTCATTTCCTGCTGGTGGGTCGGGTTGGTCAGGTCCGATTGCTCGGAATAGTGCGGCATCGTCTGCCGTCATAACGTGTCCCGTTTCGGGTGTATGGGAAGTGTTACTTCCCGAGTTTCGGTCAACGTAGTCATTGGGGGATAGATGGTAATCTGCTCAGCTCTTTCGATGAGTTCTGGTTCTAGGGGTTCTAACGCTTGTGCCGGTTCTTCGTCCGATTCGCTGTCTGATGCACTGGGTGCTTCTGAAGGTGCGGATGCGCTTTGTGCTTCTCCGTCGATGGGTCCCCAGTCGTTTCTTGCGACTACTTCTTCTTCGTAAATGTCGCACCCGTATCTGTAGGGTAGAGTGTCGATGACTCTCCACTCCTCGTCTTCTCGGTCGACTCTGCACCAGCAAGTTCGTTCGAAATTAAACTCAACTGGTCGTGGTCTGTGTGATCCTCTGATTAGATACCCTTCGACTCCGTTGATGCTTCCCCAGCTAGCTTCTTTGAGGTATCGGATTGGTACGTTCCTATTCCCCCTTCTTGGGATTTCGTAAGAGCGGAACCCTTCTCGGATCCAGAGTTCTCTTGTGGATACTCGCGCCACGGTGGTAATATCTTGGTCTTAATGTTACGCTTCAGTAAGCGTGGGCCTTGCTTTAGGCGGAGATGTGGTACGAGTACTCAGCTTCACGACTTATAAAAGTCGAACGTGGGATCCTAAGTCCTAGCACGCCGACGTCCTTGCAACTGGGAAGGTACTCTTGGTAAACCTTATGCAGTGCGCTTCTTGACGACTCCCTAGAGTGGAGAGAGAGAGAGAGAGAGACGAGTGAAGAGAGAACCGATGATTTAAGAAGACCAAGATGGCGATCCTTGGTCTTCTGCGACTACTACTTATACACAATGATGGAGGGCTTTAAAGCGCCTCCCGAACAGTATTGACCTATAGCGTATCTAGCTCGAACCCTAGTATCGCTATCCTAGTAATCAGCTGCTAAAGTACCATGTGATACTACTGCTGACTGATAACACGTGAAAGTAAATGTCCCTGACTAATGTAAGAATCACAAGCCTACTACTGTAGTCAGAACCTAGTAGTAAGCGTCCAAGTCCGTTCCGTGACAGACTTCCCAATTGTATAAACCTCATACCCTCACCAAGGTGATACAGGTAGTGCTCTTTAAAAAACTTCACTTCATTATATATACTGTTGCCTAGGTTTTCATAATCCTCCACATGCATTTTGACATTCTTCAGAAACTGATCATATTTGGTAAATATTACAACAATGGGGACTTGAAATTATTGCGTTAAAAACAGCCACAGATGTTCATAACAACAACACACCATTCTTATCAGGACAAATGACCTTCAAAATTTTAAGACCCAGCTCTAAACATTGGTTGTTCATTAGGACACAGAACCTCAAAATATGATCATCAGCCATCACAATTGTGGATGCTTAAGGACCCCAAACCATGTTACATGCAATCTATTTTGCAGTTGCCTCTTTCTGGACTTTTCCTGAATGAATTCCTGCACTATCTTTAGTTCCCCAACACTACCAGACTCGAATCCACAGGACTCATGAAAATGTATCCATCATGATTGGAGAATATGATTCATCATCAATGCTGTAATCACCATGCTAGCTCAGGGGTCAGGAATGCTTGAAGCAAGGTACAGGTGTCACTTACCTCTATAGAAGTCTCAAGTTGAATCTGTAGGGACAGTGAGACCAGATTGGCAGGCTTATAGAAAGGTCAGACCACACACCTCCACACTCTGGTCGCCCCTTCGACGGTGAACAACTGGACTGTCCGTAGTGTCGCACACCCTCTGCAAGAGGGATGCCTTGCCAGCATTTGCATGTCCTATAACAAGGACTTGGTACTTGACCTCTGGGAGTTGACGGTGGGGTGTAGTTGTGGCCATCGGGAAAACTGTTTAGACTGTTTGGAGGAGCTGCCATTCGATTGTATCAATTTGATTCCACCCAACGAAACAAAGACCAAACTACGCCTTCCTTTTTTGGTGATGGTCTTCTATTTTCGCACGGATTGCCTCACAAATCTAGCCATCTTAGTCGCGGTTTATTGTAGCGGCTGAGCGCTGAGTCTCCAAAATGACGCAGTAAGTCTCCCAATGGATCTGAGAGGTGCCAGGGCTGCTGAACCTGTACGAAAGCGACTGAGTTTTACCCAAGCTCCATGAAAGACAGTGTTCAAGGCCGCAGAGAAGATAGATACTATATTGCCGCAGCGATGGCTGAGCAACCCACGTTCAGGCGTAAACGGTACATTCGAAACAAATGACCCCCATTTAACAGCTTTGCATCCCTGCTATTGCCATTCTGTGATGCCCGCACGAACTTCTCTATGTCCTGGTATTCATAGTAGCTCTCCAATGATTCCGGGCTCGCGACCGTCGCGCGAAGAACGACCCTCATTCCCGAGTCGGTCTTCTTCACCGCAATAATCAACCGCAGGAACTAACCGGTAAGGAGATCTCCTTAACCTCGGAGATGTACGCTGATGCTGATGTGTGTCGCCTGCTCGGCGCCGCCTTAATGGCAGCGCTGATTGCTCCCGCTCGAGAGCCTGGTCCGGCTTTTGCCCCACGCACATCTTGATGAACCCTAGTACACGTTCGTCTTTTTGTCCTGCGGTTGGCACTGGCCCACACATATCGCGTCATTGATGCTCGCGGTGAACACGTGGCACTCGAGCACGCCGTTGATCTCGCCAGAGCCGAGGCGCACACCCGAGAGATTCAATACGCCGTCACTGGTGCGCAAGTGAGAAGTATCTCAACATACATAGGCGGCATACGAGGCAGGTAGGGAGAGGAAGGCATACGATCGCTTAACTGACTCACAATATCTACGAGGAGTGTCAAGCCGGTCATGTCCACGCCATCTGGCTCCAGGGCGGTTGACGCTCCCAACATATGCGTGGCATTGCTTGCAGCCCTAGATGACGTGTGTGCACGGTTTATTCCGCCGGCAATGGGCACTTGGACCACTTCAATCACCAAAAAAAAAACGTTACCAAACGGTCTGAGGTTCTGCAAATGGCTGTGGTAGGTTACTGTATCTTATCTACTTTTTGTCCGTTCGTCCGGCGACAACTATTAACTAAAAAAAAAAAAAAGACAGTCGTGCCATGGGATTCTACTCAAAACGAGCGGGATCGTATACTATCGATGGACTCATTTTCCTGCTTTTAGCGTGCGAGAAAAAGCGTGATCGCATATTAAATGTGCGAAAGCCCGACTTGCGACAAGCGGCGGCGTGCCTCGCGCCCCGATTCTTTTCAATTGAACGTCTCATTGACGAGCGCGTGGTCGCCACGAATGTTAATAAACGAATACTGCAAAACCGGAAACCGGAATGGGGGGGGGGGGGGGGCGATCAGTCAACAGCAAGTCTCTCAAAGCCTCGGACCTCAAAACCAAAAACGACCCACCTCTGCCAGGCATGGCCGCGCACCGCGCGCAATGTTGATCCACACCAGGTTCGGCTCCGTCCAGAACGGTCGCAGGCCCGCTGCTTCCAGAGTCGCCCACCAGCTGGAAAAAAACTCGAAGTTGTCGCGACCTTGAAACGCGTGGATCTCGAGCTGGAGCTGACCGACGGGGAACACGTCCTCCTTGGCGTGTGCGCTCAGGAACGTCGTGAGCGCGTCAAATTCCCCGCCCTCGATGTCGATCTTGAGGATGTCGATGAACGTGTGTCCTGGGCCCAAAGCGAGACGTATCAGCCTTTTTGTGATTCGATGACGGCGGAGAGGGGTGTGCATGCGTACCGTTGCGTTCCATAAGTGAGTCAAGCGTCCAGTACTTGGGGTTGTCGTTCTTGCTGTGTTCGTCCGTCCCACCGAGTGCGAACGACTCGAAATGAGCGCGATCTTTCAGTTCCGGATCGTCGCTGATCTCGGGTCCCCACTGGCCACAGGAATTATGTGTCAGCATGTCCAGTTCAGCAGGCAGAGGGTCAGGTGAGGGAGGAGGAGGATACGAACGCTTTTAACGCTATAGTCATATCCCCAGACCTGACAATTCGGCGCGCGCTTCAATAGTGTCGATTCGAACGAGGACTCGTCATTGATACCTGTGAACATAAAGAAGCACGGATTCAGTCCACTCCGCGTGATCGGAGCGAAAAGAAGTACGAGAGGGGGGCGGGGGATAACGAAATGAGGCAGACCGAAGGAATAAATCACGCATTTGTCTTGTTTGGCCACACGATCTACGCCGCAGGCCCACTTTCCCCCGTCGCCCAGCGTACCAACGCGTTCCACGCGATGGGGGCACTGGAAGGCTGGGATGAAGAAGTCCCCTGTCGCGATGGCGTTCCGATCTCAGCTGGTTAGGTCCCGTCGGATATGAGGGACGCACATAGGGTATATAATTCCCCTGACGGAAACCTAAAGGGGTTGAAAAGACCGTGAGAGACCTATCACGAGAGCGCGCGGGCGTGGTGTGTGCATGTGCGCGCTGTGGGAAGGTAGTCCGCACTCACGGGTCGATGGCCTTCCCACCGTTTCCCCACTTTTTGATAAACTCCAGCCGATTTTGCACGGCTACAGCATAGCGTGCCTCCTCGTCCGCGAGCCAAGCACCGAGAGAGTGACCGGGTCCAGAGAAGTCGGCATATAGCACATGTAGGGTCGTAGAAAGCGGCCGAAAAAGAAGAAGAATACCGGAGATGGTGATCAACACGAAGAGAGCACCGATGAAGGTCGGACGGGGTGGCATGGTAGAGTCACGGTGATAGAGAAGAGGTTTTTTTATCGAGCGACGACATTTGGTTGACCACTAATGGACCGTGCCCGAGCCGCCCGTTTCGTTTTGGACGACCGAGGTGTACCGGAGACCGCAGGTGAGCCCCAGCCGTGTGATCGCGTAGGCCATGTTGGTCTCCTCTTCCCGTCTTCGGGTCTGCGCCAAGTCACCTGTGCCCACGGATGGTTCCTTCGCAGTACTCCGAGTCGGAACACTCATTTCTGTCGTCTAGAGCCAAATTGGTCCATTTCGCTCGCCTCGGACTACCTTCTTCCTGATCGCTTGAGCACTCGCGGGGGAACTGTCCGTCGGTTCTTCATTTCCGTATTAGAGCGCAGATCGTTTTACCTTGTCAAGGTCATTGCCACGGCTGAATTACCTGTGAAACGTTCTATAGATAAGATCTCTCGATTACTCAGCAACAGTGCATTGTGCGACACGACATCGCCATGCTCGGCCGCCATGCTCTTTCCGGATCTCTATTCCCTTGCCTTCCCCATCATATCATGGCCTGCACATCGCCCTTTGATATCATTGCGTTGTATCACTGATGCCGTAGATGCAGATTTGATTTCGATGCACAATGCTTGTTCCCTTCTTGTTGTCGGAAGCCTAAATGTACGTCGCATGCTTTTCATGGATGCCATGAACTCGTAAGGTACGGTCATTGTTGTAGGCGCGAGAGAGAAGGGAAAGGGTCAGGGAAAGGGCGAAGAGGTAGTATAAGGACGCTATAGTTAACTGCGATGCGGTGTGTGTAGTATCGACTACTGTAGTTAAAATCACGGTATTCGTGTGAACGATCAATGTTCCCGATTAAAAATCACATCACAAGGTTGACCACCTGTACCACCAACGATCGAACCTCCACTTCAAAAGTCAGTCAACACAGTCGACGAAGTCTGTGCCAAGAATATAAGGTGAAATCTGTGTACACAGTTATACCGCTGAGCCACCCTAAATACTAAGTTTTTTTCACCAATGGCTGTAATGAATGGTTGTCTTATATAGATTCAGTCCGTCCATCCATCTGTCCTGACAGTTATTAACAAAAAAAAACTAGAAACAGTCCATCGTGTCATAGAATACTGGTATGTGTGTATCTCTCAAAGCGAGCGGAGTCGCAAAGTTATCGACGAGCTCTTTTTCCTGCTATTTTGCGTATGAGCAAAAAAGCATGATCGCATAAATGCACAAAGCCCGACTTGCGACGAGCGGCGGGGGCGGGGGGGGAGGGGCGAGCGAGCGCCTCGATTACAATTCAATTGAACGCCTCGTTGACGAGCGCGTGGTCGCCACGAATGTTAATAAACGAGTACTGCAAAAACGGAAACCGGAATGGGGGGATGATGATGGGGTTGTTCATTTAGCAGCAAGTCAAACAACGAATATGAAACCCACCTCTGCCAGCTCTGGCCGCACACCGCGCACAAGGTTGACGTACACCAGGTTCGGCTCCGTCCAGAACGGCCGCAGGCCCGCCGCCTCCAGTGTCGCCCACCAGTGAGAGAAGTACTCAAAGTTCTCACGGCCTTCGCGCGCGTGGATCTCGAGCTGGAGCTGACCGACGGGAAGCACGTCCGCATTGGCGAATGCGCCCAGGAACGTCGTGAGCGCGTCAAACTCCCCGCCCTCAATGTCGATCTTGAGGATGTCGATGAACGTGTGTCCTGAGTCCAAAGCGAGACGTATCAGCCTTTTCGTGGTCCAATGGTGGCGGAGAGGAAAGCACGTGCGCACCGTTGAGTTCCATGAGTGAATTAAGCGTCCAGTACTTGGGGTTGTCACTCTCGCCGTGGTTGTTTGTCCCACCGAGCGCCCACGGCTCGAAATGAGCACGATCTTTCAGTTCCGGATCGTTGCTGATCTCGGGTCCCCACTGGTCATAGGAACCGGGTGTCAGTATGTCCAGTAGAGTGTAGGAAGAGGGGTGGTTACGAACGCTTTTAACGCTATAGTCATATCCCCAGACCTGACAATTCGGCGCACGCTTCAACAGTGTCGATTCGAACGAGGACTCGTCATTGATACCTGTGACATAATAATAATAAAAAGAAAAAGAATCAGTCCACTCCGCGTGATCGGAACGAGAGGAAGTACGAGAGGGGGGCGTGGGGAATAACGAAATGAAAGCAGACCGAAGGAGTAGATCACGCATTTGTCTTGTTTAATCACGCGATCCAGGCCGCAGACCCACTTCCCCCCGTCGCCCAACGTGCCAACGCGCTGCACGCGATGGGGGCACTGGAATGCCGGGATGAAAAAGTCCCCTGTCGTGACGGCATTCCGATCTCAGCTGGTTAGGTCCCGTCGGATATGAGGGACGCACATAGGGTATATAATTTTCCTTGTGCCGGATACCTGATGGGGGTTGAACAGACGGTAAGAGATCTCTCACGAAAGGAAGGGGCCAGTGGAAAGAGAAAGAGAGAGCACGCTGCGCACACGCGCAGGTGTGTGATTGTGTAGGGTAGTCTGCACTCACGGTTCGACGGCGCTCTCACTGGGTCCCCATTTTTTGATGAGCCCCATCCGTTCTCGTATGGCTACCGTATAGCGCGCTTCCTCCTCCGCGAGCCAGTCATGGAGAGAGCGAACGGGCCCGAAGGCGTCGCGGTAGTACGACGAGTGAGCATTGAAGGTCGTGGAGGAGAATGGCCGGAGGAGAAGAATAACGGTGATGGTGATCAATAAGACGAGGGCAACGATTGTCGGTCGAGGTGGCATGGTCAGCGTCGTACCCGGACAGGTGTGGGAGGTGAGAGTAAAGAAAAGAGGGTGAGTTTTATTAGGAGGAGAGAATGTAGTGATGTGTCAACCGAATAATTGATGCGCGCCTCCAAGCTAGAACACCGCATGGGTGACTCCACTCCACCCACGCCACACCTCCCGTCACGCCTCGAGGCGACTGTCACTCTGGGTATATCATCCATCCATAATGTATATATAAAGACCAGCCAGTCGTTAGTATGGGCGAGCCATATCCATTTTGTTTCCAACCTCAACTAGTACCCAACCGCTCCATCGTCTACTGGCTCGTACACGAGCGAGTGATTCCCGCGGATATTCATAAACGAATACTGCAACGGAAACCGGGTCAGTTCCTTTTTCCCCAAAGCGAAGCGAGGGACATCGAGGAAGGAGGCCCCACCTCAGCCAGGTTCGGTTTCCCTCCTGTCGCGTAGTTCACGTATACCAGGTTCGGTTCTGTCCAGAACGGCCGCAGGCCCGCCGACTCGAGCGCGGACCACCAGTCGTGGAAGAACTCGAATTTGGCATAGTCGTCCCACGCATGCAGCTCGATCTGCAGCTGCCCGATCGGGAGCGTCGCGCTCGAAAACGGGTTCCGCGGCTTGTGCGCCGCCAGGAATGCGGTCAGCGTGGCAAACTCGGCACCCTCAATGTCGATCTTGAGCACGTCGATGAAACTGTGGCCTGGGGGATTCCCCGCCCGATATCAGACCAGATCGTGAGACATGATGTAGTCGTAGAGGCCCACCGTTCAGCTCCATGAGCGCGTCAAGTGTATAATATTTCGGCTTGTCCTCGGGATCATGAGCGTTATGACCACCCAGCGCCCACGGGAAGAAATGTGCACGTTCCTTCAGTTTAGGCGTGTTTTCGATCTCGGGGCCAAACTGTGCGACCCACCCAACTCCATCAGTCAGCTCAGGACGAACTGGTCGATATTTTAAAGGAAAAACACACGTTGTCCACGGTAAAGTCGTACCCCCACACTTCACAACCTGGCGCACGCTCCAGCAGCGCAGCCTCGAATGATGACTCGCCATTGATGCCTGCGCACACTACGATCAGCCCCCCTCGCCGCCAAAGATGAGGGTGAGGTTAGACGCACCGAATGAGTAGATGACGCATTTTTGTTGCTTCGCGATGCGCTCTACACCACATACCCACTTACCACCGTCACCGAGCGTGCCGAGGCGCTCGACGTGGTGCGGGCACTGGAAGGACGGGATGAAGAAGTCCCCTGCACCGAAATGACACGTCAACCACCGAAGCAGCGGGAGATAGAGTGGTGACCTCACATATGGTGTAGCTCGCACCAGAAGTAGGGTACCTAGACCCCAAATCGAACCCCGTCAGCCAAACAAACTCATATGGTTGGCAGGAACAGGAACGAGAGCACGTTGTAAAAAACAAACGCCCATAGCCGCGACACCACCCACGCAGCCATCCCCAACCGTGCCTCAAAGGGAAGGGAGAGCGTCCGAACAAGAACGAAAACAAGGGCTGCTGTTATAGACTCACGCTTGGATCTCCTCCTTACTCGGGCCAAACTTCTTGATGAGCCCCTCACGTGCTTTCAGCGTCGCTGCGTATCGCGTCTCCTCTTCACGCAAACGCGTAGCGAGCTCGACCACACGTAAGTTGTATGGGTCTCGGTAATACAGTGACCCAATTCCGAACGAAGGTGCCCAGAAGAAGAGGCCAAGGAAGACGAGAGCAGTCATCGTGAAGAACAGGAGGCGCGCGGCACGCGGTGCCATGATGGATGCTAGTAGAACGATAGGTGGGTGGCGGTGCGCGTTTCTGTGGGTAGATATGATAGGCAAATGAGGGTGGGGGCGACGAGCGTTCGTGATATGATAAGTGAAATCTGTCAGGAACAGAGGGATGTTGAACCCTTGTCCAATTTTTTTTTTGTTGAAGACGACGGACGGGAAAGATGGGCAGAAGAAATGCCATCTGGTGGATCAGTTATAGTTATATAGTTACGGGTCGAGGGAGAGTTGAGTGTTGTCAGTGTATGTGATTCCCAATAATGCCGAATTTGACATTGTCTGTTGGATAAGGGAGCGGGAAACCTGTCACGCTGTTACGCCCCACAGATCGTTTCAGGGGTGCGATATCTAATGGCAGCACACGGGAATTCAGGGACAGATACGAATTTGGATCCTGGGGCACATGCTAGTGTATAATTGCCAATGTGAGGTAACTTACTATGAACCCCTGGGACTAGAGACAGAGTGTGGCATCAATAGTCATCACTGGAGCAAAGACTCGTCAGAATCACGGGAATATTCGGAAATCTGGAACAATGCCTGGAGCGTCTCGCACCCTGGCCGAAGTAGACACCATGTGCTGGATTGATGCCCAGGGAAGCTGGGAAAAAAAAGAAGTCAGTCGAGAAGGTCCTTCGTGACGGAATGTATAATAGGGTTACGTATGGAGTGGCTGCATTCCGGATCTTCTTGGCCCTCGCACCGAAGGACCGTTGACATGTTCGCTGTTCACATGAGAAAAAGCGCGTGAGCAACGAAGCCCAGCAGAACGTACGCGGTTCCTGGAATTGCCAATACTCGTCGGCACTGGACATTGTGTCAACACAGCAGCCGTAAACTCAACCGCCGAACTTTAACTTGTGTGAATCGCGGAAGGTGGCACGTACTTATGGCGATACCCTAGGTATTCGGGGATCACAGTGGGCACGCCATCTGAAAGGTGGGCAGTAATCTTGAGTCTCGGAACCGCAAGAAAACAACAAATACACATACCCCAAGTGTGGACGGCTTTTTCAGTTCGGAACGACTGTTAGAAGCACGTGGGGCAGAAATGTAGGGCAGTGGCCTTGCCTCGAAATATATTGTCACGTCCAACAGTTGACTCGAGGAGATCCGCGAACGCAGCATCACCGGTACGGGGCTGGCCTGCACGTGAAACACGCATTGGTCAAGTACTCAGGTAGCGTGTAGAGACACGCACCAAAAGTAAACAATCGGACGGTCACACGCGGGAAATTCGACTTGACGGAGAGGGCCGCAATGGACGCGAGTGCGCCACCCAACGAATGTCCTACAAGCCGGAGATTCGAAAATGAAAAAAAAAAAAAAATCCCCCCAAAGGGGCGACCGTCCACGTTCGGGCTGGACAACACATACCAGTGAGGACGACGACGTAGCCGGGGAACGCATCGAGCTGTTCGCGCACGGCGTGGAGCACCACGCTCCGCACCGAATTGTACGAGACGAGGAAGCCCGCGTGCACGCAAGCTGCGTTGTCTTCGACGCCGCGAGACACGAGCGGGGCGAGGACGAGGTTGCCATCTTGTGAGGGAAAACGTAAATCGGACGAGCATGAGGCGCGCGCGCGCGTGTGTGTGTGTGTGTAACGTACCGGTGAGCACGTCCGCCAGTTCGTGGCTCCCGCGAAAGGCGACGACGATCTCCCGCCGAGCATCGTCACGCGCGACGAGCCCGTGCGCGTGCGTGAGGACGTTTGAGAACTGTGTTCGAGGCACGCGCACGTGTCAGCAGAGAGAGAGAGCCGCAGACGGAGCGGCGCGCGGGGCGTGGTGGTGTAGACGTACGGATTCAACGAGCGTGTTCCCGAGCGGGCGTGGGCATATGAACTGGTACACGGCAGAAGAGTACTTTGCAAAGAGCAGGAGTTCGCTATAGACATTCTCCGCGACGCCACCGTGGACGGGTAGAGAAAGCAATGGCACTTGCGACGGTGTTGCAAAAGCAAGGGACCCCGAGCTCCAAATCGCCACGGCCAGCAGCGTGAAGCTAAAGCAGCAGCGCATGGCTGGCGGGTGTTGAGGGGAAATGGAGCGACGGGTGGGGCGGGGGTGGCACTAGCACTGGCACTCAACTAGTCAAGATCGTCGAATTGCCACATATAGCGCATAAAATTAGAAAAAAAGGGAAAACAAAAATAAAATGCGATTAATGTACATTGCTGGATAACTGAGGCAGAGCCGGTAAACAAGAGCCATGGTACGCGATCCCGGTCCGCATAATAGTGATCTTCCCCAATTCTCCCTCCTCCTCGCCCGCTGCTGTCGCCCCAGGGTGCTGCTGCTGCTGCTGCTGCTGCTTCGCCGGAGCAGGGGTCAGTGGTCGCCGACACCCCGCACACGTCCCCGCCCGCGGCGCCCACCCGCGCGCACGAGCCCGCGCGGCCATCTCGACCGTCTCGAACACATCGCGGTCGAGCAAATGCTTCGTGATCACGAGCATGTCGCCCTCCGCGCGATACGCCTCCATCATCCCCGTCAGGATCGTCCGGAACTCCGTGTACGGTGTCCCCCGCCCGGCGCTGGGCGTCGTCGTCGTTGTCGTCGTCGTCGTCTCGACGAGCCGCGTGAACAAACGCGGGAAAGACACGCCACGGCCGCGTCCCCGTCCGGCGCTTGCCGAGACGAGCGCGGAGAACGTCGTCTGCACGAGCGAGCGCAGCGCCGTCAGTGCGCGCTGAGCCTGGGACTCCTCGCGCTCTGCGTCTGCGTCCGCGTGCAAGGAAGGCGAGGTGGACGCGTCTGCGGGGCAGCAAGCCGATACGGCCTGCACGCTTGCTATCTGCGCGCGCAGTAGCTGGAACCACAAATCCTCGACCGACACGTCCTCCGGCGCCGCCTCTCCGCGCTTGCTCGAGCGCTCCACGCAGATGGCCACGGCGGTCCGTCCGATCGCCTCGAGGCTCTCCACATGCTGCTGCAGCTCCTGTCTCGACGACGTTGCACCCTGCGCGACGAGCCAGCCCACATTCGCCGACAAGCGCGTCTCGAACGCCTCGGCCTTCTGGAGCGCAGCTTTGGGGTCCCCCCTCCAATTGAGCGCCCAGACGACGGCGTCGAACACCTCTTGCTCCTCGCAGGTCCGCAGGGCTTCGTCCCACTCCAGAAACTCGGCTGGGAGATATTGCAGCGAAGGAATAGCACTCGTAGGTTCTATTTTGCAGAGCAGCTCGACGTACATTCTGCGCAGCCGTGGTGGGACGCCCGTGGAGGGTCCCGGCCGATGCAGCTCGTCGTCCAAAGAGGGCGGGTGCAACAAACAACGCAGGTAAGCGAAGCGTTCGTGATCTGTGTTGGACTTCATCAGGTCTATCGCGTCCTCGTGGAGTTGCGGCACGTGGAGACCCAAAAAGCGCGCAGTATCGATTGCGCTGAGGTGCAAAAGGTCCGGGAGTGCCCCCGCGATGGTCGTTCTGAGGTCCTCTGGGACGGTGCCCGCATGCGACCGCGCTGCAGTCGCGAAAATTTCGTGGGCACTGGCGAACAGATTGACTGGGTGGACATCTGGGTCATGGATATGCGCGAGCAGCAGAGGCGCCCAACGGCCCTCCTGCCGGTGCCACGTGCGCAAGATCCGATAGAACCCAGCGTCCTCGAACAACTGCAGCAGTCGCTCGCTTTCGTGCGGGGTGTATGTTGACAGGAGATACTCCGCTGCGAGCTGGCGGTCCTCGCGTGTGCTCCGATCTGGGTCCGTCGTGAGCCCGACAAGGATGCTGTGTAGCACGCTCGGCGACATTTGGATGAACTGGGGGTATTTGGGCACGTTGCGTGCGACGAAGATATGTACGAACGTCCGCACTGCGGATGGAAGACTAGACGAGGAGGAGGAAGGGGAAGAAGCAAGAATCTCGAGTAGTATCTTCACGATGACGAGTCGGCTCGCGCCGCCGCGCGCCTCGTCGTTCAGGTATGTGTCCTCGAACGCAAGGTCGAGCGCGTGCAGGAATGCCTCGGCGTCAAAGCACAGCAGTAGCCGACAGTACGGATATGTCGGCTCGACCCCACCGTCCTCCTCCGCCGTCAGGATGAGCCTGCCGCCGTCTCCGCGGGGCCACGTGCTCGAGCGTCCGTGGAACAAGAAGGCATATAGGTCCCGCTTCGCTTGCGTGCCCTCGTCCTCGTCCAGCGGTTCTTCGCTCGGGTACGTGAGTCCGGACAGCACGTCCGCCAGGTAGGGGTACACCTTGTACGCGTTGACGATCAGCGGCTCCAGCGCCACTTCATCTGGCACCGGGGACCGGCGCAGCTGCGTCACCTTGCGGATGAGGCCGAGCATCTCCACGACGGGCGCGACGTAATCCCGCATCGCGCGCGTGTACACATACATGAGCGCGTCATACAGGTGGTGCGTCTGGCAGAGCTGCACCGCCTGGTCGATGTCGAGGCAAACAGGGTCGATGTGCCAAATGACGCGCTCGGCGCGATCGGGTCGCCCGTTGGCCGCATGCATCGCGATCAGCCGCTGCGCGATACGCGGGTCCACGGTGCGCACGTCGTGCTCGAGCACGAACGTCTCGAACTGCTCGAGGTAGATGGGCGCGATGCCGGCATCATCGTACGACTGAAAAAGGTCTTCGAAGAGGAATTCAAGGTCGCCAAGCGCAATGCAGGCACGTGCGCAGGTCGCGACCAGGTTTTCAAACAGCGACGTGCGGTCGACGCCGCGCCCGTCTGGACTTTGGTGCGTGGCATCCGTCATGCGGTCTTCCGAGAACGTGTATCGCATCGACGCCACCATCAACTCGCGCATCTTCTCACCAACAACCCTCTTCAGCTCCAGTGGGTCGTTGGGCAGGCCGTTCTTGTTTCCGGGAGCTGTTCCAAGGTAGTACGAGCGGGTGAGGTCGATCGCGCTCAGAAAGTCGCCGCTTTCCACGAACGAGAGGATGCGGTCTGCCCATGTAAGCAGCGTGCCCACTTGCACCTCGTGGCGCCCCTGCAAGAAAGATGAGGTTACATCAAAAGCGCTGAGCACGGCCGAAAGGAGCGGGCGCTTACAAGAAGGAAGATCTTGCCCTTGTATGTGCGCACGCTGTGAGCGACATCGCCCGTCGCATCCGAGTAAGAGAACGCGCCGTTGATAGTGTGAGCAATCGTCGGCGAGACAAGTAGCGATGGATCGAAAGGCGCATGCTCGACGAGCGTTCGTGTGTGAACGTCGTACACTTCGAGCCCAGACGCAGTGACAGCAAGAATTTGCTACAGACGCACATGCGAATAACCTGTTCAGCGCTCGTCCGAGAAGCGAAGAAGCTCGAACGAACCCACTTTGGCGTTTAACCACTGAATGGCATGCACATTGTCCCGCGCCGTCCACTGTGCCTTCTCCTCAAACACGAGCCGACCGACCTCGACTGTCGTCAACTTGCCCGTGCGTTCGTTCACGAATTTCTCAGTCGCCTTGAGCTCCGAGACCAGCAAAAGTCGGAGCTTCGAACCCCACGAGTATACCAGCACGGGTGTAGTGGATGGTGGTGTGCTCTTGGCATTGTCCTTCTTCGTTGGCTCCGGTTTTGTGCGACCTGCCAAAGCGCCAGGGACCACGCTCGGGAACCACGCCAACGCTGCACGGAACTTGGCCTTGCCCACCTGGTCGTCGTCTTCGTCGCGGTGTCTGCGGTACCACGTCTTGGGGGACGGTTTGAGACCGACGATCACTAACTTCGCGGCCGTAAGAAGCGCAGTCACGTTGTACGTGTCCGTTGAGTGCGGTACAGTACCAAGAGGCAGCGGCGCCATGGCCAGGATCGTGTTTGTGCGTCGCGCACGCCGTCGATGGAAGGGCGTTTGTCCCGGAACGACAGACTCTTCGTTCGGGTACTTCCCTAGTATCCGCAATACGTCCGACGCCTCGAAGAAGAGGGCCTTGCCGAGACTGTGGTAGAAGGCCAGTCCCGTCTGGTCAGCGGTGACAATGGCGGTGTGCCGCCCGGCGACGAATCCGACGTTGACGATGCGCGAACCCTCCAGGTGCCCTTCTTTCCGACCCGAGGCGACAGCTGCGAGCGTTGTTGGAGGGACAAAGCGCGCTGGCACCTGCGGCTTCTTGAGGTCGAAGAGCTGGATATGACCGGTTGCGTGTCCTGCTGCAACGAAAGTATGATCGTGGGAGAGTGCGAGGGCGGTCACCGCGCCAACCGTCTTTTCTGTGGTCCACGATGAGCTAGCAGTTCGTGTGGTACATTACTTAGAAAAAACAAGGACCGTGCTCACCTGATGCGGGATCTCCGCAGACGCACTTGAGTGTCTGCTTGAAGTCAAACACAAGTATCCGCCCATTGTCCATGCCGACACAGATGAGCCCATTCGCCGCTAACACCGTAGGCGTGCCGACGGCGGCCGCGCCAAGAATTGCCTGTGCCTTGCTTGAATGCCGCGCAAAGACGTGTGTCCCGAGCGCACGTAGCTGCGTCCACCGGAACACCTCCCGCGCATCAGGGACATGTCCATTCGATTGTGGGAAATCATGCTTCTCAGCGCCCGGGAGGTGCGCAGAGGAAGAGCCGGGTGAGAGGGTGGAAAAGCTGGATGGGGCCGGCGAGATGCCGCGAAAAGCGGAGGGCGCACTCGTCGCGGAGGAGGTGGGTGAGGCGTGGGGCGTGTACGAACGCAGGCGTGAGATCGTTGGGTGCAGGAAGGGTCTCAGAGGTAAAGAGGTCGACGCCCCGTTCGGTAAGGAGGAGGACATGATAGGTGAGGAGGAAATAGATGCTGATACGGAGGAAGGCGAAGGTGTAAAGATGGTCGGGGGCTAATGACAAGTGCGTGGAATGGCAATGCGCAGGAGTGGGGGGTGTGTGCGCCACGCGAGATGAGCATCGAACAAGCGTGTTGGGCAGACGGAGAGGGTAAGTTGACTCACTAGGGCTTCGTCCCCGACCATTATTGGTGGGTGGTCAAGGTCATGCAAAAGCGAGCGCTCAACCTCGTGCTCCTCAACCGTGTCACCGTCGTCGTCGTCATCTAAGACTTCGCGCAACTGTTCGCGGTAGGTGGTGCGCGTGACCTGCGCATTGGCGCCGTCATATACAAATGCTTCCTCGTCATCATCGTCGTCATCATCGTCGTCGAAGCGAGGAACGGAGACAGTGGGAGTATCGTCGTCGTCGTCATCATCGAAGAGCTCACTCATCCGAGTTGAGTAGTCGCCGCCATTAGTGTCGACGTGTTTCTCGTCACCCAATCCGAAATCCGAGAAACCTAGTGATGGTTGTCGAGAGTAACCAGAGGTGGACATCGAGGGTGTTTGGTGAGGTACCATTGGCCCACGGCTAAATGTAACGCTGCGCGAACGGTTGCGCGAACCGCGAATGCTGGGCAAAGGACCCCGAGTACCGCTGACCCACTGACACTCACAAATTCGGGGTCCTCGAATTGATTGCAAGCGCAGATGCAGAGGCGGGCAACAGAAGGATTAATAAAGCAAAAAGATATAATGTAGTAATAAAAGTAAAAACAAAAAAGGAGGAAAAATACAACATTGACCCCAGAGAGTGATTGATATAGCGCATGTCAGGACATCATCGCAGTCCGCCGATCCTTGCTCTTCGCACCCGGCCCATAGCGCTCTTGAAACACAATAAGCTCCTCCATCAGTTCTTCCATCATCTTCATCGTCGACTTGTCTCCATTACCACTTCCGGCATCAACGATTTTCTCCTCCATCGGTGGCGGTGGCGGAGGTGGAGGCTGCAGTGGCGGCGCGCCATCCACAATCATCTCCGCACTGTCAACAACAGACTGGACCCCAAGCGAGGCGGGGTCTCCCAAGGCTGCCTGTAACGCCTCGCGTCGGCGATATCGTTCCGATGCGCTCGCCTGCTCCCGTCCGACCCATTCGACTAGCGCGCGCACGCGCTTGTTCATGTCACCCACACTCATGCGCTTCCCCGGCCACCGAACTCGCACACCACGTTCCTCGCCCGACCCACGTAACTGTAGTGGCTGTGGTGTCTTGCTTGGTAGTGTGGGTTCCAGATGTAGCAGATAGTCCGGCAGTCCCCACGATGTCAGCAGTGGCTGTTGCGGTTGCTGTGCTGATGAATAGGTTCGGGTGAAAGAAGCCGGTGGTGCAGAAGCGGACAAAACCGCGCCATTCGCACGCCTCGGCGCTTGGTCTCCCGTGTTTTGATTGCGCCGCGAGCCACTCGCCCTTGAGCGACCACCCCCTGACCGTCGGCTGCTCGGCCCGGGAATTGCGACGCCAACTATATATGTAAGTGTACAGACACGGGGTCAATGAACAAGAATTCAGATGCGCAGATAAGGTTCCTCACCATCGTCCCCATCAACAGACGCTGCGTCCTGCGCTTGGGCGGAGGGCCTGCTACGACCACCCCCACCACGTCGATTACGTGACGAGCTACTCTTGGGAGGTGGAACTGGGGGTGCGGGCATTGAGATGGACTTGGGCGTCGGGGCTGGGGTCTCCTCATGAGGGGGCTTGGGCATAGTGGGCCGATCAGAGGTTGTCGACGCGGATCGCGTACGTTTGATTGACGCACTACGGTCGGGATTCGGTGAATCACAAATACAAAACGGGAGAAAAGTAGACTGACGCGTCTTCCGAGGCACGTTTCCGTTTTTTCTTGCCGGTGGCAGGGCTGGGAAGCTGCTCGTCACCATCTGCCTGTCCGTTGACGCTTCCATTTACAGGACTTGGCGGCGATTGCCCTGATGTGGTCACGGCCGCCTCCGCCGCACTGTGTTCCACGATGAGGGCCATCATCTCGTCGTACGCCGCGTCCCGACTATTCATGGTATTTCGGCGCTTCTGGGGTTTCTGGTGACTCGGGGAATGCGAACGAGAGTTCCTGTTTGTGGGGGCTGTGACGGGATGGGAGTTGGAGGATGAGTGACGATCCCGGGGCCGTTTGGCGAGTCTCCTGTATGGGGTGGTGAGACGGTTGGTGGGCGCAAAGAAGGAAGTGAGCCCCGGCGTACTTGAGAAGTTCTACGTGCAGGTCAGGTCGACATAATTCACAATAATAGTGGTCTTCTTTCACAGCGTCTTCGCTCCGGATGCCCATGCACTGACCGTGCTGCCAGACATTGCACGTTTCGCACTGGACAAAGAATTCGCCCGCACTTTCATCATCGTCACCTGCAAGTCAAGGGGATGACATCAGAATGTACATTCGGAGAATGAAGCAGCGATGATGTGGATGCCGAAAGACGATCAGGGAGGAGGGGTTCTCTCAGTGCGGATTAAGCGCCGACACCGGCGAACATCACGACGCCCTAGTTTGAGACGCTGGCGATCCAAAGGAATCGCGTCCCAAACTCCAAAAAAAATGACGCCACGAGATCGTTGGGAAGGAGAGAGTATTATCACGAGCCGTGAAGAGAAGAAACAGCATACCTGCGTTGCCACACACACAACGCGTGACGCCTTGTTCCTCTTCCTCAGCGTCGGGTTCTCCGTTGAGGTCGAGTACTATGTCGTTCTGTTCCCCTTCTGCTATTATAGTGTCTATGGCGAGACCAAGAACGGGCTTTTCTTTTTCTTTGCCCTTCCGTTTTGTGCGCCCATTGCCGTTGTGGAGGGGGGTGACGCCGTTGGTTATGCCGTTGGAGACGTTCTTGTGTGAGTCGTCTGGAGGATCGTCGAGGTCTTCCTGCTTTGTGCGTTTTCTGGAGGAGGTGGAGGAAGAGGAGCGGTTGGCCGCTAGGAGGCGGGGGGCAGACTCTGAGCTGGGGGAGTCTGGTGACTTGGAGGTGCTGGTTGAGCCAGAAGGGGCACTGCGTCTTCCTGAGCGGCGCGTTTCCCTTGGAGAAAGAGGCGGACCCATCATCGCAACTTGGGCCATGAAGGGAGGAACGGGGAAGAGAGAAGGCGAGTGCGGGACTGAGAGTCTGAGACTGGGAAATGGCAAACGGGGGAAGTCTTCTCCGCTTTAGGGCTGGCGCAGTTCAATCGCCGAATATTCGCTCACTTCACCTCACCCATCCTCGTCTCGCCTCGTCTCGCCTCTCTCTCTTTCCTCCTCCCTGCAACACGTCACTATCGCTCCCACTCTCCTATCAGGCTATCGTACAAATACTCAGCCGAAGGACATACGCACACACAACACAGACACGTTTCTGTCATATGGTCTTCTTTTCTTTTTCCTTATCGCATACAGACAGACTGGAGGTGATCATCGTCGCCGCCCACGCCCACGACTCTGAGTACCACTCTCCAGAGAGATCTCTACAGTGTATTTTGTGTTGAACCCCCTCTCCCCCTCCCCGCCCTCCCTTCTGTTTCCGACACACCGGCCAATTCCAACATCTCGATGATGTCAAATCACGTGACATGCGAATAATAATATTTATTTTATTTTATCGGTCCGATTGGGATGCACTGATGACTCGATGACTCTCGAGTATTCCTCGCATGCCGTCGCCGTCTCATGGCCGCGTCTCTCGCCACACCTTCTTCTACCTACAAACACTCCAGATTATCTTCGCCTCATCTTGACTTCAAGGGTGTATGAAATTATCAAAGAGACGCCTCTCGTACATGCTCCGAATCTTAGTGCAAAACTTGGAAATCAGATCTATCTTAAGCGCGAAGATCTTCATGAGGTCTTCAGCTTCAAAATTCGAGGCGCGTACAACTTCATGGCCAGCCTCTTAGAGGAAGAGCGATGGAAGGGCGTCGTCACCTGCAGTGCCGGTCAGCCGTGCAAACACCATTTGCCACGTCATACGCGTGTCAGTCCTGACACTCGCCCTCTCTCTCTCTCTGTCAGGCAACCACGCCCAGGGCGTCGCCCTCTCAGGTGCGCGACTCGGGATACCATGCACGATCGTGATGCCCCAGGGCACGCCGTCCATCAAAGTGCGCAACGTCGCGCGCCTCGGCGCGAAGGTCGTTCTCCACGGCGCAGACTTTGACGAGGCCAAGGCGGAGTGCGCCCGCCTCGCCACCGCGCACGGCCTCGCCTTCGTGCCCCCCTACGACGACCCGCTCGTCATCGCCGGACAGGGCACCGTCGGCATGGAGATCCTCAAGCAGGTTCCAGACGCCGAGCACCTCGACGTCATTTTTGGCGCGGTCGGCGGCGGCGGCCTCGTCGCCGGTATATGCGAATACGTGAAGCGCATCGGCAGTCCGCGCACTCGCGTCTTTGGCGCGGAGACCTTCGACGGCGATGCGATGGCGCGCAGTTTAGAGAAGGGTGAGCGCGTCCTGCTGTCTGAGGTGGGCCCGTTCAGCGACGGGACTGCGGTGCGTATCGTGGGGGAAGAGCCATTCCGCATCTGTCAGAAGCTGCTCGATGGGGTGGTCAAAGTCGACAACGATGAGATTTGTGCCGCGATAAAAGATATCTTTGAAGGTACGCCTCGTTGCCGTTGCCTGCCCTCCCCCCCCCCTTTTTTTTTCTCTCTCTCTACATGTTCCGAGTTTTTTTTTTAATCATCGCGAAATCGGATGCAGAGACCCGTTCCGTTACGGAACCGGCTGGTGCTCTCGCCCTGGCTGGGTTGAAAAGGTACATCATCGACAATCAGCTCATAGGAGCCGAGAAAAAGTTCGTTGTCGTAATCAGTGGAGCAAATATGAATTTCGATCGCCTCCGCTTTGTCGCTGAACGCGCAGCACTGGGTGAGGGACGCGAGGCCCTGCTAAGCGTTGACATACCAGAGCGACCTGGCAGGTACGCCGTTCTACGCTACACTACGCCACGCCACGCGCATCTTTCTTCGACACGTTTACCTCACCTGACAACCCACGCCCGTCCTGCTCTTCTAGCTTTTTCGCGCTTCACACCGTCATACACCCGCGTTCCGTCACGGAATTCATATACAGGTACAACGTCCCTGACCGCGCACACGTCTTCCTGTCGTTCCAGCTCGAAACGACTGAGCGCGCGACAGAGGTGGGGAGCGTGCTTGCCGAGCTCCAGCGCGGTGGCATGAACGGGTACGACATCAGCGACGACGAGATGGCGAAGAGCCACGCGCGTTACATAATTGGCGGAGCGTCAGACGTGCCCAACGAGCGCATCTTCAGATTCGGTGCGAATTCCAGATTTTTTTTTCTCTCCCTCTCCTCGTGTCCCCGCCACCGCCGCATTTCCGTGGCATTATCGTACAGTTTCGCCAACGAAAACTGACACCCCAAAAATAAATTTTTTCCTTCCTTCCTTCCTTCCTTCCTTCCATTTTATTTTTATTTTATTTTAAAAAAACCATTACGCCCACAGAATTCCCTGAACGCCCTGGCGCGCTCCGCAAGTTCCTCTCCTCTCTACGTAATATGGGATGGAACATCTCACTATTCCACTATCGGAATCAAGGGGGCGGTGCGCGAAAAGCCCCCCATCATTCCCCGCGATCTGGACACTGATAACGTGCCCCCATCGGGTCAACTTATTTACAACAGACCTTGGCAGGGTTCTGGCAGGGATCCAGGCACCTGAAGAAGACTCTGCGCAGTTCGGCGTGTTTTTGAGCGAGTTGGGATACCCCTACGTAGAAGAGACGCACAATGAGGTGTACAAACGCTACCTTCGGAAATAACGCGGCGAAGATCCTGCGGCAGAAGCGTCGCATGACAAGAAATGAAGTGGTCTGTAGCCATAGATACATCCCCACGCACGTGGTGATCGTTCATATAACTACATGTGCAGGGTCAGGATGTAGGTTGTATGTAGGTCCACTCGTTACCGAGTACGTACTGTACTAATGGTACCGCCCGTGGAAGTGAAAGAATTGCCAGCTGAATTTGGTACAGTGTACACAAAGTAGTAAACAAACAACAACAACATAAGCAAAATGACAAGTGAGCTGTTGCAGGACTACGATAGTGCTCCGGACTTCGGACACTTGATAAAATTAGAGAAAACATAATGAGCTTACTATAGGCAGAGAGCTAAGATCCGGTAATAGTTGCACTGAGATGAAGAGAGAGATAGAGACCCACGCCTGGACGTCTCATATATGAACAAGAGTCGTTCACCCGCTTGTGCATACAACATTTGGTGGTGGTGCTTGTACAGTGCCAACGCTGGCGCCACGCCTGTGACGGCGAACGCCAGCGCCGACATCCTGCGTGCGCCTGCGAGGGTTGGTGCCGGCCGCAGCGAAGAGATACGCATAGACGTCCTTCGCAAACGCGCCCGCCGAGAACCCCCACTCCTTCTTTGCCCTCCCGGGAGACAGTGGGGGCGGCGATGACGGCGGCGACGGAAGGCCCATCTGCGACCGGTGCATCGTCGGGATCCGCAGGGACACCATCGGTCTGCCGATAGCCGGACGCGGCTTGTGTTCAGGCACGGACCTGTGCGGACTTGCACGCTCCTCGGGGGTCGGCAAGGACTCGGACCGGGAAAGTGGCTGGGACTGGAGCTGCTGAGACTGGGGCTGGGGCGGGGGCTGGGGCTGGGGGAGGTGGTGGGGCTCTTGGAAATTGTGCTGGGGCGGGAGCAATGGCTGTGGCGGAGACTGCAGCGCTGAGATGGCGTTGAGCGCGAGCGCGGTGGTGAGCCCGCGGTTGCCGATCTTGATGCCCGACGAGCCGTACTTGTACATCCAGCCTGGGCCCCAGCTCCCATCCTCGCACTGCATTTGCAGCAGCAGTGGGAGGTCGTGCTCGAGACGCAGACCGACAACGGTTCCGGCGAGCACGCGCATGGCGAGCGCGAGCGCATCGCCGGCGGCACCTATGCGCTCCAGGATGCGCGCGCGCAGGAGCGGGGCGAGTCGTGCGTGCAGACTCGCGTCCGTGGTGGAGCGCAGGAGCTGCGCGGCGAAGAAGAGGAAGCACTCGGCCGTCTCGTAGTAGCGTGTACCCTCGAGGTAAGCGCGGTGCTCGAGCACGCCGAGCACCCAGTCGAGGGTGGGGGAAAGTTGGTCTCCACGCCCGCGTGAGTAGAAGAGGCGTAGGACATTGAGAGCGACGATGGGATCCGTGCGTGGACGCTCAGCGTCAAAGTAGGTCTGCCGTACGTGGCTCAGTGGCAGTAGACCAGCTGATGTTATCGTTGACTTACCATCGTAATACGATCAGGGGTCGTATATTGGAGCATCTCATCCATTACGGATTCAAACACATGGCCATCAGGCTGGGTGACTAAGAGAGCAACTGAAGTAGTATCCAGATCAGGTGGGAATTCGTCCGTGGTGAGTTTGGGTCCCTCTGCCAAAAATGGAAAAGAAGAAACTTTTATCAGATCCAACTTAGCAAGACGGCGTAGAGTGGCGCTTAGATACCTCGGAAAAAATTCCAAGTACGAGGGTGATGAACGTAATTCACGAGCTCCCTGATAGTGTGGTCGGATCACTTAGGGAGTCAACTCATAAACGCTGGCCTCACCTCTTGTTGGTAGCTTCCAAAATGAGCAATTGTGCAAAATTCTCAGCGATAATTTGGCCGCTGTTTGTCTCCGATTCCAACCGGCCCGCTCTTGCTTCCAGGAACGAGAGGCCACGGCTCACGGGATCGCCGGTGAACAGCCGAAGGGACTGCCGTACATGTTGGACGTCGTCGAAAACGATGCCGTTCATGCCAAGTGAGCGAGCAGCCAGAACATTCTCAGACCTGTCGTCGACGAACACCACGGAAGAGGGCTCGGCTTTGATTTCGTCGAGCACGAATTTGAAGAAACAGAGGTCTGGCTTGCGCATGCCTACCGCCGCGGAAGTAAAGACGCGTTCGAAGATGCCCCATTCTACAGGCTTCGTACGTGCCACCGCGTAATCGGGTGCAGAAATATTTGACATCGCGAAGATACGCAGTGTGCCTTGGGCCTCCGCTTGAAGATCGCATATGAAGCGAATGAATGCGTCGTCAGGTCGAAGGCTGTCACGGGCATCGAGGATAGCCCGTCGAACTTCCTCAGGGTCAATTGCAAACTTTTTCCCAGAGAGACGATAGCACTCGTCCTCTGAGAGTATCCCACGTTCGTAGTGTTGCCAGATAGTTGAAGAGAGAATAGCTTTGAGCGTCTTTGGGGAAATTGAGGTCTTCGTAACTGGGGACCAAGTAAGTAGGACGTCGCCCAAGTCAAAGATGAGAACGCGGCAGCGCGATGGTAAAGACATGGTCAGGGAAGGTTAAGATTCAGTGGGGGAATTAACGGACCTCCAACGGCATTTTAAGTGCGGGTGCTCCAAGCGGCTTATCGACCACCTAGTAAACGTTGGAAAGACCAGATAGGCGGAAAAGTTCTAGATGGGGAAAAGGGAATATAGCACCCCCTCAGTGAATTGGGGGGAGGTGCCGACCGATTGGATGGCGTCATGGCGTCGTGAAATCCGAACTTCTCAAGCGTGCGAAGGCACGGGTCCACAAGGCGTAACTCCGGTCCACGTCGAAGAATTTTCGATTGAAGCCACGAGAGGAATTTGATAGGATATTGCGAGTCCTTTCCGTGGACGATTACTATATGCACCAGGCCGTGGTCGACATTTCGCCGCCGCCACAGTTAAATTTAATTGAAACTGTGGTAATGTTGGACTCACATGGGGGCCTAAAGGGGCCTGGAGGTTCGGCTATGGTTGAACAACCCCCCCCCTTCCCGTGTCACATTTCTAGGGATGAATCACAGGATGTGAGCCGATTGACGGAGTGTCGCAAATGTGGACACAGTTCTGGGACCTCTTCACCTTGTTAGGGAAAGCGACACAAGGCCTTGAGGCAGGTGGGAAATAGAAGACTCTTGACTACCAGCGCATGGGTACAACTTAACTGTAAGGCACGTCAGCCTAGAAGTGGGGTTGGCCCATCGAATGGAAATTTTCGTTGCGGCTCACTAGTTTCTGGATTATTCTAATTGAACGTGGGCGAACAATTTACCTCTTCAAGTCCTCGCGCCGTTCGGCAGGGCAGACTGACGCATCACGTGGATTTACGCGTTCACGTTTTGGAAAACGTGCCACTTGGTGTTAGGTGTCGGTTGGGAGGTGCACTGGTCCGTCCGTCGCGTGTACGTTGTACAATCGTTCCGCTTCTCGCGTGCCAATATACTGGACATATGGTTCTGTATGGGTATGATGTGCGGTATGATGAACATCGCTGCTGGCCTGGGCTAGACCGGACAGCGACTGATCGCTGTTTCCATTTCGACCTGCCCGAGGTTATAATCGCAATGTTGTCATATAGCCTGATGACCTTACTGAAACATACACTTGACGACGTGATAAGTCTTGACACGTATGCTCCGATTTCGCGTCTTTCGCAAGTGCTGGCTAGGTGCGTCTTCCAGTCGCCTCAACAACGGGGGGTATATGCCCGGACTCACCTATCTCCACCATTCACGATAAGCCATCACGGCGTTAGCATCGGCTCTGTGTATTGTGCTCTCTTTGGCCTTCTACAAGCACTACGATCCGAAGTCAGATCTGTGCGTTCTTATTGCTGTTCCGGGTCTTTGTCTCGTTGCATCGGTCACAGCGTACGTTTCTTCGCCGATTCCTTCTGCGCCAATTCTAATTTGCATTTTCATTTTTGCGTTCCACAAATTGTGCTGCCCACACGTCATCAAACACACACCCCTGGCGCAACGCGGAAAACCACCTAAACTCTAACAAAGTTTCTTCGCCAAACTCCTGTTCCGTTCTTCCATTCCGACCTCTGTCGCAGTGGAATGTATTTGGACGACATGCTTCGTAATCTTCAACCTCAGTACGTTACAGTGTCCCTCCTTTTCCCGCTGATCTTGACCGAAAACGTGACCATCTGCTCCCAGTCTTAAGCTTGTACAGCCTTGGCGTGGGAACGGATATTAAAGGCGCTGGCGCGGGAGTGCGCTGGCCATTTCTGTTTGTGGAAGCGGGCTGTTGGTGTCTCACCGGTCTCAGTAAGTCGAATCGGGAGAAGGTCGTCTGATAAACGTTAACGCGACGTGGCGCAGTGTTCACTTATTCTTCCCTTATCGTTTTTTCCTCCGTCCTTACTGCGATAACCTTCGATAGGGACGTTTGGTTCCGGGATATTACCGCCTCACCTTCACCTTTCCCTATTGGGGTCTGCTTGTATTCTGTCAAGCTTTGGCTTGCTGAGGTCTGTCGTCCATACTCCGATATGGGGAGAACGCAGCGGCACACACCCCACTGCCTCCCGGGGTGCACCTGCAAAGAAAAAATCCCGCCGCCCTCACCGCCAACAGCTCTACCACCTTTAGGCTTACGGCCCGACCCTCGGGGTAGCAGCTTTGCAAACATGCAAAGCGCTGTGCCAGGGGTCCGTGTGCCGACAGCACTTGAGCGGCACAACTCTATCTTCGTTGGTCTCGGGGTTTGAGGTGTAGCACTGCACCGTTGGGATTCTGCTGGGCGATGACTTGTCAACAAGTGAACTCATGTGGAACTGGCGTATGGTCTTCTGCTAGATTCTTTGGTTGTCTTGACTTTGTTCTCACGCATCCACATCATTTGAGTCATCATTATGCTGCGAAGGTTGTTATCTGGCTGCGATCAACACCGGATATTCGCGGCGCCCCCAATCAGCGCTGACAAAAAATAGATCGATTCATTAGGCTTTTGATATGTGCGGACTTCGCCATTCGGAGAAATAATCAAGTGAGATCAAGAGAGGGAGGGCAAGGTAACGTGCAGTTCTGGCGAGCGGTACAGTGAAGGGACCGACTGGATGTGTGAGGCAAGGGTACGGATTCAGGGACACTGCATGTCAAAATTGTATGTGGAGAGCGACAAGCGCTCGGTGGAGTGATATATTGGTAGTGTTCTCTGAAGCCAGATATCTACGCAGTCCATACGGTACATGGCCCCGCAGGGGATCGAGCTAGGAGAAAATCTGTCTGGGTCAGCATACACCTATGGGGTAAATCAGGGCGGTGTCTCACAATAGGACTCTAATGGTGCTTGTCCTCGACAGCTTGATGCTTCCCTTTACCAAGGACATTTTCTGCGAGAACATACGCAGAGAACGCAACAACTGCGATACCAAAGCCTGGGAAGATGTTGGCAAACATAGCACGGTTGGAGAACACTGGGTGTTTCCGCCACGCGTCGCGCTTTGCCCACGGGTCAAATAACGAAGGATACTTTGACATAGATGACCTATGAGCGAATTAAGCACAGCAAAGAGAGGTCACATTGAGTGGTTTCTATTTACCTTATTTATTCGTCTTGGACGCTGAGAGGGTACGGACAGGAGGTGGGGGTCTCAGGCAAGGGAACGGGGATCGGGAATTGCCGAGTTTCCGAGTGTAGGGCAGGTGCCAAATCACCTTCACACCCGAACAAGCACTTTACCATACGGTTCGGCTCTTGTTTTCCAACCACCATCTTACTCTCGCCATATAATATTCTTCTTCGGTCCTAATGACTGCTTTGGACAGCGAGCATTCAATGTTGTCGGACGACGAGGACGACATGCCGCTCGCATCCCAGGTGGGAGCCTCCCACAACGGTAATATGAGGAACGGCCACGTCTCCACGAACGGAGCCGGGAGTGGCAAAGGGCGCGTCCTCGATGCGGATGGCGACACACCCATGAGCGATCCTGATGATGACGATGTGCCCCTCGTGCGTACTTTGCCTCACGCTTGCATAGGTTTACTCAGTGCTAATAGCCTCTTCATTTCAATAGTCTCAGGTGACGCGCTCGGATGCGCTCACTCCCTCTAAGCGCAAGCGTCGTGCTGCACCTGTGTCGGATTTCAGTGAAGACGACGACAAGCCGCTCGCGCTCACGTCCTCGCCACCAAAGCACCGCCACCCGACTGTAACGCCGAAGTTAGGTTCACGTAAAGCGACCACGTTGCCTGCTTCCGCTTCTGGCACCAACGGCAAGGTCAAGGCCGGGGAAAGCGATTCAGATGACACCCCTCTCAATAATCATCTCGCGTCTTCCAGCAAGGCGCGTGCTAAGCCAAAGAGCGCGTCCAAGCGCAAAGTTAAAGTCGAGAATTCAGACAACGATCTCGAATCTGAAGACGACAAACCCGCTCCTGCTAAGAAGGTCGCCCAACCGAAAAAGAAGCGGAAAGTTGCAGAAAGTGATGCGGACAGACAACCTGCCAAGAAGGCTGCGCCGAGAAAAGTGAAGAAAGACTCCGAATCAGAAACGGAGGCCGCGAAAGCTACCGTCAAAAAGAAAGGCAAAGTGAAGAAGGAGGAAACCGAGGAAACCGACTCGAAGGGAAAGGTAACAGAAGAGGATGCGGGGGGGAAGGGTGCGAAGAAGAGTAAAGGCAAGCAGAAGGAGGAGAAAGAGGAAGAATCAGAAGAAGTCTACAAGTGGTGGGAACAAGACCCGGATCAGACCGTCGTCAGCGATGGCACTCAGAAATGGACCACCCTTGAACACAACGGTGTTATCTTCCCTCCCCCATACCAGCCGTTGCCCAGTCACGTCAAGATGAAGTACAATGGTGGGCGGATTCATTCATTCACTTTCTTCGAGGCGCTCAACACATCCCGTAGGCAAATCTGTCGACCTTCCTCCAGAATCTGAAGAAGTTGCTGGATTCTACGGAGCGATGATTGAGACTGACCATGCGAAAGATGCCACTTTCAACAAGAATTTCTTCGATGACTGGTCAAAGATTCTCAAGAAGCACCCTCCGGTGAGTGTCTTCATTGCACATCATATTTGTTCACTGGGTTGACTGGCGCCGTAGCGTGGTGGGGCGATAATCAAGGAATTCGAGCGTTGTGATTTCCGTCCGATGTTTGAGTACTTCGAGGAAGAGAAAGCCAAGAAAAAGGCTCTCACGTCCGCAGAGAAGAAGGAGCTGAAGAAGCAGAAAGATGAGATGGAGGCGAAATATGTGACCTGCACACTTGATGGCCGTAAGGAGAAGGTCGGGAACTTCAGGGTTGAACCTCCTGGTCTCTTCAGAGGACGCGGTGAACATCCAAAGAAAGGCGCACTTAAGGTCGGTCTCCACCTGACCCTTCCATGTTTGACTAGCTGACGTGCCCAGTTGCGTGTATCCCCCGAGGATATCACCATCAACATCGGAGCCAACGCGCCTATTCCAGTCCCTAATGCCCCGGGAAAGTGGAAAGAGGTCATTCATGATAACACCGTTACCTGGCTCGCAACATGGACAGAAAATATCAATGGGAACCACAAATACGTCTTCTTGGCGGCGGGTAGTTCACTCAAAGGCCAGAGTGACATGTCCAAGTTCGAAAAGTCACGTGAACTCAAGGTTAGTCTTTCCCGTCTTCTTCTCTACTCCCCGTGAGCTCTCCTTCAGAAACATGTCGAACGTATTCGCGCCGACTATCGGGCAGATCTGAAAAACAAGGTTACTCAGTTGCGCATGCGCGCGACAGCCATGTATTTCATTGACGTTCTTGCCCTTCGTGCGGGAAACGAGAAAGGCGAGGACGAGGCAGATACGGTCGGCTGTTGTTCCTTACGCTGCGAGCACGTCACACTCGAACCACCCAATTTCGTCGTCTTCGACTTCCTTGGTAAGGACTCGATCCGATACTACAACAAAGTCACCGTGGACGAGCAAGTATTCAAGAATATCAAGATCTTCAAGCGGGACAAGCAAGACTCGGATGGGTTGTTCGACCGCGTGAACGTCAGTGTTTCTGAGTTGACGCCCGCGTCGTATTTACTAAAGTCGATGCCCCCTTTTGGGACACCCAGCCCGGCTATTTGAACAAGCACTTGCAGTCGTACATGAAGGGCCTTAGCGCAAAGGTTTTCCGTACTTACAACGCGTCGATCACGTTCCAGAACCAGCTCGACGAGGGCACGCCGGAAAACGGAACGATGCAAGAAAAACTTAACCACTACAATCACGCGAATCGCATGGTCGCCATCTTATGTAACCATCAGCGCGCCGCCCCCAAGACGCACGATCAGTCCATGGCGAAAATGAAGGAGAAGGTAGCTCCTGCAGTGTCTTCGAACAGACCGTGTTCTAATATCTCTGGTTGCAGCTTCGCGGGTTCAAGTACGACCGCATGAAGTTGCGTCATGCTCTGTTCGCCGCAGACCCAAAGTACAAGAAGCAGAAGAAGTATACGGAGGACGAGTCGGACCTCGACGAGGACGCGGTGGCGGAGCACGAAGAGCAGTGCAAAGCACGCGAGATCGAGCGCACGGAAAAGAAGTTCGCCAAGGAGAACGAGAAGCTCGAGGAAGAGGGAAAGCCTGCGCAGGACGAGGGCGTGCTCCGCTCGAGGCTGCGCGCGGTCGAGGACGACTTTGCGCGGCTTGAGAAGGAGCGCGGAACGGGCAGGGCGGCACTCAAGCGCGACAAGCCCGCGGAGAAACTCATCGAGGCGATCGATAAACTCGAAGAGAAGATCAAGGCGTTCAGGCTGCAGATGGTCGACCGCGAGGCAGGCAAGGAAGTCGCCCTGGGCACAAGTAAGATTAACTATTTAGACCCCAGGTAGGTTGTCTGCGGTATCAGCTACGTCTCGTTTTTGCCAGCACGTCTTGACCTGTCTGCAGGATTACCGCAGCGTGGTGCAAGAAATACGACGTACCAATAGAGAAGATCTTCTCAAAGACACTATTAACAAAATGTACGTAACTTTCACTGCTTTTCAAATCTTCTTGAGACTTACTGCTGGTTTCACTGTCGCGCGCGAACTCTACTTTCTGACAACTCGTCTCTTTTGATTCTGTCTTCTTCAGTCCCTTGGGCCATGGAAGTAGATTCAGAGTGGAAGTTCTGATTTATAATCAATTTTGGGATCTCGTCGCGTAGAACGGACGCACACACCCCCGGACCAGAGTGCGACGTGAAGCATGATGCATGATGGACGACGAGGGATCGGTAATACACATTTCATTCACGTGGGCCATGTCATTCCTAGTAGATCTCGTCTTGTAGCCTTTCTTGTTTTTGGATGTGCTGATAGAGACGTTGCCACACTATCAAGGGCAATGCCGAAACATGATTAAACGTGCGTGTGTGTCAGATCATGTGCATGGATATATATTTTGGTCTCGTGCAGCGGCAGATGCCATGTGTGCGCAATATCGTGACGTGTTGTCCTCAACGTAACATAGATGTGACAGAGTAAAGACCGTACTAGGTTACACATCCACAGCTCAATTGACAAACCGGAATGACTATACCATTTGGAATCGTAACGCATTTAGACATCCGGACCTATCATATCTCCTGGAAAGGTGAGAACGTATGTGGAGGCGGAAAAGAACAGACGTACTCTCACTGCATGCAAAGCAAGGTTTTCAGGCGAATAAAACTTGTAGAAAACTCTATAGAGTGTTAACCTCTTATCGGAGTTTATTTTTCGGAAAAACTTTGCATAATAACGGCTGGGTGTTCACAAAAAAGAGTTTGATTATTTTCTGATCACGTGAGATTTTCCCAGCTCAGGGAAGTCTCACATGACTTGGAAAATATTTTAACCTTTTTTTTAAGAACTCAAACTCTTTTTTCTAAGGTTTTCCGGAGAAATAAACTTTGATAAGTGGTTAACACTCCTACAGAGTTTTCTACGGGTTTTATTTGACTGAAAACTCTGCTTTGCATGCAGTGTCTCTGAATCACCACCAAGTCTGCCTTATCGACAGCCTCCTATTTCGGCCCCGCGGGTCCCACCACATACCTGGCTTTTGTAGTTCATAAGCCTTCACTTGAACCAAAACAATCGCCCGGTCCTCCCCCTCACGGAAGGAAATAACACCATCTTTGATCTGATTTAGAATTACCCACGGGTCGTATGTCTCGGTTTGGCTCCTTTTGGGAGCGCGACCGAAACGTTTATGGTAAGCGCGATGATCCTCTTGTTGCCAGTGCTCCTTGAATGAGCCGACACGATTTCCCCTCCACGCGCAATGTGGAAGCGGGCAGTGCACGAAATACGGGAAGTGTGCGAGTTCGTGTCTGTCCCGCTCCTGCCTACGGCGGAACGACTCCAGGCATATGGTACACTTCCAGGGATTCCCTGTTTTAGTAACGCGTGGTGTGGCGGTGCTGTGGATAGGGAAAGACGGCGCTTGCAGGTTAGGCTGCGGCTGAGTGTAGATAGGACTCTCAGCGTTGCCCCGTTGTTCAATGGTCTATCGAGGTTAAGTAATACATCACATTGCCAAAGGAAATTCGGCTGACTTGGTGCGACCCAGAGCACTGGCAGAAGAAGTGTGCAAAGGGATTGTCCCCGGGTGCTTGTTGGAGGTAACCGTGCACTGGACAATTGTTGTCCATAGCAGGAACAGGAAAGTAAGCGAGCCAGAAGACGACCAAGAGACAAGGATGGCACAGTGCCAGTCAGTTAGGGAAATTCGGGCGGGTTTATATACAATCCACCTCATGGTTGAACGAGTACACTGAGCCAGTGCTAGCGCCTACGCACCTACGGGCATTGGAACAAAAGTTATGATAAGCTTACATCTTTTTGTCAATCGAAGCCTCGTGTTGGGCACTCCCTGGGCACCCATTTGACCCGTGGTGTTAACGAGGCAGTCAAAGACTGAACGCGAGGCGGAATGGGATCCTAAAGCCATCGGGTCTTGCCGGTTACCAGATCTTTGTGCAAATGCAAATATCGTCCAAAGGAGAGGCTGTCCCACGGCGTAGTCTGAGAAAATGGAAAATTCGTTCTCTCTGCATGTATTGTCAGAGTCCCACGCCCTCTTGACGTCCGGTCCCAATCAACCATTCCGTCGTGGGTTTCGAATCTCGAGCATAGCGTACTACATTAGGGTTTCGTTTCACACGATGAGTGCCATGCTACTCGCCTTTTCTCTGTATATGCGGACTGGTAAGCACTTCAAATCGCCGATAGACAAAATTAGTCGGGAATGCTCCTTGGAAGGGCCCTTCCCTTCTCACACCTAATCATTGAGACGACTGGATCACGCGGCTAGAGTACGGCTGCGATACTTTAGAGGGAACTTACAATCATCATCTCTCGCCGAACTCTCGGGCAATAGGGTCCGAGGAGAAGCTGTGTCGCGGCGCCGTCGGAGAATTCTCTCTGTATGTCTTTTCGGAGTCCCACGCCTCACTCGGCCTCCCACTCGTAGACCGCACTCTTCGAGAACAGTACATAGTACATGGCACCCCTTTCGCGATGAACGAGGATACAGTCTCTACGGACCCACGCTTTGCAATTCTCGGAGCCTCCCCCTTGAAGGGAGTGCCTCGTTAATACTGTGGTATGCCCCACTCGATTTGAGATCTGAGATACTGACACTGGGGGCCCCGTGGCGCCTCGCCTATTGCACAAACCATAAATAAGTACCGTATAGGAACATAAAAGGCAACGCAATCACGCTGCTTCCTGGAGGCCGAATGAAGGCTTAATAGCTCACGGGTTGCTTAGGCAAGTGGAAAAGAAGATAGATAGCCAGTTCCGGTGAACCGGAAAATGACACCAACAGCTTATTCTTATTTCAACACTGGGGCAGTACAAAGATACCCAACAACGCTAACATATGGTTCTTTCGGATACTGCCAGAAGAGCAATGGACTCGTTTGAAATATTTGTTATACTTGGTTCATTTCGGCAACAGAAATCAAAGTTAATCAACAACAGATGGATGCATACGTACGATGCGGCCCTACGCATTGAGCACACATGTCTAGGGTTTGCCACAACAGGGTGCCTTTCGGGCGAAAAGGGGGAGGCCGGATGCACCTTAATTTTGGAAGGTCAGGGTAGGGAAAGTTGTTGTGTCGACACACTGCTCAGGAGATGAAGTGCCTAGGCTGTGGTTGAGCGCTACGGGATGTACAATATATGAAGCGGAAGATGCCAGACGCACGACGAGGGACGAGGGCGCAGGTAGGCTAGAAGTCATTGTGGCAGAACTTCTGGCCACCGGATAGATCAGATCAAGGAAGATCTCGGGTTGACGGGTAGAGGGTCGGTACCTATAGGCCTGATTCTCACGACGCATCTAATAGTCTCGGATATACATCCGGACGGCGGAGGGAGTAGTCACTCCACCAAGGAACCACCGAGGAATTGGTAGCGCGCATATGATCCAGGGGGTAGCAGGTTTTGCACCCGGCGCCTATTGAGTATACCGCTCAACTCTTTCGGTCCAAGTCTGTCTTGCTGATGGATGCTCTCAAGTCCCCATGCCCCCGCTAGTGGATGTTACCTGTCCCAGGCCGCAGGCGTCATTTACATTGTCCTGACCTCATTTGGCCTTGGTCGACGTGCAGCCCTCATTTTCCCTTTGTGTGCACCCTCCCCATTGTCATCATGTCCTTCCCCCCTCCTTTGCCTGACTCAACACAGTTTTCTCTTCCTTCCTTTCCACTAAGATCTGCAACTTGGCCGCCGAAGACCCGATGCTCTTCTTCTAAGTGGAGGTACGGTCATATCTCATCTCTTCTCGAGTGTTTCTATTTCTGACTCTCTATGGCTTCTTAATGCCATCGTGTGTCCAAAGGGAGACACGCTGAGTCAATCCGCAAAGTGCAATCGTGTAACTCTGGTAGAGAGACCTAGCGCTTTGTCAAGACGACAATACGCACACTGGCAACTGCAGCCCTGGTACCCCTAGCGGGGTGTTGCGCTTTCCTTTTCTATTACTCACACCCCTAGTACGCCTTCCCGCAAACCAGTCCACGGTGGCATCCCACTCGACCTTGGCCTCCTCGACCCCGTTGAGAGCGTATCCTCCCCCCTCGAACGTAGGCAGCCCCACCACCCTCCCTCGCGTGCACGGCACATGGAAGAATCCCTTGTCCCGTAGGTTAACGGCCTAGTGGTCATTGGTGCCGAGGGAGCAGGGGGGGGTACGCGTGTGCCATGGGGATCCCCGCAGTCATCCTCACTCGCGGGAATCTCGGGAAATCAGATGTCCTCTGAGAGGCTGTGCCGTCAGATAACATTCTCTCTTCACGAACGGCACATATTTGGCCCTTCCTCGCACGGTGAGCGAGGACACAGCCTCTACCGATCCACGCTTTGACATCTCTCGGGTCCCCAGCCCGGCTGCGTGTAGAACTACTGAGGTGTTGGCCACCTCGTGCCATTCGTTCGCAATCGACTACTCCATCACTGGTTTCGAGCTTACTTTGTATCGTCCAGAACATCAGCACTAATACTAGGTCATGAGCGTCCTGAGTGCCAGTAGCCCACTCAGATCGTTGTAAGTACGCCTGCCTTTGTACGCTCCGATCACGCCGATCGTCGGGTTTTGCTATTGATTCCTTCTACTGGCCCGGAACTCTGGGACACGCATTCCAGAGCTCAGAGGCGGACATCAAAGGAGACTCACCACCCGGTCGTCACCCTCATTTCACCAGTTTCCGATCAACCCATTGTCCATTCCCGTGTACTATTCAGAGCTCCCCTTAAAACGTTTTCTTATCAAAATATAGGCCAAGTTCACGTTCTGACTTGGCCCGATCAAGTGTCACCCAATGCAATTACGCTGACTATCATCCAACGGTGTTATTTAGGTGTCTACTAAGATTACGATCGTCTTGAAAGACCTAGCTCTGATTTCGTTTTCGACCCGAATCCACCTCGCTGTCCACAGCCAATCTGTGGATTTCCACGATTTCACAACAGACCTGTTTAAAGCTCTCATTGCTGGCTAGGAGTATCCCGGACTTATAGTACGGTGCAGCCCAACAGGGGCAATGCTGTGTATTCGTTTTGCGTACCAGCAGCCGCTACACTGGGTGCAGTATTATACCAATACCCCTCTCCCATGGTGTAAGTTTTGGGGGGCTACTTGGAAAAAATTGATGCGTATGTTTGCATAGCTTGTCAAGTCGCAGGCGTCAAATCTATAATATAAAGCAGGAAGGTTGACGAAAAAGGAAACCCGGATTACTATAAAGGGAACACTGAAAAAGGGAATTTTCTGAGTAAGCAGCTGAGTGGGTTGGTAAGCTGCTTAGTAATATGACTAAGCGGTGACAAAGCAAAACTGTTGAGTTTTACTATAGCTTCTTGGTAAGCGCAACTCACATGACTGGCTTCTTAAAATGGAAGTCAATTAGTAAGCACAACTCACATGACTGGCTTCTTAAAATGGAAGTCAAATTACTAAGCAAAAAGTGCACCTCACCTTGCCTCAACAGCTGATTGGTAAACACAACTCATGTGGCTGAATTCTTATAAAGGAAAGTCAATTAGTAAGCTCAACTCACATGGGTGGCTTCTTAAAAAGGAAGTCAAATTACTAATCAAAAAAGCGCACCTCACCTTGCCTCAATAGCAATTATTTAGCTTCCACTTTAATATTTACTTTTCTAAAATGGTTAAAAGGGGACTAGCTAGGTGAAATCAATGCAAACCATTTAATTAAATCAAATAAATTATAAAATCTTTATTGACTTCTTAAAATGGAAATTGATTAGTAAGCAAAGTGCAACTCAGTAGCTGACTTCTCAACAACAATTATTTTTGGCTTCTACTTATCCCTGTATCAAATGTAATTTAACATCTACATAAAGGGGAGCTTGCCAATTATAATAAATGTAACCCATTTCGATAAATATAATATAAATATAAATTATTAAATTGCTAAATATTTTCCGACTTCTCAAAATGGAAGTTGATTAGTAAGCAAAAAATGCACCTTACCTTGCTCAACAACAATTATATTTGGCCCCCACTTATCTCTATATTAAAGGTAGGTCTGCCACTTTAATATCTAAATATATTTACACTTTACTTCTGCCTCTAGAATGGTTAAAAAGGGAACTTGCTAATTATAATAAATGCAAACCATTTTGCTAAGTATAATAAATTATGAAATATTTTCAGACTTCTTAAAATGGAAGTTGATTAGTAAGCAAAAAGCGCACCTCAACTTGCTCAACAACAATTATTTTTGGCTTCCACCTTTCCATAATATCAAATGTACTTTAATATCTAAATATATTTGCATCTTACTTTGCCTCTAGAATGCTTAAAAAGGGAACTAGCTAAGTAAAACCAATCATAATAAATTTAAACCATTTAACTAAATCTAAATTTAATTTATTTGATTGGATTAATAAATTATAAAATATTCTTAGACTTCCTATAAATACTTTTTCAAAAAAGCCTATCCCTACCTCCAATTTAACTTCTATATTTTATTTTATTTTGACTTCTTTACCCTTCTCCTATCTTCTCATCATTGAAGGTATATCTACCTCTTTAATATCTAAATATATTTTTAAATACACTTTTTTATAACATTAGCTTGATAGGGCCAGTTACTTTAACCTAAGATGGACCTAATTTAGGGTCTATTCAGTCAGTTAGGATGCTAATTCAGGCATCATAGCTATAATATGGGGTGACTTTGACTATAAGTACTTCTAGCTTTTTCTTAGGGGTGATAAAGTGTAAAAGTCAATGTAAATAGATAAGTGAGAGAGGAAGTGAAAAGGCAGGTGTTAGTTATACAAATAATAGGGCCTGTGAGATAAGTTTAAAGGGATTAGGGGAGGTATGGCTGAGGTTAGGAAAGTGTAAGTGAGTATAATATGATAAAATTTATGGGCATAAGAGTTTTGATATATGGATTGTTAAGGTACTTCCCTTATATAAGGAGGATAGATTATTTATTGCTGCTATTAGATTGCTCTCCCTTAGTCTAACTTTAATTTGTAATTAGTGCTGTTGTTGACCTAAATTTTATCATATTTTAAAATTTTTAGCTATAGAGGAATTCTCTTGATATAAAGGATTCTTTATAATTGATATCTATGGAGCTTCTTTCCCTTCTTTTCAACTTTATATGTGATTTTGGTTCCTATTGTTATTATTATATAACTTCCTTTTAAGGCATTGAAAGGGGTCTTAAAAGTATGCATTCTAATTCTGTCTAAGTTTGTATATAAGTGAGATTATAGAATTGAGATTAGCTGGGAAAGCGGGGGTTTGGGGGCGCAGCCCCCAACAAGCTGAAGTTGAGTGCCGAAGGCCGGTGAAGGGAACGAAGTGACTGAACCGTGCCGAAGGCATGATGTTACGCCTTGCCGTGGCGCTTGTTCGACTTGAACGAATTTCTGGGCGAGAAGACAGTAAACGTGATACAAGTCAAACGTAGAGGCGTCTTCCCTCAATACGATGACGGGGCTAGCAACGGATTCCCTAAGTCACGTTGGCCCGAATAGACTTCAACCTGCCGGTGTATGTGCCGGGTAAGGTGACAGCTGCACACCACAATGAAGGAGACGAGAAGAGAGGCGAGGATACGGTGTGACAAGTCAATGGCAATTGAAGAAGACCAAGATGGCGTTTCTTGGTCTTCACCGACTACTACTTATACAAATACGCGAGGGCTTTAAAGCGCCTCTTGAACGGAATTATCCTATGGCGTAAGTAGCTTGAACCCTACTACACCGATCCTAGGAATCACTCAGCAATCACATGCGATCGCTGAGTGCTGACTGAGACTACAAGTCCGTGACTAATTACTACTTACTACCGTAGTCACAACTGGTAAGTAAGAGTCCGGAACTCCGAATCGCGACATCACTATTACTTCTGTAAGTCCGAGGGTCGACCGTAACATCACCCCCTTTTCAAGGGGCAACGCCCACGTTGCAACTACGTCGACCGTGGCCAGTTCCTCGTACCTTGGCCCAACCCGATCCATCCTCCCATGCGCTTCTCAACTTCGTCCATCAAATTAGCGTTCTCCATGTGATGTATGACCCCCAACTCCTCGGTACTTAGCCGTCCCCACTCCTGTTCCAACTCCCCCATGCGCTGCTCGACCCGGGTGATCGCGGAACGAACCGCGTGGTAGCGTTGGACCTCCGCGACCAGCGAAACGTTCTTGCATTCGCGGAGGGCGCGGTTGATCCGGTGGACCTCGTCGTATCCACCGTCGAGGATCATGAGGTCCTCGCGCGAGTAGGAGGGCCGCTCCTCGTGGGGCCCGAAGCGATGGGGGCGCGCGTACAACGGCTTGGGGAAGACGCGGTCGGACTCGTCGATGAGTCCGAGGACGATGGGGTTAGGTCCGAGGATGACCTGAACGTATTTGGCGGGGCGCGTCACGCCGTCGGAGGTGGTGATGGGGAAGTGAACGTAATCGGGTCCTCGATTGACCCTGAACCCATGTGGGCAGTGAGTAGCCCGGACGGTGGAGACGGCCCTGTCGTCAAGCTGGGGGCGGATGTCTCCTCGGTAGACAGGGTCACCGGCGGTGGTGAGGGCGTGTGGCGTGGTGTTGGATGGGGCGTCAGCATCTCGTCCGTAGGAAATGTGGTCATGCGCATCTGAGTACCACTCGTCATCGCTCTCAATTTCTCCCTCCTCGCCACCATCTCCTGCCTCCGGGCCTTCGCTTCCAGCAGCTGTTGATCCCTCCATTCGGCTACTACCTCCTGCCAGGGCCGAGTCGGCCCCAGTCCTCGGAGGTATTGGGAGAGGTGGGGACTCGGCCCGTCCATGATCGTCGCGAGCTGCGCGAATCGCCGCTCCTCGGTCCAGTGCGTCCCCGAGGAGTTGGATCTCGCGGGTAGTGAAAGGGACCGGAGAGGTGGGAAGGCCGTCGGCGTCGAGGATGTCCCAGAGGGGACCTCCATCGTCGTCTGATAACTGGGCGGCGTTGGCTGGGGTGGCTTGAGCGGGGAATCGCTCAACAACTGCTGTGAACTCAGCTCGGGTGATGGGGGTTTCACGTCCCCCTCGGTCTTCTTCAGCCACGACGGCTTGGTTGGTATCGTTTCTGGCGCCTTGTGCGCGCTCTTCTTCCAGCTCGACGGCAAAAATCCTCTCGGGGGTGCCGTGGTAGTACTGGTTGAGCTGCGAGAGGGAGGCATCGGGTGTGAATGGCATGTAAGGTGGTTGGAAAGTGTGGGTGGACAGTATACGAGAGGAAGGGAGATAAGAGGACTCGCCGCGTCGGATGGGCCTTTTATCCTTTCGTCGCCCTTGTTCATACTCCGCTACGGCTTCCTCGGCAAATACGTCTTCCTTATCAACCCATTGATTGTCAGAGTCCGGATACCCCTTCCAAGCCACGAGGTATTGCAATTTTCGTCTTCTGCCGTGGAGCCGGTGGTCCAGAATCTTCGAGACCTTGTATTCTTCTGCCCCATCGATCAAGTCCGGTGGGGGTCGTGGGTAGTTAGGCCCGTGCGTGGGTGTTTCACGATAAGGCGTGAGGAGGTCGGTGTGGAATACGGGGTGTATCTGCCACTGCGTGGGAAGTTCCAATTGATAGTTTACGGGTGACATCACCTTTATGATGCGGAAAGGCCCGTGGCGCCTTGCAGCTAATTTTGCGGTTGGTTGATGAGTCCGGAGATGACGTCCTTCTAGCCACACCTGATCTCCTATTTGATATCTGGGCGCTGTCTTGGCGTGGACCCATGACTGCTGCGCCTTCGCGATAAGGTCCCGTGTCCGTTGTCGAGCTTCCTTTAGTTGATTAGTGCGGGTCATTACGTGTGGGATGGAGGAGAGCTTATCGGTCCAATCAGCTCGTGGGTGGTACCCCATAAGGAGTTCAAAGGGTGTCATCTTCGTGGCTTCGTGGGGCCAGTTGTTGTGCGCGAATTCAGCCATTGGCAGATAGTGGTACCAGTTGTCCTGTTGTTCGTTAGCCCAGAAGCACAGGTATTGTTCCAGCCACTGATTTGTTCGTTCGGACTGCCCGTCCGTTCGTGGGTGATAGGCGGTTGAGACATTCTGGGTGATCCCCAGGGTTTTGCACAATTCTCTTGTGAATTTACTTGCAAACCGAGGGTCTCTGTCGCTGATGATCGTGGTGGGTAGTCCGAAGCGCGGGAATACGTATCTGGCATAAAGTGCAGCAGTTTCTTCGGATGTGATTTCCTCCACGCAGGGTATGAATATCGCGGCCTTACTGCAGTCATGATCGGTGATGGTCAGTATCGAATCATATCCCTGCGATAAAGGGAGTTTGGTAATGAAGTCCATGGCCACGGTCTCGAACGGAAGGGCGTCAATTTTGGGGTATATAGGTTGGAGGGGGGCCCGCGTAGGTCGAGTGTTGACTTTGATTCGTTGACACTCCGCACATCCCTTGACGTAGTCCATCACATCCCTCCGCAGTCCCGGCCACCAGTATTGTCGTTCCACTAGATGGCCTGTTCGCCGTATTCCTGGGTGTCCGTGAACAGGCGAGTCATGGAAGGTGCGAATGATACTTCTCTTGTTGTCCAATCCGCTGGTGACGACTCGTTGGCGTCCGTCCCTGTACCAGATCCCCGAGATCTTTTTAAGGTTGTGTCCATTCACCCATGGCCGTAGCGTCGCTTCATTCTGATGTTCTTCTGGTTCCTCGTTAGTGACTCGCGACGTCGTTAGAGCCCGCACGAAGACGGTGTCGGGTAGGACTGTGACGTTTTCGTTGTCTAACTCCCCTTGGTCGTAGTCCAGTCGTCGCGAGAGGGCATCAGCTCTTCCATTCACTTTTCCTTTAATGTGGTGAATCTCGAAGTCGTACTCGGAAAGTTCTAACACTTCCCTTGCTACTCGTCGGCTGATCTTTTGTGGTGATCGCCAGTATTGCAGGTTCAGGTGGTCGGAGAATACCTTGGTGCGATGGGGGGATCCCGCAAGTAAGGGTCTCCAGTGTCGGAAGGCTTTGACGATGGCAAGTAGTTCCAGGTCGTATATGTCGTAGTTTCGTTCGGCCGCGTTGAGTGTGGATGAATAATAGCCGATGGGATGTCTTTTGTTGTCCGCCTTTCGTTGTAGGAGTACGGCCCCCGTTGCAAATCCTGAGGCATCAACTTCCAGTTCGAAGGGTTTACCCAGCTCGGGGTGCACTAGTACCGGTTCTGATGTTACGAGAGTCTTGAGCATCTGAAATGCCTTGTCTTCATCTGGTCCCCATCGCCATTCGGTGTCTTTCTTGGTTAGGTGATTGAGAGGTCTGGCGTGAGAGGCAAAATTGCGGATAAAAGTGCGGTAAAAATTGCAGAAGCCAAGGAAGGAGCGGACATCCTTGACTTTGGTGGGTGTTGGCCAGTCCTTGATGCCTGCGATTTTAACTGGGTCCATGCGTGTCACCCCCTTTTCAAGGATTACCCCCAGGTAATCCATTCGAGGCGCATGGAATAGGCATTTTTCAAGCTTGTAGTAGAGGTCGTGTTTGGCGGAGAGGGTAAGGATATCCGTGACAGCAGCGATATGGTCTGCGAGATTATGGCCAATGTGAGTAGCAATGCCAATATCGTCCATATAAACACGTATCGTGGTGCCCAACCGCTCGTGTTTCGCAATGACGTCTCGGCAGATATGGTTCATCATGGTTTGGAAGGTGGCAGGTGAGTTGGTGAGGCCGAAGAACATCACCGTTGGTTCAAAGAGTCCGTACTTCGTTTTGAAAGCTGCTTTCCCTTCGTCCCCTTCCTTGATTCGGACGTTGTTGTATCCCCAACGTACGTCGAGCTTAGTGTAAATATGGGCGTTGCTCAGATCCGTAATGAGGTCGGTGATGAGTGGAAGGGGATATTGGTTGCGGATCGTGAAATTGTTGATGCGTCGATAGTCCTGGACCGGGCGTAGTTTTCCATCCTTCTTTTTGACGAAGAAAAAAGGGGATGCGTACTGGGATTTGGAAGGGCGGATATACCCCTTCTGTAGTTGTTCCGTGAGGAACGCCTGTAACGCTGTATCTTCGTCCTGCGTTAGTGGATAAATTTTACAATCGAGGGCGTCTGGTGCCGTTGGTTTGAAATCGATGGCATGATCCCAGGCTCATGCGGGAGGGAATCGGTGAGAGGCTTCTTCGTTAAAGAGTTTCGTAAAAGAGGCGTACTCATGTTACGGTCGACCCTTCGGACCTAGTAGTAATCGTGATATCGTGATTCGGAGTTTCGGACTCTTACTTACCAGTTGTGGCTACGGTAGTAAGTAGTAATTAGTCACGGACTTGTAGTCTCAGTCAGCACTCAGCGATCGCATGTGATTGCTGAGTGATTCCTAGGATCGGTGTAGTAGGGTTCAAGCTACTTACGCCATAGGATAGTTTCGTTTAAGAGGCGCTTTAAAGCCCTCGTGTAACTGTATAAGTAGTAGTCGGTGAAGACCAAGAAACGCCATCTTGGTCTTCTTCAATTGCCATTGATCTGTCACACCGCATCCTCTTCTCACTCTTCATCTCTCTCATTGTGGTGTGTAGTTGTCACCTGGTCCGGCACGTACACCGGCAGGTTGAAGTCTATTCGGGCCGACGTGACTTAGGAAATCCGTCGCTAGCCCCGTCATCGTATTGAAGGAAGGCACCTCTACGTTTGACCCGTACTGTGTTTACTGTCCTCTCGCCCAGAAATTCGTTCAAGTCGAACAAGCGCCGCGGCAAGGCGTAACATTAAGACCAAGATCCTACCATCGTGGCGAGAGTAACAACCCGAGAACAGTGGGAAATTGACGGATTCCATCCGTACAACCTATTACGACGAGGTAGTCGTAACGTCCCAACCCGATACCTGAAGAACGCCTATTGGAGCAGTTCTGGTGGAGTAGAAGGATACGTCATCGAGACACGAAGGGGAGAACGCCCAGTTGAGTTCAGCTTTGATCGCCTGTGTTGGTGCACGGTCGATTACATCCTAGACCGGTGGCAGGTTATCGCCCCATTACGACCCCACCACCGCTGTGATATATACAGCGACGAAATAGTCCCACGATCGGACTGGGGACCCCTCGACGGAGAAGAAAACACAAGCCACTCCGAAAATACTCACGAAGTCTCAGAAGACGCGTCAGATGCAGAACCACCTCAATCCCCGTCACCCTTAAATCAGGAAGAAACCCGCCTTATTGAACAGGCTGAATCCATCACCATTCTACCACCAATGACTACAATCACCGAAGAACCCCTAAGCCAAATACAAATGCCGATGAACCCCGTTACTGGGGAGCCCCTAACCGCGGACGATGCAGCCATTATGAGGGCCATCGGACCAGACCACCCGGACCCACCCGGGGGAGGAAGCCCCGGGGGAGGAGGACCGCCGGGAGGAGGACTGCCAGGCGGAGGGCCACTATTTGGGGGAGTCCCACCAGTTGGATCCCCTTCAGGACGAGGTCACTCTGATAAATTTGCAGGAAATGCACCCGAGGTCTTCAAAGGAGACCGGCATAAATCCGAAGAATTCCTTACACAGTGGGAGTTGTACTGGGGGATCAACAACAACAACCCTATCATGGCCAACGCTTACAGACGCTCTATGCTTTTCCTTACCTACATCCAAGGGAAGGACGTCAACGAGTGGATCACTCACACCAGCCGTTGGCTCAACAGACAAGTAACCGGAGGAATAAATGACTCCGACCCACGTCTATGGCACGAAGTTATCAGCGCTTTCACAAGACGCTTTTCCAACACTCTCGAACGAGAACAAGCTCAAGCGGCACTAAAGAAGGGAATACGAATGACGGGGGGAGACATCGACACGTACGTGACCAACTTCGAGACTTTGGCACGACAAGCTGGCTATCGCCTAGACTCCCCATTAACACTCGACATCTTCACCAACGGGTTACCACGAGACCTTTATGAAAAGGTCTTCACCATGGACGACCCACAAACATTTGAAGATTGGAAGACAGCCGTCATGAAGAGGCAGCAACAGTATATTCACATGAGGGCCCGCCTGGAACAACACCGAGGGCCGGTGGGGGGGTCAACCCCGAACCGCGGTAATCAACCACGACGAGGAGGCGGGGGAGGGGGTCCGGGATGGAACCTCCCAAGGGACCCCAATGCCATGGATACCTCAGCAGACCGTATCTGAGGACGCCTCGCAGATGCAGACGAAATATTTGAACAGTATCGCGCCAAACAGCGGCCGCGGGGAGGATTTATGGAACGCCGAGGAGGGCGCAGAGACTTTTCCCAAGTTACGTGTTACACTTGTGGAAAAAAGGGTCATATCAGCAGACAATGCCCACAGCACACCTACAATCGACGAACCGAAGCGGATCGGTACGAACCAGAGGAGCAACCCATTCAAGCCTCGCGAGCTCAAACCCCGCGTGAACGGGCCACGAACTGGATGACAGGGGTAGCGGCGGAGCCAGACGAAGTGAAAGATATGATCTTAAAAGATCTCTGGAAACAAGAGGGTTTTCAGGACGCCTGAACCCATCGGCCTGGGTGAGGGCAGTCAATTGTAATTCGGTTATCATCACGCGCTATCGTTCTATGAAAATTCCAGTTTCGATTCGCACGAATTACGCTATGGCCGACATAAGAGCATTGGTGGACTCGGGAGCCACCGACAATTTCATACGTCCCGCATTCGCCAAACGCATGCGCCTGGGCATACAAGCCCTTGATCGACCAAAAAAGATATGGAACATTGACAATACAGAAAACAAGGCGGGACTCATTACCCACTTTATAGATCTAGACGTCCAAACAAGAGGCATACACCGAACTCTTCGGTTCCTCCTTACCAATATTGGAAACGAAGATATCGTATTGGGATACCCATGGCTCGCCACTTACGAACCCCAGATGTCATGGAGGTTCGCCACGATCAAAGAAGACGCACTCCCCATCATACTCCGATCGATTAAACCACCACAAAAACCCTCCACTATATGAGCAGCCATGACCATCACAGAGAAAGAGGAAGTTGTCCGGCAACTAGAAGATGAAGGGCCCGTCGCGCTACGGACCACATCTACTGACCTGGCTATTAAAGCGCAGCAATATACTACCAAAGCAGTATTGCCACCCGAGTACGCATCTTTCGTGAAACTCTTCAATGAGGAAGCCTCTCACCGGTTCCCTCCCGCACGGGCCTGGGATCATGCCATCGATTTCAAACCTACGGCACCCGACGCCCTCGATTGTAAGATTTATCCACTTACGCAGGACGAAGATACGGCATTGCAGGCATTCCTCACGGAGCAACTACAAAAGGGATATATTCGCCCTTCTAAATCACAGTACGCATCCCCCTTCTTCTTCGTTAAAAAGAAGGACGGAAAGCTACGCCCGGTACAGGACTATCGACGTGTCAACGACTTTACAATTCGCAACCAATATCCCCTTCCACTCATCACCGACCTCATCACGGACCTGAGCAACGCTCATATCTACACCAAGCTCGACGTACGATGGGGATACAACAACGTCCGAATCAAGGAAGGCGACGAAGGAAAGGCGGCTTTCAAAATGAAATACGGACTTTTCGAACCAACGGTAATGTTTTTCGGCCTCACCAACTCACCCGCTACCTTCCAAACCATGATGAACCACATCTGTCGAGACGTCATTGCGAAACACGAACAACTGGGCACCACGATACGTGTTTACATGGACGATATTGGCATTGCTACTCACATTGGCCATAACCTGGCAGACCATATCGCCGCCGTCACGGATGTCCTCGCCCTCTCCGCTGAACACGACCTCTACTACAAACTTGAGAAATGCCTATTCCATGCGCCTCGTATGGATTACCTGGGGGTAATCCTTGAAAAGGGGGTGACACGCATGGACCCAGTCAAAATCGCAGGCATCAAGGACTGGCCAACACCCACCAAAGTCAAGGACGTCCGCTCCTTCCTTGGCTTCTGCAATTTTTACCGCACTTTTATCCGCAATTTTGCCTCTCACGCCAAACCTCTCAACCACCTAACAAAGAAAGACACCGAATGGCGATGGGGACCAGACGAAGACAAGGCATTTCAAACGCTCAAAACCCTTGTAACATCAGAACCCGTACTAGCACACCCCGAGTTGAGTAAACCTTTCGAACTGGAAGTTGATGCCTCAGGATTTGCAACAGGGGCCGTACTCCTGCAACGGAAGGCGGACAACAAGAGACATCCCATCGGCTATTATTCATCCACACTCAACGCGGCCGAACGAAACTACGACATATACGACCTAGAACTACTCGCCATCGTCAAAGCCTTCCGACACTGGAGACCCCTACTTGCGGGATCCCCTCACCGTACCAAAGTATTCTCTGACCACCTGAACCTGCAATACTGGCGATCACCACAAAAGATCAGCCGACGAGTAGCAAGGGAAGTGTTAGAACTCTCCGAGTACGACTTTGAGATTCACCATATCAAGGGAACGGCGAATGGAAGAGCTGATGCTCTCTCGCGACGACCGGACTACGACCAAGGGGAGTTAGACAACGAAAACGTTACGGTCTTACCCGACGCAGTCTTCGTGCGGGCTCTAACGACGTTGCGGGTCACTAATGAGGGGCCAGAAGAACATCAGAACGAAGCGACACTACGACCATGGGTGGATGGACATAACCTTAAGAAGATCTCGGGGACCTGGTATAAGGACGGACGCCAACGAGTCGTTACGGGCGGGTTAGACGACAAGAGAAGTATCATTCGCGTCTTCCATGACTCGCCTGTTCACGGACACCCAGGAATACGACGAACAGGCCATCTAGTGGAACGACAATACTGGTGGCCGGGACTACGGAGGGATGTCATGGACTATGTCAAGGGATGTGCGGAGTGTCAACGGATCAAAGTCAACACTCGACCTACGCGGGCTCCCCTCCAACCTATATACCCCAAAATTGACGCTCTTCCGTTCGAGACCGTGGCCATGGACTTCATTACCAAACTCCCTTTATCGCAGGGATATGATTCGATACTGACTATCACCGACCACGACTGCAGTAAGGCCGCAATATTCATACCCTGTATAGAGGAAATCACATCCGAGGAAACTGCCGGACTATATGCCAGATACGTATTCCCGCGTTTCGGACTACCCACTACAATCATCAGCGACAGAGACCCTCGGTTTGCAAGTAAATTCACGAGAGAATTGTGCAAAACCCTAGGGATCACCCAGAATGTCTCAACCGCTTATCACCCACGAACGGACGGACAGTCCGAATGGACTAATCAGTGGCTGGAACAATACCTGTGCTTCTGGGCTAACGAACAACAGGACAACTGGTACCACTATCTGCCAATGGCTGAATTCGCGCACAACAACTGGCCCCACGAAGCCACGAAGATGACACCCTTTGAACTCCTTATGGGGTACCACCCACGAGCTGATTGGACCGATAAGCTCTCCTCCATCCCACACGTAATGACCCGCGCTAATCAACTAAAGGAAGCTCGACAACGGACACGGGACCTTATCGCGAAGGCGCAGCAGTCATGGGTCCACGCCAAGACAGCACCCAGATATCAAGTAGGCGATCAGGTGTGGCTAGAGGGACGTCATCTCCGAACTCATCAACCAACCGCAAAATTAGCTGCAAGACGCCACGGACCCTTCCGCATCATAAAGGTGATGTCACCCGTAAACTGTCAGTTGGAACTTCCCACGCAGTGGCAGATACACCCCGTGTTCCACACCGACCTTCTCACGCCTTATCGTGAAACACCCACGCACGGGCCTAACTACCCACGGCCCCCACCGGACTTGATCGATGGGGCAGAAGAATACGAAGTTTCGAAGATTCTGGATCACCGGCTCCACGGCAGAAGACGAAGATTGCAATACCTCGTGGCTTGGAAGGGATATCCTGACTCCGACAACCAATGGGTTGATAAGGAAGACGTATTCGCCGAAGAAGCCGTAGCGGAGTATGAACAGGGACGACGAAAGGATAAAAGGCCCATCCGACGCGGCAAGTCCTCTCATCTCCTTTCCTCTCGAATACTGTCTACCCACACTTCACAACCACCTCATATGCCCTTCACACCCGATGCCTCCCTCTCGCAGCTCAACCAGTATTACCACGGCACCCCCGAAAGGATTTTTGCCGTCGAGCTGGAAGAAGAGCGCGCACAAAGCACCAGAGACGATACCAACCAAGCCGTCGTGGCTGAAGAAGACCAAGGGGGACGTGAAACCCCCATCACCCGAGCTGAGTTCACAGCAGTCGTCGAGCGATTCCCCGCTCAAGCCACCCCAGCCAACGCCGCCCGGTTGTCAGATGATGATGGAGGTCCCCTCTGGGACATCCTCGCCGCCGACGGCCTTCCCACCTCTCCGGTCCCTTTCACTACCCGAGAGATCCAGCTTCTCGGGGACGCACTGGACCGAGGAGCCGCGATTCGCGCAGCTCGCGACGATCATGGACGGGCCGAGTCCCCACCTCTCCCAATACCTCCGAGGGTTGGGACCAACTCGGCCCTGGCGGGAGGTAGTAGCCGAATGGAGGGATCAACAGCTGTTGGAAGCGAAGGCCCGGAGACAGGAGATGGTGGAGAGGAGGGAGAGATTGAGAGCGATGACGAGTGGTACTCAGATGCGCATGACCACATTTCCTACGGACGAGATGCTGACGCCCCATCCAACACCATGCCACACGCCCTCACCACCGCCGGCGACCCTGTCTATCGAGGAGACATTCGCCCCCAGCTCGACGATAGGGCCGTCTCCACCGTCCGAGCCACTCATTGCCCACACGGGTTCAGGGTCAATCGAGGACCCGATTACGTTCACTTCCCCATCACCACCTCCGACGGCGTGACGCGCCCCGCCAAATACGTCCAGGTCATCTTCGGACCTAACCCTATCGTCCTCGGGCTCATCGACGAGTCCGACCGCGTCTTCCCCAAGCCGTTGTACGCGCGCCCCTATCGCTTCGGGCCCCACGAGGAGCGACCCTCCTACTCGCGCGAGGATCTCATGATCCTCGACAGTGGATACGACGAGGTCCACCGGATCAACCGCGCCCTCCGCGAATGCAAGAACGTTTCGCTGGTCGTGGAGGTCCAGCAATATCGCGCGGTCCGCTCCGCGATCACCAGGATCGAACAGCGCATGGGGGAGTTGGAACAGGAGTGGGGGCGGCTGAGTACCGAGGAGTTGGGAGTCATACACCGCATGGAGAACGCTAACCTGATGGATAAGGTTGAGAAGCGCATGGGAGGATGGATCGGACTGGGCCAAGGTACGAGGAACTGGCCGCGGTCGACGTAGTTGCAACGTGGGCGTTGCCCCTTGAAAAGGGGGTGATGTTACGGTCGACCCTTCGGACCTAGTAGTAATCGTGATATCGTGATTCGGAGTTTCGGACTCTTACTTACCAGTTGTGGCTACGGTAGTAAGTAGTAATTAGTCACGGACTTGTAGTCTCAGTCAGCACTCAGCGATCGCATGTGATTGCTGAGTGATTCCTAGGATCGGTGTAGTAGGGTTCAAGCTACTTACGCCATAGGATAGTTTCGTTTAAGCGCTTTAAAGCCCTCGTGTAACTGTATAAGTAGTAGTCGGTGAAGACCAAGAAACGCCATCTTGGTCTTCTTCAATTGCCATTGATCTGTCACACTGCATCCTCTTCTCACTCTTCATCTCTCTCATTGTGGTGTGTAGTTGTCACCTGGTCCGGCACGTACACCGGCAGGTTGAAGTCTATTCGGGCCGACGTGACTTAGGAAATCCGTCGCTAGCCCCATCATCGTATTGAAGGAAGGCACCTCTACGTTTGACCCGTACTGTGTTTACTGTCCTCTCGCCCAGAAATTCGTTCAAGTCGAACAAGCGCCGCGGCAAGGCGTAACAACTCGGGTGGCAAGACTGCTTTGGTAGTATATTGCTGCGCTTTAATGGCCAGGTCGGTGGACGTGGTCCGTAACGCGATGGGCCCTTCATCTTCCAGTTGCTGGACGGCTTCCTCCTTTTCCTTGGTGGTCATGGCCACCCGTATAGTGGAGGATTCTCGCGATGGTTTGATTGACCGGAGTATGATAGGAAGTGCGTCTTCTTTAATCGTGGCGAACCTCCATGACATCTGAGGTTCGTAAGTGGCGAGCCATGGGTACCCTAGTACGATATCTTCGTTTCCGATGTTGGTGAGGAGGAACCGAAGGGTTTGGTGTATGCCTTTTGTTTGGACGTCCAGATCTATGAAGTGGGTGATGAGTCCCGCTTTATTTTCTGTGTTGTCAATATTCCATATCTTTTTTGGTCGCTCGAGGGCTTGTATGCCCAGGCGCATGTGTTTGGCGAATGCGGGACGTATGAAATTGTCGGTGGCTCCCGAGTCCACCAATGCTCTTATGTCGGCCATAGCGTAATTCGTGCGAATCGAAACTGGAATTTTCATAGAACGATAGCGCGTGATGATAACCGAATTACAATTGACTGCCCTCACCCAGGCCGATGGGTTCAGGCGTCCTGAAAACCCTCTTGTTTCCAGAGATCTTTTAAGATCATATCTTTTACTTCGTCAGGCTCCGCCGCTACTCCCGCCATCCAGTTCGTGGCCCGTTCACGCGGGGTTTGAGCTCGCGAGGCTTGGATGGGTTGTTCCTCCGGTTCGTACCGATCTGCTTCGGTCCGTCGATTATAGGTGTGCTGTGGGCATTGCCTGCTGATATGACCCTTTTTTCCGCAAGTGTAGCACGTAACTTGGGAAAAGTCTCTACGCCCTCCTCGGCGTTCCATAAATCCTCCACGCGGCCGTTGTTTGGCGCGATACTGTTCGAGTATTTCGTCTGCGTCTGCGAGGTGTCCTCGGATGCGGTCTGCTGAGGTATCCATGGCATTGGGGTCCCTCGGGAGGTTCCATCCTGGACCTCCTCCCCTGCCTCCTCGTCGTGGTTGATGGCCGCGGTTCGGGGCTGACCCCCCCGCTGGCCCTCGATGTTGCTCTAGGCGGGCCCTCATGTGAATGTATTGTTGTTGCCTCTTCATGACAGCAGTCTTCCAATCTTCAAATGTTTGTGGGTCGTCCATGGTGAAGACCTTTTCATAAAGGTCTCGAGGTAGCCCGTTGGTGAAGATGTCGAGTGTTAACGGGGAGTCTAGGCGATAGCCAGCTTGTCGTGCTAAGGTCTCAAAGTTGGTCACATACGTGTCAATGTCCCCTCCAGTCATCCGTATCCCCTTTTTTAATGCTGCTTGAGCCTGCTCTCGTTCGAGAGTGTTGGAAAAGCGTCTTGTGAAAGCGCTGATAACTTCGTGCCATAGACGGGGGTCGGAGTCATTTATTCCTCCGGTAACTTGTCGGTTAAGCCAGCGGCTGGTGTGAGTGATCCACTCGTTGACGTCCTTTCCTTGAATATAGGTGAGGAAGAGCATGGAGCGCCTGTAAGCGTTAGCCATGATGGGGTTGTTGTTGTTGATCCCCCAGTACAGCTCCCACTGTGTAAGGAACTCTTCTGATTTATGCCGGTCTCCTTTGAAAACCTCAGGTGCGTTTCCTGCAAATTTGTCAGAGTGACCTCGTCCTGAAGGGGATCCAACTGGTGGGACTCCCCCAAATAGTGGCCCTCCGCCTGGCGGTCCTCCTCCCGGCGGTCCTCCTCCCCCGGGGCTCCCTCCTCCGGGTGGGTCTGGGTGGTCTGGTCCGATGGCCCTCATGATGGCTGCATCGTCAGCAGTTAGGGGCTCCCCCGTAACAGGGTTCATTGGCATTTGTATCTGGCTTAGGGGTTCCTCGGTGATTGTAGTCATTGGTGGTAGAATAGTGATAGACTCAGCCTGTTCAATAAGGCGAACTTCTTCCTGATTTAAGGGTGACGGAGGTCGAGGTGGTTCTGCGTCGGACGCGTCTTCCGAGACTTCGTGGGTATTTTCGGAGTGGCTTGTGTTTTCTTCTCCGTCGAGGGGTCCCCAGTCCGATCGTGGGACTACTTCGTCATTGTATATATCACAGTGGTGATGGGGTCGTAATGGGGCGATAACCTGCCACCGGTCTAGGATGTAATCGACCGCACACCAACACAGTCGATCAAAGCTGAACTCAACTGGGCGTTCTCCCCTTCGCATCTCGATGACGTATCCTTCTGCTCCGTTAGAACTGCTCCAATAGGCGTTCTTTAGGTATCGGGTTGGAACGTTACGACTGCCTCGTCGTAATAGGTTGTACGGATGAAATCCGTCGATTTCCCACTGTTCTCGGGTCGTTACTCTCGCCACGATGGTAGGATCTTGGTCTTAATGTTACGCCTTGCTGTGGCGCTTGTTCGACTTGAACGAATTTCTGGGCGAGAAGACAGTAAACGTGATACAAGTCAAACATAGAGGCGTCTTCCCTCAATACGATGACGGGGCTAGCAACGGATTCCCTAAGTCACGTTGGCCCGAATAGACTTCAACCTGCCGGTGTATGTGCCGGGTAAGGTGACAGCTGCACACCACAATGAAGGAGATGAGAAGAGAGGCGAGGATACGGTGTGACAAGTCAATGGCAATTGAAGAAGACCAAGATGGCGTTTCTTGGTCTTCACCGACTACTACTTATACAAATACGCGAGGGCTTTAAAGCGCCTCTTGAACGGAATTATCCTATGGCGTAAGTAGCTCGAACCCTACTACACCGATCCTAGGAATCACTCAGCAATCACATGCGATCGCTGAGTGCTGACTGAGACAACAAGTCCGTGACTAATTACTACTTACTACCGTAGTCACAACTGGTAAGTAAGAGTCCGGAACTCCGAATCGCGACATCACTATTACTTCTGTAAGTCCGAGGGTCGACCGTAACACATGAACTGAAGCTTGTCTATAAAATAAACCAGGAAGGTTGACGAAAAAGGAAACCCAGATTACTATAAAGGGGGCACTGAAAAAGGGAATTTTCTGAGTAAGCAGCTGAATGGGTTAGTAAGCTGCTGAGTAATATGACAAAGCGAAAAAGCGGTGGCTGCCTTTAGAGCTCAGCTAACAGCTAATGTTTTCATATCTTCTCAATCTTTCCAGATAAATTAGCCATAATTCTGAATATATTTGACAACATAGATATGATCGGATGCTGTGGGCTCTTCTGCCAACTCTAAGTGATCCGAGCACTATTTACAGAGTTATTTAACCATCTTTTACGGCCACCATAAAAAATTGTGGCTGACATTCTCGAAAAGGAAAGTTGATTGGTAAGCAAAAGCGCAGCTCACTTCACCCCAACACATCTGCTATCAATTACCCTTCAATCCTGCTCTAATAAAATAGATAAAATTCTGAATATATTTGACAACATAGACATCATAATTATCTAGGGGGTCTTCTATCAACTCTAAGCAATCTGGCAAGCATTTTCACAGTTATTTATCGGCCACCCTGCCTCACCAACAAATTGTGGCTGACATTCTCAAAAAGGAAGGCAGATTGGTAAGCAAAAGCGCAGCTCACTTCACCCCAACATCTGCTATCAATCCCCCATCAATCCTGCTCTACACCTCACAAAAAAGCCTTTCCCCTCCCTCAACAACTATCCAACCTACCTCTTTGTTTTTTTAGGGCATCTCTGCCCTCCTCTCATCCCTACTTTCTCTTTATCAAAGGTATGTCTCCCTCTTTTGTGTCTAAATATATATTTTTTGACATCCTTTTTCCCAGTTTTTTTTGCCCTTTTATTGTATGTTTCCTTTATGTTTTGTTAGATTCACTGATTCAAGCTTTATTTAGGGGCCCTCCTTGGCTCTTCTCTGTGCTTAGGAGTGACTGTGCTGCCTCTCTTCAGTTGGCAGTTGATCCTTGGGGACTTTGTAGACCAAGGTGAAGCTCAGTGAAGTCCTACCTCCCTGGCTTCCCTGTGAAAACAGGGTGTTTGCCAGTTGCTAAGGTCTTTTAAGACTGGACCTCTCTCTGGGCGCAGTGTGCAGGGAGATTGTGTTGGTGGGGTGGTTTTTACCACAACTAAGTTACCTCCCCTTCCTTTTTGGAAGTTGCTCCACTTTCAACTGCCACTGCTTGCACCAATTTCACATTGTCTTTGAAGGCTTTGGCTGTTCCATATTGGGGTTAGAATGCCTGTTGCTCCTCCCTCTGATCTTGGTCTTGGTTCTAGCTCTGGACTTGGCTCTGCTTCTGCTGCTGCTGCTGCTGCTGCTGCTACCTCTGGCTGTGCTCTTCCCCCTCCCCCTCCCCCTTCCCCTTCCCCCCCCCCCCCTGCCCCTGCTCCCCCCTCTGCCTCTACTCCTCTTACTTCTCCTCAGCGCGCCCAACATGCTGCACGTCAAGTTGAGCATGATAGCTGTGTTATGGGCAGTCCTGAACAGCGTAGAACCCCAGCTGCCCCCTCACTTCCTTCTATTAGGCCAGCCATATTAAATGGTCAGCAGTATTCCCATTTGCCAGCTGATTTAGCTGCTATGCTAGCAAATCTTCCTCCTATTCCTCAACCTTTAAGGTGCCCACACCGTCTTTATAGCACTGTTACTGCTACATCTGTAAGCTTTGGTTTCTAATTTTTAAGCATATATACTAATAATTATATGCTACTATTCTTAATAAATCAGATGCCCCTCCCACCACCACCTCTACTCCCTGCTCCTGCTTCTACCTCTTTCCCTGCCCCTCCCCCCCTTGCCTCTACCTCTGCTGCTGCTGCTGCTGCTAGATCTAGCTCTACTGTTGCTCCTACTGCTGCTCCTGCTCCTGCTGCTACTCTTGCCCCTTCCCTTTCCCTTCTTCCAATTTTAACACCTGCTCAATTAGCTGCTGCATATGCTGCTCTTCCACCTCTTTATCCTATTGCTCCTACTCCTACTCCTGCTCCTGCTCCTGCTCCTGCCCCCTTTCTTGCCCCTCCTCTACCAATTTTAACTCCTGCTCAATTGGCTGCTACACATGCTGCACTTCCTCCTCTTCACCCTAGATATGCTCCTGTTATCTTTGTCCCTGTAAGTATCTATTCTATTTTATCTTAGAATATTTATACTAATTATTATCATTTTCCCCAATTAATTAGAATCCACTACCACCATCACCATCACCACCACCTCCTCCATCACCACCACCACCACCACCTCCACTAGCACCATTTTCTGCTGCCCCCCCTGCTTTTGCTCCTATCCCTGCTGTTGTTCCACCACCACCCTCACCATCACCACCACCACCACCACAGCTTCCTTATATCCTTCCTATTGCACATCACCCTTTTGATCCCACTTGGCAGGTTCATAACCTGGAAGGGCTCAACATTCAATGCCCTAACTGCAGAGCTCTTCATTGGCTAGATGAGCACCTATCTTCCTCTTCTGTGGGCAATCCCAAGTTTGGCATATGCTGTTATCAGGGCAAAATATCCCTTCCTCCTCTTCACCCAGCCCCTCAGGAGTTATCTAACCTCCTTATTTCTCAAGACCCACTTGGGAATGCCTTTCGCTTGCACATTCGCACTTATAACAGTGCACTGGCCATGACTTCTGTGGGGAGGAAGCTGGATGACTCCCTCAATCAGAGAGGTGGAGGGCCTTACTCATTTAGGCTTCATGGAGAGCTCATTCATAGAGCTGGGTCTCTTTTACCAGAAGAGAATCAACCACCTGTCTATGCTCAGCTCTATATATATGACTCTGATACAGCCCTTAATCATCGCTTGGCAAATCGTTGGAACTCTGATCTCCACCCACATGTACTATCTGTTCTGCAAGATATGATACATCGCAACCATCCTGCAGTCCAGCTCTATAGACAGGCATATGAGTTGACCTCTGCTATGCCTAGAGATCAGCAGTGTAGGATTGCCCTTCACTTTGATTCAAGTTGTGATGGCTATCGCTATCAAGCCCCAGATGCTTCTGTCAAGGAGATGGCAGTTATTTTGCCAGGTGATGGTGATCAGCCCACTGCTGGCCAAGACATCATTCTGTATCACAAGCATGGCCAACCTCTGCAGCGCATCTATGATACCCATCCCCTCTATCCCTCCTTGCGCTATGTCCTCCTCTTTCCCACTGGCCAGCTTGGTTGGTCGTCCCATATTCCCTTTCAGGATGTAGAACATGGTGGTCATTCAACCAAGACTGTTTCCTTGGCTGAATATCATCGCTATCGCCTCTTCATTCGCCCTGCAGATGTGGAGTCCAATCACCTCTTTCTCACTGGCAAGCTCTTTCAAGAGTTTGTATGTGAAGCTTGGGCTGTTGCTGAGCAGAATCGCCTCTATTACCTCAGATCTCATCAGGAAAAGCTGCGTGTTGAAGTCTATCAGAGCTTAGCAGATGCAGTAGCTGCCAATGTTGATGCTGACTTGAGTGAGTTGGGCAAAAGGTTCATTTTACCTTCAAGCTTTTCTGGGAGCACTCGCAACATGCAGCAGCACTTGCAAGATGCCTTGGCCATCAATTGCTTCTATGGAGGAGGAGATCTTTTTATCACCATGACTGCTAATCCTGCCTGGCCTGAGGTTCAGTCTGCACTTCTATATAATCAGACTGCTACTGATAGGCCTGACTTGGTGGTTCGTGCCTTTAAGGCCAAGCTCAAGTCACTTATTAAGGACATCACACAAGGAGCACTGGGCAAAATCAATGCCTACCTCTACACCATAGAGTTTCAGAAGCGTGGCCTTCCTCATGCCCATATCATTGTCTTCCTTCAGCCCCCTTACAAGTTGCGCACCCCAGAGGACATCAATAACCTTATGTCCTCTGAATTTCCAGAAGACAATGCTGAGCTACTTGATCTCATCAAGAAGTTTATGGTTCATGGGCCATGTGGTGCTCAGAATCCCAATGCTCCTTGCATGATGAATGGGAGATGTTCAAAGGGCTTTCCTAAGCCCTTTAGAGAGGAGACCTCTGTCACTGAGGACTCTTATGCTTGCACTAGGCGTCGCAACACTGGCTGGATTCATGAAGTTAGAGGGAAGCAGGTTAACAACCAATGGGTTGTCTGTCACTCCAAGTATCTCATTTGGAAGTATCGCTGCCACATCAATATAGAGTCAATTGCCTCTGTCAAGGCCATCAAGTATATCTACAAGTATGTGTACAAGGGCCATGACCGCACCACTATGGAGTTTGGCACTTGCACAGATGAGATCAAGTTGTATCTGGATGCACGCTATATTAGCAGCTGTGAGGCTCATTGGCGCCTCTACCTCTTTGACATGCAGGAGCATGACCCCCCTGTCATTTGCCTTCAAGTCCATCTTCCTAATCAGCAGTCTATTGTGTTTGACCCTCAGGGAGGGAACATTCAGCAAGCTATAGATTCACATGCAGATAAGGACACTACACTTACTGGATGGTTTAAGGCCAATGCTCAGATGCAGGACAGAGATATCCACAGCCTTCTCTACCAGAATTTCCCTTCTAAGATGGTCTGGAACAAGGGAACACACATGTGGACTAAGAGGAAGAGGGAGACCTTTGCTATTGGCAGGATGTATTATGCCCATCCTACTTCTGGAGAGCGCTTCTACCTGCGCCTTCTTCTCACCTGTGTTGCAGGTGCCACCTCCTTTGATGACCTCAAAACCTTTCAGACTTTCCAGTATCACACCTTCAGGGAGGCCTGTATGGCACGTGGTCTTTTAGAAAATGACCAGGAGTGGCAACAGTGCTTAGCAGAGGCAAAGGATATATATATGGGTCGCCAGCTTCGCCACTTATTTGTGACCATCCTTAAGGACTGTGTCCCTACAAACCCAAGGGAGCTCTGGGACACCTTCTGGGGTGCCATCTGTGATGACCTGGAATATCAGCTTCAGCATCATGGCAATGTGGCAGAGCCATCAGAGGCTCAGGTTTAGGACTATGGCCTCTATCTGATTGACAAGCTCCTTTCTCACTCTGGAAGGAGGCTTCAGGATTGGGACAGCATGCCACAGTTTGTTGAGAACTGGGGGGCCATCTTTAGCAATCCTCTTATTGTAGAGCAGCACCAGTACAACCTAGAGGAGCAGGGCCAGCTTGCAGCACAATGTCTTGCCAAGTTGAACCAGCATCAGCTTGATGCCTTTGAGAAGATCACCTCTGCCATCAGCAGCAGTTCAGGGGAGATCTTCTTCCTTTATGGGCCAGGTGTTACGCTTCGGTAAGCGTGTGCCTTGCTTTAGGCGGTGATGAGACGTGAGTACTCAGCTCTAAATTCTGCTAAGTCGAATGTGGAGCTTCTAGTCTCAACACGACGACAACTCTGCAACTGGGAAGGCGTCTTTACGGCGAGCCTTATGCAGTGCACTTCCTTCTTCTTGAGGTGGGCTAAAGGGATGGACGGAAGACTCGAAACCGATGATTCAAGAAGACCAAGATGGTGATCCTTGGTCTTCTGCGACTACTACTTATACACGATGATGGAGGGCTTTAAAGCGCCTCCTGAATGATGTTGACCTATAGCGTATCTAGCTCGAACCCTAGTACCGCTATCCTAGTTATCAGCTGCTAAAGTACCATGTGATACTACTGCTGACTGATAACACATGAAAGAAACTGTCCCTGACTAATGTAAAGAGTCACAAGCTTACTATCGTAGTCAGAACCTGATAGTAAGCATAAAGTCCGATCCGTGACATCACCCCCTTTTCAGGAGCGACGCCCACGGAGCCCAGGCGGCCCCATCCATCCTGCCCTCATGTCTTCTATCCTCTGCATCGCTCTGGCCCACTCCAACCGACTGACGCACCTGGCTTTGTCCGTTGCCAACCGCCCCCTCGTCTCTTGCAACTCTGCTATACGCGCCTCTAAACGCCCCATCTCCGCCCCTAGGGCCCGATACCATCGGACCTTGGCGACGAGACTTATATCCTTGCATTCAAGGATGGCTCAGTTGACGGCCACAGCGTCGTCGTACCCCCCATCGAAGAGGATCAGGTCCTCCTGTGCGTACCTGAGGTGGGAGTCGGGGTGCACCACGTACTGGGGTGCTGCGTACAAGGGTTTGGGAAAAACCCTGTCAGACTCGTCGATCAGGCCGAGCACGATGGGGTCGTTGCTCATGATGGCCTGGACGTATTTGGCTTGGCGCGTCACGCCGTCGGCGGTGGTGATGGGGAAGTGAATAAAATCGGGTCCTCTATTGACCCGGAACCCGTGAGGTGCACGGGCATTGGCGACGGAACCGACGGCTCGGTCGGCGAGCTGGGGACGGATGTGACCCCGGTAGAGGGGGGTCCCGTCGGTGGCGAGGGTGTGTCGGGTTGTATGAGGTGGTACATTAACTTCTCCACCATAGAGAATGTGGGGGTGCTCAGCTGGGTACCGCTCGTCCTCGCTGTCCGTGACCTCTCCCTCCTCTCTCTCATCTCCGTTGTCACGGACCGGACTTGGACGCTTACTATCAGGTTCTGACTATGGTAGTAGGCTTGTGATTGTTTACATTAGTCAGGGACTTCATCTTTCACGTGTTATCAGTCAGCAGTAGTATCACATGTTACTTACAGCTTACTGATTACTAGGATAGCGGTACTAGGGTTCGAGCTAGATACGCTATAGGCCAACAGCATTCGGGAGGCACTTCAAAGCCCTCCGTCATCGTGTATAAGTAGTAGTCGTAGAAGACCAAGGATCGCCATCTTGGTCTTCTTGAATCATCGGTTTCCAATCTCGTCTCTTCGTCTCTTCATCGCCTCTAGCAAGAGAAGGGAGTGCACTGCATAAGGATTCGCCTTGCCGATACCTTCCCAGTTGCCAAGGTGTCGTCGTGTTGAGATAGGAGGACTCCACGTTCGACTTAACAGAAACCAGAGCTGAGTACTTGCGTCTTATCATCGCCTAAAGCAAGGCCCACGCTTACCGAAGCGTAACATTAAGACCAAGATCTCATCATCGTGGCGCGAGTATCCACAAGAGAACTTTGGATCCAAGAAGGATTCCGATCCTACGAAATCCCACGGAGGGGAGCAAGAAACGTACCAGTTCGATACCTCAGGCAAGCCAGTTGGGGAAGCATCAACGGAATCGAAGGATATCTAATTAGGGGAGCACACGGACCATGACCAGTTGAGTTCAATTTCGAACGAACTTGCTGGTGCAGAGTCGACCGAGAAGACGACGAGTGGAGGGTTATCGACACTCTACCACACCGATACGGGTGTGACATCTACAAGGAAGAAGTAGTAGCAAGAAACGACTGGGGACCCATCGACGGAGAAAATCCAAATACTTCAATATCATCTGAAACCCCCGAAGCCTCCGATAGTGAATCGGATGAAGAACCCGCCCAAGCCTTGGAACCCTTGGAACCAGAACTAATCGAACGAGCAGAGCAGATCACCATTTATCCCCCAATGGCTACGCTAACCGAAACACAGGAAGTAACCCTTCCCATTCACCCCGAAACAGGACATGTCATGACAGCGGACGATGCCGCTCTATTCCGAGCAATCGGACCAGATCAACCAGACCCTCCAGTAGGAGGTGGGGGACCACCAAGAGGAGGATCGCCCGGAGGAGGACCACCCAGAAGGGGTTCACCAGGAGGAGGGCCACCAGGAGGAGGACCACCAGGAGGAGGAATATTCGGAGTAGGACCGGTAGGAATACCTGGGGGGCACCACTCGGACAAGTTCGCCGGAAACGCTCCGGAAATATTCCGAGGAGATCGACACCGAACAGAAGAATTCCTCACCCAATGGGAATTGTATTGGGGTATCAACAACAATAACCCCATCATGGCCAACGCCTACAGACGAGCTATGTTATTCCTCACCTATATCCAAGGAAAGGACGTTAACAACTGGATCACGGAGACCAGCAGATGGCTCAACCGACAGGTCAGCGCCAGAATCGCCGACAATGACCCACGCCTATGGGTTGAAGTTATCACGGCCTTCAACAGGCGATTCTCCAACACCTTGGAAAAGGAGCAAGCCCAAGCAATGCTCAAAAGGGGGATCAAAATGAGTGGGGGAGACATTGACGCGTATGTCACCCAATTCAAACAGTTGGCATGACAAGCTGACTATTGACTGGATTCACCGCTCACGATGGATCTCTTCACGGATGGACTACCCCGAGACCTGTACGAGAAAGCCTACACGTACGACAATCCGCAAACCTTCCAGGAATGGAAGGAAGCAGTCATCAGAAGGCAACAACAATATATACACATGAAGGCCCGACTGGAGCAGCATCGCGGCCTTACCAACCCAGGGAGACAACAAGGAAATAGCAACAAAGGAGGGTGGGGGAACACAAGAGGTACCGGATGGGGACCGCCCCGTAACATCCTAAGGGACCCGAACGCCATGGACACCTCCGCCGACCGAGTACGAGGAAGACTCACAGGGGCCGAGGAAATCCAAGGTAATTGGGATCGAGCTCACCCTCGGAACCCCCCTCCAAGAGGAGGATATATGGGAAGAGGACGAGGACAAAGACGAGACATGAGGGAAGTAATCTGCTACACTTGTGGGCAGAAAGGACACTTCAGTAGGAACTGCCCACAGCATACCTACAACCAACCCAGCGGCAGTCGAAGGACCAATGCCTACCACGAAGAACAAGAAGAAGAACCCGTAAGGGCAGCCAAGGCAGAAACTCCACAACAACGCGCCGATCAATGGATGAAAGGAGTAGCCGGAGAAGACGATGAGGTAAAAGACCTCATATTACAGGACTTGTGGAAAAGAGAGGATTTTCGAAGCGCCTGAACCCATCGGCCTGGGTAAGGGCAGTAAAATGTAATTCTGTGATCATAACTCGCTACCGTTCTATGAGAATTCCAGTATCGATTCGCACGAATTACGCCATGGCCGACATCAGAGCATTAGTGGACTCCAGAGCCACCGACAACTTCTTACGACCCGCTTTTGTAAAGCGGATGGGGATCAGGATGAAACCACTAGAAAGACCCAAAAAGATATGGAATATCGATAATACGGAAAACAAAGCTGGACTAATCACGCACTATGTAGATCTGGACGTGCAAACCAAAGGAATCCACAAAGAAATGAGATTCCTTATAACCGACATAGGCAACGAAGACATCGTCTTCGGCTATCCGTGGCTGGCCACATACGAACCTACCTTCAGTTGGCGGCATGCCGTCATCAAAGAAGATGCACTACCGGTGGTGTTACGAACGGTAAACCCCCGAATTAACAGGATACGACCCACCATTGTGGCTATCACAACAGAACAAAAGGAAGACATAGTACAACAACTCGAGGACGAAGAATTCGTACAGGGAAGAATTACGTCTACAGAGTTAGCAATTCAGGCCAAACAATATACTGTCAAAGCTGAGTTACCGTCCTGTTATGCCGAATATCACCAGCTGTTTAACGAAGAAGCGTCACATCGATTCCCACCGGCGCGGGTGTGGGACCATGAAATACAATTCAAGAAGGGAACCCCAGAAGCCATAGACTGCAAAGTCTACCCGCTAACACACAAAGAAGACACGGCCCTCAAAGCCTTCCTAACAGAACAACTCGGTAAAGGATACATACGACCTTCAAAGTCCCCCTACGCATCGCCATTCTTCTTCGTTAAAAAGAAGGACGGAAAACTACGCCCAGTGCAGGACTACCGACGGATTAACGCTTACACCATACGCAATCAGTACCCTCTTCCCCTCATATCTGATCTAATCACCGATCTCAGTAACGCCCACATCTACACCAAGCTTGATGTAAGATGGGGTTACAACAACATACGCATCAAGGAAGGAGACGAGGAAAAAGCGGCTTTCAAAACAAGATACGGACTATTCGAACCCACAGTCATGTTTTTCGGACTAACTAACTCACCAGCGACGTTTCAGACTATGATGAACCACATATGTCGAGACGTTATAGCAAAACATGAGCTACAGGGAACTACAATACGGGTATACATGGACGACATCGGTATAGCAACAAGGGTAGGACATAACATGACAGACCACATAGCGGCAGTCCGAGATATATTGGAGATCTCAGCAAAACACAACCTTTACTACAAACTTGAGAAATGTCTATTCCATGCGCCCCGTATGGATTACCTGGGGGTAATCCTTGAAAAGGGGGTGACACGCATGGACCCCGTCAAAATCTCCGGTATCAAAGACTGGCCAACCCCTACAAAGGTCAAAGATGTTCGATCATTCCTGGGCTTTTGCAACTTTTATCGCACATTCATTCGAAACTTTTCACATCATGCAAAGCCACTGAACCAATTGACAAAGAAAGGAGCTGACTGGAAATAGACGGGAACAGAACACGACGCATTCAACAACCTCAAGAAGCTTGTTACATCCGAACCAGTACTAGCCCATCCACAGCTAAGTAAACCGTTTGAACTAGAAGTTGATGCCTCAGGATTCGCAATAGGGGCAGTACTACTACAATGGCAAGACAACGGTAAAAGACACCCAATCAGCTACTTCTCCACCACCCTCAACGAAGCCGAAAGGAATTACGATATTTACGACCTGGAGTTACTAGCAATTGTAAGAGCGTTCCGACACTGGCGACCTCTACTAGTGGGGTCACCGCATAAAACGAAAGTCTTCTCTGATCACATGAACCTACAATACTGGAGAAGCCCTTAAAAGATAAGCCGAAGGGTCGCCAGGGAAGTACTCGAATTATCGGAATACGACTTCGAGATTCACCACATTAAAGGAACCGCGAATGGAAGGGCGGACACCTTGTCAAGGCGACCAGACTACGACCAGGGAGAAGAAGATAACCGAGACGTCACGGTACTACCAGACAAAATATTCATACGAGGGGCCCGAATGGAACATATACGAACAAACGAAGACAGCCTCACGCATGACGACATCACATTGCCAGACCCAGTATACGAACAAAGAGAATCCATTCTCACGCCCTGGGTAGATGCGCATCAACTCAAGAAGATAGAAGGCATATGGTACAAAGACGGACGGCGGGTAGTCACAGGAGGAGTCCACGACAAGCGACGTATATTCCATGATCATCACGACCTACCAGCTCACGGACACCCAGGTATCAAACGAACAGTACAACTCGTGGGACGCGCCTACTGGTGGCCCGGGATGGCAAAGGACGCACTGGAATACGTTAAGGGATGCGCCGAATGCCAACGTATCAAAGTGCAGCACAAGCGTGACAAAGCCCCTCTCAACCCCATCTACCCGAAACCAGAAGCGCTGCCTTTCGAAACCATAGCGCTCGATTTCATAACTAAGTTACCGCGTTCACAAGGATATGACACCATACTAACAATAACCGATCACGATTGCAGCAAGGCGGCGGTGTTCATACCCTGTAACGAAGAAATCAGTGCTGAAGAAGTTGCAACCCTCTACTTAAAACATGTCTTCACACGATTTGGACTCCCCTCGAAGATCATAAGTGATCGGGACCCGCGATTCGCAAGTCGGTTCACCAGGGAGTTATGTAAGGTATTGGGCATCAAGCAGAATATTTCAACCGCATATCACCCACGAACGGATGGTCAGTCCGAAAGGACGAACCAGTGGGTAGAACAATACCTCCGTTTTTGGACCAATGAAAGGCAGGATAATTGGTGCGGATACTTGCCACTCGCAGAATTCGCCCATAATAATTGGCCACACGAATATACACGAAAATCCCCTTTTAACCTCCTCATGGGGTATAACCCACGAGCTGATTGGACGGATAAACCATCACCCATTCCCCAAGTCACGCTCAGGGCAGAACAATTCAAAGAAGCACGGAAGCACGCTCAGGAACTGATCCTCAAGGCACAACAATCATGGGTCAAAGCCAAGAAAAGCCCGAAGTTCCAGACGGGAGACCTCGTGTGGCTAGAAGGACGTCACCTACGCACTCATCAACCAACGGCAAAACTTGCGCCTCGGAGACATGGCCCCTTTACGGTTGCACAGGTGATGTCCCCTGTCAATTACCGGCTCAACCTTCCCCCGCAATGGAAAATTCACACAGTATTCCATGTGGATCTCCTAACCAAATATCACGAGACTCCACTCCATGGGAAAAACTACCAACGGCCACCACCCGACTTGGTAGAAGGGGAAGAAGAATACGAAATCGAGAAGGTTCTAGACGAGCGGCATTTCGGCAGAGGTCGGAAGAAGCAGTACCTGGTCAAATGGAAGGGTTACCCCGACTTGGAGAATCAGTGGGTCAACCAGGAAGATCTATTCGCCGACGAGGCTCTAGCGGAGTATCAAAATTCAAAAACCGCCCCGCAAACAATTATAAGGAGCGGAAGAGTCGAAGGAAGTACTCCATTCCCCTCTTCAACTACCACCATCACCACTACTCCCAACCAGTCAATGCCATTCACCCCCAATGCCGCCCTATCGTCGTCTTCGTATTACCTCGGAACCCCCGAGAGGATTTTTGCCGCCGAGTTGGAAGAAGAGTGGGCATCAACAGCCCCTGTCGATGGGACAGAGGTCGTCGTGGTTGAAGGAGACAGAACCGGGCCCGAGGGGCCCATTACCCCAGCTGAGTTCCATAGCACCCTCAGCCAGTTCCCCGCTCAAGGACGAAGGAATAATAGCGCCCGACTCTCCCCCGACATCGACGGACAGCCAGCCCTATGGCACATCCTCCACGCCGACACCGGACTCCCCATCGCCGACCGACCCTTCACCACTGCGGAAGTCGACGACTTTCGTTGAGCTCTCGACCGCGGTGAGGATGTCAGAGCTCGCCAGGGAACGGTACGAGGCGGCGATGACGCCGAAGAAGTCCTGGAAGGAGGTGACCGATGATTGGAGGGACGAACAGCTACAAACAGCCCAACGCCGAATGAGGGAGATGAGAGAGAGGCGGGAGAGGTCACAGACAGCGAGGATGAGAGCTACCCCGCTGAGCACCCCCACATTCACTATGGCCGAGAAGCTAATGTACCACCTCATACAACCTGACACGCCCTCGCCACCGACGGGACCCCTCTGTACCGGGGTCACGTCCGTCCCCAACTCGCCGACCGAGCCGTCAGGTCCGTCACCAACGCCCGCGCGCCACACGGGTTCCGGGTCAATAGGGGACCCGATTACATTCACTTCCCCATCACCACCCCCGACGGCGTGACGCGCCCGGCCAAATACGTCCAGGCCATCATGAGCAACGACCCCATCGTGCTCGGCCTGATCGACGAATCCGACAGGGTGTTCCCAAAACCCCTGTACGTGGCACTCCAGTATGTGGTGCACCCCTCCTCTCACCTCAGGTACGCCCGGGAAGACCTGATCATCTTTGACGGGGGGTACGACGACGCCGCAGCCATCAACCGAGCCGTCCTTGAATGTAAGGACATAAGTCTCGTTGCCGAGATCCGACACTATCGGGCGTTGGGAGCGGAGATGGGGCGTCTAGAGGCGCAGATAGCGGAGTTGCAGGACACGAGGGGACGGTTAGCAACGGACAAGGCGAGATGCATCAGTAGGTTGGAATGGGCCAGGGCGATGCAGAGGATCGAAGACGTACGGGTGGGATGGATGGGGCCACCTGGGCTCCGTGGGCGTCGCTCCTGAAAAGGGGGTGATGTCACGGACCGGACTTGGACGCTTACTATCAGGTTCTGACTACGGTAGTAGGCTTGTGATTGTTTACATTAGTCAGGGACTTCATCTTTCACGTGTTATCAGTCAGCAGTAGTATCACATGTTACTTACAGCTTACTGATTACTAGGATAGCGGTACTAGGGTTCGAGCTAGATACGCTATAGGCCAACAGCATTCGGGAGGCGCTTCAAAGCCCTCCGTCATCGTGTATAAGTAGTAGTCGTAGAAGACCAAGGATCGCCATCTTGGTCTTCTTGAATCATCAGTTTCCAATCTCGTCTCTTCGTCTCTTCATCGCCTCTAGCAAGAGAAGGGAGTGCACTGCATAAGGATTCGCCTTGCCGATACCTTCCCAGTTGCCAAGGTGTCGTCGTGTTGAGATAGGAGGACTCCACGTTCGACTTAACAGAAACCAGAGCTGAGTACTCGCGTCTTATCATCGCCTAAAGCAAGGCCCACGCTTACCGAAGCGTAACATCCGTCATGCGTCGTTGGGCTATTCGTAGCTGTTCTTCCCTCCAGTCGTCGGTCACCTCCTTCCACGACCTCACAGGCTTCATGGCTGCCTCGTACCTCTCCCTGGCGTGCTCGGACTTCTGCACCGCGGTCAAGAGCTCGACGAAAGTCGTCAACTTCCGCAGTGGTGAAGGGTCGGTTGGCGATAGGGAGGCCAGTGTCAGCATGGAGGATGTGCCACAATGCGGGCTGCCCGTCGACGTCGGGCGACAGTCGGGCGCTGTTGGCTCCTCGTCCTTGAGCAGGGAATTGTTCGAGGGTGCTGTTGAACTCAGCTTGGGTGATGGGTCCCTCGGACCCGGCTCTGTCTCTCTCAGCCATGACGACCTCCATGTCGTCGGTAGGGGCTGTTGGTGCCCGCTCTTCTTCCAACTTGGCAGCAAAAATCCTCTCGGGGGTTCCGAGGTAATACGAAGACGTCGAGAGGGCGGCATTGGGGGTGAAGGGCATGAATAAGTGGTTAGTGGTGGTGGTGGTAGTAGTGGGAGAGAATGGGATGTCGTTGTGGGTTCTTCCACTCCTTATAAGTGTTTGCGACGCGGTCTTCAAACTTTGGTACTCCGCAAGGGCTTCGTCGGCGAATAGATCCTCCCGGTTGACCCACTGATTTTCCGAGTCGGGGTAGCCCTTCCATTTGATTAGGTATTGCTTCTTCCGTCCTCTGCCGAAGTGCCGTTCGTCTAGAACTTTCTCGACTTCATACTCTTCTTCCCCATTGACCAAATCGGGTGGTGGCCGCTGGTAGTTTTTCCCATGAAGCGGAGTCTCGTGATATTTGGTGAGGAGATCCACGTGGAACACTGTGTGAATTTTCCATTGCGGGGGAAGGTTGAGCCGGTAGTTGACAGGAGACATCACCTGTTCTATGACAAAGGGTCCGTGTCTTCGAGGCGCGAGTTTTGCTGTTGGTTGATGAGTGCATAGGTGGCGTCCTTCTAGCCACACGAGATCTCCTTTTTGGAACTTCGGACCATTCTTGGCTTTGACCCATGACTGCTGTGCCTTGACAATCAGTTCCTGAGCGTGTTTCCGTGCTTCTCGGAACTGTTCTGCCCTGAGCGTCACTTGGGGAATGGGTGATGGTTTATCCGTCCAATCGGCCCTTGGGTTATACCCCATGAGGAGGTTGAAGGGTGATTTCCATGTGTATTCGTGTGGCCAATTATTATGTGCAAACTCCACGAGTGGCAAATATCCGCACCAGTTATCCTGCCTCTCGTTTGTCCAGAAACGAAGGTACTGTTCTACCCATTGATTCGTTCTTTCAGATTGTCCATCCGTTCGCAGGTGGTATGCAGTGGAGATGTTCTGTTGAATTCCTAGTACTCTGCACAATTCTCTGGTGAAACGGCTGGCAAATCGCGGATCTCGATCACTTATTATTTTGGAGGGGAGTCCGAACCGTGTGAAGACGTGTTTCAGATACAGGGCTGCGACCTCCTCTGCGCCGATTTCTTCGTTACAGGGTATGAACACCACGGCTTTGCTGCAATCGTGATCCGTTATGGTCAGTATGGTGTCGTACCCTTGTGATCATGGTAATTTAGTTATGAAATCGAGTGATATTGTTTCGAAGGGTAGGGCTTCTGGTTTGGGGTAGATGGGATTCAGAGGGGCTTTGTCGCGTCCGTGTTGTACTTTGATGTGTTGGCACTCGGCGCATCCTTTGACGTATTCTAGTGTGTCTTTGGTCATTCTGGGCCACCAGTAAGCACGTCCTACTAGTTGTGCTGTTCATTTAATGCCTGGATGTCCATAAGCTGGTAGGTCGTGATGGTCATGAAATATACGTCGCTTATCATGCACTCCTCCGGTGACCACTTGTCGCCCGTCTTTGTACCATATGCCTTCGATTTTCTTGAGTTGGTGGGCATCTATCCATGGTGTGAGGACCACTTCTCTCTGTTCGTATATTGGGTCTGATAGTGTGGTGTTGTCCGGTGTAAGGTTGTCCTTGTTCGTCCGTATCTGTTCGATTCGGGCGCCCCTTACGAACATTTTGTCTGGTAGTACTGTAATGTCCCGGTTGTCTTCTTCCCCTTGGTCGTAGTCTGGTCGCCTTGATAAGGCATCTGCCCTTCCGTTTGCTGATCCTTTGATATGGTGAATTTCGAAGTCATATTCCGATAGCTCGAGTACTTCCCTGGCGACTCGTCGGCTTATCTTCTGAGGACTTCTCCAGTATTGTAGGTTCATGTGATCGGAGAAAACTTTCGTTTTGTGTGGTGATCCTGCCAATAGTGGTCGCCAGTGTCGGAAGGCCCTCACAATTGCTAGTAGTTCTAGGTCGTAAATATCGTAATTCCTTTCAGCTTCGTTGAGGGTAGTGGAGAAGTAGCTGATTGGGTGTCGTTTGCCGTCGTCTTGTCGTTGTAGTAGCACTGCTCCGATTGCAAATCCTGATGCATCAACTTCTAATTCAAAAGGTTTACTCAACTGTGGGTGTGCCAATACTGGTTCCGAGGTGACAAGTCCTTTTAGTTTGTTGAATGTGTTACGGTCAACCCGTCGGACTTAGCAGTGTAATCGTGATGATGTGATTCGGAGTCTCGGACTCTTACTTACCAGTTGTGGCTATGGTAGTAAGTAGTAATTAGTCACGGACTTGCAGTCTCAGTCAGCACTCAGCAATCGCATGTGATTGCTGAGTGATTCCTAGGATCGGTGTAGTAGGGTTCGAGCTACTTATGCCAGAGGATAGTACCATTCAAGAGGCGCTTTAAAGCCCTCGCGTAACTGTATAAGTAGTAGTCGGTGAAGACCAAGAAACGCCATCTTGGTCTTCTTCAATTGCCATTGATCTCTCATCTCGCATCTTCGCCTCTCTTCTCATCTCCTTCGCTGTGGTGTGCAGCTGTTCCCTTGTCCAGCATATCCACCGGCAAGTTGAAGTCCATTCGGGCCAGCGTGACTTAGAAAATCCGTTGCTAGCCCCGTCATCGTATTGAGGGAAGAGGCCTCTACGTTTGACCCGTATTGTGTTTACCGTTCTCTCGCCCAGAAATCCGTTCAAGTCGAACAAGCGCCAAAGGCAAGGCGTAACATTAAGACCAAGATCCTACCATCGTGGCGAGAGTAACAACCCGAGAACAGTGGGACGCTGACGGATTCCATCCATACAATCTACTACGACGAGGCAGTCGTAACGTTCCAACCCGATACCTGAAGAACGCCTATTGGAGCAGTTCTAATGGAGCAGAAGGATACGTCATCGAGACACGAAGGGGGGAACGCCCAGTTGAGTTCAGCTTTGATCGCCTGTGCTGGTGCGCGGTCGATTACATCCTCGACCGGTGGCAGGTTATCGCTCCATTGCGACCACACCACCGCTGTGATATATACAGCGACGAAATAGTCCCACGATCGGACTGGGGACCCCTCGACGGAGAAGAAAACACAAGCCACTCCGAAAACACTCACGAGGTCTCAGAAGAAGCGTCCGACGCAGAACCATCTCGATCCCCGTCACCCCTAAACCAGGAGGAAGTTCGCCTTATTGAACAGGCTGAGTCCATCATCATTCTACCACCAATGACTACAATTACCGAAGAACCCCTGAGCCAGATACAAATGCCAATGAACCCCGTTACGGGGGAACCCCTAACCGCAGACGATGCAGCCATCATGAGGGCCATCGGACCAGACCACCCAGACCCACCTAGTGGAGGAAGTCCCGGGGGAGGAGGACCGCCGGGCGGAGGACCACCCGGGGGAGGACCACCAGGCGGAGGGCCACTATTCGGGGGAGTCCCACCAGTTGGATCCCCTCCAGGACGAGGTCACTCTGACAAATTTGCAGGAAACGCACCCGAAGTCTTCAAAGGAGACCGGCATAAATCAGAAGAGTTTCTCACACAATGGGAACTGTACTGGGGGATCAACAACAACAACCCCATCATGGCTAACGCTTACAGACGTTCCATGTTCTTCCTCACCTATATTCAAGGAAAAGACGTCAATGAGTGGATCACTCACACCAGCCGCTGGCTTAACCGACAAGTGACTGGAGGAATAAATGACTCCGACCCACGTCTATGGCACGAAGTCATAAGCGCCTTCACAAGACGCTTTTCCAACACTCTCGAACGAGAGCAGGCCCAGGCGGCATTAAAGAAGGGAATACGGATGACTGCCGGAGACATTGACACGTATGTGACCAACTTTGAGACCTTGGCACGACAAGCTGGCTATCGCCTAGATTCCCCATTAACACTCGACATCTTCACCAATGGACTGCCACGAGACCTTTACGAAAAGGTCTTCACTATGGACGATCCACAAACATTTGAGGACTGGAAGACTGCCGTCATGAAAAGGCAGCAGCAATACATTCACATGAGAGCTCGCCTAGAGCAACACCGAGGGTCAGCAGGGGGATCAACCCCGAACCGCGGCAACCAACCACGACGAGGAGGCGGGGGAGGAGGTCCAGGATGGAACCTCCCAAGAGATCCCAACGCCATGGACACCTCAGCGGACCGTATCCGAGGACGCCTCGCAGACACAGAAGAAATACTCAAGCAGTATCGCGCCAAACAACGGCCGCGTGGAGGATTCATGGAACGCCGAGGAGGGCATAGAGACTTTTCCCAAGTTACGTGTTACACTTGCGGAAAAAAGGGTCATATTAGCAGGCAATGCCCACAGCACACTTACAATCGACGGACCGAAGCAGACCGGTACGAACCAGAAGAACAACCCATCCAAGCCTCGCGAGCTCAAACCCCACGTGAACAGGCTACAAACTGGATGGCAGGAGTGGCGGCGGAGCCTGACGAAGTGAAGGATATGATCTTAAAAGATCTCTGGAAACAAGAGGGTTTTCAGGACGCCTGAACCCATCGGCCTGGGTGAGGGCAGTCAATTGTAATTCAGTTATCATCACGCGCTATCGTTCTATGAAAATTCCAGTTTCGATTCGCACGAATTACGCTATGGCCGACATAAGAGCATTGGTGGACTCGGGAGCCACCGACAACTTCATACGCCCCGCATTCGCAAAACGCATGCATCTGGGCATACAACCCCTTGAACGACCAAAAAAGATATGGAATATTGACAATACGGAAAATAAAGCGGGACTCATCACCCACTTTATAGATCTGGACGTCCAAACAAGAGGCATACACCGAACCCTTCGGTTCCTCCTCACCAATATCGGAAACGAAGATATCGTACTGGGGTACCCGTGGCTTGCCACTTACGAACCCCAGATGTCATGGAGGTTCGCCACGATCAAAGAGGACGCACTTCCCATCATACTACGATCCATTAAACCATCGCAAGAACCCTCCACTGTGCGAACAGCCATGACCACCCAAGAGAAAGAAGAAGCCGTCCAGCAACTAGAAGATGAAGGGCCTACGGCGCTGCGGACCACGTCCACTGATCTAGCTATCAAAGCGCAGCAATACACCACCAAAGCAGTATTGCCGCCCGAATACGCACATTTCGCGAAGCTCTTTAACGAAGAAGCCTCTCACCGATTCCCTCCTGCACGAGCCTGGGACCACGCCATCGACTTCAAACCCACGGCACCAGACGCCCTTGATTGTAAGGTCTATCCACTTACACAGGACGAAGACACGGCGTTACAGGCATTCCTCACGGAACAACTACAAAAGGGATATGTCCGCCCTTCCAAATCACAGTACGCATCCCCCTTCTTCTTCGTTAAAAAGAAGGACGGAAAGCTACGCCCGGTACAGGACTATCGACGCATCAACGACTTCACAATTCGCAACCAATACCCCCTCCCACTCATTACCAAACTCATCACAGACCTGAGCAACGCCCATATTTATACCAAGCTCGACGTACGATGGGGGTATAATAACGTCCAAATTAAGGAAGGAGATGAAGGCAAAGCGGCTTTCAAGACGAAGTACGGACTTTTTGAACCAACGGTCATGTTCTTCGGCCTCACCAACTCGCCCGCCACCTTCCAAACAATGATGAATCACATCTGTCGGGACGTCATTGCAAAACACGAACGACTAGGCACCACGATACGTGTTTATATGGACGATATTGGCATTGCTACTCACATTGGCCATACCATCGCAGACCATATCGCCGCCGTCACGGATGTCCTCGCCCTCTCCGCCGAACACGACCTCTACTACAAACTCGAAAAATGCCTATTCCATGCGCCTCGTATGGATTACCTGGGGGTAATCCTTGAAAAGGGGGTGACACGCATGGACCCAGTCAAAATCGCGGGCATTAAGGACTGGCCAACGCCCACCAAAGTCAAGGATGTCCGCTCCTTCCTCGGCTTCTGCAATTTTTACCGCACTTTTATCCGCAATTTTGCCTCTCACGCCAAACCTCTCAACCACTTGACAAAGAAAGACACCGAATGGCAATGGGGGCCAGATGAAGACAAGGCATTTCAAACGCTCAAAACTCTTGTAACGTCAGAACCAGTGCTAGCACACCCCGAGCTGAGTAAACCCTTCGAACTAGAAGTAGATGCCTCAGGATTTGCAACAGGGGCCGTACTCCTGCAGCGGAAGGCAGACAACAAAAGACATCCTATCGGCTACTTTTCGTCCACACTCAATGCGGCCGAACGAAACTACGACATATACGACCTGGAACTACTTGCTATCGTCAAAGCATTCCGACACTGGAGACCCCTACTTGCGGGATCCCCTCACCGTACCAAGGTATTCTCCGACCACCTGAACCTGCAATACTGGCGATTGCCACAAAAGATTAGCCGACGAGTAGCAAGGGAAGTGTTGGAACTTTCCGAGTACAACTTCGAGATTCACCATATCAAGGGGAAGGCGAACGGGAGAGCGGATGCTCTCTCACGATGACCGGACTACGACCAGGGAGAATTGGATAACGAAAACGTCACAGTCCTACCCGACACAATCTTCGCATGGGCCCTAACGACGTTGCGAGTCACCAGCGGAGAACAAGAAGAACGTCAGGACGAAGCGACACTACGACCATGGGTGGATGGACACAACCTTAAACGAATCTTGGGGACCTGGTACAAGAACGGACGCCAACGAGTCGTCACTGGCGGGTTGGACAACAAGAGAAGTATTATTCGCACCTTCCATGACTCGCCCGTTCACGGACATCCAGGGATACGACGAACAGGCCATCTGTTGGAACGACAATACTGGGGGCCAGGAATGCAGAAGGATGTCATGGACTACGTCAAGGGATGTGCGGAGTGTCAACGGATCAAAGTCAACACTCGACCTACGCGGGCTCCCCTCCAACCTATATACCCCAAAATTGACGCCCTCCCATTCGAGACCGTGGCCATGGACTTTATTACTAAACTCCCGTTATCGCAGGGATATAATTCGATCCTGACTGTCACTGATCACAACTGCAGTAAGGCCACGATATTCATACCCTGCGTGGAGGAAATCACGTCCGAGGAAACTGCCGGACTATATGCCAGATACGTATTCCCGCGTTTCGGACTACCTACCACTATCATCAGCGACAGAGATCCTCGGTTTGCAAGCAAATTCACAAGAGAGTTGTGCAAGACCCTGGGGATCACTCAGAATATCTCAACCGCTTATCACCCGCGAACGGACGGACAGTCCGAACGGACCAATCAGTGGTTAGAACAATATCTACGCTTCTGGGCCAATGAGCAACAGGACAACTGGTACCACTATCTGCCAATGGCTGAATTCGCGCATAACAACTGGCCCCACGAGACCACGAAAATGACACCTTTTGAACTCCTTATGGGGTACCACCCACGAGCCGATTGGACCGATAAGCTCTCCTCCATCCCACACATAATGACCCACGCTAATCAGCTAAAGGAAGCCCGACAACGGACATGGGACCTTATCACGAAAGCGCAGCAGTCATGGGTTCACGCCAAGACGGCGCCCAGATATCAAATAGGGGATCAGGTGTGGCTAGAAGGGCGTCACCTCCGAACTCATCAACCAACTGCAAAATTAGCTGCAAGGTGCCATGGGCCCTTCCGCGTCATAAAGGTGATGTCACCCGTGAACTATCAATTGGAACTTCCCACGCAGTGGCAGATACACCCCGTGTTTCACACCGATCTTCTCACACCTTATCGCGAAACACCCACGCACGGGCCCAACTACCCACGACCCCCACCGGACTTGATCGATGGGGAAGAAGAATACGAGGTCTCGAAGATTCTGGACCACCGGCTCCACGGCAGAAGGCGGAAATTGCAATACCTCGTGGCATGGAAGGGGTATCCTGACTCCGACAATCAATGGGTTGATAAGGAAGATGTATTCGCCGAGGAAGCCGTGGCGGAGTATGAACAAGAACGACGAAAGGATAAAAGGACCATCCAACGCGGCGAGTCCTCTCATCTCCCTTCCTCTCGAATATCATCCACCCACACTTTCCAACCACCTTACATGCCCTTCACACCCGATGCCTCCCTCTCGCAGCTCAACCAGTACTACCATGGCACCCCCGAAAGGATTTTTGCCGTCGAGCTGGAAGAAGAGCGCGCACAAAGCACCAGAGACGATACCGACCAAGCCATCGTGGCTGAGGAAGACCGAGGGGGACGTGAAACCCCCATCACCCGAGCTGAGTTTACCGCAGTCGTCGAGCAATTCCCCGCTCAAGCCACCTCAGCCAACGCCGCCCGGTTGTCAGACGACGATGGAGGTCCCCTCTGGGACATCCTCAACGCCAACGGCCTTCCCACCTCTCCGGTCCCTTTCACTACCCGCGAGATCCAGCTTCTCGGGGACGCACTGGACCGAGGAGCCGCGATTCGCGCAGCTCGCGACGATCATGGACGGGCCGAGTCCCCACCTCTCCCAATACCTCCGAGGGTTGGGACCGACTCGGCCCTGGCAGGAAGTGGTAGCCGAATGGAGGGATCAACAGTTGTTGGAAGCGAAGGCCAGGAGGCAGGAGATGATGTCGAGGAGGGAGAGGTTGAGAGCGATGACGAGTGGTACTCAGATGCGCATGACCACATTTCCTACGGACGAGATGCTGACGCCCCATCCAACGCCACTCCACACGCCCTCACCACCGCCGGCGACACTGTCTACTGAGGAGACATTCGCCCCCAGCTCGACGACCGGGCAGTCTCCACCGTCCGAGCCACTCATTGCCCACACGGGTTCAGGGTCAATCGAGGACCCGATTACGTTCACTTCCCCATCACCACCTCTGACGGCGTGACGCGCCCCGCCAAATACGTCCAGGTCATCTTCGGACCTAACCCCATCGTCCTCGGGCTCATCGACGAGTCCGACCGCGTCTTCCCCAAACCGTTGTACGCGCGCCCCTATCGCTTCGGGCCCCACGAGGAGCGCCCCTCCTACTCGCGCGAGGATCTTATGATCCTCGACGGTGGTTACGACGAGGTCCACCGGATCAACCGCGCCCTCCGCGAATGCAAGAACGTTTCGCTGGTCGCGGAAGTCCAACGCTACCGCATGGTCCGTTCCGCGATCACCAGGATCGAGCAGCGCATGGGGGAGTTGGAGCAGGAGTGGGGCCGACTTAGCACGGAGGAGCTGGGGGTCATACACCGTATGGAGAACGCTAACTTGATGGACGAGGTAGAGAAACGCATGGGAGGATGGATCGGGTTGGGCCAAGGTACGAGGAATTGGCCACGGTCGACTTAGTGGCAACGGGGGCGTTGCTCCTTGAAAAGGGGGTGATGTTACGGTCAACCCGTTGGACTTAGCAGTGTAATCGTGATGATGTGATTCGGAGTCTCGGACTCTTACTTACCAGTTGTGGCTATGGTAGTAAGTAGTAATTAGTCACGGACTTGCAGTCTCAGTCAGCACTCAGCAATCGCATGTGATTGCTGAGTGATTCCTAGGATCGGTGTAGTAGGGTTCGAGCTACTTATGCCAGAGGATAGTACCATTCAAGAGGCGCTTTAAAGCCCTCGCGTAACTGTATAAGTAGTAGTCGGTGAAGACCAAGAAACGCCATCTTGGTCTTCTTCAATTGCCATTGATCTCTCATCTCGCATCTTCGCCTCTCTTCTCATCTCCTTCGCTGTGGTGTGCAGCTGTTCCCTTGTCCAGCATATCCACCGGCAAGTTGAAGTCCATTCGGGCCAGCGTGACTTAGAAAATCCGTTGCTAGCCCCGTCATCGTATTGAGGGAAGAGGCCTCTACGTTTGACCCGTATTGTGTTTACCGTTCTCTCGCCCAGAAATCCGTTCAAGTCGAACAAGCGCCAAAGGCAAGGCGTAACAAATGCATCGTGTTCCATTCCTGTCCATTTCCGGTTGGTTCCCTTCTTTGTCAATTGGTTTAGTGGCCTTGCATGATGTGAAAAGTTTCGAATGAATGCACGATAGAAGTTGCAGAAGCCCAAAAATGATTGAACGTCCTTGACCTTTGTAGGGGTTGGCCAGTCTTTGATACCAGAAATTTTGACGGGGTCCATGCGTGTCACCCCCTTTTCAAGGATTACCCCCAGGTAATCCATCCGAGGTGCATGGAATAGACATTTCTCCAATTTGTAGTAGAGGTCGTGTTTCGCCGAGATTTCCAATATATCTCGGACTGCTGCTATGTGGTCCGTCATGTTATGCCCTACCCTTGTTGCTATACCGATGTCGTCCATGTATACCCGTATTGTAGTTCCTCGTAACTCGTGTTTTGCTATCACGTCTCAACATATGTGGTTCATCATAGTTTGAAATGTCGCTGGTGAGTTGGTTAGCCCAAAAAACATGACTGTGGGTTCGAATAATCCGTATCTTGTTTTGAAGGCAGCTTTCTCCTCGTCTCCTTCTTTGATACGTATGTTGTTGTAGCCCCACCGTATGTCGAGTTTGGTATAAATATGAGCGTTACTGAGGTCTGTGATCAGGTCGGATATGAGGGGTAAGGGGTATTGGTTGCGTATTGTGAATGCGTTAATCCGTCGATAGTCTTGCACCGGTCGTAATTTACCATCTTTCTTTTTGACGAAGAAGAATGGAGATGCGTATGGGGATTTTGAAGGTCGTATGTATCCTTTGCTGAGTTGTTCTGTTAGAAAAGCCTTGAGGGCTATATCTTCTTCCTGCGTTAGTGGGTAGACCTTGCAGTCTATGGCTTCGGGGGTCCCCTTCTTGAATTGTATCTCATGGTCCCATACCCGCGCCGGCGGGAATCGGTGTGACGCTTCTTCGTTAAATAACTGGTGGTATTCGGCGTAACAAGATGGTAACTCAGCTTTGACGGTATATTGTTTTGCTTGAATTGCTAACTCGGTGGACGTGATCCTCCCTTGTACGAATTCTTCATCTTTGAGCTGTTGTACGATATCTTCCTTTTGTTCCGTCGTGATAGCTGCAATGGTGGGTCGTATCCTGTTAATTTGGGGGTTTACCATTCGTAGCACCACTGGTAGTGCATCCTCCTTGATAACTGCATGTCGCCAACTGAAAGTAGGCTCGTATGTGGCCAGCCACGGATAGCTGAAGACAATGTCTTCATTGCCTATGTTGGTTATAAGGAATCTCATTTCTTTGTGGATTCCTTTTGTTTGCACGTCCAGATCTACGTAGTGCGTGATTAGTCCAGCTTTATTTTCCGTGTTATCGATGTTCCATATCTTTTTGGGTCTTTCCAGCGGTTTCATCCCGATTCCCATCCGCTTTACAAAAGCGGGTCGTAAGAAGTTGTCGGTGGCTCCAGAGTCCACCAATGCTCTGATGTCGGCCATGGCGTAATTTGTGCGAATCGATACTGGAATTCTCATAGAACGGTAGCAAGTTATGATCACAGAATTACATTTTACTGCCCTTACCCAGGCCGATGGGTTCAGGCACTTCGAAAATCCTCTCTTTTCCATAGGTCCTGCAGGATGAGATCCTTGACCTCGTCTTCTTCAGCTGCCACCCCTTTCATCCAGGCATCGGCCCGTTGCTGTGTGGTTTCGGCCCTTGCTACTTGTACTGGTTCGGGTTCGTACGATCCAGTGTCCGTCCTTCTGGTATTACTGGGTTGGTTATAGGTGTGCTGGGGGCAGTTACGGCTGAAGTGCCCTTTCTGTCCGCAAGTGTAGCAGACTACTTCCCTCATGTCCCGGCGTCCCCCTCGTCCTCGTCCCATGTATCCTCCTCTTGGTGGGGGGTTCCGGGGGTGAGCCCGGTCCCAATTGCCTTGGATTTCTTCAGCCCCTGTGAGTCTCCCTCGTACTCGGTCGGCGGATGTGTCCATGGCGTTCGGGTCCCTGAGAATGTTGCGGGGTGGCCCCCATCCAGTGCCACATGTATTCCCCCATCCTCCTCTGTTACTGCTTCCCTGTTGCCTTCCTGGGTTTGTAAGGCCGTGATGTTGCTCTAGTCAGGCCTTCATGTGTATGTACTGTTGTTGCCTCCTAATGACCGCTTCCTTCCACTCCTGGAAGGTCTGCGGGTTGTCGTATGTGTACGCTTTTTCGTATAGGTCTCAGGGTAGTCCATCCATGAAGAGATCCATCGTGAGCGGTGAATCCAGTCGGTAGTCAGCTTGGCGTGCTAACTGCTCGAATTGGGTGACATACGCATCGATATCCCCCCCAATCATTTTGATTCCTCTTTTGAGCATCGCTTGGGCCTGCTCCTTTTCTAGCGTGTTTGAAAACCGTCTGTTGAAGGCCATAATGACTTCGACCCATAGGTGTGGGTCATTGTCGGCAATCCCGGCGCTGACTTGTCAATTAAGCCACCTGCTGGTCTCCGTGATCCAGTTGTTAACGTCCTTCCCTTGAATGTAAGTGAGGAATAACATAGCTCGTCTATAGGCGTTAGCCATGATGGGGTTATTGTTGTTGATGCCCCAATATAGTTCCCACTGAGTGAGAAACTCCTCTGTTTTGTGTTGATCCCCTTAGAATATTTCTGGGGCATTTCCGGCGAATTTGTTGGAGTGGTGGCCACCGGGTATTCCTATTGGTCCTGCTCCGAACACTCCTCTTCCTGGTGGTCCTCCTCCGGGTGGTCCTCCTTCTGGTGGTCCTCCTCCGGGTGACCCTCCACGTGGTGGTCCTCCACCTCTCGATGGGGGGTCTGGTTGGTCTGGTCCGATTGCTCAGAATAGAGCGGCATCATCTGCTGTCATTACATGTCCCGTTTCTGGGTGGATGGGGAGTGTCACTTCTTGTGTTTCGGTTAACATAGCCATTGGGGGATAAATAGTAATCTGCTCAGCTCTTTCGATAAGTTCCGGTTCCAATGGTTCTAATGCTTGGGCGGGTTCTTCGTCTGATCTGCTATCGGAGGCCTCTGGTCCTTCGGAGGATGCTGAGATGCTCTGATTTTCTCTGTCGATGGGTCCCCAGTCGTTTCTTGCGACTACTTCTTCTTCGTAGATATCGCACCCGTATCTGTAGGGTAGAGTGTCGATGACTCTCCACTTGTCGTCTTCTCGATCGACTCTGCACCAGCAAGTTCGTTCGAAGTTGAACTCAACTGGTCGTGGTCCATGTGCTCCCCTGATTAGGTACCCTTCTACTCTGTTGATACTCCCCCAACTGGCTTCTTTGAGGTATCAGGTTGGTACGTTTCTTGCCCCTCTTCGTGGGTTTTCGTAGGATCGGAATCCCTCTCGGATCCAAAGTTCTCTTGTGGATACTCATGCCATGATGGTGAGATCTTGGTCTTAATGTTACGCTTCAGTAAGTGTGTGCCTTGCTTTAGGCGGTGATGAGACGCGAGTACTCAGCTCTGAATTCTGCTAAGTCGAATGTGGAGCTTCTAGTCTCAACACGACGACAACTCTGCAACTGGGAAGGCGTCTTTACGGCGAGCCTTATGCAGTGCACTTCCTTCTTCTTGAGGTGGGCTAAAGGGATGGACGGAAGACTCGAAACCGATGATTTAAGAAGACCAAGATGGCGATCCTTGGTCTTCTGCGACTACTACTTATACACGATGATGGAGGGCTTTAAAGCGCCTCCCGAATGATGTTGACCTATAGCGTATCTAGCTCGAACCCTAGTACCGCTATCCTAGTTATCAGCTGCTAAAGTACCATGTGATACTACTGCTGACTGATAACACGTGAAAGAAACTGTCCCTGACTAATGTAAAGAGTCACAAGCTTACTATCGTAGTCAGAACCTGATAGTAAGCATAAAGTCCGATCCGTGACACCAGGAGGGTCTGGGAAGACATTCCTATATAACACCCTCTGTCATCAGCTTCGCTCCCAAGGCAAGATTGTGCTCTGTGTTGCATCCTCTGGGATTGCTGCTATTCTTCTCAAAGGAGGTCGCACTGCTCACTCACACTTCAAAATCCCTATCCCATGTCATGAGTCCTCAGTGCTCAATATTCCTAAGAACTCCCCTCTGGTAGAGTTGATCTGCTCTACAGACTTGGTGATCTGGGATGAGGCCCCTATGCAGCATTGCCACATTATGGAGACAGTGGATCGCTCTTTCAGAGACATTCGCAGCTCTGATAAGCCTTTTGGTGGGCTTAGTGTTGTGTTTGGTGGGGACTTCCAGCAAATCCTACCAGTGATTATGCATGGCTCAAGGGGTCAGATTGTGGGTGCCTGCATCCAGCGCTCTCTTCTGTGGAGGTCCATCACCATCCTTCACCTCCATCAAAACATGAGACTCAATACTGATATTGAGGCTGAGGCCAACTTTGCAAGGTGGCAACTGGAAGTGGGGCAGGGAAAGCACACAGATGAAGGTTGCAACATTTCTCTGCCAGATCACTTCAAGTGCAGGGAAAACACAGTTGAATCACTGATAGACACCATCTACCCTGGGATCAGCACCCCTAACCTACCTAGCCAGTACTTCTCAGAGCACACAGTGCTATCAACTCTGAATGCTGATGTGGATAGCTTGAACAAGACAGTTCTTGAAAAGTTCCCTGGGGAGGCCCAAGTTTTCCACAGTGCAGACTTCATTCCTACCTCTGAACAAAGTGGAGCAGAAGATGCTATGCTTAACTATCCTGTTGAGTACTTGAATGAGATCAATTGTGTTGAAGCGTGATCTGAGTTAAGAGTCACATGCTTCGTGGGAGATGCTTGAGTCATCTCATGGACATATACGGTATCTGGCCCCTTATGGGCAATAGCTTGATATGGACTTATTCCGGACTTCATACGGACCGGATCACCTTTTGTTTATCTTTATTATTCTTCCTTCTATTGTTTAGATACCGCTCGGTGACTCACTTGAAAGTGGCACCATTTTATATTCGTCCAATCATATCCCTTCTTGGACCCATTGTCGTGTCACACGTGTCCTAAACACAATGTGCGCACAGACCATCCCTTCTTGTTTATAAGGGTGGTTGTTTACGCCTTCACACTTCAGAGTTCCTTCACCTCTGAAGTGTAAGTGCGCCCCCTTCTCTTTCCACACCTATAGACTAACACTTCCGTAGTACTTGTCTTTATCTAGGTGTGTAGCTACGCGCTATAGAGTTTTCTTTCACGCTAACCCTTTTATCTGCTAAGTCAGTGCTACGTTTCAACAGGTTATGGGCCCTGCCCACAACTCAAACTGACTTGCTCTTTTCTCTGGGTTCCTCCTCAGATCTACCTTGTGTCATTGCCACATTTTGACCTCTCGTCGTCGTCACTCTTCCCATCTATGTGAGCATTACTTTCTATCGACACTCCCCTTCCTTCCAAGGTGCGAACAGACTTCGGTCTCAGTAGCACTGCCATTTTGGCTAGCTCCTTAAGGGAGTTCTCGCGAGAGGCGCTAGGGAGCTCTTAAGTGAGCAGACGCGACCTTGAGTTCCTCTAGTGCGCAGTTACTTAGTAGAACTTCTTTTCCCGGTTTTCATCTGGAAGTGCTTTCATAGGCCAAGAGGGGAAGACCCTTGTGGCTATAGGACCGGTTAATGGTTGGGTGATACTCGGTTAATACCTGGGTCACTTTAAGGGGTGTGAAGGCCTGGTTAATAGTCAAACCCAGAAGTCCTTCCCTCTGATACAACTAGGCCGCTCTAGATAATAAACTATTAGTACATGTAGCTAGGCTAGACCTCTGCTAGGAGAAGCATTTGCTCCCTTTGTGCAGGATTCGCTGCATAGCATGTCTCACTGGCTCTAGTCTACATTACTGTGAAGACCCTTAATGGTCTAGTTTAAAGACTCCACCGACGACAGGACCTAGATTGTTGTTAGGGTTGACCTACCTCATCTAACCTGGAATTCGCGGTTGGCTCCTCTTTGACACGGTACCCTTACACATCCTGGTATCTTGTTCACAAGTACTGTATGGTTCGTAAAACTGCCGCGTAGGCAGCTCTGTTGCGGAAGTGGACTAGGACAGATCCCTGCTGAGGTTTCACCACCTAAATGCACATCACTGCTCCGTCTGAAACCCACCTACAATACACAAGAGACAACCTTAGTCAAGTGACAACATCGCTGCCCGTTGAGGCTATAAAAAGGATATGAAGGGTTTAAATACTATATACTATCTAAGCATTAGTACAAGTCGCACAACTTGAGGCATGACACTTAGGTGTTATGGAGTTATAGCGCTCCTATGGCAGGAATCCCCATCCACTTTCTAAGATCTGGACTGGTTCTGACTGCTCCTCGGAACCAGAAACCTAAACATCTCAAATGGCCGCTCCTCGCTTCACCATTACCTTCCCCCCTTCCACCAGCTTCTCCAAGCTGGATGGAACCAACTGGCAGCAATGGTCTGCCACGTGGTCTGCCCTCATGAGGGTGAATGGGTGTCGCCGCCACACCACCCATGCTTTCCCTGCTGGCGTCCAACCCGCTCCTGCTGATGTTCAAGCGCAGTGGGATGTAGAGGAAGAGGTCCTTATAGGCCTCTTGTTCCTCAACGTGACCTCGGAGGTGTACTCCCAGGTCTTGTCGGACGCAGTGTTCGACTCCCTCCATGCTAAATATGTACAGCTGGAGACCCTGTATGGTGCCATGGGCTCTATGTCCACGTTCAATCTTTGGGTGGGCTTGGTGAATACCAAGCTACAAGAAGGTTCGCCCTTCCTTCCGCAGCTCCAAAAAATGCTGGATGCGCGGAACACCCTTGGGGAAAATGGGATGGCTGTCTCGGATATGCAAATGTCCTTCATCCTACTAGATGCTCTCCCCCCCTCCTACAGCACCATTGCAGGGACAATCCTTGCCTCTGGGCCTCCTGCAGGCCTCGCTCCTCAAGACCTCGTTCAGAGGTTCATCAATGAGGAGCAAAGAAATATTGGTCCTTCTTCGGCCGCCTTGAATAAGGTGGCCCCAGTCAAGTCTTCGGGCAAGCCACACCATGTGGCCCCCTCTACCTCTTCACAGTCATCTTCTCATAGTCCAGGAGAAGTGACATGTTACTACTGTAACAACAAAGGGCACAAAGCAAATGAGTGCCGAAAAAAGAAGAAGGACCAAGAAAATGCCCGGAAAGGCAAGGAAGGGCAAAGGAGGTTGAACACCACCTCGCAACAGCAGCAGCAACAGGGGCCCGCCCCTATAAATAATAATATGTACCACGTAGTTAACGGACGGGGATGAATTCAGGAGGTGGCAGATGCCCCTCAAATTTCTCTGTATGCAATGGGAGATAAGAACCATAACTCGTCTTGGATGATGGACAGTGGTGCCTCAGCACATTTCACCCCCCATTTAGAAGACTTTACCACCTATTCACAAAACTCAGGTGTAGAAGTCGTCCTTGGTGATGGCTCTGTCATCAAAAGTGCTGGTATTGGCACTGTTACCATTAGGACAAACTGGGGATACGATATGACGCTATCTGATGTGATCCATCTACCAAAATCACATTCACGCATCATGTCCACCAGCGCCCTGGCTAAAAAGGGCGCTCTAGTCTTATTTGACGGTTCTGGTTTCTCCATTCGCAAGGGAGAAAAAACAATTGCGGAAGGATTCCAGGCTGGAAGCCTTTATTGGCTTCAGGGGCAGCAAAATATAAGTTCTGCCTCCACCTCTGCATCGGCCAGCCTGGATACCTGGCATCAGCGTTTTGGACATTTGTCCAAAGACACGCTCAAGAGATATGCTCAAGACTCTGTAAAAGGTCTTGAAATCAACACAGACCCTTCCAATGAAGGACCCTGTCATGGGTGCGAGCTTGGAAAAAGCTCTCGTCTGCCATTTCCCTCTTCCTCCAAACGTGCAAGTGCGCCATTAGAGGTTGTTCACAGTGATTTAGTTGGTCCGCTGCAGAGCAATTCCATTCAAGGAAACCGATACTTCGCCACCTTCCTAGACGATTTCTCAAAATCAGTAGTTGTCGTCTACATGAAATCTAAAGATCAGTTCAAGCATGCCTTTTTGCACTATAAGGCGTGGGCAGAAAAACAATTAAACTGCCCTATCAAGTGCTTGCACTCAGATCGTGGTGGCGAATACGTGAACAATGACCTCAAGCGCATCTTGAAGGAAGCAGGGATAGAGCATAAACTCACGATGCCCTATTCCCCTCAACAGAACGGGAGAGCCGAGCGATTTAATCGCACTATAATGGAGAAAGGCACTAGCATGCTTCACCATGCTGGCCTATCACTCGGCTTTTGGGAATGTGCGGTCGCGACCGCAGTGCACATCTATAATCGCACCCCTTCCCGATCTAATGAGTGGATAACCCCGCTGGAACGTTGGAACGGGCACATACCCGACGTTTCTTACTTTAAAGTATTTGGCTGCAAAGCCTACTATCATGTGCCAGAGGGCAGCCGGCGTAAATTAGACCCTAAGTCAAGGGAAGCCGTGTTTGTCGGGTATGAATCCCTTTCCAAGGGATACAAGCTGTGGGACAGCAGTACCTGGTCCTTCATCTCTTCACGAGATGTTACATTTGATGAAGGATCCTTTCCGTCCCGTCCTGCCTTGGGAAAGCAGATGCCACCCTCCTCACTTTCCATTCCAGTCAATCAGGGGCAACCCTTTTTGATTGATGTCGCTCCTGGTGGGCTGCCACCAGTGATACAAGGCGTGCCGTCCCAGCCGCCTCCAGCACCTCCAATGCCACCAGCTCCGCAAGCCATGCCCCCGCCTCCTGCGCCTCAACAAACAGAGGCTGCACCCACACCACAGGCGGATGAGCCCAGCGCTCCTGCGGACCCTCAGCCGCGCACTCCCTCTCCACAGGGACAGACCCCCTTAGACCAAAGTATTTACCAGACTCCTCCCTCCAATATACCAGCTACCTCTCCGCCAGGAAGACGCCGCGCCGCGCGTCTTCGCCGACAACCCCGTGCCATCCAACCCATCCCTCCGCCTGTATTTCAACAAAGGCAGTCGGGACGTGGTAACCAGCAGCCCTTGTTGCCTAACCAGCCAAGGCGCAGTGGCCGGGATCGTCGAGCAAATCCTCGATACTTCAATGAGGATAATGCAGAAGCAGGTAGCAGTCGCCTCGGTGTTGTACAGCTACTTCATGCTGCGGATGCCCCTTACAGGGATCCATACACATACAAAGAGGCAATGGAGTCTGCCGACGCAGAGCAATGGATTGAGGCATGCCAATATGAAATGTGTTACGCCTTGCCGTGGCGCCTGTTCGACTTGAACGAGTTTCTAGGCGAGAGGACAAGTCAACGTGTCACAAGTCAAACGTAGAGGCGACTTCCTCAATACGATGACGGGGCTAGCAACGGATCTCCTAAGTCATGCTGGCCCAAATAGACTTCAACCTGCCGGTGTACGTGCCGGATAAGGTGACGACTGCACACCACGAAAAGAGAGATGAGAAGAGAATAGAGGATGCGATGTAGAATGTGAATGGCAATTGAAGAAGACCAAGATGGCGTGTCTTGGTCTTCACTGACTACTACTTATACAAATACGCGAGGGCTTTGAAGCACCTCTTGAACGAAACTGTCCTACGGCGTAAGTAGCTCGAACCCTACTACACCGATCCTAGGAATCACTCAGCAATCACATGCGATCGCTGAGTGCTGACTGATACGACTAAGTCCGTGACTAATTACTACTTACTACCGTAGCCACAACTGGTAAGTAAGAGTTCCGAAGCTCCAAATCACGACATCACGTTTACGCTAATAAGTCCGAAGGGTCGTCCGTAACATCACCCCCTTTTCAAGGGGCAACGCCCACGTTGCAACTAAGTCGACCGTGGCCAGTTCCTCGTACCTTGGCCCAACCCAATCCAACCTCCCATGCGTTTCTCTACCTTGTCCATCAAGTTAGCGTTCTCCATGCGGTGTATGACCCCCAGCTCCTCTGTATTAAGCCGTCCCCATTCCTGCTCCAACTCCCCCATACGCTGCTCGACCCTGGTGATCGCGGAACGAACCGCGCGGTAACGCTGGACCTCCGCCACGAGCGAAACGTTCTTGCATTCGCGGAGGGCACGGTTGATGCGGTGGACCTCGTCGTATCCGCCGTCGAGGATCATAAGATCCTCGCGCGAGTAGGAGGGTCGCTCCTCGTGGGGTCCGAAACGGTGGGGGCGCGCGTACAATGGTTTGGGGAAGACGCGGTCGGACTCGTCGATGAGCCCAAGGACGATGGGGTTAGGTCCGAAGATGACCTGGACGTATTTGGCGGGGCGCGTCACGCCGTCAGAGGTGGTGATGGGGAAGTGAACGTAATCGGGTCCTCAATTGACCCTGAACCCGTGTGGGCAGTGAGTGGCGCGGACGGTGGAGACGGCCCGGTCATCGAGCTGGGGGCGAATGTCTCCTCTGTAGACAGTGTCGCCGGCGGTGGTGAGGGCGTGTGGAGTGGTGTTGGGTGAGGCGTTAGCATCTCGTCCGTAGGAAATATAGTCGTGCGCATCTGAGTACCACTCGTCGTCGCTCTCAACCTCTCCCTCCTCGCCATCATCTCCTGTCTCCGGGCCTTCGCTTCCAGCAGCTGTTGATCCCTCCAGTCGGCCACCACCTCCTGCCAGGGCCTGGTTGGTCCCAACCCTCGGAGGTATTGGGAGAGGTGGGGACTCGGCCCGTCCATTATCGTCGCGAGCTACGCGAATCTCGGCTCCTCGGTCCAGTGCGTCCCCGAGAAGTTGGATCTCGCGGGTAGTGAAAGGGACCGGAGAGGTGGGAAGACCGTCGGCGTCGAGGATGTCCCAGAGGGGACCTCCTTCATCGTCGGACAGGCTGGCGGCATTGGCTGGAGTGGCTTGAGCGGGGAATCGCTCGATGACTGCTGTGAACTCAGCTCGGGTGATGGGGGTATCACGTCCCCCTCGGTCTTCTTCAACCACGACATCTTGGTGGGTATCACTTCTGGCGCCTTGTGCGCGCTCCTCTTCCAACTCGACGGCAAAAATCCTTTCGGGGGTGCCGTGGTAGTATTGGTTAATCTGCGAGAGGGAGGCATCGGGTGTGAAGGGCATATATAGTGACTGAGAGGAGTGGGTGGATAGTATTCGAGAGGAAGGGAGATGGGAGGACTCGCCGTGTTGGGTAGGCCTTTTATCCTTTCGCCGTTCTCGTTCATACTCCGCCACGGCTTCTTCGGCAAATACGTCTTCCTTATCAACCCATTGATTGTCAGAGTCAGGGTACCCCTTCCAGGCCACGAGGTACTGCATCTTCCGTCTTCTGCCGTGGAGCCGGTGGTCTAGAATCTTCGAGACCTCGTATTCCTCTTCCCCCTCGATCAAGTCCGGTGGAGGCCGTGGGTAGTTGGGTCCGTGCGTGGGTGTTTCGCGATAAGGTGTGAGAATGTCGGTATGGAACACGGGGTGTATCTGCCACTGCGTGGGAAGCTCCAATTGATAGTTTACGGGTGACATCACCTTTATGACACGGAATGGTCCGTGGCGCCTTGCAGCTAATTTCGCGGTTGGCTGATGGGTTCAGAGATGACGTCCTTCTAGCCACACCTGGTCCCCTACTTGATATCTGGGCGCTGTCTTGGCGCGGACCCATGACTGCTGCGCCTTTGTGATAAGGTCCCGTGTCCGTTGTCGCGCTTCTTTTAGTTGATTAGCGCGGGTCATTACGTGGGGAATGGTTGAGGGCTTATCGGTCCAATCAGCGCGCGGGTGATACCCCATGAGGAGTTCGAAAGGTGTCATCTTTGTTGCCTCGTGAGGCCAATTGTTATGCGCGAATTCTGCCATTGGCAGATAGTGATACCAGTTGTCCTGTTGTTCGTTGGCCCAGAAGCGCAGGTATTGTTCCAACCACTGATTGGTTCGTTCGGACTGCCCGTCCGTTCGCGGGTGATAGGCAGTTGAGATGTTCTGGGTGATCCCGAGAGTCTTGCACAACTCTCTCGTGAATTTACTTGCGAACCGAGGGTCCCTGTCGCTAATGATAGTAGTGGGCAATCCAAAACGCGGGAATACGTATCTGGCATATAATCCGGCAGTTTCTTCGGACGTAATCTCCTCCACGCAGGGTATGAATATCGCGGCCTTGCTGCAGTCATGATCGGTGATGGTCAGTATCAAATCACATCCCTGCGATAAGGGAAGTTTGGTAATAAAGTCCATGGCCACAGTCTCGAACGGAAGGGCGTCAATTTTGGGGTATATAGGTTGGAGGGGAGCTCGTGTAGGTCGGGTGTTGACTTTAATCCGCTGACATTCCGCGCATCCCTTGACGTAGTCCATAACATCCCTCCGCAGTCCCGGCCACCAGTACTGTCGTTCCACCAGATGGCTAGTGCGTCGTATTCCTGGGTGTCCGTGAACGGGCGAGTCATGGAAGGTGTGAATGATACTTCTCTTGTTGTCCAGCCCGCCAGTGACTACTTGTTGTCATCCGTCCTTGTACCAGGTCCCTGCGATCTTTTTGAGGTTATGTCCATTCACCCATGGTCGGAGCGTCGCTTCATGCTGATAGTTCTTCTGTTCCCCACTAGTGACTTGCAGCGTCGTTAGAGCCCGTGCGAAGACTTTGTTGGGTAGGACGATGATGCCTTCGTTATCCGACTCTCCCTGGTCATAGTCCGGTCGTCGTGAGAGGGCATCGGCTCTTCCATTTGCCTTTCCCTTGATATGGTGAATCTCAAAGTCGTACTCGGAGAGTTCTAACACTTCCCTTGCTACTCGTCGGCTGATCTTTTGTGGTGACCGCCAATATTGCAGGTTCAGGTGGTCCGAGAAGACCTTGGTGCGGTGAGGGGACCCCGCGAGCAGGGGTCTCCAATGTCGGAAGGCTTTAACGATGGCGAGTAGTTCCAGGTCGTATATGTCGTAATTTCGTTCAGCAGCGTTGAGTGTAGATGAATGGTAACCGATGGGGTGTCTCTTGTTGTCTGCCTTTCGTTGCAGGAGTACGGCTCCTGTTGCGAATCCGGAAGCGTCAACTTCCAGTTCAAAGGGTTTACTTAGCTCGGGGTGTGCCAGTACTGGCTCCGATGTTACAAGGGTTTTGAGTGTCTGAAACGCCTTGTCTTCATCTGGTCCCCATTGCCACTCGGTATCCTTTTTTGTCAAGTGATTGAGGGGTTTGGCGTGAAAGGCAAAATTGCGAATAAAAGTACGGTAGAAGTTGCAGAAGCCAAGAAAGGAGCGGACGTCCTTGACTTTAGTTGGTGTGGGCCAGTCCTTGATGCCTGAAATTTTGACAGGGTCCATGCGTGTCACCCCCTTTTCAAGGATGACCCCCAGGTAATCCATATGAGGCGCATGGAAAAGGCACTTTTCGAGTTTGTAGTAGAGGTCGTGTTTGGCGGAGAGGGCGAGGATATCCGTAACGGCGGCGATATGGTCAGCTAGGTCGTGTCCGATGTGAGTGGCAATGCCAATATCGTCCATGTAAACACGTATCGTAGTTCCCAATTGTTCGTGTTTTGCGATGACGTCTCGACAGATGTGGTTCATCATGGTTTGAAAGGTGGCGGGCGAGTTGGTGAGGCCGAAGAACATTACCGTGGGTTCAAAGAGCCCGTACTTCGTTTTGAAAGCCGCTTTTCCCTCGTCCCCTTCCTTGATTCGGACGTTGTTGTAGCCCCAGCGTACGTCGAGTTTGGTATAAATATGGGCATTGCTTAGGTCCGTGATGAGGTCCGTGATGAGGGGAAGGGGATATTGGTTACAAATCGTGAAGCTATTGATGCGTCGGTAGTCCTGTACCGGGCGTAGTTTTCCGTCCTTCTTTTTGACGAAGAAGAAGGGAGATGCGTACTGAGATTTAGAAGGACGGATGTATCCTTTTTGCAGTTGTTCCGTGAGGAATGCCTGCAACGCCTTATCTTCTTCCTACGTGAGTGGGTAAATTTTACAATCAACGGCGTCCGGTGCCGTAGGTTTGAAGTCGATGGCATGATCCCAGGCTCGGGCCGGGGGAAATCGGTGAGAGGCTTCCTCATCGAATAGTTTTGTAAAGGATGCGTACTCGGGTGGTAATACTGCCTTTGTAGTATATTGTTGTGCGTTGATAGCCAAGTCGGTGGACGTGGTTCGCAACGCAACTGGCCCTTCCTCCTCAAGTTGTTGGACGACTTCCTCTTTTTCTTCCGCGGAGATTGCCGTTCGTATGGTAGGGAAGTTTTGCAGCGGTTTGATGGATCGTAGTATAATAGGAAGTGCGTCTTCCTTGATGGTGGCGAACCGCCATGACATTTGGGGTTCATAGGTGGCAAGCCAGGGGTACCCTAGCACGATATCTTCATTCCCGATGTTGGTGAGGAGGAATCGAAGGGTTCGATGCACTCCTTTCGTTTGGACGTCCAGATCTATGAAGTGGGTGATGAGTCCCGCTTTATTTTCTGTGTTGTCAATGTTCCATATCTTTTTTGGTCGTTCAAGGGCTTGTATGCCCAAGCGCATGCGTTTGGCGAATGCAGGACGTATGAAGTTGTCGGTGGCTCCCGAGTCCACCAATGCTCTTATGTCGGCCATAGCGTAATTCGTGCGAATCGAAACTGGAATTTTCATAGAACGATAGCGCGTGATGATAACCGAATTACAATTGACTGCCCTCACCCAGGCCGATGGGTTCAGGCGTCCTGAAAACCCTCTTGCTTCCAGAGGTCCTTTAAGATCATGTCCTTTACTTCGTCGGGTTCTGCTGCTACTCCTGCCATCCAATTTGTGGCTCGCTCCCTCGGAGTTTGAGCTCGGGAGGCCTGGATGGGTTGTTCTTCTGGTTCGTAGCGGTCTGCTTCGGTCCGTCGATTGTAGGTGTGCTGTGGGCATTGCCTGCTAATATGACCCTTCTTTCCGCAAGTGTAACACGTAACTTGGGAGAAGTCCCTACGCCCTCCTCGGCGTTCCATAAATCCTCCCCGCGGTCGTTGTTTAGCGCAGTATTGCTCAAGTATTTCTTCCGCGTCCGCGAGACGTCCCCGGATGCGGTCTGCTGAGGTGTCCATGGCATTGGGGTCTCGTGGGAGATTCCATCCTGGGCCTCCTCCTCCGCCTCCTCGTCGTGACTGATTACCGCGGTTCGGGGCCGACCCCCCCGCTGGTCCTCGATGTTGCTCGAGGCGAGCCCTCATGTGGATATACTGCTGTTGTCTCTTCATAACCGCAGTTTTCCAGTCTTCGAATGTTTGTGGGTCATCCATGGTGAAGACCTTTTCGTAAAGGTCTCGCGGTAACCCGTTGGTAAAGATGTCGAGGGTTAATGGGGAGTCTAGGCGATAGCCAGCTTGTCGTGCCAAAGTTTCGAAGTTGGTCACGTACGTGTCAATGTCTCCGGCGGTCATGCGTATCCCCTTTTTTAATGCCGCCTGAGCTTGTTCCCGCTCGAGAGTGTTTGAGAAGCGTCTGTTGAAGGCGCTAATGACTTCATGCCACAGGCGTGGGTCGGAATCATTTATTCCTCCGGTGACCTGTCTGTTGAGCCACCGACTGGTGTGAGTGATCCATTCGTTAACATCCCTTCCTTGGATGTAAGTGAGGAACAGCATAGAACGCCTGTAGGCGTTGGCCATGATGGGATTGTTGTTGTTAATTCCCCAGTACAGCTCCCACTGCATAAGGAATTCTTCTGATTTGTGTCGATCTCCCTTGAATACTTCAGGCGCATTTCCTGCGAATTTATCAGAGTGACCTCGTCCAGGAGGGGATCCGACTGGTGGTACTCCCCCGAATGGTGGCCCTCCACCTGGTAGTCCTTCTCCGGGTAATCCTCCTCCGGGCGGTCCTCCTCCGGGTGGTCCTCCTCCTCCCAGGCTTCCTCCTCCAGGTGGGTCTGGGTGGTCTGGTCCTATGGCCCTCATAATGGCTGCATCATCAGCAGTCAGGGGTTCTCCAGTAACAGGATTCACAGGCATTTGTACATGGCTCATAGGTTCTTCAGTGATCGTAGCCATTGGTGGTAGGATGGTAATAGACTCAGCTTGTTCAATAAGGCTGGTTTCCACTTGGTTTAATGGTGATGGGGATTGAGATAGTTCGGCGTTGGACGCGTCTTCTGATACTTCGTGAGTATTTTCAGAGTGGCTCGCGTTTTCTTCTCCGTCGAGGGGTCCCCAGTCCGATCGTGGGACTACTTCGTCGTTGTAGATATCACAACGGTGATGGGGTCATAATGGGGCGATAACTTGCCACCGGTCTAGGATGTAGTCGACTGCGCACCAACACAGATGGTCGAAGCTAAACTCAACTGGGCGTTCTCCCCTTCGCGTCTCGATGACGTATCCGTCTACTCCGCCGGGACTACTCCAATAGGCGTTCTTCAGATAGCGGGTTGGGACGTTACGACTACCTCGTCGTAATAAGTTGTACGGATGGAATCCGTCGATTTCCCACTGTTCTCGGGTTGTTACTCTCGCCACGATGGTAGGATCTTGGTCTTAATGTTACGCCTTGCCGTGGCGCCTGTTCGACTTGAACGAGTTTCTAGGCGAGAGGACAAGTCAACGTGTCACAAGTCAAACGTAGAGGCGACTTCCTCAATACGATGACGGGGCTAGCAACGGATCTCCTAAGTCACGCTGGCCCAAATAGACTTCAACCTGCCGGTGTACGTGCCGGATAAGGTGACGACTGCACACCACGAAAAGAGAGATGAGAAGAGAATAGAGGATGCGATGTAGAATGTGAATGGCAATTGAAGAAGACCAAGATGGCGTGTCTTGGTCTTCACTGACTACTACTTATACAAATACGCGAGGGCTTTGAAGCACCTCTTGAACGAAACTGTCCTACGGCGTAAGTAGCTCGAACCCTACTACACCGATCCTAGGAATCACTCAGCAATCACATGCGATCGCTGAGTGCTGACTGATACGACTAAGTCCGTGACTAATTACTACTTACTACCGTAGCCACAACTGGTAAGTAAGAGTTCCGAAGCTCCAAATCACGACATCACGTTTACGCTAATAAGTCCGAAGGGTCGTCCGTAACAAAATGGATGCCCTCGCCAAGCTTGGTGTCTGGCGCCTGGAAGACCTGCCCCAAGGTCGAAAGGCGGTAAAGTCCAAATGGGTCTTTAAGAAGAAAGCGGATGGTCGCTTTCGTGCATGGCTCGTGGCTAAAGGGTTCACCCAACTAGAGGGGGTGGACTTTGATGAAACCTTCTCTCCAGTTGCTCGTTTTGAGTCACTCCGCCTGTTACTAGCGTTAGCCACGCTAGAGGATTGGGAAATCCATCAGATGGACGTCAAGTCGGCGTTCCTACATGGCGAACTGGATGAGGAAATATACATGGAGCAACCACAAGGTTTCGTCGTTGCTGGACAATCGCACAAAGTGTGCAGACTGCAGAAGGCTCTCTATGGCCTGAAGCAGGCCTCCCGCGCATGGAACTTGCAATTCCATGGAGTTCTCCTTGAACTCGGCTTCACGCGGACGTACTCTGATGCAGGAGTATATGTTCATCTCCAAGAGGGGGATCCACTTTTCGTTATCTTATATGTAGATGACATTACTATACTTGGGGCTTCCAAGTCCAGAGTACAAGATCTGAAGGTATCTCTAGCAAGTCGCTATGAGATGACTGATCTCGGTGAAATCGAGTCCTATCTTGGTGTGAAAATCACCAGGAATCGTAAAAACAGGACAATGACGATTAACCAGACAGATTATGTCTCGGGAATTGTGGAGCGCTTTGGCATGTCAGATGCCAACCCAGTATATACCCCTCTGCCTGCTGGCGCGGAGGTCCATTTGGTCAAGAATGAAGACCAGGCCTCTACCTCTGAAATAAAGGGGTATCAACAGATAATCGGGTCTCTGCTGTATGCGCAGATTGGAAGCAGACCTGATATCTCCTACGCTGTCGCGCGCCTTAGCCAATATGCTTCAAATCCGACCCCTCAACATTTGCGTCTAGCTAAGTATGTCCTACAATATCTCAATACGACAAAGGACTACTCGTTAAGCTACGCTGGAGGGAATGGAGATGCGGGCCTTCATGGCTACTGTGACTCCTCTTGGGGAGATCAAGAGGACTCACACTCAACGTCGGGCTATGTCTTTCTACTTGCTAATGCCGCCATCTCTTGGTGTTCGCGTAAGCAGAAGACAGTCGCCCAGTCTACCACAGAAGCCGAATATATGAGCCTAGCAGAGGCTTCAAACCAGGCAATGTGGTACAGGACGTTCCTGGAGGAATTGGGGTACGAGGTTATCTCCCCCATACCTCTTCACTGTGACAATAAGGGTGCCGTAGATTTGGCATTAAACCCTGTCACTGGAAGGCGGTCTAAGCATATACCCATAAAGTACCACGCTGTCAGGGAGTACGTTGAAGCCAGGGCTATAGGCCTTGTGCGAACTCCCACAGGCGAGATGCTGGCAGATGGCCTTACAAAGTCACTGCCAAAAGCATCTTTCGACAATCTAGTCGAAGGTTTAGGGTTTGAGTAAAAGATACAAGATAGTTGGAAAATGCCACTGAGCGATCCATGATCCCAATACAAGGGCTCTCATGGGCTCAGTTCTGGGGCTTTAGAGCTTCCAGCTTCATCTCTCTGCAACCAATTTCTCTCATGAGAATTGCGAGAGTATGATTCCAACTTATCTACTATATCTCATCTATGCTCACATAAGACGCCTCAATCATGGAGGGATGTTGAAGTGTGATCTAAGTTAAGAGTCACATGCTTCGTGGGAGATGCTTGAGTCATCTCATGGACATATACGGTATCTGGCCCCTTATGGGCAATAGCTTGATATGGACTTATTCCGGACTTCATATGGACCGGATCACCTTTTGTTTATCTTTATTATTCTTCCTTCTATTGTTTAGATACCGCTCGGTGACTCACTTGAAAGTGGCACCATTTTATATTCGTCCAATCATATCCCTTCTTGGACCCATTGTCGTGTCACACGTGTCCTAAACACAATGTGCGCACAGACCATCCCTTCTTGTTTATAAGGGTGGTTGTTTACGCCTTCACACTTCAGAGTTCCTTCACCTCTGAAGTGTAAGTGCGCCCCCTTCTCTTTCCACACCTATAGACTAACACTTCCGTAGTACTTGTCTTTATCTAGGTGTGTAGCTACGCGCTATAGAGTTCCTTCACCTCTGAAGTTACTTGTCTTTATCTAGCCTTTCACGCTAACCCTTTTATCTGCTAAGTCAGTGCTGCGTTTCAACACGGTCTTCTCAGAGCCAGGTGATCTGATGACAGGAGACCCCATGACAGAGTCTCCGTCGTTGTCCTGTGTCAGTTGAGAGGTGAGTATTATCTCGTCCACCGAAACGGGTGATTGGGAGGGGAAAGATGGCATTGGCTCCACTCCTCCTGACAATGGGAGGCCAATACCGAGGTTAACTTGCAAGGCACTTCTGTTTTGCACTTGCTCTTGTGCTCCAGGGGGAGGAGTGCCCTGGGGCTCTGGGTTATCGACCACGCCGGAAGGTCGTGTTTGGTGCATGTTTCGACGATGAACGTCGAGAGCAGATTCAAAGCCGGGCAGATCAGCCATGGCGAGAGCGTTATGGGGGTCACAAGGACACCAAGCGTTATCCCACAAAGCAAAGGGTTAATTGTGTACGAGAATGTAAAGAGTACCAAAACCAGAGATGGTGGTGGTATGAGGAAAAGGAGGATGGGTTCTCGCGCCTTTGCATACCGACCCATCTGGAAGCCACCGCTTTCTGCTGCTGCTCCGGCATCCAGCACTGGTGGAGCCCCGGCCATGGAGCTATTACAATGTTTTAAATATGCAGGTAGTCAATCGCTCCATATATGCGCTGGGAAGCATGATGATTTACTGGATATCCATCCGAGTCTAATGGCAGTTGCGGTGTGTCCTCGCAATTCCCATTTTGCTCGCAGTCACTCACACTTTTCCCGCACTGTTCGTAACTTGTAAGTACGAAATTACGTACACTGGAAAATCCCTAGAAATGGATACCGAGGGCACAACAAGAATATGTATTCTACCGTAGAGGGATGTATTACACGATATAATACTAGCTATGCGAAGGGTATGGAAAGTGATCTTCCATATGCTCCGCATGAAGAGAGCGTCGTGAAGTACCCACGAGGGCTAGATAGCTAGGTTAGTAATGGATGGGGGTGACGGTGGCTGAGGCGGAAGTTCTGGGAAGGTCATAATGTTTCCACGAACTGCCGAAGGAGGGCGAAGAGGCCTATCCTTGTGTAAAGTAGCCTTCGCGTCACCCTCTCCCTCAGCAGCAGCACCAAGATCGGGTGCCGAAGTTAACCGTGGAGGAGAGCAGCCGGAAGCAGCGGGAGCTGGTATTGACGAATGAGGTTCTGGAGAAGATGCGTAGTCAGATCCAGTCGTGGGAGAATCTGAAGATAAAGGCGGAGCCGTTGGAAACATATTGTCGAGAAGCAGAGCGGGAGGTGACGATGGAACACCCGGAACATCCAAAGAAGTGCGGTGGTCTGCGGCAAGTTGAATATGAGCGTCACAGGGAGGGGAGGATGTGGCGATTGAGGTAGGAAAGATGGACGCCAACGTATCTGGGGTTTTTCCGAGGCTGTCTGATAAGTGGGGTGGAATGATTTCGAAACATGTATTTTGTTGGCAAGCGGCAGCACATCTGTGAGGCTTTCGTTGACAGGAAGTGGGACGGATACGGATGAGGAAGGCACATTGGGACAGGCGAGGGAAGCAGGGACCAGTGCGGCGTTATCATGCAGCACAGTGCGAGCAAAGACCGTGGAGGCAGAGTCGTCGTTAGCATTGTAAGCCTGAGGGTGATCGTGCACCTACGCCTGAAATCTTATCTTATCTCACCACACCCGCGCACCAACAACAACACCACTCCACGCTTACCGCAGCGCACTTCGAATATCGAGGCTCTAGGCCTCTTTTTTTTTTTTTTTTTGGTCCAAGGCTCTAGGCCTCCGCATATTATAGAATCACGTCGGGTTTCCTTGTATATAGGAAAACGTCCTACGATTCGAAAAGATAGCTTTAAACTGGCTCTATTTGTGTTCTAGCTGAGCATCCTGTCCGATTGTCGTTAACACGCGCGCTCCCTGCCCATCTTCTGATCATCTAGACTCGTCCCGCCTCGCTCATCTCCGTGTCTCGCTGACTCACCATCTAGGTCTTACCTCGAATTGCACTTGGTGTCTTCGCCTCGTCACAGCATGGCCAGCGACTTTGCTCACTGGATGCGAGGATGATTCAGACAGAATGTTATAATCACTAGTAGAGGTGGAGATTGGTCTTGGGGCGGAATCGGTATCTTGATATAGAGCAATGTAAACATTGCGGGTGTGTTTGAGAGTATTCAGTGCAATCCACTGGTCGTCGCTCTGCGCCTGAGAACGATTTGATTCCGGAGTGCACAGAACTTGTGCTGTAGTTCGGCTGACGCACATTGTACATTGAATTTGGGAGTTGCTCCTAGGACGATCGAGAACTCATTCTGGGGCCAGGACAGTTTCGGTGCTTGACTAAACTGTTGGCGAGTGATGTGAGTCAAGATGGCAAGCGACAAGCTATGAACCGAGTAGTCTCGGAATAAAACCTTTACTAGAGACGAGAATAAACCAAGACTCGTCATACTGTTCCGCTCTTGCGACAATACAGGAGACCGTGACCGCAACTTGTGCAAACAATGCAGTGGCTTCGTCTCTACCATCGCCCCGGTCTCTCACGATACGGGGGATTTCGACCGTTTGCAGTGCTCTAAATTGGCCTTTGTCCAAGGTAATATACAAGATATACCGATATGCGCTTCCTGTTGGATCAATGGCCTTCATGTTCATGTAGACGATGACTCTCCGGTTTTTGACAGCCTCGGGAAACAAATTGGATAAGAATGTGCGGTCCAAAAAACCGATCAAAACTTGATAAAACCGCTGCTTTTGCTCTTCAGTGAGACCGGGCAGAGGGTCTTCGACTACTTTCGAAAAGCGGAAGCCAGGTATACCGGAGAAGCGCTCCAGTTCGTCGACCTCGTCCAAACTGTCGAATGTCAAGGCGCCTGTATCGACGTCCGATAGTGAATGCAGAACAGTCTCCTCGGCTATTCTCTGCACGCCTTGCAAGAACAACTTGTGGAAAAACTCCAAATGGCTGGACGACGATAGCGACCCGACAGGTAGAACCAGAAACGAACCTGAAGATCCACTTAGAAGGTTGACACAAAGACAAAAGGTAATGAACCCATCAGTGTCCGCTTTCCAACCTTCGGCCACTTGCTTGTCTTCTTCTACCATTTCCAAATACATCAAGAAAATGGGTCCGGAGCCACCGACAAAGTTGGGTGCTTCTTGAGTCGGCGCCGATTGGGGAAGGTGCGGGTGGTCATCTATAATATTTGGGCAGCGGTGGCAGGTGAGAACCGCAAGATTAAAGCCAAGCGGGGCAATGTAACTGCACCTATTCTTGCCTCGGGTGCGTCGATAATCTCGTGAAGGGTTCGGGGCATTGAATAAGGTGACGTGGGTCCAGTAAAGAGCGTAAACAGAATGTTGAAGGTCACTGTGATCCTTGGATCCTTCCACGTTCCTTTGTGGCGGTGCGCCTAGTACAATCGATGGGACCTCGCCACGTTGCATCGATTCCCTTCCCTTGCGGACAACTTTCCGAGCAGCTCAATGACTGATTACACCACCTTTCCAACAGAAGCTCAAAACGGTGGACCAGAGTTTGACGAACATGCAAGGAACATTGGCAGAGCGTACCAAAATCAGGCGATGGAACTGATTTATATATGCCAACTCCTCTCGAGAGTTTCACCACCAAGGCCTAAATACGAAGACTCCGAGCTTAGAAGGTGGGTTCTTTCACATCTTTGTCTTCCCATTTAATATTTTCTTCAAGAGTTCTGCGGGTCTGCGACCTCGCGTTGCGATCTGCTGCCGATTCGGGCAAAGAGGTAACTGACGAAGCGAACAAACGCTTCGAAGAGGCGACTCGAGTGTTGAACGGATACTCAGGGAGATTTTTTACTGAGTGAGTGACAATACTGGTGGTACAGAGAATCGCACCACTGACTCCTAGCAGCAACTCCACGGATTTTGTCGAGGTGACGATGAGATTAGCGAAAGGGAAAGATAATTCCCGGAAAGCGTGGTCATATGAGGTAACCCTCGCGTGCGTGCATGCTACTCTCCCCCACTCAAATTCTGCTTCTCCAGTATTCTGAAGACGAATGGAAATTGACGACGAATACGAAGTTCGTGCTCCTCCAATCTCCGCTTGCGGACCTTCACAACCCGGAAAACACCGTCGTTCATCGTAGGCATCGATTTATAGTGTCGTTTGCAATAATTTCATTCGTGCAACAGAGGTACTCAGTGCGAGACCGTCCGTTCCGGAATTCCTTTGGAACTTCAGCCGTTACAAGGGCCGTGCACGTATCACTCTCGAGCAAAACCCTCACTTCTATTTCGGTCTTCCTGCGGACGAGAGCACATTCACGCCCGAGTTTTTCCACTCCCCAATTGAAGACGTTTGGGTAGATCGCCAAATTTCTGACACTATATACGTCCTTGTTGATAGCCCAGGTCGCGTGTTCCTTGAGACTAAAGCAGCAAACCGGAGCTTTGGCAACGTCTGGAAGCTGAATGGCTCCCTGATCTTCAAAGGTTTGCGCTACGTTTCTCCACCTCGTTTCTTGCTTTTTGACATTTTTCCAGACACTTCTGGAGTACTCGAAGGAGAACAGCTCGTTAAAAGCACTAGTATCTCTAGTATCCAAGGCAACTGGTGGCACTACAAAAAACCAATAATTCTCTTCAACTCTGAGTCCCTTGCCCGACCAATTCATAGTTGTTTGCGGCCCATCGTAACAACCCCGTCAACCAGTCCCACGCTGGGGTTTCTATTAGAGGACTGGACAGGTCTGAGTTACCCCGTGTCGTATTCCACCAACATACGTATTTACGACGCACCGCGGCCTCCTAGGTCTCTCGAGGTTCTGGTACGTTTAATACATCTCGTATACTCTACGATACCTGAACACCAACTGCGACATAGGACCTGCCACCGCTGTCAACATACGAGCGACCAGGGTACTGTGCACCATATACTACTATCGATACGCTCTGCTATGAGTTGCTCCGGATCATATTCGACTACTACCGACTGGATGACGAGGATAACTGGAATGTCCGACTTGGATGGTGCAAGCTCACTCATGTTTGTCGAAGGTGGAGGCACGTCATACACGACTCCGCGTCCTACCTGGGTATGCATATTTTATGCACGAATGGTACCCCTACAGTGGACACGCTAGACCATTTACCGCCCCTGCCTCTCGTCATCGGTTACCAGGATGCACCTACGGCCATAAGCGCACAAGATGAGTTGGGAATGTCACACGCGTTCCAGCTGCGTGATCGCGTACGCCATGTTGAACTCCATATCCCGCCTTCGAGTCTCCGCAAGCTACTTGTATTTGTAGACGAATCCTTCCCAATATTGGAACACCTCTCCCTCTCGTCCAGGGCCGAAGACGACACGAACTTGATACTTCCTACGACATTTCTAGCCCCAAATCTCCGTCACCTCGCGCTACTCGGCATTGGTCTTCCCAGAGAATTGCCGTTACTCATCTCCACTGTCTCCCTGGTCACACTTTCGCTCACCAACATCCGTGCTTCTGGCTACTTTCTTCCTGGTCAGTTGGTCACACGTCTTCAAGCCTTTCCCCAACTAGAGGAACTATCCATTGGTTTCTCTGTCCCCATACCCCGCCCCAGTGCTGAGAGGGAACTGTTCTTTGCACGAGAAACTCCCGTGACTCTTTCCATACTCAAACGCCTCACGTTCCGAGGCACTGGTGCCTATTTGGAAGGCTTTGTTGCATACACCTCTTTTCCTCTAACCACCACCATCTCGGTTGTGGTTGTTAGTTAGTCTAGGTTGAGCCTTGCTCCCGAGTGTTAATTGACTTGTTCGTTTGCCTACCGCCCTCGCTCTATGGAGCATTACTCCCCGTCTTCTTTGACGGGGGAGCCGGTTCCACCGGGAAACGTGCCTCCCCCTGGCCCCCCCCCTGCCTTCATTACGGCTGGTGACGCCCTCGCCCTTCAGGTCATTGCTGGCGAACAATACGTGCCCACGCCGTCCCCGGGTCCTGCCTCCCGTGCGGGCTCGTCCCCGACGACGCCCCGCGTCTCGGAGTACTCCCTCCCGTTGGACGACCCCGTCGTTCAACAAATCCTCGCTGTGCCCGACGAGGCGATGGTGGATGCCACAGCAGCCCTCTGGGCTGCTGTGGGGTCGCCTCCTCCCCTCCTGCCCACCCCCCCCTCCGCGGCAGAGGCTGGAGACCGTCCCTCTGACCCCCTCTTCCTGTCCTCGGACTCCTCGGCCCCTCCCCTCCCGGGAAACACGCCCACACCTCGTGCCCCCACCTTCCCAACCGTATCACCTGTCTCCTCGGGTCCGTTCCCATCGGAGCACTCCTCCGCGTATCACACTGAAGGAGACCACCCTCGTGTGCCCATCGTGGTGGACACGCCCTCGCCTGCCCCTTCCTCCTCTCCCGCGCCCCCTCGCCCTCCCCCTCGGGACATGGGACGGGCAGCCCTGGGCGGCCGCATGGGTGCCGGCCCCGCCCGTACTGCCTCGGTTCATCACCCCCCCTTCCTCCCCATCCCGAGCGGCGAACCCGAACTCCCCTCCCTTGAATCCGAAGGGCCACCCACCCCCTCACCCCCCTGGGTCGAATGGCTGTCCTCCCAGGCGGCCCAAGCCAGGGCCGCCCTTGCCGATCTTGCCCGGGCCCCTCCCCCCATCCGCCCTATCCTCACCTCGGATGTGGGGCTCCGCGCTGCCCAGGAGGCTGACCACCTCCTTTCCGAACTCTCGGAACAGCGCATGGGCCTCGCCTCCCTACGCCTTGGCCAGCCAGTCTTCCCCGCCTTGGGGGCGCTCTCGGTTGGAGACGATGACGCCGTTGACGCCGCCTTCAAGGTTGTCATCGCATCCCTCTCTCTGGGTACGGGCCGCGAGCACGATGCCGCCCTCCACAACCTCCATGCTCTAAACTGGTACCGTGCCTCGTCGGCTGTTACAGCGGCGATCTGTCGAGGCGTACTGGCCTCCTCCGACCTTCGCCATCTCGGCTCTTTCCCCCCCCCCGATTACGACACCGTCTCGGCGGCCCCCTCTGTTCACCGCCCCGAGACCCACATCGCCCTCCTCCACGAGCTCGCTGGCCAGCTCGCCATGGAAACCCTGGCCATCAACACAGAACCAGGCGCTCCTGAGGGGGAATGCTTCCCTTACTACACCCAGCTCTGAAAGGCGACGGGCACCCGCCTTAGGGACGAAGCGACCGCACGGGCCCGTGCTGATGCGGACGCCGAGGCCTCCCAGTTGCGGGCCCAGCTCTCTGTGGCCACCTCTTGGGGTGTGATCGCGGACATTATCGATAAGATCTCGGACCCCGACTTTGTGCCGGACGAGATGCATGCCGCCTGCGCCGAACTCACCGTACAGGCCGGGCACATCTTCCGCGGTTGGCTTGGGGAGCAACGGGCCACCCACGCGAGTGAAATCAACGACGAGGTCATGGCGGAGCTAGAAGCCTGGAAGGCTGATAAGCTCGAAGAAGCCAAGGCTGCTTGGGTAGCACAGGAGGTGGTGCACGCCCAGTCGGACGACGGACCCACGCGCTGGAAGGCTGCGTACCTGGGCCTCGTCGCGACGGAACGAGCCCTGGTTTACCCTGGGGTCAAGGCTGAGGCACTCGCACAGGCCAAGCGAGAGGCCGAGGACGCCAAAGCTAACCGTCTGGCTCAACTCGCCCGCGAAATGGAGGGCGGCACGAGGGAGGAAGAGACGATGGCGGTCCACATCGCTGCCAAACGCCTCGGCTACTCCCTCACGTCTTCAGGCTCGCAGTCGTCGTCCACGGCCTCTGCCAAGCTCTGGGCCAAGAAGGCCAAATCCTCCACTGGGGCCGCTGCCATCAAGGGCGACCTCGACACTCTGGTGGGCCAGAAGCGGGAACTTTCGGGTCGCTCCCGAAGCTCCTCCCTCTCTGTCCACTCACCTCTCCCCCAAGCTGTCGACTCCCCAATGATCATCGCCCCGGGATCCGATAGCGACACCCCCACTCACTCCCCGGTGAAACGACGTCGCCCCTCCATCGCCTCCTCCCCCTCTGACATCGCCCTACCTTCCCACGAGGAACAGGTGGTTGCGGACCTCATGGCACCCGTCCCCTGGGACGCCATTGGGGCCCGCATGAACCTCCCCCCGCTCCCCCTTACGCGTGAGGGCAGCCCCGCCCCCCCCCCCCTTGGGTGCTCGCGTTGGGGCGATCACCGTTCTCAAGTCCGTCATCCCCCTGTCGGACTTTGTTGAAACGCAGCACTGACTTAGCGGGAAAGGTTAGCGTGGTAGTGCTAGAACAAGACAAGTAACTTCAGAGGTAGAAGGAACTCTATAGCACACAGCTACACACCTAGAACAAGACAAGTACTACGGAAGTGTTAGTCTATAGGTGTAAAGAGAGTAGGGGGCGCACTTACACTTCAGAGGTAGAAGGAACTCTGAAGTGTGAAGGCGTAAACAACCATCCTTATAAACAAGAAGGAATGGTCTGTGCGCACATTGTGTTTAGGACACGTGTGACACGACAATGGGTCCAAGAAGGGATATGATTGGACGAATATAAAATGGTGCCACTTTCAAGTGAGTCACCGAACGGTATCTAAACAATAGAAGGAAGAATAATAAAGATAAACAAAAGGCGATCCGGTCCGTATGAAGTCCAGAATAAGTCCATATCAAGCTATTGCCCATAAGGGGCCAGATACCATATATGTCCATGAGATGACTCAAGCATCTCCCACGAAGCATGTGACTCTTAACTCAGATCACGCTTCAACAGACTTTCCCCAGATGGTTGAGCCTCTGACGGAAGACCCCTCGGTGGTGGCTACCCGGGGTGTAGCCTCCTCCATGCACAACCCGGCCAATGAGATGGTGGTCGAGGCGCCCTCCTCCCCCTTGACGCCCTCCCCACCTGCCCCCCCTTCACTCGAAGACCGCCTCCTCAGCGCTTTCGGCGCCATGCTCGCCCCGCTCGTCGAGGGGCAACGCACGGTCGCCGCTTGCGTTGAAGACCTCTCGTCCCGCATGCGGGCGATCAAATTGGGAGCCCCCCCTTCGCGCCCAGCTGCCCCCACGCGCCCTGCTCCTTCCTCACCCTCCCCCGGTGTTATGACACTGCCTATTTCAATCCCCTCACTCACTCTAGTTTCAAACCTCATTTCGCCTATAGGACACGTGACCCTTTTTCACTTTCATCACGTGGTCTTTCTCATATGAGTCAAGAGGACTCATTACCTTATTTGGACCCATAAGAGTCATGGAGACTCTTTACTGATATTCCCTTGTGAGTCACAACGACTCTTGCCCGTTGCTAAGGGGCTACTGTTTCAGGTATATCAGTTTCACTTATATCTATTGTTTCACATCTTACATGTGATTACTGCTGGCTGCGCCGCAGTTTGTATTATGATTGCTCGATGACTCGATCCTAGGATGCCATTATCATTCTATCCTAGGATGCCCTATTACTTTACTATAAATACAGGCTCACCAGGTAGTAGTAGCCTTAGACTTGACTTTTTGTACTCTACGGTACTCGAGCAATCGAAGACCCTTGAATACTCCATCTCTCACCGAACTCTCCTCTCACTGAAGAATCCTAAGTTCCACTATTGGCTTAGGCTGACTCTTCAACTCATCCATCTTCACTGAAGTTCCTCTTCGGAACTTCCCTTGACAACCAGAACCAGACCCCCTTAGTGCAGCGTCCTAGTAGATCGACTTAACCCACGTCGGGTGAACGTCCCTACCGTGACGTAACACCCGGCCCCAGCCCCCCCCCCCTGGGCAGGGCCACCCCCTCCGCCACCACCACTCCGGCCCCTTCGGCCACTCGTTCCGCCCAGCCTTCCGAGGGGAAGTGGACGAGTTCATCACCACTCACCCCCACTCCGGCCCCCATGGCCCCCCGCATGCCCCAACCTCCCAAGGGGAAGGCACCGGGTCCCCCTCCTACCCCCGCACCCCCGCGGGCCCTTCCCCGGTCTGCCCCGGCTCCCACGGTCTTGGACGATGACGGCTTCATCCCCGTCCGCCGCTCCAACGTTCGCTTGTCCTTCACAAACGTCACGGCCAAAGGAGTCAAGGCTCATGACTCGGGCACAGCTGCCCGCACTGCCAACGCTGCCTCCGTGGGTCGCACCCCCGCAGGCCGTGTTTCACGCGCTGGCCCCTCCTCCAAACCCCCCGCTGGCACTTCCGCTCCCCTCACCACGGAGTTCGTTGTGCTACGGGATGGTGGTTTCCAGGATGAGGCCAGGGAACGACGTTTGTTGGCGAGGCACCCTGGTGACATCGTGCAGGATGTCCAACGGATCCTCAACGCCCGCACACGCTCCGCCCCCAAGATCCTTAAGGCATGTTGGGCCACTGGCGCTCCCACGGGCCACCGCACTTCTGCCACGAAGACCGGGAACTTTGTCTACGTCTTCCCTGGTTCCTTCCCCCTCGCCCGCGCCCTGGAGTTCCAGGACGATCTCCTCCACCCGTTCCCGGGCGCACGCCTTGTCCCGACGCGTGGCTGGAAATGGGCCCACCTCCGGGGCATCCTCACCCAGGACGACGAGGGTAGCGTGTGGGAACCCGTAGCCCTTCTCGAAGAACTACGCGCCAACCCCGTCTTCTCCGCCACCACCCTCATTGCGGAACCACTGTGGCTAAAGGCCCCCCATAACATCAGGGACCCCACGGACACCGTGCTCTTCTGCTACCTCGACGAGGATGATAGCGTCACCCAGACCGCTCTCTGCGAAGGGGTCGCCATGTTTGGCTTCCAGGTCCGCCTGGTCTTCCCTCCCGGTGACAAGCCCAACTTCCTCCAATGCGGCCGCTGTCTCCGCATTGGACACGTCGTGGCATGTTGCCCCCTCCCCTCCCATGTTGTGGTGTGCGCTACATGCGGCAAGCGCCACCACACCCATGACCACGACTTTGAGTGCGGGGGTAGGCACGCGGTGGCAGGCAAGTGCGACTGCCCCAAAGTGTGCTTCCTCTGCTCTGGACGTGGCCACGGGGCTACTGCCCGCACGTGCCCGGCCCGGGGTCCCTTCCCTGCGCCCCAACTGGTCCTCCCCACCGAGTCTAGATCGGCTCCCACCCCTGCGGCCCCTAAGAAGGCCCAGCGCGTGCCCAAGTCGAACAAGGCCCCTCCCCCCCTGCGGCACCCCGCGCGGGCCCAGCTCCCACCCCCTCCCCCCCGGGCCCCCCCCCTCCCGCCCCCACCCCTGCCCCTACTGCCCCTGCGGCGGCGGCCCCTTCCCGCGCCCGCGCCCGCATGATCACCGCAGCCTCGGAGGCCGCGAAGCTGGTCAAGGCCCAGTCCCGCATCGTCGCTACCACCTCCACGGTTTCGGCCGCCGCCCAGGCAGATGCTTTCACCAAGGCTGAGAAGATGCGCGCCCAGTTCCTTGATGGCACGATCAGCGTTGTCCTGGAGGGCCACCACTACCTAGCCCCCTTCGACGACCTCTCCAACGATGCCCAGCTACTTTACCGGCAGGAACTGGACCGCCTCACTTGCCTCTCCACCGGGGACCCTGCAGCTCTTAACGGCCCACAGGGCCCCTGGCAGGAGTTTAAGATGAAGCATGCTCTTCGCAACAGCAAGGCCTTCGGTGCCGGTGATGGCTGGGGCTCGAACGAGGGGGTCTGCACCGCCACCTTGGACCCGGCCTGGCACCGAGAGCTGGACTTCTCCACCGCCTTCACCCCCTCCACCGCGGAGGAACTCGCCATGATTGAGGCGACCCTCGTTAAGACGGAAGCCCTTTGGGCAGAGGTCCGTGAAGGGAAGCCAGACACTCCTACCGCCGCCATTGTCCTGCCGGCCGACCTCCCGTCCGTTCCCAATGCGTGAGTTCTCCATCACATCGGTGAACATGGGGCGGCGGAACGCGGCGACTCATACCCTCCTCAACACCAACGAGGAAGACGACATTATCCTGGTTCAGGAGCCCTGGTGGGGGAGGATTGGAACGAAGAGAGCGAACGAGGAACGAGATGGGGCGGTAGTGAGGGGAGAGGTGGCCCATCAAAACTGGTACACCGTGGTACCGTGGTTCGGGACCGCTAGGCCTAAGGTGATGGCCTATGTCCGTAAGTATTCGAGGGAGCACCCCTGCCGCCCTAACGGGTTACAGGTAGTGGGTCGCAATGATCTCGTCGGGCACCCGTGCCTTCTTATGCTTGATGTGAGGGCGGGCAGGGAGAGGTGGCGCGTGGTCAACCTGTACCGCGACACCGAGGACCCCTCCTCCTTCCAAGCACTACTGGGCCTGTCGCTGGCGGACGGCGTTCCTACCCTCCTCGCCGGTGACTTCAACATCCACTCCCGCACGTGGTCCCCGGAGGGATGGACCCCGTCGGACCATGCAGTAGCTCTAGAGGAATGGGCCGCGGTCCAAACCCTAGAACTGCTCAACCTGACCGGGGTTCCCACACGTCGGGGGGTGGTGGCCCAAAACCAGAGGGACAGTACCATCGACCTGGTGTGGCGCAACTTCGCCGCCCAGGTCAGCGGGACGTTCCTGGGAGCCGCAGTTGACTGGAAGGGCTCGGTCGGGTCAGACCATGCCCTCCTGCGCACCTGGGCAGGCACCCAACACCACTTTCGTGCACCTACGTGGGATCGTACTAACGCTTTCGATCTCGACATAGATGAGGACGACTGGGAGGAGTGGTTTCGTCTCATGAAACACCACACCTCCCCTATCCAACACCACCTCCCGGACCCTCCCTCCATCGACGAGGCGCTCGCGGGGCTATATGCGGCATTCAACCTGGCCTGTTCCGCCACCATGAAGCTCAAGTCCCGTAACCGGGCTAGGGCATCGAGGTGGTGGAATGACGAATGTACTGAGGCTGCCGCGGCACTGACCACGGCGGTCGATGATGACGCCAGGACCGCTGCCCACCGCGCCCTCAAACGTATGGTCCGCCTTGCCAAACGCACCTGGGCGGACCGGGTCATCACCACCACCAACGTCTGGGACATCGCAAAATGGCGTCATGGACGCTCCGTCACGAGGATCCCTGCAATGAGGGGCCCGGACGGAGAGCTGGTCTTTGACCACACGGGTATGGCGGATATCCTTGCTGACCGGTTCTTCACCAAGGACACAGGTGACATCCCGCTGGAGCTGCCAGGCGACCCTGAGCCCCTGCCCCAGAGGACCCATGCGCCGTTCATGGACTCGGAGATAAGCCCGCTTCTCCAAGCGACCTCCAACTCCTCGGCGCCCGGCCCGTCCGGTATAGGGTGGCAGCTCCTCAAGAAGGCATGGTTCGGCACGGCCTCCGAGACCAACCCGTGGGGGGGGATTGCCTCCCTTCTCACGGCGATCTACGAGGCCTGCTTCACCCTAGGCCACCACCCGGCAATCTGGCGCTTGGCCACGGTCGTGGTCCTCCCTAAACCGGAACGACCCGACTACACTGCTGCCAAGGCCCACCGTCCCATCTCACTCTTGGAGACAATGTCCAAGTTGCTTGAGAAGGTGGTGGCCAAGCGCCTCCAACACGACATCGTCGCCCACGAACTCATTACCACCAATCAGTTCGGGGGCCGCGCCCACTCTTCTTGCCTGGATGCGGGCCTCACCCTCCTGCATGACGTGCAGAGGGCCCACCAGGCCGGACTCAAGTGCGCGATCCTCCTCTTCGACGTCGCGGGCTTCTTCGACCATGTCCACCACGTGCGGCTCTGTCAACTGCTGCGCCGCATGGGCCTACCGATGGAGACGATTAGATGGGTCGACCGGTTCCTAGATGGTCGTAAGGTACGCCTCCGCTTTAACGGCATCCTCGCCCCGGAGGGGGACCAGCCAGTGGGCCTCCCTCAGGGCTCCCCCCTGTCACCTGTGTTGTCCGTCGTCTACACCAGCCCCCTTCTGTCCAAGATGGGGCGCTGGAACCATTCCTCCCTTGGGATGTATGTGGACGATGGACTCCTATTCGCCTGCGCCGAGACATGGGAGGACGTGATGACCATCCTGCGCGCCTGTTACACGGTGTGTTCGGACTGGCTGTGTTCGGTGGGCATGTCCATCGAACCCTCCAAGACGGAGGTCATGTTCTTTCAGAGGCCAGGTGCGGCACATCCACCTCCTTCCCCGACCCGCATTATCCTGCCGGACCGGGATGTGTGCTCCTACCACGTCGTGCAACCGGTGGAGACCCTGAGATACCTCGGGTTCTTCTTCAACCGCCGTCTGAAGTGGGAGCCACATGTGGACATCATGTGCAACAGGGCGCGAGCCTCCCTCAACGCCCTCCTCATGCTGGGCAATACCCAATGCGGCCTCCACATGGCCAACTGGCGTCTGGTGCTGAACGCAGTATATCTCCCCATCCTCACCTACGGATGCCAACTTTGGTACCGTACTGGGGGGAAGGGTGTGCAGCGACTGCTGGGTAAGCTCCAGGTCGTACAGAACGAGATGGTACGTATAGTGGCTGGCGCTTTCCGCACCGCCCCCCGTGAGGCCCTCCTCGAGATCACCCGCATGTTACCCATGCACCTCCATGTGGAGAAACTGACGGTCACATCCGCGCTCCGTCTCTACAGGTTACTGCGGGCGTCCCAGGTGCTTCGTCGGCTTGGCCCGGCTTGGTACGTCCCGCGCCAGGGTGACTTCCCACCGGTCGTCGCAGACCCCCCCTCCCGGCCTGGCGGGAGAACACCGCGCCCCACGGCTTTGGAGGCTCTCGCCGCGATGGTCCCTTCCGAGGGCCCTCGCGTCGACCTGGTGGCCCTCGCTCCCTGGGAGGTTCCCAACTGGGTGGGCAGGGTCACCTACATGGGCCCCACGGCTGCCCTAACGAGAAAGACCTGGGTGCGCAACCTCACGGACACATCACTCGGGTGGAGTATCGGAATTGCCTATGTGGTAGGAGTCGCTCGTGTGGACCCTTCCGCGGGGATGATGTGTGGTGGGGCAGGGGCGGCCTATAGCGTTGGGGGGAGTGCGTGGACGTGGCAGGGGTGGCCAGTGGGGAGGGGTGTGGTGCACTTTGACGTGGCGGTCATGGCCGTGGCGGAGGTAGCACATGCCTTGGCTGAGTGTTACGTGGATGACCGGGCCCCCCCCGACAATTTCTTTATCTGTTGCTCTGACTCATCGGCCTTACAGGCCGTACGTAACCCGCGCTCCAAGACAGCGCAGAAGGCGGCGTCCATCTTCCACATGGCGCTGACCTCCCTTACCGTACGTTTCCCTGAGTTTCGGCTTCACCTCGTCTGGGCTCCAGCAGACGAAGACTCGGTCGGGTACAAGCTGGCACTGGCACGCGCAACGGAGGCCTACCGACTGGACCCGCCTGATGGCAGCAACTATGTCCAGTCGGCAGCTTATCAAAAGGGCCGAGCTCGGGCCCGAGCATTCCAGACCTGGGAGGATGAATGGCGCAGCCAGCGCCTCCTCTCAGACTTCCAACATGCATGGACAGGGACTCATAAAGACACCCACGCCCATCTCTACGCCATTCATAACCCCCCCTCTGGCGAAAATCACCCCCTTTGGCGTGCAGCCGTAGCACGCGAAAAGGACGCCTCAGGCAAACCTACGGGCCCCTTCATTCACAAACGGCGGGCCACATCCACTGCCATCCAGCTCGCCGTCGACCACGCCTTCACGGGCTCATACGCCCGCCGGTTCCGCAAGGCAGACCCTTACCACACTACCACATGCCCTTGCGGGTCCGACACACGCGATCCCTTCCACATCATCATGGATTGCCCGCGGTACACCCAAAACCGCATCAACGTCTCCCTCCTATCCACCTTGTTACGGTCGCACCGGCCATCTAGTTCGACTTGAACTGGGGTTCTCAGAACGCTTGTATTGCACGTGACAACCAAGGCAAAACCACTGCAATAGTGGTTGCAACTGAGAGACGAAGGGAAAACCAAGGGAAATGGCTCGCTGAGAAGCGGCACAACAAGAAGACATCTAAGGGTTTGGTAGAGAAGACCAACTAAGGCCCTTAGGAAAGCAGGAGGGAACTGTGATGCGGATTGTTGAAGAACTCAAGATAGAGAATACATGCGAAGACAAGCTAGTACTTATACTACTAGTAGATAAGGTTCGGACTCAGCACGAACCTTAAGTCCTTATCTCTAGCCAATAGCCATAAGGGCTCTGGCTCCACAAGCTGAAACACGAAGGAGAAACATAATTGGACTGGCCTATAAAGGCACCGACATCCATCAGACACGAGGCTGCGCCCGTACAGTACACGAGGCGTCCGTCAGAAAGTCCATCAGAAAGCAGGCACGAAGGCCTAGTCCATGTCGTCACCAACCGGGTAACCGGCTGCAGCATACCCGAGGCACACACGCTCAGGTGATGCCTCACGTGATGAGTCACGTGACTCTGGGCTATCACACCCGTAGAAGTGCGCGTACATGGCGCGCGCGCGAGCCTCATCTTGCTCGTAGGGATCGTCAGCTTCGTCATCGCTGCTCTCAACGGGAGTGTGGGACTTAGCTGGTTCGGGACGCAATGTCCACATGCTCAGGTCGCCCTTCCTCATCAAGGCCTCTCTTAATGCCTCGGAATCCAGGGTTTGCTCGTAGTTGTCCAACGCGGGCCGGCTCGGGCAGCTCGGCGGCGTACTTTCTCGGGAACTCGGGATCTCGGCCGTAACACACCTACCACTTCGTCCCCTTCACAGACACATTCCAAACCCTGAAGGGGGCAGACCGCCTCCTCCGCTTCCTTGCGGAGTCACGAGCTGCATTCCACCCCGATCCCGGACCGCCGCCACCCGAAGTGCCACCTGAACCTGACTGAGCCTTCTCACGCTGGGTAAGTCCCTCTACTGTCTCCGGACTCTTATCGAACTCTCGGGTTGGCCCCAAGCGGCGCCCTTACACTTTACTACTATACCTGACTCGACATCGACTCATTGGCCTTCAGGCCCATATCTCGTTCACCCTTACGATTCGGACAATTATTTAGGGGGGTCTTGGACCTTATGCGTGTTTCATAACTGTAGTCTGGTTCTCGCTACGACCGGTCTTTGCCTCAGGCTTGTATCCCGGAATATAAATTGATTTTAAAAAAAAAAAAAAAAGAAGGCTTTGTTGCTCAGATCACGGCGCCTCTTCTGGAGCAACTCAGCATCACATTATTCAATCAAGTCGCCTTTATATTACCACACCTGTCCAATTTCACCAACTCAGCAGAAGGGCTTAAGCTCCCTGATGCGAAGGTTACATTCTATCGCAAGGCGGTCTCCGTAGTCACGAATCACTTCCTACCGCAGCTAGAAGGCAGAACGTCAAGCTTCAGCCTCTGCGTGATATGCAATCAATTTGACTGGCAAATAGACACCGTAGCGCAGATCTGCAACGCGCTTAGGCCCTCGTTATCCGCTGTAGAGCGACTCTCGCTCAACTTCGTAGAGCAGATGATACCGACAGAATGGCAGGATGGTGCAGTCGACGGCGTGACGTGGCACGAGCTTCTCCGACCATTTTTCGCGGCGAGGGAGCTTCATATATGCCGCGCGCTCGCGTTGGAGCTTTCTTGTGCGCTGCAGTCGGATGATGTCGGGTTGGACCCGGGCCTACTACCCAGTTTGCTCGAGCTCGTCCCCGAGCTCGAACAGGAGCACGCAGACAATGCATTTGGTTCGTTCATCACCACTCGGCAAGTCGTGGGTCGTCCAGTTCTCCTATCGCCCATGCTGGCGCGAAGCCAATCATCCCATCTGGAGTATCCCTGTCGATCACCCACCTGCCCCCAGCAGTTCCTCCGTTGGCAAGACCGGGACCGACATCTGTTATCGCACCTCCCCCACTGGATCCATTGCCCCCTCCCGGATTGCCAGTGGAGAGGCAATCGTATCCATTTCTTCCAGAAGCACTGGTCAACTAAACGCTCCCAACATCCCGGTGACACTCCTGGGCCGAGCGAATTCATGATCTACGACCCGAAGCTGTTCATAAATTCAATTAACGGTGGCACCATTCCTGTCAATAAAGCGGCGGAAATCGCACTTGATCTGGTTCGTGCGAAGGGGAATCAACTCCAAAAGTCAAGTCTGTTGACGAATCCGTGGGGCTACAAATCGAACCAGGCTTGGCGGTGATTCAGAGTGTATGTGTTCTATTTTGCCGCTCTATCCTCGCTCGACCCTCCCCGTAATTATGGTGGCCTTTTTTTTTGACGTCCCTTCAGACCCATAAAACCCTATGTACCACTCCTCTGCTGTCTGATACTAGATAGCTTCCTCTTCTTTCAAATTGTGTACGTACTGCCTTTTTATCCTGATAGGGTAGGCATATATTTATGGTTGGCATGCAGCCATACTAGCATGAATCTGTAGTAGGTGTATCTTCAGATTTAACGCAGTTGTGTATTTATGGTGGACATGTATAGTCACTGCAAGGAACATTTATTATTGAGTTACTGACAGCTGAGCGCTGAGTAGGTGTGGTGCCACTGCCGGGAAGGCACAAAACAATGATTACCAAGGAAACAAATAACCTGCCTTTCTACTAGAAACAAGCTTCAGCTCGTGCCTTTGGCACGGTTTGCTCACTTTGTTCCCTTCACCGTCCTTCGGCACTCTACTTCAGCTTGTTGGGGGCGCAGCCCCGAAACCCCCGCTTTTCAATACTAACTTCAATTCCACATCTCCTTCTATTTACTATCTCATATAAATAATTTCCTATCAACTTTACCACAGTACCACATAACTATATACAATCTCCACTCTACTTTACTTTAGCAACACTTCACTATATACAATGTTTTTGGTCTTGGCCTCCACCACTTTCTCATCCCAGATCACCTTGATATTCTCCCTTGACTTCACCCTTGAAACCCCAACATAGAACTGCCCATGAGTAAACACAGGTGTCCTAAGATCCAACCCAACATGTGACACAGACTGTCCTTGTGACTTGTTGATAGTCATTGCAAAGCAGAGCCTAATAGGAAATTGCTTCCTAGTAAACTTGAAGGCAACTTGATCTTCTGTGGGCTGGTTTGCAATCCTTGGGATAAACACCCTTGACCCTGCATGTTCCCCAGTTAGAAGCTCCACCTCTAACACCCTATTCCCACATCTTGTCAGGATTCCTCTGCTCCCATTGCACACTCCATGTGCTGCATCCAGGTTCCTTAGGATCATTACAGGGCATCCAACCTTTAGCTCCAGTTTTGCAAGTGGAAGTCCAGAGCAATTTGTTGAAACGCAGCACTGACTTAGCAGATAAAAGGGTTAGCGTGAAAGGCTAAGACAAGCAAGTTAACTTCAGAGGTGAAGGAAACTCTAATAGCACTACGGCTACACACCTAAAGACAAGCAAGTACTACGGAAGTGTCAGCTATAAGGTGTGGAGAAAGAGGAGGGCGCACTTACACTTCAGAGGTTGAAGGAACTCTGAAGTGTGAAGGCGTAAACAACCATCCTTATAAACAAGAAGGAATGGTCTGTGCGCACATTGTGTTTAGGACACGTGTGACACGACAATGGGTCCAAGAAGGGATATGATTGGACGAATATAAAATGGTGCCACTTTCAAGTGAGTCACCGAACGGTATCTAAACAATAGAAGGAAGAATAATAAAGATAAACAAAAGGTGATCCGGTCCATATGAAGTCCGGAATAAGTCCATATCAAGCTATTGCCCATAAGGGGCCAGATACCGTATATGTCCATGAGATGACTCAAGCGTCTCCCACGAAGCATGTGACTCTTAACTCAGATCACGCTTCAACATCCCTCCATGATTGAGGCGTCTTATGTGAGCATAGATAAGATAATGTAGATAAGTTGGAATCAAACTCTCGCAATTCTCATGAGAGAAATTGGTTGCAGAGAGATGAAGCTGGAAGCTCTAAAGCCCCAGAACTGAGCCCATGAGAGCCCCAGAATTGAGCCCATGAGAGCCCTTGTATTGGGATCATGGATGCTCAGTGGCATTTTCCAACTATCTTGTATCTTTTACTCAAACCCTAGACCTTCGACTAGATTGTCGAATGATGCTTTTGGCAGTGACTTTGTAAGACCATCTGCCAGCATCTCGCCTGTGGGAGTTCGCACAAGGCCTATAGCCCCGGCTTCAACGTACTCCCTAACGGCGTGGTACTTTATGGGTATATGCTTAGACCACCTTCCAGTGACAGGGTTTAATGCCAAATCCACGGCACCCTTATTGTCACAGTGAAGAGGTATGGGGGAGATAACCTCGTACCCCAATTCCTCCAGGAACGTCCTGTACCACATTGCCTGGTTTGAAGCCTCTGCTAGGCTCATGTATTCGGCTTCTGTGGTGGACTGGGCGACTGTCTTCTGCTTTCGCGAGCACCATGAGATGGCGGTGTTAGCAAGTAAAAAGACATAGCCCGATGTTGAATGTGAGTCCTCTTGATCTCCCCAAGAGGAGTCACAGTAGCCATGAAGGCCTGCATTTCCATTCCCTCCAGCATAGCTTAACGAGTAGTCCTTTGTCGTATTGAGATATTGTAGGACATACTTAGCGAGACGCAAATGTTGAGGGGTCGGATTTGAAGCATATTGGCTAAGGCGCGCGACAGCGTAGGAGATATCAGGTCTGCTTCCAATCTGCGCATACAGCAGAGACCCGATTATCTGTTGATACCCCTTTATTTCAGAGGTAGAGGCCTGGTCTTCATTTTTGACCAAATGGACCTCCGCGCCAGTAGGCAGAGGGGTATATACTGGGTTGGCATCTGACATGCCAAAGCGCTCCACAATTCCCGAGACATAATCTGTCTGGTTAATCATCATTGTCCTGTTTTTACGATTCCTGGTGATTTTCACACCAAGATAGGACTCGATTTCACCGAGATCGGTCATCTCATAGCGACTTGCTAGAGATACCTTCAGATCTTGTACTCTAGACTTGGAAGCCCCAAGTATAGTAATGTCATCTACATATAAGATAACGAAAAGTGGATCCCCCTCTTGGAGATGAACATATACTCCTGCATCAGAGTACGTCCGCGTGAAGCCGAGTTCAAGGAGAACTCCATGGAATTGCAAGTTCCATGCGCGGGAGGCCTGCTTCAGGCCATAGAGAGCCTTCTGCAGTCTGCACACTTTGTGCGATTGTCCAGCAACGACGAAACCTTGTGGTTGCTCCATGTATATTTCCTCATCCAGTTCGCCATGTAGGAACGCCGACTTGACGTCCATCTGATGGATTTCCCAATCCTCTAGCGTGGCTAACGCTAGTAACAGGCGGAGTGACTCAAAACGAGCAACTGGAGAGAAGGTTTCATCAAAGTCCACCCCCTCTAGTTGGGTGAACCCTTTAGCCACGAGCCGTGCACGAAAGCGACCATCCGCTTTCTTCTTAAAGACCCATTTGGACTTTACCGCCTTTCGACCTTGGGGCAGGTCTTCCAGGCGCCAGACACCAAGCTTGGCGAGGGCATCCATTTCATATTGGCATGCCTCAATCCATTGCTCTGCGTCGGCAGACTCCATTGCCTCTTTGTATGTGTATGGATCCCTGTAAGGGGCATCCGTAGCATGAAGTAGCTGTACAACACCGAGGCGACTGCTACCTGCTTCTGCATTATCCTCATTGAAGTATCGAGGATTTGCTCGACGATCCCAGCCACTGCGCCTTGGCTGGTTAGGCAACAAGGGCTGCTGGTTACCACGTCCCGACTGCCTTTGTTGAAATACAGGCGGAGGGATGGGTTGGATGGCACGGGGTTGTCGGCGAAGACGCGCGGCGCGGCGTCTTCCTGGCGGAGAGGTAGCTGGTATATTGGAGGGAGGAGTCTGGTAAATACTTTGGTCTAAGGGGGTCTGTCCCTGTGGAGAGGGAGTGCGCGGCTGAGGGTCCGCAGGAGCGCTGGGCTCATCCGCCTGTGGTGTGGGTGCAGCCTCTGTTTGTTGAGGCGCAGGAGGCGGGGGCATGGCTTGCGGAGCTGGTGGCATTGGAGGTGCTGGAGGCGGCTGGGACGGCACGCCTTGTATCACTGGTGGCAGCCCACCAGGAGCGACATCAATCAAAAAGGGTTGCCCCTGATTGACTGGAATGGAAAGTGAGGAGGGTGGCATCTGCTTTCCCAAGGCAGGACGGGACGGAAAGGATCCTTCATCAAATGTAACATCTCGTGAAGAGATGAAGGACCAGGTACTGCTGTCCCACAGCTTGTATCCCTTGGAAAGGGATTCATACCCGACAAACACGGCTTCCCTTGACTTAGGGTCTAATTTACGCCGGCTGCCCTCTGGCACATGATAGTAGGCTTTGCAGCCAAATACTTTAAAGTAAGAAACGTCGGGTATGTGCCCGTTCCAACGTTCCAGCGGGGTTATCCACTCATTAGATCGGGAAGGGGTGCGATTATAGATGTGCACTGCGGTCGCGACCGCACATTCCCAAAAGCCGAGTGATAGGCCAGCATGGTGAAGCATGCTAGTGCCTTTCTCCATTATAGTGCGATTAAATCGCTCGGCTCTCCCGTTCTGTTGAGGGGAATAGGGCATCGTGAGTTTATGCTCTATCCCTGCTTCCTTCAAGATGCGCTTGAGGTCATTGTTCACGTATTCGCCACCACGATCTGAGTGCAAGCACTTGATAGGGCAGTTTAATTGTTTTTCTGCCCACGCCTTATAGTGCAAAAAGGCATGCTTGAACTGATCTTTAGATTTCATGTAGACGACAACTACTGATTTTGAGAAATCGTCTAGGAAGGTGGCGAAGTATCGGTTTCCTTGAATGGAATTGCTCTGCAGCGGACCAACTAAATCACTGTGAACAACCTCTAATGGCGCACTTGCACGTTTGGAGGAAGAGGGAAATGGCAGACGAGAGCTTTTTCCAAGCTCGCACCCATGACAGGGTCCTTCATTGGAAGGGTCTGTGTTGATTTCAAGACCTTTTACAGAGTCTTGAGCATATCTCTTGAGCGTGTCTTTGGACAAATGTCCAAAACGCTGATGCCAGGTATCCAGGCTGGCCGATGCAGAGGTGGAGGCAGAACTTATATTTTGCTGCCCCTGAAGCCAATAAAGGCTTCCAGCCTGGAATCCTTCCGCAATTGTTTTTTCTCCCTTGCGAATGGAGAAACCAGAACCGTCAAATAAGACTAGAGCGCCCTTTTTAGCCAGGGCGCTGGTGGACATGATGCGTGAATGTGATTTTGGTAGATGGATCACATCAGATAGCGTCATATCGTATCCCCAGTTTGTCCTAATGGTAACAGTGCCAATACCAGCACTTTTGATGACAGAGCCATCACCAAGGACGACTTCTACACCTGAGTTTTGTGAATAGGTGGTAAAGTCTTCTAAATGGGGGGTGAAATGTGCTGAGGCACCACTGTCCATCATCCAAGACGAGTTATGGTTCTTATCTCCCATTGCATACAGAGAAATTTGAGGGGCATCTGCCACCTCCTGAATTCATCCCCGTCCGTTAACTACGTGGTACATATTATTATTTATAGGGGCGGGCCCCTGTTGCTGCTGCTGTTGCGAGGTGGTGTTCAACCTCCTTTGCCCTTCCTTGCCTTTCCGGGCATTTTCTTGGTCCTTCTTCTTTTTTCGGCACTCATTTGCTTTGTGCCCTTTGTTGTTACAGTAGTAACATGTCACTTCTCCTGGACTATGAGAAGATGACTGTGAAGAGGTAGAGGGGGCCACATGGTGTGGCTTGCCCGAAGACTTGACTGGGGCCACCTTATTCAAGGCGGCCGAAGAAGGACCAATATTTCTTTGCTCCTCATTGATGAACCTCTGAACGAGGTCTTGAGGAGCGAGGCCTGCAGGAGGCCCAGAGGCAAGGATTGTCCCTGCAATGGTGCTGTAGGAGGGGGGGAGAGCATCTAGTAGGATGAAGGACATTTGCATATCCGAGACAGCCATCCCATTTTCCCCAAGGGTGTTCCGCGCATCCAGCATTTTTTGGAGCTGCGGAAGGAAGGGCGAACCTTCTTGTAGCTTGGTATTCACCAAGCCCACCCAAAGATTGAACGTGGACATAGAGCCCATGGCACCATACAGGGTCTCCAGCTGTACATATTTAGCATGGAGGGAGTCGAACACTGCGTCCGACAAGACCTGGGAGTACACCTCCGAGGTCACGTTGAGGAACAAGAGGCCTATAAGGACCTCTTCCTCTACATCCCACTGCGCTTGAACATCAGCAGGAGCGGGTTGGACGCCAGCAGGGAAAGCATGGGTGGTGTGGCGGCGACACCCATTCACCCTCATGAGGGCAGACCACGTGGCAGACCATTGCTGCCAGTTGGTTCCATCCAGCTTGGAGAAGCTGGTGGAAGGGGGGAAGGTAATGGTGAAGCGAGGAGCGGCCATTTGAGATGTTTAGGTTTCTGGTTCCGAGGAGCAGTCAGAACCAGTCCAGATCTTAGAAAGTGGATGGGGATTCCTGCCATAGGAGCGCTATAACTCCATAACACCTAAGTGTCATGCCTCAAGTTGTGCGACTTGTACTAATGCTTAGATAGTATATAGTATTTAAACCCTTCATATCCTTTTTATAGCCTCAACGGGCAGCGATGTTGTCACTTGACTAAGGTTGTCTCTTGTGTATTGTAGGTGGGTTTCAGACGGAGCAGTGATGTGCATTTAGGTGGTGAAACCTCAGCAGGGATCTGTCCTAGTCCACTTCCGCAACAGAGCTGCCTACGCGGCAGTTTTACGAACCATACAGTACTTGTGAACAAGATACCAGGATGTGTAAGGGTACCGTGTCAAAGAGGAGCCAACCGCGAATTCCAGGTTAGATGAGGTAGGTCAACCCTAACAACAATCTAGGTCCTGTCGTCGGTGGAGTCTTTAAACTAGACCATTAAGGGTCTTCACAGTAATGTAGACTAGAGCCAGTGAGACATGCTATGCAGCGAATCCTGCACAAAGGGAGCAAATGCTTCTCCTAGCAGAGGTCTAGCCTAGCTACATGTACTAATAGTTTATTATCTAGAGCGGCCTAGTTGTATCAGAGGGAAGGACTTCTGGGTTTGACTATTAACCAGGCCTTCACACCCCTTAAAGTGACCCAGGTATTAACCGAGTATCACCCAACCATTAACCGGTCCTATAGCCACAAGGGTCTTCCCCTCTTGGCCTATGAAAGCACTTCCGGACGAAAACCGGGAAAAGAAGTTCTACTAAGTAACTGCGCACTAGAGGAACTCAAGGTCGCGTCTGCTCACTTAAGAGCTCCCTAGCGCCTCTCGCGAGAACTCCCTTAAGGAGCTAGCCAAAATGGCAGTGCTACTGAGACCGAAGTCTGTTCGCACCTTGGAAGGAAGGGGAGTGTCGATAGAAAGTAATGCTCACATAGATGGGAAGAGTGACGACGACGAGAGGTCAAAATGTGGCAATGACACAAGGTAGATCTGAGGAGGAACCTAGAGAAAAGAGCAAGTCAGTTTGAGTTGTGGGCAGGGCCCATAACCTGTTGAAACGCAGCACTGACTTAGCAGATAAAAGGGTTAGCGTGAAAGAAAACTCTATAGCGCGTAGCTACACACCTAGATAAAGACAAGTACTACGGAAGTGTTAGTCTATAGGTGTGGAAAGAGAAGGGGGCGCACTTACACTTCAGAGGTGAAGGAACTCTGAAGTGTGAAGGCGTAAACAACCACCCTTATAAACAAGAAGGGATGGTCTGTGCGCACATTGTGTTTAGGACACGTGTGACACGACAATGGGTCCAAGAAGGGATATGATTGGACGAATATAAAATGGTGCCACTTTCAAGTGAGTCACCGAACGGTATCTAAACAATAGAAGGAAGAATAATAAAGATAAACAAAAGGTGATCCGGTCCGTATGAAGTCCGGAATAAGTCCATATCAAGCTATTGCCCATAAGGGGCCAGATACCGTATATGTCCATGAGATGACTCAAGCATCTCCCACGAAGCATGTGACTCTTAACTTAGATCACGCTTCAACAGACCGTCGGTAGACGCAGCCGAAAAGTTACTCAGATGCAAGAACTGTGGGCCCATTACCCTGAGGGCTCACTTTTAGCAGTGGGAGCAGAGATACCCAAACAGGCCTACTGGGACAACCTCCCACTGGTCAACAACGACACTCTCCCACTGACCGAGGTAGCGACGCCAAACCTCAATGAACCTGAAGATATCCAAGTCCGCCCACCAGCCGACTTGAACGAGGTAAACACGAGGTTACACGAGGCAGCCCAGATCAGGGGTCGTGGAACCATGCGAGAACTTGAAACACAGCTAAGATCACAGTCGTCCACCTCCCATTGGTCTGCCATGACCGTGGAGTTGGAGGACAGCCAATACAATGTACAAGCCACCCACGAGCTAACCATAGATGACCGAAACGTGGCCCTCGACAACCATCTAGAACGTCCAGCCTACTACGGCATACAGACTCTAGAACCGAGTAGTTTCACGTGCGAGATGTTGACACTGTCCGACATTCACAGGGCAGACCTCGCTAAGACAAAACAAGATCTGGTCCAGTCACTGGCTCAGGAATTAACAACGAAGGCCATCGGCTACTCATCGTATTTCCTGAACCAGAATATACTGACCGTAGGAAACGCCAACACGGAATTCACTAAGGAGGAGTATGACCTCTCCCTACAGTTGACCATGCAAATGTTGGACGCAGGCACCACGCAAGATGACGACCTTTACGTCCAAATTCTCATGCCACACTCATGGTTTAGGTCAGCTTTAGCTGTACTGGCTGCCATTACCCGTGGCGCCCTCCGATCACCACGCAAGCACATCAAGGGAATGCAGTCGCTGAACCACACCCCCGACCATTTCCCAATCCATGAATCGCTCCCGCGCCCAAACATGTACGGCGGGGCGATCATAGCAATCATCGACCAACTAAAGCCGCTCTTCGATGTATCTAACAACCGGACAGCAGGAGGTCACTTCGTCAAGGACTACTACGACGGAATTATTGGACAACTACAACCACTGGTAGAGCCGCTGGCACATGCCAGGATTCAAGAACAAATTGTTCTGGACGGCAACAGCTACAAAGACCTTTATGATAGGGAAGTAGCTTACCAACATGAACTAGCCAAGCAAGCTGCCGCCAGCGATGAGACCATTGCAGCCCAAGCCTGGGCAGAGGCGGCAAAAACATTTTACAATTCTGAACTCGCCCGCATCACCGCTGACCCCAGTGCACGCACGGAAGCAGTGATGCAAATATTACAGATGCTTAGAGAGGAAGTCCTTATCGTCGACAAGGCCCTCTATGACCAGAACTGCCGAGAAGCGCTTGAGGCCGCACGCAAAGCCGCCTATGACGGCGCCTCTCAAGGCAATCTAGATGAAGCAAGACGGGAGGGTCTGGCGTTCTTCCAAAAAGAACAAACGACCACCACATGCGCCAACATGGCTGAGTGGAAGCGGCTAACCCGCCGTGCCCTCATGAACACATTCAATATAACAGAGTTGGAGGACACCCTCAAACCAGTACCGGGATCCTCCGAGTTCATTCGAGAGCAAGAACCTGCCATCCATGCACAAGTCGATGACCTGTTCCAACAAGGTCGCCGAGCGTGGATAGAAGAGGCGATTGCTACTATCCTGGTGGCAAACCCGCACCACATGACCGACCTCATCATGGAGTCGGCGAGCGAGATCAGTGAGATCCGCCTCAGGGCGCAAGCTGACCGTTTGCAGGCAGATAAGGCCGCGGCTAGGGAGAAGCAAGTACAGCTCTTCCACACGAGCCTAGAGAACCAGATGAGGAAGGTGCAGTTGGCACTACTAGAGTTGGAAGCCCGTAAACTCGGGTACCATCTAGTGGAACTCAACCCTGCTGCAGCACCGACCCAATCACCTGCACCCATGATCCCACCACCAGCCAATCTAACGCCGGCGGTAATTTCACATATCATTAACCATCCCGCTGTCGTGACACGCCGCGAAGGCACTGCTGACGCCCCAGATCCGACCCCCCGTACCGACATGGGAAAACAAACGGACGACATGCAGTTGAGGGAGGACAAAGTATATGACCAACAAGTCACCGTGGATAACATCCTCAACGCCATTGAGGACAGCAAGACGGGCAATAACGCCACCGTAGCTGACTCAATGCATGCCATTAAAAACCTGGAGGAGGCTGGCGCCAACTCTGAGTTCGCATACATGGTGCACACGCTGCTGGGCCCTACCCGAGCAGGGACGGAAGGGCAATGTGCCATTGGTACTAATGCACTACAGGGGGGGGTTCGATTCCTGACTGAGCATACTGCCCCAGCGCAGGAGCCAGTAACCCCTGCACCCCCAACTTATGTAAGAGAGGAGGGACTCCGGCTTGCGATCCACCCGGAACCAGAGGCGGCTACCACACCACCCACCCCGGCGGAGGCACTCCTTGCACGGGTTATGGCTATGGTGGCACGCATTGACGACTCCATGAAGGAAGGGTTCAAGACCATTAATCAATGCCTCGCCAACCAAGACGTGAAGATAGATGGACGAAAACCCACCTCAACAACACCACCCAAGCAGACGAAGCCCACAGACCCTCACAAGGCAGCGGCCGTCACCCTACCACCCCGACCCCTGGTAGCAGCTGCCCGACCAGATCGACAACCACCCAAGACGCCTCAAGCCCCCCCCCCTGACTGCACCGGCCCCATCCACCCCAGCAGCCACGGAGAAGGGCTTCCAGGTGCACCCTGGCGCCACAGTCGACATGCCCTGCGTCGACCAGGTATCGTATGCGGGGGTCATCCGACAGTCGGCTCAGTACCAGCAGATCGCTGCCAAGGCAGCACACACCCAGGCCACTACGTCTCAAGGACGCACGCCCATGGGCAAACCTCGCCCCAACTCCCCCCCTGCCATGCAGACTGGCAACACTACCGTAATGGTAATACGTCGGACTTCGCTGGCAGAGGACAAGGAGAAGGCGCTGAGGGCGACCCCACCCGAGGACATAGTACTCTGAGCGCGCATGGCGGTGGAGTCCCTCAAGGTGGACGCTATCAATATCCTGAACGGGCGCTGGTCTTGATGCCAGACGTCCCACAACTTCGTCTACATCATAGAGGGGAGGGTACCTTTCAAAAGCATTAACCGCTTCCATCGGGCCCTGATTCAGCCCCTGGGAACTGGAGAGCTCGTGCCAACTGACGGTTGGACGTACACGCAGCTCAAAGGGGTACCCACGACGTGACCTGATGGTGCTGTCCACTCGGTGGACGAACTGAGAGACAAGCTCAGACGGAACCTGCCCTTCCAGGCGGCAACACTCTGCACACTCCCTCATTGGTTCAGACGTTATGAGAACATTTAGCACTCCAACACATCCACCATCTCCTTCGCTTACGCCAACGAGACCCGGGCCATCACGAAACAGGCCCAGGCTCAAGGCATTTACATGTTTGGCAGGCAAGTGTACTTCCACCTGACGGGCGACGCCCCCACGGTGAGGCAGTGCGGCTGATGCCACCTGCTGTGTTATGCTTCGGTAAGCGTGGGCCTTGCTTTAGGCGATAAGACGCGAGTACTCAGCTCTGAAATATGCTAAGTCGAATGTGGAGTCCCGAGACTTCAACACGACGACGGCCTTGCAACTGGGAAGATGCTTCTAAGTCTTATGCAGTGCACTTTCCCGCGGTAGAACCTAAGACGGGAAGGAATGACCTGAAACTGATGATTCAAGAAGACCAAGATAGCGACTCTTGGTCTTCCGCGACTACTACCTATACACAATGATGGAGGGCTTTAAAGCGCCTCCCGAACGATATTGACCTATAGCAATACTAGCTTGAACCCTAGTACCGCTATCCTAGTAATCAGTAAGCTACAGTACCATGTGATACTACTGCTGACTGATAACACGTGAAATGATAGAGTCCCTGACTAATGTAAACAATCACAAGCTTACTACCGTAGTCAGAACCTGATAGTAAGCGTTCGATAAGTCCGATCCGTAACATCACCCCCTTTTCAGGAGCGACGCCCACGGAGCCCGGGCGGTCCCATCCATCCTGCCCGTACTTCCTCTATCCTCTGCATTGCCCATGCCCACTCCAACCTACTGATGCACCTTGCCTTGTCCGTCGCTAATCGCCCCCTCGTGTCCTGCAACTCTGCTATCCGTGCCTCCAAACACCCCATCTCCGCCCCCAAGGCCTGGTAGCGTCAAATCTCGGCAACGAGACTTATGTCCTTGCATTCAAGGACAGCTCGGTTGATGGCCGCGGCATCATCGTACCCCCCGTTGAAGAGGATCAAATCCTCCTGTGCGTATTTGAGGTGGGAGGAGGGGTGCACCACGTACTGGGGTGCCGCGTATAGGGGTTTCGGGAACACCCTGTCGGATTCGTCGATCAGGCCGAGCACGATGGGATCGTTGCTCATGATGGCCTGGACGTATTTGGCCGGGCGCGTCACGCCGTTGGGGGTGGTGATGGGGAAGTGAACATAATCGGGTCCCCTATTGACCTGGAACCTGTGTGGTGCGCGGGCGTTGGCGACGGAGCCGACAGCTCAGTCGGCGAGTTGGGGACAGATATGACCCCGGTATAGGGGGGTCCTGTCGGTGGCGAGGGCGTGTTGGGTAGTATGAGGTGGTACATTAGTTTCTCAGCCATAGTGAATGTGGGGGTGCTCAGCGGGGTAACTCTCGTCCTCACTGTCTGTGACTTCTCCCGCCTCTCTCTCATCTCCGTCATCCGGCGTTGGGCTATTTGTAACTGTTCGTCCCTCCAGTCGTCGGTCACCTCCTTCCACGACTTCTTCGGCTTCATCACCGCTTCGTACCGTTCCCTGGCGTGCTCAGACTTCTTCACCGCAGTCGAGAGCTCGGTGAAAGTCATCGACTTCCATGGTGGTGAAGGGTCGGTCGGCAATGGGGAGTCCGGTGTCGGTGTGGAGGATGTGCCACAAGGCTGGCTGTCCGTCGACGTCGGGTGACAGTCGGGCGCTGTTGGCTCCTCGTCCTTGAGCAGGGAACTGCTCGATGGTGCTGTGGAACTCAGCTGGGGTGATGGGCCCCTTGGGCCCGGCTCCATCTCCTTCAACCACGATGACCTCCGTCCCGTCGACAGGGGCTGTTGATGCCCGCTCTTCCTCCAACTCGGTAGCAAAAATCCTCTCAGGGGTTCCGAGGTAGTACGAAGACGTCGATAGGGCGGCATTGGGAGTGAAGGGCATTGACTGAGTGGGAGTGATGGTGGTGGTTGTAGTGGGAGGAGAGGATGGAGTACTTCCGCAGACCCCTCCACTCCTTATAACTGTTTGTGGGGCGGTCTTTGAATTTTGATATTCTGCTAAAGCTTCGTCGGCGAATAGGTCTTCCCGGTTGACCCACTGATTCTCCGAGTCAGGGTAACCCTTCCATTTGACCAGGTACTGCTTCTTTCGCCCTCTGCCAAAATGCCGCTTGTCGAGAACCTTCTCAATTTCGTATTCCTCTTCGCTGTCTACCAAATCGGGTGGTGGCCGTTGGTAGTTTTTCCCATGAAGTGGGGTCTCGTGATACTTGGTGAGAAGATCCACATGGAATACTGTGTGAATTTTCCATTGCGGGGGGAGGTTGAGCCGGTAATTGACAGGGGACATCACCTGTGTTATAGTAAAGGGTCCGTGTCTTTGGGGCATGAGTTTCGCCATTGGTTGATGAGTGCGTAAGTGGCGTCCTTCCAGCCACACGAGGTCTCCCGTTTGGAACTTTGGACCGTTCTTGGCTTTGACCCATGACTGCTGCGCTTTAATAATTAGTTCCTGAGCATGTTTCCGTGCTTCTTGGAACTGTTCTGCTCTGAGCGTTACTTGGGGAATGGGTGATGGTTTATCCGTCCAATCAGCTTGTGGGTTATACCCCATGAGGTTAAAGGGGGATTTCCTCGTATATTCATGTGGCCAGTTATTATGGGCAAATTCTGCGAGTGGCAAATATCCGCACCAGTTGTCTTGCCTTTCATTGGTCCAGAAACGGAGATATTGTTCTACCCATTGGTTCGTCCTTTCAGATTGGCCGTCCATTCGTGGGTGGTACGCGGTGGAGATATTCTGTCTGATGCCCAATACTTTACATAATTCCCTGGTGAAGCAGCTCGCGAACCGTGGGTCTCAATCACTTATGATCTTTGAGGGGAGTCCAAACCGTGTGAAGACATGTTTTAGATAGAGGGCTGTGACCTCTTCCGCACTGATTTCTTCATTGCAGGGTATAAACACCACAGCTTTGCTACAATCATGGTCCATTATGGTTAGTATAGTGTCATACCCCTGCGAACGTGGTAACTTAGTTATGAAATCGAGTGCTATGGTTTCGAAGGGTAGTGCTTCTGGTTTCGGGTAGATGGGGTTGAGAGGGGCTTTGTCGCGTCCGTGTTGCACCTTGATGTGTTGACATTCGGCGCATCCCTTGACGTATTCCAATGCGTCTTTGGCCATCCTGGGCCACCAGTAAGCGCGTCCTACCAGTTGCGCCGTTCGTTTGATGCCTGGGTGTCCGTGAGCCGGTAAGTCATGATGGTCATGGAGTATGCATTGCTTATCGTGGATTCCTCCGGTGACTACCCATCGTCCGTCTTTGTACCATGTGCCTTCTATTTTCTTGAGTTGGTGCGCATCTACCCAGGGCGTGAGAACAGACTCTCTCTGTTCGTATACTGGGTCTGGTAACGCGGTGTCATCATGCATAAGACTGTCTTCGTTTGTTTGTATGTGTTCCATTCAGGCTCCTCGTATGAACATTTTGTCCAGCAATACCGTGACGTCCTGGTTGACCTCTTCTCCCTGGTCGTAGTCTGGTCGTCTTGACAGGGCATCTGCCCTTCCATTTGCAGTTCCTTTGATATGGTGAATTTCGAAGTCGTATTCTGACAATTCGAGTACTTCCCTGGTGACCCTTCGGCTTATCTTTTGAGGGCTTCTCCAGTATTGTAGGTTCATATGGTCGGAGAAAACTTTCGTCTTGTGCGGTGATCCCGCCAGTAAGGGTCGCCAGTGTCGGAACACTCTTACAATTGCCAATAATTCCAAGTCGTAGATGTCGTAATTCCTTTCAGCTTCGTTGAGGGTAGTGGAGAAATAGCTGATCGGGTGGCATTTGCCGTCGTCTTGTCGTTGTAGTAGTACTGCTCCGATTGCGAATCCTGATGCGTCGACTTCGAGTTTAAATGGTTTACTCAGCTGCGGGTGTGCCAGTACTGGTTCTGAGGTGACGAGTCCCTTTAACTTGTTAAATGTGTCGTGTTCCGTTCCTGTCCATTTCCAGTCGGCTCCTTTCTTTGTCAGTTGGTTCAGTGGCTTTGCGTGGTGTGAGAAGTTTCGAATAAATGTGCGATAGAAATTGCAAAAGCCCAGGAATGATCGAACGTCTTTGACCTTTGTAGGGGTTGGCCAGTCCTTGATACCGGAAATTTTGACGGGGTCCATGCGTGTCACCCCCTTTTCAAGGATTACCCCCAGGTAATCCATTCGTGGCGCATGGAATAGGCACTTTTCAAGTTTGTAGTAGAGATCGTGTTTAGCCGAGACTTCCAGTACGTCTTGGACTGCCACTATGTGATCTGCCATGTCGTGTCCTACCCGTGTTGCTATACTGATGTCGTCCATGTATACCCGTATTGTGGTCCCCCGTAGTTCATGTTTTGCTATAACATCTCGACATATGTGGTTCATCATCGTCTGAAATGTTGCCGGTGAGTTGGTTAGTCCGAAGAACATGACTGTGGGTTTGAATAGTCCGTATCTTGTTTTGAAAGCCGCCTTTTCCTCATCTCCCTCTTTGATGCATACGTTGTTGTAGCCCCATCTTATGTCAAGTTTGGTGTATATATGGGCGTTGCTAAGATCTGTGATTAGGTCGGATATGAGGGGTAAAGGATATTGATTGCGTATTGTGTAAGCGTTGATCCGTCGATAGTCTTGTACCGGGCATAGTTTACCATCCTTCTTTTTAACGAAGAAGAATGGTGACGTGTAGGGAGACTTTGAGGGTCGTATGTATCCTTTGTCGAGTTGTTCCGTTAGAAAAGCTTTGAGGGCTGTATCCTCTTCCTGCATTAGTGGGTAGACTTTGCAGTCTATGGCTTCAGGGGTCCCTTTCTTGAACTGTATCTCGTGATCCCACACCCAAGGTGGTGGGAATCGGTGTGACGCTTCCTCGTTAAATAGTCGGTCGTACTTGTTATAACAAGGTGGTAGCTCAGCTTTGACGGTGTATTGTTTCGCTTGGATTGCTAGCTCGGTGGATGTGATCCTCCCATGTGCAAATTCCTCGTCCTCCAGCTGTTGTATGATGTCTTCCTTCTCTTCTGTCATGATGGTTGCGATGGTGGGCTGTATTCTTCTGATCCGGGGGTTTACTGTTCGTAGCACTACCGGTAGTGCATCTTCTTTAATAACCACGTGTCTCCAGCTGAAAGTTGGCTTGTATGTGGCCAGCCACGGGTAGCCAAAGACAATGTCTTCATTGCCTATGTTGGTTATGAGGAACCTCATCTCCTTGTGGATTCCTTTTGTTTGTATGTCCAGATCTACATAGTGAGTGATGAGTCCGGCTCTATTCTCGGTATTATCGATGTTCCATATCTTTTTGGGCTTTTCCAGCGGTTTCATCCCGATTCCCATCCGCTTTACAAAAGCGGGGCGTAGGAAGTTATCAGTGGCTCCGGAGTCCACTAATGCTCTAATGTCGGCCATGGCGTAATTTGTGCGAATCGATACTGGGATTCTCATAGAACGGTAGCGAGTTATGATCACAGAATTACATTTTACTGCCCTTACCCAGGCCGATGGGTTCAGGCGCTTCGAAAATCCTCTCTTTTCCACAAATCCTGCAGGATGAGGTCCTTGACCTCGTCTTCTTCGGCTGCTACCCCTTTCATCCAGGTATCAGCTCGTTGTTGCGTGGTTTCCGCCCTTGCCGCTTGTACTTGTTCAGGTTCATATGACCCGGTGTCGGTCCTCCTGGTGTTGCTGGGTTGGTTGTAGGTGTGCTGTGGGCAGTTATGACTGAAGTGTCCCTTTTGTCCACAAGTGTAACAGGTGACTTCCCTCATGTCACGCCGACCTCCTTGTCCTCGTCCTATGAACCCCCCTCTTGGTGGGTTGCGGGGGTGGGCTTGGTCCTAATTACCCTGTATTTCTTCGGCGCCTGTGAGTCTTCCTCTTACTCGGTCGGCCGACGTATCCATAGCATTTGGATCTCTGAGGATGTTGCGGGGTGGCCCCCATCCGGTGTTGCAGGTATTCCCCCATCTGCCTCTGTTGCTATTCCCTTGCTGCCTTCCTGGGTTCGTGAGGCCTCGATGTTGCTCCAGTAGAGCCTTCATGTGTATGTATTGTTGTTGTCTTCTGATAACCGCTTCTTTCCACTCCTGGAAAGTTTGTGGGTTATCGTATGTGTATGCTTTCTCGTATAGATCACGAGGTAGTCCATCCGTGAACAGGTCCATCGTGAGCAGTGAGTCCAGTCGGTAATCAGCCTGCCGTGCTAGTTGTTCAAATTGTGTGACATACACGTCGATATCTCCTCTGGTCATTTTGATCCCTCTTTTGAGCATTGCTTGGGCCTGTTCTTTCTCTAGTGTGTTTGAAAACCGCCTATTAAAGGCCGTTATCACTTTGATCCACAGGCGTGGGTCGTTGTCGGCAATTCCGGCGCTAACTTGTCGGTTGAGCCATCTGCTGGTCTCCGTGATCCAGTTGTTAACATCTTTTCCTTGGATGTAAGTGAGAAACAACATAGCTCTGCGATAGGCATTGGCCATGATGGGGTTGTTATTGTTGATACCCCAGTATAGTTCCCATTGAGTGAGGAACTCTTCGGTTCTGTGTCGATCCCCTCTGAATATTTCTGGGGCGTTCCTGGCAAATTTGTTGGAATGGTGTCCTCCTGGTATTCCGATTGGCCCTGCTCCGAGTATTCCTCCTCATGGTGGTCCTCCTCCTGGTGGTCCTCCTCCTGGCGGCCCTCCTTCTGGTGGCCCTCTTCCTGGTGCTGGGGATCCTCCGCCTCCGGTTGGGGGATCTGGTTGATCTGGTCCGATTGCTTGGAATAGAGTGGCGTCGTCTGCTGTCATTACGTGTCCTGTTTCTGGGTGGATGGGGAGCGTAACTTCCCGGGTTTCTGTTAGTGTGGCCATTGGGGGATGAATGGTGATTTGCTCAGCTCTTTCAATGAGTTCTGGTTCCAATGGCTTGAGTGCTTGGGTCGGTTCTTCGTCTGATTCGCTATCTGAAGCTTCTGGACCTTCTGAGGGTGCCGAGAGACTTTGGTCTTCTCCGTCGATGGGTCCCCAGTCGTTTCTTGCAACTACTTCCTCTTCGTAGATATCGCACCCATACCTGTAGGGTAGAGTGTCGATGACTCTCCACTCGTCGTCTTCTCGGTTGACTCTGCACCAGCAAGTTCGTTCAAAGTTGAACTCAACTGGTCGTGGTCCGTGTGCTCCTCTGATCAGGTATCCCTCGATTCCGTTGATACTCCCCCAATTAGCTTCTTTGAGGTATTGGGTTGGTACGTTTCTTATCCCTCTTCGTGGGATTTTGTAGGATCGGAATCCTTCTCAGATCCAAAGTTCTCTTGTGGATACTCGCGCCACAATGATGGATCTTGGTCTTAATGTTACGCTTCGGTAAGCATGGGCCTTGCTTTAGGCAATAAGACGCGAGTACTCAGCTCTGAAATATGCTAAGTCGAATGTGGAGTCCCGAGACTTCAACACGATGACGGCCTTGCAACTGGGAAGACACTTCTAAGTCTTATGCAGTGCACTTTCCCGCAGTAGAACCTAAGACGGGAAGGAATGACCTGAAACCGATGATTCAAGAAGACCAAGATAGTGACTCTTGGTCTTCCGTGACTACTACTTATACACAATGATGGAGGGCTTTAAAGCGCCTCCCGAACGATATTGACCTATAGCAATACTAGCTTGAACCCTAGTACCACTATCCTAGTAATCAGTAAGCTACAGTACCATGTGATACTACTGCTGACTGATAACACGTGAAATGATAGAGTCCCTGACTAATGTAAACAATCACGAGCTTACTACCGTAGTCAGAACCTGATAGTAAGCGTTCGATAAGTCTGATCCGTAACATGCTGGGACACATTGACACGTCCCCGATCTGCAAGCTCCCACCCAACGCCCTCCGCTGCTATATCTGTGGCCAAGGACACGAGGGTAAATCACATGCGTTCTACTGTGCCACTCGCCAGAACCACAAGACGCCAGGGCGGTGTAACTGCCCCTTCAAGTGCTTATTGTGCAAAGGCCCACACCACGCACGTTCTCCCAAGTGCCCACAGCGGGCAGCGGTCCCACCATGGGACACTGTGGCCACCTTGGCTAGTCCCGCTCCGGCCACGCACTCCACTCACCCCGACGCGGAAAAGGAGGTCACCACACAAAGAGAGCCGCTTACCGCAAGCAGCCTTCCAGACCACGTGCGACCGGTACCCGCTAAAGACGACGGTTTCATCACTGTCGTTGGAAAGCAGACCCATCAGCGACAAAATGCGAAGGCACGCAAACAGCAACAATCGCTAGGAGGAGCGCCCACGCTTGCGGCCGACGTCCCACGAGCAAGCCCAACCCCGCCAAAAACAGCAGCCCCCCCGACCGCCCCACCACCACCCTCAGCTAGCATTGAGGAGGTCCCCGCACCATGCAAACCAGTCGCAGTGCTGACCAAGGACAAGATGTTGCTGACCCAGGCTGCCAACGAAGCTATGAACCACGCCATCTCCCTCGACGCCGAAGACCCGAGGTACCGACAGGAGGTGAAGGACTTCAAAGCGGGTTGGAAGATGAAGAACGAGGAAGACCTCATCTCCGACAATGACATGTTTTCCGTTGCCATACAGCACGGGTGGCCGTTGACGGTGAACGACACCATCGAGAACATTTGCGCAAAAGCCCTGGAGATGGGGGTCAAGCCGGAGAACCTAGACGAGGTAGTGCAATGAGTCGTGACCCACTGGGACAGGGAGATCACACCCTACACATACGCAGCACACACCATCGACCATTTCCAATCACTGGAAGACAAGCTGATGATCGAGGAATTTGAGCTCCCCACGCAGGGAACCGCGCTCATGCGCGAGCTCTTTAGTACTCCCATTGCGGCCAACCCAGTTGACGGGTACAAGATCACAGTCAAGGATGTGACCGAGACCCTCCTCAATATCACGGAGGAAATTCCCTTCCGGGTAGCGATCTGGGACCTCGACCTGGCCATCCGCGGTAACGGCGACGGATCGGCAGTGGTGGAGATCTTAAAGAAGAACCCGGCCCACACTATCACCAACATCAACTTGTCTGATTGCGTGAAACAGGTGGTAAGAAACCCGATTCCCGACAGCCTGTTGATGAACACGGAGGAAGCCAAGACGCACCTCAGATACACCTACCTCACCACCATATCCGCCATCACCTTGGGGATCCAGGCCACCGCCAAAGAGCAAGACCTGCCCAATGTCGGCTGGCTTAAACGGCGAGCCCACACAGTAGGACAAATGATCGCCAGCCGCGGAGAGATGACCGAGGAAGCTGCTGACAACATCGTAGCACAGTTCCTGAAGGGCTCCACGGGGGCACACATGCTCAGCTCGCTCCCACCCACCACACGCATCCTCCGACAGATCCTCCCCGTCAGACTGATCCCTGCATTGAAGCTGACCCCCCGTCGTCGATAAATGACAGGACACATCACAAGCATCCTTTCCGCTAACTTAAGACGCAAGAATGCAGCCACACACACCCTCCTTTCCACAAATGAAGGCGACGACATTCTTTTGCTACAAGAGCCCTGGTTTAACCGTATAGGCACAGCCTGATCGAACGATGCCTGCAGCGGCGTAGATGTTCTCAGTGGTGCCTCACACAGTAATTGGAACATATGGTACCCTTACTTTACGGACACTCAACGGGCCAAAGTACTTATTTATACCCGAAAACACTCACACCTCACATCTGCACGCAGATTACATCCTATTAAAGCTATACCTAGACTGGACTTAGCCAAACACCCCTGTATTCTGATCATGGACCTACACATAGATAACAATACCTTTAGGATCGTGAACTTTTACAACAACGTAGACGATCCTTCCGCACTCACTACACTAACCACAATCGTTTTAGATCACGCAATCCCCACTGTACTGTGTGGGGACTTCAATTTACATGCACGAACCTGGTTGCCGGAGGGGATCGCCCCTTCACCTCGGGTGGATCGCTTTGAGGAATGGGCTGCCCAAAACACCCTAGTACTCCAGAGCGAACCCGGAGTAGTCACCAGGAGAGGTCGAGACGGAGAACGACCCAGCACTTTGGACCTCACGTGGTTCAACGCGGCTGTGGAACAGTTCCTCTCCCTCACACCCCCCATCATCGACTGGGAAGCCTCCATCGGCTCGGACCACACCGGCATTCGCACTGAATGGCTCTTGAACAAGAAGTACCTCAGAGCCAAGCAGGTGAAGGTCGTGGCCTACAAGATGGAGTTTGACGATGAAGAAGCAGAGAAGGCATGGTGCAAAACCATCAACTCGCGCCTCCCTCCCCTACACACCCCCCTCCACGATCATGCCGACCTAGAACAATTCGCCATCGACATCCACCAGGCGATTACGTCGGCGTGCGACGACCACATGACAAAGTCCCTCCCCAACAAAGCGCACCCCAACAAGTGGTGGAACGATGAGTGCACGGAGGCAGCGTCTGCCCTGTGAGCCATACCAGGCGAGGACCAGGAGGGTCGCACCGCCGGACGCAAGGCTCTGAAACGGGTCATGCGAAAGGCAAAGTGGTCTTATTACGACAAGATCATCGAACAAGGAGACTTGTGGGAAGTGGCGAAGTGGCACCTAGGCCGACGACTCGCAGGTATACCCGCTATGAGACGCGCCGACGGCACCATCACGTTTGACACACCGGAGATCGGAGACACCCTCGCGGCCTGGTTCTTCCTGCAAGACAGAGGCTCCATCCAGCCAACCCAACCCGACGACCCCCCTCTGAGGACGGAACGGGAACTGATGGAGGTAACGGCAGATGAGATCGAACCATTACTGATCGACACATCAAATACCTCAGCACCTGGTGAAAGCAGAATCAGCTGGAAGCTAATGAAGGTGTTCTGCGGCACCACGCTAGACCACTGGGCTCGCCTCTTCACTGGGTGTCTACGGCTAGGCTACCACCTGACGATATGGAAGAAAGCCGTCGTCACAGTGCTGCCAAAGCCGGACCACCCCGACTACCTCGCCCCGAAAGCGTACCGCCCAATTTCGCTACTGGACTGTACGGGCAAGCTACTAGAGAAGGTGGTGTCGAAGCGCTTACTCTACGACGCCAACAAATCCTCCTCCCCTCCACACAATTTGGCACCCGCATGCACTCCTGCACCATGGACGCCGGACTCAGCCTCATGCATGACGTCAAACTGGGTCTCTACAACAAACAATCGGTGGGTGCCCTCTTGTTCGATATCAAGGGCTTCTTCGATCACATGCACAAGAACCGTCTGCATGCGATACTACTCAACAGAGGCTTCCCCCAATCATTGGCGGACTGGGCCCTCTCCTTCCTCACGAACCAACGGGTGGCACTCCACTTCAACAGCACCATCCTCCCGGACAGGCCCCAACCTGTCGGCACACCCCAAGGGTCACCGGTATCCCCCATCCTCTCGGCGTACTACACATTGCCCCTCCTCCACAAGTTCGCGTCCCAACACGGCCTCTCCTTGGGGATGTACGTGGATGACGGAATCCTATGTGTGGTGGGAGAAGACTGGGGACAAGTCAACAACACGCTCCGGAACGCCTACGAGGAGTGCGATGAGTGGCTACACCGCTCGAACCTCCTCATAGAGCCGGACAAGACGGAGCTCATTTACTTTACGAAACCCCGTACACGCAAAACCACCCTCCTCTCCTTTCCACCACCGCCACTCATTTACTTACGTGATGTGGACATTAAGTCTTACTTCCCCGTATACCCGAAGCCTACCCTTCGCTACTTAGGCTTCTTTATTAACCATAAACTGGACTGGCGCCCCCACGTTACCACCATGTGTAACCGAACCCGCGTGTCACTAACACAACTCACCTTCCTAGGGAATTCCCAGCAAGGCATTTCCTCCACCAACTGGAGACTTGCCTTCAATGCCATCGCCCTACCCACCCTCTTTTACGGCTGCCAACTCTGGGCCAACGCCCCACACAAGAAGACGTTACTGAACATGATCCAAAAAGTCATGAACGACGGGGTGCGTATGGTGGCGGGTGCCTTCAGATTGGCGACCCGCACCGCACTTCACGAATTAACGCGGATATACCCCGCACACATCTTCTTCAAAAAATTACTGACGACATCCTCCCTTAGATTACTCCATGTCCCCCCCTCCTCCCAGGTACTGCGTCGGCTCGGACCGGACTGGGGAGGGGTCCAGAGCGGCCCTCACGAGCCTCGGCTCGGGGAGGTGACACTTAATCACCGGGCAAGGTCTGGATTGTCCAAACAGCGCCCCACTGCCTTGGAGGCTCTCAGCTCACATATGGATCCAACCAGACCGCGAGCTGACCTGACGGCTGTGCCACCATGGGAGGTCACAGACCATGGAGACTGGCTGAAGGTACTGGGGAGGGACCGACCCCAAGACCGAAAGCGCTTAGTGGATGGGCTTTACCGGCCCCAAGCTGATGTGAGTAGGTTAGTAATTCGCCTTGCCGGCACCATCTCCAACAAGGGGCGGGCCGACGATAAACTGGTGGGCGGTGGCGCAGCCAGCATAATGATGTATCCGGCCGGGGACAGGCCGCCTCAACAACTAGCACAATCGTGGTGCCTGAGGAACAATGTCCTCCGCCATGACATCAATATGTACATAGCTGGACAGGCGATGGAGTGGGCAGCGGAGTGGCAGCGGAACACAGCACAACCATATGCCATCTTTTTACTTACCTCAGACCTGGCTACGGCTACTTCCATTTCAAACCCGCGCCCTCTGATGAACCAGTCGGAGCGGCTTTTATTTCACCATTCACTCCTATCCTCCCTCAGTGCACATAGGGACACCAGCATCACGCTGGTGTGGACCCCAGTTGATCGCAAAAGAGCAGAGGATACACGAGCCCGCAGGCTTGCTCTGAAAGCCTGCACACACACCCCCTCACACTGCATCATGCGCATTGACTCACCGGCCTATGCCAAACAAGTCGCGCGCCAGAACACCTTCATTACCTGGGGCAAAGAATGGCAGGACGCCCGTAACAAGGAGCTTGCCGACCCCCTCACCCAGCCTAGGGCATACGAGTACACGCTCATGTACCCGCCCGACGGCGCCAATCACCCACTCTTCGCGGCGGCAAAGTCTAAGCCCCATGAAGATGTACACATCACTCGCGCCGCACACTGCACAGCTATGCAGGTGGCGGTATACCACTCTTTCAGCCATGACTACGCCAGCCGGCACCGAAAGGACCTCCCTCCTGAGGACTCCATCTGCCCATGCGGCCTACCCTACACCACCTACCACGTTATCTATGAGTGCCCATGCTACTTGGCCCATAGACGACAATTCCGACTCGACCACATGGGAGAGCACGACCTCTCAGTCATCCTTGGGAGTGCCCCCACATCGTACTACAACAACCACTCGGACCGCATTCACGGGGAATATTCCACCCCCCACCATGCGGCCCAATCCTTCATCATGTTCCTGCAGATGTCCAAGGCCTTTTCCCGGCCCGTCCCGGAACTTCCCGATCCTTCCCCGCGGATCTTCGATCCCGGGTGATTCTGCTCTCGATCCCGGTCCCCCGCTTCGGCGACCCCTAGCGCGTGAGTCTTTCCCCTTCTAACGGCTCCGCCCCATTTATTTCGTTTCGGACTTATCATCACGGTCCGCTTACATACCTTCCGCGTGTTCACATATACTTATTTTCTTGAACCTGCATTACCCGTGACCTCTGGGAGGCCACTTTTACGCTACACACACTCACCCGACCGCTGCCGCTCCGCGATGTTTATGCCTGTCGATTTATGTACCAACCCTGTAAATGCCTCGGCGACCGGCTTTGTACTCTAGGTACTGCCCCGGAATATAAATTGATCCAAAAAAAAAAAAAAAAAAAAAAAAGGCGCGAGAACCTGTGGGTGAGAAGAAGTGTTCTGCATGCAGAAGGCGCATAGTCGGAAGAACAAGGCACAGTGGGGACGAGTTGAATGAGACCTAGTAGACTTCAGAGGGAGGAGGTCTAGACCAGGACGGGATACTGTGACCAGGTCTGGTCGTGTAAGAGCCCAGGAAGGCTGCATGTCAGTGAGGGTCGAAGTTGGGGTCAGTGCTGGCGCCGTGTAGCGAGTTTATCTGAGTTAAGCGCGTCGGAGTGTATTGGAACGTAGTCATATACACAAGTTGGTGCGATGCGAGTGACGCATACTGTGACTGATTATGAGGTGTGCAGTGTTGAAGAACTCCCTTAGCGGCGCTACCGTCAGCGCCAGTGACTGGGCCTATGTTTGGCAAAATATGAGATTCCGATTTCGCGAGCAGCCGCGTGTCCTTCAGCAGCGTGGTGGGAAGCGAGGGAAGGGCCAATGAGAACTTGGTGGCACTGTCATTCCGTCCTGCCACTGCTCCCTCATTCACGCGCTTCCTTTTCTCCAATCGATCTATTCCTCGAAGAGCTGATGGCCATTGCAACCTTCAACAACGACGCGCGAAATAATTGGTGTTACTAATAACAGACATTGTGAGGGAACATTCACAATATATTGAAGGGAGTAGAAAACCCGCGATAGGCAAGCGTGTACCGTCGGCGCGAAACCGTAGGCTAGCAGCGTGGCATTTTGCACTAACACGACGACAGGTGCGATCTTGTCCCACGTGTGAAGGAATCGAGCCCGAGCCATTGACCTCCCATCGAACTCGTAAGGAGGCAAAACTGGCACACCCCCATCATAGTTGCCTCCCAGTCCACTCCGCGAGTTTGCGTAGGCTAAGGACGTGGTGTGGAGTACGGACTATGTGCGAGCTCAACGCATGCGCTGTGAGGGCCCAAGGATGACACGCGCTGGGCACGCAGTGGGAAGTATGGCGTGAGGAAGCTGCGGGAGGGCCGATCGTCCGATCGCGGCGTTGGGCGAGAGATATTGGATGCGAGACTGGCTAGGAAGGTGGCCCTCAGATGGCACTGTTTCGTACTTGATGCCCGAACTCGTTCCTGGTCGTCGGCGAGCACTGATGTCTATGGTATGAGAACCGGATCGGTGTCTATCCAATCAACCACACCATAAAATGTGCTCTCGTCACCGACCTCGTCACCGTCACCGTCCTCATCTGCACTTTCCTCAGCAGGATCTGCGAGCCCGCGACTGAGATTCGCCAAAAGTCAACCGAACAGGAGAAAGGCAAGACTTGGTGGGTAATGTCTTGAGCCGAAAGCTATAAGTACGATCAAAGGTTTCGATCTCGAGGAACGGGCCATCTGGGTACCCTGGATGGTGTAGGGGTGAACAGCGGGTCTTGGGCCGGCGATGTGTCTTGAAGAAGTCTGTGGACGGATGTAACACATTAAATGCGTCATTGCACGGGCGATGGATGGTGGCTTAGCGTTGGGTTGAATGTGGTTGACGGTGCGGAAGGAAGTGGACGATGCCATAGTCACAAGTCCAGGTGCAAGTGGTGCAGGAAGTAGGTTGGGTGAGGGGCCTTAAACCACTGCGGTCTGATGATCATGCCTGGAAGTGATGCAGAAGCCAGCGAGCGCACAGGGTAAGCCATCTCAAACTCTACAGCCTCAAGCTAATCTGCGATAACCGATTGTATGGGTCACCGACGGAGAGGGGTCTCAATAAAGTCTGTGTGGAAGAGTTACGAGAAGGGGGGCAATTGAAACGACAAGGACATTTCGAGAGGGAAGCTAACGGGTGCTATGGTGAGAGTACCTTGCTAGACGCGGGTTTTTTTATTAGTCACCGCACACACTTGGTCGCATCAGGTTGCCCCCATTTGTGGCTAGACCATTTGTGGCTAGACCGTAAACATGACCAAATAAGATCCACATGACCTCATGCCTTTCTGCTGGTGGTGCTACCAAAGTGGATAAGTGGTCACACGTGGCAACCTCATTCCTCTTTCGACAACTGATTACGACTCGGAGTCTACTCGTCATATAGTTTTTCTTTCTTTTGGATGTGCTGATAGAGATGTTGACATACTGCCACGGGTAATGCCAACATACAACAACCTGCGTGCGTCAGACCATGGCGCATGAATCAAGTTGCTCTGGTACAGCCGCAGAAGTCATGTATGCGCGATGTCGTGAAGCGTCTCTTCTCCGAAATACTGTACATAGAAGTTGGAACGTAGTGCACATTGAATAGTAACGCACATAGACAACTATGCCTATCACCTTCGACTTGAATCCTGCTTCCTAGTGCGGCCCCACGGATTTTTCCACAGACTCGGCTTCTGTAGTTCATAACCCTTCACTTGAACCAAAAGAACCGCCTGGTCCTCCCCCTCACTGGGGGTAACAATGCCTTTAGTGATCTTATTCAGGATCTCCCACGGGTCGTATGTCTCGATTTCGCTCCGTTTGGGAGCGTGACCGTAGTGTTCGTGGTAAGCCCAGTGATCTTCTTGCGCCCAGTGCTTCTTAAATAAGTCGGCACGATTTCCCCTCCATGCACAATTTAGAAGTGGGCAGTGAATGAAATACGGGACGTGATTCAGTAGGTGTCTGTCCCGCTCCTGCTTGCGGTGGAGCAATTCCGAGCAAATGGGGCATTCTCGGTTATCCGTAGATGTAGTAACCCGTGGTGTGATGGCGCTGTCGATAGGAAAGGATGGCACAGGCAGGTAAGGCTGCGACTGGGTGCAGACATGGTCCCCAGTGTCGCACCATTGTTCAACAGTCTATCAAGGTTAAGACAAAATGAATCATTAAGCGATATATAGCCAAAGCCAAAGAAGACCGACCTCGAGGGAGCCAGAGTACTGGCAGCAGGAGACGTCTGGAAAACAATTATAGCCAGGTATTTGTTGGAGGTAACTGGCGAGTGCTGGATAATTGCTATTCATAGTGGGGACAGGAAAGAGCGCGGGTCAGAAGAAAGTCAAGAGACAAGAACGGTATTGTCCAAGTCGGCCAGAGCTGTAGAGTAAAAAAAATGCGAGAGCCTAGCACTGCCATTCCACAACAAACAATACGCCTCATTTTGCGGCTGTAGATCTATACAGAACATTTGGGGAGCACTGCATGCAAAGCAGGGTTTTCAGTCAAATAAAACTTGTAGAAAACTCAGTAGTGCGTTAACCACTTATCAAGGTTTATTATTCTGAAAAACCTTGAAAAAAAAGGTTCAAGTTATCATAAAAAGAGCCTGAAAAAGAGTTCGAATATTTACTGACCATCTGAGCACCCTTGGCAGGACTGGGGAGGGAAATCTCACATGGCGTTTGTCAACGACTCAATTATTTCTAGGGTTTTTCAGAAAAATTAAGCTTTGATGAGTGATTAACCGGTTAACACTCTACAGGTTTTCTACAAGTCTTATTTGACTGAAAACCCTGCTCTGCACGTAGTGTCAGGCACTGATCTAGTACTGATCGATTGACCACCCACGACTCCACAAAAGCCCCACATTGTGTCTAACCAAGGCCTTGTGTTGGGTACTTGTTGGGCACTCTTGAGACCCGTGGCGTTAATTGAGCAATGCAGTATGCTAACGACCCAGTAGTCATTGGTACAGAGGACTTGGAGCAAGACGGGTGCGCGTACGCCTTGGGGAACTCTGCAGTTATCCTGTGTCGCGGGAATCTCGGGAAAATCATATATCCTTGGAGAGGCTGTGCCGTTAGATAATATTCTTTCTTCATGGATGGTACATACTCACAGTGAGCAAGGACACAGCCTCTACCGATCCACGCTTTGCCTTACCTTTTCTCAGAATCTCCCCAGCCATGCCGCATGTAGAACTACCAAGCTATTGGCCACCTCATGTTCTCTGTTCGCGATCGACTACTCCACCACTGGTCTCGAGTTAACTTTGTATCTTCCCGAACATCAGTGCATCAGCACTAATACCAGCCCATGAACGCCCTGAGTGCCAGTAGCCCTACTCAGGTCATTATAAGTACGCTAACACATTCTTTCTGTCTTTGTACGCTCTGGTCACGCTGATCGTTTGGATTTGCTATTGATTCCTTCTTCTGGCCTGGAATGCTGCCACATGCATTTCAGAACTCAGAGATGAACATCAAGGACAACCTCACCACCTGTGTCGTCAGTCTCCTTTCTCCCACTTCCGATCAACCCTTTATCTATTCCTGTGTACTATTTAGAGCTCCCTTTTCTTAAAAAAATATACCAAGTTCACCTTCTAACTTGGCCCGATTGCGTATCTCTTGGGTGTACAATTACTCTGACCTATATTTCGACAGTGTTATTCAGGTTGGGGTTAGTGTCATCTTCCAGTCGGCCCACCTTTGCCTTCCCCAGCAGTGGCGCCACACCTACTCTGCAGTTATATAGCTCAATGATAAACGTTCCTTGTAGTGAGCATACATTATACGGCCCACTCGTGCGCTGCACGTGCAACTACGCCAAACCGTCATTTAATTGATTCATTCGAATACCTGCAATGACCTGGCCACGTCGGCCTCAATACTCCTTTCATGGTCGTGCCCACATATTGTGCCTCGCTTATTATAATGTCTGTCCATTGTAATTCCCTTAAGTCTGCTTCCCTTGTATTCTGTTTGTATATACTTAACCGCTACCCCTTCGCCTGCGCCCTGTGGCTCTCCCACTCATGTATATAAACCTGGGGTCTCCCATGTCTCAGGATCCATCAAATCGAATCGTCCTCTCCTGCTGTTCTCGAAAACTCACCATCAGGAAAAACCTCCCGGAATAATTGGCCATAACTGGCCATAATTGATGCTAACGCCGTCATAATTTCAATAATTTTCGTTAATTAAAACAATTATCCCAGATTATCTCAAATTATCAAAGAGGGTTTTTCCTAATGAGTCGTCCGACTATCTCGCGTGAACCACGACTTGCATAATCGCACCCGCGCCGATACCTGTATCGCTTTCCGTGATATACCACCGAGTTAACCCGAATGGTTCCCGCGTTCCAGCCTCATCTCATTTCGTCTTGTCCTTATCCCTCCTCTGTCTACGTCTTCCCCTTGGGACGACACTCTCATACTCGCACGCAACCCTTCAACACGCCCACCGTGGATACACAACTACGTTAATTCCGAAGACACACCTGCTACAGATTCATGCTAGTATGGCTGCATGCCAACCATAAGTATATGCTTGCCCCATCGGGTAGTACGTACATAGTTTGAAATAAGAGGAGGCTATCTAGTATCAGACAACAGAGCAGGGCTCCATACGTCTTGGGGAATGTCAAAAACAAAAGAACCCCACCGTAATTACTGGGAGGGGTTAGGAAGGATAAAGCGGTGGTGTAGTACATAGATCCTGAATCACCGTCAAGCTTGGTTCGATCTGTGGCCCCACGGATTCTTCAACAGACTTGACTTTTGTAGTTGATTCCCCGTCGCACGAACCAGATCAAGTGCGATTTCCGCCGCCTCGTTGACAGAAATGGTGCCATCGTTAATTGAATCTACGAACAGCTTCGGGTCGTAGATCATGAATTCGCTCGGCCCGGGAGTGTCACCGGGATGTTGGGAGTGTATAGTTAACCAGTGGCTCAGGAATACATGGTCACGATTGCCTCTCCACTGGCAATCCGGGAGGGGGCAATGGATCCAGTGGGGGAGGTGCGTTAACAGATGTCGGTCCCGGTCTTTCCCACGGGAGAACTGCATGGTGCAGGTAGGGGATTCACAGAGATACACCGAGTGGGGCTGTTGGCTTCGCGCCAGCCAGGGAGATAGGAGCACCGGGCGATTTACGACTTGCCGAGTGTCGATGAACGAGCCAAATGCGTTGTCTGCTTGCTCATGTTCGAGCTCGGGGGAGAGCACTAGCAGACCGGGTAGTAACCCTGGGTCCAACCCAGCATCATCCAACGGCAGCGTGCCAGAAAGCTCCAACGCGAGAGCGTGGCAGATACGAAGCCTCTTCACCCCGACGAACGGCCTGAGAAGCTCATGCCATGTCACGCCGTCCACTGCACCATCCTGCCATTCGGCCAGTATCCCCTGCTCGTCGAAGTCGAGCTTGAGGCGCTCTACAGCGGACAGCGAGGGAGTAAGTGTGCTACATATCTGCGCTACGCAGTCTATTTGCCAGTCGAACTGATTACATAGCACACGGAGGCTGAAGCTTGAGGATCTGCCAGCGCCTAGATGCTGTCGGAGATCGTTCGTGACTACGGATACCGCGTTGCGATCGAAGGTGACCTTCGCATCGGGTAGCCTAAGTCTTCCTGTTGCGTTGGTGAAATGGGAAAGATGTGGCAACGTAAAGGCGACTTGATTGAATAATGTAATGCCAAGTTGCTCCAGAAGGGGCGCGGCAATCCGAGCGACAAAACTTTCCAAATAGGCACTAGTGCCTCGGAACGTGAGGCGTTTGAGAATGGGAAGCGTCACGGGAGTTTCCAGTGCGACGAACAGTTCTCTCTCGGCGCTGGGACGGGGCATGGGGATGGAGAAACCAATGGATAGTTCCTCCAGCTGGGGAAGGGCTTGAAGACGTGTGACCAACCGACTAGGAAGAAAGTAGCCAGATTCCCGGATGTTGGTGAGCGTAATTGTGACCAGGGAAACAGTGGAAGCAAGTAACGGCAATTCTTTGGGAAGGCCGACGCCAAGAAGGGTGAGATAACGTAGATCGGGGGCTAGAAAGGCCATGGGAAGTATCGGGCCCGTGCCGTCCTCGGCCCTGGACGAGAGGGAGAGGTGTTCCAGTGTTGGGAAGGATTCGCCCATGAGCACAAGTAACTTGCGCAGACTCGAAGGCGGGATGTGGAGGTCAACCTGGCGTACGCGATCACGCAGCTGGAACGCATGTAATATTCCCAACTCATCTTGTGCGCTTATGGCCGTAAGTTCATCTCGGTAATCGATGACGAGAGGCAGGGGCGGTAAATGGTCTAGCGTGTCCACTATAGGGGCACCATTCGTGCATAAAATATGCACACCCAGATAGGACGCAGAGTCGTGTACGACGTGCCTCCACCTTCGACAGACATGGGTGAGCTTGCACCACCCAAGTCGGACATTCCAATTATCTTCATCATCCAGTCGGTAGTAGTTGAATATACTCCGGAGTATATCATCGCCGAGCGTATCGATAGTAGTGTATCGCACATAGTACCCTGGTCGCTCAGATGTTGGCGGCGGCGGCAGGTCCTGTAACGAAGTTGGTGTTTGGGTATCGTGGAGTATACGAGATGCATTAAAACGTACCAGAACCTCGAGAGACCTAGGAGGCCGTGGTACGTCGTAAATATGTATGTTGGTGGAATGCGACACCGGGTGGCTCAGACCTGTCCAATCCTCTAATGGAAACCCCAATGTGGAACTGGCTGACGGGGTTGTTACGATGGGCCGCAAACAACTATGACTCGGTCGGGCAAGGGACTCAGAGTTGAGGGAAATTATTGGTTTTTTGTAGTGCCACCAGTTGCCCTGGATACTAGAGTTGCTGGTGCTCCTGACGAGCTGCTCTCCTTCGAGTACTCCGGAAGTGTCTGGAAAAATGTCAAAGAATAAGAAACGAGACATAGAAATGTGACGCAAACCTTTGAAGATCAGGAAGCCATTCAGCTTCCAGACATTGCCAAAGCTCCGGTTTGTTGCTCTGGCTTCAAGGAACACACGTCCAGGCCTATCAAGAAGGACGTAGATAGTGTCAGGGAGTTGGCGGTCTACCCAAATATCTTCAATTGGGGAGAAGGAAAACCCGGGCGTGAATGTGCTCTCATCTGCAGGGAGACCGAAATAGAAGTGAGGGTTTTGTTCGAGAGTGATTCGTGCGCGGTCCCTGTAACGGCTAAAATTCCAAAGGATTTCTGGAATGGATGGTCTCACACTGAGGACCTCTGTTGCGTGAATAAGATTATTGCAAATAACATATAAGTTGACGCCTACGACGAACGATGACGTTATCTGGGTTGTGAAGGTCCGCAAGCGGAGATTGGAGGAGCACGAACTTCGTGCTTGTTGTTGATCTCTGTTCTTCTTCAAAATTCTGGAGAAGTAGAATTTGAGTGGGGGAGAGCAGCATGCGCGTACGCGAGAGTCACCTCGTATGACCATGCTTTCCGAGCGCTGTCTTTTCTTTTCGCTCGTCCCATCGTCACCTCGATCAAATTCGTGGGGTTGCTGCTAGGAGTCAGTGGTGCGATTCCTTGCACCAGCGTTGTCATTCACTCAGGATGAAATATCTTTGAGTATCTGCACAACACTTGGGTCGCATCTTCGAAGCGTTTGCTCGCTTCATCAGTTACCTCCTTGCCCGAATCAGCACCAGATTGCAACGCGAGGTCACAGACTCGCAGAGTTCTCAAATGAATTATTAGAGAGAGGAGGCAAGCACGCGAAAGAACTCACCTTCGTAGCTCGGCATCTTCGCGGGCAAGTTTTGGTGGTGAAACCCGAGAGAGGAGTTGGCATAAATAAATCAATTCCATCGCCTGACTTTGGTACGCTCTGCCAATGTTCCTTGCATGCTCGACAAACTCTAGTCCGCCATTGTGAGCTTCCGTTGGAAAGGTGGTGTAATCGGTCATTGAGCCGCTCGAAAAGTTGCCCGCAAGGAAAAGGAACTGTTGCAGCACGGCAAGGGCCCTTCAACTGAACCACCTGACCAAGGTGTGCCACCACAGGAACTTCAAGTTCCTTTGTGATGCGGGGGTCAGCGACTTCTGACTGGATCTGATCTTTCGACCTTCCGAACCGACCCGGTGTCGCAAAAATAATCAAGATATAACCATGATCAAATCTAAGGGTGCAATAAGATCCTTACAAGTGGAATTAAAAGGCCACTTATAGTAAAAGCCGTCTCGTTTACAGTGATAAGTTCTCGTTCTCAACAACATTATGTCGTTTAACCTCCTTCCGGAACTTTGGGACACGGGTCTGGATCATCGGCACCCTCGACGGCAGGTGTAGGACCATGCGGTTGTGTTTGGAGACATTTATGTTTTTGATGTTTTTCACCTGGTAAGGAAAATGATAGACTCTGGCGCCACTTCTTTTTTTGTTTACTTTTGGAGCGGGACAAATAAGGAAAACAATAGCTACGTGTGTCACATGACTGCTTGCATCATCTGTTTAATCCAGCACCGTAGCAAGGTGCCCATCGTGCTGCATACAGTCATTGAGTAGATTCTGAATTTCGGATCTGATGCTATCCAATATCTAGAGAACAATGTATATTTGAGTGTCATGACATGACCATAAGCTGCTCTAACGGCTTTGTGGATGAGTATATTCCCGAATATGTTGCCCGACGAGGGTGTTATTTTTGTAAGAGATCGGCACCTACACGCACTAGCCATCGGGGAAGACGCGAACGGGCCACAGTAGTAGGCGCGGTTGTAATGTTCGTGATAACTGCGGTGATCCTCCTGGTGTCAGTGCTCCTTGAATAAGTCGGGGCGATTTCCCCTCCACGCGCAATGCGGAAGTGGGCAATGCATGATGGGACGTGCCTCAGTAGATGCCTGTGCCGTTCCTTCCGACGACGGGGGTACGAATCTGGGCAATCCGACCATTGCCAGCGATTCCCTGTTGTAGTGACGGGTGTTGTGATGGTGTCTGTGGACAGGGGAGGACGGTACGGGTGGGTTAAGTGCAACTTGGTGGAGACAGGATCCTCATCTCTGGCCCATGTTTATCAAGGCTGAGACACGCCTTTGAGGTGATATACAGCCGAAGGAAATTGGAGCGACCCGGAGCACTGGCAGAAGAAGTGGGCAAAGAGATTATCTCCCGGCGTGTGTTGGAGGAGGTAGCCATGCGCGGGTCAATGCGGTTCATAGCGGGAACAGGAAAGAGCGCGAGTCAGAAGAAAATCAAGAGACTAGAACGGTTCCGTGCGAGTCGCTCAGAACAACTCGGGGAAGTTTTTGAGTGTAAAATTATTAGCGTCTAGCACCGCTATTCCCACGGCCCTTCCATAAACAGACAGTTTAGTGCCATACCGACATATATGCCTCGTTTTGTGGCTGTGGATCTACACTGTTGAGTGCGATGGCCTTCATGGCCACGGTTTACAAATACGACCTATCACACCGCCTCGACACCAACTCATGTGGCTGGTAACATTTGTGCGACGATTCCGCGTCCTGGAAGTACTAATGTTTCCCTCTCATTTCGTCAATCCGGTCAGTGAGTAAGGACCGATTTTAGGCTCTGAAACATACGGAATCTACTTTATGGCCGGGCGACCGCACTGGACCAGTGCCAGTGCCCAGGTGCCTCCGGGCACTGAGCGATTGGCGAGAAGAACCACAAAAGTTGTGATAAGCTTCACACGTGCCTATCTATCCAAAGCCTTGTGCTGGGCACTTGTCGGGCACTCTTGAGACCTGTGGCGTCGTTTTGGCAATGCACGATGTTTGTTTGTAACGGATACAGTACTCTAATATACAGTTTTGAATCGTAACGCATATAGAATCGTAATGCAATCGAGTCGTAAAACACATAGACATTCGTGCCTACCATTTTTTTTCCGGAAATGTAAAACGTTTGAGGCGAATCATCTTCGACTCGAAGCCCGCCTCCTACGCCCCCACGGATCCTTCCACATACTCGGCTTTTGTAGTTCATAACCCTTCACTTGAACCAAAAGAACCGCCTGTTCCTCCCCCTCACTGGGGGTAATAGTGCCACTGGTGATCTTATTCATGATCTCCCACGGGTCGTATGTCTCGATTTCGCTCCGTTTGGGAGCGTAACCGTAGTGTTCGTGGTAAGTCCAGTGATCTTCTTGCTCCCAGTGCCTCTTAAATAAGTCGGCACGATTTCCCCTCCACGCACAATTTGGAAGTGGGCAGTGAATGAAATACGGGACGTGATTCAGTAGGTGTCTGTCCCGCTCCTGCTTGCGGGTGAACAATGCCGAGCAAATGGGGCATTCTCGGTTATCCGTAGATGTAGTAACCCGTGGTGTGATGGCGCTGTCGATAGGAAAGGATGGCACAGGCAGGTAAGGCTGCGACTGGGTGCAGACAGGGTCCCCAGTATCGCACCATTGTTCAACAGTCTATCAAGGTTAGGACAAAATGAATCAATAAGCGATACATAGCCAAAGCAAAAGAAGACCGACCTCGAGGGAGCCAGAGTACTGGCAGCAGGAGACGTCTGGAAAACAATTATAGCCAGGTATTTGTTGGAGGTAACTGGCGAGTGCTGGATAATTGCTGTTCATAGTGGGGACAGGAAAGAGCGCGGGTCAGAAGAAAGTCAAGAGCGGCACTGTGCCAGCCGCTCAGGGCGATTCGGGCAGGTTATATACAGCATCACCCTGGATATTGGACGAGCACACCGGACAAGGGAGTGCCAGTGCCAGGTGCCTCTGGGCACTGAACGGTTGGCAAGAACCGCAAAAGTTATGATAAGCGTCAGGTTGTGTCTATCCACATTGCGCACTTGTCGGGCGCTCTTGAACCCCGTGGTGATAATAGGGCACGGTTCTCGGTCCACGATTGAAGGGGCATGTTCAAATTTGTCGCGTGTTGCCCTGGGAGAACAGACCAACGGGTGCGAGGCTGACAGTACGGCATGATCCGAAGGGGGGCTCTCTTCAAATGAAGGATGTAGTAGATGTCAACGCTCTGAATCTTCTGGAATATATAGTACTTGCACGTGAGGCTGCGCAATTGATCCACCAATCAGCACTCCCGTATACACTGCATCCGGAATTGGTCTTCCCTTCTCAGAATAAACTGTACACAAAATATCTGACTGAACTAAAAATCCCTACGTCTGCCGCCCGATTCCTCCGTGAGATACTCAAACCCGATTCTTGGTACCAGCCTTATCGGCAATGCCATGTCGGTGCCAGTGCCAGTGCCAGTCAGCCAGGCGCCCAGAGATGTCCCAATCGGGAGCCCCAGGTGAGAAATAGGTGAACGTCATAGTGCCAGGGCGGCTTGATGTGCCAGCCTCATGGTGTTTCAGGGTAGTGCCCGTGTAGAGAAGGAGCTAGCTTGGATACAACCGGAGAGAGAGAGTCCACGAGGAGACTCGGGGGGAGGTGTCCACCCGCGTTTCGTGGTCATTTCCCCCCTGCCGTTGCCGCATCAGTAGTACCTGCGGTTATGGGAGCTGGCAGCATCCTTGACCCGAGGTGCTTCCCACTGGCGTAGTGTAGGTCATCAGGGACCGTGATAATGGAGCTAAAACCAATATTCGGCTCCCCACCCAACTGCCATCGCCGAACACTACCCTGGCACCAGCACATTCTTTATGACTAGGTCTGGCCAATGGGGTCTTGTCAAGTGCAAGAACGCAAAAGTGAGGCTCGACGACAATGCTCTGAAGGCGAGCCTTCGTGAGCTCCATATTTATACTTTGTAACTGCGATATTAAACACAATTCACCATACTGCACAGTGTCGTGTCGCAGGGGCCAGAGCACCAGCGTCTCCAACTTAAAGCTAAACTCAAAGCTCTGCTCTCGGACAACAACTTAACGACCTCCCACACCAGTGTAGTTTTACATTTCTTCACCCGATATCGAGAACGCGCTGTCATTCGTATCACCAAAGGAGAGTCTACAACCGATTTACCCAACATCCCTACACAAAATGTTTTGGCTGAGGCAATGGAAGTCCGGGAAGTCCGGGACGGTCATACCCATTCGGACATATCCGTATAGCCATATGGGTTTGCTGCATAGTGCAGCTTTGGGAGCATAGCGAATAGGTTGTACAGTATCGAGCAGCCGGGTATGTGGGGAATGCCCGTCAACCTCGACTGCAATGACACGAAGTATGGGTTCAACTGTCTGACGGTAGTCGTGGCAACGTGAATGGTGTCCCAGTTTTGCGGTAGAGTGCCATTAGTGTTGTTGCACAATGATTGCGAGTTACCCATACGGCAGTTAGGCAAGTGCTGGACGATCATTGTGAATTGCCTGATGATCGAATGGGGTTGGTTGTAGGCGCTGGAAGCGCCGCCGGTTGTCGACTTACACGAGACCGAAAGCGCTAGCGACAGTAGCCAACTGGAGGTCATGAAAAGATCTTCTGCTCTTGATGTGTCCTATCCCTAGTTTCTCAGGCGCTGATGATAGGCTGGGGCATCTGAATTTTGAGTAAAAAGTAAAGCAGGCATTGGCAGTCGGGGTATCTTGTACGCGTGTCGGCGTTGACTTGCAGCGAAGGCCGCCAGCGAGCGGCCACTTTCAAGACGTAGGTTCGAACACGCTAACAAAGAGTAATTTTCGGCTTCCTACGATTGTCCCACAGATTATCTCAGTACTCACATAAAATTTTCTACCATACGCTCCACAGTCGCAGGTGTCAAACCGTCCGAGCCAGTAAAGTATGGCCGTCGGGGAGTTAAAGGGCCAAAGCCATGATAGTGGCAATACCGTGATTCGAGTGGTGTCACCATATACTGGCACGTAGTGTGAACGAAACGGGTGACTAGCATGAAGTCGATAATTGCAGTCGACGCAGGGATCACTTCCAGCTCGATTGTAGGTTGTCTCCCCGGTGCGTCGGATGCGGTTTCTGAGATGGATCAGAGAGCACGATTAGGTGTCGTTGGACAGGTCTTGTTCCGGTCGTTTGTAAGATCATGCTTTCAACGCATCAGCTTCGGTGCCAGATAGTAAACTCGACCAACACCTCATAACAACACCCCGGAGAAAGTCGCCTGATAAATGAGTCCCGTACCTTCACTTCTGCTCTCATTCCACCTGTATATCATATTTCTTATTGCCGATGAGCTGAAGGTGAGACCACCATGCCAAAAGGAACCGCCATTTCATGATCGAACCTTCATAGAACCATAGCTCGCGGAACCCAAATGGATACTGTGACGAGGCGATAACGCCAAGTGCGAGTTCAAGTAAAACCTAGATTAGATTAGATGACGAGTCAGCAGGACGGATACGAGACGTTCGGAGCGGCACACGGAGAGCAAGTGAGGGGGAAATGATCAGCAGCGGGCTGATGTCTTTACGAGTTCAGGCCTTAGGCCTTATATACAATATATCTACGTTCTACGGGATTCGAGGTGTGCCTTCCCGTAATGGATGTTGAGCTCCGTGGCGTATAGGCGCTGCGACGGCGTTTGTCAGTCGCTGGCTTGTCGGCGTCGGGCGAGGTTGAGCATGGACCGATGCTGGTCCTTACAATACTTCCCTAATTCTTGCGGCAAAGGAGCGCACTTGCTCTTCACGTGGTCGGGTCCGGGCCCAAGTTCAGACCTCACGCTGGAGGAAGTTCATATACTAGGAATGTATTCAGGACCAAGCAGTGTGAGCGTTTATGAATCCTTTGGCAAAATAGGTCAGTAACATTTACGACGCTACGATTCAGAACAAACGCTGAGTCGGAGCTGGACGTTGTGCCTACCTGGACCTCCATTCTTAGTTTCACATTGTGCGGGCACACACGATGTCGTGGGATTCCGTCGAAGTAGCTCGCCGTGATATGTGATGGGGGAAATTATGTGAAGGATTTCGGCTTCCTCCCAAATCAACCCGCCTCAGAATTGCATGGGCCGTGTCATTTCTAAATCTCGTCTCATCTCTTTCTTGTTTTTGGACTTGTATGCTGGTGGAGACGTTGTCATAGGGGCAATTCGTACATCAAGGCTGTCATTGTTGAATCACGAATCAACGCGTGCAGGTAATTGAAAATGCCAGAATGCCTACGCCACTTCCACTTCAATGTGGGAACCACGTGACGGAGAGGGTATCGCACCAGTCTCACACTATAGTTCGTTCGTTGGCAACACATCTTGTAGTGACTATACATGCCTGTAATAAGTACACAACAACGTTAAATATGAAGATACATGGTACTATAGATACATGCCAATCATAAATATATGCCTGCCCGGACAATTCGCAAAGACACATTGTGAGGGTAAGCTATCCAGTACCAGACAGAAAATAGTGCTACATAGGGTTTTTCGCATATTTGGGGATGTCAAAATAAAGCATACCATAATTACTAGGAGGGGTAGCAGGAGGAGAAGCAGGCGGAATAGAAGGTACTGGGAGGGAAGGTGCTACATAGGGTTAAGTACACCAAGACGCACTCTAATGGATTCGAAAAAGAAATTAGGAGGGGTGAGGAAGGATAAAACAGTGGTATAGGACATACGTTCTGGATCACGGTTAAAACCAGTTCGATCTATGACCCCAAGGATTCCTCGACAGACTTGATTTTTGGAGTTGATTGGCCTTCGCAAGAACCAGATCAAGTACGATTTCCACCGTTTCATGGACAGAACTGGTACTATTGTTGATTGAATTTATGAACAGCTTCGGGTCGTAGATCATGAATTCGCTCTTCCCAGGAGTGTCACCCGAACGTCGAGAGTGTTTAGTTGACCAATGCCTCGAGAATACACTGCTACGACTGCCCCGCCACTGGCAATCAAGGAGGGGACAATGAATCCAGTGGGGGAGATGCGTCAACAGATGTCGGTCCCGATCTTGCCAACGGGAGAACTGCTCAGGGCAGGTAGGTGATTGACAAGGATACTCCGGGGTACTACTGTTGGCATCGGGTGAGGTAGCCGGGGTAGTGACTGGATTTTCGGCGGTGTAAACCTGTTGACACAAGCAGAAGACTTGTTCAAGCCAATCGTAGGTTTCACCATCGACTGGGCACGAGAATGATTTATGAAACGGGCAAGTGCCGCTCATGGCGGAAGTAGGATAGAGAGCGAGGAGACGGAACCGCTGGTGGGAGGCGGGAGGGCGAGGGTGAGGGCGAACGCGAGGGTGAGGGCGAGGGCGGGTGTAACGGCGAGTGGGATTGGGACTATGAGAGCGAGTGTGTGTGCGAGTGCGAGTGCAAGTATGAGGGCGTGTGTGCGTGCGGGTGCGAGTGCGAGTGCGAGTGTGAGTGCGAATGTGAGTGCGAGTGCGAGTGCGAGTGTGAGTGTGAGTGCGAATGTGAGTGCGAGTGCGAGTGCAAGTGTGAGTGTGAGTGCGAGTGCGAGTGCGAGTGTGAGTGCGAGTGCGAGTGCAAGTGTGAGTGCGAGTGCGAGTGCGAGTGCGAGTGCAAGTGTGAGTGCGAGTGCGAGTGCGAGTGCGAGTGCAAGTGTGAGTGCGAGTGCGAGTGCGAGTGTGAGTATGAGTGCGAGTGCGAGGGTGCGAGGGTAAGGGCATGGCCAGTCGTATATATAGATGGGATTTATGGATATCAGAGAGCATGCTGCGTCCGGCGCTTATTTGAAAGCTTACGCTCAACGCAGACGTCAGGCACCAGTGCCCCGGTGCCTTCATTGGTGAGGAGAACCGTAACACGACGACAATGCCTGGTGACCTTACAACCCGTGATTCGTTCTGGGTCCCGTGTTGGGCTCCGTGGACGCGTGGTGATATTGGGGCACAATTACATGTCCTATATGAACCATGAGGGCTGAAAAATGAGAGTATGACTGACGGTACGGCATAATCGGACGGAGGGAGCGAGGCCTCGATCCAAAGGTCGAGTGTCTTGGATATATAGTTGAGCTTAAGGCTGCGCAAATAATTGGCTGACGGACTGTACTCAGAGGAACGTTCGGTCCAGTGCAAGGTAGTTGACCTATCGCAGAGCTCGGCCAATCACGACAACGCCAGTGCCAGTGCCAGTGCCAGTGCCAGTGCCAGTGCCCGTCCTCGTCCCAGGAGCCAGAGAATTTCTTCCAGCTGGGAACTAGGGATGAGAAGCAGGTGAGCGGGTCACAGTGCCATATTGGTTGCCAGTGGATGTGCCAGCCTCATGTTGTGCCAGGAATCATAGAAGAGGCACCAGCTGGGATGCAACCAGACAGTGTGCGCACAGGAGAGAGGAGAGATAGGGCACATCATATGGTGTCATAACTTTTTTTTTTGGTTCCATTGCCAGTGCCCTTGTTGCCTTAGTGCCTGAAGCACAAAGCGGAGTGAATGACAAATGAAAATAACTGGTTATCTGAAATCTGACCACACAGAATAAGTCAATAATTGTTCGTTTTCATCAGGACCATTTTTATTTATTTTATTTTTACAAAACAGGAATAGTAGATCTCTTGGCTTCGCTTACCCGGCTAGGAGCTCGCTCTAGTGTACAGTATACAACGCTGGAGACTGCAAAGCTGTAAGGGTGCCCTTAACCTACGCACGCAATGCCCAACATCACCACACCTACCACCCGACCACAATTCCTCGTAGCCTGCATTCACCGCGACGACGCTTCAAATCAACCGCACCTTGAGATAGCCTAATAAGAGCCCTGTAACTGGAGTCTGAGATCTGAGTTTTAACGAGCCTCGAGGCTCTCTGTGGCTTAGAAACTTGAATATCGGGCACTGTTTTCTCTATATAAAGGACTCAGCCCCCTTCTCTTAAAGATAGCGTTCCCTGCTCTGATTATTTCTCCTGTTCCTGTTGAGCAAGACATGTTCTAAGTGTTCGCGCGTACTCTCTCACTCTTTCTCGCAATCGGTATTCTCCGCTTATCGACATTCAATTGTGCCGACATAATCTTGGCTTCCCTCGAACTTTGACTTTGCGCTTTTGCTACAGCAGGGTAGATCCGCTCTTTGGAGTATATGGAGCTGTAGCATTGGAGTATCCGGGGCACGGGCGAAATGGGTGCGTTTACTCACATGCACAGTATGAAGTCGATCACTCGTTCTGTGGGACCTTCACTTACTGGGGTCACGATGCCGTGTTAGGCCATGCACTATACTGCTCCGCATCGACAAAGACAAAACAAAACAAAATAAATGAGAATTCATGATGTGGTCATACATCGAACATAAAATCTTCGGCCCCATCTTCCACGCAATCGAACTCGAGAGCAAACTCCGACTTTGCGGGCGGCACTGTTTCGGCGGCCTTCGTATTCGTCGTCTGACTCGTGGTACTCTTCGCCCTCGTAGGCGGGCGCAAGGAAGCAGAAGTGGCAGGGCGCGTGGGTATGCGTGATGTCATCGGAGCAGGCGCTGTGCGCAACGTCGAAATTGCGCGGCCAGCCACGGTTGCTGGGCGGGCTGGAGGAAGGTTTTGTGACGTCTTCTCCGGACGTGCCGAGGGAACCGGGACCCCCCGCGCAGCTTGAGCGCGCTTCGAAGTGGAGGGTGCTGATTGTTTCACTTGACGCGGAGCCGATATAGTTGCGGCGCGTGGACGTGATGGTGGCACAGCTCTAATCGTGGTTGTGTTCACACGCACTGAAGGTTGCCTTGCTTGAACATTGGCGCTTTGTTTAGAAGCCGCGCCCAACCCGCGAAGCGTACTGAAAGGGCTAGGGTCGTCTGTGAAAGTTTAATATGAGCCCGAAGATGAAACGTCAGTTGCGTTCACTTACCATCTTCGGGAAGCTCAAAGAGGTTCCACTGAGATGGCGAATCAACAACGCCACTACCCTCGAGTAACCCCGTGTCATCGATATTTTCCTTCTCCGCGGCGTAGAACCGGTCCGTCACATCGTCCTTCGGGAATGAGTGCATCATATTAAAAAGATGTGCACCGACGAGTCCGTAGTCAGGTACGTCGAAATGTGGTGTGTATGCTGGATCTACATAGCGTATTGGCACGGTAAAACACAACACGGAAAGTCGGCAGACTCACCAATAGCGGTTGGGGGCATGTACTCAATCTCGTCGTAGTCCTCTGTCTGCACTCCTTCACCTTGGGCCTCAGGCAATGTTGGCACTTCAATATCACCTTCCATCACGTCCCAATGGTTGCCTTTTGTAACTGGGGTCTCAAACGCAGTGCCCGAACTGTAGCGTCCGCGGACGCTCTTGCGCGCCGAACTAGGAAGTAGGGCGTGTCCAGGGGTCATAGATTCGAGGTATGCATCCCGCGCAAGTGGCTTTCCTTTTGCGGGACCCGGGGTCGGATCCAGTATTACCCGACGCTGACGATTGGTAAAAGGCGTCTTGTCGCCGAGCGGGCGAACAATGAGCTTGACGGAGGCGCCTTTCGACGATTGTGCATCCTTAGTCGGTTTCCTAGATTCTTTATCATTTTATAGGGTCAGAGTTCAGAAGATGACGATTCGTACTAGGAGATCCACCCTCGTGAGGTGACTGTAGCTGGAGCGGTACTTTATGAGCTTTGACAGTGCGGAGACTCTGAAGAGCGTTCTCTTGAAGTATACCCCTGGCCTTTTGAAGTGCTTTCCCTGGAGTCTTCACATGCAAAGGACGATTCGCGGTAAGTGGAGCCGGGCGAGATGTCAACATGCTCTGTGGCAGCAGTGAGATTCACTGCAGCCAAGTCTGTTAACAAAACGGTTGTAATGGGGTTATTGAGAACTTATCATACGTGAAAAAGACTGCGTCAACACTCAATCGCGGTCACGTGCATGTCTCCCACAGCATAATCACTGGAACCGGGATTAGTCTGACAAAGTACTGTGAATGGTCCCAATTCAGACATAAAGGTTTTCATGTTGTGGAAAGAACTAAGTCCCCATTGTCTTCGGCTATTGTTCCCACGATGAAAGACTCAGAGTCTTACTCAGATGCGCGATTTTGCGCGAAATTTATGTCCAAGTCCAGTTTTCCAGGGGTTTTTCATGTGAAGACCGATTCCCGGGCCCAGTGCAAACTGCATCGGTGAAGCAAAGATGAGGCGGACTAGATGGGATTCGGCTGCAATGATTTCCCAGAGCCATGACGCGACCATGAAGCCGAAAGACATCCTTCGTACCATTAAACAAGTGCTTTTACTTGAGGTTGAAATGGACACGACTGTTGGCCTCGAGGACAGTTTTCAACTCACTTGTACTATGACGCTAATGTCACATTCTATTCTCGGTTCAGGCGCCTTTCTTGGTAGATTCAGTGTTCTGGGTTCCCTGGCAATTCCCGCTCAGGATATTGCCTAAAATCAATAAAACGATGCCGCAGTTTACAGCAGCAAGGGGAATATATTGAACTTCCCATCATGGGAGGTGTTAGACTGAGGCGTGTAGACTAAATATCACTTTGTGAGCCGCGCGTACGCAGCAACCCATGTGCTTGGCGCCTCCTTACAGGCCTCACACCGTGGCCCCGCGACTCGCTGGGCCAAGCAGAAGGTCCTATCACGGCACGTGGAAGACGCGGGCAATCCGAACCCGGCTGTGGCACCGCACGACGCATCACACTAACGCCAATGAACGAGAGATGTACTCCACTTTGCGCTGCGAGTGCTTCCGACGCCCTGGTGCACCCCGCGCACCGTTTTTCCCAGCACTGCTCCCCTCAGGAGACTCGGAGGCTTTTTTGACGAAAGAGCGGCAGGTTTCCACGCATGGGATATGTAGCACAGGGGTCTGTAACCCGAGGGGCACAATAACAGGTATGATATAGGGTTTGTGCGAGTTATAAGAGAGTGTCATCCCAAGGGAAGACGTAAACAGAGGAGTAAGGGAGGGCGATGAGGTACGGGCACGGGAGAGTACCGGGACCGGTTCGGTGATAGAGGGAACATAGAACGAGAATCGGTGCGGATGCAATGTACGAGTCGGCGTTTACGCGAAGATATCAGACGAGCGATTTCGAGAACAGCAACGGCAGTTGTTTCAGACAGACACGATAGCGAGGGTTATATGCATGAATGACGAGACACGAGACACGAGACACATACGAGACAGTGGATACAGACAGGACATAATGGATGCGGGCACATGCGAGATACAATGGGTGCAGACATGATCACGAATGCAACCAAACAACACAAGCACAACTGTCGGGAACCGGGTATCAAGCTATCAAGGCCGATGTGGCCGGGTCGTACGAACGCGCCAAGCCATGAGTCGACCTTACAATGAATAAACGTTAATAAACACTTCTGACGACATATCGTTATATTGTGCGGTGTAAGGCCCAGTCGTGCGCCGCGCGCGCAACTACGCCAAAACTGTCATCGCCTGACGCGTTCGAATACCCATAACGACTCGGCCACGCCGGCATCGATACCCCTTTCAAGACTACGCTTGCAGCACATCGTGCCTCGCCCGTGCCTAGTTATAGTCCCTTTGACTCTATCTCCCTTGTATTCCATTTGTATATACTTAACCGCCACTCCGTCACCTGCGTCCTGTGACCTCCCCTCACGTATATAAAGCCTGCGGCCCCTCGTGTCTGGAAACCATCAAATACATTGCCTCTCTATTGTTTTCGAAAACCACTCGTCTGATCATCTCATGTAAGCATCGACCCGTATATTGCACCCGCGCCGATTCTAGCTCTTCGCCCGCGCGCCTTCTCCGGATCTGCCTCGCACTCTCCGTGCTCTTATCTCACCTCCCTCCCCTATCCCTTCTGTCTACATCTTCCTCTTGGAACGACACCCCTTAACTCGCACGCAACCCTTCAGCGGATAAGAACTTCGCTATCTATACTTCATCAGTCCCGGCGTGGAATATTATAAACGAGAACATTCACCACTGGGAGTACCTCTTTCTTTTTGGACCCCAGGGATCCTCTACGAATTCCGGCTTGCCAATAGGTAAAGCCATTTCTTCGACCCCTACAATCGCGCGCTGTTCCGCATTCCAAATTGAAATGGAACCATTTATGATCCCCTCCACGAGTGGCTCTGGGTCATATAGCTTGTGCCCGTATTTGCCTGAGCTGGTGGTCTGATGCTCGCCATATAAATGATGCCTAAAGCTATCGGGACGATCCCCCCTCTAAGTGCAGCCGTCGAACGAGCAAGCGATCCAACATGGGAGGTGCACGAACATGTGCCTTTTTCTTTCTTGCTTACGGCGAGATTCAACGCCACAGACAGGACAGCGCACGGAAGGTTTCTGTGTGGGCGGGTGCGCGTTCGAAGGGGGGGCGGGTGTTCTGTTTCGGCGAGGCACCGGAGTGTGATACGACGGGTGAACGTGGGGCGCAGGGCTAACCCTCAATACTGGGACCGGCTGGAAGACGATGAGCTGTCCGCCTCAACGGAAGTGTAAAGTATCGCGCACCTGAATGTCTGGTCGCCTAGGTGGGGCGGGAGACATTACCAGCCGATGATCGTATGGAAGGCAGTCGAAATGCGCAGGAGACAACCCTAGGTGTGGGGAAGGAGCATGTGAAGACCCCGGGGGCGCAGGAGCGCCAGCGGGGGCACCCGAGCCTATTGATGGGAAGGTCGCCTGTGGTAGCACCTGTTGAGAAATCGTAAAAGGGACTACGGGGTTTCCCGGGGAAATTGGTCCTGTGAAAGAGTGTCCGGGACAGAGTGGGTATTGGGTCAGATGGTCGAAACTCGGGGATCCTCTGGGGTCGAGACTCGGGACTCCAGCCGTGAGGAGAGGATAGGTTAAATGAGAAGCACTGGGAGGAGCAGAGTCGGGATGTTGCTCATGATTGCGCCTTTCCTACGAAAAAAATGACAAGCAAGCGATGTTTGCATTGTTTGCACAAAAAAAAGGAGAAAACGAACTCACTCGGCCTGAGTAATAGTGAAGAGAACTGTTCGTGTAGACTACCCGGCCGCTATCGCCGGGCCAGTCCATAGCCGCGTATTATGAACGGCGCAAACAGAGCTAATCCACGGCCTGGGTGAATAGACGTGTCTTTATATTTAATGCTCTTCAACTCCACAGCCTCCTGAATTCCAGATACTGCAGCTTTTAGGGCACCATCGGCACCCACCGCCTTACTCCTGTGCCAATGGTTTACCGTGACACCGATAGAGGTTTGATGAAAAATCAATACGACGAGCGGAGGCACTCAGGTGCCCACCAGTAGTTTTGCACACGCGGCTGTGCCACGGAACGGATTTATTTGTTGTAACATTGGGAAAAGGTAACCGCTGTCCCAGGAGAGGTGTCTCGGCTACGATAGGAGGGTAAAGGGGTATGCACCCTCGGAGGGAAGGAAGTTGGGAAGTGAACACTAAACCCTCGGTTAAGTACTGGAGAAAGCAGGATCCTCGTCCTATGGGCCGTGCAGGAGAGTTATATTGGCAGGCTATAGCCGATGAGGCTAGCGAATAATGACAGAGGAACACAGTGGCGGTCCTTTCATTAACCCAGAACAAGTGTGCCAGCACCAGGACACTTACCAGTCGGGCAGCAATTTATCTTGATCAGGTTCAGAAGTCGTAAGAGGGAGGCTCGGCTAGGGGGATTTGACGTGCCAACTTCATCAGCCGGCGTGGGTAAATCGGCGGCCCTATATGAACTGGAAAGAAGCACACTGCAACTGATATGTCGATGATATGGCTAGGATGACCCTCTTGTAACTCCGGGATGGCTTCCCACGAGGTTGTGTGTATGTGGAACTAAGGGGCGGCGCTGCGAGTTTTGTAATCTCTTTTTCCAAGCTAGGTCCCTTGCAGCCATTGGGCGCCTGGATTCAACGCACTTTGTTGGAACCCCCATTTTCTTCAGCTCCCGTTCAAGAACAGGGTTATCGTACAGCAATCCTGCATCGCCCAGTTTGCTGGACGGCGGAAACGTAGGACCCCCCCCCCCCTACAGAGTTCCCCCATGTGTTGACTTCACATATGCATACTCCCCTTTGCTTGCTTTATCGGGTCGGTCCTAGAGTTCCAAACGACGGGTATTCCCTATGCGTAAGGCGCAACTCCAGCTTGCCAGGCAGCCTAGCAAAGAATGAAGACGTATCTGATGACGACACCAACACGGGAAGAAGCACCAAACTAGGGATGGCACCTTCCTGCGTGACAACACCCGACGCGGGCCAGGTAGTCAGCGTCGAGTATCGCAAAATTATCATTATCATGATTACTGGGCTTTGGCGCACAACCGGTTCGCCCACCGTCGAGAACTCTATCCACTAGCAGGAGTATCTTCAATGAGGGTCAGTCCTGGAAAAACATGCGACGCAACCGTGAGTTCTATTACCATTTTATTGGTGTTTGAGCTAGATGGCCCATCGTTCAAGGGTGGTGTTATCGATGTCGAATTGAGATGAGAATTGCGACTCGGAGCTGGAGACGGCTCGCCCGACGTGAAGTCAAGCGTCCCATCATGCACGAAGAACGAAGAATGTGACACTTGGCCTTCCATCTTCCCCATATGGACTTGACACTCGACATCATGCATCATATTCCGTGGCCTATGTTCTCGTGTACGATAGAAGCGTCGTCTCACCAAGAATAATGAGGAACAGAGCTCGGCTACCTTCAACACCCACCCAGATTCCCGGCCAGAAAATATGATCTCCGCGAACATATGTCAACTCCAGCTTTGCGCCATTCCACGTGATTCTCATTCGCGAGCTAGCTCGTTCAGCAACTTTTGCGATGGCAGAAGGTCTGGGAATTATTGCTCGTTTATCGCCATGTGTGCACTTAAAGGGCGGCGGCCGCGCGAACTCACTAGAGCGCCCACAACCACTTAACATCATAACCACGATTACCCATTTGATACGTTGCCCTGCCGCTCCTTCACCTTCTCCCACATGTACACTTTTCATTCCCCGATTCCACACTCCCCTCTGCGTACACTCTTTCTTCGGCCCTGAGACCCATCTCCTATCGTCTAGACCCGATATCTCTCCGTAGTAACTACAAACATCTTGACGACAGAGCACGCATGTAAACGAAGAACAAGTGTCCCCAAGCAGCGTCTTGCTTAGTCTGAACTACCGTGCTCCGCCTTTAGTATCAGACACGCCGCGTTTACCTGATTCAAGTTGCAGCTAAAAAAAAAAAAAATTGTTGGGTCACGTGATCTATTTACGGTTGCCTTCCCGTGCTGTCGATTGTTGATGATCGCTAATTCAAAGGACCGCTGGGGTCACAATGTCATTTGTGTCCCATACTTTTCCACATTAAAACGAGACAAAACAAAACAAAATCGTGAAGCGGTCATACGTCACACATAAGATCTTCGGCCCCCGTCTTTCACGCAGTTGGATCGAGAGTAAACCTCTACTCTGCGGGTAGCACTGTTTATCCGTCCTGGGCCTTCATCGTCCCTCTTACTGCTCTCTTCGCATTGTGGGAAGACGCGAGGAGGCAGAAGTAGCGGGGCGCGTGGGTATGCGGGATGTCAGCGGAACAGGCGCGGTACACCCCGTCGAAATTATGTTACATGTCGCAGTTTCTAGGCCTCCTGAGGGAGGATTTGTGATGTCTTTGAAAGATACGCCGAAGGGGTGGGACTTTCGCGCAGCCGGGCAAAGGTTGGAAGAAGTAGAGAATGCTGGTGTCTTCGTGCGACGCGGTCCGAAGTGATGGCGGTGGGTGAACGTGATGACAACACGGCTCTAAGTGTGACTGCACTCGCTCGTACAGAAGGTTGCGTTACTTGAACACCGACACTCTGTTCGGAAGCCGCGCTTGAGCGGCGAAGCTTACCGAAGGGGCCGGGACCACCCGAAAGTCTAATATGTTAGCGAATGCAGATGTAGGTCCCATTCATTCACTTGCTATCGTTGGGAAGCTCGAAGAAGTTCCACTGAGTCAATGAGTCAACAACGCCGCTAGCTTCGAGTACCCCGTGCCATCACTGGCAGTATTTTCCTTCTCTGCGGCGTAGAATCGGCCCGTCACATCGTCCTTCGGGAATGAGTGTATCACATTAAGATGTGCGCCGACGAGTTCGTAGTCAAGTACATCGAAATGTGGTGTGTATGCTGGATCTATATCGCGTATTGGCACGGTAAAATACAACACGAAGTCGGCAGACTCACCAATAGTGGCATGTGCTCAATCTCGTCGTAATCCCCTGCCTGCACTCCTTCGCCTTGGGCCTCAGGCAATGTTGGCACCTCTATCACCTATCCCGTCCCAAGGGTTACCCTTTGTGGCTGAGGTCCCAAGCACAGGGCCTGAACTGTAGCGTCCGCGGACGCTCTTGCGCGCCGAACTAGGAAGCAAGGCGTGTCCAGGGGTCATAGATTCGGGGTGTGCACCCCGCGTAGGTGGGCTCCCTTTGCATGACCCGGAGTCGGGTCAAGTATCACTCGATACCGACGATTGGTAAAAGGCGCCTTGTCTCCGGGCGGGCGTACAATAAGCCCGCCGACTATTACACTTCCCTAAGTAGTTTCCTAGACTCTTTATTGTAAGAAGACGAAATTTTTGAGGGAGATGGGAACCTATACTAGTAGATCCACTGTCGTGAAGTGTCTGCAGAGGTACCTTATGAGTCTTGACATTGCGGAGATCCTGAAGAGTGTTGTGTTCTCCTGTTATATGACCCTGGGGTGTAGAAGCGTCAGAGGGGGGAATAGGGCCTATTGACGAGAAGATCGCCTGTACTGATACCTGTTGAGAAATCAGAAAAGGGACTACGGGGTTTCCTGGGTAAACTGGTCCCATTAAAGAATGTCCGGGATGGGGTGGGCATTGGGTTGGACGGTCGAATGTTAGGATTACTCTAGAGTCGAACCCGGGACTCCAGCTGTGAGGAGAGAGTTGGTTAAATGAGAAGCGTTGAAAGGAGCAGAACCGGGTATTGCCCATAAATGCGCCTCTCCTATGAAATAGCAGGCAAGCGGTGTTTGCGCAGTTTACACAACAAAAGGAGAAAACGAGCTCAGTCAGCCTGAGCTAGAACGAAAAGAGCCGTTCGGGTAGACCACCCAGTCGCTGTGGTCAGTCTTTGCTCAGAGCGAGACCTTTCGGATACTTTTCGTATCGTTCCCAGAGTCCGGTCCCCTCTCACCACAACAGTGAGTATTTTACAATGTAATCCAATTAAGTCGTCAATTTTGGCCAGATTTTTGCAACTGAATCAGATTACATTGAAAAATGCCAGGTCCACCTTTCCGGCTTCTTCAAGAGGGCTTCAAAAGTTTGATGTCGCTGTAGTCGTGGATCCTTGATTTTATTTATGATTTTATGGCTATAGAGCTCAAAAATTCTGCTGTATTTTTTGGGGGGCAAACAACTATCGGGAAAGTGCTGATCTACCCAGATCTTTGAAATGTGTAGGTGCGAGGACAAGTGCTACAACCTAAACGTGATGGTACTGGTTACACAATTTTCGCTTCTTATCGTGCGGGAGGCTCTAGCAAGGAATTTCATCAACGAGAGTATTCACCGCAGGGAGCCCCTCAAAATCTTCCCTTTTTTTCGGCCCCAAGGATCCATCAATAATTCCTGCTTGTCGAGCACTAAGGCTGTTGTTGTGATCCGCGTGACCGCCAAATCTTCCGCGTCTCCTATCGAAACAGAGCCTCTGACGATTCCCTCCACAAGTGGCCTCGGGTCATATAACTCGGATCCACTTTCGTCGGGCACCTGGTTAGTGGACCGGTGTTCCCTGTGCCAGTGTTTTCTAAAGCCGTCAAGACGGTACCCCCTCCAGGAGCAGCCGTCATGTGAGCAACCGATCCAATAGGGAAGGTGTGACGGCAGGTGTCGATTTCTGTCTTGAGGCCGGCGAAAGGGTTCGCGGCAGAGGGGACAAGGCCAGGTGCGCACGGGTGGTTCCGGTGGGTGCACATTCGGTGGGACGTGGAAGATTCCATCTTGGTGAAGCACCGGGATGGTGTGTGGTGCATGTGATGGCTGGACGTAGCTCTCAGGGCTGGCCCTCGATATTGGGACCGGCTGGATCACGTGGAAGGCGATAAGTCGTTCAGCTCAACGGGATGTGAAATGTCGCGTACCTGGATGTCTAATCGCCCAGGTGGTGCGGAAAACATCACCAGCCGAGGATCGTATGGAGGGTAGCTGAAAGGCGCAGGAGACCATCCAGGGCGGTGCGGGGGCGGGGTACAGAAAGACGTAGTAGGTATTGAAGCGCCAGTGGGGACACCGGATACCATTGTATGGAAGGTCGCCTGTGCAGAAACATGTTGGGTAGTCGGAGATGAGTGTCCGGCTGGGTAGTTTCCCAGGTAAGGTGGTGCGATGAAGGAGGGTTCGGCGTGGAATGGGTATTGAGGACCAACGGCCAAAATTCCTCTTGGTACGAGACTTGGGTCCTCGGGCGTAGGGGAAGCGTAAAACATATGAGAAGGACGAAAATGAACAGAGCCGGGTTATTGGTGGTTATTGTACTCTGCCTATGAGGGGGAGCGACGTTCACGCTGTTTGCACAATAAAAACGGTAAAGATAAACTCACCCGGCTCGAGCTAGGATGAGAAGAGTTCTTCCAGGCAACGCCAATGACTACCCAGTCGCCATTTTATTGTCCGCGCATTACTGCGATTTGTCGTAGTTGGCGTAGCCAATGTCATGACAGGGTCGACACATATGACCACAGCCATCTAACGTTTCCTGCTACTGCAGCTTTGCGGGCACCTTCGGCACTCGATCGCGTTAGCTTCGCGACAGGGTTTTCACACTGGCACCATGGTTGCGCTTGGCACTAGCAAAAAAAAGTCGTGATGAGATTGCCGAAACCCCAAATCAGTATGCGATGAGGATATGTAATGCTCGCACGCTCGCACATCGTCAAACCGCTTACCCGTGAGACAAACGCGGGCTTTTGGAAAATTTTGTAGGAGTGTCGGGGAGAAAGCGGCACTGCCCCAGGAGAGGGGTCTTTGTAGCGATCGAGGGTTATGGGGACATCATATCTGGAGGGATGGAACGAGAAAACTCAGCGAAAACCCCTGAGATATATCCCCACTCTCACAGAAACGCAGAGCCCTCGTAATGGAGGCTGCGCCGGAAAATTCTATGAGCAGGCTGCAGTTGATGGGGCTAACGATTAATGGCAGTAGAATGCACCTGGACACGGTTCTAGTATGAATTCTGAACACCAATACAAAAGTGCCAGTCCTCTTACCGGTATAACCTTTATGAGGGTTCAGAAGGTTTGATAGTGCGGCTCAGTCGGTGCTATTCCACGAGCCGATTCCAAGTTCGAGAGGTAGGAGTAAATTGGCGGTTCTGTACGGACAGGAGGGGGAAACACAACTAAAACAGTTGGGCCAGATAGATGGCTGTAAGGCGCCGCCTACAACTTTGGGGTGGCTTCTTGGAAGGATGGATGTGAGGTGAGGTGCGGCAGTGTGGAGAAAATTCCCAAGTTGGACCAATGTCCCAGCGCCATTGGGCGCCCAGATTCAACACACCTTGTTTGAAACCTCCATAAACTGTATTTTTCTCCTGCTCCCCCCCTCCCCCCCGGGTGGCAGGTTTGTGGTACGGCTAGCTGACGTCGCCCAATTGGCCGGAGGGCGAAGGCGTGAAGCCATCTCCCCCCACAGTGTCCCCGACTCCACAAATATGTATTCCTATGGGATTATCAGATCGATCCTGTGGGTTCAAACAGCTGGTATTTCTCATGCGAAATGCGCAATTCCTTCCAACTAGCCCAGCTAGTAGAAAGAGAAGTTATTCTGACGACAGCACCACCACCTGTGGAAACAATGGTGGATCAAATTCAATCGCGCCTAACGCAGGCCAGGTAGTCAGTGTCAAGGGCCGAACGATCACCATTACCACTGACCTTTTTTTCTTTGAGCGTGTAGCCGAGCTGTCAGTTCTATCCAGGGGCAGCATCGATAAGGAGACCGTGGGTATTCCTTGAACATACGTCCCAACCCGTAAGTTCCAATGTTACTTTATTAGTGTTTGAGACAGATGACCCTTCGTTCAAGGAAGGTGTTATCGATCCCAAATTGAGACGATAGTCCTGACTCAGAGTCTGGAGACGACTCGCCGGACGTGGAGTCCAAACCTCCCACCGCGAAGGACGAAGCTCGGCCATCCGTCCTCCTACGGACCTGACACCGGCGAAGGGCCCGACATCATGTCCCGTGGCCTATACTCTCCTGTAGAAGCCTCATTTCATCAGAATTAATGAGTATAGGCATTTACCGCTTCAGCTTGGAACAACAAAACCCGAGTTCCCGGTTAGCAAATACGATCTCCGCGAATATTCGTCAACCGCAGCCCCAGCTTGCGCCATTCCACGTGATTTGGTTCGCAAGCTCGTTCGTTCAGCAGCCTGAGATTTGGCTCAAAGCCTGGCTTTCTGGGATTGGGATATGGGGCATACTCGAGGCCTGGGAATTGCTGTTCGTTCGCCGCCGTGTCACGGTGGGTGTATACTACTAACCGCGCAGACCTACTCATGGCGGAGCGCCCACAACTACTCAACACCATCACCACGCCTTCAAGTTCCCATTCGACACGTTGACTTGTTATTCTTCTTTCACATACACTCTTTTCGTTCCCTGACTTCATACACTCTTTTCTATGCTCTCTTTTCTGCTTATTCCTTGACCTGAACGCCTCCTCCTACTATATAGGTTCGATAACTCACCATGGTAACTACAAACGCCTTTACTGCAAAACGCAGTCGTATATGTTCCCGACCCACGTGGATTTGAAGTATAACAGATGTTCCCTGTAATGTATTAGGGGCTCCGGGTCTCGCGTGCAATACCAAAGTCGTTCTGCCTCATCTCTATGCCCTTTGCATAAGCTCTAGAAGTTAACCTGAGCTACCGTGCCGTCCGCCTGTAAGTCCCAGACTCGAAGTTTCACATTTACCTGATTTTCCGCAATATTGTAAAGACGACACGTGCGCTGCGTGCGCAACAACGTCAAATCGACACCGCTTGGCGCATTCGTATACCCACATCGACTCGGTCACATCGGCCTCGATATACGATCTCGGTTACTGTGTTCGCATTTTAGCATTGGCATCCGTGTCCACCCAATGTAATCTGCCCGTATTTGTCTCTCCATCACTGTCACCGTCTGTGTCCTGTGGCTCACTCACATATAATCCCTCGGCCCCTATATCTTACAATATCTATCGCCCATCTTTGTTGTTCTCGATCTCAAAACACTTCATCCGATCTCGCGTGAACCGACTCATGCGTTGCACCCGCTCCGACTCCAGTTCTACGTTCCCGCGCTCTATATCGCCGAACCGACTTCGTTACTCTAGCTCCCGCGCCCGCATCACACTTCCTTGCCTCTTTGTCTACGTCTTCCGATTGGGACGATGTAAGGGCCAGCATCGGCCTGCGCTCGCCCACGTCCGACACCGACAAGGCAGCGACTGACAAACGCCGTCGCGGCGTCTATACGCCACCAATTCCACATACCAACATTCATCAGTAATTGGCCCGAACGGTACATCCCATAGAGCCCAGTACAGCATAGATATTCTGTACATAAGGCCGAGAGCCTCAACTCGTTAAGATATCGGCACCGCGCTGGTCATTCCCCCCTTCTCTCGCCCTTTGTGTGCTGCCCCGACGTTCCGAATCCGAATCCGAATCCGTATCGACGCTTATCTGTTTCCATCTTATCTCTCTGATCTCGTCTACCCTTCCCCTTGGGTCGACTGTCTCTATACTCGCACTACTACCTACAACGACGCTCACACTTGCACTTTACCTTCAATATATATTGTTTTTTTTTTTTTTCAAAAAGTTCATTACCATAAACGTGCGCCTTGGGGCAGGGAACCCTACCCTAACAAGAAAAGCAATTGTGGAGATCATAGTGATTCGCTTACCCTGCCCTAATCTGACTTACTTTCTGTTTCTGTTTCTCTTATTTGACGTGTGCATGTATAGCCATCCGCGCAATACGGATGTCGTACAGATGGGTGTACAGTATTGTCTGTGGTATAGTACGTCATTCGTCATAAGAATGCTTCGGCCTGCATGCGCCAGAGCCGAGCATAGTCAGATCCCTCCCGTTTTAGCAACTCTTCGTGCGTGCCCGCCTCGACAATCAATGAATCGTTCGTATATCTGTCAACAAGCTATCAGCCAAGCCTACGCGCACGAAAGAAGAGTACAGACAAGATCAGATCAGCGTGACGTGTTAGATTCCCAAACCGGTGTGTCGAGAATATCATCGTCTTGTTCCCTCGTAACTCTCGGAGCCGTGAGAAGAGATCTAACACGACGGTACTTTTTCAGCACGAATGAGATGGATGCAGACTGTGGGGGGGATATCGCACCATGTTCAGCAGTGGGATCGAGCGATGCGCTTGGCTCGTCGAACAGCAGCAACCCGACGCCCCGCTCCGTCGACGAAGAGCGCATGAACGTCCTCGCCACGGCAAGCCTCTGCATCTGCCCGCCGCTCAGCCCATGGTCGATCGGGCCATCCGTGAAACCCCGCAAGCGCTCAACTTTCCGCCCGAATAGCGTCGTTGTGCCATCTGGCATCCCCGAATATAGATTACGCACGGGCCGCTTAAGGTAGGTGTCGAAGCCATCTGGCAGTCGCGCGATCAACTCAGACGCGCCTCCCAGACGTGCCGCCTCCTCGATTGCGGAATCGTCATGTGCCCGACTCGGGTCACCAAGGGCGATGTTCTCCCTGACCTGTGAATCGTACGTTGTTGGCGGGTTCGGAAAGGGTACGCAGGTACATAGACTTACAGAGAGGGGAAAGTGGGTGTAGTCCTGGAACAGGATAGCCAATGCGCGTCGAACGTCCGCCAGACGCAATGTCTTGATGTCGTGTCCATCGATGAGGATGGTCCCCTCTGTGGGGTCGTATATCCGAGCAACCAGCTTGAGTATTGTGCTCTTCCCAGATCCGTTCGAACCAATGATGACCTGGGCACAAGGGGTGATGAGATGGGCTTAATTGTATCGTGCGCTCGGACATACGCAAAGCGGCCGGGTTCGACTCTGAAGGAAATGTCACGTAGTGCATAATCTTCGCTTCCGGGATATCGGAACGAGACATTCCTGGAGACTTGGAATGAATGCTAGATTATCTACAGAAAATATATAAAATACCTGAATTTAATAGCTATTCCGTCGCGTATCGATTGTTCGTTCTCCGGAAATGGTGCGGTTCCGTCTGCGATTATGTTTGCAATATTCCCGGCCTCATACAGTTGCCTCAGGGCCGACAATCGATCGGACATGTCCCCCGTCTGCTCTAGAAGCGCTCTCACGCTTCCCATAAATGTGCCTGATGCTCGTTGCACCAGATGAAGGGAGGCAAGAGACACCGGTATCGACGAAAGCTGCTGGATGGCTCGGAGGGTAAAGACGATCTGAAGTCATCTAAGATCCAAGTGTGAAACAAGACCAATCCACGGACGTACCTGCGGTAACTCATCCAACGGGAGTCTGAGAAGACGCATAGGCCGGATGGCGTCATAAGTGAAGGAATTGGTGTGAATTGATCAAAAGTCACTGGCGCGGTCTCCCAGTCGGTCAACCAGGCTACGATATTCTACAAAAGAGTCAGTTAGATCCATACTGTTGCAAAGAGTACGACGCGCACCTGGTGTCAGGTATTCGGTAAGGCTGCCTGCGGCAAGTTCTTTGCGGTATGTGGAACAACTGACAAGGCGCTTAAAGTCCTCCATCCTGATGAAATCTTCGTCGCGTGTGGTGGCAGCCCAAGCTGATGACATCTCTCAGTACGAGTCGTGGGCGGACACCAAGGGCACGTCCCACCTCCACGTACGGCCGTTCCGTTTGAGAAACCGAAGAAGGACGTAGCGTCGCTGGCAAACGAAAGCAGACAGAGCAACAGCCCGTCGCTCTGTTCCCGCAGAACACCAAAGAGGACGGCCGTCCGAGAAAACATCCGGAGGAGTGTAGACACGGTATGAACCAGGTTCATGATGGCCGCCCATGGGACAGTATTCTCCCCTTTTGGAACGAGCGCATCGATCTGCGCAGATATGACGGGGTCATCCCAGGTGGGAACGTCGAAGCGAGCCATGGCATGGAAGATGTGTGCTGAATAGAACCGTTTCATACGTCCATTGAGGGCAGTAGAGATCCTCCTCCCCGCGTATTGAAGGTGGTCGGCTACCGCACAGAGTGCCCGTCCCCCGGCTATTTGTATGAGGAGACGTGCGTCTACGGCGCGATTATCGACAGCGGACTGAACCTATGGAGAGCTCAGCTAAGAGAGATTTGAGCGAACCCGGTTGTTCAAACTCACAATGTCGAGCAGTTGCCCATAGAACCTGGAAGGAACTTGAGCGGTCCCACGTCACCTATAATAAGAGGGATGACGGGATACGCACCATAGAGTTAAGGCTGGAACCAATGAGCTCATTGCCATGATGGAGCCGAAGATTTTATGTTCGATGTATAACCGAATCAGGAATTCTCCCTTTTGTTTTGTTGTCAATGCGGAGTGCATGTCCTAACACGACATCGTGACCCCAGATGCTACAACGCCACAGTTCCATATACTCCAAAGAGCAGATCTACTCCGTGCTGCAGCAAAAGCACAGAGTCAAAGTTCGAGTGAAGCCAAAATTATGTCAGCAAAATTAGCGGAAGTCACTGATTACGAGAAAGAGTGAGAGTACGCATGGACACCCAGAACAGATCTCGTCCAACAAGAGCAAGAGAGGGAATCAGAGCAGAGAATGCTATCTTTTAGAGAACAGGACTGAGTCCTTTATATACAGAAAACGGTGTCCGATATTCAAGTTTCTAAGCTACAGAGCTCGTTAAAACTCGGGCTCTTGTCAGGCTGCCTCAAGGTGAGGTTGACTTGAAGCGTCGTCGCAGTGAATGCGGGCTGAGAGGCATATGAGAAATTACAGTCGGGCGGTGGGTGTGGTGATATCGGGGATTGCGTGCGTAGGTGGGTCTCCCTTACAGCCTTGCGGTCTCCTCCAGCGTTGTAGCTGGCTCCTAGCTGAAAAAGTTAGGTAAGCGAGGTCACGGGGATTCCCATCGGCTGGAACTTACTCTATTCCTTTTTTGTAAAGTAAAATAAATAAAATAAAAATAGTCCTGATGAATTACGAATTACTGTGTGGTCAGATTTCAGATAACCAGTTATTTTTATTTGTCGCACTCTCCGCATCTTTTTTGGTCCTTTCGCTCACTCCATCACCAGTCACTACAAGCACTAGGGCAACAAGGGCACTGGCAATGGAACCAAAAAAATGTTATGACTCCGTATGATGTACTAGCGTGTGCCCTTTCTCTCCTCTCTTGTGCACACACTGTCTGGTTGCATCCTAGCTGGTGCCTCTTCTACGACTGGCACTATACCTGACACAACATGAGGCTGGCACATCCACTGACGACCGATTTGGAACTATGGCCGCTCACCTGCTTCTCATCCCTGATTCCCAACTGGAAGAAATTATCTGGCTCCTGGCACGAGGACGGGCACTGGCACTGGCACTGGCGTTGTCATGATTGGCCGAGCTCTACGATAGGTCAACTACCTTGCACAGGCCGAACATCCCTCTGAGTACAGCCCGTCAGCCAATTATTTGCGCAGCCTCAAGCGCAAGTATATATCCAAGTATGTTTCAAAGCCTCCATGTAAATGCTGGACTCGACCTTTAGGTTGAGGTCTCGCTACCTCTGTCCGATTATGCCGTACCGTTAGTCATACTCTCATCTTCAGCCTTCATGGTTCATATAGGACATCTAATTGTGCCCCAATATCACCACGCGTCCACGAAGCCCAACACGGGGCCCAGAACAAATCACGAACGAGTTGTAAGGTCACCAGGCATTGTCGTAGTGCCACGGTTCTCCTCACAAATGAAGGCACTGGGGCACTGGTGCCCGGGGAAGTCTGCGTTGAGTGCACTTTTCCTAAGATAAGCGCAAGACGCAACATGGTCTCTGGTATTTATGAATCCCATCTATATATAAACGACTGGCCGCCCCCTTACCCTCGCCCTCCCACTCCCACTCGCATCTCCCCCAGCAGTTCCGTCTCCTCGTTCTCTATCCTACTTCTGTCATGAGCAGCACTTGTCCGTTTCATAGCTCCTTCTCGTACCCACTCGATGCTGAAACCTATGGTTGGTTTGAACAAGCCTTCTGCTTGTGTCAACAGGTTTACACCGCCGAAGTTCCAGTCACTACCCCGCAGTATCCCTGTCAATCATCCACCTGCCCCGAGCGGTTCTCCCGTTGGCAAGACCGTGACCGACATCTGTTGACGCATTTCCCCCACTGGATACATTGTCCCCTCCTGGATTGCCAGTGGAGGGGTAACCGTAGCAGTGTATTCTCGAGCCATTGGCTAACTAAACATTCCCGACGTCTGGGTGACACCCCTAGGCAGAGCGATTTTATGATTTACGACCCGAAGCCGTTCATAAATTCAATCAACAATCGTACCAGTTCTGTCCATGAGACGGCAGAAATCGCACTTGGTCTGGTTCGTGCGAAGGCCTATCAACTCCAAAAATCAAGTCTGTTGAGGAATCCTTGGGGTTATAGATCGAACTAGTTTGGGCTGTGATCCAAATGTATGTTCTATGCCACTGTTTTATCCTTCCTTACCCCTCCTAATTTATTTTTTTCGAATCCATTAGAGTGCATCTTGGGGTACATAACCCTATGTAGCACTATCTTCTGTCTGGAACTGGATAGCTTCTCCTCCTTTCAAATTGTCTCTTCACACTATTTTTCTCATTATATATCACGACAGGCCACTTCAACGGAATCACACGACATCGTGTGTGCTCACACAACGTGAAACCGAGTACGGAGGAGGTAGCACAATGCCCAGCTCCGACTCAGCGTTTGTTCTGAATCGAAGCGTCGTAAATTTCACTGACACATTTTGGTCCTGAATACATTCCTAGTCTATGAACTTCCTCCGATGTGAGGCCTGAAACCTAGGCCCGGACTTGGCCACGTGAAGAGCAAGCAAGTGCGCTCTTCTGCCACAGGAATTAGGGAAGATTGTAATTATTTGGGTTCCGCGAGCTATGGTTCTATTAAGGTTCGATCATGAAACGGGGGCTCCTTTTGGCGTGGTGGTCTCACCTTCAGTTCATCGGCAATAAGGGAGATGGTGTACAGGTGGAATGAGAGCAGAAGTGAATGTTGCAGCGGCGCGGGTTAGGACGGTCTGGCACACTAGTCAGAAGGACTGTATTAGATAGTGTGGTAATAAATCTACTTGCCTGGTACACTAGCAGAAGGACTGGGGCGTCAGGCGTATACAACGTGTGCTCAAGTACATCATAAGGACTCATAAATACATGTGAATACTAAGGCCGAAGGCCCGACTAGCTATGACATAAGGCCCGAATACTGTAGCACTAGCAGGATTTCGGACGGTCTGGCACACTCGTCAGAACAACTATATTAGTTAGAGTGTTAATAAAACTACTTGTTGGAGTCGTCAACCGCCCGGGAGCACGGGCCGTGATCGGACTACAGTGATGTTTCGCTGTTGTTACCTTACGCTTGCGTTTTCTCGTTTTAGACAGACGTTTGCTACTTTGGTGCCCAAGGGGCTGAAGAACTATACAGTTCATACTTCTTACTTAAGAACCATAAAAGTAGATCATACACCTCAGTCTTTTCTTCTGTGACTGAGGTGAGATAACCCGTTATCAGATAGTGTTGAGTACAGTACTAATTGGTATGCAGCGCATGCCTCTGTCATGCTTCCATAGGTACATACTGCACTACAAATACAGTCTTTTCTTCCATGACTGAGTGCACGCCTCTGTCATGCTTCCATAGACACTGCATCACCGCACATCTCCGATGTCACAAGTGCAAAACTACTTGCCTGGCACACTTATCAGAACAACTGGGGTACCAGGCATACTCTATGCATACTTAAATACATCATAGGGACTTGTAAATACACGTGAATGAATGTGTGGACACCCACACTCCATCAGATCAAATATGAAATGTATACAGTAGACTCCCTCATAACCCATACCTCTCAAACCCCATACATATGCATAACCCATAGGTTTTTCTGTTTCCCAAGTTGGAATGCAGGGATTTTTTAGCATAACCCATACCCTTCAAACGCAATACCCCATACTTTTTGGGGCATAAACTATGGGTTTTGTATGCTTAATCCCAGATTTTTGACCAAATTAAGAAATTTTATTGCATCACTGAGTGATATCCAGCACTGCATGCACATTATGTCCTGACTGTGCATGTGCCCTGACTGTGCACTATGCCCTGTGGCACCACAAACATTGATAACAATACATTTGCATGCGCTATCTCACACAACAGTAACCTATCAAATATATTCTAATATGTGTACATACACTAATATAATATAAAACAGGATGTTTGTTGAAACAAAGGGTGTTTGAATCGTCGCCCATTCCCCCCACTTGTTCCTAGTGGGAATGACACCTGCTAAAACTCTCAGAAATGGCTTGAAGATGATGGAACTTAGGTGGCGGGCACACACACTTGACATGAAGCATTTAAAGGAGACAAAAATAACATCTTATTTGATTAGTGGATACAAAGTAGCATCTAGAGTAGGTGAATTAATCAGATTTTTTGCCCACATGACCTGTTTTTCATGCCTCTCTGGTAACTCATACTCTCCAATAACCCATAGTTTTTTAATTTCCTGAGGGGGTATGGGTTATGAGGGAGTCTACTGTACTAGATTGTAAACTAAATAATTTTCGTAGACCTGATCAACTAAGGATTGTCCCTGGTCATATAAGTCTTGATTGTTTCCTAAATGACAGTGCTTTGAGCAGATCTCAGTTGCTTCTCTGCCAGGATCTCATATGAGATCTATACACACGTGGGTGCACTTTGCATCTAACTTCAACAAATATAAAATATGAAACTAATGAGGGTAGTAAAGTACAGTAGACTCCCTCTTATCTGATACCCCTATATACCAATACTCCCCCATATCTGATAGGATTTCATCAGTACAGAGTTGGTTTGCAGGGTGTCATGGCCACATCAGTCACTATATTTTATTTCGTATTTTTATCTATTTTATACAATTTTATACGATGCCATACGGGCATCTCAGGCATAAGAGCCCAGTTATTTTCGCTAAGTTGTTGTTACGTCACGGTAGGGACATTCACCTGACGTGGGTTAAGTCAATCTACTGAGACGCTGCATTAAGGGTCTGGTTCTGGTTGTCAAGGGAAGTTCTGAGGAGGAACTTCAGTGAAGATGTATGAGTTGAAGAGTCTGCCTAAGCCAATAATGGAACTTAGGATTCTTCAGTGAGAGGAGAGGGTTCATTTGGTGAGATATGGAGTATTCACTGGTCTTCGATTACTCGAGTACCGTAGAGTACAAAAAGTCAAGTCTAAGGCTACAAGCTACCTAGCAAGCCTGACTTTATAGTAAATGGGGATCCTAGTACTGAGTCATAATGGTGTACTAGGATCGAGTCATCACGACAATAAGTAACCGTGGTGCAGTCTGCAGTATGTATGAAATGAGTCTGAAACGAAAGATATAAGCCCCTTGACAATGGGCTAGAGTCACTATGACTCATATGAGAAATAAATAAAGAGTCGCTATGACTCTTGTGAGAACAGTCACGTGCGGACAAAGAGATGTAAAGAAATTGAGTTGTATCATAACACAGCCCCCCGTTTAGGTGCAAAGTTACTCCAGACTTTGCCTTACAAGCCCATCGGGTCATCATTCCAGTAGAGGTCATAGTTGACCTTGTTGTTGTCCCAATTCTCCTTCTCGTCTTCATCGTCCATCTTGGTGCACCTGTGACGTTTGACAAACCCCCAACTGCCCGTGTGGTGGCACGTGGGGCACTGTTCATAGAGGGGGCACTCGAGCTCACTGTGGTGTGTCCCGACCTTTCCACACTTCCTGCATGACTCTGGGGTCCATTCCTCCCTCTCCAGCAACCTGATACGCTCTAGAAGTGTCATCTTCTTCTGGCTGCTTGGTCTGACTTCTACGCAGGGCTCTGGGGTCTCCTCTCTCTTGTCCGACTCGTGTTGGACGGTGGAGGTGGTGATACGGATATGTAGGGCCCCTCTCTCCTCCCTCTTCTTCTGCTGCTTGCGCTTCTTTGGGCACTCCTGGACTTTGTGCCCGTGCTTCTTGCAGTGGTAACACTTGGGCAATGGCTTGCCCTCTTCATCGTGGAGGATGGGCATCTCAGCCCAGCGGGAGGTGCATGGGTCAACAGGGAGTGGCTCGGGGGAGTAACGGAAATGGGTCGGGAGGCGGTACTCACGGTTGAAAGTGCTATGGATGATGCGACAAGCGTCAGCCATCTCCAGCCTGGTCTTACAGGCTTCATACTCGCGCTCCACCAAGACAACCTCCCTCATAATCTCACTGACCTTGTGCTGGGCGTCGTGCAACAGGCCATCTAGCGTGTTCTTCAGCTCCCGCTTTGCCCTAAAGCGGTTAATCTCCCCAGTCAGGCAGGGATCGTCGATTTCTTGGAGGGTGTGGTTCACCACGAACTCTGTCTCATGGTTCCGTGCCAACTGTCTCCAAAGGGCCTCTGTCATGAGCCCGTAGTTTTTCGCTCTCCTCCCCACCTGCACCTCAATGGTGCGCTTCTCCTGTCCCTCTCCAAGTGTCCCTGTCACTGTTGTTTCATCTGGTGAATACGTGATGAAGGTTGCCAAGACTATTCTTGGCTCTGTGCGGTCCAGCCCGAAGCGGGGGTTGGTGACATAAATGGGGTAAAAAAGACGGGAGTGGGGGTTGTTATGGATATATCCAAGGGGAGGAGTATATTCAGCTTCCTGGACTGGAAGCTCAGGGACTTCGGTGGTTCCGTCATCACTGTGCTCCACGATTGGAACACTCTGGATAGCCAGCTGAGGAGTAGGAGGGATGGCGCCCTCAGAGCGGGTGTCGGTGACCGATGCGGGAGGCGATGAGGCAGGGAGCTGGAGCGTTGGGACAATGCTGGCGGGAGCAGATGTAGTAGACATAGCATGTAGATGTGAAGCAGGATGGGAAGGGTGAGGTCTTTCTGTCATTTTTGCCCATCTTATATACGTTTTGCGGGCTTTTGACTTGTTTGGTCTTCCCCTTGCTTCAAACTCTGCTATCAACTGGTCCACATGGACATCTTCTGCTTTTTCCCACGAACTGTCACTTGTGGGATAGCCTTTCCACTTGATTAGGTAGTGGAGCTTGTGCCCTTTCCCACGTTGCTGCGCATCTAGAATCTTCTCGACTTTGTACTCGGGTTCTTCATTGATGATATCAGGAGGCGGCCGGGTATAGTTTGGCCCATGGAACTCCGTTTCCTTATAGGGTGTTAGAAGGTTTGTGTGAAACATGTTATGAATCTTCCACTGTCTTGTGTTACGGTCGCACCGGCCGTCTAGTTCGACTTGAACTGGGGTTCTCAGAACGCTTGTATTGCACGCGACAACCAAGGCAAAACCACTGCAGTAGCGGTTGCAACTGAGAGACGAAGGGGGAAACCAAGGGAAACGGCTCGCTAAGAAGCGGCACGACAAGACAACGTCTAAGGGGTTTGGTAGAGAAGACCAACTAAGGCCCTTAGGAAAGCAGGAGGGAACTGTGATGCGGATTGTTGAAAAACTCAAGATAGCGAATACATGCGAAGACAAGCTAGTACTTATACTACTAGTGGATAAGGTTCGGACTCAGCATGAACCTTAAGTCCTTATCTCTAGCCAATAGCCATAAGGGCTCCGGCTCCACAAGCTAAAACACAAAGGAGAAACATAATTGGACCGGCCTATGAAGGCACCGACATCCATTAGACACGAGGCAGCGCCCATACAGTACATGAGGCGTCCATCAGAAAGTCCATCAGTAAACAGGCACAAAGGCCTAGTCCATGTCGTCATCAACCGGGTAACCGGCTGCGGCATACCCGAGGCACACACGCTCAGGTGATGCCTCACATGATGAGTCACGTGACTCTGGGTCGTCCTGCCCGTAGAAGTGCGCGTACATGGCGCGTGCGCGAGCTTCATCTTGCTCGTAAGGGTCATCAGCTTCTTCATCGCTGCTCTCAATAGGAGAGTGGGACTTAGCTGGTCCGGGACGCAATGTCCACATACTCATATCGCCTTTCCTTATCAAGGCCTCTCTCAGTGCCTCCGTATCGAGGTCTTGCTCGTAGTTGTCCAACGCGGGCCGGCTCGGGCAGCTCGGCGGCGTGCTTTCTCGGGAACTCGGGATCTCGGCCGTAACATCTTGGCAGTTCCACGTGGTATACCGCTTCTGATAACTGTTTCATCACTTTGAAGGGTCTGTGCCGCTTCGGCCCGAGTTTAGCCACTGGGTACAGGGTCTTCAGGTTGGTTCCCTTGATCCACACTTGATCCCCTTCTTTGTACGGTTGGAACCTCTTGTTCCCTTTGTGCGCAATGGCCATCATCTTCTGAGCCTTGATGATATTTTCATGGCCATCTGTTTGCGCCTTTTCTATGGCTGTAAGCCTTTCTTCAACTGAGGGGACCTTGCTTTTGGTCACAATTTCAATCCTTGGTGTATACCCTATGAGCATTTTGTAGGGGGTCTTTCGGGTGGTGGAGTTCAGCCATTGGTTATGTGTGAATTCCACCATTGGCAGGTACTTGTGCCAATCGTCTTGCCTTTCATCGCACCAGAATCGAAGGTATTGTTCAAGCCATTGGTTTGTCCTTTCTGACTGGCCATCAGTTCTTGGGTGGTATGCTGTACTGATGTTCTGGTGTATCTTCAATGCTTCGCATAGGCCTTTGGCGAAGTGTGACATAAATCAGGTATCTTGGTTGGAGATAATCTTCTTCGGGGCACCAAATCATGTGTACATGTGTTTCAGGTAGAGTTCTGCTACCCCTTCCACAGTAATTGATTCTTGGCAGGGTATAAATACCGCCACTTTACTGCAATCGTGATCCGTAACTGTAAGGATTGTGTCATATTTGCCTGAAAGTGGCAACTTCATGATGAAGTCCATAGCGACTGTCTCGAATGGCAAAGAATTTTCAGGAGTGATTGGGATCATTGCTGGTTTGAGCAGCTGTGTGTTGATTTTATTTGCCTGACACGCTGCGCATCCCTTCATGTATTGCTCCACATCTTCTTTCATCTTTGGCCACCAGAAGTCTCGTTTTGCCAGGGCATACATGTTTGTGATTCCTAGGTGTCTAGCTGATGGGGTGTCATGGTAAAAGTGAATTACCCCCCTCTTCAGATCATTGTCTCTGGCAACGACGATCCAGTCTGTATCGTTTTCGATCTTCCACCAAATTCCAACTAGTTTGGTGAGAGCGTAGGTGTTTGACCATTTTCTGAGCACTTCCTGGCTCTTTTTGTTCGTTTGCTGGTCTTCTTCCACCTGGTTCTGAAGGGACTGGTGCTTGCTCTGATTTATCATTGCACTATAGTGCTCCCTTTCTTTCTGATTGCTGGGGTTATAATATTCTGACCCCATCATTCGTGCAAAGCTGAACAAGATAGGGGGTAGGACCACCAATGCCTTGTTATCTTCTTCGCCATGTTCATAGTCCGGGCGTTGTGACAGTGTGTCTGCCCGACCATTCTTCTTCCCAGCTATATAAACCAATTCGAAGTCATATTCCATGAGTTCCGCATGCCATCTTGCCACTCTTCTATTGTGGTCACCTGGATTTTTCCAGTATAATAGATTGGCGTGATCCGTATGCACCTTTACTTTGAAAGCTGGTTGGTGCAGGAAATGTCTCCAATGTCGAAACATTTCCACAAGGGCTAGGAGCTCCTTGTTATATACGTCATAATTTCTTTGGGCATTGTTCATGGTTTTCGAAAAGAATGCTACCAGGTGGAGCACTCCTTGTTCATTTCATTGCATTAGGACAGCTCCCATTACATAATTTGACATGTCAACTTCAACTTCGAATGGTTTCTTCTGGTCCGGTTGTATCAAAACTGGTTCTTCACATATTCACTTCTTTAGTGTTTCAAAAGTGCTTTCTTCTTTTGGCCCCCAGTTCCATTGAACACCTTTCTTTAGTTGGTCATTCAGTGCCTTTGCAATAAAGGAAAATCCACGGATGAATCGCCTATAGAAGTTGCAGAATCCAAGGAAAGCCCGAATATCTTTCGTGGTTTTTGGTGTTTTCCATTCAGCAACTCCAGTGACTTTGACTGGATCCATGGTGATGGTTCCTTTTTCCAGGATTACTCCTAGGAATTCGATGCGTTCTACTTCAAAAAGGCATTTGCTGGGCTTTAAGTAGAGGTCTAGCTTTTGAAGGTGCTCGAGGACTTTGCTAACCAACTTGCAGTGTTCTTCCTTATCCTTCTTTGTAGCGATAAGGATGTCGTCCATGTAGATGATTACTTGACCAGTTGCCGTAAGGTCGTTAAACTGCGTATTCATCATTCATTGGAAAACTGCGGGGGCATTTTTCAGCCTGAATGGCATTACTGTTGGTTTAAAAAGTCCTAGGTTCGTCTTGAAGGCAGCTTTCGGCTCATCGCCTTCTTGGAAGCGAATATTGTTGTATCCTGCTCGTACGTCCATTTTGGTGAATAACCTGGCATCCTTCACCTTGTCCACTAGTTCCTGTATTAGAGGCAACAGGTATTGGTCGGGGATTGTGAAGGAGTTCAATTTCCAGTAATCCACTACTGGATGAAGTTTCCCGTCTTTCTTTCCAACAAAGAAGAAAGGTGACAAGTATTGTGATTTTGATGGACGGATATAACCCTTATCTAAATTATCCTTGATGTATTCATCGAGCTTTTCTTGCTCGCCTTTAGATAATGGGTATATTTTGCAGTCTAGTGTTTTTGGGGTGTCCTCTGTAAAATCAATAGCAATATCCCAAGGTTGGTGTTCCGGATATCGCTTTGCCTCTTCTTCAGAAAAGACCTTCTTCCATTTGTGGTAGTGTTTCGGGACTACCTGGTCCCAGGTTTTCTCTTCTTTTGGCAGCGCTTTTACTGCCATTTCAGTTGACATTGAGCTTCTTTTGAGGATTTCTTTGTCCATTCGGTGGACAAAGAGTTCTTCCCCAGGGGTGCATAACGATGCAGCCTTCTTGATCCACGCATCTCGTATGCAGATCACTTCTGCATCCGTTGTATATGAAAGGGTCTTGATGACAAGTGGTTGCATGCTTTCATCAAGGGTCGCGCTTCTCCAATCGATCAATGGCTGGAAGGCCACAAGCCAAGGGTACCCTAACACCATCTCATCATCTCCTAGATTGGTGACGAGGAATCGCATATTCTGTTTCTTCTCCCCAGTTTGGACTTGCAGGTCAATGTAGTACTTGATGATTCCTAACTTATTCTGGGTCCTGTCAATGTTCCACACAATGTGGGGTCATGGCAGCTTTAGTTTGCCAATCTTCATTCTTTTCAGGAGCTTGAAGTCGATAAAGTTGTCCGTGGCTCCTGAATCCACGAGAACTTTTCTTTTGGCCGTTGTGTGTGAAGTTTGTATCAGAGTTGGGATTTGGAGACTTCAATATTTACAAACAAACACGTCTTTAAACTGTAACACATGCACCATGGCCGTTAGGTTTGTGCGTTTTAAAAATCCTTCCTGTGCTCTTCAACCCAAGCTTCTTTCAACATTGCGTATTTCTCCTTGGTTGAAAGGCTTTTGATTAGGGAAGATTGCATATTTGTTACGCCTTGCCGTGGCGTTCGTTCGACTTGAACGGATTCCTGGGTGAGAAGACAGTAAATGCGACACGGGTCACACGTAGAGGCGACTTCCTCAATACGGCGATGGGGCTAGCAACGGATTCTCCAAGTCACGTTGGCCCGAATGAACTCTGACTTGCCGGTGTATGTGCCGGGCAAGGTGACGACTGCACACCACAATGAAGGAGATGAGAAGGGAGTAAAAGATGCGATGTGGTAGATCAATGGCAATTTGAAGAAGACCAAGATGGCGTGTCTTGGTCTTCACCGACTACTACTTATACAGATACACGAGGGCTTTAAAGCGCCTCTCAAATGGTAGCTATCCTATGGCGTAAGTAGCTCGAACCCTACTACACCGATCCTAGGAATCACTCAGCAATCACATGCGATCGCTGAGTGCTGACTGATACAACAAGTCCGTGACTAATTACTACTTACTACCGTAGCCACAACTGGTAAGTAAGAGTCCGAAACTCCGAATCACGACATCACTATTACTTCTGTAAGTCCGAGGGGTCAACCGTAACAATATTAGTAGGGGTGGATTCAGTTTTGGACTGTTCCTCTTCCAACTCTTCCTTATGTTTGCTTTCTTCGGCTTTAGCCTTGCGAGCCTTCTGAGGAAGTTTCTTGTCCTTTACTTTGTCCGGACAATTGCGCGAGAGGTGTCCTGGTTTGTTACAGTTGAAACAACGGCCTTCTTTCTTCTGGACTTCAACATCTGGCTTGTCCACAGTGTGTTAAGGCCTAGCGGGGCCTTACAGTGCGACGTGCACCGAGGGTACAAGGGGATAAGGACAGGGTACAAGGACAAGGTGCTTGGTAGACAGTAACCAAGGCCGAGGGAGTTCTAAGAGACGAAGGTCCACGAGGGACGACCAAGGAGCAAGGGTTCGAGGGGTAAGTCGACAGACTTAGTAACAAGGTACAAGGGGGGGGGGGCTTCGGTCAGATGGCCGAAGTACGAGGGACTAAGTCAAGCGACTTAGGGTCTGTGTGTGCGCGTTGTTATAGCACAAGCGCAAAGCTTCGAGGTGGCTCCCAACTAAGGGAAGACCGACAGTGGTGATGAGACGACGAGGAGGGAGCACACAGTTGGAGTAAGCAGGTCTGGTATTCGCTAGTATGATAAACGAAGACAAGACTGGAGAATAAGCGTATACATGGTCAAGCTTATATAGGTAGCTACTCTGGGTCCGTCCCATGAGAGGGGGTACTAATAGAGAACAATAGGAGACGCAAATGGGGAAGAGGTAGAATAGGGAACAAGGGGAAGCGTAAAAGGAGAAAGGAATAGAAGGGGAATCGGAGTAGGAAGGCGTACATGGTAATGAGTCAACAAGTTAGTACTCCGAGGAAGTCCAAGAGAAAGTCAAGGTAGTAAGGTAAAAAGAAAAGATAAGTCCATGGTGAGCCGGATCACGACACAGTGGTTGCAGCCACTCTCCCTTTTGTTCCTTTATGATTGAAGTTTGAACGAGAGCGGTCTGCCTGAGTATCCATTGCATCTGAAGCCAGGGCTGGCATTTTGATGCCTAGCATCTTTGCCAATTGCACGGGGTTCATCTTGCCCGTGCCCTTCTTTCTTGGAGTTTCTTCATAAATCCCCCAAATGTTCTGGACTGCGGTGTTGTCCGAGTGGTACTGTTGTACTCCATCGGCCCATCCTCTAAAATTGAGGGGTCGTACCACTTTGTAGACATGATCCATCATGCAATAGGGAAGTTTAGACGCAAATAGGGAGAGTGTCGACTGAGTGTCTAGAGGATACGTTGCTTCGGCCACAAGAGATTCAAATTGAGCGATAAATGTGTCCACTTCATTTGGTATAAAGGCCAAGTGGCGCAATTTATCTTCAGCTCTTTCTCTTGCTCCAGTATCTTGGAACACTTGATCAAAGCCGTGAGACACTGCTGTCCAGTAATATTCATCGTTCGGGAGTCTTCCGTTATTCATTTCACCTAAGATCCAGTTGGTCCACCTCTTGACCCAATCCTTTACGTTTGGCCCTTTAATGAATCCGAGCAGTAGGGCCACTCGTTTCATAGGTATCGCCATTTGTTCAGCATCCAAATTTGTGATACGATACAGGTTGAATTCCTGCATAAATTGGTCTGCAAGTGATCGGGTGCCATCAAAGTCAGTTGGGGGATTTCCTCCAAGTTGCTGTTTGCCCCTCCGGGGCCTGCGCCAGCACCTGTGCCCCCACCTGCAGGAACGCCACCCCCTGGAGGACCTCCTCCAGGTGCACCCCCACCTGCGGCGGGACCTCCACCTCCAGGTGCACCCCCACCTGCTGGGGGGCCACCTCCTGTGTTAAGGCCTAGCGGGGCCTTGCTGTGCGACGTGCACCTAGGGTACGAGGGGACAAAGACAGAGTACAAGAACAAGGTGCTCAGTAAAGCCAACAAGGGCTGAGGGAGTTCCAGGAGACGAAGGTCCACAAAGGACGACCAAGGAACAAGGGTTCGAAAGGGGCTAAGTCGGTGGACTTAGTGACAAGGTACAAGGGGCTTCGGCCAGAAGGCCAAGGTACAAGGGACTAAGTCGAACGACTTAGGGTCTGTGTGTGCGCGTTGTTATAGCACAAGCGCAAAGCTTCGAAGTGGCTCCCAACTAAGGGAAGACTGACAGTGGTGGTGAGACAACAAGAAGGAATCACACAGAAAGGAGTAGACAGGTCTGGTATTCGCTAGTATGATAAACGAAGACAAGACTAGGGAATAAGCACACAAGTGGTCGAGCTTATATAGGTAGCTACTCCGTGTCCGTCTCATGAAGGGGATACTATAATAGAGAACAATAGGTAATGCAAATGGGGAAGAGGGTAGAACAGGGAACAATAGGAAGCGCAAAAGGGGAAAAGGGAAGAAGGGGAATCGGAGTAAGAGAGCGTACATGGTAATGAGTCAACAGGTTAGTACTCCGAGATAGTTTAAGGATAAGGAAAGCGATAAGGTAAAAAGAAAAGTAAGTCCGTGGTGAGCCAGATCATGACATCCTGGTGGTCCGCTTCCTCCTGGTGGTCCTGGGGGCCCACCTCCAGAGGGACCACTTCCTGCTGTCATAGCAGGGGGGTTTTCGCTTCCTCCTGTTCCTGTTCCTGTCTTCGTGAAGAATGTTTGTACTGTGGGTGGTGTAAGGACGCTGAGGGGTCCTAGTGTGAGTTCAAAGGCGGAGAGTGTTCTGACTCCAGAGGGAAGGGAAGGGGAAGTGAAGGAATAGTTTCGAGTGCCCTCATTTGGGCCTGACTTAAACTGGCTTCACTCAAGAAAAAGGGGGAAGTTTAGCAACATGGCGCTTTCTATTCAGAAAGTAACAGGTAGTTTTAAATACAAAAGAGAAAAGTAGCTAATATAGGAAAGGGAGGTGCCAGTGGCGAAATGAGACAGGAAAAGGGTGGCAACATGTATTGAGTTTTTGAGCCCAGTGCTCGGGCTAGCGTTACAACGGTGGAACAGCCGTCGTGGTTACTGTTGCCATGGATGTAGTGGGTGTCTGTGTTGCCATTGGAGAACTTTTTGTATCATGTCTCTTAGCAGTTGGCACGGTATGCTGGCCTGCCTTCAATGGAGTGTCGTCTGGTGGAATTGCTGTCTGTTACGGCCGAGATCCCGAGATCCCGAGAAAGCACGCCGCCGAGCTGCCTGAGCCGGCCCGCGTTGGACAACTACGAGCGAGACCTCGATAGCGAGGCACTAAGAGAAGCCTTGATGAGAAAAGGCGATCTAAGCATGTGGACATTGTGTCCTGAACCAGCTAAGTCCCGCACTCCTGTTGAGAGCAGCGACGAAGAAGCTGACGACCCCTATGAGCAAGATGAAGCTCGCGCGCGCGCCATGTACGCGCACTTCTACGGGCAGGACGGCCCAGAGTCACGTGACTCATCACGTGAGGCATCACCTGAGCGTGTGTGCCTCGGGTATGCCGCAGCCGGTTACCCGGTTGATGACGACATGGACTAGGCCTTTGTGCCTGTTTACTGATGGACTTTCTGATGGACGCCTCATGTACTGTATGGGCGCTGCCTCGTGTCTGATGGATGTCGGTGCCTTTATAGGCCGGTCCAATTATGTTTCTCCTTTGTGTTTCAGCTTGTGGAGCCGGAGCCCTTATGGCTATTGGCTAGAGATAAGGACTTAAGGTTCGTGCTGAGTCCGAACCTTATCTACTAGTAGTATAAGTACTAGCTTGTCTTCGCATGTATTCGCTATCTTGAGTTTTTCAACAATCCGCATCACAGTTTCCTCCTGCTTTCCTAAGGGCCTTAGTTGGTCTTCTCTACCAAACCCTTAGACGTTGTCTTGTTGTGCCGCTTCTTAGCGAGCCGTTTCCCTTCAGTTTTCCCTTCGTCTCTCAGTTGCAACCACTATTGCAGTGGTTTTGCCTTGGTTGTCGCGTGCAATACAAGCGTTCTGAGAACCCCAGTTCAAGTCGAACTAGACGGCCGGTGCGACCGTAACACTGTCACTGTCGTTGGTCTGATCAATCTTCTTCCCAGGTTATACAAGGAGGGGACTGGTTGGACTGCAATCCACTTTCTAGTCCTGCTGTCTCGTTGTATAAAGTACCACTGCTCGGTACTTTCTTTGTATTTGATGGCAAGGTATGCTGTGCTAAGTATGTTGTATACCCAGAAACCTTCTTCGCCATCTATTTCCTGCCAAAGGGCTGCTCCTTTTACGTGGGCAGGAACGTCGTCGTCTGTTCTCCTCTCGATGGGAAATTGTTTGAATCCAGCAACAGATCTAGATTCAGAAAATCTTCATCCCTTAGCCAGTGTGGCAATAGGTTCAATAGACTTGACTTAATGTTACGTCACGGTAGGGACGTTCACCCGACATGGGTTAAGTCAATCTACTGAGACACTGCACTAAGGGTCTGGTTCTGATTGTCAAGGGAAGTTCCAAGGAGGAACTTCAGTAAAGATGTACGAGTTGAAGAGTCCACCTAAGCCAATAATGGAACTTAGGATTCTTCAGTGAGAGGAGAGGGTTCGTTTGGTGAGATATGGAGTATTCACTGGTCTTCGATTACTCGAGTACCGTAGAGTACAAAAAGTCAAGTCTAAGGCTACAAGCTACCTAGCAAGCCTGACTTTATAGTAAATGGGGATCCTAGTACTGAGTCATAATGGTGTACTAGGATCGAGTCATCACGACAATAAGTAACTGCGGTGCAGTCTGCAGTATGTATGAAACAAGTCTGAAACGAAAGATATAAGCCCCTTGACAATGGGCTAGAGTCACTATGACTCGTATGAGAAATAAATAAAGAGTCGCTATGACTCTTGATGAAGAGAAGCCAGGCGTGTCCCGCTGGATCCTGACCCAGGGTCGCGAGTCCCACGCCTCCCAGAAGGCCCCCCTTCCCAATCCTCAGCCTGTCCGCCCCTCTGCCCTCAAGTGCACCAAGTGCCGCATCCCCAACGTCACCCACTCCTCCAAGAACTGCCCCATGTGGCAGCGCTGTTTCTACTGCGACAACATCGGTCACCCTGCATACAAGTGCTTCTACCCGCACTCCAGATGCTTCAATGGAGAAAGGTGCCGCGTCCCTCCCAAGCACAAACGCTTCAACGGTGGTTGTGAGTGGTATTTCAAAGCCTGGCAGTCCTTCTATGGGCATGACACTCACGACAACGACTACGACGCCTACAACAACGTCAATTGGGAGGCGGAGGACCGAGGTGATTGATGCGTGGAAGCATCTACCAAGAGCAGGGGTGATGTCGTGATCCGGCTCACCACGGACTTATTTTTCTTTTACTATATCGCTTTGACTCATACTTGCTTCCCCTCGGAGTACTAACCTGTTGACTCACTACCATGTACGCTTCCTTACTCCAAGTCCCCTTCCTAACCCTTCCCCTTCTACACTTCCCCTTGTTCCCTTTTCTTCTCCTTCCCCATTTGCGTTTCCTATTGTTCTCCTTTAGTATCCCCTCATGGGACGGACACGGGGTAGCGACCTATATAAACCTAGCCACTTTGTACACTCACTCTCCAGTCTTGTCTTCGTTTATCATACTAGCGAATACCGGACTTGTTCACTCCTCAACTGTGTGTCTCCTTCTCGTCGTCTCATCACCACTGTCAGTCTTCCCTTAGTTGGGAGCCACCTCGAAGCTTTGCACTTGTGCTATAACAACGTGCACACACAGACCCTAAGTCGTTTGACTTAGTCCCTTGTACTTCGGCCATCTGACCAAAGCCCCTTGTACCTCGTCACTAAGTCCATCGACTTACCCTTCGAACCCTTGCTCCTTGGTTGTCCCTCGTGGACCTTCGTCTCCTAGAACCCCCTTGGCCTTGGTTACCATTTACCAAGCACCTCATCCTCGTACCCTGTCCTTGTCCCCCTCATACCCTTGGTGCACGTTGCACAGTAAGGCCCCACTAGGCCTTAACAAGTGGACTTCATCGAGCTTGTGTACAAATCGACTTTGGGCCCATACCTCAATGCCCATATGCAAGCTGATAGCCTCATGCTCATGGAGGATGGAGCCCTGGTCCATTGCAGCAAGGCTCCCAAAGATTGGCAGGAAGGGCAAGGTTTGCGCAAGTTAGAGTGGCTGGCACAGAGCCCCGATCTAAATCTGATCGAGAACCTCTGAAAGGTTCTCAAAGACCATGTCCAGAACCATCATTGCCCTAAGAATGTAGAAGAAATGAAGATGGCATTGAAGAGTGAATGGGAGGCTCTAGATGGAGAGAAGCTGAGCTGGCTGGCAGCATCAATGCCGGAGTGGCTGCATGCAGTGATCAAGGCGAAAGGAGGATTGACCTGCTGGTGAAAAACCCTCATCATAGCTTCAATACCACCTGCTTTTGCTCAATGCCCACAATAATACAAGCAGGGAAGCTAAGGAAGAGATTCATATACTTTTATTGCATGTTTATAAGTTGGGTGTAAAGAAATCAGTAGATGTGTTGAGTTTTGGTCATGCCTAAATGGGTGAAAATGGAAAAAATATGTATACTTTCTTTCGGGTACTGTACAGTATCATAATAGATGTAAATAGAAGGATCTTCTCATGATCCTGTGATGTGTTCATGAAGCCATGGCATGGGGAAGCAGGTGTAACGCTCCCCTCCTGGGTGTTGGTCCTCCAGATACTCCCTGATGGGAATACCAGAGGACGCCATTGCGTCGTCGGTGTAGCATGGGTGAGGAATGTAAGTGTTCCCCATAAGATAAGGATGAAGGCGCGTGCGCGCCTGTGATGCGACCAGCCTCTGCTGGATAACTCCTGACTTCCTCCTCCAGTCGTTCCAAGCATCTGCCAAGTCCCTCTCCCGTTCCAGCAAGATGCGGTGCTCCTCTTCCAGGAAGCGGTACCTGTCGATGTCAGCATTGACCCCAACATCGTTGAGGACCCTTAGACCGGTTTTGACGGCCTCCTTGTCAGGGTGGTCGGTGTGGAAGGGGGAGAGGTCGCTGTTATCAGGGTAGGAAGGGGGGGGTCCGTGGAAAGGAACAGCCACCAGTGGGGCTCCGTAGTCTTGGTAGAGGCCTGTGTCCCTGCGGCGTTCTAGAATGTAGTGGTTGTGACCCTCGCGATCCCACTTATAGCGAATGTAGTGGGGACACTTGGGGGTGCTGTCCAGCCCAGTGACGAGGAAGGAGTAGCGGGCATGGTTGGCCCGTCGTGAGTCATAGATTTTGAAGCCTGCAGGGGGGTCGTCATCAGACCTGTCATTGCCCAGGTCGATAGAGGAGGCAGGCGATGGCGAGTGGGAGAATGGTGTGAGGGGGCGACGAGGCTCAGGGGTACAGAGGCCGAGATAGGCAGGGGAGTTGGTGCAAGGGGGGACAGGGAGAGGCTCAGGGGATGGAACAGGAGACTGGATACGGTCGGCCAGTGGGAGGGGGTTGCCTAGAGGAGACCCGGGAGTGCCAAAGGTTCCCTCAGAAGGGACAGGGGATACAGCACGCGAGCCGATGCGGTCAGCAAGAGAGCGGTTGTTGGTGGTAGCAGGGGAGACAGACATAGCGGCAGTAGTGGCAGTAGTGGGGGACAGAGTGATAGAGCGGATGATGAGCGGAGTGGGGGAAAAGGCAGGGTTTAAATAAGGAGTTACTCTGGGTCCGTCCCAGAGGGAGCGGATGGAGTTAGGGTTTTGCCGATGGAAGTTGGTAACAAGTTGGTCAGCATGAATGTGAGCCAAGGGTTCCCATGAGTCATGGGCCTCGGAGAAGCCCTTCCATCTAACCAAATATTGCAGTTGATTGCGCCTGCGTCGTGACCCTAGAATTTGCTCCACTTCCCACTCCAGTTCCCCATCAATCAGGTCAGGGGAAGGTTCCGTAAAGTTCGGACCATGCTCGGGTGTTTCCTTGAAAGGGGTGAGAAGGGAAGCATGGAAGACGTTATGTATCTTCCATTGTGGAGGGAGCTTAAGACGGTAAGAGGTATGTGAAATGGCAGCAGTGACTAGGAAGGGGCCATAACACCGTGGGGATAGTTTGGCAGATGGATGGGTGGTGTGAAGGTTCTGGGCTTTGAGCCAAACTCTATCTCCAACACAGTAGGGGGTGAAACAAGTGTGTGACCTAGTCATGAGGTCCTGCGAGTGCTTGATAGCATCTTGTGCCTGCTGGCGTGCTTCCTTTATCTGCTGCATGCGCTGGTCAACAGAGGGGACGGTGGAGAAGCGGAAGGTTTGGTGAATGCATGGGGTGTGTCCCATAAGGAGGTCAAAAGGGGTCTTCTTGGTGGTGGAGCTGGGCCAGGAGTTGTGTGCGAATTGTGCAAGGGGGAGCCAGGATGCCCAGTCGTCCTGTTTGTAATTGGTGAAGATGCGAAGGTACTGTTCCAGCCATTGGTTAGTGCGTTCCGATTGGCCGTCAGTTTGGGGGTGGTAAGTGGTACTAATGTTCTGATCGATGTGAAGTAATCTGCAAAGTTCTTTGGTAAATGTGGAAGTAAAGCGGGGGTCTCTGTCCAAAATGATGCGTTTGGGAAGTCCATAATGGGGAAGTACATAAGTAGCATAAAGTAATGCCATTTTCTCAGCGTCTATGGTTTCGTTGCAGGGGATGAAGATGGAGACTTTGGAGCAGTCGTGGTCCGTGATTGTAAGTATAGTATCGTAGTTGGAGGATAGGGGGAGCTTTGTAATGAAGTCCAAGGCAATGGTTTCGAAAGGAAGGGAATGGGGGTCTGTGGCGATGGGGTAGAGCAGTGGCTTTGGGTTGGTAGGGTTATTTTTGCGTGATTGATAGGTGGCGCAACCCTTAATGTAATTGGTGACGGAAGTTTTCATGTTTGGCCACCAGTAATCGCGTGAGATAGCCCAAAGGGTTTTGGAGATTCTGGGGTGTTTGGCTGTGAGAGAGTCATGATATAGGGAAATTACCCCCCTCCTTAGATTGTCATTTTCCACAATGACAAGTCGTGAGCCATTCCAGAAGAAGCCCTCCTTCTGAGTGAGGTTGTGAGAGAGCGTCCATCTAGATAGAAGGGCCGGCTGTTTGAGTTGGTGGGCTCGTGCACGATCATCGAGGGAGGAGGAGAGGGCGGCATTGACAAAGAGCGAAGGGGGGAGGACAGTGACTTGGTCATTGTCTGCTGAGCCATCATAGAAGTCAGGGTGCCTGGAAAGAGCATCGGCCTTGTTGGAGGCCCCAGGCTGGTGAACGAGGGTAAAATGGTAATCTGCCAGTTTGGGGAGGTATCTGGCGACGCGACGATTAATGCGTTGGGGGTTACGGTAGTATAGGAGGTTCTTGTGATCGGTGAGGACGGTGATGGGATGGGGGGATCCTGCTAGGAGGTGGTGCCAGTTCTCCAGGCCACGAACAACGGCTAGGAGTTCTCTGTCATGGATATCATAGTTCCGTTCTGCCTCAGTGAACGTCTTTGAGTGGAAGCCAATGGCGTGGGATTTCCCCCTATGGTCCTTCTGAGAAAGGATCGCCCCAGTGGCGAATGCGGAGGTGTCGACTTCTAGTTGGAAGGGTTTGGACATATCTGGCTGAGAAAGGGCAGGATTGGAGAGTACGTGGGAGATAAGGGCATCAAGGGCGTGGTGACATTCGGGGGTCCATCGGAATGGGGTTTCCTTCTTCAGGAGTGCAGTAATGGGGCGGGTGATGTTGGCAAAGTTCAGGATGAAGGGGCGTTGGTATCCTAAGACACCCAATGTGCTTCTGACCTCTTTGAGGGTTTTGAGGTCGCATGGCCAGTCACGGAGGCCATCTGCTTTGACAGGGTCAATCTTGATCTGGTCACCATCTACGATGATGCCGAGGTATTCGATGCGGGGTTGTTCGAAGGCACACTTGGAGGGTTTGAGGAAGTAAGATTCGACTTCTAGGAGGTCAAGGACTTCATGGACAATGGTGTGGTGGCGTGATAGATCATTGTGAGTAGCGATGAGGATGTCATCCATGTAGATGAATAGTTCTTTTGGATATTTATCCTTGAGGTGGCGAAACATGCGGTTCATGGTGTGGGAAAAGGTAGCGGGGGAATTGGTGAGGCCGAAGAACATGACATGAGGTTGGAAGAGGCCGAAGGGTGTTTTGAATGCGGCCTTCCACTGATCTTCTTCTTTGATGCGGATATTGTTATAGCCCCAGCGGATATTAAACTTGGTGAAGATCTTCTTCCCTTGGAGCTGTTCGAGGATGGTGTTAATCAGTAGGAGAGGGTACATGTCGCGGATGGTCCATGAGTTAAGGGGCTTGTAGTCTTAAGTGGGGCGTAGTTTGCCATCCTTCTTCTTCACGAAGAAGAAGGAGGAGGCATAGGGGGAGTTGGATTCGACGATGTAACCTTTCTCCAAGTGTTCCTTAATGAACTCCTTGGTGACTTCTTCTTCGACCGGGGTGAGGGGGTATACCTTGCAATTGATGGTGGCGGGAGCGTCTGGCTTGAGGGTGATGGCATGGTCATCTTCTCTGGCAGGGGGAAAGCATTGTGCAGCTTTCTCGGAGAAGACTGTGGCATGGCGCTGGTATTCGGAGGGAATGTCAGTTACTGGTGGGGTTTTAGAAGCGATAGCCTTCTCAGCCCATTTCTGAGCGATGCTGTTGATCTGGGGGTGGACGCGTTTGTGATAGGAGACGGAATGGAGTGCGAGGTCCCCTCCTTCAAGGGTGTTGGTGGTCCAGTCGATTCTGGGGTTGAATTGTTTAAACCATGGGTGACCTAGGATGAGGCGGTCGTGTCCAAGGTTGGCGATGTATAAGGGCATTCTTACTGCTTGTGCCCCTTGGTTGATGACGAGGTAGGTGAGGTGGGTAATGGAGCCCGCCTGGTTGAGGGTTCTGTCCACATTGTGAACGAGGCGAGGGGTGCGTAATTCTTGTGTTCCAAGGTGTAACTTTGAGACGGTGTGAGTGTCGATGAAATTGTTGGTTGCCCCACTATCAAGGAGGACTTCTACTTCAGCCTTTCCGTGCCACATGTAAATCTGAACGGGGATTGTCATTGAATCGTTCTTCATACTGTACATGGTGCTAATGGTTGCCTTGCTCTCGGCTGTTAGAGTTCGGCATTGTGAAAATCCTGGTCATCCAGGTATTCTCCTCGCTCTTCTTCGGTCATGCTGGCCATGATAGCCGCAATCTGTTGAGCTTTGGTTTTCTTGGGGGCGCTGGTGGAGGGAGTGGTGGAAGTGGTGGTGGAGGGTGCAGTGGTGGACGAGGTGGAGGTGGTGCGAGCACTGGAGGTGCTCTGGTGCTGGGGGCATTTGCGGGACATGTGTCCCTGGCGACGACAGTGGAAACAGCGTCCTTCTTTTGCTAGCTTCTCGCGTTCTTCTGGGGTGAGCTTCTTGAGCTTTTGGGGGGTGCTGGTGGTGGCATCTACGTCCATGGGGACGACACCATGGTTGTGGGACTGGGTGTGACGGGGCTGTGTGGTGTGCGAAGTGGACTGGAACTGGGTTTTCTTTCTATTAAGGAGGAGGTTGGAGTTGCACAGCTCGCGCGTTCGCTCTACTTCTCTTCGTGCTGCATTCTTCCATTCATTCATGGTGACAGGCCAGGTATCCCTATAGAGGACACGACGGTGGATGGACTCTTCAAGTCCGGTTTTGAACTGGGCGATGGTGCCCTTGGCGGTGGGTTCCCATTCAGCAGCGGTGGCAAGCCGCTCAAAGGTGGTGATGTAGGTGTCAATGTCGAGGTCCTTCATGCAAAGGTTCATGAGTTGTTGGTAGGCCGATTGGACGCGGGTGGAGTCGGCCCAGGCGCTCTTGAAGTCAGCTTCAAAGGTGTCCCATAGGACTTCATCGGTGCGGGCAATGGGGGTGGTGGAGTGTTTGACCTTAGCGATGAGGCCCTTTTCTTGGGCCTCTACCCAGTCAGCGACGAGGGGCCCCTGGATGTAAGACAGGGCAGTGAGGACGCGCAGGTAAGGTTGCGCCATGATGTCGATGTTGTCATTGAGGGCCCAGTAACGATGGAACTGGCTGAGGAAGGTGCTGCTGAAGGTGCGGTCACCAGTGAAGGTGTTTGGAGCAACTGATTGGAGTGCTCCCGATGTGATGGTGCGAGTGGTCATGGTGGTAGGGGCTGTGACTGGTGCGGTGGTTATGGGTGGTACAGGTGGAGCGGTGGTAGTGGGTGCTGTGACAGGAGTGGGGACGCGTGGAATAGAGGGAAGAGCTGGTGGTTCGATGGTGGGGAGTGCGTTGTCTGGGTTATTGGGGTTGGTGGGTAAATACCAACCAAGTCCTAGGTCGTGTTCTGCTGGGTCTGCTGGGACAGCGTGTGCTGGAGAGGCGAAGAAGTTTGCACCTTCTCTAGTGAGTGGGTACCAATGATGGTTGATGAATTCAACCGGAACTGCTTTTCCGTCGTGATTAAGGTAATACCCTCCTTGTGGATCGCTAGGGAATGTGGACCAGTAGGTGGAGCCAACAATGTGGGCAGGGAGATCTGCTTTGTGGCGACGGGGTACTCGGGTGGGGTGAACGGGATTTAAGGTGATGAATAGACTAGCCACGGTGTTTTCAGGGTGCTGTGGGTCGATGGGTACGAAGGAGCAGCAAGCGGAGTTACTGCAACGGGGTAGAAGAGTCTTGTCTTATGTTAAGGCCTAGCGGGGCCTTACTGTGCGACGTGCACCGAGGGTACGAGGGGGACAAGGACAGGGTACGAGGACGAGGTGCTTGGTAAATGGTAACCAAGGCCAAGGGGGTTCTAGGAGACGAAGGTCCACGAGGGACGACCAAGGAGCAAGGGTTCAAAGGGTAAGTCGATGGACTTAGTGACGAGGTACAAGGGGCTTCGGTCAGACGGCCGAAGTACGAGGGACTAAGTCAAACGACTTAGGGTCTGTGTGTGCGCGTTGTTATAGCACAAGCGCAAAGCTTCGAGGTGGCTCCCAACTAAGGGAAGACCGACAGTGGTGATGAGACGACAAGAAGGAGACACACAGTTGAGGAGTGAACAAGTCTGGTATTCGCTAGTATGATAAACGAAGACAAGACTGGAGAGTGAGCGTACAAAGTGGCTAGGTTTATATAGGTTGCTACCCCTTGTCCGTCCCATGAGGGGATACTAAAGGAGAACAATAGGAAACGCAAATGGGGAAGGAGAAGAAAAGGGAACAAGGGGAAGCGCAGAAGGGGAAGGGTTAGGAAGGGGACTTGGAGTAAGGAAGCATACATGGTAGTGAGTCAACAGGTTAGTACTCCGAGGGGAAGCAAGTATGAGTCAAAGCGATATAGTAAAAGAAAAATAAGTCCGTGGTGAGCCGGATCATGACACCACTGCCGTATGCCAACCAGGTGGCATAAAGACCAAGGGCAAGGTCTTATTGCCCAGAAAGGCGCCCCAGACCATGATGGAAGTTCGCCCGCTTTTAAAGGTGGGTGCCAGACAAGCTGGGTGATAACGTTCACTAGATTTTCGCCATACTTTAATCTGGCGCGAAATCTTGCCGGTCTCGAACAACAACTCATCGCTCCAAATCACATGCTTCCAGTCTTCTTCTGTCCAGTTTTTGTGCTTCTCAGTGAAAGATAGCCTTGCACGTCTCTGCTTGTCATTTATGAATGGTTTCTTGGCTGCCACTTGAGACTAAAAGCCCAAATCATGGAGGGCTTTTCTGGCAGTGATGGTGGAGACCTTCTCAGGCAGACTGTTTGCAATGTCAGCTAGTGGCCACCAGCAATCTTTGGCAACAAGGCATCCCAGGGTCCGCTTGTCACGGTCAGTCAGCTTGGGAGGCCGGCCAGTGCACTTCGGCGAGACGACAGTCCCTCACATGTTGAAGTTTTGTAGCACAGTATAGATGGTTGTCACTGGCATCCCAAGTTGAGCTGCGATCTTGGTGCCTTTAGCACCTGCCTGCCTCATTCCAATGATACAAGACTTTTCCTCTGTGGTCAGGTCATGGCCTTTCATAGTGCTTTGAAGAGTTTGACTATGAATGGAAGCTAGATCAGTGTGTGTTTTGTCTGGATGGGTGTTGTGATTGTGGGCGACTAATAAAAAAGTTACATATACTTTCTTTTGGGTACTGTATAGTATTGAGGTTGTCAGTAACATAGGTTGCTGGTTATGCCAGCTCACATTGCAAGAAGAGCTTGAATTTGTCACATCCCTGTCACACCAAGAGACCCCCAAGATGAGATTAGCTTCCACATTTTTATCACGTGCACAGTATCACCCCAAGTGTGTCATGGAGAATCTTGGTAGTATACTATAACACTCTAGCCTGACATAAACATGTGGTACTGTCAAGATCATTGGGATCTGGGGTCTTGACCTGTGTTTTTCACCACTCCCTTGCTTACTGCATCGTGCTGTAGTTGAAATTCTTAATGGGGAGGTTTTTTTTTTGTGATCTCATATCTATAGATCCTACTACAGCTACTGGATTTTTTTTTGGGCTGAAAGGACAACGCTGTTAAGGCCTAGCAGGGCCTTACTGTGCGACGTGCACCGAGGGTACAAGGGGAGCAAGGACAGGGTACAAGGACGAGGTGCTTGGTAGACAGCAACCAAGGCCGAGGGAGTTCTAAGAGACGAAGGTCCGCGAGGGACGACCAAGGAGCAAGGGTTCAAAGGGTAAGTCGATAGACTTAGTGACGAGGTACAGGGCTTTGGTCAGACAGCCAAAGTACGAGGGACTAAGTCAAGCGACTTAGGGTCTGTGTGTGCGCGTTGTTATAGCACAAGCACAAAGCTTCGAGGTGGCTCCCAACTAAGGGAAGACCGACAGTGGTGATGAGACGACGAGAAGGAAGCACACAGTGGAAGAGTGAACAAGTCTGGTACTCGCTAGTAGAATAAACGAAGACAAGACTGGAGAGTGAGCGTACAAAGTGGCTAGGTTTATATAGGTCGCTACTCCATGTCCATCCCATGAGGGGATACTAAAGGAGAACAATAGAAGACGCGAATGGGGAAAGGGAAGAAAAGGGAACAAGGGGAAGTCCAGAAGGAGAAGGGTTAGAAAGGGGACTCGGAGTAAGGAAGTGTACATAGTAGTGAGTCAACAGGTTAGTACTCCGAGGGGAAGCAAGTAAGAGTCAAAGCGATATAGTAAAAGAGAAAATAAGTCCGTGGTGAGCCGGATCACGACATCACCCCTGCTCTTGGTAGATGCTTCCACGCATCAATCTCCTCGGTCCTCCGCCTCCCAATTGACGTCGTCGTAGGCATCGTAGTCGTTATCATGAGTGTCGTTCCCATAGAAGGACTGCCACGACTTAAAGTACCACTCACAACCGCCGTTGAAGCGTTTGTGCTTGGGAGGGACGCGGCACCTCTCTCCATCAAAGCACCTGGAGTGGGGGTAGAAGCACTTGTATGCAGGGTGGCCTACGTTGTCGCAGTAAAAGCAGCGCTGCCACATGGGGCAGTTCTTGGAGGAGTGGGTGACGTTGGGGACGCGGCACTTGGTGCACTTGAGGACAGAGGGGCGGACGGGCTGAGGATTGGGAAGGGGGGCCTTCTGGGAGGCATGGGACTCGCGACCCTGGGTCAGGATCCAGCAGGACATGCCTGGCTTCTCTTCATCGTGAAGCCACGGCATGGGGAAGCGGGTGTAACGCTCCCCTCCTGGGTGTTGGGCTTCCAGGTATTCCCTAATGGGAATGCCAGAGGACGCCATTGCATCGTCGGTATAGCGTGGGTGAGGAATGTAAGCGTTCCCCATAAGGTAAGGATGAAGGCGCGTGCGCGCCTGTGATGTGACCAGCCTCTGCCGGATGACCCCTGACCTCCTCCTCCAGTCGTTCCAAGCATCTGCCAGGTCCCTTTCTCTTTCTAGCAAGACGCGGTGCTCCTCCTCCAAGAAGCGGTACCTATTGATAAAAGCATTAACCCTAACGTCATTGAGGACTCTCAGGCCCGTCTCAACGGCCTCTTTGTCAGGGTGGTCGGTGTGGAAGGGGGAGAGGTCGTTGTTATCAGGAGAGGAAGGGGGAGGTCCGTGGAAAGGAGCTGCTACCAGTGGGGCTCCGTAGTCTTGGTAGAGGCCTGTGTCCCTACGGCGTTCTAAGATGTAGTGGTTGTGTCCTTCGCGGTCCCACTCATAGCGAATGTAGTGGGGACGCTTGGGGGTGCCATCCAGCCCCGTGACGAGGAAAGAGTAACGACCGTGGTTGGCTCGTCGTGCGTCATAGATTTTGAAGCCCGCAGGGGGGTCGTCATCAGACCTGTCATTTCCCAGGTCGACAGAAGAGGCAGGCGATGGAGAGTGGGAGAACAGTGTGAGGGGGCGACTAGGCTCAGGGGTGTGGAGACGGAGGTAGGCAGGGGAGTTGGTGCGAGGAGGGACAGGGAGAGGTTCGGGGGATGGAACAGGAGACTGAATACGGTTGGCCAGCGGAAGGGGGTTGCCTAGAGGAGACCCAGGAGCACCAAAGGTTCCCTCAGAAGGGATAGGGGATGTGGCACGCGAGCCAATGCGGTCAGCCAGAGAGCGGTTGTTGGTGGTAACAGGGGAGGTAGACATAGTGGCAGGACAAGTAGTGGTGGGTGACAGAGTGATAGAACGGATGATGAGCGGAGTGGGAGAGAAGGCAGGGTTTAAGTATGGAGTTACTCCAGGTTCGTCCCGAAGGGAGCGGATGGAGCTAGGATTTTGCCGATGGAAGTTGGTGACAAGTTGGTCGGCATGAATGTGAGCCAAGGGTTCCCATGAGTCATGGGCCTTGGAGAAGCCCTTCCATCTAACCAAATATTGCAGTTGATTGCGCCTGCGTCGTGACCCTAGAATTTGCTCCACTTCCCATTCCGGTTCTCCATCGATCAGATCAGGGGAAGGTTCCGTAAAGTTCGGACCATGCTCGGGTGTTTCTTTGAAAGGGGTGAGAAGGGAAGCATGGAAGACGTTATGTATCTTCCATTGCGGAGGGAGCTTAAGGCGGTAAGAGGTATGTGAAATGGCAGCGGTGACTAGGAAGGGGCCATAACGCCGTGGAGATAGTTTGGCAGATGGGTGGGTGGTGTGAAGGTTCCTGGCCTCGAGCCAGACTCTATCTCCAACACAATAAGGGGTGAAACGAGTGTGTGACCTAGTCATGAGGTCTTGTGAGCGCTTGATAGCATCTTGTGCCTGCTGGCGTGCTTCCTTTATCTGCTGCATGCACTGGTCAACAGAGGGGACAGTGGAGAAGTGGAAGGTTTGGTGAACGCGTGGGGTGTGTCCCATGAGAAGGTCAAAGGGGGTCTTCTTGGTGGTAGAACTGGGCCAGGAGTTGTGTGCAAATTGTGCAAGGGGGAGTGTTACGGCCGAGATCCCGAGTTCCCGAGAAAGCACGCCGCCAAGCTGCCCGAGCCGGCCCGCGTTAGACAGCTATGAGCGAACCCTGGATTCCAAGGCATTAAGAGAGGCCTTGATGAGAAAGGGCGACCTGAGCATGTGGACATTGCGTCCCGAACCAGCTAAGTCCCGCACTCCGGTTGAGAGCAGTGACGAAGAAGCTGACGATCCCTATGAGCAAGATGAAGCTCGCGCGCGCGCCATGTATGCACACTTCTACGGGCGTGATAGCCCAGAGTCACGTGACTCATCACGTGAGGCATCACCTGAGCGTGTGTGCCTCGGGTATGCCGCAGCCGGCTACCCGGTTGATGACAACATGGACTAGGCCTTCGTGCCTGTTTACTGATGGACTTTCTGATGGACGCCTCATGTACTATATGGGCGCTGCCTCGTGTTTGATGGATGTCGGTGCCTTCATAGGCCGGTCCAATTATGTTTCTCCTTCGTGTTTCAGCTTGTGGAGCCGGAGCCCTTATGGCTATTGGCTAGAGATAAGGACTTAAGGTTCGTGCTGAGTCCGAACCTTATCTACTAGTAGTATAAGTACTAGCTTGTCTTCGCATGTATTCGCCATCTTGAGTTTTTCAACAATCCGCATCACAGTTCCCTCCTGCTTTCCTAAGGGCCTTAGTTGGTCTTCTTCACCAAACCCTTAGACGTTGTCTTGTTGTGCCGCTTCTTAAGCGAGCCGTTCCCCCTTGATCTTCCCTTCGTCTCTCAGTTGCAACCACTATTGCAGTGGTTTTGCCTTGGTTGTCGTGTGCAATACAAGCGTTCTGAGGAACCCCGTTCAAGTCGAACTAGACGGCCGGTGCGACCGTAACAGAGCCAGGATGCCCAGTCGTCCTGTTTGTAATTGGTGAAGATGCGGAGATACTGTTCCAGCCATTGGTTAGTGCGTTCCGATTGGCCGTCAGTTTGGGGGTGGTAGGCGGTACTAATGTTCTGATCGATGTGAAGTAATTTGCAAAGTTCTTTGGTAAATGCGGAAGTGAAACGAGGGTCTCTGTCCGAAATGATGCGTTTGGGAAGTCCGTAATGGGGAAGTACGTAAGTAGCGTAAAGTAATGCTGTTTTCTCAGCGTCTATGGTTTCGTTGCAGGGGATGAATATGGAGGCTTTGGAGCAGTCGTGGTCCGTGATTGTAAGTATAGTATCGTAGTTGGAGGATAGGGGGAGCTTTGTAATGAAGTCCAAGGCAATGGTTTCGAAAGGAAGGGAATGGGGGTCTGTGGCAATGGGGTAGAGCGGTGGCTTTGGGTTGGTAGGGTTATTTTTACGTGATTGACAGGTGGCGCAGCCCTTGATGTAGTTGGTGATGGAGGTTTTCATGTTTGGCCACCAGTAATCACGTGAGATAGCCCAAAGGGTCTTGGAAATTCCGGGGTGTCCGGCTGTGAGAGAGTCGTGATATAGGGAAATTACCCCCCTCCTTAGATTGTCATTTTCCACGATGACAAGGCGTGAGCCATTCCAGAGAAAGCCCTCCTTCTGAGTGAGGTTGTGAGAGAGCGTCCATCGAGAGAGAAGGTCTGGCTGCTTGAGTTGGTGGGCTCGAGCGCGATCATTGAGAGAGGAGGAGAGGGCAGCATTGACAAAGAGCGAAGGGGGGAGGACAGTGACTTGGTCATTGTCCGCTGAGCCATCATAGAAGTCGGGGCGCCTGGAAAGAGTGTCGGCTTTATTGGAGGCTCCAGGTTGGTGAACGAGTGTGAAATGGTAATCTGCCAGTTTGGGGAGGTATCTGGCGACGCGACAATTAATGCGTTGGGGGTTACGGTAGTATTGGAGGTTCTTGTGATCAGTGAGGACGGTGATGGGATGGGGAGATCCTGCTAGGAGGTGATGCCAGTTCTCCAGGCCACGAACGACGGCCAAGAGTTCTCTGTCATGGATATCATAGTTCCGTTCTGCCTCAGTGAATGTCTTTGAGTGGAAGCCGATGGCGCAGGATTTCCCCCTATGGTCCTTCTGAGAAAGGATTGCCCCAGTGGCGAATGCGGAGGTGTCGACTTCTAGTTGGAAGGGTTTAGACATATCTGGCTGGGAAAGGGCAGGGTCGGAGAGTACGTGGGAGATGAGGGCGTCGAGGGCATGGTGACATTCGGGAGTCCATTGGAATGGGGTTTCCTTCTTCAGGAGTGCAGTAATGGGGCGGGCAATGTTGGCAAAGTTCGGAATGAAGGGGCGTTGGTATCCTAAGACACCCAATGTGCTTCTGACCTCTTTGAGGGTTTTGAGGTCGCGTGGCCAGTCATGGAGGCCATCTGCTTTGACAGGGTCAATCTTGATCTGGTCACCATCTACGATAATGCCGAGGTATTCGATGCGGGGTTGTTCGAAGGCGCACTTGGAGGGTTTGAGGAAGTAAGATTCGACTTCTAGGAGATCAAGGACTTCATGGACAATGGTGCGGTGGCGCGATAGGTTGTCATGAGTGGCGATGAGGATGTCATCCATGTAGATGAAGAGTTCCTTGGGGTATTTGTCCTTGAGGTGGCGGAACATGCGGTTCATGGTGCGGGAAAAGGTAGCGGGGGAATTGGTGAGGCCGAAGAACATAACACGAGGTTGGAAGAGGCCGAAGGGTGTTTTGAATGCGGCCTTCCACTGATCTTCTTCTTTGATGCGGATATTGTTATAGCCCCAGCGGATATCGAACTTGGTGAAGATCTTCTTCCCCTGGAGCTGTTCGAGGATGGTGTTAATTAGTGGGAGAGGGTACGTGTCGCGGATGGTCCATGAGTTAAGGGGTTTGTAGTCTTGAGTGGGGCGTAGCTTGCCATCCTTCTTTTTCACGAAGAAGAAAGAGGAGGCATAGGGGGAGTTAGATTCAACGATGTAACCTTTCTCCAAGTGTTCCTTAATGAACTCCTTGGTGACTTCTTCTTCGACCGGGGTGAGAGGGTATACCTTGCAATTGATGGTGGCAGGAGCGTCTGGCTTGAGGGTGATGGCATGGTCATCTTCTCTGGCAGGGGGGAAGCGTTGTGCAGCTTTCTCGGAGAAGACTGTGGCATGGTGCTGGTACTCAGAGGGAATGTCGGTTACTGGTGGGGTTTTAGAAGCGATAGCCTTCTCAGCCCATTTCTGAGCGATGCTGTTGATCTGGGGGTGGATGCGTTTGTGATAAGAGACGGAGTGGAGTGCGAGGTCCCCTCCTTCGAGGGTGTTGGTGGTCCAGTCGATTCTGGGGTTGAATCGTTTAAACCATGGGTGACCTAGGATGAGGCGGTCGTGTCCGAGGTTGGCGATGTATAAGGGCATTCTTACTGCTTGTGCCCCTTGGTTGATGACGAGGTAGGTGAGGTGGGTGATGGAGCCCGCTTGGTTGAGGGTTCCGTCCACGTTGTGGACGAGGCGGGGGGTGTGTAGTTCTTGTGTCCCAAGGTGTAACTTTGAGACGGTGCGAGTGTCGATGAAGTTGTTGGTTGCCCCACTATCAAGGAGGACTTCTACTTCAGCCTTTCCGTGCCACATGTAAGTTTGAACGGGGATTGTCATTGAATCGTTCTTCGTACTATACATGGTGCTAATGGTTGCCTTGCTCTCGGCTGTTAGAGTTCGGCATTGTGAAAATCCTGGTCATCCAGGTATTCTCCTCGCTCTTCTTCGGTCATGCTGGCCATGATAGCCGTGATCTGTTGAGCCTTGGTTTTCTTGGGGACACTGGTAGAGGGAGTGGTGGAAGTGGTGGTGGAGGGTGCAGGGGTGGACGACGTAGAGGTGGTGCGAGCACTGGAGGTGCTCTGGTGCTGGGGGCATTCATGGGACATGTGTCCCTGACGGCGACAACGGAAGCAGCGTCCTTCTTTTGCTAGCTTCTCGCGTTCTTCTGGGGTGAGCTTCTTGAGCTTTTGGGGGGTGCTGGTGGTGGCATCTACGTCCATGGGGACGACGCCGTGGTTGTGGGACTGGGTGTGACGGGGCTGTGTGGTGTGCGAAGTGGACTGGAACAGGATTCTTTTTTTGCTAAGGAGGAGATTGGAGTTGCGCAGTTCGCACGTTCGTTCTACTTCCCTTCGTGCTGCATTCTTCCACTCGTCCATGGTGACAGGCCAGGTATCCCTATAGAGGACACGACGGTGGATGGACTCTTCGAGTCCGGCTTTGAACTGGGCGATGGTGCCCTTGGCGGTGGGTTCCCATTCAGCAGCGGTGGTGAGCCGCTCGAAGGTGGCGATGTAGGTGTCAATGTCGAGGTCCTTCATGCGAAGGTTCATAAGTTTCTGATAGGCCGATTGGGCGCGGGTGGAGTCGGCCCAGGCACTCTTGAAGTCAGCCTCAAAGGCATCCCATAGAACTTCGTCAGTGCGGGCAATGGGGGTGGTAGAGTGTTTGACTTTAGCGATGAGGTTTTTTTCTTGGGCCTCTACCCAGTCAGCAACGAGGGGTCCCTGGATATAGGACAGGGCAGTGAGGACGTGCAGGTAAGGTTGCGCCATGATGTCGATGTTGTCATTGAGGGCCCAGTAGCGATGGAACTGGCTGAGGAAGGTGCCGCTGAGGGTGCGGTCACCAGTGAAGGTGTTTGGAGCGACTGATCGGAGTGCTCCCGATGTGATGGTGCGGGTGGTCATGGTGGTAGGAACTGTGACTGGTGCGGTGGTTATGGGTGGCACAGGTGGAGTGGTGGTAGTGGGTGCTGTGATAGGAGTGGGGACGCATGGAATAGAGGGAAGAGTTGGTGGTTCGATGGTGGGGAGTGCGTTGTCTGGGTTATTGGGATCGGTGGGTAAATACCAACCAAGTCCTAGGTCATGTTCTGCTGGGTCTGCTGGGACAGCGTGTGCTGGAGAGGCGAAGAAGTTTGCGCCTTCTCTGGTGAGTGGGTGCCAATGGTGGTTGATGAATTCAACTGGAACTGCTTTTCCGTCATGATTAAGGTAATATCCTCCTTGTGGATCGCTAGGGAAGGTAGACCAGTAGGCAGAGCCAACAATGTGGGCAGGGAGATCTGCTCTGAGGCGACGGGGTACTCGGGTGGGGTGAACGGGGTCTAAGGTGATGAATAGACTAGCCACGGTGTTTTCAGGGTGCTGTGAGTCGATGGGTATGGGGGAGCAGCAAGCGGAGTTACTGCAACAAGGTAGAAGAGTCTTGTCTTATGTTAAGGCCTAGCGGGGCCTTACTGTGCGACGTGCACCGAGGGTACGAGGGGAGCAAGGACAGGGTACAAGGACGAGGTGCTTGGTAGACAGCAACCAAGGCCGAGGGAGTTCTAAGAGACGAAGGTCCACGAGGGACGACCAAGGAGCAAGGGTTCAAAGGGTAAGTCGATAGACTTAGTGACGAGGTACAGGGCTTCGGTCAGACGGCCAAAGTACGAGGGACTAAGTCGAGCGACTTAGGGTCTGTGTGTGCGCGTTGTTATAGCACAAGCACAAAGCTTCGAGGTGGCTCCCAACTAAGGGAAGACCGACAGTGGTGATGAGACGACGAGAAGGAAGCACACAGTGGAAGAGTGAACAAGTCTGGTACTCGCTAGTAGAATAAACGAAGACAAGACTGGAGAGTGAGCGTACAAAGTGGCTAGGTTTATATAGGTCGCTACTCCATGTCCGTCCCATAAGGGGATACTAAAGGAGAACAATAGAAGACGCGAATGGGGAAAGGGAAGAAAAGGGAACAAGGGGAAGTCCAGAAGGAGAAGGGTTAGAAAGGGGACTCGGAGTAAGGAAGTGTACATAGTAGTGAGTCAACAGGTTAGTACTCCGAGGGGAAGCAAGTAAGAGTCAAAGCAATATAGTAAAAGAGAAAATAAGTCCATGGTGAGCCGGATCACGACAAATGCGAAGAAGGTGATCTGTCACAATCTTTAAAAATTGAGTTGTTGACTTTTCGCAGGCTGTTACACTCCCAAAAAGGAAGGTCCGTAAGCATAAGCAATTGATGTGATGGACTTTCCCACTTAGAATTACAACTCAGAATGTAGTATTTTTAGTCAGCAATAAAAAATACATCTTTTTTGTTTAAGTAGTATTTCCTTAATTAGTGCTGACTAAGTTCCAAAAGCGGTCAATGTATTTTTCAATAATTAATAACACAATTGCTATGAGCTTACTAATTGTCTAAGACTCTAAGTATCAAACAATACTATGAACGTGTTATTTAAGCGACAATAAAAATAGACAAATAATAGTAACAAAGTACTTTATTTATGATTCTGGTCCTCTGGGGCAGCCAGAGAATGTGGGCATGTGTTTGTGGGTGCAGAGAGGGCATCTGCCTCAGCCTGCTTACCCAATTGCGAGTTAATGATAAATTAAGTAAATGCCATTGCACTATGTAGAAATAATTAAAATTTATTTTGGTACTGCAGGTGGGCTCTCCTAAGTCTGCACCCCTTCTAAATATATAATAAATTTCTTATGCTGAATAACTGCTTATTATTTGTTTAATCCAGGAATGTTGAAGGGAGAGCCCACCTGCAGTACCAAAATAAATTTTAATTATTTCTACATAGTGCAATGGCATTTACTTAATTTATCATTAACTCGCAATTGGGTAAGCAGGCTGAGGCAGATGCCCTCTCTGCACCCACAAACACATGCCCACATTCTCTGGCTGCCCCAGAGGACCAGAATCATAAATAAAGTACTTTGTTACTATTATTTGTCTATTTTAATCGTCGCTTAAATAACACGTTCATAGTATTGTTTGATACTTAGAGTCTTAGGCAATTAGTAAGCTCATAGCAATTGTGTTATTAATTATTGAAAAATACATTGACCGCTTTTGGAACTTAGTCAGCACTAATTAAGGAAATACTACTTGAACAAAAAAGATGTATTTTTTATTGCTGACTAAATATACTACATTCTGAGTTGTAATTCTAAGTGGGAAAGTCCATCACATCAATTGCTTACGCTTATGGACCTTCCTTTTTGGGAGCATAACAGCCTGCGAAAAGTCAACAACTAAAATTTGCATGTGACTGAGCATTTGCAGTCACACTAATGCCGAACCGACTTCCAACTCTAGCTGCCGCGCCCGTATCACACTTCCTTACCTCTCTGTCTATTTCTTCCCCTTGGGACGACGCTCATACTGGCACGCTACCTTCATTATATATTGATTTTTTTTAGATCCATCCGCGCAATACGGATGCCGTACAGATGGGTGCCAGTATTGTCTGTGGTATAGTATGTCATTCGTCATAAGAATGCTTCGGCCTGCATGCGCCAGAGCCGAGCATAGTCAGATCCCTCCCGTTTTAACAACTCTTCGTGCGTGCCCGCCTCGACAATCAATGAATCGTTCGTATATCTGTCAACAAGTTATCAGCCAAGCCATACGCGCGCGAAAGTAATAACCAAAAGTATACAGACAAGATCAGATCAGCGTGACGTGTTAGATTCCCAAACCTGTGCGTCGAGAATATCATCGTCTTGTTCCCTCGTAACTCTCGAAGCCGTGAGAAGAGATCTAACACGACGGTACTTTCAGCACGAATGAGATGGATGCACACTGTGGGGGGATATCGCACCGTGTTCGGCAGTGGGATCGAGCGATGCGCTTGGCTCGTCGAACAGCAGCAACCCGACGCCCCGCTCCGTCGACGAAGAGCGCATGAACGTCCTCGCCACGGCAAGCCTCTGCATCTGCCCGCCGCTCAGCCCATGGTCGATCGGGCCATCCGTGAAACCCCGCAAGCGCTCAACTTTCCGACCAAACAGCGTCGTTGTGCCATCTGGCATCCCCGAATATAGATTACGCACGGGCCGCTTAAGGTAGGTGTCGAAGCCATCTGGCAGTCGCGCGATCAACTCAGACGCGCCTCCCAGACGTGCCGCCTCCTCGATTGCGGAATCGTCATGTGCCCGACTCGGGTCACCAAGGGCGATGTTCTCCCTGACCTGCGAATCGTACGTTGTTGGCGGGTTCGGAAAGGGTACGCAGGTACATAGACTTACAGAGAGGGGAAAGTGGGTATAGTCCTGGAACAGGATAGCCAATGCGCGTCGAACGTCTGCCAGACGCAACGTCTTGATGTCGTGTCCATCGATGAGGATGGTTCCCTCTGTGGGGTCGTATATCCGAGCAACCAGCTTGAGTATTGTGCTCTTGCCAGATCCGTTCGAACCAATGATGACCTGAGCACAAGGGGCGATGAGACGGGCTTAGTTATATCGTGGGTTTGGACGTACGCAAAGCTGGCCGGGTTCGACTCTGAAGGAAATGTCACGTAGAGCATAATCCTCGCTTCCGGGATATCGGAACGAGACATTCCTGGAGACTTGGAATGAATGCTAGATTATCTACAGAAAATATATATAATACCTGAATTCAATAGCTATTCCATCGCGTATCGATTGTTCGTTCTCCGGAAATGGTGCGTTTCCGTCTGCGATTATGTTTGCAATATTCCCGGCCTCATACAGTTGCCTCAGGGCTGACAAACGATCGGACATGTCCCCCGTTTGCTCTAGGAGCGCTCTCACGCTCCCCATAAATGTGCCTGATGCTCGTTGCACCAGATGAAGGGAGGCAAGAGACACCGGTATCGACGAGGGCTGCTGGACGGCTCGGAGGGTAAAGACAATCTGAAGTCATCTAAGATCCAAGTGTGAAACAAGACCAATCCACGGACGTTACCTGCGGTAACTCATCCAACGGGAGTCTGAGAAGACGCATAGGCCGGATGGCGTCATAAGTGAAGGAATTGGTGTAAATTGACCAAAAGTCACTGGCGCGGTCTCCCAGTCGGTCAACCAGGCTACGATATTCTACAAGAGAGTCAGTTAGATCCACATTGTTGCAAAGAGCACAACGCGCACCTGCTGTCAGGTATTCGGTAAGGTCGCCTGCGACAAGTTCCTTACGATATGTGGAACCGCTGACAAGACGCTTAAGGCCCTCCATCCTGATGAAATCTTCGTCGCGTGTGGTGGCAGCCCAAGCTGATGACATCTCTCAGCATGAGTCGAGGGCGGATACCAAGGGCACGTCCCACCTCCACGTACGGACGTTCCGTTTGAGAAACTGAAGAAGGACGTAGCGTCGCTGGCAAACGAAAGCAGACAGAGCAATAGCCCGTCGCTCTGTTCTCGCAGAACACCAAGGAGGACGGCCGTCTGAGAAAACATCCGGAGGAGTGTAGACCCGGTATGAACCAAGTTCATGATGGCCACCCATGGGACCGTGTTCTCCCCTTTTGGAACGAGCGCGTCGATCTGCGCAGATATGACAGGATCGTCCCAGGTGGGGACGTCGAGGCGAGCCATGGCGTGGAAAATGTGTGCTGAATAGAGCCGTTTGATACGCCCATTGAGGGCAGTAGAGACCCTCTTCCTCGCGTAATGGAGAAGGTGGTCGGCCACCGCACAGAGTGCCCGTCCCCCGGCTATTTGTGTGAGGAGACGTGCATCTACGGCGCGATTATCGACAGCGGACTGAACCTATAGAGAGCTCAGCTGAGGGAGGTTTGAGCGAACCCGGTTGTTCAAACTCACAATGTCGAGTAGTTGCCCATAGAACCTAGAAGGAACTTGAGCGGTCCGATGTCGCCTATAAAAAGAGGGACGACGGGATACGTACCATAGATTTAAGGCTGGAACCAATGAGCTCATTGCCATGATCGCTACGTAGAGCAACAGAAGCGGCCATGCTACAGTGCCCACATCACGTATAGTCCTCCATAGGTAAGGAAGATCATTCCATATCCCAATATACTCCCCGATTTTCCACAAATTTGGAAAAAGCGATAGCTCGGGGTCGCGCTCTATGTAGAGGTCCCACACACCGAGTTTACGGTGCTCGATATGGGTTTCGTTTTGCGGGTCGAACGTGGCCCCTTTCCCTTTCCTTGAACGACGGCGGTTCTTTCTCATGCCTTTGAAAGAGGAATGATAGTGATGGGATGATTGGAAGAGTAAACAAGCAATCTGTGTGAGCTCTGAACTTGAGAGTCATGGTAAAGTAAATTGAACTGCATGTTGACTGCAACAAATAAGCGCCCATATTAGGGTTGGTGGCGGTTGACTCACCAAATTCACGGCTTCGTAGAGCTTTCGCGACTCTGGTTAATTGAACTGACAATTCACCCATTTTCAGCAAACGGTGGGTTTGTATTGACGGTAAGCTATCTCGATACTCCCTCAAGTCCTCCGTTACGGTCGTTGCGGCCTCCACAGCCGTCACCAGTCATCTAGTCGCCCTCCGCACCCAGCACAACAACTTCATATACTGTATACGAACGACTCAATGAACAGACTTCAATAATTTTAGAAAAATGGAATGACCGGCGGGTAGCCCCAGCTCCTCGATGACCTTTCGAATATTTGCTGTGATTTCGTTTGTTTAAACGAATAATACAAACCGATGTGTACGTCGTGTTCACACCTACGCGTCCGGCAGCGGCGCGCCCACCACAAATGAAACTTATTCCGTGAAGTGAGACAAACTAAACAAAAGGGAGGAAAAAGGATGTGTACAAAAGCCCTTCAAACGAGCAAGTGAAGAGAACATATAAACGTTAGATGACGTTAAACTATTAGCAACAGCGAAGTCCCACTTGCTTCGAGGTAGCAGTAACAGCAAAGAGAGAAGAGGGCCGGATACGGAGTGGTACATACGCAGACACGGAGATGAGAGCATTGTCCATCGATATACAACACAGGCAATAAAGCTGAAGAGGTGGGTGTGCTCGGTGAGTACCACTGCACAATTACGGTTTGGTCGTGTTCTACTAAAACGACAATACACCAGTAAGCAACGTATTTCCCTCTATAGTCTATATACTAGTATGAGGTCCTGGCCGCATTTGTTGTGTGTCATATTACAGTAACTATATCGTCTATACCAGAAGCCCTGCCAAATTGGTCAGACAAAAGCATACCGACCTATGATGCATGACACCAGCGTACCATACTGTACACCGGGACCAGCGACTGTCATCGTTCATAAGAACGCTTGAGCTTGCATGCGCCACAGACGACCATAATCCGAGCCCTCGTGCTTCAATAACTCCTCATGCGTGCCTGTCTCAACAACAGTTGAGTCGTTCATGTACCTATTGTCGACAACTCGTCAGGTCGACGCCAACTTATGAGAGAAATAGTGGGAGACGCACAAGATGAGATCGGCATGTCGGGTAAGGTTTCCAAAACGATGTGTCGAGAATATCATCGTCTTGTTCCCCCGCAACTTTCGAAGCCGTGAGAAGAGATCTAGAAAAGAGGAGCTCTCAGGGCTGAACGAGAACACGGACACTGGATGGATATCGATCGTACCGTGTTCGGCAGTGGGGTCCAGTGATGCGCTCGGCTCGTCGAACAAGAGCAATCCTACCTCTTGTTCCATTGTCAAAGCCCGCATGAACGTTCTCGCGACGGCAAGCCTCTGCATCTGCCCTCCGCTCAACTCTTGCTTGTTAGTACCATCCATGTCCTCTAGGTGCTCGTCAACAAATTTCCGGCCAAACGATGCCTTAATCTCGTCCGGTAGCCCCGAATATTGATCGTGCACGGGTCGCTCAAGGTAGGTATCAAAGCCATTCGGGAGTTGTGCGATCATTTCAGACGCGCCTCCCAGATGTGCAGCTTCCTCGATCGCGGCGTTGTCACGCGCACGACGGGGATTACCCAAGGCGATATTGTCTCTAATCTGCAATTCACACGGGTCGGTGAGCTTGGATGGAGTATGTAGCCATTGGGACGTACGGAGAGAGGAAAGTGAGTATAGTCTTGGAACAGGATCGCCATCGCGCGTCGAAGGTCCGCCAGCCGCAATGTCTTGATATCGTGTCCGTCGACGAATATGCTCCCCTCAGTGGGGTCGTATATCCGAGCAGCAAGCTTGAGAATGGTGCTTTTCCCAGATCCATTCGAACCGACTATGACCTAAGACGCGACGTAAATATATAACAAGACCAGTCTCGTCCCCCGAGAATATATAGTATGCGTGGACGTACGCAAAGTTGGCCTGGCAAGACCGTGAAAGAGATGTCACGTAGAGCATACTTTTCGCTTCCGGGATATCGGAACGAGACATTCCTGTAGACGCCAAATGAACGCTAGCGTATCTGCGGAAAATAGACGAACTACCTGAACTCTAGGGATGTCCCGTCACTTATCGACTGAGCATTCTCCGGGAATGGAATAGTTCCATCAACGACTTTGTTCGCGATATTCTCAGCTTCGTAGAGCTTTCGCAAGTCTGATAGTCGAGTGGAAATGCTCCCCATATTCCGCAAAATCTCGTTGATGCGCCTCATAAATGTGCTTAATGACTGTTGGAACAGGTGGAGGGAGGCGAGGGAGACAGGTATAGATGACGGCTTCTGGACCGCCTGAAGTGTGAAAATGATCTAGAAAGACATGAGATCCGAGAACGCAGGGCACTTCTATGGACGAACTTGTGGTAGCTCTTTTAGAGGGACCCTGAGGAGGCGAATAGGCTCGAAGGTCTGATCCTTCATAAAATTGAAGTACGCCAACCAGAAGTCGTTTGCGCGGTTCCCCAATCGGTCAGCTAAGCTACAATATTCTGCGGATACGTTAGTGATGCCTCTCCATTGAAAGCTATCCTGCATACCTGCTGTGAGGAATTCGTCAAGGCCACCCGCCACGAGTTCCTTGCGGTGTTTGGTATCGCTGACCATGCGATTGAGGCCCTCCATTTTAATGTAATCACTATCGCGCGTGATGGCGACCCAAGCTGAAAACGTGGTTCATCGTGGGGGAACAGAGGAGGGAATCTCTTTCATACCATTGCCCAGACTGAGACCACCCCCGAAAGCGAAGAAGGACAGCGCTTCGCCGGCGAGAGACACTAGGACGAGCAACGATCCGTCTCCTTGCTCCCGCAGAACACGGAATAGGACGACCGCCTCGGAGAACAACCTAAGGAAAGCGGATCCCGTCTCCATTAGGGTCGTGATCGCATCCCACGCAACTGTATCTGAACCGGGGTACATCGGGCGGCCTCGGAGCGCGCTGATCTGTGAAGACACAGGGGGATCGTCCCACGTCGGGACATCGAGGCGAGCCATGGAACGGAAGACGCGCCCCGAGTAGAACTGCCTGGAGCGCGCATCGAGGGCAGTGGTCACCTTTGCCGAAGCATAGCCCAAAACATGCTCAGCTGCCGTACAGAGCGCATGTCCTCCAGCTACCCGAAATAGGAAATGGGCATCAATCGCACGATTGTCAATGGCGGATTGCACCTGCAAGGCAAAGAGAAACATTCAGCGACGAGTGTTGAAAGGAAAATAGATGCTCACTATTCCAAGGACCTGCCCAGAAAACCTTGTGAAAAGCTGTAAGCGTCTTCCGCTTTCAAGAGAGAAAAAGAAAAAGGAGGCCCACGCACCACAAACCCAATGCCGGAATCAGGGATTTGGCCAGGGTAATGACCAGATAAAGTAACATCAGCGGCGATGCCACGGAGCTCATGTCACGTAGAGCCCTCCACAAGTATGGGACATCCTGCCGGATTCGCATGTACTCCTCGGTCTTCCACGAAGTGGGAAGATACCGCGACAACCGAGTACGCATAACGTAGAGGTCCCACACGCCCAGATTGATGTGCTCGACAAAACTCTCATTTGGCGGGTCAAATTCGCTCCCAGTCCCAGAGTCGTTCCGTTTGTTGGCCATTGACGAGCCCTTTTTCATGTTGAAGTAGCAATGGCTCTCAGAGGGATAAGGCAATAAGCTAAACTCGCGGCAGGTCGACCCTAGGTATTTATAGTTTCGTGCTGGGGTCTCCTACGTAGCACTACAGCACCGATAGTTGTAGAGGACCCTTAGCGCGCAGGTCGAGTCAGACACAGACATCGTGTAGGATGGCCTGGGTGACGTGGGGCAGGGAAGATGCTGCGCTGTGGCTGTATTGAGGTACGTTACGAGTATTAAGTAAGGAAATTCCTGCCAGTGGACCCGGGGATTGCGCCATAAATGGTCAAAAAAAAAAAGACCGGAGAATTGCGTCGGTTCCTTGGCCTGAGTCACCATCCCTAGACACCCAATTAGAGGTGGGATGTCTAGGACGAGTCCGATTCTTGATTTGATTTACATGACATGCCATGAGTGATTTGTCGGGAGAACAATGTTAATATTGTCAGCACCAGAAGCACATTGTGTCAAGTTAGTGTAAACAATCACGGGACCATACAAGTAGCAGGTACGCCTGCTTCATATGTTTGGATGTCAGGAAGGGGGAAAAAAAAAAGATTGGGTTAATATGTTTCAGGCCAGGATAAGGTTGGTGGTATGTGGGGAACGAAAAGGAGAGCACAGGAGTTTGAATGGAGATATTTGGTTAGAAAAGAGTATGTGAGAACGACCGCTTGAGGCTCAATCAGACTTGCCCTCCAATTCGCTGAGAAATTCAAGCCAGCCGTTTTTGCAAATGACGCCCTCATCTGCGATTATCCCGGATGAGGATGCCACGATCGTCCAATTGAGGAAGAATACAACGTACAGTAGCCATCCGCGTCTGTTACAACGACGTATCGTGCGCCGAGCTTGACAAAGAATTGATGCACAAGCTCCAACGGGGAGTTGATATTGACGGTAAGGGGGGCCTACGTGACTCTTCTGAGCCACCCTCTCTCCTTGCGACATTATAAATGGGGCTCACCTTGTCCATATAAACGCTGAAGTCAAACGGGTCCTCTGCCTGGTCCACCATGGACGAGATGGACGATGATGAAATGGACCTATAACGCAAATCACGTGATTGGAATGACACGGATTGGTCGGCAGCCTCTGCAATGATGCCTGGGAAAAAACGAGCCACATTAATGTTCATACGGATGGATGGACAAAATTGAGGCGTACTGAGTGCGTGCTCAAGCTCGCTACCGCCAATAAATCCGATCATGCGCGAACCACCACCGTCCTCACCGCGCAAGATCGGGAACCCCATATCCGCGAAGCCCGCAGCTACCAGCTTGGCGAGTTGGTCACGCAGGGTGCGCACCGTATTCACGCGCTCGATGTGGACGACCTCTACGTCGCGGTCCATCTGCAGATATGATCAGAAGTGTGGAGGGCCACGACGGAGAGGAGCTCGAGCGTACGGCATCGCTGATGGTATGGCCTCCCCATAAGTATTGGTGTTTCGCGTTGAGGTACGGGAGCTGTGAAAGCCTGTATTTCCATAAGCACAAGAGAGAGCGACAAAAAAACAACTGGAATTGGCGCACTCGATAACGAGTTCGTAGATGCCCTTGGGTTCAAGAGCATCCGCAATGGTCTTGGCGACGAGGACGCCAAGCATAACCGGTACGGCGTACGTGAGGGTGTCTGTCAGCTCGAACATAATCACTGCCAGCGAAACGGTAGTCCGGGTGACGCCGGACAATGCGGCTGCCGCTCCAACCATCGCATACAGCCCTGGGATGACGCATTGACCAGTTTCTCCGCATGAGGAGAACACAGATGCGTCCGGCCAACGCCATCGTGCGTATTGCACGGCCAACCCTACGATCCGGCCGGCGCATGCGCCGACACCAAGGGTCGGGATAAAGATACCAGCTGGGACCTTGATGCCGAATGTCACAACGGTGAGGGCAGCCTTAACGACGAGCGCGACCGCGATCATTCGCATAACAGAGAACGTTTGCTTGCCGGGGTCGAGCACGCAAAGGCCCGCGTGGGTATTGGGAGAGCCAGGGAGACACATGGCAAAGAGGTTATAGACGAGTTCGGTGCCACCCATGAGCGTATAGCCGTTTACGAAGCTTAATATCGTCGTAATCGCCGTGATCTGTAGATGTGATCAATTCCGCGTGTATTCAGCGCGTGCAAAGCGCAACCCACCAGAAGTACTTCTGCGATAGGGTGGTCCTTGAGCCAAGTCTTGTTACGCACATCACGGCTCCACCGATGGTTCAACTTGGAGAAATATGCGCCGTATACCCCACCAAATACGCCCAGAAGAAGGAAGGGGACAAGCTCGAAGGCATGCCAGTCCTGAATTAAAGGGGTTGTCAGGTAGCGGAGTGGTATGGTGATGGCTCTCACTGACTTTGTCATACGTGACCTGGAAGAGGACCAGCTTTCCTGTACCGAATGGATCGAGGAACCGCAACGTCATTGCAGCTATCATTGCGCAGAAAAAGCTGATGTGCTAAGTTAGAGAGAAAGTAAGCCATCTGAGGTCAAGAAAGATACCTTCGCCACATGACCTGCAAGCGCTTATTTTCAGAGGGAACGGTATTCGAGTATCCAGGCACCAACCTTAGGAGGGAAGAAATAGGACACTTCTTCCAAACTGAAGAGAACGCCACCAATAGGGGCTCCAAATGCCACTGCAACTCCTGCGGCGCTTGCAGCGCTGAGCACCTCACGTCGTTTGCCTGTGACGTGTCAGATGACTAAAGAAGCAAACTAACTGACGACCCACCTTCATTATTCTCGTACTTTGAAAAATACCGGCTCACGATGTTTCCGATGCAGCTCGCGATGTGCACAAAAGGACCCTCTTTTCCCAGTGAGAGACCCGATGCAACAGACAAAGCTAATCCGACGGCCTTGGTAAATAGCGTGCGATATCCAAGGTATCCGTGTATGACGAAGCCTGTCGGAAAACGTATGTTTTAGAACGACGTCAGTTAATCGGTCACGATTCGCGTACCGGAAAGGATAGTCTTTATCTCGGGTATACCGCTTCCGGCGGCATAGTATAGTACCTTGCGCTTGGCAGGGGATTCTGATGGTGGCGTGAATACCTTAACGTCCTCGGTCGGTGTAGCAAAGTCAGGTGACAAGACTCCAGAATCTTTCCGCGTGACAAAAGACGTTGACGCGGTCAGATAGATCGTGAGTATGGAAGAGACTAGCGCGAGGAATAGCTGCAAAAATTAACAAAACTCTGGATAAAGGACGCAAAAACGTGACCTAGACGTACCGCCGAGAGTGCGTATGCAGTACGTCCAACCGGGTCTGGCCCCTTAAAAGCATCACCCCAGGGTACCCAAGCTTTGCAGTCTTCGCCGAGCGCTAAATTGAACGCTCGATGTTCCGGAGTGACAGGACAACAGAACCTGCGAGCCTTCCACCAGCCGGTCGTACAATATCCGTACTTGATGTCAAACAGCCATTGCTCGCTTCGCACAATCAAGAAGGCGGCGACCGCAGTGAGGAATCCAACAATCGTGACGATGACCCAACCCATCAAGCGGTCAGTCGCGTTGCGCATGCGCCCACGGACGGACTTGTGACGTCGCAGGCGATACAGGCGCATCGAGTCTTTGATAGCATCGTGCAGCCAATCGACGGAAGTGAAGGACGAATACCAAACACGGACGCCGTTCGCACGGACGACACCTTCTGCATCCAGGTCGGGCTCTCCCGGTTTGCTGGCCAAGGCAGGGGCATCGTATGCAGATATCGGCCGTTGGGTGCGAAAGATGGATGGCCTATCCAAGCCCTCGCCTCGCAGGGTCGGTGAGTTGGGAAGAGAAGGGGCGCGGCCAGAGAGGTTAAGAGTGGGGAGAGGTGGTAGGCCGTGACGCTTGCGGAAGCCCGGCTTCTTTGGGCTGAAGAGTGGCAGAGTGCCATATGAGGAGTGGGATTTCTGAAGAAGAGGAGGGCGACGGTGAACGATGGGCGTTGTCTCTCCTGCACCCTGGGTCTCTGGTCCGGTAGAGAGGGCTTGAGCCGAGCCGATGTGCAGCAGACGCTGGCGACGCCAGGTTGTGTCCGAGGGGCCGCTTAGAGGGCCAGAGGGCACCTCCGCTAGCGTAGATGTTGCAACGGAGGTTATTGAGTAGGTTCTCTCCAGCGGTTCTGTGGATGATGGAGCCATCCGACGCCTTCAGAGTTGTTGTGCTGGAGGACGGTGATGATGCGGAGTAAGGACGGGGCAATTGAAGGCAGGAGGCAAGAAGTCTTATTTAGGAAAGCATTCCGTGATTGATTGATTATTACCTGGGCTAGTTTCCCTACCCCGCACCGCACCGCATAGCAGCAGTTCATAGCAGACACAGTTTATCATGATCGTTATCGTTCCAGACGATACTCGAGATCCGCGGCTATGTCAATTAAAAACCGTAATTGTCATGTATAGAAACCGAATGCCTAAGTATGGTGCCAAGGCTGACATTTCCATTCAACTGTCCTTCTTTGCCGCACCAGTCTTCACAGCCACGTCTCGCGTGCGGGATGCTCGTACTACTATCGTGCGAAGGAGATACACAAACGTGAGCAGAATTACTACGACCGTGCCAGTCTCCACCAGCGCCACGTCTCCTGCGTCCCCCACCGGCACGCGGAGCGTCTGTGCTTGTACCACTTCCGCACGCGGTATCAAAACGAGCTTCGCTGCACGCCTCAGTCCAGGTGCGAGTTCGACAACTTTGTCCAAGGCGTCGGGTACTTGCACGTGTTCTGCGGATGTACATAGTTGGATGTAGTCGCCATTTACGGGGCGCCGGTGCGACAGTGAGTACACTCCCAGGCATGAAAATTCGGGTCGCACCTCTGCCTTCACCACCACCGTCACTGACTGTACGCTCCTGGGCGCATGCCCAGAATGCTTCTGGAGGCGGCAGCACAACCTCGTCTATTAGTTCTCCATCTCTTTTTGGGACCCCGTATCGTGCGTGCAAGGGTACCTCAATGCTGAGTATTTCGTCATCATCGCGACTCTCGCCTCTACCACCTCCGGGAATAGTCACGTCCAACAATAGTCCGGATTGTCCACCAGCACCAGGCGCGAACACGGGAGCCTCTAGGTTTCCCCCGCCAAAACGCTCGAACGTGTACGACCCCCGCCGATGGTCCAGTTCATATGGGTCCACGAAGAGCTGTGCGGGGAGCTCGAAGTAGAGGTTTAGCGCACATGAATGTGGATGTGAGCCACGTAGAACGAGACGTGTTGTTGAAGATGTATGAAAGCCCCTCGTAGGAGACAAGGTAGAAGAGACGAGGACAGTGTCACCGTTCGCCATACAACCCGTAATGCGTACGTGGTGGCGTTCGGTCCGAACACAAGCCACGACCCAGAGGGTTGGCGCGTCTCGAGACTTGGGTAAGAAAAGTCAATCCCATGGTAAGTTGCAGTATCCCACTAACCTTTCTTGAAATTTTGGCTGCCAAAGGATTCCCTTGGCGGATTCTGTGTTCACATTGTAAGCCTAGACGGTGAGGGGGTTATAGTCAAAGTTAGTTTCGTAATAGGCAATACACTAGTTGCATTTCCTTTGGCATTTTACCTCGCATTTTACTCAAGCACCAACTCGGGAGATGGAAATCTCCTATACCCGCCAGGAACGGCGCAGCATCCGGGTGCCAGCGCTGGGGTGGGGATCTAGTCGAACTGTTCTGTAGAACCTGACCGGTACGATTCGAAACGAGTTATCGCCGCGACGGCAAGCAACGTTCGACGGAACAAAAACGAGATATTTTGGCAAGGCTTCTCGAATCACCGGAGTCAAAGTGAAATCTTCCGTGGACCTTCTGCCAGCGTTCATATAGACGGTGAGTTCGCCGGCCCCAGATTCCCCACCACAGCTTGCCGATTATAATCACATTAAGGGGATGCGCCGCCGGCGAAAGCAGGCCATCATGCATCACGATCAAGGCGCTGCTCAAGAGGGCGATTGTATTGCTGAAACAGAAAAAGAGAAGCAGACGCGTCAAGGATCAATGTATCGATCAGGTCGGGACTATATAACATATGACAACATGCGACCATGTACAGATAAATGGTGTTCACAGGCTCGGCCTGCGCGGCCTGCGGAGAGAAGAGGGTTGAAAGAACATACGTAAGTTAAATGGGGAAGAAGGAAACTGGCGCGGGACCTGCAGCTCAACCGGCGTGCGTGGGACCGAAGGCACGCCAAATAGATAGGAGACTGTCATCCAGGGGTTCCTCACGCACCACCAAAGCGCGGAAGGGGCCTACACATGTGGTCAAAGGCCAATAAATAGGAACTAAGACAGAAATCCGGTAGAAGATAAGGGAATTGCTGTTCAGGCGTGTGCACCGGAGCGCTTCAAACTCGTCCGATGGTGCATACCCGCAACGGCGCGCCGCCCAGGCCTGCGCTTGCAGGTCTTCTCGGGCGTCTCGCCTGCGCCGGCGGCGGGCTTCTCTAGTACAAAACCGATGCCGCTTGAGGAGCCGGGAAGCGGGACAGGAGTGCCCGAGATGGAAGCTACACTTGGTTCCGGCGGAGACGGCACATCGGAACTGCGCACCGGGACGTGTGAAATGAGGGAGGAGGCAAAGGAAGGAGAGGCTAAAGCAGTGGTTGCGGTCGCGGGAAGCATGGGCTTACTGCTTGCAGGACTCTGCGGAGCTGGGGCAGGTGGTGCTTGGTCAGAGTTCCCATCTGGGCAGAACGTGATCAGAAGGTCAGCCTATATGTGCGTTGGGACGTCATCAGCGAACGTGGGCTCAGAGAGTGGGCTCGAGATGGGCCCACATTGTCGACCTGGCAGGCGACCTGAACCTGATTGTCATTCGAGAGATGGAACGCGGTTCTGCAGTCCGGTGTTGTGCCTGCACAGGATTGTTCAGCCTTCGAGGCACCGTAAGAGACAGAGCTAGCCATACAAGTCGCACCCTGGCCATCACAGCCATTAAAGTAGCTACAGTTTAATTATCACCATGGATAGTCACGACGTCTATAGCGTTAAACCCACCTGAAAGTGATGGGAACGTTCAGTGCGTGCCTTAGAATATGATGAAATATACATTAGCACTGGCCGCGACTGAAATCACTCAGTGACATACGGCTCAACGAGTGAAATGTCCACACTAGATCCACATCCCGGACACGCAGGATTGTTCAAGTTGAATTCTAGAAGGGTACAGTGCTCGCCGTTCAATAGGCATTGTCCTGTTGCGTGCAAATATCAGGTCGCGCGTTCCGCCCCCCTATCACGTGTTGACTGGACACGCACCGGTCTGCAGGTAGCTGTGATGACAGTGACAGCAAGGGTGCGGTCAGTGCGTGCGCATTGACTCTGTAAGAAAACAGCGCCCACGCGATGCCCGCTTGCGGTCCGTTGCTCGTCCAGTCCTCGCCGTTCGAAAGGATCTTCGCGCCAATAACGAGCTGGGGCTGCACATGCGCATTGATGCCCAAATTTTAGCCTCTCTGGATGCTGCCTGAGGGTGTAGTGTGTAGCAAGATGCTCACCGTTCCCCTGCCACACCTCCACGTCCCGGGGTCAGCACTGTGCCGCGCGGGGTTTGGAAACCGAAGGAGCTTCAAAGCTTACTGGTTGTCAAAGCGGATCGTATGAGATTCTGCGCGCGAGAGACTGACGCCTGCCATCATGGCAACCACGAGCGAAAGAACGGAAATACGGGTCATTGGGGCAAGAAAGAAAACAAGAAAAGACGCTCGAGCTGCGAAGCACGAATTGGGCCTCAAAGGTTGAACGGAGGGCAAGTAAAGAGCTTCGATGCAGTGGAGACGGGTAAAGGACGCTACAGCGAAACGAACCTAGAGAGGCAGAAGCTGCTTGGAGGGAAATGCGTGTCATATATATTCTGTGCAACCCAAGCCTCTCACAAACGGCCAGGTCGACTCGTGGAGGTAACTTTTCGCCAATGCGGCTTGTCATGACCGTGGGGATATTGACTATTGCTATACATATTGACACATTGGCAAGCGGAAAGCAAAGGCACTCAGTCAATTAGGGTAGGTGGTCCGACGAATGACAATAACTTTTTAATTTGTGCGTCACAGGAAGGTCGAGAAGGGAGTATAGCATACACACGTACTTTTAGTACCGTACGCGCATTTTTACGAATTCGCCCTATTCCCGAGGCCTTGGAAAAGTATGTGCGTTGCCCTGAGTAGTGACTCGGAATTCACTCGACTCAGCGTCACGAGACAGAATGTCGTCACGACACTAGTACTGCGAGCGTTCCAGGAGAACGAACGCGCATCATGGCACTACAGGAGTGGCTTCTAACCCAAGTCAGAGATGGCGGTAGAGAATAGTTGTCGCATGCCCCGGGCCTCTGTAGCATGTCCTCCGAGTTTGATTGGATGTAACTCTCAGCTTGTGACCGTGGGACGATCTTGCTGCTTTTGCCACTCACAAGTGCAGCGGTTGCGATAACTCCAACAGTACTCCTACTCCCAACATGCAATTGGAACAATGGCCTCCACAAGAACGCGAAGGTTCTAGCTTCTAGACTCAACAAACAACACAACGATAGGCGACCCAGTGCATACAAGACGCAAAGAATCTTCCCGTACGTCCCCGATATACGGCTAGTGCCAGTGCCAGTGCCAGTATGTAGGTATACTACCAAGCCCCGAAATTTACCCAGGACCCTGCGTGGTGACCTGTGACTTAAAGTGTAGATTTGGGAGGTCCGACTGCCATCTACGGTTCATCCAAGTAGATCATCTCATACTCACTTCGGTTCGTCAAGAGAACGTAACTATTGCACTCGATACACTTGTATGGCCAGACGTGGCTGCCAGCGCCCCAACATCTTATCTGAATAAGAAAAGCATCCAAACTATAATGGACGTCCTGATAACCAGCATGGTGAACCAATTGTCATTTAAGACAAGTCCCTCGCCAGACTCAAAGATGATTTGGGCAATCTCTTGGCAGTGAGCCTGGACACATCTTGCCAGCGGCGTCCCCGCTGCTCCGCGATGAGATATATTTTTACGTGTATGGGCACCAACGTGTGAGGCTAATACACGACCACACACAGCTGCTCCTAGGCATTGGATTTCGCCCATTCGGCCATACGGCCTACAAGCCAAGGAAGAAGACCGCCGAAGCAGGTGCCCAAAAGGGTTGGACGATGGAGCGCATGGCAAGAATGTCGTATCGTTGCCTACATCCAGCTCGAGAATGAACTGGGAATGCCTGGAGATGGTGGGCTCCAAGCCACTCTGACGTATTGAGAGCTCGTTGCCGCTAGGACCGCACGGTTATACATGAATACTTGTTTTATGACCTGGCTAATTTCTAGTACGAGAAGATATGCAATGCGTCTATCTCTCATTCGCCGCACTACGCGATTGTCTTGGCAGCGTTCGAAATGTGGTACTTTGTGGAAGAATAAAAATGGTCAGCGGCTCTCTGGGTGTCTTTAGCACCTGCAATAACCATTGGGGCTCCACGCCACATCTTCTTGTATAAAGTATTGTGTTTCTGACGCTGTTCTCCTCGTTATCTCCTTGGGGCCTTCAACCCAGTTCGTGGACTCTACGGGTCAGTCTTTTGACCTGAATTACGACTCATAGAACTCGCGGACAGAGAATGGCGGTCGGCGTAGATCTGGGTGCCGTATTAACTTCCTGGCAACTGTATTACTACTGTGCATCCGGTGTTTTTCTAACCACACATAGGTCGATGGATTCGGGATGGTCTGGGCACTCGCCGAGCGCGCATCTCTCCAGCACACGGGCACTGCCAGTGGTCAGGGCGACAGATATACCCACCTGGTTAAGGTTAGTTCTGAACACGGCGATTTCTGCCAATTCAAGGTTCTGTGTCACATCGTGGATGCCTTCTTCTGTTCCTAGTCTTCTGACACCGCCTTAATTAACAGTAGTGCCAGTACCATGCCGCTCGTGAAATGCATCGACCCATACATCACGTAATCCAGCGTCAGCGGCTGCTTTTCCTCGCACGAGAACGCTCACAGATAAGTGAGAATATTAAAAGCGGTACGTCTAGACCTTACCGTGCACTGCCCCTTAATCCGCCCACCTGACTCACATAAACGTCGCCATATCTGGTGCAAGGATCCAACCACATCACTTCCTACGACATCAAACGTTTGTCATCGGCGACTGGGATCTCAATCAGAAAAGTAGCGCTCAGCCCAACCACTGTAGCATTCGTCTCGGCGATTCCCAGCACCCCCACCCTTACCGCTTTAGCTGAACTACTATTATCACAAGCCAACAAAACCCGTATCATATCAACAACGAACAGGAAGGGCTCACTACTACCCCATGTGACCCCCGGCATCATAGCTCTCCTGGCTCCACCTCTACTAATAGATCTTCTGCGGCCCCAGTCGCCTTCGCAACATCTGAGTCCGCCCTATCCGGCTGCAACCTGCCTTGTGGGGCTTAATGGCTGCTTGTGACCCCCATGATCGTCTCCCTGATGGAGTGAAACAGTACATTGTCGTCTGATTGCGTACACGAGGAGCTTTCAGTAGCAATCTAGATAAGGGAACCACCTCGGTGTACCCGACAATAATCCAAGTATGCAAAACTTTATTTTCTACGATTTTACGATTTCCCTCACCAATCTCTGACTGTGGCCCGGATACCGCTCTTTTAGCCATGGCTTGAGTTAACAACATACGGGGAAACCTTCGAAAAGGAATACAAATTGATCCAATAAAAACAAACTTTTGAAAAGCCTGTATCTGGCCGCGGAAACTCCAGCGCCGAGGACTGCAAGTCTCCGACCGAAGCGTATCGTAGAAACTAGGTTAACTTCCATACAAGTTCACCAAATGTGTGCAAGCTAGGCATGCACATTACGCCGCGCTTTCCCTTGGAAGTCGGAGCCCTCGGCGTTCAAGTCGGCGTTGTCTCATCGCGCGCGGCGGACTCGAACGGACGCGGAGCGGATACACTCACCGCACTCTTCGCCCCGAGGTTCTTATAGCTTAGCAGCTTCTTTTAGGTTTACCATCGTCCACCCGCTTTGTTCCTCTCTCATGGGACAGCGCACCATTGCGACCACGAAGCTCTTCTCCAAAAGAATACCACAAAGGACCCCAAACTTCTCCCGCTCGTTGCTATGTGTTCGCGTGCTGATAACCTAACGACCGAGGAAATAATCGGGCGTACCCATCATGCAGCCGGTTTGCATCGGCTTTGGCGTTACAAAGGCCACCTAACCCCCTTCCGACACCGCCCGCTGGGGGACCGAACTATCCATCTGAGCGCGCGGCGTCCAGACAGACCTACACCGAAACACCAGATGTACCAAGCGGTCTGACGACTCGTCGGACTGGATCGGAGCACTGCTAAGCTTTACAACGAGCGCCGCGTGACACCAGCGCTGAGACTCTTGGAGAGGACAGTTGGTTCCTGGTTCGTCAAAAAACCGCGCAGAAACGGTTAGCAGGGTGCGCCCTCTTGGCCATGGGAGGTTTGGTTGCCGCTTTTAGTGTGCAGACCGATCGTCCTAAGACTTGGGCAGTGCAGTGCTCCTGTGCGTGTACCTCCCATCCGACTTAAAACGTTGATAACGTTCAAGCTTCCAAGTTACATTGTCTATTTTCGTTGTTCCTGCAAAGAAGAAAGCAATAACTACGCGTTCACTCAACCAACTACATCTTAAACCTTGAATGTAAATTGAATCGCTTGCGATGGGCGTTATTTGGGGGTTCGGTTCCAGGGCAACAACGATCCGACGGACGGCCGTGGTGGCCGTGGAGTAGAATCGCAACTGGCAAGTCTGATCCTACCCGCCGTACACAACAACAATAACTCTCTCACACTTGATCGACCCTAATAGTTTGATAAGGTGGGTGGGCAACCTTGTTGCTTAAGTGAATAATTCATAATTTCCTCCTAAAAGAGCAATCTCCATGGTGCGAACAAGACGAAACGGGCGGCGCAAGTACCACTTCCAGTGGAGCAATATGTTCTAGTACCTATGCATACGTGATGTGGTGTCCTGACTCGGACATGGGAGTGCGTGCATGACCATTTCAATTGGCGAAGTATCCACAACCACACGGACCAATTTACATTTACTGCAGCCAAGCGAGCCCGAACCGCGAAACGGTGCAAAGGACTGCGAACTACGCGACGCAGTCCGTTTCGCATCTGCACCCGACTGTCATCCGAATTCAGAGAATGGCCGAGAGAGCTGCCACCAGATCGACTGGCCGCGCTGAGCACGATCATAATCGGGCTTTCCCGGGCACTGTGGCCGCGAGAAGAGAGAGAATGGAAAGGGTCCGAACGATTCATTCCGGCGTGCAGGTAAGACACCTGGACGGTTGACCCGTGATTACTGAACTGGATGGACCCTCACTTCTGCAAGTGATGCGTGCATTCCCACGAGAGCTATCGCCCAATAAACACGAGCCGGAGTAGTAACAGTAACAGTGACAGGGAGCACAAAACCCTCAACCCTCAAAAACAAGCGGGTGCGGATGCTGAACTCACACCACTTGAGCGCAGACGCGAGAACCAAATTAAATGAGCGAAGTGCCGCTTGCGCCCAGGGGCGATGCTCATTTGTCGGTGACTCAGAGTTGCCACGTTTATGGGATGCATCTCGAAGCTCCGTGCCTCCAGGTAACTGGAAGTCTTTGAGACCTTGCGGAGCACTGGTGCCTTCTCCGACTAGGACGATAGATAATAATAGTAAGCAAGACTGCGGACCATTGCACAGTGCCTTCGTACACCTTTTTTTTTTTAATTTGGAAGAACGAATACCCACGTTGGTGTCTGCTGAAAGTTCTCAAAAGAGCGGGGCGCTGTGCATAGCCCAAATGTGAGGACAGCTACTCTTCGGGGGCGTCGAGACATCCCGGGTACACCGGTGTGTCACAATGCAAAGATCGTTGCGCAGCAGAATCGAAAAAAAGTATCCGAACCCCTTGACCCAAGAGATCCGAAGATGAGACGAGTGGAAGAGATGCGTACGTGTCACAATAATCACTTAAACGATCCGAGAAAGATAGCGTGCTGCGATATCACAGAGGGGGAGATCGACGCTATCAACCACCACGCCCTCGCAACGCTGATGATCGTGCGCAGAGATTACAAAGGAAGGATCCGGGAAGGGCCATGGGCCAGCGGAGCAGAAGACGGGCGCAGCGCAACGCCATGAAATTTTCTTGGAGGCGGTCACACCGCACGCACAAGGAGCTCGTCGATACGTGGCCGAAGGGACGCGGGAGGCGTTCCCCCGAAACTGTATCCGAAGGATCCTATCCTGTGGGAGATCACTACCCGCGATTCATTCCACGCCAGGTCGTGATTCCCGCGACTGACAGACTGACAGTACCAGTACCGACACTCGGAGGCAACTGTCTGACAGCTGCGCGGACACGCGGGCACGCGGGCACACGGTCGACTTCCGAGCCGAACGGATCGGACCCTACCCGGGACCAGCCGAGGGGGGGGGGGTTGCGGGGATTTGCCGGTCTCTGGTGTGCCCACCCACTCGAAGCAGTTCGAGCCGCCGCAGGGTGGTACGGGTACGCTATCAATATCACCAGAATAACCAATGCAGTGTCCACGAGTGCACCCTCGGACCTGTGGGGAAATAGCCTATGCCCAATCCACGATTACAGTGTATTGCGCCCCCGATGAGATATGAGTAATTTCGAGAAATCGATTGGAGCAAGATGGGAAAAAAGATGGGTGGTGACGGGTGACGAGGTGATGAACTCCGGGGCGCTAACGAGTTCGTTTCTTGGCGACTGTCCGTGCCCCCCCCAACGAACAGAACAGAACAAAACCAAAACAAAGGATGAGTCATGACAGCGCAGCACTATATTTTCTGGAAGACCGGTCTGATGTTGTGATGGGTTTACGCCTACCCGAATGTGTAACTGCATAAGATATGACTCGGATTACGGATACGCAGTGTCGAATACACATCATACTTCGACAATGCAGTATCTACTCGACATACTTTACTGTAAAGATGCCCAAATCGATAGATTCACGAATTTACGAATCCGAACATCGCGAAACGAAGGAACCTTGCTTGAAGTTTCAAGACAAAGTTTCGTCTTGTTGACTCGTTCCTCCGGATCATTTCAACACTTGGTCCCAATTCAAACCAACCTTCGAGTTGCCAATGAATAGAAAAAGAAATAGATCGACAGGAAGCTGACAGTCTTCCCGTGGCCACGCACCGACATTTCCCCGTCTTTCCGACGGTGAGACCGACGCGCGTCCCATGCCACTCTCTCGCCGGATCCTTCAGCGGCTAGCGCCCTTTTTTTTCGCAACGCCACCGCAACAGGCTGTCTGTCTTACGCGTCGCGCTGCGTAAACTTGCCGAGAACATTAATCCACATCTGCCAAAAATACCTACCCACATACATGCACACACACGTGCACACACACGTACATGCGTGTACATTTACATGCGCACCATGCACCATGATGGGTATGAAGGGATCTGGACGACGGCGCGACCGACCTGGTTCGGACATAAACAAAGAACACAGAGAAACACGGTCTGCTTCTTCTCGGCACCATCGACAGCTGTTGTTTTCGCACACACGCAGCGCGGGAAGACTCGGAGAAACTAGGAAGCAGGCACGGCTGCTTCTTCGTACGGCTTCGGTGCATTTCTGAATTCCCCGAATGGAGGCGCGCCACGGCATACCATTCAGTAGCCAGGAGAGCAGGCAGGCAGGCGGGCGGGCGAAAAGGAAGCAAGTAAAAAGTTTGCGCTCGTGCACCGCTTCTTCTTCTTCTCTTGTTCATGCCAGCAGAGGTCCAGGTGCGCTCGCGGGAGGTGATGAACTTAAAGACGGCCGCACAGAACCAACTAGGCCAGGCGCGGTATGCTCCAAACCTACGGCATGCTAAGCAGACCCTTGAGGAGGTTCTCACTGCCGCCGGGGCCTGGCCCGAGACGATGGGAGGAGGCCTTGCGCGCGGGTGGGGATGGGAAGTGAGATTCAGATGGGGATAAACATGTGTAGCTCGATGGGAAAAAAAAAAAGTACCATGGAACGCGCGTCTCGTCGTCCAAGTATATAGCCTGACACGATGCACCAGGCACACGGTAGTCTCGGTGGCGGACGGTGGCACGCAGCCTTTTTTTTTACGTCGCACGCACGGGAAGACCGGAGGGGCGAGCGTACGGAGGAACGAACGAACGAACAAGTAGCCAACGACAGATCGAGACAGTTGCGAGACAGCCGCACTGCGCGCGCGTGCGCGGGTTTTCGGTACGTAAGTGTCATTTAACCGAACACACATGGAGCAGGCAGCGTGGGGCAAGCGGGCGGGCAAGACCACTCGTGGAGAACGGGGACGGGCCATCGATGCAGGGCAAGTAACCGCAATATCACGCGACAGCGTTCGTTTACCCCCACCCCCACCCCCCAATCCGGCCTGTAGAGGTCAGCCAGCACAGCAAACACGCAGCCCAGTCCCCGTCTGCTTCCATAGCACACACGCACGGTATTAAGAGATCCAGAACCCCCCCCCTTCTGAGTGATGCTGAGTGATGCAGAACGGGAGCCAGGCCAGGGGGTGAAAGTGCCGTTAGCGCCTTCCCTACCCGGTCAGCGCAAAAGCTCGGGATCACGAACTCTTTTTTTTCTTTCCCTTTGCTCATTCTCTCTTTCGCCTTTCCGGTCTGCATTCACGTTCACATGATGATTACAGATATACTGGAACCACCTCACATAAATGGCCTCGAACGTCCGGCAGGCCCGGCTTTACAGTACTACCTGGCTACTACTCGCTCGACTCGGCAGCCCAGACCATCACTCACTACTCACGGTCGCTACGCATTACTGCATATCGGCGGTACTTTGCGTCGTCATGTTCCTTGTGTGACAAATGAGTGTCCCGACCGGTCCCCCCCTCCACAGCCACCAGCAGCCACCACCACCACCACTTACCGCGCGAGGCCGGCGCACTGGCAGCAGCCGCTGGTTCCATCGATCAGTGGCGATCGACTCGCCCGGGCGACTGTGGAAACCTTTTCCAGTTGCGCAGAGCGGTCTAGAGTCACCCTTCACCCCTTCCTTCCCCTCTCTCAGGCCCGCGCCGAGAAAGTTCCCCATGGAAAGATGCCATTGAAGCAAAGCGCCAACTTTTGGTACGCTGTCGTGTGGATTGTATTGTGTAGGTGTAAAGACGATAAGACCAGCCGCGCACGACTGCGCGTGGCACAGCGCAGCATGGCTCATCCTTCCCCCCCTTTTCTGTCTCTTATCTCGTATCTCGTATCATCTGGGTTTCGCATGCAGCGGCATGTATCATGTGTCCGTAGCTCGAGCGAGCTGGGGCGAATGAATACATACAATAGAATAGCCTGCGCCGGCCAATACACGACGGCGAAACTGTAATCTGTATACGTGCGTGACAAAGCCAACGCACAACGCACGTTCAACCTCCCCCCCCTCCTTGAGAAAATATGTGAATTAATTAATAAACCGACTTCGCGAATGCGATCATCGAGTGGAGTTTGGTGGGGCTGGGCTAATGCTAATGGGGCGTTGAATTCAGATAAGCGGCGGCTCATCTCCGGAAGGCCACTATGGGTGGGCAGAATGGAATAACAAAGCAAGGGGCGACTTTGTGTGGATTGGTGGGAAAAGTCGGGGGAAGATTGGGGACAATACTGGCAGATCGTGCGCAGAACGATCCTAATTCGTTTGGAAGCCACTTTTTTTTTTGCCCGTTCGCCTGTTGAATCTGTATTCCGGTACGGTACGGTATGGTATCATCATTGCAAGGAAACGGAAACGGAGCAACCGAATCGCGTTGATGAATGACTACGGTAACCCTCCCCCCCTCAAACATTACTGCACGACCTTGATCATAATACAACCGGAATATAAATCCGATTTTATTTTTCAGCGCAACCGCGATGTACACGCCTCTGACTCATTCTCACCAAGGTCGGTCTTATTCAATTCCCAGCTTGACAAAGTCCTTCGTGCTCGCTTCACATCTTGATATGACAAATACAATTGGTTGTAATGATGTTCTTGAAGATGCGAGTGCAGGACGTGACGTTGCATCGAGAGGAACGTGAGACATTTCGTTGGATGTATTATGGCGTAATGTCAAATAACTGTCAGTCGTACGTACCGCATAAACTGTATAAAATCGTGCTCAGACATGCACTATTGCAAGTCTGCAAAAAAAAAAAAAAGGAACAGCTATCTTTTAAACGTGGAGAGCGTGCGTGAGTGCGTGCGCAAAAACAAATGATGTATGTGTGCGTGGGTGGTTTGGATTGTATATGTTATATTGTACGGGGGGTTGTATGCGGAGGACAAAAGAAGGTGATGAAGAAGAACAGAGAGAGATAAAATGCTGAGTAAAACCACAGGAGAACGTACAACCATTGGGTAATCATGGGGCGGTGAGACTCCCGCTGCGCGAGCGCCCGCGCCATGGCCACCACGATCCGTGGCGTTTTTCGTCCTCGGTCGCATTCTCGTCTACACCCGGGGGTCCACCGAGCCCCTCGACATTCGCAAAGGAGACGTAGCCATCTATAGACCTTAGCTTGGCCGAGGCGTTACGTGCATCGAATGCTTGTGGTGTTGGCGGCGGCGTCGCCTGCTGTCTATGCCCATGGTGGTGGGGCTGAGTATGCGAGGGGGTACGGGAGTGTGGTGGCAATGGCGGTAAGTTAGTACCCGGGTGTGTGTGATTCCGTGCACGCCCGCGGGTGCTTGTGATGTGTGAGGGTGCTTCTGGGAGAGGGGCATAAGATGGCGGCGAAGGTGACGGTGTCAGTGCCTGGCGGTGGGATGATGTGGGTGAGGAGAGAGATGATGACTGTGGAGAAAAAAAGAAAAACGATGAGTCAGCCCTTGCGCCCATACACTTCGGGGAGAACGATAGAAACGCCAGAATATAGAGTGGGTTATAGGGGACCGTGTGTGTGCAATGGCGGAAAGACCACGGGATGGTGTGAATGGACATATGTTAATCGGGCGCTTACCTCGGGAGAACTCCACGTTGGATCGCGATCAGAGCGGCGGTCGCGCACTTGGGGCATGGCAGCGCCGTACATGGAACCTTCCGGTTGGCTTTGTGGTGCAGGACGGCGTTGTGAAGAGTTGATGTGGACGACCGAGGGGACAGACACCTTTTCCTTGAGATGGGGATCGGGACGACGGGATATGGGGTGTACATCCACAGAACTCTTGGAAGCACGTTGGAGTGGTGGTGCGTACTTTTGCTGATGTTGTGGGGGGTTGACAAAGAGAAGAGATACATGCAAGGAAGTATCGTGGTGCTCATCGCCCTCTTCGTCGCTGTCGGAACAGGCACAATGGAACATCTCGCTTGAGGTACTTGCTACGCGACCAGAACGAGATTCTGGACGGCGGACACGGGTGCGAGGGGAGAGGGAGGCGGCACGATCTCGCCGAAGGGTCTCGCGAAGGAGACGCTCTGAACGTGATGATGACCGGAGCTGGTCATGTAAAGATGGAGTTTGGGGGATAGGGGGAGCGACAAGTATTTGGGGAGACATTGTTGCGAGAGTGGGGAGTACTGGAGATGGAGTTATAAGGGGGGAGGGGAGAAGATAGGAGGGTCGACGGAGGCTTGAGGGAGAGGGGGGTGTAATATAGCGGGGAGGAAGCCGGGTGTTTGCCTCGTTGCGGTGCGGAGTTGAAGTAAGAGCCGGGGGAGGGAGGGAGTGTCTGTGGCTGGAGAGAGATGGAGATGGATATGCAGATGCAGATGCAGAGGGTGAAGGAGGCGCGCGGAGAGTGTAGGTGAGCTTTGAAGCATGGGCCTTATGAGGGACAGGACTAGAAATAGACGCAGAAGGATGGGCGAGCTCAGACCGCGAACTGGAACGCGAACGATGTTGATGTTGATCCATTTGGCCGATTTAGCCGCACAGCCTATTGACAGGTCCGTGGCGAGGCCAGGCGCGCGTGTGATAGGCCGGTCTGTTTTGTCGCTTTCTACACGAGGCAAGTGATATCGGTCCTGAGCTTCTCTGCGCCCGGTCGACACTTCCGCTAGGGATAACGTACAAAGTTGGTACAAAAAACGTGGTCGTCGATGGAGGAAGGAGAGGAGAAGAGAGAGAGGCGAGATGGCTTGCAATGTTGGGGAATAAAGAAAAAGGGAGCGAGATTTCCCTGTCCATTCGGTCCTTTCTAAAAACAGCCCTTTTTCGGTAATGAACCCCAGATCTTGAACCGGGATCGCCAGATTTACCCCCAATTCCAGACCGACCCGACCCACTCCTGCACTGCACGCCTGACCCCCCAACACAACCCACCCCTTGTCGCTTCATCGTTTTATCTTTGCTCATGATTTCCAAGACGACACCCACCACCCACCACACTGAAAATCCTTCACCACCCCACAAAACTGCGGGTCAACACCCGCATAACGTGAATTAAGTAATTATCCTGAATTAATCGGGTCCCTTACCCTGACTTTACCCATACTGGCCCCCAATTCACTTCTTCGTCGCCCTCTCGTACTTTCACCTCATGTATGCGGCGCATATACACAAGGCTTATCCCGTCACCCCTCCGAGACTGCCAAGTCTATTCGCAAACGAGCCGGAACTCACCCCCATTCGCTTCCTTGCTTGCAGTGGTCAGACGCCGCTCCCATGAAATGTCAGTCTAATGATGTTTAGCTTACCGTTCTGTGTTACCGACCTAGATGAAATTGGCGCGGGTGATCCCTCCGCCAGCACTGACCAAAATGCCGCCTCTGTGATCTCATCAGTCTGATGTTCACACACACCATCATCAGTCATTCCTTGCGCTTTTTTCGCGCTTCTGCGGCGCCCTTTCATTATATCATTGAGCACAATCAGCTCTCGCAGCCGCAACACCACCCGTACACTCTCGGCGGGACTGTCTTACTTGCTTTAGCCTTTATCCTCAAGCTAGGATCCGTTTGCTATCTAACACGTCAAGTCGCTCCGCAACTCACTGCCGTTCTTGTGGAGTCCCAACGTAGAGCCGAACATCAACATTGCGCACGGTTGTACATTCCTGGTTTGGTCCTTCGTCATGTCTCCGTCCCCACATCCCTCGGGTCTTTTCCCTTGCGCCGTCAACGTCATCGCCTAGACTCAGGTGGTCCTCATTTATCAGGACCGACAGCGCATCCTCGTCACTGACACATTCCCTATCTTCCGGGTGCACGTTAAGTAGTTGCCCCCTTAGGGTGGTTTGCAAACGTGTACCCCAATCCCTTCTGGCACGAGTCGTCTGGCACGCATTTGTTCCTCTCTCTCCAAACAACACCACATATTTGACCCACTCACATCTTTCTCCATGTTCGTTATCGCTTTTACTGGTGGCGTATCCAAGTGTCAAAGTCCCCCGAGATTGTTGCGTTTCGTCCTCTCCAGAAGGAGATGGTTATGTAACAACCAATAACCACTAGCAATAATCAGCTTTCCCTCGTCGCCTCTTTCCCCTTTCTCTTTCTTGAGCATACGCATGTTCGCGCGTTTCCGCTACGGAGTTTTGTGAGGGTTGGTGGGTGCTTAGACCCCCATTCATCTCGCCTCGAATACAAGTGCGTTCGGTCCGGTTCTTCACTTGTCGTGCTCTTCAGTAACATAAAGGCTGGGAGGAATGGCGAGCAGGCCCTCATTTCGTAAATTATCCTCCCCCTCGGAACAATAGCGTCAGTGTGTTCATAGGCGCCGCGGCCTTAAGATTAAGTGTGCGGGAGTCAGGCACAGTGAATGTGAGCCACAGACTGAGGATAGAAGCTGAGGTGAGCATTCGCGTCACGGGACGTCCCTGGCAGGCCCACGGTGGACGCAATGTGATGCACGTCGCATCATCAGCAGACTCGCTTACCCAACCCTTGAATTCTGGTGCCTTTGCAATTTGCTCTTTACGCCAGCTGCTTTCCCAAGAGTGCCACGGGACCTCTCAGTCTCAATCTCCCCACCATTCCCTTCCACATTCGCGGCGATGACAGCTTCGTTACGGAATGGCCGAGACTACTTGCGAGTCCGCATCGTGACCTCCTAGGTACGGCAGCATGGGGCTCGTCGAGCGCCGTCCCCTTCGTCGAAGCCTCGATATGCAATGGGCCTCTCACGCTACCACATCACCAGACGTGCTGCGGCGTTTTTGTCCTGAGTCATCCAAACATTCGACTGTTGACATCTTGAAGACCCATTCGCCATAGACGCCTGTAGTCATTTCTTGACTTTGTCGCGGCCCTGCTTTGTTCGGTTGCTCAGTACCTGTAACAGCCTCCTCCCCTCATACAATATCTCTTGCAGTCCCACACATTCTGCGTGCGCCCCTCGATCATCCACTTTGCACTTTGGCGTCTCGAGCTTCATACCGATCGCCGTTCCCTCATCTCTCGCTTCGATATTCGATTAGGTTCGCTTGCTTGTAACGCTCACAAGAACGGAAAGTCCGTGCCGACGCCGCCCCGAAATGACAGTGTCGTTCCCGGCTGGCGGCGATGACGAGTTTGGGGGCCGCCATTCCGGGAACGTTCTTCCTTGCTCCAACAAAGCGCGGTGCTCCTCCCTGTGCTGCGCGGGACTTCCGCGAGAGGGTGCCAGATCCGGTAGGCAGTGAAAAGGCTCTTCGCATAGCACACGACTCCAAGAGGCAAGAGAGATTGGGTGTGAAACGCCGGCGCGATGGGCTGCGGAGTCCGGATGGAGCATCATTATCATCACCATCGTCATCGTAATCAGCGCAGGATGCAGCAGAGTGAGGAGCAAGAAGGGTGTATCAGCCCAAGGCTGGTATTCCCTAGGTCTTTTGGAGATTGTGTGTCAGAGTAGCAGGTGCGTACATTTTGCCATTCATCGGCGCCTTTTGCGCGAATTTCGCCATTTTACAAGCGGCACAGCCGCCCCGTCTCCCAATGCTTCAACTGTCAACGGCTTGGTCACTTACCAAAACGCTTGCTTTGCTCTGACTTTCCCCCCCGTCGATGCGGATCGAGCGAACCCAAGGCCCAAAACTCCCCACGGGCACGAACCGCTGAAGTGCCAAGAATGCTTTGAATTTCCGCTCAGCCGCGCAGGTCATTAAAAGTTTCCCTTTCGTGACCCGTCCCTTTATGTGCAGCTAGCTGCCCACGGTCCGCCCTAGTCTGCGCAATTAACGCCGTTTGCCCGGTCTTGCTTGTTCTCTATTCTCCGCTAAGCAAAAGCAAGAGTGAGGTAAAATTATTTCTGTGTATCCGCAACGAACACACCAACATATGAGCTACTTGTGCTTCCATCATCACCGCGTCCAGGCCTGCCGTATCGGAGCGACTAGCCCTCCGATCACGTAAACTAACTGGTTCTGTACTCGCTCGTATCGCCCATGGAGCTATCCTAGGCGCCTGGCGGCCTGGAGGCAGACAGGCCAGCAGGCTTCCTTTAACGGCTTACCAGGGGCAGGCAAGGCAGGGTGCACAGCCTCCCGCCAGCCGCGGACGCAAGTCTGCGTGCTTCCCATGACCACGGGTGATATAGAACATTCACACACTGTCAGCGTAACGTATGCATAATACAGTGTTCGTACTGTGCGAACAAACTCTCGTTTCTACTAATGGCTTCGTAACGCGGGCTAAAGAAATAAAGAAAGAAGCGCGCAAGCGCGTGTGATGGGTGTGTATCAGCTGTCTCCCACTTTCAACACTTTCACCTTCACATCGCTAAATTTCTACACTTTCTTTTTGATGATCGACACGCGATTCGAACGTCAGGATACGCTTTCCTGAATCTCGTGGATCACCATGATTGCACTTGTGCGCCATAAGAATGTACACACCACACCCCTAACACGCTTTGTTCTGTCTCGTGATGATAATAATAACCGATTGATATTGCTACGCAACGAGGATCCAGTATACGTGGTACTATACCATATCCTACTTAGTACATGGATATTACTCGCGAAAACAACACGAACGCGCTTCCGCATCTCGTTGTTGTACGTGCTTTGTGCACGCATTGAATGCAAGGGATTCCATGGAACGGAACGGAGTGAAGGACAATTTCGAAACCAGAAACTCGTCATGTGAACGAGACAAAGATGATCCGCCCCTACAAAGCGAGACCCGAAACACCGACACAGACATATGGACGCAAAAAGCGCAAAGCACGCTGGGCGCTTTTGTGTTCACCCTTTACGAGCGCTTGCTCTGAGACCAGCTCCAGCCCCTGTTCTACAATAATAACAGAGGTACATACACCACCCCCGTTTTCTCGGGACCGGCAGATCACCTGCGCTCGGGTCTACTTTGTGGTGGACAGTTCAGCTATCTGGGAAACTTTTTTTTTTTTTTTTGTTTTTGGGTTGGGGAAGGGCGCCCGGGTCTATAAGGTTCTAGAACCCCCTCCAGCCCGGACCCTGAAAGCAATTGCGGCGATCGTCATCATCACTGTACTGTATCTCTGTTTCGTTGCTCAGACTGGACCGCGGATGTTGGGGGGTTGGGGGGGCGTGTTGTTGGATGGGGTAAGCAGGCGACGCCACCCCGACCACAACCGCCTAGGCTAATGGTTTTCCATATTCCCTTGTAATAATGTAGACCGGATCTTGTGACGCAAGGGGGTAAAGCATACAGCATACAGGTGCTGGGAGTCTCAGATCCATCGCTCCGCACCCCTTGTTTATTGGCGACGGTAACAATGACGTCCAAGGCGAGTTTGTTTTTGTTGTCTCGTCTTGCGTCCTGTTTAGGTAAGTATCGACTTGGGGGGTGGTAGCGCGCCGATGGTTCGGCTCCAATGCGTTATTCGCGACTTTGTTGGGCTGTGCCCGTGGGCTTGTGGCTATACTTGTGCTGTGCTCGTTCTGCTCTAGATGCGGGTTGGGTTGAAGTAGATGGTAGTGCCATTACCAATCACAACACGAAGAGCACTGGTCTCACTACAGTAATTACTATTGCGTCCAGTCGGTGCGGAACAATACCCGTTTGCCCGAATCAGGCGCATTGCCGTTGCGGGGAAAGGAAACTAGATCGCCGTTGGATCACCAATGAAGGGGGGGGTGGTTTGCGTAATGTCCAGCATTGTAGGCGCTGCTAAAGTGAGCATATTCGTCATCGACAGACAACGGCAGTGAACTCGTGAGCCCTCAATTAGGCGCGGGCTGGACAGCGACAGCGCATGCTTCAAATCACCCTTGCTTGCTACGTCCCACGCTACCAGTAGCCGGCTGCGCTAGCGCCTTCCGGTTGGAAACGTAACGAATCACTGAACTACGTGGCTGGCGGCCTCACTGCGCGCTGACACTGACACCGACACTAACACAAACTGGCCCGGCCTGCAGTGCGTCCCGAACCGAACGGTTCGTCCTGCTGTGTCAGCCCGGCAGCAACGCGATGACGTTCTCTCGATCTAACCAGTCTAATTACTGTAATTGCGGTTGGACCCCAATTCCGCGGCACACGACAACATAACCATAACTTCGAAAGGTGTGTGTATGTGCGTGTATGTGCATGTGTGTGGCCCTTAAAAAGCTTGTTGTTGCTTGTTGCGTTTGCGTGGCGGCGTGAAACGCCCGTGAAGGAGAAGAACGGTTAGTTCCTGGCAATCGACTTGCGTTTCATATTTCACCCGTCCGGTTTTTCGGGCGTTAGTAAGACATGTTGTGTGGGTGCGCATCGTGCGCGCGCGCGTAAACCGCACATTTATCGTTCATGTCGGTAAGCAAGTGTGAACCGGGTCCCACCGTCCCAGTTTAGCTGCAAGCAAGTACAGTAAGAAACCAGCCGCCCACTGTTGAGGCGTTGACAAGCCGCACATAGGGAGAAACCCGTTCTGATCTCGACCTCGACCTCGACACGGCGCTGGGTTTCGAATTCGGACTTGTGGGGCGAAAGCGTCGCGCATAAACGATGTTTTTTTTTTTTTTTGTTTGAACGGAGCAGAACGGAGGTGGTGTGTAGCATCAGCTGATGCTGATCGTGACCGACCAACAACGCCGGACAGAGGCACCGGCTCAACGCAGGTCACGGTATCTGGGTTATGGTATCTGATATACCCAGTCCGTTTCGGAAAAAAACCGAATGCGACGGCTTCGCTAAATTTTGCGGGAACCCGGATCCGGTACGCCGTGCGAAGGTCGCGGCTTCTTCCCTCTCTCTCTCTCTCTCCTTCAAACGCGAACCGGCTGTGGCGTTTTGGAAACGCATGGGGCCGGCTGCGCGAATTACGCCGCGGACCGTCAGGGATCACGGAGTCCACACACCCACGCCCACGCCCACGCCCACGCCCACGCACGTACACACGACGCACCGTGACCACGATGTCCTATGACCACCGCGAGCCGGTCTCTCGTGCTGACCGAGCGACCGCGGACCCGAGTTCGAGTTGCATATTTTGAGCCACAACTGCAAGAGTCATTTGCCCCATATTTGGGCGCTGCTCTTGATCACCGCAGTCCGCTAACGAGGTCACGATGTCATGTCATTAGCCAGCACATCTGTGTTCCCGGCTAGTGATGGCATCTTTTCTTTTCTTCCTTCTCTTCGCGTAACGTAAACGGTGGGCGTTCGTTTTTCACTTGGGACCACACATGCATGTGTGTAAGTTACGGGCGCCGAGCGCGCCAAAAAGATGGGCCACCACATTGCAAGCCCCATGCGTTGTATGTCTTACAGTAATTACATGACATCGGGGTTGTTGACATTACGAGTAACGCAACTCGTGAATCCCGTAAGTTAATACTATGCATATATTTTTTTTGGTCAGATAAAAAAAACCAAAAAACCAAACCAAAAAAAAAAAAAAAGGGTGACTGCTCTTTGCCTGAAGACCCATTGCGTTTCCTCTCTCCTCCCCCACACCGGGATCCGGGGGGTGTTTGCGTCAACGTCAACGTCAACGTCAGGAGGCAGGAACGCCCGTCGTCGTGCGAAACGATCGAGCGACGGCAAAACACGTAAAACAAAATTGAAGGTCCCTTTACTTTACTCGTCCTCAAAATTTCCCTCTTCGAGTCCCACGCCATCATGGACTTCTCGCCCCCCCCTTCTCTGGTGTGGGGTGGTATGACGTCTTTTTATCACCATTTCTAGACACCTCTCTCTTCCCCCACACTTGTCAAAGCGGAGAGGTACAGTATGCGTGATGGGGTGCTAAAAAAAGGTTGCGCGATCGATGTTTTGATGTTGATCACAAGTCCGCTCTCCCCCTTGGCAGGGTCCTGAGAGTTCGTCCATTCGCTCGTGTGATGGTGGTGGTGGTGGTAGTTGTGGGAAGATGGCATGGACAGACATGTCACCGGACATCAAAGTGAGCGCAATGTCATAACGCTTTGCTGGCTTCCGCAACGTTTTCGTTCCTGACTCGACCTGCGCCGAAAATACACTCTCGGGCCCCCCCTTCCAAATGCACGATAATACGATACCAAAAAAAAAAAGAAATGATCTAGGGATTCCTTGCTTCGTCGCCCGTGGTCTCATGCTCATCCCGGCCCGGATCTGCCGTGTGCTCGTTGCGTGTCTTATGACTGTGCGGCGCAGCAACAATGATGGCATCCGCAGGGGACATGCGGATGCCTGCTAGTGAGTGCATGACCCCGGCCGTGCCACTTACGCGAGTAGAAAAAAAAAACGAACGAACGAACGAACGAACGAACGAACGAGCTTACATCCCACATCCGTACTGACGCTAGCAGCTGGCAGAGGAGAGGCTTCTTTCGCTTCTATTCTTTTTTTGTGACATAAATCTCGATGCACATACACACTCGTGAGTGGCCTCTCGGAGATGGCGAGCTACTGTAGCAGGTGCCAGTCTATGTGCGGTATTACAGTATTACAGTATCTGTGTTCTATTCCCGCCAGTGACTCGCGCTGGGTCTGACTGTCGACTCGACCTTCTTTTCCCTTCCACCACGGCTATCATGCTGGCTTGTACAGACAGTATCATCCGTCGGAACCCCGAACCATCAATTGGTCATGGCGTATCGGCGTACCGCTCTGTGATCGATATCCCCTTGTCCTATCCCGTCCTAGCACATAAACGAGTAAGAGGTGGTGGGGGCGTGTGTGTGAAAAAAAAAAGGAAGAAAAGAAAAGAAGATCTGGTTTGGCGCTCGGTGCCTTGTATGTCTGTGCGTCATCGTCATTTATCGCCGCTACTACGTTGTCGCGCTGAGACGCGCCGTTCGAGGTTCCCATCAGTCTATAAGGACGTTCTCTGGAGAAAAAGGAACGAAATGAAGTGAAATTTGGAACTGACAATACGAAAGGTTTTTTTTTTTCATACCCTCATCTTGATGTGCGTTTTGAGTTGTGGGAACGTTGCGAGCGGTCCCCCCAGTGGTACATTGGGGACAAAGTTGGAATGAGAGAGCCACAGACCAACCGTGTGGTCTCATCTCACAGATAGCATCCCCGTCGTCACATCCATGGGATCACCTCTCTCTCACTGATGACGACGACCTGGAAAAGGGACGCCCTACACGTCTGCGTTGCGCGCCCTCAATTTGCACTTTATCAATCGATTTCTGTTGTCGCTTCTTTTTTCGCTTCGCTTCTTCCACCGTCCGCTGTATGTCCCCCTTTCGCACAGTAGAACGAGTCTCTGCAAGAATTCCTAGTTTTCATTGTACTTTCGTTTCGTTTCGTTTCGTTTCGATCAGACCCGCCCAATAAAATATCATATTGGTTCCGGGGTACAGGAGCTCCTGTAGACCAGCCAGGCAGGGGGGGGGGGCGTGTATTGAAGCATTGAAGACTTTGAGAGGAACGACAGAAAAAAAAGAACAAAAACAAGGCAAAATTAATACAAGAAAAAGAAAAAACAGGGGCACTATAAATCAAGAAAAGCACAGAAAGAAAATCAAAAATGAAGGCAAAAAACATCGTGGTAGATCGATCCATCAGATACACATCTCCCGTCACCGCGGGCCATCTCTCGCATATGCAGCCCCAGGCGGTCCGCGCCCGCCACCATCGCGCTCGTACGCGCCATACGGGCCACCATACGGCCCCATATGCATCGGGCGTCCATGACCATGCGCATGACCATGACCATGACCATACCTCGGCGGGGACCTCGACTGCGCGCGGGGGATCGGTATCGGCACCGGAATCGGCACCTGCTGCTGCTGCTGCTGCTGCTGCTGCTGGGGGTAATCATCATACACCCCGACGACCCCCACTGGCGGCAGTGGCAGTGGCGGCAGCGGTAGCACGCCAGTACCAGCAACGGCAGTGACGGACTGCGGGGGGCCCTGGCCGGACAGGGACATGGACATGGCGTACCCGTCGTCGGCACGAGCGCGCTTGAGCGGTGGCGGGGAGCCCGGGCTACGCGCGCGCGGACCGGGGCCCGGCGCGCGTGGCAGGAACGCGTCGAACGGGCGTCGTGCTGCTGGCGGTGGCGGCGGGGCGTCTACGAACGGGGGTTGCGCGGGGGGCGGGGGCGGGTACCACCTATCGCGATCGCGATCGCGGTCGTCGTTGAAGCGTCCACCACCGCCACCACCACCGACGCCGCCACCACCGCCGCCGGCTGCTGCATACGAGGGCTCAGAGTACCGCGCGCGGTCGCGGTCGCGGTCCCAGTGGGTGGGAGGAGGCTGACTCTGTGGCGGATGCGGGCGGTCGCGGTCGCGGGGAGGGGCACGGTAGTCCTTGCTGCTGTCCCAGTAGGCTGCCCTTTCGCGTTCGCGGTCACGATCACGGTCTCGGTCGTAGTATTCGCGGTACCCGCCGCGTCTCTCTGCGTAGGGCGGCGGGGACCAACGGCTTCGTTCGTCATAGCGCCGGAAGCCGTCCCCGGGCGGTGCTGGCGGCGGCGGAGGCGGAGGCAGCGGGTGCATCTCTATGCGGCGGTCGTCCTCCGGAGGGCGGCTGAACTCAGAGCGGAAGTACGGGCGGACGGTAGGGGGTTGGCGTTCACGCGAAGGCTCACGAGCACGGAGTGAGAGCGAGGGATGCGCAGACGGGACACCCAAGGGGCTGGAGGCACGAGGATGAGGAGGCGGCGGCGGCGGCGGCGGCAGTGGTTGGTGCCTTGGTTCGTCACGGCCAACGGAGAGCGCATGAGAGTAGGCAGCGGCAGATACAGGACGCGGCCGATCATCTGCAGAAGCACCAATAGCAGTAACAGGAGCAGCGGAAATGGAGAAGCGTTCTGGGTGCGGAGGCGGAGGCTCAGAAACACGGGCGTGCGGCACATCGTCAACAACGGACTGAGCAGGAGTAGCAATGCCAGTATTTTCCGGGGGTTTGACAGGTCGCCCTTCTGAAAGCAGCAAACCAGGCCGCGTTGCCTCTGCCGCTCGCGGCACCAGCTGGGGTTGGGTCCCGGAGACACGGCCCTGCGAGGCAGCCACTTGGCTCGAAGACCGTTCATCCACAGGCACCACAAAGCGTGGATTCGAACTACGTTGTCCGTCAAGAGACATCGGCGCAGGGGAACTATGGACAGAAATAGGTCGATGGTCGCCAGCCACATCGCGGTCTGCAGGAGAGTCCACAGGAGCGGGAGTCATAGCACGGGTAGCAGCTCCAGCGGTGCTCGTAGGAGTAGCAGAAGAAGAAGACGCTAAAGGCGCGGCAGCGGGCCCACCAGTCTTCATAGCCTGAGGTACACTTAGACGCCTCTCATTTCCATTTGCTATGTGAGGTCCTTGGGGGGGCATGTCTTGAGACGGAGCGATCCCAAAGCGACTCTCTTCCGACAGCGGACGACGGTCATAATCAGGAGGGAAACGGCGGTCATCAAGCGGGCGTCGGTCAACATAGCCAGAAGGGCGCTTATCATCCAGGTGCGGCGGACGGCGATCATAGCTTGGAGGACGACGGTCAGCGTCAAGAGATCTTCTGTCATATTCGGGGCGCCGTTGTTCACTCAAGCTCCAGCGCCGCTCTCGCTCATGAGTCCGGTCAGTCTCATGCTGTCGTTCTCGGTCCCAGTCACGCTCGCGGTCATACGGCCGCAGTGCCTCACGCGAAGGTGGAGGCGGAGGTTGCCGCTCTCTGTTGTGTTCCGGCGGGTAGGCAGGAGGAGGAAGAGGCGGGGCGCGCGCAGTACGGTCATTGTCGGCACCAGGACGGCGTCTTTCCGGAGAAGCAAGTACCTGCTGCTGCTGCTGCTGCTGCTGCAGGATTCGTTGGGCGTTGCCGTGGTCACCGCGTGGTTCTCGGGGGACAAAAGCAGAATCTGCGGCCGGCCGCGAGGGGGGCAGGAGGTTCGGTCCTGAGTGGGCAGCTGCGCCGCCGTTGACATCTGGCCCATGTTCGACCGAGGAAGACCTGAAGAAGTAACGGGACGGCGTCACGGGCGCACGACCGTTGGACGAATTGCGGTTCTGGTCCCGAGGGGAGGGAGGGACCTGCGCCGCAACAAGGCACATAAGAACGGGGGTACAAAGTACACAAAATTCTACAACAGGGACACGCACCACGTTGTTACCAGAGATGCCCGCGCGTGAGCCGGCGCCGGCCAACGGCGCACCCTGGACTGGAGAGTGGGCGTGAGCGTGGACGTGACGGGCGTCACCGGCCTCGAAGCTCCCGCCCGAGGACGAAGTCACAGCCGCGGTCTTCTCGGGCGTGTTGTTCTGCATCTGCTCTGGGTGCGGGGGGACCGACAGCGAGGACGGGGGCAGCAGGGGTCCCAGCGGGCCCTTGTAGAGACTGGCGAGCGCGTCGAGCCGCGGGGTCGCGCGGAAGATCTCGTGCTGGTTGTTCTTAATCGTCTCCTTGAGTCGCTCGAGGGCCTCGAGGTCTCCCTGGCCGCGGGGCAGCGAAGGATCGGGGGCAAACTGCGCTTGTCGTGCGTGCTGCATTCCGGGCGGTACACGCGGTGCGTGACTGTCGCGGTCGGGGCAGGAATTCGGAGGACGCTGAGGAAGAGGAAGAGGAGGGCGTCGACGAAATCGAAATCGACGGTGACTTGGAGGTAACGGGGAGGGTGAAGATAGTGTGTGAGGGCCGTTGGTGGGCGCGGGGTTGCCGGGAGACGAGGCAACCGAGAACGGCGATGCGAGTGGGGTAGCAACGGGGATAGTCTGGGTGAGATCGAAAGGAGACTGCAGCAAGCGAGAAGGGATATGTTGGAAGGTGGTGGGAGTGCGAAGACGGTTCAAGTTGCCTCTCCGTTTTTTGTTTTGCCGAGCTGACATAGAACGGCTCCCAGGAGGTGGCCCTGGCCGTGGGCTGTGCTAACCTTGGCCTCTTGCCACGTTTGGCCAAGCTAGTTTTAATCCTCGCCCTTTCTCTCAATTCGATACGATCACTTTTCATTTAGAGGCAAGAGAAGTAGTTTAGAGTCGATATACATGAGGGAGCATAAGACTCGGACATTCTGCAAGATATACAGGTATTCTTCGGGGAAAAGATCAACGAGGCAAGATTAGTTGATAACACTAGGCGCGATTCTCCACGACGGGGTCAGCATCGGGTGCTTTCTTCTCATCAATGGCTACGTAAGGCGGAGCCACATCTCCAGCATACACGAAGATAGTCGTCCCTTCCTCGGGCTCAGGAACAGGGGTGCTGCGGAGGGCGCGGACGAGCAAAACCGTCAGAACCCAGAACATGCGCAGAAGGACGCCAATCCCACACCCTACCACAGTCAAAACGGGGCCGTCAGCGCCAGCCGAGATAACGTCAAAAGAGAAAGAAAAAAAACGCACCGAGAACAAAGGCGACGATGCGTCCCTCCCACGGTCCAAGCGTCATCAGAGCGAGGTGAACGCGGTTCAAGAACGAGCCGTTGACGCGCTCCTCTTTAGCACCGTACATCGGATACGGGGCAGGCAATATGGTGACACGACCACCAGCACGCGGACCGCCTGGTACAGGGGCGAACGGCTCAATGATGGGGAGCGGGACGAACTTGTGCGACGCAGAGCTAGTGGTTGTGATCTGGATGCGGGTGACTCCTCCCTCGGGGACGGGCGCGGTGACGGCCAGCGAGGGACCCCCGATTCCGATGAACGCAAGGAGACGCTCTGCAGTACCCTGCATGGTCTTTCGCATATTCTTACAGAGATGGCGCATCTTGGGCTTCGGCCCTCCGTCGGAGAAATCGCTGGTGGTGGCTGGTCCCAAGTTAGCTGCGGCGTGCCCCAAACGCATGGGGGAGACCTCTTTGGCCGCAATCATAACATGGAGCGGATTTGCAGCGGCTGTATTTGTACAAACCGACGGGTGGTGACAGAGTCTGAGTTGGCCCCTGATTGATATGATAGGAAGGGCTCACCGAGACCAGCGCCGGCAAAGAGAAGATGAAGATGAATGTTTGTAAATTTCATATTGAACGTCTGCTCGCTCCAAAAGAGCGGTTTAGGGAGAAGAGTGTGAGTAAGTGTTTAGAGGAAGGAGCACGAGTATCTGGTTCACGGGCAAAGGGTGTTGTCCCATCAGTTGGCCAAGGGTGCCACCACAACACACTACATGATTATATAAGCTACTGCGGCTGATGTCAGCCACTCCACTAGTCATATCGACTCACCATACTTTATGGACATCCATAGTGAACACTGGTAGAAACAACGGCCGTCGAGTCATGACTGTATAGCACAAAGCCTTCCCACTGCACCGCGCCTGCTGTTTACTCTGGGTCCATTTAAATTTTCCTATTATGGGAACACGCATCGCTAACGGCTGGCATGATAAGTATGATAAAATAGCCGGAACAAGCAACAGGCCCATCACGACGCCAATTCCCCAATCATCTCTCATGTGAACCGAATGACAAAGAACATGATTAAAAACGCAATCGCGACGACGAGCACGCTCGACACCGTCAGACACGTCGTCCCAAGCGCCTTGCCACGGTGATCCCGCAACCGCACGCGCTCCCGCTTCATCACGTCCAGGTTCGCGCCCACCTTCTCCTCCGCCCCGTGCAGCACCGCCTGGTCCGCTGAAAGCGCGCCAGAGAAGTGCTCCGCGTTCCGACGCAGCTGCCCCGCCATCTGCACCAGCTGCGTCGCCAGCTCCTCCTGCAGCGCAGTGCTGTTCTGGAGCAGCGCAGACGCGGAAGCCGCGTCCCCCGCGGCGGTAGCACCACTTGCACTTGTGGACGGGGTCCGATCCAGCGGCGGCAGAAAGGGGACGACGTCTGACTCGTCGTCGGCAGAGCCGAGGAGCAGGTCTACGTCCGCCGCGGCTGCGGCTGCGGCTGTGGCTTCAGAAACTTCCGTATCCTCGGTGGTAAGAAGACCGGACGTGACGTGTGAGGGTTGCGCGAGACGTTGGATCGCTGGCAGGTCGGGTTTTCGGGTGGTGGATGGGGATGGGCGCGGCACGGTAGGAAGGAACGGTTCTGGACGTGAGGGCTCAGGAGCGATCCGCTAGAGGGGGGGCAAAAAAATAAATCAATAAAGGCGTTCTAGTATACACATAGCGGCGACGCACCTCGTTCACGGATAGCATAAAGGCGTCTAACCTGTCCAGCAGGCCGCGAATGTCGACGAGGCGCCTCCTGAGCTTTCTGCGCGTTCAACGGGTCGGTGACATAGTTCCCCTTGTGTTCGAACTGTGGTGGAGAGCACTCACGCGGACGGTTGGATCTCATTGTCGAGCTCCACGTTCCCCAGCAATTTTCGGGCGTGTTTCAATTGCTACAAGCTATACATTGGGTTTCCTTGCGACGTGGAGAGGGCGGAAGTAGGTCACCCACCTGTAGCACTCTCTCCGATTTGAGCCACAGCGTCCAACTGCGTCCGGTACCCCAGTCGGCCTCGTTGATGGATTTGTCGAGACGCCGCACAAGGCGGACGAGGTTAACCCGGTCATGAACGACCTGTTCTTGGACGGTCATCACAGAGAGAAATTACGTAGAAAAAAAGAAGAGGGTATTATGGGGGCGAGGAGTGGCTGCAAGCGGTGCGTAATGTGTGGCTGTGCATGCCATGACTTGTTTCCTCTTGCCTGACGTTCATCGTGCTGCATTAGCTTCACCCGTTCTTCCAGCCGGTGAACGAGAAATCGCCCCACGGAAACCTTGCAGCTCAGGCGACATTGCACTCCCTAACGCGTCGCTCGGGAGGGTGTAAGACGTTCATACGTACATCTCTCTATGCAGATCTGTTTGCGCAGCAAAACACAAAACATGTCCGTATCGTCGTTCGCATTGCTGCAACTATACCACCTCCGGATCTCTAGCGCAGTCTTCTATCGCCCAACACCTCGCTTATCCCTGAAGTCAAATACCGTGCGGCCGCAAGCGTAATCGATAACCTTGAAGGGTTCGTGTCTTCCATACACCCTCATCACACCATCTGAGTAGCCAATCGGACATCTATTGAAGGGCAAGTTGTTCTGGTTCTGGTTTCTCGCAGAGTGGGTACAGCAGTCATGGCCGTGTCGAGGTCTGCAGGTGGGAAGGTAGCCGGGCACCGTGGAATCCCACCCACAATTTAGTTCAGGGGCCCGCATTCTATCACTCAGGAGGTCTGTCATGCAGCGGAGATCTCGCATGACTCTTGACTGGCCTTAGGCGACGTTCGTCAGCCCATTCTCGTGATCCTGGAGGCGACGATGACGTCGCTGGTGCTGTTTTCGAGATGAACTTGCAACGTGCTGACTGTGCTGCTGCTGCGGAGGGCGCCGGCGTGGGCGAGGAATTTGTCTTTTATGGTACCACTCCAGCAACGGGGACCGGGTAAGCGAACGGGGTGGCGCCTGCGGTGAGAATATAGAAGGACGTGACATGGAGGTACGAAGAGAAACGGTATATTTGCGTTAGTGAGAGTGGTTTTAGGCCTTTGGCATGTCTTCGGACTAAATGAGCATACAACTTGGTGCTAATACATGGGTCACACTACGTCTGGGAGTCCAGGATGCAGCTCCCCTCCGTCGCGAGCATTCACGGAAGCAATTCTAGTCTGTACCTAGAAGGGCCAGACTGTAGTTGATGTGAGATAAAGATGCAAGGGGCCAATAGAGATACGGGGCGACTGCGGGGGACCGCCGCAGCGAAGAAGATCGGGCTCGGCCGGCCCGACAAGTCAACGCATAGTAGTATTTCAATATTTCAATCCCTATCAATCGACGTTCTCGAACCGCATCTTTCCCCACAACAACTACCCACCATACCTCGAATACAGTTAGACAAGACAAAAGAGATAAGAACAGCGACGCTTAGAACTTAAAAGACGACCTGTGCCACTGGCTGTCGCGAGCACGGGATTATGGCGGGCCGAAAGCAACGTGGTCGAGGTGGGGGTCGTGGCTACTACCGCGGGGGTAGAGGCTTCAGTCGCGGCGGTGGCAGGGGTGGTCACGGTCGTGGACGCGGACGAGGGCGCGGACTGGGCTATGCGTCGATATACGAGATCGACGACGATTTTGTCGTCGAGCCTGTTGTTCCATTTCGTACGTCCGGCCCTCCCTTCTGGCGCACGTCCTTCATGGCCGGCGCACTGCAGACCCCAGGAATAACTCGCGGCGCGGTCTGCCGCCTCCGCCGCCTCCGCTGCCTCCTCCTAACGCAAGGGGCCACCAACGCGCGGGAAAGGGACGGGGGTTCGGCGTCGATTACGAGCCGGACTACTCGGACGGCTGGGACAACAGCGACGGCTACTACTACAACTCGAGATACTCGACTCCCGTGCGGGGAGCCAGTCCTGGCCCTGGCTCGTCGCGCGGGAACGGACATCAGCGTGGGCGCGGCCGGTGGGGGATCGCCGGGCCAGACGTAGACCTGTTGGAGCCCAGAGACCGCTTTCGGAAGCGTCATTTCGAGTCGAAACTACGCAACGGGAACGCCTCCCTATCGCAGCTGCTCTACGAGGACCGCCCGTTCCTCAAGCCCATCACGTTCGTGAAGTCCAAATTCACGCCAACCCTCTTTTTAAGACAGGAGGAAATATTCGAACCCGTGGCCGAAGAAGCAGGTCCGTAGTCTCTATAGCTGCGGGCTCAGTGTCGATTGATGCCTTTTTTTTTTTTTTTTCGGTTTTAGGTGAGCGAGAGGCCAGCCATGTCCCTACTGCTGAGCGCGTCTATCGGATTTTCCATGGCGGAAGTTCGGGCCCCCAACCGTCAGAACCGTTATCCGACGAGGAAGAGCTCTTGGAGATTGATTATGCGGACATGGGGAGGGTCATGAACGAAATCTTGGCCGCGGCTGCCTCAAAGAAAACAATAACTTCTACTCCCGCCGCGGCGACAACTGTCACTAGAATTGCCACGAGTGTCCAGAAGGATGAAAATCAGGCAGTCATAACTACAACCGAGGTAGAACCCACGGGCTTCTATATCGATACCAAGCCATCGCCAGTGCAAGATCCGTCCACATCTGCTAATGTCATCGCAGTGGAGTATCCTGGCACAGGTATACTAGGCGAAGATATTGGCGGGGATGACGATGACGACGACGACGAAATCATCGTATACGTCGCGCCTCACCCCCGAAATGGCAAACTCGCTTCCGCCCCCACCCAATCTTTTCCTCCAGATACAAAAACGCACCCTCCTGCAACTGGCACTGCCCCTGTCGCTGCGCCGGTCTACCAAAAAGCGTACTACGCTCCGCACGCCCCAGTTCTCCCACCAAAGCCCGAGCCAAAACTCTGGCCTGAACCAGTCCCAAAAGACGTCGTCGTCCCAGCGCCAGCGCCATCGCCGGCACCAGCACCAGCACCCGGACCGGCTTTCAAAGACTTCTCCTTCTCCCTCCTCTCCAGCTCTCCCAAACCGACGCACCGCGTGCGATGGCCCCGGCGCATCGCGCGCCGGCGGGCGGAACGGAACGCGATGTTCAGCGCCTTCGGCGCGATGCGCGCGGAGGCGAACCTGCGCGAAATGGACCCGCGGCGGGCCGAGCAGCGCCGCGGCGACTCGGACGTGGACTGGGGCGGCTCGACGTCGGGGATGGCCGGGGCCGAGGATACAGAGGAGGATAGGGGGATGCTCGTGGACCAGGACATCGAGGCTGACGCGATGGCTGCGTTCGTGCGGAGTATGGGCGTCGCTGGGCAGGTGCATGTCAGCGCGGGTGACTTGGAGGACGAGGAGAGGATCCGCCTGGAAGACGCGGATGAGGACGAGGAGGACACCGAGAGTGCGAGCGCGAGTGGCAGCGATGGTAATGCCAGCGGCGACGAGGCTAGCTCGGTGTTGGAGTTAGCCACCGATGGCGTGCAGGGGATCTTGGCCACAGAAGGCTCGGACGAGGACGGGGTGGCTTCGGGGAACTCTTCTGCCGAAGGTGATGACGACGATACCTCAGAGGACGAGGAAGTGACGCCGAAGAGGTCGTTCCAAGCACGCCTTGAACGAATACGCAGTCGGACTGTTGGACGGCCTGTCAAGGATATGATGCGAGAGGAGCTGGAGCAAGAGCCAGGGCTCGACGACGATCTGAACTCGGACTCGGATTCGAACATCGATGGCGAGGACAGCGTCGTCGCGCAGATACAGGTACGCGGATCTTCTCCATTTTTCTGAGCGGCGGCTGACGCACCGGTACCTCAGAGCTTCCTTGATGAAAACGACGATATCCTCCGCGCTAAGGATCGCAAGCAGAGAAACCGCATCTTCCGAGCGATCCGCAACGGCAAGTTCGACGTCGACGACGACGACGACAACTTTATCGACAGTTCACCGAGTGCGTACCTTTTTACAATACAATACATCTTCGTAACAGGAGTCCCGTCCACTCACCCTACGTGCGTCTTTGCTCTTGTCGCACAGAGCGCAAGAAGGACAAGCACGTCCCTGCGGAACTCCGCGATCAATGGGAGCGCGACCGCGCGAAGAAAGCCGAGCGCAAGCACCTGCGCGACCTAGAGCGAATCGCAGCCGCCACCGCGGACCTATTCACGCCAACGGGGAAGAAGAAGACAAAGGGCGGCAAAAAGGCGCGCAAAGCCCGAGCAGCAGCGGCTGCCGCGGCTGCGCCCATGAGCCTCGAGACGGCCGCCGAGCACATGCGGCGCTTCGTGACAGACCTCGGCGGCGCTTCCACGCTCGCGCTCCCGCCAATGGCGCGGCACGTGCGCAAATCTGTGCACGATCTCGCGCACGCCTTTAATCTGAAGAGCAAGAGCGAGGGCAAAGGCGAGGCGCGCTTTACCAGGCTCGTCAAGACGACGCGTAGCGGCACGTGGGTGGACGAGAGGAAGGTTGCACGGATTTTGGGCAAGCCACCGCCGCCGTCAGGTGATGGCAAAGGAAAGGGAAAGGTGGGAGGCAAGATCCGCCCGCGGGAAGGCGAAGTCGTAGGCGGGGTACGAATGCCGCCGAGATATGACGATTTTTTTGTACTGATTTTCTTTTTTTTGGTTGGTTGGTTGGTAGGCTGCACCAAAGATTGACGGGTCGAATGTCGGGTTCCAGATGTTGTCGGCCATGGGATGGCAAGAGGGCAGTCGGATCGGTGCAGTTGACGGCGGCGGATTGGTCGCCCCGCTGTTGGCCGTGATCAAAACCACGAAATTGGGACTCGGCGCGAGTTCGCACAGGAGTTGATTGAAATACTAACCGCGGAAAGGTTACATGTCGGCGCCGTGGCCGGTAAAACAGCCTCATATTTGCTATCTCAGACCATTTCATCAGATGTACAAAATAGTAACTAGGTGCATTAAAGGCGGGGTACAGTAGCGAGTAGTACAACACAAAAAAAAAAAAAAGCCTTTCTGGGCTTCGTCTGAGACAAGAAGACCGGAGAGTGCTGTTGGTGTCTCGGTAACTCTTCTGGTGCCCTTTCTTTCTTCTTTGTTGTCATGAAAGCGCCGGGCTTCTGAGCATTTGTAACTGGATGAGAAATCACTTTGCACGTAGCGTGATAGTGGCAGTTGTAAAGGGAGCAGGACTCAGACGAAATAAGCGATCTATTTTGTGTTGATACGGCATTGCACAATTAGACTAGCATGAGGTTAGGAGTGGAGCACCGAGACTGCTGTTGTCAGGGAAAGAGAAAACATATGCCAAGTGCTGTTTACGAGATCTCCAGGAGACAAAGCTGTGTAGACGGACGGGTAAATTAACTGCACAGTCTACCCAATCTCATGACGCTCTGGGGCTCAGAGTCGGGGCCTGACACAGCGAGGAATTCCCTTCACAGCTAGTTGGTTGGGTCAGGCAGGAGTGGGTGGCCGCCACACATTAACATCGCATTCGTGGCCGCACTCAACTAGCGCGATTGTATTCAACATCCAGAGACGCCCACGTCCACAGAGCACGCTAGCTCGATGCCCTTAGTCTCGTGTACGACGACGTCCATCGAAGTCCTGAAAAAAAAACAAAAACGTAAAGTGTTTAAGTCATGACGAACGCAATGCGACTGTGGGAAGCGCCGGCCAAACCTCAATGTGAGCGCGTGCTGCGTCTCGATGTCCGTGAGCGTCAGCGCTTCGACCGTATGCACGCCCGGCGCGAGCGCGAGAAACGACATCCGCACAGACTGGCATGTGGCCGGTCGCAACGGCCTGTTCGTCGGCAAGACAAGGAAGGTGGTCGCACGTCGGTCAGCCAGCGGGCAGGAAAACAACGGAGGAAAAAGGGGGGGGGGGCAGCGGACGCACCCGACGCGCACACGGCTCTCCAGCGGCACGATCCCTGGTCCGATCCCTGGTCCTCCTGTACCAGCGCCCTGCGCGTGGCCCTGCCGCTTGCGCCTGCGCTCCCAAACGCTCACTTCGAACCGCCGTGTCCACGCGCTCTGATTGAACACAAACACGTCCAACGCAAACTCATCGTGCGGCACCAGCCGGCGCGCACCGGCACCGGCACCAGCGCTCCCGTGCATGCCGACGCTCACGACGATGCGCTCGCGCTCCGGGACGGCCGACGCGGATGCGGACGCGAGCCGTGCGTGCATGAGCGACGGTGAAGGTGCGGACGAGGGCAAGGACGGCACGCGTGCGCGGGACAGCAGCGCCGTGGTCGCGCCGCCACGCGGGGGCTCCACCGCTGTGCCTGGGATACTTGCCGCGCCCCAGGCCGCGAGCGGACCTTGCACGCGCGGCATCGCGGGCACGGGCGAGCCCTTTGGGTATGCGGGGTACGCCGGGGTCGCGGGCGGGGGCGTCGTGCCCCCGCCGCCGTTCACGAACGCCTCGTCTGCCTCGGCCATGGGCAGCATTTTGTTCAGCGCTGCGGGTGGCGGGATTCCCGGGCTCGGTGGAGGTGCGTACGTCGTGTGCGGTGCGCCACCCAACGCTGCGACGCTCGGTGGCATGTATGCGAACTTGGAGAGCGGGCTCGGGCTCGACGGCGCGCTACCGCTGGCTATGGCGCCTGCACCGAGTGCGCCGGTCGAGGCGCGGAAGGCGAGTATTGAGCGTGGGGAGCGCGGGACCGGCCCGGACGGCGCAGTGAAACGCTTGTTACCCGCGACGAGATTCGGTGCGACCTGCTTATCCGGGGTGGTCGATAAGATACGCGGGGTAGCAGCAGGGAACGGCGAAGGGGGTTCCGGCAGCACTTCGCTGTCTGTCTGACCCGGTGCTGGTGACCGCTGTGGGGCGAGGTCGAGGACGCAGTTCCAGCGCGAAGGAAACGCCGGCGTCGGAAATAAAAGCTCTTCCTTTCCACCGACGACCCTCGCCACAACGTCATTTCCGTGCGAGAGAGAGCTCGAGAATGGCTGCCCGCGCACGGTGATTGTGACTGGACGTTGTAGCTCCTCGCCCAGAGAAGACCCAGACACGCCGAGGAGTGCTTCCTTCTCGGATATCGGGGAGCTGAGCAGCTCGACGGCGAAGAGCAAATTATACTGTTCGTGCGCGCTCAAGCGCAGCGGGAACAACTCCGGGGCCGACTTCCCACCCCATGGAAGGAGGCGCACGCGCGCACCCCCTGCCCCACCTACAGTGACGTCAACTGCGTCGACCGAGAATCCCTCTGGCGCTTGACCAGGATGCTCTAGCTCAACACAGAGCATCACGGTGCGCTCTGCGTGGCCAGCCGCGAGCGCATCGTCGAGGGCGGAATCGGGGTGGGTAGCATCAAACAGGATATAAGGAACAAACACGGTACGCATGCGCACGCGGAAACAAGAGACAACGGGAAGAGTGCGGCGAAACGATTTGCGGAGCGTGGCGCGGGTGGCTAGGGCTGGAGTCGTGAAGGATGTGTCGACAGCGGGCGGCGGAGAGGCAGGAAGGGCAAAGCTTTGCTTGCGTGCCTTAGCACCAATCCGGGTGCTGGGCAAGGTGAGGGGGAGAAGAGCGTTTGAGAAGCTCGGCGCTGTGCTCGGTGAGTAAGACGTGGATGTAGAGGCGGTACGGGTGGGTACCTGCAGAAAGCCCCTCAAGGAGGTTAACCTCGTCCAGACTATGATAAAACTTGTGGTACTCTTGTGCGCTGGTGAACGGCTCCGTACTTGCGGGTGCTGGGGACTTGGGAAGGCCGCCCGCTGCGAGGAGCATTGCCGCGAGCACGCCCCTCGCCGGCGTCATGGGCACTGGTTTCTCTCGCACGGTAATCGACGCTGTAAGACAGAGTAACGGGTCGCGTGAGGGTAGCCGCAAGAACGCTGCCCGAGGGTGTGAAAGACGCAGTATGAAATGAATGGCCACTACGCACCAACGTTGATGCACATCCGATAAACCGCAACCCACACACCAGCCGTCTCGTCCCACAGGAGTGCAAACGCGTCCCGATCCTCGGCAAGTCTCGCTCTGGCGGGATCTGACACCTCCCCCCACGTCCCTGATACAAGCGTTACGCCCTCGGCGCGCACGTATCGGCGGTCCTGTTCTGTGGTTACAGGTGTAGGATTTGGGGTATTCGGCGGAAACATGTTAGGAGGGACATGGAGGGCGCCGTTCCCTGAGGTTGGCCTGAGAGAGGTAGTGCGTGGCGGAGTGCCGAGTCGAGGCGTGGATTGAGCAGGGGCAACGGCGGGAGATATGTATGTAGCATCGTAAGACACTTGCGTGCAAGTGAGGAGGGATAGGAGGGTAAGGGGCGGGTGCGTGGGGTCCGAGGGTGCGTCATCTGGGTGCTCCAAGCGAAGAACGAGGAGAAAGTCGAGGAACTCGTCTGTCCAACACACGACGAGCGTATATAAGTAGAGAACAAAAGATAAGAGACTTTCGAGAAGTACCGAAGAAAGCTCGCTGACGCTCGGCTTCCTGTGAGATTAATTTCTGTAGCCAGGCACCGTAATCGGTGTCCTTCGTCGGGAACTCGACAGTTACATTCGGGACGATGACGTCCAATGTCGACGAGTTGACAATTTGTTCAAAAGTCGCCATCTCGCTAGGACTTGCTCTTTGGGAAGTGTGTGTGTGTGCACACCGCGAGGAAGGCCACGAATTAGACCATGTGGGATGAAGCCGAAGAACCGCATAAAATAACCACCGATTTATTACGCAACTATCACTTTTAACGTCAATAGTCTAAACAAGAGAAGCCTCAAATCATTCGCGATATACATAACGCTATGCCTAACATACAGCACGCCGTGTCTGGCATAGAATGCTCCGACTTTGGGCCTCCCACTGCAGTCCTTGGGAGAGTCAGGGGGCCAGAAACAAAGATGATGTCTCGAGGTGTGGTAACGTGATATACAAGAAGGCTATCGTCAGCGGGGACATATAATTCCGATCCAGATGTCTTCTGAGCAGATCAACAAGAGCGTCGAGTGACCATAGAGAATGTCTCAGGCCGGGGCCTGCAGGTCTGCTGTCCTGCGCACAACAATTGAGTTTGTTGGAGTACAATACATATTCCAGTGGCGCTAAGAAGATCGCATTAGGGATGGATTGTGGGTATCAGAGCGGGACCACGCCATCAGTCTATTATACAGTACGACGGACAGACGCAGTGCTCACCTAATGGGATATCCACACTTTTCATGGTTTCTAGAATCTCAGGGGCCCAGTCGACATGGAAGAAGAGTGACCACCTTGACTGGCGCTTGCTCCGAGACTCCACCTGCCCAACCCAGTATAGTCTGTGCGCCGTCAGTTCTGAGTAACCCCGCCACGCAACGAAGCTATGAAGACGTACATGATGGCCGAGGATGCCCCTGCCACCCAGTCTAGCGTCGTCAGTGCCGACGACCGCCCACAGTAAGCTAATGCCGCCTTGGTGACGCCGAAGATCAAGATCACGCCCACGTTGAGCAGGCGGTACCCCGTTAGTTTGACTCCCAGGGATGGCTGCTCTCGGTTTTCATTCCCAGCCCATGCGTCGTCGCCTCTACCCTGTAGTGAATCGATGAGAGACGGTGGTGCCGAACCAATGAGTTGCTCCTCTTCAGCTCGTACACGGAAAGCTGGTCGTCGCGGCATGGGTGTTTTCTGGGTGCGTAAAAGACCCCGGGACGGATGCAAGGTGCACTGTTATTTATTGCACCGCACCGAGTTAAGCGCTGGTACAAAACAGTTTGAGGCGCAACCCTCTAAGACCGCAGAGCACAGTCAGCCCATCATACAGATCATAGCGCACAATCGCGGTCCAACTCCATGCTGACACTAGAATCTAGATGGATAGGTCTTCCATGGACCTCGGGGGCACGTGGCAGAAGGCGGAGTTGCGATGCCGGCCCAGGGGTTGAACGATATAGTCCGGGGTAGAAGAGTTGAGCCGACTGCTCATGATGCACGTCTGCAGGTCACAAGCTCAGCCCAACCACATTTCCTTGCTCCTTCGTAGGACACGCGCCATGCTGAAGTATATGAGTACAGGCGAGGAAAACGAGTTTCAGCATCGCAACACGTGGTGCTGTCCGCTGAGGGGCACAAACACACGCCCCGCAGGTGGAGCCGTCTTGCGCATAATCGTGCGGTGAGCTATTTTGGGGGGAGGGGAATCAGAGAAGAGGTGACTGTGATAGTTGAGCGCTTGAGTGTCGACGGTAACCGAGACTCGAGAAAGCTTGGACATACATACCCATGACTGACTTTGGCACTTGTGCTGACAAGGGTCAGGCGTTTCACTTGAAGATTATGCGTGCTTCCATGCCTCGTTTGGCGCCTACGTCTACCGTGGGAGGAACGTGTTGTGTTGTATTTCCGAGTTGTGAACGTTGTGAACTGTCGTCGCTTCTCGATTTCCGGCGGCTGGCAGAGCGTATCATAAAGGTAAGAACAATTACTGGACGCAGTGACGACGCAACTTACCCCGACATGCTAAATACATGTGACGACGATACTCACAGAAGGTAAAGCAAGGGTATGGGCGTACAACTGCCGGTCTGTTCGACAAGTACCCACCACGCTCAGCGCACAGAGCGCCGAGCTCAAGGAATTCTGCACGAGTCCACATAAGCGTCGGATATGAACATAAAGGGGGGCTATTTGACCAGCATCAAGTCAAAGTCATTAGCACAGTTACTGTAAAAGAACTTTCGAAGGAGTTTGCGACCATGATCGGCGTAAGGTCGGCCATGGAATACAATTAGATCCGATATAGGGATATTACGAGTCGAATGGATCGACGTGGCGCTCGACAAGTCCCAGCGTCAATTGGTCAGCTCAAAACGGAATATTGGCGTCTGCCACCTGCCACTTGCGATTTCTTCACGGCCATTGAGGACACACGCCAAGTAGTATCGCATCAAACCGGGGTATCAGTGTTATAGCATAATCTCGAGATGGTTATTTCTTCCTATTATCTTGTAACGCGGACACCCCGAGATGACCGCGGCTGAACCGGTATTACATGAGTGAATTTATCAGGGAGCACACTGCAAGTGGCCTGTGTGTGTCTGTCGGCGTTTACACCTTTGTCTCAGACTGTTCCACGGTGGTAAAGGGAGGCAAACCCCATTCCTCCGGGACAAAATGTTCCAGAGAACGAAGAGTCTGATCGGGTTGTTCCGCAGTCTGCAGACCCCCTACACTCAACAGGTTTTCGTCGGGAACCCATACCACTGTTCACACTTCTAGGTCAAAGAAGAGTGCGACGCAAAGACGGAACAGACAACACACCGCTCATCCCTGCACGTTTACCCGCCTGCACGCCCGGAATCGCGTCCTCAAACACCAGTCCTCGCGCCCTCTCCGCGCGCTCAGCCTCCCCGACCCCAGCCGTGTCACCGTCATCGTTAGGGCCGACGGGGCGCCCGAGCGCGCGCGCAGCCACGAGGAAGACGTCTGGGAATGGCTTGGCGCGGCCCGCGCCGTCGTCGTCGCCGCACACGACGTGCCCCCCAAATTGCGCAAAGACGTGCTGAAGGTGCGCCGTCTTAAGCTCGTAGTTGCGCCGGGCGGAGCCGGTCGCGATGGCGATGGGCACGCCGTGCGTGGCGAGGTGCGCGACGAGCCGCTCGACGCCGGGCAGCAGCTGCAGGTGCGGCCATAGCGCGTCTTGCGCTGCGTTGCGCTGTGCGAGGTAGTCGTCGATCGTGAGCGGGATGTCTGGGAAGAAGGAGAGCAGGTGCGCCGCCGCCGCGTGCTGCGCTGCGCCAGGTCGGATCAGACCGGATAAGCTCGTTGTTTTGATTTCGGAGGAGGCGCCGCAGGAGACACCACGTACGTTTGCCCATTAAGCCCGCCTTTATTTCCCATGTCATCTTGGCGCCGTACTGTGCAAGGATGTCATCTGCGCGACAGGTCAAATGGATGGAGGGACCGCTGCGGCTGAACAGGCGGTTCTAGTTACTGGTGACATCTGTGTAGACACGTTCCGAGTCGATCATCAAACCTGCGTGGATCGATTGTCATAGCGTCAGATTTAGAAGACCTGACCTCGGCGTACCATCCATGTCAAATATCACATATTCAATTTTCTTATGGGATGCCATACCTCTGCCTCTGTACTTGGAGGAATTACAGACCGTGATTCGAAGTTATGGAGACTGGGGAACTCTCATCTCTCATCTATCATCCACCAGGCCAATGATGAGCGTCTATTAGCTTTTCCACAGGCCCAGTTCGGTAACAGTACGGTTGGGGTGAGTATTATATAACCCACAAGCGACATTATATTTCGGATCACCCTTGGGTCATCACGCGCATCACGGTCTAGCCCAGTTACCAAGCGTTGGTGCATTGGTGTGGCAGTGCGAGACCCTCACATCCTCGCATGGCTAGCAGGTCCATCATTGCAACCTCAGAACTCGTGCAAGCCGCAGTACATAACAAAAAGGTAAAAGGACTGGCAGCGACTATTTGATTTTTTTTTGACTTTATCAGCGCTGTCTCTCCGATTCCCCGTCGAATTCATTTCAACCAACTTGTATCTGATCGCGGTCCCCACTTTATATAACCGCCACCGCCTCATTGATAGGCCTTCTTTTTCTGCCCCCAGACTTTTGATTCGTCCTCTCATCACGAAATGCTCAGCAGCGGCACCAGCCCTCATCACAAATCCCACCTTCGCGGCCGATCCCCCGCGGCCAAAGACCGCGTCCGCATCTCGCCCCCTCCGCCAACAGCCTCGCCTCTCAAGATGGACCCCCGTCCTCTCCCGCTCCTCCGCCGCCGACGTGTCCTCTTCCCGCTCTTCGCCCTCGCCCTCCTCTGCCTCTTCCTCTTCTCGCCCTCGCACGATCTATTTGGGCTGCCCCCCGCGCTGCAGGGCCTCCGGAGCGTCTCCCCTGCCAGCATCGCTGCGCTTATGCGCCCCCGCGTGGACGAGATCCACGGCCTGCTCTACTATGCCGTACACCAGAACGAGGCGCTCGCGCACGATGCACCCGACCCGACCCGGTCGCTCGACCTCTCCGTCTATGCGGATGGCGACCCCACGCCGACGCCGGATTGGGTTTCGCGTGTGGAACATCTCAACGCGGAGGCGCCGCTCATTATATTCAGCAAAGTGCGTATCACTCCTGTTTGCTCGGGATTCACGGGGTGTATGAATAAAAATGCCGTTGTCTGATCGGGCTTTTTTTTTTTGGGTTCGTTCTTCCCTTGGCAGACGTATTGCTCGTGAGTAGCGTCCTCTTGGCTCCTTCGTGTGCCCCAGAGGCGTTCTGCTCATATGCGTTTCTCGTGTGAACTCGGTTCGCAGATTTTCAAAAAGGGCAAAAGAACTCATCGAACGCTACGAACTCGTCCCACCCCCCAAGATCATCGAGGTCGACCTGCGTGGTGCGTTCTCTCTACCTCCCTTCCGCTCCCAAATGGGGTAAAAGAGCGGTCTCACCCTGTCCGCAGATGACGGGGACTTTATCAAGGCGGTGCTGACACGCCTCACTGGGCGCAGCACCTTTCCTAACGTGATTTTGCGCGGCAAGTCCATCGGCGGGTCCGACGACGTCACCGCGATGCACAAGGACGGCCGCCTGCGCCAACTGTTCGAGAAGGCGGGCCTCCAGGTACGTGCCGAGGTCAAAGATGAGGAGACATGAGGCCCGTGTACTGTATTTTCTTGCTGCTGCATCCTCTTGGAGGACGTGTCTCTCCATCGGACTTGGGCTATCAACTGATGTACATATAACCGATAACCGTGTATATTCCGTGTCCACCGTAGCGCCGCGAGCCGACCGTGGAGCATTACAATATTTACAAGTTACGAGTGTGTAAGCTGCAAGTTTCGATACGAAACTTTGTGCACGTGGCGGCTATCCCGCGACACTTCTGCTGGTATACGCGCGTTCGGTGAAGGTTACGGGGTGTGTAACACGCGACGGGAAGACGCGAGAGGAAGTCGAGTAAACGCGCGAGAACTCGGAGAGGCGGGAAGTAGGATGCCTGGCGCCGCCCCGCCTGCGTTCCCAGATGATGTGCGGACTGACCCACTCCTTGTTATCGGCCACGCGCTCTTCCAGGCCGGAGGTGAGCACGAATTCGACCGTTTCTGACAACCTGCTATTGAACTGGGCTTTTGGTAGTCAGACCCTAAGCGTGGCCTGATACCTCCTGCACACAGTCTGAAGAACCACGGTGTCGGCGCCAAAGTCGATGCTCTGCTCTGCTCTGCTCGAAATGGGTGTACACGCCATGGCGCTACCTCGAGCAGGGCGATGGAAGCAAGTCATTCGGACATGTAGGTCTCCTGTAAACACCTCTTTTACTGAAGAGGCTCAACATCTCCCGGTTCAAGTCCACCAGTTCAAATGCGACAATGTGCGAGTGATGCACTCGACTCTATCGAGTTCATAAAAGTTTCCAAGGACGATGCTTTGGCGTTCCCGGTTATGGTGCACCACCGGTACCCTCCTGCGGTGGAAGAGCGCATGGACGGCGTCATACGTTCGTGCCGGAGGTTAACCGGGCACTCATGGGGATTCTCAACGACTACCAGGGTGCCTAGCCAAACTGCATACGCCAGAGGAGCACAGCGGAAGCGAGGTTCCATGCGCCAAGAAAACGCCAGCATCAACACCCGAACTCCCGCCAGGGCAGCAATTGTAGCGCATACGGACTTGGGATCGCTCGTACGTGGCTGGGATGCCTTCCCAGCTTCCGGTTTAGGGATGGGGGTCCGCTTACAGGACCCTGCATGGCAGACAATTTCGTATAGCCGGCAGGTCCTGCCCCCTTGCACAGATGAGTCAAAGTAGGTCGATGGCTCTTTCGATTCGGGTTCCCGTGCCATGCAGGCATACTTTTTCAACCAAGGCCCGGACATGCCATTTACGATATCGACCACGCGAAGACGATCTTCAGCTCTGGCATCTCGAATCTTCGCCGAGCCGTGCAAGCCCCTATGACGGTTGTCTCACTTTCCAGCAGCCCGAAACCTGATCTCGTCTCCTGGGTTCCCGTCGTCTACGTAGACAGCCTCCAAGAGCCCAAGTTTCATTTTGATCGTCTATCACTGACATTCTTCACTCTCCCAGGGAATTCGGTTCTCCTTGCGTGTCTGACAAAAGAATGTACAGTACACTCGGCGGCGCGAGCCCCGGAGGGCTGGTACGCTAATGGGTGCCACGGCTGGAGAATGGTTTCGGCGGCGCATTTGGGATTAAGAATCAAAGACTCTGGAGTGGGTACCATTCTTGGGCTTAGTAAGCCCAAATGCGTCCCGTGAGACTTAGGTGGAGAGCTGCGAAACGGAGGATAAAAAGGCGCGCTGAAGTGTTTATTGCTGCCGTCAAGTTCGTCCGTCGCGACAAGGCGCGTCTTTTTCGCGTCCCTCCCACGGGGCGGTCCGCTTCCCGTCATCCTCGAATTGAGTCTCCGCTTCAACACCTGTTTTCTTTGATTACTCAACGAAATAAAATACAACAATTAGCTAATATATTTGATTTCATGAACACGTTTTTTTTCCCAAGTCAGCCAATTGAGTGAATTAACAAAAAAGGAAATTTATTAACTAATCAAATTGCACATTTTCGTACAAGTCAATATTCTAGTGTGTAATCTACTGTGAGTTGGGGAAGTAAGGCTGGAAAAGGGGTAAATGGCCATAAGGCAAGAATATCGGGTATGTTACGGTTGGCCCTCGGACTTATCGGATAAATAGTAATGTCGTGATTCGGAGCTTCGGACTCTTACTTACCAGTTGTGGCTATGGTAGTAAGCAGTAATTAGTCACGGACTTCGTATATCAGTCAGCACTCAGCGATTGCATGTGATTGCTGAGTGATTCCTAGGATCGTTGTAGTAGGGTTCGCGCTACATACGCTATAGGATAGTATCATTAAAGAGGTGCTTTAAAGCCCTCGCATACATGTATAAGTAGTAGTCGTCGAAGACCAAGACTCGCTATCTTGGTCTTCTTTGAATCGTTATTACTCTCTCCTATCGAATCATCTACTCCCTTCTCTTCTCCTTGTGGGCTATCTTGAGCCGACGACTTGTGCTTCACGTTCGGAAGCAAGTCATTACTTTAGGCCAGCGTGACACGGAAGCTCCGCTGCTAGCCTCGTCATTACGTTAAGGAAGTCCCTTCGTATTTGACTTAGCCGATTGCTTGAAACACCCTCCTAGCACCTGCCCCGGGTCCAAGTCGGACCAGCGTCCCGACGAGACGCAACATTAAGACCAAGATACCATCGTCGCGGCTAGGATCACTACACAAGAAGCGTGGGCTGTCGACGGTTTCCGCCCTTATTCAAATGCAAGACGAGGAACCAGAAACGTACCTATACAATATTTGAGGAACGCCTACTGGAGCGAGATCGACGGCGTTGAAGGATACGTGATCAACATGAGAAGTGGAGAACACCCTGTTGAGTTCAGTTTTGATCGCCATTGTTGGTGCAGAGTCGATTACATCCTTAACCAGTGGCAGGTGATAGAACCCCTGCGCTCGCACCGCCAGTGCGACATCTATTTGGACAAAATCGTAACCAGAGCTGATTGGGGCCCTATCAACGGAGCAGAAGAAGAACCCAACGCCAGCCACTCGGAGAACACCCACGAAACAGCCAACGAGAGTGAACACGAAGAGGAAGAAGTTCAACCAGCTCTCCTTACACCATTGACCGAGCAAGAAGAGGCTCTTATCGAACAAGCTGAGTCTATCCAGATCCTTCCACCCATGACGACGATCACCGAAGAAATACCAGTCCACGTTCAAATGCCGCTCGACCTGGCAATGGGACAACCACTCACTGCAGACGACGCAGCCATCATGAGGGCTGTAGGACCCGACCAACCGGACCCACCGTCCGGAGGAGGACAGGACTATCACAGACTACCCGGAGGAGGCCCACCCCACGGAGGAGGATCCCCGGGAGGAGGATTCCCAGGAGGCGGACCACCACCAGGAGGAGCCGGGGGAGTACCACCACCTGGTTCCCCTGCACATGCACAGCACTCAGACAAGTTTGCAGGACATGCCCCGGAAGTGTTTAAAGGGGATAGGCAAAAGGCCGAGGAATTCCTCACGCAATGGGAATTGTACTGGGGAATCAACAACAACAACCCCATCATGGCTAACGCTTATAGGCGGTCAATGCTATTCCTCACCTACATACAGGGCAAGGACGTCAACGAATGGATCACGCATACAAGTCGCTGGTTGAACCAGCAAGTTACACACGGAATTGCGGACACGGACCCTCGCCTATGGCTTGAGGTTATCAAGGCTTTTACTCGACGATTCTCCAACACACTGGAGAAAGAACAAGCACAAGCTACATTGAAGAGGGGGGTACAAATGACCAGAGGAGACATTGACGCGTACGTGACCACCTTCGAGACACTGGCACAGCAAGCTGGCTATCGACTAGACTCTCCCCTCACCATCGACATCTTTACAAACGGATTGCCCCGCGACCTTTACGAAAAAGTCTTCACCATGGACGACCCCCAGACATTCGACGACTGGAAGGTGGCGGTCATGAAGAGGCAGCAACAGTACATTCACATGAAGGCGCGCCTCAATCAGCACTGAGGGTATAACAGCGGTCAACAATCAGTACGGCCAACGACCCAGCGACGTGGAGGATGGGGGCCAGGGGGGAACCTCACCAGGGACCCCAATGCAATGGACACCTCGGCTGACCGAATCCGCGGACGCGCCGCCAAAGCCAACAACACTTGATACCAACAAAACCCACCACAAGGAGGGTATATGCAGCGACAAGGGAATAAGCGGAACTTTTCCGAGGTGACGTGTTACACCTGTGGCAGAAAAGGGCATATTAGCAGGATCTGTCCACAGCACGCCTACAATCAACCATCGTCGTCCATCTGACGCACCCGGTACGAACCCGAAGAGCAACCATTGCAGGAATCTCGGGCCCAGACCCCACGTGAACGCGCCACGAACTGGATGACAGGGGTAGCTGCGGAACCGGATGAGGTAAAGGATCTCATACTGAAGGATTTGTGGAAGGATGAGGGTTTTCGGGACGCCTGAACCCATCGGCCTGGGTAAGGGCGGTCAAATGTAATTCTGCGATTATTACGCGCTACCGATCTATGAAAGTTCCAGTTTCGATCCATACGAATTACGCCATGGCCGATATCAAAGCACTAGTGGACTCCGGAGCCACCGACAATTTCATGAGACCCGCCTTTGCAAGAAGGATGGGAATGAAACTACAAACATTACTGCAACCCAAAAAGATATGGAACATCGATAACACCGAGAATCGTGCGGGGCTGATCACGCATTTCATAGATCTCGACGTACAAACCCGAGGGGTCCACCGATCTATGCGTTTCCTCCTCACAAATATCGGAACCAAGGATATCGTACTCGGATACCCGTGGCTCGCCACTTATGAACCCCAGATGTCGTGGCAGCATGCCACCATCCGCGAAGACGCACTTCCGATTATCCTTCGACCCATAACACTGTTACGTCACGGTAGGGACGTTCACCCGACGTGGGTTAAGTCGTTCTACAAAGACGCTGCACTAAGGGGTCTGGTTGTCAAGGGAAGTTCCGAGGAGGAACTTCAGTGAAGATGTACGAGTTGAAGAGTCAGCCTAAGCCAATAGTGGAACTTAGGATTCTTCAGTGAGAGGAGAGTTCGGTGAGAGATGGAGTATTCACAGTCTTCGATTGCTCGAGTACCGTAGAGTACAAAAAGTCAAGTCTAAGGCTACTACTACCTGGTGAGCCTGTATTTATAGTAAAGTAAAGGGGTATCCTAGGATAGAATGATAATGGCATCCTAGGATCAAGTCATCGAGCAATCACTAAGGGAACAATAGGAACTGCGGAGCGCAGCTCGCAGTAATCACATGTAAGATGTGAAACACTAGATATAAGTGAAACTGATATATCCGAAACAGTAGCCCCTTCGCAACGGGCAAGAGTCGCCATGACTCACAAGGGAATATCAGTAAAGAGTCACCATGACTCTTATGGAACCAAACAAGTAACAAGTCACCATGACTTGCATGAGAATGACCACGTGATGAGAAAGTAAAAGGGTCACGTGTCCTAAGGCGAGTGAGGGGATTAAAATAGGCAGTGTCATAACACAGCCCCCCTTTCAAGCGCAAAGTCGCCTCGGCTTTGCCAACCCAAGAGCCCCCTTGATCCAATTGAGGGTCTTCGACTCCTTCCCGAGTCTTTTCTTCCTCTTGCCTTCCTTGGCAATTTCTTTCTTCATCCTCTCTCCCTCTGTCGTCCCAGCCTCAATGTTGGTTCTTCTGGGTGGTCCCCCTCCCTCTTCCTTTTTGACCTCCGTGGTGACCCAAATTTCGATTGGCGTTACCAGTTTCTGGTGAAGTCTCCAGGACCTGTTGGCGAGGGGGTGAAGGAAGCCAGTACGTCGGCTTGCTTCCACTAATAGGCCAGCTGATGGGTAGCACCTCTCTTTGCTGCGACTATTAGTGTCTGGGTTCTTGTGTTTTGAGGCTGGACGTCCCTCTCCTACGTTACTGTCTTCAACAGTAACACATCTCCCACTCTTCTTGTTGTCCCATCCTCCAGCGTATGTGGTCTGGAAATTCGCGCCCACACCAATTGCAGTGCTTGTGACCGGCGGCAATGGCAGCCTTCTTAAGTGAACGCCTGGCTCCATTCCTGAGTCGTTCAAAGGTGGGGTTGTGAATTTTGTTCGTGCTGTAGGCCGGACAGCCTGTGATCGAATATGCGCGTCGCGCCAAGGTACGATGACAGGTGGGTGCCTCTTCGTCTTTGAGGGCTTCTGAGTAGAGACGCAAGTCATAGCTGGGGATTGGAAAAGAGTGCATGGCTTATGACTGGGATGAGATGGAGGAGCTATGATGGGAGGTGATGAGGCAGGGAGTGTGGGTACAGTGCTGGTGGGAGCAGATGTATGAGGATTGAATTCAGAGTGAAGAAGGGGGTTTGGTTCCTCTGTTGTTTTGGCCCATCTTATATATGTTTTACGGGCTTTTGACTTGTTTGTCCCCTTCCTGGCTTTAAACTCCGCTATCAATTTGTCCGCATGGACATCTTCTGCTTTCTCCCACGAACTGTCACTCGTGGGATAGCCTTTCCACTTGATTAGGTAGTAGAGCTTGCGCCCTTTCCCACGTTGCTGTGCATCTAGAATCTTCTCGACTTCGTACTCGGGTTCTTCATTGATGATATCCGGTGGCGGCCGAGTGTAGTTCGGCCCATGGAACTCCGTCTCCTTATAAGGTGTTAGAAGGTTCGCATGAAACACGTTATGAATCTTCCACTGTCTTGGCAGTTCCACGCGGTACACTGCTTCTGATAGCTGTTTCATCACTTTGAAGGGTCCGTGCCGCTTCGGCCCGAGTTTAGCCGCTGGGTACAGGGTCTTCAAGTTGGTTCCCTCGATCCACACTTGATCTCCTTCTTTGTACGGTTGGAACTTCTTGTTCCCTTGGTGCGCAATGGCCATCATCTTCTGCGCTTTGATGATATTTTCATGGCCGTCTGTTCGCGCCTTTTCTATGGCTGTAAGCCTTTCTTCCACCGAGGGGACTTTGCTTTTCGTTCCAAATTCCAGTCTCGGTGTGTACCCTATGAGCATTTCATAGGGGGTCTTTCGGGTGGTGGAGTTCGGCCATTGGTTATGCGCGAATTCCGCCATTGGCAGGTACTTGTGCCAATCGTCTTGCCTTTCATCGCACCAAAATCGAAGATACTGTTCGAGCCATTGGTTTGTCCTTTCTGACTGGCCATCAGTTCTGGGGTGGTACGCTGTGCTGATGTTTTGGTGTATCTTCAGTGCTTCGCACAGGCCTTTGGCGAAGTGTGACGTAAATCGGGTATCTCGGTCAGAGATAATCTTCTTCGGGGCACCGAATCGGGTGTATACGTGTTTCAGGTAGAGTTCTGCTACCCCTTCCGCAGTAATTGTCTCTTGGCAGGGTATAAATACCGCCGCTTTACTGCAATCATGATCCGTAACTGTGAGGATCGTGTCGTATTTGCCCGAAAGTGGCAACTTCGTGATGAAGTCCATGGCGATTGTCTCGAATGGCAAAGAGTTTTCTGGAGCAATGGGGATCATAGCTGGTTTTAGTGGCTGCGTGTTGATTTTATTTGCTTGGCACGCTGCGCATCCCTTTACGTATTGCTCCACATCTTCTTTCATCTTTGGCCACCAGAAGTCCCGTTTTGCCAGGGCGTACGTGTTTGTGATTCCTGGGTGTCCGGCTGATGGGGTATCGTGGTAAAAGTGAATTACCCCCCTCTTCAGATCGTTGTCTCCGGCAACGACGATCCGGTCTGTATCGTTTTCAATCTTCCACCAAATTCCGACTAGTTTGGTGAGAATATAGGTGTTCGACCATTTCTTGAGCACTTCCTGGCTCCTTTTGTTCGTTTGCTGGTCCTTTTCCACCTGGTCTTGAAGGGATTGGTATTTGCTATGTTTTACCGTTGCACTATAGTGCTCCCTTTCCTTCTGGTTGCTGGGGTTATAATATTCTGACCCCATCATTCTTGCGAAGCTGAATAAGGCAGGGGGTAGGACCACCAATGCCTTATTATCTTCTTCGCCTTGTTCGTAGTCCGGGCGTCGTGACAACGTGTCCGCCCGACCATTCTTCTTCCCGGCTATATGGACCAATTCGAAGTCATATTCCATGAGTTCTGCATGCCATCTTGCCACTCTTCTATTGTGGTCTCCTGGGTTCTTCCAATACAATAGGTTGGCGTGATCTGTATGCACCTTTACTTTGAACGCTGGCTGGTGCAGGAAATGTCTCCAATGCCGAAACATTTCCACAAGGGCTAGAAGCTCCTTGTTATATACATCGTAGTTTCTTTGGGCATCGTTCATGGTTTTTGAAAAGAATGCTACCGGGTGGAGCACTCCTTGTTCGTTTCGTTGCATTAGGACGGCTCCCATTGCATAGTTTGACGCGTCAACTTCTACTTCGAATGGTTTCTTCTGGTCCGGTTGTATCAAAACCGGTTCTTCACATATTCGCTTCTTTAGCGTTTCAAACGCGCTTTCTTCCTTTGGTCCCCAGTTCCATTGAACGCCTTTCTTTAGTTGGTCGTTTAGTGCCTTTGCAATAAAGGAAAATCCACGGATAAATCGCCTATAGAAGTTGCAGAATCCAAGGAAAGCCCGAATATCTTTTGTGGTTTTCGGTATTTTCCAATCGGCGACTCCAGCGACTTTAACTGGATCCATAGTAACGGTTCCTTTTTCTAAGATTACTCCTAGAAATTCGATGCGCTCTACTTCAAAGAGGCACTTGCTGGGCTTCAAATATAGGTCCAGCTTTTGAAGGCGTTCAAGGACTTTATTAACCAACTTGCGGTGTTCGTCTTCATCCTTCTTTGTTGCTATAAGGATGTCGTCCATGTAGATGATTACTTGACCGGTTGCTGTTAGGTCATTAAACTGCGTATTCATCATTCGTTGGAACACTGCGGGGGCATTTTTCAGTCCAAATGGCATTACTGTTGGTTCAAACAGTCCTAGGTTCGTTTTGAAGGCGGCTTTCGACTCGTCGCCTTCTCGGAAGCGAATATTGTTATATCCTGCTCGCACGTCCATTTTGGTGAACAACCTGGCGTCCTTCACTTTATCCACTAGTTCCTGTATTAAAGGCAATGGGTATCGGTCAGGGATTGTGAAGGAGTTCAGTTTTCGGTAGTCCACTACTGGACGAAGTTTTCCATCTTTCTTTCCAACAAAGAAGAATGGTGACGAGTATTGTGATTTTGACGGACGTATATAACCCTTGTCCAAGTTATCTTTGATGTATTCGTCAAGCTTTTCTTGCTCTCCTTTAGATAACGGGTATATTTTGCAGTCTAGCGTTTTCGGGGCGTCCTCTGTAAAATCAATAGCAATATCCCATGGTTGGTGTTCCGGATACCGCTTCGCCTCTTCTTCGGAAAAGACCTTCTTCCATTTGTGGTAGTGTTTTGGGACTACCTGGTCCCAGGTTTTCTCTTCTTTTGGCAGTGCTTTTACTGCCATTTCGGTTGACGTCGAGCTTCTTTTGAGGATTTCTTCATCCATTCGGTGGACAAAGAGTTCTTCCCCAGGGGTGCATAATGATGCAGCCTTCTTGATCCACGCATCTCGTATGCGGATCACTTCTGCATCCGTTGTGTGTGAAAGGGTCTTGATGACAAGTGGTTGCATGCTTTCATCAAGGGTTGCGCTTCTCCAATCGATCAATGGCTGGAAGGCAGCAAGCCACGGGTACCCTAACACCATCTCGTCATCTCCTAGATTTGTGACGAGGAATCTCATGTTCTGTTTCTTCTCCCCAGTCCGGACGTGCAGGTCAACGTAGTACTTGATGATTCCTGACTTATTCTGGGTCCCGTCAATGTTCCACACAATGCGGGGTCGTGGCAGCTTTAGTTTGCCAATCTTCATTCTTTTCAGGAGCTTGAAGTCGATAAAGTTGTCCGTGGCTCCTGAATCCACGAGAACTTTTCTTTCGGCCGTTGTGTGTGAAGTTTGTATCAGAGTTGGGATTTGGAGACTTCGATATTTGCAAACAAACACATCTTTAAACTGTAACGCACGCGCCATGGCCGCTAGGTTTGTGCGTTTTAAAAAATCCTCCCCGTGCTCTTCTACCCAAGCCTCTTTGATCATTGCGTATTTCTCTTTGGTTGAGAGGCTTTTGATGAGGGTAGATCGCACATCTGTAGGGGTGGATCCAGTTTCGGACTCTTCTTCCGATTCTTCCTCCGCTTCGCTTTCTTCGGCCTTGGCCTTGCGAGCCTTCTGAGGTGGTTTCTTGTCCTTCTGCTTGTCTGGACAGTTGCGGGAGAGGTGTCCTAGTTTGTTGCATGTGTAGCAACGGCCTTCTTTCTTCTGGACTTCAATGTCCGGTTTCTCTTTTGCAGTGGTCGCTGCCGTTCTTCCTCTGGTTCCCTTGTTATAGTTGGAACGGGAACGGTCCGCGCGTGTGTCCATTGCATCTGGAGCAGGGGCTGGCATTTTAATGCCCAGCATCTTCGCCAATTGGGCGGGGTTCATCTTTCCTGCTCCCTTCTTCCTTGGAGTTTCTTCATTAATTCCCCGAATGTTCTGGACTGCGGTGTTGTCTGAGTGGTACTGGCGCACTCCGTCGGCCCATCCTCTGAAATCCAGAGGGCGTACCACCTTATAGACGTGGTCCATCATGCGGTAAGGAAGTTTTGATGCGAATAAGGAGAGTGTCGACTGGGCATCCAATGGATACGTTGCTTCTGCAGCAAGGGATTCAAACTGGGCGATAAACGCATCCACCTCATTTGGTATGAATGAGAGGTGGCGCAGCTTATCTTCTGCCCGTTCCCTTGCTCCCGTATCCTGGAATGCTTGTTCAAAGCCTTGAGACACTGCTGTCCAATAAAATTCGTCATTCGGAAGTCTTCCGTTATTCATTTCCGCAAGGATCCAGTTGGTCCATCTCTTAACCCAGTCCTTTACGTTTGGTCCTTTTATGAAACCGAGTAGCAGGGCCGCTCGTTTCATAGGTATCGCCATTTGTTCTGCGTCCAAATTTGTGATTCGATACAGGTTGAATTCCTGCATGAATTGGTCCGCAAGCGATCGGGTACCATCAAAGTCGGTTGGGGGATTTCCTCCAAGTTTGCCGTTTGCCGCTCCTGGGCCTGGGCCGGCACCTGCCCCGCCTCCAACAGGGGCGCCACCGGGAGGGGGTCCTCCGCCTCCGGGCGCGCCTCCGCCTGCTGGGGCACCTCCGCCTCCAGGTGCACCCCCACCTCCTGGGGGGCCACCTCCTGGCGGTCCGCTTCCTCCTGGTGGTCCTGGGGGCCCACCTCCGGAGGGACCACTTCCTGCTGCCGTAGTGCTAGCAGGGGGGTTTCCGCTTCCTGTTCCTGTCCCCTTCGTGAAGAATGTTTGTACTGTGGATGGGGGGACAGCCGTCGTTGTTGCGGTTGCAGCTGTGGTGGTCGTCTGTGTTGCCATTGGAGAACTTTTTGTATCACGTCTCTTAGCGGTTGGCACGGTATGCTGGCCTGCCTTCAACGGTGTATCGTCTGGTGGAATCGCTGATACTGTCGTTGGTCTGATCGATCTTCTTCCCAGGTTATACAGGGAGGGGACTGGTTGAGTAGCTGTCCAACGCCTAGTCCTGCTGTCTCGCTGTATGAAGTACCACTGCTCGGTACTTTCTTCGTATTCGATGGCTAGGTATGCTGCACTGAGTATGTCGTATACCCAATAACCTTCTTCGCCGTCGATTTCCTGCCAAAGGGCTGCTCCTTTTACGTGGCCAGGAACTTCGTCTTCTGTTTTCCTCTCGATGGGAAACGGTTTGAATCCAAGGACTGATCTGGATTCAGAAATTCTTCTGCCTTTAGCCAGAGTGGTTGTAGGTTCGGTAGACTTGACTTAATGTTACGTCACGGTAGGGACGTTCACCCGACGTGGGTTAAGTCGTTCTACAAAGACGCTGCACTAAGGGGTCTGGTTGTCAAGGGAAGTTCCGAGGAGGAACTTCAGTGAAGATGTACGAGTTGAAGAGTCAGCCTAAGCCAATAGTGGAACTTAGGATTCTTCAGTGAGAGGAGAGTTCGGTGAGAGATGGAGTATTCACAGTCTTCGATTGCTCGAGTACCGTAGAGTACAAAAAGTCAAGTCTAAGGCTACTACTACCTGGTGAGCCTGTATTTATAGTAAAGTAAAGGGGTATCCTAGGATAGAATGATAATGGCATCCTAGGATCAAGTCATCGAGCAATCACTAAGGGAACAATAGGAACTGCGGAGCGCAGCTCGCAGTAATCACATGTAAGATGTGAAACACTAGATATAAGTGAAACTGATATATCCGAAACAGTAGCCCCTTCGCAACGGGCAAGAGTCGCCATGACTCACAAGGGAATATCAGTAAAGAGTCACCATGACTCTTATGGAACCAAACAAGTAACAAGTCACCATGACTTGCATGAGAATGACCACGTGATGAGAAAGTAAAAGGGTCACGTGTCCTAAGGCGAGTGAGGGGATTAAAATAGGCAGTGTCATAACAAACACCTCCGCGAAACCACCATCATACATTCGCCCGCACCCTCACCACGTCCGAAAAGGACCACATCATCACCCAACTACACGATGACGATTCGTCCTTCCTATGAACGACCTCCACAGACTTGGCCATTCAAGCCAAGCAATACACTGAAAAGGCTATCCTTCCACCTGTGTACGCCCCGTTTAGCCGTCTATTTGTTACGTCACGGTAGGGACGTTCACCCGACGTGGGTTAAGTCGATCTACAGAGACGCTGCACTAAGGGGTCTGGTTCTGGTTGTCAAGGAAAGTTCCGAGGAGGAACTTTAGTGAAGATGTACGAGTTGAAGAGTCAGCCTAAGCCAATAGTGGAACTTAGGATTCTTCAGTGAGAGGAGAGTTCGGTGAGAGATGGAGTATTCACAGTCTTCGATTGCTCGAGTACCGTAGGATACAAAAAGTCAAGTCTAAGGCTACAAGCTACCTAGCAAGCCTGACTTTATAGTAAAGAGGGATCCTAGTACTGAGTCATAACAGCGTACTAGGATCGAGTCATCCGAACAATAAGTAGCTGCGGCGCAGTCCGCAGCATGTATGAAACATATCTGAAACGAAAGATATAAAGCCCCTTGACAACGGGCTAGAGTCACTATGACTCGTATGAGAAACAAAAAAGAGTCACTATGACTCCTATGAGAATGGTCACGTGACGAGAGAAAGCAGTAAGAAAAGAAAATTGAGTCGTATCGTAACACAGCTCCCCGTTTAGGCGCAAAGTTACTCCGGACTTTGCCTTACAAGCCCATCGGGTCGTCATTCCAGTAGAGATCATAGTCGACCTCATTATTGTCCCAATTTTCCTTCTCTTCCTCGTCGCCCATCTTGGTGCACCTGTGACGTTTGACGAACCCCCAACTGCCCGTGTGGCGACAAAAGGGGCATTGCTCATACAGGGGGCACTCGAGCTCACCATGGTGCGTTCCGACCTTCCCACACTTTCCGCATGACTCCGGGGTCCACTCTTCCCTATCCAGCAACCCGATACGCTCCAAAAGCGTCATCTTCGTCTGGCTGCTTGGTCCAACCTCTACACGAGGTTCTGGGGTTTGCTCCCTTTCGTCTGTCTCTTGCTGGACAGTGGAGGTGGTGATGCGGATGCGAAGGGCCCCTCTCTCCTCCTTCTTCTTCTGCTGCTTGCGCTTCTTGGGACACTCCTGAACTTTGTGCCCGCGCTTCTTGCAGTGGTAGCACTTGGGCAACAACTTGCCCTCTTCGTCATGGAGGATGGGCATCTCAGCCCGGCGGGAAGTGCGTGGGTCGACAGGGAGTGGCTCGGGGGAGTACCGGTAGCGGGTTGGGAGGCGGTACTCACGGTTGAACGAGGCATGAATGATGCGGCAGGCGTCCGCCATCTCCAACCTGGTCTTGCAGGCCTCGTACTCGCGCTCCACCAGGACTAACTCCCTCATAATCTCGCTGACCTTGTGCTGGGCGTCACGCAACAGGCCATCTAAGGTGTTCTTCAGCTCCCGCTTTGCCCTAAAGCGGTTGATCTCCCCGGTCAAACGGGGGTCGTCGATTTCTTGGAGGGCGCGGTTCACCACGAACTCCGTTTCATGGTTTCGCGCCAACTGCCTCCAAAGGGCCTCTGTCATGAGCCCGTAGTTCTTCGCTCTTCTCCCTACCTGCACCTCTATGGTGCGCTTCTCCTGTCCTTCCCCAAGAGTCCCCGTTACCATTGTTTCATCTGGTGAGTAGGTGATGAATGTAGCCAAGACTATTCTTGGCTCGGTGCGGTCCAGCCCAAAGCGAGGGTTGGCGACGTAGATGGGGTAAAACAAACGGGAGTGGGGGTCGTTATGGATGTAGCCAAGGGGTGGAGTATATTCAGCTTCCTTGACTGGAAGTTCAGGGAGCTCGGTAGCTCCGTCATCACTGTGTTCCACGATTGGAACACTCCGGATAGCCAGCTGAGGAGTAAGAGGGACGGCGCCCTCAGAGCGGGTGTCGGCGACTGATGCGGGAGGCGATGAGGCAGGAAGCTGGAGCGTTGGGACAAGGCTGGCAGGAGCAGAAGTAGCGGACATCGTATGAGGATTGAAGTCAGAGTGAGGGAGGGGATAGGGTTCTTCTGTCGTTTTGGCCCATCTTATATATGTTTTACGGGCTTTTGACTTGTTTGTCCCCTTCCTGGCTTTAAACTCCGCTATCAGTTTGTCCGCATGGACATCTTCTGCTTTCTCCCACGAACTGTCACTCGTGGGATAGCCTTTCCACTTGATTAAGTAGTGGAGTTTGCGCCCTTTCCCACGTTGTTGCGCATCCAGAATCTTCTCGACTTCGTACTCGGGTTCTTCATTGATGATATCAGGTGGCGGCCGAGTATAGTTCGGCCCATGGAACTCCGTTTCCTTATAAGGTGTTAGAAGGTTCGCGTGAAACACGTTATGAATCTTCCACTGTCTTGGCAGTTCCACGCGGTACACCGCTTCTGATAGCTGTTTCATCACTTTGAAAGGTCCGTGCCGTTTCGGCCCGAGTTTAGCCGCTGGGTACAGGGTCTTCAGGTTGGTTCCCTCGATCCACACTTGATCTCCCTCTTTGTACGGTTGGAACTTCTTGTTCCCTTGGTGCGCAATGGCCATCATCTTCTGTGCTTTGATGATATTTTCACGGCCGTCTGTTCGCGCCTTTTCTATGGCTGTAAGCCTTTCTTCCACCGAGGGGATTTTGCTTTTAGTTCCAAATTCAAGCCTCGGTGTGTACCCTATTAGCATTTCATAGGGGGTCTTTCGGGTGGTGGAGTTCGGCCATTGGTTATGCGCGAATTCCGCCATTGGCAGGTACTTGTGCCAATCGTCTTGCCTTTCATCGCACCAAAATCGAAGGTACTGTTCGAGCCATTGGTTTGTCCTTTCCGATTGGCCATCAGTTCTAGGGTGGTATGCTGTGCTGATGTTTTGGTGTATCTTCAGTGCTTCGCACAGGCCTTTGGCGAAGTGTGACGTAAATCGGGTATCTCGGTCAGAGATAATCTTCTTCGGGGCACCGAATCGGGTGTACACGTGTTTCAGGTAGAGTTCTGCTACCCCTTCCGCAGTAATTGTCTCTTGGCATGGTATAAATACCGCTGCTTTACTGCAATCGTGATCCGTAACTGTGAGGATCGTGTCGTATTTGCCCGAGAGTGGCAACTTCGTGATGAAGTCCATGGCGACTGTCTCGAATGGCAAAGAGTTCTCTGGAGCAATAGGGATCATAGCTGGTTTTAATGGCTGCGTGTTGATTTTGTTTGCTTGGCACGCTGCGCATCCCTTTACGTATTGCTCCACATCTTCTTTCATCTTTGGCCACCAGAAGTCCCGTTTTGCCAGGGCGTACGTGTTTGTGATTCCTGGGTGTCCGGCTGATGGGGTATCGTGGTAAAAGTGAATTACCCCCCTCTTCAGATCGTTGTCTCCGGCAACGACGATCCGGTCTGTATCGTTTTCTATTTTCCACCAAATTCCAACTAGTTTGGTGAGAATGTAGGTGTTTGACCATTTCTTGAGCACTTCCTGGCTCCTTTTGTTCGTTTGCTGGTCCTTTTCCACCTGGTCTTGAAGGGATTGGTATTTGCTATGTTTTACCGTTGCACTATAGTGCTCCCTTTCCTTCTGGTTGCTGGGGTTATAATATTCTGACCCCATCATTCTTGCGAAACTGAATAAGGCAGGGGGTAGGACCACCAATGCCTTATTATCTTCTTCGCCGTGTTCGTAGTCCGGGCGTCGTGACAACGTGTCCGCCCGACCATTCTTCTTCCCGGCTATATGAACCAATTCGAAGTCATATTCCATGAGTTCCGCATGCCATCTTGCCACCCTTCTATTGTGGTCTCCTGGGTTTTTCCAGTACAATAGGTTGGCGTGATCTGTATGCACCTTTACTTTGAATGCCGGTTGGTGCAGGAAATGTCTCCAATGCCGAAACATTTCCACAAGGGCTAGAAGCTCCTTGTTGTATACGTCGTAATTTCTTTGGGCATCGTTCATGGTTTTCGAAAAGAATGCTACCGGGTGGAGCACTCCTTGTTCGTTTCGTTGCATTAGGACGGCTCCCATTGCATAGTTTGACGCGTCGACTTCTACTTCGAATGGTTTCTTCTGGTCCGGTTGTATTAAAACCGGTTCTTCACATATTCGCTTCTTTAGCGTTTCGAACGCGCTTTCTTCCTTTGGTCCCCAGTTCCATTGAACGCCCTTCTTTAGTTGGTCGTTTAGTGCCTTTGCAATAAAGGAAAATCCACGGATAAATCGCCTATAGAAGTTGCAGAATCCAAGGAAAGCCCGAATATCCTTCGTGGTTTTCGGCACTTTCCAATCAGCAACTCCAGCGACTTTAACTGGATCCATAGTAACATGTTATGACACTGCCTATTTTAATCCCCTCCTTCACTCTAATTTCAACCCTCATTTCGCCTATAGGACACGTGACCCTTTTTATTCTCATCACGTGGTCGTTCTCAAGCGAGTCATGGTGACTTGCTACTTGTTTGGTCTCATAAGAGTCATGGTGACTCTTTACTGATATTCCCTTGTGAGTCATGACGACTCTTGCCCGTTGCGAAGGGGCTACTGTTTCGGATATATCAGTTTCACTTATATCCAGTGTTTCACATCTTACATGTGATTACTGCGAGCTGCGCTCCACAGTTCCTATTGTTTCTTTAGTGATTGCTCGATGACTCGATCCTAGGATGCCATTATCATTCTATCCTAGGATACCCCTTTTACTTACTATAAATACAGGCTCACCAGGTAGTAGTAGCCTTAGACTTGACTTTTTGTACTCTACGGTACTCGAGCAATCGAAGACCTTGAATACTCCATCTCTCACGAACTCTCCTCTCACTGAAGAATCCTAAGTTCCACTATTGGCTTAGGCTGACTCTTCAACTCGTACATCTTCACTAAAGTTCCTCTTCGGAACTTTCCTTGACAACCAGAACCAAGACCCCTTAGTGCAGCGTCCCTGTAGATCGACTTAACCCACGTCGGGTGAACGTCCCTACCATGACGTAACATTAAGTCAAGTCTATCGAACCTACAACCACTCTGGCTAAGGGACGAAGAATTTCTGAATCCCGATCAGTCCTTGGATTCAAACCGTTTTCCATTGAGAGGAGAACAGAAGACGAAGTTCCTGGCCACGTAAAAGGAGCAGCCCTTTGGCAGGAAATCGACGGCGAAGAAGGTTATTGGGTATACGACATACTCAGTGCAGCATACCTAGCCATCGAATACGAAGAAAGTACCGAGCAGTGGTACTTCATACAGCGAGACAGCAGGACTAGGCGTTGGACAGCTACTCAACCAGTCCCCTCCCTGTATAACCTGGGAAGAAGATCGATCAGACCAACGACAGTATCAGCGATTCCACCAGACGATACACCGTTGAAGGCAGGCCAGCATACCGTGCCAACCGCTAAGAGACGTAATACAAAAAGTTCTCCAATGGCAACACAGACGACCACCACAGCTGCAACCGCAACAACAACGGCTGTCCCCCCATCCACAATACAAACATTCTTCACAAAAGGGACAGGAACAGGAAGCGGAAACCCCCCTGCTGGCACTACAGCAGCAGGAAGTGGTCCCTCCGGAGGTGGGCCCCCAGGACCACCAGGAGGAAGCGGACCGCCAGGAGGTGGCCCCCCAGGAGGTGGGGGCGCACCTGGAGGCGGAGGTGCCCCAGCAGGCGGAGGCGCACCCGGAGGAGGAGGACCCCCTCCCGGTGGCGCCCCTGTTGGAGGCGGGGCAGGTGCCGGCCCAGGCCCAGGAGCGGCAAACGGCAAACTTGGAGGAAACCCCCCAACCGACTTTGATGGTACCCGATCGCTGGCGGACCAATTCATGCAGGAATTCAACCTGTATCGAATCACAAATTTGGACGCTGAACAAATGGCGATACCTATGAAACGAGCGGCCCTGCTACTCGGTTTCATAAAAGGACCAAACGTAAAGGACTGGGTCAAGAGATGGACCAACTGGATCCTTGCGGAAATGAATAACGGAAGACTTCCAAATGACGAATTCTATTGGACAGCAGTGTCTCAAGGCTTTGAACAAGCATTCCAGGATACGGGAGCAAGGGAACGGGCAGAAGATAAGCTGCGCCACCTCTCATTTATACCAAATGAGGTGGATGCGTTTATCGCCCAGTTTGAATCCCTTGCCGCAGAAGCAACGTATCCATTGGATGCTCAGTCGACACTCTCCTTATTCGCATCAAAACTTCCTTACCGCATGATGGACCACGTCTATAAGGTGGTACGCCCTCTGGATTTCAGAGGATGGGCCGACGGAGTGCGCCAGTACCACTCAGACAACACCGCAGTCCAGAATATTCGGGGGATTAACGAAGAAACTCCAAGGAAGAAGGGAGCAGGAAAGATGAACCCCGCCCAATTGGCGAAGATGCTGGGCATTAAAATGCCAGCCCCTGCTCCAGATGCAATGGACACACGCGCTGACCGCTCCCGTTCCAACTATAACAAGGGAACCCGAGGAAGAACAGCAGCAACCACTGCAAAAGAGAAACCGGACATTGAAGTCCAGAAGAAAGAAGGCCGTTGCTACACATGCAACAAACAAGGACACATCTCCCGCAACTGTCCAGATAAGCAAAAGGACAAGAAACCACCTCAGAAGGCTCGCAAGGCCAAGGCCGAAGAAAGCGAAGCAGAGGAAGAATCGGAAGAAGAGTCCGAAACTGGATCCACCCCTACTGACGTGCGATCTTCCCTCATCAAAAGCCTCTCAACCAAAGAGAAATACGCAATGATCAAAGAGGCTTGGGTAGAAGAGCACGGGGAGGATTTTTAAAACGCACAAACCTAGCAGCCATGGCGCGTGCGTTACAGTTTAAAGATGTGTTTGTTTGTAAATATCGAAGTCTCCAAATCCCAACTCTGATACAAACTTCACACACAACGGCCGAAAGAAAAGTTCTCGTGGATTCAGGAGCCACGGACAACTTTATCGACTTCAAGCTCCTGAAAAGAATGAAGATTGGCAAACTAAAGCTGCCACGACCCCGCATTGTGTGGAACATTGACGGAACCCAGAATAAGTCAGGGATCATCAAGTACTACGTTGACCTGCACGTCCGGACTGGGGAGAAGAAACAGAACATGAGATTCCTCGTCACAAATCTAGGAGATGACGAGATGGTGTTGGGGTACCCATGGCTCGCTGCCTTCCAGCCATTGATCGATTGGAGAAGCGCGACCCTTGATGAAAGCATGCAACCACTTGTCATCAAGACCCTTTCATACACAACGGATGCAGAAGTGATCCGCATACGAGATGCGTGGATCAAGAAGGCTGCATCATTATGCACCCCTGGGGAAGAACTCTTTGTCCACCGAATGGATGAAGAAATCCTCAAAAGAAGCTCGACGTCAACCGAAATGGCAGTAAAAGCACTGCCAAAAGAAGAGAAAACCTGGGACCAGGTAGTCCCAAAACACTACCACAATTGGAAGAAGGTCTTTTCCGAAGAGGAGGCGAAGCGGTATCCGGAACACCAACCATGGGATATCGCTATTGATTTTACAGAGGATGCCCCGAAAACCCTAGACTGCAAAATATACCCGTTATCTAAAGGAGAGCAAGAAAAGCTTGACGAATACATCAAAGATAACTTGGACAAGGGCTATATACGTCCGTCAAAATCACAATACTCGTCACCATTCTTCTTTGTTGGAAAGAAAGATGGAAAACTTCGTCCAGTAGTGGACTACCGGAAACTGAACTCCTTCACAATCCCCGACCGATACCCATTGCCTTTGATACAGGAACTAGTGGATAAGGTGAAGGATGCCAGGTTGTTCACCAAGATGGACGTGCGAGCAGGATATAACAATATTCGCTTCCGAGAAGGCGACGAACCGAAAGCCGCTTTCAAAACGAACCTAGGACTGTTTGAACCAACAGTAATGCCATTTGGGCTGAAAAATGCCCCCGCAGTGTTCCAACGAATGATGAATACGCAGTTTAATGACCTAACAGCAACTGGTCAAGTAATCATCTACATGGACGACATCCTTATAGCAACAAAGAAGGATGAAGAAGAACACCGCAAGTTGGTTAACAAAGTCCTTGAACGCCTTCAAAAACTGGACCTATATTTGAAGCCCAGCAAGTGCCTCTTTGAAGTAGAGCGCATCGAATTTCTAGGAGTAATCTTAGAAAAAGGAACCGTTACTATGGATCCAGTTAAAGTCGCTGGAGTCGCTGATTGGAAAGTACCAAAAACCACTAAAGATATTCGGGCTTTCCTTGGATTCTGCAACTTCTATAGGCGATTTATCCGTGGTTTTTCCTTTATTGCGAAGGCACTGAACGACCAACTGAAGAAAGGCGTTCAATGGAACTGGGGACCAAAGGAAGAAAGCGCGTTTGAAACGCTAAAGAAGCGAATATGTGAAGAACCGGTTTTGATACAACCGGACCAGAAGAAACCATTCGAAGTAGAAGTTGATGCGTCAAATTATGCAATGGGAGCCGTCCTAATGCAACGAAATGAACAAGGAGTGCTCCACCCGGTAGCATTCTTTTCGAAAACCATGAACGATGCCCAAAGAAATTACGACGTGTACAACAAGGAGCTTCTAGCCCTTGTGGAAATGTTTCGGCATTGGAGACATTTCCTGCACCAACCAGCATTCAAAGTAAAGGTGCATACAGACCACGCCAACCTATTGTATTGGAAGAACCCAGGAGACCACAATAGAAGAGTGGCAAGATGGCATGCGGAACTCATGGAATACGACTTCGAATTGGTCCATATAGCCGGGAAGAAAAATGGTCGGGCGGACACGTTGTCACGACGCCCGGACTACGAACACGGCGAAGAAGATAATAAGGCATTGGTGGTCCTACCCCCTGCCTTATTCAGCTTCGCAAGAATGATGGGGTCAGAATATTATAACCCCAGCAACCAAAAAGAAAGGGAGCACTATAGTGCAACGGTAAAACATAGCAAATACCAATCCCTTCAAGACCAGGTGGAAAAGGACCAGCAAACGAATAAAAGGAGCCAGGAAGTGCTCAAGAAATGGTCAAACACCTACGTTCTCACCAAACTAGTCGGAATTTGGTGGAAGATCGAAAACGATACAGACCGGATCGTCGTTGCCGGAGACAACGATCTGAAGAGGGGGGTAATTCACTTTTACCACGATACCCCATCAGCCGGACACCCAGGAATCACAAACACGTACGCCCTGGCAAAACGGGACTTCTGGTGGCCAAAAATGAAAGAAGATGTGGAGCAATATGTAAAGGGATGCGCAGCGTGCCAAGCAAATAAAATCAACACGCAGCCACTAAAACCAGCTATGATCCCTATTGCCCCAGAAAACTCTTTGCCATTCGAGACAGTCGCCATGGACTTCATCACGAAGTTGCCACTTTCAGGCAAATACGACACGATCCTCACGGTTACGGATCACGATTGCAGTAAAGCGGCGGTATTTATACCCTGCCAAGAGACAATTACTGCGGAAGGGGTAGCAGAACTCTACCTGAAACACGTGTACACCCGATTCGGTGCCCCGAAGAAGATTATCTCTGACCGAGATACCCGATTTACGTCACACTTCGCCAAAGGCCTGTGCGAAGCACTAAAGATACACCAAAACATCAGTACAGCGTACCACCCCAGAACTGATGGCCAGTCAGAAAGGACAAACCAATGGCTCGAACAGTATCTTCGATTTTGGTGCAATGAAAGGCAAGACGATTGGCACAAGTACCTGCCAATGGCGGAATTCGCGCATAACCAATGGCCGAACTCCACCACCCGAAAGACCCCCTATGAAATGCTCATAGGGTACACACCGAGGCTTGAATTTGGGACTAAAAGCAAAGTCCCCTCAGTAGAAGAAAGGCTTACAGCCATAGAAAAGGCGCGAACAGACGGCCATGAAAATATCATCAAAGCTCAGAAGATGATGGCCATTGCGCACCAAGGGAACAAGAAGTTCCAACCGTACAAAGAGGGAGATCAAGTATGGATCGAGGGAACCAACTTGAAGACCCTGTACCCAGCGGCTAAACTCGGGCCGAAGCGACACGGACCCTTCAAAGTGATGAAACAGCTATCAGAAGCGGTGTACCGTGTGGAACTGCCAAGACAGTGGAAGATTCATAACGTGTTTCACGCGAACCTTCTAACACCTTATAAGGAAACGGAGTTTCATGGGCCGAACTACACTCGGCCGCCACCTGATATCATCAACGAAGAACCCGAGTACGAAGTCGAGAAGATTCTAGATGCGCAGCAACGTGGGAAAGGGCGCAAGCTCTACTACCTAATCAAGTGGAAAGGCTATCCCACAAGTGACAGTTCGTGGGAGAAAGCAGAAGATGTCCATGCGGACCAACTGATAGCGGAGTTTAAAGCCAGGAAGGGGACAAACAAGTCAAAAGCCCGTAAAACATATATAAGATGGGCCAAAACGACAAAGGAACCCAATCCCCTTCCTCAATCTGATTTCAATCCACTCCCTGCCTCATCACCTCCCATCATAGCTCCTCCATCTCATCCCAGTCATAAGCCATGCACTCTTTTCCAATCCCCAGCTATGACTTGCGTCTCTACTCAGAAGCCCTCAAAGACGAAGAGGCACCCACCTGTCATCGTACCTTGGCGCGACGCGCATATTCGATCACAGGCTGTCCGGCCTACAGCACGAACAAAATTCACAACCCCACCTTTGAACGACTCAGGAATGGAGCCAGGCGTTCACTTAAGAAGGCTGCCATTGCCGCCGGTCACAAGCACTGCAATTGGTGTGGGCGCGAATTTCCAGACCACATACGCTGGAGGATGGGACAACAAGAAGAGTGGGAGATGTGTTACTGTTGAAGACAGTAACGTAGGAGAGGGACGTCCAGCCTCAAAACACAAGAACCAAGACACTAATAGCCGCAGCAAAGAGAGGTGCTACCCATCAGCTGGCCTATTAGTGGAAGCAAGCCGACGTACTGGCTTCCTTCACCCCCTCGCCAACAGGTCCTGGAGACTCCACCAGAAACTGGTGACGCCAATCGAAATTTGGGTCACCACGGAGGTCAAAAAGGAAGAGGGAGGGGGACCACCCAGAAGAACCAACATTGAGGCTGGGACGACAGAGGGAGAGAAGATGAAGATGAAGAAAGAAGTTGCCAAGGAAGGCAAGAAGGAGAAGAGACTCGAGAAGGAGTCGAAGACCCTCAATTGGATCAAGGGGGCTCTTAGGTTGGCAAAGCCGAGGCGACTTTGCGCTTGAAAGGGGGGCTGTGTTATGACACTGCCTATTTTAATCCCCTCCTTCACTCTAATTTCAACCCTCATTTCGCCTATAGGACACGTGACCCTTTTTATTCTCATCACGTGGTCGTTCTCAAGCGAGTCATGGTGACTTGCTACTTGTTTGGTCTCATAAGAGTCATGGTGACTCTTTACTGATATTCCCTTGTGAGTCATGACGACTCTTGCCCGTTGCGAAGGGGCTACTGTTTCGGATATATCAGTTTCACTTATATCCAGTGTTTCACATCTTACATGTGATTACTGCGAGCTGCGCTCCACAGTTCCTATTGTTTCTTTAGTGATTGCTCGATGACTCGATCCTAGGATGCCATTATCATTCTATCCTAGGATACCCCTTTTACTTACTATAAATACAGGCTCACCAGGTAGTAGTAGCCTTAGACTTGACTTTTTGTACTCTACGGTACTCGAGCAATCGAAGACCTTGAATACTCCATCTCTCACGAACTCTCCTCTCACTGAAGAATCCTAAGTTCCACTATTGGCTTAGGCTGACTCTTCAACTCGTACATCTTCACTAAAGTTCCTCTTCGGAACTTTCCTTGACAACCAGAACCAAGACCCCTTAGTGCAGCGTCCCTGTAGATCGACTTAACCCACGTCGGGTGAACGTCCCTACCGTGACGTAACATAACAGTTCCTTTTTCTAGGATTACTCCTAGAAATTCGATGCGTTCTACTTCAAAAAGGCATTTGCTGGGCTTTAAATATAGGTCCAGCTTTTGAAGGCGTTCAAGGACTTTGCTAACCAACTTGCGGTGTTCTTCTTCATCCTTTTTTGTTGCTATAAGGATGTCGTCCATGTAGATGATTACTTGACCAGTTGCTGTTAGGTCATTAAACTGCGTATTCATCATTCGTTGGAACACTGCGGGGGCATTTTTCAGTCCGAATGGCATTACTGTTGGTTCAAACAGTCCTAGGTTCGTTTTGAAAGCGGCTTTCGGTTCATCGCCTTCTCGGAAGCGAATATTGTTATATCCTGCTCGCACATCCATCTTGGTGAATAACCTGGCATCCTTCACTTTGTCCACTAGTTCCTGTATTAAAGGCAGTGGGTATCGGTCAGGGATTGTGAAGGAGTTCAGTTTCCGGTAGTCCACTACTGGGCGAAGTTTTCCATCTTTCTTTCCAACGAAGAAGAATGGTGACGAGTATTGTGATTTTGACGGACGTATATAGCCCTTGTCCAAGTTATCCTTTATGTATTCGTCGAGCTTTTCTTGCTCTCCTTTGGATAACGGGTATATTTTGCAGTCTAGGGTTTTCGGGGCATCCTCTGTAAAATCAATAGCAATATCCCATGGTTGGTGTTCTGGATACCGCTTCGCCTCTTCTTCAGAAAAGACCTTCTTCCATTTATGGTAGTGTTTTGGGACTACCTGGTCCCAGGTTTTCTCTTCTTTTGGCAGCGCTTTTACTGCCATTTCGGTTGACGTCGAGCTTCTTTTGAGGATTTCTTCATCCATTCGGTGGACAAAGAGTTCTTCCCCAGGGGTGCATAATGATGCAGCCTTCTTGATCCACGCATCTCGTATGCGGATCACTTCTGCATCCGTTGTATATGAAAGGGTCTTGATGACAAGTGGTTGCATGCTTTCATCAAGGGTCGCGCTTCTCCAATCGATCAATGGCTGGAAGGCAGCGAGCCACGGGTACCCTAACACCATCTCGTCATCTCCTAGATTTGTGACGAGGAATCTCATGTTCTGTTTCTTCTCCCCAGTCCGGACTTGCAGGTCAACGTAGTACTTGATGATCCCTGACTTATTCTGGGTCCCGTCAATGTTCCACACAATGCGGGGTCGTGGCAGCTTTAGTTTGCCAATCTTCATTCTTTTCAGGAGCTTGAAGTCGATAAAGTTGTCCGTAGCTCCTGAATCTACGAGAACTTTTCTTTCGGCCGTTGTGTGTGAAGTTTGTATCAGAGTTGGGATTTGGAGACTTCGATATTTACAAACAAACACATCCTTAAACTGTAACGCACGCGCCATGGCCGCTAGGTTTGTGCGTTTTAAAAATCCTCCCCGTGCTCTTCTACCCAAGCCTCTTTGATCATTGCATATTTTTCTTTGGTTGAGAGGCTTTTGATGAGGGAAGATCGCACATCAGTAGGGGTGGATCCAGTTTCGGACTCTTCTTCCGATTCTTCCTCTGCTTCACTTTCTTCGGCTTTTGCCTTGCGAGCCTTTTGAGGTGGTTTCCTGTCCTTCTGCTTGTCTGGACAGTTGCGGGAGAGGTGTCCTTGTTTGTTGCATGTGTAGCAACGGCCTTCTTTCTTTTGGACTTCAATGTCCGGTTTCTCTTTTGCAGTGGTTGCCGCCGCTCTTCCTCGGGTTCCTTTGTTATAGTTGGAACGAGAGCGGTCGGCGCGTGTGTCCATTGCATCTGGAGCAGGGGCTGGCATTTTAATGCCCAGCATTTTTGCCAATTGGGCGGCGTTCATTTTTCCTGCTCCCTTCTTCCTTGGAGTTTCTTCGTTAATCCCCCGAATGTTCTGGACTGCGGTGTTGTCTGAGTGGTACTGGCGCACTCCGTCGGCCCATCCTCTGAAATCCAGAGGGCGTACCACCTTATAGACGTGGTCCATCATGCGGTACGGAAGTTTTGACGCGAATAAGGAGAGTGTCGACTGAGCATCTAGGGGGTACGTTGCTTCTGCTGCAAGGGATTCGAACTGGGCAATAAATGCATCCACCTCATTTGGTATGAATGAGAGGTGGCGCAGTTTATCTTCTGCCCGTTCCCTTGCTCCCGTATCCTGGAATGCTTGTTCAAAGCCTTGAGACACTGCTGTCCAATAGAATTCGTCATTTGGGAGTCTTCCGTTGTTCATTTCCGCAAGGATCCAGTTGGTCCATCTCTTGACCCAGTCCTTTACGTTTGGTCCTTTTATGAAACCGAGTAGCAGGGCCGCTCGTTTCATAGGTATCGCCATTTGTTCAGCGTCCAAATTTGTGATTCGATACAGGTTGAATTCCTGCATGAATTGGTCCGCAAGCGATCGGGTACCATCAAAGTCGGTTGGGGGGTTTCCTCCAAGTTTGCCGTTTGCCGCTCCTGGGCCTGGGCCGGCACCTGCCCCGCCTCCAATAGGGGCGCCACCGGGAGGGGGTCCTCCGCCTCCGGGCGCGCCTCCGCCTACTGGGGCACCTCCGCCTCCAGGTGCGCCCCCACCTCCTGGGGGGCCACCTCCTGGCAGTCCGCTTCCTCCTGGTGGTCCTGGGGGCCCACCTCCGGAGGGACCACTTCCTGCTGCCGTAGTGCTAGCAGGGGGGTTTCCGCTTCCTGTTCCTGTCCCCTTTGTGAAGAATGTTTGTATCGTGGATGGGGGGACAGCCGTCGTTGTTGCGGTTGCAGCTGTGGTGGTCGTCTGTGTTGCCATTGGAGAACTTTTTGTATTACGTCTCTTAGCGGTTGGCACGGTATGCTGGCCTGCCTTCAACGGTGTATCGTCTGGTGGAATCGCTGATACTGTCGTTGGTCTGATCGATCTTCTTCCCAGGTTATACAGGGAGGGGACTGGTTGAGTAGCTGTCCAACGCCTAGTCCTGCTGTCTCGCTGTATGAAGTACCACTGCTCGGTACTTTCTTCGTATTCGATTGCTAGGTATGCTGCACTGAGTATGTCGTATACCCAATAACCTTCTTCGTCTTCAATTTCCTGCCAAAGGGCTGCTCCTTTTACGTGGCCAGGAACTTCGTCTTCTGTTCTCCTCTCGATGGGAAACGGTTTGAATCCGAGGACTGATCGGGATTCGGAAATTCTTCGTCCCTTAGCCAGAGTGGTTGTAGGTTCGATAGACTTGACTTAATGTTACGTCACGGTAGGGACGTTCACCCGACGTGGGTTAAGTCGATCTACAGAGACGCTGCACTAAGGGGTCTGGTTCTGGTTGTCAAGGAAAGTTCCGAGGAGGAACTTTAGTGAAGATGTACGAGTTGAAGAGTCAGCCTAAGCCAATAGTGGAACTTAGGATTCTTCAGTGAGAGGAGAGTTCGGTGAGAGATGGAGTATTCACAGTCTTCGATTGCTCGAGTACCGTAGGATACAAAAAGTCAAGTCTAAGGCTACAAGCTACCTAGCAAGCCTGACTTTATAGTAAAGAGGGATCCTAGTACTGAGTCATAACAGCGTACTAGGATCGAGTCATCCGAACAATAAGTAGCTGCGGCGCAGTCCGCAGCATGTATGAAACATATCTGAAACGAAAGATATAAAGCCCCTTGACAACGGGCTAGAGTCACTATGACTCGTATGAGAAACAAAAAAGAGTCACTATGACTCCTATGAGAATGGTCACGTGACGAGAGAAAGCAGTAAGAAAAGAAAATTGAGTCGTATCGTAACACTATTTGACGAAGTCGCTTCTCACTGCTTCCCACTGTCCCACGCATGGGACCACGCCATCGAATTCAAACCCGGGGCGCCGGACGCCCTTGACTGCAAAATCTACCCACTAACGCACGACGAAGACACTGCCCTCCAGGCCTTTCTTGATGAGCAGCTTACCAAGGGGTATATCCGCCCCTCCAAATCTCCTTACGCCTCACCCTTCTTCTTCGTCAAAAAGAAAGACGGCAAACTCCGACCGGTACAAGATTACCGTCGCATCAATGACCTCACAATTCGCAACCAATACCCTCTCCCTCTTATTACCGATCTGATCGCCAACCTTAGCAACGCCCACATCTATACCAAACTGGATGTCCGCTGGGGGTACAACAACGTACGCATCCGTACCGGCGACGAAGGGAAAGCGGCGTTCAAAACCAAATATGGTCTCTTTGAACCCACGGTCATGTTTTTCGGCCTTACCAACTCCCCGGCAACGTTCCAAACCATGATGAACCACATCTGCCGTGATGTCATTGCTAAACACGCGGCTCTAGGAACTACTATTCGGGTTTACATGGATGACATTGGCATCGCCACTCACATTGGCCACAGTCTTGCTGATAATATCGCCGCAGTAAACGACGTCCTCGCACTCTCCGCTGAACACGACCTCTACTACAAACTCGAGAAATGTCTCTTCCATGCGCCCCGTATAGATTACCTGGGGGTAATCCTTGAAAAGGGGGTGACACGCATGGATCCCGTCAAAATTTCGGGCATTAAGGACTGGCCCACACCAACTAAAGTCAAAGACGTCCACTCCTTCCTAGGTTTCTGCAACTTTTACCGAACATTCATCCGCAACTTTGCCTCTCACGCCAAACCTCTCAACCACCTGACGAAGAAGGATACGGAATGGAGATGGGGGAAGGAGGAAGAAGCTGCATTTCAAAAGCTGAAGTACCTCGTCACATACGAACCAGTGCTGACACACCCCGAGCTAAGTAAGCCCTTCGAGTTAGAGGTGGACGCTTCTGGTTTCACTACAGGAGCGGTCTTACTACAACGCAAGGAGGATGGGAAGAGACACCCCATCGGCTACTACTCGTCCACCCTCAACGCAGCAGAACGCAACTACGACATTTATGACCTCGAATTACTGGCAATCGTAAAAGCTTTTCGCAATTGGCGACCCCTACTTGCTGGCTCCCCACACCGAACCAAAGTATTCTCCGACCACCTAAACCTGCAGTACTGGCGATCACCGCAAAAGATCAGCCGGCGTGTAGCCAGGGAAGTACTCGAGTTATCGGAGTATGACTTTGAAATTCACCATATCAAGGGCAATGCCAACGGACGAGCCGACGCCCTCTCACGACGACCGGACTATGACCAAGGGGAACAAGACAACGAAGGGGTCACGGTGTTGCCAAGTCACGTATTTGCGAAGGTGGTTGTCAGCACAGTAACTCCCAAACCGACGACCTCCACGTACCGACAAAACGAAGAAATGATACGACCATGGGTCGACGGACAGCGACTGAAGAAAATTGATGGGGTATGGTATAAGGAAGGGCGGCGAGTAATCACGGGGGAGATCCCCGAGAAGAGAAGTATCATTCAGTCTCACCACGACCCCCCCGTTCACGGCCATCCAGGGATTCGACGAACCACCCAGCTGGTCGAACGACGATACTGGTGGCCAGGTCTACGAAACGACGTGTTGGACTACGTGAAAGGCTGCACCGAATGTCAACGAATGAAGAGTAATAATCGGCCGAGTCGCGCACCTCTCGAACCCATCTACCCCAAACCGGAAGCCATGCCATTTGAAACTGTGGCCATGGACTTCATCACGAAGCTCCCTCGATCCTCGGGGTATGATTCCATCCTCACGGTGACTGACCATGACTGCAGCAAGATGGCGGTCTTTATACCGTGCAACGAAGAAATCACGTCAGAAGAGACAGTGGGACTCTATGCCCGATACGTATTTCCCTGCTTTGGACTTCCATCCACTATCATCAGCGACAGGGACCCTAGATTTGCGAGCAAGTTCACACGGGAACTATGCAAACGCCTTGGCATCACACAGAATATCTCCATGGCATCCACCCCTGAACCAACGGCCAGTCGGAACGGACCAATCAATGGCTGGAGCAATATCTAAGGTTCTGGACTAATGAGCGGCAGAACAATTGGTGCTCTTATCTTCCTATGGCGGAATTCGCGCACAACAACTGGGCGCATGAGGCAACGAAGATGACGCCATTCAAGCTGCTCATGGGATATGACCCTCGAGCTGATTGGACCGATAAGCCATCCCCTATCCCTCACGTCACACTGCACACTGACCAACTGAAAGAAGCACGGCGAATGGCGCAAGAACTTATCGTTAAGGCACAACAGTCATGGGTCAAGGCCAAGACAACGCCCAAGTATCGGGTGGGAGATCAGGTGTGGTTGGAAGGACGCCACCTATGTACGTCCCAACCAACCGCGAAACTCGCGGCACGGAGACACGGCCCCTTTCGGGTCGCCCAGGTGATGTCCCCTGTCAACTACCGACTTGAACTTCCCACGCAGTGGCAGATACATCCCGTCTTTCACACTGATCTTCTCACGCCTTATCGTGAGACACCCACGCACGGACCCAACTATCAGCGCCCACCACCGGATCTTGTCGACAGAGAAGAAGAATACGAAATCTCGAAGATTCTGGACCACCGGCTATTCGGGCGGAAGCGAAAGAAACAATACCTCGTGGCATGGAAGGGGTACCCCGACTCGGAGAACCAGTGGGTCAACAAAGAAGACATCTTTGCTGACGAAGCCATGGCGGAGTATGAACGGACCCGAAAAACGCATATAAGGCATACCCTCACCGGCCAGTCCTCTCATCCGTTCTCTCCCTTCCACTCCACTCAAGCCCTTTTACCTCGCTTTATGCCTTTTACCCCCGATGCCTCCCTCTCGCAATCCCAGAAGTACTACCGCGGAACCCCTGAAAGGGTTTTTGTGGTCAAGCTGGAAGAAGAGCGCGCACTTGCTTGAGGAGAAGGTGCCAACCAAGGACTCATGGTTGCAGAAGACCGAGGGGGACGGCAGACCCCCATTACCGAAGCTGAGTTGTCTAGCGTCATGCGATAGTTCCCCGCTCAAGCCACCGCAGGAAATGTGGCCCGCCTCTCCGACGACGACGGTGTCCCCTTGTGGGACATCCTCCAAGTTGATACCGACCCCGAAGTCGCCATCACCACCAATGAAATCCACCTCCTCGGCAGACCACTGGACCCAGCAGCCGCACTTCGAGCGGCTGGCGACCCTGCTTCACGGGCCGAGCCCGCACCTATCCCAATACCTCCACGAATTTGGGCCGACGAGGCCATGGAGGGAGGTAGTAGCCGAATGGAGGGATCAACAATTGTTGGAAGCGAAGGCCCGGAGGCAGGAGATGGCGACACGGAGGGAGAGGCTGAGGACGATAGCGAGGATGTCTGGTATCCAGCTGAGCACGATGCCATTTCCTATGGACGAGATGCTAACGCCCCACATTACACCACACCGCACGCCCTCACCACCGACGGTATCCCCATGTATCGAGGTGATATCCGTCCCCAGCTCGCCGACAGAATGGCGAGCACCGTCGCCAGCGCCCGTTGTCCATACAGGTTCCGGGTCAATCGCGGACCCGATTTCATTCCCTTCCCCATCACCACCTCCGACGGCGTGACGCGCCAGGCAAAATACGTCCAGGCCATCTTTGGACCTGACCCCCTCGCCCTGGGACTCTTGGACGAGTCCGACAAGGTCTACCCCAAGCCCTTGTACGCCATGGCGCAGGCCCTCTGTCCGGGCGAGGAGAAGCCCGTGTTCGCCCACGAGGATCTCATGATCCTCAACGGAGGCTACGACGAGCGCGTGCGCGTCAACCGCGCCCTCAACGAGCTCAAGGATGTCACGCTGACGGCGGAGGTGCACCGCTACCGAGCCCTGGGGGGAGCTATCGAGCGGCTGGAGTTCCGGATGGCGGAGTTGGAGCAGGAGTGGGGGCGTCTTACAGTGGCACGTACCGCGAGCATCCGACGTCTTGAATGTGCTAACGCGATGGACCGTATCGAGGAACGGATGGGTGGGTGGATCGGCGTGGGGCAGGGTCGTCGCAACTGGACCAACGCCCCTTCCAGCTCCGGTGGCACTGCTGCCTGAAAAGGGGGTGATGTTACAGTTGGCCCTTGGACTTATCGGATAAATAGTAATGTCGTGATTCGGAGCTTCGGACTCTTACTTACCAGTTGTGGCTATGGTAGTAAGCAGTAATTAGTCACGGACTTCGTATATCAGTCAGCACTCAGCGATCGCATGTGATTGCTGAGTGATTCCTAGGATCGTTGTAGTAGGGTTCGCGCTACATACGCTATAGGATAGTATCATTAAAGAGGTGCTTTAAAGCCCTCGCGTACATGTATAAGTAGTAGTCGTCGAAGACCAAGACTCGCTATCTTGGTCTTCTTTGAATCGTCATTACTCTCTCCTATCAAATCATCTACTCCCTTCTCTTCTCCTTGTGGGCTATCTTGAGCCGACGACTTGTGCTTCACGTTCGGAAGCAAGTCATTACTTTAGGCCAGCGTGACACGGAAGCTCCGCTGCTAGCCTCATCATTACGTTAAGGAAGTCCCTTCGTATTTGACTTAGCCGATTGCTTGAAACACCCTCCTAGCACCTGCCCCGGGTCCAAGTCGGACCAGCGTCCCGACGAGACGCAACAGGGTATGTCGCGTGATGCGGGACCTGGGAATATGCACCGAAGGGATAAGCAGCGTGAGTTGGGTACCATGCGAGGGGGGCCGAGGGCCCTGGCAGAGGTGCCAAAGATGGTGGAGGTGGTGGGGTGCCAGCGCGCTTGCGGCGCCATTTGGGGGGCTGGGAGGGAAGCCCCGCAGGACCGGCTGTGGCGGCACGGACACGTGCATCAGCGTTCTGGGCTGCGGTCTGCGTGTCCGGGGCAGCATCTTTGCCAGACCGGAGGCTGCCACTGTACGGGTCCGTATTCTTCACCCTGGGTTGCTTCCGGTTGAGTTTCCTGATCCGTTCGGTTGCCAGGGCAGTGGGCGACGCATCAGTAGGACGAGATCTCTTCTGTCGCATAACCCCCATGCGCTCGGCGGTCTTGGTCCAGGTGCGTTGATGGGGCGGCAGACTCTCCTTATCTGGAAGGGGGCTCTGGGAAGTCCGCGAGTTCCGGATCATGGCTGTGAGATGGGACTCCACCATGCGGAGACTTTGGACGGTCCCTGGTGATGATGGCGCGCCATCACTTAGAAAGTCCCTAGAGACGGCGATTAGATTCTCTATGATAGGTACTGCGCTTGTACTGGAGGTCGGGCTCAGCGTTTCTCGTGCGGCCCCGCGTACCAGAGGGACCGGCTCTGGTGCCTCTGGAATTGGCTGAATATTATCTGTAGTAGAGAAAAAATGGTCAACGGCGGCGACGTGCTTGCATAGCTGGACCCTGGGCCAGTCTGGACAGTCACAATTTTTCTTGCCGAGATCAACAAGATATGTTTTAGATATTTCCGAAACCGATCGCACATAGAAGCACCCGTTACTGAGCTGTTGGATATTGTCGGTGCTCATTTCCGGTGCCCACGCGAATATTTCCTCGCGCCGCTTATCGGCTAGATCAGTGCCATCAAGCACCAGTTGCTGGCGATAATGGCGGTTCTCGTAAACCAGATGCATTTCCCTCACAAGGGTGTATACCAGGTGATCGGCTCGCCGATTTCTTTTCCCATCTAACCAATGTGATTTGAGAACGTGATGATAACTAGATAACAAATGATAATGAGCGATCTCACTGGTCCTCAATGCGATAAGATTACATACGACTCGATAAGCATATTTGTATCCCCCTCTTGATAGATCATCCTATTCTGCCTCGATGTCCCCAACCAAAGGGGGACGATGGTCATCCAGTTGACTTTGAGATAATCTACTAAGCTTTGTGGGACCGAGGGATCGGTCTGGATCCATTCCCACACCGAATCAAACTTCGCTTGATTGGAAGTTTTTACCCATTCACAGATGCACTCCCAAACTCTTGGGAATTCTTCCATGCAGAAGTGCATCCAGATCACGCGGAGCACGTGCCACCAGCACAGCAGGAGCTTCGAGTCCGGGTATACGGTATTGATTGCATTCATTTGGCCCTTGTCGCGATCACTCATGATGATCATGGGTGCGATCTCGGGACTACGCGTCTTTACGAAATTAAGAAAAAATTCCAGAGTCGCTTCCGTGCCACTGGACGACAGCATCCAGGCAACAGGGATGCCTGCCGAGCGGAAATGAATCAAGAATTTCATAAGTAAAATTGGCAAAACGCGCACCATGCACCATGGCCCCAGTGATCCCTGAGTACCAGGGTAAATAATTGGAGTCCTGCATATTGTGTGGTATTGTGGGTACCATCTATGGACAGGAAGTCATTCCCAAATTGTCTGAATTGACTCTTCTGAAACTCAGTCTGAATACACAGGACAAACGCGTCCGGAGCTAGACCAGATCCAGGGGGGGGAGGGTCGATCTTGTCCTTCAAGATCACCTTGGCACCCTCTTCCTGGAGCCTGGTAGCCCAGAGTGTGACAGATACCGCATCATTCTCATGGAGACGGGTCTCTTCGCTCTCGACGATCTGGCGGAGGCGATTGATGTCGCGCATCGTAATATAATGATCGCGATCTGTACGCTTCGTCATTTCGTGCACACGCTTCAGCTGGATACCCGTTAACTAGCGAGACAGGAGGCGAGAAATAGAATAATTTACAATTGCCTTGGGATCGGTCCTAGTGCAAACCATGACCGTGACCAGGCTTCTGGTCTTGTCCGATAGCCGGGTAAATCATAGATTCTTGTCTCCGAGAGGGTGGTCGTGGTCACTCTCATATTTCCTGAGAATGGTATCAGTGTGCCGATATAATTTGATGGTGAGGCGGCACCGGCAGCCTGTCTTTTTCGATGGGATCTTCCTGTTCCCCTTCTTCCCAGTGTTGCACTGAGCCGGCCAGCCGCCCGTCCATTCGCAAGAGCACTTCAGGACGCGCCGCTCCCGCCAGATCGGCGAATCTGAATGCACGACCTTACTCACTACGAGTTCAATGGTCTTCTCCGACTCCTCGGCTGCGCACCAAGCCTGGAGCTCCTCTTCATTGGCCCACTCCAGGGTCATCCCCTGCTTCCGGTTGGACGTAATGCTCCCGCGCCGGTGTGTTGTAGCAGGGTCCTCAAGTAGGCACCTATTGGTTCTGGGAGTTTGGAACATGAGAAGATTGTCGGCACTGGGCTGCCCCACAGCAATATCAAACGTGGGCATCTCGATTTAGTTGCAGCGTGGGAAACAATCAATTAGGGAGGGGGTTGGGAGGGAGGATGGATTGTTTGTCCCACCCTTCCCCCACATTCTACACATTCCTGTACACAGACACACGCGTTGTTTGCGCATTATTTATGCATTATTTTCACCCTTCTACCTTTCAGATACTTTCCTGTTTTTTTGCATATTTATACATATTATTGTTGTATTTACTCGTACAAATAGAAAGCAAGAAAAATAAAAAAAAAATATGTGAGGAAATCGGAGTTTGAAGGTGAGTCGCGGTAAACCGGCCCACTCTTACCGGGGGATGCGATTCTTCAATCTCTGTCGCGACAGGAGTCCGACGGGCGTTCCCGCGTGGATCTAGCATGTATGAAATGGTGGGCGGCACAGCGTGAAATGTACAGGAAACGGATTCGTTACCGCCCCTGTATTTCAAACAAGAACAGACAGAATGATAAGATAACATGTTCCCGCTCGTGTGTGAATGGTGGCGGAGGACCGGTCTTTGGCCAGGCCCGCCGTCGCGGACGGAGCAGTCAACGAACCGACATTGAGTTGGCGAATAGCATTTGGCGAAATCAGTGCTCTGTGTACGCGTGCGTCCGGGACGGCGGGACCATCTCTCAATCTGCATTCTGTGTCCACGTTTTTTCCATGTCCGTCCTGCCAAGATTTATCGGATATTTGCAAATAAGAGTCTGAGAAAGAAGTTTCAAAAGTTTCAACGCCTTATGAACGTGCACATGACGAACTGGTCGCTATCTAAGAGGTAATGGTAATGTAGAAAAATAACAGAAAGACGTCATAGAAGGCATCGAAGCCAAAGTGAAAGCGACGTACCAACCGGTCAAAGCGGCCAAAGCTGGCTACACAATAGTAATCGAATAATATGGGTCAAAGCGTCGGCATCCCGAGGTGCCGTATGACAAACTCCTAGGTTGTCGAAGACCCCTGACCGGCAAATCGGCGGGGTCGTCATGCGTGCGTTCCTGCGGCGTTCCAATCCCATGAGGCTTACTGAGAGCACCAGTGTGCCGTGCTTACGCTGTGGTCGCTTAGAGGTACACTGGCCAGTCCACTCCTGCAAAGGAGCGGGAGTTCCTTAATGAGTTCAGGCGGTATTAGAATTAGAATAAGTGTCAAGCACTTGCGGATTCGAAAAAACGAACACTGGCTAGTATTGTGATTGTCTCATCCTAACATACAAGACCTTTTCTGCCCCCATAGACACTCAAAAATAGGACCCAGCGCCCGCATAAGTTGGTTTGCTCGCCAAATTCCTCGTGTTTTGTTGTCCGCCACTAGTAAGCGACGACTTGTGGTCCTCGACGTCAAGAGAATCTGTATGCTTGCGAATATACTCGACCGAGCCGGGCCCAAACGCAGGCAGAGGGAGCGTAAACGCTTGGATGGCGACCGCAAGGCGGCCCGCGGGCACGGCGGCTTGCAGCTCAGCTTGCGACGGCACAGGCAAGAAAGACACCTAAACAGCAAAAAAAAAAAGGGGGGGGGGGGTGGAGGCCACCACGTTGCGTTAACCGACACGCGCCCTGTCCGGCAGGCGAGCACGACGCACATACCGTGTCATTTATCTGCTTGAATTGCCGAAGCAACCGTGCCGCGTCCTCTGCCTCCGCCGCAATGCGCTCGCGGCGCTCACGGCGCCCGTCGCGCGCCTCCTCCTTCGTTCCGCTGCTGCCACCAGCGCGTGCGCTTCCGTCGCGCAGTGCTTCGAGTTCGCGTTTCGCCACCGTGAGGAACCCGACCGACACGCCAAGCGCATCGTGCACGCCCGCGTCCGCGCCAAGCCACTTGCGCGCGAGAGCGCCGTGCAGCACCGCGCCGTCGCGCGCGAAGAGGAGCAGTGGCTCCTCGACCTCCATTTCGTGCTTGCGCGCTGCGGGGATGCGCAGGAGCGACTCTGCAGAGGCGTACAATGCGCTTGCCTCGAGGTGCAGCTTGGCGAGGAGGGCTGGCGACGGGTGCGAGGCGGGGAACGGCGGGCCCGACGCGACGGTGCTGTCGTACGAAGATTTTGTCTGCAGCTTGCGGATCGCGAGTGCTTGCGCGGCGGCGAGGGCGAGTCTGTTTACGCGTAATGTTTTTTTTTTTTTTGGCTCGGGTGAGCCACTTTCAGGAAGGTGGCAAGGATGGAAGGAGGGCGCACTTTGATAGTCCTGAGGCGACCTCTTTGCTCAGCTCTGGTGGGTGGGCACGTACATTCTTCCAACCGGGTGTCTGCTCCGCATCGGAGAGGACGACCGTGCTGATATGGTCAAAGAGGCCGCTCGCCTTGCGGAACTGTGCAACGGCAAAGCCGAGTTTCTCATCCTTCGCCTTGCGTTCTATGTCGGAGATGCCGCGCTCGCGTTCATATGAGCCCAGAGCCACAACGTTCAATCTAGCAAGATTTGAGAGGGCAAGGCCATAGGTTAAGAGAGTGAAGACGAGCTCTGCAGAGAGCGAAGGGAGCGACAGTCGTGGGGAGTTATTGAAAAGCTGTGCTGACAGCGTGGTCCGCCAGCTGAATACTTGACAAGTGTTAGGTGGTGAAGAAGTCAATGCAACGCAAACATACCTGGTTCCTGGGTCAGAAGAAGGTCTCCACTTTCTAGACAGTTGGTAATAGCGTAGAGATATGGGAGGTACTCCTCCAGTGTCTTTCAGGAAAAGTGAGTGACGTCGCCTCGCAATAGTAGCTGGACAACGTGACGCACCTTTACAAGTCTCAAGTAGTCCTTATCTCCATCTGTGTGCCTGCACTCCTTGAGCACCGCACGCAAATTGGCGCGTGCTTGGGTAGCACCGGAAATCTGAGTAGCGTAAATATCCAGGCCATTGGTGACATGATCAGAAAATGAGAGTGAGCCTGTGGTAGGCAGCTCGAAAGCGTAAATACTGCTGCTCATTGAAGACAACGACAAGGAAAGCGCAGCATGACTTGGTGCAGTTGATCGCAATCGACGTCGGCCGGTGGCTGTGAACACAGCCCTGAGATAGATCACCACGTGCTTTCGGCCTGACTCCATTATTAGGTCGCCGATGCCGAATGCCCGAACTACAAAGGGGGGCCGTGGGGATATATGTAGGGCGCGATATCATTTCGTCCTTCTCTTCTTTCATCCCCCACCATCATCCCTCGTTCTCATAGCCCTAATTTTCTTTCTTTCCTGAGAAGAGTTATTGCGTCCACTTCCCGGTCTGCTACACACGATATAAAGACTTTCGTAGCTAGATCAATAACCCCTTAGACTTTTTTTCAGCGGTGTGCCATCTTTTATCTTTCCGTTTGTGTGACCACGCGGCCTGATTGCACACCTCGTAGATTTTTCTCAGTTTGACGTCCTCTGTGCCATCTGATTTACGATCTCATGAAGCTCAGGTCGTCTCATGCACCTACACCCACACCAGCAGCTCCCTTTGTGCAGACTTCTCCTCTTGCCGGGTTCAAGTTCTCAAATATTGGACAAAACCCCACTCTCTTGGACAGGATGGGCGATAATATTCATGTGACCTTCCGCACGCCTTCTCCTGAACAAGATTTCTCTCAAGATCGAACTGGCTCATCCTATTCCCTCTCCCGTCGGGGCTTGTCTCAGTCTTTGACAATTAACGCTCCTCCAGTGGAACGCGATGGCCATATGAATTCAACACTCGTGCAACACCATTCAAACGCATTGGGCTCCACCTCTGCACCTTCTGAGTCCCACGACGTCAGGTTCTCTCACTCCCATGACCAGCGTCGCACGCCTGTCATTCCTGATCTTCAGTACCCGGATCATGCAGACAACGATAGTTGGCCTCCCCTCGCTGGGCAATCAGCGCCCATGGACCAGGACTCCCTCCCCCCTCGCCAGCCTTCCATGCCACGAAATTTCGTAGTTGCATCTAATGGTGTTACGGACGGTCTAGCTTCACCCTCGCCATCGACTCTCCCCCAGCCCTCGCGTGGCCTGGCTCCTACTGATCCCGAGCAACTTCGCCGACCTGTCGATCACCTCATCAAGTTGGCCTCTGTCCGCGAAGAGCGTATGTCAAGGCAACGTGAAATATTCGACCTCCGTTCCGGCGAGTTGTCCACTTTCTCCTCGGACGCGTTGCGGGCGACAAAAACTATTCAAGATCAGATTGAACTCGTAAAGCTGCAAGCTGAAGAGATGCGTGCGCAGGCGGGGCAAATGCTCAAGGAGGCTGACAAAACGCGCGAACTGGCGGATCGCTTGATTTCGTCGGTCGAGTCGCTTAACGTGGACGTGCCGAACACAAGACAACACGTGGATCATATGGTGGAACGTTCCGAACAGATGACCAGTTTCATGCGGAAAAACTTTGATTTTTTGGCCGCTCTGCGCGTCCGGGAACAGGAAAAGATCGAAGCCATTCAAGCAGAACTCGCAGAGCAGGCCCTTGCAGAGATGAAAAGGATGCAAGAGTTACAACGACAACTGGAGCGCCAAAAAGCGGAAGCGCAAGAGATAGCTGCCAGACGAGAAGAGGAAGAGCGCGAAGCCGCCAGGAAAAAGGCAGAAGAGGACGCAGCTGCTAGGAAGAAATCATACGATATGCAGCGCGCTGCAGTCATGGCGCAGAAACGCAGGGTCAATGAAGCACATGCGCAATCGATTCAAGCTGAGCGGGAGCGGGAGAGAAGACTCATTGATACCTCTGGAAGAGGTTCTAATGCACCACCGAATGTTTTCCCAGGCGTTGGGTCGGAACATACTCTGGTTTCAACTTCACTTACTTTGCCGCCTGTTGTTCCTGGTCCCACACACTCGCCCGCTCGGGGCAGAGGGCCGCTGGAGGTTACCACTCCACCCTCCCACTCTCCGCCGTCACCCAACAAAGCCAAAAACGCACCTGCGGCCCTCTGCTTTGTCCCTGCACAAACAGAGGTCGGGCGTACAGTCAACACGGACTCACCATTAAGCTCTACCACCCTCGCGTCGGAGTTGCATCCACGGGTTGTTGAACCATCACAGCGCCCCCCTTTAAATCATCTAACTCATGCGCCAGCACAAGGTCAGATGTCGCAGCAGGAGTCCAGGCGAATGACGCCCAAGATGGAGCAGCAGCGAGTCGAGATAAAGCGCGAGCCCTCAGTAGAAGAATTGCTCACCACACGTTTGCGAGTATCACCCTCGCAGCCATCACCAGGAATGGTAGATATGGATGAAGGCCGCCATTGGCACGTCGCGATTCCGCGCAGAACCCCGAGTCAGGATAGGAACGGAGATCAGCGCAATCAGGCTTCATCTAGACCCGCATCGCGCGCAAATTCAATGTATGTTGCACAAACCGAGGAGAGTCGTCGCTGTAGCGACCCTTCTGCCCCGGTGCCTCCCGAACCATCCAACTTGATCCGCTCTCGAGATTCCCTTCACGGTCGTGCGGCCCAAGGCACAGACGTACGGGATCACCCCAGACAAGATTCCACATCTAGTGACCGATCCCCGCCGCGCTGGAATGATCGTGATCGACGTTCCCGAAGTCCCCTCCCACAGAGGCGCCCCCTCTCACGATCCCCATCGCCTTACACACGCAAGCGGGTTCGTTCAGGAACTCCGCGATACGATTCAAGGCCAGGTCCAGATTACCGGAAGCCGCAACGGTCACAGTGGCGTTCACGACCTGATTGGGTCGCAGACCGGGATAGAGGCAGGGATAGGGACAGGCCTTTCCATGACTACGATCGTGAAAGGCAAGGCGATAGTCCTCGTCGTTATCGCCCGCCGCCGCCCCGTCGAACCGCTGATACGTACCGACCGTCACCCTCACCGGCGCCTCCCTCACCACGGCAATACCGTTACGATCCGTCTCCGAGACATGGCTATCGTGACCGCTCCCCCTCGCCAGAGTACGAGACTCAGCGATTCGTTGGCCCAGACGCGCAAGATCGGGAGTCTGAACGAATTAGTACCAACGCACGGCATTACGAGCCGACTTACGAGGCAGAAGTGCGTCACACTGTCGAGGAGCAGCAGCAAAGGTGGCAGCGGCCCACACCAAGCCCCAGTGATCGTGACCGGACTCCGACGCCCCCACCGAGGTTAGCGGAGGCTGAAGTGGGTTTACTGGACCGAATTGACATGAATGAAGCAGAAGTTCGTGGGCGCGGCCGAGGTCGGCTGCCCGGCGCAACACGTGGCGGGCCTAACTCTCGGCGTGGCCTGCGCGGAGGTCTTAGCGGTGGGCGTGGGCGTGGTGTTGCGTCTGGATCTACACCGGCCCTGTTGACGCGGATGACTGGGACTACAACCCGCGGAATACGCCCGACACACGTGCCGTCGTTGTCTGATCGAATGCAGCAAGACTGAACCCGTTCATCGAACCCGCAGTCTCCCAGGTAGTGCGCGCGTCGTGGTGTCTACCGTTTCCATGCCGCCGGGTATTCGCATTTTTAGTTGGGGAGTGGTTCTTTTTCTTGTTTGATACTGTTTGCATTCACTTCCCGGTCCTTGCCGTGTTCGAACGTCCCTGTTTCGTTGTTTCTCTCCTGGAGTCTTTCGCTGGGGTAGGTGTCCGATCTTCCTGCTAACCTTTCTCGGTGCTCCGGGGAATAATTTTTCCTCTTCGACAGTCAAATTATATCCTGTACAGTATGCACCATCTACAAGGCCATATATTTATGTCCGCGCGACCCGGTTCTAAGTACATTCCGCATGTCCTCGTGTGAGCGCATGTGAGCGTAGAAGTCGAATGATGTGTTGTCACCGACATCTATGCATATTGACGGCTGACCCAGGTCCAACAGCAGCGCGTCATATACGTTCTGTGATACCCTCGTGACGGAAATAAGTTGAACTTTCTGCGACTCATGATGTCACTGCCTTTGAGTAACACTACTGGACTTTTTTTAGCGCACTGCAAAAGAGGCCATATAGTTATTCGGGGTGTAGTATAGCGTTTGTGACGAGGCCGAGACGGGTGGGCGAGCCGCTGGGAGTGCGTTGAAGGACCAGGAGTAGCCCAGGGATTTATCACCACCTGCAGGTGTTGTCTTCGAAGGGCAGGTGCTGCCTCGCCCGCTCCCCAAAGTGAAGGGTCCTCATTGTTTGACCAGAAGGGCCCTAATACAGGTAGCGGCGAGTTCGACTCCATTAACATTATCTCATGCTCGGTTCCTCTCGCCGTTCCCATGACTGCTGCGGCAGCTGGCAGATTGTCTGGGGTAGACTTTACGCCCGCGCAGATCACGGAACCTTATACAAGTACTGTGATACGATCCCCCTCCTAGAGGATCCCCCGTGCATGTTCCACTCCTCTCTCATGTCGATCTGTGACACTGGTGCGGAGCTTTTAGCGACACGAACACAGTGAAAAAGTGAACTATGTCCGACTGTCATATACGTCCATTTGCCCAGGGTCTAGCCTGCACTTTTAACAAGTCGGGGATTTGGTTCTGATAGGGACCAAAGACTATTGTTCGACAGCAAAGAGACTTGCCCAAGTTCGAGCAGAGAGGGCATATACGTGTCGAAATCAGGTGCGTAGCATATGACTCTCGCCGGGGTCATTCGTACGTTGCTAGCCCATTTCGTTGTTTGTCGTGAAGGCCATATGACGGCCTGAGGTCATCAAGATGAGGCGCATATTATCGCATAGGGATGGCCAATGCCTCCTGTTTTCCCGGATGAGGGTAACTTGGCCTCACTAGCATCTCTCTTCCCGCTGGGCCCCCTAATGAGTGCACTGCTGCTTCAAAACACAAAACGCTGTATTGTGATTCGCGCCATTATCACATGTCCGTCGAGCCTTGTGACCTATTATTTAAATATTATCAACTGATACTTCGTGCGGCCCGGCCTACATGTGTCTCCTAATGCGGCATGCTCTTATCTGGTCGCCGTGGAGCTTTAATTCAACGGTGTATCAACGCCATATGGGACCTATGCATGCTCTGAGATGGGTACTAGCTGTAAAAAGAACTCTCCCACTGGCACTGGATCCGGGATCACGGGTCGACATAGCAACCTCCACATTGATTACCACCATCTTTCACGTTATAATTATCTCAAGAGGGACGCGGGAGTGGGGGGGGGGGGGGGTGGAGTGTTCCATCATTCCCTGAGACCACAGAAGATTCAGCACCAATTATGGACAGGAGCGAAACACCATAAAGCGAGGCCGCGGATTCCGATTTGGAACTAAAGGTACTCCGCAGAACACCATGCGCACTTCACTTTTTTTCCTGGCTCTCGCCGTGGCGAACTGCGCGACAATCGCCTTGTCCTCTGAACCGGGGGGCACCAAGAACACCCGTGTCAGCGGCTATCTGGATAAACTCAACCCAGTCGCAAAGGACGTCCTTGTCAACAGATTAGCTGGACCAACTATTGGGGTCGATGTGAATCCACCTGTCCCCTCTGTCTCCCCGGCACCCCCGACACTAACACCATTCTGACAGCCCGGTGTCCTCACCCCTGTTCTCCCTGAGGCGGGCCACCCGGAGTATTACTCCTTCTGGCTCCGCGATGCCCTCCTTGCTTATCACGCGTGGTTCATCGAGCTCGTTTTGTCCCCCAAGAATCAACAAATACGCGCGCTCATGGATGACTACGTGCATGCCCTCATTAGGACCCAACACGTTGTCAACGTCGCTGGAAACGCTTTCTCCGGTGGTTTAGACGAGCCATTGTTCGACATCCACATTGGTGGGGTCAATAACCATGATTCCCGCGTTGGGTCACCTGCCGCAGGTGTGTCACCGCGCTACATATCTGTAATCGTTTTAGAGCTCATTTGATCTGACAGATGGGCCACCGTTCCGTGCTCTATTCCTGACTGAGTATGCCGAGTGGCTTCTTCAGCCGGAGCAAAACAATGGCACTTGGGTCGCTGACGTTCTCTGGCCCGCCATCGACCTAGACCTCCAGTGGGTCGCTTTGCACTGGAATCAGAGCTCGTGAGTCCAGGGTCTCACACCAGGTCTCGGACCGTCTTCTAATTCTTGATGCCGTCCCTAGGTGGGATCTCTGGTGGCCCCCCGTATGGGGAGGGTCATACTGGTCATCATCTCTCCAGTACCGCGCTCTCGTGGCAGGTGCCCGCCTCAGTCGTACGATAGGCCGCTATGACAACACGCTCGGATATGATAAGGTAGCCCCGCAAGTCCTTGATTACCTCCAGGAAAGTCGTCCTCCGTAGCTATTGTTGAAGACGTACGCTGAGACTTTCGTGCAGTCGTTCTGGAACGAGGAGGGATATATGTCTGAGACTACGATCACCAATGTTACATCTGGTGGGCGCTCGGGTATTGGTGCTGCACCTCTGACTGTTTCGGTTATCAACTTCGACCCCACACTCGGTTGCGATTCGGCGACATTCCAACCGTGTTCTGACCGTGCGCTGTCAAGCCTCAAGGTAGTCGGCGATGCCTGGAAGGAAACCTTCCCGATAAATCAGCAACTACCTCCTGACCAGTTTCCGTACATCGGTCACTTCCTTGAAGAGAAATGGAACGGAGGGCAAGTAAGAGTTCAAGCTTTCCGATCACCCCCGGGATTGTGTCGGCTGAATGTTGATTCTAGGTGCTGTACTTTTCCACGATTAACGTCGCAGAGCAGATTTTCGACGCACTCATCACGTGGGACCTCATCGGCGGTCTCAATGTTACCGACATCTCTCTCAGGTTCTTCCGGCAATTTGACGAATTAGTATCAATTGGAACGTACCGCAAGGGTTCTCTGACGTATAACAAGTTGACGTCCGCTTTGAGGGCCTGGACGGAGAATACCCTCATTTCTCTGGAGGAGCGCACGCCGACCGACTTTATCCTCCCGTTGGCGATGGACAAGACAAACGGAAAGCCGGCCCCGCCATGGGGTTCACTTCGTAGCCAAGTCGCTGTGCTCGGTGCGCATAACGCATACGATGATGTGGTCCCTCCTTCGTGGGCTCACGGTGGCGGCTATCCGAAGAACGGGCCGAAGAAGTTGACCACGAACGGACACGATTGCAGCCTTAAGGTAGACTCTGAGAGTCAGTTCAGTTTTGGGTTCTGAAGAACGCCGGAGGAGTTTTTGGAGACATGAGTGAGAACGACCGCAGGTGTACGTTTAGCCAGATTTCTCGTCGTGCTATCTGTAAAGTATATGTTATGTTATGGACACCGTTCTAGTGAAAAACACGCTTCAGTTCAGTGAAAAATATGTACAGAGGCAAGAGCAATGGTAATATGTTTGACTCACTGCGAATCGGTACCGAGAGCAGGACTCCTCATACAACGTACCTTGGAGACACGTAGTTCTAAAACCGAGCTGGGGCGTATCGTAGCATAGCGTTCGAGACGAGTTCACGACTGGTATGTTGGCCGCCCCGGGAGCGCGTCAATGAAAGACCAAGTGAGTGGTCCTGGTCACCGATCCTTTTGTAAGTGGCAAGTACCGGGTGCGGTGGGTGGGCATCAAAAAACTTAGAAGGGAACTAGTACGGGTAGGTAAGGAGAAGCGAGACAAATTAGTAGCATACTCTGTTAGGCCTGCGTAGAGTTCTGTTTCAAGGTGGCCGAAAATGGAGCGATAAGTTCTCCTGATGCGACGGACCGAGAAATAGGACAGAGTTTGGTTTCTTTAAAAAAGGGGCTGGGGACCACTGTCGCAACCAAAGTCAATGTCTTTGTGTCGTCTGGCTGCTGGAGTCTCGTCAGATCATGCACTTTCCATCTAGTCAGTCTCCTAAATGAACTTCCACCTCCGCAGATCATTCCCCTGCGATGCGTGGTGGTGTATTTGAGTGGATTAAATCAAACTCACTAAGGCGCGTGTGATTTCCCGTCAAATAGCCCTTTAGGAGATGGCCAGGTTGGAACAGTGGGTTGCCCACTGCTACAGGATTCAAAATCGCTGGACACTACCAAAGTACCATCGAGTTCATCCTTGTTATCCACGTCATCATCAAATCAGGGCTCCCGTGAAAATTTCTGCCAGGCCCAAGAGGATCGCCGCGCATAATTTCCCTCAAGTGGGTCAGTGTCTCAGAGAGTCTCTTCCATGCTGGAACGGCGCATGACCCAACATGAGATGGACCCTTCGTCATGGCACTTCTTGATCGGTTCTCATTACCATAAGGTATGGACAACAGGCTCAGCACCGGTTTTAGGCACGAGAGCAACATTTTAAAGCAAGGAAGCGGGACGCGGGATTACATCAAGTTCTATAGGTACTCTGCAGAACACCATGCGCTTTTCACTACTTCTCCTGGCTCTCGCCACAGCGAACGGTGCGACAGTTGCTTTTCCCCCCGCACTGAGGAGCACCAAGTATACCAATACGCCAGATTGTGTCAGCGGCTACCTGGATAGCCCCGCTCTGGTTGCAAAGGGTGTCCTAGTCAACAGAAAATCTGATCCAGCTATTAGCGCCGATGTGAATACATGTGCCCCCCTGTCTGCCCGATGCGCTCGACACTGACACCGTTCTGACAGCCCGCTGTCCTCATCATTGTTCTCCCTGAGGCGGACCGCCCGGACTATGTCATCTTCTGGCTCCGCGATGGCCTCCTTACCCATCACACGTGGTTCATCGAGCTCGTCTTGTCCCCCAAAGATCCACAAATGCGCGCACTTGTGGATGGTAACGTGCACGCTCTCATTAGGACCCACCATGTCGCCGGCATAGCTGAAAATTCTTTCTCCGGAGGTCTAGAGGAAGCGTTCTTCGACCTTCACATCGGCGAGATCAAGAATCCCGATTACCGCATTGGGACCCCTGCTGCCGGTGTGTCACTGCGCCGCACATCCGTACTCGTGTTCATTTGATCTTACAGGCGGGTCACCGTTCCGCGCTCTATTCCTGATCGAGTATGCCGAGTAGCTTCTTCTGGCTCCAGAACAAAGCAACAGTACTTGGGCCGCCGATGTCCTCTGGCCTGCTATCAAGTTAGACCTCCAGTGGATCGCATTGCACTGGAATCAGAGCTCGTGAATCCACGATCTTACTCCATGTCGAGATCCGTTATCCCATTCCTGACGCCGACCCTAGATGGGGCCTATGGCGGACCCCGTATGGGGGGATCATACTGGACGTCATCTCTCCAGTACCGCACTCTCGTGGCAGGAGCCCGCCTCAGCCGTACAATAGGCCGCTGTGGGGGTTGCGAGTATAAGAGGTCGACCCAAGGGGAAGATGTAGTAGACAGTCACTGATAGATAACAGAGATAAGCCGAGGTGCGGCGGTACGCAGAGCGGCTATGGAAGCGGAGCGGGAGCAGATTCGGATTCGGACGTCGGGGCAGCGCAGCAAGAGAGGAGCAATTGACCAGCAGCGAGCTGATATCTTAACGAGTTGAGGCTCGAAGCCTTATATACATTGTATCTACATTCTACGGGGTCCAAGAGGTGTGCCGATGGTGATATATGTTCAGTTCTGATATTGGTGGCGTATAGACGCTGCGACGGCGTTTGTCAGTCGCTGGCTCATCGGCGTCGGGCTTGTGCGAGCGTGATTGCGAGCGTAGAACGATATCAGTCCTTACACCGCTATGACAACACGCTCGGATATGATAAGGTAGCCCCACAGGTCCTTGATTATCTCCAGGAAAGTCGACATTCCCCACTAGTGTTGAGGACGTACGCTGAGACACGCAGTTATTCTGGATTGAGGAAGGGGGATATATGACTGAGACCACAATCATGAACGCTACATCTGGTGGGCGCTCGGGTATAGGTTCTGCACCTCTGACCGCTTCAGTTATCAATTTCGACCACACACTCGGTTGCGATTCGGTGACATTCCAACCGTGTTCTGACCGTGCGCTGTCAAACCTCAAGGTAGTCGGCGATGCCTTCAAGGGACACCAACTCGTACGCCGCACACCCACCACACCTGCGTCGAATCTCGTCTCACATTCTCGAGCTCTCTCGCCAAACCAACTTCGCACACCCTGCGCCTGCGCCTCATGCTCCTCCCGTTCCCTCTGTTTACGTCTACCCCTTGGGATGACACTCATATAATTCGCACGTTACCTTCGGCACCACAAAGCAAGGCGTCTTCAAAAAAAATTGATTTGAATCCGATATCCAGAAGTGGCAGAAGAGAAACCCTGGGGCGATCGGAAAAACAGGGCGACCTGTGTCGTATACGGTCGTAGTTGTGGTAAGACGCAGGGACTGGATAAGCGCCGTTTTGCGGTGCACCTCGAATTTTTTACATTACACGCCTGTTGTAATCGATCGCGTGAACGCGCGTTTTCTATAAATGGTGTTTTTTTAATAATAATAAACGTGCATTTTCAGTTGATGGGTCTATGCCGCACCGTGACCTCGACCTGCCTACAGTACAAGCAACCCTGGTTGATGATGGCTTCCTCTGTATCTCTTCCGATCGATCCAGACGCGTACTCCGACCGACTTGTGGACAGAAGGAACGGTTTTTTTTTTCGCTTGTGCGGTTTTTTCTCCCTTACTCCAGTCTTCTTACTCCGTATGTGATGCGGACGGTGGGTCAGTGTGTGGAGTTGTGAAGTGTTTTCGGTGTTCCGGTACAGTTGTAGGTATATTACAAAACACGAAGTGGCAGAGGATGAAGCCAACCATGGTACGTAATTAACAGACTAGTCCGAAAACTTTGATAGTACAGAACATATACAACAAGACAAGACGACACCGTGCAGAAAACACAAGGAGGACGTAACTAAGCGATGGAACAATATCGCCCATGTCGCTGCACTGCAAGCGCACGCGGTGAGATTGGCGAAAGGAAGAAAAAGAAAAAGGTATACATAGGGCATCTCTAACACAGTCCGATGGCCCACGAGTCACCTTCCGGCCAGATCTCTTCCTGCTTGGATACTTTCTTCGACGTATTCCTGAGCTTCTTATTCATGATGTCGGAGAAACGGAGTCCTATCTCCTCTCCGGTCCCCAGACAGTGTTTCAGCCTCGCTTCAAATTCCTTGAGGAGCCGTTCGACCTTCTGTTTCTTCTCACTGGCCTCGTCTTGCGACGTCTCGAGGCACGCCCTTTGATACTTTTTGTCCTTGCGATGGCGAACTCCTGAGTCTGGACGTCCGAAATAGTCGCCGCACTTATGGCAGAACCTGAGTTCTGAGGGGTGCTTCTCGCATGATTTTCAGTGGCGCTTATACGTTTCCCACGTGCTGAATCGCGCTTTCGGGCACAGCTTGCATTTGATAATTCTGACCGTTCCGCGCTCCTCGTTTGCATGGGTTATCTGGAGCATCAATCGCTCCCTCTCCGACAAGTTCCTTGGGATGGGATGGAGACTCTCCCCGTCTTCGGCAATCTCCGTACTTGGTAGGGTGATCTGCTGCAGCACCGAGCTTCCCGTATCGTGCTGCATTTCCACCTCTCTCTCCTCGACCCAAGACAGCTGCCCTTTCTCAAGGGCTCCTACCGACCCCTGCGGAATACTAAGCTCCGGCAATGATCGACAGTAAACTCCTTGAGCTGTCGTGGACGCGAGCTTCCCCGCTCCACGTCCCACTGCCTTGGATTTATGGTTGATATATTGTTGGGTCCTGGTGGCAGGGGAACGGCGAGCCCTTTTTGTGGGCTCTGCTCCCCCTAAAACCCTAGTTGCGTTTGGCCTGGCCGTCTTCTGTGGGCCAGATTCATTCTCCTCACTGTCCTCCTCACTGTCCTCGTCGTCAGCCTGCGGGAGACCATAAATGTAGGTTTCGTACCTTCTTCGACTCCGCTTCCCGAGGGAAGACGACGGCGCTGTCTCATCGGTGACCATCATTTTCAACACTTCGGTAGGCGCCGTAAAATTGCCGTGGGCCCGAGTATAATCCGATTGCAGTGAATACCTGAGTACATCTAAGAAGGACGGCCACTGATCCAAGGAAGTGAGTGGCACGCACGACATGTTACCCCTCATGCCCATGACGTCGGGAGGTGGGCGGTAATCTGTTGGGGCTTGCTCAGAGAGGTTGCCGTCCCGCATGAGCCACGACAAGGGCGAGTTGGCAAATTGGTCGGGCTGTAATACCCCGGCGATGTCGAGTTGCGATAACGAAGGGCCCAATGGTTGAACCTACAGTAAACTACGGTGAGCATAGCCCGCTGAGTTGGTGCACTCGGACTCACGAAATGGGAAGGCGCCCCCTCAAAGACGGGGAATGGAACAAACCCATCCCCAATACCATCGCTTTGAGGAGACGGAAACGAGCTCACATCTGTGAGTGCTTTTGGACTGGGTGAGTTCAAACGACCTGCAAGCGAGAGGTCGCGACCTACAGGGGGTACCCGAAAGCGAGTTGGAAAAGTTCTGTGGGGTAACAAAATGAGTAATCAGGTCATAATACAGCAAGCCGGAGCGCGCTTACAGATTGGGTGAAGAATAGGTCCTGTGTGAATCCGTCGATGCCGTCGATGGGGAAGTGCGGGGCGGGTGCTGCCGTAAACGTCATGGTATCTGTCGCGGCGGCATCCATGAGCGAGACTCCATGACTGGGCACACCCTCGACTGGGACCATGCCACCAGAGGTCCAGTCAGTATCCTGTGACGAATGTGAGTTCCTCTCATATTCCGAGGCGGGTGTACTCACAAAGATGTTTTGAATCTTGTATGGCGCAGCGGGGAGCGCAGCGCTTTGTTCCCAGGAAAGAGTGGCATCCAGACCGTCGAAAGAAAAATTGTCACTGTTGAGTCCTCGCTGGGCATACCCAGCTACCTGAGCCCACGCCATCATTTCCTCCTCACTGGCAGCCGAAGCATCTGGCCAGAGCGAAAAAGCGTAGGGATCAGTGGTGGCTTTTTGGGGATAGTTCATTGTGGTGTGTGGATGTCTGTGCGATGGTGGGTTGTGTGAACGACAAGCATTTTGAGAGAGATTGCGGAGGACGCGCTTTAATCAAGTTCCAGCGAACCCCACGGAGGACCTCGCTTAAATTACGAGTCTAGCGAGAGCAACCACATCGCTGACTGCAACATAACTACCACGCGCGTCCATGCCAGCGCCACTTTCGGGCTTCGCCACTTTGGCTTTGATCCATGACAATGCGGTGTATGGTCCCAGTCGTCCCTTTGGCACGGCTGTGGTTAAACCGCCTCATGGCCTTCATGCGCCTGGAATCTGAGATTGTTATGCAGAACGCCCTTGATTCCGTGGTGTAGGAGATGGACCACCCGCATTGTCAATTCGTTTCTCTTATCTATCGGAGAAATCCCCACCAAATCTAACAGTATGTGAAGCGTTTCGGTGTGTCTTTCACTTTAATGAGGGTCATTTGTACTTTCAAAAGTCTGGAACGTAGTAGGCACCGCATGGGCATTCTACATTCCGGAAGGCAAGGTCCGCAGTGTGTCAGTGTGGAACAAACGCCCAAGGGTGTCCTCGCCCAAGCGGGAGGTGGCAATACTCAGAGTTTCAAATTCTTTCAACAAATGACAATGGGACAGCACAATCCACACCTGTGTTCACTGTTCGTCCCTGCTGTGGTTGACCGAGCTGATAACAGGCCGTTGTGCGTACTTCACAGTCAAAAAGGCCAACGCCAACACGGCATGGTGTGTGCTTTTGAAACACCTGATTGGGTTCGTCGGCAAGTCCAATCAAAATATTAGCACAGTGTAAACTGAAGCTTAGTGCTGCCCAGTGAAATGAGCAAAGCGGCCGTGCCATAGGCACTGAGCTAAGCTTGTTCGTTAGCACAGTACGCTATGGCGCATGGCACGTGACCAATCCGTTCTCATCACGACAAATCAAAGCAGTATCGTATGCTGATGTGCGCCTTTTCCCCTCTGGATATCGCGGATTTTCGAGAAGTGCACGGTGGGACTACTTTCTCTTCAAGTGCGTCACCATGAAGTGCAACACAGTGGCAGACGCTGTACGAGTGGAACCTGGAGCAATCTACCTGATAATTACGAACGCTCTTCTGACTTTATCTTAAGACTTTTATTAGAAGCCAGGTCAATTGCATTATAAAGCAGTCAGTTGATATTGTCAATTTACGGCGGCCGCTAACACGAGACATTTATTCCAATGCGGGGTATTTGTGGCCCAGAGGGGTTTTGTCTGGGTTGCTGGGGCCCCACCTCCCCGCCAAAGTCACATTGGCATACCTTCTTTGTCCCGGGAGCATATATTTCTCTCTGCTCTTACCCACTTGGAATTTCGAGGGATTGGCGAGTTCCTGGATAGGTTCATGGCCAATATCGATTCTCCTCTTCCCGGGGACCCAGGTACTGAAATCACGTTCGACCGACCCATCTTCAAGTTCACTCTTTCAAAATACGACAAATCCATCCAGGATAGAAACGCAGAAGTCATATCGTCAAGCAGACATTCTATACTCTGAGCATGTCATCTCCGTCTCCTTTACCCAACCACTGGAATGGACCTCTAAGCGCCTTGGATTGCGAGTGTCCTGCTAGCCATTTGGCCTGCAGACGTCGCATCAGGATAAACCTACTTTGATAATTTGAGATAATCTGGGATAATTTTCATAATTAGCAAATTTTATTGAAATTATGATGGCGTTAGCATCAATTATGGCCAGTTATTCTGGGAGGTTTTTTCCTGATGTCCATGGTTCAGATCTGCAGAAGTTTATCCGGGTCCGCTGTCCTCCTCGGTGTGGGACAACTACACCTCAGCGCGAAGCGACCATCAACTGCGCAGGACGACGGCGAATGCAAACAATGGTTGGGGCTTATCTACCTATTCAGGGGTACAAAATGGGTCACGTGGCTGGAGACCACTCGACAAACATCGTGCTCGCTTTGCAACTATCCACCAAGTGGCGCGAAACTGTGGTCAACTTCGGCCTCGCGATACGGGATGCCCTATAAGGCACACCAGTAGACGCCTCCATTGCTTGTCATGAACGCCGTGTGTTCTTATTTTCTTATTTTCTTTTTTGGCGACATGAACACAGCGAAAAGGAAGCCCTGGCGGGCACATCCATTTGACCGGAAACTGACCTACACTTTGGGCAGGTGGGGAACTTGACTCTGAAATTACAGAGTAGGGACCATTATTCGACGGCAAAGCAACTTGCCCTAGTTGGAGCAAGGGACGCATAAATGTCGAGACTCGAGTCTGCAGCATACGACCGCGCACCGGGGCATTCCAGCGGCGTGCGCTGTTCATCTTGAAAACCATTTGATTTACGATTGTGCGTTCACGGCATACTGGTTGCGAAATGTCCCCTGTTTTTCGATCTCGCTTCTCGCCCCCAGGTTTCACGTATGGGCCATCTCTACCGCACTGCCGCTTCGAAATGCTGTATTCCTTGCACCTTTATCACATGTCTGTTAAGCTTGCTGACTCAAGTGGTGCTGACTAGCGCTGACTTGTTGGCCCTTATCTCTAGTGCGGCCCGTCTGCATGTGTTTTTTTATGTCGCATCATGATGGTTTTTTAAGTGGTCGCTGTTGAACAATTATTAAACACCGTCTCCTTGGCTTGGGCTTCGACTTGAGGTCAGTTTACTACATATCTCTGTCATGGTGCTAGTGTCTTCCTCCCGATGGGTCCAGTGTCTGCTCTAAGAGGGATACAGCTATTAGAAGGACCACACCCTTGTTGCAATGGGACGGATTCTGTCGGTCTGGCACACTAGTCAGAAGGACTGCATTAGGTAGAACGATAATAAAAGTACTTGCCTGGCACACTAGTCAGAAGGACTTGAGGCACCAGGCATACAAATGCGTACTTAAATACATCGTAACTACTCGTAAGTACATGTGAACAAAGTGAGGCCGAAGGCCCGATTAGCTATGGCTGAAGGCCTGATCACTGAAACATCCGCACGAGGTGCGGCCATACATGCGATGTTGTGGCGTTACACACGCCCGATCACTTCACAGTTCAACGTTCAACGTTCAACAACCCTGTCACACCCGAGAGTATCATTTGCAAGGTTGTTTGTACCGTTTGGCCCCCCAGCGCGACCTTCTTGGAGTCCCATCAGATTGATTTCCATTCCTGTCAGGCGCCAAGACGACTTTCCACGTTCCTCCGCGGATCTGCAGCGCTTTGAATGGATGGACTTACGTCCACTACTAGGAAGGGGCGTATGAGATATTCTGCCAGCCAACCCGTGGGAGACGGCCAGACTGCCGTTCACAGGCACTGGATTCAGGATCACTGGACGTCAACGTAACTTGCCACTTTGATGACCAATTCCGTTCTTCTCGCTATCCGCGACTCGGGGTGCCCGTGAAAACCTCCGCCATACCCTGGGAGGCAGAAGGCTCAGCACCAGGTATGGACAGAAAGGAAACATTTTAAAGCAAGGCCACGGGAATACAATCCAGATCTACATCTCTGCAGAACACCATGCGCACTTCGCTCCTTCTCCTGGCCCTCACCGTGGTGAACGGCATGACATCATCAGTCGCCTCGTCACCTATACTGAGCACCAAGTACACCAATAGATCAGGTAGTGTTGGCGGCTACCTGGAAAAACTCACTCCGGTCGCAAAGGACGTCCTGGTCAACAGAATTGCTGGGCCAACTATTGGGGCCGATGTGAATATACGTGCTACCTACCTGATGCGCCCGACACTGACGCTATTCTATCAGCCCGGTGTTCTCACTGCCATCCTCCCTGAGGCAGGCCGCCCGGATTATGACATCTTCTGGCTCCGTGATGGCCTCCTTGCCTATCACGCCTGGTATATTGAGCTCGTTTTGTCCCCCAACGATAAAAAGATTCGCGCACTCGTGGATGACTACGTGCATGCTCTCATCAGGACCCAGCATGTCGTCAACATTGCTGGAAATACTTTTTCGGGTGGTTTAGAGGAAGCCTTGTTTGACATCCACATCGGCGTGATCAAGAACCCTGATTTCCGTATTGGGTCACCTGCTGCCGGTGTGTCACCGCGCCGCATATCCATCTCTCCGTACCTTTTAGTACTCATTTGATCCTACAGACGGGCCACCGTTCCGCGCTCTATTCCTGATCGAGTATGCCGAGTGGCTTCTTCAGCCGGAACAAAGCAACGGCACTTGGGTCGCTGACGTTCTCTGGCCTGCTATTGACCTAGACCTCCAGTGGGTCGCATTGCACTGGAATCAGAGTTCGTGAGTCCAGGGTCTCACTCCAGGTCGAGGTCCGCCTTCTAATTCCTGACGCCGTCCCTAGGTGGGATCTTTGGTGGCCCCCCGTATGGGGAGGGTCATACTGGTCATCATCTCTCCAGTACCGTGCTCTCGTGGCAGGAGCCCGCCTCAGTCGTACGATAGGCCGCTATGACAACACGCTCGGATATGATAAGGTAGCCCCGCAAGTCCTTGATTACCTCCAGGAAAGTCGTCCTCCGTAGCTATTGTTGAAGACGTACGCTGAGACCTTCGTGCAGTCGTTCTGGAATGAGGAGGGGGGATATATGACTGAGACTACGATCACGAACGTTGCATCCGGCGGGCGCTCTGGTATAGGTTCTGCGCCTCTGACCGTTTCCGTTATAAACTTCGACCCCACACTCGGTTGCGATTCGGCGACATTCCAACCGTGTTCTGACCGTGCGTTGTCAAGCCTCAAGGTGGTCGGTGATGCTTTCAAGGAAATCTTCCCGATCAACCAGCAACTACCTCCCGACCAATCCCCGTACTTTGGTTTCTTCTTGGAAGACAGATTGTTCGGAGGGCACGTAAGAGCACAAGCTCTCTGAACATGTTCGGGACTATGTCCGCTAAATGTAGTTTCTAGGTGCAATACTTCGCGACGTTGAACGTGGCAGAGCAGATTTTCGACGCACTTATCACGTGGGACCTCATCGGCAGCCTCAGCGTCACTGAGGTCTCTCTCAAGTTCTTCCAGCAATTCGACAAACTCGTCTCAATTGGAACGTACCGCAGGGGCACCCTGACGTACGAGAAGCTGACGTCCGGTCTGAGGGCCTGGGCCGAGAATACCCTCATTTCGCTTGAGGGCCGCACGCCGCACGACCTTGTCCTCCCGCTCATCATGAACAAGACGACAGGAGAGCCGGCTCCACCATGGGGTGCCCTCCGTAGCCAGGTCGCAGTGCTCGGTGCGCATAACGCGTACAATGGCGTGGTCCCTCCTTCGTGGGCTCACGCCGGCGGCTATTCAAAGAATGGGTCGAACAAATCGTTCGTAAACAGACATGATTGTGGCCTCGGGGCTGGCTCTGAGAGTCAGTACGGTTTTGGAGTCTGAAGAGTGCAGACGGGGGCTTTGGAGACATAAGTGAGAATGAGAATGACGGTGTTTTCTTGGGCAGATTGCTTATTCTGCTGTATGTAATGTGTATGTCCTATTCTGAACACGTTGAAGTGAACAACTCTCTTCGGGTCAGTGAAAACCCCTGCGACATATCTCGAAGGCACAAGGTTCCAGGACGGGTTGGAGCCTTGGGGGCATGCCGGTGATAAGCAACCTTATATCATCTTTTTTGGAAATGCTTTACTTTCTAAGGGTCAGGTAGCGGAAGGATTCTAAAGGGAAAGTATTTGCGCACACCTTTTGTTTTCTCAGGTGTCAGCGCATGTCAGCACCCAAACCGGTCATTGCTGGACTTTTTACGGAACTGCCTTGACCTTCTTCGGATCACTCTAGGTAGAAAAAAAAACGAAAACTCTAGGTACTGTGAGACTCTGCTCACCAGCGATACCCACAAAAATCCGAAAGGTGGTTTTTCCGGGATTCAAACCCAGGACCCCTCTTGTACAAGGGTCGGCAGCTACCGGAGTAGCCCCAAGGTGGGTGGCATATCCACTCAACCACCCGCACCCCAACCCGTGTATCACAGCGATAAGGTGTACTACGATTGAACCAGCAGTCCGTTGGACCTTGTCAGCTCTAAAAAGCGATTGTTTGACATAATGGAGTATCCTCACTGAGCATTTTGAGGCAGTCCCAGTCATGTCAAATAGAGTATGCGCACACAAGCATCGTGGCAGAGTGAGCTGGGCCTCGCGTGCCAACCGGTCGAACTCCATTGAACGGCGTCACGGTGAAGTCTATTGCATGGCCGCCCACTTCCTTTCGCCGGAAGAATATCCCACAGACCCACACTGGTGCAGAGGAACAACAAAAGAGCAGAGCCGGAAAACCAAAATGACGGGGTGGTACCACCTGCTCAACTGCATGGCCACGGCCATGTCCTTCGTTCGGCATCATCGCGACGGCGGTTTTGATGCATACTAGTACGACTCGGATTCCGGACGGATCCCGCAAACGGGACAACGGACCGACGGGTCCGGGTCGCGTTTACTCGTGCTCGTGCTCGTGCTCGTTCTCGTGCTCTTGTTCGTGTCTTTGTTCTATCTCCCTTCCGCGTTCTGCGTGCACTATGCCAATGCACGTTCCTCCGATGCTTACCTGACGTGTTCCCGTTTCCGCTTCACATCCTATATGCGTGCGCAGAGACTAAACTTGCTTCGAGTCACGGCCAGGGTAATTCGAGACTCAGCGCCACCCGCGGAAGTGTCCCCGCACATGTACTGTACCCCTGCCCCACGGAAACGCAGGCGGATCCACCTCGCTAGATAAGTACCGCCATAGCATCGTTAGTAAATAAGGCTCATTGTCCCGTCTGGTTCCATGAGGTGCTCGTCGTGTGCGCGTCGTGTAGTTAATCTCCGCAGTAATGGTCCTTGTGATTGGTTGGGACGATTCGGGCCTGTTGCCTTACACGACTAGAGCTGTTGCGTTCTTTTGATCACCGCCAACATGGTCTTTTCTAGCGATTCCTCGGCACCTTGTGTGACCGCGGAGAATCACCTGTTCCATTTGAGAGCTAGGCACGCTGTCCGAGATCCCAGGCGTGAGGCGACCATGATGCTTTTGAAGGGAGTCACTTCCGCGTACGATCCACAAAAATGTAATTGATTGCGCCAAACGATAATACAATAGAGCCTGGAGCTGTAAGACCTAAAGAACATAGCCAACGTTGAGACGACGCAGACTCAGTCCAGGCGACTACTCTCAAGGAGTAGTGGGATTAAAAAATTCATGACAGTCCAAGAGTAGTCTGAATCGAGTTACGCGAAAGACGCGCGCCGCGAAGTGCACTCAAGGACGTCCGCCTGCAAGCCGTCATCAAAGCTCCTCATACGTCACTTGGCCCGGCCGGTGTGTACACCACCAACCCCAAAACGACTACAAATGGACACCAGCAAGTGACGCGTCACAATGCTCTGTCCAAATTTCCAGTCCAGGTTTAGAGCCAGGTATCTTGCACCAAAAAATGGTACAAGAAAACACAAAGACGCGAGTGAGGGGAATCTGAGGTTCGGAGACGATCCAGATTGTCTGATATCGTCACGGAGCCTCCATCCGCTGATGGACTCTGTGTCCGCCGCAAAGGGCGGGAGTGACGCGATAGAGCAAGACGGCAATGCAAAAAAACGAGCGGATGATGCCCAGTCCTCGCGGCATTCCCAAGCCCGCATGTCCCCCGACCCTCAGGCCGCCACGCACAAGGCGGGAGGCCATCGCCGGGTAAAAACGGGGACCGCGGGCGTGTTTCTGGTATGTCGCTCTGCGCGGTGAGCACAGGGGCCCTGCTAGAGCCGATCGAGGAGGACGAATACTCAGACCTTAGCCCGCTCACGAGAGAGATGCACCGGCACCTGTACGGAGAGAGCATCGCGGCTTTCGGACTGTCATCGATGCGGGAAAAAAAAACAACAGGGGTGACTTTATATCAGGTCATGGGAAGTCGGGTTACATAATCCACCTTCCGAGTCTGACATGCGGTGTGGCGGGGACCTCTCCGAGTCCCCACGCCAGTGTTATATTTGTGCTGCCGTTGTTCTCCCCACCTGGGAAGGCGCCGGCCACCCGGCATCCGGGTCGGTGTGCTCACAGTTAGAGCTGTCGTCTCGGGGCATTCACAAACGTTTGCCATGACAGATGCAGCAACTCTGTACAAGGGTGTTCTGCCCAGTCCAAATCCACCACGTAGTGTTTGCACGGATTAGGTTCGCATGTTGGACTCGCTTTCTAATGACATGAGAAAGATGTCGTACACCACGAATCAATTGTGGGGTCACCTGGTCGATCACGGGAAGAGAGCGGCTCAGTGGTGAGCGCGCTCAACCGATCGACTACTCCAGGGCGCACGATGACGCTTGCATTATAATAAGTACCGTAAGGAGTCGGGCCCCGTCCATAATTTTTTTCAAGAATCCCAATATAAAGAGTCACTGACCCTTTATCGCCCCATTTCGAGTCATAGACCGCGCTTGCTCTCTTTCCAAATCCCAACACCCAATTCGGTCCGAGTGCACGACAATGTCACTTGCGCGACAACTGTTCCGGACTGCGTCGCGCAGCTCACGCGGCTCGGTGGTTCCTCAAATGCTGTACGTCTCATCGTATTGGTCCACGGAGGTGGTCTCTCTCATGTAAACGTGCTCCTACTGTACGGCGCCGCAGAACGCGCTCGATGGCGACCGCACCGTCCATCGAGTTCGCGCAGCGTCATGTCAGCAAGGGCATAGCACGCCTCTCAGAAGACGTCATCGAAAGAGGCGAGGGTTCGTGGGTTACATTTCGAAGCGGGCGGACGGTGCTCGACTTTACGTGTGGCATTGGTGTTACGAACCTAGGTACGTCGCTGTGAGAGTTCTGCTCCGCGGTTCGGAGCTGAGGGTAGGCATCATCTAGGCCATTGTCACCCAAAAGTAAGCAAAGCTGCGGCGGAACAGTGTCTCAATCTCGTACACGGCCAGGTGTGATACCCCTCTCCTGCCCCGTCCCCTCCCTTCTGAATGCGAAAACCAGTGCGGCATCGCGTATCACGAGCCGTATCTGCGCCTCATCGAACGTCTGCTCCCTATCATGCCGCACGCCTCGCTCGACTCGTTCTTTTTCGCGAACTCGGGCTCCGAGGCGGTAGAGGCAGTGCTGAAGATGGCCCGTGGCATCACGCGCAAACAAAACATCGTCACGATGCAGGGCGCGTTCCACGGGCGCACGTTCGGTGCGATGGCGATAACTAAGAGCAAGACTGTCTACGCTGACGGGTCCTCACCTCTCATGGTGCGTCCCTCTCCCTCTCCCCTCCTCTCCCAATACCCCCCTCGCCTTGTTTGGCGTGCCAACTCCGTCTGACGCTGGGCGCGCCCGTGTTATTACAGCCAGGCGTAGTGACGGCACCGTTCCCGTACTGGCACCACTTCAACTCCGCGCCGGGTGCGGACGAAGCCGAGCTCGTGCGCGCGTCGCTGTATCAACTAGAGCTGCTACTCCTTCAGCAGAGCGCGCCGTCGGACACGGCCGCCGTCATCGTTGAGCCCGTGCTCGGCGAGGGTGGGTATGTCCCTGCGCCTCCGGCCTTCTTGCAAGGGCTGCGCGACATCTGCGATAAGAACGGGCTGCTTCTCATCATCGACGAGGTGCAGAGCGGGTTCGGCAGGACCGGGCGGATGTTCAATATCGAGTATAGCGGGGTCCGACCAGACTTCCTGATTATGGCTAAGGTGGGCCCTATTTTTGTCGCTGTCTCCCGCGGTGACGTAATGTCTGAGATATGATAGGGCCTCGCAAATGGGTTCCCGCTCAGTGCTGTTGCCGGTCCGAAAGATCTGACAGATAAGCTCAAGCCAGGAACGATGGTGAGACTCCGCTCTACATCTATCGAGGTGGTTGTGTGTTGAGTGTAAATCGCAGGGAGGGACATATGTTGGCAACCCAGTTTCGTGCGCTGCGGCAGTCGCAGTTGTGGATGCATTTAAAGAAGAAAGGGTACTAGAGAACGTCAATGCGCGGTGCGTTTCGTGTGTTTTCATGCTTTTCGTCCTCACTGAAGCCCTTGATCTGCTCAGCTCCGCAGAGCTTTTCGAGGCACTCCGGGCATTGAAAGCCGACCCTACTGTGGGGCCACACATCCTCGACGTGCGGGGGCAGGGTTTAATGGTCGCCGTCGAATTCGCTTCGCCAGCACATTCGGCCTTCGACCCAGCGGTCCAGAAGAAGACCCCCCTGAATTTGTCCTCCAGGGTGTCTAAGCGTTGCCTTGAGAAGGGCTTGCTTCTACTTACGACATCGGTATATGAGACGGTTCGATTCATCCCGGCTCTGAATATTTCGTCCGAGGATCTTGTGAGGGGGATCGGGATCTTCAAGAAGGCTGTAGAGGAAGTTATCCAGGAAGCGTAAAAAGGACAATAGCAGTGTGTATTCGTATAAACAACCAAGTTATCGCCAATTCAATTATCCTGCCCTATCTCTGATTTGAGGATAGAGTATTGCTGGTGTGGCAGGGTGGGGGATGCTTGTAAACCTGTCAACAAGGGAAGCGGAGTTTGATTGACTCCTGATCAGCACGCGTTACCGAATCCCGGGTCGCACGCAATGAGGCGAACTTCATTTGGCTTGCCCACACTTTTGGGGCGTGTTTTCCAGCTCCCCATGTCATCTTGAACTCGCTCCTTGTTATAGTCCCTCCGTCTTTCCCCCGTCTTTCACCATGGTCCTCCTCTTCCTCCACTCCATCGCACTCGCTGTCGGCCTGCTCGGCCTGTTCTTGCCGGTGCAGGCATATATTCCCGCAATACCGACAAACGATACCAACGCTGCCATTGCCGATGGACTGAACGTCACGGATATCTCACGGGTATATCTACAGTGGTACAACGTTGTGGGGTGAGTGGCGTGCTATTTCAAGCGTGGCGAATACGATGGTCGCTTGGGGGGCTCTGAGCTATTGTGGTTGGCCACGGTGTGGCACTGAAACCCATCGGGCGCAAATGTCGCCTTGATGGCGGTGTATGCAGCTCAGTGTTGGTACGGAGACAGGGCAAAGATCACAGAACCGTGTGACCCTATCCGATTGACTCGTACACCTTATGTTGGGTTCCTTCTGTAGTCATATCCAATTCTCTCCCGTCTCCATCCCCTGATCTGCCAACCCTCTGCTATTTGCATTCCCAAGACACATCCCTGGTTCCTATTGGATGCGGGTACTAACCCCTTTCTTCTCTGTCTCAGTTTCCCTGGCGAAGACTTCCAGACGGTATCATATCAGCTTGTTGGCGAAACCAGTAACGGAGTTAGCAAGGTGCGCGCGAGGCTCGCCTTGTGCTTCCTGCGTGCTGCGGCTTATGGATGGGGTAGGGCGCACTTGTGCGCTTCTCCGAAGAAGACGCAAAGGATGTGGCTAACGATACTAGTGCGTAATTGTTATCTGTCATCGGCCCCACAAGTTAGTCTCGTGGAGGCCTAACAAGCGCCACGCAGCGACCACGCCCTGGATAGCGCTCATCTCATGTGACGCCAACGCGACACGCGCGTCGCAAATCAACGACATTTTCACGCTCGCGAATGAGAGAGGGGCTGTCGGAGCGGTAATCGTTGTCCCCCATCTTAACGTCTAGCATATACTCACCCGGGTGCCACTCTAGTTGCTCTACTCCGCGTGGTCACGGGCGTGCATCATAAACCCAGAATACACCGATCCCGAGAGTTTTACCCCGCTAATGGACATATTTTCCACCCAGTCGCTTGCATCAGCGCGCGTTATTCTCAGCCAACTGGAATCCATTAATACCAGCATATATGGCGAATACAACCCTGCAACTCTCAATGCCTCTCAAGCTGCAATCAACGAAACCCTCGCAGCTGGCTATCCAACTGCACCGGGCTATCTATGGGCAACACTCGCTGCATACAATGCTACGGCTCCCTTGGGCATCAACGCCTCCGGCAGCAATGGCCAGGACACGCCAACTGTGGGTAATAACGGGACGGGCAGCTCGAAGACCACCCTTGCGATGTGAGGGGTTACTGCGCCGTGCATTGGACACTAATCACTGATGGATAATCCAGGATCATCCTGTATGCTATCACTGGGTGCATTGCGGGCTTGTTCGCTGTGGTCATCATCACCGGTGTAAGCACTTTAGTTTACCTGGTGCCGCCTAAGGATGCTCACGCACAGCCCATCTGGCACAGGTTATCCGCGCGGTCCGGCACCCAGAACGCTATCGCGCCGCTGCTGGCTCAGGCGACGTCGGCGGACCCGGCCGCGGCGGAGTGCTCACACGGGCAATTCTCGACACGTTCCCGCTGATCAAGTTCGGAGCGCGGCGCGCCGAGGCGGAGAGGCAGGTCGAGGCGAAGGACCAGGACCTCGAGGCGTACGGAAATACGCCATCGCCGATGGTCGAGATGCGGGACATTCAGAACGACGTCCCCGCGACATCGTCCGCAGGACGGGAAACCGCGCGTGCCGCAGCTGGGTCGGACGCAGGTATAGAGAACGACGCAACACGGCCACGCAGCCGCGTCCACGACGACGGCAACGACGACCCTGAGCTAGCTGACCTCCCACCAGCGCGGCCCCGGGCCGGACCTTCCGGCTCGGCGCCAGCGGGGATATCAGCGGCAGACCCGCTGCCCGAGTCGATCGGCCGCGAGACGTGCCCGATCTGCATCGTCGATTTCGATGACGGGGATGACGTGCGGGTGCTACCGTGTGAAGGCAAGCACGTCTTCCATCAGGCGTGCGTTGACCCGTGGCTGCTCGAACTCTCGAGTTCGTGTCCGATTTGCCGACACGGTTAGAAAACCCCCATCTATCCTACCCCTCTCTGCTGATGAGACTTTTATTTCCGTAGATTTCCAAGCGCTGGAGACGATGCTGGCTGGCGGTGAGCCGACCGAACGTCGCGCCTCACAGCCACCGCGCTTCTCGCGCTACCTGCGCTTTGCGCGCCGGCGTCACCGGCACAGGATGGAGGAACAGGACCCCACTGACCCGCCGCTGCCGCTCGCCCCCGGCCAGGACCTGGGCCAGGAGCACTGATGCGTCTCTTTCGGGCTGGACACGCGACGCGATGTCTGAGTAGAGTCTTTTTACACGCTGTCTATGTCCCTTTGCGTTTGTAACCCCCTGGATTGTTCTCGTCAAGCTCATTCGTAATCTATGTACTTAGTGTCTGTATAACTACCGTAGCCTGAACTTCATTTCCCCCCAGCGATGCGAGGTTCTGGCGCTATCTTAGGTTAGGGACCTGAAAGTTACTCGCAGCACGATGGCCCCAATTAGTAGAAGCTGAGCGCCCCGCTTTTGCTCGTTGTAGTTCCTCTCTCGTTATGCGCGTCGTCATTGGCCTCAACAACCGCGGGTCGAAGTTGATATAGTACTCCGTCGGCATGATGAACCCTGCCGCTGCAATGAGTAATAGTAATCAACCTTGTAGGAGTGCGGCGGGAACGCGCAACTCATCGTCTTTGGAGAAATAGCTGAGGCGTCTCATTCTACAAGAACATTGGAACGTTACACTCCCTGGGGTCAAGAACAAAAGCAGCTTTATAGCACATCGATTGTTACGTATCCCAAGTACTAAAACTTTCGAGCTATGGATATTCCCCAATGGCCCCATATATAATCTTGTCACAGATAGACCTTTGTCTTTACTCGTTCAGCTGTTTAGGTAGCTTTAAAGACCATATTAGCAACTATCTTGGTAGAAAAAAAGCCAACATACCAATATCTGTGTCCATAATAAAGCCTGTAAACTGCTGAATGGTGTAGTCTTGATGAGATGCAGTGAAATGCTCTTCAATTTTTGTCGCAATATTTTCTCTCTGAAACTCCGACTCTGCCTGAGTAAGAGCCAGTTTTGCTGAGACGCCAGAATGGCACAAAACAGTGGCACGTTTCAGAATGAGGATGATTGCTACTTCGAATGTTAAATATGCTATAAGAATTGAAAGACACAAATACCCAGTCTTAGATGATAGTTGCTATTGCCAGTGGGAGTATGCTAAGAAAGGTATGATAAGCATAAAAAACAGATAATCATGATAAGGAAACAATACCGTTGCAATAATTGAAAGAGACATAACATGTGATGTCTGATGGCAGAGTAAAAATCACGACTGAGTAAGATAATAAAATGCTTACAATCTAAACGTTCGAGGATAGATAGAATTGATAGATATGAAAAGAGAAAAAGGAAAGGCACTTACATCCTAGAAAGAAAAAGGTGGACATCCTTTACATCTGCGAAAGTAATCGGACAACGAATGCACCTTCTACATAGCCGATGGCAGGCTTGGTTATTGGGGCACAAAGCGTGCCAGGGGCAGCAGCGACTCACCAACTGAAGAGCCAAGGGTGGGTCTTGGTCAGCGGGCTCCATAGCACGCCAAGGACAACAGGGACTCACTTCCTGCAGAGCCAAGCGTAGACTTGGTCAGTGGGATCAAAAGTGTGCCAGGGCTATCAACAGCTCACTCTCTGCAGAGTCGAGGGCGGCTTTGGTCAACGGGCCCCAAAGAATGCCAGGACGTCAGCGACTCACATCCTGCAGAGCCAAGGGTGGGCTCGGTCAGCAAGCTTCAAAGTGCGCCAGGGGAGGTAGCGACTAACACTCTGAAGAGCCGAGGGCAGGTTGGTCAGTGGGCTTCAAAGCATGCCAGGGAAAGCAGCAACTCACAAACTGTAGAGCCGAAGGCAGGCTTAATCAGCAGGATTCAAAGTGTGCCAGAGGGACAGTAGGGACTAACATTCTGCAGAGCCAAGGTGGGCTTGGTCAGCGGACTTCAAAGCGTGCTTGGGACAGCAACGACTCACCAACTGCAAAGCCGAGGGCAGGCTCAGTTAGGCGGCGCCAATTGTGCCAGGTGCAACAGTGACTCACTCTCTGCAGAGCCAAGGGAGGGCTCGGTCAGGGGCTTCAATGCGTGCTAGGGAAAGCAGCGACTCACATCCTACAGTGTCAAGGGTGGGTTTGGTCAATGGGCTTCAAAGCGTGCCAAGTACAGCAGCGGCTCACCAACTGAAGAGCCGAGGGTGGGGTTGGTTAGCAGGTTTCAGAGCTTGCAAGGGAAAGCAGTGACTCACTCTCTGCGGAGCCAAGGGGAAGCTTGGTCAGCGGGCCTTAAAGGGGACCGGGGAAAGCGGCGACTCACCAACTGCAGAGCCGAGGGTGGGCCTGGTTAGTGGGCTTCAAAGAGTGCCAGGGACAGCAGCGACTCACGTCCTGCAGAGTCGAGGGCAGGCTTAGTTAGCAGGTTTTAAAGCATGCCAAGGACATCAGTGGCTCACCAACTGAAGAGTCGGGGACGGGCTTGTTCAGAGGGCTTCAAAGCATACCAGGGAGAGCAGCGACTCACATCCTTCAGAATCGAGGACGGCCCTGGTCAGCAGGCTTCAAAGTGTGCCAGGAAAAGCAGTGACCCACATCCTACAGAGCCAAGGAAGGGCTCGGTCAGAGGGCCTCAGGGCGTGCCAGGGACAGCAGCTACTCACGTCCTGTAGAACCGAGGGTGGGGTTGGTCAGAGGGCTTCAAAGCATGCCAGGGAATGCAGTGGCCCACATCCTACAGAGCCGAGGGTGGGATTGGTCAGTGGGCCTCAAACAGGGGCAGCAACGACTCACACCCTGCAGAGCCGAGGGTGGGGTTGGTTAGCGGGCTTCATGGTGTGCCAGGGATAGCAGCGACTTACGTACTGCAGGGCCAGGGGTGGACTGGGTCAGCAGGGTTCAAAGCATGCCAGGGACAGCAGCGACTCACTCTCTGTAGAGTCGAGGGGGCAGGCTTGGTCAGAGGGCTTCAAAGCGTGCCAGAGGAACAGCAGAGACTCACAGCCTGCAGAGCCGAGGGAGGGATTGGTCAGAGGGCTTCAAAGCGTGCCAGAGGGACAGCAGCAACTCACACCCTGCAGAGCCGAGGGAGGGATTGGTCAGAGGGCTTCAAAGCGTGCCAGAGGGACAGCAGCAACTCACAGCCTACAGAGTCGAGGGTGGGATTGGTCAGAGGGCTTCAAAGCGTGCCAGAGGGACAGCAGCAACTCACAGCCTACAGAGATGAGGGTGGGATTGGTCAGAGGGCTTCAAAGCGTGCCAGAGGGACAGCAGCGACTCACAGCCTGCAGAGCCGAGGGTGGGATTGGTCAGAGAGCTTCAAAGCGTGCCAGAGGGACAGCAGCGACTCACAGCCTGCAGAGCCGAGGGAGGGATTGGTCAGAGGGCTTCAAAGTGTGCCAGAGGGACAGCAGCGACTCACAGCCTGCAGAGCCGAGGGTTGGATTGGTCAGAGGGCTTCAAAGCGTGCCAGAGGGACAGCAGCAACTCACACCCTGCAGAGATGAGGGAGGGATTGGTCAGAGGGCTTCAAAGCGTGCCAGAGGGACAGCAGCGACTCACAGCCTGCAGAGATGAGGGTGGGATTGGTCAGAGGGCTTCAAAGCGTGCCAGAGGGACAGCATCGACTCACACCCTGCAGAGCCGAAGGCGGGCTTGGTCAGAGGGCTTCAAAGCGTGCCAGAGGGACAGCAGCGACTCACAGCCTGCAGAGCCGAAGGCGGGCTTGGTCAGAGGGCTTCAAAGCGTGCCAGAGGGACAGCAGCGACTCACAGCCTGCATAGCCGAAGGCGGGATTGGTCAGAGGGCTTCAAAGCGTGCCAGAGGGACAGCAGCGACTCACAGCCTGCAGAGCCAAGGGTGGGATTGGTCAGAGAGCTTCAAAGCGTGCCAGAGGGACAGCAGCAACTCACAGCCTGCAGAGCCGAGGGTGGGATTGGTCAGAGGGCTTCAAAGCGTGCCAGAGGGACAGCAGCGACTCACAGCCTGCAGAGCCGAGGGTGGGATTGGTCAGAGAGCTTCAAAGCGTGCCAGAGGGACAGCAGCGACTCACAGCCTGCAGAGCCGAGGGAGGGATTGGTCAGAGGGCTTCAAAGTGTGCCAGAGGGACAGCAGCGACTCACAGCCTGCAGAGCCGAGGGTTGGATTGGTCAGAGGGCTTCAAAGCGTGCCAGAGGGACAGCAGCGACTCACACCCTGCAGAGCCGAAGGCGGGATTGGTCAGAGGGCTTCAAAGCGTGCCAGAGGGACAGCAGCGACTCACAGCCTGCAGAGCCGAGGGTTGGATTGGTCAGAGGGCTTCAAAGCGTGCCAGAGGGACAGCAGCGACTCACACCCTGCAGAGCCGAAGGCGGGATTGGTCAGAGGGCTTCAAAGTGTGCCAGAGGGACAGCAGCGACTCACATTCTGCAGAGCCGAGGGTGGGATTGGTCAGAGAGCTTCAAAGCGTGCCAGAGGGACAGCAGCGACTCACAAACTGTAGAGCCGAGGGTGGGATTGGTCAGAGGGCTTCAAAGCGTGCCAGAGGGACAGCAGCGACTCACACCCTGCAGAGACGAGGGCGGGCTTTGTCAGAGGGCTTCAAAGCGTGCCAGAAGGACAGCAGCAACTCACATTCTGCAGAGCAGAGGGCGAGCTTGGTCAGAGGGCTTCAAAGTGTGTCAGAGGGACAGCAGCGACTCACATTCTGCAGAGCCGAGGGCGGGCTTGGTCAGAGGGCTTCAAAGCGTGCCAGAGAGACAGCAGCGACTCACAGCCTGCAGAGCCGAGGGAGGGCTTGTTCAGAGGGCTTCAAACCGTGCTAGAGGGATAGCGGCGACTCACGTCCTGCAGGGCCAAGGGTGGGCTTGGTCAGCGGACTTCAAAGCGTGCTAGAGGGACACAAGCGACTCACACTCTGCAGAGCCAAGTGCAGACCTGATCAGCGGATTTCAATTCTTTCCAGGGATAGCAAAGGCTCACAAACTGCAGAGTCGAGGACGGGCTTGGTTGGCAGGCTTCGAGGCATACCAGGGAAAGCAACAACTCACATCCTGCAGGGCCATAGGAGTGGTTTGTCAGTGGGCTTCAGATTGTGCCAAGGAAAGCAGCGACCCACTCTCTGCAGAGCCGAGGGTAGGCATGGTCAGTGATTTTCAAAGTGTGCCAGGGACAGCAGTGACTCACGTCCTGCAGAGTCGAGGGTGAGCTTGGTCAGCAGGTTTCAAAGTCTGTCAAAGACTGCAGCGACTCACGTCCTGCAGGGCCGGGGGCAGGCTTGGTCAGCAGGCTTCAAACCATGCCAGGGAAAGCAGTGGCTCACACTCTGCAGAGCCGAGGGCAGGCTCGGTCAGCGGACATCAAAGCGTGCCAGGGAAAGTAGCAGCTCACAAACTGCAGAGCCAAGGGTGGGTTTGTTCAGTGGGCTTTAAAGCACGCCAGGTACAGCAGCAACTCACAATCTGTAGAGCCGAGAGCGGGCTTGGTTAGCGAGCTTCAGAGTGTGTCAGGTAGAGCAGCGACTCACGTCCTGTGGATCCAAGGGCGGACTTGGTCAGCAGGTTTCAAAGTATGCCAGTGACGGAAGTGACCCACTCTCTGCAAAGCCGACGGCGGGCTTGGTCAGTAAACCTAAATAAACAAGGATGGCGGTCACTCACACTCTAGTGACCCAGACCCGGCAGCCACATCAGTAGGGCTGAGCTACGCTGATAAAGAATTTGCACCCACGGTCTGCAGAGTATGCCACACTCAGCATGAAGAGGGAAGGACCTTAAATACCAAGTAAAAGTACTTGCCCAGATTTGGGGAAACGCAAAGAGGCAAGTCTTGATGACATCTCTTGTTTTTTGTTTTTCGAGCTTAATGCGATGTACCCTTCAATGTCCTGTGAGATTGTATCCTTCTTTAATACTTTATGGGAAAACACACCGCTTGACTGCCAAGCTGATGCTTAGTTCCAAATTACTCTTCTGCACACCCAAAAGCATCAAGGCGACCACATCGCCGTTCAATGCTTCGACTGTCTCTTCAATAAGAGCATGACAGCGCGTTTCTGGTTTGTGCATCCCTTTCACAAGAGCATTAGCACGTGGCTTGCACACTTGACGCTGAACGGACTTTCCAATCGTACAAACCTCGCACCCTCACCGAGGTGACGCAGGTAGTGCTCTTCGAATTGTCTCTTCGCTACATCAGCTACATTGTCGCCCGGGCTCCCATAATCCTCCACATAGAATTTGACGTTCATCATAAACTGGTCGTGTTTGGTAAATACCGCAATGACAGGGACTTGGAATTATTGTGTTAAAATTAGTCACGGATGCCCACGATAACGCACCACTCTTATCAGGACAAATATCTTGGAAAAATCTAAGATCCAACTCTGGTCGTTGGTTGTCCATTGGGACGCAGTACCTCAAAACATGACCATCAGCGGTAGCAATCGCGAATACGCAAGGGTCCAAACCATATCGCGTGCAATCTATTTCGCAGTTCCCTTTTACTGGACCTTTCTCGAATGAATTTCTGCACGATCCTCAGTTCCTTAACGCTACCAGACTCGAATCCGCGGGAATCATGAAAAACATATCCGTCATGATTAGAGAACGTGATTTCGTCGTGGATGCTGTGCTCGCCACGCTAGCTCAGGGATCAGGAATGCTCGAAGCGAAGTAAGAGTGTCACTAACGTCCATGGTAATGTCAAGTTGAACCTGTGGGGGCAGTGAGACCAGACCTGCAGGCTTACAAAAGGTCAGACCACACACCTTCATTGTCCGGTAGTACCTTAGACGGTGAATGACTGGACTGTCTGTAGTGTCGCACACTCTCTGCAAGAGGGATGTCTTGCCAGCGTTTGCACGTCCTATAATGAGGACTCGGAACTTGATCTCTGGGAATTGACGACGAGGCATAGTTGTGCCGGCGTCGATCTCTGGGAGTTGAGGGCGGGGCTTAGAGTGTTTGTTACCCATGTTTGTTGGAAACAAGAGTCGCTGGTCGCTTTAATACCACCAAAGGGCCACCAATACCTCCCTTTTTTTAAGGTTTTCTGCGATGCTCGGTGTCTCATCACTCAATCCAGTCATCTGAGTAGCGGTTGGGTGTTGTAGCTGAGCGCCGAGCCGTCGAAATGCCGCAGTGAGTCTCCCAATAGATTCGAGAAGGTGGGCGAGGACTGCGGAACATTACGTATGAATGTAACTGATTCTCACCCAGGCTCAGCGCTCAGCGCTCAGGCCTCAGATACTGTAGGTCATCTCCGAGGGTCCCAATTTTATGAAAAACAGTGTTCAGAGAAGAAACTATATTGTGATGAGCAACCCACGAGGTGGGCAGAAATGATACATCTGAAACAACAAACAGTCCCATTTCACAGCTTCGCAACTCTGCCATTACCATTCTGTGATATCGGCGCAATCTTCTCTACGTCCTGCTATATGTAGTAGTTCTCCAATGACTCCGGGTTCGCGATCGTCGCACTCGGAACGACCCTCATTCCTGAGACGATCTTCTTCACCGAAATCTCGATCTTCTTACCGTATACTATTCGCGTCGTCGTTATCAGCAGCGCGCCCGGACTCCACATCGCCAAGCAGTCAACCACAGACACTCACTGATATCTCCTTAACCTCGAAAACGTACGCTGGTACCTGTCGCCTGCTCAGTGCCGCCTCAATGGCAGCGCGAATTTCCCGCTCGAAAGCCTGGTCCAGTTTGTGCCCCACGCGCATCTTGATGAACAGCAGCACACGCTCGTCTTTTTCCTGAAGCCGTCGCCGGCCCACACATATCGCGTCGTCGATGCGTGCGGCGAACATGGGGCGCTCGAGCACGCCATAGATCTCGCCCGAGCCGAAGCGCACACCTGAGGGGTTCAACACGCCGTCACTGGTACACAAATGGGAAGCATCTCAGCGCACACAAGTGGCATACGAGGCAGGGAGGGGGGAGGGAGGGACAGGGTGCTGACCTGCGGCCGAAGATTATGTACCCCTTCGTGCGCGGGTTCATCGCGATGAAGTCGCCGTGGCGCCACACGCCCGGGTACGTGTCGTAGTACGCATCGAGGAACTTGCTCCCGCGCGCATCGTCGCCCCAGTAGCACACGGGGACCGACGGGCGTGGCCGCGTGCAGACGAGCTCACCCGAAAGGACCGTTTCTGAGATGTCCTTCCCCGCATCGTCGAAGATCCCAACAGCCATCCCGAGTCCCTTACCCTGCATCTCCCCCGCGTAAACAGGGTACGAAGGGATGGGGCACACGACTGCGTGTCCAAGTTATACAGAGAGACGTATGGAAAGACGAATAGGCACACGCACCACAATGTCTGTGCTGCCAGAGCCCGAACAATTGACAGCGCGATCGTTAAACGCGCCTTGCATCCACCCGTACTGAGAGGCCATGAGCACTGAACGCGTGCACGTAACCATGCGTAGTGCCTCAAACTTGCCAATGTCTCCTGCTGCACATTCAATGGCCCGACAAATGAAACAAACACAACGTTCCTGAGACGAGCGAAAATACCGGGGCCCTGAAGTTCGGACATGAAGCGGGGACCCGTACCAAAGAAGGTGGCGCTGTGAGACGGACATGAACTGATGCAGAATTCTTGGGTAGTAATAGGGGGTACTTCTGCTCGTCGATAAATCTTAGAGAGTTCTTCACGTCTGAGTCAAATTGTTATCCTTCGTAAAAGATGATCCGTGCACCGCACGCTAGTCCAGCAAGCATGTGGGGCCACATCATCCAAGCAGTCTGGTATTCACAAATTAGCCATTATTAAGGAGGACGAGGATGAAGCCCCACCGTCGTAAATTGGAAATGTGTGTCACCCATTCTAATGTCGGCACCTGTCACAAGTTCCTTCTTCGTCCGAATGAGCGCGCCCTAGAAGTTGTGTAAGACAATGACAAGTTTAGTAGTAGAGCGTTCACACACCCCTCCGGAGTGGATAATGCACTTTGAAGGTCCTGTCGTGCCGGACGAATACAGGACGTAAGTGGATGATCGAAAGGCAGTTGTTCAAATATCAACGGTCATCCATCGTCAGATGCTAGAAATCCCGAAAGAGTTTTGCCGGAGGACGACATTCTAGGTATGCTGGAATGTAGGTGTTGGAATCGACGACCTCTTGGGAGACTGCCTGGCCCGACCTAATGCCAGGGAGTGGAATGACATGACCAAGACCCGAGGAGGAGAGATCTTGAACAACCTCCGAAGCCTTGGTGATCAGATTGAAGGTCTTCCCTGTGTAAAGGGCCTCGGATCCAGAAAATATGAACTTGGGTGGCACTTGTCGGCATCGCTCTAGAATTCCCTTTTAAACCTAATTAAGCGGACAGCTCTACCATGTGAGCAGAACCGAAATACCTCCACACCCATGTCTGTTGCGGTGCTCGTGAAGACGCTTCCGAGACTCGCCATAGCTAAAGCAATAGCGGGGGATATCGCTCTGTTTGCAATAGCGGCTACAGTGTGTGAGAGCTACTCGTCAGCACGCAAACATTACAGAGATAAGACCAACGACGAACTTGCGACTTTGTCCCCAGGCTGGAGCTTATGGAGTTTGAGTGCGGCAGCGAACTTGCATACTAGTTCTCGCAACTCATGGTAGGAATAAGAAGCGACGCACCCAGTCTCATTGGTCTCCGTTATTGCGGTCCCATCATCGGTGCGCCACAGCATGTTCTCCGCGTAATTCATACGTGCGCCTGAGAACCGTCGAGGAACCTCCTTGATATATCCCTCCTCCAGGACCTAGGAGATAATGTATTTGGAAACCGCGGAAAGAAGGCCTGATGGCACTGAAAAATTGATACCGAAAAATTGTCACAGAATGGGTAGTCGGTCACGCAGTACTTACGCAACTCTAAATGATCCTCTATGCTCTATGTCTGGTTAGGCTACCACAGTGTAGCCGAAATGAGAATACACATTAAGGCGAAGGCTACACTTGCAACAGATGGAACTGATGAAACGTCGAACCGGCTCTACTCCGGTGTCCTGTGGAGCTGAGGGCTTCGAGAAGAGCCGGGAACTGGCGATGGCACTCCGCGGGACATCGTTAAGTTGCTTGCCTGTCAAGGGCCTGATCAGCGCGCGTTACCCAAATCCCGGGTCGCACGCATTGAGGCAAACTTCAGTCATCCCCCTCCTCCACACCATTGCACTCGCTATCGGTCTGCTTGGCTTGCTCTTGCCAGTGTAGGCATACTTTTCTGCGATACCAACAAACGATACCAACACTGCCATTGCCTATGGATTGAACGTCGTGGATATCTCACGGGTGTATCTGCAGTGGTACAACGTTGTGGGGTGAGTGGCGTGCTGTTTCAAGTGTAGCGAATACGATGGTCGCTTGGGGGGCTCTGGGTTATTGTGGTAGGCCACGGTATGGCACCGAAACTGGGGGGCGTAGCACATCTGGCACGAATGTCGCCTTGATAGCAGTGCAGGTAACTCTGTGTCTGTAGAGTGAACTATGTGACCCTATCCGATTGACTCGTACAACCTATGTTGGATTCCTGCTGTAGCCGTACCCAATTCTTTTCCGTCTCCATCCCCTGATCTGCCAACCCTCTGTCACTTGCGCTTCCGAGACACATCCCTGGGTGCTAACCCCTTTCTTCTCTGTCTCAGTTTACCTGGCGAAGACTTCCAGACGGTATCGTGCCAGCTTTTCGGCCAAAACAGCAACGGAGTTAGCAAGGTGCGCGCGTGGCTTGCCTTTTTCTTCCTGCGTGCTGCGGCATATGGATGGGGTGGGGCACACTCGTGCGCTTCTCCGAAGAAGACGCCAAGGATGTGGCTAACGATACCAGTGCGTAATTGTTATCTGTCCTCGGCGCCACAAGTTATTCTTGTGGGAGCCTAACAAGCGCCACGCAGCGGCCACGCCCTGGATAGCGCTCATCTCATATGACGCCAACGCGACACGCGTGTCGCAAATCAACGTCGTTTTCACGCTTGCGAACGAGAGAGGGGCCGTCGGAGTGGTAATCATTGCCCCACAGTCTTAACGACCAGCAAGTACTGCCCCATGTGCCACTCTAGTTGCTGTACTCTGCGTGGCCACGGGCGTGCATCATAAACCCAGAATACACCAATCCCGAGAGTTTTACCCCGTTGATGGACATATTTTCCACCCAGTCGCCTGCGTCTGCGCTCGTTATTCCCAACCAACTGGAATTCATTAATACCTGCATCTCTGGCGAATACAACCCTGCAACTCTCAATGCCTCTCAAGCTGTAATCAACGAAACCCTCGCAGCTGGCTATCCAACTGCGCCGGGTTATCTATGGGCGACCCTCGCTGCATACAATGCTACGGCACCCTTGGGCATCAACGCCTCCAGCAGCAATGGCCAGGACCCGCCAACTGTGGGTAATAACGGTACAGGCAGCTCGAAGACCACCTTCGCGATGTGAGGGGTTACTACGCCATATATTTGGCACTAATTACTGATGGATAATCCAGGATCATCCTATATGCTATCACCGTGTGCATTGCAGGCTTGTTCGCTGTGGTCATCATCATCGTTGTAGGCACTTTAGTTTACCTGGTACCGCCCAGGAGTGCTCATGCATGGCCCATCTGGCACAGGTTATCCGCGCGGTCCGGCACCCAGAACGCTATCGCTCTGCTGCTGGCTCAGGCGACGTCGGCGGGCTGTTCACACGGGCAATTCTCAACACGTTCCCGCTGATCAAGTTTGGAGCGCGGCGCGCCGAGGCGGAGAGGCAGGTAGAGGCGAAGGACCAGGACCTCGAGGCTTACGGAAATACGCCCTCGCCGATAGTCGAAATGCGGGACATTCATAGCGATGTTCCCGCGACATCGTCTGCAGGACGGGAAACCATGCGTGCCACAATGGTGGCAGATGCAAGTGCAGAGAACGACATGGCACGGCCACAAGGTCGTCTCCACGACAACGACAACGACGACCCAGAGCTAGCTGACCTCCAACCAGTGCGGCCACGGGCCGGACCCTCCGGCTCGGCGCAAGTGGCGATATCAGCGGCGGACCCGCTGCCCGAGTCGATCAGCCGCGAGACATGCCCGATCTGCATCGTCGATTTCGATGACGGTGCTGCCGTGCGAAGGCAAGCACGTCTTCCATCAGGCGTGCGTTGACCCGTGGCTGCTCGAACTCTCGAGTTCGTGTCCGATTTGTCGACACGGTTAGAAAACCCCCAACTATCCTACCCCTCTCCGCTGATGAGACTTTTATTTCCGTAGATTTCCAAGCGCTGGAGACGATGCTGGCTGGTGGTGAGCCGACCGAACGTCGCGCCTCGCAGCCACCGCGCTTCTCGCGCTACCTGCGCTTTGCGCACCGGCGTCACCGGCACAGGATGGAGGAACAGGACCCCACTGACCCGCCGCTGCCGCTCGCAGGACTTGGGCCAGGAGCACTGATGTATCTCTTCCGAGCTGGACACGCGACGCGATGTCTGTGTAGAGTCTTTTTACACGCTGTCTATGGTCGCTTTGTGTTTGTAACCCCCTGGATTGTTCTCGTCGAGCTCATTCGTAATCTATGTACTTAGTGTCTGTATAACTACCGTAGTCTGAACTTCATTTCCCCCATGCGATCCGAGGTTCTGGCACTATCTTAGGGACCTGAAAGTTACTCGCGACACGATGGCCCCAATTACTACAAGCTGCGCGCCCCGTTTTTACTCGTCGTAGTTCCCCTCGTTATGCGCATTGTCATTTGCCTTAACTGTGCATCAAAGTTGATATAGTACTCCGTCGGCATGACGAACCCTGCTGTGACAAGGCGAAGACGCCAGGTGCGAGTTCAAGGTAAAACCTAGATTAGATTAGGTGACGAGTCAGCAAGATGGAATTGGATACGAGACATTCGGAGCAGCACACAGAGAGCAAGTGAAGGGGAAATGATCAGCAGCAGGCTGATGTCTTAACGAGTTCAGGCCTTAGGCCTTATATATAATATATCTATGTTCTATGGGATTTGAGGTGTGCCTTCCCATAATGGATGTTGAGCTCCATGGCATATAGGCACTGCAACGGCATTTGTCAGTTGCTGGCTTGTCAGTGTCAGGTGAGTGCAGGTGCAGACCAATGTTAGTCCTTACACTGCTGCTGCAGTGAGTACATCAGCAAATAAAAGTAAAATTTTTATGTGCTTACTGTTGATAAGTGTCACGGCTGCATCAGTCGCTACATTTTATTTCGTATTTTTATCTATTTTATACGATTTTACATGACGCCATACAGGCATCTCGGGCATAGGAGCCCAGTTATTTTCGCTAAGTCGTGCAGTCATGTGCACAACATGCGCCGAGTCATGTGCAGGTAGTCACATGAGCTCCAAGAGTCACGTTGTACGGACAGGTCACAGGATCATGAGAAGATCCTTCTATTTACGTCCGGCACGATATGATTGGTTAGAATAGTGTAGAACGTCGTAGAACATTCAGGTAATGTACATTACGTGCTAGAAAGTACCATTACTCAGTGATGCGTCATCCTCTGAGTCAAAGAGGATTACAGTGCATCAGTCAGCACAACAGCGACGCATCATCACCTGAGTCATAGACCTTACTCAGTAGTTAGTAAGCGTGGCACTTATGACTCTGCACGGACCAAGTACTACAGTATATAAACCTGTATTAGATAGCGCTACAATCTAACTTGTCCTCTTTGGATTTCCCTCTCAACCTACCTCTGCATGATCTCTGCTCTGGTTCCCTGCAAAGGGAATATCTTGTCTTTGCTCCACTCCACGTTGTTTTGTAGGTTAGCGCGTGATTTATCTCCACGTTACGCTGATAGTGTGAAACAGGCAGTTCACCCCTTTTACCTCTTGACTTCAGCGTTCTGAGTCAACCCCTCTGTCAACGTAGCTGGAAGTCATCCGCTACATTAGGACAAGTTTTATCCTTTGTCCTTTCGCATTTCTTACTTTGCTTACTGGCGAAGTTCTCTTTTATTATAGGGTGGTTGACGTCCAACCAGTCCAGATTCTTTGTACCCCCTATGCACTGCCTGTGGCTGTCGTGCATCAGATTCTGTGTTGATCTGGTAATGTGCTAGTGTCTGTAAAGCCAGCATAGCCATTGCTTGCCTATAGTGGTGTATCGCTTGAGCGTACATCATTGGGTACTTGTATTGGGAACTCCCTACCATAGGAGCTAAGCCCTTGCAGGAGTGATAACCAGCCAGGCTTCACCTGCGACAACTGAGAGCGCTGAAGCAGAAGTGTTGTAGGAGCCCTAGCCGGGTGAGAGGCAGCCAATAGGTTGAGAAGACTGCAGCTGTTACCGCTGACAGCACATAGGAGTGCCAGCTCACTTGATAAGAATAGAAGTAGAAGGTGTGGAGTGATGACTAGACAAGAAGATAACCACGTTGGGTCTTTGTTATCTTCAGAAGTGTTGCCATGTAGCATTCTGTGTCGTATATAAGAAGTTCTAGATACAGGTAGTACTGTATTGAGAGTCTCCTGTCCGTACTATTCCCTTTGCTCAATCTATCGAATCATCTCTGAGAATGTCTAAGGTCATGTCGGTGACATTAGACTCTCAATTCTTCTTGTTTCATGACGACTGACCGTTTCTATATCCGTGATTTCGGGGTCAACAAAGACCGGCCTTGAAACCCTCACATCTATCTAGCCACAGAAAATCAATACCGTAGTATTCCCGCAACACATCTGGTTTACGATCCCCGACCGAACGACATTAGCAGTCACCCGATTCATCTGTTCAATGACAAGGGAATTCTATACGAAGTACTAGTGGATCCAACAGATCCAGTGTGCCCGACGTACCGAGGCAACCGTCGTACTGATATCGAAGCCTACGACGAAAGTAACACAGTGACGTTGGATCCGAACAATCGTTTTTCGGTCCTCTCAGGATATAACTTGCCCAGATCGGTTACACCCAACCAAGAATCGTATCGAAACGAACCCATCCCATCACATCTCCGCACATCCCCTATCATCCCTGGAATGATGACTATGGTGGCTCACACACAAATGGTCGAAGAAACAGACCAAGCAAATATCAAAACACTGAGTTACCCCACTCACTCAGTTGCAGGTTTTCTTAGTCAAGGACGGTACTTAGGAAGGCCCCCAGATTCAAATCCAGGAGGCGATGATCCTGGAAGAGATCATAATGATGGAGGAAGACCTGGGAGCCCTGGATCCCCTGGAAACCCGGGAGGCCATGGAGGCGGAGTACCTGCGGGAGGAGGAGGACCATTCGGAACTGAGAAAACCCTAGGGGCGTTACCAGCCATTTTTAGCGGTGATAGAGATTAGGCCGAGGCATTCATAGACGCCATTCAAACCTACTTTCGATTGAATCACCAGAATCTCTTCTTTCAATCTTATTTCACAAGGATTGCGTTTGTTCTTACGTTGATACAAGGCGAACAAGTTAACAGCTGGGCCCGAGACCAAGGAGCTTGGCTGGATACGTTGAATCCTTGTACGCATGACGAGCTGCAAACCTGGGTTCAATTCCTTGCCAGGTTCCGCAAGCGATTCCAAGACACTCAGAAGACAGAGAAAGCTCGTATGAAACTCAAAGACCTTCGTATGGTTTGGCCTGACGCCAATGCCTACATTACCGATTTCGAACAGCTCGCCAGAGAAGCATCTTATGATCTTGTCCATCCAGCAACTATTCAACATTTCCTGAATGGACTACCCAAGTCGGTCCTTGAAGACGCTCTTCGACCCCCATACATCTACACCTATGCAGAGTTAAAGCAACGTGCAATCGACTCAACTTGGTCCCATCAACTTATGAAGTTGATCATGGACCGTCGAAGTGGCAAGAACGCATCAGCGCGACTGTTACGCTTCGGTAAGCGCGGGCCTTGCTTTAGGCGATAATAAGACGCGAGTACTCAGCTCTGTTAGCGTATAAGTCGAACGTGGGATCCTAATCCTAACACGTCGATCGTCCGGCAACTGGGAAGGCTTCTTGGTAAGCCTTATGCAGTGCGCTCCCCCTTCTTGCTTAGACATGTTGACGGGGAAGAGAGAAGTTGAGAAACCGATGATTCAAGAAGACCAAGATGGCGATCCTTGGTCTTCCGCGACTACTACTTATACACGATGATGGAGGGCTTTAAAGCGCCTCCCGAACAGTATTGACCTATAGCGTATCTAGCTCGAACCCTAGTATCGCTATCCTAGTAATCAGCTGCTAAAGTACCATGTGATACTACTGCTGACTGATAACACGTGAATGATAAAGTCCCTGACTAATGTAAACAATCACAAGCCTACTACTGTAGTCAGAACCTAGTAGTAAGCGTCCAAGTCCGATCCGTGACATCACCCCCTTTTCAGGAGCGACGCCCACGGAGCCCCGGGGGTCCCATCCACCCCGCCTGTACCTCTTCGATCCTCTGCATCGCTCGTGCCTGCTCCAACCTACTGATACTCAATGCCTTGTCCATTGCCAATCGCCCCCATGTCTCCTGTAACTCCCTTATCCTCGCGTCCAATCGTCCGAGCTCTGCCCCAAGGGCCCTGTACCGCCTGATCTCTGCGGCAAGGCTTACGTCCTTGCACTCGGCGATGGCCCGGTTGATGGCCCCGACGGCGTCGTACCCTGCGTCGAAGAGGAACAAGTCCTCTTGCGCGTATTTGATGTGGGTGTCAGGGTGCGCCACGTACTGCGGGGCGGCGTACAGGGGTTTCGGGAACACCCTGTCGGACTCGTCGATCAGGCCGAGCACGATAGGGTCGTTGCTCATGATGACCTGGACGTATTTTGCCTGGCGCGTCATGCCGTCGGGGGTGGTGATGGGGAATGAAACGAAATCGGGTCCTCGATTGACCCGGAACCCGTGAGGCGCACGGGCGTTGGCGACGCTGGAGACGGCGTGGTCGGCGAGCTGGGGACGGATATGACCCCGGTAGAGGGGGGTTCCGTCCGTGGCGAGGGCGTGTCGCGTTGTATGAGGTGGAGCATTAGCTTCTCTCCCATAGTGAATGTGTGGGTGCTCAGCTGGGTACCGCTCGTCCTCGCTGTCCGTGACCTCTCCCTCCTCTCTCTCATCTCCTCCATGCGGCGTTGGGCTGTTCGTAGCTGTTCTTCCCTCCAGTCGTCGGTCACCTCCTTCCACGACTTCTTCGGCTTCGTCAGCTCTTCGTACCGCTCCCTGGCGTGCTCGGACGTCTTCACCGCGGTCGAGAGCGCGTCGAAAGTCGTCGACTTCCGCGGTGGTGAAGGGGCGGTCTGCGATGGGCAGCCCGGTGTCGGCGTGGAGGATGTGCCACAGAGTGGGCTGTCCGTCAACGTCGGGGGACAGTCAGGCACTGTGCGTTCCTCGTCCTTGAGCGGGGAACTGGGCGATGGTGCTGTTGAACTCAGCTTCGGTAATGGGCCCTTCTGACCCGGCTCTGTCTCTCTCAGCCATGACGACCTCCGTGTCGTCGGCAGGGGCGTTTGAGGCCCGCTCTTCCTCCAGCTCGACGGCAAAAATCCTCTCGGGGGTTCCGAGGTAGTACGAAGACGGCGTGAGGGCGGCATTTGGTGTGAATGGCATAGACGAGTTGTGGACTAGAGTGGTGGTGGTAGTCTGAGGAGAGGATGGGATGTTGTCGTGGGTCTTCCTGCTTCTTATAAGTGTTCGTCCGGCGGTCCTGGAATATTGATATTCCGCAAGGGCTTCGTCGGCGAATAGGTCCTCCCGGTTGACCCACTGATTCTCCGAGTCGGGGTAACCCTTCCATTTGATCAGGTACTGCTTCTTACGTCCTCTGCCGAAATGCCGTTCGTCTAGAATCTTCTCGATTTCATATTCCTCCTCTCCATCTACCAGATCGGGTGGTGGTCGTTGGTAGTTTTTCCCATGGAGTGGGGTCTCGTGGTATTTGGTGAGAAGGTCCACATGGAACACTGTGTGAATTTTCCATTGCGGAGGGAGGTTGAGTCGATAGTTGACAGGGGACATCACCTGTTCTATTGTGAAGGGTCCGTGCCTTCGGGGAGCAAGTTTTGCCGTTGGTTGGTGAGTGTGGAGGTGGCGTCCTTCTAGCCACACGAGATCTCCGAGTTGGAATTTTGGGCCGTTTTTTGCTTTAACCCATGATTGCTGCGCTTTGACAATCAGTTCCTGGGCGCGTTTCCGTGCTTCTTGGAACTGTTCCGTTCTTAGTGTTACTTGTGGGATTGGTGACGGTTTCTCCGTCCAATCAGCTCGTGGGTTGTACCCCATGAGGAGGTTGAAGGGTGACTCCCGGGTATATTCATGTGGCCAGTTATTATGCGCGAACTCTGCGAGGGGTAGGTATTCGCACCAGTTATCCTGTCTCTCGTTTGCCCAGAACCGTAGGTATTGTTCTACCCATTGATTTGTCCGCTCTGATTGTCCGTCGGTTCGGGGATGATATGCGGTGGATATATTTTGTTTAATATCCAATACTCTGCAAAGTTCTCTCGTAAACCTGCTGGCAAAACGAGGGTCGCGGTCACTTATGATTTTCGTGGGAAGTCCGAAGCGGATGAAGACGTGTTTGAGGTATAAGTGGGCGACTCCTTCCGCCCCGATCTCTTCATTGCATGGTATAAATATCGCTGCCTTGCTACAGTCGTGATCCGTGATCGTCAGTATCGTGTCGTGCCCTTGAGATGTTGGTAACTTAGTTATGAAGTCGAGAGCTATAGTTTCAAATGGCATTGCTTCCGGTTTAGGGTATATGGGATTGAGGGGTGCCTTGTTCCGTCCGTGTTGAACCTTGATGCGTTGACATTCGGCGCATCCCTTGACGTATTCCAGCGCGTCTTTAACCAGTCCTGGCCACCAATAGGTACGCCCCGCCAATTGGGCGGTTCTTTTAATTCCTGGATGTCCGTGAGCAGGAAGGTCATGATGATCGTGTAGGATACGTCGCTTGTCGTGAATGCCTCCGGTTACTACCCGTCGCGCGTCTTTGTACCAGACTCCGTTCACCTTCTTGAGATGGTATGCATCTACCCATGGTTTTAGAATACTTTCGTTTTGTTCGTATACGGGGTCCTCTAGTGTGGTGTCCTCAGGGGTAAGACAATCTTTGTTGGTCCGTATTCTTTCTACGTGGGTACCGCGTATGAAGAGTTTGTCCGGTAGTACCGTAACATTTTCGTTATCTTCTTCCCCTTGGTCGTAGTCCGGTCTTCGTGACAGTGCGTCTGCTCTACCATTCGCTGATCCCTTGATGTGGTGAATTTCAAAGTCGTATTCTGATAATTCTAGCACTTCCCTTGCCACCCTCCGGCTGATTTTCTGAGGGCTTCTCCAGTATTGTAGGTTCATGTGATCTGAGAAAACTTTTGTACGGTGTGGTGATCCTGCGAGTAACGGTCGCCAGTGCCGGAAGGCCTTGACTATGGCTAGCAGTTCTAGATCGTATATGTCGTAATTTCGTTCTGCTTTGTTGAGTGTGGTGGAGAAGTAGCCGATGGGGTGTCTTTTCCCGTTGTCTGTCCGTTGTAGTAGTACTGCTCCTATTGCGAATCCTGACGCATCGACTTCTAGTTCGAATGGTTTACTCAGCTGTGGGTGTGCCAATACTGGTTCTGATGTAACGAGTCCTTTGAGTTTGTTGAACGCGTTGTGTTCTGTCCCCGTCCATTTCCATTCAGCACCTTTCTTGGTCAGTTGATTCAGAGGTTTTGCATGGTGTGAAAAGTTTCGAATGAATGCGCGATAGAAATTGCAAAAACCTAAAAATGATCGGACGTCTTTGACCTTGGTGGGTGTCGGCCAATCTTTGATGCCGGCGATTTTGACGGGGTCCATGCGTGTCACCCCCTTTTCAAGGATTACCCCCAGGTAATCCATACGGGGCGCATGGAATAAGCATTTCTCCAGTTTGTAGTAGAGGTCATGCTTAGCTGATATTTCCAATACGTCTCTGACCGCCGCAATGTGGTCGTCCATGTTATGTCCTACGTGTGTTGCGATGCCGATATCGTCCATGTACACCCTTATCGTGGTTCCTCGGAGTTCGTGTTTGGCGATGATGTCTCGACAGATGTGGTTCATCATCGTCTGAAATGTTGCGGGGGAGTTTGTTAGTCCGAAGAACATTGCCGTTGGTTCAAATAGGCCGTATTTAGTTTTGAACGCGGCTTTTTCTTCGTCTCCCTCCTTGATCCGTATGTTGTTGTAGCCCCATCGTACATCGAGTTTGGTATATATATGGGCGTTACTAAGGTCCGTTATGAGGTCCATGATGAGGGGTAAGGGGTATTGATTTCGTATCGTAAGCGCGTTGAGACGTCTGTAGTCCTGTACCGGTCGTAATTTGCCGTCCTTCTTCTTTACAAAGAAGAAGGGTGATGCATATGGAGATTTCGATGGTCGTATGTATCCTTTGCCGAGTTGTTCCATGAGAAATGCTTGGAGGGCCTGATCTTCCTCCTGGGTGAGCGGATAGACCTTGCAGTCTATTGACTCGGGTGCTCCTTTCTTGAGTTGGATTTCATGATCCCATACCCGTGAGGGTGGGAATCGGTGCGATGCTTCTTCGTTGAAGAGTCGGTGGTACGTAGAGTAGACGGTTGGCAACTCAGCTTTGGTAGTATACTGTTTCGCCTTGATTGCTAATTCAGTAGAAGTGGTCCTTCCTTCTACGAATTCTTCCTCTTTTAATTGGGCGACGACCTGTTCCTTTTGTTCTTCGGTCATGGTTTTCGCGAGTACTGATCGTGCTATCCTCGGATTAACGGTCCTGAGGACTACCGGTAATGCGTCCTCTTTGATGACGGCATGTCTCCAGCTGAAGGTTGGTTCGTATGTGGCCAGCCATGGGTATCCAAAGACGATGTCTTCGTTCCCGATATCGGTGACAAGGAACCTCATTTCCTTGTGGATTCCTTTTGTTTGTACGTCTAGGTCCACATAATGGGTGATTAGTCCAGCTCGATTTTCGGTATTATCGATGTTCCATATCTTTTTGGGCTGTTCCAGCGGCTTCATTCCAATTCCCATCCGCTTTATGAAAGCGGGTCTTAGGAAGTTGTCCGTGGCTCCTGAGTCCACTAGTGCTCTAATGTCAGCCATTGCGTAATTCGTGTGAATCGATACTGGAATTCTCATAGAACGGTAGCGAGTTATGATCACAGAATTACAATGTACTGCCCTTACCCAGGCCGCTGGGTTCAGGCGCTTCGAAAATCCTCCCTTTTCCATAGATCCTGTAGTATGAGGTCTTTTACCTCATCTTCTTCGGCGGCTACTCCCTTCATCCATTGATCGGCTCTTTGCTGCGGGGTCTCCGCTTTTGCCGCGCGTACAGGTTCTTCCTCTCTGTCGTCCTGGTAGGCATCAGTTCTTCGGCTACTGCTTGGTTGGTTGTAAGTGTGCTGTGGGCAGTTACGGCTGAAATGTCCTTTCTGTCCGCATGTGTAGCATGTTACTTCCCTTATGTCGCGCCGGCCTCCCCGTCCCCGTCCCATGAATCCGCCTCTGGGTGGTGGATTTCGGGGATGAGCTCGGTCCCAATTGCCTTGGATTTCTTCGGCTCCTGTGAGTCTTCCTTGTACTCGGTCTGCTGACGTGTCCATGGCATTTGGGTCCCTTAGTATGTTGCGGGGAGGTCCCCATCCAGTATTCCTTGCGTTTCTCCATGTTGGGTTACCACCTCCCGGTGGCTTTGCTTGATTGCTAAGACCCCGATGTTGCTCCAATCGAGCCTTCATGTGTATGTACTGCTGTTGCCTTCTGATAACCGCCTCCTTCCACTCCTGGAAGGTCTGTGGGTTGTCGTATGTGTATGCTTTCTCGTATAGGTCGCGGGGTAGTCCATCCGTGAACAGGTCCATCGTGAGTGGCGAGTCCAATCGGTAGTTAGCTTGGCGTGCTAACTGCTCGAACTGTGTCACATACGCGTCGATGTCCCCTCCTGTCATTCTAATTCCTCTTTTGAGCATGGCTTGAGCTTGCTCTTTCTCCAGTGTGTTGGAGAATCGCCTGTTGAAGGCCGTGATGACTTCGATCCATAGTCGTGGATCGTTGTCTGCGATTCCAGCCGTGACCTGTCGGTTGAGCCATCGGCTGGTCTCCGTGATCCAGTTGTTAACGTCCTTCCCCTGGATATAAGTGAGGAACAACATAGCTCGTCTGTAGGCGTTGGCCATGATGGGGTTGTTGTTATTGATGCCCCAATACAGTTCCCACTGCGTGAGGAATTCTTCTGTTTTGTGTCTATCCCCTTTGAATACTTCTGGGGAGTTTCCTGCGAATTTATCGGAGTGGTGTCCTCCGGGTACTCCGATCGGTCCTGCTCCGGGCATTCCTCCTCCTGGTAGTCCTCCCCCTGGTGGTCCTCCTCCTCCTGGTAGTCCTCCTCCTGGTGGAGGGCTTCCTCCGGGTAGTCCGCGCGGCGGTCCTCCACCGCCTGTCGGGGGGTCGGGCTGATCTGGTCCGATTGCTCGGAACAATGCGGCGTCGTCTGCCGTCATGACATGTCCGGTTTCTGGGTGGATAGGAAGCGTTACCTCCTGTACTTCTGTTAAGGTGGCCATTGGTGGGTGAATCGTGATCTGCTCAGCTCTTTCGATGAGTTCTGGTTCTAATGGTTCCAGTTCTTGCGCGGGTTCTTCTTCTTCTGATTCACTGTCTGGTGCTTCGGAGTTTTCTGAGGGTGCCGAGATGCTGTGGTTTTCTCCGTCGATGGGTCCCCAGTCGTTTCTTGCAACAACTTCTTCTTCGTAAATATCGCACCTGTATCTGGCGGGTAGAGTGTCGATGACTCTCCACTCGTCGTCTTCTCGGTCGACTCTGCACCAGCAAGTTCGTTCGAAATTAAACTCAACTGGTCGTGGTCCGTGAACTCCTCTAATCAGATATCCTTCTACTCCGTTGATGCTCCCCCAACTGGCTTCCTTGAGGTAGCGTACTGGTACGTTTCTTGTTCCCCTCCGTGGGATCTCGTAGGAGCGGAATCCCTCCTGGTTCCAAAGTTCTCTTGTGGATACTCGCGCCACGATGTTAGAATCTTGGTCTTAATGTTACGCTTCGGTAAGCGCGGGCCTTGCTTTAGGCGATAATAAGACGCGAGTACTCAGCTCTGTTAGCGTATAAGTCGAACGTGGGATCCTAATCCTAACACGTCGATCGTCCGGCAACTGGGAAGGCTTCTTGGTAAGCCTTATGCAGTGCGCTCCCCCTTCTTGCTTAGACATGTTGACGGGGAAGAGAGAAGTTGAGAAACCGATGATTCAAGAAGACCAAGATGGCGATCCTTGGTCTTCCGCGACTACTACTTATACACGATGATGGAGGGCTTTAAAGCGCCTCCCGAACAGTATTGACCTATAGCGTATCTAGCTCGAACCCTAGTATCGCTATCCTAGTAATCAGCTGCTAAAGTACCATGTGATACTACTGCTGACTGATAACACGTGAATGATAAAGTCCCTGACTAATGTAAACAATCACAAGCCTACTACTGTAGTCAGAACCTAGTAGTAAGCGTCCAAGTCCGATCCGTGACAGCGACCTCCAATGACGCAATGGCAACCACCACGCGGACCCCCCCCACAACGTGTTAATTGACCAGCCTATAACTCTAGCAATGCCCCTCGTTCTCATAACAATGTTCCTGTTCCTATGGATGTAGGAAGGGGACAAGCGAGCAGAAATGGAGGATGGGCGCGTACGGTGCAAAGCGATCCGAAAGACGAACAGCGCGAGAATCAATGACCAAAAGGACCTTGTTTTGCGTGTGGAAACACCGGTCACATTGCACGCAATTGTTACTCTCGCAACAAGCCTCCTACCGCGCGTCAAACAAGAACCGACGAAGAAGAAGGAGAAAGCATGACCTATACAGCCGCCGATATCAAACAAGCCATAGCTAGTCTTCCAGAGAACGAAATGCGAGCCTTGGCTGCGATGTACGAAGGGGGAGAGGGTTTTATGATGGCCTAATCCATACAGCCTGGATTAGGTCACAAGAATCGACATGCATGTACCTAGCCAATAGAAGATCTATGACTTTACGGGTATACCTCGCATTCGATTCTAAGAGGGCTGAACTAGTTGCCTTACTCGATTCAGGAGCAACTGAAAATTTCATCAACACGAAAACGGCAAAAAGACTGCAGATAACCGCAAAAACTCTCGACGCCCCTAGATGCATTTACAATGTCGACGGTACTCCGAATCAGCATGGATCCATCACTCATTTTATCGACTTGTATACCCGCACGGGTACGAAGATCATCCAAATGCGTTATTTCATTACGGATTTAGGACCTAATGAACTAATCCTGGGATATCCTTGGTTCGCGGCATTCCAACCTCAAATTGAGTGGAATCGAGGATGGATCTCCATGGACCAGTTACCAATCATCCTCACCAACCATAATCCAGTCGCGCAAGATTTATTCATCAGAAGTAGTACCACTCAAACACTTGCATCCAAGTTAGCCAAAGAAGCTGGTTCGCACAAGGGAACAGGAGAAATTCCCGAGCATTATCGAAGACATGCCAAGGTGTTCAGTGATCTTGAGGCCCATCGATTCCCGACGTCCAAGGAGTGGGATCATGCAATTGAACTGAAGAAGGACGCGCCCGCTGCGTTACCCGGCAAAATCTATGCGTTATCGCAAGACGAACAAAAAGCTTTACGCGAATTCCTAAAAGAACAATTGCAGAAACAATACATAAGACCATCGAAGAGCCCTTACACATCCCCATTTTTCTTTATCAAAAAGAAGGACGGTAAATTGTGGCCGGTCCAAGACTACTGGCACCTCAATGAATGGACTATCTGGAATCAGTATCCGTTACCCCTAATCCCCAAGCTTATCGCATGAGTAAAAGATGCCACTATATTCACCAAATTCGATATCAGATGGGGTTATAATAATGTTCGCATCAAAGCCGGAGACGAATGGAAAGCGGCCTTCATTACTAACGAAGGATTATTCGAGCCGCGAGTAATGTTCTTTGGTTTGACCAATTCACCATCAACCTTTCAAACAATGATGAATGCATTATTCCGCGATGAGATCAATGAAGGATGGATAACGATTTACATGGACGATATACTAATCCACACTCCCAACAATCTCGACCTCCACCGAAAATTTGTACATTGTACGCTGACAAAACTAGCGCAACATGATCTGTTCCTCAAGCCCGAAAAATGTCTATTCGAGAAGAAGGAGATAGAATTCTTAGGTGTTGTTCTCAGCCACGGGACCCTCAAGATGGATGAAGCTAAAATCAAAGGCATTCGAGAGTGGCCGATCCCTAGTTGTGTATGCGACGTATGAGCATTCCTGGGTTTTACGGGATTTTATTGGTATTTCATACAAGGATATTCTACAATCACGCAACCAATGATCAAGCTTACGCAAAAAGACACGCCATTCCAATGGACGCAAGATCAACAAGACGCTTTCGATACATTAAAATCACGCATCTGCTCACACCCCATTTTGCACCAACCCGACTACTCGAAACCATTCTTTCTTGTGACGGATGCTTCCGCGTACGGCATGGGAGCCGTACTCTCACAGGAGGGTGATTCGCCAAACGCCCGCACATCAAAACCGTTTTTGCATCCAATCGCATTCTACTCAGCCACTTTCATCCCGGCTGAACGTAATTATGACATATATGAGCGAGAACTGTTGGCCGTCTTGAAAGCACTAACACATTGGCGAATGCACCTAGGCGGAGCTCAACACCCAATCACTGTCTTCACCGATCACGCGAATCTCCAGTACTGGAAAACACCGAGAAAAGTCAATCGAAGAATCGCACGATGGTTCAATGAATTACAAGACTACCAATTGAAAATCGTACAAGTTCCCGGAAAGTGGAATACAGTCGCCAATCTCCTCTCTAGACCACCTGGAGCCGACAACGGAGAAAATGACAACCACGATCTCACACTTCTACCATCGGACGTCTTTCTTAACATCGCAGATCCGATCGACGATCTATTTCAATTCGTATGCCAAGCACAGTTCCGTGTGCAAGCAGAAATGAACGAACTTCAAAAGAAGTATAAACTAACATATCGGCGGGACGGATTTATGCGATGGGTGACGACTAGTGAACAAATGGTCGTTCCCAGTCAAGATGTAGTGAAGAGAGCAATTCTAAAAGAATATCACGATGAGGCAACTGCCGGTCACCCAGGACGTGACGAAACTAAACGACAAGTAATTAAAGATTACTGGTGGCCTGGCGTCGCTTCTTACGTCGAAGACTATGTGCGAGGATGTCCAATCTGTCAACAGGTTAAGGTACTCATGCATCAAAAACGTGTACCTTTGTATCACATTCCTACCGAGGAAGGCACCTTACCATTCGAGACTATCGCACTAGATCTAATCACACAACTCCCAAAATGGGGACGGCATGACGCCATTCTTACAATTGTAGACCACGGCTGTTCAAGAGCGGCCGTTTTTATCCCATGCAATACGCAGATAACCAGAGAAGGAGTTGCCCAGCTGTATTATGATCACGTGCTCAAATGGTTCGGGTTCCCCCGAAAAATCATATCCGACAGAGATCCACAGTTCACTTCCATCTTCATCAAAGTGTTGTGTCAATGACTGTCTATCTCTCAAAATATATCTACGGCTTTCCATCCACGAACCAATGGGCTATCTGAGCGAAAGAATCAGTGGATCGAGCAATACTTGCGGACTGTAGTAAATCTAACACAGGATGACTGGGCTCACTGGCTTCCCCTCGCTACTAACATTCATAACGGACGCTTCAACGAAACCATTGGATTCGCTCCCGCCAAGTTGCTATTTGGATACAAACCAACTGTTTCTCCCATTTGAGCATTTAAGTTGCACGTACCAAGAGTCGAAGAACGATTGCAGCAGGTACAATGATTCCGAATTTTAGCTATAGCCGCCCTTAACGCTGCAGCAAAAGCCCCTCCCCCTCAACAATTCGTGGTTGGAACAAAAGTATGGTTGGACGCCGCTAATATCAATCTTCCTTATCACAGCCGCAAGTTAGCACCACGGCGATATGGACCTTTTCTTATCACAAAAGAAGTGTCACCGGTGGCGTATCAACTACAACTACCGACCGCATGGACGGTTCACAACGTCTTCCATGCATCCTTGTTATCTCCTCATTGTGTTACCACCGCTTTCGGACCTCACGAAGATGATGCGCGACCACCTCCAGACATAGTACAAGGCCTTGAAGAACTAGAAGTTGAAGAAGTCATCGGGCATCGATTCTATGGTCGCCACCAAACCTTGCAATATCTTATCAGATGGAAAGGGTATTCATGCGTGGATGACAGTTGGGAGCCCACAACTCAAGTATTTGCTCCCCGTCTGGTCGCCAAATATCACCAGAAATTTCCATTAGACAAACCGTCAACTTATAAAAAGACGCATAAGCAACCAAGGACAGCAGCATCGACATTATGGACGCAGCCACTCTTGACTCCATCCCTGCAGAAGTCGTACGGGACCTCATCGAACTCTCTCCCACGTCTTCTCCCGAGATGCCCCCTCGGCATATCATCCCTGACAGCGATCACGACTCAGATAAAGAGAATGTCCCGCCCGCTGCTCCACTGACATGCTTCAGGATGCCCTTCCCTGCAGACCATACCCCCTTCGCACCCCCCTCTACACACATCCCGTCTCCAGTTGAATTACCTGACCAATTCTTGGGAGCCACTGAACGTGCTAGACTCGAGGACCTTACCTTTGGCGACGACAGCTATCTCTCTCCGTCTAGCACCCTGGCAGCGCTCGACTCAGTGCATGGACCGATCGACGCCGCCCTCACAATGTGAATCGCCCGAGGGCTCACGGTCATGGCGAAGCGCTACCAACGCCGTCACGACGATCAACTCCGTATCGCCCTCCTGGAGCGTACTAAGCACGCGGAATTGGAGCAGCAACTATGCGATGTCCCGGTCCCAGAAGGGTGCACCACTAACGTTGGACAGTGTGAAGGATTCATCATCCCTGACGAAAACAACGAGGGCAAATTTATCAAGCCCCCGTTTGTACGTCTCGGAGGTATCAACAGTAGTCAAGCGCAGGGGACAATGGGAGGATGACTCAACCATGTCTACGCCTTCGAGCTCTTTGCTCAGGCTCATGGCGATCCGACCGAAAACGTACCTCCTCTCGACACCTGGTTCGTCAAAGCCATTGGGAGCACCGCAGACATGGCCCGTTTCATCTGTACGGCCATCCGACAGACTGGAGATTGGGGTCTCTGCGCCGAAGTTGGGCAATACCGACGCCTCGATACTCACATCCTTAGTCTCAACACGCGCATTCGACAACTCTGCATGGAACTCGACGCGTATGAGCAACAACTCTTATTCTCGTGTATCCGTCTCGAGAATGCCCGAGCTTCTCGTCGCATCGCTCACGTTGCCAATCTCATCGATTACACACCCATTTCGCCCCCTCACCAAGTCCCCCCAGGCCTTCATCGACGAGACGGGAACATTGGACGTCCGGGCCGACGATCCGGCTAAGCGGAGGGTAATGTTACCGCTGACAGCACATAGGAGTGCCAGCTCACTTGATAAGAATAGAAGTATAAGGTGTGGAGTGATGACTAGACAAGAAGATAACCACGTTGGGTCTTTGTTATCTTTAGAAGTGTTGCCACGTAGTGTTCTGTGTCGTATATAAGAAGTTCTAGATACAGGTAGTACTGTATTGAGAGTCTCCTGTCTGTACTATTCCCTTTGCTCAATCTATCGAATCATCTCTGAGAACGTCTAAGGTCACGTCGGTGACAGCGGCAGACAGCCTTGGGTTCCTGAAGTTTACCATCACATCATTCCAGAGTCTCTATATCCGCTGCAGCCTTGGGTGCTGTTGAAACACACGGTATCTATTGGTCTCACTTGGAAGAGCTCGCATCCCCTCTGCTTAGCGTTTCGTGGCAGTTGTATCTTGACATCACAATCCACCCCCAGTTTCCAAACTGGTTCGTTTATTCTCCCATGTCATTGCAACTGCCTGTCGCATCCTTAGAAGAAGGAGGGACATCGTTATAGTCTCACTGCAGGCTCAGAACCCCACAGTCCACCTGAGAGACCTGCCACTCCAGTACCATCGGCTTCACTGCCAATTTCACCCCCTCCTTCTCCTACTCCTACCATCGCAGTATCAGAGCAAGCCCTCTCCAATACACACACTCTCAATGAAGAAGAAAGGGCTCTACTTGAAGAATGCGAAGCACAGTTCGTACCCGAAAACATCGTTGACCTTCTCATAAACGCATATGCCCTCAATCGTCAGTTCAGACGAGAAATAAGGCAGCGGTTCCCACATGGAGTGATCACGGGAACAGAATTCACCGTCGACGACATCCACACATTCGCAGAAGAACAAGTAGCCCCGGACTCTCTAAGGGTGTCCCCCATCCAATTCGCACATCACAGGAATAACTCCACCGAGTATTCCCTCTCGGATTCCATAGAAAGCAGCAGTGGCGAGTCCACAGAGTCGGAAGCAGCGTAGAAAACAGCGACAGCTATACACACCCCCTCCGTCTGACGAAGAAACCTCCCGAATAGTAGACTGGGAGACCCTCTCAGACAAGGAACGAAACAAATACATACTACCATCACAAACCGTCGCCATCATGTCTACATCAGCAGCACCCGACCCTGTCCCCACTATGGCCGAGATCCAGACGATCTTAGGCCACCTTTCACATGCCATGGGTACCCTTACCCAAACTGTCACCGACCTGTCCACCCAGGTCGCAGCCCTCACCGCCCATTGTGTCGCTAGTAGTAGCAAAACCAAGGACACAGTAGCAAGACCCAAACCATGGGATGGTAAGGGAGGAAGCGCCGAAGCTAGGCACTTCCTCACCGCCTTCTTCAACTGGGGCCTAGCACAAGAAGACGCCTTGAACACCTTCAATACAGTGACCAACACGTGGGTACGAGCAGAGCACAAGTGGATAGGATCAGTGCTCAATCTAATGGAAGGAGATGCACGCACGTGGGCTTTACCCCACCTAGAAGAAATTGCCAAAGGGGCCTACCCTTTTAGAGGCATATGGGCCAACTTTGAGAAGGCCTTCATCAAGAGGTTTATTCCTCTTGACACATCAGAAGCAGCGCGAGAAGCGCTAAAGAATATACAACAAGGAAAGCAGTTGGTGGCTGAATACCAGTCTCGGTTCAACCAGTACACCCAGCAGTCAGGATGGTCAGATGCGGATCATTGAACAAGGTTCTATGATGGCCTTAATGAACGCATCAAGGACATCCTTCCCATAACCAGCATGCCCACTGCAACCTTCGACAAGCTGCGCACAGCTGCTCAGACAATCAATCAACGTCTGAGGCAGCACGACGCTGAAAAGAAGGGGCATAAAGGGGCCACTACACCAGGAGGTGGATCCTCTCACCCAGACGCAATGCAAGTAGACACAACGCGTTAAGGAGGAAGTGGAAAGGAGGTCAGGAATCAGACCACCTACCGCAAAATGATGAATGGGAAGTGCTACGGGTGTGGGTCAAAAGACCACACTAAAAAGGACGGCAGGCATGAACGCAATGTTTGCAACCATTGCCAGAAAGTAGGGCATAGAAGCAACGTCTGCTATAACAAATACATAGGGAAAATGGCTAAGTCTGTGACCACTGCAGCCACAGCCGACAGTACCTCTTCAAATACACAAACCACCGCCGCCACCACTGTTGCTCCGGCCACAGATAGCAAGACACATGTGGACTTGCTGGCCAAGATGATGGAGCAGCTCAAAAGTCAAGAGCAGCAGATTAACACCCTTAAGGCGTCTTTTTAGATAGGGGACTAGTGCTAGCTGTGACTAGCTCCCCTGCAGGTACATACAACTCGGTATTGGTTTTGGACTTGTATATACCTCAGACTGATATTACCACGTGTGAAGTAGTAGAATGTTCTGATGTTTCGGTTCCCCTTGACTCTACATCATTTACATCTCATAAGGACTGTACTATACTGCCTGAGATGAACTTTGTAAATAGTTCAAATAGTGTCTCTACCGCTCCATTTGTAGCAGTGCAGCAAGTGATGAATTCTGATGCCGCACTAAACTCTGTAATTATTTCTGAAACCAAAGACAAAGCGTCCCATTTTCATGTGTCGTGTTATTTAAAAGGTCGTCAACATACCGTAAAAGTAGCAGCTATGATAGATTCAGGAGCAACTGCATTGTTCCTGGACAAGAAGTATGCCGACTGCCATAAGATGTGGCAAGAACCGCTTTCACACCCCATCCTTCTCTATAATATCGATGGGACTCCCAACGAAGTCAGAAGTATCACCCATAAAGTAAGACTCCGGCTCCAAGTAGGAAAAGAAGAAGAAAAATGTGATTTCTTCATCACCAGCCTCGGACCTGAGAAAGTTATCCTCGGACTCCCCTGGTTAAGAAAGCGAAATCCCGCCATAAATTGGCAAGAAGGCACCATGCACCTAAATTCCAGCAGAGAACAGCCTTCCGAGGAATTAGAGGTGGAGGTGACACGCATTATGGCAAACCAGATGGAATGCCGCCATCTCCTTGCAGAGAAAGTGTTAGACCATGCATAAGAAGAAGTCTACTGCCTCACTGGGTTTACCTACTCCCAGAAGATTGCTGAGAAAGCAATCAAAGCTAAAGGCACCAGAACTTTCGAAGAAATGGTTCTAGAACATTACCGCGAATACAGTAAAGTCTTCTCTAAGGAAGAATCCCAGCAGCTCCCTGAGCACCAACCATGGGATCATACGATCGACCTAGAACCAGACGCAGTCAAACACTGGAAGGTCAAATCGTACCCTATGTCAGCTAATGAGCAGGAGGAATTAGATAAGTTCCTGCAAGAGCATCTGTCTAAAGGATACCTGGTACCATCTAAGTCTCCAATGGCTTCACCAGTATTCTTCATTAAGAAAAAAGACAGAAAGCTAAGGCTCGTGCAGGACTACCGACGGTTAAACAAAATTACCATCAAAAACCGTTACCCCCTGCCCCTCGCAGCTGACATCATCAACAGGCTCAAGGGAGCCCAGTACTTCACTAAGTTCGACGTTTGGTGGGGATATCATAATATCCGCATCAAGGAGGGAGACAAATGGAAGGGCGCCATAGTCACTAACCAAGGACTCTATGAGCCCAAGGTTATGTACTTCGGCATGACTAACAGTCCTGCCACCTTCCAATCCCCCATGAACTCGGTCTTCGCTGATCTCATCGCACAAGAAGAGGTTGCCGTATATATGGATGATATCCTCATCTATAGCAACACCCTAGAACATCACCATAATGTAGTACGCGAAGTTCTTAATAGGTTGCAGAAATACGACCTCTACCTTAAACCCGAAAAGTGCGATTTTGAGAAGCAAGAAATGGAGTACCTGGGGATGATAATACGCCCAGGAGAAGTACAAATGGACCCCGGCAAAGTAGCCGCAGTCAAAGACTGGCCGACACCCACAAACCTCAAGGAAGTAAGAGCGTTTGTAGGGTTTGCCAACTTCTACTGGAGATTCATCAAGGATTTCTCTCGCCTCACGAGACCCTTGCATGATCTTACCAAGAAGGAAATGCCATGGCAATGGCATCAAGAACAACAGGAAGTGTTTGACCAACTGCGAGAGAGGTTCATTCAAGAACCAATCCTTAATGTCTACGACCCGCAGTTACCTATAAGGGTCGAAACAGACACTTCAGGATTTGCCACAGGGGGAATCTTATCGCAAAAGTACCCCGATGGATCGTGGCATCCCATTGCTTACAGATCCCAGTCCATGAGTAAGGAAGAGCGCAACTACGAGATCTACGACAGAGAGATGCTAGGTCTCATAAGAGTGCTTGAGGACTGGAGGCACTTCTTAGAAGGACAATCCTTTGAGGTGATCACTGACCATAAGAACATAGAGTGGTGGGCCACTATGCGTGACCTTAACCAACGACAGGCTAGATGGGCCCTCTATCTTAGTTGGTTCGTGTTCAAAATCACCTATAGAAAAGGAGAATCCATGCAGGCCAATGCCCTTAGCCAGTTTGGCCACGACTACATCTCAGACAAGGAAGATAATCGCCAGGTCCAAGTATTGGGCCCTCAGCACTTCCTTGCAGCAGCACAGCACCACTTCAGACCGCAAGTGGACGCCCTTGCAGAGCGAATCAGAAATGTCAGTCAGAAGGAAGCCATGGTGCTAGAAGGACTTAAAAGTATTGACAAGTCAGCACCAAAAGCTCTGACAGACAGCACTGCCCTCTGGGAGGAAGACGACGGGTTCATCTATTACAGGGGAAAGCTATACATCCCAAATGACCAATCTCTCAGGAGAGATGTTGTACAGTCATGTCATGACTCGGTCACGGCTGGACACCCTGGCAAGAACAGAACCCTGGAGTTAGTGAGCTGCTATTACTGGTGGCCACGCATAGGAGGTTTCATAACCTCGTACGTAGAAGGATGCGACAAGTGCCAACGCTATAGAAGGGACACACACCCTAAGGCACTAGTACACCCCCAGGAGGTCCCTGAAGGCCCCTGGCAGATCATAGGGATTGATCTGATCGGCCCTCTACCGATGTCACACGGAAAGGACACCATCCTTAACATAGTGGATCACTACACCAAGCAGATCCACCTATTCCCGGTGACCTCTCACATCACGGCCAATGGAGTCGCCTCCATCTACTTCGAGCAAGTCTTCCCCTTGCATGGGATCCCCAAGAAGATCATAAGTGATAGGGGACCTCAATTTGCCGCAAGGAGCATGCGTGCCCTATACAAGTGTCTAGGGATAGAATCAGGCCTAACGACCACTTATCATCCTCAGGCAAACGGCCAGGTAGAACGCAAAAACCAAGAAGTAGAAGCCTACCTGTGCCTGTTCATTGCCAAGAGACAGGATGATTGGGTTGATCTGCTGCCTACAGCAGAATTCGTCATGAACAGTCGCCTCAACTCAGCAACAGGACACACTCCATTCGAGCTCCTGTACGGCTACACCCCCGACTTCACGATTCCACCAGGCAGGCCAACCAGCATCCCGATGCTGGACAAGCATCTCCAGCACATGCGTTCCGTAAGAACAGATGCCGAAGCAGCACTACACCTCAGTAAACGGCGTATGCAAACCAACCACGAACTTAAGGAATACAAGTTCAAAGTTGGAGATAAAGTTTGGCTACAGGCAAAGCAGATCAAGATCCACCAACCTTCGTCCAAGTTGGGCCCCAAGCAACTGGGCCCCTTCACTGTTACTAGAGTACAAAGTGAAGTGGACTACAAGCTGGATCTACCACCTGCTCTCAAGATCCACAACGTCTTCCATGTGGATCACCTGAGCCCCTACAGAGGAAATGAGGTCAACGGCCTCCTGCCGCCACTGCCAGAACCAATCCAAGTCGACGGAGAAGAAGAATACAAGGTGGACCACATAAGAGACAGTAAACTCTTTGGTCGCACTCTCAAATATCTTGTCAGATGGACTGGCTACAGCAAAGGAGAAGACACCTGGGAGCCCAGCAGCAGCTTGAAGCATGCCCTGGAGAAAGTAGTGGAGTTCCACTCCAAGAATCCGGGCACCCCTAGAAAGATAGCTGCGCTCCTTTATGCGTCCTTGCCTTGGCAACCTCTTCAAGAATTCACTGACGCCAACGCGGACGTTGCTCCTTAGGAGGGGGGTAATGTCACGGCCGCATCAGTCGCTACATTTTATTTCGTATTTTTATCTATTTTATATGATTTTACATGACGCCATACAGGCATCTTGGGCATAGGAGCCCAGTTATTTTCGCTAAGTCGTGCAGTCATGTGCACGACACGTGCCGAGTCATGTGCAGGTAGTCACATGAGCTCCAAGAGTCACGTTGTATGGGCAGGTCACAGGATCATGAGAAGATCCTTCTATTTACGTCCGGCACGATACGATTGGTTAGAATAGTGTAGAACATCGTAGAACATTCAGGTAATGTTCATTATGTGCTAGAAAGTACCATTACTCAGCGACGCATCATCCTCTGAGTCAAAGAGGATTACAGTGCATCAGTCAGCACAACAGCGACGCATCATCACCTGAGTCATAGACCTTACTTAGTAGTTAGTAAGTGCGGCACTTATGACTCCGCATGGACCAAGTACTACAGTATATAAACCTGTATTAGATAGCGCTACAATCTAACTTGTCCTCTTTGGATTTCCCTCTCAACCTACCTCTGCGTGATCTCTGCTCTGGTTCCCTACAAAGGGAATATCTTGTCTTTGCTCCACTCCGCATCGTTTTGTAGGTTAGCACGTGATTTATCTCCGCGTTACGCTGATAGTGTGAAACAGTGTTACAATACGACTCAATTTCTTCTCTTTTTGTCTCTCTTTGTCTCACGTGATCGTTCTCACAAGAGTCATAGTGACTCTTTACTTATTCTCTTAGACGAGTCATAGTGACTCTAGCCTGTTGTTAAGGGGCTTATATCTTTTGTTTCAGACTCGTTTCATACATACTGCGGACTGCGCCGCAGTTACTTATTGTCCGGATGACTCGATCCCAGTACGCCGTTATGACTCAGTACTAGGATCTCTATTTACTATAAAGTCAGGCTTGCTAGGTAGCTTGTAGCCTTAGACTTGACTTTTTGTACTCTACGGTACTCGAGCAATCGAAGACCAGTGAATACTCCATATCTCACCCCGAAGAACTCTCCTCTCACTGAAGAATCCTAAGTTCCACTATTGGCTTAGGCTGACTCTTCAACTCGTACATTTTCACTGAAGTTCCTCTTCGGAACTTCCCTTGACAACCAGAACCAGACCCCTTAGTGCAGCGTCTCAGTAGATCGACTTAACCCACGTCGGGTGAACGTCCCTACTGTGACGTAACAAACAGGCAGTTCACCCCTTTTACCTCTCAACTTCAGCGTTCTGAGTCAACCCCTCTGTCAACGCAGCCGGAAGTCATCCGCTACAATAAGTGCTGAGCGCACTTAGCGGCTCTAATGGACTATGGACTACTTAGCGCTTAGGACGCTGTAGATAGTAGATTAGATTATGGACATATGATCTTGGACATCTAGGTACTGTATTTACTTCTTATCTATGACATCATATGTACAATGACATCATAACTGCATGGACTACAATGTGGACTATGCTATTGTACTACCTTTCTTATTGTTATCTTTATCTCTGATGTCATTATGATATCATTGTTCCAGACGCTTATTGTTCTAAGTTGTCTTTGTTCTTGATAGGGAACTCCCATTGTTCCCATCTCCTTTGTCTCTATTGTACTAGTGACGCCTTGTACTTAGTTACCTCTTGTGACAGCATCACCCTCTGTAGTAGTATAAGTAGAGCATGTTGTACACTCCTAGCCCCCAGTTCTATCACTCTGACTGGTGTGCTAGATAACCATCGCCCTCATCTCTGATCTATTCTTGCTTCACTGCGCTCTACACTCTACAGGTCTCTATCAACCCATGTGAGTACCTGATGCTGTTCATCACTTACCAAAACCAAAAGTTCTTATGTAGATTATATGTTATGGTTGAGCCCTCAGACTTATCAAAGTAATAGTGATGCAGTGATTCGGGGTTTTGGACTCTTACTTACTAGTTGTGGCTATGGTAGTAAGTAGTAATTAGTCACGGACTAGTTGTATCAGTCAGCACTCAGCAGTCACATGTGATTGCTGAGTGATTCCTAGGATCGGTGTAGTATGGTTTGAGCTACTTACGCCATAGGATAGTTCGGTTCAAGAGGTGCTTTAAAGCCCTCGTGTATCTATATAAGCAGTGACTGTGGAAGACCAAGACACGCCATCTTGGTCTTCTTCAATTGCCATTTGTTTTCCACAACGAGTTCTCTTCTCCCTTCTTATCTCCCTTACTGTCTTGTGCTCGCATCACCTGATCTTCCATGTACGAAGACAGGTTGAAGTCTATTCGGGCCAACGTGACTTAGTAGATCTGTTGCTTGCCCCGTCGTCGTATTGAGGAAGTCACCTCTACGTTCGACCCACGTTGTGCTTATTGTCCTCTTGCCTAGAAAACCGTTCAAGCTGAACAGACGCTGTGGCAAGGTGTAACATTATAGGTAGACATAAGCTTATATTATTATTACAGTGAAATTGTAATTGCTTATAATTGGGTTAATAGAAACACTCCGAGTTGTAAGCACATGCGATTTCAGACAATTCTTATGGCCAAATTGTAAGCACATATAATTTTCAGACAATTCTCACAGTTGAATTGTAAGTGCACACAATTTCAGACAATTTTCATGGCCAAATTGTAAGCGCACACAACTTCAGATGAGTCTTATGGCCAATTTTAAGTGCACATAATTTCTGATGACACTCACAGCCAAATTGTAAGCACTTTTTTTTTTTTTTTTTTTTTTTAAATTTGAATCCATTATTGTGTGCCTCCAGGTGCAGAACCCTATGTAGCACATTACAGAGTGTGTATTCAAGTCCTACTATTTAAGTATGATATAGTTGTGTATAGATTAATAGCACTAATAGTGTAGTGGTAATACTCATTGTTATATTAGATTATTATATCAGCACTTGTGATGAGGGTGCATGTCTGAATCCATTGGAATGCAGTTTATTAATACTTCTGTAGTGTTAGTAGCATTGTATGGTGCTTAATGGCAAATAATTGGTAATTAAATAATAATAGGTAAGCCAAGGGCAAAAGGTTGTAAGTGAGTAGCCTGTTGTAATTTTTTCAGGTTTTAACTGTTATTGTTTAAAATTGATTATAAGTGCATACAAATGATGTAAAATTTTAAAATCAGCAAAATAGATTACAATTTGGCAAAATAGATTACAACTGTCTGGCAAATTGCTGTTAAATTACAAAAGCAGTGAACAGCCATAATCACTTTCAAGACTTATAAGTCAGGCTCCACTTTCACTGCTTTCAGGAATTACAAGTGATTATAATCACTCATAATTTTACTTTTTATTTGCTGATGTAATAGTCATCAGCCTTGTAGAAGTGCGGTGGGAATGTGCAACTCATCATCTTTGGAGAAATATCTAAGGCACCTTATCCTACAAAGTATTTACAGCTGTTTTCAGAACATTGGAGCACTACACTCCCTGTGGTCAAGAACAAAGGCAGCCTTGCAGAAATGCACTTTGACTGGCAGAGCAGCCCATAGCTTGGACCAGTGCTGCAGCAGGAGTGCACAATGTGCTGTGAATGCTATGGCCAATTTTTTTCCCTTGAAGCCTGCCTCAAGCAGGACAATTACTTTACCTGACTGAAAAAGACAATCACTTTATGTTGCTAGGATACTATCTTGGACCAAGCATGAGTGCTGATATGCCCAGCAACAGGTTGGGCATACTATCCAATGATTTTGGTGTTTCTATTTGATATTACGGCTGATTGCACTCGGCCTCACAAATGACCAGTATAAGCACAGCTGATGCGTGAGAGAGCGCGAAACGGCCAATGCATAGTGAAGTGGGTCTGGCTTAGTGGCCCAACCACACAGCAACTCAGCGACTTCAGATTCCAAGCAGGAATCCCCTAGGAAATTAGACAGTTCAGCCTTGGGCTATGTGGTGGCAGGGAGCACATGTCATGGTCAGCCCTTTGGACTTATTAGAAGTAATAGTGATGACATGGTTGTGTTGCATTCAGACTCTTACTTACCAGTTGTGGCTATAGTAGTAAGTAGTAACTAGTCATGGACTTAGTTGTATCAGTTAGCACTCAGCAGTCACATGTGATTGCTGAGTGATTCCTAGGATCGTTGTAGTAGGGTTCAAGCTACTTACGCCATAGGACAGTTCCCGTTCAAGAGGCGCTTTAAAGCCCTCATGTAACTGTATAAGTAGTAGTTGTTGAAGGCCAAGATTCGCTATCTTGGTCTTCTTCAATTGCCATTTCTCTTCCAAGTTGAATTCTCTATTCTCTTCTCATCTCCCTAAGTGTCATCTTGTGCCATTGCCTTATACAAAGAATACAAGAGCAAGTCGAGACTTTCAGACCAGCATGACATAGGAAGACTCTGCTGCTAGTCCTGTCATTGTGTTAAGGAAGTCCCTTCACATTCAACTTCATGCTATCATTGAAGTACTCTAGCTGTAGTCAGAGCTCAAGTCGAGCCAGCATCACGGCAAGACGTAACACACATCACAGTGCCCCTAGTCTGCAGGACCATTGGGTCAGACTGGAGGCCCAGCGACCACATAGGTCGTCGTAACATCTGGCAGACTGCTTCAAGGCTTGCCTTAGACTGTGAAGCCCCATGGAGGGATTGGCCAACATGGTTGCACACCGTGGTTGCTGGCCTGACGACGGTTGACACAGGTTCACTCAGACAAGTGATTGTGGTTGTGGGCCAAAGTGGCTGAAGGTTGGATAGTATAGGTATTTAAGGATTCATTTCCCATGTACATACATGGCAGAGTGCAGGTATGGCGTAGTACCCAGACCAGTTACACTCTAGATTCCATTTTCCTTCATTGTGAACACTCTGCACACCTGTGTGTGTGCCAGTGTCCTCCAGCTGACCTCTGTCTGGCTGCCCCAGCAGCTCTTTGTATTTCTCTTAGGCTCATTCATCTTCCGCATTGGCCAAGCACCAAGTCTGTCTTTGGCTGATCCTCGCCTTGCTTGACTTAGCTTGATCAGTACATTATATTCCTTGACCTCCTGAACCCTTCCGCTCTTAGCTGCACTTCAACACGCTTAGCAGTGGCTTAGGGTATCATTTCTGGTGGCCAATGTAAGGGCGATCAACCACCTACGCCTGAAGTCTTATCTTATCTCTCACCACCCGTGCACCAACAACAACTCCCCTCCGCGCTCACCGCAGTGCACTTTGAATATCGAGGCTCTAGGCCTCCGCGTAGTATAGATTCACATCGGGTTTGCATGTATATAGGGCAAGGCCCTCCTATTCGAAAAGACAGCTTTTACACGGCTCTATTTGTGCTCCTGCTGAGCATCCTGTCCGATTGTCGTTATCACGCACCTTCTCAGCCTTCCTTCTGATTATCTAAAGCTCATCCTATCTTGCTTGCCTCCGTGTCCTGCTGACTCACCATCTAAAGTCTCTTACCTAATCTAGGTCTTACCTTGAACTCGCACTTGGCGTCTTCACCTCGTTACAACTGGAGCCCACCTTCAGGTAAAACCCCTAATAGATTTTTTTAAGACCCCTCCCTCCCTGTGAAAAATCTCTGACCAACCAATTGCCACCCGGCTTGCATGGCAAAAAAATTATCCACACTCACCCACAACAAAACAGGTAAGTTCCTACCAAAAGCTAACCCCCCTAGTTCCCTAGCCACCCTGGCCCCTGATATTGGAAAATCCAATCCTGCAAAATCTACCCAGCCCCTAGCCCCCACAGCCTCTGCCCCTGACCCCCCCCCAAGACCCACATGTATCCTTCTCCACTGATCCCCCCAGAAGCTTCCCCATCTCGACATCAACAACACCTGCTTGCACCCATCCCCTCTCCCAGACTGACAATGACCCACCCTCTGAGTCTGACGACACACCATCTGACAACGACACCCCCCTACCAACAACCCTCCCACCTGCTTGCTTCCTCCCCCACCTAACTCAGCTACTTTTCCACTGCCTCCTCCCTACCCTCCCTACAGCCCTGCCTGCACGCCACCATTCAGTCTCCATCCCACGATCCTTCACTCCGGCCTCCTTCCCCCCATTGACGAAACTCGCCACTACACCCCCAGCCCCCCCAATGCCATCTCACGTGATGACCAGACCAGCAGCAATGCCACGCCCAACAAAGACACCATTCTTTGCCGGGCTACCAGATGAGCCTATCACCGACTTCCTCTATGACTATGACGAGCTTTCTAACGGACACAAACTAACCGAAAAACAAAAAGTAGAAACCATCCTTCGATACGTCCCTTACTCCTTAAGGGACCTATGGAGATCGCTGAACGGTTACACAACTGGCAATTGGGTAAGATTCCACAAAGAGCTAGAACAGCTCTACCCCGACATGGATGCTGAAACGTGGTACTCAAGACAAGGTTTAATAGACCTTGTCAACCTATCAGCCAGATCCCAGATGCGCGACGAAAAGGATGTCATGGACTACTACAGGCACTTCCTCGCAATCAGCAACCCCCTGCGTGCATCCAACCTGATCTCGGAAGACGAGTGTAACGCTGAGTTCTTCCGAGGATTCCATGCATATGACCGGGCAGCAATGGCAAATCGCCTATACCCCCTACACCCAAACTGCCCCCACAATAAACCTTACAAACTCACAGATGTTTTCGATACCACTCGCACATATTTTGCTGACCTTCATTTTTACAGACCAGTCCAGCACCCTGACGATGCCCAGCCTATCCCCAGTGAAGACTTAGACACAAGGTGGCACAACTGCAACCCTTGCCTTGACCACAACCCACTTCCCCAACATGACCGTGACTTCACATGCACCAATGAACCACCCAAGCCCAAATATGAGACCAGAACGGTCCGTTTCTCAGATCAACATACAAAGCCGGGAACACGGGAGGACAAAGACATCGAAGACATGGTCTTGAGGATGCACAACCTCTTGGTATGTGACCCCACATATGCAGTACTCTATGCACAGATCAGCCACCACTTCCCAAACGTGGCCAAGCCCCTCCCACCTCCCGACTTTGGCCAAGCCTCCACCGTAGCATACCAAACCCCCACAACACCCCCAGCAACCACACCACGACCCCAGACCCAGCAAGGCCAACCCACAACCCTATCAAACGATGCAGCATCCTTCTTTGGCAAAACAGCAAGGATAGACGGGTGTGCCTTCTGCGCACAACAAGGACACGCCGTCAGAAGGTGCCCTGCGGCCGAAGAATACGTACATACTGCCCGTGCTACTATTATTAATGGAAGGATGTACCTTCCAGATGGCCAAACTATCCCAAACAACGGAAGCGGGCGCGGCCTCAAGAATGGTATCAACACCTGGCTAGCCAGGAACAATGGCCAGACGGGTGAGCCCCTGTTCTTCACTTCTGCCCAGTTGAGTGGTGCCCCCCCTCCCCAGCACGACCCTCCCCCACACACGGCTCTCAGCTTCGAAGCTGTAAGAAGCGACGATGGGGCAAGCTCGGACAACAATGAAGAAGCATATGATATGTTCGAGGTCTTCACCGCAGAACGAAAACGATGGGAAGCTAGACATACCAAAACCCACACAACCCCACCCATCACTCAAAGTCCGGCACCACCACTACAGCCCCCTCCAACATCACCAGCCCCTTATGCAGCCGAAGCGCACCGACCACCACAGTTCAAGTACCGGTCTGACATTGAAGACCAGAACCTTACAAAGGAGCTCACAACCTGGCTCTTGGAAGGTAAGCTCTCCCAAACAACCCTGGCTCACATCCTCGCAGCCAGCAGCCCCATCCGGAAGACGCTTGCCGAACAACTTCGCCCTCAACGAATCGAGACAGGTGGGTTCGAAGAACTCACCCACCACACTCACCCACCCCTAGATCTGGAACCATCACCACCTGCACCACGGACTACACACTCCCACTACGGGAGGTCGATGTACTGATCAACAGTAAAGCAATTAACGCAGGGGTTCTAGACCAAGGTTCCCAAATCATTGCAATCTGCGCCGACCTCGCCCAAGAAATTGGAGCAGTCATCAACACGGCAAAACGCTTAGAGATGGAAGGCGCAAACAGCACAACAAGCTGGACCTTAGGATGCGCTGAAAACCTACCAATGTGCATAGGTAACATAGACTTTCTCACTCATGCCTATGTCGTCAAAAACGCCCCATTCTAACTACTCCTCGGACGACCATTCCACAGCCTCCTCCTATCCCAGCTTAAAGACAACCCAGATGGCAATGTACACCTCTCGGTCTGTGACCCATCAGATCGGTCCCACATCATACAAATCCCGACACGCGCACGACGAGCCACAGTAGGTTTCATTTCCACCCTGGCGCTCCTAACCTACCCAGCCCCGCCTCGGATGACTGCCCCAGAACGCTATCAAGCCACGCCCCCACTCAACACCACCACCTTTCGCATGGCCACCATCCCACCCATTGCCGCATTTGCATACAAAAAAGTGGCAAAAAAGGTACACCCCATAGCAGCCTCCCTACCTGAAGACTTTCGCATCATCTGCCGCCGCCCCGAAGACCCCCTCCTTTCACTCAAGCCACTCCCCACAAACCCCCCCCACAAACCCTGGGCTCGCGACTCACAAAAGAAAGGCTGGACGACATGAACATCAACCGATACAACTTCCTGTGGCCAGATGAGGAACACCTAGCACAACATGTCCTCAAAACCAACGAAAAAGCCCTTGCCTGGACAGAAGCCGAGCGTGGACACTTCCACGATGAATACCTCGCCCCTGTCAAAATCCCAACAGTCGCACACACCCCATGGATCCACAAGAACATCCCAATACCCACAGGAATCATGGATGAAGTTATTGACCTCTTCAAACGGAAGGTAGCAGCTGGCGTGTACAAACCATCTGACACATCCTACAGATCATCTTGGTTCTGTGTCAAAAAAAAGAATGGCTCTCTGCGCATCATTCACGACTTGCGGCCCCTCAACGCGGTTACAATCCACAATGCTGCTGTCCCACCATTCATGGACCAATTCATGGAAAGTATGGCCACATGAGCATGCTACTCCATGCTCGACCTATTCGTTGGCTATGACCACTGAACCTTAGATGTCTCCTTGCGCGACCTAACAAGCTTTCAGACCCCTCTAGGAGCCTACAGATGCATGGTACTCCCTCAAGGGGCAACAAACGCCGTTGCAGTTTTTCATGGTGACGTCTCCTTCATCCTAGAACCTGAAATTCCACACATCGCAAAACCCTTCGTAGACAACACGGCCATCCAAGGTCCAGCATCTCGGTATAAAACTTCAAGCGGTGGTTAAGAAACGATCCCTGAAAACCCTGGCATACGATGGTTCGTGTGGGAACACCTCAATGACGTCCACCGAGTCATCCACCGCCTTGGACACGCTGGCGCAACCGTCTCAGCCCCCAAGCTATACATTGCAGCACCCGAAGTCATCATCCTAGGGCACAAATGCAACTACAATGGACGAGTACCCAATGAGTCCAAAACAGACAAAATTAAAACTTGGCCTGTGTGCAAAAACGTAACTGACGTCCGTGCCTTCCTAGGTACAGCAGGCACTATGAGGATCTGGATCAAAAACTTCTCAAAAATAGCACAACCTCTTGTTGACCTCACGAGAAAAGAATCCGAGTTCGTGTGGACAATAACCCACGACTCCGCCATGGAAACACTCAAAGCTGCCATTATCGACTCCCCAGCACTCATCCCCATTGACTACACCACCACCCGCACAGTTTACCTAGCAATTGACTCGTCCTGGCATGCAGTCGGCTGGGTCCTATCCCAGCAGTGTGAAGACAAACAGTGCCAACCGTCACGCTTCGGGTCAATCAGCTGGAACAAATGTGAGAGCCGATACTCGCAACCTAAAATCAAGCTTTACAGCCTCTTCAGGGCCCTCCGTGCGCTCCGTATCCACATCGTTGGCATCACTAACCTAGTCATAGAAATGGACGCCCAATTTATTCATGGCATGTTGAACAACCCGGATGTCCAACCCAATGCAGCAATGAACCGGTGGATCACCGCGATTAAACTGTTTGACTTTAATCTAGTACACGTCCTAGCTGATCATCACACAGGCCCCGATGGACTCTCCCGACGCGAGCCCGTGCCAGGACAGGACAACGAAGATGAAGACCCAGAAGACTGGATAGACAATGTCCTTACTCTCGGTGTATGGGCCAACACCTGGCAACTCGAGCAACACAAGGTAGGACCCCCCCAAGAGTCACTAACTAACAATGACCTAGAAGATGACCTAAACGCAATCCTCAAATCCCTCAAAGGCAACACATCCAGCAACGCAACCACCACCAGAAAAGCAAAACGGTTTCATGAACACAATGGCCAACTCTGGCGCTGACAACCACACGGATGCGACCAGCTGGTCCTACCCACCTCCAAACGCCCCTCAACAATCCGAGCAGCCCACGACGACCTTGGCCACAAAGGGTTTTACAGCACGTTCCGAATGCTGTTCGACCAGTTCTAGTGGCCGACCATCACACACGAAGTCAAAAACTACATAGAAACATGCCACGAATGCCAAATCCGCCAAACATCAAAGATTGTCATTCCCTCAGTCGTCACAACACTGGCCCCCCTTTTCCAAAAAGCCTACATTGACACTATGCTAATGCCCCCCTCCGCAGGCTTCCGCTACATCGTTCAAGCACGATGCTCCCTGACCGCATGGCCTGAATGGTGTGCGCTCCGGATGGAGACCGGCAGAACATTGGCCGTGTTCATTTTCGAGGACCTGCTGTGTCGATGGGGAGCCATTGAGGAAATCGTGACGGACAACGGCACAGCATTCATTGCGGCCCTTGACACACTCGCTGACCGCTACAGAATCCACCATATTCGCATCTCGGCTTATAACTCACGAGCTAACGGTACTGTAGAATGCCAGCACCGTACAATACGAGAATCCCTCGTCAAAGCATGCGAAGGCAATATCGCAAAATGGCCTACCCTAGCCCCCCACGCATTCTGGGCAGACCACATCACAATGAGAAAAGCGACAGGCCACACCCCTTTCTTCATGGCTCACGGTGTGGAGCCTATCCTCCTGTTCAATTTACTACTAGCAACCTTCCTAGTGCCCGACATAGCCACACCACTATCAACTAGTGAGCTACTCGCCATCCGCGCGCGTCAGCTCCAAAAACGCGACGAAGACCTTGCCAACATCCACAACAACATACTCAAAAGCTGCTATGAGTCCGCCCAACAGTTTGAGCGTGCACATGAAAAGGCGCTGCTCAACTACAACTTCAAACCCAGCACACTCGTGCTCGTACGAAACTCCTTTATCGAAACCGACCTTGGATGCAAATCCAAGCCACACTACCTCAGCCCCATGGTCATTGTTCGCCGAACCCCAAACGGCTTGTACCGCCTTGCAGAACTCGACAGCGCAGTTTCAAGACTTCGATTCGTGGTGTTCCGCCTCGTTCCATACTTCGCGCGAACCCGGGCTTCAATACCAGTCACGTGGCTGATCGAACGTGAGGAGCTAATAAAGATCTATTTAGATGAGGACCAAACAGAAAACAACGGAGAAAAGGAAGAAGAGGGCAGGGTTCTGAGAACAAGGACAGTGAAAAGAGGGTAGATAAAGAGAAATTTCAGCACCGAAGAAAACCTTAACCAGGGATGGTCAGAATTTCGACCCCCGGGCTGGTGTAAGGGCGATCAACCACCTACACCTGAAATCTTATCTTATCTCTCACCACCTGTGCACCAACAACAACTCCCCTCCGCGCTCACCGCAGCGCACTTTGAATATCGAGGCTCTAGGCCTCTGCGTAGTATAGATTCACATCGGGTTTGCATGTATATAGGGCAAGGCCCTCCTATTCGAAAAGACAGCTTTTACATGGCTCTATTTGTGCTCCTGCTGAGCATCCTGTCCGATTGTCGTTATCACGCACCTTCTCAGCCTTCCTTCTGATTATCTAAAGCTCATCCTATCTTGCTTGCCTCCGTGTCCTGCTGACTCACCATCTAAAGTCTCTTACCTAATCTAGGTCTTACCTTGAACTCACACTTGGCATCTTCGCCTCATTACACCAACATGGGGAGGTTGAAATATAAAGAGGACCCACTCAGGAGACTAACTTACAGATCACTCCACAATTCCATGACTAAGGCAAAGGACCTTGCTCAAAGAATTAATTGCAGCCAGCTACGACCTAGCTCAGCTGGTCCCAGGAAGTTTTACTGACACATCTGACTTACAACCCCTAGGTAATAGTGAACTTAGTGATCCGCCATCCCAGCCGAACTTGCCGAACACACAGCCAAGTAGCGAAGATGAGGTTAGCCTCATCCTGTCACACAACTCAGCTCCACCATTAGTGACCCATGGCCCAACAACTCACGCAAGAGCTCGAGTGCAAGCCCTAGCTGAGCAACCACAAGAATTAGCATCAGCTGACATAGTGAACACCCAGCCGACCTCCAGTGCACAACTGATCCAATTGGCTCTGACCCAGCTGATCCCACCTCTGGCACCACTGCCTGTCACTCCGGCTATGCAGCCAACCACACCACCACCCCTCACAACTCCAATTCCGCCTCTGGCACCACCTCCTGTTATACCGGCAATACAGCCAACTGCAGCTCCTATCTCCACAACATAACAACCAAACCCTACAACCACTTTGGCACCTTGACTAATGCCTCTCACTGACTTACCCAGCTGACATGAGCAGTCAGCCCTGAGATTTAGCAAGGACCATCCAGAAGAAGCTGGCCAGTACTTTGCAGAACTGGAAGACCTGTCAATTGACATGGGTGACTGACAACCAAGAGTGAAAGCAAGGCACCCTCAAGTACCTCAGTATCAATGCAGCCAGACTCTGGTGCAGAACAGCAGCATGGGCCAATGTGTTACGCTTTTGCCTCAGCGTGCACTTGACTTAAGTGCAAAATACTGTAGTGAGTGGTGAGCGAAATCCTAAGTCGAATACCAAGGAAACTCTCAAGGTATCAACGAGGCTAGCAATGGAGCTCCTAAGTCACGTTGGCCTGAAAGTGTCCTATCTGCCCTTGTATCAAAAGGGACACATGCCAGATGATGATCACAGTAAGAGAGAAGAGAAGGGAGGAAGAAGTCAAGATGCAAATTAAATGGCAATTGAAGAGGACCAAGATGGCAATCCTTGGTCCTCAACGACTACTACTTATACAGTTACATGAGGGTTTTAAAGCACCTCTTGAATGATGACTATCCTATGGCGTAAGTAGCTCGAACCCTACTACACCAATCCTAGGAATCACTCAGCAATCACATGCGATTGCTGAGTGCTGACTGATAAACTAGTCCGTGACTAATTACTACTTACTACCGTAGCCACAACTGGTAAGTAAGAGTCTGAAACTCCGAGACTCATAATCATCTTTACTGCTACTCCAAAGGTCCAGTGGCCCAAAGGGCCCAACCATAACACAATGTGGCCAAGACCTACTGTATGATGAGTTCAAAGCTGGCATCCTATGCCTCTACCTGCAAGCAGGTGATGAGGCAACCTACACTATCCAGAACCTCAATGCAAAAGTTGGCAAGTAGGTCCACATTGGCATACTTACCTTAAGAGACCTCAGTGAATATCACTGGCAATTCCTACTCATCTCCCAGTACCTAGTCACCAAGGGCTGCATGTTAGTGCAAGAGCAATCACGTGCCTTCCTATGCAGCTTCCAGCTGAGCCTAGAGCACAGTGTAAGGCAGCGACTGCAATTAAAGAAGCTGGACCACAATCCTCAAGATACATACAATCTAGCCAACATATATGATGCAGCTGTCTTTATGCTTATGGGGACAGCCTCGACTGCCCTCCAACCCACACTGACCCAACTGGCAGCAGCAGTGCAGACAAGTGCAGATGTCAAATTGGAAGCACTCACATCGGCCATGACCTTGCTTACAGAAATGTTCAAGAACGTACTAGAGACACAACAATCAGGCAGCAGGCCAAGAGCCACAGGACCTTAGCCAACCAGCAATTCCACATTGCAGTGCAACTTCTGTGGCATGCCCAGACACTTCATCCATGAGTGCGAAGTAGTGGCAGAATACATCTGACTTGGAAAGTGCAAGTGCAACCATGAAGGCAAGGTAGTACTTCCCTCAGGAGCAATGGTACCACGCAAAATTACCGGTGCATGGTTGCACGACTGTGTTGATGAGTATCACCAGCAGAACCTAAGACAAGTAGCAGCCATACAAATGTTACTAGAAATGAAGACACAAGCCAGTGAAGCCTCTAGCCAATCATCCAACAGCAAGATAGTCTGATTCGCAGAACAGTGCCCCAAGGCAGGCCAACTGGGAGTCTACACTCTCTGCTGGCAGTACCCCCCACAAGGCACCATGTCAATGAGGCAGCAGCAAGCCAAGGACAACACCCTGGCTGGAGCTGATCACGACAATGCAGCTGCATCAGCCGGCCCATTGACTGGCCCAAAGCAGGTGCAGCACGACCCACCTCCACACCTAAATCAAGCACCTAGAAAAGTACCAGCAATGTTGGCAGATCCAGGCGACATGAGTAAGGCAGAGCACCCATATGTGCAGGTAGCAGATGCAGCAAATAGTGGACCAGCCAATGTGAGCAGAGCTGGAATGAGGCCGATGCCTCCACCACACAAGAGTGACCAAGCCTATACTATTACAGCTAAGATCTACGATGAGAAGGTTGCACACACTGTTTATGACCAGATTATGAATGCGCCAATCACAATTACTCAGTGGCAGCTACTCTCCCCAGCTCCAGAGCTATGGACCTAAGTCACTGATGCAACTAAGGTAGCGGACATTAGAAACCAGCACCCCTTTACATAAGCAAAAACTATCATTTCCTCAACATCTTAATTCCTCCCTCACATTGTTAAAATATAACAATATGGTCAGTACAAATTAAAGTAGACATTTATAGCTACAATTGGTACTGATTTTTTTTTAAAAATATTAAGTATTGAATGAGATATTAGCAGTTTTTTTTTTTGGTTTCAAAACGTGTTTTCTCACATTTCTGCGCATTTTTGTCTAACTAACAGCCAATTTTGTCCATATTACATAAGCTATCATGTGACCTATGACCTACCGACAAGGGGAAAGCCTTGTGTTCCCACAGATCCGATAACAAAGTGATGTTGCAAAAAAACCGTAGCCAAAAGGCCCGCCTACAGACCCTTGCAATCACACAGCAGAGGCTTTTGAGCCAGGCAGAGCTTGATGGTGCATAACCGTTGAGTGACCTTGAGTGACCGCAAGACAAAACAAATTACAGGGCCGAGTGTCGACCCTGGTGTTGAATGCAGCACTGACTTAGCAGGAAAGGTTAGCATGAAAGGCTAGATAAAGATAAGTAACTTCAGAGGTTGAAGGAACTCTCATAGCACACAGCTACACACCTAGATAAAGACAAGTACTACAGAAGTGTTAGTCTATAGGTGTGGAAAGAGAAGAGGGCGCACTTACACTTCAGAGGTTGAAGGAACTCTGAAGTGTGAAGGCGAAAACAACCACCCTTATAAACTAGAAGGGATGGTCTGTGCACACTCTGTGTTTGACACACGGGTGGCACAGGAGAACAATAACAAGGAATGCTATTGGACGAATATAAAGTGGTGCCACTATTAAGTGAGTCGCCACCGGTATCTAAACAATAGAAGGAAAGATAATAAAGATAAACAAAAGGTGATCCGGTCCGTATGAAGTCCAGAATAAGTCCATATCAAGCTATTGCCCATAAGGGGCCAGATACCGTATATGTCCATAAGATGACTCAAGCATCTCCCACGAAGCATGAGACTCTTAACTCAGATCACGCTTCAACACCTAGAGCTGGCCATGTTGATACCGAAGCTGGCCGCATTGACAGTGAAATAGAGGTCACCTATCAAAGTGGTGATATGGCCTCTATTGTTACGTCACAGTAGGGATGTTCACCCAATGTGGGTTAAGTCGATCTACTAAGACGCTGCACTAAGGGTCTGGTTCTGGTTGTTAAGGGAAGTTCTGAAGAGGAACTTCAGTGAAGATGTACGAGTCGAAGAGTCTGCCTAAGCCAATAGTGGAACTTAGGATTCTTCAGTAAAAGGAGAGGGTTCATGAGAGATGGAGTATCAAAGGTCTTCAGATTGCTCTGAGTACCATAGGATACAAGAAGTCAAGTCTAAGGCTACAAGCTACCTAGCAAGCCTGACTTTATAGTAAATACGAGGGATCCTAGGATTGAGTCACAATAGCATCCTAGGATCCTGACAATGAGTCCTGAAACAAAGGAACAATAAGAACTGCAGCGCAGTCTGCAGTAATCACATGTAAGATGTGAAACAAAGATATAGATGAAACATAGCCCCTTAACAATGGGCAAGAGTCATTACGACTCATGAGAGAAAATAAGTAAAGAGTCACTATGACTCTTGTGGGAACCAGTACGTGACCATGAGAAAAGAGAAAGAAAATAGGTATTGTAACATCTATGAATACGGAAACGGAAAACGAAGATGAAAACGCACCAGAGATGGTGGTTTCCCTCGCTTCAGGGGACCAAGATGATGGGATGGATCCCAGTGATCCATCCAATAGCCCCGATCTTGTTGACAATGCTGCTTTGCAGCAGTTCACATTGGTGCTGCAAGAGGCACAGCAACTTGCGGTTTGACTGGAAAAAGAGAAAGAAAGTCAGAATCGAAAAACACCTAATATGTACCTGGGCAACTCGAAGAAGATGGTCTACCACCATAAAAGAGCCCACAAGGCTTTGGCCTTGAAGGGCTTCCTGGACGTTAAGTCCTTCCTTGCTTTGAAGCAGAAGGGATGCGTCACAGGGCACAGGGCATGGAGGACAGGTGGCAAGAGAAGTGACCCCAAAGATAAGGAAGAAGCGAGTAAGGTTCAGTAGCCTGGAGTATTAGCTGGCATAAGGGGTGATAAGGAGTATATAGAGACCACATGTATGAGTAGTAAACCCCAATTTGAGTCTCTTTGTCCACTTCTTTACCACCTCTTCTCCTTCAAGATAGCTCTCTTCTTCCCTCAAACCTTCTTACGTGATAGCTTAGTGTCGCCTGGTGACACTAAACTTGAATTTTATAGTACAATGAATCACCATTACTTACTCAATTTCGATCTCGATGAGGGGACCACTATGTTGCCAATCAATCCAACGCTGCGAGTCTTGGGAGAAGGCGAATATGCGCACTTGCTGCAACAACACTTTGTCACGACAGAGGGTGTACATGTTTACAACAACAACAGGGCATTATATGAGATACTGATTGACACCTCAAAGACACCACCTGCACCTTACTGAGGCTGCAGGAGGGTGGATATTGAGAGGCACAATTTCCTCACAGAAGAGGAAAGGGACTGACATGCACAGTTTCTGTCAACGGTGTTTCATATGCCCGAAGACTCCAATGACAACGCAACCATCGTGAACGACTGAATGCAACCCATTCCGGATGACCTTCACATACAGCAAGCCTCCACTACGACCCTAGCGCAGCCTTGTGTTGTCCCACACCTACAAACGTTCTTTGACAGAATGTGAGACGTCGGAGCAAGCCATGCAGGGTGAGCACTTACTGTAGGACCTGGACATGGCGGTTTTGACCTGCCAGGTGGAGGAGGACCTCCCAGAGGAGGAGGAGGACCGCCGGGAGGCGGACCACCAGGAGGAGCTCCCATAGGGGGGGGAGGAGGACCCCCTGGAGGAGGGCCCCCTGGTGGGGGATTCCCTGGTGGCAGACCACCTGGAGGAGGAGCCATCGGTGGATACTATGGTGTTGGAGGGCAGGCCACTGACAAGATGCATGGGGCACTACCCACTCTCTTTGATGGAACAAGGGAGCACACCGAAGACTTCATCAATGCAGTTCTCATGTACTTCTGCCTCAATTGACAAGCCACCCTTTTCCACTCTTACTTCAATCGAATTGCCTTTGTCCTCACCCTGGTACAGGGAGAGCATATGGCTGGGTGGCGACGCAAGCAAGGTGAATGGCTTGACGGGCTCAATCCGCTGGTACATGACAAACTGGCTACCTGGGTGCAGTTTTTGGCTCACTTCCGTGATCATTTCCAGGATACGCAAAAGGCAACTAAGGCGTGCATGAAAGCCAAAGAACTAAGGATGAAATGGCCGGACGCTGATGGTTATATTGTGCAGTTCGAACAACTCTCAACAGAAGCAGGTTACAACCTTGACAATCCCGCTACCATACAGCTCTTCATGAACAGACTACTGCACAGCATCCTTGCCAAGTTTCTGTGACCTCCATATGTCTACGCATTCGCTGCCATTAAATGATGAGTTGTCGAAGCCACTCAGGTGCACCAGCTATTGGATGCCATTATCAAACATTGTGACAGGAAGGGGAAACCACTGTTCACATCCCCATGCCAGAACTGGCAGCTGCCATGATGGGACCAATACCCACGACCTGCAGGACCCCCTCTAAACACTTACAACTCCAGTAACGCCCCATGCTCCCATAACAACATACCCGTCCCCATGGACATCAGCAGAGGATGGGCCACATGTCAATAGGCTTGACTTGCGGACACCAACGAACCACCACACAAGCCATGTGGGCCTTGCTTCATGTGTGGCAAAACGGGACACTTCGCATGGCAGTGCAACAAGTGATGGAGAGAGCAGGGGTGAGAGGCACATGTAGACCCAGAAGTTGAAGAAGTTGAACCAAGCAACAACGACCCACTATTAGCAATCTGGGTGCAATTGGCCCATATGAACGAAGAAGAAATACAGGCCTTGATGGGGAGATATGAGGCCAGAAAGGATTTTTAAATGGCTTGAACCCCACAGCCCAGGTAAGAGCCGAAGATTCCCAAAGAGTGTATCTAGCAAACCGCCGATCAATGACATTGCATGTTACAATTACTCAAGGGAACCTAAGGGCTGAAGCAACTATGCTCCTAGATATGGGAGCAACTGAAAATTTCATGCATTACCAACTTGCGAAAACGCTTGGCATACCGGCAGTACAACTTGCCTACGAAAGACCAATATACAATGTGGACGGTAGCCCTAACACCAAAGGAGCCATCACTCATTATATCGATTTTAATGCTCGAGCAGGCCTTAAAGTCATCCCGCTGCAATTCTTCCTCACAAATATTGGGACCCACAATCTAATCTTCAGGTACCTGTGGTTCGTAGCTCATCAACCGAAAATTGATTGGGCACAAGGATGGATTGATTCATTGCAACTCCCGTTGGTGCTCACTTCGGAAGGCTCACAAGTCATATTTCTCCGAAGTATGACCACTCAGACAATGGCGTCCAAGCTGGAAGAGGAAGCCATGAAGCAGTGAACTGTGAGCCCACTACCAGAGCAATACCAGCGACATCAAACGGTTTTTAGTAATGAACGTACACAGCGGTTCCCAGGCTCACAACCATGGGACCACACAATTGAACTTAAGAAGGGCACTCCAAGTGCACTACCAAGCAAGGTCTATGTGCTGACTCAGCCAGAGCAACGGGAACTTGAAAAATTCATATCCGAACAAGTAAAGAAAGGATATATATGACCCTTGAAGAGTCCTTATGCCTCGCTGTTCTTCTTCATTAAGAAAAAGGACAGGGCGTTACGCCCAGTACAAGACTACCATTGATTGAACAAATGGACCATCAGGAATCAGTACTTCCTCCTGCTCATTCCCGAGCTCATAACAAGAGCTCAAAAGGCCACGCTGTTCACAAAAATGGACATATGCTAGGGGTACAATAACATGCGGATTTGGAGCGGTGACGAATGGAAGGCAGCATTCCTCACAAATCTCAGGCTCTATGAACCGCATGTGATGTTTTTTGGCCTGACTAACTCCCCCACCATGTTTCAGACAATTATGAACGCCATATTCCATGACGAACTGGCTGAAGGGTGGCTAACGATCTACATGGATGACATCTTAATCCATACTGATGCGGACATCCACAATCATAGAAGATGCGTCCATCGTATCTTAGATAAGCTCAAAGATAACAATCTATTCCTCAAGCCAGAAAAATGCGCCTTTGAATGTCAGTCAATTGAGTTTCTGGGAGTTGTCCTATCAAAAGGGAAAGTCCATATGGACCCCATGAAAATTGAAGGTATCAAAAATTGGAAAACCCCTACGTCCGTCCAAGATGTCCATCCGTTTCTCGGATTCACTGGGTTCTATTGTTACTTCATGCTGGGATATGCATCTATTGCTAGGCCTCTGATCACCCTCACACAAAAATCCGTAGTTTTTCATTGGGATGCCCCACAGGAACAGGCATTCCGCTGACTTATCACGATTATCTGTGCTGCGCCAATCCTCTGTCAACCAGACTACACACGCACATTCTTCCTTGCTACAGATGCCTCTGCTTACGGCGTGGGAGCTGTACTCTCGCGGGAGGGTGATTGCAACCCTCGCACAGCCGCTCCATTTTTTCACCCCATAGCATTTTATTCAGCAACCTTTACCCCTGCAGAACGCAACTACGATATTTACGAAAGAGAGTTACTAGCAATTGTGAAAGCCCTGGCCCACTGGAGGGCTCACTTAGGAGGAGCAATGCATCCAATCACTGTCTTTACCGACCACACGAACCTCACCTACTGGAAGAATCCTCGAAAGGTCAATAGGCACGTCGCACAGTGGTTCAGTGAATTGCAAGAATATCACATTAAAATCACACAAATACCTGGCAAAGCCAACCCAGTTGCTGACTTTCTATCTTGACCCAACGATGTTACAAGGGGAGAGGAAGACAACCAAGATGTAACCATTCTTCCCCCGCACATGTTTATAAACACCATGCCACCTGACGTTGAGTGACAACTAATGAGGGATGCATGCAACAAAGAAGCCCCTACCATGCATGCATGGGCAAAAGCGTATGACCTCGAGATTGGGCTGGATGGATTGTGGCAAACCCAGACTGGGAAGACCGTCATACCCCCACATAATCCAATGAGGCGTAACCTGATCTGCCAGCACCACGACGTCCCAATGGCGGGTCATCCTGGAAGAGAAGAAACCCTCTGCACGGTGGCGCAGAAGTATTGGTGGCCTGGAATGACAACCTGGGTCACCAACTACATCCAAGGATGCTACACCTGTCAACAAAATAAGACATGGCATCAGAAACGCACCACTCAGCTGTATCAAATATCCACCTCCCTGGATGCTCACCCATTTGAGACGGTTTCAGTCAATCTAATCACCCAGCTCCCAATCAGCCATGGGTATGACACGATCCTTACTATTGTGGATCACAGGTGCTCTCGTGCGGCACTATTCCTTCCATGCAAAACAACGATTACGGCCGAGCAGGTGGTGCAACTTTACCAGGATCACATGTACTGGTGGTTCGGGATCCCCTCGAAAATCATATCCAACAGAGACCCACGGTTCACATCACGCTTCATGAAAGCTCTGTGCCGACAATTAAATATACAGCAAAATATCTCTACAGCCTTCCGTCCCCAGACTGACAGTCTGACTGAATGAAAGAATGCATGGATCGAACAGTACCTCCGACTGGTGGCCAGTGGGGCTCAGGATGACTGGAGTGAGTGGCTCGCGTTAGCATCAGGCGTTCACAACTCGTGCCGCAACCAGGCTCTGGGCATTGTCCTGTTCGAGGCTCTGTTGGGCTTCATACCCCCGTTTGATCATCATGCCCCCTCCTATGAGAAGGTCCTGGCAGCTCACGACCATGTACAATGGGCTAAAGAAGTGCAAGCTATCACAAAGAATGCCATCAATCAGATTGCGCAGAATATTCCAATCGCTCAATACCAAGTAGGGGACTCCATGTGGCTTGAAGGCCATCACCTTCAATTGCCATATCAGACCCACAAATTGGCGCCGAAGTGGTATGGTCCCTTCTGAGTCACACAAGTTATTTCACCCGTGGCTTATCAATTAGAACTACCACTGGTGTGGAGTGTGCATAACATCTTCCACGCCTCATTATTGTCTAAAGTTAGGAATACCGAACAGTATGGACACCCAGCACCCCGACCAGCACCTGATCTTGTGGACAGCTTTGAAGAATGGGAAGTCGAGAAGGTTCTTGGGCACCGCTTTGTAGGGCGCAAGAAACAGCTACAGTACCTCCTCCAATGGAAAGGGGAGATGGCCACCGATAACAGCTGGGAGCCAGCAATGGACATGTTCGCTCCATGACTTGTAAAGGAGTACCATAGACACCATCCGCTATAAGGCCAGCCCGAGCATTGGGCTCGGAAATGTGTACGCATTGACATCTCAGTACCCAGCCTGGCTACCTCATGCTCCAGATGTACCTTACTTTTTCCAGTTATGTTTCTATTCGTTTCTGCATTCATTCATAGTACAGTTTTTCTTGTACTTAAACTAGTTACTGTCTTCAGAATATAGAGCGCACAAGACGCCACTTTCCCCCCCTTTCTTCTCAAGTGAAGCCAGTTCGAGTCAGGCCCAAACGAGGGCACTCAAAACTATTCCTTCACTTCCCCTTCCTTTCCCTCTGGAGTTGGATCTCCCTCTGCCTTCAAACTCACCTAGGACCCCTCAGCGTCCTTACACCGCTCGAACAGGCCCCAGCTTGTTACGCCTTGCCCTGGCGCTAGTTCGACTTGAACTATAACTGGGGCGAGAGTGTGTGAATGTGAACGCAGGTCAAATGTGGAGATGACTTCCTCAACACAATGATGGGGCTAGCAACAGATCCTAAGTCACATTGGCCCAAAAGACGTCGATCTGTCTTCGTACAAGAAGGACAAGATGCCGACAGATGATAACCCACAAGGAGATAAGGAGAGAGGAGAGGATTCAAGTTGAGAACTGTATGGCAATTGAAGAAGACCAAGATGGCATTTCTTGGTCTTCAACAGCTACTACTTATACAATTATGCGAGGGCTTTAAAGCACCTCTCAAACTGAACTATCCTATGGTGTAAGTAGCTCAAACCCTACTACACTGATCCTAGGAATCACTCAGCAATCACATGTGATCGCTGAGTGCTGACTGATACAACTGTCCATGACTAATTACTGCTTACTACCGTAGCCACAACTGGTAAGTAAGAGTCCGAAACTCCAAAACCTCGTAATACTGCTTGTTTGCTACTCCGGGCAGTTCGACCGTGACATCACCCCCTTTTCAAGGGGCAACGCCCACGTTGCTCCTACAAGGACCGAGACCAGTTCCGCGTACCTTCACCCAGTCTGATCCAGCCTCCCAAGCGCTCCTTGACCTTCCCCAGTAAGTTAGCATTCTCCATCCGGAACTTAACCCCCAATTCTTCAGTACTCAGTCGTCCCCACTCCTGCTCCAACTTGCTAATGCACTTTTCGATGCGCTCGACCGCGGCTCGTACTGCGCGGTATCACTGGACCTCCGCAATGAGGGACATGTCGTTGCACTGCTGGAGGGCATGGTTAACATGCATGTGCTCGTCGTAGTCACCATCGAGGATCATGAGATCCTCGCGTGAGTAGGAGGGATGCTCCTCACTCTGCGCAAAATGGTGCGGTTGGGCGTAGAGCGGCTTAGGGAAGACATGGTCAGACTTGTCGATGAGCCCAAGGACGATAGGGTTAGGTCCAAAGACGACCTGGACGTATTTGGCGGGGCACGTCACGCCATTGGCAGTGGTGATGGGGAAGTGAACGTAATCAGATCCTCGATTGACCCGGAACCTGTATGGGCAGTGGGAACTGCGGACCATGGAGGCCGCTCGGTCGTCAAGCTGGGGCTGGATGTCTCCTCGGAACATTGGTTCCCCAGAGGTGGTGAGGGCATGTTGAGTGGTGTTGGATGGGGTGTCAGCATCTCGTCCATAGGAAATATAGTCGTGCGCATCTGAGTACCACTCGAAGTGGCCATTGTCCTCAGCCTCTCCCTCCTCTCCATCATCTCCTGCCTCTGGGTCTTTGCTTCCAACAGCTGTTGGTCCCTCCAGTTGGCTACCACTTCCCTCCACGGCCTCGTCGGCCCCATTTTGCGGAGGTATCGGGAGAGATGGGGACTTGGCCCGTCCATCACCATCGCGAGCTGCGCAAACCTTAGCTCCTTGGTCCAGGGCTTCCCCGAAAAGTCAGATTTCACGGGTGGTGAAAGGGATTGGAGAGGTGGGAAGCCCATCTGCGTTGAGGATGTCCCACATGGGGACTCCGTTGTCGTCGGACAGATGGGTGGCGTTGGCTGCAGTGGCTTGAGCAGGGAACTGTTTGACAACGGCTTCAAACTCAGCTTGGGTGATGGGGGTTTCACATCCCCCTCGGTCTTCTGGAGCCATGACGGTTTGCTGGGTATCTTCTCTGTGCTGACGTGCACGCTCTTCTTCCAGTTCGATGGCAAAAACCCTTTTGGGTGTGCCATGGTAGTAGTTGGTTGCTTGCGAGAGGGCGGCATCAGGTGTGAAGGTCATATATGGAGGAGCGTACTGTGTGTGGGTAGTAGATATATAGGTAGTGGAATGGAGAGACTTGCCACGTTGGGCGGGCCTTTTATCCATTTGTCGCCTTTGTTTGTACTCCACCACGGCTTCATCAGCAAACATGTCTTCCTTGTCGACCCACTGATTGTCCGAGTCGGGGTACCCCTTCCAGGCCACGAGGTACTGCAATTTCCATCTTCTCCCGTGGAGCCGGTGATCTAGAACCTTTGAGACTTCATATTCTTCTTCTCCACCTACCAGATCCGGTGGCGGGGCGCGCGTAGTTTGGTCCATGCGTGGGTGTCTTGCGGTAAGGCGTGAGAAGATCCATGTGAAACACAGGGTGTATCTGCCATTGTGTGGGAAGCTCCAGCTGATAATTCACAGGTGACATCACCTTGGTGACTCAAAAGGGTCTGTGGCACCTTGCGGCTGATTTTGCGGTTGGCTGATGGGTCCGTAGGTGGCGTCCTTCCAGCCACACCTGATCCCCAATGTGATACTTGGGCGTCGCCTTGGCATGAACCCATGTCTGCTGCGCTTTTACGATAAGGTCTCATGCCCATTGTCACGCGGCTTTCAATTGATTAGCACGGGATTCTATGCGAGGAATGGAAGATGGCTTATCAGTCCAATCAGCTCGTGGGTGATACCATAAGGAGCTCGAAGGGCATCGTCTTAGTGGCCTCATGGGACCAGTTGTTATGCGCAAATTCTGCCAGTGGCAGATAGTAATACCAATTGTCTTATTGCTCATTGGTTCAGAAGTGCAGATATTGTTCTAGCCACTGATTGGTCCGCTCGGATTGCCCGTCCGTCCTTGGGTGGTATGCGGTTGAAATGTTTTGTGTAATCCCCAGGGTTCGGCATAGTTCCCTTGTGAACTTGCTCACGAACCGGGGGTCTCTGTCACTGATAATAGTAGAGGGTAATCCGAAACGAGGGAATATGTATCTGGCATATAGCCCGGCGGTTTCCTCCAATGTGATTTCTTCGTTGCAAGGTATGAAGATAGCGGCCTTGCTGCAGTCATGATCGGTGATGGTCAGTATTGAATCATATCCTTGCGATAAGGGGAGTTTTGTAATGAAGTCCATGGCTATGGTCTCAAACGGTAGGGCATCAATTTTTGGGTATATAGGCTGGAGGGCCGCTTGTGTAGATCGGTTGTTGACTTTTATCTGTTGGCACTCTGCGCATCCCTTCACATAGTCCATGACATCTTTCCGTAGTCCCAGCCACCAGTATTGTCATTCCACCAGATGACTCGTTCGACGTATCCCTGGGTGACCATGAACAGGAGGGTCGTGGAAGGTATGGATGATACTTCTCTTGTCCTCTAGTCCCCCAGTAACGACTCGCCGTTCTCCGTCTTTGTACCAGGTCCCTTGTATTTTCTTCAAGTTGTGTCCATCTACCCATGGGCATAACGTGGCCTCGTCTTGGTGGTTCACCGGACCTACGCCTAGGACATGGAGTGCCATTGTTGCTCGCACGAAGACTTTGTCGGGTAATACTATGATGCCTTCGTTGTCTAGTTCTCCCTGATCATAGTCTGGTCGTCGCAATAGGGCATCAGCCCTGCCGTTGGCCTTTCCTTTGATGTGGTGAATTTCAAAATCGTACTCGGAAAGTTCCAATACTTCCCTAGCAACATGCCGGCTGATTTTCTGTGGCAATTGCCAATATTGCAGGTTTAGATGGTTGGAGAACACCTTGGTGTGATGAGGAGATCCTGCTAACAGGGGTCTCCAGTGTCGGAAGGCTTTGACAATGGCAAGTAGCTCCAAGTCGTAGATGTCGTAGTTTCGTTTGGCGGCATTGAGTGTAGATGAGTAGTAACCGATGGGGTGTCTCTTGTTGTCGGTTTTGCGTTGCAAGAGTACGGCCCCTACAGCAAATCCTGAGGCGTCGACTTCCAATTTGAAAGGTTTACTTAGCTCAGGGTGTGCCAGCACTGGTTCTAACATTACAAGGGTTTTGAGTGTTTGAAATGCCCATTCTTCTTCAGGCCCCCATCGCCATTTGGTTTCTTTCTTCATGAGTTGGTTAAGGGGTTTGGCATGAGAGGCAAAATTTTGGATGAAAGTACAGTAAAAGTTGCAGAACCCAAGGAAGGAGCAAACATCTTTGACTTTTGTAGGTGTGGGCCAATCTTTAATGCCCAAAATTTTGACAGGGTCCATGCATGTCACCCCCTTTTCAAGGATTACCCCCAGGTAATCCATATGAGGTGCATGGAAAAGACACTTCTCCAGTTTGTAGTAGAGGTCATGCGTAGCGGAGAGTGCAAGAACATCTTTGATGGCCGCAATATGTTCGGCGAGACTGTGGCCGATGTGAGTAGCAATTCCAATATTGTCCATGTAGACACATATTGTGGTACTCAAATGCTCATGTTTGGCAATAACGTCCTGGCAGATGTGATTCATCATTGTTTGGAAGGTTGCGGGTGAGTTAGTGAGGCCAAAAAACATGACCGTGGGTTCAAAGAGGCCATATTTTGTTTTAAAGGCGGCCTTTCCTTCATCACCTTCTTTGATTTGGACATTGTTGTATCCCCATCGCATGTCAAGTTTCGTGTAGATGTGAGCATTACTAAGCTCCGTGATAAGGTCAGTAATGAGTGGGAGGGGATACTGGTTACGAATGGTGATATTGTTGATATGTCGATAGTCCTGTACCGGGCATAGTTTTCCATCCTTCTTTTTGACAAAGAAAAAGGGAGATGCATATGGGGATTTAGAGGGACGAATATATCCCTTTGCCAATTGTTCCGTGAGGAAGCTCTGCAATGCTTTATCCTCCTCTTGCGTTAGTGGATAGACCTTGCAGTCGAGGGTGTCTGGTGCCATCGGTTTGAACTCGATGGCATGGTCCCACGCCCGCGCAGGAGGGAATCGATGAGAGGCTTCTTCGTTGAAAAGTTTCGTAAATGCTGCGTATTCTAGGGGTAACACCGCTTTCTGGGTGTATTGTTGTGCCTTGATGGCCAGATTGGTAGACGTAGTCCATAGCAAGACTGGCCCTTCTTCTTCTAGTTGTTGGACAACCACGTCTTTTTCTTCCATTGTGGGGGTGGTGGCGATGATGGACTGCCCTACTTGCGGTCTTATGGAGCGTAGGATGATTGTCACAGAATGGACTTTCATGCTTACTACTAGGTTCTGACTACAGTAGTAAGCTTGTGATTCTTTACATTAGTCAGGGACAGTACATTTCACGTGTTATCAGTCAGCAGTAGTATCACATGTTACTATATGCTTACTGATTACTAGGATAGCGGTACTAGGGTTCAAGCTAGTATCACTATAGGTCAATAGCTATTCGGGAGGCGCTTTAAAGCCCTCCGTCACCATGTATAAGTAGTAGTAGGGGAAGACCAAGGATCGCCATCTTGGTCTTCTTGAATCATCGGTTTCATGACTCCTCTTCTTTCTCTCTCTCGATCCTGAGGCCAGAGGAGTGCACTGCATAAGGCTTACTAAGAAGCCTTCCCAGTTGTGGATCATTGTTGTGTTGAGTCCGAGGAACACTCCACATTCGACTTAGCGGTATTAATACGTCCAAGCTGAGTACTCGCGCCTTACCCTCGCCTAAAGCAAGGCCCATGCTTACCGAAGCGTAACAATAATAGGAAGGGTGTCCTCCTTGATGGTAGTGAATCGCCAAGACATTTGAGGTTTGTAGGTGGTGAGCCAGGGGTATCCCAAGACGATGTCCTCGGTGCCGATGTCAGTAAGAAGAAATCGTAGGGTTCAATGGACGCCTTTGGTCTGGACATCAAGATCTATGAACTGCGTGATGAGCCCTGCTCTATTCTCTGTATTATCAATGTTCCATATCTTTTTTGGTCGTTCAAGAGTTTGTACACCCAGGCACATTCTTTTAGCAAATGTGGGACGCATGAAATTGTTGGTGGCTCCCAAGTCTACTAGTGCTCTTACATCAGCCATTGCGTAATTCGTGCAAATCGAAACTGGAACTTTCATAGAATGATAGCACATGATGATAACCGAATTACAATTGACTGCCCTCACCCATGCCGATGGGTTCAGGCGTCCTGAAAACCCTCCTGTTTCCAGAGATCCTTTAGGATCATATCTTTTACTTTGTCAGGTTCTGCTGCTACTCCAGCCATCCAGTTGGTAGCACGTTCACGAGGGGTCTGAGCTTGTGAGGCTTGGATTGGCCGTTCCTCAGGTTCATACCGATCTGCTTCGGTACATCAATTGTAGGTATGCTGTGGACATTGTCTGCTGATGTGACCCTTCTTTCCACAAGTGTAACACGTAACTTTGGAAAAGTCCCTTCCTGCCCCACGGTGCTTCATGAACCCCCCTTAAGGTTGTTGCTTGGCTCGATATTGCTCAAGTATTTCTTCTGCATCAGTGAGGCGGCCTCAGATATGATCTGCTGAGGTGTCCATTGCGTTAGGATCCCTAGGGAGGCTCCATCCTGGACCTCCACCACCTCCTCATTGCTGGTTACTGTTGTGATTCTGGGTTGACCCCCCTCCTTGTCCTCGGTGTTGCTCAAGGCGAGCCTTCATATGGATGTATTGTTGCTGTCTCTTCATTATGGCAGTTTTCCAATCGTCAAAGGTTTGTGGGTCATCCATGGTGAAGACCTTTTTGTAAAGGTCCCGTGGTAATCCGTTTGTGAAGATGTCGAGCATTAAAGGGGAGTCTAGGCAGTAGCCAGCTTGTCATGCCAAGGTCTCAAAGTTGGTCACGTACGCGTCAATGTCCCCTCCTACCATCCTTATCCCTTTCTTCAAGGCCGCCTGTGCCTGTTCCTTCTCAAGTGTGTTGGAGAATCGCCTGGTGAAGGCACTGATGACTTTGTGCCACAGGCGCGGGTCGGAATCATTTATTCCTCCCGTCACTTGTCTGTTCAGCCATCGACTGGTGTGAGTAATCCACTTGTTGACATCCTTCCCTTGAATGTATGTGAGGAATAGCATGGAACGTCGGTAGGCGTTGGCCATGATGGGGTTGTTGTTATTGATCCCCCAGTACAGTTCCCACTGCATGAGGAACTCCTTGGATTTATGTCAGTCTCCCTTGAATACTTCAGGCGCATTTCCTGCAAATTTGTCAGAGTGATGGCCTTGTCCTGGAGAGCCGACTGGTGGTACGGCCCCTGCATTGCCAGGGGGCGGTCCTCCTCCTGGGAACCTGCCTCCTCGGGAAATCCTCCCCCAGGTAATCCTCCTCCCAGGAATCCTCCTCCTGGTGCTTCTCCACTTGGTGACCCCCTTGTTGGAGGATCTGGTTGATTGGGCCCAATAGCCCTCATAATAGTGGCATCATCCGCGTTCATTGGTTCACCTGTGACGGGGTGTATAGGCATCTGCATCTGTGTTGGTGCTTCGGTGATGGTGGCCATAGCTGGTAGGATGGTAATTGACTCAGCTTGGTTTATCAGTGATGTCTCTTGTTCATTTAATGGCAAGAGCGCTGGTGTTTCTTCTTCTGACGATGTCTCTTCTGATACTTTGTGGGTGTTTTCTGACTGGCTTGCTTCTGCTTCTCTGTCGATAGGTCCCCAATCTGACCGAGGTACAACTTCGTCTCAGTAGATGTCACAGCGGTGGTGTGTGTGTAGTACGTCAATCACCTGCCACCGGTCAAGGATGTAGTCGACTCTGCACCAACAGAGGCGTTCGAAGCTGAACTCAACTGGGCATTCTCCGTGACATGTTTCAATCACGTATCCTTCTACTCCATTGATGTCTGTCCAATATGCATTCTTCAGAAAGCAGACAGGTATGTTGCAAGTACCCCTTTGGTTGATGAAATACAGGTGGAACCTGTCTTCTGTCCACTCTTCTCGGGTGGTTACTCTCACCACGGTGGAGGGATCTTGGTCTTAATGTTACGCCTTGCCCTGGCGCTAGTTTGACTTGAACTATAACTGGGGTGAGAGTGTGTGAATGCGAACGCAGGTCAAATGTGGAGATGACTTCCTCAACACAATGATGGGGCTAGCAACAGATCCTAAGTCACATTGGCCCAAAAGACGTCGATCTGTCTTCGTACAAGAAGGACAAGATGCTAACAGATGATAACCCACAAGGAGATAAGGAGAGAGGAGAGGATTCAAGTTGAGAATTGTATGGCAATTGAAGAAGACCAAGATGGCATTTCTTGGTCTTCAACAGCTACTACTTATACAATTATGCGAGGGCTTTAAAGCACCTCTCAAACTGAACTATCCTATGGTGTAAGTAGCTCAAACCCTACTACACTGATCCTAGGAATCACTCAGCAATCACATGTGATCGCTGAGTGCTGACTGATATGACTGTCCGTGACTAATTACTGCTTACTACCATAGCCACAACTGGTAAGTAAGAGTCCGAAACTCCAAAACCTCGTAATACTGCTTGTTCGCTACTCCAGGCAGTTTGACCGTGACACAGCTCCTATAAAGGCAAAGACTAAGAAACGGTGGAAGGTGTCCCATTCAAAATCCATCCTATGTCATCACCTGTCCTCACTTGCGCAAACCTGTCTGCAGTCAATATCAATGAGCCTGAGCCGCCCCTCATTGAACTGTCACCCCCACACTCACCCTTTATCAGAGCCAGGCCTAACACGCCTGTGGTCCCCCATCACGAGGTTACCCATGATGACCAACTCCTCAATGAGCTCTCGCTCAACGACGAGGGCTACCTCTTGCCAACAACCACCCTTAACATCATCGACAGCCTGGGTCCAAATACCAATGCTGAATGACTCCAGCACATTGCGCGCAGCCTTGCTCTCACGGCCAAGCGGTACCAACACTGCTTTGACAATCAACTCCGTCTCGCAATCATAAATGTACACAGCGCATCGAGCTCAAGCAGCGCATCTATAACCCCCCGATGCCTGATGGGTTTGAACTCAACAATGGGCACTTCCCCTCCTTCCTCATACCCGACCCCTCATGCCTCGAATGGGTCCAGCCGACCTTCATTCGCTGTGCTGGGCTCGACAACTCTCTTATCTATAGGACCATGGGTGGGATTGACACACCCGTCTATGGGCAGGAGCTCTTTGCCACAGCTCAGAGTGCTGACGATGACCCCCCTCCTCTCATCACTTGGTGGTTCATTCGCGCCCTCCAGTCCCCAAGCGCTGACCTCTATGGTTGCATTGCCTGCGAAATTCGGTCCCTGCAAGACTGGGGACTTATGGCTGAGGTCTCCCACTACCACAAAACCTGGAGCCACCTCGAGTCGATCCAGCAGAAGCTCCACACCCTCAACAGTGAGGCCAAAGAGTATGAGTGTGCGCTGCGGCAGTCACATGACTGCCTTGAAAGTGCACGCACCTCTCAGTGAATTGGTCATCTCAAAGGACTGGTATTGGGTGAGTGCTGTAGCGGATGATTTCCGGCTACGTTGACGGAGGGGTCAACTCAGAACGCTGAAGCCGAGAGGTAAAAGGGTGAACTGCCTGTTTCACACTATCAGCGTAACGTGGAGATAAATCACGCGCTAACCTACAAAGCGATGCAGAGGGGAGCAAAGACAAGATGTTCCCTTTGCAGGGAACCAGAGCAAAGATCACGCAAAGGTAGGTTGAGAGGGAAATCCAAAGAGGACAAGTTAGATTGTAGCACTATCTAATACAGGCTTATATACTGTAGTACTTGGTCCATGTGGAGTCATAAGTGCTGTGCTTACTAACTACTGAGTAAGGCCTATGACTCAGGTGATGACGCGTCGCTGTTGTGCTGACTGATACACAGTAATCCTCTTTGACTCAGAGGATGACGCATCACTGAGTAATGGTACTTTCTAGCACATAATGTACATTACCTGAATGTTCTACAATGTTCTACACTATTCTAACCAATCGTATAGTATCGGATGTAAATAGAAGGATCTTCTCATGATCCTGTGACGTGTCCATGTATCGTGACCTTTGGAGTGCATGTGACTACCTGCACATGACTCGGCGCGTGTCGTGCACATGACTGCACGACTTAGTGAAAATAACTGGGCTCTTGTGCCCAAGATGCCCGTATGGCGTCATATAAAATCGTATAAAATAGATAAAAATACGAAATAAAATGTAGCGACTGATGCGGCCATGACAAGTGCAAGCAGCTCCCCTTGCCCATACATTGAGGTCGCCGCCAGGCCTAACGGGGGGGTGATGTCACGGGGCACAGGGCATGGAGGACAGGTGGCAAGAGAAGTGACCCCAAAGATAAGGAAGAAGCGAGTAAGGTTCAGTAGCCTGGAGTATTAGCTGGCATAAGGGGTGATGAGGAGTATATAGAGACCACATGTATGAGTAGTAAACCCCAATTTGAGTCTCTTTGTCCACTTCTTTACCACCTCTTCTCCTTCAAGATAGCTCTCTTCTTCCCTTAAACCTTCTTATGTGAGAGCTTAGTGTCACCCAGTGACAGGAGGTGATGAAGGTGGCCACAGGTTGCACAAGGAACGCGAACACAGATGTGAACACGGTGGTGGCCAGGGGCAGTTGGAGGCCCCCCATGCACCCACAGGTGCCAAGTGCAAGGAGAATGACAAGCGCAACGAGTGTGAGGAAGACGAACATGAACATGGGCATAGTGGTGGTTGGGGGTGGTTCAAGGCATCCCATATGCCCGCAGTCGCCAATCACACATCATATGGGCATTCAATTGTTAGCAGAGACGATAATGGAGAGGACAGAAACTCACTTGAGCCCTCCAATTGTGCACGATACTGCGGCAGTGCCAATAAAGTGCATGGCACTGTTGGTGATCACCAACTGGGCCAGGCTGCACATGCCACTGCCACGCATCGACCTAATCTTGATGCACACACATGGGTCTTCCTTGCCAAAGAGCTTGAGGAGAGTTCTTCTGAAGAGGAGGATGGCCCCAAGGAGGGGGCAATGGGAGGCCGTGCCAGCCGTGCCAGCCACACCAGCCATGCACTAGGCATGTGTGCCCACGAAATACGGGACACTGCCACTTATCGATCCAATCGGATTGCATGCATATGACCATTCCTTGCCAAAGAATGTGAGGAGAGTACCTCTGAGGAGGTGGGGGACTCCAAGGAGGGGGCAGTGGGAAGCTGCACCAGCCATGCCAGCCATGCCAGCCATGCACCAGGCATGTGTGCCCACGAAATATGGGACACTGCCACTCATCAGCCCAGTTGGATTGCACGTGTATGGCCATTCCCTGCCAGAGAATGTGAGGAGAGTACCTCTGAGGAGGTGGGGGACTCCAAGGAGGGGGCAGTTGGAAGCCCTGCCAGCCATGCATCTGGCATGTTTGCCAATGAAAATGAAACGTGAGGTGAACTTACCAGGGTTTCGGACTTGGGCCTGGAGCTTGGGGAGGCTGGAGATAGGCCTCATACCACCTCTTGGGAGGCCTCAGATTCTGTGAACCCTGATGGCAATGACTCTGGCAACAATTCTGAGGTTAACTTGATTGACCCAAGTCTAAAGATCTTGTGCAAGAACTTGGATGTAGCACTTGACAAGATTTGTTATGGCCAAGTTCCCACAGATCTGGGGCCACTGACATCTACTGACCAGGTCCTTGAGGCATGGAATGATCAGAAGAGGCTTCAGCAGGCTTGTGCCACTCTCTCAGCCATGAGCAAAAGTAACTCATTTGATACAACACTTCAAGCCTGTCTCACTGGGATGGTTGGGGTATTAAACCTTTACCTAGACCCAGCTCTTCACTATTCTTGGAGGGCTGCTTCAGTCATGGTCTCAAAAATTGAAGGGAAGGGTGTAAATCATGCTAGGGTGCTTAGGCAGTGGATTCTTGAGTTCATCCACAGCAAGGAGCTCCCACAGCCCCTCTATAGCCAGTCACACTGGACAGTTCTTGATGATGAAGACATCTCACAGTTCCTTTAGCTTCAGATAATGGCCCATGCAAAGGGCCAATATATCACAGCAGCTAGTGTTGCTGAGGTTGTTGCCAGTGCAGAGGTTCAAGAGAGGTTCTCACAATCTGGGATTACTAAGCCAATAATCTCTGAGCATACAGCATGTCAATGGCTGCAAAAGCTAAACTGGTGCTATGGTCCCACACAGCATGGAATGTATCTGGATGGCCATGAGTGCCCAGATGTTGTTGCATATAGAGAAGCCTCTGTTGAAAGGTGGAAACAATATGAGAGGCACTTCCACTTGTGGGATAATGATGGAAACCTACTCCCACTCCTAAAAGGGTTTCCTGTGCCTGATGGCAGGTTTCGCTTGATCCTGGTAACTCATAATAAGTCAACCTTTTATCAGAATGACCTTAGAAAGACTCATTGGGCTCATAAGAGCACCAAGGCCACCCCATGTCAAAAAGGAGATGGACAATCAATTATGGTGTCTGATTTTCTAACTTCTGAGTGGGACTGCTTATGTGATGGAGAAGAGTGTGTTATTTCTTTTCTATGGCCCACTGTGACTTAACTATTCTTTTGAGCAGAGAAGCAAGAGTCCTTTTTAAAGCTGGTGTTAACTGCGATGGTTATTTTGATGCAGACAACTTGCTTCAGCAAGTTGACTATGCAATTGATATCTTTGAGGGCAAGACAAAGGGAATGGCACAAGGACTTTTTCTCTTTGACAATGCCCCCTCACATTAGAAGTGGGCTGCTAATGCCCTATCAGCAAGAAGAATGCCTAAATGTATTCTTCAATTATTTTAATATTTCTCACTTCTACATGGTTAATCATTTGCCTTGCAGATCCTAAAGCTGGCTGGACACCTTTAAAGGATGCAGCAAGGATGCGCTCTGGTATAAACCCACAAACTGGGGAGCCACAGTTATTTTACTTCCCTGATGACCACCCTACTATGCCTGGATGGTTTAAAGGGATGGAGGAGATTATAAAGGAGCATGGTCTTTGGCCAGAGGCTGGTTTGCCTGCTAAGTGCCCTGGCTTTAAATGCCTTGATAACAAGACTAGTTGTTGCTGCCAACACCTTCTCTTCAATCAGCTTGACTTTATTTCTCAGAAGTCACAACTTCAAGAACTTGTTGAGTCACGTGGCCATATCTGTGACTTCTACCCCAAATACCACTATGAACTCAATTTTATTGAACAGTACTGGGGTGCTGCAAAACTTCAATTCCATGCTGCTAAGAGGAGTGCAACAATTAGTGAGATGGGGAAAAAGGTGCAGGAGAGTCTTGACAGTGTCCCCCTTAATCAGATCAGGCAGTGAGCATATATTTTCCTTTCTCTAGTTCTTACTTTCTTACTGGATCTATAGATATGCTAATTGCTCAGCAAGGTTTATTTATGCATATGGAGAAGGCTTAACAGGTGCACAGGCAGTGTGGGCTAACAGAAGGTATCATGGATATCACACCCTTCCACCAGATATGATTAGGGAAATTAAGGCCTCTATAGCACCCCTATAATGTACTTTATGTGTCTATAGACTCCTCTTCCTTCTCAACTCTTATGCTTTAACAAGATTCTTCTTTTCAAATTTTTTTTTTTGATAATAAAGTCAAGATTTGTCCACTTATGTAATGCTTACATAATCAAATCCTAGGGTTTATAGCTTATGTAAAGGGGTGCTGGTTCCTAATGTCCGCTACCTTATTAGATGGTGCATCTCTTGTGAGGTAACTTAGGCAATGATAGAGGAAGTAATGGAGGATGAAGCGAAGCCCAACCGATCAGTGAGTCAAGAAGAACACATGCCAGCACCCTTTGTGATTGCAGCATGTACACCTCTAGCTAATGCAACAATCATCATGGACCCCTACAAAGCATACCTCAAGGACCACCTGGATAGCAAACAGTTTATGCAAGATAGCATGGAAGTTGGGACCAAGTCAAATTTGCTTTGGGCGATCCTACCAGTTGTCAACAACCAGGAGAAGGTCAAGGTGATCCTGGATCCCAGCTGTCAGATAGTTGTGATGCCAGAGGAAGTCTGTAACACTCTAGCACTCCTCTATAACCCAACCATATGCCTCAACATGGTGTCAGCCAATGGCAGTGTCAACCAATCACTTGGCCTGGCCAGGAATGTGCCATTCCTAGTGGGCAAAATCATATTGTACCTCCAAGTCCACATCCTTCACTCGCTGGCCTATGATATACTACTTGACCGACCTTTTGACATCCTGACCCAATCAGTGGTCTGAAACTATCAGGATGAGAACCAGACCATCACTATCCTTGACCCAAACACCAGCAAGTGCACGACAGTGCCGACCATCCCATGTGGAAGCTACCACTTTGCTGAGTGGCACAAGCCAACGTGACAAGTCCCGCAAAGCCAGCCAACCTAAGAGGAGGATTTTTGAGTATTGAAGATTTGGTGCCTCACCAAGGAGAGCTCACAATCACCCTAGAATACAATCCCAAAGAAAAGCAAGTCTCAGTAGAAGCTTGCACACTGTTACCGGCTGATACCACCAACTGCGAAATCACGGCCACCTATGTCTCCCTTTGCAATTCCAATGTGCCCAAACTAACTTCATGTCTCCTATCACTCTCATCCCAGAAACCAGATTGCCATTCACCCATATCTAATATTTCACCTTATGTCTCATTTCTTGATACCAAAGTGCCACTTGCGATCTTTGCAGGCAAGAAATACAAGCCCGTAGCCCTCAAAATCTGCCCTATCAAAACAGAACTCCCAAGTAGATTCTGCATTATCCACAAGATCAAGGGCAACCCCCTTCAAGACTTACCACAGTTACCCACTCAACTGGCCAACTTCTTGCCCACTGGCCAATACACAGCTGAGTGCAAGGAGCAATTTGACTGCGTCTATGGAGGTGACTTCCTCCTAACAGAAGAGCACAAGCTCATACACCAATTCATGTGCCTACAGAACTGAGCCTTTGCTTGGACCAATAGCGAGTGGGGCCATTTCCAGGAAAATTTCTTCCCTCCAGTCGAAATTCCAACAGTCCCACATAAGCCATGGACCCAGTGCAACATTCCAATTCCACCAGGCATTTACAATGAAGTCTGCCAACTTATCAAGAATAAGATTGATGCTGGAGTTTATGAGCCATCAAATTCATCCTACTAGTCACACTGGTTCTGCGTGGTCAAGAAGGATAGCAAATCTGTTACATCTTGCTGTGATGTGGGCTTGACTTGAGCTCAGCTTTCTGTGGCATAGAGCACTTAAGCACAGTTAAGTCGAATACAAAGGGCACTTCCTTAACATAACGACAGGACAAGCAGCAGAGCATCTAAGTCATGCTGGTCCAATTGATCTAACTTGCTCTTGTATCCTCCATACAAGGCACCAACTGAGAAGAATGCAGAGGGAGACAAGAAGTGAATAGAGAATTCGACATGAGAGTGGAATGGCAATTGAAGAAGACCAAGATGGCGAGTCTTGGTCTTCAGCAACTACTATTTATACAGGTACACAAGGGCTTTAAAGTGCCTCTTGAACGGTAACTATCCTATCATGTAAGTAGCTCAAACCCTACTATGACAATCCTAGGAATCACTCGGCAATCACATGTGATCACTGAGTGCTAACTGATGCTATGAAGTCCATGACTAATTACTACTTACTACTGTAGTCATAACCAGTAAGTAAGAGTCCAAACATGATGTGCTTATTTCACTATGATTACTCCTAAGTCCGCAGGCCCAACCATGACAAAATCGCTCTGCATCATTCACAGCTTGGAACCACTCAACAAAGTTACCATCAAGCATGCTGGGGTCACCCCCTTTACTGATCAGATTGGTGAGCACTTCACCAGCTGCGCATACAGTGGGATGCTTGACCTCTATGTCAGCTATGACAAGTGAGGCATCTCAACTAACTCGCGCAACCTAACCACTTTCCAGTCTCCCTTCAGAGTGCTTCGGCTGGTCACCCTACCCATGGGTTGGACCAACTCAGTTCCTATATTCCATGATGACATCACCTACATCCTTCAGCCCAAAATACCCAAAACCACAGTTCCCTACATAGACAATGTGCTGATCTGCAGACCAGCTGATAGGTACTTACTAGCCGATGGTACCAAGGAGTGCATCCCAGAAAATCCAGGCATTTGCAGATTTGCATGGGAGCACCTCCAAGGTGTCAATTGCATCGTGCAGTGCATCAAATATTCAGGTGGCACCTTCAGTGGGTACAAGTCCACACTTTGTGCTGAAGAGATCACAGTGGTCAGACACCATTGTACACCAATCGGCCGATTACCCAAACCCACTTGGGTAGACAAGATAGTAAAGTGGGGTCCCTGTAAGGACCTATCTGAAGTCTGCACTTTCCTTGGCACTATTGGAGTGTGCCAGATATTCATCTAAAATTTCACAAAGCATGCAAATGCTCTCGTTTATCTCATGTGCAAGGGCATTGCCTTCAAGTTTAGTGAGGTGCAACTGGCTGCCCAGGAAGATTTGAAACAGGCACTCTTGAGTTTGCTGGCCCTTTGGCCAATAGACTACACCTCAGACTTGCCAGTTATACTTGCAGTTGACACTTCACAGATCGCAGTCAGCTTTTACCTTTGTCAGGCTGACCCCAATATGCTGAAGAAGCGCTACTTTGCTTGCTTCAGTTTCTTACCACTCAATGACAGAGAGCGCTGCTTCTCCTAGCCAAAGCTAGAGCTCTATGGCCTCTACTGCATACTTCATGCCTACAAAATATATTTGGTTGGTGTCTGGAACCTGACCATAAAAGTGGACGCCCACTACATCAAGGGGATGCTAAACAATCCTGACATCTCTCCCTCTGCCAGCATGAACCACTGGATAGTTTCCATTCTCACCTTCCATTTTGAGCTATGACATGTCCCAGGCAAGCAGCACGGGCCTGATGGCCTCTTGCACTGGCCGCCACAGGTCAATAACCTAAGCAACAGTGACAATGAGGAAGACTTTGAGGACTGGATAGACAACCTTTATGGCTTTGTGTATATGATTGATTGCCCAACCCCTGCACCACTATTGGCCCAACTCATGCATACTCTTATGGCCAAGACAGTCATACACCCAGCTGACATTGGTGAAGTGCTCTTCACTAAGCTGAACTACAACCTAGTGCCAAGAAGTCTGGCTGCAGCCCAAGCAGACAAGTGACTGGAGATGGCACATGACTGGCTAACCTTCCTAGAGCAACTGGCTGACCTGCCTGAGCAAGAATATGTCCAGCTAGTAAGGTTTGCAGCTCGCTTCTTCATCAACAATGGCATACTCTGAAAGCGTGATCCGCAAGGCACACACAAGTGGGTCTTGTACAAGCATTGGTGCCTCGAAGTGATCAAGCTGGCCCACAATGATATTGGGCACTGTGGGTTCTACGCTACAAGGGTCCTGGTCATGAAGCGATACTGGTGGCCATTCATGGGTCACAATATCACCTGGCACATCTGCACATGCCATATCTGTCAAGTACACCAAACCCATCAGATAGTCATACCACCAGTTGTTGCTACACCAGCCCTGCTATTTGCGAAGATATATATGGACACTATGCACCTCCCTTGCTTGGCTGGCTATGCCTACATAATCTAGGCCCAATGCTCACTTACCCACTACCCAGAGTTCCACATGCTTTGCAAAGAAACCACTCAAGCACTTGGCAACTGGAACTTCCAGGACATCCTATGCCGATGGGGCACTCTGGCGGAAATTGTCTCAGACAATGGCATGCCCTTCATGGCTGCTCTCAGCCATCTAGAGCAAGTACCATGTCAAGCACATTAGGATTATTGGCTACAACTCTTGAGCAAATGGCATAGTGGAGCAATCACATTTTGATGTATGCCAAGCCCTGTACAAAGCAGCTAATGGTGAACAGAGCCGCTGGGCCCACATAGCACACTCAGTATTCTGGTTGGAGCGAGTAACCCCTTGAAAGTGCATGGGATGTTCACCCATCTTCACTGCGACTGGCACGCACCCCCTACTCCCATTTGACATAGTCGAAGCCAATTACTTGCTATCACTGCCAGATTCCATGCTCTCGACCACTGACCTTATTGCATGATGCACAGTAGCACTCCAAAAGCAGCAAGCTGACCTCGAACTCCTCCAAGTAAAGGTACATGAGCAGCACAACTGCATAGCAATCTGCTTTGAATGGGAACATTCAGCAACCATCTGCAACTTTGATTTCAAGCAAGGCAACCTAGTGCTCATCTGCAATACTGCAATAGAGAAAGCGCTCAACTGTAAAATGTGCCCATGCTACTTTGGCCCTATGGTAGTGGTTTCGTGCAGCCTAGGCAGTGCCTATATCATATGCGAGCTTGATGGTACCCTCTTACACAGTCCAATAGCTGCCTTCAGGGTAATCCCCTATTTCGCTTGCGACCACATTGACATACCTGACCTTGAGCAACATATAGATATCTCATCCTCCCAGCTATGGGAGCTAGAGTTGAGCACTTCAGCTGACCTGGACAAAGATTGGACCAATGAAGCAGCAGCCAATGCCGAGGGATCAGCCAATGTTGGCCCAAATGGCAGCTCAGATGACGAATAAAAATACCATGCCAAACCAATTTCAGTGGGGAGGAGTGGGACCCACGAGGACAGAACTAAAAAGATTTAACTTGGCATCTACTAGAGACCAGATCCTTCTTATTTTTGCATTTCTTACCATAGAGGTGGAACTCCACCTCTAAGAATAATTTGACCCACTTAGAAACACCAGTAGTGCAGGGTGTGTCCCCTTTGACATATGTGGGCAGTATGGAAAGATTACACCCTACCAGTACCTTTAATACCAAGAGCAATGAAAATGCCTCCCCTGACTGGCCGAGTCAGCTGATCTACCAACCGTCGGCTCTCACACAAAGAATGCACCCTTGACCACCTACACACCCATACAACCTCTGCTACCAGTGCCACATTACTATATTTGGTTCTAACCATGTGAAACTTTTCCAGATACCATACTACTTCCAACAGCCTTGCACAATTGTCTGAAGTGCTGCCCCTATGACAGCTGACCAGCCCTGGAGGGCGAACCTGCCTCAGCCTCATATAGGGGGGAGCTGAACCCCCTCAAACACCCCCTTCGTATACCTCGCATGTGAAGTACCCCTCTCTGGCAGGCTGTGCATAAACAGCTGGAAGAGACATGGTCAGCACCTCCTGCTCTTGGCCGAGGTCCACCTTGGTGTGGCAAAGCTTGTTCTGGTACCACTGGTAATCCTCACATGTGAGGAGTCTGGCATTGAGGTGGCCATTGAAGTCTTTGCAGGCAATATCATATATAGTGGAAGCTTCACTCATAGGAGGCAGACCAAGTATATGTGCCAAGGTATAGGCCTGGTGCAGGACAGTGAAGAATGTGATCAGCCGATCACTCTCCTTGGCAGTGATCCTCGGAAACAGCAATATCCAATCCAGGGTGGCATAGGGAAGAGCATCCCTCTCTATCTTAGCATGTATGGCATACAACTCCTCGTCCATTGCAGGAACACTAGCATGGGTGGCCATAAGTTCCACATAACGCTACGCACCATTAGCAGCCTCCCTAGCACCCAGACAGTAGCGACACACCCATGCACTGTAAAACTGACTGAGCCAGATCGCTACAGTTTGCAACTGGATTGGCCGATTGGGTGTTGTAGCACACAGAGCCTTGAGATTCGCTTTGGCTAGGTCATAGGCCACACAGGTATGTGAAGGCAGGGCACCAATCTCAGACAGGCTGGGATCTACAGGCATGGCAAATGTGGGAGCAATGAAGGATTTTGCTATACATCTACTCCCTAACTGCAGTATCAAATACCTTGGCCAAGCCTAGAAATTTTTCACCCCCCCCCACCATGGAAATGCTTCTATCCCCTTGTTCCAGCTGCACTAGCTGAAGGCACAGCCACTCCCCCCTCACCCTGAGACCCATTTCCCTCACACCCATCAGCCTCAACTTCAGCTTCGGCTGACTGCATGGCCCACAGGTCGGTATCTGCAAGAAGTGAATCTGCCATGGAGGACCATGGCACATCAGGACAGACTGTTGGGCACCTGGAACAACTCACCAGGCCATGGCACAGGGGGCCCCTCCCATTCTACAGGTGACTCAGGGAGCAGTCCGACAGAAGTCTGCACAGCAGCCTGGTCACGCTCCTCTTCATGCTTGGCAATGGTGAGCCTGTCACGGCCGAGATTCTGAGCTCCCGAGAAAGCACGCCACCGAGCTGCCCGAGCCGGCCCACGTTGGACAACCACGAAAGGACTGTGGATTCTGAGGCATTAAGGGAGGCCTTGATGAGAAAAGGTGATATGAGCATGTGGACATTGCGTCCCGAACCAGCTAAGTCCCGCACTCCCGTTGAGAGCAGCGACGAAGAAGCTGATGATCCCTGCGAGCAAGATGAAGCTCGCGCACGCGCCATGTATGTGCACTTCTACAGGCGTGACAGCCCAGAGTCATGTGACTCATCACATGAGGCATCACCTGAGCATGTGTGCCTCGGGTATGCTGCAGCCGGTTACCCGGTTGGTGATGACACGGACTAGGCCTTCGTGCCTGTTTACTGATGGACTTTCTGATGGACACCTCGTGTACTGTACAGGCGCAACCTCGTGTTGGATGGACGTCGGTGCCTTTATAGGCCGGTCCAATCATGTTTCTTACTCGTGTTTCAGGATGTGGAGCTGGAGCCCTTATGGCTATTGGCTAGAGATAAGGACTTAAGGTTTGTGCTGAGTCCGAACCTTATCTACTAGTAGTATAAGTACTAGCTTGTCTTTGCATGTATTCCGCATCTTGAGTTTTTCAACAATCCGCATCACAGTTCCCTCTGCTTCCTAAGGGCCTTAGTTGGTCTTCTTCACCAAACCCCTTAGACGTTGTCTTGTTGTGCCGCTTCTTAGCGAGCCGTTTCCCCTTTGGTTTTCCCTTTGTCTCTCAGTTGCAACCACTATTGCAGTGGTTTTGCCTTGGTTGTCGTGTGCAATACAAGCGTTCTGAGGAACCCAGTTCAAGTCAAACTAGATGGCCGGTGTGACCGTAACAGAGCCGCTCCAGATGCCTAGTGTAGCGTCAGTGGCGCTATCAACTTGCTCAACTTGAGCCGGGTCACATGACGTCAGGTCAGGTGATTTGAACACAAGACGTTTATCGACTTTTGTCTCAGAGTCAAATATTGGGTGTGTCCGGTGGCGTGGGAACGTACATGCCTGAAGAGGAAGGGGATGCTTACTAAGCCCAAAAGCGTTCACAATGCCTTTGTCTTAGCAGAGAGGAATGGGTACAAGACACTGAGAATTCAAGAGACTCAGACTTAGGGTCTGAGTCCTATCGCGGACCGGTATTTATACAAGTAGCTAGTCACTATGAGTCGTAACTAGAGAGGAGGCTAGAATGGTACGGGAACTGATAGAAACTTGAAGAACATTACAGAAGGTACTACCGTGGCTGAGCAATCCTAAGTAATACTGACATCATAACCATGCTCAGTCAGCTCCTACGTCATCCTGCCATGACATCACTCTGACATCACCAATGACATCGCTAGAACGTCACATGACCCCCTCCTCACGCACGGTGCCCATGTCATTCTTCATTATCGATAGCAAGTGAGAGAAGCGCACCTGTTGTAGTGTTCATCATACGCTCCCAGAGTCGTGCCTTCTCCATACGTAAGTTGCACTCACGTTGCTTCCTTTTGATGATGGTGAGTCGCATCTCTAGTTGCGAGATCTGATCTTCAATGTTCCTCTGATCCACTAACGACACCTGATACTGCTCCAACTCTGCCAATAACCCTCTATCACCTAACTCCCTAAGGGCTTGGAAGAGGAGGTTGCGATGGTGGAATGAACCGGACAGCATGTGAAGCTGTTCAGTGTGGTAAACAGGGACAGCTCCTGCCACAGCATATTCATCAGCCCACAGCAGTCCCCCATAAATCGGACCTTCTCTGGTAAGTCTTGCCAATACCATCGGATCTCCTCCTCCGGTGAACTGAACAAAGGGGGGATTGACGAAAGTGTTGCGTTCGTCCAGGACTGGGAAGAAAATGTAGTTATTGCCTTCGTTTCAGACAAAGCCGGGAGGGGCATCATTGCAGGGCACTGGGGGAGCCTCTGCGCTTCTAGCTGTCGCGTCTTGCTGTGGGTCATCTTGGTTGGGGTGGAGGAGGAGTACAGGTCAAGGAGGTGAAAGGTGTCCTTCATTGGGTGTACCGACAGCCGTGGGCGAGAGGGCGTCCAATAATGGGACGGCTTCTTGGTTTTGCGGAGAGCTGGCATCGGGTGAAGACATATGGGAATTGATAGATGAAAGTGATGTCGATGGTGTATTATTGTCTTTGCCTTTTATCCCTCTGACTTTGTGTGGGTATTGATTATAAAATTCTTTTACCAAGTCAGGTGCATGTACATCGGTAGACGCGATCCATTGGTTGTCTGCAGGGGTATACCCCTTCCACTGTACCAAGTATTGCAAGTGCTTTCGTATTCCTATTCGTCTGCTGTCAAGGATCTGTTCTACTTCATATTCTTCTTGTCCATTGATAAGGTCAGGTGGTGGTCTCGTGTAGTTAGGTCCATGCATTTCTGTTTCTTTGAATGGAGTCAGCAGACTTCCATGGAAGACTGGATGGATCTTCCAGTGCGGCGGTAGCGCTAATTCGAAGGTCACATGAGAGAGAACACGTTTGACAGGGAAAGGGCCATAACGCCGAGGTGCTAGTTTGGCAGTAGGATGGGAAGTTGACAAGTTATGCCCTTCAAGCCATACCAAATCACCAGGAACATGAGGTTTGTACGTAGAGGGAATATCAGTCACTTGATATGCCTTCTGTAAGTTTTCTGATGCTTCTTTACGGGCTCTCTTGAATTGGTCAAGGCATAACATGGTTTGGGGAACTTCAGTCGTATATTCTGCCCATGTAGCATGCAGATAGTACCCCATTAGGATCATAGAGGGTGCTTCTTTTGCCTTTTCATGTTTCCATGTGTTGTGCGCAAATTCAGCGATTGGAAGAAGAGAAGCCCAGTTGTCTTGTTGATGATTACACCAAAAACGTAGGTATTGTTCTAGCCACTGATTTGTTCGTTCAGATTGGCCATCTGTTTGAGGATGGTAAGCCGTTGAGATGTTCTGTTTAACTTGGAGTCCCTTCATGAGTTCCTTCATAAAAATGGAAGTAAACCTAGGATCGCGATCGGAGATAATTCTTCGTGGTAGTCTGAAGAGTCTGAAGACGTGTCAGAGATACATCTGGGCTACTTCCTCTCCCGATATGGTTTCCCAGCAAGGTATGAAGGTGGCGGCCCTTGAACATCCTTGATCCGTGATTGTGATAATCGTGTCGAAGCCATGTGACGTGGGTAATTTGGTGATAAAATCAATGGATACAACTTCATATGGCATAGTCTCAGGTTGGACCGCGATGGGAAATGGGGGTGGTTTTGCTCTATGGGCATTAACTTTATTTTGTTGACACAAGGCGCACCCCATTACATAACTCTTAACTTCTTGTCGTAGTGAAGGCCACCAGAATTGTCGCTCGATCAGATTGATAGTTCGTGCAATACCAGGATGTCCTTGTGAAGGTGCGTTGTGATATTCTTTGATGAGTTTGTGCCGATTGTCTGTTCCTTGTGTTAGTACCCTCTTTCCGTCTTTCCACCAATAATCTCCGATCCTTTTCAGTTGATAGGGATCTATCCACGCTTTAAGGATGTCGTAGTCTTGGATAAACTCCTTGGCCTTCCATTGCACAATTGTTCATGCAAAGACGTCTTCTGGTAACACAATTTGATTTTGATTATCGTCCTCTCCTTGATCATAGTCAGGGCATCTTGATAAGGCATCGGCTCTTTTGTTAGCTGTTCTGGGGATATGGTGTAGTTCAAAGTCAAATTCAGTGAGTTCAATCATTTCCCGTGCTACCCTTTGGCTGATTTTATGCGGTTGTTTCCAGTACTGGAGATTAGAGTGGTCGGTATAGATAATAATCTTATGTGGGGAGCCTGCAAGGTAGTGTCGCCAATGTCAGAGGGCTTTTACAATGGCGAGTAACTCCCTATCGTATATGTCATAATTTTGTTCTGCTTCGGTGAACATTGACAAGTAATATGCTATCGGGTGTTTCTTCTTATTGTGTGTTCGTTGGAGTAGGACTGCTCCAGCGGCAAAGCCAGATGCATCTACTTCTAATTCAAATTGATGCATAAGATTTGGTTGAACTAGGACGGGATCTTGGGTAACGATGGCCTTCAATGCATTAAAGGAATTGGTATGTTCTATCATCCAATGCCATGGTACATCCTTTTTTGTCAAGGCGTTTAATGGTCTTGCAATATGGGCAAAGCCTTTAATGAAAGCACGATAGAAATTACAGAAGCCGAGGAAAGAGCGAACATCTTTGAGGTTTCTTGGGGTTGGCCATTGCCGAATTCCATCGATTTTGACAGGATCCATACGAATCACCCCCCCCTCAAGGATTACCCCCAGGTAATCAACGCGAGGCAATTTGAACGTGCATTTGGAAGCCTTTAGGTAAAGGTCATGAGAATCGAGGAGTTGGAGGACAGCATGGACAGCAGTACAATGATCGGTAAGGGAGGTGCGGGTGGCAATAAGAATGTCATCCATATAGACGATAATCTCAGATCCGAGTGGAGCAAACTGTTGTTGGAGTGGACAGAAGATAGTATTCATCATGGTTTGAAATGTACTTGGTGAATTTGTGAGCCCAAAAAACATTACCCATGGTTCATAAAGACCATATTTAGTTTTAAAGGCTGCTTTTAGTTCGTCACCTGCTTTGATACGGATGTTATTATAGCCCCAACAGATGTCAAATTTGGTAAAGATGTGACAGTCTTTGACCTGAGAGATAAGATCGGGGATAAGCGGGAGTGGATATCGATTGCGGATGGTATATTGATTGATTTTTCGATAATCTTGGACTGGACATAATTTACCATCTTTTTTCTTAACAAAGAAGAAGGGGGATGCGAAGGGTGACTTAGATGGGGCGATATATTGCTTTTGTAAATGGTCATCGAGGAATTTGACCAATGCTTGGTCTTCGGTTGTGGTTAGGGGGTACACTTTACAGTCAATGACATCTGGAGCATCTGATTTGAATTCTATTGCATGATCCCAAGGCCGACTTGGGGGAAAGTGTTGAGATACTTGTTCGGAAAATACTTTGGCGCATTTTTGGTATTCCGGAGGGATTTCTACTTCTTCCTGTCCCTGTTGAATGGCTAGGTCAGTGGCAATAAAATGAATTCCCATCCATAATTCATCTCCTTCAAGATTATCAGTTTCATCAACGGTAACATGTCATAATGTTACGTCACGGTAGGGACGTTCACCTGACGTGGGTTAAGTCGTTCTACAGAGACGCTGCACTAAGGGGTCTGGTTCTGGTTGTCAAGGGAAGTTCTGAAGAGGAACTTCAGTGAAGATGGACGAGTTGAAGAGTCAGCCTAAGCCAATAGTGGAACTTAGGATTCTTCAGTGAGAGGAGAGTTCAGTGAGATATGGAGTATTCACAGTCTTCGATTGCTCGAGTACCATAGGATACAAAAAGTCAAGTCTAAGGCTACAAGCTACCTAGCAAGCCTGACTTTATAGTAAAGAGGGATCCTAGTACTGAGTCATAACGGCGTACTAGGATCGAGTCATCCGGACAATAAGTAACTGCGGCACAGTCCGCAGTATGTATGAAACGAGTCCTGAAACAAAAGATGCCAGCCCCTTGATAACGGGCTAGAGTCACTATGACTCGTATGAGAAATAAACGAAGAGTCACTATGACTCTTGTGAGGTCGATCACGTGAGACAAAGAAAGACAAATAAAGAAAAGAAATGAGTCGTATCGTAACACAGCCCCCCATTTAGGCGCAAAGTTACTCCAGACTTTGCCTTACAAGCCCATTGGGTCGTCGTTCCAGTAGAGGTCATAGTCAACCTCATTGTTGTCCCAATTCTCCTTTTCTTCTTCGTCATCCATCTTGGTGCACATGTGACGCTTCACGAACCCCCAGCTACCCGTGTGGCGACAAGCGGGGCACTGTTCGTAAAGGGGGCATTCGAGCTCACCGTGGTGCATCCCGACCTTCCCGCACTTCCCACACGACTCTGGGGTCCACTCCTCCCTATCCAGCAACCCGATGCGCTCCAAGAGCGTCATCTTCTTCTGGCTGCTTGGTCCCACCTCTACCCGGGGTTCTGGGGTTTGCTCCCTCGTGTCAGACTCTTGCTGGATGGTGGAGGTGGTGATGCGGATGCGTAGGGCCCCTCTCTCCTCTTTCTTCTTCTGCTGCTTGCGCTTCTTGGGACACTCCTGGACTTTGTGTCCGCGCTTCTTGCAGTGGTAGCACTTGGGCAATAGCTTGCCCTCTTCATCGTGGAGGATGGGCATCTCAGCCCGTCGGGAGGTGTGTGGGTCGATAGGGAGTGGTTCTGGGGAATAGCAGTAGCGGGTCGGGAGGCGGTACTCACAGTTGAATGAGGCATGGATGACACGACAGGCGTCAGCCATCTCCAACCTGGTTTTGCAGGCTTCATACTCGCGCTCCACCAAGACGAGCTCCCTCATAATCTTGCTGACCTTGTGCTGGGCGTCGCGCAACAGGCCATCTAGGGTGTTCTTCAGCTCCCACTTTGCCCTAAAGCGGTTGACCTCCCCTGTCAGGCGGGGGTCATCGATTTCTTGGAGGGCGCGGTTCACCACGAACTCTGTTTCATGGTTCCGCGCCAACTGTCTCCAAAGGGCTTCTGTCATGAGCCCGTAGTTCTTCGCCCTCCTCCCTACCTGCACCTCTATGGTGCGCTTCTCCTGTCCCTCTCCAAGGGTCCCTGTCACCATTGTTTCGTCTGGCGAGTACGTGATGAACGTAGCCAAGACTATTCTTGGCTCGGTGCGGTCCAACCCAAAGCGGGGGTTGGCGACGTAGATGGGGTAAAATAAACGGGAGTGGGGGTCGTTATGGATATAACCAAGGGGCGGAGTATACTCAGCTTCCTTGACTGGAAGCTCAGGGAGCTCGGTGGCTCTGTCATCACTGTGCTCCACGATTGGAACACTCCAGATAGCCAGCTGAGGAGTAAGAGGGACGGTGCCCTCAGAGCGGGTGTCCACGACCGATGCGGGAGGCGATGAGGTAGGGAGCTGGAGTGTTGGGACAAGGCTGGCGGGAGCAGATGTAGCAGACATAGTGTAAACAGGATGGGAGTGGTGAGGAAGGAGATAGGGTTCCTCTGTCGTTTTGGCCCATCTTATATACGTTTTACGGGCTTTTGACTTGTTTGTCCCCTTCCTAGCTTTAAACTCCACTATCAGTTCGTCCGCATGGACATCTTCTGCTTTCTCCCACGAACTGTCACTCGTGGGATAGCCTTTCCACTTGATTAGGTAGTGGAGTTTGCGCCCTTTCCCACGTTGCTGCGCATCTAGAATCTTCTCGACTTCGTACTCGGGTTCTTCATTGATGATATCCGGTGGCGGCCGGGTGTAGTTCGGCCCGTGGAACTCCGTTTCCTTATAAGGTGTTAGAAGGTTCGCGTGAAACACGTTATGAATCTTCCACTGTCTTGGCAGTTCCACACGGTACACCGCCTCTGATAGCTGTTTCATCACTTTGAAGGGTCCGTGCCGCTTCGGCCCGAGTTTAGCCGCTGGGTACAGGGTCTTCAAGTTGGTTCCCTCGATCCACACTTGATCTCCCTCTTTGTACGGTTGGAACTTCTTGTTCCCTTGGTGCGCAATGGCCATCATCTTCTGCACTTTGATGATATTTTCGTGGCTGTCTGTTCACGCCTTTTCTATGGCTGTAAGCTGTTCTTCAACCGAGGGAACCTTGCTTTTGGTTCCGAATTCAAGTCTTGGTGTGTACCCTATGAGCATTTCGTAGGGGGTCTTCCGGGTGGTGGAGTTCGGCCATTGGTTATGCGCGAATTCTGCCATTGGCAGGTACTTGTGCCAATTGTCTTGCCTTTCATCGCACCAGAATCGAAGATACTGTTCGAGCCATTGGTTTGTCCTTTCTGACTGGCCATCAGTTCTTGGGTGGTCTGCCGTGCTGATGTTCTGGTGTATCTTCAACGCTTCGCACAGGCCTTTGGCGAAGTGTGACATAAATCGGGTATCTCAGTTAGAGATAATCTTCTTCGGGGCACCGAATCGGGTGTACACGTGTTTCAGGTAGAGTTCTGCTACCCCTTCCGCAGTAATTGTCTCTTGGCAGGGTATAAATACCGCCGCTTTACTGCAATCATGATCCATAATTGTGAGGATCGTGTCGTATTTGCCCGAAAGTGGCAACTTCGTGATGAAGTCCATGGCAACTGTCTTGAATGGCAAAGAGTTTTCTGGAGCGATAGGGATCATTGCTGGTTTTAGTGGCTGCGTGTTGATTTTATTTGCTTGGCACGCTGCGCATCCCTTTACGTATTGCTCCACATCTTCTTTCATTTTTGGCCACCAGAAGTCCCTTTTTGCCAGGGCGTACGTGTTTGTGATTCCTGGGTGTCCGGCTGATGGGGTATCATGGTAAAATTGAATTACCCCCCTCTTCAGATTGTTGTCTCCGGCAACAACGATCTGGTCTGTGTCATTTTCGATCTTCCACCAAATTCCGACTAGTTTGGTGAGAACGTAGGTGTTTGACCATTTCTTGAGCACTTTCTGGCTCCTTTTGTTCGTTTGTTGGTCCTCTTCCACCTGGTCTTGAAGGGATTGGTATTTGCGATGGTTTACCATTGCACTATAGTGCTCCCTTTCCTTCTGGTTGCTGGGGTTATAATATTCCGACCCCATCATTCATGCGAAGCTGAACAAGCTAGGTGGTAGAACCACCAACGCCTTGTTATCTTCCTCGCCTTGTTCGTAGTCTGGGCATCTTGACAACGTGTCCGCCCGACCATTCTTCTTCCTGGCTATGTGAACCAATTCGAAGTCATATTCCATGAGTTCCGCATGCCATCTTGCCACCCGTCTATTGTGGTCTCCTGGATTCTTCCAGTACAATAGGTTGGTGTGATCTGTATGCACCTTTACTTTGAACGCTGGTTGGTGCAGGAAATGTCTCCAATGCCGAAACATTTCCACAAGGGCTAGAAGCTCCTTGTTATATACATCGTAATTTCTTTGGGCATCGTTCATGGTTTTCGAAAAGAATGCTACCGGGTGGAGCACTCCTTGTTCGTTTCGTTGCATTAGGATGGCTCCCATTGCATAGTTTGACGCGTCAACTTCTACTTCGAATGGTTTCTTCTGGTCCGGTTGTATCAAGACCGGTTCTTCACATATTCGCTTCTTCAGCGTTTCGAAAGCGCTTTCTTCCTTTGGCCCCCAGTTCCATTGAACACCTTTCTTCAGTTGGTCATTCAGTGCCTTTGCAATAAAGGAAAATCCACAAATAAATCACCTATAGAAGTTGCAGAATCCAAGGAAAGCCCGAATATCTTTTGTGGTCTTCGGCGTTTTCCACTCGGCAACTCCAGCAACTTTAACTGGATCCATGGTGACGGTTCCTTTTTCCAGGATTACTCCTAGAAATTCGATGCGTTCCACTTCGAATAAGCATTTACTGGGCTTTAAGTAAAGGTCCAGCTTTTGAAGGCGTTCAAGGACTTTGCTAACCAACTTGCGGTGTTCTTCTTCATCCCTTTTTGTTGCTATGAGGATGTCGTCCATGTAGATGATTACTTGACCGTTTGCTGTAAGGTCATTAAACTGCGTATTCATCATTCGTTGGAACACTGCGGGGGCTTTTTTCAGCCCAAATGGCATTACTGTTGGTTCGAACAGTCCTAGGTTCGTTTTGAAGGCAGCTTTCGGCTTGTCGCCTTCTCGGAAGCGAATATTGTTGTATCCTGCTCGTACGTCCATTTTGGTGAATAACCTGGCATCCTTCACCTTATCCACTAGTTCCTGTATTAGAGGCAATGGATATCGGTCGGGGATTGTGAAGGAGTTCAGTTTTTGGTAGTCCACTACTGGACGAAGTTTTCCGTCTTTCTTTCCAACGAAAAAGAACGGTGATGAATATTGCGATTTTGATGGACATATATAACCCTTGTCCAAGTTATCTTTGATGTATTCGTCGAGCTTTTCTTGCTCGCCTTTAGATAACGGGTATATTTTGCAATCTAGGGTTTTCGGGGCGTCTTCTGTAAAATCAATAGCAATATCCCATGGTTGGTGTTCCGGATACCGCTTCGCTTCTTCTTCGGAAAAGACCTTCTTCCATTTGTGGTAGTGTTTCAGGACTACCTGGTCCCAGGTTTTCTCTTCTTTTGGCAGGGCCTTCACTGCCATTTCTGTTGACGTCGAGCTTCTTTTGAGGATTTCTTCATCCATTCGATGGACAAAGAGTTCTTCCCCAGGGGTGCATAACGATGCAGCCTTCTTGATCCATGCATCTCGTATGCGGATCACTTCTGCATCCGTTGTATATGAAAGGGTCTTGATGACAAGTGGTTGCATGCTTTCATCAAGGGTCACGCTTCTCCAATCGATCAATGGCTGGAAGGCAGTGAGCCACGGGTACCCTAACACCATCTCGTCATCTCCTAGATTTGTGACGAGGAATCTCATGTTCTGTTTCTTCTCCCCAGTCTGGACTTGCAGGTCAACATAGTACTTGATGATTCCTGACTTATTCTGGGTCCCGTCAATGTTCCACACAATGCGGGGTTGTGGCAGCTTTAGTTTGCCAATCTTCATTCTTTTCAGGAGCTTGAAGTCGATAAAGTTGTCCATGGCTCCTGAATCCACAAGAACTTTTCTTTTGGCCGTTGTGTGTGAAGTTTGTATCAGAGTTGGGATTTGGAGACTTCGATATTTACAAACAAACACATCTTTAAACTGTAACGCACGCGCCATGGCCGCCAGGTTTGTGCATTTTAAAAATCCTCCCCGTGCTCTTCTTTCCAAGCCTCTTTGATCATTGCGTATTTTTCCTTGGTTGAGAGGCTTTTAATGAGGGAAGATCGCACATCGGTAGGGGTGGATTCAGTTTCGGACTCTTCTTCCGATTCTTCCTCTGGTTCGCTTTCTTCGGCCTTGGCCTTGCGAGCCTTCTGAGGTGGTTTCTTGTCCTTCTGCTTGTCTGGACAGTTGCGGGAGAGGTGTCCTTGTTTGTTGCATGTGTAGCAACGGCCTTCTTTCTTCTGGACTTCAATGTCCGGTTTCTCTTTTGCAGTGGTCGCCGCTGCTCTTCCTCGGGTTCCTTTGTTATAGTTGGAGCGAGAGCGGTCGGCGCGTGTGTCCATTGCATCTGAAGCAGGGGCTGGCATCTTAATGCCCAGCATCTTCGCCAATTGGGCAGGGTTCATCTTTCCTGCTCCCTTCTTCCTTGGAGTTTCTTCGTTAATCCCCCGAATATTCTGGACTGCGGTGTTGTCTGAGTGGTACTGGCGCACTCCGTCGGCCTATCCTCTGAAATCCAGAGGGCGTACCACCTTATAGACGTGGTCCATCATGCGGTAAGGAAGTTTTGATGCGAATAAGGAGAGTGTCGACTGAGCATCCAATGGGTACGTTGCTTCTGCAGCAAGGGATTCAAACTGGGCGATAAATGCATCCACCTCATTTGGTATGAATGAGAGGTGGCGCAGTTTATCTTCTGCCCGTTCCCTTGCTCCCGTATCCTGGAATGCTTGTTCGAAGCCTTGAGACACTGCTGTCCAATAGAATTTGTCATTCGGGAGTCTTCCATTGTTCATTTCCGCAAGGATCCAGTTAGTCCATCTCTTGACCCAGTCCTTTATGTTTGGTCCTTTTATGAAACCGAGTAGCAGAGCCACTCGCTTCATAGGTATCGCCATTTGTTCCGCGTCCAAATTCGTGATACGATACAGGTTGAATTCCTGCATGAATTGGTCCGCAAGTGATCAGGTACCATCAAAGTCGGTTGGGGGGTTTCCTCCAAGTTTGCCGTTTGCCGCTCCTGGGCCTGGGCCGGCACCTGCCCCGCCTCCAACAGGGACGCCACTGGGAGGGGGTCCTCCGCCTCCGGGTGCGCCTCCGCCTGCTGGGGCACCTCCGCCTCCAGGTGTGCCCCCACCTCCTGGGGGGCCACCTCCTGGCGGTCCGCTTCCTCCTGGTGGTCCTGGGGGCCCACCTCCGGAGGGACCACTTCCTGCTGCCGTAGTGCTAGCAGGGGGGTTTCCGCTTCCTGTTCCTGTCCCCTTCGTGAAGAATGTTTGTACTGTGGATGGGGGGACAGCTGTCATTGTTGCGGTTGCAGCTGTGGTGGTCGTCTGTGTTGCCATTGGAGAACTTTTTGTATTACGTCTCTTAGCGGTTGGCACGGTATGCTGGCCTGCCTTCAACGGTGTATCGTCTGGTGGAATTGCTGATACTGTCGTTGGTCTGATCAATCTTCTTCCCAGGTTATACAGGGAGGGGACTGGTTGAGTAGCTGTCCAACGCCTAGTCCTACTGTCTCACTGTATGAAGTACTACTGCTCGGTACTTTCTTCGTATTCGATGGCAAGGTATGCTGCGCTGAGTATGTCGTATACCCAGTAACCTTCTTCGCCGTTGATTTCCTGCCAAAGGGCTGCTCCTTTTACGTGGCCAGGAACTTCGTCTTCTGTTCTCCTCTCGATGGGAAACAGTTTGAATCCAAGGACTGATCGGGATTCAGAGATTCTTCGTCCCTTAGCCAGAGTGGCCGTAGGTTCGATAGACTTGACTTAATGTTATGTCACGGTAGGGACGTTCACCTGACGTGGGTTAAGTCGTTCTACAGAGACGCTGCACTAAGGGGTCTGGTTCTGGTTGTCAAGGGAAGTTCTGAAGAGGAACTTCAGTGAAGATGGACGAGTTGAAGAGTCAGCCTAAGCCAATAGTGGAACTTAGGATTCTTCAGTGAGAGGAGAGTTCAGTGAGATATGGAGTATTCACAGTCTTCGATTGCTCGAGTACCATAGGATACAAAAAGTCAAGTCTAAGGCTACAAGCTACCTAGCAAGCCTGACTTTATAGTAAAGAGGGATCCTAGTACTGAGTCATAACGGCGTACTAGGATCGAGTCATCCGGACAATAAGTAACTGCGGCACAGTCCGCAGTATGTATGAAACGAGTCCTGAAACAAAAGATGCCAGCCCCTTGATAACGGGCTAGAGTCACTATGACTCGTATGAGAAATAAACGAAGAGTCACTATGACTCTTGTGAGGTCGATCACGTGAGACAAAGAAAGACAAATAAAGAAAAGAAATGAGTCGTATCGTAACACATAATTTCATTTGTCTCCAGTGAATGGATCTGATAACAACGGGTAATGCCTTATGATCAATGGTGGCGGTTTCCCAATGGAACTGTGGTTCGAAAGCAGCTAGCCAAGGATATCCTAGGACCATGTCCTCAGGTCCTAGATTTGTAACAAGGAATCGCATTAGCTGAGTTCGTCCTGCGGTTTGTACTTCTAAATCCATAAAATGTGTTAGTAAACCATTTTGATTAGTTGTTCCATTGATGTTCCAGATTTTCCGAGCGTTTGGGAGTGGTAAGGTAGTAATTCCAAGTCGTCAAATAAAGGAGGGTGTAATAAAATTGTCTGTTGTGCTGGAGTCCACGAGAATTTGTTGATCAGCCATGGTGCTTTGTGTATGAAAAGAGACTGGTATTTTCATAGATTTGAATCGACTATAGTACACATTTGATGAAGCACCTATTGCCCTACCCCAGGCTGATGGGTTCAGGCTTGGGAAAAATCCTGGTTTTCCATGAAAGCTTTTCTGATAAAATCATCCCTCCATTTGTCATTTTGACCAGATATAAACACTATAATCTCATCTGTGGTTTTGGCCAAGGTTGAGCCAGTCGGGGTCAAATTTTGAGTCGGAGTTGAATTTTCTCCTTCCTTTTTTGGAGTAACAGTGGCTGAAGTTGTGGAGGCGGTTGCCGCGCAGGATGCCTTCTTTGGACAGGCATGGCTCATATGTCCCAGTTCTTTACAATAAAAGCATCTTCCTTCCTTCATAAATTGCTCTCTTTCATTGGTTGTGAGTGCGCAGGCTTGAATTCAATCAGGCATGGTATCCATTGCGTTTGGATCCGGCGGTTTCTGAAAAGGATGCCATTGCGGCGATTTCGCCGGTCGATTGTCGCTTTTCTTGAACCAGTTTTGTAAGAATATGAAGTTTTGATGGTATCATCGGGCTTCCCGCATCCAATCGTTCCAAGAGACTGGCGCGGCCATGTTAATAATGTTGATTACGAGGCCCTGCGGTAATCCGTCCATGAATTTTTCAAGAATGGCTGGGTTATCAAGGTCGTAACCAGCTGTTTTCATGAGTGACTGAAACTTAGTGATGTAATCATCAAGTGCATTTCGTTCCATTTTTAGTTTCGAGATGTCATGGCGGGCTCGCATTTCCGCCGTAGTGTCCGTAAAGGCGCTTTTAAAGCAATCCTTGATAGTATTCCAAAGCCATTCTTCGTTTTGGTTATGTCCATGGTTCATAATTTGGGCGGACAACCAGTCAACTTGGGCTTCGACCCAGTCTTGGATGTCCGTTCCTTCAATGAATTGGAGGAAAAGTACTGCACATGAGAAGGGTACTGTGAAAATGTCGTGATTCATGTTCATTGCCCAATAGAGCTGGAAAGCCAAGCGATATTTGTTGGCCTTAGTTCTATCTCCATTAAACGGGGTAGGTTCTCTCCCGAATAATTTAGAGGTGGCATGTCCACCGATTCCCAGTATGATTGCTCCTCCACCTGCTACTGGTCCTCCGCCAGGCGGGCCTCCAGCTCCAGGGGGTCCTCCAGCTGGACCAGGACCTCCTCCAGGTATGCCTCCTGCAGGTCCTCCCACTGGTGGGCCTCCACCTCTGGCGGATCCTCCTGCTTGAACTAGGGTCGGAAATAAGGTGCGGTGGAGATCACTGTTGTTGTTGTAGTAGTCGTCATTGTATTGAGGAGTGGATCTGAATCTGATCGTATACGGATTTGGGCAATCTGGTCAGTGAGTTCTAAGTCTTCCTGTTGATCGTCGGCAAAGGGTAATACTTCTTGAAATTCGAGAGGATCAGGTACGTTGGGTTGAGTGAATGAATCGTCGATTGGATTGATGTCGGGGGCTTGGTCAGAATCGGAGTGTGCTTCTCTGTCAACTGGTCCTTCGTCAGAATGATGTACAATATCCTCCTGCCAGATCCTGAGTCCATAAATGGGTTCTACGATGTTACGCGCGTAATATCGTCTTTTTCGTGAGGAATAAGTGAGTTCTACCCAGCGGACGATGTCTCTGTTTCATTCAAGCTCAACTTCGATTTCTTGATTGGTTTCAGGATGGCGTGCAAAGTAGCCGGTTCTGTCTTCGCGTTCGGCCCAGTAGGCTTTTCTGAGGTATCGTAGTGGAACGTTTTGTGCACCTTGGTTGTCGATAAAGAATGGCTCAAACTGTTGAGGATCAATACTATATTGATAAGCCAGGATATAGGAGTCTTGACTTCGCGTTTTTGAACACAAAGTCTGAGTCTAATGTAGTGTCAGTGGCGCTATTGACTTGCTCGACTTGAGCCGGGTCACGTGACATCAGGTCAGGTGATTTGAACACGAGACGTTTATCAACTTTTGTCTCAGAGTCAAATATCGGGTGTGTCCAGTGGCATGGGAATATACATGCCTGAAGAGGAAGGGGATGCTTACTAAGCCCAAAAGCGTTCACAATGCCTTTGTCTTAGCAGAGAGGAATGGGTACAAGACACTGAGAATTCAAGAGACTCAGACTTAGGGTCTGAGTCCTATCGCGGACCGGTATTTATATAAGTAGCTAGTCACTATGAGTCGTAACTAGGGAGGAGGCTAGAATGGTATGGGAACTGATAGAAACTTGAAGAACATTACGGAAGGTACTACCGTGGCTGAGCAATCCTAAGTAATACTGACATCATAACCGTGCTCAGTCAGCTCCTACGTCATCCTGCCATGACATCACTCTGACATCACTGATGACGTCGCTAGAACGTCACACCTAGGGGAGATGACCGAAGTATTGTGGTGCACCCAGAACTCTCACGCAGTAACTGCATAGGCACTGAAGCCTTGGCCAGTGCTCAGCGACCCAAGTGCACACAACCCAAGGACATGAGCCTAGGTGCATATGAGAACTGCCGCATGGAGGGCCAGGCATTGGCTGAGGCCATCAAACGTCCTGGGAAAGTATTGCAATCACTTGATAGTGGCATATGGTGCAGCCGACTCCTGTACTGCACCCTGCAGGGCTAGGACCTCCTTGCTAAATGCTTCATTGGCAAGTTTGGCCATGAGTTGAAGGTTGACCTACCAGCCATTAGTATCAACACGGCGGTTAATATGATGGGACACACCTAAGTGCCATCAAGGACATGGAGCCATTGGGTGATCTCCTGTGAGTGCAGAGGACAGTCAGGCCAGGTCCGCCTAAATCACAAGAAACACTTCTCTGCAAACTGAAGGGCAGCCCAAACATCGCAGTCAGGCAAGCGCAGCAAGTTGGCTAAGCTAGTATTGGAATTCGTTGCTACGCAGCACACAGAAAAGGGGCAACCCCCTTTTATCCCCTCACCTCCCTTTCCATGTTGCGTCTCAGCCAACCAATCAGCTGACTGATCAGCTAATCGTGGCACACAGCTGACCAGCTCCATCCCACTATGCAGGGGGAAGCTTTGTGCACATAGTGGCCAGTATACAGTTATGACAGGCTGGGGACAGCCAACTTTTTCAGTGGGGAAGATGTGACAGAATAACTAAGAGTGAAGCACCAAAAGTGGCTCACCGCACACTGGTCGTACTGTGTGCACCAAAAGCACCATGCACCAGACTCAGTGGCACTGCATACGCAAGCCAAGGAAGTACTGAAAACACACCACCTCACACCCAACTGCACAGAAGGCACAGAGTGTCTCACAAACAACTTGGTCATACCCCAAACAGAAACTACAGAAGCCCCCGAATGCAAGCAATAAATGGATACATTGTACAAGTGCTATTTACACAAAATAGGGACTACAGAACCACCATGTGATTATGCTATACCACTGCGCAGAGACCCCTACTTGGCAACCCCATCATCCTTGCTCTCCGGCTCATCCCTTGGCTTGTCTATTTCAACCGTCACATCTTCAAGAGACTCTGTGCAGGCCTTTCCCTTCCTTGCACTAATCTTCATGCACTTCGCCAGTGGCCCTTCCACCTTGGGAAGGTCAGGTGTGACCACTTCCCCAAGTGCCAAGGCATACTGCACCTGCATGAAATGGTGGTAGCTATCAGCAGCCTCACAAGCAGCGGCGGCACAGGCAACCTCCGTGTGCCAGAAGAGCATGGTGAATGTGGCATCCACGGCAGAGAGATCAGGACTGCCTCCCATCAGCAAGGAAGACAGACCAGAAATGGGAAGCACAGAAGGGGGAGGCACCATATGCACACACTGCAGCATGATCTTGCAACAGCTGCGAGGAGTGGCAGCAACAGAAGCCAGAGCAGTACCAGAAACAGCAGATGTGACTGAGCCCAACCAGACACAAGGGTGCCTGGCATTGATGCACTAAAAGCAGGGGAATGGCGGCTTCTCGCCGAGGTAGGGAGCGCACTTGGTCTTGTGGTGCACACAATAGTTGCAACACAGGTAGTTTGGCAGCGTGCTGATGTCCACCAACTTGTCATCATTGGGGCGGGAGTGCTTGAGCACAGCACGGCAGATAGGGGGGGATTCCTGTGACAAGTGGGACATTAGCAGAGGCATACCTGCAGCAGAGCCACCCACTGTGAAGGAAGCTGAAGCAGTGGCGGCAGCCTGTCGGATAGGGCGCTGTGAAGTGGAAACAGTTGGACCACCTTCTGGAACCGATGAAGCGGCGGGAATGGCATGGGTAAATAACATAGGTGAGGGCGCAGATGCCCCTGAGGCAGCAGGGGAAGGTGCTAATGATGGAGGGACCATGGGGGATTGCGAAAGTGGCAGGAGCACAACCACAGGAGAATGAGACAAAACCGGGTCCTGCCCTGTGGTCAGGACACGCTAGCAGTATGCCTTGAACTCGGCCGGGTCCATGGTACTGGCCTTCATGCGCTGGGAATACTCTAGCAACCGCATGTAGTTGTCTGGCTCCAGTCTGACCGCAGAGGGCATAGCGACAACAGGGGCAACCACTGGAACTGCACAAGCTGCTGCAAGGGAGTGCAGGTTTGCCTCCAGGCCTTTGACAACGATAGGCAAGTGGGCAATCCACGCCTCAGTCATGTAGTGCAGGAGCCCGCCACGAATGTCGTGGAGAAGCCCAGAAACATCATCATTGGATGTAGTGTCAATACCGGTGTTGAAGCCCACAGCAATAACCATAGCCTGCCCAGTCAGCGAGAGGTGTAACCCAAATGAGACCAGCGCTGTACCAGAGCAGCCGAAAAATCCTGAACCCACTCCTCCACAGTCTTGGCACCCTGCACCACCTTGGCTAATCCTGAGCAAAGGGCCAAAAGAGACTGGCAAGTGATATCATAAGAACGGATAGGCTGGGATGACATGGGAGATGGAGAAAAAGATAAAGGCCCTATGGATGGCCAATGAGCAAAGCCCCACCAAGGAGCCTGCCATGAGGCCGCCATGAGGCCAAGCTCCCATGTACATAGAGCAGTGGGCAGCTGGTGAAGAGTTAACCAACAACAGCTGATGACCCAAAAGGGGGCAAGAGGCTGAGTACCGAGATGCCTATAGCACCTTAGCGTGGGCTCGGCCGTACTGTGCACACCAAAGACATACCACGCTGGAACCCGTTGGCATTGCAAGCACGTGGCACAGTGATCCCAAAAGCACTAGAGATAATGCACAACGATCTACTCCAGATACTGACGAGAGCTGAAGCCCACTGCCCCATGTGAGTGCCATTCCATGCCCAGATAAACCTGAATGAAGAACTGAAACTACTGGCTGTCACCCTCACTCTCCCACGCACCTTCTAGCTCATCTGCCCCAATTCCATCACCCCCTTGGGGCTCTGTGCAAGCTTTCCCTTTCCCCTTACTTGCATCTGCTTTTGCACACCTTGCCAGAGGCTCCCTGGCATTGGAGGAGTCCAGCACAATCACCTCTCCCAGCACAAGGGCATATTGAGCCATCACAAAGTGACAATAGCCTTCAGCAGCTTCATATGCAGTGTTCGCACATGCAACTTCCACATGCCAGAAAAGTGCAGTAAAGGCGGTTGCAGGGGTGGAATGGCCAGAGCAGCCACCCACCAGCAGGACAGGCAGACTGGAAACCGAGAGAGCAGGAGGGGGTAATGCAGCAAGAATGCATAGTGGAGTGGCCCTGCAACAGCTGCAAGAGGCACCCAGGACAGTGGCTGCGACTGGACCCAAACCTGACCAAACACAAGGGTGACTAGCACTGACTAGTGTTGTGGGAACTTCCGACTATTCCTGGCTTTAGCTGAGAGCCGCAGCTGGCTTGTACAAAGCCAGATGTAGCCGAGCATGGACTCAAATCCCCATTTGGACAGGTCTCTTCCAGCTCTGCTCCACTCCAATCTCAGCTTGCCAGGTGGCTAAGCTACTACAAGCCTACCCTCTGAACTGACTGAGCGAGCGAAGATCGCATAGAATTGCATACTCAGTCTCGCACACTCGGTCATTTGTAAACCATCTTCTTGTACAGTGCATGCCAAGTCCCTCACTATGGTCACACCCCCAAACTCCAACAATGTGCCCGTCTCTTTTGGCACCCCAGTACACACTCGCAGTTCAACGACCAGATATCTCAACACAAAATACCTCTCATGAGAGCAGATCTTTTGTGTCATGTCACAGGAAATGGCCCCCTTCTTTCTTGGCCCTATGCCTCCTCAAGAATTTCTTTCCACTTTTCTTTCAAGTACACAGCCTCGGGCCTTGAGCTTTGTGGCCGGCATGTTTGATACTCTAGCCAACTTTCGCTCCGAGACCCCGATGTACCAGTCATTTGTGAGTAATTGGACCTCCCAGAGTATTCTAGATACTAATAAGGAGCCCTTAGATCAATATCGTTCAACCACACCTCAAGACAATCTATATTCGCAAAATGTCATGCTCGCCAGACAAGGCCCTCACTGTTACGGACCGGACTTGAATGCTTACTACTAGGTTCTAACTACGGTAGTAGGCTTGTGATTGTGTACATTAGTCAGGGACTTTATCATTCACGTGTTATCAGTCAGCAGTAGTATCACATGTTACCATACGCTTACTGATAACTAGGATAGCGATACTAGGGTTCGAGCTAGATATGCTATAGGGCAACATCATTCAAGAGGCGCTTTAAAGCCCTCTATCACTGTGTATAAGTAGTAGTCGCAGAAGACCAAGAGTCGCTATCTTGGTCTTCTTGAATCATCGGTTCTCAAGTCATCTCGTCCCTTTCTCGCATCTTAGAAGAATACCAAGAGAAGGGTGCACTGCATAAGGGTTACCAAGAGTACCTTCCCAGTTGCAAGGACGTCGGCGTGTTAGGACTTAGGATCCCACGTCCGACTTAACAAGTCAAAAGCTAAGTACTCGCGTCATACTTTCGCCTAAAGCAAGGCCCACGCTTACCGAAGCGTAACATTAAGACCAAGATCTTATCATCGTGGCACGAGTATCCACAAGAGAACTTTGGATCTGAGAAGGGTTCTGCTCTTACGAGATCCCAAGAAGGGGAGCAAGAAACGTACCAACCCAATATCTCAAAGAAGCCAGTTGGGGCAGTATCAACGGAATCGAAGGGTACCTAATCAGAGGGGCACATGGACCACGTCCAGTTGAGTTTAACTTCGAACGAACTTGCTGGTGCAGAGTCGACCAAGAAGACGAGGAGTGGAGAGTCATTGACACTCTACCTTACAGATACGGGTGCGACATTTACGAAGAAGAAGTAGTCGCAAGAAATGACTGGGGACCCATCGACGGAGAAGCTCAAAGCACCTCTGCACCCTCGGAAAGACCCGATACATCAGACAACGAAGTAGACGAAGAACCAGAACAAGCATTGGAACCATTAGAGCCAGAACTCATTGAATGAGCTGAGCAGATCACGATTCATCCCCCAATGGCTACATTAACAGAAATCCAGGAAGTGACACTTCCCATACATCCCGAAACAGGGCACGTTATGATGGCAGATGACGCCGCACTATTCCGAGCAATCGGACCTGATCAACCTGACCCACCAACAGGAAATGGGGGGCTCCCAAGGGGATTACCACACGGAGGGGGATCCCCACATGGGGGACCTCCAGGAGGAGGAGGAGGACCTCCAGGAGGAGGAGGAGGACCCCCGGGTGGAGGGGTACCTGGAATAGGGCCAGTCGGAATACCCGGAGGACACCACTCCGATAAATTCGCCGGAAACGCCCTGGAAGTATTCAAGGGAGACCGACACAAGACAGAGGAATTCCTCACCCAGTGGGAGTTGTACTGGGGTATCAACAACAACAACCCTATCATGGCCAACGCATATAGACGAGCTATGTTATTCCTCACGTATATCCAGGGGAAAGACGTTAACAACTGGATCATGGAGACTAGCAGATGGCTCAACCAGCAAGTCACCGCTGGAATCCACGATACTGACCTGCGGCTATGGACCGAGGTCATCATCGCCTTCAACAGGCGGTTCTCGAACACGCTCGAGAAGGAACAAGCACAAGCCATGCTGAAAAGAGGGATTAGGATGACAGGTGGAGATATTGACGCGTACGTCACGCAATTCGAACAGTTAGCAAGACAGGCTAACTATCGACTGGATTCACCGCTCACGATGGATCTATTCACGGATGGGTTGCCCCATGATCTATACAAGAAAGCATACACATACGACAACCCGCAGACCTTCCAGGAATGGAAGGAAGCGGTCATCAGAAGGCAACAACAATACATACACATGAAGGCCCGACTTGAGCAACACCGTGGCCTTGCTAACCAAACAAGGCCCCAGGGAAGTGGCAATACAACCTGGAAGAACACGAGGGGTACTGGATGGGGACCCCCTCGCAACATACTACGAGACCCGAACACCATGGATACGTTGGCAGATCGAGTGCGAGGAAGACTCACAGGGGCTGAAGAAATTCAAGGCAATTGGGACCGAGCTCACCCCCGAAATCCACCACCAAGAGGAGGGTTCGTAGGATGGGGACGAGGAGGTCGACGCGATATGAGGGAAGTAACCTGTTACACTTGCGGGCAGAAGGGACACTTCAGTCGAAATTGCCCGCAGCACACCTATAACCAGCCCAGCAATAGCCGACGAACTGACACCTACCACGACGAAAGGGAAGAGCCCGTTAGGGCAGCAAGGGCGGAAACCCCACAACAATGCGCCGACCAGTGGATGAAAGGAGTGGCCGCAGAAGAAGACGAGGTGAAAGACCTCATACTACAGGATCTGTGGAAAAGGGAGGATTTTCGAAGCGCCTGAACCCATCGGCCTGGGTAAGGGCAGTAAAATGTAATTCTGTGATCATAACTCGCTACCGTTCTATGAGAATTCCAGTATCGATTCGCACAAATTACGCCATGGCCGACATCAGAGCATTGGTGGACTCAGGAGCCACCAATAACTTTCTACGACCCACTTTCGTAAAGTGGATGAAGATTGGAATGAAGCCGCTGGACCGGCCCAAAAAGATATGGAATATCGACAATACCGAGAATAAAGCAGGACTAATCACTCATTACGTAGACCTGGACGTACAGATGAAAGGAATCCACAAAGAAATGTGATTCCTCATTACGGACATCGGCAATGAAGATATAGTGTTCGGATATCCCTGGCTGGCCACATACGAACCAACCTTCAGCTGGAGACACACAGTAATCAAAGAAGACGCCCTACCGGTCGTTCTTCGAACCGTCAACCCTAGGATCATACGAACTACGATTGCGAAAGCAATCACCGAAACCCAGAAGAACCAAATCGTTGCACAACTGGAGGAGGAAGAATTCGTGGAAGGAAGGACCACTTCCACAGAACTAGCAATCCAGGCAAAACAATACACCACGAAAGCTGAGTTACCATCCCACTATGCAGCCTACCACCAACTTTTTAACGAAGAAGCATCACATCGGTTCCCACCTTCACGGGTCTGGGATCACAAAATACAACTCAAGAAAGGAGCACCCGAGGCGATAGATTGCAAAGTCTATCTGTTCACACAAGAGGAAGATCAAGCCCTCCAAGCCTTTCTAACGGAACAACTCGGCAAAGGATACATATGACCGTCTAAATCCCCATATGCGTCACCATTCTTCTTCGTCAAAAAGAAGGATGGGAAGTTACGACCGGTACAAGATTACAGACGTCTCAACTCGTTTACAATACGCAACCAATACCCCCTTCCCCTCATCACGGACCTCATCACGGACCTCAGTAATGCCCACATCTACACCAAACTCAATGTACGATGGGGCTACAACAATATACGAATCCGGGAAGGTGACGAGGAAAAAGCGGCATTCAAAACCAAATATGGCCTGTTTGAACCCACGGTAATGTTCTTTGGACTGACAAACTCCCCCGCAACATTCCAGACAATGATGAACCACATATGTCAGGATATCATTGCCAAACACGAACTTCGAGGGACGACCATCAGGGTGTACATGGACAACATCGGTATTGCAACACATATAGGGAAAAGTATGGACGACCACATCGCGGCAGTCAAAGACGTACTGGAAATATCAGCTAAGCACGACCTATATTACAAGCTAGAGAAATGCTTATTCCATGCACCTCGTATGGATTACCTGGGGGTAATCCTTGAAAAGGGGGTGACACGCATGGACCCCGTCAAAATTTCCAGTATCAAAGATTGGCCAACCCCCACAAAAGTCAAGGACGTCCGATCATTCTTGGGCTTTTGCAACTTTTATCATGCATTCATTCAAAACTTTTCACATCATGCAAAACCACTAAACCAACTAACCAAGAAAGGAGCAGAGTGGAAATGGACAGGAACGGAGCACGACGCATTCAATAAACTCAAGAAACTCGTAACATCGGAACCAGTACTGGTGCACCCACAGCTGAGTAAACCATTCGAACTAGAAGTTGATGCATCAGGGTTTGCAATAGGAGCAGTACTACTACAACGAAAAGATGACGGAAAGCGACACCCCATCGGCTACTTCTCAACCACCCTCAACGAAGCAGAACGGAATTATGACATTTACGATCTAGAATTACTGGCAATCATCAAAGCCTTTCGACACTGGTGACCGCTACTCGCAGGATCACCACACCGAACGAAGGTCTTCTCGGACCATATGAACTTGCAGTACTGGAGGAGCCCGCAAAAGATTAGTCGAAGAGTAGCGAGGGAAGTACTCGAGTTGTCGGAATACAATTTCGAAATTCACCATATCAAGGGATCGGCCAACAGCAGAGCAGACGCACTGTCGCGAAGACCGGACTACGATCAAGGGGAAGAGGACAATAGCAATGTCACCGTACTACCGGACAAGATTTTCGTACGGGGCGCCCATGTAGAAAGGATCCGGACCGCCAAGGATCATCTTGACCCCCAGGACATAGCATTAGACGACCCTGTATACGAACAAAACGAAACCATTCTGAAACCATGGATAGACACCCATCGTCTTAAAAAGATAGATGGGATCTGGTACAAGGATGCACGACGAGTAGTAACTGGGGGAATACACGATAAGCGACGTATATTGCATGACCATCACGACCTCCCCGCTCACGGACATCCAGGGATCAAAAGGACCGCCCAATTGACAGGACGTGCCTACTGGTGGCCGGGATTAGCAAGGGATGCGCTGGAATACGTCAAAGGATGCGCTGAATGTCAACGTATTAAAGTTCAACATGGACAGAACAAAGCACCTCTCAACCCCATATACCCCAAACCAGAAGCAATGCCATTTGAAACAATAGCCCTTGATTTCATAACTAAGTTGCCCACATCTCGAGGTTACAACACCATACTGACGATCACAGACCACGACTGCAGTAAAGCGGCAATCTTTATACCCTGTAATGAAGAAATCAGCGCGGAAGAAGTCACCAACCTGTACCTGAAACACATTTTCGTCCGCTTCGGGCTTACCACAAAGATCATAAGCGACCGAGACCCTCGGTTCGCTAGCAGATTCACAAGGGAACTTTGCAGAATATTAGACATCAAACAAAACATCTCTACGGCATACCATCCACGAACCAATGGACAATCAGAACGAACAAACCAGTGGGTAGAGCAGTACCTATGCTTCTGGGCAAACGAACGACAGGACAATTGGTGCGGATACTTACCCCTCGCGGAGTTTGCACATAATAACTGGCCACACGAATACACACAGGAGTCACCCTTCAACCTCCTCATGGGGTATAACCCACGCGCCGATTGGACAGATAAGCCATCACCCATACCACAAGTAACGCTCAGGACCGAACAATTCCGAGAAGCACGGAAACGCGCTCAGGAATTGATCATCAAAGCGCAGCAGTCATGGGTCAAAGCCAAAGATGGGCCAAAATTCCAACTCGGAGACCTCATATGGTTAGAAGGGCGTCACTTGCGTACTCACCAACCAACGGCGAAACTCGCGCCCCGAAGGCACGGACCCTTCACAATTGAACAGGTGATGTCCCCTGTCAACTACCGGCTCAACCTACCCCCACAATGGAAAATTCACACAGTGTTCCATGTGGACCTTCTCACCAAATACCACGAGACCCCACTCCATGGGAAAAACTACCAGCGGCCACCACCCGATTTGGTAGATGGGGAGGAAGAATACGAGGTCGAGAAGGTTCTAGACAAACGGCATGTCGGCAGGAAACGGAAGAAGCAATACCTAATCAAATGGAAAGGCTACCCCGACTCGGAGAATCAGTGGGTTAACCGGGAGGATTTATTTGCTGATGAAGCACTTGCGGAGTACCAACATTCGAAGACCACACCAGAAATGCTTATAAGGAGCGGGAGGACCAGCGACAACATCTCATCTTCCCCACATACCACCACCACTACTACTCCTCCCTCATCAATGCCATTCACCCCAAATGCCGCCCTCTCGACGCCTTCGTACTACCTCGGAACCCCCGAGAGGATTTTTGCCTGCGAGTTGGAAGAAGAGCGGGCATCAGCAACCCCTGCCGACGCCGAGGAGGTCGTCGTGGCTACGGGAGACAGAGCCGGGTCCGAGGGACCCATCACCGAAGCTGAGTTCCACAGTACCATCAAATGGTTCCCCACTCAAGGACACGGAACTGCCAGCGCCCGACTATTGCCCGACGTTGACGGCCAACCCACTCTGTGGCACATCCTCCATGCCGCAACCAGAGAGCCCATCTCCGACTGCCCCTTCACCACCACCGAAGTCGATGACTTTCAACAAGCTCTCGACCGCGGTGAAGATGTCCGCGCATGCCAGGGAGCAGTACGAGGCGGCGATGAAGCCGAAGAAGTCGTGGAAGGAGGTGACCGACGATTGGAGGGAAGAACAGTTACGAATAGCCCAATGCCGGATGAGGGAGATGAGAGAGAGGAGGGAGAGGTCATGGACAGCGAGGACGAGCGGTACCCAGCTGAGCACCCACACATTCTCTATGGCCGAGAAGTTAATGCTCCACCTCATACAACCCGCCATGCCCTCGCCACAGACGGGACCCCCCTCTACCGGGGTCATATCCGTCCCCAGCTCGCTGACCGGGCTGTCTCCAGCATCGCCAACACCCATGTGCCTCATGGGTTCCAGGTCAATCGAGGACCCGATTTCATTTCATTCCCCATCACCACCCCCGACGGCGTGACGCGCCAGGCTAAATACGTCCAAGCCATCATGAGCAACGATCCCATCGTGCTCGGCTTGATCGACGAGTCCGACAGGGTCTTCCCGAAGCCCCTGTACGCTGCACCCCAGTACGTGGTGCACCCCGACACCCACATCAAGTACGCCCACGAGGACTTGTTCCTCTTCGACAACGGGTACGACGCCATCGGGGCCATCAACAGGGCCGTCGCAGAATGCAAGGATGTAAGTCTCGCCGCGGAGATCAGGCGGTATTGGGCGCTCAGAGCGGAGCTGGGACGCCTGGAGACAAGGATAAGGGAGTTACAGGAGACATGGGGGCGGCTGGCAACTGACAAGGCATTGTGCATAAGTAGGTTGGAGCAGGCACAAGCAATGCAGCGGATCGAAGACGTACAGGCAGGATGGATGGGACCGCCCGGGCTCCAGGGACATCGCTCCTGAAAAGGGGGTGATGTTACGGACCGGACTTGAACGCTTACTACTAGGTTCTGACTACGGTAGTAGGCTTGTGATTGTGTACATTAGTCAGGGACTTTATCATTCACGTGTTATCAGTCAGCAGTAGTATCACACGTTACTATATGCTTACTGATAACTAGGATAGCGATACTAGGGTTCGAGCTAGATATGCTATAGGGCAACATCATTCAAGAGGCGCTTTAAAGCCCTCTATCACTGTGTATAAGTAGTAGTCGCAGAAGACCAAGAGTCGCTATCTTGGTCTTCTTGAATCATCAGTTCTCAAGTCATCTCGTCCCTTTCTCGCGTCTTAGAAGAATACCAAGAGAAGGGTGCACTGCATAAGGGTTACCAAGAGTACCTTCCCAGTTGCAAGGACATCGGCATGTTAGGACTTAGGATCCCACGTCCAACTTAACAAGTCAAAAGCTAAGTACTCACGTCATACTTTCGCCTAAAGCAAGGCCCACGCTTACCAAAGCGTAACACTCACTGAGCATTCAGTTTCCTTCTTACCTGACTGTACCATTTATGATGAAGTGAACAAAAACATAGCCAAAAATAATTCTGCTTTCAGCGACATCTGCATCGAGTTTAAAAGCAGAGCAGAGGATGACCCCTTTTTGACCGATCCCACTTGGTTCATTAGTCAAAAGACCAAAGGGATCACAACAACCGGTCAGATTACCACATATGTGGCCTTGCAACTAGACTGCCAGTACCGCACACATGTCTTCAGCATCCTTGTTGTCAGGGACTACGCACGGCTCATTTGGTGGGATCAGAGTGGCGCAATTGTCTCTGCACCTATCTACTATCAATAAGATCCTGAACTATTGGACTTTTTCACCCGTTACGACCAAGCAGAGAGACCTATGCAAGGACATGATGACAGCATTCACGGTGCCACACAAGCAGAGACACTGAAAGCTGTTTGTGCTAACAAAGAATTCAGTATTTCTCAGGAACTTCTTGTCATCACTGTCCCTCTTCAAGGGCACAAGTCTGAATGTGGCAAATACATCATCAAACCACCCGTCACCTGATTTTATACACCTCCTGGCCACACGACTTGCACCTCAATCACATACGACATTGAAAGGAACCATGTCGTCTTCTTCAAGGATTCCTGGAGGGTTGCCTGCAAAGGAATGGAGAGGGAGGGTGACCTCTACGCAATTCTCAACCATGCATGCATATGCAATGTCCCTCACTGCTCAGCCTCTGGTGATGTTGGCAAGGACATCTATCACTCTACGTGTACTAGCCAATTTGCTAATGCTCTCTGGGCACTAACATCATCTGAACATGAATTCACCCCCCACCGGCACCATCGATTAATCCTTGACGATATCAGCAAAAAACTGGAAACCTTCCAATGCAGTAAGGACATGGTACACACCGTTCTCGCAGCTTTAATTGGTGTGTATCTGGCCCTCTCTACTTCCATTGACTGCCGACCAACTGTTTCCAGCTCATCGTGACACCTACAATCTATGCAGGATCCTTCATTGCGACATCAGCCCCAACAACATCCTATTGATGGAGTGCCCTAACTTCGAAGGTGGGATGCTCATCGACTGGGACCTTTGTAAAAGGGTCGATCTGGATGACCCATCTGTGGGAGTTGCTCACCACTCTACTTGTATGGTATGTTATTTTGATTCCTCCATCTGGTACTTCTTAATGAAAAAAATGATTTGCAGGGTACATGGCAGTTTATGGCAGCGGACCTCATCGGGAACCCCACAATCAACCAGACTTACATTCACAACATCAAGTCCACGTTCTTTGTTTTGCTATGGATGGCTACCCACTATGCCCAAGCCGAACTGAATACAAATGGCCTATCTGATCTAGTCAACTTATGCTTCTATCCACAAATCTTCGGGGATGCTGGAGGACCAGGGAAAACAGTGTTCATGCATGGTGAAGAAGAACTTGACAACCTCATCTTTCGTGACAATTCCCCTCTCACTCAACTCCTGCGCACTTTGAAGGAGTTACTTGCTGTTCACCACAGGAAACAGCCGGAGGTGCCCATCCTCACAGGCTCAATATAAAGGACATGATCCAACAAGCTCTTCACGAAGGTGCTGAGGGAATTGTGTCATCTTCCAAGCCATCTGCTGCCAATGAGCTGTCACAAGAGGAAAAGGAGTTCCAAGCGCGACTCAAAGAGTACAATGGTCGCATGTTAGCCCTCAGTGACCACAGTGTCATTATCTGCGTCGCGACTAAAGCTATCAGTGATGAAGATGCTCCTTGGCCAGCCATTGAACCTGCCAAAAAGCAGGCGCTTGTTCTCCCCCTTATCAAGAAGTTAGTTGTACATTCAAGTTCCAAGAGATGCAGGGAAGCAGCAGTGGAGTGCGAAAGTGTGGACCTCGTGGGATGGCAGCCATTACTGAAGCAAAACAAGTCACATTGATATCTCTCAGTCTGTCATGATCGATTTGTGTACTCTTATGATTTAGTGTGAGAATTACTGTAATCTTGACTGCACACAGGCACAACACATGAGGGGGTTTACATCTATTCATTTGCTTACATATAGCACTCAATTATTTTTTTCTCCCCACATCTGCATCAATGCCTCCTTGACATGGACCCAAGGCCAAAGTCGTCAACAGTGTCCCCTCAGACCTATAGGAGGGCTTGCCAGCTCCTGCTGCCCCGGTGCCCACTCATCCTTTGACTGGCCAGGTTTGGTGTACCCATTCTCATGTGCCGGTGAGTTTGATACTTGTATCATTCGACGTTGGGGGTTATAGCTGACAACCACAACTTGATCTGCCATTACAAAGGCCAATATTGTCACCATAGACCCGCAAGACTCTACAACTCCTGCTGCCCCGGTGCCTTCTCATCCCCAGGGTCGGTATGCTCGGACCCGTGTGCCAGTGAGTTTGATATAATTCCAACATCGAGGATTTTTGCTTCAACGTCCACAAGCCTACTGCAATCAAGCCCATTGCACATGACAGTGACAGTAAAGAATTCGAGCTTCCCGCCGACATTGATTGTTACGGTCGCACCGGCCGTCTAGTTCGACTTGAACTAGGTTTCTCAGAACGCTTGTATTGCACGCGAACAACCAAGGCAAAACCACTGCAATAGTGGTTGCAACTGAGAGACGAAGGGAAAACCAAGGGAAACGGCTCGCTGAGAAGCGGCACAACAAGAAGACGTCTAAGGGTTTGGTAGAGAAGACCAACTAAGGCCCTTAGGAAAGCAGGAGGGAACTGTGATGCGGATTGTTGAAGAACTCAAGATAGAGAATACATGCGAAGACAAGCTAGTACTTATACTACTAGTAGATAAGGTTCGGACTCAGCACGAACCTTAAGTCCTTATCTCTAGCCAATAGCTGTAAGGGCTCCGGCTCCACAAGCTGAAACACGAAGGAGAAACATAATTGGACCGGCCTATAAAGGCACCGACATCCATCAGACACGAAGCAGCGCCCATACAGTACATGAGGCGTCCATCAGAAAGTCCATCAGAAGGCAGGCACCAAGGCCTAGTCCATGTCGTCATCCACTGGGTAGCCGGCTGCAGCATACCCGAGGCACACACGCTCAGGTGATGCCTCACGTGATGAGTCACGTGACTCTGGGCTATCACGCCCGTAAAAGTGCGCGTACATGGCGCGCGCGCGAGCTTCATCTTGCTCGTAAGGGTCATCAGCTTCTTCGTCGCTGCTCTCGATAGGAGAGTGGGACTTAGCTGGTCCGGGACGCAATGTCCACATGCTTAGGTCGCCTTTTCTCATCAAGGCTTCTCTCAATGCCTCAGTATCGAGGTCTTGCTCGTAGTTGTCTAACGCGGGCCGGCTTGGGCAGCTCGGCGGCGTGCTTTCGCGGGAACTCGGGATCTCAGCCGTAACATTGATAGCAACATTCCCCAGGATAAGCCAGCTCCTGATCACTCAAAAGGCTTTCTTACTTCACAATCCAACACGCTTGCCACCTTGGACTCCAACACTTGGCCTCCAGTCAGCGATATAGAGCTCTTTTTTGACAAGTTTGAAAATGAGCATGGCGTGAAGATAAGACAGTGCAATGCATGTTTGTAAGTCCATCACATAAGTCTATCACACATTATTCGTGCTGTGATTCTGACAAAGCACCAGGAAGGAAGGCCTTAGTGAAGAGAAGGCACATTGCTATGGTCTGAAGACAGGTAATAGTAACCTTCGAAATCACCTGGTCGCGAAGCATGAGGCATTGTACAAGGACGCTGCCAAGGTTCACAAATGGAAGCACAAGTCGTTAGATACACAAGATAAGCCTGCTGTGCAGGAAGGCTTGCCTGGGCGTAGACTTCCTGAGTATAGTTATGACATATTCATCCAATTTCTTGTTTGCTTCATTGTCATGGATGACCAGGTGAGCGTTGCCCTACTTGACTTTATCTCATCTCATCTTATCCTCTTGAACTCAGTCACTTCATGTAGTCGATTGCCCTGAGTTTTGTGATATCTGCCGGCTTCTCTGACCTAAAATCCCACATCGTGACACAATACGTGAAAAAATTACCATTGAATGGGAAAAAGCCTTCATGGAATTGTGTGGCAAACTCGCTGTAAGTCATCTCCTTGGTACTGAGAGCATTGACAACATTGTGTTGACCTGTAACTGCAAGAAATCGTGTGGTCGGATAAGCTTCACCGTGGATATCTGGTCAAGTGCATCCTTATCCCCTTATCTCGCTATAACATCACACTGGATTGCTTGGGATGTTAATAACAATCTCTCTCTGAAAGCCACTCTAATTGGCTTTCATCGCCATACGAGTGCACATATGGGTAAAAACATCGCTAGTGCAATCTTGTCTCTCATGGATTGCACCAATATTACATCGAAGGTATGTAACCATGTGTCAATACCAAGAACCTTACTGAAAACCATAGATCAGCCATTTCACTCTTGACAATGCTTCAAATAATGCAGCTGCTATGAAAGAGTTGCAGGAATTAATCATCAAGCGTGAGGTCACCTTCCATCATCTCAACAATCGTATCATGTGCTATCCCCACATCATCAATATCTACACTGCCCACATCATTGCCGCAAGTACTCAAGTTAGCAAGAAATACCTGGACAGCAACAGTTTGGATGGTGATGATGATGACTTTGATACTATTTCCCCTTGCCATCAAACAGGGCCTGAACTCGATGAGAAGTTTATCGCATCACAGCCACCAGGGCGTCAGGCGTGGCTTAGGAGCCTGAAAAGCGATCCCATCAAACGCATTGTGGATATTGTCTGCTACATACATGTATTGGATTCCAGAAAGCAGACACTTGTGGGGATCGTCCAGCTCTGTACCAAGGATGACCCCGAGTTATGCGATTCTCCACCACTCCAACTCATTCATGTTATGGTTGCACCAGCCGTCTAGCTCAACTTGAGCTGGGTTTCTCAGAATGCTTGTATTGCATGCAACAACCAAGGCAAAACCACTGCAATAGTGGTTGCAACTGAGAGACAAAGGGAAAACTGAGGGAAACGGCTTGCTAAGAAGCGGCACAACAAGAGGACATCTAAGGGTTTGGTATAGAAGACCACTTAAGGCCCTTAGGAAAGCAGGAGGGAACTAGGATGCGGATTCTCCAAGAACTCAAGATGGGGAATACATGCGAAGACAAGCTAGTACTTATACTACTAGTAGGTAAGGTTTGGACTCAGCACAAACCTTAAGTCCTTATCTCTAGCCAATAGCCATAAGGGCTCGGCTCCACAAGCTGAAACGCCAGGAAGAAACATAATTGGACCGGCCTATAAAGGCACCGACGTCCATCAGACACGAGGCTGCGCCCATACAGTACACAAGGCGTCCATCAGAAAGTCCATCAGTAAACAGGCACGAAGGCCTAGTCCATGTCGTCATCAACCGGGTAACCAGCTGCAGCATACCCGAGGCATACGCGCTCAGGTGATGCCTCACGTGATGAGTCACATGACTCTGGGCCAATATGCCCGTAGAAGTGCGCATACATCTTGCGTACATGAGCTTCGTCTTGCTCGTAGGGATCGTCAGCTTCTTCGTCGCTGCTCTCTATAGGAGTGCGGGACTTAGCTGGTTCCGGACGTAATGTCCACATGCTCATATCGCCTTTTCTCATCAAGGCCTCCCTTAATGCCTCAGAATCCACGGTCCTTTCATGGTTGTCCAATGCGGGCTGGCTCGGACAGCTCGGCGGCGTGCTTTCTTGGGAGCTCAAAATCTCGGCCGTAACAATTCAGCACGTCAAGACTCGGTGGGATTCAGTTTACCTTATGCTTCAACGTTTCCATTTTCTTCGAAAGGTAAGCCTAGATATCCTAATGAACTGTTGGTACTGATTCTAGACATTAAGGCCGTAGATATGTATTTTGCTAATGAACCATCCATTGAGTCTATGAGGTTAAGCACTATGGACTGGGAGCTCCTGGAGAGCATAGAAGGTGTTCTAGAGGTATGTTCTCTGAACACCTTCCACATGTCATGTTAACCTGATTACTATCACGAGGTCGCACACATGGTCCTGCAAACCATGTCATCTGAATCGACACCTATCTTGTGTGGTTCCATCGCTAGTTTTGAACTTCTCATGACTAAGTGGGAATGACTGGGTGAGGAACATCAGGAACTGCGATATTGGACACAGATCGGTTTAGCCTGGGCACAAAAGTATTACAAGCGGATGGACGATACCAATGCCTATGTCATCACCATGAGTGAGTTTCTGTTTTCTAGATTACACACTTGCTGACTTGTGCGATACAATTGGCTATAAAGTTCATAACCCTTCCATATGCTTCTTATGGATCTGGCATGAGTGGGATGAGGACTACATCAAGAGGTCTAAACAGATTGTGCACGACCTTGTAAGTACTTGACCTATTCTCACGCTCTTGCATTGACTATTTGCCCTAGATGCGCAAGTATCACAAACAAGACCCATCTATTGTACAACCCACACAAGCTGAGGCTCACCCCAAGCTTCCATCATATGCAAAGACATCGACGCACTTCCAACTCAAGGATCACCCCATTTACCCCAGACTCAATAATTCAGACCTGATGGGAGGTGGCGAAGATGAATTCGCAAAGTACGCCTCCAGTCCGTTGACATTGAACAAGACCAATGTCCTGGTCTACTGGGAGGTAAGCCCTGTGTCCCGCTCAATCAGGTTAGCAGCGCTATTACAACTCACGCTACCGATAGGCCCACAAGATGGAATTCCCTACCCTGTTTGCTATTGCCATGGACTACCTTCCAATTCAGGTGTCTTCTGTCCCATGTGAGTGTGTCTTCTTATCAGCTGGGGAGACCGATACCAAGAAACAAAATCGGATCAGCCCGGCCTTAATGGAGGCTCTACAAATGCTCAAGTTCTTGCTGAAGAAGCAGTGTCTAGACTTCATGACTGGTTGGAAGACCCCAGAAGCTGTGATGCTAGGAGGGACCAGGATGGAGGAAGACTCTCAGCCATCGATCACACTTGATTCTTTGTTGGGTGAGGACAGTGAAACGGCGAGGGATGAACTACTTGGCGACGATATGAAGAACTACGATGTTGAACTCTAGGTATTCGGTTTTATCATATCAGACACTTCATATGTTCCCAATACTTCCATGTATACACTCTGAAATCATACACTCTGAAATCACCCAATACACACTGTTGGAAAAACTGTGGGAATGTGCCGTTGGAGTTCTAACTAGGACCAACCCATCATTCTCTCCCATTTGCCCCCACTCTCTCTCACTTCAATTCTGTCTTTTTTTTCTTTTGATTTATACTTCTGGGACATATTTGGTCAACCCAAAAATTGTCACTATGTCAGATTCAGACGAACTCCTTGGGACACATCTAAATAGGCAGCAGCCTAGCATAGTTCATGTACATGGAAGGTATAGGGTGGGGATGTTACTGGGCTCAGGCACTTCCGGTGAGCCATCCTGATTTAAGCCCTTCGATTTTTCTCAACCCTCTAGGGGATGTCTATCTGGGACGGGATATCAAAACTGGGCAAGATGTTGCCCTAAAACTTGAACCTATCCAAACCCAAACCCTTAGGCTCTCTCACAAGCATATCATCTACAAGGCCCTCTCTAGCGTGGTGGGAATCCCTACCATGCATTGGTATGGGAGAGAGGTCCCCTACCATGTGATGGTACTTGATCGCCTCGACCTAACATTAGAAGAGGCGATATCCAAGCACCATGACATCCACTCGATATTCTTGTATGCTAACCAAATGGTATCATCCATTTGTTTCACACTTATGGTCATTTAGCTCATATGTTACGCTTCGGTTAGTGTGGGCCTTGCTTTAGGTGGGTTAAGATGCGAATACTCAGCTCTGCCGATTAAGTCAAACACAGAGAGCCTCAACATGTTGACGGACAACTGGGAAAGTCTCTTGGTGACTTTATGCAGTGTACCTTCCTATTTGTTGGGAATCTCCACAGGAGACCGTTTACTAGGAAGTCTGAAGGAATCTGAAACCAATGATTCAAGAAGACCAAGATAGCGACTCTTGGTCTTCCTATGCTACTATTTATACATGATGACGGAGGGCTTTGAAGTGCCTCCCGAATGGTAGTTGACCTATAGCGTATCTAGCTCGAACCCTAGTATCGCTATCCTAGTAATCAGTAAGCAACTCGTAATGTAAGTTACTAAGTGCTGACTGATAACTCATGAAAGTTACTGTCCCTGACTAATATGCCAAATCACATGCCTACTACTGTAGTCAGAACCTAGTAGTAAGCATCTGAAAGTCTGTTCTGTAACATCACCCCCTTTTCAGGAGCGACACTGTAAGGGCAACCCGAGTGTTGGGCTTGAAACCACACATTTTGTCACCCCTTCGGCCATGCATTCCCATTCCTGACCACCCCACTTTCAACTTCATTTTGCCTTTGCCTCGTTTCTACCCACAGTAGCTAGTCCTTTTTGTATTTAAACTAGCTACTACCTTCTGAATTAAACAGTGCCGTGTCGCCACTTTTACCCTCCCCTTTTGAGTGATCTTGGCTCGAGTCAGGCCCAATCAAGGGCACTCGCACCAAATTGCTCGTTGTTGTCTCCTTTCTTGTCTCATCTCTCTTGGGCTCTCTCCTCCTCCTCCTTCCTTGTCCACCCTCTGCCCACGATTACTCATGTGCACGCTTTCAAGCCCACACAACGCCCACGGAGCCCCGGTGCTGCCATCCATCCTGCGCGCACATCCTCTATCCTCTGCATCGCCCGTGCCCATTCCAACCTACTGATGCAGAACGCCTTGTCCATCATGAGGCGCCCCTTCATCTCCTGTAGCTCTCATATACGTGCCTCGAGCCTCCCTAACTCCACCCCCAATGCACAGTACCTCTGAATCTCTGTGACCAGAGTGATGTCTTTACACTCCAGGGTGGCGCAGTTAATCACGGCTGTGTTGTCATACCCCGTGTCGAAGAGGATGAGATCCTCTTGCGCGTACTTGATGTGGGTCTCAGGGTGCACTACGTAGTGCAGCATGGCATACAGGGGTTTGGGAAACACCCTGTCGGACTCGTCGATCAAGCCGAGCACGATGGGGTCGTTGCTCATTATGGCCTGGACGTATTTTGCTTGGCACGTCACGCTGTATGGGCTCGAAAGCTCGTGCGTGAGTAAACGTGGGCAGAGGGTGGACAAGGAGTGGATAGGATAAGGATGGCCCAAGACAAGAGACGAGAATGAGTGAGACAATAGTGAGTGATTTGGTGCGAGTGCCCTCAATTGGGCCTGACTTGAGCCAAGATCACACAAATACAAGGGGGGTACAAAGGTGGCAACATGGTGCTCCTCAATTCAGAAGGTAACAAGAGATATATGTACAAAAATACGAGTGGCTGACATGAGGAGGCATAAGCGAAATAAAGGTAATCGGGGAACGACTAGGTGTGGCTGAGAGGGTGACAACGTGCCCGGTTTCGAGCCCAACGCTCGGGCTGGCCTTACAACGCCATCAGGGGTGGTGATGGGGAATGGAATGTAATTGGGTCCTCTATTGACCCGGAACCTGTGTGGTGCCCTTGCATTGGTGATGGTGGAGACAGCTCAATCGGTGAGCTGGGGATGTATATGCCCTCGGTATAGAGGGGTCCTGTCGGTGGCGAGAGTGTGTCTCATTGTGTGAGGTGGAGCATCAGCTTCTCGGCCATAGTGTATGTGTGGGTGCTCAGCTGGGTATCCCTCATCCTCGCTATCCGTTGTCTCTCCTTCCTCTCTTTCAACTCCTTCCTCCAGCGTTGGGCTGTTTGTAGCTGTTCGTCCCTGCAATTGGCAGTGATCTCCTTCCATGTTTTCTTCGGCCTCATCGCCTTCTCATACTGCTCCCTGGCGTGCTCTGATGTCTTCACCGCAGTCGAGAGCTCGCTGAAAGTTGTCGACTTCGGTGGTGGTGAAGGGGCGGTCAGAGATGGGCTCTCCAGTGCTGGCGTGGAGGATATGCCAGAGAGCTGGCTGTCCATTGACGTCGGGAGAGAGATGGGCACTGTTGTCAGCGCGTCCTTGAGCGGGGAACTGGGTGATGACATTGTCAAACTCAGCTGTGGTGATGGGTCCCATGGACCCGGCTCTGTCTGCTTCAGCCACGATGGCTTCTGCAGTATCTCCAGGGGCGTCTGATGCTCGTTCTTCCTCCAGCTCGCATGCAAAAATCTGTTCAGGGGTTCCAAGGTAATATGAAGTCGTCGATAAGGCAGCATTGGGGGTGAATGGCATTGACAATGTGGGGAAATCGGTGTGAGTGATGGTATGAGAGGGGAATGGGACTTCCTCTGCGACTTGTACTCTCCTTATAACCATTTGTGGTGTGGTCTTCGATTTTTCGTACTCCACAAGGGCCTCATTGGCGAATAGATCACTCCGGTTGACCCACTGGTTTTCCAAGTCGGGATACCCCTTCCATTTGATCAGGTATTGCTTCTTCCGCCCTCTGCTGAACTGCTGTTCATCTAGAATTTGTTCGATTTCATATTCCTCTTCTCCATCCACCAAATCTGGTGGTGGGCACTGGTAGTTCTTCCCATGGATTGGTGTCTTGTGATATTTGGTGAGAAGATCCACATGGAATACTGTGTGAATTTTCCATTGCAGAGGAAGATTGAGCTGGTAGTTGACAGGGGACATCACCTGTTCAATCCGAAAGGGGCCATGCTGTCTTGGAGCAAGTTTCACCATTGGTTGATGGGTCCATAAGTGGCGGCCTTCAAGCCATACAAGGTCTCCGACTCAGAACTTGGGGCCATTCTTGGCCTTGACCCATGACTGTTGTGCCTTTACAATCAACTCTTGGGCGCAATTCCATGCTTCTCAGAACTGTTCTGCTCTAAGCACCACTTGCGGGATGGGTAATGGTTTATCCATCCAATCAGCACGTGGGTTATACCCCATGAGGAGATTAAAGGGTGATTTCCATGTGTACTCGTGGGGCCAGTTATTGTGTGCGAATTCGGCAAGCAGCAAATATCCATACCAATTGTCCTGCCTCTCATTCACCCAGAAGCGAAGGTACTGTTCGACCCACTGATTGGTCCGTTCTGATTGCCTGTCCGTTCATGGGTGATACGTGGTCAAGATGTTCTGCTGGATACCCAGGACCTGGCAAAGTTCCCTAGTGAATCAGCTAGCGAAGCAGGGATCCCTGTTGCTTATTATTTTCGAGGGGGGTCCAGATCTTGTGGATACATATTTCAGGTATAAGGCGGCAACCTCCTCCGCACTGATTTCTTCGTTACATGGTATGAACACCACCACCTTGCTACAATCGTGGTCGGTTATAGTCAGTATGGTATCATATCCTTGTGAGTTTGGTAACTTAGTTATGAAATCAAGCGCTATGGTTTCAAAGGGTAGTGCTTCTGGTTTGGGATATATGGGGTTGAGGGGTGCCTTGTTTTGTCCATGTTGCACCTTGATACGTTGACATTCCACACATCCTCGGACGTATTCCAACGCGTCTTTGGTCATTCCTGGCCACCAATACGTGCCTCCTACGAGTTGTGCCATTCATTTAATGCCTGGGTGTCCCTGAGCGGGTAGGTCATGATGATCGTGTAGTATACATCGCTTATCGTGAATTCCCCTGGTCACCACTCGTTGTCCATCTTTGTACCAGATGCCTTCTATTTTTTTGAGTTGATGGGCATCTACCCATGGTGTGAGGATGGCCTCTCTCTGTTCATATACTGGGTCCAGGGGTGTTGTGTCGTTTGGGTCAAGGTAACTTTTGTCCGTTTGTATTTCTTCTATTTGTGTGCCCCATATGAAGACTTTGTCCGGTAGTACGGTGACATTCTTATTGTCTCCTTCTCCTTGGTCATAATCTGGTTGTCTTGACAGGGCATCTGCTCAACTGTTTGCCGTTCCTTTAATATGGTGAATCTCAAAGTCGTATTCCGATAGTTCCAATACTTCCCTGGTGACTCTTCGGCTTATTTTTTGAGGACTCCTCCAATATTGTAGGTTCATGTGATCAGAAAAGACCTTGGTTTTGTGTGGTGATCCTGCCAGTAGTGGTCTCCAGTGTTGGAATGCTCTAACAATTGCTAGCAATTCCAGGTTGTAAATATCGTAGTTGCGTTCAGCTTCGTTGAGGGTGGTTGAGAAGTAGCCAATGGGGTGTTGTTTGTTATCTTCTTTTCGTTGAAGTAGCACTGCCCCTATCACGAATCCTGAAGTGTCGACCTCTAACTCAAATGGTTTACTCAACTGCAGGTGTGCCAATACCGGTTCCAATGTGACAAGCTTCTTTAGGTTGTTGAAGGCGTCATGTTCCATGCTCGTCCATTTCCATTCCACTCCTTTCTTCGTGAGTTGGTTTAAAGGTTTTGCATGGTGCGAGAAGTTTCGAATGAAGGCACGGTAAAAATTGCAGAAGCCTAAGAAGGATCAAACGTCCTTAACCTTGTTTGGTGTTGGCCAGTCCTTGATGCCAGAAATTTTGACAGGGTCCATGCGTGTCACCCCCTTTTCAAGGATTACCTCCAGGTAATCCATACGTGGCGCATGGAAGAGGCATTTCTCCAATTTGTAGTAAAGGTCGTGTTGGGCCGAAATTTCTAGGATGTCCTGGACTGCTGCTATGTGGTCTGTCATGCTGTATCCTACCCATGTTGCTATACCAATGTTGTCCATGTATACTCATATGGTTGTTCCTCTTAATTCATGTTTGGCTATGATGTCCCAACAGATGTGGTTCATCATTGTCTGAAAGGTCGCTGGTGAATTTGTTAGTCCAAAGAACATGACCGTAGGTTCAAACAGTCCGTATCTTGTTTTGAAGGCCACTTTTTCCTCATCTCCTTCCTTGATTCATATGTTATTATACCCCCATCATACATCAAGTTTGGTATAAATGTGGGCGTTGCTAAGGTCTGTGATGAGGTCCGAAATGAGGGGCAGCGGGTATTGGTTGCATATGGTGAATGCGTTGATCCATTGGTAGTCCTGTACAGGGCATAGTTTTCCATCCTTTTTCTTAACGAAGAAGAAGGATGATGCGTAAGGGGATTTGGAAGGTTGTATGTAGCCTTTGTCCAGTTGTTCCATTAAGAAGGCTTTGAGGGCCTTGTCTTCTTCTTGCGTTAGTGGGTACACTTTGCAATCAATTGCTTCTGGAGTTCCTGCTTTGAACTGAATTTCGTGGTCCCATACTTGTGATGGTGGGAATCGATGCAATGCTTCTTTGTTAAAAAGCTGGTGGTATTGTGCATAGCATGATGGTAACTCAGCTTTAGTTGTATATTGGTTGGCTTGGATGGCCAATTCTGTAGACGTGGTCCTTCCTTGTATAAATTCTTTGTCTTCTAATTGCTGTAGTATGTCTTCTTTCTGTTCTTCCATGATGGTGGTGGCGATAGTGAGTTGTTTCCTTTCAATGCTGGGGTTCACCGTTCGGAGTACTACCAGTAACGCATCTTCCTTGATAACAGCATGTCTCCAGCTGAAGGTTGGTTCGTATGTGGCCAGCCATGGATATCCGAATACAATGTCTTCATTCCCAATATTGGTTATGAGGAACCTCATTTCTTTATGGATCCCCTTGGTTTGAACATCCAGATCTACATAGTGCGTGATTAGTCTGGTTTTATTCTCGGTATTGTCGATATTCCATATCTTTTTGGCCGTTCCAGCGGCTTCATCCCTATTCCCATCCGCTTTACAAAAGCGGGTCGTAGGAAGTTGTCAGTGGCTCCTGAGTCCACTAGTGCTCTGATGTCAGCCATAGTGTAATTTGTGTGAATCGATACTGGAATTCTCATAGAACAGTAGCGAGTTATGATCACAGAATTACATTTTACTGCCCTTACCCAGGCCAATGGGTTCAGGCGCTTCGAAAATCCTCCCTTTTCCACAGATCTTGTAATATGAGGTCCTTTACCTCATCTTCTTCTGCCACTACTCCCTTCATCCAGGTGTTGGTGCGTTGTTGGGGAGTTTCAGCCCTTGCCGCTCGTATGGGCTCTTCTTCTGGTTCATACTGATCTGCATCGGTTCTTCTACTACTGCTGGGTTGGTTGTAGATGTGCTGTGGGCAGTTACAACTGAAGTGCCCTTTATGCCCACAAGTATAGCAGGTGACTTCCCTTAAGTCATGCCGTCCTCTCCCTTGTCCTATCGCTCCTCCTCTTGGTTGTGGGTTCCTTGGATGGGTTCGATCCCAGTTTCCTTGGATTTCTTCCACCCCCGTAAGTCTTCCCCTGACTCGGTTGGCGGAGGTGTCCATGGCATTTGGGTCTCATAGTATGTTACGAGGTGGCCCCCATCCCGTTCCTCAATTGTTTCTCCACGTCCCTCCTGGATTACCATTGTTTCCTTGCCCACTTCTATTCGCAAGACCCCGATGTTGCTCCAATCGGGCCTTCATGTGTATGTACTGTTGTTGGCATCTGATGACCGCTTCTTTCCATTCCTGGAATGTCTGCGGGTTGTCATAGGTATAAACCTTTTCATATAGGTCACAGGGGAGTCCGTTGGTGAAAAGATCCATTGTGAGTGATGAATCCAGTCAATAGTTAGCCTGTCTTGCTAACTGTTTGAATTGGGTGACGTACGTGTTGATATCTCCTCCTGTCATCTGGATCCCTTTCTTCAACAGGGCCTGGGCTTGTTCCTTTTCTAGCATGTTTGCGAACCGCCTGTTAAAGGCGGTGATGACTTCGATCCACAGTCGAGGGTCATTATCCATGATCCCAGCCGTGACTTGTCAGTTAAGCCATTGGCTTGTTTCTGTGATCCAGTTGTTAACGTCTTTTCCCTGGATGTAGGTGAGGAATAGCATAGCTTGTCTGTATGTGTTGGACATGATGGGCTTATTGTTATTAATACCCCAATATAGTTCCCATTGCATGAGGAACTCTTCTGATTTGTGTTGGTCTCCCTTAAATACTTCAGGGGCGTTTCCAGCAAATTTGTCCGAGTGGTACCCCCCTGTGTGATATCCCAGTTGTTTCTTGCGACTACTTCTTCCTTGTAGATGTCACAGCTGTATCTGTAAGGGAGGACGTCTATAATCCTCCACTCGTCGTCTTCTTGGTCGACTCTGCACCAACAGGTATGTTCGAAATTGAACTCAACTGGTTGGGGTCCATGTGCTCCACGAATAATATAGCCTTCGATCCCGTTGATGATATCCCAGTGGGCCTCTTTGAGGTATCATATGGGTACGTTTCTTGCTCCTCTTCTTGGGATTTCATATGAGCGGAATCCGTTGCGAACCCAAAGTTCTCTAGTTGATACTTGCGCCACAGTGAAAGATCTTGGTCTTAATGTTACACTTCGGTTAGTGTGGGCCTTGCTTTAGGTGGGTTAAGACGCGAATACTCAGCTCTGCCGATTAAGTCAAACACGGAGAGCCTCAACGTGTTGACGGACAACTGGGAAAGTCTCTTGGTGACTTTATGCAGTGTACCTTCCTATTTGTTGGGAATCTCCACAGGAGACCGTTTACTAGGAAGTCTGAAGGAATCTGAAACCAATGATTCAAGAAGACCAAGATAGCGACTCTTGGTCTTCCTATGCTACTATTTATACATGATGACGGAGGGCTTTGAAGTGCCTCCTGAATGGTAGTTGACCTATAGCGTATCTAGCTCGAACCCTAGTATCGCTATCCTAGTAATCAGTAAGCAACTCGTAATGTAAGTTACTAAGTGCTGACTGATAACTCATGAAAGTTACTGTCCCTGACTAATATGCCAAATCACATGCCTACTACCGTAGTCAGAACCTAGTAGTAAGCGTCTGAAAGTCTGTTCCATAACATCATACCCACCCTTTTACAGCTTTCATGTCTCGAGTCATTACACAAGCGAAGCTACATCCATCAAGATGTCAAACCCGCAAACTTCATGACAGGCATTGGCAAGCCAAGCCGTATATTTCTGATTGACTTCAGTTTGGCCTGACTCTTTCATGACCCCTCCACTCACCAACATGTTCCACTGGTTTCTGGGCTCAAGACCACAGGCACACTTACCTTTACCTCAATCAACAGCCATTCAGGATGGATGCAATCACACCGTGATGATCTTGAATCACTTGTATATAGTATTGTCTATCTATGTCACGGTCACTTACCTTGGCAGGATGTTGTTAAGGGGAATTCCATTGAGAAGTATGGAGCATCCATTCTTGAGAAGAAGATTGCCTTGAGCAAAACCCTTTGCCAAGGCCTACCTGCACCCTTCGTCACTTTTACACAGCATATCCAATTGCTCAGCTTTGATGAGAAGCCACAGTATAACTACCTCCACACTCTCCTCATGCAATGCTTGGCTCATGGTTCCAACAGTGTCATGTTGAACCTCGTTACCATATCACCTTTGTTTGGCAAACCTGGCCTCCCTGCTAACTGCTCCCTGCCATGCAGCAGCCAAATGTGAGTCAAATTTTTTTGTCACTCAGCCATCGTTGACAGCGAGAATGTGTCACACAGCTTACATTCATCTGGATGCTCAACAAATGTTTGGGTGATCAGGGGGCCATCGTTGGCACATTAATATGTGTTCTGGCATTGGATATGTACTTTGCATGTTGTATCCCCCTTCTGTACTTCTGTACCCATGGTGTGAAGAGTTTTTGTGAATTGTGAGGGCTTAATTACATTTCCTACAGCTTAGCTAGCTCAAGCTGTTGGCTCTGAGCAATTTAGCTGTGAAATTAGCTGGGGCTCAGCTCCATTTATAAGCCCACTTTGTGGGCTTGCATGGCTCGGGCTTAGGCTGGCTTGGGCTCTTTGAGCCCCGCAACACTAGCGCAAAGGGGGGCATGTATGCCCTTTGCTGCACCCTCCCCCCTCCCACCACCTGCATGTAAATGGGGGTGGGGTACAAAGGGGGGCACACATGCCCTTTGCTGCACCCTCCCCCCTCCCACCGCCTGCACGTAAACAGGGGTGGGGTACAAGGGTGGGAGGGGGCTTGTCCCACATGTGCCCCATTGTGGCTTGAACAGGGGGGGCATGCCTCTTCCTGTGCCGCCCTCTGGTTTGCGCATTGACAAGCACAGTGGGGCAGAGGGGGATGCATTGCCGAGCACGGCCCCACACTTGGGTGTCCTATTCGCATGCGAACAGGGGGGTGCAAAAAAGGGGGGACGGCAGGGGGCGTACCTTTCCAGCACCCTGCGTTCCTGTGCCACTTTGCACACAAATGGGGGCTGGGGTGCATAAGGGGGGGTGTGCTGTTCTTGTATGGCCCCCTGTTTGTGTGTGAATGGGGGTGGGGTGCAAAGGGGTGGGGGCCTCATCCCACATGGACCCACATTCAGGTGCCTTCCTGTACCACTCCCTTGTTCGCATATAAATGGGGCGAGGGGGAGGGAAAGTAGAGGGGAGGGGGCATGGGGAAACGGGGGGCGGACAAGGGGGCGGCATGCACCAACAGAGGGGGGTGCGCAAAGGTGGTGTGCCAAGGCAAAGGGAGGAGGGGGGGTGCAAATGGGAAGGGCACCAAAGGGCCACCCATGCATCCGATGATACACGCGCATTGTTTACATGTTATTTTCATCTGTTTTCATCATATTTGTTTTTATCTGGAATATAGTATTTAACTGTGGAAATAAAATATGAAAGACAAAAAGATTTTAAAAAGCGGAGTTTGAATATGAGTGGCGGAAAAACGGCAAAAGCGGACCGGTGCGTGGAAAACACGCGGAAAGTCAAAGGCTTCTGTTGTGGGGGCTGAGCGCTGAGTCCGAGTCTTACCCAGGCTCAGGTACTATAGATCATCTCCGAAGATTGTCCAGCTCTATGAAAAACAGTGTTCGAAGTCGCAGAGAAGATACAATATTGCGATGGTTTAGCAACCCACGGGGGAGGCTTAAACGGTACATCCAAAACAAACGACCCCCATTTCACAGCTTCGCATCTCTGCCGTTACCATTCTGTGATGCCTGCGTGAACTTCTCTATGTCCTGGTATTTGTAGTAGCTCTCCGATGACTCCAGGTAAACGAACGTAGCGCTAGGAACGACCGTCACTCCCGAGACGATCTTCTTCACCGCAATCTCGATCTTGCAGGTCACCGTATACTAGCCACATCGTTGTAATCAGCAGTACGTCCTGACTTTACCTCGCCAAGTAATCAACCATAGACACTCACTGGTATCTCCTTGACCTCAAAGATGTACGCTGGCACGTGTCGCCTGCTCAGCACCGCCATGATGCCAGCGTGGGTTGCCTGCTCGAAAGCCTGGTCCAGCTTGTGCCCCGCGCGCGTCTTGATGAACAGCAGTACACGCTCGTCTTGGTCCTGCGGCCGGCCCTGGCCCACACATATCGCGTCGTCGATGCGCGCCGCGAACATGGTGCACTTGGGTACGCCGTAGATCTCGCCAGAGCCGAAGCGCACACCCGAGGGGTTCAACACGCCGTCGCTGGTACACAAGTGAGAAACATCTCAGCGCACACAGGCAGCATACGAGGCAGGGAGGGAGGGGGGAGGGACAGGGTGCTAACCTGCGGCCGAAGATTATGCACCCCTTCGTGCGCGGGTTCATCGCGATGAAGTTGTCGTGGCGCCTCACGCCCGGTACATGTCGTAGTACGCGTCGAGGAACTTGCTCCCGCGCGCGTCGTCACCCCAGAAGCGCACGGGGACCGACGGGTGTGGTCGCGTGGTGTAGACGAGCTCGCCTGCAAGGCCGGTTTCTGAGATGTCCTTCCCCACCTCGTCGAAGATCCCAACAGCCATCCCGAGTCCCATACCCTACAGCTTGCCCGCGTAAACAGGGTACGAAGGGATGGGACACACGACTGCGTGTCCGTGTTATACAGAGAGACGTACGGAAAGACGGATACGCACACGCACCACAGATGTCTGTGCCGCCAGAGCCCGAACAACTAACAGCGTGACCGTTAACGCGCCTTGAATCCACCAGTACTGAGGGGCTGTGAGCACAGAACCTGCGCACATCACCATCCGTAGTGCCTCAAACCTGTCGATGTCTCCTGCTATACATTGAATGGCCGGATAGAGGAAGCAAACGCAACGTACTTACGACGAGGGAAAATACCGTGGCCCTGAAGTTCGGATATGAAGCGGGGACTCGTACCAAAGGTGACGCCGAGACGGACATGAATTGATGTAAGGTTCTTGGGTAGGAATCAGGCGTACTTCTGCTCGTCTATAAACCTCAGAATGGTTTTCACGTCTGGGTAGAATGGTGATCCCTCATAAACGATGGTCCGTGCACCGCACGCTAGTCCAGCAAGCATGTGGGGCCACATCATCCAAGCGGTCTGGTATTCACAAATTAGCCGTTATTAAGGACGATGAAGACGAAGGTATACCGTCGTAAATTGGAAATGTGTGTCGCCCATTCTAACGTCGGCACCTGTCGCAAGTTCCTTTTTTGCCTGAATGAGCACACTCTAGAAGTTGTGAGACGATGACAAGTTTAGTAGTAGAACGTTCACACACCCCTCCGGAGTGAACAATGCACTTTGGAGGTCCTGCCGTGCCGGACGAATACAGGATGTAAAGTGGATGATCGAAAGGCAGTTGTTCAAACACCAATGGTCGTCTATCGTCAAATACTAGAAATCCCGAAAGAGTTTGCTGGAGGACGATATTCTAGGTGTGCTGGAAAGTAGGTGATGAAACCGACCTCAGTGGAATGGTGTTGACGACACCCTGGGAAACTGCCTGACCGACTTAATGCCAGGGAGTAGGACGACATGACCAAGGCCCGAGGAGGAGAGATTTTGAACAACCTCCGAAGACTTGGTGATCAGATTGAAGGTCTTCCCCATGTAAAGAGCCTCGGATTCAGAAAAGATGAACTTGGGCAGCACAGGTCGGTATCGCTCTAGAATACCCTTTAAACCCAATTAATCGGACAGCTCTGCCACGTGAGCAGAACCGAGATACCTCCAAGACTCGCCGTAGCTAGAGCATTAGCAACAGATATCGTTCTGTTCGCAGTAGTGGCTACGGTATGTGAGGACCACTCGTCAGCATGCAAACATTACAGAGATAGAATCAACGACGAACCTGCAACTCTGTCCCCAGGCTGGGGCCCATGGAGTTTGAGTGCGGCAGCGAACTTGTATACCAGTTCTCGCAACTCACAGTAGGAACAAGAAGTGACATGCCCAGTCTCATTGGTTTCCGTCGGTGCGCCACAGCAGGTTCTCCGCATTATTCAGGCGTGAGCGTAGGAACCATCGGGGACCCTCTTTGATATATCCCTCCTCCAGGACCCAGGAGATTGTGCATATGCATGCATTGGGAAACCGCGGAAAGAGAGCGGGTCGTGGTTGGTGGCACAGAAGGAATGATGCTCAAGAATTGCCACAGGTCAAGCCAGAATGCGTAGTCGGTCACGGAGTGGTCGTGCAACTCTAAATAATCCTCTATGTCCCGTTATGCTGCTGCAGTTTAGTCAAAATGAGAATACGCACTCAGGCGAAGGCTATGCTTGCAATTGATGAGGCGTCGAAAAGTCGGGCTTCGAGAAGAGTCGGGAACTGGCGATGGCACTCCGCGGGACATCGTCGAGTTGCTTGCCTGTCAAGGGTAGCGGAGTTTGATTGAACTCCCAATCAGCACGCCTTACCCAAATCCCGGGTCGCACACAATGAGGCGAACTTCATTTGGCTTGCCCACACTTTTGGGGCGTGTTTTCCAGCTCCCGTGTCATCTTCAACTCGTTACTCGTTATAGTCCCTCCGTCTTTCCCCCGTCTTCTACCATAGCCATCCTCGTTCTCTACACCATCGCACGTGCTATCAGCCTGCTCGGTCTGCTCTTGCCAGTGTAGGCATACTTTCCCGCGATACCAACAAACGATACCAACGCTGTCATTGCCGATGGACTGAACGTCACGGATATCTCACGGGTATATCTACAGTGGTACAACGTTGTGGGGTGAGTGGCGCGCTATTTCAAGCGTGGCGAATACGATGGTCGCTTGGGGGGCTCTGGGCTATTGTGGTCGGCCACGGTGTGGCACTGAAACCCATCGGGCGCAAATGTCGCCTTGATGGCGGTGTATGCAGCTCAGTGTTGGTACGGAGACAGGGCAAAGATCACAGAACCGTGTGACCCTATCCGATTGACTCGTACACCTTATGTTGGGTTCCTTCTGTAGCCATATCCAATTCTCTCCCGTCTCCATCCCCTGATCTGCCAACCCTCTGCTATTTGCATTCCCAAGACACATCCCTGGTTTCTATTGGACGCAGGTACTAACCCCTTTCTTCTCTGTCTCAGTTTCCCTGGCGAAGACCTCCAGACGGTATCATATCAGCTCGTTGGCGAAACCAGTAACGGAGTTAGCAAGGTGCGCGCGAGGCTCGCATTGTGCTTCCCGCGTGCTGCGGCTTATAGATGGGGTAGGGCGCGCTTGTGCGCTTCTGAAGACGCAAAGGATGTGGCTAACAATACTAGTGCGTAATTGTTATCTGTCATCGGTCCCACAAGTTAGTCTCGTGGAGGCCTAAGCGCCACGCAGCGGCCACGCCCTGGATAGCGCTCATCTCATGTGATGCCAACGCGACACGCGCGTCGCAAATCAACGTCATTTTCACGCTCGCGAATGAGAGAGGGGCTGTTGGAGCGGTAATCGTTGTCCCTCATCTTAACGTCTAGCATATACTCACCCGGTGCCACTCTAGTTGCTCTACTCCGCGTGGTCACGGGCGTGCATCATAAACCCAGAATACACCGATCCCGACAGTTTTACCCCGCTGATGGACATATTTTCCACCCAGTCGCTTGCATCAGCGCGCGTTATTCTCAGCCAACTCGAATCCATTAATACCAGCATTTATGGCGAATACAACCCTGCAACTCTCAATGCCTCTCAAGCTGCAATCAACGAAACCCTCGCAGCTGGCTATCCAACTGCACCGGGCTATCTATGGGCAACACTCGCTGCATACAATGCTACGGCACCCTTAGGCATCAACGCCTCCGGCAGCAATGGCCAGGACCCGCCAACTGTGGGTAATAACGGTACGGGCAGCTCGAAGACTACCCTTGCGATGTGAGGGGTTACTGCGCCGTGCATTGGACACTAATCACTGATGGATAATCTAGGATCATCCTGTATGCTATCACAGGGTGCATTGCGGGCTTGTTCGCTGTGGTCATCATCACCGGTGTAAGCACTTTAGTTTACCTGGTGCCGCCTAAGGGCTCACGCACAACCCATCTGGCACAGGTTATCCGCGCAGTCCGGCACCCAGAACGCTATCGCGCCGCTGCTGGCTCAGGCGACGTCGGCGGACCCGGCCGCGGCGGGGTGCTCACACGGGCAATTCTCGACACATTCCCGCTGATTAAATTTGGAGCGCGCCGCGCCGAGGCAGAGAGACAGGTGGAGGCGAAGGACCAGGACCTCGAGGCTTATGGAAATACGCCATCACCGATGGTCGAGATGCGGGACATTCAGAGCGACGTCCCCGCGACATCGTCTGCAGGACGGGAAACCGCGCGTGCCGCAGCTGGGTCGGACGCAGGTATAGAGAACGACGCAACACGGCCACGCAGCCGCGTCCACGACGACGGCAACGACGACCTTGAGCTAGCTGACCTCCCACCAGCGCGGCCCCGGGCCGGACCTTCCGGCTCGGCGCCAGCGGGGATATCAGCGGCAGACCCGCTGCCCGAGTCGATCGGCCGCGAGACGTGCCCGATCTGCATCGTCGATTTCGATGACGGGGATGACGTGCGGATGCTACCGTGTGAAGGCAAGCACATATTCCATCAGGCGTGCGTTGACCCGTGGCTGCTCGAACTCTCGAGTTCGTGTCCGATCTGCCGACACGGTTAGAAAACCCCCAACTATCCTACCCCTCTCCGCTGATGAGAGTTTTATTTCCCTAGATTTCCAAGCGCTGGAGGCGATGCTGGCTGGTGGTGAGCCGACCGAACGTCACGCCTCGCAGCCACCGCGCTTCTCGCGCTATCTGCGCTTTGCGCGCAGGCGTCACCGGCACAGGATGGAGGAACAGGACCCCACTGACCCGCCGCTGCCGCTCGCCCCCGGCCAGGACCTGGGCCAGGAGCACTGATGCGTCTCTTTCGGGCTGGACACGCGACGCGATGTCTGAGTAGAGTCTTTTTACACGCTGTCTATGTCCCTTTGCGTTTGTAACCCCCTGGATTGTTCTCGTCAAGCTCATTCGTAATCTATGTACTTAGTGTCTGTATAACTACCGTAGCCTGAACTTCATTTCCCCCCAGCGATGCGAGGTTCTGGCGCTATCTTAGGTTAGGGACCTGAAAGTTACTCGCAGCACGATGGCCCCAATTAGTAGAAGTTGAGCGCCCCGCTTTTGCTCGTTGTAGTTCCTCTCTCGTTATGCGCGTCGTCATTGGCCTCAACAACCGCGGGTCGAAGTTGATATAGTACTCCGTCGGCATGATGAACCCTGCCGCTGCAATGAGTAATAGTAATCAACCTTGTAGGAGTGCGGCGGGAACGCGCAACTCATCGTCTTTGGAGAAACATCTGAGGCGTCTCATTCTACAAGAACATTGGAACGTTACACTCCCTGGGGTCGAGAACAAAAGCAGCTTTATAACACATCGATTGTTACGTATCCCAAGTACTAAAACTTTCGAGCTATGGATATTCCCCAATGGCCCCATATATAATCTTGTCACAGATAGACCTTTGTCTTTACTCGTTCAGCTGTTTAGGTAGCTTTAAAGACCATATTAGCAACTATCTTGGTAGAAAAAAAGCCAACATACCAATATCTGTGTCCATAATAAAGCCTGTAAACTGCTGAATGGTGTACTCTTGATAAGATGCAGTGAAATGCTCTTCAATTTTTGTCGCAATATTTTCTCTCTGAAACTCCGACTCTGCCTGAGTAAGAGCCAGTTTTGCTGAGACGCCAGAATGGCACAAAACAGTGGCACGTTTCAGAATGAGGATGATTGCTACTTCGAATGTTAAATATGCTATAAGAATTGAAAGACACAAATACCCAGTCTTAGATGATAGTTGCTATTGCCAGTGGGAGTATGCTAAGAAAGGTATGATAAGCATAAAAAACAGATAATCATGATAAGGAAACAATACCGTTGCAATAATTGAAAGAGACATAACATGTGATGTCTGATGGCAGAGTAAAAATCACGACGGAGTAAGATAATAAAATGCTTACAATCTAAACGTTCGAGGATAGATAGAATTGATAGATATGAAAAGAGAAAAAGGAAAGGCACTTACATCCTAGAAAGAAAAAGGTGGACATCCTTTACATCTGCGAAAGTAATCGGACAACGAATGCACCTTCTACATAGCCGATGGCAGGCTTGGTTATTGGGGCACAAAGCGTGCCAGGGGCAGCAGCGACTCACCAACTGAAGAGCCAAGGGTGGGTCTTGGTCAGCGGGCTCCATAGCACGCCAAGGACAACAGGGACTCACTTCCTGCAGAGCCAAGCGTAGACTTGGTCAGTGGGATCAAAAGTGTGCCAGGGCTATCAACAGCTCACTCTCTGCAGAGTCGAGGGCGGCTTTGGTCAACGGGCCCCAAAGAATGCCAGGACGTCAGCGACTCACATCCTGCAGAGCCAAGGGTGGGCTCGGTCAGCAAGCTTCAAAGTGTGCCAGGGGAGGTAGCGACTAACACTCTGAAGAGCCGAGGGCAGGTTGGTCAGTGGGCTTCAAAGCATGCCAGGGAAAGCAGCAACTCACAAACTGTAGAGCCGAAGGCAGGCTTAATCAGCAGGATTCAAAGTGTGCCAGAGGGACAGTAGGGACTAACATTCTGCAGAGCCAAGGTGGGCTTTGTCAGCGGACTTCAAAGCGTGCTTGGGACAGCAACGACTCACCAACTGCAAAGCCGAGGGCAGGCTCAGTTAGGCGGCGCCAATTGTGCCAGGTGCAACAGTGACTCACTCTCTGCAGAGCCAAGGGAGGGCTCGGTCAGGGGCTTCAATGCGTGCTAGGGAAAGCAGCGACTCACATCCTACAGTGTCAAGGGTGGGTTTGGTCAATGGGCTTCAAAGCGTGCCAAGTACAGCAGCGGCTCACCAACTGCAGAGCCGAGGGTGGGTTTGGTTAGCAGGTTTCAGAGCTTGCAAGGGAAAGCAGTGACTCACTCTCTGCGGAGCCAAGGGGAAGCTTGGTCAGCGGGCCTTAAAGGGGACCGGGGAAAGCGGCGACTCACCAACTGCAGAGCCGAGGGTGGGCCTGGTTAGTGGGCTTCAAAGAGTGCCAGGGACAGCAGCGACTCACATCCTGCAGAGTCGAGGGCGGGATTGGTTAGCAGGTTTTAAAGCATGCCAAGGACATCAGTGGCTCACCAACTGAAGAGTCGGGGATGGGCTTGTTCAGAGGGCTTCAAAGCATACCAGGGAGAGCAGCGACTCACGTCCTTCAGAATCGAGGATGGCCCTGGTCAGCAGGCTTCAAAGTGTGCCAGGAAAAGCAGTGACCCACATCCTACAGAGCCAAGGGAGGGCTCAGTCAGAGCGCCTCAGGGCGTGCCAGGGACAGCAGCGACTCACGTCCTGTAGAACCGAGGGTGGGGTTGGTCAGAGGGCTTCAAAGCATGCCAGGGAATGCAGTGGCCCACATCCTACAGAGCCGAGGGTGGGTTTGGTCAGTGGGCCTCAAACAGGGGCAGCAGCGACTCACACCCTGCAGAGCCGAGGGTGGGGTTGGTTAGTGGGCTTCATGGTGTGCCAGGGATAGCAGCGACTTACGTACTGCAGGGCCAGGGGTGGACTGGGTCAGCAGGGTTCAAAGCATGCCAGGGACAGCAGCGACTCACTCTCTGTAGAGTCGAGAGGGCAGGCTTGGTCAGAGGGCTTCAAAGCGTGCCAGAGGAACAGCAGAGACTCACAGCCTGCAGAGCCGAGGGAGGGATTGGTCAGAGGGCTTCAAAGCGTGCCAGAGGGACAGCAGCGACTCACACCCTGCAGAGCCGAGGGCGGGCTTGGTCAGAGGGCTTCAAAGCGTGCCAGAGGGACAGCAGCGACTCACAGCCTGCAGAGCCGAGGGTGGGATTGGTCAGAGAGCTTTAAAGCGTGCCAGAGGGACAGCAGCGACTCACAGCCTGCAGAGACGAGGGCGGGCTTTGTCAGAGGGCTTCAAAGCGTGCCAGAAGGACAGCAACAACTCACATTCTGCAGAGCAGAGGGCGAGCTTGGTCAGAGGGCTTCAAAGTGTGTCAGAGGGACAGCAGCGACTCACATTCTGCAGAGCCGAGGGTGGGATTGGTCAGAGAGCTTCAAAGCGTGCCAGAGGGACAGCAGCGACTCACACCCTGCAGAGCCGAGGGAGGGATTGGTCAGAGAGCTTCAAAGCGTGCCAGAGGGACAGCAGCGACTCACAGCCTGCAGAGATGAGGGTGGGATTGGTCAGAGGGCTTCAAAGCGTGCCAGAGGGACAGCAGCGACTCACACCCTGCAGAGCCGAGGGTGGGATTGGTCAGAGGGCTTCAAAGCGTGCCAGAGGGACAGCAGCGACTCACAGCCTGCAGAGCCGAGGGTTGGATTGGTCAGAGAGCTTCAAAGCGTGCCAGAGGGACAGCAGCGACTCACACCCTGCAGAGATGAGGGTGGGATTGGTCAGAGGGCTTCAAAGCGTGCCAGAGGGACAGCAGCGACTCACAGCCTGCAGAGCCGAGGGAGGGATTGGTCAAAGGGCTTCAAACCGTGCCAGAGGGACAGCAGCGACTCACAAACTGTAGAGCCGAGGGTGGGATTGGTCAGAGGGCTTCAAAGCGTGCCAGAGGGACAGCAGCGACTCACAGCCTGCAGAGCCGAGGGAGGGATTGGTCAGAGAGCTTCAAAGCGTGCCAGAGGGACAGCAGCGACTCACAAACTGTAGAGCCGAGGGTGGGATTGGTCAGAGGGCTTCAAAGCGTGCCAGAGGGACAGCAGCGACTCACACCCTGCAGAGCCGAGGGTGGGATTGGTCAGAGGGCTTCAAAGCGTGCCAGAGGGACAGCAGCGACTCACATTCTGCAGAGCCGAGGGTGGGATTGGTCAGAGAGCTTCAAAGCGTGCCAGAGGGACAGCAGCGACTCACATTCTGCAGAGCCGAGGGTGGGATTGGTCAGAGAGCTTCAAAGCGTGCCAGAGGGACAGCAGCGACTCACACCCTGCAGAGCCGAGGGTGGGATTGGTCAGAGAGCTTCAAAGCGTGCCAGAGGGACAGCAGCGACTCACAGCCTGCAGAGCCGAGGGAGGGATTGGTCAGAGAGCTTCAAAGCGTGCCAGAGGGACAGCAGCGACTCACAAACTGTAGAGCCGAGGGTGGGATTGGTCAGAGGGCTTCAAAGCGTGCCAGAGGGACAGCAGCGACTCACACCCTGCAGAGCCAAGGGTGGGATTGGTCAGAGGGCTTCAAAGCGTGCCAGAGGGACAGCAGCGACTCACAAACTGTAGAGCCGAGGGTGGGATTGGTCAGAGGGCTTCAAAGCGTGCCAGAGGGACAGCAGCGACTCACACCCTGCAGAGACGAGGGCGGGCTTTGTCAGAGGGCTTCAAAGCGTGCCAGAAGGACAGCAGCAACTCACATTCTGCAGAGCAGAGGGCGAGCTTGGTCAGAGGGCTTCAAAGTGTGTCAGAGGGACAGCAGCGACTCACATTCTGCAGAGCCGAGGGCGGGCTTGGTCAGAGGGCTTCAAAGCGTGCCAGAGAGACAGCAGCGACTCACAGCCTGCAGAGCCGAGGGAGGGCTTGTTCAGAGGGCTTCAAACCGTGCTAGAGGGATAGCGGCGACTCACGTCCTGCAGGGCCAAGGGTGGGCTTGGTCAGTGGACTTCAAAGCGTGCCAGAGGGACACAAGCGACTCACACTCTGCAGAGCCAAGTGCAGACCTGATCAGCGGATTTCAATTCTTTCCAGGGATAGCAAAGGCTCACAAACTGCAGAGTCGAGGACGGGCTTGGTTGGCAGGCTTCGAGTCATACCAGGGAAAGCAACAACTCACATCCTGCAGGGCCATAGGAGTGGTTTGTCAGTGGGCTTCAGATTGTGCCAAGGAAAGCAGCGACCCACTCTCTGCAGAGCCGAGGGTAGGCATGGTCAGTGGTTTTCAAAGTGTGCCAGGGACAGCAGTGACTCACGTCCTGCAGAGTCGAGGGTGAGCTTGGTCAGCAGGTTTCAAAGACTGTCAAAGACTGCAGCGACTCACGTCCTGCAGGGCCGAGGGCAGGCTTGGTCAGCAGGCTTCAAAGCTTGCCAGGGAAAGCAGTGGCTCACACTCTGCATAGCCGAGGGCAGGCCCGGTCAGCGGACTTCAAAGCGTGCCAGGGAAAGTAGCAGCTCACAAACTGCAGAGCCAAGGGTGGGTTTGTTCAGTGGGCTTTAAAGCACGCCAGGTACAACAGCAACTCACAATCTGTAGAGCCGAGAGCGGGCTTGGTTAGCGAGCTTCAGAGTGTGTCAGGTAGAGCAGCGACTCACGTCCTGTGGATCCAAGGGCGGACTTGGTCAGCAGGTTTCAAAGTATGCCAGGGACGGAAGTGACCCACTCTCTGCAGAGCCGAAGGCGGGCTTGGTCAGTAAACCTAAATAAACAAGGATGGCGGTCACTCACACTCTAGTGACCCAGACCCGGCAGCCGCATCAGTAGGGCTGAGCTACGCTGATAAAGAATTTGCACCCACGGTCTGCAGAGTATGCCACACTCAGCATAAAGAGGGAAGGACCTAAAATGCCAAGTAAAGTACTTGCCCAGATTTGGGGAAACGCAAAGAGGCAAGTCTTGATGACATCTCTTGTTTTTTGTTTTTCGACCTTAATGCGATGCACCCTTCAATGTCCTGTGAGATTGTATCCTTCTTTAATGCTTTATGGGAAAACACACCGCTTGACCGCCAAGCTGACGCTTAGTTCCAAATTACTCTTCTGCACACCCAAAAGCATCAAGGCGACCACATCGCCGTTCAATGCGTCGACTGTCTCTTCAATAAGAGCGTGACAGCGCGTTTCTGGTTTGTGCATCCCTTTCACAAGAGCGTTAGCACGTGGCTTGCACACTTGACGCTGAACGGACTTTCCAATCGTACGAACCTCGCACCCTCACCGAGGTGACGCAGGTAGTGCTCTTCGAATTGTCTCTTCGCTACATCAGCTACATTGTCGCCCGGGTTCCCATAATCCTCCACATAGAATTTGACGTTCATCATAAACTGGTCGTGTTTGGTAAATACCGCAATGACAGGGACTTGGAATTATTGTGTTAAAATTAGTCACGGATGCCCACGATAACGCACCACTCTTATCAGGACAAATATCTTGGAAAAATCTAAGATCCAACTCTGGTCGTTGGTTGTCCATTGGGACGCAGTACCTCAAAACATGACCATCAGCGGTAGCAATCGCAAATACGCAAGGGTCCAAACCATATCGCGTGCAATCTATTTCGCAGTTCCCTTTTACCGGACCTTTCTCGAATGAATTTCTGCACGATCCTCAGTTCCTTAACGCTACCAGACTCGAATCCGCGGGAATCATGAAAAACGTATCCGTCATGATTAGAGAACGTGATTTCGTCGTTGATGCTGTGCTCGCCACGCTAGCTCAGGGATCAGGAATGCTCGAAGCGAAGTAAGAGTGTCACTAACGTCCATGGTAATGTCAAGTTGAACCTGTGGGGGCAGTGAGACCAGACCTGCAGGCTTACAAAAGGTCAGACCACACACCTTCATTGTCCGGTAGTACCTTAGACGGTGAATAACTGGACTGTCCGTAGTGTCGCACACTCTCTGCAAGAGGGATGTCTTGCCAGCGTTTGCACGTCCTATAATGAGGACTCGGAACTTGATCCCTGGGACTTGACGGCGAGGCATATTTGTGCCGGCGTCGATCTCTTGGAGTTGAGGGCGGGGCTTAGAGTGTTTGTTACCCATGTTTGTTGGAAACAAGAGTCGCTGGTCGCTTTAATACCACAAAAGGGCCACCAATACCTCCCTTTTTTTAAGGTTTTCTGCGATGTTCGGTGTCTCGTCACTCAATCCAGTCATCTGAGTAGCGGTTGGGTGTTGTAGCTGAGCGCCGAGCCGTCGAAATGCCGCAGGGAGTCCCCTAATGGATCTGAGGTGGGCCAGAACTGCACAACCCTACCTAAGAATGTAACTGATTCTTACCCAGGCCCAGCGCCCAGGCCCCAGGTACTGTAGGTCATCTCCGAGGGGTTGCCCAATTCTATGAAAAACAGCGTTCAAAGTCGCAGAGAAGATACTATGTCATGATGATTGAGCAACCCGCGGGGTGGGCATAAATGGTACATCTGAAACAACAAACAGTCCAATTTCACAGCTTCGCAACTCTGCCGTTACCATTCTGCGATATCTGCGCAATCTTCTCTACGTTCTGGTATTTGTAGTAGCTCTCCAATGACTTCGGGTTCGCGATCGTCGCACTCGGAACGACCCTCATTCCCGAGACGATCTTCACCGCAATCTCGATCTTCTTATCGTATACTATTCGCGTCGTCGTTATCAGCAGCGCGCCCGGACTCCACATCGCCAAGCAATCAACCGCGGACACTCACTGGTATCTCCTTAACCTCGAAAATGTACGCTAGTACGTGTCGCCTGCTCAGTGCCGCCTCAATGGCAGCGCGAATTTCCCGCTCGAAAGACTGGTCCAGTTTGTGCCCCACGCGCATCTTGATGAACAGCAGCACACGCTCGTATTTGTCCTGAAGCCGGCGCTGGCCCACACATATCGCGTCGTCGATGCGTGCAGCGAACATGGACCGCTCGAGCACATCGTAGATCTCGCCCGAACCGAAGCGCACACCTGAGGGGTTCAAAACGCCGTCACTGGTACCCAAATGGGAAGCATCCCAGCGCACACAAGTGGCATACGAGGCAGGGAGGGGGGAGGGAGGGACAGGGTGCTGACCTGCGGCCGAAGATTATGTACCCCTTCGTGCGCGGGTTCATCGCGATGAAGTCGCCGTGGCGCCACACGCCCGGGTACGTGTCGTAGTACGCGTCGAGGAACTTGCTCCCGCGCGCGTCGTCGCCCAGAAGCACACGGGGACCGACGGGTGTGGCCGTGTGCAGACGAGCTCACCCGAAAGGACCGTTTCTGAGATGTCCTTCCCCGCCTCGTCGAAGATCCCAACAGCCATCCCGAGTCCCTTACCCTGCATCTCGCCCGCGTAAACAGGGTACGAAGGGATGGGGCACACGACTGCGTGTCTGCGTTATACAGAGAGACGTATGGAAAGACGAATAGGCACACGCACCACAGATGTCTGTGCCGCCAGAGCCCGAACAATTGACAGCGAGATCGTTAAACGCGCCTTGCACCCACCTGTACTGAGAGGCCGTGAGCACTGAACCCGTGCACGTAACCATGCGTAGTGCCTCAAACTTGCCAATGTCTCCTGCCGCACATTCAATGGCCCGACAAAGGAAACAGATACAACGTTCCTGAGACGAGGGAAAATACCGAGGCCTTGAAGTTCGGACATGAAGCGGGGACCCGTACCAAAGAAGGTGGCGCTGTGAGACGGACATGAACTGATGCAGAATTCTTGGGTAGGAATAGGGGGTACCTCTGCTCGTCGATAAATCTTAGAGAGTTCTTCAAGTCTGAGTCAAATTGTTGTCCTTCGTAAAAGATGATCCGTGCACCGCACGCTAGTCCAGCAAGCATGTGGGGCCACATCATCCAAGCAGTCTGGTATTCACAAATTAGCCATTATTAAGGAGGACGAGGACGAAGCCCCACCGTCGTAAATTGGAAATGTGTGTCACCCATTCTAATGTCGGCACCTGTCACAAGTTCCTTCTTCGTCCGAATGAGCGCGCCCTAGAAGTTGTGTAAGACAATGACAAGTTTAGTAGTAGAGCGTTCACACACCCCTCCGGAGTGGATAATGCACTTTGAAGGTCCTGTCGTGCCGGACGAATACAGGACGTAAGTGGATGATCGAAAGGCAGTTGTTCAAATATCAACGGTCATCCATCGTCAGATGCTAGAAATCCCGAAAGAGCTTTGCCGGAGGACGACATTCTAAGTATGCTGGAATGTAGGTGTTGGAATCGACGACCTCTTGGGAGACTGCCTGGCCCGACCTAATGCCAGGGAGTGGAATGACATGACCAAGACCCGAGGAGGAGAGATCTTGAACAACCTCCGAAGCCTTGGTGATCAGATTGAAGGTCTTCCCTGTGTAAAGGGCCTCGGATCCAGAAAATATGAACTTGGGTGGCACTTGTCGGCATCGCTCTAGAATTCCCTTTTAAACCTAATTAAGCGGACAGCTCTACCATGTGAGCAGAACCGAAATACCTCCATACCCATGTCTGTTGCGGTGCTCGTGAAGACGCTTCCGAGACTCGCCATAGCTAAAGCAATAGCGGGGGATATCGCTCTGATTGCAATAACGGCTACAGTGTGTGAGAGCTACTCGTCAGCATGCAAACATTACAGAGATAAGACCAACGACGAACTTGCGACTCTGTCCCCAGGCTAGAGCCTATGGAGTTTGAGTGCGGCAGCGAACTTGCATACTGGTTCTCGCAACTCATGGTAGGAATAAGAAGCGACGTGCCCAGTCTCATTGGTCTCCGTTATTGCGGTCCCATCATCGGTGCGCCACAGCATGTTCTCCGCGTAATTCATACGTGCGCCTGGGAAACATCGAGGAGCCTCCTTGATATATCCTTCCTCCAGGACCTAGGAGATAATTTATTTGGAAACCGCGGAAAGAAGGCCTGATGGCACTGAAAAATTGATACCGAAAAATTGTCACAGAATGGGTAGTCGGTCACGCAGTACTTACGCAACTCTAAATGATCCTCTATGCTCTATGTCTGGTTAGGCTACCACAGTGTAGCCGAAATGAGAATACACATTAAGGCGAAGGCTACACTTGCAACAGATGGAACTGATGAAACGTCGAACCGGCTCTACTCCGGTGTCCTGTGGAGCTGAGGGCTTCGAGAAGAGCCGGGAACTGGCGATGGCACTCCGCGGGACATCGTTAAGTTGCTTGCCTGTCAAGGGCCTGATCAGCGCGCGTTACCCAAATCCCGGGTCTCAGTCATCCCCCTCCTCCACACCATTGCACTCGCTATCGGTCTGCTTGGCTTGCTCTTGCCAGTGTAGGCATACTTTTCTGCGATACCAACAAACGATACCAACGCTGCCATTGCCTATGGATTGAACGTCGTGGATATCTCACGGGTGTATCTGCAGTGGTACAACGTTGTGGGGTGAGTGGCGTGCTGTTTCAAGTGTAGCGAATACGATGGTCGCTTGGGGGGCTCTGGGTTATTGTGGTAGGCCACGGTATGGCACCGAAACTGGGGGGCGTAGCACATCTGGCACGAATGTCGCCTTGATAGCAGTGCAGGTAACTCTGTGTCTGTAGAGTGAACTATGTGACCCTATCCGATTGACTCGTACAACCTATGTTGGATTCCTGCTGTAGCCGTACCCAATTCTTTTCCGTCTCCATCCCCTGATCTGCCAACCCTCTGTCACTTGCGCTTCCGAGACACATCCCTGGGTGCTAACCCCTTTCTTCTCTGTCTCAGTTTACCTGGCGAAGACTTCCAGACGGTATCGTGCCAGCTTTTCGGCCAAAACAGCAACGGAGTTAGCAAGGTGCGCGCGTGGCTTGCCTTTTTCTTCCTGCGTGCTGCGGCATATGGATGGGGTGGGGCACACTCGTGCGCTTCTCCGAAGAAGACGCCAAGGATGTGGCTAACGATACCAGTGCGTAATTGTTATCTGTCCTCGGCGCCACAAGTTATTCTTGTGGGAGCCTAACAAGCGCCACGCAGCGGCCACGCCCTGGATAGCGCTCATCTCATATGACGCCAACGCGACACGCGTGTCGCAAATCAACGTCGTTTTCACGCTTGCGAACGAGAGAGGGGCCGTCGGAGTGGTAATCATTGCCCCACAGTCTTAACGACCAGCAAGTACTGCCCCATGTGCCACTCTAGTTGCTGTACTCTGCGTGGCCACGGGCGTGCATCATAAACCCAGAATACACCAATCCCGAGAGTTTTACCCCGCTGATGGACATATTTTCCACCCAGTCGCCTGCGTCTGCGCTCGTTATTCCCAACCAACTGGAATTCATTAATACCTGCATCTCTGGCGAATACAACCCTGCAACTCTCAATGCCTCTCAAGCTGTAATCAACGAAACCCTCGCAGCTGGCTATCCAACTGCGCCGGGTTATCTATGGGCGACCCTCGCTGCATACAATGCTACGGCACCCTTGGGCATCAACGCCTCCAGCAGCAATGGCCAGGACCCGCCAACTGTGGGTAATAACGGTACAGGCAGCTCGAAGACCACCTTCGCGATGTGAGGGGTTACTACGCCATATATTTGGCACTAATTACTGATGGATAATCCAGGATCATCCTATATGCTATCACCGTGTGCATTGCAGGCTTGTTCGCTGTGGTCATCATCATCGTTGTAGGCACTTTAGTTTACCTGGTACCGCCCAGGAGTGCTCATGCATGGCCCATCTGGCACAGGTTATCCGCGCGGTCCGGCACCCAGAACGCTATCGCTCTGCTGCTGGCTCAGGCGACGTCGGCGGGCTGTTCACACGGGCAATTCTCAACACGTTCCCGCTGATCAAGTTTGGAGCGCGGCGCGCCGAGGCGGAGAGGCAGGTAGAGGCGAAGGACCAGGACCTCGAGGCTTACGGAAATACGCCCTCGCCGATAGTCGAAATGCGGGACATTCATAGCGATGTTCCCGCGACATCGTCTGCAGGACGGGAAACCATGCGTGCCACAATGGTGGCAGATGCAAGTGCAGAGAACGACATGGCACGGCCACAAGGTCGTCTCCACGACAACGACAACGACGACCCAGAGCTAGCTGACCTCCAACCAGTGCGGCCACGGGCCGGACCCTCCGGCTCGGCGCAAGTGGCGATATCAGCGGCGGACCCGCTGCCCGAGTCGATCAGCCGCGAGACATGCCCGATCTGCATCGTCGATTTCGATGACGGTGCTGCCGTGCGAAGGCAAGCACGTCTTCCATCAGGCGTGCGTTGACCCGTGGCTGCTCGAACTCTCGAGTTCGTGTCCGATTTGTCGACACGGTTAGAAAACCCCCAACTATCCTACCCCTCTCCGCTGATGAGACTTTTATTTCCGTAGATTTCCAAGCGCTGGAGACGATGCTGGCTGGTGGTGAGCCGACCGAACGTCGCGCCTCGCAGCCACCGCGCTTCTCGCGCTACCTGCGCTTTGCGCACCGGCGTCACCGGCACAGGATGGAGGAACAGGACCCCACTGACCCGCCGCTGCCGCTCGCAGGACTTGGGCCAGGAGCACTGATGTATCTCTTCCGAGCTGGACACGCGACGCGATGTCTGTGTAGAGTCTTTTTACACGCTGTCTATGGTCGCTTTGTGTTTGTAACCCCCTGGATTGTTCTCGTCGAGCTCATTCGTAATCTATGTACTTAGTGTCTGTATAACTACCGTAGTCTGAACTTCATTTCCCCCATGCGATCCGAGGTTCTGGCACTATCTTAGGGACCTGAAAGTTACTCGCGACACGATGGCCCCAATTACTACAAGCTGCGCGCCCCGTTTTTACTCGTCGTAGTTCCCCTCGTTATGCGCATTGTCATTTGCCTTAACTGTGCATCAAAGTTGATATAGTACTCCGTCGGCATGACGAACCCTGCTGTGACAAGGCGAAGACGCCAGGTGCGAGTTCAAGGTAAAACCTAGATTAGATTAGGTGACGAGTCAGCAAGATGGAATTGGATACGAGACATTCGGAGCAGCACACAGAGAGCAAGTGAAGGGGAAATGATCAGCAGCAGGCTGATGTCTTAACGAGTTCAGGCCTTAGGCCTTATATATAATATATCTATGTTCTATGGGATTTGAGGTGTGCCTTCCCATAATGGATGTTGAGCTCCATGGCATATAGGCACTGCAACGGCATTTGTCAGTTGCTGGCTTGTCAGTGTCAGGTGAGTGCAGGTGCAGACCAATGTTAGTCCTTACACTGCTGCTGCAGTGAGTACATCAGCAAATAAAAGTAAAATTTTTATGTGCTTACTGTTGATAAGTGTCACGGCTGCATCAGTCGCTACATTTTATTTCGTATTTTTATCTATTTTATACGATTTTACATGACGCCATACAGGCATCTCGGGCATAGGAGCCCAGTTATTTTCGCTAAGTCGTGCAGTCATGTGCACAACATGCGCCGAGTCATGTGCAGGTAGTCACATGAGCTCCAAGAGTCACGTTGTACGGACAGGTCACAGGATCATGAGAAGATCCTTCTATTTACGTCCGGCACGATATGATTGGTTAGAATAGTGTAGAACGTCGTAGAACATTCAGGTAATGTACATTACGTGCTAGAAAGTACCATTACTCAGTGATGCGTCATCCTCTGAGTCAAAGAGGATTACAGTGCATCAGTCAGCACAACAGCGACGCATCATCACCTGAGTCATAGACCTTACTCAGTAGTTAGTAAGCGTGGCACTTATGACTCTGCACGGACCAAGTACTACAGTATATAAACCTGTATTAGATAGCGCTACAATCTAACTTGTCCTCTTTGGATTTCCCTCTCAACCTACCTCTGCATGATCTCTGCTCTGGTTCCCTGCAAAGGGAATATCTTGTCTTTGCTCCACTCCACGTTGTTTTGTAGGTTAGCGCGTGATTTATCTCCACGTTACGCTGATAGTGTGAAACAGGCAGTTCACCCCTTTTACCTCTTGACTTCAGCGTTCTGAGTCAACCCCTCTGTCAACGTAGCTGGAAGTCATCCGCTACATTAGGACAAGTTTTATCCTTTGTCCTTTCGCATTTCTTACTTTGCTTACTGGCGAAGTTCTCTTTTATTATAGGGTGGTTGACGTCCAACCAGTCCAGATTCTTTGTACCCCCTATGCACTGCCTGTGGCTGTCGTGCATCAGATTCTGTGTTGATCTGGTAATGTGCTAGTGTCTGTAAAGCCAGCATAGCCATTGCTTGCCTATAGTGGTGTATCGCTTGAGCGTACATCATTGGGTACTTGTATTGGGAACTCCCTACCATAGGAGCTAAGCCCTTGCAGGAGTGATAACCAGCCAGGCTTCGCCTGCGACAACTGAGAGCGCTGAAGCAGAAGTGTTGTAGGAGCCCTAGCCGGGTGAGAGGCAGCCAATAGGTTGAGAAGACTGCAGCTGTTACCGCTGACAGCACATAGGAGTGCCAGCTCACTTGATAAGAATAGAAGTAGAAGGTGTGGAGTGATGACTAGACAAGAAGATAACCACGTTGGGTCTTTGTTATCTTCAGAAGTGTTGCCATGTAGCATTCTGTGTCGTATATAAGAAGTTCTAGATACAGGTAGTACTGTATTGAGAGTCTCCTGTCCGTACTATTCCCTTTGCTCAATCTATCGAATCATCTCTGAGAATGTCTAAGGTCATGTCGGTGACATTAGACTCTCAATTCTTCTTGTTTCATGACGACTGACCGTTTCTATATCCGTGATTTCGGGGTCAACAAAGACCGGCCTTGAAACCCTCACATCTATCTAGCCACAGAAAATCAATACCGTAGTATTCCCGCAACACATCTGGTTTACGATCCCCGACCGAACAACATTAGCAGTCACCCGATTCATCTGTTCAACGACAAGGGAATTCTATACGAAGTACTAGTGGATCCAACAGATCCAGTGTGCCCGACGTACCGAGGCAACCGTCGTACTGATATCGAAGCCTACGACGAAAGTAACACAGTGACGTTGGATCCGAACAATCGTTTTTCGGTCCTCTCAGGATATAACTTGCCCAGATCGGTTACACCCAACCAAGAATCGTATCGAAACGAACCCATCCCATCACATCTCCGCACATCCCCTATCATCCCTGGAATGATGACTACGGTGGCTCACACACAAATGGTCGAAGAAACAGACCAAGCAAATATCAAAACACTGAGTTACCCCACTCACTCAGTTGCAGGTTTTCTTAGTCAAGGACGGTACTTAGGAAGGCCCCCAGATTCAAATCCAGGAGGCGATGATCCTGGAAGAGATCATAATGATGGAGGAAGACCTGGGAGCCCTGGATCCCCTGGAAACCCGGGAGGCCATGGAGGCGGAGTACCTGCGGGAGGAGGAGGACCATTCGGAACTGAGAAAACCCTAGGGGCGTTACCAGCCATTTTTAGCGGTGATAGAGATTAGGCCGAGGCATTCATAGACGCCATTCAAACCTACTTTTGATTGAATCACCAGAATCTCTTCTTTCAATCTTATTTCACAAGGATTGCGTTTGTTCTTACGTTGATACAAGGCGAACAAGTTAACAGCTGGGCCCGAGACCAAGGAGCTTGGCTGGATACGTTGAATCCTTGTACGCATGACGAGCTGCAAACCTGGGTTCAATTCCTTGCCAGGTTCCGCAAGCGATTCCAAGACACTCAGAAGACAGAGAAAGCTCGTATGAAACTCAAAGACCTTCGTATGGTTTGGCCTGACGCCAATGCCTACGTTACCGATTTCGAACAGCTCGCCAGAGAAGCATCTTATGATCTCGTCCATCCAGCAACTATTCAACATTTCCTGAATGGACTACCCAAGTCGGTCCTTGAAGACGCTCTTCGACCCCCATACATCTACACCTATGCAGAGTTAAAGCAACGTGCAATCGACTCAACTTGGTCCCATCAACTTATGAAGTTGATCATGGACCGTCGAAGTGGCAAGAACGCATCAGCGCGACTGTTACGCTTCGGTAAGCGCGGGCCTTGCTTTAGGCGATAATAAGACGCGAGTACTCAGCTCTGTTAGCGTATAAGTCGAACGTGGGATCCTAATCCTAACACGTCAATCGTCCGGCAACTGGGAAGGCTTCTTGGTAAGCCTTATGCAGTGCGCTCCCCCTTCTTGCTTAGACACGTTGACGGGGAAGAGAGAAGTTGAGAAACCGATGATTCAAGAAGACCAAGATGGCGATCCTTGGTCTTCCGCGACTACTACTTATACACGATGATGGAGGGCTTTAAAGCGCCTCCCGAACAGTATTGACCTATAGCGTATCTAGCTCGAACCCTAGTATCGCTATCCTAGTAATCAGCTGCTAAAGTACCATGTGATACTACTGCTGACTGATAACACGTGAATGATAAAGTCCCTGACTAATGTAAACAATCACAAGCCTACTACTGTAGTCAGAACCTAGTAGTAAGCGTCCAAGTCCGATCCGTGACAGCGACCTCCAATGACGCAATGGCAACCACCACGCGGACCCCCCCCACAACGTGTTAATTGACCAGCCTATAACTCTAGCAATGCCCCTCGTTCTCATAACAATGTTCCTGTTCCTATGGATGTAGGAAGGGGACAAGCGAGCAGAAATGGAGGATGGGCGCGTACGGTGCAAAGCGATCCGAAAGACGAACAGCGCGAGAATCAATGACCAAAAGGACCTTGTTTTGCGTGTGGAAACACCGGTCACATTGCACGCAATTGTTACTCTCGCAACAAGCCTCCTACCGCGCGTCAAACAAGAACCGACGAAGAAGAAGGAGAAAGCATGACCTATACAGCCGCCAATATCAAACAAGCCATAGCTAGTCTTCCAGAGAACGAAATGCGAGCCTTGGCTGCGATGTACGAAGGGGGAGAGGGTTTTACGATGGCCTAATCCATACAGCCTGGATTAGGTCACAAGAATCGACATGCATGTACCTAGCCAATAGAAGATCTATGACTTTACGGGTATACCTCGCATTCGATTCTAAGAGGGCTGAACTAGTTGCCTTACTCGATTCAGGAGCAACTGAAAATTTCATCAACACGAAAACGGCAAAAAGACTGCAGATAACCGCAAAAACTCTCGACGCCCCTAGATGCATTTACAATGTCGACGGTACTCCGAATCAGCATGGATCCATCACTCATTTTATCGACTTGTATACCCGCACGGGTACGAAGATCATCCAAATGCGTTATTTCATTACGGATTTAGGACCTAATGAACTAATCCTGGGATATCCTTGGTTCGCGGCATTCCAACCTCAAATCGAGTGGAATCAAGGATGGATCTCCATGGACCAGTTACCAATCATCCTCACCAACCATAATCCAGTCGCGCAAGATTTATTCATCAGAAGTAGTACCACTCAAACACTTGCGTCCAAGTTAGCCAAAGAAGCTGGTTCGCACAAGGGAACAGGAGAAATTCCCGAGCATTATCGAAGACATGCCAAGGTGTTCAGTGATCTTGAGGCCCATCGATTCCCAACGTCCAAGGAGTGGGATCATGCAATTGAACTGAAGAAGGACGCGCCCGCTGCGTTACCCGGCAAAATCTATGCGTTATCGCAAGACGAACAAAAAGCTTTACGCGAATTCCTAAAAGAACAATTGCAGAAACAATACATAAGACCATCGAAGAGCCCTTACACATCCCCATTTTTCTTTATCAAAAAGAAGGACGGTAAATTGTGGCCGGTCCAAGACTACTGGCACCTCAATGAATGGACTATCTGGAATCAGTATCCGTTACCCCTAATCCCCAAGCTTATCGCATGAGTAAAAGATGCCACTATATTCACCAAATTCGATATCAGATGGGGTTATAATAATGTTCACATCAAAGCCGGAGACGAATGGAAAGCGGCCTTCATTACTAACGAAGGATTATTTGAGCCGCGAGTAATGTTCTTTGGTTTGACCAATTCACCATCAACCTTTCAAACAATGATGAATGCATTATTCCGCGATGAGATCAATGAAGGATGGATAACGATTTACATGGACGATATACTAATCCACACTCCCAACAATCTCGACCTCCACCGAAAATTTGTACATTGTACGCTGACAAAACTAGCGCAACATGATCTGTTCCTCAAGCCCGAAAAATGTCTATTCGAGAAGAAGGAGATAGAATTCTTAGGTGTTGTTCTCAGCCACGGGACCCTCAAGATGGATGAAGCTAAAATCAAAGGCGTTCGAGAGTGGCCGATCCCTAGTTGTGTATGCGACGTATGAGCATTCCTGGGTTTTACGGGATTTTATTGGTATTTCATACAAGGATATTCTACAATCACGCAACCAATGATCAAGCTTACGCAAAAAGACACGCCATTCCAATGGACGCAAGATCAACAAGACGCTTTCGATACATTAAAATCACGCATCTGCTCACACCCCATTTTGCACCAACCCGACTACTCGAAACCATTCTTTCTTGTGACGGATGCTTCCGCATACGGCATGGGAGCCGTACTCTCACAGGAGGGTGATTCGCCAAACGCCCGCACATCAAAACTGTTTTTGCATCCAATCGCATTCTACTCAGCCACTTTCATCCCGGCTGAACGTAATTATGACATATATGAGCGAGAACTGTTGGCCGTCTTGAAAGCACTAACACATTGGCGAATGCACCTAGGCGGAGCTCAACACCCAATCACTGTCTTCACCGATCACGCGAATCTCCAGTACTGGAAAACACCGAGAAAAGTCAATCGAAGAATCGCACGATGGTTCAATGAATTACAAGACTACCAATTGAAAATCGTACAAGTTCCCGGAAAGTGGAATACAGTCGCCAATCTCCTCTCTAGACCACCTGGAGCCGACAACGGAGAAAATGACAACCACGATCTCACACTTCTACCATCGGACGTCTTTCTTAACATCGCAGATCCGATCGACGATCTATTTCAATTCGTATGCCAAGCACAGTTCCGTGTGCAAGCAGAAATGAACGAACTTCAAAAGAAGTATAAACTAACATATCGGCGGGACGGATTTATGCGATGGGTGACGACTAGTGAACAAATGGTCGTTCCCAGTCAAGATGTAGTGAAGAGAGCAATTCTAAAAGAATATCACGATGAGGCAACTGCCGGTCACCCAGGACGTGACGAAACTAAACGACAAGTAATTAAAGATTACTGGTGGCCTGGCGTCGCTTCTTACGTCGAAGACTATGTGCGAGGATGTCCAATCTGTCAACAGGTTAAGGTACTCATGCATCAAAAACGTGTACCTTTGTATCGCATTCCTACCGAGGAAGGCACCTTACCATTCGAGACTATCGCACTAGATCTAATCACACAACTCCCAAAATGGGGACGGCATGACGCCATTCTTACAATTGTAGACCACGGCTGTTCAAGAGCGGCCGTTTTTATCCCATGCAATACGCAGATAACCAGAGAAGGAGTTGCCCAGCTGTATTACGATCACGTGCTCAAATGGTTCGGGTTCCCCCGAAAAATCATATCCGACAGAGATCCACAGTTCACTTCCATCTTCATCAAAGTGTTGTGTCAATGACTGTCTATCTCTCAAAATATATCTACGGCTTTCCATCCACGAACCAATGGGCTATCTGAGCGAAAGAATCAGTGGATCAAGCAATACTTGCGGACTGTAGTAAATCTAACACAGGATGACTGGGCTCACTGGCTTCCCCTCGCTACTAACATTCATAACGGACGCTTCAACGAAACCATTGGATTCGCTCCCGCCAAGTTGCTATTTGGATACAAACCAACTGTTTCTCCCATTCGAGCATTTAAGTTGCACGTACCAAGAGTCGAAGAACGATTGCAGCAGGTACAATGATTCCGAATTTTAGCTATAGCCGCCCTTAACGCTGCAGCAAAAGCCCCTCCCCCTCAACAATTCGTGGTTGGAACAAAAGTATGGTTGGACGCCGCTAATATCAATCTTCCTTATCACAGCCGCAAGTTAGCACCACGGCGATATGGACCTTTTCTTATCACAAAAGAAGTGTCACCGGTGGCGTATCAACTACAACTACCGACCGCATGGACGGTTCACAACGTCTTCCATGCATCCTTGTTATCTCCTCATTGTGTTACCACCGCTTTCGGACCTCACGAAGATGATGCGCGACCACCTCCAGACATAGTACAAGGCCTTGAAGAACTAGAAGTTGAAGAAGTCATCGGGCATCGATTCTATGGTCGCCACCAAACCTTGCAATATCTTATCAGATGGAAAGGGTATTCATGCGTGGATGACAGTTGGGAGCCCACAACTCAAGTATTTGCTCCCCGTCTGGTCGCCAAATATCACCAGAAATTTCCATTAGACAAACCGTCAACTTATAAAAAGACGCATAAGCAACCAAGGACAGCAGCATCGACATTATGGACGCAGCCACTCTTGACTCCATCCCTGCAGAAGTCGTACGGGACCTCATCAAACTCTCTCCCACGTCTTCTCCCGAGATGCCCCCTCGGCATATCATCCCTGACAGCGATCACGACTCAGATAAAGAGAATGTCCCGCCCGCTGCTCCACTGACGTGCTTCAGGACGCCCTTCCCCGCAGACCATACCCCCTTCGCACCCCCCTCTACACACATCCCGTCTCCAGTTGAATTACCTGACCAATTCTTGGGAGCCACTGAACGTGCTAGACTCGAGGACCTTACCTTTGGCGACGACAGCTATCTCTCTCCGTCTAGCACCCTGGCAGCGCTCGACTCAGTGCATGGACCGATCGACGCCGCCCTCACAATGTGAATCGCCCGAGGGCTCACGGTCATGGCGAAGCGCTACCAACGCCGTCACGACGATCAACTCCGTATCGCCCTCCTGGAGCGTACTAAGCACGCGGAATTGGAGCAGCAACTATGCGATGTCCCGGTCCCAGAAGGGTGCACCACTAACATTGGACAGTGTGAAGGATTCATCATCCCTGACGAAAACAACGAGGGCAAATTTATCAAGCCCCCGTTTGTACGTCTCGGAGGTATCAACAGTAGTCAAGCGCAGGGGACAATGGGAGGATGACTCAACCATGTCTACGCCTTCGAGCTCTTTGCTCAGGCTCATGGCGATCCGACCGAAAACGTACCTCCTCTCGACACCTGGTTCGTCAAAGCCATTGGGAGCACCGCAGACATGGCCCGTTTCATCTGTACGGCCATCCGACAGACTGGAGATTGGGGTCTCTGCGCCGAAGTTGGGCAATACCGACGCCTCGATACTCACATCCTTAGTCTCAACACGCGCATTCGACAACTCTGCATGGAACTCGACGCGTATGAGCAACAACTCTTATTCTCGTGTATCCGTCTCGAGAATGCCCGAGCTTCTCGTCGCATCGCTCACGTTGCCAATCTCATCGATTACACACCCATTTCGCCCCCTCACCAAGTCCCCCCAGGCCTTCATCGACGAGACGGGAACATTGGACGTCCGGGCCGACGATCCGGCTAAGCGGAGGGTAATGTTACCGCTGACAGCACATAGGAGTGCCAGCTCACTTGATAAGAATAGAAGTATAAGGTGTGGAGTGATGACTAGACAAGAAGATAACCACGTTGGGTCTTTGTTATCTTTAGAAGTGTTGCCACGTAGTGTTCTGTGTCATATATAAGAAGTTCTAGATACAGGTAGTACTGTATTGAGAGTCTCCTGTCTGTACTATTCCCTTTGCTCAATCTATCGAATCATCTCTGAGAACGTCTAAGGTCATGTCGGTGACAGCGGCAGACAGCCTTGGGTTCCTGAAGTTTACCATCACATCATTCCAGAGTCTCTATATCCGCTGCAGCCTTGGGTGCTGTTGAAACACACGGTATCTATTGGTCTCACTTGGAAGAGCTCGCATCCCCTCTGCTTAGCGTTTCGTGGCAGTTGTATCTTGACATCACAATCCACCCCCAGTTTCCAAACTGGTTCGTTTATTCTCCCATGTCATTGCAACTGCCTGTCGCATCCTTAGAAGAAGGAGGGACATCGTTATAGTCTCACTGCAGGCTCAGAACCCCACAGTCCACCTGAGAGACCTGCCACTCCAGTACCATCGGCTTCACTGCCAATTTCACCCCCTCCTTCTCCTACTCCTACCATCGCAGTATCAGAGCAAGCCCTCTCCAATACACACACTCTCAATGAAGAAGAAAGGGCTCTACTTGAAGAATGCGAAGCACAGTTCGTACCCGAAAACATCGTTGACCTTCTCATAAATGCATATGCCCTCAATCGTCAGTTCAGACGAGAAATAAGGCAGCGGTTCCCACATGGAGTGATCACGGGAACAGAATTCACCGTCGACGACATCCACACATTCGCAGAAGAACAAGTAGCCCCGGACTCTCTAAGGGTGTCCCCCATCCAATTCGCACATCACAGGAATAACTCCACCGAGTATTCCCTCTCGGATTCCATAGAAAGCAGCAGTGGCGAGTCCACAGAGTCGGAAGCAGCGTAGAAAACAGCGACAGCTATACACACCCCCTCCGTCTGACGAAGAAACCTCCCGAATAGTAGACTGGGAGACCCTCTCAGACAAGGAACGAAACAAATACATACTACCATCACAAACCGTCGCCATCATGTCTACATCAGCAGCACCCGACCCTGTCCCCACTATGGCCGAGATCCAGACGATCTTAGGCCACCTTTCACATGCCATGGGTACCCTTACCCAAACTGTCACCGACCTGTCCACCCAGGTCGCAGCCCTCACCGCCCATTGTGTCGCTAGTAGTAGCAAAACCAAGGACACAGTAGCAAGACCCAAACCATGGGATGGTAAGGGAGGAAGCGCCGAAGCTAGGCACTTCCTCGCCGCCTTCTTCAACTGGGGCCTAGCACAAGAAGACGCCTTGAACACCTTCAATACAGTGACCAACACGTGGGTACGAGCAGAGCACAAGTGGATAGGATCAGTGCTCAATCTAATGGAAGGAGATGCACGCACGTGGGCTTTACCCCACCTAGAAGAAATTGCCAAAGGGGCCTACCCTTTTAGAGGCATATGGGCCAACTTTGAGAAGGCCTTCATCAAGAGGTTTATTCCTCTTGACACATCAGAAGCAGCACGAGAAGCGCTAAAGAATATACAACAAGGAAAGCAGTTGGTGGCTGAATACCAGTCTCGGTTCAACCAGTACACCCAGCAGTCAGGATGGTCAGATGCGGATCATTGAACAAGGTTCTATGATGGCCTTAATGAACGCATCAAGGACATCCTTCCCATAACCAGCATGCCCACTGCAACCTTCGACAAGCTGCGCACAGCTGCTCAGACAATCAATCAACGTCTGAGGCAGCACGACGCTGAAAAGAAGGGGCATAAAGGGGCCACTACACCAGGAGGTGGATCCTCTCACCCAGACGCAATGCAAGTAGACACAACGCGTCAAGGAGGAAGTGGAAAGGAGGTCAGGAATCAGACCACCTACCGCAAAATGATGAATGGGAAGTGCTACGGGTGTGGGTCAAAAGACCACACTAAAAAGGACGGCAGGCATGAACGCAATGTTTGCAACCATTGCCAGAAAGTAGGGCATAGAAGCAACGTCTGCTATAACAAATACATAGGGAAAATGGCTAAGTCTGTGACCACTGCAGCCACAGCCGACAGTACCTCTTCAAATACACAAACCACCGCCGCCACCACTGTTGCTCCGGCCACAGATAGCAAGACACATGTGGACTTGCTGGCCAAGATGATGGAGCAGCTCAAAAGTCAAGAGCAGCAGATTAACACCCTTAAGGCGTCTTTTTAGATAGGGGACTAGTGCTAGCTGTGACTAGCTCCCCTGCAGGTACATACAACTCGGTATTGGTTTTGGACTTGTATATACCTCAGACTGATATTACCACGTGTGAAGTAGTAGAATGTTCTGATGTTTCGGTTCCCCTTGACTCTACATCATTTACATCTCATAAGGACTGTACTATACTGCCTGAGATGAACTTTGTAAATAGTTCAAATAGTGTCTCTACCGCTCCATTTGTAGCAGTGCAGCAAGTGATGAATTCTGATGCCGCACTAAACTCTGTAATTATTTCTGAAACCAAAGACAAAGCGTCCCATTTTCATGTGTCGTGTTATTTAAAAGGTCGTCAACATACCGTAAAAGTAGCAGCTATGATAGATTCAGGAGCAACTGCATTGTTCCTGGACAAGAAGTATGCCGACTGCCATAAGATGTGGCAAGAACCGCTTTCACACCCCATCCTTCTCTATAATATCGATGGGACTCCCAACGAAGTCAGAAGTATCACCCATAAAGTAAGACTCCGGCTCCAAGTAGGAAAAGAAGAAGAAAAATGTGATTTCTTCATCACCAGCCTCGGACCTGAGAAAGTTATCCTCGGACTCCCCTGGTTAAGAAAGCGAAATCCCGCCATAAATTGGCAAGAAGGCACCATGCACCTAAATTCCAGCAGAGAACAGCCTTCCGAGGAATTAGAGGTGGAGGTGACACACATTATGGCAAACCAGATGGAATGCCGCCATCTCCTTGCAGAGAAAGTGTTAGACCATGCATAAGAAGAAGTCTACTGCCTCACTGGGTTTACCTACTCCCAGAAGATTGCTGAGAAAGCAATCAAAGCTAAAGGCACCAGAACTTTCGAAGAAATGGTTCTAGAACATTACCGCGAATACAGTAAAGTCTTCTCTAAGGAAGAATCCCAGCAGCTCCCTGAGCACCAACCATGGGATCATACGATCGACCTAGAACCAGACGCAGTCAAACACTGGAAGGTCAAATCGTACCCTATGTCAGCTAATGAGCAGGAGGAATTAGATAAGTTCCTGCAAGAGCATCTGTCTAAAGGATACCTGGTACCATCTAAGTCTCCAATGGCTTCACCAGTATTCTTCATTAAGAAAAAAGACAGAAAGCTAAGGCTCGTGCAGGACTACCGACGGTTAAACAAAATTACCATCAAAAACCGTTACCCCCTGCCCCTCGCAGCTGACATCATCAACAGGCTCAAGGGAGCCCAGTACTTCACTAAGTTCGACGTTTGGTGGGGATATCATAATATCCGCATCAAGGAGGGAGACAAATGGAAGGGCGCCATAGTCACTAACCAAGGACTCTATGAGCCCAAGGTTATGTACTTCGGCATGACTAACAGTCCTGCCACCTTCCAATCCCCCATGAACTCGGTCTTCGCTGATCTCATCGCACAAGAAGAGGTTGCCGTATATATGGATGATATCCTCATCTATAGCAACACCCTAGAACATCACCATAATGTAGTACACGAAGTTCTTAATAGGTTGCAGAAATACGACCTCTACCTTAAACCCGAAAAGTGCGATTTTGAGAAGCAAGAAATGGAGTACCTGGGGATGATAATACGCCCAGGAGAAGTACAAATGGACCCCGGCAAAGTAGCCGCAGTCAAAGACTGGCCGACACCCACAAACCTCAAGGAAGTAAGAGCGTTTGTAGGGTTTGCCAACTTCTACTGGAGATTCATCAAGGATTTCTCTCGCCTCACGAGACCCTTGCATGATCTTACCAAGAAGGAAATGCCATGGCAATGGCATCAAGAACAACAGGAAGTGTTTGACCAACTGCGAGAGAGGTTCATTCAAGAACCAATCCTTAATGTCTACGACCCGCAGTTACCTATAAGGGTCGAAACAGACACTTCAGGATTTGCCACAGGGGGAATCTTATCGCAAAAGTACCCCGATGGATCGTGGCATCCCATTGCTTACAGATCCCAGTCCATGAGTAAGGAAGAGCGCAACTACGAGATCTACGACAGAGAGATGCTAGGTCTCATAAGAGCGCTTGAGGACTGGAGGCACTTCTTAGAAGGACAATCCTTTGAGGTGATCACTGACCATAAGAACATAGAGTGGTGGGCCACTATGCGTGACCTTAACCAACGACAGGCTAGATGGGCCCTCTATCTTAGTTGGTTCGTGTTCAAAATCACCTATAGAAAAGGAGAATCCATGCAGGCCAATGCCCTTAGCCAGTTTGGCCACGACTACATCTCAGACAAGGAAGATAATCGCCAGGTCCAAGTATTGGGCCCTCAGCACTTCCTTGCAGCAGCACAGCACCACTTCAGACCGCAAGTGGACGCCCTTGCAGAGCGAATCAGAAATGTCAGTCAGAAGGAAGCCATGGTGCTAGAAGGACTTAAAAGTATTGACAAGTCAGCACCAAAAGCTCTGACAGACAGCACTGCCCTCTGGGAGGAAGACGACGGGTTCATCTATTACAGGGGAAAGCTATACATCCCAAATGACCGATCTCTCAGGAGAGATGTTGTACAGTCATGTCATGACTCGGTCACGGCTGGACACCCTGGCAAGAACAGAACCCTGGAGTTAGTGAGCTGCTATTACTGGTGGCCACGCATAGGAGGTTTCATAACCTCATACGTAGAAGGATGCGACAAGTGCCAACGCTATAGAAGGGACACACACCCTAAGGCACTAGTACACCCCCAGGAGGTCCCTGAAGGCCCCTGGCAGATCATAGGGATTGATCTGATCGGCCCTCTACCGATGTCACACGGAAAGGACACCATCCTTAACATAGTGGATCACTACACCAAGCAGATCCACCTATTCCTGGTGACCTCTCACATCACGGCCAATGGAGTCGCCTCCATCTACTTCGAGCAAGTCTTCCCCTTGCATGGGATCCCCAAGAAGATCATAAGTGATAGGGGACCTCAATTTGCCGCAAGGAGCATGCGTGCCCTATACAAGTGTCTAGGGATAGAATCAGGCCTAACAACCACTTATCATCCTCAGGCAAACGGCCAGGTAGAACGCAAAAACCAAGAAGTAGAAGCCTACCTGTGCCTGTTCATTGCCAAGAGACAGGATGATTGGGTTGATCTGCTGCCTACAGCAGAATTCGTCATGAACAGTCGCCTCAACTCAGCAACAGGACACACTCCATTCGAGCTCCTGTACGGCTACACCCCCGACTTCACGATTCCACCAGGCAGGCCAACCAGCATCCCGATGCTGGACAAGCATCTCCAGCACATGCGTTCCGTAAGAACAGATGCCGAAGCAGCACTACACCTCAGTAAACGGCGTATGCAAACCAACCACGAACTTAAGGAATACAAGTTCAAAGTTGGAGATAAAGTTTGGCTACAGGCAAAGCAGATCAAGATCCACCAACCTTCGTCCAAGTTGGGCCCCAAGCAACTGGGCCCCTTCACTGTTACTAGAGTACAAAGTGAAGTGGACTACAAGCTGGATCTACCACCTGCTCTCAAGATCCACAACGTCTTCCATGTGGATCACCTGAGCCCCTACAGAGGAAATGAGGTCAACGGCCTCCTGCCGCCACTGCCAGAACCAATCCAAGTCGACGGAGAAGAAGAATACAAGGTGGACCACATAAGAGACAGTAAACTCTTTGGTCGCACTCTCAAATATCTTGTCAGATGGACTGGCTACAGCAAAGGAGAAGACACCTGGGAGCCCAGCAGCAGCTTGAAGCATGCCCTGGAGAAAGTAGTGGAGTTCCACTCCAAGAATCCGGGCACCCCTAGAAAGATAGCTGCGCTCCTTTATGCGTCCTTGCCTTGGCAACCTCTTCAAGAATTCACTGACGCCAACGCGGACGTTGCTCCTTAGGAGGGGGGTAATGTCACGGCCGCATCAGTCGCTACATTTTATTTCGTATTTTTATCTATTTTATATGATTTTACATGACGCCATACAGGCATCTTGGGCATAGGAGCCCAGTTATTTTCACTAAGTCGTGCAGTCATGTGCATGACACGTGCCGAGTCATGTGCAGGTAGTCACATGAGCTCCAAGAGTCACGTTGTATGGGCAGGTCACAGGATCATGAGAAGATCCTTCTATTTACGTCCGGCACGATACGATTGGTTAGAATAGTGTAGAACATTGTAGAACATTCAGGTAATGTTCATTATGTGCTAGAAAGTACCATTACTCAGCGACGCGTCATCCTCTGAGTCAAAGAGGATTACAGTGCATCAGTCAGCACAACAGCGACGCATCATCACCTGAGTCATAGACCTTACTTAGTAGTTAGTAAGCGCGGCACTTATGACTCCGCATGGACCAAGTACTACAGTATATAAACCTGTATTAGATAGCGCTACAATCTAACTTGTCCTCTTTGGATTTCCCTCTCAACCTACCTCTGCGTGATCTCTGCTCTGGTTCCCTGCAAAGGGAATATCTTGTCTTTGCTCCACTCCGCATCGTTTTGTAGGTTAGCACGTGATTTATCTCCGCGTTACGCTGATAGTGTGAAACAGTGTTACAATACGACTCAATTTCTTCTCTTTTTGTCTCTCTTTGTCTCACGTGATCGTTCTCACAAGAGTCATAGTGACTCTTTACTTATTCTCTTAGACGAGTCATAGTGACTCTAGCCTGTTGTTAAGGGGCTTATATCTTTTGTTTCAGACTCGTTTCATACATACTGCGGACTGCGCCGCAGTTACTTATTGTCCGGATGACTCGATCCCAGTACGCCGTTATGACTCAGTACTAGGATCTCTATTTACTATAAAGTCAGGCTTGCTAGGTAGCTTGTAGCCTTAGACTTGACTTTTTGTACTCTACGGTACTCGAGCAATCGAAGACCAGTGAATACTCCATATCTCACCCCGAAGAACTCTCCTCTCACTGAAGAATCCTAAGTTCCACTATTGGCTTAGGCTGACTCTTCAACTTGTACATTTTCACTGAAGTTCCTCTTCGGAACTTCCCTTGACAACCAGAACCAGACCCCTTAGTGCAGCGTCTCAGTAGATCGACTTAACCCACGTCGGGTGAACGTCCCTACTGTGACGTAACAAACAGGCAGTTCACCCCTTTTACCTCTCAACTTCAGCGTTCTGAGTCAACCCCTCTGTCAACGCAGCCGGAAGTCATCCGCTACAATAAGTGCTGAGCGCACTTAGCGGCTCTAATGGACTATGGACTACTTAGCGCTTAGGACGCTGTAGATAGTAGATTAGATTATGGACATATGATCTTGGACATCTAGGTACTGTATTTACTTCTTATCTATGACATCATATGTACAATGACATCATAACTGCATGGACTACAATGTGGACTATGCTATTGTACTACCTTTCTTATTGTTATCTTTATCTCTGATGTCATTATGATATCATTGTTCCAGACGCTTATTGTTCTAAGTCGTCTTTGTTCTTGATAGGGAACTCCCATTGTTCCCATCTCCTTTGTCTCTATTGTACTAGTGACGCCTTGTACTTAGTTACCTCTTGTGACAGCATCACCCTCTGTAGTAGTATAAGTAGAGCATGTTGTACACTCCTAGCCCCCAGTTCTATCACTCTGACTGGTGTGCTAGATAACCATCGCCCTCATCTCTGATCTATTCTTGCTTCACTGCGCTCTACACTCTACAGGTCTCTATCAACCCATGTGAGTACCTGATGCTGTTCATCACTTACCAAAACCAAAAGTTCTTATGTAGATTATATGTTATGGTTGAGCCCTCAGACTTATCAAAGTAATAGTGATGCAGTGATTCGGGGTTTTGGACTCTTACTTACTAGTTGTGGCTATGGTAGTAAGTAGTAATTAGTCACGGACTAGTTGTATCAGTCAGCACTCAGCAGTCACATGTGATTGCTGAGTGATTCCTAGGATCGGTGTAGTATGGTTTGAGCTACTTACGCCATAGGATAGTTCGGTTCAAGAGGTGCTTTAAAGCCCTCGTGTATCTATATAAGCAGTGACTGTGGAAGACCAAGACACGCCATCTTGGTCTTCTTCAATTGCCATTTGTTTTCCACAACGAGTTCTCTTCTCCCTTCTTATCTCCCTTACTGTCTTGTGCTCGCATCACCTGATCTTCCATGTACGAAGACAGGTTGAAGTCTATTCGGGCCAACGTGACTTAGTAGATCCGTTGCTTGCCCCGTCGTCGTATTGAGGAAGTCACCTCTACGTTCGACCCACATTGTGCTTATTGTCCTCTTGCCTAGAAAACCGTTCAAGCTGAACAGACGCTGTGGCAAGGTGTAACATTATAGGTAGACATAAGCTTATATTATTATTACAGTGAAATTGTAATTGCTTATAATTGGGTTAATAGAAACACTCCGAGTTGTAAGCACATGCGATTTCAGACAATTCTTATGGCCAAATTGTAAGCACATATAATTTTCAGACAATTCTCACAGTTGAATTGTAAGTGCACACAATTTCAGACAATTTTCATGGCCAAATTGTAAGCGCACACAACTTCAGATGAGTCTTATGGCCAATTTTAAGTGCACATAATTTCTGATGACACTCACAGCCAAATTGTAAGCACTTTTTTTTTTTTTTTTTTTTTTTAAATTTGAATCCATTATTGTGTGCCTCCAGGTGCAGAACCCTATGTAGCACATTACAGAGTGTGTATTCAAGTCCTACTATTTAAGTATGATATAGTTGTGTATAGATTAATAGCACTAATAGTGTAGTGGTAATACTCATTGTTATATTAGATTATTATATCAGCACTTGTGATGAGGGTGCATGTCTGAATCCATTGGAATGCAGTTTATTAATACTTCTGTAGTGTTAGTAGCATTGTATGGTGCTTAATGGCAAATAATTGGTAATTAAATAATAATAGGTAAGCCAAGGGCAAAAGGTTGTAAGTGAGTAGCCTGTTGTAATTTTTTCAGGTTTTAACTGTTATTGTTTAAAATTGATTATAAGTGCATACAAATGATGTAAAATTTTAAAATCAGCAAAATAGATTACAATTTGGCAAAATAGATTACAACTGTCTGGCAAATTGCTGTTAAATTACAAAAGCAGTGAACAGCCATAATCACTTTCAAGACTTATAAGTCAGGCTCCACTTTCACTGCTTTCAGGAATTACAAGTGATTATAATCACTCATAATTTTACTTTTTATTTGCTGATGTAATAGTCATCAGCCTTGTAGAAGTGCGGTGGGAATGTGCAACTCATCATCTTTGGAGAAATATCTAAGGCACCTTATCCTACAAAGTATTTACAGCTGTTTTCAGAACATTGGAGCACTACACTCCCTGTGGTCAAGAACAAAGGCAGCCTTGCAGAAATGCACTTTGACTGGCAGAGCAGCCCATAGCTTGGACCAGTGCTGCAGCAGGAGTGCACAATGTGCTGTGAATGCTATGGCCAATTTTTTTCCCTTGAAGCCTGCCTCAAGCAGGACAATTACTTTACCTGACTGAAAAAGACAATCACTTTATGTTGCTAGGATACTATCTTGGACCAAGCATGAGTGCTGATATGCCCAGCAACAGGTTGGGCATACTATCCAATGATTTTGGTGTTTCTATTTGATATTACAGCTGATTGCACTCGGCCTCACAAATGACCAGTATAAGCACAGCTGATGCGTGAGAGAGCGCGAAACGGCCAATGCATAGTGAAGTGGGTCTGGCTTAGTGGCCCAACCACACAGCAACTCAGCGACTTCAGATTCCAAGCAGGAATCCCCTAGGAAATTAGACAGTTCAGCCTTGGGCTATGTGGTGGCAGGGAGCACATGTCATGGTCAGCCCTTTGGACTTATTAGAAGTAATAGTGATGACATGGTTGTGTTGCATTCAGACTCTTACTTACCAGTTGTGGCTATAGTAGTAAGTAGTAACTAGTCATGGACTTAGTTGTATCAGTCAGCACTCAGCAGTCACATGTGATTGCTGAGTGATTCCTAGGATCGTTGTAGTAGGGTTCAAGCTACTTACGCCATAGGACAGTTCCCGTTCAAGAGGCGCTTTAAAGCCCTCATGTAACTGTATAAGTAGTAGTTGTTGAAGGCCAAGATTCGCTATCTTGGTCTTCTTCAATTGCCATTTCTCTTCCAAGTTGAATTCTCTATTCTCTTCTCATCTCCCTAAGTGTCATCTTGTGCCATTGCCTTATACAAAGAATACAAGAGCAAGTCGAGACTTTCAGACCAGCATGACATAGGAAGACTCTGCTGCTAGTCCTGTCATTGTGTTAAGGAAGTCCCTTCACATTCAACTTCATGCTATCATTAAAGTACTCTAGCTGTAGTCAGAGCTCAAGTCGAGCCAGCATCACGGCAAGACGTAACACACATCACAGTGCCCCTAGTCTGCAGGACCATTGGGTCAGACTGGAGGCCCAGCAACCACATAGGTCGTCGTAACATCTGGCAGACTGCTTCAAGGCTTGCCTTAGACTGTGAAGCCCCATGGAGGGATTGGCCAACATGGTTGCACACCGTGGTTGCTGGCCTGACGACGGTTGACACAGGTTCACTCAGACAAGTGATTGTGGTTGTGGGCCAAAGTGGCTGAAGGTTGGATAGTATAGGTATTTAAGGATTCATTTCCCATGTACATACATGGCAGAGTGCAGGTATGGCGTAGTACCCAGACCAGTTACACTCTAGATTCCATTTTCCTTCATTGTGAACACTCTGCACACCTGTGTGTGTGCCAGTGTCCTCCAGCTGACCTCTGTCTGGCTGCCCCAGCAGCTCTTTGTATTTCTCTTAGGCTCATTCATCTTCCGCATTGGCCAAGCACCAAGTCTGTCTTTGGCTGATCCTCGCCTTGCTTGACTTAGCTTGATCAGTACATTATATTCCTTGACCTCCTGAACCCTTCCGCTCTTAGCTGCACTTCAACACGCTTAGCAGTGGCTTAGGGTATCATTTCTGGTGGCCAATGTAAGGGCGATCAACCACCTACGCCTGAAGTCTTATCTTATCTCTCACCACCCGTGCACCAACAACAACTCCCCTCCGCGCTCACCATAGTGCACTTTGAATATCGAGGCTCTAGGCCTCCGTGTAGTATAGATTCACATCGGGTTTGCATGTATATAGGGCAAGGCCCTCCTATTCGAAAAGACAGCTTTTACACGGCTCTATTTGTGCTCCTGCTGAGCATCCTGTCCGATTGTCGTTATCACGCACCTTCTCAGCCTTCCTTCTGATTATCTAAAGCTCATCCTATCTTGCTTGCCTCCGTGTCCTGCTGACTCACCATCTAAAGTCTCTTACCTAATCTAGGTCTTACCTTGAACTCGCACTTGGCGTCTTCACCTCGTTACAACTGGAGCCCACCTTCAGGTAAAACCCCTAATAGATTTTTTTAAGACCCCTCCCTCCCTGTGAAAAATCTCTGACCAACCAATTGCCACCCGGCTTGCATGGCAAAAAAATTATCCACACTCACCCACAACAAAACAGGTAAGTTCCTACCAAAAGCTAACCCCCCTAGTTCCCTAGCCACCCTGGCCCCTGATATTGGAAAATCCAATCCTGCAAAATCTACCCAGCCCCTAGCCCCCACAGCCTCTGCCCCTGACCCCCCCCCAAGACCCACATGTATCCTTCTCCGCTGATCCCCCCAGAAGCTTCCCCATCTCGACATCAACAACACCTGCTTGCACCCATCCCCTCTCCCAGACTGACAATGACCCACCCTCTGAGTCTGACGACACACCATCTGACAACGACACCCCCCTACCAACAACCCTCCCACCTGCTTGCTTCCTCCCCCACCTAACTCAGCTACTTTTCCACTGCCTCCTCCCTACCCTCCCTACAGCCCTGCCTGCACGCCACCGTTCAGCCTCCATCCCACGATCCTTCACTCCGGCCTCCTTCCCCCCATTGACGAAACTCGCCACTACACCCCCAGCCCCCCCAATGCCATCTCACGTGATGACCAGACCAGCAGCAATGCCACGCCCAACAAAGACACCATTCTTTGCCGGGCTACCAGATGAGCCTATCACCGACTTCCTCTATGACTATGACGAGCTTTCTAACGGACACAAACTAACCGAAAAACAAAAAGTAGAAACCATCCTTCGATACGTCCCTTACTCCTTAAGGGACCTATGGAGATCGCTGAACGGTTACACAACTGGCAATTGGGTAAGATTCCACAAAGAGCTAGAACAGCTCTACCCCGACATGGATGCTGAAACGTGGTACTCAAGACAAGGTTTAATAGACCTTGTCAACCTATCAGCCAGATCCCAGATGCGCGACGAAAAGGATGTCATGGACTACTACAGGCACTTCCTCGCAATCAGCAACCCCCTGCGTGCATCCAACCTGATCTCGGAAGACGAGTGTAACGCTGAGTTCTTCCGAGGATTCCATGCATATGACCGGGCAGCAATGGCAAATCGCCTATACCCCCTACACCCAAACTGCCCCCACAATAAACCTTACAAACTCACAGATGTTTTCGATACCACTCGCACATATTTTGCTGACCTTCATTTTTACAGACCAGTCCAGCACCCTGACGATGCCCAGCCTATCCCCAGTGAAGACTTAGACACAAGGTGGCACAACTGCAACCCTTGCCTTGACCACAACCCACTTCCCCAACATGACCGTGACTTCACATGCACCAATGAACCACCCAAGCCCAAATATGAGACCAGAACGGTCCGTTTCTCAGATCAACATACAAAGCCGGGAACACGGGAGGACAAAGACATTGAAGACATGGTCTTGAGGATGCACAACCTCTCGGTATGTGACCCCACATATGCAGTACTCTATGCACAGATCAGCCACCACTTCCCAAACGTGGCCAAGCCCCTCCCACCTCCCGACTTTGGCCAAGCCTCCACCGTAGCATACCAAACCCCCACAACACCCCCAGCAACCACACCACGACCCCAGACCCAGCAAGGCCAACCCACAACCCTATCAAACGATGCAGCATCCTTCTTTGGCAAAACAGCAAGGATAGACGGGTGTGCCTTCTGCGCACAACAAGGACACGCCGTCAGAAGGTGCCCTGCGGCCGAAGAATACGTACATACTGCCCGTGCTACTATTATTAATGGAAGGATGTACCTCCCAGATGGCCAAACTATCCCAAACAACGGAAGCGGGCGCGGCCTCAAGAATGGTATCAACACCTGGCTAGCCAGGAACAATGGCCAGACGGGTGAGCCCCTGTTCTTCACTTCTGCCCAGTTGAGTGGTGCCCCCCCTCCCCAGCACGACCCTCCCCCACACACGGCTCTCAGCTTCGAAGCTGTAAGAAGCGACGATGGGGCAAGCTCGGACAACAATGAAGAAGCATATGATATGTTCGAGGTCTTCACCGCAGAACGAAAACGATGGGAAGCTAGACATACCAAAACCCACACAACCCCACCCATCACTCAAAGTCCGGCACCACCACTACAGCCCCCTCCAACATCACCAGCCCCTTATGCAGCCAAAGCGCACCAACCACCACAGTTCAAGTACCGGTCTGACATTGAAGACCAGAACCTTACAAAGGAGCTCACAACCTGGCTCTTGGAAGGTAAGCTCTCCCAAACAACCCTGGCTCACATCCTCGCAGCCAGCAGCCCCATCCGGAAGACGCTTGCCGAACAACTTCGCCCTCAACGAATCGAGACAGGTGGGTTCGAAGAACTCACCCACCACACTCACCCACCCCTAGATCTGGAACCATCACCACCTGCACCACGGACTACACACTCCCACTACGGGAGGTCGATGTACTGATCAACAGTAAAGCAATTAACGCAGGGGTTCTAGACCAAGGTTCCCAAATCATTGCAATCTGCGCCGACCTCGCCCAAGAAATTGGAGCAGTCATCAACACGGCAAAACGCTTAGAGATGGAAGGCGCAAACAGCACAACAAGCTGGACCTTAGGATGCGCTGAAAACCTACCAATGTGCATAGGTAACATAGACTTTCTCACTCATGCCTATGTCGTCAAAAACGCCCCATTCTAACTACTCCTCGGACGACCATTCCACAGCCTCCTCCTATCCCAGCTTAAAGACAACCCAGATGGCAATGTACACCTCTCGGTCTGTGACCCATCAGATCGGTCCCACATCATACAAATCCCGACACGCGCACGACGAGCCACAGTAGGTTTCATTTCCACCCTGGCGCTCCTAACCTACCCAGCCCCGCCTCGGATGACTGCCCCAGAACGCTATCAAGCCACGCCCCCACTCAACACCACCACCTTTCGCATGGCCACCATCCCACCCATTGCCGCATTTGCATACAAAAAAGTGGCAAAAAAGGTACACCCCATAGCAGCCTCCCTACCTGAAGACTTTCGCATCATCTGCCGCCGCCCCGAAGACCCCCTCCTTTCACTCAAGCCACTCCCCACAAACCCCCCCCACAAACCCTGGGCTCGCGACTCACAAAAGAAAGGCTGGACGACATGAACATCAACCGATACAACTTCCTGTGGCCAGATGAGGAACACCTAGCACAACATGTCCTCAAAACCAACGAAAAAGCCCTTGCCTGGACAGAAGCCGAGCGTGGACACTTCCACGATGAATACCTCGCCCCTGTCAAAATCCCAACAGTCGCACACACCCCATGGATCCACAAGAACATCCCAATACCCACAGGAATCATGGATGAAGTTATTGACCTCTTCAAACGGAAGGTAGCAGCTGGCGTGTACAAACCATCTGACACATCCTACAGATCATCTTGGTTCTGTGTCAAAAAAAAGAATGGCTCTCTACGCATCATTCACGACTTGCGGCCCCTCAACGCGGTTACAATCCACAATGCTGCTGTCCCACCATTCATGGACCAATTCATGGAAAGTATGGCCACACGAGCATGCTACTCCATGCTCGACCTATTCGTTGGCTATGACCACTGAACCTTAGATGTCTCCTTGCGCGACCTAACAAGCTTTCAGACCCCTCTAGGAGCCTACAGATGCATGGTACTCCCTCAAGGGGCAACAAACGCCGTTGCAGTTTTTCATGGTGACGTCTCCTTCATCCTAGAACCTGAAATTCCACACATCGCAAAACCCTTTGTAGACAACACGGCCATCCAAGGTCCAGCATCTCGGTATAAAACTTCAAGCGGTGGTTAAGAAACGATCCCTGAAAACCCTGGCATACGATGGTTCGTGTGGGAACACCTCAATGACGTCCACCGAGTCATCCACCGCCTTGGACACGCCGGCGCAACCGTCTCAGCCCCCAAGCTATACATTGCAGCACCCGAAGTCATCATCCTAGGGCACAAATGCAACTACAATGGACGAGTACCCAATGAGTCCAAAACAGACAAAATTAAAACTTGGCCTGTGTGCAAAAACGTAACTGACGTCCGTGCCTTCCTAGGTACAGCAGGCACTATGAGGATCTGGATCAAAAACTTCTCAAAAATAGCACAACCTCTTGTTGACCTCACGAGAAAAGAATCCGAGTTCGTGTGGACAATAACCCACGACTCCGCCATGGAAACACTCAAAGCTGCCATTATCGACTCCCCAGCACTCATCCCCATTGACTACACCACCACCCGCACAGTTTACCTAGCAATTGACTCGTCCTGGCATGCAGTCGGCTGGGTCCTATCCCAGCAGTGTGAAGACAAACAGTGCCAACCGTCACGCTTCGGGTCAATCAGCTGGAACAAATGTGAGAGCCGATACTCGCAACCTAAAATCAAGCTTTACAGCCTCTTCAGGGCCCTCCGTGCGCTCCGTATCCACATCGTTGGCATCACTAACCTAGTCATAGAAATGGACGCCCAATTTATTCATGGCATGTTGAACAACCCGGATGTCCAACCCAATGCAGCAATGAACCGGTGGATCACCGCGATTAAACTGTTTGACTTTAATCTAGTACACGTCCTAGCTGATCATCACACAGGCCCCGATGGACTCTCCCGACGCGAGCCCGTGCCAGGACAGGACAACGAAGATGAAGACCCAGAAGACTGGATAGACAATGTCCTTACTCTCGGTGTATGGGCCAACACCTGGCAACTCGAGCAACACAAGGTAGGACCCCCCCAAGAGTCACTAACTAACAATGACCTAGAAGATGACCTAAACGCAATCCTCAAATCCCTCAAAGGCAACACATCCAGCAACGCAACCACCACCAGAAAAGCAAAACGGTTTCATGAACACAATGGCCAACTCTGGCGCTGACAACCACACGGACGCGACCAGCTGGTCCTACCCACCTCCAAACGCCCCTCAACAATCCGAGCAGCCCACGACGACCTTGGCCACAAAGGGTTTTACAGCACGTTCCGAATGCTGTTCGACCAGTTCTAGTGGCCGACCATCACACACGAAGTCAAAAACTACATAGAAACATGCCACGAATGCCAAATCCGCCAAACATCAAAGATTGTCATTCCCTCAGTCGTCACAACACTGGCCCCCCTTTTCCAAAAAGCCTACATTGACACTATGCTAATGCCCCCCTCCGCAGGCTTCCGCTACATCGTTCAAGCACGATGCTCCCTGACCGCATGGCCTGAATGGTGTGTGCTCCGGATGGAGACCGGCAGAACATTGGCCGTGTTCATTTTCGAGGACCTGCTGTGTCGATGGGGAGCCATTGAGGAAATCGTGACGGACAACGGCACAGCATTCATTGCGGCCCTTGACACACTCGCTGACCGCTACAGAATCCACCATATTCGCATCTCGGCTTATAACTCACGAGCTAACGGTACTGTAGAATGCCAGCACCGTACAATACGAGAATCCCTCGTCAAAGCATGCGAAGGCAATATCGCAAAATGGCCTACCCTAGCCCCCCACGCATTCTGGGCAGACCACATCACAATGAGAAAAGCGACAGGCCACACCCCTTTCTTCATGGCTCACGGTGTGGAGCCTATCCTCCTGTTCAATTTACTACTAGCAACCTTCCTAGTGCCCGACATAGCCACACCACTATCAACTAGTGAGCTACTCGCCATCCGCGCACGTCAGCTCCAAAAACGCGACGAAGACCTTGCCAACATCCACAACAACATACTCAAAAGCTGCTATGAGTCCGCCCAACAGTTTGAGCGTGCACATGAAAAGGCGCTGCTCAACTACAACTTCAAACCCAGCACACTCGTGCTCGTACGAAACTCCTTTATCGAAACCGACCTTGGATGCAAATCCAAGCCACACTACCTCAGCCCCATGGTCATTGTTCGCCGAACCCCAAACGGCTTGTACCGCCTTGCAGAACTCGACAGCGCAGTTTCAAGACTTCGATTCGTGGTGTTCCGCCTCGTTCCATACTTCGCGCGAACCCGGGCTTCAATACCAGTCACGTGGCTGATCGAACGTGAGGAGCTAATAAAGATCTATTTAGATGAGGACCAAACAGAAAACAACGGAGAAAAGGAAGAAGAGGGCAGGGTTCTGAGAACAAGGACAGTGAAAAGAGGGTAGATAAAGAGAAATTTCAGCACCGAAGAAAACCTTAACCAGGGATGGTCAGAATTTCGACCCCCGGGCTGGTGTAAGGGCGATCAACCACCTACACCTGAAATCTTATCTTATCTCTCACCACCTGTGCACCAACAACAACTCCCCTCCGCGCTCACCGCAGCGCACTTTGAATATCGAGGCTCTAGGCCTCTGCGTAGTATAGATTCACATCGGGTTTGCATGTATATAGGGCAAGGCCCTCCTATTCGAAAAGACAGCTTTTACATGGCTCTATTTGTGCTCCTGCTGAGCATCCTGTCCGATTGTCGTTATCACACACCTTCTCAGCCTTCCTTCCGATTATCTAAAGCTCATCCTATCTTGCTTGCCTCCGTGTCCTGCTGACTCACCATCTAAAGTCTCTTACCTAATCTAGGTCTTACCTTGAACTCACACTTGGCATCTTCGCCTCATTACACCAACATGGGGAGGTTGAAATATAAAGAGGACCCACTCAGGAGACTAACTTACAGATCACTCCACAATTCCACGACTAAGGCAAAGGACCTTGCTCAAAGAATTAATTGCAGCCAGCTACGACCTAGCTCAGCTGGTCCCAGGAAGTTTTACTGACACATCTGACTTACAACCCCTAGGTAATAGTGAACTTAGTGATCCGCCATCCCAGCCGAACTTGCCGAACACACAGCCAAGTAGCGAAGATGAGGTTAGCCTCATCCTGTCACACAACTCAGCTCCACCATTAGTGACCCATGGCCCAACAACTCACGCAAGAGCTCGAGTGCAAGCCCTAGCTGAGCAACCACAAGAATTAGCATCAGCTGACATAGTGAACACCCAGCCGACCTCCAGTGCACAACTGATCCAATTGGCTCTGACCCAGCTGATCCCACCTCTGGCACCACTGCCTGTCACTCCGGCTATGCAGCCAACCACACCACCACCCCTCACAACTCCAATTCCGCCTCTGGCACCACCTCCTGTTATACCGGCAATACAGCCAACTGCAGCTCCTATCTCCACAACATAACAACCAAACCCTACAACCACTTTGGCACCTTGACTAATGCCTCTCACTGACTTACCCAGCTGACATGAGCAGTCAGCCCTGAGATTTAGCAAGGACCATCCAGAAGAAGCTGGCCAGTACTTTGCAGAACTGGAAGACCTGTCAATTGACATGGGTGACTGACAACCAAGAGTGAAAGCAAGGCACCCTCAAGTACCTCAGTATCAATGCAGCCAGACTCTGGTGCAGAACAGCAGCATGGGCCAATGTGTTACGCTTTTGCCTCAGCGTGCACTTGACTTAAGTGCAAAATACTGTAGTGAGTGGTGAGCGAAATCCTAAGTCGAATACCAAGGAAACTCTCAAGGTATCAACGAGGCTAGCAATGGAGCTCCTAAGTCACGTTGGCCTGAAAGTGTCCTATCTGCCCTTGTATCAAAAGGGACACATGCCAGATGATGATCACAGTAAGAGAGAAGAGAAGGGAGGAAGAAGTCAAGATGCAAATTAAATGGCAATTGAAGAGGACCAAGATGGCAATCCTTGGTCCTCAACGACTACTACTTATACAGTTACATGAGGGTTTTAAAGCACCTCTTGAATGATGACTATCCTATGGCGTAAGTAGCTCGAACCCTACTACACCAATCCTAGGAATCACTCAGCAATCACATGCGATTGCTGAGTGCTGACTGATAAACTAGTCCGTGACTAATTACTACTTACTACCGTAGCCACAACTGGTAAGTAAGAGTCTGAAACTCCGAGACTCATAATCATCTTTACTGCTACTCCAAAGGTCCAGTGGCCCAAAGGGCCCAACCATAACACAATGTGGCCAAGACCTACTGTATGATGAGTTCAAAGCTGGCATCCTATGCCTCTACCTGCAAGCAGGTGATGAGGCAACCTACACTATCCAGAACCTCAATGCAAAAGTTGGCAAGTAGGTCCACATTGGCATACTTACCTTAAGAGACCTCAGTGAATATCACTGGCAATTCCTACTCATCTCCCAGTACCTAGTCACCAAGGGCTGCATGTTAGTGCAAGAGCAATCACGTGCCTTCCTATGCAGCTTCCAGCTGAGCCTAGAGCACAGTGTAAGGCAGCGACTGCAATTAAAGAAGCTGGACCACAATCCTCAAGATACATACAATCTAGCCAACATATATGATGCAGCTGTCTTTATGCTTATGGGGACAGCCTCGACTGCCCTCCAACCCACACTGACCCAACTGGCAGCAGCAGTGCAGACAAGTGCAGATGTCAAATTGGAAGCACTCACATCGGCCATGACCTTGCTTACAGAAATGTTCAAGAACGTACTAGAGACACAACAATCAGGCAGCAGGCCAAGAGCCACAGGACCTTAGCCAACCAGCAATTCCACATTGCAGTGCAACTTCTGTGGCATGCCCAGACACTTCATCCATGAGTGCGAAGTAGTGGCAGAATACATCTGACTTGGAAAGTGCAAGTGCAACCATGAAGGCAAGGTAGTACTTCCCTCAGGAGCAATGGTACCACGCAAAATTACCGGTGCATGGTTGCACGACTGTGTTGATGAGTATCACCAGCAGAACCTAAGACAAGTAGCAGCCATACAAATGTTACTAGAAATGAAGACATAAGCCAGTGAAGCCTCTAGCCAATCATCCAACAGCAAGATAGTCTGATTCGCAGAACAGTGCCCCAAGGCAGGCCAACTGGGAGTCTACACTCTCTGCTGGCAGTACCCCCCACAAGGCACCATGTCAATGAGGCAGCAGCAAGCCAAGGACAACACCCTGGCTGGAGCTGATCACGACAATGCAGCTGCATCAGCCGGCCCATTGACTGGCCCAAAGCAGGTGCAGCACGACCCACCTCCACACCTAAATCAAGCACCTAGAAAAGTACCAGCAATGTTGGCAGATCCAGGCGACATGAGTAAGGCAGAGCACCCATATGTGCAGGTAGCAGATGCAGCAAATAGTGGACCAGCCAATGTGAGCAGAGCTGGAATGAGGCCGATGCCTCCACCACACAAGAGTGACCAAGCCTATACTATTACAGCTAAGATCTACGATGAGAAGGTTGCACACACTGTTTATGACCAGATTATGAATGCGCCAATCACAATTACTCAGTGGCAGCTACTCTCCCCAGCTCCAGAGCTATGGACCTAAGTCACTGATGCAACTAAGGTAGCGGACATTAGAAACCAGCACCCCTTTACATAAGCAAAAACTATCATTTCCTCAACATCTTAATTCCTCCCTCACATTGTTAAAATATAACAATATGGTCAGTACAAATTAAAGTAGACATTTATAGCTACAATTGGTACTGATTTTTTTTAAAAAATATTAAGTATTGAATGAGATATTAGCAGTTTTTTTTTTTGGTTTCAAAACGTGTTTTCTCACATTTCTGCGCATTTTTGTCTAACTAACAGCCAATTTTGTCCATATTACATAAGCTATCATGTGACCTATGACCTACCGACAAGGGGAAAGCCTTGTGTTCCCACAGATCCGATAACAAAGTGATGTTGCAAAAAAACCGTAGCCAAAAGGCCCGCCTACAGACCCTTGCAATCACACAGCAGAGGCTTTTGAGCCAGGCAGAGCTTGATGGTGCATAACCGTTGAGTGACCTTGAGTGACCGCAAGACAAAACAAATTACAGGGCCGAGTGTCGACCCTGGTGTTGAATGCAGCACTGACTTAGCAGGAAAGGTTAGCATGAAAGGCTAGATAAAGATAAGTAACTTCAGAGGTTGAAGGAACTCTCATAGCACACAGCTACACACCTAGATAAAGACAAGTACTACAGAAGTGTTAGTCTATAGGTGTGGAAAGAGAAGAGGGCGCACTTACACTTCAGAGGTTGAAGGAACTCTGAAGTGTGAAGGCGAAAACAACCACCCTTATAAACTAGAAGGGATGGTCTATGCACACTCTGTGTTTGACACACGGGTGGCACAGGAGAACAATAACAAGGAATGCTATTGGACGAATATAAAGTGGTGCCACTATTAAGTGAGTCGCCACCGGTATCTAAACAATAGAAGGAAAGATAATAAAGATAAACAAAAGGTGATCCGGTCCGTATGAAGTCCAGAATAAGTCCATATCAAGCTATTGCCCATAAGGGGCCAGATACCGTATATGTCCATAAGATGACTCAAGCATCTCCCACGAAGCATGAGACTCTTAACTCAGATCACGCTTCAACACCTAGAGCTGGCCATGTTGATACCGAAGCTGGCCGCATTGACAGTGAAATAGAGGTCACCTATCAAAGTGGTGATATGGCCTCTATTGTTACGTCACAGTAGGGATGTTCACCCAATGTGGGTTAAGTCGATCTACTAAGACGCTGCACTAAGGGTCTGGTTCTGGTTGTTAAGGGAAGTTCTGAAGAGGAACTTCAGTGAAGATGTACGAGTCGAAGAGTCTGCCTAAGCCAATAGTGGAACTTAGGATTCTTCAGTAAAAGGAGAGGGTTCATGAGAGATGGAGTATCAAAGGTCTTCAGATTGCTCTGAGTACCATAGGATACAAGAAGTCAAGTCTAAGGCTACAAGCTACCTAGCAAGCCTGACTTTATAGTAAATACGAGGGATCCTAGGATTGAGTCACAATAGCATCCTAGGATCCTGACAATGAGTCCTGAAACAAAGGAACAATAAGAACTGCAGCGCAGTCTGCAGTAATCACATGTAAGATGTGAAACAAAGATATAGATGAAACATAGCCCCTTAACAATGGGCAAGAGTCATTACGACTCATGAGAGAAAATAAGTAAAGAGTCACTATGACTCTTGTGGGAACCAGTACGTGACCATGAGAAAAGAGAAAGAAAATAGGTATCGTAACATCTATGAATATGGAAACGGAAAACGAAGATGAAAACGCACCAGAGATGGTGGTTTCCCTCGCTTCAGGGGACCAAGATGATGGGATGGATCCCAGTGATCCATCCAATAGCCCCAATCTTGTTGACAATGCTGCTTTGCAGCAGTTCACATTGGTGCTGCAAGAGGCACAGCAACTTGCGGTTTGACTGGAAAAAGAGAAAGAAAGTCAGAATCGAAAAACACCTAATATGTACCTGGGCAACTCGAAGAAGATGGTCTACCACCATAAAAGAGCCCACAAGGCTTTGGCCTTGAAGGGCTTCCTGGACGTTAAGTCCTTCCTTGCTTTGAAGCAGAAGGGATGCGTCACAGGGCACAGGGCATGGAGGACAGGTGGCAAGAGAAGTGACCCCAAAGATAAGGAAGAAGCAAGTAAGGTTCAGTAGCCTGGAGTATTAGCTGGCATAAGGGGTGATAAGGAGTATATAGAGACCACATGTATGAGTAGTAAACCCCAATTTGAGTCTCTTTGTCCACTTCTTTACCACCTCTTCTCCTTCAAGATAGCTCTCTTCTTCCCTCAAACCTTCTTACGTGATAGCTTAGTGTCGCCTGGTGACACTAAACTTGAATTTTATAGTACAACGAATCACCATTACTTACTCAATTTCGATCTCGATGAGGGGACCACTATGTTGCCGATCAATCCAACGCTGTGAGTCTTGGGAGAAGGCGAATATGCGCACTTGCTGCAACAACACTTTGTCACGACAGAGGGTGTACATGTTTACAACAACAACAGGGCATTATATGAGATACTGATTGACACCTCAAAGACACCACCTGCACCTTACTGAGGCTGCAGGAGGGTGGATATTGAGAGGCACAATTTCCTCACAGAAGAGGAAAGGGACTGACATGCACAGTTTCTGTCAACGGTGTTTCATATGCCCGAAGACTCCAATGACAACGCAACCATTGTGAACGACTGAATGCAACCCATTCCGGATGACCTTCACATACAGCAAGCCTCCACTACGACCCTAGCGCAGCCTTGTGTTGTCCCACACCTACAAACGTTCTTTGACAGAATGTGAGACGTCGGAGCAAGCCATGCAGGGTGAGCACTTACTGTAGGACCTGGACATGGCGGTTTTGACCTGCCAGGTGGAGGAGGACCTCCCAGAGGAGGAGGAGGACCGCCGGGAGGCGGACCACCAGGAGGAGCTCCCATAGGGGGGGGAGGAGGACCCCCTGGAGGAGGGCCCCCTGGTGGGGGATTCCCTGGTGGCAGACCACCTGGAGGAGGAGCCATCGGTGGATACTATGGTGTTGGAGGGCAGGCCACTGACAAGATGCATGGGGCACTACCCACTCTCTTTGATGGAACAAGGGAGCATGCCGAAGACTTCATCAATGCAGTTCTCATGTACTTCTGCCTCAATTGACAAGCCACCCTTTTCCACTCTTACTTCAATCGAATTGCCTTTGTCCTCACCCTGGTACAGGGAGAGCATATGGCTGGGTGGCGACGCAAGCAAGGTGAATGGCTTGACGGGCTCAATCCGCTGGTACATGACAAACTGGCTACCTGGGTGCAGTTTTTGGCTCACTTCCGTGATCATTTCCAGGATACGCAAAAGGCAACTAAGGCGTGCATGAAAGCCAAAGAACTAAGGATGAAATGGCCGGACGCTGATGGTTATATTGTGCAGTTCGAACAACTCTCAACAGAAGCAGGTTACGACCTTGACAATCCCGCTACCATACAGCTCTTCATGAACAGACTACTGCACAGCATCCTTGCCAAGTTTCTGTGACCTCCATATGTCTACGCATTCGCTGCCATTAAATGATGAGTTGTCGAAGCCACTCAGGTGCACCAGCTATTGGATGCCATTATCAAACATTGTGACAGGAAGGGGAAACCACTGTTCACATCCCCATGCCAGAACTGGCAGCTGCCATGATGGGACCAATACCCACGACCTGCAGGACCCCCTCTAAACACTTACAACTCCAGTAACGCCCCATGCTCCCATAACAACATACCCGTCCCCATGGACATCAGCAGAGGATGGGCCACATGTCAATAGGCTTGACTTGCGGACACCAACGAACCACCACACAAGCCATGTGGGCCTTGCTTCATGTGTGGCAAAACGGGACACTTCGCATGGCAGTGCAACAAGTGATGGAGAGAGCAGGGGTGAGAGGCACATGTAGACCCAGAAGTTGAAGAAGTTGAACCAAGCAACAACGACCCACTATTAGCAATCTGGGTGCAATTGGCCCATATGAACGAAGAAGAAATACAGGCCTTGATGGGGAGATATGAGGCCAGAAAGGATTTTTAAATGGCTTGAACCCCACAGCCCAGGTAAGAGCCGAAGATTCCCAAAGAGTGTATCTAGCAAACCGCCGATCAATGACATTGCATGTTACAATTACTCAAGGGAACCTAAGGGCTGAAGCAACTATGCTCCTAGATATGGGAGCAACTGAAAATTTCATGCATTACCAACTTGCGAAAACGCTTGGCATACCGGCAGTACAACTTGCCTACGAAAGACCAATATACAATGTGGACGGTAGCCCTAACACCAAAGGAGCCATCACTCATTATATCGATTTTAATGCTCGAGCAGGCCTTAAAGTCATCCCGCTGCAATTCTTCCTCACAAATATTGGGACCCACAATCTAATCTTCAGGTACCTGTGGTTCGTAGCTCATCAACCGAAAATTGATTGGGCACAAGGATGGATCGATTCATTGCAACTCCCGTTGGTGCTCACTTCGGAAGGCTCACAAGTCATATTTCTCCGAAGTATGACCACTCAGACAATGGCGTCCAAGCTGGAAGAGGAAGCCATGAAGCAGTGAACTGTGAGCCCACTACCAGAGCAATACCAGCGACATCAAACGGTTTTTAGTAATGAACGTACACAGCGGTTCCCAGGCTCACAACCATGGGACCACACAATTGAACTTAAGAAGGGCACTCCAAGTGCACTACCAAGCAAGGTCTATGTGCTGACTCAGCCAGAGCAACGGGAACTTGAAAAATTCATATCCGAACAAGTAAAGAAAGGATATATATGACCCTTGAAGAGTCCTTATGCCTCGCTGTTCTTCTTCATTAAGAAAAAGGACAGGGCGTTACGCCCAGTACAAGACTACCATTGATTGAACAAATGGACCATCAGGAATCAGTACTTCCTCCTGCTCATTCCCGAGCTCATAACAAGAGCTCAAAAGGCCACGCTGTTCACAAAAATGGACATATGCTAGGGGTACAATAACATGCGGATTTGGAGCGGTGACGAATGGAAGGCAGCATTCCTCACAAATCTCAGGCTCTATGAACCGCATGTGATGTTTTTTGGCCTGACTAACTCCCCCACCATGTTTCAGACAATGATGAACGCCATATTCCATGACGAACTGGCTGAAGGGTGGCTAACGATCTACATGGATGACATCTTAATCCATACTGATGCGGACATCCACAATCATAGAAGATGCGTCCATCGTATCTTAGATAAGCTCAAAGATAACAATCTATTCCTCAAGCCAGAAAAATGTGCCTTTGAATGTCAGTCAATTGAGTTTCTGGGAGTTGTCCTATCAAAAGGGAAAGTCCATATGGACCCCATGAAAATTGAAGGTATCAAAAATTGGAAAACCCCTACGTCCGTCCAAGATGTCCATCCGTTTCTCGGATTCACTGGGTTCTATTGTTACTTCATGCTGGGATATGCATCTATTGCTAGGCCTCTGATCACCCTCACACAAAAATCCGTAGTTTTTCATTGGGATGCCCCACAGGAACAGGCATTCCGCCGACTTATCACGATTATCTGTGCTGCGCCAATCCTCTGTCAACCAGACTACACACGCACATTCTTCCTTGCTACAGATGCCTCTGCTTACGGCGTGGGAGCTGTACTCTCGCGGGAGGGTGATTGCAACCCTCGCACAGCCGCTCCATTTTTTCACCCCATAGCATTTTATTCAGCAACCTTTACCCCTGCAGAACGCAACTACGATATTTACGAAAGAGAGTTACTAGCAATTGTGAAAGCCCTGGCCCACTGGAGGGCTCACTTAGGAGGAGCAATGCATCCAATCACTGTCTTTACCGACCACACGAACCTCACCTACTGGAAGAATCCTCGAAAGGTCAATAGGCACGTCGCACAGTGGTTCAGTGAATTGCAAGAATATCACATTAAAATCACACAAATACCTGGCAAAGCCAACCCAGTTGCTGACTTTCTATCTTGACCCAACGATGTTACAAGGGGAGAGGAAGACAACCAAGATGTAACCATTCTTCCCCCGCACATGTTTATAAACACCATGCCACCTGACGTTGAGTGACAACTAATGAGGGATGCATGCAACAAAGAAGCCCCTACCATGCATGCATGGGCAAAAGCGTATGACCTCGAGATTGGGCTGGATGGATTGTGGCAAACCCAGACTGGGAAGACCGTCATACCCCCACATAATCCAATGAGGCGTAACCTGATCTGCCAGCACCACGACGTCCCAATGGCGGGTCATCCTGGAAGAGAAGAAACCCTCTGCGCGGTGGCGCAGAAGTATTGGTGGCCTGGAATGACAACCTGGGTCACCAACTACATCCAAGGATGCTACACCTGTCAACAAAATAAGACATGGCATCAGAAACGCACCACTCAGCTGTATCAAATATCCACCTCCCTGGATGCTCACCCATTTGAGACGGTTTCAGTCAATCTAATCACCCAGCTCCCAATCAGCCATGGGTATGACACGATCCTTACTATTGTGGATCACAGGTGCTCTCGTGCGGCACTATTCCTTCCATGCAAAACAACGATTACGGCCGAGCAGGTGGTGCAACTTTACCAGGATCACATGTACTGGTGGTTCGGGATCCCCTCGAAAATCATATCCAACAGAGACCCACGGTTCACATCACGCTTCATGAAAGCTCTGTGCCGACAATTAAATATACAGCAAAATATCTCTACAGCCTTCCGTCCCCAGACTGACAGTCTGACTGAATGAAAGAATGCATGGATCGAACAGTACCTCCGACTGGTGGCCAGTGGGGCTCAGGATGACTGGAGTGAGTGGCTCGCGTTAGCATCAGGCGTTCACAACTCGTGCCGCAACCAGGCTCTGGGCATTGTCCTGTTCGAGGCTCTGTTGGGCTTCATACCCCCGTTTGATCATCATGCCCCCTCCTATGAGAAGGTCCTGGCAGCTCACGACCATGTACAATGGGCTAAAGAAGTGCAAGCTATCACAAAGAATGCCATCAATCAGATTGCGCAGAATATTCCAATCGCTCAATACCAAGTAGGGGACTCCATGTGGCTTGAAGGCCATCACCTTCAATTGCCATATCAGACCCACAAATTGGCGCCGAAGTGGTATGGTCCCTTCTGAGTCACACAAGTTATTTCACCCGTGGCTTATCAATTAGAACTACCACTGGTGTGGAGTGTGCATAACATCTTCCACGCCTCATTATTGTCTAAAGTTAGGAATACCGAACAGTATGGACACCCAGCACCCCGACCAGCACCTGATCTTGTGGACAGCTTTGAAGAATGGGAAGTCAAGAAGGTTCTTGGGCACCGCTTTGTAGGGCGCAAGAAACAGCTACAGTACCTCCTCCAATGGAAAGGGGAGATGGCCACCGATAACAGCTGGGAGCCAGCAATGGACATGTTCGCTCCATGACTTGTAAAGGAGTACCATAGACACCATCCGCTGTAAGGCCAGCCCGAGCGTTGGGCTCGGAAATGTGTACGCATTGACATCTCAGTACCCAGCCTGGCTACCTCATGCTCCAGATGTACCTTACTTTTTCCAGTTATGTTTCTATTCGTTTCTGCATTCATTCATAGTACAGTTTTTCTTGTACTTAAACTAGTTACTGTCTTCAGAATATAGAGCGCACAAGACGCCACTTTCCCCCCCTTTCTTCTCAAGTGAAGCCAGTTCGAGTCAGGCCCAAACGAGGGCACTCAAAACTATTCCTTCACTTCCCCTTCCTTTCCCTCTGGAGTTGGATCTCCCTCTGCCTTTGAACACACCTAGGACCCCTCAGCGTCCTTACACCGCTCGAACAGGCCCCAGCTTGTTACGCCTTGCCCTGGCGCTAGTTCGACTTGAACTATAACTGGGGCGAGAGTGTGTGAATGCGAACGCAGGTCAAATGTGGAGATGACTTCCTCAACACAATGATGGGGCTAGCAACAGATCCTAAGTCACATTGGCCCAAAAGACGTCGATCTGTCTTCGTACAAGAAGGACAAGATGCCGACAGATGATAACCCACAAGGAGATAAGGAGAGAGGAGAGGATTCAAGTTGAGAACTGTATGGCAATTGAAGAAGACCAAGATGGCATTTCTTGGTCTTCAACAGCTACTACTTATACAATTATGCGAGGGCTTTAAAGCACCTCTCAAACTGAACTATCCTATGGTGTAAGTAGCTCAAACCCTACTACACTGATCCTAGGAATCACTCAGCAATCACATGTGATCGCTGAGTGCTGACTGATACAACTGTCCATGACTAATTACTGCTTACTACCGTAGCCACAACTGGTAAGTAAGAGTCCGAAACTCCAAAACCTCGTAATACTGCTTGTTTGCTACTCCGGGCAGTTCGACCGTGACATCACCCCCTTTTCAAGGGGCAACGCCCACGTTGCTCCTACAAGGACCGAGACCAGTTCCGCGTACCTTCACCCAGTCTGATCCAGCCTCCCAAGCGCTCCTTGACCTTCCCCAGTAAGTTAGCATTCTCCATCCGGAACTTAACCCCCAATTCTTCAGTACTCAGTCGTCCCCACTCCTGCTCCAACTTGCTAATGCACTTTTCGATGCGCTCGACTGCGGCTCGTACTGCGCGGTATCACTGGACCTCCGCAATGAGGGACACGTCGTTGCACTGCTGGAGGGCATGGTTAACGTGCATGTGCTCGTCGTAGTCACCATCGAGGATCATGAGATCCTCGCGTGAGTAGGAGGGATGCTCCTCACTCTGCGCAAAATGGTGCGGTTGGGCGTAGAGCGGCTTAGGGAAGACATGGTCAGACTTGTCGATGAGCCCAAGGACGATAGGGTTAGGTCCAAAGACGACCTGGACGTATTTGGCGGGGCACGTCACGCCATTGGCAGTGGTGATGGGGAAGTGAACGTAATCAGATCCTCGATTGACCCGGAACCCGTATGGGCAGTGGGAACTGCGGACCATGGAGGCCGCTCGGTCGTCAAGCTGGGGCTGGATGTCTCCTCGGAACATTGGTTCCCCAGAGGTGGTGAGGGCGTGTTGAGTGGTGTTGGATGGGGTGTCAGCATCTCGTCCATAGGAAATATAGTCGTGCGCATCTGAGTACCACTCGAAGTGGCTATTGTCCTCAGCCTCTCCCTCCTCTCCATCATCTCCTGCCTCTGGGTCTTTGCTTCCAACAGCTGTTGGTCCCTCCAGTTGGCTACCACTTCCCTCCACGGCCTCGTCGGCCCCATTTTGCGGAGGTATCGGGAGAGATGGGGACTTGGCCCGTCCATCACCATCGCGAGCTGCGCAAACCTTAGCTCCTTGGTCCAGGGCTTCCCCGAAAAGTCAGATTTCGCGGGTGGTGAAAGGGATTGGAGAGGTGGGAAGCCCATCTGCGTTGAGGATGTCCCACATGGGGACTCCGTTGTCGTCGGACAGATGGGTGGCGTTGGCTGCAGTGGCTTGAGCAGGGAACTGTTTGACAACGGCTTCAAACTCAGCTTGGGTGATGGGGGTTTCACATCCCCCTCGGTCTTCTGGAGCCATGACGGTTTGCTGGGTATCTTCTCTGTGCTGACGTGCACGCTCTTCTTCCAGTTCGATGGCAAAAACCCTTTTGGGTGTGCCATGGTAGTAGTTGGTTGCTTGCGAGAGGGCGGCATCAGGTGTGAAGGTCATATATGGAGGAGCGTACTGTGTGTGGGTAGTAGATATATAGGTAGTGGAATGGAGAGACTTGCCACGTTGGGCGGGCCTTTTATCCATTTGTCGCCTTTGTTTGTACTCCACCACGGCTTCATCAGCAAACATGTCTTCCTTGTCGACCCACTGATTGTCCGAGTCGGGGTACCCCTTCCAGGCCATGAGGTACTGCAATTTCCATCTTCTCCCGTGGAGCCGGTGATCTAGAACCTTTGAGACTTCATATTCTTCTTCTCCACCTACCAGATCCGGTGGCGGGGCGCGCGTAGTTTGGTCCATGCGTGGGTGTCTTGCGGTAAGGCGTGAGAAGATCCATGTGAAACACAGGGTGTATCTGCCATTGTGTGGGAAGCTCCAGCTGATAATTCACAGGTGACATCACCTTGGTGACTCAAAAGGGTCTGTGGCACCTTGCGGCTGATTTTGCGGTTGGCTGATGGGTCCGTAGGTGGCGTCCTTCCAGCCACACCTGATCCCCAATGTGATACTTGGGCGTCGCCTTGGCATGAACCCATGTCTGCTGCGCTTTTATGATAAGGTCTCATGCCCATTGTCACGCGGCTTTCAATTGATTAGCATGGGATTCTATGCGAGGAATGGAAGATGGCTTATCAGTCCAATCAGCTCGTGGGTGATACCATAAGGAGCTCGAAGGGCATTGTCTTAGTGGCCTCATGGGACCAGTTGTTATGCGCAAATTCTGCCAGTGGCAGATAGTAATACCAATTGTCTTATTGCTCATTGGTTCAGAAGTGCAGATATTGTTCTAGCCACTGATTGGTCCGCTCGGATTGCCCGTCCGTCCTTGGGTGGTATGCGGTTGAAATGTTTTGTGTAATCCCCAGGGTTCGGCATAGTTCCCTTGTGAACTTGCTCACGAACCGGGGGTCTCTGTCACTGATAATAGTAGAGGGTAATCCGAAACGAGGGAATATGTATCTGGCATATAGCCCGGCGGTTTCCTCCAATGTGATTTCTTCGTTGCAAGGTATGAAGATAGCAGCCTTGCTGCAGTCATGATCGGTGACGGTCAGTATTGAATCATATCCTTGCGATAAGGGGAGTTTTGTAATGAAGTCCATGGCTATGGTCTCAAACGGTAGGGCATCAATTTTTGGGTATATAGGCTGGAGGGCCGCTTGTGTAGATCGGTTGTTGACTTTTATCTGTTGGCACTCTGCGCATCCCTTCACATAGTCCATGACGTCTTTCCGTAGTCCCAGCCACCAGTATTGTCATTCCACCAGATGACTCGTTCGACGTATCCCTGGGTGACCATGAACAGGAGGGTCGTGGAAGGTATGGATGATACTTCTCTTGTCCTCTAGTCCCCCAGTAATGACTCGCCGTTCTCCGTCTTTGTACCAGGTCCCTTGTATTTTCTTCAAGTTGTGTCCATCTACCCATGGGCATAACGTGGCCTCGTCTTGGTGGTTCACCAGACCTACGCCTAGGACATGGAGTGCCATTGTTGCTCGCACGAAGACTTTGTCGGGTAATACTATGATGCCTTCGTTGTCTAGTTCTCCCTGATCATAGTCTGGTCATCGCAATAGGGCATCAGCCCTGCCGTTGGCCTTTCCTTTGATGTGGTGAATTTCAAAATCGTACTCGGAAAGTTCCAATACTTCCCTAGCAACATGCCGGCTGATTTTCTGTGGCAATTGCCAATATTGCAGGTTTAGATGGTTGGAGAACACCTTGGTGTGATGAGGAGATCCTGCTAACAGGGGTCTCCAGTGTCGGAAGGCTTTGACAATGGCAAGTAGCTCCAAGTCGTAGATGTCGTAGTTTCGTTTGGCGGCATTGAGTGTAGATGAGTAGTAACCGATGGGGTGTCTCTTGTTGTCGGTTTTGCGTTGCAAGAGTACGGCCCCTACAGCAAATCCTGAGGCGTCGACTTCCAATTTGAAAGGTTTACTTAGCTCAGGGTGTGCCAGCACTGGTTCTAACATTACAAGGGTTTTGAGTGTTTGAAATGCCCATTCTTCTTCAGGCCCCCATCGCCATTTGGTTTCTTTCTTCATGAGTTGGTTAAGGGGTTTGGCATGAGAGGCAAAATTTTGGATGAAAGTACAGTAAAAGTTGCAGAACCCAAGGAAGGAGCAAACATCTTTGACTTTTGTAGGTGTGGGCCAATCTTTAATGCCCAAAATTTTGACAGGGTCCATGCATGTCACCCCCTTTTCAAGGATTACCCCCAGGTAATCCATATGAGGTGCATGGAAAAGACACTTCTCCAGTTTGTAGTAGAGGTCATGCGTAGCGGAGAGTGCAAGAACATCTTTGATGGCCGCAAAATGTTCGGCGAGACTGTGGCCGATGTGAGTAGCAATTCCAATATTGTCCATGTAGACACATATTGTGGTACTCAAATGCTCATGTTTGGCAATAACGTCCTGGCAGATGTGATTCATCATTGTTTGGAAGGTTGCGGGTGAGTTAGTGAGGCCAAAAAACATGACCGTGGGTTCAAAGAGGCCATATTTTGTTTTAAAGGCGGCCTTTCCTTCATCACCTTCTTTGATTTGGACATTGTTGTATCCCCATCGCATGTCAAGTTTCGTGTAGATGTGAGCATTACTAAGCTCCGTGATAAGGTCGGTAATGAGTGGGAGGGGATACTGGTTACGAATGGTGATATTGTTGATATGTCGATAGTCCTGTACCGGGCATAGTTTTCCATCCTTCTTTTTGACAAAGAAAAAGGGAGATGCATATGGGGATTTAGAGGGACGAATATATCCCTTTGCCAATTGTTCCGTGAGGAAGCTCTGCAATGCTTTATCCTCCTCTTGCGTTAGTGGATAGACCTTGCAGTCGAGGGTGTCTGGTGCCATCGGTTTGAACTCGATGGCATGGTCCCACGCCCGCGCAGGAGGGAATCGATGAGAGGCTTCTTCGTTGAAAAGTTTCGTAAATGCTGCGTATTCTAGGGGTAACACCGCTTTCTGGGTGTATTGTTGTGCCTTGATGGCCAGATTGGTAGACGTAGTCCATAGCAAGACTGGCCCTTCTTCTTCTAGTTGTTGGACAACCACGTCTTTTTCTTCCATTGTGGGGGTGGTGGCGATGATGGACTGCCCTACTTGCGGTCTTATGGAGCGTAGGATGATTGTCACAGAATGGACTTTCATGCTTACTACTAGGTTCTGACTACAGTAGTAAGCTTGTGATTCTTTACATTAGTCAGGGACAGTACATTTCACGTGTTATCAGTCAGCAGTAGTATCACATGTTACTATATGCTTACTGATTACTAGGATAGCGGTACTAGGGTTCAAGCTAGTATCACTATAGGTCAATAGCTATTCGGGAGGCGCTTTAAAGCCCTCCGTCACCATGTATAAGTAGTAGTAGGGGAAGACCAAGGATCGCCATCTTGGTCTTCTTGAATCATCGGTTTCATGACTCCTCTTCTTTCTCTCTCTCGATCCTGAGGCCAGAGGAGTGCACTGCATAAGGCTTACTAAGAAGCCTTCCCAGTTGTGGATCATTGTTGTGTTGAGTCCAAGGAACACTCCACATTCGACTTAGCGGTATTAATACATCCAAGCTGAGTACTCGCGCCTTACCCTCGCCTAAAGCAAGGCCCATGCTTACCGAAGCGTAACAATAATAGGAAGGGTGTCCTCCTTGATGGTAGTGAATCGCCAAGACATTTGAGGTTTGTAGGTGGTGAGCCAGGGGTATCCCAAGACGATGTCCTCGGTGCCGATGTCAGTAAGAAGAAATCGTAGGGTTCAATGGACGCCTTTGGTCTGGACATCAAGATCTATGAACTGCGTGATGAGCCCTGCTCTATTCTCTGTATTATCAATGTTCCATATCTTTTTTGGTCGTTCAAGAGTTTGTACACCCAGGCGCATTCTTTTAGCAAATGTGGGACGCATGAAATTGTTGGTGGCTCCCGAGTCTACTAGTGCTCTTACGTCAGCCATTGCGTAATTCGTGCAAATCGAAACTGGAACTTTCATAGAATGATAGCACATGATGATAACCGAATTACAATTGACTGCCCTCACCCATGCCGATGGGTTCAGGCGTCCTGAAAACCCTCCTGTTTCCAGAGATCCTTTAGGATCATATCTTTTACTTTGTCAGGTTCTGCTGCTACTCCAGCCATCCAGTTGGTAGCACGTTCACGAGGGGTCTGAGCTTGTGAGGCTTGGATTGGCCGTTCCTCAGGTTCATACCGATCTGCTTCGGTACATCAATTGTAGGTATGCTGTGGACATTGTCTGCTGATGTGACCCTTCTTTCCACAAGTGTAACACGTAACTTTGGAAAAGTCCCTTCCTGCCCCACGGTGCTTCATGAACCCCCCTTAAGGTTGTTGCTTGGCTCGATATTGCTCAAGTATTTCTTCTGCATCAGTGAGGCGGCCTCAGATATGATCTGCTGAGGTGTCCATTGCGTTAGGATCCCTAGGGAGGCTCCATCCTGGACCTCCACCACCTCCTCATTGCTGGTTACTGTTGTGATTCTGGGTTGACCCCCCTCCTTGTCCTCGGTGTTGCTCAAGGCGAGCCTTCATATGGATGTATTGTTGCTGTCTCTTCATTATGGCAGTTTTCCAATCGTCAAAGGTTTGTGGGTCATCCATGGTGAAGACCTTTTTGTAAAGGTCCCGTGGTAATCCGTTTGTGAAGATGTCGAGCATTAAAGGGGAGTCTAGGCAGTAGCCAGCTTGTCATGCCAAGGTCTCAAAGTTGGTCACGTACGCGTCAATGTCCCCTCCTACCATCCTTATCCCTTTCTTCAAGGCCGCCTGTGCCTGTTCCTTCTCAAGTGTGTTGGAGAATCGCCTGGTGAAGGCACTGATGACTTTGTGCCACAGGCGCGGGTCGGAATCATTTATTCCTCCCGTCACTTGTCTGTTCAGCCATCGACTGGTGTGAGTAATCCACTTGTTGACATCCTTCCCTTGAATGTATGTGAGGAATAGCATGGAACGTCGGTAGGCGTTGGCCATGATGGGGTTGTTGTTATTGATCCCCCAGTACAGTTCCCACTGCATGAGGAACTCCTTGGATTTATGTCAGTCTCCCTTGAATACTTCAGGCGCATTTCCTGCAAATTTGTCAGAGTGATGGCCTCGTCCTGGAGAGCCGACTGGTGGTACGGCCCCTGCATTGCCAGGGGGCGGTCCTCCTCCTGGGAACCTGCCTCCTCGGGAAATCCTCCCCCAGGTAATCCTCCTCCCAGGAATCCTCCTCCTGGTGCTTCTCCACTTGGTGACCCCCTTGTTGGAGGATCTGGTTGATTGGGCCCAATAGCCCTCATAATAGTGGCATCATCCGCGTTCATTGGTTCACCTGTGACGGGGTGTATAGGCATCTGCATCTGTGTTGGTGCTTCGGTGATGGTGGCCATAGCTGGTAGGATGGTAATTGACTCAGCTTGGTTTATCAGTGATGTCTCTTGTTCATTTAATGGCAAGAGCGCTGGTGTTTCTTCTTCTGACGATGTCTCTTCTGATACTTTGTGGGTGTTTTCTGACTGGCTTGCTTCTGCTTCTCTGTCGATAGGTCCCCAATCTGACCGAGGTACAACTTCGTCTCAGTAGATGTCACAGCGGTGGTGTGCGTGTAGTACGTCAATCACCTGCCACCGGTCAAGGATGTAGTCGACTCTGCACCAACAGAGGCGTTCGAAGCTGAACTCAACTGGGCATTCTCCGTGACGTGTTTCAATCACGTATCCTTCTACTCCATTGATGTCTGTCCAATATGCATTCTTCAGAAAGCAGACAGGTATGTTGCAAGTACCCCTTCGGTTGATGAAATACAGGTGGAACCTGTCTTCTGTCCACTCTTCTCGGGTGGTTACTCTCACCACGGTGGAGGGATCTTGGTCTTAATGTTACGCCTTGCCCTGGCGCTAGTTTGACTTGAACTATAACTGGGGTGAGAGTGTGTGAATGCGAACGCAGGTCAAATGTGGAGATGACTTCCTCAACACAATGATGGGGCTAGCAACAGATCCTAAGTCACATTGGCCCAAAAGACGTCGATCTGTCTTCGTACAAGAAGGACAAGATGCTAACAGATGATAACCCACAAGGAGATAAGGAGAGAGGAGAGGATTCAAGTTGAGAATTGTATGGCAATTGAAGAAGACCAAGATGGCATTTCTTGGTCTTAAACAGCTACTACTTATACAATTATGCGAGGGCTTTAAAGCACCTCTCAAACTGAACTATCCTATGGTGTAAGTAGCTCAAACCCTACTACACTGATCCTAGGAATCACTCAGCAATCACATGTGATCGCTGAGTGCTGACTGATATGACTGTCCGTGACTAATTACTGCTTACTACCATAGCCACAACTGGTAAGTAAGAGTCCGAAACTCCAAAACCTCGTAATACTGCTTGTTCGCTACTCCAGGCAGTTTGACCGTGACACAGCTCCTATAAAGGCAAAGACTAAGAAACGGTGGAAGGTGTCCCATTCAAAATCCATCCTATGTCATCACCTGTCCTCACTTGCGCAAACCTGTCTGCAGTCAATATCAATGAGCCTGAGCCGCCCCTCATTGAACTGTCACCCCCACACTCACCCTTTATCAGAGCCAGGCCTAACACGCCTGTGGTCCCCCATCACGAGGTTACCCATGATGACCAACTCCTCAATGAGCTCTCGCTCAACGACGAGGGCTACCTCTTGCCAACAACCACCCTTAACATCATCGACAGCCTGGGTCCAAATACCAATGCTGAATGACTCCAGCACATCGCGCGCAGCCTTGCTCTCACGGCCAAGCGGTACCAACGCTGCTTTGACAATCAACTCCGTCTCGCAATCATAAATGTACACAGCGCATCGAGCTCAAGCAGCGCATCTATAACCCCCCGATGCCTGATGGGTTTGAACTCAACAATGGGCACTTCCCCTCCTTCCTCATACCCGACCCCTCATGCCTCGAATGGGTCCAGCCGACCTTCATTCGCTGTGCTGGGCTCGACAACTCTCTTATCTATAGGACCATGGGTGGGATTGACACACCCGTCTATGGGCAGGAGCTCTTTGCCACAGCTCAGAGTGCTGACGATGACCCCCCTCCTCTCATCACTTGGTGGTTCATTCGCGCCCTCCAGTCCCCAAGCGCTGACCTCTATGGTTGCATTGCCTGCGAAATTCGGTCCCTGCAAGACTGGGGACTTATGGCTGAGGTCTCCCACTACCACAAAACCTGGAGCCACCTCGAGTCGATCCAGCAGAAGCTCCACACCCTCAACAGTGAGGCCAAAGAGTATGAGTGTGCGCTGCGGCAGTCACATGACTGCCTTGAAAGTGCACGCACCTCTCAGTGAATTGGTCATCTCAAAGGACTGGTATTGGGTGAGTGCTGTAGCGGATGATTTCCGGCTACGTTGACGGAGGGGTCAACTCAGAACGCTGAAGCCGAGAGGTAAAAGGGTGAACTGCCTGTTTCACACTATCAGCGTAACATGGAGATAAATCACGCGCTAACCTACAAAGTGATGCAGAGGGGAGCAAAGACAAGATGTTCCCTTTGCAGGGAACCAGAGCAAAGATCACACAAAGGTAGGTTGAGAGGGAAATCCAAAGAGGACAAGTTAGATTGTAGCACTATCTAATACAGGCTTATATACTGTAGTACTTGGTCCATGTGGAGTCATAAGTGCTGTGCTTACTAACTACTGAGTAAGGCCTATGACTCAGGTGATGACGCGTCGCTGTTGTGCTGACTGATACACAGTAATCCTCTTTGACTCAGAGGATGACGCGTCACTGAGTAATGGTACTTTCTAGCACATAATGTACATTACCTGAATGTTCTACAATGTTCTACACTATTCTAACCAATCGTATAGTATCGGATGTAAATAGAAGGATCTTCTCATGATCCTGTGACGTGTCCGTGTATCGTGACCTTTGGAGTGCATGTGACTACCTGCACATGACTCGGCGCGTGTCGTGCACATGACTGCACGACTTAGTGAAAATAACTGGGCTCTTGTGCCCAAGATGCCCGTATGGCGTCATATAAAATCGTATAAAATAGATAAAAATACGAAATAAAATGTAGCGACTGATGCGGCCATGACAAGTGCAAGCAGCTCCCCTTGCCCATACATTGAGGTCGCCGCCAGGCCTAACGGGGGGGTGATGTCACAGGGCACAGGGCATGGAGGACAGGTGGCAAGAGAAGTGACCCCAAAGATAAGGAAGAAGCGAGTAAGGTTCAGTAGCCTGGAGTATTAGCTGGCATAAGGGGTGATGAGGAGTATATAGAGACCACATGTATGAGTAGTAAACCCCAATTTGAGTCTCTTTGTCCACTTCTTTACCACCTCTTCTCCTTCAAGATAGCTCTCTTCTTCCCTTAAACCTTCTTATGTGAGAGCTTAGTGTCACCCAGTGACAGGAGGTGATGAAGGTGGCCACAGGTTGCACAAGGAACGCAAACACAGATGTGAACACGGTGGTGGCCAGGGGCAGTTGGAGGCCCCCCATGCACCCACAGGTGCCAAGTGCAAGGAGAATGACAAGCGCAACGAGTGTGAGGAAGACGAACATGAACGTGGGCATAGTGGTGGTTGGGGGTGGTTCAAGGCATCCCATATGCCCGCAGTCGCCAATCACACATCATATGGGCATTCAATTGTTAGCAGAGACGATAATGGAGAGGACAGAAACTCACTTGAGCCCTCCAATTGTGCACGATACTGCGGCAGTGCCAATAAAGTGCATGGCACTGTTGGTGATCACCAACTGGGCCAGGCTGCACATGCCACTGCCACGCATCGACCTAATCTTGATGCACACACATGGGTCTTCCTTGCCAAAGAGCTTGAGGAGAGTTCTTCTGAAGAGGAGGATGGCCCCAAGGAGGGGGCAATGGGAGGCCGTGCCAGCCGTGCCAGCCACACCAGCCATGCACTAGGCATGTGTGCCCACGAAATACGGGACACTGCCACTTATCGATCCAATCGGATTGCATGCATATGACCATTCCTTGCCAAAGAATGTGAGAAGAGTACCTCTGAGGAGGTGGGGGACTCCAAGGAGGGGGCAGTGGGAAGCTGCACCAGCCATGCCAGCCATGCCAGCCATGCACCAGGCATGTGTGCCCACGAAATATGGGACACTGCCACTCATCAGCCCAGTTGGATTGCACGTGTATGGCCATTCCCTGCCAGAGAATGTGAGGAGAGTACCTCTGAGGAGGTGGGGGACTCCAAGGAGGGGGCAGTTGGAAGCCCTGCCAGCCATGCATCTGGCATGTTTGCCAATGAAAATGAAATGTGAGGTGAACTTACCAGGGTTTCAGACTTGGGCCTGGAGCTTGGGGAGGCTGGAGATAGGCCTCATACCACCTCTTGGGAGGCCTCAGATTCTGTGAACCCTGATGGCAATGACTCTGGCAACAATTCTGAGGTTAACTTGATTGACCCAAGTCTAAAGATCTTGTGCAAGAACTTGGATGTAGCACTTGACAAGATTTGTTATGGCCAAGTTCCCACAGATCTGGGGCCACTGACATCTACTGACCAGGTCCTTGAGGCATGGAATGATCAGAAGAGGCTTCAGCAGGCTTGTGCCACTCTCTCAGCCATGAGCAAAAGTAACTCATTTGATACAACACTTCAAGCCCGTCTCACTGGGATGGTTGGGGTATTAAACCTTTACCTAGACCCAGCTCTTCACTATTCTTGGAGGGCTGCTTCAGTCATGGTCTCAAAAATAAAAGGGAAGGGTGTAAATCATGCTAGGATGCTTAGGCAGTGGATTCTTGAGTTCATCCATAGCAAGGAGCTCCCACAGCCCCTCTATAGCCAGTCACACTGGACAGTTCTTGATGATGAAGACATCTCACAGTTCCTTTAGCTTCAGATAATGGCCCATGCAAAGGGCCAATATATCACAGCAGCTAGTGTTGCTGAGGTTGTTGCCAGTGCAGAGGTTCAAGAGAGGTTCTCACAATCTGGGATTACTAAGCCAATAATCTCTGAGCATACAGCATGTCAATGGCTGCAAAAGCTAAACTGGTGCTATGGTCCCACACAGCATGGAATGTATCTGGATGGCCATGAGTGCCCAGATGTTGTTGCATATAGAGAAGCCTCTGTTGAAAGGTGGAAACAATATGAGAGGCACTTCCACTTGTGGGATAATGATGGAAACCTACTCCCACTCCTAAAAGGGTTTCCTGTGCCTGATGGCAGGTTTCGCTTGATCCTGGTAACTCATAATAAGTCAACCTTTTATCAGAATGACCTTAGAAAGACTCATTGGGCTCATAAGAGCACCAAGGCCACCCCATGTCAAAAAGGAGATGGACAATCAATTATGGTGTCTGATTTTCTAACTTCTGAGTGGGACTGCTTATGTGATGGAGAAGAGTGTGTTATTTCTTTTCTATGGCCCACTGTGACTTAACTATTCTTTTGAGCAGAGAAGCAAGAGTCCTTTTTAAAGCTGGTGTTAACTGCGATGGTTATTTTGATGCAGACAACTTGCTTCAGCAAGTTGACTATGCAATTGATATCTTTGAGGGCAAGACAAAGGGAATGGCACAAGGACTTTTTCTCTTTGACAATGCCCCCTCACATTAGAAGTGGGCTGCTAATGCCCTATCAGCAAGAAGAATGCCTAAATGTATTCTTCAATTATTTTAATATTTCTCACTTCTACATGGTTAATCATTTGCCTTGCAGATCCTAAAGCTGGCTGGACACCTTTAAAGGATGCAGCAAGGATGCGCTCTGGTATAAACCCACAAACTGGGGAGCCACAGTTATTTTACTTCCCTGATGACCACCCTACTATGCCTGGATGGTTTAAAGGGATGGAGGAGATTATAAAGGAGCATGGTCTTTGGCCAGAGGCTGGTTTGCCTGCTAAGTGCCCTGGCTTTAAATGCCTTGATAACAAGACTAGTTGTTGCTGCCAACACCTTCTCTTCAATCAGCTTGACTTTATTTCTCAGAAGTCACAACTTCAAGAACTTGTTGAGTCACGTGGCCATATCTGTGACTTCTACCCCAAATACCACTATGAACTCAATTTTATTGAACAGTACTGGGGTGCTGCAAAACTTCAATTCCATGCTGCTAAGAGGAGTGCAACAATTAGTGAGATGGGGAAAAAGGTGCAGGAGAGTCTTGACAGTGTCCCCCTTAATCAGATCAGGCAGTGAGCATATATTTTCCTTTCTCTAGTTCTTACTTTCTTACTGGATCTATAGATATGCTAATTGCTCAGCAAGGTTTATTTATGCATATGGAGAAGGCTTAACAGGTGCACAGGCAGTGTGGGCTAACAGAAGGTATCATGGATATCACACCCTTCCACCAGATATGATTAGGGAAATTAAGGCCTCTATAGCACCCCTATAATGTACTTTATGTGTCTATAGACTCCTCTTCCTTCTCAACTCTTATGCTTTAACAAGATTCTTCTTTTCAAATTTTTTTTTTTGATAATAAAGTCAAGATTTGTCCACTTATGTAATGCTTACATAATCAAACCCTAGGGTTTATAGCTTATGTAAAGGGGTGCTGGTTCCTAATGTCCGCTACCTTATTAGATGGTGCATCTCTTGTGAGGTAACTTAGGCAATGATAGAGGAAGTAATGGAGGATGAAGCGAAGCCCAACCGATCAGTGAGTCAAGAAGAACACATGCCAGCACCCTTTGTGATTGCAGCATGTACACCTCTAGCTAATGCAACAATCATCATGGACCCCTACAAAGCATACCTCAAGGACCACCTGGATAGCAAACAGTTTATGCAAGATAGCATGGAAGTTGGGACCAAGTCAAATTTGCTTTGGGCGATCCTACCAGTTGTCAACAACCAGGAGAAGGTCAAGGTGATCCTGGATCCCAGCTGTCAGATAGTTGTGATGCCAGAGGAAGTCTGTAACACTCTAGCACTCCTCTATAACCCAACCATATGCCTCAACATGGTGTCAGCCAATGGCAGTGTCAACCAATCACTTGGCCTGGCCAGGAATGTGCCATTCCTAGTGGGCAAAATCATATTGTACCTCCAAGTCCACATCCTTCACTCGCTGGCCTATGATATACTACTTGACCGACCTTTTGACATCCTGACCCAATCAGTGGTCTGAAACTATCAGGATGAGAACCAGACCATCACTATCCTTGACCCAAACACCAGCAAGTGCACGACAGTGCCGACCATCCCATGTGGAAGCTACCACTTTGCTGAGTGGCACAAGCCAACGTAACAAGTCCCGCAAAGCCAGCCAACCTAAGAGGAGGATTTTTGAGTATTGAAGATTTGGTGCCTCACCAAGGAGAGCTCACAATCACCCTAGAATACAATCCCAAAGAAAAGCAAGTCTCAGTAGAAGCTTGCACACTGTTACCAGCTGATACCACCAACTGCGAAATCACGGCCACCTATGTCTCCCTTTGCAATTCCAATGTGCCCAAACTAACTTCATGTCTCCTATCACTCTCATCCCAGAAACCAGATTGCCATTCACCCATATCTAATATTTCACCTTATGTCTCATTTCTTGATACCAAAGTGCCACTTGCGATCTTTGCAGGCAAGAAATACAAGCCCGTAGCCCTCAAAATCTGCCCTATCAAAACAGAACTCCCAAGTAGATTCTGCATTATCCACAAGATCAAGGGCAACCCCCTTCAAGACTTACCACAGTTACCCACTCAACTGGCCAACTTCTCGCCCACTGGCCAATACACAGCTGAGTGCAAGGAGCAATTTGACTGTGTCTATGGAGGTGACTTCCTCCTAACAGAAGAGCACAAGCTCATACACCAATTCATGTGCCTACAGAACTGAGCCTTTGCTTGGACCAATAGCGAGTGGGGCCATTTCCAGGAAAATTTCTTCCCTCCAGTCGAAATTCCAACAGTCCCATATAAGCCATGGACCCAGTGCAACATTCCAATTCCACCAGGCATTTACAATGAAGTCTGCCAACTTATCAAGAATAAGATTGATGCTGGAGTTTATGAGCCATCAAATTCATCCTACTAGTCACACTGGTTCTGCGTGGTCAAGAAGGATAGCAAATCTGTTACATCTTGTTGTGATGTGGGCTTGACTTGAGCTCAGCTTTCTGTGGCATAGAGCACTTAAGCACAGTTAAGTCGAATACAAAGGGCACTTCCTTAACATAACGACAGGACAAGCAGCAGAGCATCTAAGTCATGCTGGTCCAATTGATCTAACTTGCTCTTGTATCCTCCATACAAGGCACCGACTGAGAAGAATGCAGAGGGAGACAAGAAGTGAATAGAGAATTCGACATGAGAGTGGAATGGCAATTGAAGAAGACCAAGATGGCGAGTCTTGGTCTTCAGCAACTACTATTTATACAGGTACACAAGGGCTTTAAAGTGCCTCTTGAACGGTAACTATCCTATCATGTAAGTAGCTCAAACCCTACTATGACAATCCTAGGAATCACTCAGCAATCACATGTGATCACTGAGTGCTAACTGATGCTATGAAGTCCATGACTAATTACTACTTACTACTGTAGTCATAACCAGTAAGTAAGAGTCCAAACATGATGTGCTTATTTCACTATGATTACTCCTAAGTCCGCAGGCCCAACCATGACAAAATCGCTCTGCATCATTCACAGCTTGGAACCACTCAACAAAGTTACCATCAAGCATGCTGGGGTCACCCCCTTTACTGATCAGATTGGTGAGCACTTCACCAGCTGCGCATACAGTGGGATGCTTGACCTCTATGTCAGCTATGACGAGTGAGGCATCTCAACTAACTCGCGCAACCTAACCACTTTCCAGTCTCCCTTCAGAGTGCTTCGGCTGGTCACCCTACCCATGGGTTGGACCAACTCAGTTCCTATATTCCATGATGACATCACCTACATCCTTCAGCCCAAAATACCCAAAACCACAGTTCCCTACATAGACAATGTGCTGATCTGCAGACCAGCTGATAGGTACTTACTAGCCGATGGTACCAAGGAGTGCATCCCAGAAAATCCAGGCATTTGCAGATTTGCATGGGAGCACCTCCAAGGTGTCAATTGCATCGTGCAGTGCATCAAATATTCAGGTGGCACCTTCAGTGGGTACAAGTCCACACTTTGTGCTGAAGAGATCACAGTGGTCAGACACCATTGTACACCAATTGGCCGATTACCCAAACCCACTTGGGTAGACAAGATAGTAAAGTGGGGTCCCTGTAAGGACCTATCTGAAGTCTGCACTTTCCTTGGCACTATTGGAGTGTGCCAGATATTCATCTAAAATTTCACAAAGCATGCAAATGCTCTCGTTTATCTCATGTGCAAGGGCATTGCCTTCAAGTTTAGTGAGGTGCAACTGGCTGCCCAGGAAGATTTGAAACAGGCACTCTTGAGTTTGCTGGCCCTTTGGCCAATAGACTACACCTCAGACTTGCCAGTTATACTTGCAGTTGACACTTCACAGATCGCAGTCAGCTTTTACCTTTGTCAGGCTGACCCCAATATGCTGAAGAAGCACTACTTTGCTTGCTTCAGTTTCTTACCACTCAATGATAGAGAGTGCTGCTTCTCCTAGCCAAAGCTAGAGCTCTATGGCCTCTACTGCATACTTCATGCCTACAAAATATATTTGGTTGGTGTCTGGAACCTGACCATAAAAGTGGACGCCCACTACATCAAGGGGATGCTAAACAATCCTGACATCTCTCCCTCTGCCAGCATGAACCACTGGATAGTTTCCATTCTCACCTTCCATTTTGAGCTATGACATGTCCCAGGCAAGCAGCACGGGCCTGATGGCCTCTTGCACTGGCCGCCACAGGTCAATGACCTAAGCAACAGTGACAATGAGGAAGACTTTGAGGACTGGATAGACAACCTTTATGGCTTTGTGTATATGATTGATTGCCCAACCCCTGCACCACTATTGGCCCAACTTATGCATACTCTTATGGCCAAGACAGTCATACACCCAGCTGACATTGGCAAAGTGCTGTTCACTAAGCTGAACTACAACCTAGTGCCAAGAAGTCTGGCTGCAGCCCAAGCAGACAAGTGACTGGAGATGGCACACGACTGGCTAACCTTCCTAGAGCAACTGGCTGACCTGCCTGAGCAAGAATATGTCCAGCTAGTAAGGTTTGCAGCTCGCTTCTTCATCAACAATGGCATACTCTGAAAGCGTGATCCGCAAGGCACACACAAGTGGGTCTTGTACAAGCATTGGTGCCTCGAAGTGATCAAGCTGGCCCACAATGATATTGGGCACTGTGGGTTCTACGCTACAAGGGTCCTGGTCATGGAGCGATACTGGTGGCCATTCATGGGTCACAATATCACCTGGCACATCTGCATATGCCATATCTGTCAAGTACACCAAACCCATCAGATAGTCATACCACCAGTTGTTGCTACACCAGCCCTGCTATTTGCGAAGATGTATATGGACATTATGCACCTCCCTTGCTTGGCTGGCTATGCCTACATAATCTAGGCCCAATGCTCACTTACCCACTACCCAGAGTTCCACATGCTTTGCAAAGAAACCACTCAAGCACTTGGCAACTGGAACTTCCAGGACATCCTATGCCGATGGGGCACTCTGGCGGAAATTGTCTCAGACAATGGCATGCCCTTCATGGCTGCTCTCAGCCATCTAGAGCAAGTACCATGTCAAGCACATTAGGATTATTGGCTACAACTCTTGAGCAAATGGCATAGTGGAGCAATCACATTTTGATGTATGCCAAGCCCTGTACAAAGCAGCTAATGGTGAACAGAGCCGCTGGGCCCACATAGCACACTCAGTATTCTGGTTGGAGCAAGTAACCCCTTGAAAGTGCATGGGATGTTCACCCATCTTCACTGCGACTGGCACGCACCCCCTACTCCCATTTGACATAGTCGAAGCCAATTACTTGCTATCACTGCCAGATTCCATGCTCTCGACCACTGTCCTTATTGCATGATGCACAGTAGCACTCCAAAAGCAGCAAGCTGACCTCGAACTCCTCCAAGTAAAGGTACATGAGCAGCACAACTGCATAGCAATCTGCTTTGAATGGGAACATTCAGCAACCATCTGCAACTTTGATTTCAAGCAAGGCAACCTAGTGCTCATCTGCAATACTGCAATAGAGAAAGCACTCAACTGTAAAATGTGCCCATGCTACTTTGGCCCTATGGTAGTGGTTTCGTGCAGCCTAGGCAGTGCCTATATCATATGCGAGCTTGATGGTACCCTCTTACACAGTCCAATAGCTGCCTTCAGGGTAATCCCCTATTTCGCTTGCGACCACATTGACATACCTGACCTTGAGCAACATATAGATATCTCATCCTCCCAGCTATGGGAGCTAGAGTTGAGCACTTCAGCTGACCTGGACAAAGATTGGACCAATGAAGCAGCAGCCAATGCCGAGGGATCAGCCAATGTTGGCCCAAATGGCAGCTCAGATGACGAATAAAAATACCATGCCAAACCAATTTCAGTGGGGAGGAGTGGGACCCACGAGGACAGAACTAAAAAGATTTAACTTGGCATCTACTAGAGACCAGATCCTTCTTATTTTTGCATTTCTTACCATAGAGGTGGAACTCCACCTCTAAGAATAATTTGACCCACTTAGAAACACCAGTAGTGTAGGGTGTGTCCCCTTTGACATATGTGGGCAGTATGGAAAGATTACACCCTACTAGTACCTTTAATACCAAGAGCAATGAAAATGCCTCCCCTGACTGGCTGAGTCAGCTGATCTACCAACCGTCAGCTCTCACACAAAAAATGCACCCTTGACCACCTACACACCCATACAACCTCTGCTACCAGTGCCATATTACTATATTTGGTTCTAACCATGTGAAACTTTTCCAGATACCATACTACTTCCAACAGCCTTGCACAATTGTCTGAAGTGCTGCCCCTATGACAGCTGACCAGCCCTGGAGGGCGAACCTGCCTCAGCCTCATATAGGGGGGAGCTGAACCCCCTCAAACACCCCCTTCGTATACCTCGCATGTGAAGTACCCCTCTCTGGCAGGCTGTGCATAAACAGCTGGAAGAGACATGGTCAGCACCTCCTGCTCTTGGCTGAGGTCCACCTTGGTGTGGCAAAGCTTGTTCTGGTACCACTGGTAATCCTCACATGTGAGGAGTCCGGCATCGAGGTGGCCATTGAAGTCTTTGCAGGCAATATCATATATAGTGGAAGCTTCACTCATAGGAGGCAGACCAAGTATATGTGCCAAGGTATAGGCCTGGTGCAGGACAGTGAAGAATGTGATCAGCCGATCACTCTCCTTGGCAGTGATCCTCGGAAACAGCAATATCCAATCCAGGGTGGCATAGGGAAGAGCATCCCTCTCTATCTTAGCATGTATGGCATACAACTCCTCGTCCATTGCAGGAACACTGGCATGGGTGGCCATAAGTTCCACATAACGCTACGCACCATTAGCAGCCTCCCTAGCACCCAGACAGTAGCGACACACCCATGCACTGTAAAACTGACTGAGCCAGATCGCTACAGTTTGCAACTGGATTGGCCGATTGGGTGTTGTAGCACACAGAGCCTTGAGACTCGCTTTGGCTAGGTCATAGGCCACACAGGTATGTGAAGGCAGGGCACCAATCTCAGACAGGCTGGGATCTACAGGCATGGCAAATGTGGGAGCAATGAAGGATTTTGCTATACATCTACTCCCTAACTGCAGTATCAAATACCTTGGCCAAGCCTAGAAATTTTTCACCCCCCCCCCACCATGGAAATGCTTCTATCCCCTTGTTCCAGCTGCACTAGCTGAAGGCACAGCCACTCCCCCCTCACCCTGAGACCCATTTCCCTCACACCCATCAGCCTCAACTTCAGCTTCGGCTGACTGTATGGCCCACAGGTCGGTATCTGCAAGAAGTGAATCTGCCATGGAGGACCACGGCACATCAGGACAGACTGTTGGGCACCTGGAACAACTCACCAGGCCATGGCACAGGGGGCCCCTCCCATTCTACAGGTGACTCAGGGAGCAGTCCGACAGAAGTCTGCACAGCAGCCTGGTCACGCTCCTCTTCATGCTTGGCAATGGTGAGCCTGTCACGGCCAAGATTCTGAGCTCCCGAGAAAGCACGCCGCCGAGCTGCCCGAGCCGGCCCACGTTGGACAACCATGAAAGGACTGTGGATTCTGAGGCATTAAGGGAGGCCTTGATGAGAAAAGGTGATATGAGCATGTGGACATTGCGTCCCGAACCAGCTAAGTCCCGCACTCCTGTTGAGAGCAGCGACGAAGAAGCTGATGATCCCTGCGAGCAAGATGAAGCTTGCGCACGCGCCATGTATGTGCACTTCTACAGGCGTGACAGCCCAGAGTCATGTGACTCATCACATGAGGCATCACCTGAGCATGTGTGCCTCGGGTATGCTGCAGCCGGTTACCCGGTTGGTGACGACACGGACTAGGCCTTCATGCCTGTTTACTGATGGACTTTCTGATGGACACCTCGTGTACTGTACAGGCGCAACCTCGTGTTGGATGGATGTCGGTGCCTTTATAGGCCGGTCCAATCATGTTTCTTACTCGTGTTTCAGGATGTGGAGCTGGAGCCCTTATGGCTATTGGCTAGAGATAAGGACTTAAGGTTTGTGCTGAGTCCGAACCTTATCTACTAGTAGTATAAGTACTAGCTTGTCTTTGCATGTATTCCGCATCTTGAGTTTTTCAACAATCCACATCACAGTTCCCTCTGCTTCCTAAGGGCCTTAGTTGGTCTTCTTCACCAAACCCCTTAGACGTTGTCTTGTTGTGCCGCTTCTTAGCGAGCTGTTTCCCCTTTGGTTTTCCCTTTGTCTCTCAGTTGCAACCACTATTGCAGTGGTTTTGCCTTGGTTGTCGTGTGCAATACAAGCGTTCTGAGGAACCCAGTTCAAGTCAAACTAGATGGCCGGTGCAACCGTAACAGAGCCGCTCCAGATGCCTAGTGTAGCGTCAGTGGCGCTATCAACTTGCTCAACTTGAGCCGGGTCACATGACGTCGGGTCAGGTGATTTGAACACGAGACGTTTATTGACTTTTGTCTCAGAGTCAAATATTGGGTGTGTCCGGTGGCATGGGAACGTACATGCCTGAAGAGGAAGGGGATGCTTACTAAGCCCAAAAGCGTTCACAATGCCTTTGTCTTAGCAGAGAGGAATGGGTACAAGACGCTGAGAATTCAAGAGACTCAGACTTAGGGTCTGAGTCCTATCGTGGACCGGTATTTATACAAGTAGCTAGTCACTATGAGTCGTAACTAGGGAGGAGGCTAGAATGGTACGGGAACTGATAGAAACTTGAAGAACATTATGGAAGGTACTACCGTGGCTGAGCAATCCTAAGTAATACTGACATCATAACTGTGCTCAGTCAGCTCCTATGTCATCCTGCCATGACATCACTCTGACATCACTGATGACGTTGCTAGAACGTCACACCTAGGGGAGATGACCGAAGTATTGTGGTGCACCCAGAACTCTCACGCAGTAACTGCATAGGCACTGAAGCCTTGGCCAGTGCTCAGCGACCCAAGTGCACACAACCCAAGGACATGAGCCTAGGTGCATATGAGAACTGCTGCATGGAGGGCCAGGCATTGGCTGAGGCCATCAAACGTCCTGGGAAAGTATTGCAATCACTTGATAGTGGCATATGGTGCAGCCCACTCCTGTACTGCACCCTGCAGGGCTAGGACCTCCTTGCTAAACGCTTCATTGGCAAGTTTGGCCATGAGTTGAAGGTTGACCTACCAGCCATTAGTATCAACACGGCGGTTAATATGACGGGACACACCTAAGTGCCATCAAGGACATGGAGCCATTGGGTGATCTCCTGTGAGTGCAGAGGACAGTCAGGCCAGGTCCGCCTAAATCACAAGAAACACTTCTCTGCAAACTGAAGGGCAGCCCAAACATCGCAGTCAGGCAAGCGCAGCAAGTTGGCTAAGCTAGTATTGGAATTCGTTGCTACGCAGCACACAGAAAAGGGGCAACCCCCTTTTATCCCCTCACCTCCCTTTCCATGTTGCGTCTCGGCCAACCAATCAGCTGACTGATCAGCTAATCGTGGCACACAGCTGACCAGCTCCATCCCACTATGCAGGGGGAAGCTTTGTGCACATAGTGGCCAGTATACAGTTATGACAGGCTGGGGACAGCCAACTTTTTCAGTGGGGAAGATGTGACAGAATAACTAAGAGTGAAGCACCAAAAGTGGCTCACCGCACACTGGTCGTACTGTGTGCACCAAAAGCACCATGCACCAGACTTAGTGGCGCTGCATATGCAAGCCAAGGAAGTACTGAAAACACACCACCTCACACCCAACTGCACAGAAGGCACAGAGTGTCTCACAAACAACTCGGTCATACCCCAAACAGAAACTACAGAAGCCCCCGAATGCAAGCAATAAATGGATACATTGTACAAGTGCTATTTACACAAAATAGGGCCTACAGAACCACCATGTGATTATGCTATACCACTGTGCAGAGACCCCTACTTGGCAACCCCATCATCCTTGCTCTCCGGCTCATCCCTTGGCTTGTCTATTTCAACCATCACATCTTCAAGAGACTCTGTGCAGACCTTTCCCTTCCTTGCACTAATCTTCATGCACTTCACCAGTGGCCCTTCCACCTTGGGAAGGTCAGGTGTGACTGCTTCCCCAAGTGCCAAGGCATACTGCACCTGCATGAAATGGTGGTAGCTATCAGCAGCCTCACAAGCAGCGGTGGCACAGGCAACCTCCATGTGCCAGAAGAGCATGGTGAATGTGGCATCCACGGCAGAGAGATCAGGACTGCCTCCCATCAGCAAGGAAGACAGACCAGAAATGGGAAGCACAGAAGGGGGAGGCACCACATGCACACACTGCAGCATGATCTTGCAACAGCTGCGAGGAGTGGCAGCAACAGAAGCCAGAGCAGTACCAGAAACAGCAGATGTGACTGAGCCCAACCAGACACAAGGGTGCCTGGCATTGATGCACCAAAAGCAGGGGAATGGCGGCTTCTCGCCGAGGTAGGGAGCGCACTTGGTCTTGTGGTGCACACAATAGTTGCAACACAGGTAGTTTGGCAGCGTGCTGATGTCCACCAACTTGTCATCATTGGGGCGGGAGTGCTTGAGCACAGCACGGCAGATAGGGGGGGATTCCTGTGACAAGTGGGACATTAGCAGAGGCATACCTGCAGCAGAGCCACCCACTGCGAAGGAAGCTGAAGCAGTGGCAGCAGCCTGTCGGATAGGGCGCTGTGAATTGGAAACAGTCGGACCACCTTCTGGAACCGATGAAGCGGCGGGAATGGCATGGGTAAATAACATAGGTGAGGGCGCAGATGCCCCTGAGGCAGCAGGGGAAGGTGCTAATGATGGAGGGACCATGGGGGATTGCAAAAGTGGCAGGAGCACAACCACAGGAGAATGAGACAAAACCGGGTCCTGCCCTGTGGTCAGGACACGCTAGCAGTATGCCTTGAACTCGGCCGGGTCCATGGTACTGGCCTTCATGCGCTGGGAATACTCTAGCAACCGCATGTAGTTGTCTGGCTCCAGTCTGACTGCAGAGGGCATAGCGACAACAGGGGCAACCACTGGAACTGCACAAGCTGCTGCAAGGGAGTGCAGGTTCGCCTCCAGGCCTTTGACAACGATAGGCAAGTGGGCAATCCACGCCTCAGTCATGTAGTGCAGGAGCCCGCCATGAATGTCGTGGAGAAGCCCAGAAACATCATCATTGGATGTAGTGTCAATACCAGTGTTGGAGCCCACAGCAATAACCATAGCCTGCCCAGTCAGCGAGAGGTGTAACCCAAATGAGACCAGCGCTGTACCAGAGCAGCCGAAAAATCCTGAACCCACTCCTCCACAGTCTTGGCACCCTGCACCACCTTGGCTAATCCTGAGCAAAGGGCCAAAAGAGACTGGCAAGTGATATCATAAGAATGGATAGGCTGGGATGACATGGGAGATGGAGAAAAAGATAAAGGCCCTATGGATGGCCAATGAGCAAAGCCCCACCAAGGAGCCTGCCATGAGGCCGCCATGAGGCCAAGCTCCCATGTACATAGAGAAGTGGGCAGCTGGTGAAGAGTTAACCAACAACAGCTGATGACCCAAAAGGGGGCAAGAGGCTGAGTACCGAGATGCCTATAGCACCTTAGCGCGGGCTCGGCTGTACTGTGCACACCAAAGACATACCACGCTGGAACCCATTGGCATTGCAAGCACGTGGCACAGTGATCCCAAAAGCACTAGAGATAATGCACAATGATCTACTCCAGATACTGACGAGAGCTGAAGCCCACTGCCCCATGTGAGTGCCATTCCATGCCCAGATAAACCTGAATGAAGAACTGAAACTACTGGCTGTCACCCTCACTCTCCCACGCACCTTCTAGCTCATCTGCCCCAATTCCATCACCCCCTTGGGGCTCTGCGCAAGCTTTCCCTTTCCCCTTACTTGCATCTGCTTTTGCACACCTCGCCAGAGGCTCCCTGGCATTGGAGGAGTCCAGCACAATCGCCTCTCCCAGCGCAAGGGCATATTGAGCCATCACAAAGTGACAATAGCCTTCAGCAGCTTCATATGCAGTGTTCGCACATGCAACTTCCACATGCCAGAAAAGTGCAGTAAAGGCGGTTGCAGGGGTGGAATGGCCAGAGCAGCCACCCACCAGCAGGACAGGCAGACTGGAAACCGAGAGAGCAGGAGGGGGTAATGCAGCAAGAATGCATAGTGGAGTGGCCCTGCAACAGCTGCAAGAGGCACCCAGGACAGTGGCTGCGACTGGACCCAAACCTGACCAAATACAAGGGTGACCAGCACTGACTAGTGTTGTGGGAACTTCCGACTATTTCTGGCTTTAGCTGAGAGCCGCAGCTGGCTTGTACAAAGCCAGATGTAGCTGAGCATGGACTCAAATCCCCATTTGGACAGGTCTCTTCCAGCTCTGCTCCACTCCAATCTCAGCTTGCCAGGTGGCTAAGCTACTACAAGCCTACCCTCTGAACTGACTGAGCGAGCGAAGATCGCATAGAATTGCATACTCAGTCTCGCACACTCGGTTATTTGTAAACCATCTTCTTGTACAGTGCATGCCAAGTCCCTCACTATGGTCACACCCCCAAACTCCAACAATGTGCCCGTCTCTTTTGGCACCCCAGTACACACTCGCAGTTCAACGACCAGATATCTCAACACAAAATACCTCTCATGAGAGCAGATCTTTTGTGTCATGTCACAGGAAATGGCCCCCTTCTTTCTTGGCCCTATGCCTCCTCAAGAATTTCTTTCCACTTTTCTTTCAAGTACACAGCCTCGGGCCTTGAGCTTTGTGGCTGGCATGTTTGATACTCTAGCCAACTTTCGCTCCGAGACCCCGATGTACCAGTCATTTGTGAGTAATTGGACCTCCCAGAGTATTCTAGATACTAATAAGGAGCCCTTAGATCAATATCGTTCAACCACACCTCAAGACGATCTATATTCGCAAAATGTCATGCTCGCCAGACAAGGCCCTTACTGTTACGGACCGGACTTGAACGCTTACTACTAGGTTCTGACTACGGTAGTAGGCTTGTGATTGTGTACATTAGTCAGGGACTTTATCATTCACGTGTTATCAGTCAGCAGTAGTATCACATGTTACCATATGCTTACTGATAACTAGGATAGCGATACTAGGGTTCGAGCTAGATACGCTATAGGGCAACATCATTCAAGAGGCGCTTTAAAGCCCTCTATCACTGTGTATAAGTAGTAGTCGCAGAAGACCAAGAGTCGCTATCTTGGTCTTCTTGAATCATCGGTTCTCAAGTCATCTCGTCCCTTTCTCGCGTCTTAGAAGAATACCAAGAGAAGGGTGCACTGCATAAGGGTTACCAAGAGTACCTTCCCAGTTGCAAGGACATCGGCATGTTAGGACTTAGGATCCCACGTCCGACTTAACAAGTCAAAAGCTAAGTACTCGCGTCATACTTTCGCCTAAAGCAAGGCCCACGCTTACCGAAGCGTAACATTAAGACCAAGATCTTATCATCGTGGCACGAGTATCCACAAGAGAACTTTGGATCTGAGAAGGGTTCCGCTCTTACGAGATCCCAAGAAGGGGAGCAAGAAACGTACCAACCCAATATCTCAAAGAAGCCAGTTGGGGCAGTATCAACGGAATCGAAGGGTACCTAATCAGAGGGGCACATGGACCACGTCCAGTTGAGTTTAACTTCGAACGAACTTGCTGGTGCAGAGTCGACCAAGAAGACGAGGAGTGGAGAGTCATTGACACTCTACCTTACAGATACAGGTGCGACATTTACAAAGAAGAAGTAGTCGCAAGAAACGACTGGGGACCTATCGACGGAGAAGCTCAAAGCACCTCTGCACCCTCAGAAAGACCCGATACATCAGACAACGAAGTAGACGAAGAACCAGAACAAGCATTGGAACCATTAGAGCCAGAACTCATTGAATGAGCTGAGCAGATCACGATTCATCCCCCAATGGCTACGTTAACAGAAATCCAGGAAGTGACACTTCCCATACATCCCGAAACAGGGCATGTTATGACGGCAGATGACGCCGCACTATTCCGAGCAATCGGACCTGATCAACCCGACCCACCAACAGGAAATGGGGGGCTTCCAAGGGGATTACCACATGGAGGGGGATCCCCACATGGGGGACCTCCAGGAGGAGGAGGAGGACCTCCAGGAGGAGGAGGAGGACCCCCGGGCGGAGGGGTACCTGGAATAGGGCCAGTCGGAATACCCGGAGGACACCACTCCGATAAATTCGCTGGAAACGCCCTGGAAGTATTCAAGGGAGACCAACACAAGACAGAGGAATTCCTCACCCAGTGGGAGTTGTACTGGGGTATCAACAACAACAACCCTATCATGGCCAACGCATATAGATGAGCTATGTTATTCCTCACGTATATCCAGGGGAAAGACGTTAACAACTGGATCACGGAGACTAGCAGATGGCTCAACCAGCAAGTCACCGCTGGAATCCACGATACTGACCCGCAGCTATGGACCAAGGTCATCATCGCCTTCAACAGGCGGTTCTCGAACACGCTCGAGAAGGAACAAGCACAAGCCATGCTGAAAAGAGGGATTAGGATGACAGGTGGAGATATTGACGCGTACGTCACGCAATTCGAACAGTTAGCAAGACAGGCTAACTATCGACTGGATTCACCGCTCACGATGGATCTATTCACAGATGGGTTGCCCCATGATCTATACAAGAAAGCATACACATACGACAACCCGCAGACCTTCCAGGAATGGAAGGAAGCGGTCATCAGAAGGCAACAACAATACATACACATGAAGGCCCGACTTGAGCAACACCGTGGCCTTGCTAACCAAACAAGGCCCCAGGGAAGTGGCAATACAACCTGGAAGAACACGAGGGGTACTGGATGGGGACCCCCTCACAACATACTACGAGACCCGAACGCCATGGATACGTCGGCAGATCGAGTGCGAGGAAGACTCACGGGGGCTGAAGAAATTCAAGGCAATTGGGACCAAGCTCACCCCCGAAATCCACCACCAAGAGGAGGGTTCGTAGGACGGGGATGAGGAGGTCGACGCGATATGAGGGAAGTAACCTGTTACACTTGCAGGCAGAAGGGACACTTCAGTCGAAATTGCCCGCAGCACACCTATAACCAGCCCAGCAATAGCCGACGAACCGACACCTACCACGACGAAAGGGAAGAGCCCGTTAGGGCAGCAAGGGCGGAAACCCCACAACAATGCGCCGACCAGTGGATGAAAGGAGTGGCCGCAGAAGAAGACGAGGTGAAAGACCTCATACTACAGGATCTGTGGAAAAGGGAGGATTTTCGAAGCGCCTGAACCCATCGGCCTGGGTAAGGGCAGTAAAATGTAATTCTGTGATCATAACTCGCTACCGTTCTATGAGAATTCCAGTATCGATTCGCACAAATTATGCCATGGCCGACATCAGAGCATTGGTGGACTCAGGAGCCACCAATAACTTTCTACGACCCGCTTTCGTAAAGTGGATGAAGATTGGAATGAAGCCGCTGGACTGGCCCAAAAAGATATGGAATATCAACAATACCGAGAATAAAGCAGGACTAATCACTCATTACGTAGACCTGGACATACAGACGAAAGGAATCCACAAAGAAATGCAATCCCTCATTACGGACATCGGCAACGAACCGTCAACCCTAGGATCATATGAACTACGATTGCGAAAGCAATCACCGAAACCCAGAAGAACCAAATCGTTGCACAACTGGAGGAGGAAGAATTCGTGGAAGGAAGGACCACTTCCACAGAACTAGCAATCCAGGCAAAACAATACACCACGAAAGCTGAGTTACCATCCCACTACGCAGCCTACCACCAACTTTTTAATGAAGAAGCATCACATCAGTTCCCACCTTCACGGGTCTGGGATCACGAAATACAACTCAAGAAAGGAGCACCCGAGGCGATAGATTGCAAAGTCTATCCACTCACACAAGAGGAAGATCAAGCCCTCCAAGCCTTTCTAACAGAACAACTCGGCAAAGGATACATATGACTGTCTAAATCCCCATATGCGTCACCATTCTTCTTCGTCAAAAAGAAGGATGGGAAGTTACGACCGGTACAAGATTACAGACGTCTCAACTCGTTTACAATACACAACCAATACCCCCTTCCCCTCATCACGGACCTCATCACGGACCTTAGTAATGCCCACATCTACACCAAACTCAATGTACGATGGGGCTACAACAATATACGAATCTGGGAAGGTGACAAGGAAAAAGCGGCATTCAAAACTAAATATGGCCTGTTCGAACCCACGGTAATGTTCTTCGGACTGACAAACTCCCCCACAACATTCCAGACAATGATGAACCACATATGTCGGGATATCATTGCCAAACACGAACTTCGAGGGACGACCATCAGGGTGTACATGGACGACATTGGTATTGCAACACATATAGGGAAAAGTATGGACGACCACATCGCGGCAGTCAAAGACGTACTGGAAATATCAGCTAAGCACGACCTATATTACAAGCTAGAGAAATGCTTATTCCATGCACCTCGTATGGATTACCTGGGGGTAATCCTTGAAAAGGGGGTGACACGCATGGACCCCGTCAAAATTTCCGGTATCAAAGATTGGCCAACCCCCACGAAAGTCAAGGACGTCCGATCATTCTTGGGCTTTTGCAACTTTTATCATGCATTCATTCAAAACTTTTCACATCATGCAAAACCACTAAACCAACTAACCAAGAAAGGAGCAGAGTGGAAATGGACAGGAACGGAGCACGACGCATTCAATAAACTCAAGAAACTCGTAACATCGGAACCAGTACTGGCGCACCCACAGCTGAGTAAACCATTCGAACTAGAAGTTGATGCATCAGGGTTTGCAATAGGAGCAGTACTACTACAACGAAAAGATGACGGAAAGCGACACCCCATCGGCTACTTCTCAACCACCCTCAACGAAGCAGAACGGAATTACGACATTTACAATCTAGAATTACTGGCAATCATCAAAGCCTTTCGACACTGGCGACCGCTACTCGCAGGATCACCACACCGAACGAAGGTCTTCTCGGACCATATGAACTTGCAGTACTGGAGGAGCCCGCAAAAGATTAGTCGAAGAGTAGCGAGGGAAGTACTCGAGTTGTCGGAATACGATTTCAAAATTCACCATATCAAGGGATCGGCCAACAGCAGAGCAGACGCACTGTCGCGAAGACCGGACTACGATCAAGGGGAAGAGGACAATAGCAATGTCACCATACTACCGGACAAGATTTTCGTATGGGGCGCCCATGTAGAAAGGATCCGGACCGCCAAGGATCATCTTGACCCCCAGGACATAGCATTAGATGACCCCATATACGAACAAAACGAAACCATTCTGAAACCATGGATAGACGCCCATCGTCTTAAAAAGATAGATGGGATCTGGTACAAGGATGCACGACGAGTAGTAACTGGGGGAATACACGATAAGCGACGTATATTGCATGACCATCACGACCTCCCCACTCACGGACATCCAGGGATCAAAAGGACTGCCCAATTGACAGGACGTGCCTACTGGTGGCCGGGATTAGCAAGGGATGCGCTGGAATACGTCAAAGGATGCGCTGAATGTCAATGTATTAAAGTTCAACACGGATGGAACAAAGCGCCTCTCAACCCCATATACCCCAAACCAGAAGCAATGCCATTTGAAACAATAGCCCTTGATTTCATAACTAAGTTGCCCACATCTCGAGGTTACGACACCATACTGACGATCACAGACCACGACTGCAGTAAAGTGGCAATCTTTATACCCTGTAATGAAGAAATCAGCGCGGAAGAAGTCGCCAACCTGTACCTGAAACACGTTTTCGTCCGCTTCGGGCTTCCCACGAAGATCATAAGCGACCAAGACCCTCGGTTCGCTAGCAGATTCACAAGGGAACTTTGCAGAATATTAGACATCAAACAAAACATCTCTACGGCATACCATCCATGAACCGATGGACAATCAGAACGAACAAACCAGTGGGTAGAGCAGTACCTATGCTTCTGGGCAAACGAACGACAGGACAATTGGTGCGGATACTTACCCCTCGCGGAGTTTGCACATAATAACTGGCCACACGAATACACACAGGAGTCACCCTTCAACCTCCTCATGGGGTATAACCCACACGCCGATTGGACAGATAAGCCATCACCCATACCACAAGTAACGCTCAGGACCGAACAATTCCGAGAAGCACGGAAACGCGCTCAGGAATTGATCATCAAAGCGCAGCAGTCATGGGTCAAAGCCAAAGATGGGCCAAAATTCCAACTCGGAGACCTCATATGGTTAGAAGGGCGTCACTTGCGTACTCACCAACCAACGGCGAAACTCGCGCCCCGAAGGCACGGACCCTTCACAATTGAACAGGTGATGTCCCCTGTCAACTACCGGCTCAACCTACCCCCACAATGGAAAATTCACACAGTGTTCCATGTGGACCTTCTCACCAAATACCACGAGACCCCACTCCATAGGAAAAACTACCAGCGGCCACCACCTGATTTGGTAGATGGGGAGGAAGAATACGAGGTCGAGAAGGTTCTAGACAAACGGCATGTCGGCAGGAAACGGAAGAAGCAATACCTAATCAAATGGAAAGGCTACCCCGACTCGGAGAATCAGTGGGTTAACCGGGAGGATTTATTTGCTGACAAAGCACTTGCGGAGTACCAACATTCGAAGACCGCACCAGAAATGCTTATAAGGAGCGGGAGGACCAGCGACAACATCTCATCTTCCCCACATACCACCACCACTACTACTCCTCCCTCGTCAATGCCATTCACCCCAAATGCCACCCTCTCGACGCCTTCGTACTACCTCGGAACCCCCAAGAGGATTTTTGCCTGCGAGTTGGAAGAAGAGCGGGCATCAGCAACCCCTGCCGACGCCGAGGAGGTCGTCGTGGCTACGGGAGACAGAGCTGGGTCCAAGGGACCCATCACCGAAGCTGAGTTCCACAGTACCATCAAACGGTTCCCCGCTCAAGGACACGGAACCGCCAGCGCCCGACTATTGCCCGATGTCGACGGCCAACCCACTCTGTGGCACATCCTCCATGCCGCAACCAGAGAGCCCATCTCCGACCACCCCTTCACCACCGCCGAAGTCGATGACTTTCAACGAGCTCTCGACCGCGGTGAAGACGTCCACGCACGCCAGGGAGCAGTACAAGGCGGCAATGAAGCCGAAGAAGTCGTGGAAGGAGGTGACCGACAATTGGAGGGAAGAACAGTTATGAATAGCCCAACGCCGGATGAGGGAGATGAGAGAGAGGAGGGAGAGGTCATGGACAGCGAGGACGAGCGGTACCCAGCTGAGCACCCACACATTCTCTATGGCCGAGAAGTTAATGCTCCACCTCATACAACCCGCCACGCCCTCACCACAGACGGGACCCCCCTCTACCGGGGTCATATCCGTCCCCAGCTCGCTGACCGGGCCGTCTCCAGCATTGCCAACACCCATGTGCCTCACGGGTTCCAGGTCAATCGAGGACCCGATTTCATTTCATTCCCCATCACCACCCCCAACGGCATGACGCGCCAGGCTAAATACGTCCAAGCCATCATGAGCAACAATCCCATCGTGCTCGGCTTGATCGACAAGTCCAACAGGGTCTTCCCGAAGCCCCTGTACGCTGCACCCCAGTACGTGGTGCACCCCGACACCCACATCAAGTACGCCCACGAGGACTTGTTCCTCTTTGACAACGGGTACGACGCCATTGGGGCCATCAACAGGGCCGTCGCAGAATGCAAGGATGTAAGTCTCGCTGCGGAGATCAGGCGGTATTGGGTGCTCAGAGCGGAGCTGGGATGCCTGGAGACAAGGATAAGGGAGTTACAGGAGACATGGGGGCGGCTGGCAACTGACAAGGCATTGTGCATAAGTAGGTTGGAGCAGGCACAAGCAATGCAGTGGATCGAAGACGTACAGGCGGGATGGATGGGACCGCCCGGGCTCCGGGGACGTCGCTCCTGAAAAGGGGGTGATGTTACGGACCGGACTTGAACGCTTACTACTAGGTTCTGACTACGGTAGTAGGCTTGTGATTGTGTACATTAGTCAGGGACTTTATCATTCACGTGTTATCAGTCAGCAGTAGTATCACATGTTACCATATGCTTACTGATAACTAGGATAGCGATACTAGGGTTCGAGCTAGATACGCTATAGGGCAACATCATTCAAGAGGCGCTTTAAAGCCCTCTATCACTGTGTATAAGTAGTAGTCGCAGAAGACCAAGAGTCGCTATCTTGGTCTTCTTGAATCATCGGTTCTCAAGTCATCTCGTCCCTTTCTCGCGTCTTAGAAGAATACCAAGAGAAGGGTGCACTGCATAAGGGTTACCAAGAGTACCTTCCCAGTTGCAAGGACATCGGCATGTTAGGACTTAGGATCCCACGTCCGACTTAACAAGTCAAAAGCTAAGTACTCGCGTCATACTTTCGCCTAAAGCAAGGCCCACGCTTACCGAAGCATAACACTCACTGAGCATTCAGTTTCCTTCTCACCTGACTGTACCATTTATGATGAAGCGAACAAAAACATAGCCAAAAATAATTCTGCTTTCAGCGACATCTGCATCGAGTTTAAAAGCAGAGCAGAGGATGACCCCTTCTTGACCGATCCCACTTGGTTCATTAGTCAAAAGACCAAAGGGATCACAACAACCGGTCAGATTACCACATATGTGGCCTTGCAACTAGACTGCCAGTACCGCACACATGTCTTCAGCATCCTTGTTGTCAGGGACTACGCACAGCTCATTTGGTGGGATCAGAGTGGCGCAATTGTCTCTGCACCTATCTACTATCAATAAGATCCTGAACTATTGGACTTTTTCACCCGTTACGACCAAGCAGAGAGACCTATGCAAGGACATGATGACAGCATTCACGGTGCCACACAAGCAGAGACACTGAAAGCTGTTTGTGCTAACAAAGAATTCAGTATTTCTCAGGAACTTCTTGTCATCACTGTCCCTCTTCAAGGGCACAAGTCTGAATGTGGCAAATACATCATCAAACCACCCGTCACCTGATTTTATACACCTCCTGGCCACACGACTTGCACCTCAATCACATACGACATTGAAAGGAACCATGTCGTCTTCTTCAAGGATTCCTGGAGGGTTGCCTGCAAAGGAATGGAGAGGGAGGGTGACCTCTACACAATTCTCAACCACGCATGCATATGCAATGTCCCTCACTGCTCAGCCTCTGGTGATGTTGGCAAGGACATCTATCACTCTACATGTACTAGCCAATTTGCTAATGCTCTCTGGGCACTAACATCATCTGAACATGAATTCACCCCCCACCGGCACCATCGATTAATCCTTGACGACATCAGCAAAAAACTGGAAACCTTCCAATGCAGTAAGGACATGGTACACACCGTTCTCGCAGCTTTAATTGGTGTGTATCTGGCCCTCTCTACTTCCATTGACTGCCAACCAACTGTTTCCAGCTCATCGTGACACCTACAATCTATGCAGGATCCTTCATTGCGACATCAGCCCCAACAACATCCTATTGATGGAGTGCCCTAACTTCGAAGGTGGGATGCTCATCGACTGGGACCTTTGTAAAAGGGTCGATCTGGATGACCCATCTGTGGGAGTTGCTCACCACTCTACTTGTATGGTATGTTATTTTGATTCCTCCATCTGGTACTTCTTAATGAAAAAAATGATTTGCAGGGTACATGGCAGCTTATGGCAGCGGACCTCATCGGGAACCCCACAATCAACCAGACTTACATTCACAACATCAAGTCCACGTTCTTTGTTTTGCTATGGATGGCTACCCACTATGCCCAAGCCGAACTGAATACAAATGGCCTATCTGATCTAGTCAACTTATGCTTCTATCCACAAATCTTCGGGGATGCTGGAGGACCAGGGAAAACAGTGTTCATGCATGGTGAAGAAGAACTTGACAACCTCATCTTTCGTGACAATTCCCCTCTCACTCAACTCCTGCGCACTTTGAAGGAGTTACTTGCTGTTCACCACAGGAAACAGCCGGAGGTGCCCATCCTCACAGGCTCAATATAAAGGACATGATCCAACAAGCTCTTCACGAAGGTGCTGAGGGAATTGTGTCATCTTCCAAGCCATCTGCTGCCGATGAGCTGTCACAAGAGGAAAAGGAGTTCCAAGCGCGACTCAAAGAGTACAATGGTCGCATGTTAGCCCTCAGTGACCACAGTGTCATTATCTGCATCGCGACTAAAGCTATCAGTGATGGAGATGCTCCTTGGCCAGCCATTGAACCTGCCAAAAAGCAGGCGCTTGTTCTCCCCCTTATCAAGAAGTTAGTTGTACATTCAAGTTCCAAGAGATGCAGGGAAGCAGCAGTGGAGTGTGAAAGTGTGGACCTCGTGGGATGGCAGCCATTACTGAAGCAAAACAAGTCACATTGATATCTCTCAGTCTGTCATGATCGATTTGTGTACTCTTATGATTTAGTGTGAGAATTACTGTAATCTTGACTGCACACAGGCACAACACATGAGGGGGTTTACATCTATTCATTTGCTTACATATAGCACTCAATTATTTTTTTCTCCCCACATCTGCATCAATGCCTCCTTGACATGGACCCAAGGCCAAAGTCGTCAACAGTGTCCCCTCAGACCCATAGGAGGGCTTGCCAGCTCCTGCTGCCCCGGTGCCCACTCATCCTTTGACTGGCCAGGTTCGGTGTATCCATTCTCATGTGCCGGTGAGTTTGATACTTGTATCGTTCGACGTTGGGGGTTATAGCTGACAACCACAACTTGATCTGCCATTACAAAGGCCAATATTGTCACCACAGACCTGCAAGACTCTACAACTCCTGCTGCCCCGGTGCCTTCTCATCCCCAGGGTCGGTATGCTCGGACCCGTGTGCCAGTGAGTTTGATATAATTCCAACATCGAGGATTTTTGCTTCAACGTCCACAAGCCTACTGCAATCAAGCCCATTGCACATGACAGTGACAGTAAAGAATTCGAGCTTCCCGCTGACATTGATAGCAACATTCCCCAGGATAAGCCAGCTCCTGATCACTCAAAAGGCTTTCTTACTTCACAATCCAACACGCTTGCCACCTTGGACTCCAACACTTGGCCTCCAGTCAGCGATATAGAGCTCTTTTTTGACAAGTTTGAAAATGAGCATGGCGTGAAGATAAGACAGTGCAATGCATGTTTGTAAGTCCATCACATAAGTCTATCACACATTATTCGTGCTGTGATTCTGACAAAGCACCAGGAAGGAAGGCCTTAGTGAAGAGAAGGCACATTGCTATGGTCTGAAGACAGGTAATAGTAACCTTCAAAATCACCTGGTCGCAAAGCATGAGGCATTGTACAAGGATGCTGCCAAGGTTCACAAATGGAAGCACAAGTCGTTAGATACACAAGATAAGCCTGCTGTGCAGGAAGGCTTGCCTGGGCGTAGACTTCCTGAGTATAGTTATGACATATTCATCCAATTTCTTGTTTGCTTCATTGTCATGGATGACCAGGTGAGCATTGCCCTACTTGACTTTATCTCATCTCATCTTATCCTCTTGAACTCAGTCACTTCATGTAGTCGATTGCCCTGAGTTTTGTGATATCTGCCGGCTTCTCTGACCCAAAATCCCACATTGTGACACAATACGTGAAAAAATTACCATTGAATGGGAAAAAGCCTTCATGGAATTGTGTGGCAAACTCGCTGTAAGTCATCTCCTTGGTACTGAGAGCATTGACAACATTGTGTTGACCTGTAACTGCAAGAAATCGTGTGGTCGGATAAGCTTCACCGTGGATATCTGGTCAAGCGCATCCTTATCCCCTTATCTCGCTATAACATCACACTGGATTGCTTGGGATGTTAATAACAATCTCTCTCTGAAAGCCACTCTAATTGGCTTTCATCACCATACGAGTGCACATATGGGTAAAAACATCGCTAGTGCAATCTTGTCTCTCATGGATTGCACCAATATTACATTGAAGGTATGTAACCATGTGTCAATACCAAGAACCTTACTGAAAACCATAGATCAGCCATTTCACTCTTGACAATGCTTCAAATAATGCAGCTGCTATGAAAGAGTTGCAGGAATTAATCATCAAGCGTGAGGTCACCTTCCATCATCTCAACAATCGTATCATGTGCTATCCCCACATCATCAATATCTACACTGCCCACATCATTGCCGCAAGTACTCAAGTTAGCAAGAAATACCTGGACAGCAACAGTTTGGATGGTGATGATGATGACTTTGATACTATTTCCCCTTGCCATCAAACAGGGCCTGAACTCGATGAGAAGTTTATCGCATCACAGCCACCAGGGCGTCAGGCGTGGCTTAGGAGCCTGAAAAGCGATCCCATCAAACGCATTGTGGATATTGTCTGCTACATACATGCATTGGATTCCAGAAAGCAGACACTTGTGGGGATCGTCCAGCTCTGTACCAAGGATGACCCCGAGTTATGCGATTCTCCACCACTCCAACTCATTCATGTTACGGTTGCACCAGCCGTCTAGCTCAACTTGAGCTGGGTTTCTCAGAATGCTTGTATTGCACGCGACAACCAAGGCAAAACCACTGCAATAGTGGTTGCAACTGAGAGACAAAGGGAAAACTGAGGGAAACGGCTCGCTAAGAAGCGGCACAACAAGAGGACATCTAAGGGTTTGGTATAGAAGACCACTTAAGGCCCTTAGGAAAGCAGGAGGGAACTAGGATGTGGATTCTCCAAGAACTCAAGATGGGGAATACATGCGAAGACAAGCTAGTACTTATACTACTAGTAGGTAAGGTTTGGACTCAGCACAAACCTTAAGTCCTTATCTCTAGCCAATAGCCATAAGGGCTCGGCTCCACAAGCTGAAACGCCAGGAAGAAACATAATTGGACCGGCCTATAAAGGCACCGACGTCCATCAGACACGAGGCTGCGCCCATACAGTACACGAGGCGTCCATCAGAAAGTCCATCAGTAAACAGGCACGAAGGCCTAGTCCATGTCGTCATCAACCGGGTAACCAGCTGCAGCATACCCGAGGCATACGTGCTCAGGTGATGCCTCACGTGATGAGTCACGTGACTCTGGGCCAATATGCCCGTAGAAGTGCGCATACATCTTGCGTACGTGAGCTTTGTCTTGCTCGTAGGGATCGTCAGCTTCTTCGTCGCTGCTCTCTATAGGAGTGCGGGACTTAGCTGGTTCCAGATGTAATGTCCACATGCTCATATCGCCTTTTCTCATCAAGGCCTCCCTTAATGCCTCAGAATCCACGGTCCTTTTGTGGTTGTCCAACGCAGGCCAGCTCGGACAGCTCGGCGGCGTGCTTTCTCGGGAGCTCAAAATCTCGGCCGTAACAATTCAGCACATCAAGACTCGGTGGGATTCAGTTTACCTTATGCTTCAACGTTTCCATTTTCTTCGAAAGGTAAGCCTAGATATCCTAATGAACTGTTGGTACTGATTCTAGACATTAAGGCCGTAGATATGTATTTTGCTAATGAACCATCCATTGAGTCTATGAGGTTAAGCACTATGGACTGGGAGCTCCTGGAGAGCATAGAAGGTGTTCTAGAGGTATGTTCTCTGAACACCTTCCACATGTCATGTTAACCTGATTACTATCACGAGGTCGCACACATGGTCCTGCAAACCATGTCATCTGAATCGACACCTATCTTGTGTGGTTCCATCGCTAGTTTTGAACTTCTCATGACTAAGTGGGAATGACTGGGTGAGGAACATCAGGAACTGCGATATTGGACACAGATCGGTTTAGCCTGGGCACAAAAGTATTACAAGCGGATGGACGATACCAATGCCTATGTCATCACCATGAGTGAGTTTCTGTTTTCTAGATTACACACTTGCTGACTTGTGCGATACAATTGGCTATAAAGTTCTCAACCCTTCCATATGCTTCTTATGGATCCGGCATGAGTGGGATGAGGACTACATCAAGAGGTCTAAACAGATTGTGCACGACCTTGTAAGTACTTGACCTATTCTCACACTCTTGCATTGACTATTTGCCCTAGATGCGCAAGTATCGCAAACAAGACCCATCTATTGTACAACCCACACAAGCTGAGGCTCGCCCCAAGCTTCCATCATATGCAAAGACATCGACGCACTTCCAACTCAAGGATCACCCCATTTACCCCGGACTCAATAATTCAGACCCAATGGGAGGTGGCGAAGATGAATTCACAAAGTACGCCTCCAGTCCATTGACATTGAACAAGACCGATGTCCTGGTCTACTGGGAGGTAAGCCCTGTGTCCCGCTCAATCAGGTTAGCAGCACTATTACAACTCACGCTACCGATAGGCCCACAAGATGGAATTCCCTACCCTGTTTGCTATTGCCATGGACTACCTTCCAATTCAGGTGTCTTCTGTCCCATGTGAGTGTGTCTTCTTATCAGCTGGGGAGACCGATACCAAGAAACAAAATCGGATCAGCCCGGCCTTAATGGAGGCTCTACAAATGCTCAAGTTCTTGCTGAAGAAGCAGTGTCTAGACTTCATGACTGGTTGGAAGACCCCAGAAGCTGTGATGCTAGGAGGGACCAGGATGGAGGAAGACTCTCAGCCATCGATCACACTTGATTCTTTGTTGGGTGAGGACAGTGAAATGGCGAGGGATGAACTACTTGGTGACGATATGAAGAACTACGATGTTGAACTCTAGGTATTCGGTTTTATCATATCAGACACTTCATATGTTCCCAATACTTCCATGTATACACTCTGAAATCATACACTCTGAAATCACCCAATACACACTGTTGGAAAAACTGTGGGAATGTGCCGTTGGAGTTCTAACTAGGACCAACCCATCATTCTCTCCCATTTGCCCCCACTCTCTCTCACTTCAATTCTGTCTTTTTTTTCTTTTGATTTATACTTCTGGGACATATTTGGTCAACCCAAAAATTGTCACTATGTCAGATTCAGACGAACTCCTTGGGACACATCTAAATAGGCAGCAGCCTAGCATAGTTCATGTACATGGAAGGTATAGGGTGGGGATGTTACTGGGCTCAGGCACTTCCGGTGAGCCATCCTGATTTAAGCCCTTCGATTTTTCTCAACCCTCTAGGGGATGTCTGTCTGGGACGGGATATCAAAACTGGGCAAGATGTTGCCCTAAAACTTGAACCTATCCAAACCCAAACCCTTAGGCTCTCTCACAAGCATATCATCTACAAGGCCCTCTCTAGCGTGGTGGGAATCCCTACCATGCATTGGTATGGGAGAGAGGTCCCCTACCATGTGATGGTACTTGATCGCCTCGACCTAACATTAGAAGAGGCGATATCCAAGCACCATGACATCCACTCGATATTCTTGTATGCTAACCAAATGGTATCATCCATTTGTTTCACACTTATGGTCATTTAGCTCATATGTTACGCTTCGGTTAGTGTGGGCCTTGCTTTAGGTGGGTTAAGATGCAAATACTCAGCTCTGCCGATTAAGTCAAACACAGAGAGCCTCAACATGTTGACGGACAACTGGGAAAGTCTCTTGGTGACTTTATGCAGTGTACCTTCCTATTTGTTGGGAATCTCCACAGGAGACCGTTTACTAGGAAGTCTGAAGGAATCTGAAACCAATGATTCAAGAAGACCAAGATAGCGACTCTTGGTCTTCCTATGCTACTATTTATACATGATGACGGAGGGCTTTGAAGTGCCTCCCGAATGGTAGTTGACCTATAGCGTATCTAGCTCGAACCCTAGTATCGCTATCCTAGTAATCAGTAAGCAACTCGTAATGTAAGTTACTAAGTGCTGACTGATAACTCATGAAAGTTACTGTCCCTGACTAATATGCCAAATCACATGCCTACTACCATAGTCAGAACCTAGTAGTAAGCGTCTGAAAGTCCATTCCGTAACATCATACCCACCCTTTTACAGCTTTCATGTCTCGAGTCATTACACAAGCGAAGCTACATCCATTGAGATGTCAAACCCGCAAACTTCATGACAGGCATTGGCAAGCCAAGCCGTATATTTCTGATTGACTTCAGTTTGGCCTGACTCTTTCATGACCCCTCCACTCGCCAACATGTTCCACTGGTTTCTGGGCTCAAGACCACAGGCACACTTACCTTTACCTCAATCAACAGCCATTCAGGATGGATGCAATCACACCGTGACGATCTTGAATCACTTGTATATAGTATTGTCTATCTATGTCGCGGTCACTTACCTTGGCAGGATGTTGTTAAGGGGAATTCCATTGAGAAGTATGGAGCATCCATTCTTGAGAAGAAGATTGCCTCGAGCAAAACCCTTTGCCAAGGCCTACCTGCACCCTTCGTCACTTTTACACAGCATATCCAATTGCTCAGCTTTGATGAGAAGCCACAGTATAACTACCTCCACACTCTCCTCATGCAATGCTTGGCTCATGGTTCCAACAGTGTCATGTTGAACCTCGTTACCATATCACCTTTGTTTGGCAAACCTGGCCTCCCTGCTAACTGCTCCCTGCCATGCAGCAGCCAAATGTGAGTCAAATTTTTTTGTCACTCAGCCATCATTGACAGCGAGAATGTGTCACACAGCTTACATTCATCTGGATGCTCAACAAATGTTTGGGTGATCAGGGGGCCATCGTTGGCGCGTTAATATGTGTTCTGGCATTGGATATGTACTTTGCATGTTGTATCCCCCTTCTGTACTTCTGTACCCATTGTGTGAAGAGTTTTTGTGAATTGTGAGGGCTTAATTACATTTCCTACAGCTTAGCTAGCTCGAGCTGTTGGCTCTGAGCAATTTAGCTGTGAAATTAGCTAGGGCTCAGCTCCATTTATAAGCCCACTTTGTGGGCTTGCATGGCTCGGGCTTAGGCTGGCTTGGGCTCTTTGAGCCCCGCAACACTAGCGCAAAGGGGGGCATGTATGCCCTTTGCTGCACCCTCCCCCCTCCCACCACCTGCATGTAAATGGGGGTGGGGTACAAAGGGGGGCACACATGCCCTTTGCTGCACCCTCCCCCCTCCCACCGCCTGCACGTAAACAGGGGTGGGGTACAAAGGGTGGGAGGGGGCTTGTCCCACATGTGCCCCATTGTGGCTTGAACAGGGGGGGCATGCCTCTTCCTGTGCCGCCCTCTGGTTTGCGCATTGACAAGCACAGTGGGGCAGAGGGGGATGCATTGCCGAGCACGGCCCCACACTTGGGTGTCCTATTCGCATGCGAACAGGGGGGTGCAAAAAAGGGGGGACGGCAGGGGGCGTACCTTTCCAGCACCCTGTGTTCCTGTGCCACTTTGCACACAAATGGGGGCTGGGGCGCATAAGGGGGGGTGTGCTGTTCTTGTATGGCCCCCTGTTTGTGTGTGAATGGGGGTGGGGTGCAAAGGGGTGGGGGCCTCATCCCACATGGACCCACATTCAGGTGCCTTCCTGTACCACTCCCTTGTTCGCATATAAATGGGGCGAGGGGGAGGGAAAGTAGAGGGGAGGGGGCATGGGGAAACGGGGGGCGGACAAGGGGGCGGCATGCACCAACAGAGGGGGGTGCGCAAAGGTGGTGTGCCAAGGCAAAGGGAGGAGGGGGGGTGCAAATGGGAAGGGCACCAAAGGGCCACCCATGCATCCGATGATACACGTGCATTGTTTACATGTTATTTTCATCTGTTTTCATCATATTTGTTTTTATCTGGAATATAGTATTTAACTGTGGAAATAAAATATGAAAGACAAAAAGATTTTAAAAAGCGGAGTTTGAATATGAGTGGCGGAAAAACGGCAAAAGCGGACCGGTGCGTGGAAAACACGCGGAAAGTCAAAGGCTTCTGTTGTGGGGGCTGAGCGCTGAGTCCGAGTCTTACCCAGGCTCAGGTACTATAGATCATCTCCGAAGATTGTCCAGCTCTATGAAAAACAGTGTTCGAAGTCGCAGAGAAGATACAATATTGCGATGGTTTAGCAACCCACGGGGGAGGCTTAAACGGTACATCCAAAACAAACGACCCCCATTTCACAGCTTCGCATCTCTGCCGTTACCATTCTGTGATGCCTGCGTGAACTTCTCTATGTCCTGGTATTTGTAGTAGCTCTCCGATGACTCCAGGTAAACGAACGTAGCGCTAGGAACGACCGTCACTCCCGAGACGATCTTCTTCACCGCAATCTCGATCTTGCAGGTCACCGTATACTAGCCACATCGTTGTAATCAGCAGTACGTCCTGACTTTACCTCGCCAAGTAATCAACCATAGACACTCACTGGTATCTCCTTGACCTCAAAGATGTACGCTGGCACGTGTCGCCTGCTCAGCACCGCCATGATGCCAGCGTGGGTTGCCTGCTCGAAAGCCTGGTCCAGCTTGTGCCCCGCGCGCGTCTTGATGAACAGCAGTACACGCTCGTCTTGGTCCTGCGGCCGGCCCTGGCCCACACATATCGCGTCGTCGATGCGCGCCGCGAACATGGTGCACTTGGGTACGCCGTAGATCTCGCCAGAGCCGAAGCGCACACCCGAGGGGTTCAACACGCCGTCGCTGGTACACAAGTGAGAAACATCTCAGTGCACACAGGCAGCATACGAGGCAGGGAGGGAGGGGGGAGGGATAGGGTGCTAACCTGCGGCCGAAGATTATGCACCCCTTCGTGCGCGGGTTCATCGCGATGAAGTTGTCGTGGCGCCTCACGCCCGGTACATGTCGTAGTACGCGTCGAGGAACTTGCTCCCGCGCGCGTCGTCACCCCAGAAGCGCACGGGGACCGACGGGTGTGGTCGCGTGGTGTAGACGAGCTCGCCTGCAAGGCCGGTTTCTGAGATGTCCTTCCCCACCTCGTCGAAGATCCCAACAGCCATCCCGAGTCCCATACCCTACAGCTTGCCCGCGTAAACAGGGTACGAAGGGATGGGACACACGACTGCGTGTCCGTGTTATACAGAGAGACGTACGGAAAGACGGATACGCACACGCACCACAGATGTCTGTGCCGCCAGAGCCCGAACAACTAACAGCGTGACCGTTAACGCGCCTTGAATCCACCAGTACTGAGGGGCTGTGAGCACAGAACCTGCGCACATTACCATCCGTAGTGCCTCAAACCTGTCGATGTCTCCTGCTATACATTGAATGGCCGGATAGAGGAAGCAAACGCAACGTACTTACGACGAGGGAAAATACCGTGGCCCTGAAGTTCGGATATGAAGCGGGGACTCGTACCAAAGGTGACGCCGAGACGGACATGAATTGATGTAAGGTTCTTGGGTAGGAATCAGGCGTACTTCTGCTCGTCTATAAACCTCAGAATGGTTTTCACGTCTGGGTAGAATGGTGATCCCTCATAAACGATGGTCCGTGCACCGCACGCTAGTCCAGCAAGCATGTGGGGCCACATCATCCAAGCGGTCTGGTATTCACAAATTAGCCGTTATTAAGGACGATGAAGACGAAGGTATACCGTCGTAAATTGGAAATGTGTGTCGCCCATTCTAACGTCGGCACCTGTCGCAAGTTCCTTTTTTGCCTGAATGAGCACACTCTAGAAGTTGTGAGACGATGACAAGTTTAGTAGTAGAACGTTCACACACCCCTCCGGAGTGAACAATGCACTTTGGAGGTCCTGTCGTGCCGGACGAATACAGGATGTAAAGTGGATGATCGAAAGGCAGTTGTTCAAACACCAATGGTCGTCTATCGTCAAATACTAGAAATCCCGAAAGAGTTTGCTGGAGGACGATATTCTAGGTGTGCTGGAAAGTAGGTGATGAAACCGACCTCAGTGGAATGGTGTTGACGACACCCTGGGAAACTGCCTGACCGACTTAATGCCAGGGAGTAGGACGACATGACCAAGGCCCGAGGAGGAGAGATTTTGAACAACCTCCGAAGACTTGGTGATCAGATTGAAGGTCTTCCCCATGTAAAGAGCCTCGGATTCAGAAAAGATGAACTTGGGCAGCACAGGTCGGTATCGCTCTAGAATACCCTTTAAACCCAATTAATCGGACAGCTCTGCCACGTGAGCAGAACCGAGATACCTCCAAGACTCGCCGTAGCTAGAGCATTAGCAACAGATATCGTTCTGTTCGCAGTAGTGGCTACGGTATGTGAGGACCACTCGTCAGCATGCAAACATTACAGAGATAGAATCAACGACGAACCTGCAACTCTGTCCCCAGGCTGGGGCCCATGGAGTTTGAGTGCGGCAGCGAACTTGTATACCAGTTCTCGCAACTCACAGTAGGAACAAGAAGTGACATGCCCAGTCTCATTGGTTTCTGTCGGTGCGCCACAGCAGGTTCTCCGCATTATTCAGGCGTGAGCGTAGGAACCATCGGGGACCCTCTTTGATATATCCCTCCTCCAGGACCCAGGAGATTGTGCATATGCATGCATTGGGAAACCGCGGAAAGAGAGCGGGTCGTGGTTGGTGGCACAGAAGGAATGATGCTCAAGAATTGCCACAGGTCAAGCCAGAATGCGTAGTCGGTCACGGAGTGGTCGTGCAACTCTAAATAATCCTCTATGTCCCGTTATGCTGCTGCAATTTAGTCAAAATGAGAATACGCACTCAGGCGAAGGCTATGCTTGCAATTGATGAGGCGTCGAAAAGTCGGGCTTCGAGAAGAGTCGGGAACTGGCGATGGCACTCCGCGGGACATCGTCGAGTTGCTTGCCTGTCAAGGGTAGCGGAGTTTGATTGAACTCCCAATCAGCACGCCTTACCCAAATCCCGGGTCGCACACAATGAGGCGAACTTCATTTGGCTTGCCCACACTTTTGGGGCGTGTTTTCCAGCTCCCGTGTCATCTTCAACTCGTTACTCGTTATAGTCCCTCCGTCTTTCCCCCGTCTTCTACCATAGCCATCCTCGTTCTCTACACCATCGCACGTGCTATCAGCCTGCTCAGTCTGCTCTTGCCAGTGTAGGCATACTTTCCCGCGATACCAACAAACGATACCAACGCTGTCATTGCCGATGGACTGAACGTCACGGATATCTCACGGGTATATCTACAGTGGTACAACGTTGTGGGGTGAGTGGCGCGCTATTTCAAGCGTGGCGAATACGATGGTCGCTTGGGGGGCTCTGGGCTATTGTGGTCGGCCACGGTGTGGCACTGAAACCCATCGGGCGCAAATGTCGCCTTGATGGCGGTGTATGCAGCTCAGTGTTGGTACGGAGACAGGGCAAAGATCACAGAACCGTGTGACCCTATCCGATTGACTCGTACACCTTATGTTGGGTTCCTTCTGTAGCCATATCCAATTCTCTCCCGTCTCCATCCCCTGATCTGCCAACCCTCTGCTATTTGCATTCCCAAGACACATCCCTGGTTTCTATTGGACGCAGGTACTAACCCCTTTCTTCTCTGTCTCAGTTTCCCTGGCGAAGACCTCCAGACGGTATCATATCAGCTCGTTGGCGAAACCAGTAACGGAGTTAGCAAGGTGCGCGCGAGGCTCGCATTGTGCTTCCCGCGTGCTGCGGCTTATAGATGGGGTAGGGCGCGCTTGTGCGCTTCTGAAGACGCAAAGGATGTGGCTAACAATACTAGTGCGTAATTGTTATCTGTCATCGGTCCCACAAGTTAGTCTCGTGGAGGCCTAAGCGCCACGCAGCGGCCACGCCCTGGATAGCGCTCATCTCATGTGATGCCAACGCGACACGCGCGTCGCAAATCAACGACATTTTCACGCTCGCGAATGAGAGAGGGGCTGTTGGAGCGGTAATCGTTGTCCCTCATCTTAACGTCTAGCATATACTCACCCGGTGCCACTCTAGTTGCTCTACTCCGCGTGGTCACGGGCGTGCATCATAAACCCAGAATACACCGATCCCGACAGTTTTACCCCGCTGATGGACATATTTTCCACCCAGTCGCTTGCATCAGCGCGCGTTATTCTCAGCCAACTCGAATCCATTAATACCAGCATTTATGGCGAATACAACCCTGCAACTCTCAATGCCTCTCAAGCTGCAATCAACGAAACCCTCGCAGCTGGCTATCCAACTGCACCGGGCTATCTATGGGCAACACTCGCTGCATACAATGCTACGGCACCCTTAGGCATCAACGCCTCCGGCAGCAATGGCCAGGACCCGCCAACTGTGGGTAATAACGGTACGGGCAGCTCGAAGACTACCCTTGCGATGTGAGGGGTTACTGCGCCGTGCATTGGACACTAATCACTGATGGATAATCTAGGATCATCCTGTATGCTATCACAGGGTGCATTGCGGGCTTGTTCGCTGTGGTCATCATCACCGGTGTAAGCACTTTAGTTTACCTGGTGCCGCCTAAGGGCTCACGCACAACCCATCTGGCACAGGTTATCCGCGCAGTCCGGCACCCAGAACGCTATCGCGCCGCTGCTGGCTCAGGCGACGTCGGCGGACCCGGCCGCGGCGGGGTGCTCACACGGGCAATTCTCGACACATTCCCGCTGATTAAATTTGGAGCGCGCCGCGCCGAGGCAGAGAGACAGGTGGAGGCGAAGGACCAGGACCTCGAGGCTTATGGAAATACGCCATCACCGATGGTCGAGATGCGGGACATTCAGAGCGACGTCCCCGCGACATCGTCTGCAGGACGGGAAACCGCGCGTGCCGCAGCTGGGTCGGACGCAGGTATAGAGAACGACGCAACACGGCCACGCAGCCGCGTCCACGACGACGGCAACGACGACCTTGAGCTAGCTGACCTCCCACCAGCGCGGCCCCGGGCCGGACCTTCCGGCTCGGCGCCAGCGGGGATATCAGCGGCAGACCCGCTGCCCGAGTCGATCGGCCGCGAGACGTGCCCGATCTGCATCGTCGATTTCGATGACGGGGATGACGTGCGGGTGCTACCGTGTGAAGGCAAGCACATATTCCATCAGGCGTGCGTTGACCCGTGGCTGCTCGAACTCTCGAGTTCGTGTCCGATCTGCCGACACGGTTAGAAAACCCCCAACTATCCTACCCCTCTCCGCTGATGAGAGTTTTATTTCCCTAGATTTCCAAGCGCTGGAGGCGATGCTGGCTGGTGGTGAGCCGACCGAACGTCACGCCTCGCAGCCACCGCGCTTCTCGCGCTATCTGCGCTTTGCGCGCAGGCGTCACCGGCACAGGATGGAGGAACAGGACCCCACTGACCCGCCGCTGCCACTCGCCCCCGGCCAGGACCTGGGCCAGGAGCACTGATGCGTCTCTTTCGGGCTGGACACGCGACGCGATGTCTGGATAGAGTCTTTTTACACGCTGTCTATGTCCCTTTGCGTTTGTAACCCCCTGGATTGTTCTCGTCAAGCTCATTCGTAATCTATGTACTTAGTGTCTGTATAACTACCGTAGTCTGAACTTCATTTCCCCCCAGCGATGCGAGGTTCTGGCGCTATCTTAGGTTAGGGACCTGAAAGTTACTCGCGGCACGATGGCCCCAATTAGTAGAAGCTGAGCGCCCCGCTTTTGCTCGTTGTAGTCCCTCTCTCGTTATGCGCGTCGTCATTGGCCTCAACAACCGTGGGTCGAAGTTGATATAGTACTCCGTCGGAATGATCAACCCTACCGCTGTAGTGAGTAATAGTTATCAACCTTGTAGGAGTGCGGCGGGAACACGCAACTCATCGTCTTTAGAGAAACATCTGAGGCGTCTCATTCTACAAAGTGATTTCAGAACATTGGAACGTTACACTCCCTGGGGTCAAGAACAAAAGCAGCTTTATAGCACATCGATTGTTACGCATTCCAAGCACTAAAATTTTCGAGCTATAGATCTTCCTCAATGGCCCCATATATAATCTTGTCACAGATAGCCCTTTGTCTTTACTCGTTCAGCTGTTTAGGTAGCTTTAAAGACCGTATTAGCAACTATCTTGGTAGAAAAAAAGCCAACAAACCAATATCTGTGTCCATAATAAAGCCTGTAGACTGCTGAATGGTGTACTCTTGATAAGATGCAGTGAAATGCTCTTCAATTTTTGTCGCAATATTTTCTCTCTGAAACTCCGACTCTGCCTGAGTAAGAGCCAGTTTTGCTGAGATGCCAGAATGGCACAAAGCAGTGGCACGTTTCAGAATGAGGATGATTGCTGCCTCGAATGTTAAATGTGCTATAAGAATTGAAAAACACAAATACCCAGTCTTAAATAATAGTTGCGATTGCCAGTGGGAGTATGCTAAGAAAGGTATGATAAGCACAAAAAACAGATAATCATGATAAGGAAACAATACCGTTGCAATAATTGAAAGAGACATAACATGTGATGTCTGATGGCAGAGTAAAAATCACGACTGAGTAAGATAATAAAATGCTTACAATCTAAACGTTCGAGGATAGATAGAATTGATAGATATGAAAAGAGAAAAAGGAAAGGCACTTACATCCTAGAAAGAAAAAGGTGGACATCCTTTACATCTGCGAAAGTAATCGGACAACGAATGCACCTTCTACATAGCCGATAGCAGGCTTGGTTATTGGGGCACAAAGCGTGCCAGGGGCAGCGGCGACTCACCAACTGAAGAGCCAAGGGTGGGTCTAGGTCAGCGGGCTCCAAAGCACGCCAAGGACAACAGGGACTCACTTCCTGCAGGGCCAAGGGTAGACTCGGTCAGTGGGATCAGAAGCGTGCCAGGGCTATCAACAACTCACTCTCTGCAGAGTCGAGGGCGGCTTTGGTCAACGGGCCCCAAAGAATGCCAGGACGTCAGCGACTCACATCCTGCAGAGCCAAGGGTGGGCTCGGTCAGCAAGCTTCAAAGTGCGCCAGGGGAGGTAGCGACTAACACTCTGAAGGGCCGAGGGCAGGTTGGTCAGCCGGCTTCAAAGCATGCCAGGGAAAGCAGCAACTCACAAACTGTAGAGCCGAAGGCAGGCTTGATCAGCAGGATTCAAAGTGTGCAAGAGCGACAGTAGGGACTAACATTCTGCAGAGCCAAGGTGGGCTTGGTCAGCGGACTTCAAAGCGTGCTTGGGACAGCAACGACTCACCAACTGCAAAGCCGAGGGCAGGCTCAGTTAGGCGGCGCCAATTGTGCCAGGTGCAACAGTGACTCACTCTCTGCAGAGCCAAGGGAGGGCTCGGTCAGGGGCTTCAATGCGTGCTAGGGAAAGCAGCGACTCACATCCTACAGTGTCAAGGGTGGGTTTGGTCAATGGGCTTCAAAGCGTGCCAAGTACAGCAGCGGCTCACCAACTGAAGAGCCGAGGGTGGGGTTGGTTAGCAGGTTTCAGAGCTTGCAAGGGAAAGCAGTGACTCACTCTCTGCGGAGCCAAGGGGAAGCTTGGTCAGCGGGCCTTAAAGGGGACCGGGGAAAGCGGCGACTCACCAACTGCAGAGCCGAGGGTGGGCCTGGTTAGTGGGCTTCAAAGAGTGCCAGGGACAGCAGCGACTCACGTCCTGCAGAGTCGAGGGCAGGCTTAGTTAGCAGGTTTTAAAGCATGCCAAGGACATCAGTGGCTCACCAACTGAAGAGTCGGGGACGGGCTTGTTCAGAGGGCTTCAAAGCATACCAGGGAGAGCAGCGACTCACATCCTTCAGAATCGAGGACGGCCCTGGTCAGCAGGCTTCAAAGTGTGCCAGGAAAAGCAGTGACCCACATCCTACAGAGCCAAGGAAGGGCTCGGTCAGAGGGCCTCAGGGCGTGCCAGGGACAGCAGCTACTCACGTCCTGTAGAACCGAGGGTGGGGTTGGTCAGAGGGCTTCAAAGCATGCCAGGGAATGCAGTGGCCCACATCCTACAGAGCCGAGGGTGGGATTGGTCAGTGGGCCTCAAACAGGGGCAGCAACGACTCACACCCTGCAGAGCCGAGGGTGGGGTTGGTTAGCGGGCTTCATGGTGTGCCAGGGATAGCAGCGACTTACGTACTGCAGGGCCAGGGGTGGACTGGGTCAGCAGGGTTCAAAGCATGCCAGGGACAGCAGCGACTCACTCTCTGTAGAGTCGAGGGGGCAGGCTTGGTCAGAGGGCTTCAAAGCGTGCCAGAGGAACAGCAGAGACTCACAGTCTGCAGAGATGAGGGTGGGATTGGTCAGAGGGCTTCAAAGCGTGCCAGAGGGACAGCAGCAACTCACACCCTGCAGAGCCGAGGGCGGGATTGGTCAGAGGGCTTCAAAGCGTGCCAGAGGGACAGCAGCGACTCACAAACTGTAGAGCCGAGGGTGGGATTGGTCAGAGGGCTTCAAAGCGTGCCAGAGGGACAGCATCGACTCACACCCTGCAGAGCCGAGGGCGGGATTGGTCAGAGAGCTTCAAAGCGTGCCAGAGGGACAGCAGCAACTCACAGCCTACAGAGTCGAGGGTGGGATTGGTCAGAGGGCTTCAAAGCGTGCCAGAGGGACAGCAGCAACTCACAGCCTGCAGAGCCGAGGGAGGGATTGGTCAGAGGGCTTCAAAGCGTGCCAGAGGGACAGCAGCAACTCACAGCCTGCAGAGCCGAGGGAGGGATTGGTCAGAGGGCTTCAAAGCGTGCCAGAGGGACAGCAGTGACTCACAGTCTGCAGAGATGAGGGTGGGATTGGTCAGAGGGCTTCAAAGCGTGCCAGAGGGACAGCAGCAACTCACAGCCTGCAGAGCCGAGGGCGGGCTTGGTCAGAGGGCTTCAAAGCGTGCCAGAGGGACAGCAGCAACTCACAGCCTACAGAGTCGAGGGTGGGATTGGTCAGAGGGCTTCAAAGCGTGCCAGAGGGACAGCAGCAACTCACAGCCTGCAGAGCCGAGGGAGGGATTGGTCAGAGAGCTTCAAAGCGTGCCAGAGGGACAGCAGCAACTCACAGCCTGCAGAGCCGAGGGAGGGATTGGTCAGAGGGCTTCAAAGCGTGCCAGAGGGACAGCAGCGACTCACAGCCTGCAGAGCCGAGGGAGGGATTGGTCAGAGGGCTTCAAAGCGTGCCAGAGGGACAGCAGCAACTCACACCCTGCAGAGATGAGGGAGGGATTGGTCAGAGGGCTTCAAAGCGTGCCAGAGGGACAGCAGCGACTCACAGCCTGCAGAGATGAGGGTGGGATTGGTCAGAGGGCTTCAAAGCGTGCCAGAGGGACAGCAGCGACTCACACCCTGCAGAGCCGAAGGCGGGCTTGGTCAGAGGGCTTCAAAGCGTGCCAGAGGGACAGCAGCGACTCACAGCCTGCATAGCCGAAGGCGGGATTGGTCAGAGGGCTTCAAAGCGTGCCAGAGGGACAGCAGCAACTCACAGCCTGCAGAGCCGAGGGAGGGATTGGTCAGAGGGCTTCAAAGCGTGCCAGAGGGACAGCAGCAACTCACAGCCTACAGAGTCGAGGGTGGGATTGGTCAGAGGGCTTCAAAGCGTGCCAGAGGGACAGCAGCAACTCACAGCCTACAGAGATGAGGGTGGGATTGGTCAGAGGGCTTCAAAGCGTGCCAGAGGGACAGCAGCGACTCACACCCTGCAGAGCCGAAGGCGGGCTTGGTCAGAGGGCTTCAAAGCGTGCCAGAGGGACAGCAGCGACTCACAGCCTGCATAGCCGAAGGCGGGATTGGTCAGAGGGCTTCAAAGCGTGCCAGAGGGACAGCAGCGACTCACACCCTGCAGAGCCAAGGGTGGGATTGGTCAGAGGGCTTCAAAGCGTGCCAGAGGGACAGCAGTGACTCACAGTCTGCAGAGATGAGGGTGGGATTGGTCAGAGGGCTTCAAAGCGTGCCAGAGGGACAGCAGCAACTCACAGCCTGCAGAGCCGAGGGCGGGCTTGGTCAGAGGGCTTCAAAGCGTGCCAGAGGGACAGCAGCAACTCACACCCTGCAGAGCCGAGGGCGGGCTTGGTCAGAGGGCTTCAAAGCGTGCCAGAGGGACAGCAGCGACTCACACCCTGCAGAGCCAAGGGTGGGATTGGTCAGAGAGCTTCAAAGCGTGCCAGAGGGACAGCAGCAACTCACAGCCTGCAGAGCCGAGGGTGGGATTGGTCAGAGGGCTTCAAAGCGTGCCAGAGGGACAGCAGCGACTCACAGCCTGCAGAGCCGAGGGTGGGATTGGTCAGAGAGCTTCAAAGCGTGCCAGAGGGACAGCAGCGACTCACAGCCTGCAGAGCCGAGGGAGGGATTGGTCAGAGGGCTTCAAAGTGTGCCAGAGGGACAGCAGCGACTCACAGCCTGCAGAGCCGAGGGTTGGATTGGTCAGAGGGCTTCAAAGCGTGCCAGAGGGACAGCAGCGACTCACACCCTGCAGAGCCGAAGGCGGGATTGGTCAGAGGGCTTCAAAGCGTGCCAGAGGGACAGCAGCGACTCACAGCCTGCAGAGCCGAGGGTTGGATTGGTCAGAGGGCTTCAAAGCGTGCCAGAGGGACAGCAGCGACTCACACCCTGCAGAGCCGAAGGCGGGATTGGTCAGAGGGCTTCAAAGTGTGCCAGAGGGACAGCAGCGACTCACATTCTGCAGAGCCGAGGGTGGGATTGGTCAGAGAGCTTCAAAGCGTGCCAGAGGGACAGCAGCGACTCACAAACTGTAGAGCCGAGGGTGGGATTGGTCAGAGGGCTTCAAAGCGTGCCAGAGGGACAGCAGCGACTCACACCCTGCAGAGACGAGGGCGGGCTTTGTCAGAGGGCTTCAAAGCGTGCCAGAAGGACAGCAGCAACTCACATTCTGCAGAGCAGAGGGCGAGCTTGGTCAGAGGGCTTCAAAGTGTGTCAGAGGGACAGCAGCGACTCACATTCTGCAGAGCCGAGGGCGGGCTTGGTCAGAGGGCTTCAAAGCGTGCCAGAGAGACAGCAGCGACTCACAGCCTGCAGAGCCGAGGGAGGGCTTGTTCAGAGGGCTTCAAACCGTGCTAGAGGGATAGCGGCGACTCACGTCCTGCAGGGCCAAGGGTGGGCTTGGTCAGCGGACTTCAAAGCGTGCTAGAGGGACACAAGCGACTCACACTCTGCAGAGCCAAGTGCAGACCTGATCAGCGGATTTCAATTCTTTCCAGGGATAGCAAAGGCTCACAAACTGCAGAGTCGAGGACGGGCTTGGTTGGCAGGCTTCGAGGCATACCAGGGAAAGCAACAACTCACATCCTGCAGGGCCATAGGAGTGGTTTGTCAGTGGGCTTCAGATTGTGCCAAGGAAAGCAGCGACCCACTCTCTGCAGAGCCGAGGGTAGGCATGGTCAGTGATTTTCAAAGTGTGCCAGGGACAGCAGTGACTCACGTCCTGCAGAGTCGAGGGTGAGCTTGGTCAGCAGGTTTCAAAGTCTGTCAAAGACTGCAGCGACTCACGTCCTGCAGGGCCGGGGGCAGGCTTGGTCAGCAGGCTTCAAACCATGCCAGGGAAAGCAGTGGCTCACACTCTGCAGAGCCGAGGGCAGGCCCGGTCAGCGGACATCAAAGCGTGCCAGGGAAAGTAGCAGCTCACAAACTGCAGAGCCAAGGGTGGGTTTGTTCAGTGGGCTTTAAAGCACGCCAGGTACAGCAGCAACTCACAATCTGTAGAGCCGAGAGCGGGCTTGGTTAGCGAGCTTCAGAGTGTGTCAGGTAGAGCAGCGACTCACGTCCTGTGGATCCAAGGGCGGACTTGGTCAGCAGGTTTCAAAGTATGCCAGTGACGGAAGTGACCCACTCTCTGCAAAGCCGACGGCGGGCTTGGTCAGTAAACCTAAATAAACAAGGATGGCGGTCACTCACACTCTAGTGACCCAGACCCGGCAGCCACATCAGTAGGGCTGAGCTACGCTGATAAAGAATTTGCACCCACGGTCTGCAGAGTATGCCACACTCAGCATGAAGAGGGAAGGACCTAAAATGCCAAGTAAAGTACTTGCCCAGATTTGGGGAAACGCAAAGAGGCAAGTCTTGATGACATCTCTTGTTTTTTGTTTTTCGACCTTAATGCGATGCACCCTTCAATGTCCTGTGAGATTGTATCCTTCTTTAATACTTTATGGGAAAACACACCGCTTGACTGCCAAGCTGATGCTTAGTTCCAAATTACTCTTCTGCACACCCAAAAGCATCAAGGCGACCACATCGCCGTTCAATGCTTCGACTGTCTCTTCAATAAGAGCATGACAGCGCGTTTCTGGTTTGTGCATCCCTTTCACAAGAGCATTAGCACGTGGCTTGCACACTTGACGCTGAACGGACTTTCCAATCGTACAAACCTCGCACCCTCACCGAGGTGACGCAGGTAGTGCTCTTCGAATTGTCTCTTCGCTACATCAGCTACATTGTCGCCCGGGCTCCCATAATCCTCCACATAGAATTTGACGTTCATCATAAACTGGTCGTGTTTGGTAAATACCGCAATCACAGGGACTTGGAATTATTGTGTTAAAATTAGTCACGGATGCCCACGATAACGCACCACTCTTATCAGGACAAATATCTTGGAAAAATCTAAGATCCAACTCTGGTCGTTGGTTGTCCATTGGGACGCAGTACCTCAAAATACCACCATCAGCGGTAGCAATCGCAAATACGCAAGGGTCCAAACCATATCGCGTGCAATCTATTTCGCAGTTCCCTTTTACTGGACCTTTCTCGAATGAATTTCTGCACGATCCTCAGTTCCTTAACGCTACCAGACTCGAATCCGCGGGAATCATGAAAAACGTATCCGTCATGATTAGAGAACGTGATTTCGTCGTTGATGCTGTGCTCGCCACGCTAGCTCAGGGATCAGGAATGCTCGAAGCGAAGTAAGAGTGTCACTAACGTCCATGGTAATGTCAAGTTGAACCTGTGGGGGCAGTGAGACCAGACCTGCAGGCTTACAAAAGGTCAGACCACACACCTTCATTGTCCGGTAGTACCTTAGACGGTGAATGACTGGACTGTCTGTAGTGTCGCACACTCTCTGCAAGAGGGATGTCTTGCCAGCGTTTGCACGTCCTATAATGAGGACTCGGAACTTGATCTCTGGGAATTGACGACGAGGCATAGTTGTGCCGGCGTCGATCTCTGGGAGTTGAGGGCGGGGCTTAGAGTGTTTGTTACCCATGTTTGTTGGAAACAAGAGTCGCTGGTCGCTTTAATACCACCAAAGGGCCACCAATACCTCCCTTTTTTTAAGGTTTTCTGCGATGCTCGGTGTCTCATCACTCAATCCAGTCATCTGAGTAGCGGTTGGGTGTTGTAGCTGAGCGCCGAGCCGTCGAAATGCCGCAGTGAGTCTCCCAATAGATTCGAGAAGGTGGGCGAGGACTGCGGAACATTACGTATGAATGTAACTGATTCTCACCCAGGCTCAGCGCTCAGCGCTCAGGCCTCAGATACTGTAGGTCATCTCCGAGGGTCCCAATTTTATGAAAAACAGTGTTCAGAGAAGAAACTATATTGTGATGAGCAACCCACGAGGTGGGCAGAAATGATACATCTGAAACAACAAACAGTCCCATTTCACAGCTTCGCAACTCTGCCATTACCATTCTGTGATATCGGCGCAATCTTCTCTACGTCCTGCTATATGTAGTAGTTCTCCAATGACTCCGGGTTCGCGATCGTCGCACTCGGAACGACCCTCATTCCTGAGACGATCTTCTTCACCGAAATCTCGATCTTCTTACCGTATACTATTCGCGTCGTCGTTATCAGCAGCGCGCCCGGACTCCACATCGCCAAGCAGTCAACCACAGACACTCACTGATATCTCCTTAACCTCGAAAACGTACGCTGGTACCTGTCGCCTGCTCAGTGCCGCCTCAATGGCAGCGCGAATTTCCCGCTCGAAAGCCTGGTCCAGTTTGTGCCCCACGCGCATCTTGATGAACAGCAGCACACGCTCGTCTTTTTCCTGAAGCCGTCGCCGGCCCACACATATCGCGTCGTCGATGCGTGCGGCGAACATGGGGCGCTCGAGCACGCCATAGATCTCGCCCGAGCCGAAGCGCACACCTGAGGGGTTCAACACGCCGTCACTGGTACACAAATGGGAAGCATCTCAGCGCACACAAGTGGCATACGAGGCAGGGAGGGGGGAGGGAGGGACAGGGTGCTGACCTGCGGCCGAAGATTATGTACCCCTTCGTGCGCGGGTTCATCGCGATGAAGTCGCCGTGGCGCCACACGCCCGGGTACGTGTCGTAGTACGCATCGAGGAACTTGCTCCCGCGCGCATCGTCGCCCCAGTAGCACACGGGGACCGACGGGCGTGGCCGCGTGCAGACGAGCTCACCCGAAAGGACCGTTTCTGAGATGTCCTTCCCCGCATCGTCGAAGATCCCAACAGCCATCCCGAGTCCCTTACCCTGCATCTCCCCCGCGTAAACAGGGTACGAAGGGATGGGGCACACGACTGCGTGTCCAAGTTATACAGAGAGACGTATGGAAAGACGAATAGGCACACGCACCACAATGTCTGTGCTGCCAGAGCCCGAACAATTGACAGCGCGATCGTTAAACGCGCCTTGCATCCACCCGTACTGAGAGGCCATGAGCACTGAACGCGTGCACGTAACCATGCGTAGTGCCTCAAACTTGCCAATGTCTCCTGCTGCACATTCAATGGCCCGACAAATGAAACAAACACAACGTTCCTGAGACGAGCGAAAATACCGGGGCCCTGAAGTTCGGACATGAAGCGGGGACCCGTACCAAAGAAGGTGGCGCTGTGAGACGGACATGAACTGATGCAGAATTCTTGGGTAGTAATAGGGGGTACTTCTGCTCGTCGATAAATCTTAGAGAGTTCTTCACGTCTGAGTCAAATTGTTATCCTTCGTAAAAGATGATCCGTGCACCGCACGCTAGTCCAGCAAGCATGTGGGGCCACATCATCCAAGCAGTCTGGTATTCACAAATTAGCCATTATTAAGGAGGACGAGGATGAAGCCCCACCGTCGTAAATTGGAAATGTGTGTCACCCATTCTAATGTCGGCACCTGTCACAAGTTCCTTCTTCGTCCGAATGAGCGCGCCCTAGAAGTTGTGTAAGACAATGACAAGTTTAGTAGTAGAGCGTTCACACACCCCTCCGGAGTGGATAATGCACTTTGAAGGTCCTGTCGTGCCGGACGAATACAGGACGTAAGTGGATGATCGAAAGGCAGTTGTTCAAATATCAACGGTCATCCATCGTCAGATGCTAGAAATCCCGAAAGAGTTTTGCCGGAGGACGACATTCTAGGTATGCTGGAATGTAGGTGTTGGAATCGACGACCTCTTGGGAGACTGCCTGGCCCGACCTAATGCCAGGGAGTGGAATGACATGACCAAGACCCGAGGAGGAGAGATCTTGAACAACCTCCGAAGCCTTGGTGATCAGATTGAAGGTCTTCCCTGTGTAAAGGGCCTCGGATCCAGAAAATATGAACTTGGGTGGCACTTGTCGGCATCGCTCTAGAATTCCCTTTTAAACCTAATTAAGCGGACAGCTCTACCATGTGAGCAGAACCGAAATACCTCCACACCCATGTCTGTTGCGGTGCTCGTGAAGACGCTTCCGAGACTCGCCATAGCTAAAGCAATAGCGGGGGATATCGCTCTGTTTGCAATAGCGGCTACAGTGTGTGAGAGCTACTCGTCAGCACGCAAACATTACAGAGATAAGACCAACGACGAACTTGCGACTTTGTCCCCAGGCTGGAGCTTATGGAGTTTGAGTGCGGCAGCGAACTTGCATACTAGTTCTCGCAACTCATGGTAGGAATAAGAAGCGACGCACCCAGTCTCATTGGTCTCCGTTATTGCGGTCCCATCATCGGTGCGCCACAGCATGTTCTCCGCGTAATTCATACGTGCGCCTGAGAACCGTCGAGGAACCTCCTTGATATATCCCTCCTCCAGGACCTAGGAGATAATGTATTTGGAAACCGCGGAAAGAAGGCCTGATGGCACTGAAAAATTGATACCGAAAAATTGTCACAGAATGGGTAGTCGGTCACGCAGTACTTACGCAACTCTAAATGATCCTCTATGCTCTATGTCTGGTTAGGCTACCACAGTGTAGCCGAAATGAGAATACACATTAAGGCGAAGGCTACACTTGCAACAGATGGAACTGATGAAACGTCGAACCGGCTCTACTCCGGTGTCCTGTGGAGCTGAGGGCTTCGAGAAGAGCCGGGAACTGGCGATGGCACTCCGCGGGACATCGTTAAGTTGCTTGCCTGTCAAGGGCCTGATCAGCGCGCGTTACCCAAATCCCGGGTCGCACGCATTGAGGCAAACTTCAGTCATCCCCCTCCTCCACACCATTGCACTCGCTATCGGTCTGCTTGGCTTGCTCTTGCCAGTGTAGGCATACTTTTCTGCGATACCAACAAACGATACCAACACTGCCATTGCCTATGGATTGAACGTCGTGGATATCTCACGGGTGTATCTGCAGTGGTACAACGTTGTGGGGTGAGTGGCGTGCTGTTTCAAGTGTAGCGAATACGATGGTCGCTTGGGGGGCTCTGGGTTATTGGGGGGCTCTGGGTTATTGTGGTAGGCCACGGTATGGCACCGAAACTGGGGGGCGTAGCACATCTGGCACGAATGTCGCCTTGATAGCAGTGCAGGTAGCTCTGTGTCGAGACAGGCAATGATCACCGAACTATGTGACCCTATCCGATTGACTCGTACAACCTATGTTGGATTCCTGCTGTAGCCGTACCCAATTCTTTTCCGTCTCCATCCCCTGATCTGCCAACCCTCTGTCACTTGCGCTTCCGAGACACATCCCTGGGTGCTAACCCCTTTCTTCTCTGTCTCAGTTTACCTGGCGAAGACTTCCAGACGGTATCGTGCCAGCTTTTCGGCCAAAACAGCAACGGAGTTAGCAAGGTGCGCGCGTGGCTTGCCTTTTTCTTCCTGCGTGCTGCGGCATATGGATGGGGTGGGGCACACTCGTGCGCTTCTCCGAAGAAGACGCCAAGGATGTGGCTAACGATACCAGTGCGTAATTGTTATCTGTCCTCGGCGCCACAAGTTATTCTTGTGGGAGCCTAACAAGCGCCACGCAGCGGCCACGCCCTGGATAGCGCTCATCTCATATGACGCCAACGCGACACGCGTGTCGCAAATCAACGTCGTTTTCACGCTTGCGAACGAGAGAGGGGCCGTCGGAGTGGTAATCATTGCCCCACAGTCTTAACGACCAGCAAGTACTACCCCATGTGCCACTCTAGTTGCTGTACTCTGCGTGGCCACGGGCGTGCATCATAAACCCAGAATACACCAATCCCGAGAGTTTTACCCCGTTGATGGACATATTTTCCACCCAGTCGCCTGCGTCTGCGCTCGTTATTCCCAACCAACTGGAATTCATTAATACCTGCATCTCTGGCGAATACAACCCTGCAACTCTCAATGCCTCTCAAGCTGTAATCAACGAAACCCTCGCAGCTGGCTATCCAACTGCGCCGGGTTATCTATGGGCGACCCTCGCTGCATACAATGCTACGGCACCCTTGGGCATCAACGCCTCCAGCAGCAATGGCCAGGAACCGCCAACTGTGGGTAATAACGGTACAGGCAGCTCGAAGACCACCTTCGCGATGTGAGGGGTTACTACGCCATATATTTGGCACTAATTACTGATGGATAATCCAGGATCATCCTATATGCTATCACCGTGTGCATTGCAGGCTTGTTCGCTGTGGTCATCATCATCGTTGTAGGCACTTTAGTTTACCTGGTACCGCCCAGGAGTGCTCATGCATGGCCCATCTGGCACAGGTTATCCGCGCGGTCCGGCACCCAGAACGCTATCGCTCTGCTGCTGGCTCAGGCGACGTCGGCGGGCTGTTCACACGGGCAATTCTCAACACGTTCCCGCTGATCAAGTTTGGAGCGCGGCGCGCCGAGGCGGAGAGGCAGGTAGAGGCGAAGGACCAGGACCTCAAGGCTTACGGAAATACGCCCTCGCCGATAGTCGAAATGCGGGACATTCATAGCGATGTTCCCGCGACATCGTCTGCAGGACGGGAAACCATGCGTGCCACAATGGTGGCAGATGCAAGTGCAGAGAACGACATGGCACGGCCACAAGGTCGTCTCCACGACAACGACAACGACGACCCAGAGCTAGCTGACCTCCAACCAGTGCGGCCACGGGCCGGACCCTCCGGCTCGGCGCAAGTGGCGATATCAGCGGCGGACCCGCTGCCCGAGTCGATCAGCCGCGAGACATGCCCGATCTGCATCGTCGATTTCGATGACGGTGCTGCCGTGCGAAGGCAAGCACGTCTTCCATCAGGCGTGCGTTGACCCGTGGCTACTCGAACTCTCGACTTCGTGTCCGATCTGCCGACACGGTAAGAAGACCCCCATTCCCCAACCACCCAGATCCTCTCTGCTGATGCGGCTTTTTTCTATTTTCTATTCTATTTCCGTAGATTTCCAAGCGCTGGAGACGATGCTGGCTGGCGGTGAGCCGACCGAACGTCGCGCCTCGCAGCCACCGCGCTTCTCGCGCTACCTGCGCTTTGCGCGCCGGCGTCACCGGCACAGGATGGGAACAGGACCCCACTGACCCGCCGCTGCCGCTCGCCCCCGGCCAGGACCTGGGCCAGGAGCACTGATGTGTCTCTTCTGGGTTGGACACGCGACGCGATGTCTGCGTAGAGTCATTTTACACGCTGTCTATGTCCCTTTACGTTTGTAACCCCTGGATTGTTCTCGTCGAGCCCATTCGTAATCTACGTACTTAGTGTCTGTATAACTACCGTAGTCTGAACATCATTTCCCCCCAGCGATGCGAGGTTCTGGCGTTATCTTAGGTTAGGGACCTGAAAGTTACTCGCGGCACGATGGCCCCAATTAGTGGAAGCTGAGCGCTCCGCTTTTGCTCGTTGTAGTTCCTCTCTCGTTATGCGCGTCGTCATTGGCCTCAACAACCGCGCGTCGAAGTTGATATAGTACTCCTTCTGCATGATGAACCCTGCCGCTGTAGTGAGTAATAGTCATCAACCTTGTAGGAGCGCGGGGGGAATGCGCAACTCATCGTCTGTAGAAAAACGTGTGAGGCGTCTCATCCTAAAAAGTATTTACAGCTGTTTTCAGAAAATTGGAGAGCTACACTCCCTGGGGTCAAGAACAAAGGCAGCTTTATGACACATCAAGTGTTACCTATCCCAAAGCACTAATAATTTCGAGCTATAGATCTTCCTCAATGGCCCCAACATATAATCGTGTCACAGATGGCCCTTCGCCTTTCGTCGTTCAGCTATTTATGTGGCTTTAAAGGCTTTATTAGTGACTATCTTAGTAGAAAAAAGGCCAACAAACCAATATTTGTATCCATAATAAAGCCTATAAACTGCTGAATGGTGTAGTCTTGATAAGATGCAGTGAAATGCTCTTCAATCTTTGTCGCAGTATGTTCTCTCTGAAACTCCGACTCTGCCTGAGTAAGAGCCAGTTTTGCTGAGACACCAGAATGGCACAAAGCAGTGGCACGTTTCAGAATGAGGACGATTGCTGCTTCGAATGTTAAATGTGCTATAAGAATTGAAAAACACAAATACCCAGTCTTAAATAATAGTTGCTATTGCCAGTGGGAGTATGCTAAGAAAGATATGATAAGCACTAAAAAAGATAACCATGAAAAGGGAACAGTACCCTCGCAATAATTGAAAGAGACATAACATGTGATGTCTGATGGCAGAGTAAAAATCACGACTGAGTAAGATAATGAAACACTTACAATCTAAACGCTCGAGGATAGATAGAGTCGATAGATATGAAAAGAGAAAAAGGAAAGAAACTTACATCCTAGAAAGTAAAAGGTGGACGTCCTTTACATCTGCGAAAGTAATCGGACAACGAATGCACCTTCTACAGAGCCGATAGCAGCATTGGTTATTGGGCCGCAATGCGTGCCATGGACAGCAGCGACTCACCAACTGCAGAGTCAATGGTGGGTCTTAGTCAGCGGGCGCTAACGCGTGCCAGGGAAAGCAGAGACCCACTTCCTGCAAAGCCGAGGGTGGACTTGGTCAGCGGGATCCAAAGCGTGCTAAGATCAGAAACGGCTCACTCTCTGCAGTGTCGAGGGCGGCCTTGGTCAGCGGGCATCAAAGAATGCCAGGACAGCAGTGACTCACATCCTGCAGAGCCAAGGGCAAACTTGGTCAGCAAGCTTCAAAGTATGCCAGGGGAAGCAGCGACTAGCTCCCTGAAGAGCAGAGGGCGGGTTGGTCAGCGGGCTTTAAAGCGTGCCAGGGAAAGCAGCAGCTCACAATCTGTAGAGCCGAATGCGGGGTTGGTCAGCAGGCTTCAAAGTGTGCCAGGGGACAGCGGTGACTCACATCCTGCAAAGTAAAGGGTGGGTTTGGTCAGCGGGCTTCAAAGCGTGCTTGGGACAGCAACGACTCACCAACTGCAGAGCCGAGGGCAGGCGCAGTTAGGGGGCGCCAATTGTGCCAAGGGCAGCAGCGACTCACTTTCTGCAGAGCCAAGGGTGGGCTCGGTTAGGGGCTTCCAAATGTTCCAGGGAAAGCGGTGACTCACGTCCTGCAGAGTCAAGGGTGGGCTTGGTCAGAGGGCTTCAAAGCGTGCCAAGGACAGCAGCGGCTCACCAACTGCAGAGCCGAGGGTGTGGTTAGTTAGCGGGCTTCAAAGCTTGCCAGGAACAGCAGTGACTCACTCTCTACGGAGCCAAAAGGAAGCTTAATCAGTGAGCCTTAAAGGGGGTCAGGGAAAGAAGCGGCTCACCAACTGCAGGGCCGAGGGTAGGCCTGGTTAGCGGGCTTCAGAGAGTGGCAGGGAAAGCAGCGACTCACATCCTGCAGAGCCGAGGGTGGGCTTGGTTATCTGGTTTTGAAGTGTGCCAGGGACAGCAGCGACTCACCAACTGAAGAGTCGGGGGTGAGCTTGTTCAGAGGGTTTCAAAGCGTACCAGGGACAGCAGCAACTCACATCCTGCAGAACCGAGGACGGTCCTCGTCAGCAGGCTTCAAAGTGTGCCAGGGAAAGCAGTGACCCACATCCTACAGAGCCGAGGGTGGGCCGAATCAGCGGATCTCAGAGCGTGCCAAAGACAGCAGCGACTCACGTCCTGTAGAACCAAGGGCGGGGTTGGTCAGCAGGCTTCAAAGCGTGCCAGGGAATACAGTGACCCACGTCCTATAGAGCCAAGGGCGAGCTTGGTCAGTGGGCCTCAAACAGGGGCAGCAGCGGCTCACTCTCTGCAGAGTCGAGGGTGGTGGGGTTGGTTAGCGGGCTTCAGTGTGCCAGGGACAGCAGCATCTTACGTACTGCCGTGCCAGGGGTGGACTGGGTCAACAGGCTTCAAAGCTCGCCAGGGAGAGCAGCGACTCACTCTCTGTAGAACCGAGGGAGGGGTTGGTCAGCGGGCTTCAAAGCGTGCCAAAGAAAACGGTAACACACGTCCTGCAGAGCCAAGGGCGGGGTTGGTCAGCGGACTTCAAGCAGGGACAGCAGCGGCTCACTCTCTGCAGAGCCGAGGGTGGAGTTGGTCAGAGGGCTTCAAAGCGTGCTAGGGAAAGCAGCGGCTCACAATCTGTAGAGCCAAGGGTGAGCCTGGTCAGCGGGTTTCAAAGCGTGCCAGAGGGACAGCAGCAACTCACAATCTGCAGAGCCGAGGGTGGGCTTGGTCAGAGGGCTTCAAAGCGTGCCAGAAGGACTGCAGCGACTCACACCCTGCAGAGACGATGGCGGGATTGGTCAGAGGGTTTCAAAGCGTGCCAGAGGGACAGCAGGAACTCACAGCCTGCAGAGTCGAGGGCGGGCTTGGTCAGAGGGCTTCAAAGCATGCCAGAGGGACAGCAGCGACTCACACCCTGCAGAGCCGAGGGCGGGATTGGTCAGAGGGCTTCAAAGTGTGCGAGAGGGACAGCGGCAACTCACACCCTGCAGAGCCAATGGTGGGCTTGGTCAGCGGGCTTCAAAGCGCGCCAGGGAAAGCAGCGACTCACACCCTGCAGAGCCAATGGTGGGCTTGGTCAGCGCGCTTCAAAGCGCGCCAGGGAAAGCAGCGACTCACAAACTGTAGAGCCAAGGTCGGGATTGGTCAGAGGGCTTCAAAGCGTGTCAGAGGGACAGCAGTAACTCACACCCTGCAGAGCCGAGGGCGGGATTGGTCAGAGGGCTCCAAAGTGTGCGAGAGGGACAGCAGCAACTCACACCCTGCAGAGCCGAGGGTTGGCTTGGTCAGAGGGTTTCGAAGTGTGCCAGAGGGACAGCAGCGACTTACACCCTGCAGAGCCGAGGGCAGGCTTGGTCAGAGGACTTCAAAGCGTGTCAGAGGGATAGCAGCGACTCACAGCCTGCAGAGACGAGGGCGGGCTTGGTCAGAGGGTTTCAAAGCGTGCCAGAGGGACAGCAGCGACTCACACCCTGCAGAGCCGAGAGCGAAATTGGTCAGAGGGCTTCAAAGTGTGCCAGAGGGACAGCAGCGACTTACACCCTGCAGAGCCGAGGGCAGGCTTGGTCAGAGGACTTCAAAGCGTGTCAGAGGGATAGCAGCGACTCACAGCCTGCAGAGACGAGGGCGGGATTGGTCAGAGGGCTTCAAAGCGTGCCAGAGGGACAGCAGCGACTCACACCCTGCAGAGCCGAGAGCGGGATTGGTCAGAGGGTTTCAAAGTGTGCTAGAGGGACAGCAGCGACTTACAATCTGCAGAGCCGAGAGCAGGCTTGGTCAGAGGACTTCAAAGCGTGTCAGAGGGACAGCAGCGACTCACACCCTGCAGAGCCGAGGGCGGGATTGGTCAGAGGGCTTCAAAGTGTGCCAGAGGGACAGCAGCGACTTACACTCTGCAGAGCCGAGGGCAGGCTTGGTCAGAGGACTTCAAAGCGTGTCAGAGGGACAGCAGCGACTCACAACCTGCAGAGACGAGGGCGGGATTGGTCAGAGGGCTTCAAAGCGTGCCAGAGGGTCAGCAGCGACTCACACCCTGCAGAGCCGAGAGCGGGATTGGTCAGAGGGTTTCAAAGTGTGCCAGAGGGACAGCAGCGACTCACAGCCTGCAGAGCCGAGGGTGGGATTGGTCAGAGGGCTTCAAAGTGTGCGAGAGGGATAGCAGCGACTCACACCCTGCAGAGACGAGGGCGGGATTGGTCAGAGGGCTTCAAAGCGTGCTAGAGGATAACAGCGACTCACAGCCTGCAGAGCCGAGGACAGGCTTGGTCAGAGGACTTCAATGTGTGCCAGAGGGACAGCAGCAACTCACAGCCTGCAGAGCCGAGGAAGGGATTGGTCAGATGGCTTTAAAGCGTGCCAGAGGGACAGCAGCAACTCACATCCTGCAGGGCCAGGGGTGGGCTTGGTCAGCGGACTTCAAAGCGTGCCAGAGGGACAGCAGCGACTCACACTCTGCCGAGCCGAGGGCAGACCTGGTCAGCGGGCTTCAATCTTGTCAGGGATAGCAACGGCTCACAAACTGCAGAGCCGAGGACGGGCTTGGTTGGCAGGCTTCGACTCATACCAGGGAAAGCAGCAACTCACATCCTGCAAAGCCAAGGGAGCGCTTTGTCAGTGGGCTTCAGAGTGTGCCAAGGAAAGCAGCGACTCACTCTCTGCAGAGCCAAGGGTGGGCACGGTCAGTGGTTTTCAAAGTGTGCCAGGGGCAGCAGTGACTCACGTCCTGCAGAGTCGAGGGTGAGCTTGGTCAGTAGGCTTCAAAGTCTGCCAAAGACTGCAGCAACTCACGTCCTACAGAGACGAGGGCAGGCTTGTTCAACAGGCTTCAAACCATGCCAGAGGGATAAGAGCGGCTCACACTCTGCAGAGCCGAGGGCAGGCCCGGTCAGCGGACTTCAAACCGTGCTAGGGAAAGTAACGGCTCACAAACTGCAGAGCCAAGGGTGGGTTTGTTCAGTGGGCTTCAAAGCACGCCAGGGACAGCAGACACTCACAATCTGCAGAGCCGAGGGCGGGCTTGGTTAGCGAGCTTCAGAGTGTGCCAAGGAGAGCAGCGACTCACGTCCTGCGGATCCGAGGGCAGACCTGGTCAGCAGGTGTCAAAGTAAGCCAGGGACAGCAGTGACTCACTCTCTGCAGAGCCGATGGTGGGCTTGGTCAGTGAACCTGAATGATCAAAGATGATAGTCACTCACGCTCTAGTGACCCAGACCCGGTAGTCACCTCAGTAGGGCTGGGATACGGTGAGCAAGAATTTGAACTCACGGTCTGCAGAGTATGCCACACTCAGCATAAAGAGGGAAGGACCTTAAATACCAAGTAAAAGTACTTGCCCAGATTTGGGGAAACGCAATGAGGCAAGTCTTGATGACATCTCTTGTTTTTTGTTTTTCGACCTTAATGCGATGCACCCTTCAATATCCTGTGAGACTGTACCCTTCTTCAATGCTTTATAGGAAAACACACCGCTTGACTGCCAAGCTGACGCTTAGTTCCAAATTACTCTTCTGCACACCCAAAAGCATCAAGGCGACCACATCGCCGTTCAATGCTTCGACTGTCTCTTCAATAAGAACATGACAGCGCGTTTCTGGTTTGTGCATCCCTTTCACAAGAGCATTAGCACATGGCCCGCACACTTGACGCTGAACGGACTTTCCAATCGTACAAACCTCGCACCCTCACCGAGGTGACGCAGGTAGTGCTCTTCGAATTGTCTCTTCGCTACATCAGCTACATTGTCGCCCGGGTTACCATAATCCTCCACATAGAATTTGACGTTCATCATAAACTGGTCGTGTTTGGTAAATACCGCAATGACAGGGACTTGGAATTATTGTGTTAAAATTAGTCACGGATGCCCACGATAACGCACCACTCTTATCAGGACAAATATCTTGGAAAAATCTAAGATCCAACTCTGGTCGTTGGTTGTCCATTGGGACGCAGTACCTCAAAACATGACCATCAGTGGTAGCAATCGCGAATACTTAAGGGTCCAAACCATATCGCGTGTAATCTATTTCGCAGTTCCCTTTTACTGGACCTTTCTCGAATGAATTTCTGCACGATCCTCAGTTCCTTAACGCTACCAGACTCGAATCCGCGGGAATCATGAAAAACGTATCCGTCATGATTAGAGAACGTGATTTCGTCGTGGATGCTGTGCTCGCCACGCTAGCTCAGGGATCAGGAATGCTCGAAGCGAAGTAAGAGTGTCACTAACGTCCATGGTAATGTCAAGTTGAACCTGTGGGGGCAGTGAGACCAGACCTGCAGTCTTACAAAAGGTCAGACCACACACCTTCATTGTCCGGTAGTACCTTAGACGGTGAATAACTGGACTGTCCGTGGTGTCGCACACTCTCTGCAAGAGGGATGTCTTGCCAGCGTTTGCACGTCCTATAATGAGGACTCGGAACTTGATCTCTGGGAGTTGAGGGCGAGGCATATTTGTGCCGGCGTCGATCTCTGGGAGTTGAGGGCGGGGCTTAGAGTGTTTGTTACCCATGTTTGTTGGAGGCAAGAGTCGCTGGTCGCTTTGATCCCACCAAAGAGCATCCAAATAACTTTCCTTTTTGGTGGTCTTCTATTTCGCACGGATTGCACCATAGGCTTCATCCATGGCCCCAATGGATCTGACGAGGTTGGCATGGTCGCGGAACCCGTAAGAATGAAACCAACTCTCATCCAGGCTCAGGTTCTGCAAACCATTTCTGAGGACCGTCCAGCCCTATGAAAATAGTGTTCAAGGTCGCAGAGAAGATACTATATTGTGATGATTGAGCAACCCACAGGGCGGGCATAAATGGTACATCTGAAACAACAAACAGTCTAATTTCACAGCTTCGCAACTCTGCCGTTACCATTCTGTGATATCTGCGCAATCTTCTCTATGTCCTGATATTTGTAGTAGCTCTCCAATGACTCCGGGTTCGCGATCGTCGCGCTTGGAACGACCCTCATTCCTGAGACGATCTTCTTCACCGCAATCTCGATCTTCTTGCCAGTCACCGTATACTAGTCACGTCGTCGTTATCAGCAGCGCGCCCGGACTTCACCTCGCCAAGAAATCAATCACAGACACTCACTGGTATCTCCTTAACCTCAAAAATGTACGCTGGTACGTGTCGCCTGCTTAGCGCCGCCTCAATGGCAGCGCGGATTTCGCGCTCGAAAGCCTGGTCCAGTTTGTGCCCAACGCGCATCTTGATGAACAGCAGCACACGCTCGTCCTTGTCCTGCGGCCGGCGCTGGCCCACACATATCGCGTCGTCGATGCGTGCAGCAAACATGGACCGCTCGAGCACGCCGTAGATCTCGCCCGAGCCGAAGCGCACACCCGAGGGGTTCAACACGCCGTCACTGGTACACAAGTGGGAGGCATCTCAGCACACACAAGCAACATATGAAGCAGGGACTGGTTGCTGACCTGCGGCCGAAGATTATGTACCCCTTCGTGCGCGGGTTCATTGCGATGAAGTCGCCGTGGCGCCACACACCCGGGTACTTGTCGTAGTACGCGTCGAGGAACTTGCTCCCGCGCGCGTCGTCGCCCCAGAAGCGCACGGGGGCCGACGGGTGTGGCCGCGTGCAGACAAGTTCGCCCGGAAGGCCCGTTTCTGAGATGTCCTTCCCCGCCTCGTCGAAGATCCCAACAGCCATCCCGAGTCCCTTACCCTGCATCTCGCCCGCGTAAACAGGGTACGAAGGGATGGGGCACACGACTGCGTGTCTGCGTTATACAGAGAGATGTAAGGAAGGACGAATACGCACATGAAGCACAGATGTCTGTGCCGCCAGAGCCCGAACAATTGACAGTGTGATCGTTAAACGCGCTTTGCATCCACTCGTACTGAGGGGCTGTGAGCACAGAACCCGCGCACATTACCATGCGCAGTGCCTCAAACTTGCCGATGTCTCCTGCTGCACATTCAATGGCCGGACAAAGGAAACAAACGCAACGTGCTTACGACGAGGGAGAATACCGAGGCCCTGAAGTTCGGATATGAAGCGGGGACTCGTACCAAAGAAAGTGACGCTGTGAGACGGACATGAGCCGATGCAGTGTTCTTGGGTAGGAATAGAGCGTACTTCTGCTCGTCTATAAACCTCAGAAAGTTCTTCACGTCTGGGTAGAATGGTGATCCTTCGTAAACGATGATCCGTGCACCGCACGCTAGTCCAGCAAGCATGTGGGGCCACATCATCCAAGCAGTCTGGTATCCACAAATTAGCCGTTATCAAGGAGGACGGGGACGAGGACGAAGACATACCGTCGTAAATTGGAAATGTGTGTCACCCATTTTAATGTCGGCACATGTCGCAAGTTCCTTTTTCGTCTGAATAAGCACGCCCTAGAAGTTGTGTGAGACAATGACAGGTTTAGTAGTAGAATGTTTACACACCCCTCCGGAGTGAACAATGCACTTTGGAGGTCCTGTCGTGCCAGACGAATACAGGATGTAAAGTGGATGATCGAAGGCCAGTTGTTCAAATATCAATGGTCGTCCGTCATCTGACGCTAGGAATCCCGAAAGAGTTTTGCTGGAGGACGACATTCTAGTTATGCTGGAAAGTAGGCGATAAAACCAACCTCAGTGGAATGGTGTTGACGACCTCCTGGGAGACTTCTTGACCCGACTTAATGCCAGGAAGTAGAATGACATGACTAAGGCCCGAGGAGAGATCTTGAACAACCTCTGAAACCTTGGGGATCAGGTCAAAGGTCTTCCCTATGTAAAGGGCCTCGGTTTCAGAAAAGATGAACTTGGGTAACACTTGTCGGTATCGCTCCAGAATGCCCTTTAGACCCGATTAATCAGACAGCTCTGCCACGTAAGCAGAACCGAGATACCTCCACGCCCATGTCTGTTGCGGTACTCGTAAAGATGCCTCCGACACTCGCCGTAGCTAGAGCAATAGCGACAGATATCGCTCTGTTTGCAATAATGGCTGTGGTACGTGAGGATGACTCGGTACGCAAACGTTAAGGAGATAAGGAACAACGACGAACTTGCGACTCTGTCCCCAGGCTGGAGCCCATGGAGTTTGAGTGCAGCAGCTAACTTGCGTACCAGTTCTCGCAACTCACGGTAGGAGTATGATGTGACGTGGCCGGTCTCATTGGCCTCCGTTATTGCGATCCCGTCATCGGTGCGCCACAGCATGTTCTCCGCGTAATTCAGACGTGCACCTGGGAACCATCGAGGAACCTCCTTGATATATCCCTCCTCCAAGACCTAGGGGATAGCGTATATGTACGCATTGGGAAACTGCAGAAAGAGAGCAGACCTTGGTGGGTGGCACTGAAGAAATGATGCCCAAAAATTCCCATAGGTCAAGCCAGAATGCGTAGTCAGTCACGGAGTACTCATGCAACTCTAAATAATCCTCTATGTTCCGTTAGGATACCACAGTGTGGTCGAAATGAGAATACATACTAAGGTGAAGGCCATGCTTGCGATTGACGGAGCGCCGAAAAGCTTCTACTCTGGTGTCCTGTGGAGCTGAGGGCTTTGATAAGAGTCTGGAACTGGCGAAGGCACTCCTGGACATCGTTGAATAGCGATTGGTGTCGGTAGTGATGGGGAATAGTGGTTGAGATTGATGCATGCTATATTTGGATAAAACGTGGCCATACAATACGGCATCCACGATGCCAGAGCCAACACTTCTCGCAGCCCATCAGAAGGTCGTCAGAATTTGAAGCTGAGATCTGAGAAGCCGCGGCGAACCCCCTAAGCGCTGGGACGGTCGTTCCCGGACTAGTTTAGCACTTTTCTCTACTAAGGAGATGACGATCGACGGGTTGGCTGGTTGTCCACTTGCTGGGACACCCTGGAGAAAATGTAAAGTAATCTAGTCATCTTAGTCGCGGTCTGGTGTAGCAGCTAAGACCTCGAGAAGACGCAGTGAGTCCCCCAATAGATCCGGGAAGTGGGCCAGGGTTATGTAACCCATACGGTGTAACTGTTCTTACGCGGGCTCGGAAAGATCATCTCCGGGGTTTCTCCGGCTCTAAGAAAAACGTTGTTCAAGGTCGCAGCGAAGAGACTATATTGCGAAGATTGAGCAACCCATGGGGTGGGCGTCAATGGTACAATCGAAACAAACAAGCCCAATTTCACAGCTTTGCATCTCTGCTGTTGCGCGTCTTTGATGCCTGTGCGACCTTCTCTATATCCTGGTATTTGTAGTAGCTCTCTAATGACTCCGGGTTCGCGACCGTAGCGCTCGGAACGACCCTCATACCTGAGACGATCTTCTTCACCGCAATCTCGATCTTCTTGCCGTTCACCGTATACTAGCCACGTCGTTGTTATCAACAGCGCGTCTCTAACTTCACTTCGCCAAGTAATCAAACACGGGCACTCACTGGGATTTCCTTGACCTCGAAGATATACGTTGGCACGTGTCGCCTGCTCAGCGCCGCCTTAATGGCAGCGCGGACTGCCTCCTCGAAGGGTGCGTCCAGCTTGTGCCCCGCGCGCATCTTGACGAAAAGCAGCACGCGCTCGTCTTTGTCCTGCGGCCGGCGCTGGCCCACACATATCGCGTCATCGATACGTGCGGAAAACACGGGGCGCTCGAGCACGCCGTAGATCTCGCCCGAACCAAAGCGCACACCGGAGGGGTTCAACACGCCGTCGCTGGTATACAAACGTGAACACCTCGGCACACACAAGAATGGCAAGACGTAGGAAGGAAGAGGGTGCGAACCTGCGGCCGAGGACTATGTACCCCTTCGTGCGCGGGTTCATCGCGATGAAGTCACCATGGCGCCATATGCCCGGGTACGTGTCATAGTACGCGTTGAGGAACTTGCTTCCGCGAGCGTCGTCACCCCAGAAGCGCACGGGGACCGACGGGTGTGGCCGTGTGCAGACGAGTTCGCCCGCAAGGCCCGTTTCTGAGATGTCCTTCCCTGCCTCGTCGAAGATCCCAACAGCCATGCCGAGCGCCTTACCCTGCATCTCGCCCGAGTGAACGGGGTATGAAGGGACCGAGGATATGACTGCGTGCCCGTGTCATATAGAGAGACGCGGGAAAGGGAGAGGGCGTACATGCACCACAGATGTCCGTGCCGCCAGAGCCCGCACATATAACAGTGCGATCATTAAATGCGCCTCGCATCCACTCGTACTGCGGGGTTGAGAGCACAGAGCCCGTGGTCGTAATCCTGCGCATGGCTTCAAACTTGCCGATGTCTCCTACAGTACAATCTATGACTGGCCAAACCAAGAAGACAGAGGCAATGTACTTACGGCGAGGAAGAATCCCGCGGCCCTGAACCTCAGAGATGAAGCGGGGACTCGTACCAAGCACGTTAACGCTGTCAGACGGGCATAAGCTGATGCAGCGTTCTTAGGTAGGAACAGGGGTGTACTTCTGTTCATCGATAAACTTCAGGTAACTCTTCACGTCTGGGTAGAACGGCGATCCTTCATAAACGATCATCCGAGCACCGCATGCCAGTCCAGCAAGCATGTAAGGCCACATCATCCAAGCAGTCTGGTATATACGATTAGACGTTATTCGAGAAGACAAAGACGAAGACACATACCGTTGTAAATTGGAAATATGTGTCGTCCATTCCAACATCGAGATTTGCCACAAGTTCCTTCTTCGTCTGAATGAGCACGCCCTAGAAGTTATGTGAGACAATGACAGGTTTAGTAGTAGAATGTTTACACACCCCTGCGGAGTGAACAATGCACTTTGGAGGTCCTGTCGTGCCGGACGAATACAGGATGTAAAGTGGATGATCGAAAGGCAGTTGTTCAAACACCAATGGTCGCCCATCATCTGACGCTAGAAATCCTGAAAGAGTTTTACTAGATGAGGACGTCATTCTAGGTATGCCGGAAAATGGAAGGAGTTGAAATCGACCTCAGTGGAATGGTATTGACGACCTCCTGGGAGACTTCTTGACCCGACTTAATGCCAGGAAGTAGAATGACATGACCAAGGCCCGAGGAGGAGAGATCTTGAACAACCTCCGAAATCTTGGGGACAAGGTTGAAGGTCTTCCCCATGTATATGGCCTCGGTTTCAGAAAAGATGAACTTGGGCAGCACTTGTCGGTATCTGTCTAGAATTCCCTTTAACCCATTAAGTAGATAACTCCGCCACATGAGCACAAACAGTCATACCTTCACGCCCATGTCTGTTGCGGTACTCGTGAAGATGCCTCCAAGACTCGCTGTAGCTAGAGCAATAGCGACAGATATTGTTCTATTTGCAATAACGGCTGCGGTGCGTGAGAACTACTCATCGAACATGCAAACGTTACGAGACTAGACCAAAGGACGAACCTGCGACTCTGTCCCCAGGCTGGAGCCCATGGAGTTTGAGGGCGGTAGCCAACTTGCGTACCAGCTCTCGCAACTCACGGTAGGAGTAAGATGCGACGTGGCCGGTCTCATTGGTCTCCGTTATTGCGACCCCGTCGTCGGTGCGCCACAGCATGTTCTCCGCGTAATTCAGACGTGCGCCTGGGAACCATTGAGGAACTTCCTTGATATATCCCTCGCCCACGACCTAGGAGATAACACATATGCGCACGTTGGGGAACTACTGAAAGAGAGCGGACCTTGGTTGGTGGCACTGAAGAAATGATGCCCAGGAATTGCCATAGGTCAAGCCAGAACGTGTAGTCAGTCACGGAGTATTCGTGCAATTCGGAATAGTTCTCTGCGCTCCCGTAAGGTCCCGCAGTATAGTCGAAACGAGAATACGCACTTAGGTGAAGGCCATGCTTGCGATTAATGAGGCGTCGAAGGAACTCTACTTTGGTATCCTGTGGCGTTACGGGCTTTGACAAGAGTCGAGAACCGGCGAAAAGATCCTGGGACATGGTCAAGCAGTGATTGGAGTTATTTCAGTTATTTCAGTTTGGGGATAATGGCCGAGGCTGGGGTTTATATAGAATAAGAGAACACAGGGAAAGAATATTCCCCCACACGATGTCCGAGCTGAGGCAAGAGCCGAGCTGACTTATCCACTTTATGCCCGTAGCTGGAGCTCAAAAGCTTGAACGTTTGAACTCTCCGGATCATCGGACCTCAAGCTCTATGATGAAGGGTTACAGGGACTACCAGACATTCTACGACCTTACGCATATAAACACATATCTGGTCACGACAGCCTGTCGTCTGACCTCTGCTGTACGGCCCGGGACGACCGAGATGGCGGTGACATCAGCCAAATAAGTCACGTGATTCGAGGCAGTTGTATTAACTTGGCTCGCTGGAGGGAGCGGACACTTCTCTTCACCCTCCAACACGACCACCACGCGGCTTTCGCCTACCCTTCCCCACCCTTCCCTACACCCGCATACTGCTGCGCGATGCCCGCAACAGAGGTATTAGCTTCCAATGGCGCACATCCTACACCCCCTCCCTTGCAATTGAAGCCAACGCTCAACGGTCATACCACAAACGGTACCTCTGACCGGCTCCAGATAATCAACAACGAAAAACAGTTCACGTATGTTTACGTGCAAGTATTGTGTCGTCTTGTAATGAGAGAGCCTTCTGCAGGTCCACCCTGAATGATCAAATCTCCGCTTGGGACCTGCGTGATGCGGGCTTCGACTACAATCTTGTTGCGGTGTTTGGTTCACAGTCGACAGGAAAAAGTACGCCCCTCTCTAATGTCTCGAGTAGTAAGGTGCTAACATTCATGTAGGTACCCTCCTCAACCGGCTGTTCGGCACCAACTTTGATGTCATGGATGAGACGAAGCGGCAACAGACGACGAAGGGTGAGTAGTGGGTACACCTCTGGTGTCATTCCCTCCCATAGTTATGACCCTCACACCGGTCATGCTTGATGGATTGCTCGGACTCGTAGTCTCCCCAAGAGCTGCGGAGTCACAGCAGTCTAGCGTGTTCCTCTCCGCATTCCTAGCCACCCCTGAGCATTGGGGAGACAAGTCTAGGACCTATGCTAATCATCCTCCTTACTTCAGGTATCTGGATGTGTAGAGGCCGAGACATGAACGTCCTTGTGATGGACGTAGAGGGAACAGACGGGCGCGAGCGTGGCGAGGACCAGGTACGTCTACTGAACTCCGGTATTTTCAGGTCACTTAAGTGTGCCTCTTAGGATTTTGAACGCAAATCAGCTTTGTTCTCCCTCGCGTCGTCAGAGGTTCTTATTGTCAATCTTTGGGAGCACCAAGTTGGTTTGTATCAAGGAGCCAACATGGGGCTCCTGAAGACAGTTTTTGAAGTAAATCTTGGGCTTTTCGGGAAGAAGTCGCAAGAAAGGTGAGTTCGTTTTCGCTCAACACCGCCCACTGATTTGTCATGTTGCAGTGCAAACCAACGCACGCTTCTCTTATTTGTTATTCGCGATCACATCGGAGCGACGCCTCTCGCGAACCTCCAAGCAACGTTGACTGCTGACCTGCAACGTATCTGGGACACGCTGTCGAAACCAGCCGAACTGCAAGACCGGAAGTTGACCGACTACTTCGACTTGTCCTTCACAGCGCTTCCACACAAGATCCTCGCCGCTGACAAGTTTGAGGCTGACGTCCGGACGCTGCGTGGTCGCTTCACAGATAAGTCAAGAGATGACTTTGTATTTAAATCTGCATATCACAAACGCATTCCCGCCGATGGTGTCGCATTCTATATGGAAGGCATCTGGGTAAGGAAGTCCAGTACCCCAGTGTTGAAGCTAGCTGACACTGTCACCCTCAGGAACAAGTGCAGACCAACAAGGACCTCGACCTGCCGACCCAGCAAGAGCTCCTCGCACAATTCAGATGCGACGAAATTTCTGCAGGTGCTCTGACGGAGTTCAATGAGCAGGCCAAGCCGCAGAAACGACCAATAGAAGCTGGCAAGGTTACCATCGGACTTGGAGAGATGATGCGGAGCTGGCGATCACAAGCGCTATGTGCGTAACTACCTTGTCCCTTGATGCGTGCGCTGACGGCATCATAGCACGATACGATCGTGATGCATCGCGGTATCATCAAGGAGTCTATAAGCGAAAGCGCGCCGACCTCACTGGGACGCTCGACTCCACGTTATTACCCCTCTTCGTGGGGCAGTTGAAAAATTTACATAAGGTCGCACTTGTGTCATTCAAGGCGGAGGTTGTTGCTGGTCTCAAAGTAGACGGCTATAACTTTGCGGACGTTGTCAGCAAAGCACGTGCGGCAGCCGAAGCGCTCTTTAGTGATGGTGCTCGAGAGGCTGTAGTCACTGAAGGCGATGCAGCGTGGGAGTGGGAGGAGGAGCTCCGGTTGTTGCGGGAGGAAGTACGGGCAGTCGCCGACCAACTGAGGAAGGACGAAACAAAGAAGATGATCAACACAATCGAGGTATGTGGCGACCCGGCATCTTCGTCAACGATCACGCTCATAGTTTGTGTAGCGCAACTTTAAGAAGCAGATCTCGGAGCCAGTTGATGTGCAGTTGAGCAAACCCTCACCCGAGATGTGGGACAACATCCTTCGGACCTACAAGGGAACGCTTGCCAAGTCTGAGGGGTCGTACCTTACCAAAGCCAGGAGTAATGTTCTCTGCGTGAGTTCGCTTGCAAGCATGCTGACCTTTGTGAACCAGGCTTTGACTGCACCGAGGAAGAAAACGACGAAGCACTCACGACGCTGCGGCAGCGCGCCTGGGCAGCTCTGCGCGCGAAAGTTGACGAGCAAACTGTGGACGCGGCGATCTTGACAAAGCTACGCGCCTACTTCGAGGAGCGTTTCCGATACGACGAGCAAGGTGTGCCACGCGTCTGGAAGCCCGACGACGACATCGACGGCGCATACAAGAAGGCGAAGGACGCCACGCTGGATCTGATTGAGCTTTACGCGGAGATCGTGCCCAACGACCCCGAGCTCGAGTACACCCCACCTGAAGACAGCGAGGACGCAAGCGCCCCTGGGCTGGTCGTGTTCTCCGAGACGAAGATCCTTGAGCTGGGCGCACGCTTCCGGCGCGAGGCGGACGCGCACTATGTCGAGGCAAAGCGGAGCACTGTCGCGAGCATCGCACAGATCCCGTACTGGATGTACGGCGTCCTCGTCGTCCTCGGGTGGAACGAGGCCATGCTGGTGCTCTTCAACCCACTCTACTTCACCATGCTGCTGATCCTCGCTGCTGGCGCGTGAGCACCCTTTTTTTTTTTTTTAAATTCTCTCCGTTAATCACGGGAGCCCCTCCACACTGACACTAAAATAAAATAAAAGGTGGATCACCGTACAGCTCAACCTTGCTGGCCCACTCATGCATGTTGGTGGCTCGATCGCTCTCGAGGTAAGTCCCACGTGTTTGGGCCAATGACACGTCGAGCGGTGCTGCTGACACTGGGTGGGGGGGTGATGCAGGTCAAACGCCAGGCGGAAACCCGTCTGCGAGAACACTTTTCGGAACCGCTTCGCGCACAGGTGCAAGCCGCGATCGATGACGAGGATGATGCACGGGACGCGCGGCGTCGCGTACCCGAGCCTCTGTGAGGGGCAGGACGTCGATCGGACTGCAATGATTGATTGCCCAGGCTGGGCTGATGGGCGGCCTGTTCCGTTCATTATTATATTTTGTTTTCGCTTTCCTTTCGCTAGAGCGCGCGATATTAATGTATATCGTATCTGGATTGTGCGCCTGTAATTATGAATGGCATTTTGGTTATATCCCGTATCTTTTTTTTTCACCTCAACTTTCCTGCTAGCTTCATTCCGTGTCGATGCGGAAACAAAAGTTACAACAGCAGCAGCAAGTAGCAGCACCCAACTAATGTAATGTACATGCGCATGCGGACTGTCCAACCGGCTAACGAATACAATCAGTGAGTCTATAACCCCCTCGTCCCGTTCCGATGTGATGCCTCACGGGACCTCGGAACACCGGAACCAAACACGAGGACGGGGGAGGGAGTTGGACAAGGAGAAAGAGAAGAGAAGGGCAGGTGATCGAAATCAAGGAGTAGCCCTAAGCCGCGCCACAGATCGATAGCTCTCGCATCTCCTGCAAGACGCCCTCGACCCGCGCGTCGAGCTGCCCCGCGGCGTAGTCGTCCCGCACACTGTCGTCAAAGTAGCGCTGCACGCCAGAGAGCTTCTCGTAGCCCTCCTCGGCGAACTTGCATTGCATCCTTATCATCGCCTCGAAGCTCGGGTCAAAGTACGGCACGCGCTGCTCGAGCAGGATCGGGATTTCGCGCACGAGCTGGTCGTTGAGCAGGTCGAAGACCTCTTTGGCCTCGTCGAGTTCTTGCTGCGCCTGTGTGAGAACCCACCAGGGAGAAGCAAGGCATCACGCGTCAGATGTCCGGTTCTCCGCCCCCCCCCCCCCCTGAGGTGGAAAGAAGGCGGACCTTGGGAAGCCTTGTGGCGTCCTCGCTCGGCTTTTCGGTCATCTTGCGCACTTTGCTTCGCGCAGCGTCGTAATCGAGGAGCTAGAGCGGCCCCACGCCGCAAGGTGCGATCGGGAGGGAGCTCATCATGGGACGAGCACAGGCGCCGCTCACCTTCTTATTCCGTTTCGAGATGTGCTCGTTTATCGTTGGGAAGTACGAGTTCATCTTTCCGAGTGGATCTAAGATGGTCGTACGATAGGGGGCGTCCTGTGGTAGGTCTGATGATCAGCAATTCACCAATCGCGGCGGAACGCTGGGGTGGAAAACCCCAGGTGACGGGAGGGGAAAAAGGGGCACACGGACCAACTCGCGGCCGATACCGGCATCGAGCTCTTCGACAGAACGCCTGTACGCGTGCGCGGCCATGGCGCTCTCCGAGGTCCTGTCTGAAGCACCGTAAAAGGTGTCGATCGTCTCCGCGAGGCGGAGCTGCGCAGAGGACATGGCTGGGTGCGCGGGCTGTCAGCTACGCATGCACGGGTGGGCGGAAGCGGAGAGAATCGCAAGCGTACCGCGCATAGAGTCGAGGTAGGACTTCCCGTCTTTCTGCAGCGTGCCACATTCCTTCTCGAATCTGCTCGCGTCGATCTAAGGTCAGAGCCGGGACACAGCGAAAGACGGGAATGGACGTACACTTTGTATTTCGCCTCCTCAGATGCAAAATCCTGATCTACGGTGCGCTCTATTTGACCTGTTTTTTGCAGGAGCTGCGTGGAGCAAAGAATGTTGGCACATGAAAAACACAGGTACAAAAGGAGGTTCCATGCGTACAGTCGTCCCCGCCCGATTCATAGACTTCTTGAATCTAAAGAGCACCTAAGAAGAATGTAGTGGAAAGACTGGACCAAACGCACCCTTGCCAGCTCATTGTAACGCCGAGACGTTCAGTGGGTAGAGAGAAAGTAACGAACGGGAAAGAGACGCGGGGTCGTGACGAAAGTGAAAGTGAGAGTGAAGAGCCCTAAGTGGCGCCAACTGCGTATTTATTTATTTAATAATTATGTCAGCGATAACTTGACCTGATCCGGATCACAGCGCGGCAGCGAACAGTGAAGAACAACCAACAAAGTCACCTCACTTGGAAGAGCCAAAGTCTATCATTGATCACCCGGCGCTATCGTTCGCCTCCTTTCCGTGCCAGACTAGGGTCGGATTTTCAGACCCCTAGGTACGGCTGCCGTACCACCGACGGGTATCACACCTCAAAGTGAACAGGCACCAGTCGCTCTACCGCCGAGTGTTCTTCTCTCTGTCTGTCTCTGCGTACACTATACATGGCGACATCTACTCTGAAAAAAAAAAAAAAAAAAAAAGAGAAAGCCGACAAGTTTGGGGGTTGCCCAGAAAGCATCTACACCTACTCGGACTCCTTCGGTTCTTGGCCAGATTACGTCCGGACATCCTGAATGAACTGAAGGCCGCCGAGGCTATTCCTTCTGGGCGCCCATGCGCGGCTTTCTTTCCGAGCTTGTGTATGTACCACGCCCTGTCCCTGTTTTCAGTATTACGTGCCATCTATATAAATACTTTGATTGACGAACTGGATCTGCTTTCTCTCATGTCGGCTTCCCCTGACTCGTGCCGTCGTCCACTCTTTTTGCACAACAAACCATCCTACGCGTAAAGATGCATCCCAACAATGTCGCTCCTTCGCTTTTATTTATTAGTTCTTTCGCCTCCCTCACAATGATCGCCCAACAACTGTTCTCGCTCCACAAATCTCGATGGAGCACTCAAAGTGGCCAGGCCAAGCGACGGATCCTTGCGGTCTCTGCCGCGCTCTTGACTGTCCTCTTGACCTCTCTCTCCGGTATCCTAGGCCTTTTCGCAAGCCAAGCATGGCGCGATGGTGACTACTCGCGTGCAACACGTGCTACTGTTAGCGGAAAAATTGTTGTTGTTGCCCTACAATTCGGACGTAAGTATATTTCGTGTGTCCCATCCTTGGGGAAAAGACTCACCAGTACTCCCCAGTCTCAGCGTACTCGATGTTTATCTTAAATCTGAAAGCTCTAGTAGAGCCTATACCCTCACCACACATCGGGATCGCTACCTTGGAATACGCGAGGGGTCTCACGGCAATCTTGTCTTGCCCCCTCGTTGCACGTTCGTACTCTTGCCCTTCTACCTGCGTTGGGTGACCTCATGCGGTTCACTTTAGTCACAGTCATCTCGACCTCCTTTGCGGCACTCCAAGAAGACTATCCAGCCGCTCGCTTCCCAGCGATCTGCTGGCTTGTCTTCTTTATACCCCTGTCCGGTGTTAGCACCCTCCTTTACTTATCTATCCGCCGCGCAAAGGAGCACCCGATCATTGCGCGTCTGTGGCTCATCTTCGCCGTCGGACAAGCTTTCGGAGCCCTCTCCGCTGCTTGCGCGGTCATTGGGAAAGGGGACTTCCAAACCCCTGCCTCCCTTTTTGATGCACTCTGGAGTACATGTGTTACGTTTGCCCTCCATAGTGCGTCTTGTCGCTCCGTCTCTGTCGCGTTCACTCCCCTGATTGCCGTATTGGCGCAGTTCAATCCACTATACCCGATCCCCGTCCGAACTCACCCCTTTCGGGACGAGAACCATTCAGACGCGGGGTACCCCCTCGCATTCTCGTACACCCCCCTCGTCCCAGTAATATCGGGCCATTACGGCCACTGCAGCTCGCGATCACCGCTTCCACGGAAGATTTTCGCACTCTACAGGATCCGTTCGCTTCACCCACCTCGCCGCTCACAGAGAAGTCGTTCCCTTTGTTGGAAGCGGTCAGGAAGAAAAGGTTCTCTGTCTTAGTAGCTTCGACCCGTCACTCGTCACCCGCAGACCTGAGGCTGCCACCAATGCTCCGCCAAACGCTCGAGGATGACACACCTCCGCTCTCGCCGCCACCTACCGCGCTAGTGCGAGCACCGAAGCATGCGAGCATCAGCGGTGCTTTTTGAGCGTGATTTTTGTCTAGCATACGCGTGTAATAGGTATAGGGTGTGTATGTATGTATGTACGTGTGGCAGTCCACCGATCTGTAACGCGCATGTTGTTAATTTCTCTTCTTCACGAGATGAGCAGAAAGGAGGCTTCCCTGATGTTCCGTCGACACTGCTTGCACTAAAACTCGATCATGAAACATCGCGCGTTTTGACGTGTTCTCATTCCTCATTCTCGCCAGACCGCTGTCGCACGGCACCCACGTTTTCGGTCCCTGACCGCGGCCCTAGGGTTCTCTCGCAGTGCACACTTGCCCCAGAACGGTTATATACTTGCGCCCTCCTCTGCTGCTCTGCTCTTCCATTCATTCATCGCCATCCTCACAAACATCCTAGAAGCAATCTTCCACCCACCCCCCTTCGACTATGAAGCCTTGTGCACAGACCCTCCGCGAGGTCCCCGGCTCGATGCGCCGCGCGATACCCGCCCGGCTGCTCCACACGCTCTTCGTCTACTGCGCGACGAGCCTCTTGCTCGCCCTCATCGTCTACACCTTCATCCTCATCCTCCTCCTCCGCACCGTCTCTCCCGAGCGCGCATCGCGCCGCGACCGGCACGTCACGTTTCTCGTCGGCCCGGAGCCGTCCACGAGCGCCCGCACTTCCACGCGCCGCGCACCACCGCCGCCACCACCGCTACCGCGACTCCCCGAAAAAAGCAGGCCCACACCCCCGCCCGTGCCTGTACTCGCGCCGGCAGTCGCGCCGTCGCTCTCCCTCACCGTCACGCCGCGCGAGCTCGAGCCGCCGACGCCGGACGTCGCGGAGGACCCCCTGCGCGCGCTCGGCCGCATCTGCGCCTTCCTTGTGGCGAATACCGCGCGCGCGGCGCAGCGTGACGAGCTTGGCGCGACGCCGCCACTGGCTGGGCTGGAACCGTATCTCGATGCGGTGCGCGTGGATCTCGCGTACATCGACGAGGTGGTGGTGGGGCAGCGCGCCCAGACCGAGGAAGAGGAGAGGAGCGCAGACGGTGAGGCTGCAGCGACGAAGGTAACGATTGTGGATAGCGCGGGGGAGAGTACGAGTACGAGTGCGGATTCGGGTCTAGGTGCAGGTGCAGGTGTTAGCGCAGACGCGCATGCACACGACGAGCCAGGTCTCGTCCAGCCCCAGCAGGCTACCAGTGCACACGCGCCTCCCGCCCCCCCCTCCCGCTCCCAATCCCAATCTCCAACTCCACATCCATCTCCACCTCCACCTCCACCAATCATCACCCAGAATCTATATCCCCCACCTACCACCACCACCTCCACCAAACCCAAACCCAAACCCAAACCCAGCGCCGAGTCTGGCACCACCACCACCACCACCACCACAGCAGCCCCCTCCACAGCCGCCACCGCCACCGCCGCCGCTTCCACGGCCAACCCGCGCCGGCGCAAAGACGCCGTGCTGCGCGCTCCGCACACGAGCGTAGACCCTGGTGTGGCCGACGCAGACGCGGACGACGCAGCGGTGCGCGCGGCGGCGCTGCTGGCGCGGTTTGCCGACATTGGCGCAGAGCTCGAGGGCACCGTGCGCGAGCGCGGCGCAGCGCTGTGGGCGGCGCTGTCGCGGCGGCGTGCGCCGCTCGACTTGCCCGTGCCCCCGTTGCCGCGTACGCGCTCGTCGGCCGCGCTCATTGCTGCGCGGGGCGCGCCGGTCGTCGAGGCGTCGCGTGTGGTGGCGCATCAGGCTGCGTGGCGTGCGCGGTTCGCTGCTTATGGGAGGTTGTTTGGGCCGGCTGCGGAGCAGGCGTAGGGGTGTGGTGGTCGCTGATCAGGAGGTTTTGGGACTAGGGGACTGGACCGATCTCTCTTTTTAATTTTTTTTTTCAATCTTGGCTGGCCGGTGGTGGTTTGAGGGCAAATAAGTTATTAACGAGATATAGTTCATTCCTTTTTTTTTTTAACTTCATGTTTATTTCGTAACACACGTACGGTACATGTCTTTCGCTAGTTAGTTACACATGCATGCTTTGAAATGGCTGCAGTTTAGTTGCTGTAATCACATATAGGATCGCCATTCTGAACTTGCGACGGAGCGCCGATGGCTTGGGCTGACACACTGCACGGGCCCAGTAACTATCTCAATGTGCTGCTCTCGCAGACGTGAGCAAAACCCCAACCTCATCCTCAAACGCTGTCGTAATGTGAACGCGTCAGTGGCTTAGGACCCCTATTATTTGTGCGCACGACACCCATGGTGCACGGCGCCAAATCGCCAATCATACCCTATTCCGCTGCGCGCACGACACTCATGGTGCACGGCGCCAAATCGCCAATCATACCCTACCCCGCTGCGCGCACGACAAGACGGCAGCTCGTCCTCATTGCAGTGCTCCTTCACAAGTGGTGGCGGTGCCAAGGAAAGAAGGAAGGGTCGTGTCGTGTCGTGCTCGCAAAAAAGGGGCGAACCAAAAAAAAAAATTTAAAAAAAATCCAGATCAACCCTGTTTGCGATCTCGATCGCCAGGCAGCTGTGCTCGAGGAGCCAGCGCGGCGCAGGAAGGTGGGCGTCATATCACCGGCCGGCTTGATTGGCATGGAATGTGCCAGCTTGGGTGACGTAGGGAATGCGAGTCGATGCGCAGGACGCCAGCGAACCGGGGCACCCCCCCCCCCTCACCTCGCACAGGGAACTGGCGACAGGATTGGGACACAGACTGCGGTGACCAGCTGGGGAGCGTGCGTGAAAGAGGTCATGCGCGATTGTCGGCGATCGCGCGCGGTCGATAGTGACACCCTTTCTATGGTTGCACTTACTGGATAGCGCAGGAGGGAGGAGGGACCCGAGACCTCGCTCGCGTAGGGGCTGAGGTGGCTCCCTGATGGAGGACCTGCTGAACACGTATGTACGTACCATCGAGGCGAGGGCTAGGACCACCGTAAGATCTGATCCTGATCAACAAGGAGCATTGGCATCACAGTGTGACACTGTGATACCCGTTGATCGGTTTCAGAGTCTTGAGAAGGAGAGCCCCCGGTGGTCTGTGCTCGCAGGAAAGCCGGTCCAACGAACGCGGAACTGTCAAGGGAAAAAAAAAACTGATATCCATGTCTGCAAACCCAGAGCCCCACCCAGGACAGTTTCGGGGAAGGGGGTGTGTGTGAAGGAAGATCGGACCAAGACGGAAGAGGGTATATTGTTGCTCTCAGATCTGCTACAGGGAGACCCATCAGTCGTGTACTCCACACAGGTAAGTCTTAGAGTGGGAGCACTGCGAGAGCGGCCTGGTAGGTGTCCTCCGCCGGGAGTCTCGGCCTGGTGGGAACAGTAGGACTGGGGATCCCAAGACATGTCCCATGCCCAGAGCAAAGAAGTCACCTATTGATAAGGAGAGGGGGCTACCGGTTCAGCCACCATGAAGAGGGCGAGCAACAGCCGGACCAGAGGGAGGGGTGTCGTGGGGAAGCGAGCTCCAACGATCAAAAGGAATGAACAGGTGAATGAACACCGTCCGTGAAATGAATGGAATATTCCGTCACCACCCTGCCATCAAAAGATCAAAGAAAGGACATCAACTGGAGTGTATAGAATAGAGCACCGAGCAGAATTACTCGTTCAGTATATACTGATGGGATGGCACCGCAAAGGGAAACTTCGCAGACCAACTTGAAGAGAGTTGTTTACAGGTAATGGAAACGGTAGATGGCCCGATCGTGCGAGGTCCCGCGGAAGTCCTCCAGCAAATTACGAACACCACGGAGATGGCGATAAGCCAGAAGCAGACACCTGCGCAACCCCAGCTGGGGGCCATGGAGCTTCGACAGGATGCAGATTCATATAGTCCACTCGGTGACTTCTGCTTACCACTGTTGTTGAGAAAAATTTGGGGAAACTAGTCTCATATCGCGTTGCCTTGGAGCAGAAAATACGTATCATGAAAAAGAATTGAAACAAATCACGGCGCCAAGACATCTGCCAGAACACTCGTGAGACGCCACGAGCCCAGGTTATAATATACAGCACAGTAGTGGCCAGATCTGTCATGTCAGACCCGACCCGAGAATGTATTATGCTGTGAACGTGTGAAACCTTGACACGTGCCGCCATGTGCGCTCTGCCATTTCCCTCGCAACGGAGGCGGCCTCGTCATGCCGTTTTTACGAAATTTTAAATTTTAATGTGGACAGCAGAACCACCAGTGTGTATTGTAATGTGATACTGTAGTGTCTCCTGCTATCTACTACGTCACCCATTGCCGAGAGTGTCAGAGATGAGTGAGGAGAAAGGCAGAGAGCAGCAAGGGGGGATATCGCTCGGCTGGAGCAGGTATATACCGAGGTATAAAGTGGCATCATGGGCGTGGTAGGAGTTTGTGTGCAGCTGCGTAAGGGGCATCTCAAACAAAAAAAAATGGGTGGGGTGCCGTGGGTGCTGTAGTCTATGAATGCGTTTGGAGTGTATCTATGCTACAAGAATGGAAGCACGCTGGATTTACATCACCTCACCGGCGACCCTTTCTAAGCTTCTTTGAACCATTTATGACGGCACCGGCGTGAGCGGCAAGCACCTTGAGTTGCCCATTGGTGTGGAGCTCCCGAATCGTGTCCATCGAGCCGACGGGCTTACCCCCGATGAGGAGAATCGGCAGCTCGGACGTGTTGGTAAGTCGGAAGAGAAGCGGAATGAGCACGCCCGCATCAGCTGACGGGTGAGACACGGTCCGAGTTAGCGGTCCGGAAATACTACATGTTTGGGGGGGACGGGGATAACCCACCTCGTTGGTCGACGCCAAAGAAGGTAGGAAGCGGCTTGAGATTCATGCTGTCCAGAATGGTCCTGAGCTCACGTGATACGGGCGAGACCGACTGCAAATACGGGAGCCGAATGGGGGAAATAATAAAAATAGAAAATAAAAAAAGTCAGAAAAATCAACAAAGATCCGTGGGCGCGGGGAGAAGAGGAAGACGGGGGGTCGTAATGGGGAACATGATAGACATAGACTTTACCTTAGAGAATACGACCACGGGATTACGGAGCCACACATCAATTACGACACTGGCCAGTTCGTCCTCTGCTCGTGGGCTACGCGTGTCAAAGTCGAGGACGAGCTGTGGGTCGATCGACCGTGCGGGGTCTATGTCTGTGGGGATGACATTCTGCGGTAGTGCAGCCATGAACGCGGTCACCGCGCCGAGCTCCTGCTCAGGTGAGAGCGTGATCTCCGGCCGATGCTTGTGGACGTTGCTGGCCGGGGGAGGGAGATTCTCCACCAGCTGTCGCCAGGCATCTTCCACGCCGGCGTGACTGTGGTGGTGGTGGCGATGGGGGGAATGACCGGGGGCGAGGGCGGGCGGGGAAACAAGACAGACGTAGGAGGTGAGAACGACGAGGGACAATAGGCAGAGGATGGTAGCACGCTGGCGGGACTTTCGAGGGAATAAAAGATCGATGAACCCTGCAAAGACGCCGGTGCTTGGGGTGGAGGGGCCGAAGGAGAGGTGGGGACCCAAGGGGTGGGACATGCCGCTCTCGGGGAGATGGCGTTGGGAAGCGGTTCGACGATGCATTAAAAGAGCGTGGGTTATATAGAGTAAACGACAGTGGAGAGGAGGAGTGTGTCAATGTCACTGATGATAGCCCTTGCGCCCGACTAATTCGAATCAAAACAACAAAATATCCCGGCGCCTCCTTCAGCGTTTAAATAATCGTTCTGCTCCAGCCTCCCGGCGGCCCCCATTTAGATTTAGTCACCTTAAGTTCAAGTCTTCTCAAATCGTTGCTCTCCGACTCTTCTTCTCTCTCATCTCGCTACAATCTCCTATGCACTTTTGAATCTCCCTTGTACTTCGAATTATCCCGAAGCGAATGCTATCACACCCAATTTTTAATATATAAAAATATACGTAAGGCAGCTCCTGATCAGGGCTCAGCCGCTAGCCGGATTTTTTTTGACATTGTTGGTGTTCTTTAGTTCGCATGGCTTTGTAGTTGCGCGGCGCGATGTCATCCCTAGTGGAATCCCTGCATCCTGCCCATCGGACGTCCATCAGTTGCATCCTCGTTCTTGAGCCTAACCTCCAACACTACCGCACTTCCTACGTCCGAGGGATTCAATCCGAGGCTGTCGTAACTACGATATTTATAATGAACGAGATAACGGCGCCGAGGCGTGCGGCCACCGTGTCTCATCTCACATTGCCGTGGGGCGTTGCCGTGATAATCATTCTTCTCGGCTAACCGACGGCCCCACCACAGGACCAATGAACATGTCTAGTTCAGAGAAGTGTGGCTTTACAACAATAATTGGGCGTCGCAAAAACCCGACTAGACCTCGCTTGGCAGGATTGTGTGGGAACCAGACTGCTTCCCATCTCGTTATTGTATCGACTTTACTCGCCGCTGGAGGGTAAGTCGTGAACGACCAACACTACTGTACTGGCGGCTGATTCGATTCTTCTTTTTATTATTATTATTATTATATTTGTTTAACTCCGCAACGGCTCATCATATCGCTGGACGCCAACTGTCTATATAGGTACAGGTTGTGGCGCACCCGCCGCCAAGCCGCGAGGCGACAGCTCAGATGGCTCACGGAACTAAGTTATACGAGTGCAGACGATACTGAAGGTACGCGTGCTCAACGAACGTGGTAGACAGGGCGGACTCCTCCCGTGTATGGGAATCCAGTCTTTTCAGTCGAATCCAACCCGAGGGAAAATAGAAGGACACTTACGGAAGCATGGTTGCTTTGGAATGGCGGACGGTTCACTAATATCCGATAGCCTTGTCGTCTCCCTAACATCAGATGACCCACCTCACAGCCCCCACGAGGTCAAGCAAAGATACGGCCTATCGAAACCGGCTCGTGTCCTACGGCCGTGGGCGGAGACGGGCAATGAGGCCTTAATGAGGCCCAAGCACGAAGGTACCGTCACGGCGATGTGTAGCACGCACGGGGCCCCGCATCACGCAACGCATGCGCAAAACACGGCTGCGACAATAAAGGACTCGGGCATCATGAGCGCTGCTGGGAGATATGGCCTCTCACCTTCCGGTGATACAGTACGGACCAAAGACGGAACTTCGGTGGGCGATTCTGATCAAGCAAAGCAATTTGGCCGACTTCTGCCGACCCTGCTTCTGCTAGTGACAGGAAGGCCATCTTTTATGTTCCACGTCAGTGGCACCGCCGGCCCTCCTAGGCACCTGTTCCGGTCTGGCTGGACCTTCTTTGCGGTAGGTAATTGTACGACAGACATCTTGTAGGCGTGGCTGGCCGCTAGATGCAGAAACGGCGATCCCATAAGAAAGAAGTCTACGCACGATTAGCTTGCTTATTCGTTTACTGTTTAGATCCAGAGAGGCATGCATCTGTAGTGTGCGGACGACAGATTTTAGACGGGCCTCGGCCATCTAGGGACATACATCCTCGAGCCCTGCTTCGCCATTGCCCGTTGTTTCCCTCGCCGCCAGACAGGCTCTGGCATGACACGTGCCTGGCGGCCAAGGAGAAATGCCGGAGATCAATCACTATCAGTGGTGATACAATGGTATTATATATTGATGATCGCGGATATAGAGGGGCACACAGGCAGGCAGATTCCACCGCGCCATACCAGGGGGCACCACCGACTAGCGGATGCAGATATAACTTGACTAGAAAGGTCAAGAATTGCCATGAGCCCATGACAGGAGCATGTTCTGTCAGTGCTCCCGCTAAGGCCATATGCGCGCGCTTTGTCTATATACGGTACATGGTGCGCAAGTATGCTCGTTTGGTACGTTATCAACACGTTCGATGGGGAAGTTTTTTCGTTGATAATCTACCCGACCAACGGTCGTCATTGAGAGATGGAATCTGAGTCCCGGAGAACGCGCACGAAATAGCGAAATGAAGGGGCAGCACCCAGATCTCGTCGCACGCACTAACTCGTTTAAGATCTAGCGTCATGGCCAAGCTCTAGTGTGGTATGCAGCAGAGTTGTCGATTACATGGATTACCATTCATACCCCGTGCGCACACAGCGCGTTGTTCATCGAGCTCCTCCTCTCGTAGGAATAATGTAGGCGTGTAAGTTCGTAGGGCACATGCGCGAAGGTAGTCCGTGCTTCCTTCGCCTGTGATGCATGTGATACATTGCGCCCCCACGACGATCTTCCCGTCCGTGCCAGACATATAGTCATACCTCGCGCCACCTTTAGTCCGCCGTAATGGCGTACCATGACGCCAGAATTCAGCTCCTGCCCCATGCGCCCGAACTGTGCAATCCGTGCCTCGTGAACAGTGCACAAGCGCTCCTCGGACAAGCGTGAGGCACCCCATGATGCCAGCGCCTGGTCTGTCGTGACGGCGCCGATATCGACGGCGCATCTCACTTGACCAATCCATCCACGGCCTGTACGCCGCGGTTAACGCGGGCGGGCGAACCATGGAAGGGAAAAGTAAGAAAAGGAAGAAGGGGCGCCCCTTGGAGGGCGATCCAGGGAACCTCGGCACCCTTTCTCGTCATTATCGTCCTGGAAGCTGGAAGCTTGGCAGGTAGGCCCACCTCCCCTGCGCTATCCGTCCCCGGTGGTCTAAATCTGGAACACGGCTACGGCCGGCACCATAGGCGGGGCGCACTTCCCCTCTTCTTCGGGCGTACAGTACCAGCGTACCAGCACGGGGGAACAGATCACTGATGCTTTACAAAGCCGGAGCCAATTTTGACATCCTGGGTGGCAGTGGCCTTTGTGTGGCAAAAATGGGGAATTGCGCCGACTCTGGAGGGCGATATCGACCGACCCCAGACAGAAATCGTGTGCGTTCTGAAGATCGTGACACCATCGCATTGTGTGAGAATTGCGGAGAGTACTCGGGCTCCACAACTGAGCGCATCTGTCTGTTGGAGGTATCATTAAGAGACCGGTATGGGAAGTGTCCCAGTAGAGCGAGCGTTAGAGTTTGCGCATTAGGACCGAGGGCGGCTGCGTGCCTGGCTATTGTTAGTTTCTATAGGACGAAGTGCAGGACTCCGAGTCGGACAGGGCGCCGGATGAGATACGTTTCGCCATTTGTGTATACGGTATTTTGACTGCCCAGTCGATACCGGGATGTCAACGTCAACGCAAGCCAGCCACCCGTTCGTTGCCTGAGCCACAGATGTGTTGTAACGTTACAGGATCGAGTTCACAACCTCGCAGCGTCCTTTCTCCGGGCCACACATTAGGTCACGATTGGGGGTCGAAAATGCGGTGGGTCCAAAAACGACACATGATGGTGTGCTGTTGTGGTCGGCCCGATCGCCGCCCATGCAAGCAAAGCAAGATTCGACCTCGTTCTTGGCGTCAACAACGGCGAGTGAACCTATAGATGGCCCCGATAGACCGACTTACGCCCGACCCGTCCATTTTCCACCACTACCTTCTCGTACGCCGCCGTTTGATGGCACATTCGTCTGAATTTACCGTAGTGGGCTGAGGGACGCTCCCCAGGAACGATACCCCGCGCTCAAGGCCCAGCGTCCCACCCTCGGCCGGCGCGCACTGCTCTTGCTCATCGCAGACGAGTTCTGGTCTCTCGATGCGCGCACGTGGACCGCGCTCGCCTCTGCTGTACGTCTCCTGCGCTTCTCCTGACACTCGCTGTACACTGTACACTTGACACAGCCAGCCCGCCCGCAAGGGCCGCCGCCGTGGGCGCACGACAAGGATGAACACGACGTCGGGGAGGACGCCGCGGCGGCGCCGGGCATCATTGTGCGCACGGACTACAGCGCGGGCTCTGACGACGCGTGGGGAGCGTTCTGCAGCGCGCTGCGCGAAGCAGAGCGCGAATTCTTCGCAGACCAGGCGCCCACGCCCACGCCCGCACCGGGTGGTAGCGGAAATGGCGGACTGGACGACGGCGACGTAGATATGGCGGCTGGATCCGGCACCGCTGGCGCGGACGGCGAGGGGTCTGAGGACGATGCGAGCACCGACGGAGAAGACGACGACGGCGAGTCGTCGTCGCTCGCGCTATTCGTGCCGCTCTCCGATGCGGAGCGTTTCGGCAGTATCTCGAACCTGCGCGCGCTGCGCCTCCTCTTCGACGTCTCCGTACGCACTACACCAGCACCCGAGCAACAGCCGGGAGGGGCCCAGCACCGGCTGAGCGGGCTACGCGGACTACAGGAGACATACGACGCGCGCGGGCGCACGTTGTGGATCTTCGATGCGCGCTCGCGCGCCGATGGGTGCGTGCGGCTCGTGAGCGAGGCGGGGGACGTCGCCACGTGAGTGTCGCGTCTCTTTCCCCTCCCCCTTTCCTTCGGTGCTGACATCCAGAATGCGCGCCGGGTTATAATGGCGATGTAGGGGAGATAGTTGGCGTGCGCGCGCGACGCATATGGCCGAGCTACAAGCTGGCCTTGCCGTGAGTGCGCTGCGCATCAACTTTGGTGGGCTCGATCGGTGGGACTACGGTGAACGGCGACGAAATATGCTTGAGGCAGACACAGGGCATGCGGCTGTTCTTCCTGGATTGGGCTGATTGATTGGACTGCATCACGGCTACTGTACACTAATCCAACTGTTTTCTTACGACGGCTGTCTACCCCTCAATATATATAGCAATTCTGCAAGCCAAAAGGGCCCGTTTTGCGTTTGCACGTAAAAAATACAAACAGGAGGTATAACATAACATGACTGATCATACATGCCTGATACGCCTCCTACGCTGACACCGTCCAGACACGCACCAGATTGTCGGTGAAGCCACCAAAGAGGGTTTGCCCGTCTGCAGACCAGGCGATGGATACGCACTCTGGTTCACGCGAGTTGACACCGACGTCAACAAAGTCAGGTTTGAGTTCGTCTACGATCGACCTGTTCGGTTCATTCACGTCGGCGCGCTGACTCATTAAAAAGGAGAAAGGAGGAGCGCGACGTACTTGGACTCAAGGTCAAAGATCTTGACGCATGATGCGGTCGCGGCACACAGCCAGTATCGGTTGGGCGAGAAGACAAGTGCATTGACAATGTCGCCTGCTTCGAGCGAATAGAGGTGCTTGCCCTCGTTGAGGTCCCAGAGCATTGTGATGCCGTCCTTTCCTCCTGAAGCTGCGAGGGAGCCATCTGGAGAGACGGAAATGGTGTTGATGTAACCCGTGTGGCCGTAATGGTTGGTCTTTAGCTTAAATTTTGAAAGTTCCCAGACCTGTGCAGTAGGGTGAGTGCGACGTAAATAAATTGAATGTTTATGAGAGGAAGGGTCAGAGATCTTGGTGATATATTATAGTCTCATAGGGTAGTAGCCCTCTGAAGTAGCAAATATATGTTATGACATCACACCTAGAGGCAGGAGGGCGAAAAGTCGAAGTTGAAAAAAAAAACACACCTTTACAACTTTATCCCAACCGCACGAAACTATGACAGGGTTCATCACGTTGGGGCTGAAGCGTACGCAAGATACCCTACGGGGGCTATCAATATGCCGCTGGTGGAGGACACAACGTTGCAGCGTACCACTCGGAGTGGCCATCTTCCTTGATGTCGTACTTGCACTCGCCGAGAGTGTTCCAGAGCTTAATGGTCCTGTCGCGAGAACCAGACACGATCTGCCTATTATCCGCACTGAAGCTGACGGAAAGAACATCAGATGTGTGGCCAACAAATCTGCGGGTGGTGAGGCCGGTATTGAGGTCCCAAAGGCGGAGTGTGTGGTCCCAAGAGGAGGAGAGGGCGAACTGGCCGTCAGAGGAGATGACGACGTCAGAGACAAAATGATTATGGCCACGGAGGATACGTTTTGGGTACCCGTATGAATCTTCGTCGCGGGTGAGTTGCCATACGATAATAGTCTTGTCTATGAGAGGTTAAGCGAAAATGTATTTGGAGAAAAATGGCTCAGATTAATTACCTCGAGAGGCAGTCAGGATGACATCTGGAGTTTCTGAAGAGGTGGCGATGGCAGTAACCCAGCCCGAGTGACCAGTGAGAGAACCAAGGAAACGCAAAGATTCGGCCATTGTCGTTATCGTTATCGTCTTCGACGCTTCGACGATGCGTTCACCTTAAGCATGTACGTGACGTGACAGCCACAGTTACACCAACTGTATAGTTACTCGGAATACCCCGGGTGCGGCTAGTCCAAGTCCCAGACCGGGGTGCGGTACTCATACCCGTTCTACAATAGTGTGCCACCTTCCCTTTACTCGTAAAAGCATATCGTATCACACGATGCTCGGTTTAATGGAGCTGGCACAGTTGCGTAACGCCATGGAGTGTGTGCCTCGATGGCCAAAGATATCGGAAAACGGCCCGAAGAAAGACTTGTGCACTTGGGCTGCAGGATCCACTTTCGATTAGCTCTGAACCGTACCACGCCCTACCAATATCCTACTGGCGACATCTATAGGATCGTAGGAATCATTATGAATCAGAGTAGAATACCTGTCATCAGTTCGCACCTCCGCCTAAAGTTGATTCGCTAGGTACTCAAGATCGCTCTTCCCACAGTCGACACCGATCCCGGTGTAGATGACACACTGGCAATGTCGTCCTTTATGTTCTGTTCCAAGACCTACATTTATCGACTGAAATAACAGTTTACTAGCCCTCGCATCTCCAGAAATAGAGATCCTCGCATTTGTAGTGTCCTTTGGTACGCCCTGCACCTAGCGTCCTCGTCGTCTCGTCACTGTATGTCCGATCGTAGGAAATACGGACTTGGAGGCCTCCTAGTGCGCTTTATAATCTGTACTTGTCTCAGAACCACTCACGCCTTCCCAGCCTCAATATTTTCAAAATATACCAAGCGGTCGGCCGGCATATCGAACAACACCCGGAGGAGCGCGACCTTTTCCCGAATTACTCTCCCACGCGAAAGCCTTTCGTTGTCAGAGGTGCTGCGGGTCCTCTCAGTGGGGAACTACATAGCGCAGCCTACTTTCATGGCCGGTGCGCATATATCTACCCTCAATGAGGACCATCCAACTGAGATATACAAGTGACGGCTTGGGAGAAATAACGCACTCGCACCCGGAATTTAACCTCCCACCAGACTTGCTTTCCGTAGGCGTTCATCCACTACTTGAGCTGACAGACCACCCTGGCCATCAAGTCGCGCTCGACCTCCTACGTGATAACCCACCGTGCTCGGTGACGTATATCGCGTTAGGCCCACTAACGAACCTCGCCCGCATGCTACGCACGGATGGAGCGTTCGTACGCGAGCGCATCGGCCGAGTCGTGATTATGGGTGGTACGTTCGACGTACCCGGGAATATTAATCCTAATGCAGAGTGTACGCCCCTTCTTTTCCCTCTCATCTCGGTTTGCTGATACACTTTGTACTGGCGCGCAGTCAATTTTTACGCGGACCCGTACGCCGTCGCTGAGGTACTCACATCTGTAACTACACGTCTGCCACTTGAGCGCGTGCTCCTACTCCCTCTGGACATCACTTGCGCCCACCTTTTCCCTTTTGCTACCTATTCTACATACGTCGACCCTACCTTCGCGGCCGACGTACCTTCGGCTCCCGCGGGCAAGACGCCGCTCACGCACTTTGCTAGCGCGTTCTTCCGACGCACGCGCCACATCATGCGTGCGTATGGCCGGGATGGTATGGAGCTGCACGACATTGCCGCAGTTTGGGCCGCGATTGCGCACCCGCCTGGATTGGAGGGGGCCGCTCCCGGGTGGACCGTACGCCGGCGCCGATTCGAGATGGAGCGGTGTGTCATGCCCTACCTCCAGTAGGTGCCAACAGAGTTAATGGACGACCATATTTAGAACTGGAGAACTCACCCGAGGCATGTGCGTCGTCGACAGGCGCGACGACAGAGGGCACGCACCAGCAGCAAACTACGCCCATGTACAGAAGGCGCTACAGAACAGTGTAGAAGCCGGATCTGCTGACGCTGATGATCTTGACCCCGTGGTCGTTCCGGCGCCTGTCAAAGTCGAGGACGAACTGTCACAGAGACGTAGAAAGGATGAACCAGGCGGTGTTCCCGTGGTTGAAGGCACGCCGGGGCCAGAAATGCTCGTACAGTTCATGCTGAAGCGAGTTTGGAATATAGAGGCTACCAGGGAGAGCCTTGCCACAGATCAGTTGCTCGTGTAATCCAGTGAGCTATTCTGAACACCGTTTTGCAGTAGTCTAACACTCTTACCCTAGGGCCACGTTCTGTTATTTTTGCACGGCCGAAATCAAACATGGGCATAGTACTATGATTTTCTTATCTAGCTTATACATGCAACACGAGCCAACTCCTGAGCTGCCTCATCTATTTTCACGACCATTTACTTTTTCGGGGCAATGATGTCGAGAACCTTCGTGGGGTTCCATCCTGGGTAGAGGCCGTTGTCAGGTTCGCCATTCAGCCCATCTGTCGCCCAGTTGAGATGCAGGTATGCGTCGAAGTCCTGTGCGTTCTCCACGAGCTTCGCGCGCAGTGAGTCAGTTGTGCGGTAGGTCACTTCGAGCTTCTTGCCGGTGCGCTCCTCGTAACCCTTGAAGATCTGGTTGAACGACTGCGAGACGTCATCGGTAAGCGCAAAAATTGAGAACTAACTAGAAACTTGAACATACCGCACGGTCGCCCTCAAGACGCAGGGTCTGGTTCTGTAGCCGCGCCGCGGGGGCATTAACGAGTACATATGCGAGGAAGCGCGCCGCATCGCTACGCGTGGTGAACGAGACTTGCGAATTGCCGTCGCCGCCAACAGCGACTTTGCCGCTTGTCACATCCAGGTTTACGATGCTATATTGCCGGATGCGCCAATCAGTCAGAGGGAAAAAAGGAGCGAAAAGGAAAGAAAGCAACGCACCCGATCCATAGGATATCTGCGAACGGGCCAGTGTACACCAGCAGCAGTGGGGGACCCACTGCGCGCAGCTTGGCGTGGAGCTCGCCCTTGACGCCGAGCTGGGCGTCCTTGAGGCCCTCCGTCGGCCCACCGAACTCACTCGGGACGAAGACCTGTGCGCCGGCGGCCTTGGCTGCCTGCGCAATGGGCACCTGGATGTCAACCACGGTCAGGCTGACCGTGGAGATGACGACGTGGCTGCCCGCGAGCGCGGTCGTGAGCGCAGATACGTCGGTGAACCCGGCGGCGGCGATGCGCACGCCGCGCGCAGCGAAGGCCTTGTTCGCCTCCTTATCCTTGGATTCCTAGGTGATGTGTGGGACTTTGTTAGCTGGCTGTGTGACTGACTGGACGCAACGCGCAGGTCGGACAATGGGTTGAGACTTACGGGGCGCGTCACGATGGTGACTTCCTCGACGTTGCCCGCGGCCTTTTGCTTGAGCAACTCCTCGACGATGAAGCTGCCAACGTTGCCCGCGCCGACGACTGCGAATTTTTTGAAGCCAGACATATGGATGTAGTAGTAGATGGGTGAGTGTACTGAGAGGTAAATATGTTGAGAGGTGAATGTTTACTTTGAACGAGCAAAGTCGTGATCTTTTTATCTAGTGCTGATGAGGCAGTGTCAAGAATGTGTGCAGTAACGCAATTTGCACGTGAAGAGGAGTAATGCTCCCCTCCGATGTCTGACTACTATGGCGTGGAGAAAATCCTGCCATACTTGGTCTTTGGTTGTGATGGAGGGCGCCTGCGCTAATCACATCCGAATGAAACGGGGGTAAATCAGTCAGCGTTTTGGGTAGGGTGGCGCAACCCCACAACGTTCTTAGAAGTACCACGCCTGGTCACATGTGGACGCGCAGCAAAGATGCAAATGCTTCTCTAATTTTCCATGTGTTGCAACAAGGTACCAGATCATCCAAATCAGTAATGTGATGCCAAATGCCAAACCACGACGTTACTGCTCTCCAATCACTGTTAGTCAGTCTTGCGGTTCACACAACTCGTGACATACCATCGATCTGTCATCACCTACTCCGCCACGCTCCCGTGCTCGTCAGAAATTCGTGTGCCCCTTCCCAACCCATTCTCTCGCGTTCCTTGTCCATCTCTGCGCCACGTCGCACTTCCTCGACATCGATCTTCTTCCACTGGTCGTACTGCACGACGCGTCTCGTCCGCACACCCTCCTCGACTTCCCTCGGCACGCTCTCCAGATCGACTGCGTCGTCCGCAACGAGCGCGTCTTCCGAGTACTCGGGCGCTTCACGGGCGCTGGCGCTGTCGCCAGAGTGGCGGTCCGCCAGGATAGTATCCGCGACAGCATACGCATCGAGCATCGTCGACGCGAGCACGCCGCGCGCGCCCGTCGCCGCCCACCCAGACGCATAGACGCGACGCAGTGCGCGCCCCGCGCCATCTAGCACCCGCCCGCCGCGTGCGGTGCGCAGGTGGCCAAGCGCGGGATCGACGTACGCCGCGGCGGGATCCGCGTGGTGCCCCAGCGCGGTCACGACGAGGTCGGTGTGCTGGACGGACGTCACGCCGGTCGGGACGGCGCGCGCGGACGCGTCGAGCGCAGTGTGCGCGAGCGTCAGTGCGAGCCGCTGCCGGTGGTGGGTGCGGTCGGCCGATGGCGCATCGGTGGCGAGGGCCGTGGGCGAACGGAAGAAGTCGAGAGACCAAGACTTGGTGTGTGCGGAGCCAGGACCTGGCGCATGGGAGGTGCCGCGCTGCTGCTGCTGTTGTTGCAGGAGCTGCAGGAGGCGAGATTGCTGACGAGTGAGTTTTGTGTCTGGCGTGGGGGCGGCGAGGAGCCCCGGCGCGAGGGGGAGCATCGTCGTGTCGTTGAGGGCGGTGAGCTCGCGCAGCTCTTTGGTGGTGAAGGCGGCCTGGAGGGGGCCGCGCCGGCCGATGATGGAGACATGGCGCACGCTGGAGCGGCGGAGGACGTCGAGAACAGGCGCGGGGACATCGTACTTTGCGAGGGCTGCGGGCGGGGTGAGCAACATGCGTGCGACGTCGAGCGCGACGTTTCCCTGGCCGATGATGGAGACGTGCTCCGTCTCGTGTAGCGGTGGGGGTGCGGAACGCGATGGGTGTTGTGTGTACCAGTGGACGAACGAGAGCGCAGGGACGACGCGGTCGGAAGGGGCCAGAACGGGGTGCAGCGTGGGGATGGAGCAGCCGGTGGAGAAGAGGAGGTGGGTGTAGTGCGACTTTATGGAGGTCAGGGATATGGGGAGGGCGTGTGGGATGTCCGGTGGGGTCTGCGGCCCAACCTGCACATTCCCGAAGAAGCGTAGGCGGGGGTCTTTGGCAGCCTGATCGAACTTGTGCGTGCAGTTCTGGCGGTACAGTGTGCGCCATTGAGATACGCGGTGCCAGATAGAGGATGGGTCGAGGACTTACCTTGACCTCAGGATGGTCTGGCGCGACACCGTAGCGAACGAGACCGTGAGGGGCCCATAGTCTATCATAGATGTGTATTCTCAATTGGGAACCGAGTGCGTCACTCTGTGGGAATAATGACAGGAGCCGGGACGCGACGTAGAAAGACGACGGGCCACCACCTATGATGGCCAACTTGAGAGGTCTCATTTGCAATGACGAACGCGCTCCGGCAAGAGTGTCTCTCAGACAATCACTGTTGACTTCCTTCCAAAATTTTCCAAAATAGGAAAGTGACAATGTGGCTGTCCGACTGAAGGGTCAGACATATTAAGTGAGCAACCTTATTAGGCCCTGTTCGGCGCGTGCGGCAATTTACGAAATGGAATCAGATGCTGAACAGGGCCTTAATGGTGCGAGATGGGAGAGTTAAGTCCGGCACAGAGTGGTCAGTCCGGGGTCCGAGATAGCTGGTGCAGTCGGCAAAATAGCGTGAAGTCGTTCGAGGATAGAAGTAGAGTGCGAGTATGGAACAAAGCGACTTAAGGCGATGCTGATTTAGGAGGAAAGGCGTTGAGGTTTGCGGGACGGGGTGTATCCCGCCTTGCCGCTAGGCGCTAGAGTCCTCGTCTCTTGACCGGTATCTAGTTGGCCAGCTGCCCTGAATCGATCCAGGTCGGATCCGGCGAGTTCTGGGGTGTGGTGTTGCCTTCTTCTACCCATTCTTCTACGCTCCTCTATCTATTGCTTGGTATTATTTCAATTCACGTACTATACGAATCGTAAACATACTAAGGCTAATATGCTAACTTATAGTTATTATATACGCGTCAATACAGAACGGATCCGTCAAATCTACGTTGATCACCAGAGTAACTCTGACTCCGGCTCAGAAATACACTGATTTTTTTTTTTTTTTTTTTTTTTTTTTTTTTGAAAAGGGAAATACACTGATTTGCGGCGGTCAAACCTGGATGAGAACAGTCTTTCCAGCATACCAGTGCTTGCTGTTCTCCGCTTCGGCCTGAGCCCCATTCACCCGCGAGTCGTCGAGCCACTGCTCACAGAGCTTAAACATCTCCCGCTCGGGAAACACCTCCGTTATGGAGCACACAAAGCCCTCCGTGCTCAGCGTGTACCGCCGCCAAAGGCTGTCCTTACCGTCTTCCACCTTGACGCCACAGTCTAGGAGCCCAAATTGAGGCGGTGATTCCATCTTGCGGAACATCTGCCCGATGGCGTACTTCTCGTCGAGGAACAGTCGTTCCACGAGAGGTGTGGTGATGGTCACGTCGCTTGTCGCGATGCAAGCGACCTTTCCGCCACAGAGCAGGTGCACTTCGCGCCGCTGGCTTATGGGCTCCTCCGGTGAGGCGGCGCGTTTATAAGGCGAGGTATGTTCATAAATGGTCTTGATGTTGATGGTCCGAGAAAAGAAGGCGCTGCACCATATAGTTTAGAAATCAGAACCGATCACAGCCATCATAAAGCACAGACAATGACCGACCTAAGCAAGCGTTGGAGTTCACCGCGGGCCGTAAGCATGATGCGTTCAAGGCCAGTCAGTTCAGCCGGCCACGCAAACTATGGCAGATATTCATAAGGTTCAATGGAGTGGGATGTATCAGCAAGGGTTACCTCCACGCTGGTAGCGTTAACGTTGAAGGTGTCGACGATGGCCATGTGTGATTGGATAAGTGGGGTGTAAAAGAACGATAAGGAGTGTTGACGGTGATATAGTAGAAGAGAGATTTTGAGGAGAGATGTTGGTGAGGAAGCAGGGGTCAACCCTTCGAGCTTATATCCTTGCAGCCCTGGTCAGTTCCTCTTGTGTGTGTGATTAAGAAGCTGGCGGCTGGTTTGGAATTTAAAACGAGCCCTGCGTTTGCAGCCAAGAGACTGCCGAGCACTCAGTCCATCAAGAGATTACAGTCGCAGTGGGACTAGGTAAGACATAGTGGACTCAAACAGAATTCCGGATGTCAGGGGAATCAGACGGGAACTTGATGAATCAAAAACCTGATGGGTGGACTACAAGTTACGGGTGCAGTATGTTGCAGGATACTGTTTGAGGGGGGAAAGTCCGTGACCCGCTAGACACGAGGCTGAGACGTGCTTCCACAGCGGTCAGGGAGTGTGATAACTCGTGAGAGGATCGATGCCGGGCTCGTCGGTACATAGTACTAAGCAAGTCAAGCCAATTCACACCACGCAGCCTAGCAAGATACAGGTACGATATCGCAGTTGGGAGGGAAACACCCTTACTGTAGACCATTCCACAATACGTGTCGAACAGCCTCGCATTTAAGTTTGCCCCTCCAGCTCCCAACCGCGCCGAGGACTCCTCGACGCTAGATACGCCTCCGTACACCGGCGTTGGCTCATGTCCTGGCCTGGCTTGGCCGAGGAGGATGTTGGGTCGAGATAGCGAGAACTCAGCGCCTCCGCGGATCTGGGTTACGTAGGGGCCACTCTGTGACGCGGACATCCCCGCCCGCGCGTGTAGGGGGCAGGTTTCCCAACGCCCACGGTGTAATGTACGGGGAGTACGCACTGCAGTGCATGGCGCTGGGGGGGGGGGAGGGATTGCGAGCGGGGTGTGATCCTTTGTTCGGAACTCCGTGGACTAGACTAGGATGGGTGCTATGAGCTGACGTTATCGGGATCCCATCAGCATTTTGTGACGAGCCGCATAGCCGGGCCGGCCCATTGGCCACGACGACAGATTGTGCCAGTCGCTTGCCCGCGTGTTCCTCCCTCGAACGCTCAAGGTCCCGCTCCCTCCACTCACTTTTCTAACCCGCGTATCCCATCGACAATGTGGCTAACAGACATGCAAAGTCAGTCTCTTCTTCCTCCCTCCCCCCTCTCCTCCTCATTCAACTCAAAAATAATCCCCCCGTGCGCGCGCGTGTGCAGAAATCGGCGTCGGGCTGACCTCGTTCGGCGTGCTCTTCATGATGCTCGGCGTCATGCTCCTGTTTGACGGCGCGCTCCTCGCCCTCGGAAACGTGCGCAACCACCATTTTCTCCCTGGTCCATAAGCCGCGCGTAGCACACACACTCATGACCTCTACCTCACCTGACCCCTGGGCGGGACGGGCGCACGCAATGCAGATCCTCTTCCTCGGCGGCCTCTTCCTCATCATCGGTCCGCAAAAGACGTTCTCCTTTTTCGCGCGGAGGAACAAGCTGCGCGGTACCGCCTGCTTCCTCGGCGGCATCCTCCTCGTCTTCCTCAAGTGGCCGACCGTTGGCGTGTTGATCGAGATGTTTGGCTTTCTCAATCTGTTCGGGTGCGTCGCTGTGACCCTCTCTGTGTTGCGCGTGAGCCCCCTCAAACCCGTTATTTTTTCAGAGATTTCTTCCCTGTTATCCTCACCTTCCTCCGCCAATTGCCCTTCATCGGCCAGTTCCTCAATCTGCCGTATATTCGCCCTGTACGCCACGCTGCCACACCTCGCGCTCATTCACTCACGCCACCGCGCGCTTCAGCTCGTGGACCGTTTAGCAGGCTCGCGTACCTCTGTAGTATAACTACATCTATTACGCCTATTTATTGGCGCTTTGCTCTGCTAGACCGCGTGGCTGCAATCATAGACGTCAATGCATACCATTGAGTATCCCGGAAGGATTAAAGTATAAAGTTACACGCAAAGCTTCCCGTCTCTCCTTCCTCACATACATACAACTCAGTTCGCCCATACGTTCTACTCACGGCGCGGCAGGGAGCCATCAAGCCTTTTCCACCGACGCGTGGTCCTTGTCCTTCTCGTACGCCTCTGCTCCCTCCTTGTCCCAGGACGCCGCATCCGTCGTTTCCGGCACGGTGCCACGGTTGGCAAAGGAGAATCCTGTTTCGGCAGCCTCGTTGACGACGAGGCCGCTGTGTGTGTTCAGCAACCCCAACCCGAGTCTATTGTACCGACGATAATGTGGAAAACGTACATGGCGTATGCAGCCATCGCGGTGAAGCCCGCGAGCGGGACCAGGTACGAGTGTCGCGTGAATGACTTGTCTGCCAGCGCGCCTTGCGCGGGCGGGAACCACGCGCCGCCTCCCACGCCCTGGACAGCTCGTTCAGCGTTGTTGTTTTTTTTTTTTTTTTGGCGGAGGAGAGAAGAGTTGGGGCGCTTGCACGCACCATGACGATCAGACTTGACCCGCGCTTCGTGTGCGGTCCTAGGCCACGCGTTCCGAGCGTGAAAATGCACTGCGGTGGGGACCCGTCAGCATGCGCACGAGAAGAGGGAGGTGGGAGGTGGGGGGGCTGCACAAATGCGAGAGAGAGACACACCGGGTAGCAGATGCTCTCGAAGAAGAAGAGCAGGTAGAGGCTGGCGATGCCGCGGTTTCCAGTGCTGAGCGCGGTGCCGAGGCAGCACGCGATGCACGCGATTGCGTACACGCTCAGCAAAACTGCGGTATCGATGAAGCGCAGGAGCGCGGCGCCGATGAAGCGCCCGCCGGTGAACGTGAGTTGGCAGAAGGCGAACATGAGGCTCGCGTGCGAGTGGCTGATGCCCACGCCCTGATCGACGAGATAGTTCACCGTGAAGGAGGCGACGCCGACCTGCGCGCCGCTGCAGAACGCACACGCGAGGCCTCAGCCACCAACGCGGACAGAGAGGCAGGGAACGGGGCACGCACACATAGCAGGTCTGCGCGACAAAGCCGAAAATGCAACGGTACTGCTTATAGAAGGGCCCCACATCTGCCGCTGCCGTGCCGGACGTGGCGACGAGCTCGCGCGTGAGGGCCTCTTCTGTGATCTCTGGCAGGTCGCAGAAGCTAAACAAGATCACAGCAATCAACATCGCAGGGTGGCGGCGGCGGTGATAACCAGTGTGACTCAAACAGGGTGACTCACTAGAAGAGCACATTGAGGAGGACGCCGAGCGCAGAGACGGCGAGGTAGACCCATTGGACGGAGTCGAGGGTGGTGGCGTTCTTACCCTTGAAGAAGTAGGTCGAGGCGATGAGCGGGCCCGCGAAGGAGGCGAGACCCTGGAAGCCTTGGCTAGTGTTGAGTCGCATCGCAGCATAGCGCGGCGTGCCGAGCACGGTGATATACGAGTTGGCCGCCACCTCGAGGCAGGAGAGCCCACAGCCGATTACAAAGGTACAGCCTACGAAGCCACCATATTTCTCATATTTGGCCGATGGCCAGAAAAAGATCGCGCCTTCGATCAGGTGAGCAAACACCTGGGTGGATGCGGTAAAAAAATTATTTACCGAGTGAGTAGAGCGTCAAGCCCATGTGGATACCTTTCTAACGAATGCGGCAAGTCAATATTGAGAACCCCGCGGACAATGGACCACACCTTATATCCGTAACGCCGCATCTGTCAATCGTGGAGTTAGAAAGACACAAGAATGGCCACCAAAGTAAGATAAACCTACGAATATTCCGGCAAATGGTGAGAACACTATGTACGCTCCCTAGTGCGCCACCTCTGCGGTCAGCGGTGCGCCCTCTCAGCAAATAAAGTTAAGGTTACGCACAAAATACGCGAGCTGGAGCAGCGTACTCTGCAATTTAGTGATCCCGAACACCTGCTGGAAGTGCGCATTCAAGACATCAAGGAGCTGCAAAGTACATTACAAGCGAGTAAGCAAGCAGGTCAGGAAAAGCGGCGTAACAGAGGTCAGCACTCACACCGTACGAGAATCCCCCTACGCGAAACGTGCTCAGCCCGAGAAGATAATAAAGACAAGGGCTCGAAGACTGTACTCACACGTAAAAAACAGGGTCGTGACAAGCGAAAAGGCAAAAAGCCATCGAGTGAACGAAAGTTCGCTTCCTGCGCAGCCGCCGCCGCCGCCATGCCACCAAGAAATAAGCGACGTCCACCCGAGATACTTACTGAACGGGGCCTGAGCCTCCGAGGTCTACGCACCTGTTACGCCAACGGCGCCGGTCGCTGGAGTTTTATACGCCATGGCTGACTCGGGGATAAGGGGGTAAAAGTAAAAATAAGTGGAGCAGGGATACTACACGTGCGATTGGTACGGGGGACTCCGCGAGCGTTATCGCAGCGGACAAAGCCCAACTCATGAGGTCCCTTTAAACCCTGCGCGTCCAGTAGCTCACACCTCTCGTGTGGAGCATCAAAAAAAAAATGCCATAGAGATGGAAAAACATCGAGCCGACATCGGATAGAACCCCAAGAAGACTTTTGCAGCTTCAAAACCGTCTATTTCTGGACCGTGGACAACCATGGCACTTCCGGACTACAGTTCTTTGGGGTGCTCGCGATCAGTTTCGTTTCTGGGGTGAAACCGCAGCTAGATTTTGGGCTCGTGACAAGCCTGTAAATGAGGAGTCGATATACCCTTCATGCACAGACGGTCACCGGTCTAGTCACGATGTCGTCTCGCTTAGGATTAAAACTTGATCGAAGAGAGGATAAAAGCCGGAGAAAGAATACTGTTCCTGGGGCCTGCGTGGTGTACTGTTTTCCCGGTGGGACCTGACATGTCCGAGTTCGGAGAAGCACAAACAAGAAAAAAGAGGCCAAAAAAATTGCAAAGAGAACCCGGCAAGTCGAAGATCGATCTCTATCAGGTCATGGGTGCACGAGCATCGTGAACAGTTATCAGGGTGTCAGAACGCATTATGGTCAGACCTCCAGACAGGCATAGTCCCCCGTCATACAATAGCGCTGGCACGCAGGAGGTCAATCAGGTGGGGGTTGTCCAATGTCGTCGTGATAGTGCAAGGTAAGAATAACAAAACAACACACAGTGTAATGCAACTGCTAAACGGTTAGCCACGCTAACATCGCACCTATTCATCCGGCACATCAATCTCCCCCGCGTTAATAGCGTCAATGATATCGTGTGGGGGCCGACCATCGACGGTGCATCCGACAGACTGCGCGGTGCCCAAAATCTCCTTGGCGCCTCCAGCGAGATCCTTTGCGAGAGACTTGTACTTCATAGTCCGTGCGATCTCATAGATCTCGTCGAGCGCGATGTTTCCAGAGTGCTTGATGTTCTTCTCTTTTTTACGATCCCGTGGGGGCTCTGCCGAGAGCAAGGTCGAGTGAACACGAGCACAAGGCGGAGAAGTAACAGGACATACCCTTGAGCGCCCGAATGACGAGCGAGGATGCAGAGGGTACAACAGAGACCTGGGCCTGACGGTTTTGGATGGTGAGCTGCACAGTGACGCGCAGACCCTTCCAAGCGGTGGTCGCTTTTGCGATATCTTCGCCGACCTTCTTGGGGGACTGTATGATGCATGAAATACGGCGCGGCTGTGTAATAATACGGCGCACGCACGAGACCGAGAGGACCAATCTTCGGTGCGAGGGCAGACGAAGCGCCGACCTCACCACCGGTCGCTCGGAGGTAGATGATTTTGACTTCGTTGGGGTCCTGCGAGCGCACCAGGTAACCTGGCGGTCAAGACGTGCACCACAACCAACTAATTGCACATACGATTTTGGGGGCCATCGGAATGGTCGTGAAGTAGGATGAGATGAAAGGATGGTGGACGGCTACATAAAACAAGGTTTGAGCTCCGAAAGAGATAACTGTACAGTTTGTGGGAAAATATCCTTGGATGATTATGTATGCAGGTGACGTGCGGATAATTTGATTTGGTTGTGAATTTTGATTGATTTGATTGGGTTTTCGTTCAATTTGTTGTTGGAAACGTTCATTCGATTCGGTTGGATCGGGTTGGTTGCTCTGTGGCAAGAGGTCAAGAGAAAGCCAAGAAGCAAAATTCGGCGGCCTCGATAACGGGCTCGGTGCGATGGGTGCATGGAATCTGCACGCAGGGTTGGTCTACCGCCCGCCTACGAGGACGCCGACATCGATGCTCTCTGCCAACTCATCGGTACGTGTGGCCTCCACCAGCCAACTTTTTTTTTTTTTTTCCAATCCCAACAAAAAAGAAATTATAATAAATCTCTGTACGATAAACAGCGCTCATGCTCGACCGCCTGATTTCCATCAACGACCGTATCCCGCTTTCACCGTGCGTGTCCCCACTCTCCCTCCCGAGTATGCTTGCACACCCCGAGCTGATTTATCCCCGTTTCCTTTCTTTTCTTTCCATGTTTTTTTCTTGGCCTCTGCTTATCTGTTGCGATTGTTCATGGCATACGCGGTGCGCGATGTTGTGTATGTATGCGCGTGTGCCATCGTGATCCGACGATGCACGGTTCACCCCACCCAGGGAGAGCATCTCGCGCTTCCACTCTGCGTCTGTACCGCAGATCTCCTTGCTCGACTATCTCCGGCGCATCGTGCGCTTTACCAATCTCGAGGTGTGTCCTTCTCCGTTCGTCCCCCCTCTCTCCGTCTCCAATCCCGTCCGTCCGACAAACGAACTTGGCTGATAACGATCGCTCCTCTCCTCTCCTCTCCTCCCCTCCCAAACGAACAAACGACAACAGAAGACCTGCCTGCTCCTCGTCCTACACTACATCGACCAGATATGCGCGCGCGAGCCGACCTTCACGATATCCTCCCTGACCGTGCACCGCTTCATCATCTCCGCCGTCTCCCTCTCCTCCAAGTCACACTGTGACGCGTTCTGCACCAACGCGCACTACGCACGCGTGGGCGGCCTCGCTCCCGCGGAGCTCGCCCGCCTCGAGCGCGCCTTCCTCGCCGCCATCGACTGGCGCCTCGCCTGCACCCGCGAAGTCCTCCAGCTCTACTACGTCAACCTCGTCGCGCACTCTGGCGGCCGGTTCTACATCCTCTCGTCTTCCTCCAACTCCTCCGCATCTTCCACCACTGCTCTCACCACCACCAACACCAACACCACATCGACTATCACTACTGCACATGCTACCAACACCAATGACCCCACTTCTACTACCGCGACCGGGGGTACCCCGGGGAGCAACCCCGGCACCTCGGCCGACGAAATGACGTTCGATTCACCCGAGGATGGTGACGGCAGTGGCGGCGTAACGTCCAGCAGCGGCAGCGCAAGCATGAGCGCCGTATCCCCGGCGGTCGTGGCCGCCGCAGGACCGCCGCCGCCGTCATTCGCCGGACTGGGGACAAGTGCGCCCGCGCCGAGCGTCGAGCAGAACATGGCCTTTGCGCGATTTCAGCAGCGTGCCCAAGGCGAGGGATGACTGACTGAATCTTTTCGTCTTTTCTCTTTTTTCACTTTGCGATTCTTTATGTCTTTTCTTCATCCAACGCTTTCGAATCTAAATTCGCCTTTTTTCCCCCCCTTTGTATGGAATGAGAGACACACAGAACCGTACAAACGTAAAGGCCGTGGTCCTTTTTGTCAAAAAAGCTTTACCATTTTATTGTTTTTTTTTTTTTTTCCAAAGTGCTAAAAAAAAAAAATCGCGCTTTGGTTTTTTTCTTCATGTATTATCCTCCCCCTCTAACGAATTATCAATTGTACAATGTCGACAAGACGATAACAAGGTGGTGACCTAAGGGAAGAAGCGAGGAGAAATTGAAATTTTTTCAGAAAAGGTGTTCAAAAGATTGGCTGGTTTTTACCATGAGACCGGCATTGGGTGGAGAAGGAAGGGGGCGAAAAATACCAACCGAACTCGACGAGGCTATAACAGTGAAAAATGAAGGAAAAAAACAAATAAAAATAAAAATAATAGGGACAACCAACCAAGCCGATGACAATGACGATGACGATGACGATGACGATGACGATGGCGGCGATGATGCTGGCAAGAAAAACATGACGAAAGAAAAGAGACAAGTCTTAGAGGGTTTCACTGCCTTCATTGCCCCTGAGCTCGAAGTCTCGGAGATAGTCCTAACTTAAACTTATCCTCAGACCCTGGTAACTGGGACATTGCACGGCACGCATTTACGTAGGACTAGAAATCGATCGACTCGACCGACCGACAAACTTTGGATCTCTCAGAGAGCATACACACACACGACGAAGACAGGGGTGCGTGTGTGTGTGTGTGTAGGTTTACGAGTAAAGAAACGTAAATAAAAGACAGGGGGTGACACCCGGGGTGTTGTAGGGTGGGAAATGGACATGTAAAAATGTAAGGGAGAGAGAGAAGAGAGTGTTGCGGAGCTGAGAGAAAAGAAAAAAAAAGATGCAAGCCGGGCTCGATGCAAATCTGATGGGTTGATGTCAAGAGAGAAAAAGAAAAGCGACACGGGTTTCATTGATAAAATTGAAAATTTTGGTTGGAAAATGTGTGTGTTTGTTGGTCTTTTAAGTTAGTCTGACGATATAGTGGGAAAAAGAAAAGAAAAGAAAAAGCGACGACAGGCAGGGGCCGTACACCGATAAAGAACAAAAGAGTATCAAGTAATCGTAGGTAAAGGTAGAGGTAAAAAAAAACAAAACTGGCAAGGTGTACAAGGAACGGGCGCAGGTCCAGTGGCATGCATGCGACAGGCGGGAGACGGAGAGGGAGGCCTGGTTCTACAAAGGGTGGATGGATGATGGTGGGTGGATAATTTTTGCGAGTGACGTGCGTCGGCGACGCGTGATAAAAGGAAATGAGGGGTGTAGTGGGGGGGGTCATTAAACGATAGTACAACAACGCTCACGCGCAATGAGGGGGGCTCGGCTTGAGATGAATTAGAAAAGACATGAGAAAGAGCAGGGACTGTGATGTGACGACCAGGTGGGGATGACCCAATGACGCAGGCGTGCTTGGGTGTGTGCGTGAGACTACACAACGTGGTTCCGCAACGCAACACACGCCAAGCCCGACACGGAATCAAGTGGAAAAACAGCAAACGGCGCTCAGGGACGTACGGAGCCAACTGAAGAGAAGAATATAGGCGGAGACAGGACAGACAGAGACGTTCGCAACCTCGTCGCCATCGCATATCCGATAAGGGAGACAGACAGGGTTGAAACAGCAGATGGGAGGTCAATCGTCTCACCGCCTGAGAGCGGAGAGCATCTTGGCGAGCGCGTTGATCTGCCCCTTGTGCACCTTCGGTGCCTCGCTCCCATCCGGTCCTAGCCCCTGCCCCTGGGTCCCATGCCCTTGTCCCGAGCCCTGCTGTCCCTGCGCCTGAGACGCCAAATCCGTCGTGCTCGTCGCTGCGTCCTGCCTGATTTGCGGGTGATGAGGGCGTTCATTGATCGGTTCGAGCGCGCTCTTGACCCCTCCGCTCGTTGCAGGCTGCTTCCCCTTCCCTCCGCGTCCAGCACGCTTGCGCTCGCGCGGCTGCGGCGGTGCACCGAAGATATCCATATCCTTCTGATTGAGGTCACGAGGCGCACACCCGAGCTCCCACGGGACACCGTTCATCACTGACGATCGCCCAGTCAACAGATGCATTCCAGGGATGAACGGCGACGGGCCGGAGAAGTACGTACGCTTGATGTTCGATGGTGGCCGTCGTGGCAATCCGTTGTTATTGTTGTTGTTGTTGTTATTCTGTGGCGGACATCCCTTATTCGAATTAACGGAGGAAGCCAGGCTCGAGGAAGAGGGGAAGGTAGGGCTCTGATGACTGCGCCAGTTTGGACTCGACGAGGCAGAAGAGGCAGAAACCGAGGTAGCAAACGTCGATACCGAGCGCATACTCTGGTTGCTGTACCGCGTGAATGCGCTCGTCGACGTGTTGGTGCTCGACATCGAGTTTCGCCAATTACTAGATGAGGTCGAACTTGAACTGCTCGCCAACGGCCGACCACTCCGCGTACTCGTCGGCGACGCCCCACGCCGCGGTTGTGACTGTGACAGAGTTTCGGGAAGTCCCCCCGCCCGACCCCGCAACGTTGACTGTAGATGCAACGGTGGCACTGGCGGAGGTTGTACTTGGGAGGGTGCTGGATTTGCCGGGTTCAGCCCCATGATTAAATTGGTCACATTCGTCGCCCGCGCAGAGCCAGACGTCGAACTGGAATGGGTACTACGTGAGTCAGACCGCGCGCCAACGACCGCCTCGCCGGCGCTCTTCCCGAAAGACAGCTTCCACCTGCTCTGCTTCTTCGTGACAGAGGGTATCGATGTTGATACCGGGACTGGCTGAGAAGGCGGAACATCAAGGAAAGATTGGGTGGAGGCCGAGGTTGAGCGCGTCTGACGGCTGAGCTCACGCACGAGCGTTTGAGACGCCATCGCGAGTCGTTCAGACGTCTGAGTGTGGTCTGTTGATGGCGTCATGCCCTTGCCCTTACGTCCACGCTTGCGCCGCTTGTTCGTAGATAGGGACCGGATAGACGGAGAATGACCATCCTCCGTTTGCTGCTCCTCATGTAGTTGCAGTTGCTCTTCGTCCTCGTCCTCCTCATTAAGCACGAGGTCGAGTGCAGGAGGGAGCGTGCCATCGGAACCGCCGTGATCGAGAACGGGGTCCACAGGGGTGTTCTGAGAGATAGCACGAAGAAGAACAGGTGGCCGGCGGGGAGAGGCACCACCAGCGGCGGAGGCCTGACGAGAAGACGGGCGGCGGGAAGCTGGAGCGGAGGCGAGCGGGTGGCCAGTGGATATAGACGCCGTGGAGGGAACACGGGAATGTGTATGTGTTGCCGGTTGCGATGCCCCCATGAGCGTGGGCAAATCACGGATCCAGACGCCAAACTCGCGGGCACCAATGCGCTGTGAATCGTCGGTGGGTTCCTCGAGGATGCAGAAGACGTTCTCGACAAGAAAATTAGCGACCGGTAAAGTCATACCGGCGAATCGCCGCATAAAAAAATCGGTCGGATTTGAAAGGTACAAATTGAAAGAAGAGCATTCGCCCGTTGCCGTGTCCATCCAGGGATTGTAATGATAAAGCCTGGAAGCGACAACACAGATAAGCGACGATCCCGAGGAGCAAAGGGACAATGAACAGGAAGCACGACGGTACGTAACGTACATGTTAACGAGGACAATGCCGAGAGACCATACATCCGCGGCACGGGGCTTGTATACAGGGGCCACGTTGTTTCTGCACTCTGTGAAGGGAGATAAGCCGTGAGAAAACCAAAAAGAGGTAAAGGGAGTGAAGAATAGGGGTCGTACCGAAACTCATGTACGGGGCACTTCCGCAATCCATGTCAGATGAGACGGCGTCGCGAGTGGAGAGACCAAAGTCGGAAAGCTTGACGACAACTTTGCGCTCGCGGATACCGTCCTGATTGAGCGCCCACCCGTCCGTGACGATGAAATTCTCCGGCTTGATATCGCGATGGAAGACAGAAGCGTCGTGGCAGGTGGCCACGGCCTCACACATTTGGGCGAACATAGAAGCGATCAGACGGAGACGGGTGTAGGACAATAATTGAGACGGGTGAAGTGACGAGAGAAGGCCGGGGGTAGGGGGAGTGTGATTCAGAGCCGGATCGGAAGCAGGGTCGACCTCGTAATGATCGCGGGCCTGTTCCAGAAAGTAAAACAGATCTTGACCGGGGACAAATTCAAGAAGGAGAAGGAGAAATGCTGAAGTTTCCAATGTGCGATGCAAGGTGACAATATTGGGGTGCACAGGGATCGACTGATGAATCGTCGCCTGAATGGGGGGTTTTTTTTTTTTTTTTTGGTGAGAACCTGAACTGAGCTAAGATTAGTTACGGAACGTACCTCTGTGAGCTGAGAAACGAGTTCTTCTTCATCAAGGTCGGCCTTGGATAAGAGTTTGATAGCGTATTCGCGGCCGTACTCGGTCGCAGAAGACCGAGTTGCGGAGGCATCATCCAATTCGAGGCGACCACCAGGATAAAAATGATCGTCCTCGGAAGGCGGAGAACGGCAAAGTACCTCGCGGACGAGATAGACAACAGCATAGCTACCAGTACCCAATTTACGAACGACTTCAAATTCCGTCGCCAGTTCTTGATGGTCTGCGACAGGAACGTGCTCGGCAGAGGGGTTGGTGACAAGACGGAGAGGCTCGCCCTGGAGGGGAATTCCCTCGCCAACAATGTCACCGCGGGAAAGGACGTCCTCGATACGAGAGGAGAGGGAAGAGTGCTCCTTGGAGGAGGAAGGAGGCTGCGAGAAGTCGTTAGAGTGAAAAGAAGGATAGGTTGGACGGGGAACGACTTGAGGAAGGGTAGAGGGAGGAAAAGAGGGGGAAGGTAGGGAGGAAAAAGAAGTAGAAACAGATAGAGTCGGGGAGAATGAGAAGCGATCCTGAGACAGGTCGGTGTCGACGCTTCGCTTTGTGGTCAAGGGAACGGCGAGACGATGAGGATCAAGCTTTGTAGAGGCATTAGAGAGGAACCTAGGGGTACTAGCGGTGGAGGACGATTTCTTTGGTCCATCTGAGAAGGCGAACGGGGAAGGGTGGGCGGTGTACTGCAACATGAGATGAGAGGGGAGGGAGGGAGGGCGAGGGCTGGTTGATAACCGCCGACGACTTGCTCAAGAGGAGAGGAAGGCGAGGAGGTGTATCTGTTCAGACGGAGGCCTGCTGAGAGTCTGATTAGAATGGCATGCAGTTTGGCGACAAAATTCTTCTCCAAAGATGGGCAAAGAAAAGGGGGGGAAGAGGAGGGGGAGGAGAGAGAGAAGATGAGAGAATGGGGAGGGTAGTAGCCCCAAGAGGAGGGAGTAGTGAGGAGGAGTGGGAATGGAGGAGGAGGAGGAGAAAAGAGGAAGAGGGGAAGGGGACGGAACGACCGAGGGTGGGGAATTGATCTAGTGTAAACTATAGCGCAGTGACTGAGTGACCGTGTGGGTTTGTTGTACGGGTGGGCTAATAGCGGGCTTTCAATTTAACAATGTAGTCATGCGGTGTCCTCACTTGGTCACCGCCGACTTTGACCCGCCGTTCCATGGAGATCTCGTCCTCTGTCCTCTCTCTTGATCCTTCTCTGTCTTTCTCTTCTGTACAATTCTATTCTGTTCTGTTCTCCCTTTTTTTTCCCTTCTTGTATCTCCTCTGCAGTCGTGCTATACTTGGAAAAAACAATTGTATAATCCGGTGGCCGCATTAAGAAGGACCATGTGCTCCCCGGCGCTTCTCTGCCGTGACCCGCGCAGTGCTGCCACCTGCTGCCATCATCGATATCTCTATTATAGTACCTTATAACTTGCACGCGCTTTTCGGCCATAGGATCTCTATTCCCTTCCCTTCTCTTCTCGCCCCGGTCCGACCCCCTTAGCTCCATCTCGCTTTTAGTTTAGTCCCCGTCCCCGTCTGCCCTCCCCTTCGCCTTCACCTTCACCCTACCTCCACCAGGCTACGTACCACACTCGTTCCTTCCTTCAATCTCAAAATCACTCTCCCTCCGATCATTTTCATTCCATCACACCTTCGTCGCAAGGCGCTTCGCACAGCTTGATTGTTCGCTTCTACCCGAGCGAACAAATGACCAAGCCAGAAGCTGTACATACACAGATGGCACACCTTGTTACGAACCCATGTCCACACGTGTTACAGTTGTAGTGCTAGAGATTGAGAACTGAGGCTGCCACGCATCCACCGTCCGCAGCAGCGTGTCAGCATGTCAGCGTGTCAGACGGATCTCGCTCGCGTCACGTACATAAGCACCCGATGGTGCTTACATTTCCGACTGACCAGCGATCCCGCGGGCGGCGGCACGATCAACCCCCATACGTACAGGGCGAGGCTCTTCTGGTCTTCTAGATCACATCTGTCCCTTGCCTCTGTTCGTTCAAGCTCGATTGTCTACGTACGGACGAAAAAAAAAAAAAACAGAAAAAGGAAATGAAAATTATTGCCGTCCAATCCATACATACGTATGATACGCTTCCGATTAACGGTTCCCTGCTTGCCGCTAAAGCCCATTAAGATCATCCGTCCTCGTCCTGCCTCTGATCGTCATGTTGGCGTTGCCTCACGATCGCAGCCCATCGTTGCGCAAGTGCGGCGCCACCCACAGCCCCATGTGCCCGCGCGATCACCCGCATCGCCTCGTCCCCGCGCCCTTTCCTCACCAAGAGCCACTTCGCCCACGCCAGCGTCGCCTCCTCCGCATCACCCGCCCCCCGCCAATACTCGTACACATCCCGCAGTAGCGCCTCGTGCCCGTCCGCGTCCACACCTACGTCCGCCGCCGCGAACACGCCAAACGCCCGCGCCCACACCGCCGCGCCCGGCAAGTACCCCCGCGCCACACGCTCCACGCACACCCGCCACGCCGCTACGCTCGGCAGCACGCGCAGCATATCCACGAAGCGCACAAGCAGCGCCTGATGCACCTCACGCACTCCCGCCACGTCCGCGGACATGCTCTCCGCCAGCAGCGCATCGATCCCTCCCTCCCGCACCCCCTCCTGCGCGTCCCACTCTGCGCACCATAACCAGACCTCTACACACCCCGGCACCGCCCTCCTGGCGCTCGCCCCCGCCGCCGACCCCGAGGCAACCGTGCCGTGCGCGGACTCGGCGCGCAGGCGTGCGAGCCAGACGCGTGCGTCGGACGGTGCGGCGGAAGTATAGCGCGCTGCGATGTGGAGGATGCGGGGCGGGGTGGCAGGGGGTTTGGGCAGATCCGCTAGTGCGAGGAGCAGACGGATGTGTGCGGTGAGGAGGGCGCTGGATGGTGGCGTCGCCGTCGCTGTCGGAGTACCGCTTTTGCTATGACGTTTGATGAGCGCGTGTAGGCTGCCCACTAGATACAGCTTCTGTCGCCAGCAGAAATTTTAGTCAGGTCAGAAAAGAGAAAGTAACGGTTGGTTGGCGAGTAGGACCACCGTACGAGGTGTGCGTCAACGTCTTCCTTCCCACACCACTCTTCGACGAACTGCGCGTACGCCGCGGCCATTTCTTCTGTTGGCTGTTGCCCAGCTGCGTCCAGCGCCCCGAGCATCTCTTCATTGGCGCGCCTCAATCCATCGACCAACGCGCCGCCTGCGAGCTCCCCTGCGGACGTAAGCGCCAGTGCCCGTGTCGCACGCAGCACTACCGCAGATGGATCGCCCGGCAACGCCTCGGCTAGACGCTCGTGCAGATGATCCAGCAAAGCGCTTCGCAGAGCCTCCGTGACAGGATATCCCGCAATGAGTTCTTGCAGACTCTGAAACAGCTCGATCGTCGGCAGGGCTGCAATTCATAGCGGAGTTTGCTCGAAAGCGAATTCATACAGCAACGAGGTATTCTTGTTTTTATCAAACTCACCTTTGGCCGCGCTGTCGATCGCCTGGCGCACAATGGCTCCGTCCATGATCGCCCGCCGCGCCGCGTCGCCCATGGCCCGCTCCTCGGCCTTGTCAACGCGCTCTCCCTGCTCCCCCTCCCCCTCCCCCTCTCCCTCTCGCTTGTCTGAATCGAGCGTGATGCCGAGCAGGCCCCAGCGACGACGCACGGCCTCGACAAAGCCGAGCTCGAGACGGACGTACTCGCGCCACATCTCCGTGCTGCCCGTGTTGAGCCTGAGCCCGCGGAGCAGCAGCGTGCGCGCGGCGCCCATACCACCGTTCGCGAGCTCGTGCGCCGCGGCCAGCACGTACAGCGCAGGCGTGCGCGGGTGCAGCTGCACCGCCCGCGCGGCGATACGCCCCGCAAGCGCGTGTGCACCCTCGCGCTGTGCGAGCCGCAGGTACTGTAGCCAGAGCGAGACGTCCGACTTGAACTTTTGCAGGGCGCGCTCGAAGATGTGGAACTGCCTGCGCGTCAGGGCGTAGTCCGATATCGACGGCGGCGACTTGGGTATCTCTTTTTCGTTTTCGTTTTGTTTTACGTTCGCATATATGCTATCAGTTTTTAATTTGGGGTGGCATGTACAAAGGGACGCACTGAGGCGCGCGGCGCGTTTGCGCCGCAGGGCCTCAAGACCCATTTCGTAGGCTGCGTAGCGCAGATAATCGTTTTTGTTTGGGATGCGTCGCACGAGCGCCATCTCGAACGCCGTGCGCTTTTTGAGGATATGCTTGATCTCGGAAGACGAGAAGAGGCCTTTGTCACCGAGGTCTTTCAGCTCGGCGAGCATCTACCCGTACGCCAAATGGATCGTTCATGTCCGCAACACGTACTAAGGAACACGGTGTAAGGCTGCGCACCTGCTCTTGCTGAAACTGCACCCTCTCCATTGTTGATGTTATCGGTCGGAGCAAGTGGAGACGGTGTTTACCGGGCCGGATTATTGAGTAAAAAACGAAGAACGGGTATGTTGGCCGCTTTTCCCCTCTTTTCAATTGTACACCAGTCCAGATATGCCGACAAGAGCCCACCGACCGACTCTGACTCGCACACACTCGAGAAGCTCATCGGGCGGCTCTAACAAGGTCGTCCTCAACCTCCAGCTCACTCAGAAAGACCCGGTCCAGCCTAAGATCGATAAGGCAAGACGCACCAGCCACACTTTTGAGGTGCGTCACAGTTTCCCCTCCATCACCCCCACGGCACATCCGAACGGCCCTCGTGGACTTCGCTCACGTCACCTCGTGTCTCTTTGCCTCTTCTTCTTTCGGATCACTTCTTTGCGAACTGCTGATGCTCAACTCCGCTTCTGACAGCCACCCGCGCGGGCGAATGTCTTGCGAACTGGGAGTACCGTGCACGTGCAATCACGCGAACACGTTCCTAGTGCCGCACCGCGCCGCGCTACGACGAACCCACTTCCACCCCGGGGCGGAAAGCCCAAAGGCGGCTTTACCATCGCGGCGTCGACCGTGGGGAGCGATGACGAGGACGATTGGGAATCGAGCGAGAGCGGTGCGGCGACTCCCTTAGACGACGCGTCCGGTGACGAGGACTCAGGCAAGAAAACACCGCAAGAGCAGCAGTCCCCGGCCACCCCCGTCGATCCCGCTGGCCAGCGGGGCAACGGTCAGAACGCGGCATTTGTTCCTAGCACCACGCCACGCGCAGAAACCACACAGTCCCGTCCGCGCGTGCAGACGAACGGCTTCACCGTGCGTCAACCTCCCGTCGCCGCCCCCGCAGCACGAATACTCTCGCCACCCAAGCCGTCACAACATCCGCACCAAGAACAGGAGCCCCACCGCCAGCAGCAGCCGTTTCCACACCCAGTAGACGCACTCCATCATGTCGCCCATCAATCCCCATTACAACAGCCTTGCCATCCACCTTCACATATTCTAGACCAGTCGCAGTCGCAGTTTCCCACATCGCCACCGCGTACACCAGAGGCTATGCCCCATGTAAGCGGTGCCCGCACAGAGCCTCCAACGCCGACCTCGCCGCGCTCAGACCGCCATTCGTCTGGCAAAGCCCGTCCGCCATCCACACGCTCGCTCATCGCCGACCACACACACGCCCTCCGCCCGCACCCGCTCATCCGCGGCCAGTCATTCGGCCACGGGCACCTCGCGCCGCTCAAGGTCACGCCGGACGCCGCGCAGGTGCAGCTATCGTCCTCTCCGCCCTTCCACGCCGCGTCGTCCTCGCCGACGAGCGTCCGCACCGTGCACACGCCCGCGGGGTCGCCCGGCCCGCACTTCTCCAGCGCGATCTTCCGCCGCCCATCGACATCGTCCGCGCGCTCCGTCGCGACGCTGCCCGTGCAGCAGCAGCAACCCTTCACACCTGTCGAGCGCACGCGCACCATGTCAACGCTCTCCGCCGCCTCGTCCTCCGCAGTGCTCTCGTCGCTCGCGCACCTCCCCACGACCCGCGGGTCCTCAGCCGCTGCCGCGGCGGCGACAGCGGCGGCAGCTGCAACGGCACAGAATCCGCCATTGGTAGTGCACTTCCCCCCACAGAACGCGCACGCTCCACCTGAGGCAGTCCATACGCTCCTCCCGCCTCCGTATGTGACGCCGCACTTCACGATCCTGCAGTGGCGCTGCCCGATTCGCGAGTCCCACGCGCGTGTCGTGCGTGCGCGTGATGCGGCGCGGCGCGGCGGACACGGTGGAGCATAGTGTTCGATTAGATGTATATATCTGGTTGCTCGAAAACCCAATTGGCAAGGATTCTTCATGCCGTTCATCCTGTCTATAATATTGTTGTTTTTTCTTATGCATTTGCACGAGACTGTACAGTACTTGACTGCTACATATCCTTCTTTTTTCTTTTTTTTTCTTACCGCCTGGTATTGGTTGTACTTACCCGTTACTTTTCTTTGGCCTCACATCGATGATCCGTCACTCATCCGTCCGCTTCATGCCCCTTTTTTTCCCACGCGCACACCAACGAGGTTACCCCATCCAATGTCTCGAGCTCCATATTTTGCTGTACTACCCACACTTTCTCACCCCGTGTAATAATGACGAAAGGAAAAAAAAAAAAAAAAAAAAAAAAGGAAGTAGAGGTAGAGGAACCACCGCGAAGTCCGGCCGTAGGTAGGCCCTGCGTCCTCGTTGCAAGTTTTACCTGTGCCTGTTTTGCATGTGCGTTTCGTTTTGTTGTTCCAACTGTATGAACATAACATGCAAGGACAAAACGTAGATCGCCAAAGGTTGTTTCACACAGCGTGGCACATTTCATTCAACGGGGATATCCGATACGTGCCTGGACGTCCATGCTGCGAACGTACCGCACAAGAAGGATCGCACCTACCCCATTGTATCCTTTACCCACCGTATCGGTATCAGGGTACCAAAGTACGGTTGTGAAGTGCAAAAATGGAAAAGGAAAAAGGAAAAAGAAATCCAAGTGGAATTCTCCCTAGTTCCTCGTGCCAAAAAAGCTCACTGCTCCCTGCCGATAAGTTAGGAGCGGAGCGAGTCAAAGCTGAAGTTGCCGAGAACAAAAGGGCAAAAACTCGCCGCTTTGCTGCCGCATGTCTTCGGGCCCCTTCGAACAGATAGGGAGGGTATGAATGGAAATACCCAGGAGGGGGAAAAAAATAAAATAAAATAAAATAAAAGGCCACGAGGTGGTTGGTACACGACGGGGCAAGGGACGCAACCCAAGAAGAAGAAGAAAAAAAAAAAAACTCAAGCTTTACGCCCATCTGAGCGATTCGTTCCCAAGCCGGTGAAATTGCGGTGAGGGCATGTGCGAGTCGCCAGGAGTGTTTGTCAACCAAGGAAGGAAGTCGTCTCGTAAACATTATAAGGTCTGTCTACAGCTGCCAGTCTGGTGTGGGCGTGGGGGCACGTGCGAATTTTTCATTTCATGTCTGTTTGGCGCTTTGGAAGCTACGTTACAGGTGCGAAGCGATATGGGTGGCACACGTTGCTGGGCGCATGGCACCAACGACCCTTTTCCGGCGCGCAATGTTTCTCACGGCGGTTGGATAGATTGCTGTGCTTGCTGTGCATCTTAAAAACAGGCACTATATGCAGTTGCATTTCAACTACAGTATATGAAACTTCTCAAGAAAGGGGCTTAACGATAAGAGGATAGTTGCATGTTGCATAAACCGAGATAGATTGGAATGCACAGCACAGCAACTATCGGCGGCGGCGGTCTGGGCGGATGGATGCATGGACAACGCATGTACAAATCCGGCGCATGGATTAATTGATTCGAACGCTCTGGGCCCACAGCGCATTTGTGGACATATCCGTCGCATAGCAGCAGCGGTGCGGTGTGCCCACAGATAGATAAAGAAACTTCGTTGTTGCTCCGCGGACGCATGGTACATTGCATGATGCCCACTTTTTTTTTCTTTATATATCTAGGGTTGCGTTCGCGCAGATCGATATGTATGAACATCATTGTACGAATGTCGTCTTCGCGACTGCCAATCGCGCGAGTGGAGCATCAGAACCTCACTTTCGTATTTTTGGCACCCACCTCGGGATTCTTGGCCGCGGCCGCCGCGTAAAGTCCAGGCCAGATCGGCCCCCTCCACTGCCACGTAGTATATGCTCGGTGTAAATGATTAATTAATGATTAATGATCATTCCTAGTGCGCGTATTGCGTTTTTCGTTCTTTTGTGTTGTTCCTTCTCACGTACCTTGTGTTCCCTTTGTGTTGCATGTGGAGAGGTGCTTGCACCGAAAAACCATCTCACACACGCTCTGACACGGTCGGGAACATTTCGTGCGCCCCAACTCGTTGTGGGATCGATCTACTTAGGCTCTCCGGCTGTGAAGGCCGCTCGTCTTCGTTTTTTGTTTTTTTTTTGGATTCGATCCCTAAACTTAGAGCTTGAAGTTAGACTTTGCACCACCACTGCAAGTCGTCGCGCTGTCACTCTTGTCCTTCCATCTTGTCGACCGGAATACGAACGCACAGAGGTACCCCATATCGTGACTCGCAAAGAGAGGTTTGCTACTACTGAACGTGTCTGCTGCAGGCCACAGCCTTTTTTTTTTTTTTTTTTGGTTTCGATCGCCGCTGTCTAACTGGCCGGTCTCAGGTCGGCATACTCCTGTGGCGTGATTATTGGGCCCAGACCACCATATAGCCCGAGTCTCAAATCGGAGAAGCGGGGACAAGGACAATCACGCTACAGCATAAGAAGCAGCAAAAGAAGGAAGCCAGTTCCAAGTAAGGGTCTGGCCCCGCGGTGGCCGTGCACGGCACTAGCCCGCAATTTCAAAAGCGAAAGTGCCCGTGCCGATCCCCCAAGTATCAGAAGGTCACCTGTGCTGGCTCAGCACCAAAAGGGAACTGGCACAATGCGCTCAGCGTCGTTGCGCGGCTGTCTGTCCATGTACAGTATGTATGTCTGGACAGATGATCTTATCATAAACCGTATCAAAACGTGTTCTTCCGCACCACATCGTTCTTTGGGGCCATCACACGACATTCGTAACCGGGTGCAAAGCAGACCTGGTGATGGTGATGGCACATACCCCGCAGCTGAGCTAGCGGGGGCTGAACCCAAGATCGAATTCGTGCGCTCGTGCGCCGGTGGTCTGTACTATGTTACTAGGGGCCGTGGAGCATCACGAGAAGCGTGTGTGCGCGCATTGTTATTTATCTCTCACCACCTTCACATGACTGTCATTTGGCTCCAACGCAGAGTGGCTGGTGGGGCGGTCCTTACAGTGTATTGACGGACGAGGACGCTTCTTCGGGCTATTTGTAGTAACTTATCAACGGCCTCTTAGGTTTACTCTCGCCAATCCAGTTGGGGCCGCGCGCGCAACGTTTCCGAGTCCCTTTGTTTGGCATATCACCGTCTCCAAGTCTCGTGTCTCGTGGCTGCGGAACCTTACTGATTTTATGCTTAGGGGTCCTTTAATCATTTGTCCTTGGGCTCCAACTGCATGACTTTTGGCGCTCCACGACATCACGATGCAACCAACACCGAAGCAGGCCATGTGTGCTTCCCTCTCCAGAAAGCTTCGCCCTTATCCCCAGGGTTCTATCTGGACCTGTGGATAGCTCTAGTGAGCTCTAGTGACAATGTCACCTTTTCTCTCAAGTCGATCGAGTACGCCAAGTACTTGGCCCGGTACGTTCTCGGCGTGGGGAGCAGGGTGGTATTTCCGAACGGTTCTCTTCCGGAAGACAACTACGTGTCACGAGGTGAAACATTGTATTTCCTCTAATGCAGTGCTTCTCGAGGTCTCCACATCGTTTCAAAGGATCTGCTTGGGTGGCAACTTTTGACACAGAGGCTCTATCGGGGCAGAATCAGCCATCAAAAGCGAAGACGTCAAAAGATAGCACTCACCCAATGACGTCTATTGCATCCGTGATGCCGAAGGAGTACACATTGTTCTGTTCTCGATACAGCCTGAGGACAGAGTGGGCAATATCCAGTAGATCACGACTTTCTTCGTGATTTCCTGCCATCCAGTGGTTTCAGGACATTGTCGAATCCTATCTCCGTGATAGGCTGTGACCCTAATGACCTTGTGGATCTCGAAAGTATCAACGATTCCCGCAACAGTATGTAGGTCTCGCCCAATTTCCACAGGAATCTTGGGAAGTGTGAAATCGCGGTGCTTGTGCTTCGCCGCATAATCTAGTGCTACTCTCTATGAACCACCAACTCGTTTGGACCCCAGATCGTATTTTTGTTTGTTTTTCAATTCACTCCCGTGCGCCTTGGAGTAGTACAGAACCCCATGTAGCACCTCCCTTATACAACCGAGATAGTATCTAAATGAAATGTCCCCCATTATCAATCCCAACATCTCCCGCCCCTCTAAAGGGCAGCTCGGCGTCTCATCAAGGGTTGAAATTGTGGGGCATGTTGCGTGCCATAGCAGGTTAGTGGTGTCGGTGTGGCGGCAATCGTGTCAGCGTTTGGCACGCAGTGTTTCGCCCTTCCCTAAGTAGTCCATGTTCTTCTCCATACCTTGAGAGGGCCTTGGAGGCCTTGTGAGTCCTGGGGTCGGCTAATGTTGGACTTGGACTTGTGCATCCAAATTATTTTCTAGGAGTAGACGATATTTCACCAAGGGTTACCTGTCGTCTGCAGAAGGAAATCAAGTATCCTGTCAACAACAACCGACCCTTGGCCATCTCAGATCTCATTGATTTCTTGCGACTGGCACCGACGCTGCATTTCGTGATATGACGCCACCGAAACTGAGGCCATCCGCAACACTGCTGGCTTAACTTGGGGCTGCTGTCGTAGAGAGGTGAGGTCACAACTGGGGAAAACGTCTTGAAAAAGGAGAACAGACCTGGACTACGGAAATCAAAGTTCCCGAGCGTTACACCTTTCGGACCTTCCCAATCTATGAACGATCAGAGTATTGCCCATTCAGGAGCGTGCGGCCCAGACAAAAGAGGTGCAGGAGCTGGTGTACCGATTGATGAACCTGATGCAATATATTCCGTAGCTTTTCTGCTGCCAGCTGCTCGCCAAGGATGACGAGAAGCGGTCTTGATCAATTCGTGATTGGATTGATGGGGGTATCTGTACCCATGTAGGTCACTAGGGTGACTAACTATGACGTTTCGACTTGTCGATACTGTCCTGTTTGTTAAAGGGCTTTTGAAATTCACGACGAAACCTAAACAAACGTACATTGTTTCATTTCATACAGACAGATGGTGGCGTGCGTGTAGTGTAACTTACGTCGATCTGCTTTTGGTGTCAGCTTCTACATGTATGTTGAATGGCGAGCTTCGATGGGGCCGCACGTCACCGTGACCTCCACCGTCATACAATCTACCAAAAAACCCGGGATCATTAATCAACAATCATTCCTCGTTGTTTTGCACGCCTCGGAAGTACAACCCTTCAAGGAGAATGACGACATACTATTTCGCCCACGCTCACTGCCCCCGGAACCTGTAACCATAGACGGGCATCAAGAATTCTTCGCCGATAAGATAGTGGACGATCGGCGCTGCAGAAGAGGCACGCGATACCTTGTGTCATGGTGCGGTTGAGGCCCGGAAGTAGATAACTGGTTATCAGCAAAGGGCTTGAAGGTTGCGAAACCCTTGTCATCTGACAGACATGGAAGGCGTTTCCGACGCGTTTGCTCTTTCCCCGCTCCAGTATTCGCCTTACGTACATTACCTCTTTCTGTATACGCCTCATACATGCCGGGGAGGGGTGCAAGTAGACTACATCACCTTTCCGACAGGCCAACTCATGGCTCCGTTCGCATGGCCAGTGTCGAGCCAGGCGCTGCCATTAATACCTCTTCTCAAAGCGCACTTAGTATCATGTTTGCACTGCACACGAGGGGGCTATAGTATCTGGAAGTACTCAGGGCCTTCAATCGGCGTCTAGCCAGCCTTAGCTATTAATCTCGGCACGGGGATCACTGTTGTAATTACAGAACAAGTCATACCGACCGTACTCATGGGACTCGACAGTCGTCGCAAAAGCCGCCTTTGGATATACAAGCAGCTTAACCGTCCTGGGAGTCTGGGGGTCTATCGTGTCATACCTCGATAGCTATGCACAGTGCATACGATACCGCCGCCGCTTCAGGGCCTATGGAAATCCGCGCGCGTGTCGAATGCATCCCACTGAAAGCGCGCTTCTTAACTTAGACCTGCGCTGTCCATCTCTGCACTCATATACCCCCGGAGTCCTGGTATGCTGTCATGGCATCGTGATGGGGTCGTTGTTTGCGCGTAGCTGGGATTAACTCCTGCGAGCAGTGTATGTCGACTGGCCCAAGCATGCTCTTGCTCGAATACATATGCTGCTCACCCACGCCGTGCATGGTACAAGTGTGGCGTAGTTGTCCCAATAGATCCACTAGTAGGTATGTGGTTCTGATTCCCTCTCAACCGTCTACTACGTCCGGTTCCAGTTGAGATATCCTACCCCGCGCGCGGGAAATGAGATAGCCTGCGAATCGTCCAATGGGTCCTACTGTCGCCACGAACTTGAATGCGCCGTCGCTTGCTTCCCCTCTCTGAGTGGGGCGGCTCTGATGTAGCCTGATCAATTGGTATGCACTCAAGAAATGAAATGCGCGCAAGCATTCTTCTGCTCATGTCTTGGATGGTAGCGTGGCAGCGGCGTGCCGTATGTATGAACGTATGCATACGTATGCGCATAATTCCGCTGTTCGCCTCGCCTCGCGACACCCAGTACAGCGATGCAATGACTCGGACAGGACGATGCATGCTACCCAACTCTGCACATCCCCTTCAGCACCCACCCACTCAGGATACAGCATCTGCAAGCATCCCTCAAGCATCCCTCCGAGTAGGAACCGTTCGCGCCAAAACGCCACACCGATCTTCCTGTTGGGACTCACCTTCGCGTCTCATGTCGCCAGAGCTCAATCGACAATCGCATTGTTTCCATTGTTTGGGGATTGACACCTTCGCACGGCGCTCATTAGCGGGGCTGTCCAGCGCGAGGCGCGCACAGAGGGCGCCATCTGCTGCTCCTTGTTGTTGGACTTGCGCGCGGACGAACAGCGGCGCCTTTCGCGTGGACCTCCCGCTCAGGAAGAGAGAGCTTCTCTTAGGCACACAATCGCATATATGTCAATTACGTCCCCGTCGTGCTGCTACAGTACAGCACCACCCCACGTGCCGCTGCATATCATCGCCCACCGCTCCTTCTCCCAACGATATTCAGGGACAGATAGGCACGCGTGAAGCATCATGTACCTTTTCCCTGTCCGCCCTGTCCTTTGTAACTTAGGCCGCGATTGTGTTGCAGCGTGCGCCACCAAGGCAAGACAGGCCGCGGGGATCGGCGCACGTGCGGTCCACCTATCCCCCGCGTCGTAAATGTCCACCGCGTGGCGGCAAGCGGGACCTGGCTCCGTACCTTCCGACTCGGGCTTGGCGCTGGTACCTCGCTGCGTGCCATTCCCAACGTGTCTCACGGTTCCATACATTCTCCGTCCAATCCCGCACGTGCGGGTGCCAAGATGTCGCTCGCGCAGAGTCGGTATTTTGTGTAATTTTCGCCAAGGGATATTATTATCGCTATATATATATACCGAGGCGTACACCGCTGTAAGTTACGGCAGACGGCATGCGATGACGACATGATCCTCTCTTCGGTCGGATTTGTGGCCGTACCGTACGTCGTACGTCACACTTCGTCGTGCTTGGCCGAAAAAGACAAAACAAAGGGCATGACGAACACGACCGGCGGCCCCGACCATTCGCGGCCGTGGGCTCGTCAAACCTTCTCTCTCATTTTTTGGGGAAGGGGGACGAAGACCGAGGCTGGGGCTGGGCATCGGCGATAACTTTTTCCAAGTTTTTATGGGGTGCTGTGCAGTCATTCACGCCGACCACGGTATCATGGAATGTTTCTCTTGGCAAGACTCGGGCGACAAGGCGTTCAGTGGCGTCGTGCAATTCGCGTCTTCATACGTGGTCACCTGAAATCAAGGGCTTTGTTCACCGTGTGCTGCTTTCCATTAGTACGGATTTCGGTGCGGCACACTGATGTACCCCCCAAGGAATAATGCGTGGTCCCGGAGGCGGAGTTCGGGTAATACCCCAGCACTTCTCCGGCGGGTGGTTGATCCGCACAGAACGGGGCTTGCTGTGGTACGGGGAGTGGTGCCGCCGGTTTGCGTATGTCGGTCATCGGAGAGGTGCTTACGCAGAGCGCGTCTTCTTTTTGTCCCGGGGCTCAGAAGATGAGACCTATATAACATTTTGTGCCACATCTTTTTTTCTTTTTGATGTGTCGGGTGTCGTAGCCGTGCGGGGGGATATATCGCAGGGCGCGGCGTCTGTGTACCCGGGGGACAACGAATAGGTGGCTTATGGAGAACTGTGCGGGTGCACACGATGCGGAGAAAAAATTGGTAAGCCGGGAACATGTGGCAGCGTCCCAAGGGAATTAAGGGGAAATAAAATATAGTGTTGCGGAAATAAGAGCCGGCCGGTGGTACAGTGCGTGACGCTGTGTCCTCCTGCTGTCAGGCCTCCAGGGGGTATGCAGGAACGCAAGTCTCATGAGCGGTAGCGCTGCGGCACAAGCTGATCGAGGGCTACTGTATTGGACGGGCAGGTGTGCCCTGTCGTTGCGCAAAATGTTTCAGGGTGAGGCGTGCCCAAAAGCCGCGCATTTCCTAGGTCCGGCGTGCGTCAGAATCTCCTGTTGTCAAGAGGGGGTGATGCCAAGTTCCGAGATAGTCAGCCTCCCCCTCCCCCCCAAAATAAAAACGTCATGGGGACACGGAGAGATGGCCGCCTTCCTGGAGGTGGTACTAAGTGACGTATCGAGAAGTTTCGGAACAACTAAAGCGCGCGTCGGGCACAATGTTCCCGCGCGCTGGGGCGTGACTTGTGGTCGTTTTTCCACGTTGGAAAAATCAAATTTTGGGTGCCAAGCGCTTCAGAGGGGAAGACAACGCCGGTATTGCAGAAAGAGGGTGCAGGCATGTACTGGAGGGGTGCCATGATTTGGGGTACCGCAGGCGGACAAGACGGGCGACAATACATGTTCCGATTGTTTCTTTGTTTCCTTGGCCGAGCTATGTGAGACGATCCAGTCTGATGTTTGTGCGAACAAGACCTTGACGATGCACACAGGGACCGCCTGGCGTGTTCACACGAGTGGCCTTTCGTCATATATTGTAGGTACTAAACGCCCACAGTGTCAGACTGGCGTCAGTGGGTACTGCCGACCGCTAAGCCGAATGAGGAAAAGTCCGTACAGCACCTAACGATCGGGCAAATGGACTTGGCCTTCAATTGGCCCCTTGCCCCATAGAAGACCCCAATACACCCAATCCATTAATGGATAGGGGCTCAGTTATACTTGCTGTACTCGGTTGCAGGGCGAGAGAGTAAATTTAGAGCATGATGCGAACAGCTGTGGGGTAATCTGGAGAAATTTGACATCATGCGATCAGCCCACGGGAGGGGCGAGAATGTGCCGTTATGCATGATGTATGCGTGTGGCCATACCGGGGTTTCACGTTGTGGGCGGAACTTGATCCGAGGCATCAATAAGAGAGGGCAACCGGCGACTGACTGACGATACTGGTTGGGCGTTGTTGTGTTGTGTTGTGTGGAGGAATGAAGAGAAGATTTTGTTTTAGTTCTAGTTGTAGTTGTTCCAGTTCCAGTTCGGGGCCGCATAGAGGTCCTGGGCTTGAGTTGCGCAACAACGTGGCTGTACAGCGTGTGAGAAGGGGCGATTGAGGGTCTCGGCACTGGACACTCTAGACACGCGCCCCGATTCGGGTTTTATTTTATTTACAGGCTTAGAGGCCCTCGCCCTCCGAAGGATCACGTGATCTAATTACCGAGAGTGAGTGCTTGCCTGCGTCTGCGTTGAAATCGAATTGACCTCGACCTTGACTCGCCTTTTCCTTTTCCTTTTCCCCTCCCTTTTCCTTTTCCCTTCTCCTTTTCCCTTGGCCTTGGCCTGGCCTTTCAACGTCTAAACTGAATTTGATTGTATCCTCACCCCAGATATGATCACCGTCGAACCGCCAACTCCTTCGACCGAACTACCAACTCACAAGCCATCCTTGGCTGACCTCAGTCGAAATGCATCGGTCATATCCTCTTCCTCCTCGTCCAGTTCTACCACTTCTTTAGTTCTCCCCGTTCGTCCTCGCCCAATACGAACTTTCTCTTCCCCTCGCTCTCGGAGCCCTGGGGGTCCACCAACTCCAAAAGCGTCACGACCCCCCGCTTATATCACCCGCGAGCTCGGTATCGCGGATCAGCCTCTAGATTCACCTGCTGGCCGCTCTCGCGCCAACTCAAAGTCCAAGTCTCGCAGCAGCTCTGCGAATGGTCGGCTCAGCGCAGACGATTTCGAATTCGGTGACATTCTCGGCGAAGGATCCTACTCCACTGTCCGTTTTCTGTCCCTTGTTGGTTACTCCACCCCGCACTGCCTTGCTTACGTGCAACCGATCACAGGTGATTCACGGCACACACCGCGCAACGAGACAAGAATATGCCATCAAGGTACTCGACAAGGGCCATCTCAAGCGCAACAACAAGCTCAACACTGCTCTCGCCGAAAAAAATACCCTCGTCCGCCTTGGCTCTGGCCATCCGGGCATCGTGCGTTTACATTGGGCTTTCCAAGATGATTGGAGTCTATGTGAGTCCCCACCTCCTCTTACCTCCCCCGTCAAATGGTAGCCGGTCATCACGACCGTGGCCCATTGGCTACTGCCGAAGATATTCCATCGCGACCCGTCTTGGGCCTCAGGTTGGCCTCCGGTAGACGCTCGCTACCCTCACCCACTCTGTGTACCGTAATTTGTTGCAATGGGGTTATCCTCTTAGGTGTCGTTGGGCAACAAGCCTCCGATACCCGTACCCTCTCCCGTGCACGGTTGGCGATCCGATCGCCATGACTCCGTGCTGAAAAAGAATCTTCACGTCACCTCAGCGCGATGCGTTTCACCTTTCGCAAGGTGTCCGCGGGTTCTCGTATGCGTGCCCTTGGAGACCCACATCCCATCTTTGCTTGACACCGGTTCTGAATGACCTACTGACACCTTGCCCAGACTTTGTCCTTGACCTCGCACGCAATGGGGAGCTCCAAAGTCGGATTTCGCGCATGGGCTCCTTGTCAACAGCTTGCGCGCGATATTATGCTGCCCAGCTTGTTGATGCCCTCGACTACATGCATTTACGTGGCGTCATTCACCGGTGCGCACGTGGAGCGCCCTTTCTGTTCTCCACTCTGCTGATCCCGTTGCCAGCGACCTCAAACCGGAAAACTTGCTACTAGATGATGACTTCCGAATCAAAGTTACGGACTTTGGAACCGGGAAATTAATCGATGTGCCACGTTCGTTTCTTTTTCATTTCGTGGATGGCGAAAAGGCCTCATGTTATCGTTCTAGCCGAGCGTGCGACCAAGACATTTGTTGGTACTGCGCAATACGTCTCTCCCGAGTTACTCGAAGCAAACGAGACGAGCAAGAGGTATAGCACATCCACTCAGCCGATTGCTTATTCACGACCTTGCTGATGTTGCTTGTGAATCAGTTCGGACTTGTGGGCACTGGGTTGTGTGCTATACCAAATGATCGCTGGTCGATTCGCATTCCAAGGGTTGTCCGAGTATCTGACATGGCAGAAAATCAAGCAGCTCGACTACACCTTTCCGGAAGGCTTCGATCCAGAAGCCGCAGACCTCGTGCGACGCCTCCTGGTACGCTTCGCCGTCCCTGAAATTTTTTTTGTCAACTTGTGCTCATGCATTGCCGGCATAGGTCCGTGATCCGCTGGAGAGACTAGGCGCGGGTCTAACCGGGAGCAATTATTCAATGGAGGAATTGCGCGCGCACGCATTCTTTGCGCCCATTCGCTGGGATTCGCTCTGGGATGACCCGGCACCACAACTAGAGACGGGACTCGTACGACGCGAGCCGGTGCCCGCTGATGAATGGGACGATGTCGGCGCGACTTGGGATGAACTTGTTGGCACTCCAGACGGGAGCGATGACGAAGACGAAGACGACGGAAGCTCGGAGGGCCCACACACACATGCACATGCGCATGCGCATGTGCGCTCACGAGCACCCGGGGATGACGGGATCGAGTGGGCCCCCGATGCACAGGCGTACGTGTCGCCACCTGCCATACCACCTGAAGAAATAGGACCGCACGGGGAAATGCCAGATTATGCGCGCGAAGCACATCCTCTACTTGAGGCTGTCGACGGTGTTGACGCCGCGATGGCCGCGGGTGGGGATGTCGAGGGTGCACGGGGCGAACGCTCAGTTGGCGCAGGCATGGATGGGACTGTCAGTGGGACTTACGGGATACACTTTGCTCTGCCCGGGATTGACAGGGTGTCGAAGAATACAGGTCCGGGCACGGGCGCGGTCGCGGGTGGCGCGGTTACTGTCGAGGCTACTGGCTCTGGCGTGCTTCCTGTTCCTGGTCATGGTCCTGGCCCCGGCCCAGGCAACGACAAAGATGAGGAGCGCGAGAGCCCGGTGAGCTCGAGCACGGAGACGGGAGACGGGGAGGGTGGAGGGACGGCGGGAGAGGTGCCGCCGCGGTCCAGCATTCCGCTGCGCGTGCCACGTGCCGTGCGCGATTCGTATGCCACGAGCTCGTCGGACGGGAGCCCCGTTGAGAAGCTCGGCGCCGCGCTTGAGGCGATGGGACTCCACCGAGGCAGGCTACGTACGCGAAGCCCAACGCCCGCGCGTGGGACCCCCCCGAACGCGTCTGCCGAGAAGCCAGACTGGTACGCCCCCTTTTCCTTCCCACGTCAGGGCCAACCACACATATGATGACGTTTCGCGCTGTTTCAGGGCGTCGGTTCTAGGTGCGGGCGAGACGATGTTGTTCCACGCGCCAGTGGAGGAAACGGCGCTGAAGCGACGCACATCGCGGTTGCTGCTGCCCCTGCCCGTGTCGCAGCGCAAGCCGAAGGTGCGCGAGCTCGCGCTGACGAGCCACCGGCTGGTGTGCCTCAAGCCGCTGAAGAGCGGACGCGGGGTCGGGATCAAGGCAGAGTTTGGGCTGCGTGAGGCACAGGCGCCATCAGGGGGACGTGATAAGCGCGCGAAGGGCGACGAGGTGCGCGGGATGATCACGGGCGTCGAGCGCAAGAGCGCGAAGGAGTTCGTCGTGTTAACCGTACGTATTCCCGCAAACGCGCGCTTTTTTGTTTTTGGTTGGGTGTGCCGACGTGCTGACGGCGTTGTGCGACAGACGGCCAAGTCGGCCTTCTTTGTCGTCGAGAGCGAGGCCGCAGCAGACGCGTGGGTGCGGCGCATAGCGGAGGCGCTGCAACATCACACGGTACAGAATCGCGAGCGCAAGCCATCTAGCAGCAACGCCAGCAACAGCAACAGCAACAATAATAACAATGTTAGCGCTTCACGCACATAATTTATCGTCGTTTTTATATGCCTTCAGTGTCCCCCTCGGTGGATCTCAAACTCGTTGTCATTCGCACCTCGCACCTCGATCTTCGTTCCTGTAAATGTTACCACAACATCACCATCACCATCATCTACAACTACCACTACCACTACGCACAACCACAACCACATACGCACTCGCACTCGCACACCGTCGGCACCGTCAACACCAAAGTCATCCACTGCGACGGCCGATGCGACCGAACCCGCGATTTCGCCACCCCATTTCCTCTCATCACCCTCCCCTTTTTTCTCTTCCATCCCAAGACGAATACGGCAAGCAAGCAAAGGCGTAAATTCTGTACATGCTTAGGGGGCAATCTCGTTAACTTATGATTCTTTTTCTTTTTGGTGTTTAAGTTTTCGCAGCAAAGGACGAGGCGAACTTAACGGGTGAGAGGTTTTGGTCCGCGCGCAGCTAGCGCGAAGATTGCTTGGTTTTTTTTCCTTAATTTTTCGCGTCTTTTGTGGACCTGGTTTTTGTTTACATCGTGCACAAGACCGAATGTTTCCGTTTTAAAAAGAGTATATTTATTTTGCTGCATATTCTTTTCGTTCAATACCATCCATCCATTCACAATCAGTGAGCATGTCATTGTGCCACACTTTTTTTCTAAGGTTGTGGTAGTGAGTTTCCCTAAGAAGGGCATTTGAATTGAAGGTAGGTGTGTAAAAGCCAAAAAAAGATACTTTTTAGATTTCGGTCTTAGGTTTTTTGGCGCTGTCTAGCCGGGAGGAAGCAAGCTCGCATCGACACCAGGGCCTCCTTCGCTGCTGGCTTCGTCCTCCGCCAAACCGGCGATAGGGGTGCGCGGCATAGCCATCAAACCTATACAAACCGATCGATTCAGTCAGCACACTCGAACGCAAAAAAGGCAGGGCTACGGAGAACTAAAAAAGACGCACCAGTACGCGCAGACTCGATGATCCCGAACGGCTTGACGAGGGCGAGGAACGCCTCGACGCGCGTCGTCTTTCCGGTCATCTCGACGATCACGCTATGATCGCTCACGTCGACGAGCCGTGCGCCAAACTGGTTCGCGAGCGTGTGCAGCGAGTGCAGGTGCTGGTGCCGCTGGCGCAGCGCCTCGCTCGGCGTGAGCGGCTTCCCTTCCTCGCCCGACGAGGACGCGTGCGAGTGCGAGTGCGAGTGCGAGTGTGGCGCCGGAGCTGGGGTCGGGTGCGGGCGCGAGGACTCTTCAAAGTGGCGCGCGAGGACCATCTCGCGCTCGAGCTTGGTCTGCTCGGCGTGTGCGCGGTGCGCAGCGCGCGGCTCGTGCGACGGCCCGCCGGTGAGCTGGTCCTCGAGGTACTCCGGCCCCAGGATGGACACTTTGACGAGGAGGAGCTCCCGCGAGATCGTGCGCGTCTCCGTGTAGTCCAACACGGCCCACACGGGCACCTGCACAGGATTTTTTTTATGAGGGAGGAAGGGAGGGAGGGAAAGGGGACGCACGAGGTCCTCGAGCTGTCGACGCGCTTGCTCGACGACGCCGTCTTGCCCGCTGATGACGATACACATGCGACTCAAGTCCCGTATCTCGGTGCGGCACACGACGAGCGAGTCGATGTTGAATCCGCGGCCCGCGAGGATCCCAGATACGCGCGAGAGCACACCGGGCTCGTTCTGGACGAGACAGTTGAGCACATGTCTAAGAGAAACGCACGTTCCGTCAGCCCCGCGCAAATGAAAAAAAAAAAAGAAAAGTCCCAGTTGTAAACACCGGTATCAAAAAAACAAATGAAATACGAAATATGTATGAGACAGAAAAAAAAAAGCGTAACGTTCTTTTAAGCACTGCTCACTTTTTGTATGGTTGGAGGCTTGGTGGAGGCGTGTTGTAGAGGATGTTCGTCACGGCCTCCTCTGCAGACCGTGACCGCGGCAGGTCCATCTTCGGGAGGGGCGGGGGCCTGACCTTGTGCGACGTCTTGTAGTCGAGGGCGGACGTCGAGTCGTCGATCGGAGGCGGGGGCTTGGGGGGAGTTCCATCGGACAGGATGCGCGCTGTCGAGGACAGCCCCCGCGCCGCAGAGAGGGCCCTTGAGACCACGCGAGTCCGAGCAGCGAGCATTTTTGTAAGTGATTCTGTGTCCGACGGGAGTAAGTTAGAGTACGCGACACCTGGACTTGTCGAATGGAGAATGGAGAGTTGACCAAGTCTTATGGGCGCGTGATCGTTGGCCGATGTGCTTACGGATTAATTAGGTAGTCATTTCTTAGGCTCGTGACCAGCCTGTATTATTGTACGGACTGTCACCGGTCTAGCTATCCTGGCCGGTACAGCAGCTCTCACTAGAGGTACCAAGGCGTCAATACAAACGACAGAGACCAGATATATGCTAATATGCGTGAAACTGTAGGATGGGTAGTATCCTCTACCAACACTTCGTAGAGCTGGACCCGATACATCCGGGAGGGTTCAACAGGGAAAAAGTGGATAAGTCAGTCAGCTTGAACATCGCGTGTGGGGAATTTACCTTCCCCGTGCTCTCTTATCCTGTATAGACCCCAGCCTCGACCGTTATCCTCAAACTGAAATAGCTCTTATTGTCGGATACCAGTAGAGGTCCTTCGACGCTTCATTAATCGCAAGCACAGCCTTCGCCTCAGTGTGCACTCTCGTTTCGGCCATACTGCAGGATCTTACTGAGACTTGGAGGATTTTTCTGACTTGCACGAATACTCCATGACTGACTACACATTCTGGCTTGACCTATCGCAGTTTTTGGCCATCATTTCTTCAGTGCCACCAACCAAGGTTCGCTCTCTTTCTGCAGCTTCCCAACGCATACCAATGCATTATCTCGTGGGTTATGGACGAGGGGTGGTTCCCGGGCGGACGTCTCAATTACGTGGAGAACATGCTGTGGCGCACTGACGACGTGATCGCAATAACAGAGACCAATGGGACTGAGCACCTCGCTTCTTATTCCTACCCCGAGTCGCGAGACTGGTACGCAAGTTCACTGCCGGCCTCAAACTCTATGGACTCCAGCCTGGGTACAGAGTCTCAGGTTCGTCCTTTGCTCTAGTCTCTGTAACGTTTGCACGCCCGATGAATAGTTCTCACGCACCGCAGCCGTTATTGCAAACAGAATGATATCTGTCGCTATCGCTCCAGCTACGGCAAGTCTTGGGGGCATCTTCACCAAGTTCACCTTTTCTGAATCCGAGGCCATATACATAGGGAAGACCTTCAATCTGATCCCCAAAGTTTCGGAGGTTGTTCGAGATCTCTCCTCGGAGGGCCTTGGTCATGTCATTCTACTTCCTGGCATTAAGTCGGGTCAAGAAGTTTCCCAGGAGGTCGTTGATACCATTCAACTGATCTCGATTTCACCGCCTTCCATTTTCCGGCGTACCTAGAATGGCATCCTCCTTTAGTAAAACTCTTTTGGGATTTCTAGCATCAGATGACGGATGACCCTTGATGTTTGAACAACTGCCTTTCGACCATCCACTTTACACCCTGTATTCGTCCGGTATTGTTCACTCCGGAGGGGTGTGAAAACGTTCTATTACTAAACTTGTCATTGTCTCACACAACTTCTAGGGCGCGCTCATTCAGACGAAGAGGGGACTTGCGACAGCTGCCGACATTAGAATGGGCGACACACATTTCCAATTTACGACGGTATATCTTCGTCCTCGTCCTCCTTAATAACGGCTAATCCCCACATGCCTGCTGGATTAGCGTGCGGTGCACGGATGATCGTTTATGAAGGATCACCATTCTACCCAGACGTGGAGAACATTCTGAGGTTTATCGACTAGCAGAAGTACGCCCTATTCCTACCAAATAACACTGCATCAGCTCATGTCCGTCTCACAGCGCCACCTTTGGTATAGGTCCGCGCTTCATCTCCGGACTTCAGGGCCTCGGTATCCTCCCTCGTCGTAAGTACGTTGCGTTGGTTTCCTTTGTCCGGCCATTGAATGTGCGGCAGGAGACATCGGCAAGTTTGAGGCACCACGCACGGTTATGTGCGCGGGTTCTGTGCTCACAGCCCCTCAGTACGGGTGGATACAAGGGGCGTTTAACGATCACGCTGTCAATTGTTCGGGCTCTGACGGCACAGACATCTGTGGTACATGTGCGTGTTCATCTGTCCGTACGTCTCTTTGTATAACGTGGGCACGCAGTCGTGTGTCCCATCCCTTCGTACCCTATTTACGCGGGCGAGCTGCAGGGTATGGGACTCAGCATGGCTGTTGGGATCTTCGGCGAGGCGGGGAATGACATCTCAAAAACTGGCTTTGCGGACGAACTCGTATGCACACGGCCACACCCGTCGGTCCCCGTGCGCTTCTGGAGCGACGGGGCGCACGGGTGCAAGTTCTTCGACGCGTACTACGACACGTACCCGGGCGAGTGGCGCCACGGCGACTTCATCGCGATGAACCCGCGCACGAAGGGGCACATAACCTTCGGCCGCAGGTCAGCACCCTGCCCCTCCCTTCTCCCTCCCTGCCTCGTATGCTGCCTGTGTGCGCTGAGATGCCTCTCACTTGTGTGCCAGTGACGGCGTGTTGAGCCCCTCGGGTGTACGCTTCGGGTCGGGCGAGATCTACGGCGTGCTCGAGCGTCCCATGTTCGCCGCGCGCATCGACGACGCGATATGTGTGGGCCAGCGCCGGCCGCAGGACAAGGACGAGCGCTGTTCATCAAGGTGCGCGTGGGGCACAAGCTGGACCAGGCCTTCGAGTGGGCAATTCGCTCTGCCATTGAGGTGGCGCTGAGCAGTCGGCACGTGCCAGCGTACATCCTTGAGGTAAAGGAGATACCAGTGAGGGTTTGTGTGGTTGGTTTCTTGGCGGGGTAAATTCGGGACGTGTTGCTGATAACAACGACGCGAATAGTATACGGCGACTGGTAAGAAGATTGAGATTGCTGTGAAGAAGATTGTTTCGGGAATGAGGGTCGTTCCGAGTGCGACGATCGTGAACCCGGAGTCATTGGAGAGCTACTACAAATATCAGGACGTAAAGAAGACTGCGCAGATATCGCAGAATGGTAACGGCAGAGTTGCGAAGCTGTGAAATGGGACTGTTTGTTGTTTCAGATGTGCCAGTTATGCGCACCCTGTGGGTTGCTCAATCGTCGCGATATAGTATCTTCTCTGCGACTCTGAACCTTGTTTTTCATAGAATTAGGAAACCCACTGAGATGACCTACAGTACCTGGGGCCTGGGCCTGGGCGCCTGAGCGCCTGGGCGCTGGGCCTGGGTAAGAATCAGTTACATTCTTAGGTAGGGTTGTGCAGTCCTGGCCCACCTCGGATCTATTGGGGGACTCACTACGGCATTTCGACGGCTCGGCGCTCACCTACTACACCAAACTGCTACTCAGATGACTGGATTATGTGACGAGACACGGAGCATCGCAGAAAACCTTAAAAAAAGGAAGGTATTGGTTGCTCTTTGGTAGTATTAAAGCAACCAGCGACTCTTGTTTCCAACAAACATGGGTAACAGACACTCTAAGCCCCGCCCTCAGCTCTCAGAGATCGACGCCGGCACTACTATGCCCCACCGTCAAGTCCCAGGGATCAAGTTCAGAGTCCTAATTATAGGACGTGCAAACGCTGGCAAGACGTCCCTCTTGCAGAGAGTGTGCGACACTACAGACAGTCCAGTCATTCACCGTCTAAGGTACTACCGGACAATGAAGGTGTGTGGTCTGACCTTTTGTAAGACTGCAGGTCTGGTCTCACTGCCCCCACAGGTTCAACTTGACATTACCATGGACGTTAGTGACACTCTTACTTCGCTTCGAGCATTCCTGATCCCTGAGCTAGCGTGGCGAGCACAGCATCCACGACGAAATCACGTTCTCTAATCATGACGGATATGTTTTTCATGATTCCCGCGGATTCGAGTCTGGTAGCGTTAAGGAACTGAGGATCGTGCAGAAATTCATTCGAGAAAGGTCCAGTAAAAGGGAACTGCGAAATAGATTGCACGCGATATGGTTTGGACCCTTGCGTATTCGCGATTGCTACCGCTGATGGTCGTGCTTTGAGGTACTGCGTCCCAATGGACAACCAACGACCAGAGTTGGATCTCAAATTTTTCCAAGATATTTGTCCTGATAAGAGTGGTGCGTCATCGTGGACATCCGTGACTAATTTTAACACAATAATTTCAAGTCCCAGTCATTGCGGTATTTACCAAACACGACCAGTTTATGATGAACGTCAAATTCTATGTGGAGGATTATGGGAACCCGGGCGACAGTGTAGCTGATGTAGCGAAGAGACAATTCGAAGAGCACTACCTGCGTCACCTCGGTGAGGGTGCGAGGTTTGTACGATTGGAAAGTCCGTTCAATGTCAAGTGCGAAAGCCACATGCTAATGCTCTTGTGAAAGGGATGCACAAACCAGAAACGCGCTGTCATGCTCTTATTGAAGAGACAGTCGAAGCATTGAACGGCGATGTGGTCGCTTTGATGCTTTTGGGTGTGCAGAAGAGTAATTTGGAACTAAGCGTCGGCTTGGCGGTCAAGCGGTGTGGTTTCCCATAAAGCATTGAAGGAGGGTACAGTCTCACAGGACATTGAAGGGTACATCGCATTAAGCTCGAAAAACAAAAAACAAGAGATGTCATCAGGACTTGCCTCTTTGCGTTTCCCCAAATCTGGGCAAGTACTTTTACTTGTATTTAAGGTCCTTCCCTCTTCATGCTGAGTGTGGCATACTCTGCAGACTGTGAGTTCAAATTCTTGCTCACCGTAGCTCAGCCCTACTGACATGACTGCCGGGTCTGGGTCACTAGAGTGTGAGTGACTGCCATCCCTGGTCATTCAGGTTCACTGACTGAGCCCGCCATCGGCTCCGCAGAGAGTGAGTGACTGCTGTCCCTGGCATACTTTGAAACCTGCTGACCAAGTCCGCCCTCGGATTCGCAGGACGTGAGTTGCTGCTCCCCCTGGCACACTCTGAAGCCCGCTAACCAAGCGCGCCCTCGGCTCTACAGATTGTGAGTCGCTGCTGTACCTGGCATGCTTTGAAGCCCTCTGAAAAAGCCCACCTTTGGCTCTGCAGTTTGTGAGCCGCTACTTTCCCTAGCACGCTTTGAAGCCCACTGACCGGGCCTGCCCTCGGCTCTGCAGAGTGTGAGCCGCTGGTGTCCCTCTTGCATGGTTTGAAGCCTGCTGACCAAGCTTGCCCTTGGCCCTGCAGGACGTGAGTTGCTGCAGTCTTTGGCAGACTTTGAAGCCTACTGACCAAGCTCACCTTCGGCTCTGCAGGACGTGAGTCACTGATGCCCCTGGCACACTTTAAAAGCCACTGACCATGCCCACCCTTGGCTCTGCAGAGAGTGAGTCGCTGCTTTCCTTGGAACACTCTGAAGCCCACTGACAACCCACTCCCTTGGCCCTGCAGGATGTGAGTTGCTGCTTTCCCTGGTATGCCTCGAAGCCCTCCAACCAAGCCCGTCCTCGACTCTGCAGTTTGTGAGCCGTTGCTATCCCTGGCAAGATTTGATGCCCGCTGATCAGGTCTGCCCTTGGCTCTGCAGAGTGTGAGTCGCTGCTGTCCCTCTGGCACGCTTTGAAGTCCGCTGACCAAGCCTACCCTTGGCCCTGCAGGATGTGAGTCGCTGCTGTCCCTCTGGCACGCTTTGAAGCCCTCTGACCAATCCCGCCCTCGGTTCTACAGGCTGTGAGTCGCTGCTGTCCCTCTGGCACACTTTGAAGCCCTCTGACCAAGCCCGCCCTTGGCTTTGCAGAATGTGAGTTGCTGCTTTCACTGGCAAGCTTTGAAGCCCTCTGACCAAGCCCGCCCTCGGCTCTGCAGGCTGTGAGTTGCTGCTGTCCCTTTGTCACGCTTTGAAGCCCTCTGACCAAGCCTGCCATCTGCTCTGCAGGCTGTGAGTCACTGCTGTCCCTCTGGCACGCTTTGAAGCCCTCTGACCAAGGCCACCCTTGGCTCTACAGATTGTGAGTCCCTGCTTTACCTGGCACGCTTTGAATCACTCTGACTGACCCCGCCCTCGGCTCTGCAGGCTGTGAGCTGCTGCTGTCCCTGGCACGCTTTGAAGCCCTCTGACCAAGCCTGCCATCTGCTCTGCAGGCTGTGAGTCACTGCTGTCCCTCTGGCACGCTTTGAAGCCCTCTGACCAAGCCCGTCCTCGGCTCTGCAGGCTGTGAGTCGCTGCTGTCCCTCTGGCACGCTTTGAAGCCCTCTGACCAAGCCCGCCCTTGGCTCTTCAGTTTGTGAGCTGCTGCTTTCTCTGGCATGCTTTGAAGCCCTCTGACTAAGCCCGCCCTCGGCTCTGCAGGCTGTGAGTCGCTGCTGTCCCTCTGGCACGCTTTGAAGCCCTCTGACCAAGCCCGCCGTCGGCTCTGCAGGGTGTGAGTCGCTGCTGTCCCTCTGGCACGCTTTGAAGCTCTCTGACCAAGCCCGCCGTCGGCTCTACAGGGTGTGAGTCGCAGCTGTCCCTTTGTCATGCTTTGAAGCCCTCTGACCAAGCCCGCCCTCGGCTCTGCAGGGTGTGAGTCGCTGCTGTCCCTCTGGCACGTTTTGAAGCCCTCTGACCAAGCCCGCCGTCGGCTCTGCAGGGTGTGAGTTGCTGCTGTCCCTCTGGCACGCTTTGAAGCCCTCTGACCAAGCCCGCCGTCGGCTCTGCAGACTGTGAGTCGCTGCTGTCCCTCTGGCACGTTTTGAAGCCCTCTGACCAAGGCCACCCTTGGCTCTACAGATTGTGAGTCCCTGCTTTACCTGGCACGCTTTGAATCACTCTGACCAAGCCCGCCGTCGGCTCTGCAGAGTGTGAGTCGCTGCTGTCCCTCTGGCACGCTTTGAAGCCCTCTGACCAAGCCCGCCGTCGGCTCTACAGGGTGTGAGTCGCAGCTGTCCCTTTGTCATGCTTTGAAGCCCTCTGACCAAGCCCGCCCTCGGCTCTGCAGGGTGTGAGTCGCTGCTGTCCCTCTGGCACGTTTTGAAGCCCTCTGACCAAGCCCGCCGTCGGCTCTGCAGGCTGTGAGTTACTGCTGTCCCTCTGGCACGCTTTGAAGCCCTCTGACCAAGCCCGCCGTCGGCTCTGCAGACTGTGAGTCGCTGCTGTCCCTCTGGCACGTTTTGAAGCCCTCTGACCAAGCCCGCCATCGGCTCTGCAGGGTGTGAGTCGCTGCTGTCCCTCTGGCACGCTTTGAAGCCCTCTGACCAAGCCCGCCGTCGGCTCTGAAGGCTGTGAGTCGCTGCTGTCCCTCTGGCACGCTTTGAAGCCCTCTGACCAAGCCCGCCATCGGCTCTGCAGGGTGTGAGTCGCTGCTGTCCCTCTGGCACGCTTTGAAGCCCTCTGACCAAGGCCACCCTTGGCTCTACAGATTGTGAGTCCCTGCTTTACCTGGCACGCTCTGAATCACTCTGACTGACCCCGCCCTCGGCTCTGCAGACTGTGAGCTGCTGCTGTCCATGGCACGCTTTGAAGACCTCTGACCAAGCCTGCCCTCTGCTCTGCAGGTTGTGAGTTTCTGCTATCCCTCTGGCACACTTTGAAGCCCTCTTACCAAGACCACCCTTGGCTCTACAGATTGTGAGTCCCTGCTTTACCTGGCACGCTTTGAATCACTCTGACTGACCCCGCCCTCGGCTCTGCAGGCTGTGAGCTGCTGCTGTCCCTGTTTGAAACCCACTGACCAACCCTGCCCTTGGCTCTGCAGGACGTGGGTCACTGTTTTCCCTAGCGCGCTTTGAAGCGCGCTGACCAACCCTGCCCTCGGTTCTACAGAGAGTGAGTCGCTGCTGTCCCTGGCGAGCTTTGAAGCCTGCTAACCCGGTCTACCCCTGGCACGGCAGTACGTAAGACGCTGCTATCCCTGGCACTGTGAAGCCCGCTAACCAACCCCACCACCCTCGACTCTGCAGAGAGTGAGCCGCTGCTGCCCCTGTTTGAGGCCCACTGACCAAACCCGCCCTCGGCTCTATAGGATGTGGGTCACTGCATTCCCTGGCACGCTTTGAAGTCTGCTGACCAACCCCACCCTTGGTTCTACAGGATGTGAGTCGCTGCTATCCCTGGCACGCTCTGAGGTCCGCTGATTGGGCCCACCCTCGGCTCTGTAGGATGTGGGTCACTGCTTTCCCTGGCACACTTTGAAGCCTGCTGACGAGGGCCGTCCTCGGTTCTGCAGGATGTGAGTTGCTTCTGTCCCTAGTACGCTTTGAAGCCCTCTGAACAAGCCCACCCCCGACTCTTCAGTTGGTGAGTCGCTGCTGTCCCTGGCACGCTTCAAAACCAGATAACCAAGCCCACCCTCGGCTCTGCAGGATGTGAGTCGCTGCTTTCCCTGGCACTCTCTGAAGCCCGCTAACCAGTCCCACCCTCGGCTCTGCAGTTGGTGAGCCGCCTCTTTCCCTGACCCCCTTTAAGGCTCACTGATTAAGCTTTCTTTTGGCTCCGTAGAGAGTGAGTCACTGCTGTTCCTGGCAAGCTTTGAAGCCCACTAACTAACCCCACCCTCGGCTCTGCAGTTGGTGAGCTGTTGCTGTCCTTGGCACGCTTTGAAGCCCTCTGACCAAGCCCACCCTTGACTCTGCAGGACGTGAGTCACCGCTTTCCCTGGAACATTTGGAAGCCCCTGACTGAGCCCACCCTTGGCTCTGCAGAGAGTGAGTCGCTGCTGCCCTTGGCACAATTGGCGCCCCCTAACTGCGCCTGCCCTCGGCTCTGCAGTTGGTGAGTCGTTGCTGTCCCTAGCACGCTTTGAAGCCCGCTGACCAAGCCCACCCTTTACTCTGCAGGATGTGAGTCGCCGCTGTCCCCTGGCACACTTTGAAGCCTGCTGACCAACCCCGCATTCGGCTCTACAGATCGTGAGCTGCTGCTTTCCCTGGCGCGCTTTAAAGCCCTCTGACCAACCCGCCCTCTGCCCTTCAGGGAGTTAGTCGCCGCTTCCCCTGGTATACTTTGAAGCTTGCTGACCAAGTCCGCCCTTGGCTCTGCAGGATGTGAGTTACTGCTGTCCTGGCATTCTTTGATGTCCACTGACCAAGGCTGCCCTTAACACTGCAGAGAGTGAGCTGTCGCTGATCCTAGCACACTTTGGATCCCACTGACTAAGTCCACCCTCGCCTTTGCAGGAAGTGGGTCCCTGCTTTCCCTGGCATGCTTTAGCGCCCGCTGACCAAGACCCACCCTTGGCTCTGCAGTTGGTGAGTCGCCGCTGTCCATGGCACGCTATGTGGCCCAATAACCAAACCTACTATCGGCTCTGTAGAAGGTGCATTCATTGTCCGATTGCTTTCGCAGATGTAAAGGACGTCCACCTTTTACTTTCTAGGATGTAAGTTTTTTTCCTTTTTCTCTTTTCACATCTATCAACTCTATCTATCCCCGAACGTTCAGATTGTAAGTATTTTATTATCTTACTCAGTCGTGATTTTTACTCTGCCATCAGACATCACATGTTATGTCTCTTTCAATTATTGCGAGGGTACTGTTCCCTTTTCATGGTTATCTTTTTTAGTGCTTATCATATCTTTCTTAGCATACTCCCACTGGCAATAGCAACTATTATCTAAGACTGGGTATTTGTGTTTTTCAATTCTTATAGCACATTTAACATTCGAAGCAGCAATCATCCTTATTCTGAAACGTGCCACTGCTTTGTGCCATTCTGGCGTCTCAGCAAAACTGGCTCTTACTCAGGCAGAGTCGGAGTTTCAGAGAGAACATATTGCGACAAAAATTGAAGATTATTTCACTGCATCTTATCAAGAGTACACCATTCAGCAGTTTATAGGCTTTATTATGGATACAAATATTGGTTTGTTGGCCTTTTTTCTACCAAGATAGTCGCTAATACAACCTTTAAAGCCGCATAAACAGCTGAACAAGGAACGACAAAGGGTTATCTGTGACAAGATTATATATGGAGCCATCGAGGAAGATCTATAGCTCGAAATTATTAGTGCTTGGGATGCGTAACACTTGATGTGTTATAAAGCTGCTTTTGTTCTTGACCCCAGGGAGTGTAACGTTCCAATGTTCTGAAAACACTTTGTAGAATGAGACGCCTCTGATGTTTCTCCAAAGACAATGAGTTGCGCGTTCCCGCCGCGCTCCTACAAGGTTGATGGGTATTATTCACTACAGCGGCAGGTTTGGTCATGCCGACGGAGTACTATTTCAGCTTCGACGCACGGTTGTTGAAGCCAATGACGACACTCATTACGAGAGAGGAACTACAACGAGCAATAGCGGGGCGTGCAGCTTGTAGTAATTGGGGCCATCGTGCTGGGAGTAACTCTCAGGTCCCTAACTCAAGATAGCGCTAGAACCTCGCATCGTTTGGGGGAAATGAAGCTCATGCTACGGTAGTTATACAGACACTAAGTACATATATTACGAATGAGCTTGACGAGAACAATCCAGGGGTGACAAACGCAAGGAGACATAGACAGCACGTAAAAAGACTCTACGCAGACATCGCGTTGCGTGTCCAGCCCGGAAGAGACACATCAGTGCTCCTGGCCCAGGTCCTGGCCGGGAGCGAGCGGTAGCGGCGGATCAGTGGGGTCCTGTTCCTCCATCCTGTGCCGGTGACGCCGGCGCGCAAAGCACAGGTAGCGCGACAAGCGCGACGTCCGGTCGGCTCACTTCCAACCGGCATCGTCTCCAGCGCCTGGAAATCTACGGAAATAGAATTAAAAAAATAAAAAACACAGCAGAGTGGGGCGGGATGGTCGGGGGTTTTCTTACCGTGTCGGCAGATCGGACACGGACTCGAGAATTCGAGCAGCCACGGGTTGACGCACTCCTGATGGAAGACATGCTTGCCTTCGCACGGTAGTACCCGCACGTCATCCCCGTCATCGAAATCGACGATGCAGATCGGGCACGTCTCGCGGCCGATCGACTCGGGCAGCAGGTCCGCAGCTGACATCCCCGCTGGCGGGAGGTCAGCTAGCTCTGGGCCGTCGTTGTCATCGTGGACGCGGCTGCGTGGCCATGCCGCGTCGTTCTCTACACCTGCGTCTGACACAGTTGCGGTACGTGCGGTTTCCCGTCCTGCAGACGATGGTGCGGGGGCGTCGCTCTGAATGTCCCGCATCTCGAGCATCGGCGATGGCGTATTTCCATACGCCTCGAGGTCCTGATCCTCCGCCTCTACCTGCCTCCGCCGCAAACTTGATCTGCGGGAGCGTGTCGAGAATTGCGCGTGTGAGCACGTCGCTGCGCCTGGTCCGCCGACGTCGCCTGAGCCAGCAGCAGCGCGATAGCGATCCGGGTGTCGGACGGCGCGTATAACCTGTGCCAGATGGGCCGCGTGTGAGCATTCCTAGGCAGCACCAAGTAAACTAAAGTGACTACACCGGTGACCACAGCGAACAAGCCCGCAATGCACCCGGTGATAGCATACATCCTGGATTATCCATGAGTGATTAGTGCCTAATGCACAGCGCAGTAACCCCTCACATCGCGAGGGTGATTTTCGAGCTGCCCGTACCACCATTACCCACAATCGGCGTGTCCTGGCCATTGCCGCCAGAGGCGTCGATACCCAAGGGAGCCGTAGCATTGTATGCAGCGAGGGTTGCCCATAGGTAGCCCGGCGCAGTTGGATAGCCAGCTGCGAGAGTTTCGTTGATTGCTGCTTGAGAGGTATTGAGAGTTGCAGGGTTGTATTCGCCATAGATGCTGGTATTAATGGATTCGAGTTGGCTGAGAATAAAGCGCGCAGAAGCAAGCGACTGCGTTGAAAATATGTCCATCAGCGGGGTAAAACTCTCGGGATTCGTGTATTCTGGGTTTAAGATGCACGCTCGTGACCATGCAGAGTAGAGCAGCTAGAATGACACTCGGGTGAGTACTTGCTAGACGTTAAGATGAGGCACAATGGTTACCGCTCCGACAGCCCCTCTCTCTTCGCGAGCGCGAAAATGTCGTTGATCTGCGACGCGCGTGTCGCATTAGCGTAACACGAGACGAGCACTATCCAGGGCGTGGTCGCTGCGTGGCGCTTATTAGGCTCCCACAAGACTAACTTGTGGCGCCGGGGACAGATAACAATTACGCACTGGTATCGTTAGCCACATCCTTGGCGTCTTCTTCGGAGAAGCGCACGAGTGCGCCCTACCCCATCCATAAGCCGCAGCACGCAGGAAGCAAAAGGCAAGCCTCGCGCGCACATTTCTAACTCCGTTGCTGTTTTGGCCGACAAGCTGGAATGATACTGCCTGGAAGTCTTCGCCAGGGAAACTGAGACAGAAAAGAAAGAGGTTAGCACCTGCATCCAATAGGGAACCAGGGACGTGTCTTGGAGGCGCAAGTGACAGAAGATTGGCAGATCAGGGGATGGAGACGGAAAAGAATTGGGTACGGCTACAACAGGAACCCAACATAGGTTGTACGGGTCAATCGGATAGGGTCACATGGTTCGGTGATCTTTGTCCTGTCTCTCTACAGACACAGAACTACCTGCACTGCCATCAAGGCGACATTCGCGCCAGATGTGGTACGCCCCCCGGTTTCAGTGCCACACTGTGGCCTACCACAATAGTCCGGAGCCCCCCAAGCGACCATCGTATTCGCTATGCTTGAAACTGGACGCCGCCCACCCTACAACGTTGTAACACTGCAGATATAGCCGTGAGATATCCACGACGTTCAGTCCATCGGCAATGGCAGCGTTGGTATCGTTTGTTGGTATCGCGTATGCCTACACTGGAAAGAGCAGGCCAAGCAGGCCGAATCGAGTGCGATGGTGTGGAGGAGGGGGGTGACTATAGTAAAAGACGGGGGAAAAACGGAAGGACTATAACAAGTAGCGAGTTCAGTTCAAGATGACATGGAGAGCCGGAAAACACGTCCCAAAAGCAAAAGTGTGGACGAGCAAAATGAAGTTAGCCTGAATGCGTGTAACCCGGGATTTGGCAACGCGTGCTGATCAGGAGTCAATTAAACTCCGCTACCCTTGACAAGCAAGCAACTCGACGATGTCCCGCGGAGTGCCATCGCCAGTTCCTGGCTCTTCTCGAAGCCCTCAGCTCTGCAGGACACCAGAGAAAAAAATAAGTAAAGAAATCAGAGTTTGAAGATGAGTTGTGGTAAAGTGGCCCACTCTTACCGCTTCGTGGAATTGGAATGATGCGAAAAGTCAAAGACTTAAAAGGCGTATCATTCGGAGTTCGGTTCAAAGCTCGTCTGGATAGGCAGCGAAGCCGATCGGAACAATGGTGCACAAGCAAAAAGTCGGATTGGATTCGTGAAGCATGAACAAGAAGCTACTGCAGTTGAATACAGTAGGTCAAGCTTGCGTCTGAGGTCTATATCACAGAAAGCGTTTGAGAGTCGTAAATGTTTATCGAGTCATGTATCGAGTCATGACGAATTGTATGGGGTCAGCTTAGTATTCAGTATCGGTAAAGTAGACGAACGATAACGAAAGTAGTACATCCTATTCTCCCCTCACATGGTGGTCCGATAAAAACTGGGCGATATCGGAAAGTCCTACAGACGATGCAACCTGAAGCGGAGTACGGCATTGATCATCCTTGGCATCTATATCTGCTCCGTGCTCAAGCAGCAGGCGCACGATACTTCCCTCCAGGGCCAAACGGGATATTGCTACCAGGAGCAGTGGTGTCAAGTGTATCTCATTCTGTATGTTGACACCCGGCCCATGTTGCCCGATTTCGCTACTCCCCTTAGGCGGTTCCAGAGGCAACGGCATCCAATCTGTGCTGTCCTGTGCAATCGCATACGCCCAATGCTGGATCAACCCCGGCACTTTCAGAGGCAAAGGCATCCAATCAGTGCTGTCCTGTGCAATCGCATACGCCCAATGCCGGGTCAACCCCGGGACTGTTTCGGCTTTCTCGTCGGGTTCTTCCCAAGGGTGTCGCGTGAGCAGATTCTCGTCCTATCCATTTACATCAGCCCGTGCTAGGTCAAGGTCGCACGGTTTCGGTACTCACCTGAGACAATTCAAGAAGCGAAGACAACTTGTGCCTCCCATCCCGTGCATTGACATTATCGTTGTGCTTGATTAATGACCATACATTTTGAGGACTCCACAAGGACAACGCAAGATGCAAAGGTGTCGAGTGGCTCCCATCCTGCGCGTGGACATCGGCGCCATGGTCGATCAACAGGCGCACGGTTTCGGCAATCCCGAAGAACGATGCCAGATGCAAAGGCGTCCGGTGACTCCCGTCCCTTGCATTGATGTCCGCACCATGCTCGACCAATATTGACAAAATTTCGGGATCCCATGAGGACGGTGCCTGATGCAAATGCCCCGAACTACCCCCATCCTGGGTGCAGACACGAACGCCATGTTTTCTCAATAGCCGCACGATTTCCGCAGTTCCTAAAGAGGACGCCAGATGCAAAGGCGTATTATGGTTAGCATCTTGGGCATTGACGTCTGCGCCGTGCTCGATTAACATATGCACGGATTCAGCGATCCTGTTAGATGACGCCACGTGCAAAGGCGTCAAGCTGCTCCCATCCCGCGCATTGATATCCGCGCCATGCTCTATCAATAGCCGCACAGTTTCGGGACTCCCAGAGGACAGCGCCAGGTGTAAAGGCGTCTTGTGGCAACCATCCCGCGCGTTGACATCCGCGCCGTGCTTCATCAATACCTGCACAATTTCGGACTTTACTGTGGACTTTACGACAATGAGCCACCATGGGCTCTGTCCATTTATGTCAGCCCTGTGTCGGATCGGGAGTGGCGCAGTTTAGGTACTCACCCAGAACGATGCCAGGTGCAATGGCGTATTGTAGTTCTGATCCTGTGCGGTGACATCTGCCCCATGCTCAACCAAAAGTCGCACGGTCTCGACACTCCCGGAGGACGACGCTAGATGTAAAGGCGTCTTGTGGCTCCCATCCCGCGCATTGATATCTGCGCCGTGCTCTGTCAATAGCCGCACAGTTTCAGCACTCCCAGAGGACGACGCCAAATGTAAAGGTGTCTCGTGACAACCACCCCGCGCGTTGACATCTGCGCCGTGCTTCACCAATGCCTGCACAATTTCGGCCACCACTTTGGACTCTTCATTATTGAGTTCCCAAGCATTCTGTCAATTTGCGTCAGCCCTGTGCCAGATAAATAGTGACATGGCCCAGGTACTCACCCGAGACGATGCCAGGTGCAATGGCGTATTGTTGTCCTGATCCCGTGCAGTGACATCCGCTCCATGCCCAACCAATAGCTGCACAGTCTCGGCACTCCCAGAGGACGACGCCAGATGTAAAGGCATATTGTGGTTCCCATCCAGTGCATTGATATCTGCGCCATGCTCTATCAATAGCCGCACAGTTTCAGCATCTCCAGAGGATGATGCCAGATGTAAAGGCGTCTCATGGCAACCATCCCACGCATTTACATCCGCGCCATGCACTATGAATAGCCGCACAATTTCAGCCGCCACTTTGGACTCTTCGTTATTAAGTTCCAACACGTTCTGCCCATTCACATCAACCCTATGCTAAGTCAAGATTGGCGCAGTTTAGCTACTCACCCAAGATGATGCCAGGTGCAATGGCGTATTGTGTCCCAGATCTTGTGATGTCACGTCCGCCCCATGTTCGATCAATAGCCGCACAGTTTCAGCACTCCCAGAGGTCGACGCCAGATGTAAAGGAGTATTGTGGTTCCCATCCCGGCCATTGACATCCGCACCATGCTTCATCAATGCCTGCACAATTTCGGCCTTCATGTTAAGCCCTGAGATATAAGATTGCCACTCGTGCTGTCCATTTACATCAGCCCTGCGCTAGATCAATAGTGACACAGCTTAGGTGCTCACCCGAGACGATGCCAGGTGCAATGGTGTATTGTGGTCCTGATCCTGTGCGGTGATATCCGCCCCGTGGTCAATCAATAGCTGCACAGCTTCGGCACTCCCAGAGGTTGACGCCAGATGTAAAGGCATATTGTGGCTCCCATCCCGCTCGTCGATATCCGCGCCGTGCTCTATCAATAGCCGCATAGTTTCGGCACCCCCAGAGGTCGACGCCAAGTGTAAAGGCGTATTGTGGTTCCCATCCCGTGCATTGATATCTGCACCATGCACTATGAATAGCCGCACAATTTCGGCACTCCCAGAGGACGATGCCAGATGTAAAGGCGTCTTGTGGTAACCACATCGCGCATTGACATCCGCGCCGTGCTTCATTAATATCTGCACAATTTCGGCCTTCACGTTGGACTCCGGGATATAAGATTGCCACTCATCCTGTTTATTTATATCAACCTTGTGCTAGATCAAGTGTGACACAGCTTAGGCACTCACCCAAGACGATGCCAGGTGCAATGGCGTATTGTGGTCCTGATCCTGTGCAGTGACATCTGCCCCGTGTTCAACCAATAGCCGCACAGTTTTGGCACTCCAAGTGTTCGACGCCAGATGTAAAGGCGTCTTGTGGCCCCCATCCCGCGCATTGACATCTGCGCCGTGCTTCATCAATACCTGCACAATTTCAGCCTTCACATTGGACCTTGGCTTATAAGATCGCCGCTCATCCTGTCCATTTATGTCGGCCCTGTGCCAGATCAAGATCGACACAGCTTAGGTACTCACCAAAGATGATGCCAGGTGTAATGGTGTATTGTGGTCTTGATCCTGTGCAGTGACATCCGCGCCATTTTCAACCAATAGTTGCACAGTTTCGGCACTTCCAGAGGTCGATGCCAGGTGTAAAGGAGTATTGTTGTTCCCATCCCGTGTGTTGACATCTGCGCCGTGCTTCATCAATGCCTGCACAATTTCAGCCTTTATGTTAGGCCCTGAGGTATAATATCGCCACTCATCCTGTCCACTTATGTCAGCCCTGTGCCAGATCAAGAGCAACACAGCTTAGGTACTCACAAAAGACGATGCCAGGTGCAATGGCGTATTGCGGTCCTGATCCTGTGCGGTGACATCTGCTCCGTGTTCAATCAATAGCCACACATTTTTGGCATCCCCAGAGGATGACGCTAGATGTAAAGGCGTCTTGTGGCCCCCATCCCGGCCGTTGACATCCGCACCATGCTTCATCAATACCTGCAAAATTTCGGCCTTCCTGTTAGGCCCTGAGATATAAGGTCTCCACTTCTCCTGCCCATTTACATAAGCCCTGTGCTAGGCTGAGTGACGCAGTTGAGGTACTCACACAAGATGATGCCAGGTGCAATGGCGTATTGTTGTCCTGATCCTGTGCAGTGACATCCGCCCCATGTTCGATCAATAGCCGCACAATTTCGGCATCCCCAGAGGATGACGCTAGATGTAAAGGCGTCTTGTGGCTCCCATCCCGGCCGTTGACATCTGCGCCGTGCTTCATCAATACCTGCACAATTTCTGCCTTCACGTCGGACTCTGAGATATTAGGGCTCCACTCCTGCCCATTTACATCAGCCCTGTACTAGACCAAGAGTGACGCAGTTTAGGTACTCACCAAAGACGATGCCAGGTGCAATGGCGTGTTGCTGTTCTGATCCTGTGCGGTGACATCCGCCCCATGTTCAATCAAAAGGCGCACAGTTTTGGCACTCCCAGTGTTCGATGCCAGATGTAAAGGTGTCTTGTGGCGCCTATCCCGCGTGTTGGTATCTGCACCATGCTTCATCAATACCTGGACAATTTCGGCCTTAACGTCGGACTCTGGGATATTAGGGTTCCACTCCTGCCCATTTACATCAGCCCTGTACTAGACCAAGAGTGACGCAGTTTAGGTACTCACCAAAGACGATGCCAGGTGCAATGGCGTATTGTTGTCCTGATCCTGTGCAGTGACATCTGCCCCGTGTTCAACCAATAGCCGCACAGTTTTGGCACTCCCAGTGTTCGACGCCAGATGTAATGGCGTCTTGTGACTCCCATCCCGCGCGTTGACATCTGCGCCGTGCTTCATCAACACCTGCACAACTTTGGCCTTCGCGTTCGATTTTTCGCTATTAAGTCCCAATGGGTTCTGTCCATTTACGTCAGCCCTGTGCTAGATCAATATTGACGTAGTTTAGGTACTCACCCAAAACGATGCCATGTGCAAAGGCGTCCTGTTAAGCGAACCAGTTGCGGCGACATCTGCGCCATGCAATAATAATCGCAGCACAATTTCGAAGTGTCCACCTGCTGATGCCAAGTGCAACGGAGTATCGTCCTCCGTGTCGACATTTATGATGCGCCCCAGGTGTCGGTCCGTTTCTGCCGAATGGAGTGGTGCCTCGTGGTTGTAATTTTGCGAATTCGCATCTACACCGTGGTCGAGGAGCCACTGAACAATATTAACAAACCCTCCCTCCGATGCGGCGTGCATTAAAGTCCGATTTTTGTACCTCCTAGTATTCGTATATGCGCCGTGTTGATATAGTAGGTCTGCGATGTCGAAGTGTCTTTTGTACAATGCCGCGACCAGTGGACTGCGAACTGTAGAGTTTACATGGTGTGAATTCTGAGCGAGAAGGTAGGCCGCCAGGTCGCGGAATCCGCACAATGAAGCATAGTACAGGGGAGATCCACGATCTCCGTCCCAGCCATAACCTGTGAAATTAAACCATTCTTGGTCAATGTCACTTCTTTCAATGTCAGACAACGTGAGCCACGCTTCGAAATACGGTTCTGCCAAGTCAAAGAGACGTCGCATTCCATCCTCTACACGTGTCGACACCTTCTCGAACTTCGCATGATTCACCCAGTGCTCAGCGGCATAGTAGGCCAGAGGTGAGCTGCTTTCGGCATCGGCATCCCCCTCGTCGTTCTCCGATTGAAGTAGGATTCCCAAGCAAGCCTTGACAATGACGGTGTGGGCGGGCCCCGGAAGTATATGAAAGTGTGAAATGTCTGCGCTCGACGTAGCCAAGCGATCCGAGGTCAGGAACTCTTTGACTGAATAGTGCGAGAATTGCACCACGCGGTGAGGGCCATCGTGAACAACTGAAATTAAGCTGGAGCACGTAGACAGTACAACTCCCTGCTGGTCTTTCCACCGCCAATCCTTTTTCAAACCCGGTATGGCTTCGCCGGCCCCATCAAAGTCGAGCGCCAGAATTTCTGCGAGCTCCTCCACACGAAGCGGGCGGATTGCCACGACGAGACATTGTAACAGACGATACGCATATGATTGCTTGGTCTTCCCGATTTCCTTCAGCACCCGCTCGTATGTTTCATCCAAAGTTGCGGGCAATTGAGTCAGGACACGTGGGACATTCTGCGGGAAGCAACCTCGCAGCATTTCCAGTTGGCAGAAAACCCATCGGAACCTTAAATCAAATAAGCCAGCGACATCAACATTCTTTAAACGCTCTTACATCCCATCAGCGCGTTCAGAGAGCGCCTGGATGACCAGATCTTTAACTTCCTCCCTCCACCCCTTCGTAATCATATCCGAGGGCGAGTGCACCACAGATTTTATGTATTCCTCGATATCCTTCTTCTGTCCGTTTTCGTTGTGAAGGGACACTGTATAGGCCGCGAAGCCCTCGAGCGCGTACCCGATGTCGGCCTCAGGGCGACTTGTCACGCAGATATGAAGACTTGGAAGCCGCAGGCCGACCAGCTCCTTCACGAGTTCAAGGACCTTTTCGCGAGAGGATCGGACCCCAGGGGCATTCGGACACTCATCGAGTGCATCCATGATCAGGTAAACTGGGGCTTGGTCCGGAATAGTGAGCATCTCCTTCAGGCAATCCACCAAAGCGCTGTCACTGGGCTGACGCGTGCCCTTATCGTGTTCCTTATAGAGCCGAGAGAGTATATCGCAGAATGTATCAGAACGAGCAGAAAGTTGGATGAGGAGTGAGCGGAGTAGATCGCGACGAGATCGCTTGTCGACATCTCGAAAATCGAAATAAAAGTAAGCCATGGAAGCCAATCCACCCTTGTGCAGGGTTTCGATATCGTTGATAATCGCGGAGCTACTCGGTAGTCATGAGTTACCCGAAATAGAGAGTTAAACAGCGACTAACCACAGAACGCTCTTTCCAGAGCCCGCTATCGAACGGGCGGCCCATCAGACCGCGGAAGCCACCAAGAGTAAGAGGAGCATACGTTTCCCGTGGATCCACAGCAGGGAACCGGTCGCCTTCCATTCCCCAAAGATGTTGCCTTCACAGAGCCACTCCGCCGTTCCCTCGTGTTGAAGATCGGATGCAATGACGTGATTTGTCGATGGATCTGAAGGAGATTGCCATTTTCTAAGGCTTTCAAGCAATTGCTCCCCTGTAAGTATGTTAGATGCTCGAATATCGGCAATGACGAGATAGATGACGAACGCTTTACGTCGTCTACGTTGTGGGCCGTTGTTCGCAAGATCAATTTCGTTTCCCTTGATTCTTCCTTTCGGTCTATATAGTTTAAAAGTTAGTGTGGTGCTGGGGACTACCTAAGTGCAATTTACGCACCATCGATGGCTAATAGCACTATTTCCCCGACCGCATTGACATTCTCGTCGATGCCTCGAACTTTCTCATCGACCTTCTCCACCTTCTTGTCGATATTGTGCGCAAGCCTCAGCACCTCTACACTCGCCATTCGAGCCTCTTCACTCGTCATTATATCCAACTTCTTCAGGCCATCCTCCAGTTTACTTATTCCCGCCACCTTCTTTAGAAACTTCTCTAAATGTTCGTGAGATATGAGAAACCTAACGCGAAAGATGAACGCACTCGCTCGACTCTGTTTCATCTCTTTTGTAACTGTCCCAAGGATATCTAGGACTTCGACCATTATCTTTACCATCATCGCTGTCATCGCTGTAGTTGGTGGAACATCGGTGTATATTTCGAGTCTTCGAAAGAAATTTTCGATGCGCTCGAAGACATCGATGAGGACCTCTTCGCTTGCTTCGACATTTTTAGCCGCCTAAGAACCCCCGGTGTTACCTGAGTCCACACGAGTAGATAAAAGAGAGCACTTACCAAGAGGAGGACCGCAGCGCCAGTAAATATTACTTTGGCGGGAGAGAAAATCTGTCGAATCGGTATCAGTGCAAGATCACTGATAAATCAATTCATACTTACTAAACCAACACCTTCGCTAAGAGTCGCAGAAAATGTATACAGCACGTTAATCGTAGGGTTAAGCCATTTGTGCAAGCGCTCGTCGCCGCTCCGAGATCGTTTGAACACGTCGACCTGGTCTTGAAGTATAGTCAGAATGGCCGTGGGGGAGTCACATGCTTGGAGCTGGGTGGCGAGAGGATGGGCGGTGAGATTCTGTTTAGTCTTTTTTTGGTAATCCTTGAGGGCTCTGTTAAAGATGACCTCGAAATTGGACGAGGATGCTGTCGTTGGGCGAGTCATGGGCATCGAGTTCGGGGCAGGAAATCGACTCATGGCGAGGGAATGGTAGTAACGTGGTGGACAAGACGTCTGGAATGCGCTGGGAATGGTCCCGGGCCATGGATAGTCCAGATGGCCCTGCTAGATCTGGATAACAGACGCCCAAAGTACCGTGACAACACCGCCCATATAGGCAGACGCATGAGCCCTCCCCAGGCTACAGATACCACACCCAGAACCCACATGGGCCGGTTATTCAATGCCACACTATTGGATTGTTACCCATACAAGATAGACTGGGCAAGATATACAAGCAGTACCACCTGGTGAAGTTAAGGGTACGCGAACTGTCCTTGCTCACCCCCTAACATGTCACGTGACAACACGTGACTCATCTCGTGCATCGTGCATCAATCATCCTTAACATGTCTGTTATTTTAGAAATATAATTATATAATTAAGTCACACAACTCAGTAAATGAAATATTGTAGTAACTTGTGCGATGTTAACCTTATTATAGCCAAGAGGAAATTGTGTTTATTAGATAATAAATATCACATGACTATGGACACTTTTTTTTGTCTAAGTCAATCTATGGGGAAAGATGCTTACAGACTTGCACACAGCCCCAGGATCCTGTGCTCCTGTTATGTGTAGTGCCAGGGGGGGGGGCACACTCCTTCTCATTCACGTGTCACACCTGCACATGAACTGGGGGGCATGTCCAGGTTTGCACATGACCCCAGGTTCCCATGCCCCTTGTGTTACGTCTCGTCGGGACGCTGGTCCGACTTGGACCCGGGACAGGCGCTAGGAGGGTATTCCAAGTAAATCGTGTTGAAGCGTGATCTGAGTTAAGAGTCACATGCTTCATGGGAGATGCTTGAGTCATCTCATGGACATATACGGTATCTGGCCCCTTATGGGCAATAGCTTGATATGGACTTATTCCGGACTTCATACGGACCGGATCGCCTTTTGTTTATCTTTATTATTCTTCCTTCTATTGTTTAGATACCGCTCGGTGACTCACTTGAAAGTGGCACCATTTTATATTCGTCCAATCATATCCCTTCTTGGACCCATTGTCGTGTCACACGTGTCCTAAACACAATGTGCGCACAGACCATCCCTTCTTGTTTATAAGGGTGGTTGTTTACGCCTTCACACTTCAGAGTTCCCTTCACCTCTGAAGTGTAAGTGCCGTCCTTTATTCTCTATACCTTATAGCTAACAACTTCTGTAGTAACTTGCTTGTCTTAGGTGTGTAGCTATGCGCTATAGAGTTCCCTTCACCTCTGAAGTTAACTTGCTTGTCTTAGCTCTAGCATTATCACGCTAACCTTCCTCGCTAAGTCAGTGCTGCGTTCAACAAATCGGCTAAGTCAAATACAAAGGGGACTCCCTTAACGTAACGACGAGGCTAGCAGCAGAGCTTCCGTGTCACGCTGGCCTAAAGTAATGACTTGCTTCCAAACGTGAAGCACAAGTCGTCGGCTTAGAATAGCCCACAAGGAGAAGAGGAGAGAATAGAGGATTCGATAGGAACGAGTAATGACGATTCAAAGAAGACCAAGATAGCGAGTCTTGGTCTTCGATGACTACTACTTATACATGTACACGAGGGCTTTAAAGCGCCTCTTCAACGATACTGTCCTATGGCGTATGTAGCGCGAACCCTACTACAACGATCCTAGGAATCACTCAGCAATCACATGCGATCGCTGAGTGCTGACTGATATACTAAGTCCGTGACTAATTACTGCTTACTACCGTAGCCACAACTGGTAAGTAAGAGTCCAAAACTCCGAAACTCATAATGATGCTTATACTAGAGATACCAAGGCAGTCCGTCCGTAACACCTTGCGTGCAAACAGGGGTGGGTGGCATACCCCTTCCTGGTCGTGTGTCAGCCCTGCATGTGGGGAGGGGCACCACTTCTGGGTTTATGCCCCCCCTGGGTTTCCATGCCCCCCTTACATGCAAACTAGGGCAGGGAGTGCAACCCCTTCCTGTTCCTGCATACCCATCCACATGTCATTCCTGCACACAAACAGGGGGGTGCACCTTATTTGCATGTGGCCCCTAGCTCATGTGCCCCTTTGCATGTAAGCAAGGGTGGGGCGAGGGGGGGTGTGATGATCTGATGATGTCATTGGTGATGTCATAAGGTGATGTCATGGCAGGATGATGTAGGAGCTGACTGAGCACAGTATGACATCAGTATTACTTATGATTGCTCAGCCATAGTAGTACCTTCTGTAACGTTCTCCTACATTCTATAGCATTCCACTTGATTCCAGTCTATCATCTAGTAATGACTCATAGTACTAGACATCTTGTATAAATACCAACTTGTAAACAAGACTCAGACCCTAAGTCTGAGTCTCTTGAAATCTCAGCGTTAACACCTCATTCCTCTCTACTAAGACAGAGCTTGAAGTGAACACTTTCGTGCTTAGTCACTACACCTTCCTCTTCTGGCATGTATGTTCCCATGCCACTGGAATCTACCAAAGATGACTCTGAGACAAGATGATATGTCTTGTGTTCATATCACCTGACCAGATGTCACGTGACAGGCTCAAGTCGAGCATACTGCTAGCACCACTGACACTACATTAGACTCAGACTTTGCACCAAAACACGAAGTCAACACCCGAACACTCTGGATTATCAATATAACATTTCCTCCTTTTATCAACAGTTTGAACCATTCTTCATTGATAATCAGGGAGAACAAAATGTACCACTTCGTTATCTGAAAAAGGCCAACTGGGCAGAACGCAGAAATCACACCAGCTATTTTGTGAAGCATCCTGACACTTAACAGGAGATAGAAGTTGAACTTGAACGAAGTACTAACACTGTTCGTTGGGTCGAACAAGCCTACTCAGCATGAAAACGGCATTACTATGCATGCAACATTGTTGAACCTGTATATGGCCTGCGCATTTGGCAGGAAGACATCGTCGATCAAACCAATGAAGGTCCTATTGACAGACAAACAGATTCTGATTCTGACCAAGCACCAGATGTCGACCCTCCGCTTGATGATTCAATCACACAACCTGATCTTCCCAAGTTTTCGGAAGTCCTCCCATTCACAAACGACCAAACAGATGACCTTGACCTTGCCAAACAAATCTCCCAACTCCACCTATGTTCCGATTCTAACCCACTCTTAATTACGATGACTACTACTACAACAACAGCGCCTGTCTCAACTGCCCTGTTATTTCCCTCTCTTGTACAAGTAGGAGGAGTTCCTAGAGGTGGGGGTCCACCTCCTGGAGGACCAGTAGGTGGTGGGGGACCTGGTGGAGGTCCCAGGCTGGCAGGAGGTATCCCAGGCAGTGGAGGACCACTGGGTGGTGGAGGAGGTGGTGGTGCATGTCACCGCATGGCACCACTTAAATGGAAAACTGGACTGGATTGACTCGAGTGCTAGACAAGACATTCAGAATGAGTACTACTGAGGTGGTAAGGCCTCGCTTTTATAGGTAGAGGGGGAGTGGCTGCTACTCCTTTTATGGAACGCAGGCAGAAGTGAAACGATAATGGTGAAATGATCATGTACTCATACTTGATAGAAATGAAACACTACTTGATACTGATGACTCTGAGGCATGTTTTAGTGGTCAAAACACGTTTCGACCCAGTCTGGTTCCCATGACTTACCCATGGGCCGGCTGACTCAGTGCTGCCCACAGTGCTGGTAGCAGTGCACCTCCAGGAGGAGGAGGCACTGTAGCGCCAGGAGCAGGAGGCCATGCCACTAGCAAACTGTTTGGATGAGAACCCACCCCATTTGTTATAACACAGCCTATTTTAAATCCTTTTTCTTTATTTGCCTTAGGACACATGACACCTTTTTATTTCTCATCACATGGTCGTTTGCATTGAGTCATGGTGACTCTTTACTTATTTTCCTTTGTGAGTCATGACGACTCTAGCCCATTGCTAAGGGGCCACTTGTTTCATGTATATCTTGTTTCACATCCTACATGTGATTACTGCAGGCTGCGCGCCGCAGTTCTTATTGTGATTGCTCAGTGACCAGATCCTAGGATGCCATTATCATTCTATCCTAGGATACCTCTTTATTTACTATAAATACAGGCTCACCAGGTAGTAGTAGCCTTAGACTTGACTTTTTGTACTCTACAGTACTTGAGCAATCGAAGACTGTTGAATACTCCATCTCTCCTGAACCCTCTCCTCTCACTGAAGAATCCTAAGTTCCACTATTGGCTTAGGCTGACTCTTCAACTCGTACATCGTTCACTGAAGTTCCTCTTCGGAACTTCCCTTGACAACCAGAACCAGACCCCTTAGTGCAACGTCCCAGTAGATTGACTTAACCCACGTCAGGTGAACGTCCCTACCGTGATGTAATATTAAGTCAAGTCTATCGAACCTATTGCCACTCTGGCTAAGGGACGAAGAATCTCTGAATCCAGATCAGTTGCCAGATTCAAACCGTTTCCCATCAAGAGGAGAACAGATGACGATGTTCCTGTCCACATAAAAGGAGCAGCCCTTTGGCAGGAAATAGACAGCGAAGAAGGTTTCTGGGTATACGACATACTCAGCGCAGCATACCTTGCCATCAAATACAAAGAAAGTACCGAGCAGTGGTACTTTATACAACGAGACAGCAGGACTAGAAAGTGGATTGCAATCCAACCAGTCCCCTCCTTGTATAACCTGGGAAGAAGATTGATCAGACCAACGACAGTGACAGCAATTCCACCAGATGACACTCCGTCGAAGGCAGGCCAGCATACCGTGCCAACTGCTAAGAGACGTGACACAAAAAGTTCTCCAATGGCAACACAGACAACCACTACGACCGCAGCAACAGCAACCACGACGGCCATTCCACCGTCCACAGTACAAACATTCTTCACAAAGATGGGAATAGGAACAGGAGGAAGTGGAAACCCCCCTGCTATGACAGCAGGAAGTGGTTCCTCTGGAGGTGGGCCCCCAGGACCACCAGGAGGAAGCGGACCGCCAGGAGGTGGCCCCCCAGCAGGCGGGGGTGCACCTGGAGGCGGAGGTCCCGCTGCGGGCAGGGGCGCACCCGGAGGAGGTCCTCCAGGGGGTGGCATCCCTGCAGGTGGGGGTGCAGGTCCTGGTGCAGGTCCCAGAGGGGCAAATGGCAAACTTGGAGGAAATCCCCCAACCAACTTTGATGGCACCCGATTGCTTGCAGACCAGTTCATGCAGGAATTCAACCTGTATCGTATCATGAACTTGGATGCTGAGCAAATGGCGATACCAATGAAACAAGCGGCCCTGCTACTCAGATTCATTAAAGGACCAAACGTAAAGGACTGGGTAAAGCGATAGACTAACTGGATCTTAGGCGAAATGAACAATGGAAGGCTCCCAAACGACGAATATTACTGGATAGCAGTGTCTCACAGCTTTGAACAAGCATTTCAAGATACTGGAGCAAGAGAAAGGGCTGAAGATAAATTGCGCCACTTGGCCTTTATACCAAATGAAGTGGATGCATTTATCGCTCAATTTGAATCCCTTGCTGCTGAAGCAACATATCCTCTGAACACTCAGTCGACACTCTCCCTATTTGCATCAAAACTTCCTTATCGCATGATGGATCACGTCTATAAAGTGGTACGCCCCCTCGATTTCAGAGGATGGGCTGATGGAGTATGCCAGTACCACTTGGACAACACCGCAGTCCAGAATATTCGGGGGATTTACGAAGAAACTCCAAGGAAGAAGAGCACGGGCAAGATGAACCCTGCGCAATTGGCAAAGATGCTAGGCATCAAAATGCCAGCCCCAGCTTCAGACGCAATGGATACTCAGGCAGACCGCTCTCGTTCCAACTTCAATTGTAAAGGAACAAAAGGGAGAGCGGCTGCAACCATGGCGGACAAGCCAGATGTTGAAGTCCAGAAGAAAGAAGGTCGTTGTTTTAACTGTAACAAACAAGGACACCTCTCGCAAAATTGTCCAGACAAAGTAAAGGACAAGAAACCTCCTCAGAAGGCTTGCAAGGCTAAAGCCGAAGAAAGTGAACAGGAGGAAGAATCGGAAGAGGAACAGTCTGAAACTGAATCCACCCCTACCGATATGCAATCTTCCCTTATTAAAAGCCTTTCAACAAAGGAAAAATATGAAATGTTGAAGCAGGCTTGGGATGCTGAGCATGGGAAGGATTTTTAAAATGCACAACCCCTCTGGTCTGGGCATGTGCATTACAGTTTAAAGACGTGTTTGTTTGTAAATATTGAAGTCTCCAAATCCCAACTCTGATACAAACTGCACACACAACGGCCGAAAGAAAAGTTCTTGTGGATTCAGGAGCCACGGACAACTTTATTGACTTCAAGCTCCTGAAAAGAATGAAGATTGGCGAACTAAAGCTGCCACAACCCCGCATTGTGTGGAACATTGACGGGACCTAGAATAAGTCAGGAATCATCAAGTACTATGTTGACCTGCAAGTCCGAACTGGGGAAAAGAAACAGAATATGCGATTCCTCATCACCAATCTAGGAGATGATGAGATGGTGTTAGGGTACCCTTGGCTCGCAGCCTTCCAGCCATTGATTGATTGGAGAAGCGCAACCCCTGATGAAAGCATGCAACCACTTGTCATCAAGACCCTCTCATATACAACGGACACAGAAGTGGTACACATACGAGATGCATGGACCAAAAAGGCTGCATCTGTTATGGTCACACCAGCTGTCTAGTTTGACTTGAACTGGGTTCCTCAGAACGCTTGTATTGCACATGACAACCAAGGCAAAACCACTGCAATAGTGGTTGCAACTGAGAGACGAAGGGAAAACCAAAGAGAATGGCTTGCTAAGAAGCGGCACAACAAGACAACATCTAAGGGTTTGGTAGAGAAGACCAACTAAGGCCCTTAGGAAGACAGGAGGGAACTGTGATGCGGATTGTTGAAAAACTCAAGATAGCGAATACATGTGAAGACAAGCTAGTACTTATACTACTAGTAGATAAGGTTCGGACTCAGCACAAACCTTAAGTCCTTATCTCTAGCCAATAGCCATAAGGGCTCTGGCTCCACAAGCTGAAACACAAGGAAGAAACATAATTGGACCAGTGTTACGTCACGGTAGGGATGTTCACCCAACGTGGGTTAAGTCAATCTACGGAGACGCTGCACTAAGGAATCTGGTTCTGGTTGTCAAGGGAAGTTCCGAAGAGGAACTTCAGTGAAGATGTACAAGTTGAAGAGTCAGCCTAAGCCAATAGTGGAACTTAGGATTCTTCAGTGAGAGGAGAGTTCAGTGAGATATGGAGTATTCAAGGTCTTCGATTGCTCGAGTACCGTAGAGTACAAAAAGTCAAGTCTAAGGCTACTACTACCTGGTGAGCCTGTATTTATAGTAAAGTAATAGGTATCCTAGGATAGAATGATAATGGCATCCTAGGATCGAGTCATTGAGCAATCACTAAGGAAACAACAAGAACTGCAGAGCACAGCTCGCAGTAATCACATGTAAGATGTGAAACAATAGATATAAGTGAAACAGATATATCCGAAACAATAGCCCCTTAGCAATGGGCAAGAGTCTTCATGACTCACAAGGGAAAATAAGTAAAGAGTCACCATGACTCTTATGAGAACACAACAAGTAGCAAGTCATCATGACTCACATAAGAACGACCACATGATAAGAAAGTAAAAGGTTGTCACGTGTCCTAAGGCGGTTAGAGAAAAGGAATTAAAATAGGCAGTGTCATAACAACTGGCCTATAAAGGCACCAACATCCATCAGACACGAGGCTGCGCCCATACAGCACATGAGGCGTCCATCAGAAAGCCCATCAGTAAACAGGCACGAAGGCCTAGTCCATGTCGTCATCAACCAGGTAACCAGCTGCAGCATACCCGAGGCATACGCACTCAGGTGATGCCTCACGTGATAAGTCACGTGACTCTGGGCTGTCATGCCCATAGAAGTGCGCGTACATCTTGCGCGCATGAGCTTCGTCTTGCTCGTAGGGATCGTCAGCTTCTTCATCGCTACTCTCAACGGGAGTGTGGGACTTAGCTGGTTTGGGACGCAATGTCCACATGCTCATGTGGTCTTTTCTCATCAAGGCCTCCCTTAATGCCTCGGAGTCGAGGTCTCTCTCGTAGTTGTCCAATGCGGGCCGGCTTGGGCAGCTCGGCGGCGTGCTTTCTCGGGAGCTCAAAATCTCAGCCGTAACACCTGGGGAAGAACTCTTTATCCACCGAATGGATGAAGAAAGCCTCAAAAGAAACTCGACATCATGTTACGGACGGACTGCCTCGGTATCTCTAGTATAAGCATCATTACGAGTTTCGGAGTTTTGGACTCTTACTTACCAGTTGTGGCTACGGTAGTAAGCAGTAATTAGTCACAGACTTAGTATATCAGTCAGCACTCAGCGATCGCATGTGATTGCTGAGTGATTCCTAGGATCATTGTAGTAGGGTTCGCGCTACATATGCCATAGGACAGTATCGTTGAAGAGGCGCTTTAAAGCCCTCGTGTACATGTATAAGTAGTAGTCGTCGAAGACCAAGACTCGCTATCTTGGTCTTCTTTGAATCGTCATTACTCGTTCCTATCGAATCCTCTATTCTCTCCTCTTCTCCTTGTGGGCTATTCTGAGCCGACGACTTGTGCTTCACGTTTGGAAGCAAGTCATTACTTTAGGCCAGCGTGACACGGAAGCTCCGCTGCTAGCCTCGTCGTTACGTTAAGGGAGTCCCCTTCGTATTTGACTTAGCCGATTTACTTGGAATACCCTCCTAGCGCCTGTCCCGGGTCCAAGTCGGACCAGCGTCCCGACGAGACGTAACACATCAACTGAAATGGCAGTGAAGGCACTGCCAAAAGAAGAGAAAACCTGGGATCAGATAGTCCCAAAACACTACCACAAATGGAAGAAGGTCTTTTCTGAAGAAGAGGCGAAGTGATATCCGGTACACCAACCATGGGATATTGCTATTGATTTTACAGAAGACGCCCCAAAAACTCTGGACTGCAAAATATACCCGTTATCTAAAGGCGAGCAAGAAAAGCTTGACAAATACATCAAAGATAACTTGGATAAGGGTTATATTTGTCCATCAAAATCACAATACTCGTCACCCTTCTTCTTTGTTGGAAAGAAAGATGGAAAACTTCGTCCAGTAGTGGACTACTGAAAACTAAATTCTTTCACAATCCCCGACCGATACCCGTTGCCTCTAATACAGGAACTAGTCGACAAGGTGAAGAGCGCCAGGTTATTCACCAAAATGGATGTACGAGCAGGATACAACAATATTCGCTTCTGAGAAGGCGATGAACCGAAAGCCGCCTTCAAAACGAACTTGGGACTTTTCAAACCAACAGTGATGCCATTTGGGCTGAAAAATGCCCCCGCAGTTTTCCAGCGGATGATGAATACGCAATTCAATGACCTTACAGCAACAGGTCAAGTAATCATCTATATGGATGACATCCTTATAGCAACAAAGAAGGATGAAGAAGAACACCACAATTTGGTTAACAAAGTCCTTGAACAACTTCAAAAGCTAGATCTCTACCTAAAGCCTAGCAAATGCCTCTTTGAGGTAGAGCGCATCAAATTCCTAGGAGTAATCCTGGAAAAAGGAACCGTCACCATGGATCCGGTTAAAGTCACCAGAGTTGCAGAATGGAAAACACCGAAAACCACTAAAGACATCCGGGCTTTCCTTGGATTCTGCAACTTCTATAGGTGATTCATCCATGGATTTTCCTTTATTGCAAAGGCATTGAATGACCAATTGAAGAAAGGTGTTCAATGGAACTGGGGCCCAAAAGAAGAAAGTGCTTTCGAAACCCTGAAAAAGCGGATATGTGAAGAACCGGTTCTGATACAACCGGACTAGAAGAAACCCTTTGAGGTTGAAGTTGATGCCTCAAATTATGCAATGGGAGCCGTCCTAATGCAAAGAAATGATGAAGGAGTGCTCCACCCGGTAGCATTCTTTTCGAAGACCATGAACGATGCCCAAAGAAACTATGATGTATATAACAAGGAGCTTCTAGCCCTTGTGGAAATGTTCCATCATTGGAGACATTTTCTGCACCAACCAGCATTCAAAGTAAAGGTGCATACAGATCACGCCAATCTATTGTACTGGAAAAATCCAGGCGACCACAATAGAAGAGTGGCAAGATGGCATGTGGAACTCATGGAATATGACTTTGAATTGGTTCATATAGCCGGGAAAAAGAATGGTCAGGCGGACACATTGTCATGACGCCCAGACTATGAACAAGGTGAAGAAGATAACAAGGCATTGGTGGTCCTACCACCTATCTTGTTCAGCTTTGTTACGATACGACTCAATTTCTTTCTTTGTTTATCTCTGTTTGTCTCACATGACTGATCTCACAAGAGTCATAGTGACTCTTTACTTATTTCTCATACGAGTCATAGTGACTTTAGCCCGTTGTCAAGGGGCTTTCATCTTTCATTTCAGACTCGTTTCATACATACTGCGGACTGCGCCGCAGTTACTTATTGTTCGGATGACTCAATCCTAATACACCGTTATGACTCAGTACTAGGATCCCCATTTACTATAAAGTCAGGCTTGCTAGGTAGCTTGTAGCCTTAGACTTGACTTCTTGTATCCTACGGTACTCAGAGCAATCCGAAGACCTTTGATACTCCATCTCTCACGAACCCTCTCCTCTCACTGAAGAATCCTAAGTTCCACTATTGGCTTAGGCTGACTCTTCAACTCGTACATCTTCACTGAAGTTCCTCTTTGGAACTTCCCTTGACAACCAGAACCAGATTCCTTAGTGCAGCGTCTCCGTAGATCGACTTAACCCATGTCGGGTGAACGTCCCTACCGTGATGTAACATTAAGTCAAGTCTATCGAACCTACGACCACTCTGGCTAAGGGACGAAGAATATCTGAATCCTGATCAGTCCTTGGATTCAAACCGTTTCCCATCGAGAGGAGAACAGAAGACGAAGTTCCTGGCCACGTAAAAGGAGCAGCCCTTTGGCAGGAAATCGACGGTGAAGAAGGTTATTGGGTATACGACATACTCAGTGCAGCATACCTAGCCATTGAATACGAAGAAAGTACTGAGCAGTGGTACTTCATACAGCGAGACAGCAGGACTAGGCGTTGGACAGCTACTCAACCAGTCCCCTCCCTGTATAACCTGGGAAGAAGATCGATCAGACCAACAATAGTATCAGCAATTCCACCAGACGATACACCGTTGAAGGCAGGCCAGCATACCATGCCAACCGCTAAGAGACATAATACAAAAAGTTCTCCAATGGCAACACAGATGACCACCACAGCTGCAACCGCAACAATGACGGCTGTCCCCCCATCCACAATACAAACATTCTTCACAAAGGGGACAGGAACAGGAAGTGGAAATCCCCCTGCTAGCACTATGGCAGCAGGGAGTGGTCCCTCCAGAGGTGGGCCCCCAGGACCACCAGGAGGAAGCGGACCGCCAGGAGGTGGCCCCCCAGGAGGTGGGGGTGCACCTGGAGGCGGAGGTGCCCCAGCAGGCGGAGGCGCGCCCGGAGGCAGAGGACCCCCTCCCGGTGGCGCCCCTGTTGGAGGCGGGGCAGGTGCCGGCCCAGGCCCAGGAGTGGCAAACGGCAAACTTGGAGGAAACCCCCCAACCGACTTTGATGGTACCCGATCGCTTGCAGACCAATTCATGCAGGAATTCAACCTGTATCGGATCACGAATTTGGACGCTGAACAAATGGCGATATCTATGAAACGAGCGGCCCTGCTACTTGGTTTTATAAAAGGACCAAACGTAAAGGACTGGGTCAAGAGATGGACCAATTGGATCCTTGCGGAAATGAATAATGGAAGACTCCCGAATGACGAATTCTACTGGACAGCAGTGTCTCAAGGCTTTGAACAAGCATTCCAGGATACGGGAGCAAGGGAACGGGCAGAAGATAAACTGCGCCACCTCTCATTCATACCAAATGAGGTGGATGCATTTATTGCCCAGTTTGAATCCCTTGCTGCAGAAGCAACGTACCCCCTGGATGCTCAGTCGACACTCTCCTTATTCGCATCCAAACTTCCTTACCGCATGATGGACCACGTCTATAAAGTGGTACGCCCTCTGGATTTCAGAGGATGGGCCAATGGAGTGCGCCAGTACCACTCAGACAACACCGCAGTCCAGAATATTCGGGGGATTAACAAAGAAACTCCAAGGAAAAAGGGAGCAGGAAAGATGAACCCCGCCCAATTGGCGAAGATGCTGGGCATTAAAATGCCAGCCCCTGCTTCAGATGCAATGGACACACACGCCGACCGCTCTCATTCCAACTATAACAAAGGAACCCGAGGAAGAGCAGCGGCGACCACTGCAAAAGAGAAACCGGACATTGAAGTCCAGAAGAAAGAAGGCCATTGCTACATGTGCAACAAACAAGGACACCTCTCCCGCAACTGTCCAGACAAGCAGAAGGACAAGAAACCACCTCAGAAAGCTCACAAGGCCAAGGCTGAAGAAAGCAAATCAGAGGAAGAATCGGAAGAAGAGTCCGAGACTGGATCCACCCCTACCGATGTGCGATCTACCCTCATTAAAAGCCTCTCAACCAAAGAGAAATATGCAATGATCAAAGAGGCTTGGGCAGAAGAACATGGGGAGGATTTTTAATACGCACAAACCCGGCAGCCATGGCGCATGCATTACAGTTTAAAGATGTGTTTGTTTGTAAATATCGAAGTCTCCAAATCCCAACTCTGATACAAACTTCACACACAATGGCCGAAAGAAAAGTTCTTGTGGATTCAGGAGCCATGGACAACTTTATCAACTTCAAGCTCCTGAAAAGAATGAAGATTGGCAAACTAAAGCTGCCACAACCCCGCATTGTGTGGAACATTGACGGGACCCAGAATAAGTCAGGAATCATCAAGTACTACGTTGACCTGCAAGTCTGGACTGGGGAAAAGAAACAGAATATGAGATTCCTCGTCACAAATCTAGGAGATGACGAGATGGTGTTAGGGTACCCGTGGCTCGCTGCCTTCCAGCCATTGATTGATTGGAGAAGCGCAACCCTTGATGAAAGCATGCAACCACTTGTCATCAAGACCCTTTCATATACAACGGATGCAGAAGTGATCTGCATACGAGATGCGTGGATCAAGAAGGCTGCATCATTATGCACCCCTGGGGAAGAACTCTTTGTCCACCGAATGGATGAGGAAATCCTCAAAAGAAGCTCGACGTCAACCGAAATGGCAGTAAAGGCGCTGCCAAAAGAAGAGAAAACCTGGGATCAGGTAGTCCTGAAACACTACCACAAATGGAAGAAGGTCTTTTCCGAAGAAGAGGCGAAGTGGTATCCTGAACACCAACCCTGGGATACTGCTATTGATTTTACAGACGACGCCCCAAAAACATTGGACTGCAAAATATACCCGTTATCTAAAGGTGAGCAAGAAAAGCTCGACGAATACATCAAAGATAACTTGGACAAGGGCTATATTCATCCATCAAAATCACAATACTTGTCACCATTCTTCTTTGTCGGAAAGAAAGACGGAAAACTTTGTCCAGTAGTGGACTACCGGAAACTGAACTCCTTCACAATCCCCGACCGATATCTGTTACCTCTAATACAGGAACTAGTGGATAAGGTGAAGGATGCCAGGCTGTTCACCAAAATGGACATGCGAGCAGGATACAACAATATTCGCTTCCAAGAAGGCGATGAGCCGAAAGCCGCCTTCAAAATGAACCTAGGACTGTTCGAACCAACAGTAATGCCGTTCGGACTGAAAAATGCCCCCGCAGTGTTCCAACGAATGATAAATACGCAGTTTAATGACCTTACAGCAACCGGTCAAGTAATCATCTACATGGACGACATCCTTATAGCAACAAAGAAGGATGAAGAAGAACACCACAAGTTGGTTAGCAAAGTCCTTGAACGCCTTCAAAAGCTGGACCTCTACCTGAAGCCCAGCAAGTGCCTCTTTGAAGTAGAATGCATTGAATTTCTAGGAGTAATCCTAGAGAAAGGAACCGTCACTATGGATCCAGTTAAAGTCGCTGGAGTTGCGGAATGGAAAATGCCGAAAACCACAAAAGATATTCGGGCTTTCCTTGGATTCTGCAACTTCTATAGGCAATTTATCCGTGGATTTTCCTTTATTGCAAAGGCACTAAACGACCAACTGAAGAAAGGTGTTCAATGGAACTGGGGGCCAAAGGAAGAAAGCGCTTTCGAAACGCTAAAGAAGCGAATATGCGAAGAACCGGTTCTGATACAACCGGACCAGAAGAAACCATTTGAAGTCGAAGTAGACGCATCAAATTATGCAGTAGGAGCCATCCTAATGCAACGAAACGAACAAGGAGTGCTCCACCCGGTAGCATTCTTTTCGAAAACCATGAACGATGCCCAAAGAAATTACGATGTATATAACAAGGAGCTTCTAGCCCTTGTGGAAATGTTTTGGCATTGGAGACATTTCCTGCACCAACCAGCGTTCAAAGTAAAGGTGCATACAGACCACGCCAACCTATTGTACTGGAAAAATCCAGGAGACCACAATAGAAGGGTGGCAAGATGGCATGCGGAACTCATGGAATATGACTTCGAATTGGTTCACATAGCCAGGAAGAAGAATGGTCAGGCGGACACGTTGTCACAACGCCCAGACTACGAACAAGGCAAAGAAGATAACAAGGCGTTGGTGGTCCTACCCCCTAGCTTGTTCAGCTTCGCACGAATGATGGGGTCTGAATATTATAACCCCAGCAACCAGAAAGAAAGGGAACACTATAGCACGACAGTAAACCATTGCAAGTACCAGTCCCTTCAAGATCAGGTGGAAAAGGACCAGCAGACGAACAAAAGGAACCAGGAAGTGCTCAAGAAATGGTCAAACACCTATGTTCTCACCAAACTAGTCGGAATTTGGTGGAAGATCGAAAACGATACAGACCGGATCGTCATTGCCGGAGACAACGATCTGAAGAGGGGGGTAATTCGCTTTTACCACGATACCCCATCAGCCAGACACCCAGGAATCACGAACACGTACGCCCTAGCAAAACGGGACTTCTGGTGGCCAAAGATGAAAGAAGATGTGGAGCAATACATAAAGGGATGCGCAGCGTGCCAAGCAAACAAAATCAACATGCAGCCACTAAAACCAGCTATGATCCCTATCACTCCAGAAAACTCTTTGCCATTTGAGACAGTCACCATGGACTTCATCACAAAGTTGCCACTTTCGGGCAAATACGACACGATCCTCACAGTTACGGATCATGATTGCAGTAAAGCGGCGGTATTCATACCCTGCCAAGAGACAATTACTGTGGAAGGAGTAGCAGAACTCTACCTGAAACACGTGTATACAAGATTCGGTGCCCCGAAGAAGATTATCTCTGACTGAGATACCCAATTTACATCACACTTCGCCAAAGGCCTGTGCGAAGCGTTGAAAATACACCAGAACATCAGCACGGCATACCACCCAAGAACTGATGGCCAGTCAGAAAGGACAAACCAATGGCTCGAACAGTACCTTCGATTCTGATGCGATGAAAGGCAAGACGATTGGCACAAGTATCTGCCAATGGCGGAATTCGCGCATAACCAGTGGCCAAATTCCACCACCCGAAAGACCCCCTACGAAATGCTCATAGGGTACACACCAAGACTAGAATTCGCGACCAAAAGCAAGGTCCCCTCGGTGGAAGAAAGGCTTACAGCCATAGAGAAAGCGCGAACGGATGGCCACGAAAATATCATCAAAGCGCAGAAGATGATGGCCATCGCGCACCAAGGGAACAAGAAGTTCCAACCGTACAAAGAGGGAGATCAAGTATGGATCGAGGGAACCAACTTGAAGACCCTGTACCCAACGGCTAAACTCGGGCCAAAGCGGCACGGACCCTTCAAAGTGATGAAACAGTTATCAGAAGCAGTGTACCGCGTGGAACTGCCAAGACAGTGGAAGATTCATAACGTGTTTCACGTGAACCTTCTAACACCTTATAAGGAAACGGAGTTCCATGGGCCGAACTATACCCGGCCGCCACCTGATATCATCAATGAAGAACCTGAGTACGAAGTCGAGAAGATTCTAGATGCGCAGCAACGTGGAAAAGGGCGCAAGCTCCACTACCTAATCAAGTGGAAAGGCTATCCCACGAGTGACAGTTTGTGGGAGAAAGCAGAAGATGTCCACACAGACAAACTGATAGCGGAGTTTGAAGCTAGGAAGGGGACAAACAAGTCAAAAGCCTGTAAAACGTATATAAGATGGGCTAAAATGACAGAGGAACCCCATCCCCTTCCACATCCTGCCTCATCCCTTTATACAATGTCCACTACATCTGCTCCTGCCAGCCTTGTGCCAACGCTCCAGTTGCCTGCCTCATTGCCTCCCGCATCGGTCGCAGACACCCGCTCTGAGGGCGCTGTCCCTCCTACTCCTCAGTTGGCTATCCGGAGTGTTCCAATCGTGGAGCACAGTGATGACGGAGCCACCGAGCTCACTGAGCTTCTAGTCAAGGAAGCTGAGTATACTCCTCCCCTTGGCTACATCCATAATGACCCCCACTCCCATCTCTTCTACCCCATTTATGTCGCCAACCCACGCTTCGGGTTGGACCGCACAGAGCCAAGAATAGTCTTGGCCACCTTCATCACCTACTCGCCAGATGAAATGATGGTGACGGGGACTCTTGGGGAAGGACAGGAGAAGCGCACAATAGAGGTGCAAGTAGGGAGGAGGGCGAAGAACTACGGGCTCATGACAGAGGCCCTTTGGAGGCAGTTGGCGCGGAACCATGAGACGGAGTTTGTGGTGAACCGCGCCCTCCAAGAAATCGACGATCCCCACCTGACCGGGGAGATCAACTGTTTTAGGGCAAAACAGGAACTGAAAAACACTTTAGATGGCCTGTTGCACGACGCCCAGCACAAGGTCAGCAAGATCATGAGGGAGCTCGTCTTGGTGGAGCGCGAGTATGAAGCCTGCAAGACCAGGTTGGAAATGGTGGACGCCTGCCGCGTCATCCATGCCTCTTTCAATCGTGAGTACCACCTCCCGACCCGCTACCGGTACTCCCCCGAGCCACTCCCTGTTGACCCATGCACCTCCCGCCAGGCTGAGATGCCCATCCTCCACAATGAAGAGGGCAAGTTGTTGCCCAAGTGTTACCACTGCAAGAAGCATGGGCACAAAGTCCAGGAGTGCCCCAAGAAGCGCAAGCAGCAGAAGAAGCGGGAGGAGAGAGGGGCCCTACACATCCACATCACCACCTCCACTGTCCAGCAAGAAACGGACGAAAGGGAACAAACCCTGGAGCCCCGCATGGAGGTAGGACCGAGCAGCCAAATGAAGATGACGCTCTTGGAGCGTATCGGGTTGCTAGATAGGGAAGAGTGGACCCCAGAGTTGTGCGGAAAGTGCGGGAAGGTCGGGACACACCACGGTGAGCTTGAGTGTCCCCTCTATGAGCAGTGCCCCTTTTGTCGCCACATGGGCAGCTGGGGGTTCGTCAAGCGTCACAGGTGCACCAAGATGAGTGATGAAGAAGAGAAGGAGAATTGGGACAACAATGAGGTCAACTATGACCTCTACTGGAATGACGACCTGATGGGCTTGTAAGGCAAAGTCCGGAGTAACTTTGCGCCTAAATGGGGGGCTGTGTTACGATATGACTCAATTTCTTTCTTTGTTTATCTCTATTTGTCTCATGTGACCGATCTCACAAGAGTCATAGTGACTCTTTACTTATTTCTCATACGAGTCATAGTGACTTTAGCCTGTTGTCAAGGGGCTTTCATCTTTCATTTCAGACTCGTTTCATACATACTGCGGACTGCGCCGCAGTTACTTATTGTTCGGATGACTCAATCCTAATACACCGTTATGACTCAGTACTAGGATCCCCATTTACTATAAAGTCAGGCTTGCTAGGTAGCTTGTAGCCTTAGACTTGACTTCTTGTATCCTACGGTACTCAGAGCAATCCGAAGACCTTTGATACTCCATCTCTCACGAACCCTCTCCTCTCACTGAAGAATCCTAAGTTCCACTATTGGCTTAGGCTGACTCTTCAACTCGTACATCTTCACTGAAGTTCCTCTTTGGAACTTCCCTTGACAACCAGAACCAGATTCCTTAGTGCAGCGTCTCCGTAGATCGACTTAACCCATGTCGGGTGAACGTCCCTACCGTGACGTAACAAGCTTCACACGAATGATAGGGTCAGAATATTATAACCCCAGCAACCAGAAGGAAAGGGAACACTATAGTGCGACAATAAATCATCGCAAGTATCAGTCCCTTCAAGACCAGGTGGAGGAGGACCAGCAAACAAATAAAGAAAGCCAAAAAAGGCTCAAAAAGTGGTCCAACACCTTCAATCTTACCAAACTCGTCGGTATTTGGTGGAAGATTGAAAATGACACAGACCGGATCATCGTTGCCAGAGACAACGATCTGAAGAGGGGGGTAATTCACTTTTACCATGATACCCCATCCGCGGGACACCCAGGAATCACGAACACGTACACCTTGGCAAAGCGAGACTTCTGGTGGCCGAAAATGAAAGAAGATGTGGAGCAATACATGAAGGGATGTGGAGCATGCCAAGCAAACAAAATCAACATGCAACCACTCAAACCAGCAATGATCCCTATCACCCCAGAAAACTTCCTGCCATTCGAGACAGTTGCCATGGACTTCATCACAAAGTTGCCACTTTCAGGCAAATACGATACAATCCTTACAGTCACGGATCATGATTGTAGTAAAGCGGCGGTATTTATACCTTGCCAAGAAACAATTACTGTGGAAGGTGTAGCAGAACTCTACCTGAAACACATGTACACCCAGTTTGGGGCCCCCAAGAAGATTATCTCTGACCGAGATACCCGATTTACATCACACTTCGCCAAAGGCCTGTGCAAAGCGTTGAAGATACACCAGAACATCAGTACAGCATATCATCCAAGAACTGATGGCCAGTTAGAAAGAACAAACCAATGGCTCGAACAGTACCTTCAATTCTGGTGCGACGAGAGGCAAGATGATTGGCACAAGTATTTGCCAATGGCGGAATTCATGCACAACCAATGGCCAAATGCCACCACTGGAAAGACCCCCTATGAGATGCTCATAGGGTATACCCCACAGATCGAAATTGTGACCAAGAGCAAGGTCCCCTCTGTGGAAGAAAGATTAACGGTGTTACGCTTCGGTAAGCATGTGCCTTGCTTTAGGCGATGATGAGGCGCGAGTACTCAGCTCTGAATTCTGCTAAGTCGAACGTGGAGCTTCTAGCCTCAACACGACGACTACTCTGCAACTGGGAAGGCGTCTTCGGCGAGCCTTATACAGTGCACTTCCTTCTTCGTGGGATGCGCTAAAGAGATGAAAAGGAAGACTCGAAACCGATGATTCAAGAAGACCAAGATGGCGATCCTTGGTCTTCCGTGACTACTACTTATACACGATGATGGAGGGCTTTAAAGCGCCTCCCGAATGATGTTGACCTATAGCGTATCTAGCTCGAACCCTAGTACCGCTATCCTAGTAATCAGTAAGCTGTAAGTAACATGTGATACTACTGCTGACTGATAACACGTGAAATATGAAGTCCCTGACTAATGTAAAGAATCACAAGCTTACTATCGTAGTCAGAACCTGATAGTAAGCATAAAGTCTGATCCGTGACAAACGGCCATAGAAAAGGCAAGAACAGATGGCCATGAAAATATCATCAAAGTGCAAAAGATGATGGCTATCGCACACAAAGGGAACAAGAGGTTCCAACCGTACAAAGAGGGAGATCAAGTGTGGATCGAAGGAACACACCTGAAGACCCTGTACCCAGCGGCTAAACTCGGGCCAAAGCGGCATGGACCCTTCAAAATCATGAAGCAGTTATCAGAAGCGGTGTATCGCGTGGAGTTGCCAAGACAATGGAAGATTCATAACGTCTTCCATGCGAACCTTCTAACGCCCTATAAGGAAACGGAACTCCATGGGCCAAACTATACCCAACCACCACCAGACATTATCAATGAAGAACCCAAGTACAAAGTCAAGAAGATTCTAGATGTTACGCTTCGGTAAGCGTGGGCCTTGCTTTAGGCGATAATGAGACGCGAGTACTCAGCTTCGGCGTATAAGTCGAACGTGGGATCCTAATCCTAACACGTCGATCGTCTTGCAACTGGGAAGGCTCCTTGGTAAGCCTTATGCAGTGCGCTCCGTCCTCGGACTTGGATACTTTAGCAGAGGAAAGGAGAAGTCGAGAAACCGATGATTCAAGAAGACCAAGATGGCGATCCTTGGTCTTCCGCGACTACTACTTATACACAATGATGGAGGGCTTTAAAGCGCCTCCCGAACAGTATTGACCTATAGCGTATCTAGCTCGAACCCTAGTGTCGCTATCCTAGTAATCAGTAAGCGTAAAGTACCATGTGATACTACTGCTGACTGATAACACGTGAAATGTAAAGTCCCTGACTAATGTACGAAATCACAAGCCTACTACTGTAGTCAGAACCTAGTAGTAAGCGTTCAAGTCCGATCCATGACATCACCCCCTTTTCAGGAGCGACGCCCACGGAGCCCCAGGGGTCCCATCCACCCCGCCTGTACCTCTTCGATCCTCTGCATCGCTCGCGCCTGCTCCAACCTACTGATACTCAACGCCTTGTCCGTTGCCAGTCGCCCCCACGTCTCCTGTAGCTCCTTGATTCTTGCGTCCAGCCGCCCCAACTCCGCCCCGAGAGCCCTATATCGCCGGACCTCCGCGGCGAGGCTTACGTCCTTGCACTCGGCGATGGCCCTGTTGATGGCCCCAGCGGCGTCATACCCTGCGTCGAAGAGGAACAAGTCCTCCTGCGCGTACTTGATGTGGGTGTCGGGGTGCACCACGTACTGTGGGGCGGCGTACAGGGGTTTCGGGAACACCCTGTCGGACTCATCGATCAGGCCGAGCACGATGGGGTCGTTGCTCATGATGGCCTGGACGTATTTTGCTTGGCGCGTCACGCCGTCGGGGGTGGTGATGGGGAATGAAATGAAATCGGGTCCTCGATTGACCCGGAACCCGTGAGGCGCACGGGCGCTGGCGACGCTGGAGACGGCGCGGTCGGCGAGCTGGGGACGGATATGACCCCGGTAGAGGGGGGTTCCGTCCGTGGCGAGGGCGTGTCGCGTTGTATGAGGTGGAGCATTAGCTTCTCTCCCATAGTGAATGTGTGGGTGCTCAGCTGGGTACCGCTCGTCCTCGCTGTCTGTGATCTCTCCCTCCTCTCTCTCATCTCCTTCATGCGGCGTTGGGCTGTTCGTAGCTGTTCTTCCCTCCAGTCGTCGGTCACCTCCTTCCACAACTTCTTCGGCCTCACCAGCTCCTCGTACCGCCCCCTGGCGTGCTCGGACGTCTGCACCGCGGTCGAGAGCGCGTCGAAAGTCGTCGACTTCCGCGGTGGTGAAGGGGCGGTCTGCGATGGGCAGTCCGGTGTCGGCGTGGAGGATGTGCCACAAGGTGGGCTGTCCGTCCACGTCGGGGGACAGCCGGGCACTGCGCGTTCCTCGTCCTTGAGCGGGGAACTGGGTGATGGTGCTGTTGAACTCAGCTTCGGTAATGGGTCCCTCTGACCCGGCTCTGTCTCCCTCAGCCATGACGACCTCCGTGTCGTCGGCAGGGGCGTTTGATGCCCGCTCTTCCTCCAACTCGACGGCAAAAATCCTCTCGGGGGTTCCGAGGTAGTACGAAGACGGCGTGAGGGCGGCATTGGGTGTGAATGGCATAGAGGAGTTGTGGACAGTGGTGGTGATGGTGTGAGGAGAAGATGGGATATCGTCGTGAGTCTTCCCGCTTCTTATAAGTGTTCGCCCAGCGGTCCTTGAATTTTGGTATTCCGCAAGGGCTTCGTCGGCGAATAGGTCTTCCCGGTTGACCCACTGATTCTCCGAGTCGGGGTACCCCTTCCATTTGACCAGGTACTGCTTCTTACGTCCTCTGCCAAAGTGCCGTTCGTCTAGAACCTTTTCGATTTCGTATTCCTCCTCTCCGTCTACTAAATTGGGTGGTGGTCGTTGGTAGTTCTTCCCATGGAGTGGAGTCTCGTGATATTTAGTGAGGAGGTCCACATGGAACACTGTGTGAATTTTCCATTGCGGGGGAAGGTTGAGCCGATAGTTGACAGGGGACATCACCTGTTCTATTGTGAAGGGTCCGTGCCTTCGGGGAGCGAGTTTTGCCGTTGGCTGGTGAGTGCGGAGGTGGCGTCCCTCTAGCCATACAAGGTCTCCAAGTCGGAATTTTGGACCGTTCTTCGCTTTGACCCATGATTGTTGCGCTTTGACAATCAGTTCCTGAGCACGTTTCCGCGCTTCCTGGAACTGCTCCGTTCTTAATGTCACTTGTGGGATTGGTGATGGTTTCTCTGTCCAATCGGCTCGTGGGTTGTACCCCATAAGGAGGTTGAAGGGTGACTCCCGGGTATATTCATGCGGCCAGTTGTTATGCGCGAATTCTGCGAGAGGTAGGTATTCGCACCAGTTATCCTGTCTCTCATTCGTCCAGAACCGTAGGTATTGTTCTACCCATTGGTTTGTTCGTTCTGATTGTCCGTCGGTTCGGGGGTGATATGCGGTGGATATATTTTGCTTAATATCCAATACTCTGCAAAGTTCTCTCGTAAACCTGCTGGCGAAACGAGGGTCGCGGTCACTTATAATTTTCGTGGGAAGTCCAAAGCGAACAAAGACGTGTTTGAGGTACAAGTGGGCGACTCCTTCCGCGCCAATTTCTTCATTGCATGGTATAAATATTGCTGCCTTACTGCAGTCGTGATCCGTGATCGTCAGTATCGTGTCGTGCCCCTGAGATATTGGCAACTTAGTTATGAAGTCAAGGGCTATGGTTTCGAATGGCATTGCTTCCGGTTTCGGGTATATGGGGTTAAGGGGTGCCTTGTTCCGTCCGTGTTGAACCTTGATACGTTGACATTCGGCACATCCTTTGACATATTCCAGAGCATCTTTAACCAATCCTGGCCACCAGTAGGTACGTCCTGCCAATTGGGCAGTTCTTTTAATTCCTGGGTGTCCGTGAGCAGGGAGGTCATGATGATCGTGCAGTATACGTCGCTTATCGTGGATGCCTCCGGTCCCTACTCGTCGTGCGTCTTTGTACCAGACTCCGTTTACCTTTTTGAGACGGTGTGCATCTACCCATGGTTTCAGAATGTCTTCATTTTGTTCGTATACGGGGTCCTCTAGTGTGGTGTCCTCCGAGGTGAGGCGATCTTTGTTGGTCCGTATTCTTTCTACGTGGGTACCGCGTATAAAGAGTTTGTCCGGCAGTACCGTAATGTTTTCATTATCTTCTTCCCCTTGGTCGTAGTCTGGTCTTCGTGACAGTGCGTCCGCTCTACCGTTTGCTGATCCTTTGATGTGGTGAATTTCAAAGTCGTATTCCGATAGTTCTAGTACTTCCCTTGCCACCCTCCGGCTGATCTTCTGGGGGCTTCTCCAGTATTGTAGGTTCATGTGATCTGAGAAAACCTTGGTGCGGTGTGGCGATCCTGCGAGTAGCGGTCGCCAGTGTCGGAAGGCCTTGACTATAGCTAGCAGTTCTAGGTCATATATGTCGTAGTTTCGTTCTGCTTCGTTGAGTGTGGTGGAGAAGTAGCCGATGGGGTGTCTTTTCCCGTCGTCTTTTCGTTGTAGTAGTACTGCTCCTATTGCGAATCCTGATGCATCAACTTCCAGTTCGAATGGTTTACTCAGCTGTGGGTGTGCCAATACTGGTTCCGATGTGACGAGTCCTTTGAGTTTGTTGAACGCGTCATGTTCTGTCCCTGTCCATTTCCATTCGGCACCTTTCTTGGTTAGTTGATTCAGGGGTTTTGCATAATGTGAAAAGTTTCGAATGAATGCGCGATAGAAATTGCAAAAACCTAAAAATGATCGGACATCTTTGACTTTGGTGGGTGTCGGCCAGTCCTTGATGCCAGAAATTTTGACGGGATCCATGCGTGTCACCCCCTTTTCAAGGATTACCCCCAGGTAATCCATATGGGGCGCATGGAATAAGCATTTCTCCAATTTGTAGTAGAGGTCGTGCTTAGCTGATATTTCCAATACGTCTCTGACCGCTGCGATGTGGTCGTCCATGTTATGCCCTATGTGTGTTGCGATGCCGATATCGTCCATATATACCCTTATCGTGGTTCCTCGGAGTTCGTGTTTGGCGATGATGTCTCGACAGATGTGGTTCATCATCGTCTGGAATGTTGCGGGAGAGTTTGTTAGTCCGAAGAACATTACCGTTGGTTCGAATAGGCCGTATTTAGTTTTGAACGCGGCTTTTTCTTCGTCCCCTTCCTTAATCCGTATGTTATTGTAACCCCATCGTACGTCGAGTTTGGTGTATATGTGGGAGTTACTGAGGTCCGTTATAAGGTCGGTGATGAGAGGTAGGGGATATTGGTTTCGTATCGTAAGCGCGTTGAGACGTCTGTAATCTTGTACCGGTCGTAATTTGCCATCCTTCTTTTTGACAAAGAAGAATGGCGATGTGTATGGAGATTTCGATGGTCGTATGTATCCTTTGCCGAGTTGTTCCGTGAGAAAGGCTTGGAGGGCCTGATCTTCCTCCTGTGTGAGCGGGTAGACCTTGCAGTCTATTGACTCGGGTGCTCCTTTCTTGAGTTGAATTTCATGGTCCCATACCCATGAGGGTGGGAATCGGTGTGATGCCTCTTCGTCAAAGAGTCGGTGGTATGTGGAGTAGGCGGCTGGCAACTCAGCTTTGGTGGTATACTGTTTCGCCTTGATTGCTAATTCAGTGGAAGTGGTCCTCCCTTCTACGAATTCTTCTTCTTCCAACTGGGCTACAACTTGTTCCTTTTGTTCTTCGGTCATGGTCTTCGCGAGTATTGACCGTGTGATCCTTGGGTTGACGGTCCTGAGGACTACTGGTAGTGCGTCTTCTTTGATCACGGCGTGTCTCCAGCTGAAGGTTGGTTCGTACGTGGCCAGCCATGGGTATCCGAAGACGACGTCTTCATTTCCGATGTCGGTGACAAGGAATCTCATCTCCTTGTGGATCCCTTTTGTTTGTACGTCCAGGTCTACATAGTGGGTGATTAGTCCGGCTCGGTTTTCGGTATTATCGATATTCCATATCTTTTTGGGCCGTTCCAGCGGCTTCATTCCAATTCCCATCCGCTTTATGAAAGCGGGTCTTAGGAAGTTGTCCGTGGCTCCGGAGTCCACTAATGCTCTAATGTCGGCCATGGCGTAATTCGTGCAAATCGATACTGGAATTCTCATAGAACGGTAGCGAGTTATGATCACAGAATTACACTTTACTGCCCTTACCCAGGCCGATGGGTTCAGGCGCTTCGAAAATCCTCCCTTTTCCATAGATCCTGTAGTATGAGGTCTTTCACCTCGTCTTCTTCGGCGGCCACTCCCTTCATCCATTGATCGGCTCTTTGCTGCGGGGTTTCCGCTTTTGCCGCACGTACAGGTTCTTCCTCTCTGTCGTCGTGGTAGGTGTCAGTTCTTCGGCTACCGCTTGGTTGGTTGTAGGTATGCTGTGGGCAGTTACGACTGAAATGTCCTTTCTGTCCGCACGTATAGCATGTTACTTCCCTTATGTCGCGTCGGCCTCCCCGTCCCCGCCCCATGAACCCTCCTCTTGGTGGATTTCGGGGGTGAGCTCGGTCCCAGCTGCCTTGGATTTCTTCGGCTCCCGTGAGTCTCCCTCGTACTCGGTCTGCTGATGTGTCCATGGCGTTTGGGTCCCATAGTATGTTGCGGGGAGGTCCCCATCCCGTGTTTCTTATGTTCCTCCATGTTTGGTTACCACCTCCCGGTGGTTTCGCTTGGTTACTGAGACCCCGGTGTTGCTCCAGTCGGGCCTTCATGTGTATATACTGTTGTTGCCTTCTGATGACCGCCTCCTTCCACTCCTGGAAGGTTTGTGGGTTGTCGTATGTATATGCTTTCTCGTACAGGTCGCGGGGTAGTCCGTCCGTGAACAAGTCCATCGTGAGTGGCGAGTCCAGTCGGTAGTTAGCTTGGCGTGCCAACTGCTCGAACTGTGTCACATACGCGTCGATGTCTCCTCCTGTCATTCTGATCCCTCTCTTAAGCATGGCTTGGGCTTGTTCTTTTTCTAGCGTGTTGGAAAACCTTCTGTTGAAGGCTGTAATGACTTCAATCCACAAACGTGGATCGTTATCTGCGATTCCAGCCGTGACCTGTCGGTTGAGCCACCGGCTGGTTTCCGTGATCCAGTTGTTAACGTCCTTTCCTTGGATGTAAGTAAGGAACAACATAGCTCGTCTGTAGGCGTTGGACATGATAGGGTTGTTGTTATTGATGCCCCAGTATAGTTCCCACTGCGTGAGGAACTCCTCTGTTTTGTGTCAATCTCCTTTGAATACTTCTGGGGCGTTTCCTGCGAATTTATCGGAGTGGTGCCCTCCTGGTACTCCGATCGGTCCTGCTCCAGGCATTCCTCCTCCTGGTGGTCCTCCTCCTGGCAGTCCCCCTCCTGGTGGTCCTCCTCCTGGCAGTCCCCCTCCTGGTGGTCCTCCCCCTGGTGGAGGGCTTCCTCCGGGTAATCCATACGGCGGTCCTCTATCGCCAGTCGGAGGGTCGGGCTGATCTGGTCCGATTGCTCGGAATAATGCGGCGTCATCTGCCGTCATGACGTGTCCGGTTTCTGGGTGAATAGGAAGTGTTACTTCCTGTGTTTCTGTTAAAGTAGCCATCGGTGGGTGAATTGTAATCTGCTCAGCTCTTTCGATGAGTCCTGGTTCTAATGGTTCCAGTTCTTGCGTAGGTTCTTCTTCTTCTGATTCACTGTCTGGTGCTTCGGAGTTTTCTGAGGGTGCTGAAATGCTTTGGCTTTCTCCGTCGATGGGTCCCCAGTCATTTCTTGCGACAACTTCTTCTTCGTAGATGTCGCACCTGTATCTGGCGGGTAGAGTGTCGATGACTCTCCACTCGTCGTCTTCTCGGTCGACTCTGCACCAGCAAGTTCGTTCAAAATTGAACTCAACTGGTCGTGGTCCGTGTGCTCCTCTAATCAGGTACCCGTCTATTCCGTTGATGCTCCCCCAGCTGGCTTCCTTGAGGTAACGTACTGGTACGTTTCTTGTTCCCCTTCGTGGGATCTCGTAGGAGCGGAATCCCTCTTGGTTCCAAAGTTCTCTTGTGGATACTCGCGCCACGATGTTAGGATCTTGGTCTTAATGTTACGCTTCGGTAAGCGTGGGCCTTGCTTTAGGCGATAATGAGACGCGAGTACTCAGCTTCGGCGTATAAGTCGAACGTGGGATCCTAATCCTAACACGTCGATCGTCTTGCAACTGGGAAGGCTCCTTGGTAAGCCTTATGCAGTGCGCTCCGTCCTCGGACTTGGATACTTTAGCAGAGGAAAGGAGAAGTCGAGAAACCGATGATTCAAGAAGACCAAGATGGCGATCCTTGGTCTTCCGCGACTACTACTTATACACAATGATGGAGGGCTTTAAAGCGCCTCCCGAACAGTATTGACCTATAGCGTATCTAGCTCGAACCCTAGTGTCGCTATCCTAGTAATCAGTAAGCGTAAAGTACCATGTGATACTACTGCTGACTGATAACACGTGAAATGTAAAGTCCCTGACTAATGTACGAAATCACAAGCCTACTACTGTAGTCAGAACCTAGTAGTAAGCGTTCAAGTCCGATCCATGACACTAGATGCGCAGCAATGTGGGAAAGGGCGTAAATTGTACTACCTTATCAAGTGGAAAGGCTATCCCACGAGTGACAGTTCATAGGAGAAAGCAGAAGATGTACATGCGGACAACCTGATAGCAGAGTTCAAAGCAAGGAAGGGGCCAAACAAGTCCAAAGGCCGCAAAACGTATATAAGATGGGCCAGGACAACAAATACAACCCATCTCCTTCCTTCCCAACATACTCTCCCCATGTTACGTCATGGTAGGGACGTTCACCTGACATGGGTTAAGTCGTTCTACTGAGATGCTGCACTAAGGGTCTGGTTCTGGTTGTCAAGGGAAGTTCCGAGGAGGAACTTCAGTGAAGATGTACGAGTTGAAGAGTCAGCCTAAGCCAATAGTGGAACTTAGGATTCTTCAATGAGAGGAGAGTTCTGAGAGATGGAGTATTCACAGTCTTCGATTGCTCGAGTACCGTAGAGTACAAAAAGTCAAGTCTAAGGCTACTACTACCTGGTGAGCCTGTATTTATAGTAAAGAAAGAGGTATCCTAGGATAGAATGATAATGGCATCCTAGGATCGAGTCATCGAGCAATCACAATAGAAACAATAAGAACTGCGGAGCGCAGCTCACAGTAATCACATGTAGGATGTGAAACAGAGATATAAGTGAAACAAAGATGTGTCTGAAACACATAGCCCCTTAGCAACGGGCAAGAGTCGTCATGACTCACAAGGGAAACAAAGATATAAATAAAAGTAAAGAGTCACCATGACTCTTGTGAGAACGACCATGTGATAAGAAGGTAAAAGGTGTCACGTGTCCTAAGGCGGTTAGAAAAGAGGAATTAAAATAGGCAGTGTCATAACACCCCACTACTATCAAGTCCACTACATCTGCTCCCTTCACTCCCACCAGTCATATGCCATGCACTCTTTTCCAATCCCAGGCTATAACTTGTGCCTCTATTCAGAAGCCCTCAAAGACCAAGAGGCACCCACCTGTCCTCTTACCCTGGCGAGACGCGCACATTCAATCACAGGCTGTCCTCCCCACAGTAGAGACCAAATCCTCAACCCCACACATAACCAACTCAGAAACGGTGCCAGGTGGGCTCTCAAGAAAGCTGAGATCGCTGCTGGCAAGAAATACTGCAGTGGGTGCGGACAAGAATTCCCCGACCACATACGCTGGAGGATGGGACAACAAGAGGAGTGGGAGATGTGTTACTGTTGAAGACAGTAACTTGGAGGAAGAACACCCAGCTTCAAAACACAAGAGACCAGAAACAAATAGCCACAGCAAAGAGAGGTGCTACCCATCGGCTGGCCTATTTGTTGAAGGAAGCAAATGTACCAGCTTCCTTCACCCCTTTACCAACAGGTCCTGGAGACCCCAGAAGATGCCTCAAATTAAGATTTGGGTCACCAAGACGGTCAAACAGGAAGAGGGAGGGGGACCATTCAGAAGAACCAAGATAGAAGCTGGATTGAAAGAACTGGAGACGACAAAGGAATTGACAACCCTCAATTGGATCAAGGGGGCTCTTAGTTTGGCAAAGCCGAGGCGACTTTGCACTTGAAAGGGGGGCTGTGTTATGACACTGCCTATTTTAAATCCTTTCTCTTTATTCGCCTTAGGACACGTGACACCTTTTTACTTCTTATCACATGGTCATTCTCATATAAGTTATGGTGACTCATTTACCTTGTTTAGTTCCCATTAGAGTCATGAAGACTCTAGCCCATTGCTAAGGGGCTCTATGTTTCATGTATATCTTGTTTCACATCCTACATGTGATTACTGTGGGCTGTGCCACAGTTCTTATTGTTCTCTGGTGTTTCAGACTCGTTGTCAGGATCCTAGGATGCTATTGTGACTCAATCCTAGGATCCCTCGTATTTACTATAAAGTCAGGCTTGCTAGGTAGCTTGTAGCCTTAGACTTGACTTTTTGTACTCTACAGTACTTGAGCAATCAAAGACTGTTGAATACTCCATCTCTCACCAAATGAACCCTCTCCTCTCACTGAAGAATCCTAAGTTCCACTATTGGCTTAGGCTGACTCTTCAACTTGTACATCTTCACTGAAGTTCCTCTTTGGAACTTCCCTCTTTGGAACTTCCCTTGACAACCAGAACCAGACCCTTAGTGCAGCGTCTCAGTAGATCGACTTAACCCATGTCAGGTGAACGTCCCTACCATGATGTAACACACAATAAATATAAAACAATGTCTCATGCATGCTCTATGTCCTAGGTGGGACACAAAGATTGTGCAAAACATTTTCTTGCTACATAATCTCTGCCAGACAGGCCCTAAACTTTTTTTCAGGGTTTTTCCAAAAAAAAATAAACTCTGATAAGATGTTAACACTTTACAGAGTTTTCTACAAGTTTTATTATTTGCCTAAAAAAACTGCTTTGCATGCAGTGATATTCAGGTGTGCTACAGAGTCAACACGACCCCATAGATTGCAGTTATGGGAGAAAGTTCAATGATTTCCCCAACACTACTGTCTGCGATACAGGAGAAGTCTATGCCCGACAACATTCAAACCTCGGGTCTACATCCGTTCTCCTCTTCGAGCGATAAAACTGTTTCTTTTCTCCACTCTCTCCTCGACACCACAGCGCGGGTCGCGCATTCCGTGACACTACACTCGACCACAGCTGTGAACGACTCCAGGACCGTTTCGCTACTCCGGGAGCAATCCACCGGACAGCATCTACTTCACCTGGTACACCTTTTGTATCTGATGCGCCCGTCGCAGTCTAGGTCTCTCTGACCTCGCTCAGTCCCGTACACAGGTGGCAAGAACCATCGGTGCAGCCCAGGAGCAGAGACGATCTGACACGTGGTACGATGGCCCCTCTGACGATTCAAGCACGCTGGCGCGCATCAGTGCGTGGAGCTCTGCAGCTGGCATGCAAGCATTCCCCGAGGCAGCCGCGGGGACACTAGTGCTCGGGGGGAAGGTTCTCGTGTTGGACGTCGCACTCATACCAGAGCCGACCGTGCACGCGTCATACGCCGGGTCGGCGGAGGGCCGCGATTCTCCGGCGATGGACGCCTTCTTCTCTCGGCTAGTGAGCGGCGTCTCCAAAGGCGGGGACGGACGCAGACTACGCGACGCGCTGGGGTGTTTAATGCGCCTCGACGAACTCGCCGCACACGAGGGTAACGGGGGAGCTCGCTGGTTTAGCGAGGTAGATGTGCTCGCCAAGGAGCTGGCGAAATTCACCCAGGCAGAGGCTGCATTCCTCGCACAGTGCGTCTCCCTCCCTTGACCTATACCTCAGGTCTCTTTCCTTTTTTCGACACCTGCAGTCCTTGGTTTCGGGCTAAATTCGTGCGTGCGAACGTGCTCATGCGCTCATGCTAAATCCGACAGGATCACGGGATGTTCGTCTGTTCCTCTCGACGTTCTTCTGCTCCGCGGTCATGCATTGGGCCTTCCGTATCTTCACTCCCCGACACTCTGCTTCCTTGTTTATCTTTCCCCCCGCGCCTATCTGTCTCTTCAGCGTAGCGCTCCAGCGACCACACCGACACCCCCTACATTCGATATCCCATCTTCCCACCTTTATAAATGCCTCAGCGGAGACCACCCCCCGATTGGCGTTACCCGTGCAACGCTAACTCTCGTACCACTATTGGCACTTCAACATGCTCCGCCCTCCTCCGCTGACCCGTTGCTATCTGGTCGTCCTTCGTTTCCTCTCGCTCCTAATGCGATCGGCTTTTCGTACGATTTCCCACTGCCCGCGGGTTCGGATGCCGGAAAGTACGGCTGGGTACTAGCTTTCGGTGCAGGGGTCGTAATGAGCCAGTCTCGCATGTTGGAGATCGCGCGCGTGGTGCAACCGCACGAGCAGCTGTCATACACAGGCACAGGGCCAAGCCTGTCTTTTGTGACAGGCAGCTGGGTGGACATGCTTGTATTCCTTATTTCTTTCCTTCCCATAGTTGCTTGGCTGACGAGACGGTTCTTCAGTTGAACTCCGAAGGCGCGTTATCATCGGAACGATATACAGCCACATATGTACATATTTCGGGTTCACGGGACACCAGTTTGCTTTATTAATTTCCTGAACAGGCCTCTCCAACGAATATGCACCCGCCATTGCGCCTAACGCTCACTGCCCCAGACGAACCCGGGTTTTCATTGGAACGCGTGCAGGTGTACAATATGCAGGAGGTCTGGGCTGTTTTGGAGATCGTACGCGAACAGTGTTGGCTAAATGAGATCCTGAATGGGATTGCCTGGATGCCCGAGGTCGTTGCGGGACCTCCCATAGGCGACAGTCCTGAGGCGGAGGCAACCGAAGAAGAATTAAGGGCGCTTCTCTCGGGTCAGCGCCCACCCTTCTTTTGCCTGCCTTTTGTCTGACGCAGTATCAGGTACCTATACACCCCGTTCAATACCGGTCAATGTTTACGTCGTTGCACCCGCAGCTGTGGTGCTCACTTTCCCCGAGCGCCCGCCTATGCCAGGAATGGTCAGTATCTCCGTGATACTCAATGGACCGGCAGGAGCGACAGTCGAGGTGCAAGGCGCGATGGGCGCAGATGTTCAGATGTCAACGCTGGAGGAAGCGGTCCGACGCGGGGGTGCACTTGGATTGCCAGGAAGGGTATGGGCGGCGTCTCAAACCGCGCCATAGATCGGATCCCGGATTGCCATGGAGGGAAAAAAACGGCGACTAGGTGGTTGCCTTGGCTGACGGGTGTGCACCTTGCGGGTTGTATGAGAATCCCGCTGGCATGCAGTACCGTGCGACGTGTTGAAACATCGATTATCTCAGTCCGCAAGCGGTGGCGCGGGGTTCACGCTCCGGGTTTGTTTACTACGTATCGCAAATGTAGCGACCTTGTTTTGGGACGCACCTTCTATGACATGCTTCTTCCGATGCGAGCGCTCGTATCTGTCGCAACGCGATAGCACTCTTAACGTGCGGTCATTGCTCCGAATGGCAGCTATATACAACGCTGTTCTGGGTCACTCTTGAGTTGTGCTCTCCTATTCGCCAGTTGGTAGGAATTAGTCAGACCGCGTCGCGTGTTACTAGTGGGAGACCTGCGGCCATTGCTCATCTCCCGCGCGATACGCGTAACCCTGGCGTTTCCCGGTCTGTGACAATCGGACAAAGACGTTCGCGTCGTGTCCTTGGGCTTATGCTTCCATGCCGCGGCGATGGTCACTTGAGTGAAGGTCAATTGAATTACGAGGCTGCAAACGCTCAAATATCAAGATTACCCAATCTTGGTAGCCCCCCCCCGGAACCGCACGACGTTCACTGACACATCGCAGTTGACAGCCTCAAGTGCTGTTTCGGAAGCCGTGCGTGCCGTGGCTTGTGCTCACGGGCCACAGAGCAGAGCGCGGCGCCTTACGCTCAACCCTAGGCTTCGTGGCACCGCTGAAACACATGTTCCGTCTGAAAGTTACCGCAAATTCCCATCTCCTTGTGTGGTTAGCACACCGCGTGAATGTTTTGGCCCCGCGCAATCAGGCACCTCGGCCTTATGGCAACCGTGTGCGCCGCGGGTGGTAGAGTATATATACCTTCTGTGGCTAGACCTGTGTGCACCCTTTGTACCCGCCGTGACACTGGTATGTAGTTTCGCCTTTCGTGACCACGCAGATTATCTACAGTGCTGACGACAGTACTGCGGTCCACGCTCATTTACCCCCCATTACACGCACATTGGTGCGGCGACTTAGTCAGCGCGGAACGTCCTGCGTTCTGGACCTCCTCTCGCCGCACGCAAAGAAAAAACGAACAAGGACAGTCGCCGCAATGCACTCTGCTCCACTCCCCAGACCCCTCGGCCCCCGCACGCAGCTGCAGCGATCCCAGAGCGGGTTTTCTCCAGCGCACGCCGCGTCGCTTGGTGGGATCCCGGGTCATCCAGCGCCGGTTTACCCCCTGCCGCCCGCGCCTTTGCTGACGCGCGCAAGATCTGCCGCGACCGGCGCCCGCCCATCGCTGACGCTGAACGTCAACCCCGGGAGCGCGGCGTACCCCAATTCCTTCATATCGGGCCATGCGTCGCGCTCACCTGAGGTGGTAGCGGGCCGGACGGAGCCGCTCGCACCCGCGTTCGCACCCGCACTCGCACCTGTATTTGCGCACACGTTCTCGCCCATGGCGCAGTCTCCGAGTGGCGGCGGGGCCCACGACGAGGAGCGCACTGCCATGCCGATCACCCCGCGCTCGATCTCGAGGATCGTTTCTCTGAACGATCTGCAGCAGCTCGTGCGCCGGATGGAGACGCACCCCCCACCACCGCCCTCGCCCTCGCAGGGGGGTGGCAGCAGCGGTAGCAACGACTGCTGTGGAAACGACGGGTCCTGGTCCGATAGCGTGCTAAAGGTCGTCGAGCACCTCGGGGAGGGCGCGAGCGGCGCGGTGGAGGCGGTGGAGGACAGGCGGACGGGGCGCCGGCTGGCGCGCAAGACGATCATCACACACGAGGGCCCGTTGAAGCAGCTTGCGCGCGAGCTCGCGTTTCTGTCGGGCCTGCGGCACATGAACATCGTGCGCTTCTACGGCGCGTACATGTCCCCGTCGAACAGCGAGGTCAAGCTCGTCATGGAGCTGTGCGAGGGGCGCAGCCTCACCGCCATCGGGGAGCAAATCCGACGGCGCAAGGGTCGCGTGGGAGAGAAGGTTGCGCGCGTCTTGGCGGAGGGGGTGTGTGCCTTTCCTTTTCTTTCCTGCTCGTGTCCGCTCGCGTCTCACGTCTGATTTTCGGCTGGCTCGTCGCGCGACGCCACCGCCGCTGTCGTTGCCAGGTCCTGCAGGGTCTCGCGTACTTGCACTCCAAGAAGGTCATCCACCGCGACATCAAGCCGTCCAACATCCTCCTCTCGCGACAAGGCGTCGTCAAGCTGTGCGATTTTGGTGTCTCAGGCGAGCTGATCGGCTCGCGTGCGGGGACCTTCACCGGGACGACCAAGTACATGGCGGTGCGTGTGCACGTCGGGGCCGGCCGTACCCTCGTGTCATTACGCGCGCCGCCCTCACTCACGCTGGCTCCTACTGTCTATCGCAGCCCGAACGGATCACCGGGACGGAATACACCATCCGCGCGGACGTGTGGTCGGCGGGGCTCTCCATCCTCGAGCTCGTCCAGAATCGTTTCCCTTTCCCGTGCGACCTCGCACCATTAGATTTGATTATGCACATAACAACCAGCGAGGTGAGTGATTAGCGTCCGGGGCGATATACTCTCTCTCCTTCTCTCCCTCTTCCGAGATTCTAAAACATTCAAGCTTACTTCTGCCTACAGCCTCCGCGGCTGGAGGACGAACCCGACCTAGATGCGCCTTGGAGCGACATTATGAAAGACTTTATCGCACTCTCGTAAGCCCCCCCCCCCCCACCCTTACCGTTTACGTGCGACTCTCCGCGGGTGCTGAGCGTTCTGGACAGGCTGATGAAAGATCCTGCCGCGCGTCCCATACCTCGTGACATGCTTCTTCACCCTTGGTTCTCGAAGCCAGGAAAACGCAAAGTTGATATGGCGCAGTGGATCAGCGAGGTGTGGAACTGGGATGCACCACCGCGTGGCGCCGCTGCCGGTGACAGCTGACACCGTATCTGAGTTACTTGCCGTACAGTACTTCCTACCGGCAGCACTAGTTGCGCGGGTAAGTATACGTACGGATGCGCTTCTCGTGTCGTGCAGCGCAGCATGCAGTACCCGCGGTAATCGCGGTAGCGAAGTCCGCCGCGCCGTTTTCCGTTCCCAGCCCAGGAAAGATGTAGTAATTGCATGAATGCTTGTATTCTCTGCACTGTATCATCTCTCGCTCCCTGTTGTCCATTGTTATCTTTCCTAGTTCGCTGTCTATGCAACGCGTCTGATAGATTTTCATGCCCGACAGGACCAGTGCCACAAACAATCAGCAGGACAGCTATTGTGCGCCCATGTTGCTCGTTAGGCACGTCACCCACGCACACCTAGCGCGCCGGAGCAAATGATCCCCACCCCCTCCCTGCCGCGCGCAAAAAGGGATAAAAATGCGGGCAGTATGAGTATGTGTATTATACATTATACGAATCATCGGGAAGTTACCCCCGGCCGTCCTCCGGGAAAAGTGGATCGCCATTCCCCACCTTTTTTTCAAGCGCCAATCAACGGGGGTTCATTAGTAAGGACCTCCGGACAACAGCTTCCGTGCGGCCTTCCCTGCCTTATAATTAGACGATTCAGACTCGAAAGACCCCTGCCCAGAGTCTGCGGGGTGGGAAATTCGCCTCTCAAGGCCTTCGTTGCTTCGTTGTTCTACTGTAACCCATGACGCCATCGGGATGTGGGACGCCATACATTACGAACGGGAAACGTGGAGAAGACAAAAAAATTATCTTTATAGATTTGGGCGGCGGCCATTGTAAAAACGGAAATGAGTTCCAGAACGGAAGGGCGAAGACTCCTACCCTAGTCGGGCCATTACCCATCCCGTATTTGTTTTTGTTTTTTTTTTTATTATAAAGAAAACGACCACAGGATTGGCATTGGACCAGCATGCACTGCTGTGCTGTACGTACGGAATATGTAGCTTGTGCCACAGCTTCTCTTCTCGTGGCCATTCCTTATCAGAGTACAATGCCCCGGTGGGGCTTATCTTATGTTTCGTATTCAGCGCGAAGGTTCTTCACAGGAAATGCCAGTAGTAATTGTAGTAGTCGTGGTCAGTGGCGACGGCGCTCAGTGTCAAACATGGAAGTACGTAATCTACTGTATGCATTTCGAAGCGATAGAACCTTATCGCCCACAATCCTGGAACATAGAAACCTTCGTCCACCATAGTGATGATGACGACGATAATGATGATGATGACCCCGAGTGCCCAAACTCCTATAGGAAACAACTCCACGAGCTTATCAAGTTTCGGAGTCAGTGGATCAAATATCAATCAAGTGTTCAGTACGTTCAGGTTCAGCTATCACTATATCACTATTTGACTGGGAACCCGGAAGTAAATGCCGAATTGGGAAGCCATCCAACTGATGTTGGCACCACATTGCTTCCTGTGCGCCCCGTGTTGGCCCCATGGCACGAACCCTAATTTTCGTTGGGCGCTTCTCATGCCTGCCTGCAGTCATGGCGATGGCGATGGCACTGAGCTTGTTCTCACTCCCGAGGTCCACTTCAGCCGAGGAGATGTTATGGTGTGGCTTCCCTCCGCCCAAAAAGGTCCTAGTGTCCGTCATGCGTAATGACATGGTGGCGCACGCCGCCGATAGAGCGAGCGATTCCCCGCCTGGGGCATTCACGTCAGAACAGATATAGAACCCGAACTCAGAAAGTGTGACGTGATATAGATGATATCCATATATGAGAACAAATCGACAGGAGAAAATATCGTAGTCGGTGCGTGATCAGCCTAGCGGGGGTAGTGATTCCATTATTACACGTATGTATATACCGTACATCGAGTTTGAACCAGCACGCATGACGAGAGTCACGCGTGCCCAGTGCCGCCAGGAGCGTAGTGTTTCTCGCCAATGGCGCCATCGTACTCGTACAGAGGTGGTAAAGGATCGACCTTCATGCGGAATATGTACTTCTTGACGTTGTGAGGGAACGCTTTGATTTGGTATGCAGCATGGGTATATGTCGGCACCGAGAATACTGGGTTTGTATGAGTACTGCTGTCGTGAGAGGGTGAACAGAGTAGGTACCTTGATCCAACTCTTCGAGTGAAAGCGCTTTCGTCTCGGGGACAAAGAGCAAGATAGCAAAGAAACCGACAATGTTCCACGCGGCATACCATCCGAATGCCCCCTGGGGCTTGAACGCTCCCAACATACGCGGGAAGGTGATGGCGACCACGAAATTGCTGCGCAAATTAATCAGCCCATAGGTGCACTCCTAACGATAGCGTCCACATACAAGAGCCAGGTGACAGCAGTTGCAAAGGACATGCCAACGTCACGAATGTATAGCGGGAATGCCTCGGCAGAGTACGTGAACGGGACAGGGCCCTCTCCAGGAGAGTATACGCAGTCAAACAGGTAGATTCCTAGTGCGACAACTGCAATTCGACCGTTGCCTTCTGGGATCCAGCTACGAAGCGATTGTCAATGTGCTACAACGCGAAACTACAGGCACTAGAACTTACAACGCAAAGCCAGTCATGAGTAAGAAGATGGACATGAGAGGGAACGTCACGAGCAAAAGGTTGCGGCGGCCAAATGTGTCGATGGTATACACAGCAGGAAGAGCCATGACGAAGTTGAGAGCGCCAAAGCCCCAGGACGCCAGGAGCGCTTGGATCTCGGAGAAGTTGGCCTGAGTGAATATCGTGGATGAATAGTACGCAATGACGTTAACCCCGCAAAATTGTTGCCTGAGGTATTTGTCAACGAGATATAGACCGGGCATTAGTCGTTTGGGACTCACATAAACATGACTATGAAAGAGCCAAGGGCCGCACGACGGTTACGGGGGACGGTGAACAGTTCAAGATAGCGGTTACGCCCACGGGTGAGTTCCTTCTCCGTCTCGAGAAGAACATGTATGTCTGACGACGAATCGGACACGGAGCGACGGGAATATGAAAAATACTAACAGTAGAGATCGCGGGCCGCCTGCACAGGGTGACGGCGGAGTCGCTCCAGCGACTTGTACGCATCCGGGTATCGACCCTTGGAGATGAGCCAACGAGGGGACTCAGGGCAGAAGTAGACTTGTGCCATGAGGAAGAGTGCGGGAATGCCAGCCTGAATGCGCCATTGGTATAGAATCATTATGAGGTAGGCGAATATACTTACTGAAGCGAGCATCAGACGCCAGTTGAGACCGGTAATATGAGGCTTGTCGGGGACCTTATAGAAGGCAAGATCCGCAACATATCCCAACATTATGCCAAATGCGGTCCACATCTGCCACATCATGACGAGGGCACCACGGATCGCAGGAGGGGCACACTCGGCAGCGTAGACGGGGACAGTGGAGGACTTGGGGCCAATGCCTAGACCGAGGAAGAAGCGGGCAACAAAGAGGTGAGGCCATGAGTTGGTGACACCTTGCCATATGCAAGTGAGGAAAGAAAGGGTTGCGCAAAAGAAGATGGTTCCGCGACGACCGAGCCAGCTATTGAGGGGTTCTGTGAGCCAACAACCAAGTATGGCGCAACAAAGCTACGACGAGTGAGAAAGTCAGACTCAAGGGAAGACTGTGTCTGTAAATACGTACATATGGGGCAGAGTTTACGAGACCGAGGAGCCATTCGTTTTGACTTGCGTTACCCGACTTGCTGTCGATGCCAAATTGTGGCGCAAAGAACAGATTTGCCCCATTGATGACGGCTTCGTCCATCTGATTAGATAAGATAAGATAAGAGAGCTTCTTTAACTAAATAAGGAAAAGTGAACTAACTCCTTGGACCGCGGCTGCGACTGAACAAAGGATAACCAAGTAATACAACGTCCCAGGGTGGTCCCAACGGTGCGTTAGTTCACGGCGAAAGATGTTCTTGTCATCTTCGTTGAAATAGGGAACATTTTCGAATGCGAGAGGGTCCTGTGCCACAAGGGCACCTTTTTTGAATTCCTCTTCTAGGTGTCCAAGGCCGTGTGTCCTGGCAAACTCTGCACCACTGGCCATGAGCTGCTCATGGGACAAACCCGCGAGGGGGTTGGCAAGCTTTGCGTTGATGTTTGAGATGGCATTATCGACGTGGATGTGCGGGGTCTGATGTTTTTCGTCGTGGATAGAGGCCACGGGACTTTTCCCTTGACTTTTCCTGTCGTCAGAACCGTCTGCGGACATGGAAGCTATGGAAGCTGAGGATGAGCACCCGAAAAGTGGAGCTTCTCTCGCCCCATGGCTTTTATATGTTTCGTTTCGACCTGGCCCATCGCAGCTCACGGGTCGCTTCGCCGGCAATTGTGGAGCGAACCCTCGCGGGGATTGCCTCGCTTTAGGTAATTATGGTTCTATCTCCTGAATTGGGGTCCATTCTTCCTAGCAATAGACCGCAGACTGATCCTCCTCCGCTGTTCCTCCTACTCATCGCTCGACACTACTAACCCCGGACAATCTCTGATTTCTCATTTCAGACTTTCAACAACCGCTTTCTGCGGCCAAGTCCCCAGCGGATGGTGAGTGTAATTCCTTCATAACATTATTTTCGTAGACCTGGGAATTCCGATTTGTTAAACGCTGCTCCACAGTAGCTGTTTACGGCCCCACTTTTGCCTGATCGTACAGTGTGACCGATTCTCCGCCGAGTCCGAGTCGCTCAAACATGCTTCTAGCAGGGAAAACGAAGCCTATACTTTGATACACTGTACGTTTTCCATCTAAAAAAGGAATCTCGTCCCTGCCACACTACGATGGCGTGACGGGAACGCTCGGCTGTTTTAAAATTAAGTGCTCCGTAAGCTCAGCGCTCAACAGTTCATAGTTCATCGTTCATCGTTCATCGTTTCATCGTTCGCCTGCGTCGCCACCAGCTCCACAAGGCTGGCACTATCTAAGCCACTGTGAACTGGCACACGGTCTACTAGGGACGGGAGCGTGCTAAGCTTGATGACGACTACTCTGGCTGTGACCTTCCATGCCGACATACAGTACCATCCATCAAACAAACTTCTCGCTCCAAGTTTCCGGGCTTCCCACGTTACCACATGCCGCACATGCCCTTCGTGAACCCTTATCGAACACAAGGACTTGCTGTGTCGTGTAAACGTCTCACTCGATTGTAGATTCTTAAAACACATAAACAAGACATGTCCCAGGTATCGATCTTACCCTTCAGCCACAATGCCGCCCCCGTCCTGTTTCATTCTTGTTATTTCGCGCCCCGTTCGCCTCCACAAAGTCATATAGACTGGCACCCTGTTTTGGCTACTTGACAACACAGATAGCCGCCCATCAATACCGGCGTCTAAAGTGACCCACTTTCGTCATGCACGTGCGAGATCACACCTCGATTATCGCGATATACTTACTGATTACAGTATCGTTAGCGCGGGTGGCACCGTCCCATCATCACACTAAAGTAGTTAACGCGGGGCCACCCCCTTCGAGAATGGTTGACTGTAAGCCTCCGCGATACTCTCTGGATCTCGGTGCGCGCGTTTCAGGTCTATTACGCGAACGAACCGTACACAAACCAATGAGCGAGCCCTGGTGGGAGTCACGTGTGCACTTAGCGCATCGGACTCCCTCTATCTCTATACGATTTAAGATATGTAAAACCACTGTCCACTCATAACCACCGCCGCTCAGCCTGAAAGTGCGCCAACTGACTCTTCCAATGCTCAATTGCTTATCCACACCCTCTCCCGTGTATACGGATCCCCAAACTTCGCCATAATCACTCGAGCGAGACCCATCCGCCCCGCAGTCGCCCGCCTGACCTGCGAGCGTGGAGCCAGTACGGGGGCTTTTTTTATCTTCGTCCGGTTGATCGGCCCCCAGCAAACATGAGTACCAATGTCCACACAGTAACGCGAAGGCCCATCATGTTGTCCAGACGCACCTGACGAGTCCGTGGAGTTAGGCGTGTCCTAGCTGCAATGGCGCCGCGGCCCTGCGAGTTGCGTAATTCTCTTCGGAACTGTACAGTCGAGCTCAAACTAGAGAACACGCCAGCGTAGGCATACCTTGTTTACATAGGTCCCCCCCCTCGAGCGAGTAGAGCGATACCTAGTTTCGATCTCGGCTGCCGGCTAAACACGGCTCAAGGAGATACGACATCACCACACAGCCTTGAGATGGTGCTGGACTGTTGGTCTCCCTGGCGTCAATGTGCTAATCTTACTCGACCAACTGGTGTAACCTGCAGTGCCAGGGTGTTTGCGGCCCCCATGGATGGTGACTGTTTATCACTCCCTATACCCGGACGTCGATCTGCATCCTGTGCTCGGTGGCACCGACCATGGCCTGCTGAATTACTCTAGTATCTCGACGATCTGTCATATGACTGCATATCCGCAGCGCGCAGTCACAGCGCTTATCACAACCCTCACGTTCCACATCAGACTCTACGCTTCTCCTGCCGCGCTTGGCCGCCAATACCTCGGTCGCGGGGGCCACTGACAACTGCCTGGCTCAAACAAAACAAGAATAAATAAAAAAAATCAACCGGATTTAGGCTAGGAGAAAAATGTTCCATCCTTACCCACGGGATGGGTACTACTGGCTAATTTTACCATACAGCACACCATCTCATGCTCGAGCTCTTTGAAAAAAAAGGCAGGAAGTAATTGGTGCGTGCTGGCGCCGGCCGTCAGCCACGGTCTGTCTAAACTCAACTCGGGAAGTTTGCGAAATGGAGACGGAACTTCGATGATGGCGCACTACAAGCTGGACGCTTATGGCTGGCGAGCACTCCCCCCCCCCCCCCCTACCAGCAAAATGGCGAAACGTGTGTGTGAGTGATACCCTGGTTGCCAGCGCAGCACGCCATACAGCACGGCCCATCTTGTAAAGCACCATTGAGTGGAGTGCTGTACCGCTCGCTTATCGGGCTGCTGCATCGAAAAAGCACACGCACATATACTACAGTGCTGCGCAGTGGGCACTTGGCACTTTCGGCTGAAAAAAAAAAAAAAGGAGAATATATTTGCCGTGCCAGCGGTTGCGCATGTGGTGCTCAGATTCCGGATGTGAGTGGTGCGGAGGTGGGGGGCTTCGGCGGAGTGCGACCTCGATTTGCGCGTCCGAGTCCGTCCACCGGGAGCGTCTACGGTGTGTATAGTGACAATGGCGTGATTGGTCGTCTAGCGCCGGGAGTCGGCGGAAGCGCCTGTGCAGCGGTTGCAGAGCCAGGGACACGGGCACGCGTGCCCATGTTTTCCCACCCTCGAGCACGAAGGTGACCTGAAAAACTGCACCCGGAAACGAACCCATCACCCAAATAATCACCCAACCTACCGTTCTGGCCAAGTGGCGGTAAGGCGTCCTGCCAGTCGGAAACAACATACACACACAAAAACCGGTGCTTGCACTGCAACCCCCAGGTGGTGCGTGTGGTCAATCATACCATCGACCCATCTGCGATGGGCGGCATCGCTGTTCTGTTGCACGTGCATTGCCACTGCAAACCGCGCTAACCTTTCTTTTCTTTTCTTTTCTTTTCTTTTTTTTTGGAACCCGCTTAACTTTTCCCGAAAATTTCATGGCGTCACGAGACTGTGCTCAACCTCAACAAACGCAAACGCCGGGTTGATCCATAGAGCCGTCGCGCCACACACATACACACACATATATATACAACTACGTGTACACAGAGCCTGGTCCATATACTGGTACCAGGGGTTCCGGACCCCGTCCCTGACGGGGTCTTCCATCGTCCCCCCTGGTCTGGCCCGGCCCACGGGGAGCGGACAGGGAGCGAAACTTTTCGAACGCTCACCGCGCCGTACCGACTCAGGAAGCGTCATTACGGACATACGGACCGTCGGGGACAGAGCGGCCCCGACGTCCCCGAGCTATAACTGTACGTTACTGTGAAGTGGGCTAGGAGGCGGCGGCGGCAGGCCCAGGCGTATATGCTGTACAGTAACGTGTGGTAAGAGTGGGTCTGGTGGTCGAGAGCCCGTTTGTCTTATGTCAATTGTTATTTGTCTGGTTAAAGATAAGTGTATGTATATATAACCCAACGCCACTGTAGGCAGGACAGGGCGAGCCGCTCGCGCTGGCGGGTAGAGCTTCTCGTTATCGCCTCCCTCCCACCGGCATAGACTGTGGCGCTGCTTCCAGCCCTCGAATGCGTGAACGTGTCGTCCTCCCAGGTGGCAAATTTTCAGAGAGGCGATAGGTAGATATAGAGGATACAGCGGGCCCGCGGCTGCTACATGACACGAGACCAGAGCCTCGCCCCTATCACCTCCCTCTCATCAGTGGCGGGTTGCGGTGATCCTGAGATCTGTCATTTTCATATCAAGGCTTCGGTTGGCAGCCCGTTGCAAGGTTGGTTGCATGGAAAGCGAACAGGCGATAGGATGTTGCGGGTCGAGCAGCTAAATGCCCCTGATTATTACGTTAAACACCCACTGGATTGATGCGAATCTCACGGCAGCTTCTCGAATAAATGCGATGATGCAGCAAAATTTACAGAGTACGAATATATACATGCGGATCGGAATGCAAATCCGAATAGTCGCGGATGGGACGAGGGTAGAAAGGTGATTCGGTGTGAGTGATTCGATGAGTGATGTAATGTAGGCAGAGGGTCGAGATTGTCCGCTTCACGAAACCGAAGATACAAACCAGACATCAAGACACAAGAACACATCGGCACCAACGTCTTTTGAACAGATGTGAGGGCTGGAGAGTGCTGAGGTAGGGGTGTTGTACAGGTGGCGGTGGCGATGGTGTCGATCCATTGGACTTGCTCTCGTTTGCTCCTCCAGCAGTGGCCAGCAGTCGTAGGCGGGGCTGGAGTTACTGAGGTTGGGTCGAATGGCGGCCAGTAGGCGATCACGCTACAGTGCAAATAGAGGGCATAAACAAGGCTAGAGTGTCGATGCTGGAGTTCAAGTTAAGGGCGGGATAAATAGAGACTGGGTCTATGGGTGGTCAATAGTCAGGGTCGATCATCTCAATAGCGCCACATTGCTCGCAATGGCTCCACATTGTGCGTTGACCATGAGACCCAGAAGCACAGGCGACACGAAGCTTCGGGATTTGAGTGCAGTTTCTGCAACGCGTGCGAGATAAGGAACAAACCAGAGCGCACCGGTCAGCACAAGTTCGAACCAACCGAAACTAGCAGTAGGCCGAGAGAGGAAACTAACCCGTGATGGAAATTGTTGTTTTTAGGTTCGAGCAGGCCGACTGATTTTTGCGGGGGTGGGGAATCGGAGTATCTTGAGAAGTTATGCGAGTCGGGGTCGACCGAGCCATCCGAGCCGAAGAACGGACTAGGGTGGAAGTTGAAAGAAGGGTAGACGGGGCCTATATGCGCGCCAAGATGAACTCGGAGCCAATAACGAGATACACGAGACAAACACACCATCGCCATAATCAGAGCTGCTAGCAGTGCTCACACCCGAGTCTAGGCGCATATGGTGCTGCTCAGTGATTATGGGCTCAAGAGGGGACACGTCAGATGACGCATCAGACATTGCTACATCTGCATCTGCCTGGTAGGAGGGGAAAGGAACAAGGCGCAACTGCTTTGACTGACGGTATGCGCATTAGTTCCGGCGCATTGGCGCAATGCACATAAATGAACCTACGCAGCGGTCAGACTCGGCAACGGTATCTCTGTCGAACTTCCTCTTAATGGCCATTGTAGGGAGGGGACGGGATAACACAGGTGCGTGAAGGGAATATGTACGTGGGTGTTGAGAGGGGTACTGACAAGCCTAGGAAAAGTTGGTACCGTAAGGATGGACCCCATTCTTATAAGATGCGTGTTTGTCGATGTTTGCTGACATATTCGCGGGGTCTGAATAAACAAGAATCAATCAATTTCCCAGAGGGTCAGAGAGAAAATTCCTGTGCCGATTGGGCGAGTCCTAAACCGTCCAGGGAGTTTGGCCAATGTCTCCATATGTGGCAATAAGTCGGGGGTAAAAATGGGGTCATGGCATTTACCGGAGATGAAATTAGCCGTCAGGCGTGACGGATGTCACGAAGTCCAGACTTTCCCCGATTCTCAGCGTCACGAAGCCAAACATGTCACCTCCACCGATCCCCGGCCGGTGGCTCTGCGTTTGCAAAACGGTGAGTGAGCGTGTTTGGCTGTTGCTTGTCCGTGCGCTACACCTGCCAGTTAATTGCCACCCAACCACAAGCTACTGCCAGTACCGTAACACCCCTCACCATCCTCGATCCCCGTCGTTGTTCCCCCCCCTCCCCACCCCACAGCCCCTCATGTCTAACGCTAATCCGCCACAAATAGCCTTCCCGAACCTCCTTGAACCGCTACTTCCATACATTTCATCCTGCCTCCCCCCACCTGTCTACAAAGCGCTGCTCACCCTCGTCACACACGGGCTTGCATTCCTCAGTGCGCTCATCAGCCTCGGCACCGCCTTGATAACCTCGCGGCCATCCGACTGGGATGCCCAGAAGATCCTCCCACCCCTCATCACCCTCCTCGCGGTATACCTCGCGCTCTCCAGCGCGGTGCGCACAGCGACCTGGTTCGTCCGCATGACGACATGGATGATCAAGTGGGGAATCATCACGGCTGCTGTGTCTGCTGCAGCTGCGTGGGTCTTCGTGGGGGGGAACGGGGGTGGGGGCATCGTGCCCAGTCTCGTCGGCATGGCGTTGGACATGTTCAATGGCCAGGGACAAGATGCTGCAGGTGGCTCGCGGGGCAGCCACCAGCGCGGACGGGCGCGGCCGCAGGCGTGGGAGTCCTTTGATCAGCACTGGGAGTGGCAGTTCGAGGAGCAGCAGTGGAATACGGCGGATACCTCTTCCCCGTCGCAACATGTGCAACAGTTCGTCGCAGATGCGCTTCAACGTGCTAGAGACGGGAGTTGGTGGTCCGTCGCTCGTGGTGCGCTGCAGAGCTTCTCCGATCCGAGGCCGTCCGAGAGAGACGGAGGTGATTCCTATGACGATTCAGTCGACACAGACGGGGAGCGTGGCGCTCGCTCAGAACAATCGATTTAACGGGTACGAGCGGAATTGATTTTATCGTTGTTTCCGTTTTCCATCTGCCTTTTTCTCCCCCTACATTTTGCAATATCTCTGAATTTCTCACTATTTAACACTGTAAATCATGACACTTTCTTGTATTAATTTACTCATAAGCACGACCCGCATATATATTGGTTCTTGATGTCAAACAGCGTCTTTTTGTGGCATCCACGCCTAATAGATTTATGATGGGTAAGGCACGAACAGAGGTACGGGTACATGCGACACGTGCTCTAGGCCGCTGCCACTGGAGCAGTCTCCCCTTTCTGGTTGTACCGATAGCTGGCGGTAAGCGTGACCGATTATTACGTCTGAGGTCGAACGAGGCATGGCAACACTCACTCGGCAATACGGTAGAGCTGACCGAGGCCGGTGGAGCCAACGAAGAAGTTCACCTATGCACCACAAGACAACGCCCATGCGAGTAAGAACCGAGTCGGTACCGATGCAGGCACACACTCACCGCCGCAAGCGAGTAGTTGATGGGTTTGATGACGAGCGAGTAGCGCACCCAGATGAAGCCCGTCGCTGCGAGTGCTGCAATCGAACGTGCCCAGTCCGGTCAGGAAAGAAAAAGACAAAGACCCCCCAAAAAGGACCAAAGTCACGCACCAAGATTCTGTGATACAGAAAGTTTATCTGCGGGTCGACCTAGATCCTTCACTCCGGCAGCGACAAGACACCATTTCATGAGAGGTGCCCAGAAAAAGACCGTCTTGGGTCCTGCGAAGCACCGAGTGGGGGTTGCCCAGAGTAAGTCAGGTGGGTCGCACACGGAGACCTCGTTGGAATGGCGCACCAGCTGGGTGGTTCATGAAAGATTGGAATTTGGATGCTGATGCACTCGCTGCTGCTCCAGACATTTTGCTGTAAAGTGAGTGTGTGGAGATACAAACGTTGGGTAGGAGAGAGAGGAAGGATTTTCAAAGAGCTTTTGTCTATTCCGACGTCAGCGCGTTTTACGCCCGTGCGAGAATTGCTTTCCTTTTTCGGTTGAGGATCAAAACGGGCAGTTCTCCAATGTCCTTCTTTTTAAATCGTGCTACACAAACGGATGTACTCAGAAATTCGCTGGCAGCACCAGAACATGGATACATAAATGCACAAGCAACACGTAAATAGATTCGTGACCATAATAGAGACCGAGAATATCTTCGCACATAAGGTACGCGACCGCAACTCACCAGCTTATCTATCATACACCAGACACAGCGTTGCTAATCATGTTTGAACGTTTCACTCAAGCCTCATTGCAAGGTGGCAATTAAGAGTACCGGTCGTGACTGCGGTGTCGCCGGTGGTGATGGTGATGATGGCGATGACGATGGCGCCGACCTTCCGACGGAGGTGGGATGACGATTGTTTGCGCTGGGCTGGCGTAACCGGCCATAGGGTACGAGCTCATAGCCTGGAGCCCACCGACGTCATACCCGGGTGTGCCGTATGAGCCGTATGAACCCGCATATCCGCCGTATGATGTGGGAAGGCTGCCGAATGAGCCCACGCTCCCGACATACGGAACACCTCCACCCATGGACATGGGGGCATACGGCGAACCCGGGACAGAGATGGGGCTGGATGGCATCAATGGGCTACCCCCACCCAGTGTGCTTGTTCCGCCGAAAACCGAACCCGCGCCGCCGAATCCGCCGGAGCCAGCGTAACCCGGCGTGGCAAACGCCGAAAACGAGTTCCGGCGGTTGCGGTAAGAGCCGGTCCCAAATCCCATGCCCATTCCTTGCGACTCTTCCAGTTCGCGCTGGGAGACAATGTGGTAGGCAGTTGCCGCTGCGGCATCACATGCGACCTGTAAGCCATATTGGTCCATCCCCCGGCCCGCGTCTTGCCATAAGCGCACGACTGTTTAACGTTAAATATGCATGAGAAACACAAGATAAGGTGATTGGCCGATAACGTCATACCTTCAGCTATCGCGAGCCCCCGTAGGGCATCGCGCTGTCGTTCGTAGTCGCCGTAGAGAAACTGGTACATGCTGCTACCGTATTTAACTTGACGATAGGCTTCGTAGGCGCCGGCTGCGCCTACTTCCTGAGGCAGCATGTGTGTGATTTCGCCCTGTGCCTCGACATGAAAAACGCAAGGTCGTGAAGAGATCGATGGATGACATACAAGACCGCCATAAGCGCGACGATGCCAGATCTTGGCTTCGTGCTTCCCGACACCTTCCATGCCCGACGAAAAACGGGAGATGGTGTTCTGGTATAACGAGCTAGAAATCGCTAATGAGATTTGTCCGACAAGACAACCAGTTGACCTACGGGTCGCCGCCCATGGCGTGGGCAGAGTAGAAGTCTTGTCCCGTCCCTGTGTGAAGTGTGAGTCGCACTAATTCTCGCCTCTCAAGAATGTGTAGTGCGTACAGGTCGGCTGTGGCTGATAGTTAGGCAAAGGGGGTGCTCCGAGGTGAGACTAGACAAGAAGTGAGCAGGTGATGTGGCAATTCGTGAGGAGGGTCTGCGTACTTGCTGGGTTCCCCAGCCGGGGGCATGTGTCCGGTAGTAGCTATAGGCCATGAGAGGGCGGAATGCAGGGTAGTTCTAGCGGTCTGGTGTCAACCCTTGTTGATATACTAAATCGTCTGTGGAGTACAGAAACCACAGTCAAGATGTGGGGGGGAGATGCGGCCTCTTGATATTGTCATTTGACGCTACACGTGACCTTGATGCATTGAACCATTCCAGTAACATGTCATGACCCTTGGCCCACGGATTTGTGCTGACCGATTGCAACGTGCAGTCGCCTGAGACAAGTACGCAGCAGATCCTTCCGAAACCCGGGCTGTGCCTCATGCTCCGCAAAAATGAGGCATCATGTTTGTGGAGCACTCATTATCTGTGGAAAAAAAAGAAAAGGTTGTGGCGGTGTCTCAAAGCCGCTTGTGAGTGCTATGTTCTATTTCCGTGTGAAGATCCCAGGCCGAAACTGAAGGAGGTGAATGATTGCGTCGTGCCAAAGTTGTTGCAACCTCCTCGTGAGAGTCTCTTATCTAATATGTTCAAGTGACGCATCTGTGGTCGTGTCGCCTTATGGTGCAAACACGTGGCTGATCTTGATAACCAGAGTCAGAGTGATCATGGGGTTCACATGTATGACTAGCGCAACATTTCAGCTTCGGTTGGCTTGATGTCCGGGTACCCGCTTGTCTTCGCCAGCCAAGTCGAACCACCCACTCGCGGCATCAAGATGGCGGGGCCTAATTGTGTCAGTCCTTTACAGACTCTCCACTTTTAGCGCCGAGATAGTATCCACTAGTCAACAAGTCCCACAAAGGTCTTGGAGCCCAAGAGATTGCTCTTGACCAAGAGAGGCTCACTGATAACGCACCCCCATCCCCAAGCCTCGCGGCGCCGGGACTTTGTGAGAGAGTGGAACCTAGGAGCTGGAGACTCCAGTCAAGAAGTTTCGGAAGAAGGCACGAGCAGACAGACACTCCACACCAGAGCCCCTCGACCACGTAACTGTTATGTCCTGCACTTCCACGGATGGTCGTTTCCGTCCAGTTGGTAAACCTGTTGTAGTGTGTATACTCTGGGGAGAGGCGCCAAGCATGCGTCTTGATTGTTTTGTATATAATCTGTATGTGTTTTGTATTTGTAGTACCCAGTGATTGTGCACGTGATGCTAGCTGCAGCGGGTGGCGCGGTCATGGAGAGCGAGGCTATTTTGTGAGCATACATTCCCATAGCGCCCCCGACGACGCACAACTCGGTGTACGGCCAACGCAGTCGGGAGTCCTATGACAGGCACGTACGTTCTGCTCACAGGCCGAACGGTGTCTCCCCTGACATTTTGCAGACTATGCTATCTTCGCCTCTCCCGAATTCGACCCCAATGAATATGCTAACACAGTTCTCGCCGGGGAACCCTACCCACCGCAACCCGGCTCATCTAGACCTACAAAAACTACCGGTTTCGAACCTGCGAAAGAGGATATCTCAGTCGCCATTGCAAAACTAAACTATGGAATCGACGATGTCTCAAAGCAGATAAAGAACGTGGTGCGTCTCACAGTTTGCAGGTGCAGCCCTCGACCAAAGAATCTGCCAAGGTTACCGCGCACCACGAGGATCTCCTAGAGCAGGCCTCGGGGGTGGGAGAGCTTAGTGGGTCTCTTCAGACTGTTCGGGAGGGCCTTGATGCGCTTGATTCATCTCTGGAGAAGTGCGCACTCATGACATGTCATCGTCATCCCGATTGTGCTGATTCTATACTTGCAGACTGCGCCAAAAATTTCGTACCCCCTACCAGACCATGCAAGCAAATGTGAAACGCTTGCAGCGTCTCCAGCAAGTCTCTGATGTTCTGCGACGAACATCTCGCTTCACGACCCTCGCGAAACGACTGCAGGCCCAGATGGCGGAGCTGGGCGACGGTGTGGACGGTGCGGGCGCGCAACCCAAGGCACCTCCAAATAGTGCGGCGCTCGATGGCCGGCGAAGTGCGACGCCCGGACTGGACTATGAAGGAGAACGAGAGCGCTTGCTCGCACAGGCCGCGGTCACTATTGCGGAGCTCGGTAGGGACATTCCTTTCGCAATACCCCTCATAGCCAGCTGAACACCTGTATCAGGCGACCTTTTGGAGATTTCACCTGATTTGCCCGCGGCCATAACAGTGGAGGCGCCACCTGTAGACGCTGGGTCGTCATCCAGTAGACACATTCCGCTCCGCTCCATTAACGCTGTCGCCGTGCACATTCCATTCATTGATTCGGCGCGATCCAAAGTCACTGCTGATATGGAGTCCATGGTCCTAGAAGGCCTTAGTCAAGTTGCAAGTTCCTTTCCTTTCCCTGAAAGTTCGGCGCCTGTTCATACCCTCCACAGAACCAGCCACTACTCGCAACTTCACTTCAGACTGCGCACAACCTCCGCCTGCTGCCGGACCTTGTACAAAACCTCGTTTCAGACCTTTCGACCGCGGTGGAAGCCCGGATTAAAGTTGCATTCGACATGTTACAGATATCTAAAGAGCTTAATGCAAAAGGTTTTTTTTTGTGTTCTTTGGAGCATCTTCAGAGGCCGAGTTTATCTCACAGATCCTGCGTCGTCTTCCGCGGGCCTCGCGTACAAGTCTCGTATCCGCCAGGAGCCAACGAACGTGACCGCACCACAGTGGGCAAATGCGCTATGGAATCGATTATCATCTCTAATCGAGGACATGGCTGGTGCATGCGTCAAAGTAAATGTGTCTGCTTCCTTTTGAGGCAGGTCTGAACTGTTGCAATTCTCAGGTGTATACGCTGGAGAAAGTACTGAAGTTGAAGAAGGACCCGGTCTCGCAAATTGTCTTCCTTGATGAGGCTATGAAGGTGGGTGCAGTGGTACCTCGGCACTCGTGGCTCTTATAACATGGTTCTGTAGGTACTGGAAAATAAGCCAAGCACAACTTTCTGGGCTGCGCTGGCACGATCCTTGGAAAAGCAAAGCCGGGACGGGGCAAAAAGTAAGTTCTGTCTACGAAGCCATGATTGTCCTTTGATGCCCTTTTTGAAGATTCGACCTTCCTGCAACAAACATTGAGTTCTGGTTACCCAAAGCTTCTGCGCCTCTTCCATGAATTCTTCTCGAAGATCGCGGTACATACTGATACGGTATACACACAAGCACGACAAAGGTCTGTTTACGCTTTCCGATCCACGTGGCGAGGCATACAAAGGTTTTCTAGCCCGGAAACCGTTCTCGTTCTCCGTGCCCTCTCAACCTTCGAGGCGCTTTACTTATCACGCATATCCAACAAGATGAATGAAGCTGTAGGACAAGCCTTCCAAGGTGGTGCTCGCGCGCCGCCCTCCACACCTGAAGGAACAAACGTCGCACGAACGATAGCGAATGAACTTGATACAGCCAAGTTCGACCCACTGCTCGTACAGTCTGTCGCCCGTAGTGCCAAGGCAAGTCTGGATATGCTGCTTGCACGGACGGACGGGCTGGTTGTACGAGATCGAGCTGCGACGCTCCTTGCGGGACCTGGTGCGACTCCCCAGCTAGTGCAGAACCTCTCACTCGCGATGTTCCTCTATCACTGTGGGAGGCTACGGGCTCTCGAGGAAGAGTACTCCAGTGACGTGTACGCGATCCTGCGACCGTCAGTGATAGTGAGTACCCGCTATCACAGTCCCTAGATCTGCCAGATAACCGGCAGCCCAGGACGCGATAGAGACCTACGGGCGGATCGTAGACCCACTCTTAGCAGCCATCAAGTCAGAGTCGAGCGCGATTATCGCTAAGTTACATCGCGAGCCCGCACGGTCTGCGGACCCACTCGCCGACATGGGTGGATCGAGTGCATATGTCCAGGAGCTCACGGAGAAGCTGTCATTCGTCAAGACCGAAATCCTTGGACGACTCGGCACAGACGGCATCGCACGAGAATGGTTCGTCGGATTTCATTACCCTTGCAACTGCAGTATCTGATGACGATGGATGAACTCCTCGTGGTGTGCATACAGGCCGCTCGACATCGTGCGACACGTGCTCAGGGTGTTCGTGCTCCACGTCTCGATCGTCAAGCCGCTCGACGAGGCGCGCAAGCTGCAGCTGACGGGCGACATGACCGAGCTCGAGTTCTCCCTCGGCACCTTCGTCTCCGAGGGGAAGGGCAAACGCTCCGGCGGCGGTGGCGGTGGTGGGGGGCTCGATGTCGCGGGCGCGGAGTACCGCGCCCTCCGCGCGCTGCGACCACTGTTATTCCTCGAGACTGCGCGCCTCGCAGAGCGCGGCCCCACGGTGGGGCTGCCCCCGCTGGTCGTGCTGCATCACATCCTCGTGCGCGCGCCGATCCCGCTGCCGCACATGCTGCACGGGTGGCAGGCTCCCGAGTACGTGCGCTGGGTCGAAGAACACTCCGAGGAGGAGGCGCTCACGCTCGTCGATGGCGGGCTTACCCACTGGGAGAAGACGAACGAGACGGAGGACGCCGGCGGCGATCCGGCTGCGGAGTATCTGGGGCTGGCACGGAGCGTGCTAGCGAACGCGCGAAAGGCGTAAGCCGGGGACATCTTAGGTGTATGTTTCGCATTGACACGCCCCCCCCCCATGTAATATTGCGTCATATATATTTACTGGGGCCAGCATCCCCCCTCGTCGCTTGTATTGCGGTCTGTATATACCGTAATCATATGACACTGGATTCACTTGCGATGATGGGACGGACAATCATGCCCATGGGGATAGATACCTGAGACCTGCGAGACCCCGGTTCACGGGATGCTGTGGGTGGCAAGTCCTCTCGTCACCGAACACTGGTGTGATATCATAAGGTCATAAGGTACGCCCGACCGGCTAGACCCTCGAGGGTAGAAATCATTTATGACCGCATGCTCGACAAGCCACGTCCGACCTGAGAGGCACACCAATCGAAGCTGCTGGAAGCTTGAAGGGTTCATACGTTCATGGACCAACTCCACACGACCACTTCGTCAAGGGGTCTTTGGTTGGCTGAACTGCTCCCGCAATCGCTGGGCTCCTGAGGCAGAGCATGTGGATGCCAAGCCGATCGATACCATACTTTGAGCGACATGGCGCTGTCAACCGAGAGAAAAGCCGTCCATCATGTGAAGACCAAAGTGACAACATACGGAGATATCGAGGTTGTGAGATGGCCGGGGTACAAGCTGGAGGGGTAGAGCATGGCGGGTGACGGCCGTTGCAGCGGACCGGATGGGATGTTGGTTGAGCGCCACCGAATAATTGGATAAGATGTATTTCCCTCTCACTTTCCGCCTTCATGACCCAAACCACGTTGCTTCAGTACGAAGCTCCATGTGCGTATCTTTATCTCACATTAAGACCCGCCGAAGCAGATGACCATCGATCCCAGGGCCCGTATACGCGATTGATTGGTGCAAGTCGCCAGCACCAGGGCAGCAGCTGCGCCCGCGCTCCGCGTTCCGCCTCGGGATCGCATCCTTCGCAGAGGACTTCCGCAACCGGATCGCGGTCGTGGGCTTGCAGGACGACCGCGTTCTGGTCGAGGACGATTACGGCGACTACCCCGACTTCGTGACCCTCGTCGAGGTAAACCACGGATACCCGGCGACGGCGCTGCAGTGGCAGCCCGGCAGCGCGTCGAGCTTTGCGTGGTCTCAAAAATCGCCGACGACCGAGCTCCTCGCAACGACGGGCGACTCGCTGCGCGTGTTCGAGTACACGAGCGACGCACCGCTCGCGTCGTCTTCCTACGTCGGGCGACAGCCCAGTGGGGGCGGGCACCGCCTCTCGCTCAAGGCTGCACTATCGGGGGTGAGCGCTCTACGCCCTTTTTTCCGCGCGACGCAGAGACCCCCAACGCCGCAGCGTCGTCTCCCGCCCGCAATAGCAATCTAAAGTACAGGGCCAGAGCGGCGGGGCGCCGCTGACGAACTTTTCGTGGAACGAGAAGATACCGAGTCTCGTGGTGACGTCCTCGATCGACACGACGTGCACGGTGTGGAACCTGGACACGTCGACGGCGGTCACGCAGCTCATCGCGCACGACCGCGAGGTGTACGACGTCGCGTGGCTGCCCGGCTCGACGGACATCTTCGTCTCGGTCGGCGCGGACGGCTCCCTGCGCGCGTTCGACCTGAGGAGCCTCGAGCACAGCACGATCCTCTACGAGACGCCCCCGCCCAAAAACCAGCCGCCGTCCGGCCGGCCGCCCTCGTCCCCGCTCCTGCGCATCGCGTTCAACCCGAGCGACGCGAACTACATGAGCACCTTCCACCAGGACGGCAGCGACGTCCAGATCCTCGACATGCGCAGCCCGGGCGCGCCCGTCATGGAGCTGCGCGCACATCGCGCGCCTATCAATGCGGCGGGGTGGAGCTCGACCGAAGGCGGGTTGGTAGCTACAGCTGGTGCGGTTCCTCTTATCTCTCTCCCCCCTCCCCTCGTCCTTTCGAGTAGCTACTAACGCGGATTTGCGCTCTCGCAGCGGACGACTGCCAGCTGCTATTGTGGGACATCTCGCCTCACGCACCTGCGCCGGCGGCGTCGCCACGGAACGCGAGCTCACGGCTGAGTTCGCCAAGGCCGTCGGACGGGAAGAAGCGCGTGCTGACTGACCCGATAATGGCGTATTTGGGACAAAACGAGATCACGAATCTGGCGTGGTCCCCGCAGATCGCGCCGATGACGATGAACACTGGACATTCGACGCAGGCGGGGGAGTGGATTGCGGTCGTGATGGGCAAATCTATCAAGGCGCTCAAAGTATAGGGCTGGGCCGCGTGGATCGTCTCGTTATCTCGGCTACGATTGATAGTAGCTGGCTGTAGTAGTTCCGTAGCTCCGCCTCCTTTCTCTCTCTCAGTTTGTTGGTCCCCCCAGAGTGTGTATTACTCGATGACGTGAATCCGTTAGTTTCGAACATGTGAGACTGAATTACTTGTGTTCGTGTGATTGCAGGCCCTGAATCTTGCCCTGAATTGCTTGGGCGTGGGACCGGCGAGACGTTTGCACATGATATGATACGGATAGCGCGAAGCGCGTTATATCTCAGTTGTCACGGCCTTCTCCCCCAGCGAGAGACGACGGTGGCTCTCAACTGCGGTGAGGGTGTGGTACACGAAGTCCTCGCCTCGAGGCCCAATCAGCCCGTTGTACCCCGCAACGAAGGGGCCTATTCCATCAATCAAGTCAGGCAAGTCCGCCTTCCCAAAAACGCAAATCGCCCAAAAGGGGGGCGCGTCGTCCCCTGTCTTATCTTTTGATTCAGGTCTGATACCAAACGACAGCTGGGGGCGCAGGGTCTGGAACTGGGGCCCACCTGAGGGGAGCCTCCTGGCCGTACACCCCGACGTGGGGTCCTCAGCGGAATGTATCTCCTATGGGACAATGGTTATTTCCTTTTCATTATTATTCATTATTACTATTTCTCCGTGCAATCGGCGCAGTACGTATGCCACGTCCAAAAAGAAGTAGGGGCGTTCTATCTCTGGGAAGTGGTGGGTCGTAGATACCGGAGTTGCCGAAAAGCGGAATTGAGATTCGACCGAGCCCGGACGCGCTAGGTTTAACCGGAAAACAGAACGGAAGCCTGAGACGACGAACACACAATTTTGGCGAGCAATGCTGAAGACGAGGAGGAAAGGATATCGGTGGACCGCCGTGACTTTACCGCGTTGGATGCATGAAACCGGGTATCTTGGTTGATCGGAAACTTGAAATATCCTTTGGCAGAACCACATGGACGCACCTCAGTTTGTCCTCCCCCTTGCGACTTTATATATTTCCATGTTCTCTATCATCATCGCCGTCGCTTCTCCCCCCCTGGGACCGTCCCTCTTTCTCTTTATCCCATCAAGAAGCAAACACAGCCGAGAACAATGGCCGACGCTGCTGTACCCACCGACGCCGTCCTCGAAAAGAGGTCCTCCAACTCCTCTGCTTCGGTCCACAAGGAAAAGCAGTCCATTCCCCACGGGGACGCCGAGGCGCTCCCCGTCGACAGCACCCCCAATAATGGCGACTCGTCCTGGTTCGGCCGCCACCACAGCCTCGTCCGTGTCGTGAGCCTCGTCGCTCTTGCCCTCCTCATTCTCGGCTGGTGGATCTCCTCTATCGTCATCCAAGCGACCCGCCATCGATGGGTCGTGCAGTCCATCCTCGCATGGGCCTTCATCCTCATCATCGCCTTCCGCTTTATCCCCAACACTGTCGTCACCCGCCCCGTCGAGGCGGTGTGGATCCCCGTCGTACAGGAGCCCTTCTTCCGCCTCCCAAGATACATACGCTACTCCATGGGCTGGCTCTCCCTCATCGCGATCATCATTGGCTCCGCTTTCGGCTTTAAGCTCGAGAACGTACGTGTGTTGTGTTGTGTTGTGCTCCGCGCTACCGACGCGGCGCGTTCCCATTACCCCCACATGCTGATCCGCAAATTCGTTGTCCCTTAGGACACGAAATATGTCGATCGCGCCATCTCCGTCCTGGGTCTCATTGTGTTCCAGTTTGGTTTCTGGGCGACGTCGAGGAACCGGTCCGCCATCCAATGGCGCACCGTCATGATCGGTCTGTTCATCCAGCAGGCGATCGCCCTCTTCGTGCTCAAGTCAGGCGCCGGTTTCCACACTTTCAAGTGGCTCGCGAATCTCGCTTCCGACTTCCTCGCCCAGGGCCTTGTCGGCGCTGCCTTCTTCTTCGACTTGGACACCGTCAACACAAAGCACTGGTTCTTCGTCAACGTGGTATGTCGTTTTTGCGACCTGTGACGACGACGACGACGCGACCACTGTGTTTCTCACACGCACCTGTTCTAGCTCTCTACCATCATCTTCTTCATTGCGTTCGTGCAGATGCTGTATTACCTCGGCGTCATGCAGTGGATCATCAAGCACTTTGCGTGGTTCTTCTTCAAGACTATGAACGTGTCTGGCGCCGAGGCCGTGGTCGCGGCCGCGTCTCCATTCATCGGCCAGGGTGAATCAGCGTGCTTGGTGAGGCCCTTCGTTGACATTATGACCGAGTCGGAAATACACCTCGTCATGACCTCCGGTAAGCCTTGCTGTGAATGGCAGGGGTCAATATCTTACGGTTGAACCATTCAAGGATTCTCCACCATCGCCGGCTCTGTCTTGAGCGCTTACATTAGCTTGGGTGTCCCAGCTCAGAACCTTATCACCGCCTCTATCATGAGTATTCCTGCGTCGATCGCCATCAGTAAGGTCCGCGTGCCAGAGTTGGAGGAGCCCGTGACGCGTGGAAGAGTCGTCGTCGATCGCGGCGAGGACCCCAAGGACGCCCCCGTGAACGCGTTGCACGCCTTTGCCCAGGGTGCCGTGTTCGGTCTCATCGTCGCCGGCCAGATTCTCTGCAACGTGCTTACCCTCCTCTCTCTCGTCGGCACCATCAACGGACTGCTCACCTGGATCGGCCGCGGTTGGGGCATCCACCACCTCACTCTGCAGCTCGTCTTGCGCTACGTTTTCTATCCCATCACATTCCTCCTCGGTACGTCCACGCACGTCTTTCTTCTCTGTCTGCCTTTAGCTCTCATGCGTGTCTCTACAAATTTTAAAAAACCAGGCGTGCCGCGCTCTGAGATACTGCGCGTCTCGGAACTGCTCGCGACCAAGCTGGTCGAGAACGAATTCGCGGCCTACCTGGACCTCCGCGCGCTCATGGACTCGTCCGACGCCCTCTCGACGCGCGGCTTCACCATCGCGTCGTACGCGCTCTGCGGCTTTGCGAACCTCGGCTCGCTCGGCATACAGATCGGCGTGCTCTCCGCACTCGCCCCCTCGCGCACGCGCCTCATTGCTCGCATCGGCCCCAGCGCCATGATCTGCGGCTTCATCTCGACGCTACAAGCGGCTGGCATCGCGTGCGTGTTTTTTTTTTTTTTTTTTGGTTCTTTCCGTTCCGCCCCCGTCTTGCTGGTCCGTGAGCGCTGATGTTGTGGTTGCTTGACTTTTCTCTTGCAGTGGCATGCTCGTCTGATCATCCTGGATTGTGTCGTTGTGCAGGGTGCGGTGGGGGTCGCGTTTTGGAGATGGTCCTGTACGTACTGTAACGATGTCTGCCTGCATTTTTTGGTCACGCTTTTCCCTTAAAATATATATATATTCCTTTTTGTTGGGCTAGGCTACTATCGCTGGTGTGACGACAACGACTTATGGTGGATGATACGCTCTCAATTTCCTGTCACGCCGTACCTTCCTTTTTTTTTTCTCTCCCCGGGCTGTCTCAGTCTCAGATGATAGATGCGTTCGGGGACCCTTTTTTTTCATTCCGGGGAAATGATCGTCTTGAGTTGATTGATAGACTATTATGGACTTCAGGCGACGATTCGAAATCTGACCAGTAGCGAGAACAAGCAACTTATATAAATAGGTGCCGACTTAGTTCGACAACGACCTTGCTTCGTGTAGCCAAAAACGGGGGGGGGGGGGGGGGTGGGGGGGCAAAAAGGTCATGTGGATCTTGTCTGACCACAAACAAATAAGATGTAAGTATGGAAGCAGACTCGTGGGGGGGTTTTTTTTTTTTTTTGATAAGTTTGAACTAGCCATTGCGGGGAGTAACACAAGGCGACGTCTGAGAAAGTGGATGGGAGTGGACATTCATATTGTATAACAGTGTAAGTCGAGCAGTTGAAGGGGGAAAAAAAAGTGAGGGGAATGATCAATTCGGAATCGGAGTGATATTCACATCAATTGACAAAGCCAATTGCGTTGGCAGAATGCAGAATAACCATTGCAGAATGGCGAATACACAAATACACAGAGACACATAGGGAAAACAGGCAGGCATAGCTAGAAGTGGCTTTGCGCTGAGTTGTCGGCCAATGACAAATACCCGCAGACTTGGATATGGTCGAGATCGTTTTTGCACATGTTACGATCTGACATGGCAGTATGACCTTGCAAAAGCAAGGCAACCACCGTAGGACAAAAAGACGAAACTAGTCTGGCACAAGACCTTTCAAACACTGCACCAGTCCCCCACAGCCCCAGCAGAAGCCAGATTATACGACCCGCTGCTAACTTGAACGCTGTCAATCACCGCGCCACCCTCACCTCACCATACCCAGACACCAAATACCCACGATAAGCGTATCACTTCGCAAGTTGTGCCTCCCGCCGTAGTCATACAACGCGACTCGATATCTCAAAAGCTAAGCAGCGCGTCAGCTGTCAGTTATGAGACCATCGACAGCAGATGGCAGAAGCGTGCTTGAACCCTGAGCCGAGCGCCCGTGAACAGCTCGCATCTAGACTCGTGACCAGTCGTTCGAATGAGGGTTGAGGCCTTTGAGGGTCGCGCAGCTACTGGAGGATCCTCGATATCGAGGGTCCTTCGCGCAGCCGGCACCCCCATAGAGCGAACGGTCACCGGTCACCGGTCTAGCTCGCATCTACTCCTCGCTCCTATTCTGTGTCTCTCCAACGCCATAACTCCAGTCACTCTTAGTGTACGTGGTTCACTGCATAACGATAACATCTTCCATTTTGATCTTCAATCAAAGCCTGTCCCGTTTGACCGTTACCACATGCCATAGTCTGTCAGTGAATACGGTACAGTATTCCCATCCCATTGGCACTGGCACTGGTGTGGTGCATCGGACATGCGCTGACGTGCTGGGGCTATGATCGTATTCTTGGCCATTCCATCAGTATATGGGAGAGGCCCGCCACTGTTCCCATGTGTCGGTAGATAGAAATTCTACGATCCTTTTGTGCATGTCAGACTGAGGTACTGTTACTAATATCGTCGATACACCGGCCCCGCCCCCGGTGAAAACCCAAGCTCGCACTGTGCCACTTCTTCACTCTATGGACCAATTTCGTCATTATTGACTGGCAAAATACAGCCCGGAGCTCCATATGCAGCTTCGCAAAAGTATATCTGACGTCCGCAGGTATCCCATATTGTGAATTTGGCGCATGTGTTCCGTGCTCGCGCTCTAGTCACCACCAAACGCTCTTTCGTTTCGTTCTAGAGGGACTACGTCAATTGTAAAATACATTCCTCGAACACCGGCCGATGCGGCGCTGTGAACGAAGATGCAAGAAAGGCAGCAGCAGCAAAGGATCTTTGGTCATCTCTGTTGGTTCTAGTCCTGACTGCGGTGCCACTCAACCGTCAGCTACTAAGCTGGCTCCGGAATGTCTCCTTCCTTCTCTGGCACGCTGTTTTCTCACCACAATACACGCTTGATTTCCACGTAGCTTTCAAGCCAGGTCATATATGCGCTTCGTGAACTCTGTCACGTTATTCGTTCGCAGTGTCTCAACCACCTAGAAGCCTCTCCCAAGAAATCGGATAAAAGGCGCACACATGTTCCCTAGACCTCTTAGCTTTCCGTGCTCTGGAGTAAATCTGCCCTCTCATAGTCTGTGCCAACCTGAATCGCCCCGTTTCATCGGTTCTCACCTTTGACGCCATGTCCTCAGCCGATAATTCACCAACCCTTTCGCCCTCGTCGACACCTCTCGACACCCGTCTCAGCCCTTCACTTGCTCTTTCGCCTACTCCGACAATTCTCGCACCCACGTTCTTCGTCCTCCCAGACCTTATCTCCCATTGTCCTTTCTCTCCTACATACCACAATGACGGGGACGCGGTCGCAGCAGAATCTCTTGACTGGATACTTTCGCATTTTCCCCAGGACAAAGCGGACGCCATGCGTGGTTTACGAGCTGGCGAATTTGCCGCGTACTGCTTCAATAGCTGCTCCCGTGACCACCTCCGTGTCGTGAGCGACTTTATAAACCATATCTTCCACTTGGACAATGTCTCCGATGGAATGCTGGCAAAGGACGCTACGGGACTCGCGGATTATTACATGGACGCGATTGAATGGCCGGACACGTACCGTCCTGTCCACGGCCAAGAAGGGGAGATAAGTGCAGCCAAGTTAGCACGAGAGTGAGTGGTGGCCCATAAACATGTATTTCCCCAACCGAGGCTTACTCTAGATTTTTTCGGCCCCAGTTATTGGTCGCGCTGTATCCGGGACTGTGCACCGGCGGTCCAGCGGCGCTTCAAATCGGGCATGCGAATGTTCTTTCAAGCCGTGCAGCAGCAAGCTCTCTTCCGCACGAACGGCATTGTCCCGGATCTTGAGGCGTACATCGACCTGAGGCGGGACACGTCCGCGTGCAAGGCCGTATTCGTCCTCATTGAATACTCGCTTGATCTGGAGCTACCTGACGAAGTGGTTGAAGATCCTGTGATCGTGGCGCTCAACGAGGGCGCCAATGACTTTGCGACATGGTCCAACGTGAGCCGCCGTTCCTTTGCATCGGGCATTCCCGATGCTAAACTCGAAGGGCACTCTCACTCCTTCGTTCAGGACTTATTCTCGTACAACATCGAGCAATCTCGGGGAGATACGCACAACATAATCTGCGTTTATATGATCCACAACGGGCTCAGCCTCCAACAAGCCGTTGATCGTGTCGGAGAGATGTGCAAAAGGACAATCGATACCTTCATCGAGAATCAAGCGCGGATACCTTCGTGGGGGGACGACATCGACGAAGCCGTCAAGCTGTATGTGCGTGGCCTTCGAGAGTGTATGGTTGGATCTTTGCACTGGAGCTTCGTGACGAAGAGGTACTTTGGAAATAACGGTGAGCATGTGAAAGCAACACGGATCGTAGACCTCCTCGCTCGGGAGGAGGGTGTGAAGGGCGAGGTTGTAGATTTGTCCTATTGATCGATATTATGCGCGGAGTTACTACTGTCGTAGATATCCGGCTCTGTTCAGGAAGAGAAAGTCCTGTGTCATCACACTATGTAAGGTTGACACGTGCGCTGCGTACGGCCACCGCCCGGCCCCCGCGGCGCCTACGATTGTTACGATTGCTAGGTGTCGACTTCGTTGACTATGACCTTGCTTTGTGTGGCGTTGGTTGTTATTTATATTAAGTGAGTTAGTCAGGGAAAGGTCATTTTGTTTATTTTATTTTATAAAGTTGTGTATGGTTCGTACGACAATCCATCATCAATGCAACCCTCTCCAGGGAGGAAGGCACCCACTGGATGGAGATGGAGGAGCCTTGGCGCCAGAATCGCCGCCTTAAGCGCTCGAGCTGAACAGGAACGAGCTGGACAGGAAGGGTCGGACAGGTTAGCGGGTTGGGAAGAAGTGCACAACTCGAGAAGAGGCGGAAGAGTATCCGAGACCTCAAACCAATTCGCTTACCGAGTTAAGAATGCGCGCCGGCCCTTGGTGAAGACCAAGTTTTTCGAGAGGGTGGCAAAGGCAGCCCGCGCAGCTGGATTGGGCTTGAGCCTCTTTGCGAGGCACGCCTTTCGACGTTATAAAGGACAGTGAGTCGCTGAACATTGAACAGGCGACTCCTTCCTTGCTTACCTGCGCAAAGCACGCGGTCATCATTGCTACCTGTATCCAGGCGACCCCGGCACTACATGAGGCTTTCATCCGCTATGCCATGCCACAAGTTCGCTGGCTTCATACTCACGATGTCCACCCCTGCATAAGGTAGGCCCTGCTGCATCATTATTCCTAACAGAGGTGTACCGAGGCTGACCCGCTGCGTCATCAATTCTTTGCTGGCCGGGTGTCGCGACCTCGTTTCGGATAAACGGACTCTTCATCCCCAGTCGAGAAGCACCCTCTTCCCCTCTATGCCACATATGGTACTCGGATATGGTCAACCTAATCGTGCCTCGCATGGGATCCTTCCCTTTCCCAGATGTACGGCCCCTAACCTGCGGGCAAAGGAGTGACCCGCGGAGACGACCAGATTTCCTCTATCCGTCCACCCGCCCTATGGGGCTTCCACTCGAGCACGATCTACGCCTCTAATCGAGCACGACTCGCGTCCTGAAGATATCCAGATTGACCACGCTTACCGTCGACTTGGACTCGGTCAATCCTGTCATTCGACCCTCGAATGCCACCGACGTCGGTTGATGTTTTTGATGATTGTCGCCGGTCCTCGGGGATCGAGTAACGTTGACCGCGGACATGCCTTTGGAAATGAATACCGGAGCTTCTAATGTGCTGCAGTCGCCGCGGGCAACGTGACTGATAATTCTTCACTTAGCCCGCGGTTCCATGTGCTATCTACCTCCACAATCATTTCCACTTTCCCCAAAATATCGATGCATCTATGCTGGCACGGCCATGTTATCACGTGTATGGCATTGCGCCCTTGTCTGAGCGAACTCTCATGGTGCTTGCGCGTACTTGTCCACTACTATTCCATGGCCAGTCGGTGCCTAATGTACGGCAGTGGACATCGATTCCACTGGACGCTTCGTCCAAGGTTCCATCATTTCAATACTGCTACCAAAAATTTGAAATCGCCAACGTGTAGATCAGGGGGCTTTTGAACCAATTCGGCTCACGAGCTACACTCTAGTGAGTTTGCGGCGCAGTAGCAGGTTCAGGCACTCAGAATTTCAAGCCTTGATAACAAAGCTAGCCACCCCATCCAGATCCGATCACTCGAACCCCCCACTGAAGGGGTAACAAGTGACTTGATTGTAATGATATAAATATATTCAGGTGGAAATAGGACACTGGATATGCCTCCTAAATAGAGTGGTATGTATGATGCACCAGGAACCCCTTGTATATCGGATCATCTTCGCACTGGCTGTATCTCAAACCCTTTCATGCATCCGTCCCTCATCACTGGCAACTGTCTTGTGATTGTTTTGCTTTCTTTCCTTTTCCTTTGTTGCTTGCTTCTGGTTGCCATTTCTCAAGGCCCCACTTGGACGTCCATGGTTTTATCTGATATGTACTGCAGGTGCTTGTGCATGGCTTACTGGAATAAAAAGGAAGAGTCGACAGCGTCGTGCATCCCCCAATCATAGTTTCGGCCATGCGTCTCTCGACCCTCCTCCCCGCATTATGTCTGGCGACCCGGGCTCTCGCGATCCCTCTCTCATGCGATAAAGATGTGAACGAAATGAGCCTCGCTGAATCCGACGCAGAGGTCGCGGCGTACTTCGCCAAATTGGAGCCGGCCACCAAGAATGCTCTCCTCCACGACATCACCGGCCCAGGAGCTGGTGCGGATGTGCGTTCCAGTTTGCCCATCGGTTCCCGCCGCACGGGGGCGCTTTTCTTTCGTGCTGATTCGCTCTATCTTCTGGCCGCCTCTAGGTCGGCGTGATTTTAGCCGTCATACCGGATCCTGATCACCCCGAATATTCCGTCTTCTGGCTGCGCGACGCTTGCCTCGTCTACCACCCCTGGCTCAACGAGCTCACCGTGTTTGGCGACACCAGCCTGCGCCCGCAGATGGACGACGTCGTCCACGCCCTCACGAGGACCCAGCAAGTGATCAGCCTCGCCGGGAACATATTCACAGGTGGTATCGAGGAGGCCGTATTCGACCTCAAGATCAAGATGATCCTCGACCCCAAAGCTCGTATCGGCTCCCCCGCCGCGGGTACGTAAATATTTTGTGGTTTTTGCATCGGGTTCTGAGCAAAGCGAAGACGGCCCTCCTTTCCGCGTAGACGTCCTTCTCAAGTATGCGGAGTGGTTGATCGAGCCCGGACAGAACAACGGCACCTGGGTCGCTGACGTGCTGTGGCCCGTTATCAACCTCGACCTCCAATGGATCTCGTCCCACTGGAATCAGAGCTCGTAAGGACCCAGCTCTCGCGTGTAGATCGCGTTCTTTGCTAATTTTCTGGGGTTTGTTATCAAAAATAGATGGGATCTGTGGTGGCCGCCTGTCTGGGGTGGCTCGTACTGGACCGCATCTTTGCAGTACCGTGCCCTCCGCGGTGGTGCTCGCCTGGGACGTGCCATCGGCCGTGATGATAATGTGGTTGAGTACGATGCACACGCAACCATGATTCTCGAATATATGCAGGTGGGTGGCGGACTCCGTTCGTTTAGTTAAAATCGATGATGGTAACCACCAGGGCAAAAACAGACGTTCTGGAATGACGAGGAGGAATTCATGACCGAGACTACGATCACGGATGTCGCGATGGGCCGCTCTGGTTACGGCTCTGCGCCGCTCACGGTTTCCGTTTACAACTTTGACCCATCTCTCGGCTGCGACGACGCGACATTCCAGCCATGCTCACCGCGCGCTCTGTCTAGCTTGAAGGTTGTCGGCGATCACTTCAAGGAATTCTTCCCGCTGAGCAGGAACTTCTCGAGCGACCAACCGCCTTACTATGGCTTCTTCACCGAGGACGAGTTCATCGGCGGCCACGTGAGTGTCCAGCCACCAGTTACTGGCAGGTTCACCGGTCTCACATCTCTGTCTACCGTAGCCCCAATTCTTCTCTTCTTTCAACTCGGCCGAACAGCTGTATGACGCACTTATGACATGGGACCGGATTGGGTACATCGAAGTCACGCCAGTTTCGCTCAAGTTCTGGCAGCAGTTCGATAGCCGCGTCCAGGCCATGACGTACGGGAAGGGTTCCCCCGGATACAAGGTCCTCACCGACTACGTACGGGAGTGGGCAAACAAGATCGTGCTGCAGCTCGCGAAGGCGACCCCAGATGATTACGTTCTCGTCGAATGCATTCACAAGGAAATCGGTGGACCATACGGACCCCGCGGGATGATTCGCAGCCTTGCCGCGGCACTGGGCGTCATAGACGCCTACAGGGGACTGATTCCTCCCAATTGGGGCCACACCATCCAGAAATCCAAGTCGAACGAGACTCCAGCTGGTTCGCGCGTGAACAACGCGCAGGCTGATCGCTATCGCCCCTCGCTCGATGTATATCACCAGCAGAGCTATGACCGGGATACTTTCCGGTACCGCTATACGAGCTACTAACGAGGTATTGATCAAGGTGCAAGAAGCGGTGTACTGGTGCAGGGAGTCTGTAGAAACGTGGTATGTGATTCGTAGGATCGTAGTTGTAATCAAATCATTGTATGTGATCTTTATGGCCTACTTGTTTTCTTCGCTCTCTCGATAACTGTATCTAGATGAATTTTTGTACTCCCTCTTTACAGAGTTGTGTTATACACGCCCATGCGTGAGGCCTAAGAACCAGTCAAAGATACTGGATTTCATCAAATTTCATCGATGGTGACCGGCTGTTCGCTGATTCCCCACACCACAAATTGGAAAGACGAAGAATACTCTTCTTCGTGATACCACTGGTCCAGAAGTCGGTGCCGATGTGCTCTTTCTTCGAGTTGCTCTGCTCCTTTCTAGGTGTTTTTTTTTTGGAGGAGCGATATGTCGGATAACAGGAGATAGTAGCTAGGTTACCTAACAACTTTATCTAACGCGCTGATGCCGGCTGCGAGGTTCGAATGGAGGGCAAAGAATGCTTTTACGCACACCCCCTGGGGGGCAGTGTGGGGGCTCAAGCGCTCAAGTTCAAGTGTCGGGGTTTCCGCCTGTGTCTTCTTGCTCACTAAAAAACTTTTCTTCCATGTAGTACCCTGGACGTCCGCTAAGACACGCCACGTTTGACACGTTACTCAGATTGTATGTGTGGTGAGTTCATGCCACGTTTTACTTTTCTCTTTTACTCGAGGGAGTGCCCTCTAATCATGTATAAGGGGGTGCCCTCATAGTCTGCGTGAGGGGGTGCCCGTGGGTATGCGTGAGGTGCCCTCTAAGTCTGTGTGGTGTCCTCTAGGTATGCGTGAGGGGGTACCCTCTAGTTGTAGTGTTAAGGTTGTTTTAGAGAACGGGTTGGTTCCCTTAGGGAGTACGGTGGTGTCTCCGTGGGTGTAACGTTCTTTATGTGGTGTCTGTGTGCAGCCCATCCTTGCCCACGCAAAAAGCGTGGGAACACTCTACCATCATGATGGTTCGAGTTCAAGGTCCCCCACTCCTTTCTTTCTGGGTGAGAAATTGGCGAAGTATCCTTCATCCGGCCCGGTGTCGCCGCAGGTGACTGTCCAGATCCCAACCATCTTGGGTGAGTTGTCCGTATACTGGTCGCGCGATGCCCGTCTTGCTGCCACCCCTGGCCCAATACGCTTACTGTGCAGAGCGACACCAATCTTTGCTCCATCGCAGAAGACCTGGTGCACGCGCTCATACGGACCCGGTAAGTGGCCAGCTATGCCAGGAATGTGTTTACTAGCGGTACTGGAGAGGCACGCGCTGCTAGGTCCGCATTGTGCTGTCGTCACGAATACGCGAGTTTCAATACAAATGGCGCTTGTGCTCCTCTTGAAGGTGGTCTTACGTTCCGCATTTGCACCAACGTCCTGCTCATGAGTCGCTGAGGTACTTTGGTCCAAACTTAACCTCGACCTTCGGTGGGTCTCGGGACTGGAATGAAATCCTGTTATGTCCTCTCCCCCATACAATTGTTACTTGTTCGGTCGTCGATAAATTCGTAGGTGGGATCTCTGGTGACTCCCTGTGAGGGGTGGCTCCCACTGGACTGCGTCTCTGCAGTGAGGTGCGCCTAAGGGCGGTGCCCGACATGTGCGTGCGATTGGCCGTGGATGTGGATGATGAATGTGATTTGCACGCGCAGTTGATCCTTGACTATATGCAGACAAGTCTGACCTGCGGCCTTTAAGTTTCCCCGCGGCAGATATTGGAATATTAGAATAATGCGTAAATGATACGCGGACGACGACCGTTTGTAGACATTCTGGGATAAGAAGGAAGGATTCATGACGGAGGTGACAGCCACGGACATCAAGGAAGGTCACTCTGGCCACGGCTCTGCACTACTCACGGTTTCCGTTTACAACTTTGACCCATTGTTCCTCTGCAATGACGCAACGTCCTAGCCGTAGTCGACGCACGCTCTATCTAGTTTGAAAGTCGGAAGCGACCCCTTCAAGGAATTCTTCCCAATCAGCCGGGACTTCACAGACAAACAAACAGCCGCCAGTCTACAGCTCCTTCGCCGAGGACAAGTCCAACGGCCACGTGCGTCCCATGATCTGCACCCTCATCCTAGCAAAACAAAGGCCACCACTACCAGGCAGCCACGATTCTTCGCGTCTTTCAACTCGGCCGAGCAACTCTATGATACATTCATCACATGGGGCCTCCCTGACGCGATACGTATCGGCCTCAAATTCTGGAGGCAATTCGATAGCTCTGTGAAGACAGGGCGATACAAGAAGGGACGCAAGAAGTACAGCGACCTCACGAAAGCAGTGCATAAATGGTCAAACAAGGTCGTGCTACAGCCCGCGGCGCACATGCCGACCGACTGCGTGCTTGTCATGTGTCGAGAGGGAGAAGGGGGGACCATATGGCCCCCGCAGTATGATCGTAGTTTGGCCGGCGCTCTGCGTATACGAAGGGTACAACGGGCTGGTCCCGCCTAATTGGGGACATCCGATCCAGAAACGGAACAAAGAACTCGGGGCGGGTTAAGAAGGGGTGACAGAGCTCTTCGCGTTCCGTTTATGTCTCTGAATATGTGCATGTATTTCGCGAGGCAGTCTTCGAGATTCCCCTAATTTAATCAATTCGGCTCTGTAGAGAGGGTAGGCACTGTAAGCGCGGCGGCAAAGGGGATGGTTGGTGTAAGTCCAAGCATAAATATCTCCAATGAGGACTTGCCTCTATGGAACGAGAGGAGAGGCATCCACCTACCCATTCTGGCCTGAGGCTCGACACAGCACGCACGTGCGTCACCTACGGGAAATGACGTATCATAGCAACTGTATTCCGCGGTCCTTGACTTTACCTTGCGGTTTCACCTATTCTGTTGTGGACTGTTAGAGAGAGAAAGCGAATATATATGCGTCAAAGGGAATACGGAACAGACTCTATTGATGATATGAGTCTACCGAACGAAATACTACTGCGCGTCGCATGCTCTGTAAGCATCAGTGGCGTACATACTTCAATCGAATCCCAAGTTTATGTAATGGAAGCCCACTTCAGTCGGGACGGAATGGACTGAGGTATGTACAATCTACTCCACAGCTTTACTGTAAAGTACCATTGCACCTTTACAATTCCTTTAATGTATCTAACACGTCGCTTGGCACATCCCCGGCACATCCCTTAAGCTTTTACCGTAAGGTAACCTTTATCGAAAATTCTACCATCACGTGATTCTTCTCGGTTCAAGTGATACGTACCTCCAGCTTGAATGCACCAGATTGATCATCTAGCCGAGCACGCCACCTAGGCGGAAACATTAACGTCTTGCAGACTCGCCAGCTGGCACTGGTCCGGGGTCCTTCCACTTGGGTGTACTTAATCTGTCGCGGGCATGCCAAAGCTCTTGCCAGATCTAACTCTTGGTCTTACCCTGATGGCTCTGCGAAGTTCGTCACAACCTCCTCCTGCTCAAGCAGCGGCTCATTCAGACAGTGAAGCCACAAAATGGACTTATTCCAACCTATGGCCAGCAGCAGACTCGAAACCTGCCAAACGCTACAGCTATTTGGAGACTATCCCGGAGGAACTGGTGCTCGCAATTCTGGAGCTGTGTGATACCAAGGAGTTGCTGGCGTGTCAATCGGTTCGTGTACAGTCTTTTATCCACAGCCAGCCCTGTGCGGAGATGAATGACCACATGTGTATGCACGTGCCGTGCAATTTGAACCCCCGCAGACTTGTCGTGCTCTTATGGACGTGATCTCGAATTCTGCGAGCCTGCGCTACAAATTGGCTCTATCACAACATGGTATGTGCGACGGTCTGCGGGGCGGGTTGAGCAAGGCCGAGAAGCTCGCGTTGCTGACCGCGTACGTTACCGCGTGGGGGGAGATCGGTTCCGCTGTGCCTGAGGAAGTGGATTTGTTCGCCGGGCTGGGCTATCCGCTGGATGTCTCTGGTAGCATCTTAGTTTTCTACAAGCCCATGAGTCAAAACAAAGTTCCCGGGCCGCACCGGGAACTCCTTGTCTGTCGCGCACCTTCTGCGATACGGCGGATCGAACTAGCACATTGGGTGCTCACTGTTCCCTTCGGCATAACCGACATCTGCATCGATGCCTCGCAAGACCTGCTCGTTTACTTTCTGTACGTGTGTCGCCGAGACTTTCGCTTTGCTCGCCATAATTTTTTTTTGGGGGGGGGATTGTATTTTAGGGCTTCAAAGTTTCACACATGCTCGCTGTCCAGTGGAAAGGCGCATCCCTCGGCCGAGCACTCAGGTTATTTCGCACTGCACCAAGATGGCAGAAACGGCAAGGATATTAATTATTCTCGCGTATGTGGGGATTACGTCGCTGCCCGCGTGGATTTCGGCCACATATCCGTCTGGAACTGGAAGACGGGAGAACACGTCTCCCACAAGGTAAGTGATATCGGTGCTAAATCTCTGGTCTGGTAATTAACCCGCTACGCTACCTGGAAGTCACCGGATGCGGCGACCCCTTTCGATTTCCTCGACGAGTACCGCATATTTTACGTGGAGTCGCAGCACGACCGGCACCATATACGTGTATACGATTTCCGCGATGTACCGCCCGACGTTGCCAGCGATGGTGTCCAGCATTCACACCCGGTGAGACACGAACCCCGACGCTTAGAGTTGCCACCTCTCCCGCCTCCGCATCAGCTTCCGTGGCACGTTGAGCTTTGCAGCAATACGCTACCCGTGCGAACGGGTTCGGCGCTAGCAGCACCGTTCCATGCGGACCCTCGCGAACGCCTGATCACGGTGCGCGCAACAAATTCTTCCGCACAGGGCGAATCTGCCCAGCATGTATTCCATCTCTCTGCGCGCGCCACCCTGCTACAATATTTTGCGGCCCGGAGGGATAATATCGGTACCGTACCTTGGCCAGCGTGGTGCAGTGCTGTGCATACCAGGGACCGCACGTTACCGTTGGCGATCAAGTCGTCCATGCTTACTTGTGGCACGTGGGCGGTATCACACCCGTCTGATGGGGGAAAGGGCGTGCTGGACGTTGATCGCTATCTCCCACAAAGTCGGAGAGTGCGACAATCCGTCAAAGTTCCTCAAGCGCTAGTACCGGACGAGGAGGGCTTCCTGGATGTACCTTGGGAAGGGGGCTTCAGGAGGGTGCGTTGCGTACCTGGCGTTCTGAGTGTACTGTGCGAGGATGCCATACTGTTCTTCACGGTTTGTCCATTCTCCGGCTGTTAGTTTTTTTTTTTTTGGTGCTGACAATTCCCACAGCTCGGTTTGGAGGCTGCCAGATCGGGGATCTTGCGCGCATTTTGGTATACCTTCTGATTGTCTCTCTATTAAGTCTCAAACAGTCTTGCTTAGCACGCATAGAGCGGAGAACTGAGCCGACCAGCGGTATATCAGATTAGTGACCAGTCACCGAATGAAAAGTCGCAAAGCGACGAAGAATCCTCGATCCTGCAGGGGTGTATCATACTCTAGTATATGTACTCGTGTCGTAATTACAGATCCCAGCCTGCAAACGGTGTCTGGTTCACTCTTCTCGTGATTCTGGTCGTTGAGGGACGTGGTACCAACAGGGAAAAAAGTATGTGTGCAAAAGAAGAACTGTGACCCACAGAAAATGAAAAAAGCATATATTGGCACAGGAGCGAGAGTTGCTTATAGTCAACTTGGGGACAGGACTTTCCAGATATAAATTTTCACCTGTCGGTCAAAGTCAAGTCACCTAACAGCAGGCCTCTGACCTCGTCACACTGCATGCAAAGCAGAGTTTTCACGCAAATAAAACCCGTAGAAAACTCTGTATGAGTGTTCACCACTTATCAAAGTTTATATTTGCAGAAAACCTTAAAAAAAAGAGTTTGAGTTTTCAAAAAAAGAGTTTAAATATTTTCCAAGTCATGTGAGACTTCCCTCCACAGGCCCCACCAAAGGAGCTGGGAAAATACCACATGATCAGGAAATAATCAAACTCTATTGTGAACACCTGGGCCATTATTATGACAACTTGAACTCTTTTTTTCAAAGTTTTTCTGAAAAATAAACTATGATAAGAGGTTAGCACTCCACAGAGTTTTCTATGGGTTTTATTTGACTGAAAACTCTGCTTTGCATGCAGTGTCAGACCCAGGTCATGATGCGCATGACAACCCCACTCATCCCTTTTACATGATGAGCAGGAATGGGTAAGTGGAGTCTGCTTATAATCAACTGAGGGATCAATTAATGTCCAATATTGTGACCACTAAGGTGACTTGATTGTTATCATAACTTATATCGAGCCGAGAATAATTTGCAGACCCCTTATATGTCCTAAAAATATAAATGAATATATTCGAACAACTCCCTTCTTAAGCGCTCCAATTATTTCCAAATGTATTTAAAATTAATTGTTCTACCCCACTGCTTGGTATAACAATTATGTTAAAATACATTTGGAAATAATTAGAGCACCCTTAAGCAAGGGATTAATACCTAATTGTTCAAGTGATTTATAATTGTCTGACACATAACAACAAACTGTCCTAATAAAATTGTGATAACAATCAAGTCAACTTAGTGGTCACAATATTGGACATTAATTGATCCCTCAGTCGACTATAAGCAGACTCTGCTTATCCGCGCCTGCCTGCCGTGTTACTGCAACCCCCTTACGTATATCAATCGCTCCAGGTGGATTGTCGGCATAATACACATAATTTGTGTATTTTTGTCGCAGAAAACCTCAGGGTGGACCCTAGGTCAATCGGGGACATGAATATTCCATCACCTCTAAAGACGCTAGAGGAACAACGTCAACAAGTGAGACCAGAGAAATCACGAGAATACTCCACAATAGTGGCGATGCAAACCCAGTATTAGTCTTGAGGAGAGGCGGCACCACACTTCTGTCTGCGACCCAACAATATACAGTTCAGTGCCCACCTTCTCACTTCAACAGTCAAACCCAAAACCTAAATCGGTGTTCGGTCCAGTTAGGTTCAGGTTCGGACCGCAGTTCGGAACCGAACTTTCCCATCTAGATGGTACTAGTTCACATCCAGTTCACGGGGACCTCATACTATCTAGTGCTACCTTTCTCGCCTCCCACTATCGGGGGACGCATTGTTCGGATCTGCTATTGGCTCCTTTCGTTAGTGTCGATCAATGAGCGAGATCAGACTCTCCCTTTGACCAGGACAACAAAGGTCGCGCAGGATCGAATTGTCATAAAGAAAGGTCGCAAAATGAATTTGCCAGGGGCAGGTTCCGTGGCCGTGGAAGATGATCGAGCCTCGACTGAAGCATGGTGTAATTTTTTATTGCTGTCATTGATAAGAAATAATACATCTGCCTCGGCGTTTTCCTTTTGGCTTGAAAGCAAGACTTACGAACGTGCAGACGAAAGAACTCAGATAAGAGAGCGAGCCAGGACGGTCTGCCAGTGGCGATGACAACTGTCGCTCGGTACTTTGTTTGATACATATAAAAGTGGCGGCGCACATAGATGACTGAATGAAGCGAGATTCGAGGGTGTTCCCTATACGTCGTACTCATGCTATATATACAGTAGACTGCCCCCAGATTTTCCTACTGAATTAAGAATACCCCTGAAAGTCTTTTTTTGGACAGATTCCATGCTGATGTGTGTGGTGTGGGAAATACGGAAGATGAACACACACCTTCGGGCAACTAGCCGTAAAAATGGGGAAGAGACATTCATTCTATGCAGTTATCGAGCGAGCGAAAGAAAACAAGTGGGCCATAACAAGTCACACACAATCATACCATATGTGCACAACTACAATCCCACAAGACCACACACCATGGTTTACTACAAACTCATCGCACCAGCACGTCGCCTCCTGCACCTTGATCAATACCCAGTTAGTAGCCTGCGTAGCGGTACCGTGGGGTATCCCGTTCATAGCTCTGCTGGTGATAGACACCGGGCGAGGAACGATAGAGCTCAGCCGGCGCGTTGTTCACGCGCTGGCTAGCAGGAATCTCGTCCGACTTCGATTTCTGGATGATGTGGCCCCAGTTTGGAGGAACCAGCCCCTTGTAGGCGTCGATGACGCCGAGCGCGGCGGCGAGGCTGCGAATCATTCCGCGGGGCCCGTGCGGGTCACCGGTTTCCTTGTGGACGAACTCCACGAGAACGTAATCATCTGGGGTCGCCTTCGCGAGCTGCAGCACGATCTTGTTTGCCCACCCCCGTACGTGGTTGACGAGAGCCTTGTATCCGTTGGAGCCCTTCTTGTACGTCCTGACTGAGACGCGGCTATCGAACTGCTGCCAGAACTTAAGTGAAACTGGCGTGACTTCAATGTATCCGATCAGGTCCCAGGTGATAAGCGCGTTGTACAGCTGCTCGGCCGAGTTGAAAGAAGCGAAGAACTGGGGCTACGGTGGACAGACGCGTGAGATCGGCGAATCAACTAGTAACAGATTGCTGAAACTTACGTGACCACCGATGAACTCGTCCTCGGTGAAGAAGCCAAAGTAAGGCGGCTGCTTGTTCGTGAAGTTCCTGCTTATCGGGAAGAACTCCTTGAAGCGATCGCCGACAACCTTCAAGCTAGACAGAGCGCGCGGTGAGCATGGCTGGAATGTCGCGTCGTCGCAGCCGAGAGATGGGTCAAAGTTGTAAACGGAAACCGTGAGCGGCGCAGAACCGTAACCAGAGCGGCCCATCGTGACATCCGTGATCGTAGTCTCGGTCATAAATTCCTCCTTGTCATTCCAGAATGTCTGTTTATGTGCTCGCGATTAGCAACATCGGGTCTAACCAAACATACGGAGTCTGCCGCCCACCTGCATATAGTCGAGAATCATGGCTGCGTGCGCATCGTACTCGACCACATTATCTTCACGGCCGATGGCGCGTCCCAGGCGAGCACCACCGCGGAGGGCACGGTACTGCAAAGATGCGGTCCAGTACGAGCCACCCCAGACAGGCGGCCACCACAGATCCCATCTATTTTTGATAACAAACCCCAGAAAATTAGCAAAGAACGCGATCTACACGCGAGAGCTGGTCCGTACGAGCTCTGATTCCAGTGGGACGAGATCCATTGGAGGTCGAGGTTGATAACGGGCCACAGCACGTCAGCGACCCAGGTGCCGTTGTTCTGTTCGGGCTTGGTCAACCACTCCGCGTACTTGAGAAGGACATCCACGCGGAAAGGAGGGCCGTCTTCGCTTTGCTCAGAACCCGATGCAAAGATCACAAAAGGTTTACGTACCCGCGGCGGGAGAACCGATACGAGCATTGGGGTCGAGAATCATCTTGATCTTGAGGTCGAATACGGCCTCCTCGATACCACCCGTGAATATGTTTCCGGCGAGGCTGATCACCTGCTGGGTCCTCGTGAGGGCGTGGACGACGTCGTCCATCTGCGGGCGCAGGCTGTTGTCGCCAAACACGGTGAGCTCATTGAGCCAGGGGTGGTAGACGAGGCAAGCGTCGCGCAGCCAGTAGACGGAGAATTCGGGGTGCTTTGGATCCGGTATGACAGCTGCAATCACGCCGACCTAGAGGCGGCCAGCAGACAGAGCGAATCAGCACGAAAAAAAAAAAAAAGCGCCTTCGTGCGGCGGTTCGATGGGCAAACTGGAACGCACATCTGCACCGGCTTCTGGGCCGGTGGTATCGTGTAGGAGAGTCCTCTTGGTGGCCGGTTCCAACTTGGCGAAGTACGCCGCAACCTCCGCGTCGGATTCAGCGAGGCTCATTTCGTTCACATCTTTATCGCACGAGAGAGGGATGGCGAGAGCTTGGGTCGCCAGGCCCAGTGCAGGGAGAAGGGTAGAGAGACGCATGGTCGAAACTATGGTTGGGGATACCTGACGGCGTCAGGTCTTCCTTTTTATAAGAGCAAGTCATGTGCAAGTACCTGCAGTACACATCAGACCAAATGATTGGTCCCGAGGATGCTCTAGAAACCCAGCAATTGCGTGTCCAGGTCGGACGCAGAAATGCTTATTTGATGCCGCGCTATGAAAAAGGGTAATCAGAAGCAATAAAAAAGAAAGAACAATGAGAGAAAATAATCACAAGCCCGCTGGTGATGGACAGGTGCATGCGATGCTCAAGGGTTTGACCCCGCCGATGCGAAGATGACCTCCCGACGGATATCCTAGAATTCCAGACACCATACATGTCTTCATGCATACTATCATACGTCCATCGATTTATGCAGGCTCTCCAGAAGGTGAAGCCCAATCTCCTCTTGAGTACATCTATATCACCACGATCGCGCTCACCAGTGGGGGCTTCGAGTGATCGGATCTGGGATAGCGTAACGAGCTTTGCTATTAAAACTTGGAATTCTGACTGTCTCTGCCTACCACTCCCCGAACTCAGCTAGTGGAGTGCCGCTCGTGAGCCGACGTAGTTTGATACCTTAGCGATTTCAAAAAAATGGCAGCAACACCGAAATTGAGGAACCTTGGACAAAGTGTTGAGTGTGATCGACAGTCGCAGTTGTAGGTTAGGTGCCGATGGGCTATGGAACGATGGCCCGAGCCGACGAGTCGACAAGTACGCGCGAAAGCCATGGAAGTCCGCCAAGTACCTGAGCTTACAGATGAAAGGGAACAATGCTATACACGTAATAGCATGATAGCATTAATGCAGAGGTGGATCTGGAGAAGGCGGAGATTGTGGAAGTGGAAAACCGAGCTAGGCGCTAAGTAATGAGAAAAGTGGAGCCGCGTCGAACTAGCAACAAGCAACAGAAAACCGCGTCCCCAAGAGTGGCGCCCCAAAAGCCGCCGAAAATTCGGTGCCCTCAAACCCGGTTGAGTTTAAGTTGTTACCTTTCCCATCACTACTGGATCCCCCATCCCAATTATCAACAGTGCTGCCTGCGGCGGTAGTGGCAACACCGACGCCGAACGCAGCACTGGAAGCACTACTGTGTACACCGCCGCCAAAACCATGTCCCCCGCAACGTTCCTCGTTACTCGGCCGTAAAGGACCGACAACGATCATCTAATCATCAGCCGACATCGGTGGCACTCGAGAGAAAAGGATGTGCGAGTTGACAGAGCCCAGGTCTATGGTGAACCTGGTTGATCCACATATCTCAGAACGCAAATCGTGCCCCAGTGGACTATGTATGAGACTGACGGGAGTAGACGATGGTGGACCAAAAGCGCAAGACAAATTATGTAATAGGGCGCCTGATTTGTAAGTTAGGAAAGCCTAAGCTGATGTCGAGCATCATTTCATGAAATGACGCGAACACGTCCTTCGTCATAAACTTGATTGGCACAGCACGGTGACCTTCAAGAAATTCGGACTTGTCCATTAGACGTCAGCGACATCAGTTTCAAGGTCGTGGGTCAGACTCGGACCAGTCCAGACTGTGAACTTCATATGTTTTGTGTCTTTTAAGCTACGGCGGTTCGAAACGGCGTACCGGGTGCAAGCGGCCTTTGCGTCAATGCACCTTAGGACCTGCTCATTTACTTCTTACGTGCATGCAGTTAGGACGGTTTCTTTGCTCGCGATAACTGTTGGTTTTCGTTTTTTTTTTTCCAGGGGTTCAATGTTTTGCACGTACTTGCCACGGGCCGGGATGTTCACGTCCCTCTGCTGAACATTCGGGCTCTTCTGTACTGTGGCGAGACGCTGGAAATCCTTTCCATCGCTCTTTCCCGTGTTTGTGGGGATCATTTAGCTCGCCCGCGCGAATGTCTGTCATATCTGTCAGGAACTGGAAGATAAGTGAGCACGACTCCGACCACATAAATTTCATCTCTGTCGACTGGAGAATATGATCGGCAACATACGCTCCAGTAAACACGGCGCAGGTATCACTCGTCAGGTGATGATAAACGGCACAAATATGGTTACATTTACGCGGGTCCAACAAACACACTTGGCCTCTCAATGGTTGCAAACTTCGCTCCGTTCTTCAGGTGCCGGGCCATAAAGTGGGACACCGACTAAGTTTTACTTGCTTGCAGTCGTGTCCTGGAGCTAGAAGGCGACAAGCGCGCACATGTCATTCACCAGTGGGGGAGGGCCGGGCGATATCGTATGAAGGAGACGCACCACCTCGATCCAGTACCCGTCAGGGTCCAAGATGAATGCAATATCTTTCATCTTGCCGTCCGTGAGCCGCTTCTTGAACAATACGCCGAGTCGTTCGAAGCGCGCGCACGCCTCCTCGACGTTGGCCACGGTGATGGCGATGTGGCCGAAGCCCTTCGGGTCGGAGTTGCCAGAGTGGTATGGCGTCGCGTCCAGCGCCTCCGTGCCGTGATTGTGGGTAAGTTCAAGGATGCCTGAAGGTACAAAGAGCTTGCCGTGAGACGTGTGACGTTGGCAGTGGAAAGCTGCGTACCTTCGCGATTGCGACGGTCAGCCTTCTTCTCGGCATCCGTGGCCTTCCCGCCGGAGCGGTCAAATGCGAGGAAGTAGAGCGTGAAATCACTAAATTCGAGCTCTGTGCCATCACCGCAAGGGGATCAGTGACCCGAATCGATCGCGCGATAAGCGCTCACTCTCGATAAAATCCATCCCTATTATCTGTAAGAATTGTGAGCTGACAAATGGGAGATGACAGCCATCGATCTTGAAATAGGACTTGCATCTGTATAGAATGGAAGTGAAACATTGGGATCTTTGATCCGCAGCATTGTGTGATTGAACTGGAGAAGCGCAAGTTGAGCACTGAGACTCCGAGGTCACTCAAATGCTACGACAAACTTGCCTTGTAACTGGCAGTCTCCTCTGAGTAAGGCATGTTGCAGTAATGGTGACGGTGGGAGTAAAGTAAAGTGGAGTGGAGCGAGTACTGTAATCGCACTCCTTTGCGTGTAAGCCATCTTATCTAATCGCGTTATGTGAAAATGGTAAAAAAAATTTAGACGACTGTGGGAAGCGCATGCGTTGGCTACGGGAGCAAAGCCGTTCACAAGACCCCGGTCACAGTAGCACATGACGCTATGATAGACATTTCGCCGTCTTCACAATCGTCACCATCAGGATAAACGTACGGTCGGCTTCCAAGTCGGCTTCTGACGGATCGCAGAGGGATCACGTTTCCAGGTTTCGGCCTTGGCCAGAAATGTAGACCGAGAGTAGTGTGTGATGATCAGGTTATTGGTGTATTGGAAGTCTACCAGAGGCGCTCACTGAGCTCTGAAGATCTGAAGAGTACAGTATCACCCAAGTTGCTTGTGTATGCTAAGTTAGCGACGCGACGCGTTTACCCGTTGATTGACTAGTACACGTGATCTAACACTAAGTCACATCGCTCAATCAACGTTCACTCTTCTCCCCATTGCCGTCTCCTCCTCCCCCCCTTCTCCTCCTCCGCCAAGTCTTCCACCTTGAATGTGGTCTCCAATAACACACATCCCACCGCCCCTTTCCGCATCTTTCATATCTCCTCCCCCGAAATGGCTCGATAGCGATGATGACTTCGAGCACGAGCCCGCTCTCATCAGCGACGATGCGCTCACCGTTCACTCCTCCAGTTGCTCTCGCGCTCCCTCTCTGGCGCCTCTGGACTCGGAAGATCCGCATATTGACATCGTCTCCTCTCCCGTTCAAGAGACATTCTTCCGTGCTTTCCCATCCACTCGTACCGCCCCTCTTTCGAGATACAACAAACCCCACCCATCCAACTGCGCAAAATCCTCCACGACGCGCGAGGATGTTGCCGCTGCACTCCTCTCTCTACGTGCACAACCACGCTTGAGCTTCTCCCGGTCCACGCTCCCAAACGTTTGTACGCAACCAGCGGCGGAAACGCAGCACCACCCTCCTGCCCGCCGCTCACGCGTCGTCTCCCCATCTCTGCGCAATCTTGTTTTGCCCCGTACACCATCACCGCCTCCGCGGACCCCTCTGCCGATGACTAATTACCCCCCTATTATCGATTGTGATATTGATCTTGGGCACAAGACCACTCCTTCGGCGCATATAGCTCCACCTCCACCTCGGCGCACCCCTGCTTCTTCCCCGCTTCCACCATCCTCTCCGTTCGCAGAGGAAGATGAGCATGAAAGCCCAGCGCCAACGCGGTTCCATTCTTTGCCTTCTCCCAAACCGGAGCATCTCCAGGTACGCTTAATCCCTTGCGATCTTTTTTTTTCTTCTTTTTCTATGTATCTACAATTCTTTTTTCTCAGCCCGTCCTCTCGGGACCACCCACCTGACCGTTACTGATCCGTTTGTAACATAGGTCCATATCGCCCCGGATAGTTCGGCGAGCGACGAATGTGCATCCCTGTCACGCGATCAAGAAGACAACAACGACTCACATTCGATTACGCGTGAGCTGATTCCGGCAACGTCACTTGCGGTGGGTTTCATCCCTTATCGCTCTATGTTTCTATTCTAAGCCGTTTGATGTACCTTTCGTTGTAGCCTTCGCTCGTTTTGGAAGGTACCCCAGATGAACGGCCTCTCGTACACGAGAGCCATCACAGCGCTCCCCTCCTGCTTCTTCAATCCGACACGTGTGCTCCGACTCTTCCATCATTCCCCGATAAACCGGCAGACTCTTCCCTAGTCCCCATCCTTGGTCCCACGTCCGTCCCGTCTCGGCCCCAGACACCTTCGACTGCACCTGCCGGCGAATGCGAGCAGCCAAGCCCCGAGCAGCCGCACGGTTCACTTCCCTGTGTTTCAGTATCCCCGACTGCAGCGTTGCCGGCACCAGCGCCACTGACGGACAACGCCAGCCCCATCCCGGACACCACGGACTCGAATGTACATGCCGTCCCATCGCACTCACGTGCCGCCTCGCCCGTGCCGAGCGCCTTGAACCCGGACCCAGATTCGTGCCTGGATCTTGACCTTGTCGAGCACCGCACAGCGTCGCCTGAGCCTAGTCCCCAGCGGGGCCACCCCGCATCGTCCCCCCTCAGCTCCCCGCCATCCTCGCCATCTCCCGAGCAGCAGCAGCAGCGGCGCAGATCACACGCACCGCTGTTATCGCCCCTGGCGCCACCGTCGCTGTCGCTTCCGCATGCCACAGGTACGAAGCGCCATTCCTCTGAGGAGGTCGACGATTGCGACGTGGACGCCGAAACCGACATCGCTGAACCGGCATCGATATCGACACCAACGTCCGCCCCGCCAGCGCGTGCGCCCTCAAAGCGGCGGCGGAGGGACGCCAACGTGGACGACAAGCCCTGGCGCGACCGCAAGAAGCACGATCCCGTTCCCGCATCCACACCGCCGCGCGACTCGCCCACCACTACCACTCCCACCACCTCTGCCTCCCCGTCCGCCCCATCTTCCGTTTCAGACACGCCGGAGCCGTGCCCCCACCCCGCGCTCCTCGGCCTCCTCCTCGAGACGCTCGCACTCTCGCGCGCGTCCTCGCTGACGCAGCGCGCCCTCGTGCGGACGAACCCCGCGCTCGCGCCATCCTCCTCCCCGACCTCCTCTGCAACGCTGGCAACGACGCTGAGATGGGCCGTGCGCGCGCATGTACTTGGCTGCGTGCGCTCGTCCGGCGAGGCGCTTCCCCCCTCGTACTTCTATGACCCTACCGAGGATCCCGATCACGAGCGCGGCGAGCTCCTGCGGTGCTTGATGCCCCGCGCCGGCAAGCGTAGGGAGACGATGAAGTACAAGCAATATTATTGGGCGCCTGTCGTCGTCGGGCGGGGCCGCACGAGGACGTGGGACGTCGATTGGGAAGAGTGAGCGCGCGAACAGTTTCAAGTGGCTTTAAGTTATTGCTGTTATTTCCACGTTCTTGTGCATGGTATTCGAACAAAAAAGTGTAGCCAATCAATCGTACTAGTAGCGTTGTATATACAATGCCAAAATGTTTTCTCTCGGGAAAAAAGGACGTCATGTTGGCCACGGAGAGTATGTAAGCATAGTGGGTTCATTGCAAACTCGTACATGGTGGCACAGCACAAGCACAGAATAAACACTACTTGTCGATTACCCTCTTTTAATCCCACCCTGCTGGCTGTGCCTCTGCACCCCATTGTGATGCATTGGCAGCCTCTGCTGCCCAATCACCGCCGCTCGCTGGGTCCGCAGCCCAATCGATAGCACCTAGATCAGCCACCGGTCAGCAGGACGAACTTTCCAGGGCCACATTTTGGCACTTACCCCCGTCGGTAGCAAGGGCAGGATTGATGCCACCAACAACAGGTGCGGAGGAGACATCCCATTCCGTGACGGCCGCGGCGTCGGTCTCGCCAGCCGCAGTGGCCTTGGCCTGCGCCTCTTCCTGTTGCTGCTTCTCGACCTCCTCGGGATCACGGTAGAAGAACATGTCGACCATGACGTTCCAGCCGTCCGGCGTGCGAGGGATCGTGCCACGCAGGCGGAGCACCTCGCGCGCAAGCAACCACCAGATGAGGCCGATTGCGTGACGCGCCTTGTTGTTCGTCGGGATTGCCACGTCGACATACTTGAGGGGCGCGTCCGTGTCGGCGAGGGCAATGACGGGGATGTTGACATAGGACGCTTCGCGGATTGCTTGGTGATCGACTCGCGGGTCGGTCACGATGATCAGGCGAGGTTCCTTGAAGGAGCGGGTGATGTAGTTCGTGAAAGAGCCGGGGGTGAAACGTCCCGCGATTGCTTGCGCGCCGGTGTTGGCGGCATACTTAAGCACTGCACGGTGGCCGTACGGCCGTGCAGAGATCACACAGACGTCGTTCGGGTTCTCGATTGCGGCAATAATTCGAGCAGCAAAGACGAGCTTCTCCCATGTCTTTCCGATGTTGATAATGTGGATGCCTGTGCCAGACATCTCTCAGAAAAGGGGCCTGGGGTAGAGCCACGAATACACTCACCATCTTGCCTTCTCTTCCAGACATAGGGTTCCATCTGCTTGTCGCAGTTCTTCGTGCCAATGTGGCACTGTGCAGCCAAGAGGAGTTGTATGTCCTCCTCCGTTGCACTCAGAATAGAAGGAAGTTTTGAAGACATTCCGAGCCTGTCGCCATAACGTGTATATCAGCATCCAAGATTACACCAAGCCATCCACCGCCGGAACTGAACCATTTAGGTCCGTTCTTGTACAGAACGGGGGGCACTGAAGGATACCACACACCGTTAACGTGGTTTAATGGCAGAACGCCTGCGTTGACGACGTTCGAAAGCTTTTTTAATCGGATCCTGCGGGCGGGTGTTGATCACGAGTTTGTCCATCATCACCCTCACACACATCCTTCCCACGACCCGGGCCGCTTTGCCGCGATTCGGCCGATTCTTGCCCCACTGCATGCAAAGCAGGGTTTTCAGTTGAATAAAACTTGTGGAAAACACTGTGGAGTGTTAACCTCTTATCAGAGTTTATTTTTCGGAAAAACTTTGAAAAAAAGAGTTTAAGTTGTTATAATAATGGCCCAGGCATTCACAAAAAGAGTTTGATTACTTTCTGATCATGTGAGGTTTTCCCAGCTCCTTTGGCGGGGATCCACTGCATGCAAAGCAGAGTTTTCACGCAAATAAAACCCATAGAAAACTCTGTAGGAGTGTTAACCACTTATCAAAGTTTATTTTTCCGGAAAACCCTAGAAAAAAGAGTTTGAGTTCTCAAAAAAAAAGTTTAAATATTTTCCAAGTCATGTGAGACTTCCCTCCCCAGTCCCTGCCAAAGGAGCTGGGAAAATCTCACGTGATCAGAAAATAATCAAACTCTTTTTGTGAATGCCCATAATAATGAATAACAACTTAAACTCTTTTTTTCAAAGTTTTTCCGAAAAATAAACTCTGATAAGAGGTTAACACTCCACAGAGTTTTCCGCAGGTTTTATTCGACTGAAAACCCTGCTTTGCATGCAGTGGGACTGGGGAGGGAAGTCTCACATGACTTGGAAAATATTTAAACTCTTTTTAAGAACTCAAACTCTTTTTTCTAGGGTTTTCCGGAAAAATAAACTTTGATAAGTGGTTAACACTCCTACAGAGTTTTCTACGGGTTTTATTTGCGTGAAAACTCTGCTTTGCCTGCGACGACATCTCATGATTACTAATCACGTATATACACTAGGAACCATGTCTTTCGTCTTGCGTTAACGATTTCCGTATGCGTCTGTTCTCCGTGTCTGCGCCGTGTTTCCTATTCTCATCTATCATACCATTGTCTACGCTTCTCCTTGGATCGACGCGAATATTTATTACTCGCCGTACTAGTACTGTACCGTGGCGTTGACGACTCAGAAATCACTAATGCCCGTCTCCTCTCAGGTCTACCCAACCGTTTGCCGAGGTCTTCGGCATTAACGGCTTTTCCACTCGTGGAGCAGCCTGCAGCGATTTTCGCGCAGTCGACTCCAACGCGCGAGTTCATCGGAATAAGGTATATGTCTGGCGGACATCAAAAGCCGACATGTGAAGATTACCAAAACGGTGGTAAAACGACGACCCAGGGACGTCGTAGCCCTTAACGCGAGCCCGGAACGCACATATGTATGTGCATATGTTTGGATCAAATATATGAGAGCCAATCGCGAGTGGCGCCGCACATATCACTCATTGAAACCATGGTTTTTTTGTCAGTCTTGTCCTTTACGCCAGCGATCAGTTCCGTTGTACGGAAGCACCTATCTGTGGAGTCTCCGTCATGTTTGCGGAGGTTTTACACCAGGTATTTGGTCACCTCACCAAAAGCGCGGGCTTTACAGAACGGGAGAAATTACTACTACAGTAGTACACGACGATGCCGAGCCACGCTGTCACCGGCACCCGTGTAGATCGAATCTGATGTCAAGTGAGAGTAGTCCAGACCATGGGGCAAATGCGAAGGTTTCGACCGGCAATTATACCGCACCTCGACGACTTTGTGGCTGATGACGCCGCACAACAAAGGGACTAATGATCCAAGAATTATCCAGGAGTGACGGAGGGGGGCTACCTTAATCCTTACAGATAGCATCTTGCCTTTTTAAAACTATTCGGATAGGCCTGTCTCAGTCCACTCGTGAGTTTCAATCATGGCCGTTTTCATACTATTCGACACAGATCCCGGCATTTCTCCCGACGGGAGTCTCGAGACCCCGACAGCTCACCTTTTCCGCGGCAAGGTGCCTATCAATATGAAAACGGCTGTATGACAGACCTCAGTTCTGCTGCTACCTCAAGCTCGATTCGGACCCTGAGATGCACAATAAAAGCTTTGCTTCCCAACAATGTTCTCAAGGCTCAGGGTTCTTTGACCTCTAGCCCTCCTAATTGCTGGTGATTCCTTGAAAGTATGCGCTACAACCTGCTGTCTGTGCTCTCCATCCTCACCGCCGCCCCCCTCGCCGACCTCGCGACACTCGTCCCACCGCCTTGGAATGACACCCGGGTGAAGCACACCTGGGATTCTGTCCCGATGAAGTGGGAGAGCCTCGGTAATCCTTCCGATAGTACCACGATTGACCTCCACTTGGCACTCAAGTCCCACCACGAGAGCGCCTTGATTGACGCGCTCCGCGAGGTCAGCAATCCAAGGCACCCAAGGCACGTCCTCGCCAACACTCCTCTGCGAATGCATGTACTCACCATGGCCGCTACTCCGTTGCAGATACGGTGCATATCTATCGAGGGAGCAAGTTACGGAGCTTGTCGCGCCGCACCCCGAGTCACTCGATCTCGTCACCTCCTGGCTAGAACACTACGGCGTGCCGCCCTCCTCTGTCTCGGCGTCGCACGGTGGCGGCTGGCTGACGGTCACCGGTGTGCCCGTGTCCCAAGCGAATGAACTGCTCGGCGCGTCCTACCAGCTCTACCGGCGCACGGGGACGAATGACTCCGCCATTCTCCGCACGGTCGGTTATACGCTCCCTACAGTGCTGCACACACACGTGCACACCGTCGTGCCGACGACGAACTTCGCCTCCATGCACACCCCACGGCAGACACCACGCAGGCACTCCGTCCGAGCAGTAACTTCGCTGGCAAACGCGACGTCGGGACAGCTCGCGACGGTGCTGTCGAGACGCGATGACTACGACGAAGAAGTCACGCCAGAATTCGTGCGCTCGCTGTACGGCACGATTGAATATGAGCCGGCCGCGGAGGACGAGAATAAGCTCGGGATTGCGGGCTTCCTGGGCCAGTACCCCAACCCGGATGATCTGAAGACGTTCATGGAACTTAACGAAGGCCGCTATGATGCGGTCGATGCGACATACACCGTCGTGAAGATCAACAACGGCGGGGATGACCCGAGCAACCCCGGCTATGAGGCGAACGTCAACCTTCAGTACGCACAGGCCATAGCGTACCCGACCCCTCACATCTTCTACAGCACCGGCGGTACCATGAAATACGACCCCGACACTAAGGGGCCAGACCCGAACGACATGTTCCTCACGTGGGTCCGCTACCTGCTCGATGAAATGCCAAACGTCCCGCAGACGATCAGCGTGCCGTTTGGTGCCGACGAGAAGGATGTCCCGCTGGAATATGCAAATGAGGTTTGCGACCTGTTCAAGCAGCTTGGTGTGCGTGGCGTCAGCATTCTCTTCGCGAGTGGCGACGACGGCGTCGGCGCTGGGGACTGCCTGGTCAATGGAAAGGTTCAGTTCATCCCCATGTTCCCTGCATCCTGTACGTGTGGCATGTTATCCCTCCTTGCGACCAGTATACAGACATATGCGCACGTTGCTTACCGCATCGCCATGGTTTCGCAGGTCCCTATGTCACTAGCGTCGGTGCCACGATGGAACTAGATCCCGAGATCGGGGCACCCCTCTCCGGAGGCGGCTTCTCGTTCCACTTCTCCCGCCCTGACTACCAGGATGAAGATGTTCCCGAGTACCTCGAGAAAATAGGTGACACGTATGACGGCGCTTACAAGTGCGTTCTCTGCCGTGACCTGACCTGACCTATTCCTACTTTGTAATTTGTGCAGCCGTGACGGCCGTGGCATCCCCGACATCTCCGCGCAAGGGGTTGATTGCGTGGTGGTCATGAAAGGGGAGGCCATTCTCGGGCAAGGCACAAGCTGCTCGGTACCAGTGCGTCTTTCGCTCTTCCCCCCACTCTGCATCACTCGTCCTCGAGCGCCCGGTTGACCGCCAAGGTATAGATCGCGGCTGGCATAATCTCGCTGCTGAATGACTACCGGATTTCAAAAAAAGATCCTCCACTCGGCTTCCTCAATCCATGGCTGTATGGGGTTGGCCTCGGGGGTATCAGCGACATCGAATCCGGCAATAATCCGGGCTGCAGCACCGATGGATTCGGAGCCACTGAAGGATGGGATCCTGTTCGTCCCGCAAGACTTGTGTCTCTTCATTTGTGACGTTGGGCTGATTTCGTTCTCCGTAGGTCACGGGTCTTGGGACACCAGACTTTATAGAACTGCAGTCAAACTTGCCGGTCGTAGGTCCCAGGGAAACTCAATCACGATAATTACTCGACCCGCGTGAAATACACTTACTGTAAAAGCACGAGCACGAACATTCATCTCGACCTTTCGACTGGCCGAGCATATGATACGGTGGTGGTGCAGCGCAGTCATTACACCAGTAGTATTACGACTTCCGGATGTTTCTCAGCCATTTCCGAGTACTTGTCGAGCCGAGTCGTGGACTTGTCATGTCGTCGCCCCGCGGGCACTTCCGCTGGCTCAGACAGCACGTTGACCCGCTGCTCTGCCTCCTCGGGCAGATACGCTCGATGGTTTTTCCCCTTAATGGAACGTAGGCAGCGTGCGGGGGTATTATAATAATGCAGGGTTGTCCATAATGTGCTAACGCACGGTACCTATAATTCTCATGCATATCACTTCTTTCGCCATTTGAACCATTTCAATCCAACGCTTTAGCCAATGCACGCAACTCGCCGTCGCCAGTTTTACAGCAACCGCCGACCATGATTCCGCCCCAAACGCCCTTATTAGTCGCGGCGCGTACGATGTCGCCGAGCTGCTCCGCCCACTCGTCTCCTTGCGAGCGCGTGTCTCCGCCATGCCAGCCCCACTTGCGCGTATTCATGTCGTACGTCTGACCCCCGTTAGGCTTGAGCACGAGCCAGGGCCTCCCACCGCCGACGCGGGCAGCGGCGCCAGTCTCCTCCAGTGCGTCGCTCACCGCAGCGATGGCCCTCGCGACGTGCGCAACGGCGGTGCAATTGACGCCGAACGCATCGGGGACCGCATAGCGTGCGCCACGCTCGCCGCCACTGGGGGCAGCAGCAGCAGCAGCAGCAGCACGCACGTCGCTATCGCCGAAGTATGCTGCGAGCACGTCCCTCGCGCCGAGCCGCCCACCACCACCACCACCACTGGCGTCGCCGCCCTGCTGCTGCTGCTGTTCTGGAAATTCGCCGTCCGTATACACCGCGCACACCCACCACGGCTTGTGCTCCTCCGGCGCAAGCGCAAGGCCGTCGTCCCCGAGCGCCGCGACGGCGCGGCGGATCGCGCGGACCTCGCGCGCGAGCGGGACGGTCTCGAATGCGAGTGCGTCGACCTCGCGCCACGTCTGTGCGTCGGCGGCGTACGCGCGCAGGCGCTCGATGTGGAATGCGGCGAGGGCTGCTTCGGCCTGCGCCTCCTGGGCGCGCTCGTCCGCGCGGAAGGCGTTGCGGTTCGCGGGCGCCGCGGGGTCCGTGGCGGGGTGGGCGTATGCCTGTGGGCCGTAGGGTGGGGGGTAGAAGCCGTCGAACTCGTGGGGCAGGGGCAGCGAGGCACCGTATGCGGCGAGGGAGAGCGCGATCTTGATGCTGTCGATGGGCACGTGCGACTCGGCGGCGAAGCGTCTGCGCGCTTCGGCGGCGAGCGCGACGGACGAGCGCATGAGCCGTATGGCGTCATCCCGCGAATAGCCCGCCCTTTCGTACGTGCTGAATGAACCCTGATATCTACGGTAATAATAATAATAAGTGGGAATGAAAACTCGAGGAAGAAGACTACTCACGACGCCGTTTCGATAAGGCGGGCACCGGCTCGTAAGAACAAGAGGTGAGCCTCGATAACAGAATCTGGATTCTTGATCAGAGCCTCAGAGGACCAAAGGGATGAAGCAGTATCGATTTGAAAGATGTCTTCAAGTGTCGATCCCTGTTCCTCAATCATTAGCCAGTTTACGGGTACAACAGAGACGAACCAAAGCACCAGACCGCCGTCAATCAAGACGCAAGAGTCAGAAGGGAAGAGCCTAGAGAGACCAGACATCCTCGCCGTTCGAAACAACCGGGATTGATAGGAGAATTCATCTTAGCTCGCGACGCAAAGATAGTGATAAAGGAGGCAGTCTCCGTTCCTGGAAGGAAAAAGGCAGACTGGTAGCGGCGAGGTTCGAACTCGCGCGGGTTTTCCCCACTGGGAGTCAAGTAAGAAATACTTAAATCCAGCGCCTTAGACCACTCGGCCACGCTACCCATCCGCGTGTGATGTCATTTGCCCTGTATAGTCCGTGACGCCGTTCCCAAAATATCGACGACGCTACTAGCTGCAATACAACCCTGACAATGTACTTCGTACTTCCAGGCCATGCGTTCACTCAACATATTCATTGTGCTCCTTGTGCCAATCCTCCAGTGTTGTGTCTGGATACTCCTCGAAAGTCTTCTTCTTGCCGTCGGGAAGGCGCACGTATGCAGGCGCCGAAGTCGTCATGATCACAGTCTAACATAAAGAGCCGCGCTCAACTCTCTCTGTCTCAGGTAGAACCCGATTTGTTTCAGAACGTACCATCTCCTCTGGCGCTTTCAGCCCCGGCTCGTCAATTGCAGATGCGAATGGGTGCAACAGCTCTGGCCTGCACGCCGAGCGCCCCGCGTGCGCGTCAGACAGGTATCAGGGTTGGGTAGGACCTAGTATGTTGGCTGCGTACCAAGTCTCGTCCCACAACCAGAGCATCGCCGAGCATTTCGAGCAAAAGTGCCGCTCAGACGACGCCCGCTTCTCTTCTGGTGTGCCGCGGCCGCTCAGTACTGCTTTATATATCCTGTTCCACCCCCAACAGTCAGGCATATACGACATCGAGGTGTGTGTATGAAGTCATACGAGATGTTTTCCTTGCCTTTGGTGATCTGCAGCGTGTGTGCGTGCGCCCCGAGGTTGATCGAACCCCCTGCACCACCCACTTTGCGGCAGATGGAGCACAAGCAGAGTTGATACGGCACCGGCGTGCTGGACTGGACGGTGAAAGCCACTGCACCACAGTGGCAGCTTCCCTTGAGTTCGACTGGCATGATTCTGATGATGATAATCGCCCGTGGAAGAACGTTTCTGAGGCGCAAATACGAACACGGCAGGTGACCCGCCACCACTGACGTCACAGCTATAGAGTTACACGATACAACACAACACACAGCACAGAGACAATTAGCGGCCAAGCGGCCAAGACATCGACTATTATAGTTCCTCGCCACCATCTGCGAGTTCGCCGTTCGGAGCGCCCTTGTCCAACGCCTCGCACGCTCCCTTTTCGGCCACCTGCACGGGTCTGAACCACCACTTCACGATCACCGCACCGAAAACATACAGGGAAAGGACGGACTAAAGCGATTTGAACGTGGTTCTCAGCACTTCGCCCTTTCCTGAAGCCAACAAGCACACTCACGATTAGCAGCCCCGACCACATGGGCGTGTCGTGGCCAGCCACGACGAGGCCGAGCCACGTCTGGTAAAACGCGAGCAGGACGGTCGTGGCACCTAGGCCCGCCAGCAACGTCCTGTGCATGCGGGTGCGCCTCCCCTCTGGGATGTAGTAGACCCAACTCCCGATCGTGCACTGCACGACGTACAGCAGCAGAAGATATGCACTCCCCGCCTTCCCGAGGGAAAGATACGCCGTCAGTACGGAGAAGCCAAGTGCAACGTCGCGAGCATCACCTTGTGTGCCATTGTCACACTCGATCTATCGTCATCCATGAACCGATACGCAAGCGTGCCTCCCCCGATGAGCCCGCCAGCTAAATAAACATGCGTAATGCACAGTGCGTCGCAGGTGAGTGAGGTGCGATGGGTGGGGGGATCAGAAAGAGGGGCACGAACCGAGGCCAAACTGCAGCAGACGGTGTAGCCGGAACGCCGTGGGGCTGCCTGTCACCTGTGCGTATCGGACCACGAGCACACCGGACGGTATCACGAGTAAGAACCCCGTCATGCAGAGCGCGCCGTGCATGAGGCTCGCAAAGCTACCGCCGTCGAGTGGTTCGCCTTCGCCCTCGTCCTCGTACACGCCTCCGGCCATCTCGTCACTTTCTTCTTGTCCAGCTGCGGTTTCCGGCCCCAAGCTCTCAGTCGGGGAGGCAGGCAGGAGAGGGGAGAGCACTAGCTCGGCGAATGCGGGCGCGGGCTCGGGTACGGGTGCGGGTGCGGGTGCGATGCGCGTCAGGTTGAGCTTACCGCGGCCGATTCTGTGATGTATCGCGATGTCCGCGTCCACGTCTGCAGAGCGTGGCGGGGTCCGGCTGAACGCCCAGATGATGTTCTGTATCCCGTCCAGCGGGGCCTGCGGGCAATATCGATCAGACCCATCAGTGCGCCAAAGCGTTCCCCCTCCCCTTTAAAAAGTACATCCAGAACAAGAAGCTAGGCTACTACTCACCCGCCGGGTGAACGCTATTTGAGGGTGATCCTCGCTGGCCTGCACAGATCGCACGAAGTCACAAAAAAAAGTCAGAGAAAAACACGGTCGGTGGGAGACGCACCCAAGAATGGGATAGGTCGAGCTCGGCGACGAACGGCGGGTCCGGGTCCAGCGTCGGCATGGTCTCGTACGGCGCCTTGCGCTGTGAGAGCGTCACGGGGCCATAGTCGCCGTCCGCGTCGCGCGACGGCCACACGACCACCATGGGACTGTGACCCATGTTACGCCCGAAGCCGCTACGTGGACCGTCAGCGCCAGCCGAGTTTTTGGGAGAGAGCGGGGCTTGCGCGTATAAACGTACATGGCCATCCAGCCCAGCTTCATCTTGCCCGTGCTGCGCATGATGTCTGTTGTTCGCCATCGCGCGCGCAGAAGTCAGTCAAGCAAGTCAAGCGCGGCCGTTCGAGACGCGCCAAAGCCACGTATCTAGCGCGTCGGATTGGAGCACACGTACATCGCGCTGTGGCGCCGTCCACGTCACACTCGATACACATCACCTAGCAATACAGCAGTCGTAGGACCGTCTCGTCCCCTGAGGAAAAGAAAAACTCTTCGCGTACATCACTGCACATAGAGTCGTGGGCAGAGCCAAACAAAAACAACCGCTGCTACAGATGCAAGAACAACGCAAAGCGGCGATGTTTTGAGAAGTTGTGCAGCGTGCTGGGGGAATAGATAGGTGGCGCACCGACTCGGAGGAGCGAGTGTCAACTGGGGTTGCTCCACTCTTGGTGGGAGACGCGGCGAGGAAGAGGAAGAGGGCCGCTACCAGCAAAAGTTTGGTCGTGTCGCCACTGAGCACTCTCATTGAAACGGCAGCGGATATGTCTGCGTTTGCATGCTCTCGCGGGTAATTTATGGCCAGCCCATTAGTTAGTCCGTGGTTTACCGCGGGGATGCGGACAGATAAGCGCCCATATGGGACCACCGAGCGCCAATTCCACGGTTCTATGGATCACGACGACGATACGAATGCCCTTCCGCACTTTGGGGCATCTGTAGATGCAATTTGTGCTTCCATTTCTTACACCGAGAGTCTACTGTCACTCTATATTCACACAGCAGAGACAAGAAATGAGACAAAGAGTGTCCAACGGGCCAATACATAAGATAATTAGGGGTGTTTTCTATAGTTTCTCGCCGTCGTCCTCGAGATCATCGTTCGGGGCACGCGTGTCCAACGGCACATACTCTCCCTTCGCGTCCTCCTCCGGCGCCGATCCAAACCGCCGCTGCACGGTCATCACGCCGAGAACGTACAAGCAAGGGACGAGCTAAGCGATTCGCAAACATGACCATCAGCTCTACCGCTCTCTCCCTGGAAACCCGGTACACCAGCACTCACGATTAGCAGCGCCGTCCATACGAGCGTGTCGCGGCCGGCCGTGATGAGGCCGAGCCACGCCTCGAAAAACGCGAGCAGGACGATAGCGGCGCCCAGGCCCGCCAGCAACGCGTTGTGCGCGCCAGTGCGGCTCTCCGCCGGGATGCGGTGGACCCAACTCCCGATCGCGCACTGCACGACATACAACAACACGAGGCTGACGCCTCCCACCTGCGGGGGGTGGTGGACGGTCGGCCGTCAGTACGGGGAAGCCAGGTACGGACGATCTCCATGAATATCACCTTGTGTGCCACACTCGAGCCGTGGTTACTACCCATGAAGAAATACGCGAGCGTGCCTCCCACGATGGACGTGCCGGCTGAATAACGCACAGTTTGAGTGAAGCGTGACAGGGGGCGTGGGGAGGGGGGGGACACGAACCGACGCCAAACTGCAGCAAGCGGTGCAGCAGGAACGCCCTGGGGCTGCCCGTCGCCTTTGCATACCGGGCCACGAGAGCGCCAGACGGTAATACGAGCAAGTACCCCGCAGTGCAGAGCGCGCCGTGCAAGAAGCTCGCAGAGCCGCCGCCGCCGCCGCCGCCACCGCCTTCACCTTGGCTTTCGCCCTCGTCGTAGTTTTCGTCTTCATCTTCGTCGTGGCTCTCACTTTCGTCGTGGTTCTCGCCCTCGTCGTGGCTTTCACCTTCGCCGTTTTCGGGTTCGGAAGGGGGTTGGCCATGCTCTGGGTGGTAAGGAGGGGGCGGAGGAGGGAGTGGGGGCGGCTCGTCGGGGTGCGGGGCGATGCGCGTCAGATTGAGCTTGCCGCGGCCAATCTTGTGATGGATCGATATGTCTGCGTCTGGATCCGCTGATCCCGGTGACGAGTGGCTGAACGCCCAAATGATGTTTTGCATCCCGTCTGGCGGGGCCTACGCGAAACGGTATCGATATCAGACCCTCGCAAAAACAAAGCACTACTCACCTCCCGGGTGAACGCTATTTGGGGTTTATCTACGGTAACCTACACAAGAACGCAACGAAAACTCTCTCAAAAGAAGGGGAAGAAAGCGGTAGAGGGTGACGCACAAAGGTCTCAGTGATCAAGAGGCTAGCGGCGAACGGCGGGTTCGGATCCGGCGTCGGCATGACCTCGTACGGGGCCTTGCGCTGCGAGAGCGCCACGGAGTCGACGGCGCCGTCCGCGTCGCGCGACAGCCACACGATCACCATAGGGCTGTCGCCCATGTTACGCCCAAAGCCTCTAAAAGCCAAAACAAAAAACAAAAAAAAAGACGTGGACCGGACATCAGCGCAAGACGAGGGTTTTCTTGACGATTAACGTACATGGCCATCCAGCCCAGCTGCTGTTTGCCCGTGCTGCGCAGGATGTCTGTTGTTCGCCATGGACGCGCGCAGAAGTTCAATAAAGGCTCAGCGCTCAGCCGTCGATCGAGAGCACGTACATCGCGCTGTGTTGCCGTCCACTTCACACTCGACACACATCACCTGTAATACCAGCAACCATCCCGTCTCGTGTCCATTCATGAGTAAAACGAAAATAAAAAGCACCACGCACATCGCTGCACAGAGTGTCGTAGGCAGAGCCAGACGCCTGCCTTGTTGTTGGCTATACACCGGTGGCGCAGTTTGAGAGGTTAAGAGAGTTGGGCAGGACCATAGTAAAAGGCGTACCGACACGGAGGAGCGACGAACGTCAGCTGAGTCTGCTCCGCCCTTGACGTGGGGCGTGGCGAGGAAGAAGGCCGCGGCCAGCAGAAGTTTCGTCGTCGTATCCCCACCGAGTACTCTCATCGAATTAGCCAAAGAGCGCGGAGGCGGGAAGACGGACACGTCTGCGTGTTGCGCGGCGCTCTCACGGACACGACAGCCTCAGCCTGTGGGCGTTTAAACGCTTAAAGTTCGGTTGTCCAACCACACAAGTGCAGCCTTCCATACATGGGCTGCTGTCACCCTCGCCCTGCCCGGAAACGAGCCCAACACCAAGCGGTCACGTAAACCTCATAAATTAAATAACTTCGTAGAGTTCCTGTGGGGGTCGCTCCCGACGATGTCTCATTCGACTATAAACTAACTGGACAGAATCGCCCCACTTGCTATCAAGTTCCCTCTCCCTGTATCCTCTCGAGCAGAGAGTGTGGACGTGAGCGCGAGCTCGCGGCTCCCTTGATGCTGATCCCAACCGAGAGGTCCGGTGTCCCTGCAGGCGTCGGCGGATTCGAGTGCTGCTGCTGCTGCTGCGCGGGTGGAGACTTCGATTTCAACCCCTGTCGGCCGCGCCCCGCCGATGAACGGCGTTGATGGGTAGCTCCCATCCGCAGCAACAACGATGGCTTCTCCTCGTCCGCCACTTTCAGACGCTTCGTTGTCGTTGTCGTCGACTGCTGTTGTTGGTCGCCGTCTTCCGCTGGCTCCACGGGTGTTGACGCTCCCGAACCTACGGACCGCAGAGGGGAGGAAGAAGAGGTATCCTTGGGGTGGCGTCGTTGACGCGCGTGTTGCCCCCGGATGGACAACTTCTGGGCTCCGTTTCGCTCTTGAGGCACAGCTGGTTCGTCTCGGCCCGCTTTCCGCTTACTTGGAGGTGCGTCGACAAACGCATTGGTATCGGGAGGTGGTGATAATGGTGGTGGCGGTTTTGCTGGAAGCGGATGGTTTGGGTAGGTGCGAGTCAACGCCTAGTTTTTAAGAAGAAAAAATTGTGCGGAAAAAAAAAAAAAGGTAACGGTTGGATAGGGCAAGAACTGAAGAGAGGAGCTTGAAGGCAAACAAACCCTGCTGAGATCCGCTACCCGTTTCGACTCTGGGCTCTGTTGTTCATCAGCTAGACGGGAAATTTCAGTCAGAGCCGAGTGGAGAGGCGCTGGAACGGTCCAGTTGGTTTGCTGTTCCTTCCTCTGGGCGCGGCAAAAAAGATAAAGATCACGTCTGTCAATCTTCCCGCAAGGTCACGGCGCCACCAACCTGCTGGCATGTTTGTAACAGAATTTCGCACGACCCCCACGCTTGCGCGTCCGACGGGGCCACTTGGATGAAAAACTGCTTGCAAAAGTTCGAGGTGAGCGGGGCGGCGGCGGGGGGCCAGTGTGGCGGCAGACGCACAGGAAGGATTACGCTCAACGCGTCCACGACCTGCCGCCGCATCGACGCAAGCTCGCTAGACTCTGGGCTCTTCTGGTGGCTGCACGCAGCAAGGGCGCCAGCCAGGTGTGCGATGAAGGACGCGCGCGATTCTTTGGAGAGCCTGCCGAGCGTCATTTTTCCCATGAGAGAGGACGTGCAGTAGAAGCGTAGGAGCTGCGCCGGATCTGCCGCGCCTTTCGCGCGGCAAAGAAGGTCCGACAGCTCGAGGTACCCGCGGGACTGCTCCAGGCTCGCCGGGTTCCGCCCCGGCGCGAGGTCCTCCCTGAGCGCCGACGCGGCGCGCGCGAGCAGCATGCGCGCGAGCTCATTTCCGCGCCGCGTCGGCCGTCCGTCATTGAATGAGGGAAGGAAGAAGAGGATGTCCTCGATTATCTTCGCCGCGTCTGCCGCGCTGGATTTGGATATCGCCTACAAAGCGTGGCGCCAGCGTCAGTACTCAGGAGCAAGGATGGGGATCGCGCGGAGCGTACCTTGATGAGGGTGTCTATCAGCGCCTCCTCCTGCTCTACAGCACCGCGCCCTTGGCCCTGCAGCTGCGCGAGGAGGGGCTGCCGGGCGTCCCCGGCGAGGAACGCGACGACGAGCGCGCGGAGGCGCTCGCGGATGGTCTTGTCTTCGTCTTCCATGGGGTCATCTGGGGGCACGATCTGGTCGCAGAGAACGCCGAGGGTAACCTTGGAGTCGAACTCGAGGTGTTGTATGAGCGCCGTCTTGACCACCGCGACCTCCTCCGGTTCGTCTGCGGAAGAAAACGGCCGACAACATTAAGACGCAATTCCCCACCAGGGACAACAAAAAAAAAAAAAGGCCATGTGGGAACTGGCGGGAACGCACCACTCTGCAGCAACTGCACTAGCACATCCACGTTCCGCTCCACCCATCTGGGCTGCTCCTCAGACATCCGAACGATAGCCTTGTATCCCTCGATTCGTATCTGTAAAAGAAAAGAAAAGAAAATAGTCAGCTGATGGACGATGCTTAGGTTGTTCGCACAATGCACATTAGAGTCCTGGTCTTCACAAAGATCATACACGGCATTAATAGCGTCCTCCTCGAGATCAGGGAACGCCTTGAAAAACTTGGCGATATTGACAGCCGCCATGCGTTTGAGAGATGTATGCGGGCAATGGGCCAGCTTTATCGCGTGACTCAAGGCATGTTTTCTCTGCAGGGTAAGTGCATCAGCACAGTGTGCGGGAGCTTGGGGTGGAACACAGGTTGTGTGTGCGTCTATGTGTGGGTGGGCGGGGAGAAAGTGGAGAGGAGACGCACAACGGAGTTTGTGTCTGGTGCAATACGGTCAGCGCGGCCAAACAACTCTTTGGCTTCGCGCTCCTGTTCGGTAAGACTACCGGGCATAAGTTTTTTTTGAGACAGAAAGTGTCAACACCAGGTTGCGACTTGAATAACCCGAAGCGAGTTTACTTGCAGGGGGCGTGGCGGGGTAGAGTGCAGAGTGCAGAGTGCAGAGCTCACTGGTACTGCGGGGTCGGAGCGTTGTATCTCCAACAACAAACAACACGAGGCGGTGAGGCCGGTGAGGTGAGGTGATCATGCAATCATGAGGCGAGGCGAGGTAACTAATGTATCCGTACAGAGATTATCTAAACTAAACTCGGACCCGTGGTATCATCCCGGAACATGTTTTCGAACACCTCCGTGCTCTGTCCAATAACTCCGAACGCATCCTGCGACGTCCGGCCGAGAAAATCGAGTTCCTGTGTGATCCCTTGCATCGTCAGTGCATACGCGAAGTACAGCAGCTGCCGTGAGCCCCTGATCTCGCGGTTCTTCACAACATCCAGGTTTCGGATAGCTGTCACCTGCCACACGCGCGTCACGCCGAGTTCAACTGTCGAAGAAACATACCGCCTACCAGTTGTTGTCTCGCCTTCTCCGCGGGCGGCAAGTATGGCGGCAGCGGCGCCTTGAACCGAAATGCGGATGCCAACGTGGAGAAATACAAAATGATGTTCCCGACCATCTCCCGCCGCTCCTTATTGACTGGCAAAATGAAATCGCGCCGCACGTTCTGCGTTTCCATATAGAATCAATGGTTTCCTCGCGAGCGATGACCGCAAATGGGTCGCCTTACCGTATACCTGGGTCATTCATTCATTTTCAGTGCGGGTCTGTTTAGCAAAAAAAAAAAAAGTAAAACATTCACGTACCATTCCTCGCGCGTAGTGACGCATCGCATGCTGTGGAGTCTATCCAGTATCGTTTGTAGGCTAGCCAGAATCGAACGATACAATTTGATGGGGAACGGGCCCTTCAGACGCGGTTCGTGCTGCGTCTGCTTGAGCAAGTCCTGTAGTTCGATGAGCTTGATCTGGAGGTGCAGCTCCCTACAATAGAAAAATTAGAAAGAGACATCACACATCAAAAAGTCGACGTGCATCGCCATGAACTCCTCGACGGGCTTGTTCAACTTCTGCGGAAGTAGCGCCGTCTCTTCGTTGGGGTCATCGTGGTCTGGATCATCCACTTCCGGATTCTCGGGAGAAAATGAGTTGGACGCGACGAGACGCGTGTACAGCCAGCCGATATTCAAACAGAAACTTAATGTATCCATCGTCAGCCTCGCACTCTCACTTCACGACATCTACGGACCCATCGCACTTACTCTCCGAGTTGCTTGCTGAGTTCCCTGCGGGCTTCAGAGGGCCACCAAAACCGCGAGACAAAGCCAGCCCATACCACGCCGACCGTGACAGCGGTGGAGCGATGGAACGCGATGTCGACGACCGAAATGTCCAACTGTCGCGAGTTGTAACTGCTCTTCGTTAGTAAGAACAATACAATGAACCCGAGAATCTCCCTCTTTCGGAGAGACGGGCGCACCTGAATAGGCATGTCAGGTTGTACGTCAGGAGAACAAATCGTCCGGTCGTGGCGTATTGCGGTTTAGCGACGATGTAGTAGAAGCAGGGCATCGAGAAGAAGAATCCGAAAATCGCCAGCACCGCCGGCGTTTTGTGGAATAGCGTGTACGCAGTGGCTGCTGTCACGGCACCGAACCTGCGAATCAGATGCGTCATTGATGACGGGACGAAGTCGGACGAAATCCAGATCGAGATCCACCCACAATGTGCCGAGCACTCGATGCACGCTGAGGAAGTTGGTCTGTGTATCGAGTTATGCTTAACCTCCACACAAAACCAAGAAATCCTGACGTACCGCGCCGATAGTTGGGGACATCACAACGAAGAACTGTACGCCCGAAAGTCGTCATGATGTGCACTCACTCCCTTCCGCAACACAACAACGCCACTACTCACCGAAATCAACGCCCATTCGCCACGGTACTCCATAAACGTCGGGCGTGTCGCCTCGATGAACGCCGGGGCCGCAAGAACAGCAGTAGCCATGCCCGTCTTGATCGCATACTTGATATCGTGGTCTTGCACGCGCCCTCCGAACGCCCACAGCGACAGCTGAAACCGACGCCAGGGGGACAGGCCCGCACGCGACGGCGTCTGCACCGTGTCCGGGGCGTGTGGACGGACTTTCGGGAACGAATACGCGATCCGCGATTTTTCTTTCGTCAACATCCCCGCTGTCGCGCGCCGTCAGTCAGTCAGACAGACCATACGGGAGACAGTTTTAGGGAGGCGATGACGCGATCATACATATTCTCCTGTGCAGCCCCTTCGGTCTCGACGGTGGCCCGTCGCCAGGCCTTGTCCGTGGCTCCGACCTCTTTGCGCGGGGCCAGAAGCAGCAGAGCACGCTCGATAAGGCGGAAGAGATGGGTGAATACCATCTGCTGGAGGCACTGGGGCGCTCAGCCGCATAGATCCGGCTCATTGCGACTGTAAGCGAAATGAGCTCGCGCGCGAACTCCTGCATCGTGAATATAAAGCTGCCTCCGGCGGAAGCACGTCAGATAGAGACGATACCAGAAAGTAAACTGGTCACGCACAAGTATACTAGAAATACGTGTTCGCTATCACTTCCGGATAGAAAGGGATTAGGATTGTCATCGACCGAAGTCATGGAAGCAAGCGAGCCAGTATTTGAGACGTCAACGCGGTGATACAGGCGCAACAAAGCGTGGTTGGAGGTGCTATCGAATTCGTAGAGCGCTCGCTGGATCCCATTCGCAAGATCGATGGACTCGTCTAATACAGATTCGCCGTCCGCGGACGTCCCCTGATCAGAGAATGTCTCGCGGAGACGCCCGATAGCCCTTGTACATGTCGACTGTTCCAGGGAAAAGGGGAAAGAAAAACGATCTCTCAATGCGATGGTAAATAGGAACGGCCGGACTCACCGAAAGAGCTCGCAAGGGCGAGTCGAGCTCACCCACGAGGTCGCCAAACATGGCCGCAGCAGCTCGGAGCATGATATCCTCAGTATCATCGCGTCCATCCGACGCTGCCTTTCCCTTGACGACCTTCGTCTCAAGTACGTTCGCGAAGGTCTTGCTATACGAGGGGCGCCGATGAATCGCGACCTTGCCGTCCCGGTGCGCCTTTGCAAGGTCGTATTGCAGGCTTGTGCCGCTCCGCAAGCCGTTGAGGTGCTGCGCAAGGCGCGTGAGACTGTCTACCGCGTCTTCATAGGGATCGCCACTTCCTTTCGCCGAGCGGGCCGTAGGACCGCCGCAGAGCCGTTCGCTGCGCGCCTCATCGAGATTTTTCTTAAGCCCGGTGAAGGCCGCCTGGTGGTCCGCGACGGCTTTGGAGAGCTTCTCCTGCGAAGGCTGGAAGAACTCGTCCTCGAGGAGGAACGTGCCGGTGAGCAACGATAACAGCGTCGAAAACGAGTCGAGTGTTTTGGCCATGTTTGCCTGCAGGTTTTTCTTCGCGGATTGTGGCCAGAGGGTGACGCATACGAGATTTGAGACGCAAGCTCCGATTGTAACGAGGAGGGCGACCTGTAGCAGTGTCTCTACCCCGCCTTCTTTGACAACGCTATCAATTATGAGTTCTCACTCTGCAAAGAAAAAGGTCGCGCTCTTACACGACAAACAGAATAATCGACGTCATGCTAGCGGCTACGCATTGCATCGTCAGACTAAAAAAAAAAAAAAAGAGTCTAGAGAGTGCGCGCGACCGACCTGGATTGAAGGTTGGTTTGGCTATCCAAAGTTTGAACCACGCAACGAGCGACATGCCAACGCAAATCCAAATGAGCACGAGAGAATCCGCAAGCCACTCCCACCCGGCGTGGGGCTCGAGGGACCAGTAGGTGTACATACTCCCGAGGGAGATGAACGACGCAAAGCCGAGGCCCATGACGCAGTATATATCCGCCTCCAACATACCACCGATTGTCTTCGCAGGATTATAATATACGGCACTATATGGGGGCAATTCAGACACGACAAGGAAATATGCTAGGCCCGAGGATGGACCTACACGGTCGCGACCATGTGGCCTGCGGCGGAGGGATACTTCTCGCCGGGGCCATCCTGGGTCAGCTCGACAACGAACCGCGAGAGGGGGGCGTAGTACGTGAATAGCGAGCCTAAAAAATACGCGAGGCTGCACTTGAGGATGTTGCGATAGAGCGTGGGCAGCGTGGGCACGCGCGATAGCAGGCCGCCGCCCGCGCCACCGACGGGCTTGAGGTCCTGCTGGGTCGTGTCCTTCAGAGAGGCCGGCGGCTGCTCGGTGTCTGAGTCCACGTTCGTGTGCGCCGTGTGCGGACCGGTGCTCGAGCTAAACCCCCCATCGTCAGACGCCGGACCCTCCTCCTCCTCCTCTACCACCTCCGCCGGCGGCGGGAAATACCCCTCATGGTGCAGATCCGACATGGGGGAATGCGTCCAGCGGCTGGAATACCCCGCCTCGCCAGCGTTGGGAGAAGGCACGGACAGGGTAAGCGGGGAGCGGGCAGGCACCGGTGGTGGTGATGACGCCGCCTCATGGGCCATGACCTCGCCGAAGACGGACCAATCGTCTGGGGTATCGGACGAGAACGTCAGCCGGCGTATGCCCGACGCGACGCGGTATAACGCGGAGGGGCGGGATGCCCTGCGATGCGAGTGGTGCGTGTCGGTGTGAGTCGATGAGCCAGTGGAAGGCTGTCGAAATGGCAGCGCTGGACGGGCGGCATGGGAGGAAGCAAGACGGGGACTGTGTGTAGAGAAGTCTGTGGAATCAAAGAGCGAGCCTCGTGGCGACTGGTCGGAGTCGCTGGTGGCAGTGGAATAAGAGGAAGTGTGTCTATGCGCAGATCTGGTGGAACGACTGTGAGGATCTCGTGGATCGTGGGTCGCCATTGGCCGACGAACTCGGCGTTGCAACTCTCGATACCGTATGGAAGTGTCTTGAGCCTCAAGGACCAGTGCCAGTCTGCATGTTGGTCATCGCGCCAGATCACGATCGAACCACAGAATAGGTTTAGGCTTCCACCGGCGGACGGTTACCCGACAGTATCACGCAGATAGACAACGGACCTTGTGGTACCAAAGGCAACTACCGATCGACCGCAAGAAAAAGGGAAGGCGGGGAGGTGGAAGTCCCCTTGGTTAGCAAATTTATCATCAATCGCAAATGTCTGGCAACAGGGACAAAACTGCGGAAAGGTAAAACATGTAGAGGGGTGGCTAAATAGATAGCGCAGAGATATAAAAAGAGTACAGGTCACGATTGTCCACAACTGTCCGGTGACAACGGAGTCGAGAGTCTGGAAAAATACACAAGAGATGCTAACGTCCGACTGAAATTTGGCCTACAAATGTCCGAGGAGGGTTGGTATCGAATACGGGAAATAGAGAAATATGCACAGTAGTCCGTAAATCTACAAATGTCTGTCAGGTGTCATGGGCGACGAGTTCGCGATGGCAGTCTAAGTGCCGGTCCGAGTCCGCGGGATCAAATTTCATGGAGAATGGGAACGTAACAGGCGTTCCTTTCATAGCTCGTGCCAGCCATTTTCCGTGATAGTCGTCGAGCATGTGGCAAGGTCATGATAAGCCAAGCGATGACTGTAGTCTGGAGGCCAGGAAGCCTGTCAAGAATAATGAGCATTGCTAGCCATAACGAGCTATCGCCAAGGCGTCAAGCATACCTGCTAACGGGAAGGCCATGCTTAGCCGCGACAGCATGGCTGTGATGGTCCCGACGTGGCTTCCGGCTTCGTTGGACGCAATCGACGACCATGATTTCATCTGGGCAACCTCGCGAACGAAGAAGTGGGCCGCTGACGCCCAGCAGCACTACAGTCTCTCAGTGGGAAAGTAATGTGACTGTCAGAATCACTCACTCCGACAATTGGATCAAGAAACTCGATGTCCATGTCGGTCACTTGGCCAATAATCAGCAGCATACTACGAGCAGCAAGCATGCATTTCTCGCTCCACAGCTGGTTGACCTCGGCGCGGAGGTAAAATAATCGAATAAGTGCAGCCTGCGCGAGCGTGTGCACGACAATCATGTTGTGTTTGTCGTTGGCGTGAAGAGCGCCTATCTGGTGCACCGGGATCAGGCTCACAATGAAACGGTTGATCGAGTCTTCCATCGCCAGCGTGTCTTGTTCAGAGAGTTGGGTCAATGTAACACCCGCTGCGAATGCAATTCGCGCGAAAGAAAAAAATGAGGGTAAGTGACACGAATGCCCTTCAAGAAATCACATTACCAGCATTCCATGCAGAAGACACTTTCGCGGCAAGATCGAAAAGTGCAGATGCTTTGGCACGCAAGGCAAAGTTTGAAAAACCGCCTGCAAGAACAGGCACCTGGATCTGATGTGCGAGGAATGTCTGCACGGTATTTAGGTGGGCTAGGTCACCAAAATTGTCCTACCATTCACTTTGTCAATACAAACGCCGGAATACGAGCGGTAATCTCACGACTTCATATTCCATTATGTCCTGTGGCCACGGGACAATGATGGACGATAGGCCACAGGGACCGTCCGAGATTAATGAAGGGCGATGGAGCGCGGCTGACCAGCACCGATCGAGGCAGAATACCTGCCAGAACGCCAATATACGTTCTCCGCGCTCCACAGCGTCTCGAGCCGGTGGTAACGAAAATGTTCCTTCCAGGCTCATATAGACATCCGGCTGTTCGGTTCCTTGTCTGTGGAGACCCCATTGCAGCGCAAGCGCCGCTGCGGTGCTCGCATAGTGACCACCTTCCATTATGCGGCCGTTTACCAGGAAGAATTGAGAGAGAAGACAGCAACCCTGAATAACATCAACAACCTGGGTAGGTGCCTGTAACCAATCATGGAAGGCCTCCGTGGCGCGTGAAAGATAGAGGGGCTCTTGCTGGCTCAAACTTGGAGACCGTGAGAAATAGCACGCCCACAGGAAGATAGCATTCATTAACATCGGATGACGCTGGTCTTCCATAGGACCTCGAATGGAATTGCGTAACCGCTCTACGTGCAATCCGAGAAGCAGCTGATCACGGTGGGGGATGAATGTCTCCAATCTGTTTCAAGTAAAATAAGTGAGACAATAACGGTTTCAGGGAGTTGGGAAACTGACAGGGAGTGGGCGAGGTCAGGGGGAACCTGACCCGCATACATGCGGTTGGGGGAATCAGAATAGCATCGGTCCTGCGTCAGTATTCAGAATCAACGGCCCAACAACAACTCTCACTCAAATGCTCACACTAGACACCCATGAGACTGGAGAACAGCAGGCCAGTGGGGGAGGCGATGCTGAGGTATGGGGTGGGTCAGTTATGTGAAAAGTGGTTCGTTTAAGCAAGCACGTACTGATAGGATTGGGAGATTGGGATGCTGAGAAAGGAATACTCAAAGGGGAGTCAGCACCCGAGGAGGACGAGTCCTCCGAGCCGGGAATGGCGTGTGGGTCGAAAAGGGGTACAGAAGATGATGTGTGTTCGGGACTCTCGAGCTCCTTGATGCGGGCCTCGAGACGGGCAACGGTCTCGCGGAGGAGCTGCGTGCGTGTTTTTCCTTTGCCATCGTCGTACTCGCAGAGGTCCTGCTTCTTAGCCCGCACACATTGTTGGCAGGAAGGCTTTGCGCCGTCGCAGCGCTGTGTGGAGGCGGATGTAAACGAAACGGCCAAGAGTAGCCGAGAGAAAACGAATCACCATTTTCCTCTTCCTGCAAAGGGAATCAGATGGGTCGTTCCTGGGGAAGAGCGGGGAATACAGACCTGCACCGAAGACATGCTTTACCTCTTTGGAGAGTGGGAGCGGAATGTCGGGCTGGGCTCGCCGAATAATCCTCGGTCATTATGAAAGATTAGAAGATTAAAGTAAGAGGAGAGAAAAAAAAGAGAAAGAAAAAGAAAGAAAAAAGATAGCTACAGAGAGACAGAGAAAGAGAAGAGAAGTCGACGGCGGGGAGCAAGCGTCAGAACGCAGACATAAGCGGGGAAGATAAATAGGACATAGAGACAAGAGAGCGAGGCTTGAACCGGTCATCCGCATAGCCTCAGAGCATTTGAGATCTATGATGGATGATGATCCTCGCCAACTCCTTGGTCGCAGGTACACGCCAAGCCAGTATTGGCGCCCCTCTCGCTTGTTTTTCCTTGCTCATCTCCTTAGCCCCCCTTCCAGTGCCCGAGCTTAACATTTGGCAACCATCTCGGTCATCTTTCCAACCGGGACTTTTGCCAATATCCACCTCTCAAGCGCATATACGACGATATTTAGGCCCAAAAGACAAAATGGACAATTTACACACGATGGCGATTTCACGCCGAAAGGTCACCTGCCGACACGGCACATAACAGTCCACATGGTCAATCTTACTGGTAGCGGCGCGACCCCGGTCCGGTAGCTTGGCAGCTTGGCAAGCGTCCATCTGGCTCGGACATGCCCCTTCTTCTATTCCTCCTCGGGACACTCGAACAGAATTTGTGTCAATAATCCCGTTCTTTACAAAACCTCCCCGAAATCTGTCACCATCTTTCTTCGTCAAAATTTGTTCGATCCGTAATTGCATTGGCGGCGTCGTCTTCGCTCCTTCGTTCAATTGTCTTCGTTTCTCCACCCCAATCATCATAAGGTCTAAATTCAATCCTTCCCCTATGCAGCTGTCAACATGTCAATCCTCGAAACTGTACAACCTGGCTTCGGCTTACGATCCAGGGGCCCCCAACCTGTCTTTCGCCTGCGCAACCTCGGTCTGATGTGGCCCTTGTGAACAGCTTCTGTCGCGTTTAGTTCAATACGGACTCTCTAGCGCCACACTCTGTATTCCGACTCATACGGAGCGACCAGGATACATCATCTCGCCGGTAGCCGTACCTACTGGTATTACTACTGTAAATCCATCTGCACTTTGCCGTTGAACGACCAAGATCGCGTAAGTTTCAGGGCAGCCAGTAACTTGTCACGAATGGGGCAGTGGTAACCCTCGATATGCCCTTTTTTCCCTCGTTCCCTGCCCCGTTTCAGCTCAGCTTCCACTACGCTCCATGTCGACAGTTTGGCGTGTCCCCAGTAAGCCTATTCGTCAGAGCCCCTTAAAAAGTTTTCATGAAATCAACAATTCATTTTCCAGTGGCGTTCATAACTTTTGGTGCAGATTTTTGCTTATTCAGCTCCGCTGAGTGTGTCGGCCGCCGGTTTCGTTGGCACTGGCCGGTGGTACGTTACTGTAAATTAGGTACTAGGTGCACGAGGTAACAGTGGGCGCTATGGGCCGGCGGCGCCCGCACCTACTTACCCTCGCCCCCTCCCTCACAAGACAACAGTTCACCGACATTCTGTCTGCACTCTCATTTGATTTGATTTGTCTTTTTTTCTTCAATGATCCTCATCTATTTTGCTCGCAAATCAAGATTTCTGTCCGCATGTCGGCAGGCACTGTACCGTGCTGCCGTCACTTCTATTGCAACCAGCATGGCTCACCTTGAGTGAGCGGGCCCGACGGCCAATGGAGCAACCGTCAGGGCCCGTTGCGCAGTACCCCTTGTTCTCGTTCAAGACAGTCGCGGACCGTCGGATGCGGCCGTTACAGTCCTCTTGCACGCATGCCCCACGCATGTCCCGCCGCGTCGCATCGGTCGACGCGCCAATGGTTCCGTGTACGTATTGTGGGTGATACAGGTGGGGTGCCCCAAGGTGTACTGTACCATCCTTCCCATCACCGATCGCGCGCGCTTGTGGCAAGTCCGATCCCAAGACGGGGCGACCTACGTCGAGTTCGACGTAGCCTTTGCCTTATGGGTCCATGGCCATCTTGTTCCTGGAGCTGCTAGCGTTTCTGCTCGTGGACCCCGTGACCACCGATCGGACACGTTAAAGCGCTCCCAGTCAGGGCTGACTACCGAACCATCAAAGAATTCCGCAGCATGTAACGGCCGCCTTTAAGCTTAAGTCTCTACGAGTCTGCGCGGATCGTCGAGAGCGACGAGTGCACGTGTTGCCAGAGCTGGGCGACGTCCCTGTAACGTTTTTCGAACCCAGTGGTGGATCGATCACTTTCCGTAAAGATCTAGCGGGGGATTTAGAGGCTTCCAATATCTTTTTGGAGGGAGACAGATCTGTGGATCAGTGTCTCAATTTCGGGCGCATTTCCGAATCCTGCACGTCTCCGAGTCTACAAATTGATTGAATAGTAACGGACACTTAGATCGAAGAAGGGGCCGCTCCCTTCCCAACCCCACTCCAGAAATTTTATAGCCTCTGAATCCGTCGGAGTCGAAAAATCCATCACTGGAATGGGTGCTTTTACGTGTAGATAAAGCGTCCATGGCCAGACAGGGCTGAGGAAGCTGGAGGCCGGTGCTACCGGCCTTTCGGGGATCAGGAAGAAGAGTCCAAGGGGAAGTCAAGACCTGACAGCCTGACGCTGCGCAATATGGGCCTGCCAGATTGTTTTGGTTGGCGTAGACAGAGCAACGCGGGAGTTGCGTATGTAAGGCAGGTTGGACTTGCACGGGGCACGAGATCTGACCTCGAAATTTGACCGGGGACTCGTAAATTAGCAATCGGAACTTCCGGAAGCGCCCACCCATCGAGCTGTCAGTGAATCGTCCCATCTTCGCTAAAGTAAAAAAGTACTGTAGTCATTCATCCGGAGTTGAGCTCGCGAACAATCCCCACTTAGCATGGCGGTGGGGGCGTCATCGAAAATTAAAACAAAATTGCGTTGATGATGAAAGTCTGCACGTTCATTTTCAAACATTCTGGTTTTGGGTTCTGTTTTTTTGGAGCCTCGTCCGTCCATCTATTATTGTAAGTTGTAAGAAATTTTTTTGGAGGGTAACTCACGGACTCCCACAGATCATTCGCTGGTGGTCGTGGAGATTAATCGGGTCTCAGAAGGTATGCACCATCACGGCCATGCGCGCGCGTGCCCAAGTGCACTACATTGTACATCAGAAAGTAAAACAAAAACAGCTTGTATGTGACTCGGGTGACGCCCGCACAAGTAAAGAACCGACCTTTGCGCTTCCCACGCTCGGGAGCTGCCGGTATGTGCGTGGTATTGACAAGCCCGCCGCGGTGGATTCTTCCAAGTCCCATTGATTAACTTGATCAGTGAGTCCGTCCTTTGACATCAAACTTTCCTGCACGCTCGTTCTCATACTGTACTGGCGCCTCCACCCTCCCGTCAAAAGTTCCCAGATAAGACACAATCCCCGAAGAGGGGTCAATCACCCCCTCTCCTCCGCCCTGCCGGTGCCGCGTGCATCAGAAACAAAATCGTTCGCTTAACCGTTACGGTAGCGTCTCTTTCCACCCCCCGTTCCGGTTCCGTTGATGATATATGACAGGAGATATGGAACGGGGGAACGCATCTAGCTTAGTCGGTGTTTCACTTCTCGTTATGGCCGATATATTGCGTTACGGCTCGTAATCGCACGTGAACCCGAACACCATGCCCTGCGACAGTCCATTAGGGTAGAGGGGTTTCGATGGACAGTTCAGCGGGCGGGCTTCAATAGGCTTGCGTTTTGACGTTCTTGGGATGCTGAGCGCCATAGATTTACTCTTGCCGGAATTCCTTTAGTTGCGGAGAGAAGCTAGGTATATCGTGCGATTGGGAGGGAGTTACATATTGATGGGGGAACAGGGAGGATAAGATGCGAGTGATAAGGTTACAAGTGCGTGCGATGTTATAGTATGGGTACGATAGGGGCGTTCGAGAATATCCGGGGGACGCCCTCGTGAAGAAGAGGGTAAAGTCCGCATCAGCGTGTCAGTAGGTGGGCGCTGATGCTGAATTAGGGGACAGAGAAAGAGAGTACTGTATCATCCAGATGAGGTGCCACCAGATATCGATGGGGCCGGAGGCTGCTGTGGTGTTGGCTGCTGCTGCGGTTGCGACTGGGACTGGACTTGCTGCTGTTGCTGCTGGCTCTGGTCCACACCAATGCGAAGGTACCCCGCTTGTACAAGGAAGTCCCATACACGGCTGGTCTTGTTCACGTCGATCTTTACAAGGTCGCGTGCTTCACGTCGCCGTAGCTTGCCACCACGGCGAGCGTACTCCCGCACAAGCGTCTCCTTGATCACCAAGTAGGGTTTTGGTAAGATGCGGAGGGTCGAGCAGAGAGTTTGCTCCGCAGGTGTGAGGAGGTGGAGGGACGGACTGTTCGCGAGGTTCAGTGGCGCCGCTATTCAATAAAAGTTAGAGAGATGGGTGGGACGGCGGAGGTGGAAACCATCACGCACGTGGTCGGCGGCCCGATGGTCCAGTGGCGTTTGTTTGGTCAACGCTCTTCCGATCGGCATCGACACCAACGCCGCTGTTGCGCCTCGACGAGTCGGGTCCAAGAGACTGCCGTGCACTTGCAGCCCGAAGCTGCTGGAGTCTCTCTGAATCTCGCGACATGTTTGCCTTGGCTTGCGTCTGAGGATATTTTTGAGTACCGCAACCTATTCACAAACGAAACGGAACACACGCGCTTATACAGGTCTTCTTCCCATTTCTTGATATCCGCGGCCGTGGTTAACCCGAGCCTCCTGTATTGCTGTAGCTCCGCTATTCGCTTGCGTAACATTGCTTCATCTAACGGAAGGTCAGTTAGGATTCAATAATGTGACTTGCACCGTACACAAGATGTCAGTACAAAAGTCTTCGTAGTCTTCTGCAGTCTGTAATCTTGCAAACGGCCGCAATCGATGAACGATGTCTTTATCATCTTTCGGGCGTTTTTTCTCCGCGGCTTGCAACTGAAAAAGCCTCAATACGTCTCCCTTCGTGACTGGGCTCACGTACCTTCTTGTATTCAAGCAACCCGCGATCGAACATGAGCGTCTTGGCTTCGCGCCTCTTCGCCAGGCGCTGCATATACATCTCGATCAGAGCGAGCTTAAACTCGAGGGAGGCTTGGGTCTCGAAAGGAATCGGGGGCATATTCTCCTCCGATTCTTCCTCGGCGCCATCGCCGTTATCATCTGGCGCTGGTGTATCCTTCTCCTTCTTCACTTCCTTCTCCTTCTTGACATAACCATTGGCAGTGCCGTTGATGCCATTTGTAGACACGCCGTTTCCGTTGCTGTGAATGAGGCCATTGACCAAACCATTTTGTCCGGCGAACGCCAACTCTTGCTCGTGCTCCTTTTCCTTCTGCTCCTCCTTCCAGCGCATGCGAGTCTTGTAGTCATGGTCATCCTCATCTTCTGGAATAGAGTCGCCGTCCCACTCCATACATAAACCGAATTCAAGGTTCTTGATCAGATCCTCGGCCTCATTGTCGACCTCGTGCTCGAATTCGAGTCGGCCAGGAAGGAAGGTTGCAACCTCATGCACCCCCGGCGCAGAAGTCGGTGCCACCTTTTGGATTGGTGGAGTGACTGTCATGTTGGATATCCGTCGCCGTTTCCGTTCTTGGAAATCTGCAGGATCGATATCAAAAGATTGGTCCATACGCTACGAGTCGCCTGAATCAGTCGAGGCAGGGGAGGAAGAAAAGAACCATACGGGTCGAGGCCAGCTGGGTGAATCGATGTATATCGTATTATAGTGCTCCTCAACCTCTTCCCTTGTGCGAGTGCCGACATGCTCTGCGACTGCTTGCCAATTGCCCAGACCTTGTTGGGCAGTGCCCTCGATTAGTAATAGTTCCCTGAAAAAAGTCGTGAGCAGCCACACCCAAGAGTGGGAAAGAGGAAAATCACTCGTCTGCCCCCCAGTCCTCAGAGAATATGGGATAAGAGTGAAGCTCCTTCGTGTACCTGGGCGTTAGCCTCATGTAGCGTGGGTGGCAGCGGAATTTGCTCACCTCAACTCTATATGCGTGACCTCGTTTGTGCTTGCCGAATTCCTTGCCACTACAAAAACAACTTGGACATAGATCGACACCATCTCCTACAACACACGCCGGGTGGGCACACTTGATCCGAATAGAATGTGTGAGATCGGCCAGACATCCGTCGCACTCTGTCTGTACGCCGGGCTCGTTGATTGCTGGGGAGGGGGTGAAAATGAGTGTGGGTTTACGTAATTTAAAGGGCGTGAGAAAGAGAGGGAAAGAGGGACGAGGAGAACGTGTTGCAAGAGTAGACACGCACTCGATACCTCCTCCGCATGATGTGGACGCTTCCTATTTGTGACCGTCATCGCAGGGAAAATCGAATCCTCGTTGTCTCGGGGCGAGGTTGCGTTACTTGTTGTGGTTTACGGATGCTTGCTAAATGCGAGTTGGCCTCGATGGGGTGGGGCAGAAGAGCTCAGCAGGAGACGGAATCACAACCGGGTTATGCTTTTTTTTCACCGTATAACACCTCGTTGCTTGCAATGATCTTGCGTTCGTCTTGTCTTGATTGTGGGACCAGTCGTCGACGTAGGTACCCGCAAAGGTTGCCGACGGGGGATAGGTCTTGCTAGAAAGACGATTGGAGTCAGGACCTGATGTGTGTCCCGTAGATGAGAGCGTTGGATAGTATCTAGAGATGGGTGGTCAATGCGCCCGACGCGCTCGTCGTCGGCGACGGTGGCGAGCGCCTGAGGCGATATTTGGCCATCTTTGCACATGTTATCACGCGGGACGCCGGCCCGGTTTACCGTCTCGCGTTTCAGTAAGTTCGGTGCCTCCTCGTGGTCACTGCCGATACCGAGTGTTTTGTCCAGCGCGTACATCCACTCCCTGCCATATAACTGGATCTCTTTGCAGAAAAGAGGTCAATAATTGCTACCCTACCCAAACATCGGCGCACAGTCGAACTATCCGCGTCACGTCATGGCCTTGGTTGACCTCTTTCCTTGGAATTCAGCACCTGGAAGGTCAATAGATATCGAACTTGGCGGACAAGAGGTTATAAACATCGAACTTGATACCCTCGACTCCAATGCAGATGATGTGCTAGAGGTCTTGAAGGAGGGGCAGCCGAAGGTAGCCTATTGGACTCGACTTGCTGGAGAGTACATGCGGAGGGGCTATCTTGATGCTGCAGAGAAAATTGCGTTGTCCGCAATTGAAAGTGGGTTTGCGCTGCCTTTCTTCTATGTCAATCGACTCAAAATCGTCCGGTGCAGGTTTTCAGTCCAGTGGTTCTACTTCCTCATTGCCGTCCATCTACTCCTTGCTTGCTAGCATACAATTGGCAAAAGCACGAAAGGCCCCGAAGTTGAAGCTCTCTAATGCCCGTATGTTGTCGTACAAATGCATTTCACCTGCCTCGTTGATTGCGTCTAATCCACAGGCCAGGATATTATGACGCATGAGAAGTCTCGCGACGAATATATGCGGGAAGCGACCCAGCTCCTCAACCACGGTGACCAGGCGGCGGCCGAAGGGGGTGAGATTAGTACCGCTACAAAAGAGTTGCTACTCTTGACTCGTGGTATGTCTTGTCAGGCTTTTACCGCGCTTTTTTTTTCATGCGGTTTTGGAAGCCATTCACCAGCTAGCAAACCGATCGATGGAAGACGCACTTCGCTCCTTTGAGGCGGTTTTGAAGGAGAGACCAACAAACCTGATCGCTTTGATCGGAAAGGCGTGTCTTCCCTGATCAATACCTCCGCCTGAGCTGACAACGCGACAGGCGAGAATATTGTACACGCGACGCCAATTTGCTTCTGCTCTCAAACTATTCCAGCAAGTCCTGCAGCTGAACCCATATTGTCTACCAGACCCTCGCATAGGTATTGGTTTGTGTCTATGGGCATTGAATCACAGAGAGAAGGCAAAGTGTGCATGGGAGCGGAGTGTAGAAGTGGTGCGGTGACTCCTCAGACCGCTGACTGTCCTTTACTCACAAATTTATTGAAAAAAGAATCCTTCTGAGTGGTCAGGTCAACTGCTTCTGGGACTTGAGGCGCTCAATGCGAGCAAGAACCCCGAGCTCTCCGAGGATGAGCGGATACAGGAACTCATGGCTGGCTCCAAGCTAATTGAGCGGGCATTCAATAACAATCAGCGCAACGCATCTGCGGCAAACGCCCTCTGCGACATTTTTCTTCGTAAGGGCCAGCACAAACGAGTGCGTCGGTTCCCCTTTTATACGCTGGTTGAAACGCTAACGGAAACCTTGCAGGCTTTGAAACTGGCAGAGCGAACTATCCAATTTGCAGACACATTGACCGTGCTTACAGACGGCTACATTCGTGCGGGGCGTGTCTGTCATGCACAAGGCTCTCACAGTGATGCATTGAAGCATTACAAGCAAGCTTCTGAGGGTCAATCGAAGAATGTCCTCGCAGCCATCGGGTTTGCGCAGATGCAGCTGCGACATGGTAGGCCGTCTTTTATACGCCCTCTTCCAAGTTTTCTGACACACTGTAGACGAGACGGCTGCCGCGATTCATACCCTAGACGGGCTTTTGCAGCATCCAAGCCCACAAAAGTCGCTCGAGGCAACAGCTATGCTTGCTTCTTTGCGTCTACATCCCCGTCCAGGGGTGTCCAGCTCGGATGCCGCCCAGGAGAGAACCAAGGCTCGCGAGCTCTTTGACCGTGTATACAGGGCAATCGAACAATCCGAAGACACTACTGCACAAGGTGGCAATCCATCGCGGAGTGATCCACCCCTATCACGTGCGGTGGTAGACGATGTAGACATGCACATCGAGTTTGCGCGACTCTTGCAAAGTGAGAATCTTGAACGCACCGGGAAGATATTTGCCGAGGCTGTGCGAGTCAGCGAAGAAGCAGGACGCGTCGATCCAAGGCTACTGAACAATCTTGGTGTCGTGTCACATCTCGAGTCGCGGTTTGGAGAAGCGCGGATCATGTACGAGAACGCGTTGGTCGGCGCTAGTACCCTTGGGGCTGAAGCAGAGGCGATGTCAACTTCTGTGCTGTACAACCTAGCACGGGTATACGAAGATTTGAACGACGAAGGGAAAGCAATGGAGGCCTATGAGAAGCTCCTGGAGCGACACCCCGAATACGTGGATGGTACGTATCGCCCAGTTGCAGTCACTGACGGCTTTTTTGACCTCCCACAAAGCCAAGATTAGGCGAGCCCACATACTGGGTAACATGCACCAAGGGAATGAAGCCCACGACCTGCTCAAAGACTCGCTTGTGTCGCAGAGCAGCAACCTTAACCTGCGCGCATACTACACTTACTTCCTCATCCAGTTCAATGCTTCAAAAGGCGCGCGCGAATTCGTATTCGGCACGCTACGCGACCACGACAAGCACGACTTGTACGCGCTCTGTGCAGCCGGATGGTTGCATTATTATCAAGCGCGCGAAAGTCGCGACACCAGCCAAAAGGGTGTCGAGGAGCGACGGCTACTCTTCCGACGAAGCGCCGAGTTCTACGAGAAGGCACTCGGTTTGGACCCGCTGTGCGCCGTCGCTGCGCAGGGACTCGCGATTGTTACGGCTGAGGATGCGCTGGGCACGTTGGGTGGCGCGCTCCCGCCTGGCCCGGCGCCCGATGAGACGCAACGACGTGCGATGAACGCGCGCGATGCGCTAGAGGTGTTTGCGAAGGTGCGAGAGAGTACCAACGACGGGAGCGTATACGTCAACATGGGCCACTGCTTTTTTGCCCGGGACGAGTTGGATCGGGCGATCGAGAGTGTGCGTACCTTGATTGCTGTTTCTGCCGTGCCCAGCCTGGTCTAACTCGTCGGGAAGTATGAGACAGCGTCGCAACGCTACTATGGCGGGCGGAATGTTTCCGTATTGCTCTGTCTCGCACGGTCGTGGTACGTCAAGGCAAACAAGGAACAATCATTCGCGTCGATGACTGTGGCTCTACGATTCACACAAAAGGTACGGTCCCTCCCTCGTCGTTCGTTAGCGGGATGGTCACTGATCGCCCCGTGTCCACCACCAACAGGCACTGCACATCCAACCCGTAGACAAGGCAATCGTGTACAACATCGCGATGATTCAGCAAAAGTCCGCCGAGCTCCTCTTCTCACTCCCGCCCACGAAGCGCACCCTCGCAGAATTGCAGCGCGGGATCGCGCACGCCGTGCACGCGCAGAAGATGTTTGGGTCGCTTGCGTCGGACCCGGCGAGCGCGGTACCGTACGACCGCGATCTCGCCGAAGAGCGCAAGAAGTATGCAGACAGTATGCTGCGCCGTTCCGAAGAACACCTGAGTGCGCAGCGGCAGCACGAAGGGGAGCAGGCCGCGCGAATGGAAGGCGCGCGACTAAAGCGTGCTGCGGAGCGCGAGCGCGTCGAGGCGCTAGAGGTGGGTTATCCTCCTACCCTCCCTCTCTCTCCTTTGGCCTTTGAGCGCTTCGCTGACCCTTTCTTTTTTTTTTTTTTGGTGGCGTCGGTAGCGCGAACGGGAGGCGAAACTTCGCATGGAAGCCGAGGCGCTGGCGGCAGAGCGCGCGCGCGCTCGACAGGAGGCACAGCAATGGAACGCGGACCTGGTGAAGAACGAGAGTGACGAGGAGCGGGAGCAGCGCAAGGCACGCAAGGCGGCAAATCGGAAGGTCAAGTCTGAGGCGCCGAGCGGTGACGAGGGTCTAAGTACGCCTGCAAACGGCGGCGGGGGCGGGGAGCCGAAAAAGAAGCGGCGCAAGTTGAAGAAAGGCGGCGCCGCGAGCGCCGCGGCTAGTGCGCAGGCTTCGGACGCGGAAGATGGGGCGTTGTTCTCGGAAGGTGAAGAGGAGAAGCCTACCAAAAAGGTGTGTAATTTTATTTTATTTTCCAAAAATTGGCGTGGGCACCTCGGGTTGCTAAGAGCACTGGTCAGCGTGGAGCAACGAGGAAACGTGTTGCGCGTGAGGAAGACGAAGAACCTGCATCACTGCCACGGAAAAAACAATAGTGAGTCCCTCTCGGCACCTTGGAAACGATGCTAAGTGCCATGTCCTGTGCCAGTATAAGCAAGGCGACTATATCAGACTCCGACGAGGAGATGCCATGATACTTTGTCCTCGTTTTGTGCATCACTTTGTTTCTGTACCGCTTATTGTTGCGAATCTAATTATGGAAGGACATCTAATATTACCATAAAAGTACAGCCGCTCCAACTCTAATGTGACAATATGTGAGAACTTTGAGACCATCAGCCATGTCACCCAAAACACGGGCCCAATGTCGGGTTTGCAACGAGAAGGAATCGAAGTACACTTGCTCTAGCTGTCTGGTGGAATAGTACGTCTGTCATATACGAAATGCTTTCTTCGGACTATAAAAACGTATTATTCTTTAGTTGTTCTGTTGCATGTTATAAGCAACACAAAGGTAGGCTCCCACAATAGCCTGATGAACCATGCATGTCTCATGACCACGTCTAAGAGAACCCGTGTGGTTCGTCAAGCTCAAAGGGGACGGAACCGAGCAATGCCACGCTGGAACCCAGTCGTGATCAATCCCGATCTCATACACCAGACGGTGAGAGCCTCTCTTATGAGTCACCTTCGGACCAGGACACATACCCTTAGCTAAACCTGAATGATGGACATGCGTGGGTTGTGCGGTGCGGGTGTGTGGGTGGGTGGTGCACAGATAACGAAATTGCGAGGGAAATTCCGCTCCGTGCACTGACCTCACTCAAGTGGCCATATGTGCCAGAGGAGAGCGCGTTCCCAGACCCGTTGAAACGTGACGACCCGAAGCCATTGCAGATGAGACAATACGAAGCTATCGGTTCGCGATCGTACAAAAAATCGTGCTGTGAGCGACGGGGTATTAACGTGCTTACGTAGCGACATCACCCGCCGTGCGTGCAACTCTGGAGGGACACCCGGGACTCAAAGAAATGTTACGTTCGATTGACAGGTTGCGGGGACCGGCCAGGGAAGAAGCATTGCAGGCCAGTCTCGGGGTTTCCAGGAGGGATGCCGAGAGTGCCGAGGAGAATGACGAAGGGGAGGGGAGTGCAAGCGCAATGCGGGAATTGGCGGAAGCGATTGAATCGGCTGTGAGGCCTGTGAGGGGCAAACAAGCAGCTATTTTAGGACTGGACTGGGGCGATTAATTGGATATTGTTTGGGGCCCAGGGATCAGCAACATGTCCCACAGACTCCAATGTAGGGTTAAGGTTTGCTCGGCCTTTCTCTGGCCCAACCGCATGCGCCATAAAGACCCGTCGGGTTCTGCTCCCGCGCCATATACCCCTTGTTCCCTCATGTTGCCTTCAATAATACTATTAGCCCTTTCGTTTTTCGCCCCTTTCTCACTGGCAGTCGCCCCAGCCCGTCGTGACCCCCTCCACATACCCGTCATCCGCCGCCACCACGCAAGACGAGGTGGGGAGGCCGATGTTGCTCGCTATTCCGCTGCCTCAGCAGAACTGAGACACAAATATAACTTTGACTCTCCCGGGGCGTCGCGTAGGGCCCAAACGACGGATATTGCGATAACGAATCAGGTGCGCCATTTGTACGTTATTCGTTAGCGAATAGACTTAATCACGTTCATTAATAAATTAAGGGATCGGACGTGAGCTACTTTGCGCGAGTCAGCGTCGGTACCCCGTGAGTGGACCTCGAGGTGTTCTCACCCTACCGCCTCAACTCTTCCTTGTCCCCAGGGCCCAAACGTTCGGTCTCGTCCTCGACACCGGTTCATCCGACTTATGGTTTGCATCCACCCTCTGCGCCTCCTGTCCGTCCGGCACCCCGGAGTTCGACCCGTCGAAATCGACGTCTATTCAGACCGGAACAGACCGTATTTCCTTGAGATATGGCTCCGGTTCTGCCGTTGGCGTCACTGCACAGGACACCGTCACAATCGGTCCTTTTACCGTTAGCCAACAAGTTTTTGGTACGTTCCCTTCGCTCCCGTTCCCTCCTGCCCTCGTTGGCGCGGGCCTGCTCTTTTGAGAGAACCCTTGAACTACTGCTGTCTTGTAAACGTCAAGTAGATCTGTCACATTTCCCATCAATCCATCTGCCATCTGCCACCCTTTTTCTGTGGTGCTAATTCGAGTGCCAGTTGTTGTCACCGACATAACCAGCGGTTTGATTCAGGGCACGCTCGCCGGTATCTTGGGTCTCGCATTTCAAGGCATCGCCGCATCTTCCGCACTGCCGTTCTGGCAAGCTATCCTCAACGACAACTTGCTCACAAATCCTGAATTCTCCTTCTTCATTACTCGGTTTCGGGACGACCCCTCCGCGCAGGATGAGGAACCTGGAGGGGTGCTTACCCTTGGTGGAACGAACACAACATTTTACCAAGGCGACATCGACTTCCGCAGCTTCACCTCTCCCATAAGGGGAGGCTCGTTCTGGTTGCAGACAGTGACAGGTGAGCCACACACATACCGAAGGCAGCATGGCCTGGAACGTGTTCGACAGATGTCACTGTGAACGGTAAGAGTGTCAATCTCCCTAGTGGCGATTTGGCCGTAGCCGCCATCGACACCGGTACGACCCTCATCGGAGGTCCCACCTCTGCCGTGAACGCCATTTGGGGCACTGTCCCTGGCTCTGTGCCGCTTAGTGGAAACCTCGCCGGTTTCTACGCCTTCCGTGCGTCCTTCTCTTCGTCACCTTCCCCTTCGGCTGGCGCGCTGCGCCATGGAGTAGGGATTTTGATCCATCGAGTTGGGCTGACGGGACTGGACGTTTTCATACAGCGTGTAACACTCAGTTGTCCATATCGATATCCTTCGGTGGCCCGTCGTGGCCGATCAGTCTTGCAGACTCGAATCTCGGTACTGTCGGTGCGGGTCGGTGCCTTGGCGCGATTTTCGATATCACCCAAGGCTCGAATGTCACGCCAGGGGAGGGCAACCCGGCATGGATCATCGGGGACACATTCCTTGTACGTTTCTTCCGATAGGGCTTGGCCATCTCCGCACACTGACGGTGTTGCTTCTAAATGTAGAAAAATGTGTACAGTGTCTTCCGCGCCAACCCACCAGCGGTGGGCTTCGCACAACTGTCAAACGCGGCTGGTGGCTCCTCAGGTTAGTAGCGTCATCATGTGCATCTTTCATGTTCGGCGTGGTACCGCGCAGGCAGATGCGTCTTTGGGTCTTTACTGTCGTGCTCCATTGAACCTCGCCCACTTTCTTGCTGTACCTGGGACCCCCCTGGTCGTCGTCGCTACCATCGCGGCACTTTTGGCATCTTTACTGATGAATGACTTGGTGATATAGGTACTCCACTTCCAAATCCGGGCACTGCAACCATCACCGGCGGCGCGGTGCCTACACCCTCCTCGGGCGGTGGCGGTGCAGGGAGTTGTTCGTACTCTTTTTTTTTGGTTGCGAGCTTCGCGCTGACGGCGACCATGTTTGTGCTATAGCCTCTGCGCGGCGAACCGCGCCGGTCGCCGCCGTTGATATTCTCGTCACAAGCGTGCTTGCGCTGGCCGCAGCAGCATTCACGCTCGTGGCTTGAGTTCCTATATATATATATGAAATGAGTCGATGCATCTGAAGATGAACTTATTACAAACTCCTTCCATCGACCCACCAACCTTTGTATTGATTACATGTTGCTCTGCATATCTATCCTGCGTAATTTGCTGACTTTGTTGCCTCAGAGCGACAGGGGAATCGTAATATTTTGTTATCTTTCGTACCGTTGTGCTCCCTCCGCTCGGGGCTGGTGGTTGTGGTTGTGGTTGTGGTGCGCCGATGTACTATATAGTCGTACACTTGGGACAGAACCCTTAGATAGAACACTGGTTTTGGACTATCATCGCATAGTACGCCGTAGAGGTGCGGCGATGTCATCTGTGTACCATTGCTATCACCTTGTCACCTTGTCAATCGGATACAGTACGTGGATGAGTGAACCCACATTCTCCCTGAGTCGGGTACTCACCAGATCTCACAACGTGAGCCATTTCATCCCGGGGTAGGCTCGTGAGACCAGTGTAGAGTCAAGTAATGAAGCACGCGTGGAGTTTAAAAGGGGCTCGGACGGTTTCGAGAGCAACTGGATAGTTCATTACAGTCCACACGTAGTACATTTTATACTACTAGTGATATCATAAATTGTAAATCAGTGCCCGCAAAATATTATGAGACATCAGCAAAGGATATGAGCGGGTCGCTAAGAAACAAACTCGGCACAGAATAAAAAAAAACGGCACAGGACACCTAAGAGGTCAGGTGGCAGTCCGAAGCCGAAACCGAAGTGCGCGAAGGGGGAAATGAGGTAGCGGGAAGGGCATATCGTGTGCTGCGTCGCCCTTGTGGCGTCTGGCTTGGCGCGCTCGCGCTCGATCCTTTCCGGTATCCTAGATACGACAGTTCAAACGTTCAAACGCCAGATAATCACACCGGGTATAGTAAGTAAGCGGCCAAAGGCCGAGTCCAAAATTTTTAGTGTTTTGGGCCGCTCGCGACGAGGCGAGGTGAGACGAGACGAGACGAGACGCATCCTCCGGGACACCGGCCCGGTCCTTTCCTGAAAACCCAGCTTTACCGGTCCGAATACCATCGCTGGTCTACCGCTGGACCCGGGAATCAGTCTTTCATGAGAAAACTGTGGAAAACGCCTAATGAATGAATCCCACATGGTGGCAATAGCTTATACTATAATCCATATGGTCCTCCGCTGTTGTCTTCTGTGAAAGATTCTGGCTCAGTTCAAGTGTCTGATCTGGGGAGGTGTTTCCACCGTGGTGACGGGTGGAGCCTCTGGCGTCAATTCTGTTTGTTGGCGACTTCACTGGCGTCTCCTAATAATTATCTGGCGGTTTTCCCACCCTTCAAATACGTGCTTATCGACCAACCGTAATTCGAGTCCTGCGACAGTTCTATCGGACATAGCCTTAAGACTGTCCCATGCACACTGGTCAGACACACTCTGCAATGGAAACTGACTCCACTATCGACGATATCGTGGGATCGATTGGGCAGTCAGTAACACCGTTTGACCATCCAGTCATTTCTACTCACCTAACCATTAGATTTCGTATCGTATCTGTCGGTCGGGTCAGTTACTTTTTCATTTGATTTCTGTTGTTCCATCAGCACCAATCGATCATCAGTCTGGTGTTGGCAAGTCATCACTCATCAACCGTGTATTCGGTATCAAAAACGCGGTAACGAGTTGTCGTATCAGATTGACCACAACTGATCGCCTTCTGTCGTAGAGCGTTTCACACCGCATACCCGGAGTATCGGATATCTACCAAGAACACGTCTCATCGGAAAACGGATATTTCGTTCTTCACGATTCTCAAGGTTACGAGCCAGGGGACCCCAACAATTTTGAGATCGTACGCGAATTTCTGGAGCGGCGGTCGCGACAGGACCTGCCTCTGAGGGATCGGGTCCATGGCCTATGGTAGATACAGTTCCCTTAGATCACATCGCAGTCTCTTTAATCGTTATCAGGCTCTGCGTAGAGACACCAACCGCCGGGGGTCGGGTGTTCGAGACGGGAGATGAGCAGCTACTTAAATTTGCACATAAAACCCAACGTGCGTGTTCGATCTCTCGTTCTACTACGCTTCAATCCACTGGACATTATCCATCAGTTCCCATTGTGGTAGTGTTCACTCAGCACGACCGACTAGTGAGGTCGATGAGAGCCGAGTTGGAAGACAATTACCCTGATATGGACGAAAATACACTACATAATCGGAGCGTGGACGAGGCTTTGAAAGTGTATAAGAATTGTCTGCAGTCTCTCGAGCGTACGATGCATAAACTCGGCATCCCGATGCCCCATCATGCCAGAGTTTCAGGTATGTTCGTGCCATTGCACTATCTGGTATTGACCACTTGTTCGTTCGTCCGAATCATCGGGAGGATATTTCGGAACTTGTGCAGGTTACTCGAGATGTTGTCAAGGAGCGAGCCAGAGGCGATGCTTGGATAATGTGGGCAGTAGCCCAACGGGCAAGTCTCCCGGTCAAAATCGAGGCTTGCGTCGCGTAGGTTTCATTCAAGCTTTTGGATCCATAAAGCTCATCCACGACTATTCCCCTCTGGACAGCAAGGGCATGAATTGTATGTGCCCCGGGTGTCCTTTCTGCGTGCACCTGTTTAACGGTATCTTAGGTTACATACGCAACCTTGCTAGTGGTGCCCCTGGAATCGGACGGATGTTGCTCCGCGAGTGCCTTATGCGAGTCCACAAAGACATCATCACCTGTTGGAACTTTAAGGGAGAGGTACTAAACTTATGTCGTTCCAGGTTACGCCGTTCGACTTACGTCCTCGCCATTAGATTCTCGAGAGTGACGAATTCAGCAATTAATGCTCTATGTCGTACAAGATGTTAGCAACGAAGCCCAACCCCATGTCTCGACGTATGTGCCGATGCATCCTACCCTATGAGTTGTGACATTTCTTTCAGTTCTCAAAAATGGATGCAGTTTCCCAATTTGTGGCCCTCGTCACTACTGTCTCCGTTTCTATTGCACCACCTGCCGCCGTTATAGGCTTAACATTTTTATTTGGGCATTGGCTTAAGACAGCTGTTGTTGAAAACGTGTACGCGACCTTGCCCACTCGTGCGATCCGATACTTATTCTAATGTCTAGACCCCCCGTTCAACGTCTCCTACTTGCTTACACTGTGGGTCTCATCAGCGTTCTGAGAGAACTCTTCGACATCACACTCAGGCGGCCTGGATCGGATCTCACGACTACCTGGCCAGACTTAGAAATGGCCATTGAGCTCTACCAAAAAACCTCTTGTCAGAACATCCACGAAAAAATTTGTTCAAATACTCCGTTGAGTGGATCGACCCTAACCCAAAGTGACTTGAACAAGAAGCTTCGCGATTTGTTGGATTTGCAGAATAAGTAGTTGTGGGATTGGTGTCTCAGATAAGTGTTTACGGTAAGTGACATGGCTGACCGTACCGTATGTCAATGCATTGATACTGTGATGTCCTCTCTAGACCTCTGCCACCACCTCGTCATCTTGTCACAAGTTTCGTGGGTTGTTGGATAAGTAGTAGTGGGATTGGTGTCTCGGATCGGTATTCACGATAAGTGGCAGGGCTGATCTGGTCACATGTCAATGTATTGATGCTGTGGTGTCCCCTCTGTACCTCTGCTACCACCTTGTCGTCTTGTCGGTCAGGTATACAAACAGGTGAATCACATTCTCCCCGAGCTGATTCCCCACTGTGTGTTTGAGTGTTAAGAGTCCGTTTCCATACGGGGAAGCCATGTACTAATGCTTCACTTAACGGAGATGAAAGAAAGGATGATGGGACGGGACGGGACGGGATGGGATATGATGTTGTAAACACAGAGAACAGAGGAACACAAGTGCACGCTTCAAAGGCTGTAGTTTCCGTCTTGCAGGTGCGTACGACCCGAACCAAGCGCTCTCCTCGGGCACGACGGTGCGGTCGCACGGAAGAACACCACCACAAGCGCGTCGAGCCGCGCGGCGTACTTCGCGGGCGCCTCGTTGTTGATCAACGTGAGGAAGTGGATCGCGGCGAGGTAATTTGGCAGCTGCGCCGGGTCGCAGCGATACTAGCCCTAAAGAGATGGACATGGGTGGTTGCTGTTAGGAGAGGGGGAGAAAGGAAAAGGGGGGGGTCATTCTTGTCATCCTTGCACGAGGTTCTCTTGTGCTCGATGGACACGCCGGAGGGACGTGTTGCGCACGAGCTGGCAGAGCATAGCACAGGGACGTCCGGGATGCCCATGTGCCGTAGGCCAAAGGTGATGAGATTGCAAATCGGTGGATTGTCGTGCCGCTCAACGTAAGCACGCAGACTCGGAAACAATACTAGAACTTCTTGTCTGATGCTGTGTCAGAAAAAAGCGTCAGAAAGCGCTTTCGTCGCGGCGTGCCGCCCTAGATTTTGTTGTGGGAGCGGGAGGCTCACGTTTACGAACCTTGTGGAAAGACGATGGCATCGAACCCGCTCGCGGTAGCATTCACGCTCTTGGCTTGGGTTCCTAAATATGAAATGAGTTGATACACTTGACGACGAACATATCGCACCCCTTCCATCGACCCACCTACCTTTGATTACATATTGCTCTGCATATCTATCCTGCGTAATTTGCTGACTTTGTTGCCTCGGAGTGACGGAGGAATCGTAATTTTTGTTATCTTTCGTACCATCGTGCTCCCTCCCGCTCGGGGCTGGTGGTTGTGGTTGTGGTTGTGGTTGTGGTGCGCCGATGTACCATGTAGTCGTACACTTGGGACAAAACCCTTAGATAGAACACGGGTTTTGGACTATCATCGCATAGTTCGCCATAGAGGTACGGCGATGTCATCTGTGTACCATTGCTATCACCTTGTCACCTTGTCAATCGGATACAGTACGTGGACGAGTGAACCCACATTCTCCCTGAGTCGGGTTCTCACCAGATCTCACAACGTGAGCCATTTCATCCCGGGGTAGGCTCGTGAGACCAGTGTAGAGTCAAGTAATGAAGCACGCGTGGAGTTTAAAAGGGGCTCGGACGGTTTTGAGAACTGGATAGTTTATTACAGTCCACACGTAGTACATTTTATACTACTAGTGATATCATAAATTGTAAATCAGTGCCCGCAAAATATTATGAGACATCAGCAAAGGATATGAGCGGGTCGCTAAGAGACAAACTCGGCACAGGATAAAAAAAACGGCACAGGACACCTAAGAGGCCAGGTGGCCAGAATACAGGCAGTCCGAAGCCGAAACCGAAGTGCGGGAAGGGGAAATGAGGTAGCGGGAAGGGCATATTGTATGCTGCGCCGCCCTTGTGGCGTCTGGCTTGGCGCGCTCGCGCTCGATCCAGAAAACGCCATATACTCAAACCGGGTATAGTAAGTAAGCGGCCAAAGGCCGAGTCCAAAAATTTAGTGTTTTGGGCTGCTCGCTACGGGGCGAGACGAGACGAGACGAGACGCACCCTCCGGGACACCGGCCCGATCCTGTCAGTTCAGGAAAGCCCAGCTTTACCGGTCCGTATACCATCGCTGGTCTACCGCTGGACTCGGGAATCAGCCTTTCATGAGAAAACGCCTAATGAATCCCACATGGTGGCAATAACTTATACTGTAATCCACATTGTCCTCCGCTGTTGTCTTCTGTGAAAGATTTAGACTTGAGGTCTGGCTCAGTTCAAGTGTCTAATCTTGGGTGGGTGTTTCCACCGTGGTGCCAGTGACGGGTGAGCCCGAATAGCGCCTGCTCTGGCGTCAATTCTGTTGTTGGCGACTTCACTGGCGTCTGTTGATAATTATCTGGCGGTATTCCCGGTTATCGACCAATCGTAACTCGAGTCCTGCGACAGTTCTCAATCTGATATTAGCCTCCCCCGCGGCCGTCGCATGCGCACTAGTCAGACACACTCTACAATGGAAACTGACTCGACTCTCGATGATATCCTGGAATCGGTTGGGCAGTCAGTACCACCGTTTGACCGTTTAGTCATTTCCACTCAACTTAATTATTAGATTTCGTATCCTGTCCGTCGGTCGGGTCAGTTACCTTTTCGTTCGCTTCCTGTTGTTCCATCAACACCAATCGATCATCAGTCTGGCGTTGGCAAGTCATCGCTCATCAACCGTGTGTTCGGCATCAAAAACGCGGTAACAAGTTGTCGTACCAGGTTTTAATCCCAACTGATCGCCTTCTGTTGTAGAGCGTTTCACACCACATACCCGGAGTATCGGAAATCCACCAAGAACACGTCTCGCCGGAAAACGGATATTTCGTTCTTCACGATTCTCAAGGCTTCGAGCCAGGCGACCTCGACAATTTCAAGATCGTACGTGAATTTCTCGAGCAACGGTCACAACCGAACCTGCCTTTGAGGGATCAGGTCCATGGCTTATGGTGGATACATTTCTATTAGATCACTTCACGGTTTCTTTAATCGTTATCAGGCTCTGCACCGAGACACCAACCGCCGGGGGTAGGGTGTTCGAGACGGGAGATGAGCAGTTGCTCAAATTTGCCCATGAAATCCAACGTGCGTGTTCGATCTCCCGTTTCATTTCATTTCACTTCAATCCACTGTCCATCGTCAATCAGTCCCTGTTGTGATCGTGTTCACTCAGTACGACCGACTAGAGAGGTCGATGAGAGCCGAGTTGGAAGAGGATCACCCAGATATGGATGAAGATACCCTACGTGAACGGAGTGTGGAGGAGGCCTTGAAGGCGTACGAGAAGTGTCTGCGGTCTCTCGAGCGTACGATGCATAGACTCGGCATCCCGATGCCGCATTATGCTAAAGTTTCAAGTATGTTCGTGCCATTGCGCTACCTGGTATTGACCACTTGCTAGTTCGTCCAAACCATCAGGAGGATATTTCGGAACTCGTGCGAGTCACCCGAACTGTTGTCAAGGAACAGGTCGAAGGCGATGCTTGGATAATGTGGGCAATAGCCCAACGGGCAAGTCTCCCGGTCAAAATCGAGGCTTGCGTCGCGTAGGTTTCGTTCAAACTTTTTGGATCAATAGAACTCATCCACGTCTATTCCCCCCTGGACAGCAAGGGCATGAATTGTATGTACCACGGGTGTCCTTTCTGCGTGCACCTGTTTAACGGTATCTTAGATTACACACGCAACCTTGCTAGTGGTGCCCCTGTAATTGGACGGATGTTACTCCGCGAGTGCCTTACGCGAGTCCACAAAGACATCATCACCTGTTGGAACTTTAAGGGAGAGGTACTAAACTTCCGTCGTTTCAGGTTACGCACGTTCGATTTACGTCCTTGCCATTAGGTTCTCGAGAGTGACGGATTCAAGCAATTAATGCTACATCTCGTACAAGACGTTAGCGATGAAGCCCAACTCCAAGTCTCGGCGTACGTGCTGGTGCATCCTATACCCCCAATGAGTTTTGACGTTTCTTTCAGTGCTCCAACCATGGATGTGATTTCCCAGTTTGTGACCCTCGTCACTGCTGCCTGCGCTCCTATTGCACCACCTGCCGCTGTCCTGGGCTTGTCATTTTTCTTTGTGCGTTGGCTTTCGACAGCTGTTGTAGAAAACGTGTACGCGACCTTGCCCATTCGTGCGATCTGATACTTATTCTAACGGCTAGAGGAGCCGTTCAACGTCTCCTGCTCGCTTACACTGTGGATCTCACCCGCGTCCTGAAAGAACTATTCGACGTCACACTCAGGCCTGGATCGTATCTCAAGACAACCTGGCCAGACTTGCAAGTGGCCTTTGAGACCTACGAGCAATCCTTCTCTCGTCAGCGCATCCACAAAAGCATTTGTTCAAATACTCCGCTGGGTGGACAGATCCTAACCCAAAATGACATTAGCAAGAAGCTTCGTGAGTTGTTGGATAAGTAGCTGTGGGATTGGTGTCTCGGACCGGTATTTACAGTACTTGGCATGGCTGACCTTACTGCATGTCGACGGATCGATGTTGTGGTGTGGTGTCCCCTCTGTACCTCTGCTACTATCATCTTGTCAATCACGTATACGGACAGGCGAATCACATTCTCCCCTAGTCAGATTCCCCATTATGTGGGTTAGGTGTTAAGAGTCCGTTTCGATCCAGGGAAGCCATGTACTAATACTTAACTTAACGGAGATTTACGATATGATACGATATGATATTGCAAACACAGAGAACAGAGGAACACAAGTGCACACTTCAAAGGCTGCGGTTTCTGTCTTGCAGCGCGTACAACCCAAACTAGGCGCACTCCTTGGACACGGCGATGCGGTCGCGCGCGAAGAGCATGAGCATGAACGTGGCGAGCCGCGTGGCGCACTTCGCGGGCACCTCGTTGTTGGTCGAGGTGGGGAAACGGTTCGCGGCTAGGTTACTTTAGCAGCTGTGCCGGGTCGCGGTAATACTGCGCCTGAAGGGACCCGGGCACTTTGCCGTAAGAGGAAGGGAGGGCCTGTGCCCGTTCGTTGTACACACCGAAGCGCGCCGCGTTTGCGCACGAGGTGCCAGAGCACGTCAAGCGGTTGACGTGCGGTTTGCACGCGGGGATATCCGCGATCTTGTTGGGGGTGGGTGGGAGGCTCACGTTTACGAACCTTGTGAAAAGCCGATGGTGTTGAACCCCCCTGACAGCTCGGGCACGGGCTTTCAGCTGCTCGCGGCAACCTACTCAACCTGGTCATCGACATTTCCGTACTGGAAATGCACCACTTCAGAGGAGGCGTACGAGTCCGAGTTGCCTCTAGCCTGACCTGGTTTGAGGTTTTTCCCCTCTACTGAAAGACTGGCCCGGATTCTTGGGTGGTGACCGGTGACCGGTGACCCCGAATAGCGCCTACTCTGGCGTCAATTCAGTTATTGGCAACTTCACTGGCGTCTCTAATAATTATCTAGCGGTCTTCCCACCCTCCAGAGCAGATACCCCCGAGTATAGCCAGTGATTACCGACCAATCGTAATCCGAGTCCTGCAACTCTGATATAGCCTCGCGCTGGTCGGACACACTCTACAATGGAATCTGAATCTACTATCAATGACATCCTGGAATCAGTTGGGCAGTCAGTAACACCGTTTGTCCATCCAGTCAGTTCTGCTCATCTAACCATTAGATTTCGTATCCTGTCCGTCGGTCGGGTCAGTTACCTTTTCGTTCGCTTTCTATTGTTCCATCAACACCAATCGATCCTCAGTCTGGTGTTGGCAAGTCATCACTGATCAACCGTGTATTCGGCATCCAAAACGCGGTAACAAGTTATCGTATCAGATTGACCACAACTGATTGCCTTCTGTCGTAGAGCGTTTCACACCAAATACCCGGGGTATCGGATATCTACCAAGAACACGTCTCATCGGAAAACGGATATTTCGTTCTTCACGATTCTCAAGGTTTCGAGCCAGGTGACCTCTCCAATTTCAAGACCGTACGTGAATTTCTCGAGAAACGGTCGCGACATGATGTGCATCTGAAGGATCGGGTCCACGGCCTATGGTGGATACATTTCTATTAGATCACATCACGGTTTCTTTAATCGTTATCAGGCTCTGCACCGAGACACCAACCGCCGGGGGTCGGATATTCGAGACGGGAGACGAGCAGCTACTTAAATTTGCACATAAAATCCAACGTGCGTTTTCGATCTCCCGTTTTATTACGCTCCAATCCACTGGTCGTTATCCACCAGTTCCTATTGTGATCGTGTTCACTCAGTACGACCGACTAGAGAGGTCGAAGAGAGCCGAGTTGGAAGAGGAACACCCAGATATGAACCAAGATACCCTACATGAACTGAGTGTGGAGGAGGCTTTGAAAGCGTATAAGATTTGTCTGCAGTCCCTCGAGCGTACGACGCGCAAACTCGGCGTCCTGATGCCCCGTTGTGCCAAAGTTTCAGGTATGTTCGTGCCATTGCGGTATCTAGTATTTACCACTTGCTAGTTCGTCCGAACCATCGGGAGGATATTTCGGAACTTGTGCAAGTCACTCGGACTGTTGTCAAGGAGCGTGTCGAGGGCGATGCTTGGATAATGTGGGCAATAGCCCAACGGGCAAGTCTCCCGGTCAAAATGGAGGCTTGCATCACGTAGGTTTCATTCAACTTTTTTTGGGTCCATATAACTCGTTCACGTCTATCCTCCGACCGGACAGCAAGGGTATGGGTGGTATGTACTCCAAGTGTTTGTCTTCGTGCACTTATTTAAACAGTATTTCAGGTTACACACGCAATCTTGCTGGCCGTGCCCCTGTCGAACGGCAGTCGCAGTCGCAGTTGCTCTGCGACTGCCTTGCTCAAATCCACAAAGACATCGTCACCTGTTGGAACTTTGAGGGCGAGGTACTAAACTACCGTCGTTTCAGGTTACTCCTGCTCAACTTACGTCCTCGTCATTAGATTCTCTACAGTGACGAGTTCAAGCAATTAATGCTCCATCTCGTACAAGACGTCAGCGATGAAGCCCAACCCCATGTCTCTGCGTATGTGGTAACATATACTACCCAATGAGTTTTGACGTCTCTCCTAGTTCTTCAAACGTCGATCGGATTTCCCAATTTGTGGACCTCGTCACTGCTGACCCCGCTCCTGTTGCACCGCCTGTCGCTATCCTAGGCTTGACATTTAGCTTTGTGCAATGGCTTTCGACGACTGTTCTGAAAAACGAGTGCGCGACCTTACCCATTCGTAGGATCCGATACTTATTCTAACGGCTAGTGCCCCCGTTCAACGCCTCCTGATCGCTTACACTGTGGATATCATCTGCGTCCTGAGAGAACTCTTTGATATCGCACTCCGGCCTGGATCGAATCTCAAGACAACCTGGCCAGACTTACAAGTGGCCTTTGAGACATACGAACGATCCCGTTCCCGTCAGCTCAACCACGAAAGTATTCGTTCAAATATTCCGCAGGGTGGACGGATCGTAGATGTAAATGACGTTAGTAAGCTGCTTCGTAAGTTGGTTAATGCGTAATTGTGGGATCGGTGTCTCGGATCGGTATCTACGGTAAGTGGCAGGACTGACCTCACCTCATGTCAATATATTAACGCTGTGTCCTCTCTGTGCCTCTGCTGCCACCTTGTCGTCATGTCAATCACGTATACGGACAGGTGAACTACATTCCCCCCAAGTTGGGTTCCCCGCTACGTGAGCGTGTTAGAGTCTATTATCGGCTCAGGGAAGCCATGTCAAAAAGCTTGATATAACGGAGGCGAAAGGAGAGAAGACGTGATGTAATGTAATGTGATATGATATTGCAAACATCGAGAACAGAGGAGCACAAATGTACACTTAATAAGCTACAGGTTCTGTCTTGCAGCGCGCGAAGTACGAAAACTAAGGGGTGGTGCCTGTTCCCACCAGCGCCGGCGCGAGCCAATATACTTCTCCACAAGCGGCTTCCAACACTCCGCGGGGAGCTGCAAATGCTCTGCGTCGCAAGACTCGAGCACGATGCGCCCGCGCTCGTCAAGCGCCCGCAGCCCAATCCAGTCTTCGGTGTAGAGCGGCTGCTCGCGCATCGGTACGAGGGTCTCCTCCTCCCACTCCCGCTCGTCGGACGGCGGCGGCGCGTACGACCAGAACCGGGCGCTCTCCTTGGGCACGACGGTGCGGTCACGTGCGAAGAGCACGAGCACGGGAGTGTCGAGCTAGGCGAGACGCGCGCCGTACGTCGCGTTCCAGGTGGCGGCCTCGTTGTTGATTGGGGTGAGGAAGCGGTTCGTGGTGAGGTGCTTTGGCAGCTGCACCGAGTCGCGGAAACATATAATACACCTAAAAGGACGTGAGTGTTTGCCGTAAGGGAGCGGAGGGGGGGGGGGACATACCTGCACGACACGCCGGCATGCGCCGCGTTGCGCACGAGCTGACATGCGCTAGAGCACGTCGAGCGGCTTGCACGCGGGGATGTCCGCGATACCTATGTGTTGCGAGCCAAATGAGATGAGATTACAGATCGATGGCTCGTTGTGCCGCTCGACTTACACACGCAGGAACTGCCCGTCCGATACCATGTCACATAAATGCATCAGAAACCCCCTTCGTCGCGGCGCGCCGCCCTGGATTTCGTTGGGAGGGAGGCTCACATTTACGAAGCTTGTGAAAAGCAGATGGCATCGAACTCGCCTGACAGCTCAGGCACGGCTTTCATCTGCCCGGCGACCTACTCAACCTGGTCATCAACATTTCCGTACTGGAAATGCACCATTTCAGAGGAGGTGTACGAGTCGCCTTTGGCCTGACCTGGTCTGGGGCTTTTCCCCGTCCACTGAAAGACTGACCCGGATTCCTGGGCTGTGTGGTGACCACCAAGTGAGCCTGAAGAGCGCCTGTTCTGAGTCAGAGCGTCTCGTAATGATTATCTGGTGGTCTTCCCACCCTTCAGATACCCCCAGGTATAGCCAGTGATTATCAGCCAATTGTAATTCTTTGTCCTGCGACTCTAACATAGCCTCGCACTGGTCGGACACACTCTACAATGGAATCCGAATCTACTATCGATGATATCCTGGAATCAGTTGGGCAGTCAGTTATACCGTTTGTCCATCGAGTCATTTCTCCTCACCTAACCATTAGATTTCGTATCCTGTCCGTCGGTCGGGTCAGTTACCTTTTCGTTCGCTTTCTATTGTTCCATCAACACCAATCGATCCTCAGTCTGGCGTTGGCAAGTCATCGCTCATCAACCGTGTATTTGGTATAAAAGATGCGGTAACAAGTTGTCGTACCAGATTTACCGCAACTGATCGCCTTCTGTTGTAGAGCGTTTCACACCACAAAGCCGGAGTATCGGATATCGACCAAGAACACGTCTCATCGGAAAACGGATATTTCGTTCTCCACGATTCTAAAGGCTTCGAGCCAGGCGACCTCGTCAATTTCAAGATCGTACGTGAATTTCTCGAGAAACGGTCGCAACCGGACCTGCCTCTGAGGGATCAGGTCCATGGCCTATGGTGCACATATTTCTCTTAGATCCCATCGCAGTTTCTTTAATCGTTATCAGGCTCTGCACCGAGACACCAACCGCCGGGGGTCGGATATTCGAGACGGGAGATGAGCAGCTACTTAAATTTGCACATAAAATCCAACGTGCGTTTTCGATCTCCCGTTTTATTACGCTCCAATCCACTGGTCGTTATGTATCAGTTCCCATTGTGATCGTGTTCACTCAGTACGACCGACTAGAGAGGTCGAAGAAGGCCGAGTTGGAAGAGGATTACCCAGATATGGATGAAGATACCCTAAGTAAACGAAGTGTGGAGGAAGCTTTGGAGGCGTTTAAGATTTGTCTGCAGTCCCTCGAGCGTACGACGCGCAAACTCGGCGTCCTGATGCCCCATCACGCCAAAGTTTCAGGTATGTTCGTGCCATTGCGGTATCTAGTATTGACCACTTTGCTAGTTCGTCCGCGCTATGTGGAGGATATTTCGGAACTTGTGCAAGTCACTCGAAAAGTTGTCAAGGAGCGAGTCACAGGCGATGCTTGGATAATGTGGGCAATAGCCCAACGGGCCAGTCTCCCAGTCAAAATCGAGACTTGCATCACGTAGGTTTCATTCAACTTTTTTTGGGTCTATAAAACTCATTCACGTCTACTCTCCCTCCGGACAGCAAGGGTATGGGTGGTATGTATCCCAGGTGTCTGTCCTCGCGCACTTGTTTTATCAGTATCTCAGGTTACACACGCTACCTTGCTGCTGGTGCCCCTGTCCAACGGCAGTCGCAGTTACTCCGCGACTGCCTCGCGCAAATCCACAAAGACATCGTCACCTGTTGGAACTTTGAGGGCGAGGTACTAAACTCCCAGCGTTTCAGGTTACTCCTGCTCAACTTACGTTCTCGTCGTTAGATTCTCATCAGTAATGAATTCAAGCAATTAATGCTCTATGTCGTACAAGATATTAGCGATGAAGCCCAACCCCATGTCTCTGCGTATGTGGTAACATATACTACTACCCAATGAATTTTGACGTCTCTTCCAGTGCTTCAAACGTCGATCGGATTTCCCAATTTGTGCGCCTCGTCACTGCCGACCCCGCTCCTATCGCACCGCCTGGCGTTATCCTAGGCTTGACATTTAGCTTTGTACAATGGCTCTCGACAACAGTTCTGGAAAACGAGTGCGCGACCTTATCCATTCGTAGGATCCGATACTTATTCTAACGGCTAGTGCCCCCGTTCAACGTCTCCTGATCGCTTACACTGTGGATCTGATCCGCGTTCTGAGAGAACTCTTCGAGATCACACTCCGGCCTGGATCGAATCTCAAGACAACCTGGCCAGACTTACAAGTGGCCTTTGAGAAATACGAACGATCTCCTTCTCGTCAGCGTATCCACGAAAGCATTCGTTCAAATATCCCGCAGGGTGGACAGGTCGTAGATGTTAATGATTTTAGCCAGATGCTTCGTAAGTTGGTGAATGAGTAATTGTGGGATCGGTGTCTCGGATCAGTGTTTATGGTAAGTGACAGGACTACCTCACCTCATGTCAATATATTAACGCTGTGTCTTCTCTGTACCTGCACCTCTGCTGCCACCTTGTCGTCTTGTCAATCACGTATACGGACAGGTGAACCACATTCTCCCCGAGTTCGGTTCTCCACTACATGAGCGTGTTAGAGTCTGTTATCGATTCAGGGAAGCCATGTCAAACGCTTGATATAACGGAGACGAAAGAAGAGAAGACGTGATGTAATGTAATGTGATATGATATTGCAAACATCGAGAACAGAGGAGCACAAATGTACACTTAATAAGCTATAGGTCTGTCTTGCCGCACATGAAGAATGAAAGCCGAGGGATGGTGCCTGTGCCTACCAGCGCCGGCGCGAGCCAACATACTTCTCCACAAGCGGCTTCCAACACTCCAGCGGGAGCTGCATATGCTCGGAGTCGCAAGACTCAAGCACGATGCGCCCGCGCTCGTCGAGCGCACGCAGCCCAATCCAGTCTTCGGTGTAGAGCGGCTGCTCGCGCATCGGTACGAGGGTCTTCTCCTTCCCCTCCCGCTCGTCGGACGGCGGCGGCGTGTACGACCCGAACCAGGCGCTCTCCTTGGGCACAACGGTGCGGTCGCGCGCAAATAGCACGAGCACGAGAGCATCGAGCCGGGCGAGATGGGCGGCGTACGTCGCGTTCCGGGTAGCGGGCACCTCGTTGTTGATCGACGTGAGGAAGCGGTTCGTAGTGAGGTACTTGGGCAGCTGCGTCGGGTCGCGGAAATACTGCGCCTAACGGGACGTTGGGTGTTTTGCCGTAAGAGGAAGGGAGGGGGGGACATACCTGAACTAGGTTCTCCTGCGCCCATTCGTTGTACACGCCGGCGCGGGCCGCGTTGCGTGCGAGGTGGCAGAGCACGTCGAGCGGTTTGCACGCGGGGATGTCCGCGATGCCCATGTGTTGCGAGCCAAATGTGATGAGATTGCGGATCGGTGGGTCGTTGTGCCGCTCGACGTACGCGCGCAGGAATTGCCCGCCTAATGTCACGTTACAAAAAAAAACGCGTCAGAAACCCCCTTCGTCGCGGCGTGTCGCCCTGGATTTTGTTGGGGGGGCGGGAGGCTCACGTTTACGAACCTTGTGAAAAGCCAATGGCGTCGAACCCCCTTGACAGCTCGGGTACGGCTTTCAGCTGCTCGGCGACCTGCTCCACCTGGTCATCGACGTTTCCGTACTGTTTCGAGGGATCCAGTGTGAGTGAGCGAAAAAAAAAGACGCGGTCACGGTGGGGTGAGGCCGGCGGCCGAAGTGTGCAGAGAACGCACAAAGGTAGCCCGTTGGTCCTCCTTCGCATCTGTGTCGATGTATATGGAGTGTACGAATATTCCGGGGTGCATCTTGGCGATGATGGACTGGAACTGTAGCATGCCAGAGGAGGCGTACGAGTCACCTTCAGGCCGACTTAGTTTGAGGCTTTCCCCTCTCCGTTACTCAGGCCTCAGGAGTAGAAACTCACCGAGACCATGCCAAATCACCAGAGGTCGGGGCTTTGGTAATGATAATACATTTTGCGTGGGCCTTGCAAGAGCCCCAATGGTGGCCAAGGCAAGGACTAATATGCTGTGGTACAACATGGCTGCTAGTGTCTGCTGCGCACCAACAGGGTTATGTAAAGGCTTGCACGAGTCTCGCCATGACCATGACCTCATGGATCCCGACTAACAGGTTGGTCTGCACGCGAAGTGGTCAGATATTGTTATCCTAGAGCATGCTGTTCAAGCTCTCTGGGCGAGTCACTTAGAGGATTTGAATATTTCGACTCTCGACGAATACACCTAGAGAGACATTGACACGTGCTCTCGCCCGTCGTTTTCAACACCCAGAACCGAACTTCTGCGCCGCGGGATCGAATGCCAAGGAACGGAATTATTCTTCAATCAATTGAAAGCAAGAAAGATAGAAAAAAAAAAGGCATGTTTCATGGTTCGATCGCTGGTTGCCCTAATATTTGCATCAATCATGTCCGAGTCCGAGTCTTTGTGTCCGACCCCTTTTTATTTATTTATTTATTTTTACAAAAGTTCAATCGTGCACTGCCCAACGCCTCAGCTGATGGTACAAAACGATTCCGAAACTGTTCGATGTACTCTGGATCACATTGGACGATAACTACCGTCCTGTCGTGGAGTTGGATTTTCCGAGGCGCTGCCACAGACGTCTTACCAAGGGCGACCTTGTCGTTTTCCGGTCAATCTTACCCACTGCACGCAGGCTGCTGGCAGACATCGAGCTCAAGCAGGGTAAAAAGAGTGTATATCTCTTGTCTCTGGCCACAGATGTCCCAGAACTGCCGAACTCGACGAGGGTGGCTATCCGCTCACTGCCCCAAACTACACAAGATTAAGATTCTCACTTGTTGTTTGTCGCGCAGCGCTAAGAGAAGCTAGCGAAGGCTTTCCGTGGCCCCGTGGCTGAAGGACAATCGTTCGAAGAACCACGAGGCCAAACCGTTCGAAGAAGTGTTCAAGGACTACAGTACATGCATGGTTCAACCACAACATCAAGTCGATGTGGTTGCAAATCAGATCACGTTGGATTCTTGTATTTTGAACGTTTGAACTTCGAAGGTTCGAGGATCTGACATGATCGGCGTTAGACATCACTGGATATTTGTCATACGACGCACCGTGGTACGTGTCACAGTAACCAACAAGGGACGCACGTCGTCCTACCTGATTGTGCGGAGCAGCGAAAACTTTCACGACACGCGTTTCTTATCCAAGCCGAGAACGATAGGCGTTCCACATCAAACAGAAGTCGTTCTACAGTAGAATTCGTTTATAAGTTGGCCTATGTTTTGTCTTTTGACCGGCCTTTGCTTTTGCCTTTGTTAAAGCTGGCATGCTATTTCCTGCTGATTGTGGGATATTCGGCCGATTGATGTCATAGTTGAGCCACCTGAGGAAGAGGTTCGCCTCCGCCGTGGGTTCGCCTGGCTCGTTCCCGCCGCCGATCAGCAATGAGCGTCAGTCAGCCGCCGCTGTAAGTTGTCGAGATGGAGGGAATATCGTGGAATTAAAGCCAAGAGCTGACAAGCCTGAGCGTGTGTGGGTGCGACGCAACAGGCAGCGAGCAGCTCCTTGCCAGCGGCACGACACGTGAGTAGATGCGTGCGCAGAGGAGCGGTGGAGATGAGTGCTTCGGACGCCCGGGTTCGCTGACCTCGTAGAGCGCGTCAATCAAGGCATTCTCGCGGTGGGGCTGAGCGCAACATGAAGGCCAATCGTGGTCCCCGCGGGTGGGTGACTCAGGCCCTGCCACTTCGCCGTCTCAGTTAGCCGAGACGGCATTCCATGCATGTTTAACCCGCATGTCGTTCCAACATGGTGAAAGGGGCGTTGCGAAGGGCAGAGACCACGGCAAGGGCGGTGATCGTGCAGAATTACAGGAAGCCACCGAGCTGGTGTTTACGATATATTGAATCTGTACTTTTAAGGCCCAGAAAGCCCTGAGGAATGGAACAGTTCGAGCCCGCCTAGGAGGTAGAGCTTTTACGGTGCATCACGTCAGAACCAATTTGAGAGCTGCGTTGGACAGAATCGGGATAGAAACACCACCGCGGGTCCCTCGGAGCCCCGATACCGTCGAAGCTGGCATCACCAGGACGTCATCGCATCACCCGCCGGCGCCGCTTCCTGACCAAGACTCATGGTAAGTGAGTCGAGACGTATTGTATTGTAGTTGAGGCTGGTGAAGTCCAGTCGAGTTCATGACCACACGTGTATCTGAAGCATCCAAACTCAACCACCTCTTCCATCAATGCTCACGCACCTTGTAAGTCCAGTCGTGATCGCTAAGGCCTGAATCGTTGCGTAGCTCGAAAAGTAGTTCTCCCCCGTTACGAAATGAACCTACGCATGCTTCGCCGGGCCTGGTCAACTCGGATCCGGGGCCGCTTCGCTCTAGCTCCCATTACCGTAGTGAGATTTCCACGGGATGGCCCCCCTACGTCATCAGACATGCATTCAGGCGCACTTACGCCCCCGACCCGACCTCAGGTCTGACCACAGCCGCCCATACGGCGCGCGCGCATTGCGTTCAGCTGTGCCTTTATCCATTTATGTAAGACCCCATATCCCCACCGTAGGAGTAAGGATGTAACCCCGAATTCCATAGTCATGCGCAAATCTGGACGATTCTAATAAGCCTGTGTTCGGAATTTCTGTTTCTCAAGAGACGAAGGCACAAGGAACTCCTGCGCATGACTGGGGCTGCCCAATTTGTTACGTGCTGCGGTAGACGCCGTCGTCAGACTCATCATTGACGACCTCTTTAAGTGGGGTGGTGGTGGGCATGTACCAGCACTCCCTCCCTGCATGACACTCACAAAAGCATATGAGACCTCCGTTGGTGTTGGTTGCACGGCGACATCGACGATGACAACGAACAGGGATATCATGTTGAATTACATAATTTCGAATAACATGATCGTAATTGAAGTGAAGCTTCACAACACACCCGCAACTTCGGTTCACCCCCGCTCACACTGTTTCCTTCTCTTTCCTTCTGCTTTCTTTCCTTCTTTCCTTCATTCTCGATCTTTCTTTGCGATGGTAAAGCTTTCTTTACCAACGTGGGATAGAGACAAGTCACAGTTTCAGGCTGGCACCTCTTTAACACCCTCCCCTGGCCGGTCAAAGTCATCTACATCCTCAGCGCCATCTGTACTTCGTCGTTTCAAATCACCGGACCCTGCCACTGCCTCGCAGTCATCAACTCATCCATTGATGACTCTACGTTTATCATCCCCGTCATTTCTAGATTCCGTCGTTCACGACGGTTCATCTGAAAACCCCCTTTATGTCATCGATACCGACGACAACATCACCAAAGTACGCAGGTCTGATCCGAAAGGCTTCGTCAATGTCTCTCGCGTGCGCTGGCCAACAGACGTTCACAAATCTTCGTTTCGTAAAAACAAGGGTCTCACTGGCGTCGAGGTTGTATTTGGTAAGGGCCATTGGAAGCCCGCCGACGAGTTCCTGGGCTATTCCTATGCCTCTCTCTCAAGGCAAGTTCTATCCTTGTCCTGCCGCAATACAACCGATTCGACTGCCTCCCACCATCCTAGCTATCGCAAATTCTACATCCCCCACCATCGCCATAGCTTGAGATGGAAACGCTCTGGGCTTCATTACACCGTACGTGGTTGGACGATACACGTGTATTCATCCTCACATTGTTCTCTCTGTAGTGCACGACAGAAACCGTCAAGGGCCCCGTTGCCGTCTTAGAACCGGCCATGCAACGAGCGCCCCCACAATTAAAAATCCTCGATCCTCTTTTCCGGCTGGGTTCCAGCAAGCCCCAGCGCATGCACAACGGCCTTCCCCTCAGTTTATTAGATTTTTTGTTGGTGACAGCCATGCTACTGGTCACACCTAGTGGGGAGTGGACGAACGTGACGCGTACTAGCCCATCAGATTCTTTCCCGGATGATGGGAACCCTTCCGACGTGTCCCCGGGAGGCCTATTATCTTCAAACGCCCCCCCTTCTTTCAGCTCCCTATCATCTGGAACCCCCGACGCAGCAGTCCTCCTGCACACCTCAGAGACCCCTCCAGAGATCGAGCGATGGCGATCGAGCATTCCAGCTCGCGCTCTGGAAGACAACCGTTCACGCTATGCAGAGAGCATTGATGGCCCAGCAACCGAGGCTTCGTCCCGGGCCACAAGCCGTCTGTCATCTCACACCGATAATCACTCGGCGGTGCAACACTCTTCATATACCCCCGGACAAGGAGTTTACGCGATGCATTCGGGTTCATCGCTGTCGCTTGCCTCTCATGCCTTACCCTCTTCGCAGTATTCGAATCGAAAAACTCGCGAACTGCCGCCTTTACCGTCTTCTCAAGGGTACTACTATACCCGTGGGGCGTCTTCGGCGTCATCACACGTATCACAGACTTCCTACCTGCCACACAGACGAGTCTCACAGGACGAACCACCACCACTCCCACCACTCCCTGTCTCTTCGTATACTTCGCCTTCGCCGCGAGACCTACGCACCCCTATCAGCCCGGTCTCTGTCCCTTCACGTCGTACTACCGCATCACCAACTTCGAGTATACACTCGCGTTCGCTTCCGGTCCCTCCCACCCCATTATCAACAAAGCCGCCGATGCCCCCGTTGCCCATTATGCCCAGCCATTCCAGCCCAGCGTCGCCCGACCCCGGGCCCGCTTCCTCGATACCATCACATCGACTTCTGCCACGTTCCCGATCCTACACTCATCTGCGAAGTGTCTCCTCCTTCCCTGAGTCGCAACCCAGCTACAACTCACACGTCAAACACCCACCAAATTACTCCGTGAGCTCGCACCAACCCTTCCCGTTGCCGGATTCGGACCGCGGCCCGGTGCAACGCGGAGGTGTAGGCCGGTCTCTGAGCATCCGAACCACGAACATCTCGCATGGGTCTGGTGTGTTGAGCGCCAGGAGCGCGAGCATCAGAGTCGCGTCGTCGAGGTCGGCCTTGGCTTCTGGTGATGGGGACCCGTTCGATCTGCCGCCGGCGTACACTGCGATTGACATGGCGCGCGCTCCGCTGCAGCTGCGAGGGGTGAACGGGGACCTCGGCATCGGTGGCGAATGACAAGATAGAAAGCTGGGCTTTTTTTTTAAAACCGGATCACTCGATATTGCTTGCTTCATCTTACAGTTGTGTGCGCAAGACTCGGACGCAATTAAGTTACCCTCATACTGATCTCATTGATGTCAATGCGTTCTCTCCTTCGTCCCCTCGATTTTTTCTCGTTTTGCTTTGTGTTGTATACGGTGTTTATGACTTATCCTAGCTCGACGCGTGGTAGTAGTGAGGCCATATTCGAAATACAGTATACTTGGGTCTTCACAGCATCTTTCGACCGGGTCACTATCATATGCCGCTCCTTGCCGATACGATACAAGTCTACTTGCTGCTAGTGGTCCTTGGGGTCGTCTTCGTATGCTTACCAATCGCTTCGTTTGTCTTCTCATTTACGTTCACTCACACTCTTTATCCAACGGGTTGGTTCGTCACACTGCAGAGTCGAAAGTAATTGTAAAACGCATCCTTTTTTCTTTGTTACCGCTTTGAGGCAAGTGCGCATGAGGCAGTGTAATTCTTCCCACCCACTGGCAGCTAGCCAAAGACACGAAGAGACCTCGTGTTCCCTTCGACTTGTCACGCATTCAAGCCATTGCTAGTCTACCATCCTCGTTAACAATCCTCCGTCGCCATGTCTTCGTCTTCTCAAATAGCTGGCCCATCCTCAAACTTCAAATCGATGCTTGATACAGCCTTGGCCGAGTACAAGAAGAAGACTGGAAATGATCTTCTAGCCCACTGGCTCGCAACTGAGCTGCAAATCTGTGATTCTGTCGACGCCGTCCTGGACATACTTCGAGATCAAGCCAAGTACTTTGAACGATCTGGCGATCAGAGGTTGATGAGGTGGATTGACCCGATGGTCCATGTACTCCACACGTTTTCGGGGACTCTTGGCGATGGCCTTAGCCTGGTACTTATCCCGATTCATGACGAATCGAATTGAATTTTGACGTTACGTGCAAAGGCGTTCCCTCCTGCGAAAGTGATATTTGCTGGAATTGGCGTCCTCCTCGCGGTCCGTGTTCTCGCTCTTCCTTTTCGCGCGCCCACCCCTCTCTAACGCAGAAATTTTAAAGGCTGCGAAGGGTGCCAGAGCAAGCCACGGCGCTGTCATCGACCTCTTTGAGCGTATCGAGGGCTTTTTCAAGCGCCTTGAGGTCTATACCAAGATTTCGTTGGCCACGTCAATGGCGGAGGTGCTTGTGAAGATCGTGATTGAGTTGCTCTCTATCCTCTCCATCGCAACGAAGGAAGTGAAGCGACGACGAGCCAGTAAGTTTATCTCAGCGCGAGATACTTCACATTTCACCACTCTCATGGTTTCTTCAGAGATCTTTGCAAGGAAACTACTTGGAAGGACGGATATTGAGGACGCACTAAAGAGGCTCGATAGCCTGATACAGGAGGAAGTTCAAATGGCGACAGCTCAGAATCTGAGAATCACCACAGAGATCAAAGATGGTATGCTGCTCTATGGACCGGTCACCGACATCACACTAAACGCCCGTCCGCCTAGGTGCCGACAAAAGCGGCACGGCTATGCAGCGGATGTTGAAATATATGGAGAAAGTAAAGGGCAATGTGGAAGAAGTAAAGTGTTTGTGATCTCCTACTGGTATCGCGTCCGTTGTAGAGACTGAATCTTCTGCCCAGGGGCACAGATAGAGCAGGACATCCGCAAATGGTTCTCTCCGCCGGACCCGTACACAAATTACAACATTGCGTGCGAGGCTCAATATAAGGGAACGACAGCGTGGCTTTTTCAAGACAAGATATTCAAGCGCTGGATGTCGGTCGGTTCTCTCCTGTGGATATATGGAAAACGTGAGCTCTTCTTATCTTTCGCTGCTCAAAACCTGATGGATGGCCTCTGATTTGCATAGCGGGGTCCGGGAAGAGCATCCTTTGGTTCGTCATTTCCCAACTATCCCCGCTAACAACTGAAACTCATAACGACTAAAGCTCTGCCATCATAAAACACGTCATGTCGTTGCGCGATGCCGGACAGGCTTCTTTAGCGTTTTTCTACTTTGACTTTCGGGACAAAGAAAAAAAACAAGACGTCCGCAATTTTGTTACCTCCCTTCTCATCCAACTTTCTACCTACTCAAACCCGTGCTGCATGTTAATTTCCAATATTTACTCTGCACATGGGAAGGGTACACAACAACCCAGCAATGGCGTCTTGACGAATTGCCTTCGGAAAATGATCCTAGTCACTTCACAGCAGCCAATTTATATCATTGTTGACGCTCTCGATGAGTGTCCCAACATCTCTGGGATACCAACTCCACGAGAAGCTCTCCTTAACTTTCTGGAATCCATTGTCCGCCTGGGCCTTCCGAACTTACATATCTGTGTAACTAGCCGCCCGGAGATGGACATCAAAAATGTGCTTGGGCCACTGGCTAGTGCTGTTTCGCTTCATGACCAAATTGGGCAAAAGAAGGATATTTCCAACTACGTGAGCAACTTCGTCTCCTCGGACAGGATGATGGGGAAATGGCGGAGTGGTGAGAAGGAGCTTGTCGTCAAGGTGCTGTCTGAAAAAGCAGACGGAATGTAAGGGCATTCCCCCGTGCTAGGTGATAGGTCGTCTTATCTTTTACCACACAGGTTCCGATGGGTATTCTGTCAGCTCGAGGTGCTGCGGCACTGTCTGCCAGCAAGTGTTCGACAGACCCTTGACCGGTTACCCGAGTCATTGGACGAGACGTATGTGCGCGTGCTCAGTCAAATCCCCCAGGCGAATCAAGCGCACGCGCATCGTATGCTACAGTGCCTTTTAGTAGCCGTCCGGCCGCTTCGTGTTGAAGAGCTTGCAGAGTTGCTTGCGTTCGAGTTCGATGCGGCGCAGGGAGGGATTCCGAAATACCGTGCAGATTGGCGGTTGGATGATCAGACACAGGCTGTACTGTCCACGTGCTCAAGTCTGGTCACCATCGTCAGTGACTGGGGCGGTCAGGTTGTTCAGTTCTCACATTTCTCCGTTAAGGAGTTCCTGATGTCGGATCGCCTCGCATCCTCGCTCGGAGATTTCTCTCGATATCAGATTCTTCCCGGATCCGCACACACCATCTTCGCGCGGGCTTGTCTCGGATCTCTTCTTCATTTGGATGATCACACCGACAAAGAGAGGATAAAAGGTTACCATTTGGCCAGATACGCAGCTCGACACTGGTTCGATCACGCACGATTTGAGGACGTTGCATCACGCGTGAAGGATGGGATGGAAACACTCTTTGACTCCGACAAACCTCATTTTGCGGCATGGATTGGGATATATGACATGGACATGCCGGGGCCTCATGAGTGGGGTTATTCGGATTGGAAAAACTCACCAAATCGGAATCCTTTGTACTATTCTGTGCTTTGTGGGTTCTATGACTTGGTCAAGCACCTCGCCATCAAACACCCGCAGCATGTCAATGCTATTTGTGGCCGATACAGGTTTCCGCTGGTTGCAGCACTAAGCGGTGACCTCGTCGAGGTCGCGGAGCTCCTCCTTGGGCATGGCGCGAACTTCGGTGTTCGGGAAACGACGGGAGTTTCTATACTACTCAAGATGTTCGCATGGTCTCAACGTAACCTTGTCAACGTAGTGAAATTTCTACTCAAACACGGTATGGACGCGAATACCCGAGATGATAATCTCAGGAGTCCACTACATCTGACAGTAGACAATGGAGCCGAAATCGAGGTAGCTCAGATACTCCTCAAGCATAAGGCAGACGTCAATTCTCAGGACAACAGTGGCAAGACCCCGTTGCACACACTGTCGGAATCCTCGGTGTACAAAAGAGACAATGTTTGGAATCACGCGCGGTTATTACTAGAGCACGGCGCGGAGGTGGACAGACGAGACAATGACAACCAAACCCCGTTACTCCTGGCAATGATGCGGCGCCGGTTCGTGCTCGCGCATATTCTTCTCATGCACGGCGCAAAGGCCAATGTGGAGAGCAAGGATGGCAAGACCCCATTACACCTACTGATTAAAAACTACGGATACGATGAAAACGACGTTCTCAACTTCGTGCTGTTATTATTGGAGCATGGCGCGGAACTGGACAGACGAGACAAGGATAGCCAAACACCACTACTTCTGGCAATGGGGCGGGGTTGGTTCAAGCTCGCGCGGATTCTTCTTGAGCGTGGCGCAGATGCCAATGGGGAGGACAACAACGGCAAGACCCTATTGCACCTACTGGTTGAAGGCCGTAGGTACAAGGAAGATGTTGTTCTCAGGACCGTGCCATTATTACTGGAGCATGGCGCAGAATTGGACAGACGGGACAAGGGTAACCGAACGCCGCTACTTCTGGCAATCGGGCGGGATTGGTTCAAGCTCGCACGGATTCTTCTTGAGCATGGCGCAAATGTCAGTGGAGAGGACAACAACGGCAAGACCCTATTGCACCTACTGGTTGAAGACCATAAGTACGAGGAAAACGTTGTTGTCAAATCCGTGCCGTTATTATTAGGGTACGGCGCGGAGTTGAACAGACGAGATAAGGGTAACCAAACGCCGCTATTTCTGGCAATGGGGCGGGGTTGGTTCAAGCTCGCGCAGATTCTTCTTGAGCGTGGCGCAAATATCAGTGGAGAGGACGACAACGGCAAGACCCTATTGCATCTACTGGTTGAAGACCATAAGTACGAGGAAAACGTTGTTGTCAAATCCGTGCCGTTATTATTAGAGCACGGCGCGGAGTTGAACAGACGAGACAAGGATAACCAAACGCCGCTATTTCTAGCAATGGGGCGGGGTTGGTTCAAGCTCGCACGGATTCTTCTTGGGCATGGCACAGATCCCAATGGGAAGATCAACAACGGCAAGACCCTATTGCACCTAGTGGCCAGAGGTGACTATGACTCTGAGCAAGAGCGTATCCGCGATGCACAACTATTACTGGAGCGCGGCATGGACCCCAACGCACAAGACGAGGGCAAAAGAACCCCATTACATGTGGCGTCCTACTGTGGGAGGGTCGGGATGGTACTGGCACTGCTCAACGCCGGTTCAAATGCCAGCGCAAAGAATGCCTCGGGCCAGACCCCATTACATCTGGTGTCACAATGCCCGATTTCCCTCCAGGGTGATGGTGTTGGCGTCGTACAACTATTACTGGAGCACGGCGGGGACGTGAATGCGCTAGACAGCGACCACGCAACTGCGTTAGATTTGGCATTATACCACGGGAGGACTGAGATCGCATCTTTGTTGCTCCAGTACGGTGATAACATCGACTCGACGATGGACCAGCACTGGGCGTTGGGTTTCACGATGAACATTATCACCCCAAGTACAGATAATCTCGGTGATATTGTATAGGAGCTTGGGTAAGAGAACGTCGACTACCTCCATGGCTACCTCGCTCACCATTGCGTTGCAGCGTCCTGATCGGTCGGCCAGCCTGGGCCCACATCCGGAACTTCAAAATCATGCAAGCTGATACAGAATTAGGTTGGGGGTGCCTGTGGTGTGGTGCGGGCTTTGCTGCTAGGTCACGGAGCCGAGCTAGTAGATGTGTCCGCTTTGGTGATGATAACGACCAAACTAGACGTGTGAGGGGCGTTGAGGAGTATGGCGGCAGCGACGCATGGAACCCGGAACTGTGGCGCCGCATGTACATTACAGTATGAGATCTATGAGAACGCGAACAAAAACCACTGACTGCTACGACATCAGTGCGCCTCCGTACAAAGTAATACCCCATCAGCAAAAGATGTAGTTATGGAGCGCAGCGAATGTATATTTGTGCGATAAGTGTTCACGTGGGAATGAGAATGGAAGCTCGGGTAGAGCGTATGCTCCTATTTCGTCGGCACTTCCCGTGTATATTTCCGCTTACTAATTCTACTCCCTATTGGCGTCGGATGCTTCCTAACAAAAGACTTTCCAGTGAGCTTTGAGAACCGAAACTTTCGACATTCGTGGCGTACCAGTGTCGGTTACAGCGGAAAATAAATAAATAAATTTGCGACCCCTGTAGCTTGCCGTCGTAACGGCGGGTCAATCACACATTATAATTAACTAGTAATTCAGGTCAGGGTCTGAAGCTCAAGCTCGGACACTCCAGCCTGCTGTGGCCTGTGCGCCCGGCGCCGAGTCGTGCGACGACGCAGGCCATGACAAAAGAAGAGAACAACAAGGGCAAGCAGGTCACCGCGAGCGACCGCACTGGCGAAATGGAACCCTCCCACTGCACCACCATGACTCGTCCAAACTGCCTGCTCATACGACGAACGCGGCTCGTCACAATTATCAGATGCTCAAAGTTAAGTCGGGACCCCTTATGCGCCACACACATGAAAACATTTCTCTCGCAAATTTCGGTTTCGCAAATTTTTTTTGATACACTTTTCGTCTTTGCGCACACAATGCATCTCGTTATGAAGATAAAAATAAACACATTTTTTATTGGTGATTTTTCGTTCTGTTGGTTTTTTTTTTTTTTTACCTAGATCGGTTCGACAAACGTTTCATCGGGTAGAGGGAGGTGCAGAACACAGATCAAAATGCGAGCGAGCGAGCAAGCGGGCTAATATAGAGTATAACGTGAGGGAGAGGGGTTGGGTGTGCCAAAAAGGAGAAGACAGCAGGAGGTTCGAACACAGTTCAAGAAAGAAACGAATGATACAGGGTAACTTGAAGGAGGTGGACAAACGTTAGATTGGGCAGTACGAGAAAGAGATTAGACGGTTCGTGGGAGGGGGGTGGGAGTGGGGGGTGTTCGTTGGGTCCGTCCGTGTAAACAGGATGAGTGGACGATGGTGACGCTGCAAATGTCCGTCCTAGTAAGGACGATGCGGAGAGAAAAAAAGCGAAGCATGAGCGCATGAGCTGCGGCGGGTGCGTGAACACGGAGATGAGAGACACAAACACAAAAAAAGTGAGTGAGCGTAACGTAGGTCAGTTTGGAGGGGGGGCTATGAATGTACAGTAGAGAGCGAGGGTTCCGTGGGAGCGAGCAACCAAGTTGTCGTAGAAAGACCGACCGATGACCCTAACCGGGCGCGGCGGGCCGCGCGTCGCGCTACGTCGCGCTACCAGTGAGGACCAACAGAAGGTCCAGATCTAAGGAAGATAAACCAGTGGATGCGCGTGCGAAAGAGATAGGGAGGGGAGGAGGGAGGGGACAGAAGGCAAAGCATATGAGAGCGACGAAATAACGACGAAAGCAGATTGGCATTGGTAGAAGACGAGGCGATTCGACGGTATACATTGTACATGATGCGAGAGAGGTGGCGAGTCTGGGGTGCAGGGAGTGGGACATGAGACCAGGGCGGGTTAATTAGAAGGTGATGACGATGACGGTGGGGGCGATGACGAGAGGCTTGGGTGAAGAACTCAAAGTCACATGGCTGCCTGCTTGGAAGAAGACGCACAGCTAGGAGGGATCGGCGACCCCAGCCGCGACACCCCAAGCGGAACCTTCCAGCTGCCTTTGACCCGCCGCTCAGGAGGACGTATTTGAAATACAGATTACTGGTCTCCACAGCATATTTCGTCCGGGTCACTACCATATGCTGCTCCTTGCTCAGGCTGATGCGATACACGTCTACTTACTGCCAGTGGTCCTCGGGCCAATCGCTTCGTCTACCTTCTCTTTTTACACTCACTCACACTTTTACCCAATGGGTTGGTCCGTCGCACTGTAGAGTCGGATGTAATCGTAAAACGCATCCTTTTTTCTTGGTTAGCGCTTTGAGACAAGGGCGCATGAGGCAGTGTAAATCTTCCCAACTAAGCCAAAGGCACAACGTCACCTCGTGCTCCCTTCGGCTTGTCACGCACTCAAGCCATTGTCAGTCTAGTATCCTCGCCAACAATCCTCCAGCACCATGTCTTCGCCTTCCCAAACATCTAGCCCATCCTCAAACCTCAAATCGATGCTCGATGCAGCCTTGGCCGAGTACAGGAAGAAGACCGGAGATGATCTTCTAGCCCACTGGCTCGCAACTGAGCTGCAAACCTGCGATTCTGTCGACGCTGTCTTGGACATACTTCGGGATCAAGCCAAGTCCTTTGAGCGATTTGGCGATCAGAGGTTGATGAAGTGGGTTGACCCGATGGTCCATGTACTCCACACGTTTTCGGACACTCTTGGTGATGGCCTTAGCCTGGTACTTGTCCAAGTTCGTGACGACTTGAATTGAATTTTGACGTTACGTGCAAAGGCGTTCCCTCCTGCGAAAGTGATCTTTACTGGAATTGGTGTCCTCCTCGCTGTCCGTGTTCTCGCTCCTCCTCGCACGCCCTTCCCTTCTAACGCTGAATTTTTGAAGGCAGCGAAGGGTGCCAGAGCGAGCCACGGCGCTATCATCGACCTCTTTGAGCGCGTCGAGAGCTTTTTCAAGCGCCTTGAGGTCTATACCCAGATTTCATTGACCACGGCAATGGCGGAGGTGCTTGTGAAGATCGTGATTGAGTTACTCTCTATCCTTTCCGTCGCAACGAAGGAAGTGAGGCGACCACTAGCCAGTGAGTTATCTCAGCGAGAGATACTTAAAAATCCACCACTCTCATGTTTCTTCAGAGCTCTTTGCAAGGAAACTACTGGGAAGGACAGATATTGAGGATGCGCTAAAGAGACTCGATAGCCTGATACAGGAGGAGGTTCAAATGGCAATAGCTCAGAATCTGAAAATCACCACTGAGGTCAAAGATGGTACGCTGCTCTATCGATCGGTCACCAACATCACTCTAAACGCCCGTCCACCTAGGTGCCGATAAAACCGGCATGGTTGTGCAGAAGGTGTTGAACGATTTGGAGGAAGTAAAGGATAATGTGGAAGAAGTAAAGTGTTTGTGATTTCCTACCCACATCGTGTCTGTTGTAGAGACTGAATCTTCTGCCCAGGGGCACAGATAGAGCAGGACATCCGCAAATGGTTCTCTCCGCCGGACCCGTACACAAATTACAACGTTGCGTGCGAGGCTCAATATAAAGGAACGACGGCATGGCTTTTTCAAGACAAGATATTCAAGCGCTGGGTGTCGGTCGGTTCTCTCCTGTGGATACATGGAAAACGTAAGCTCCTCTTATCTTTCGCTGCTCAATACCTGATGGGTGGTCTCTGGTTTGCATAGCGGGGTCCGGGAAGAGCATCCTTTGGTTCGTCATCTCCTAATTATTTTCGCCAGTGACTGAAACTCACGATGACTAAAGCTCTGCCATCATAAAACACGTCATGTCGTTGCGCGATGCCGGACTAGCCTCCTTGGCGTTTTTCTACTTTGACTTCCGGGACAAAGAAAAAAAGCAAGATGTCCGCAACTTTGTTACCTCTCTTCTCACTCAACTTTCTGCCGACTCAAGCCCGTGCTGCAAGATAATCTCCGATATTTATTCCACACATGGGAAGGGTACGCAACAACCTAGCAATGGTGCCTTGACGAATTGCCTTCGGAAAATGTTCCTTGCCATCTCACAGCAGCCAATTTATATCATTGTTGACGCGCTCGATGAGTGTCCCAACTTCTCTGGGATACCAACTCCACGAGAAGCTCTCCTCAACCTTTTGGAGGACCTTGTCCTCCTGCGGCCCCCAAACTTGCATATTTGTGTAACTAGTCGCCTGGAGGTGGACATCAAAAATGTGCTTGAGCCACTGGCTAGTGCTGTTTCGCTTCATGACCAAATTGGGCAAAAGAGGGATATTTCCAACTACGTGAGCAACTTCGTTTCCTCGGACAGGATGATGAGGAGATGGCGGAGTGGTGAGAAGGAGCTGGTCGTCGAGGTGCTATCAAAAAGAGCGGACGGAATGTAAGGGCACCCCCTCGTGCTATGTGATGGGTCCACTTATCTTTACGACACAGGTTCCGATGGGTATTCTGTCAGCTCGAGGTGCTACGGCACTGTCTGCCAGCAAGTATTCGGCAGACGCTTGAACAGTTACCCGAATCATTGGACGAGACATATGTGCGCGTGCTCAGTCAAATCCCTCAGGCGAATCAAGCGCACGCACATCGTATGCTACAGTGCCTCGTGGTAGCGGTCCGGCCGCTTCGTGTTGAAGAGCTTGCGGAATTGCTTGCGTTCGAGTTCGATGCAGCGCAGGGAGGGATTCCGAAATACCGTGCAGATTGGCAGTTGGATGATCAGACACAGGCTGTACTGTCCACATGCTCAAGCCTGGTCACCATCGTCAGCTACTGGAACCGTCAGATTGTCCAGTTTTCACATTTCTCCGTCAAGGAGTTCTTGACGTCAGACCGCCTCACATCCTCACTTGGAGACTTCTCTCTATATCAGATTCTTCCCGGATCCGCACACACCATCCTCGCACGGGCCTGTCTCGGATCTCTTCTCCATTTGGATGGTCACTCCATCCTCGCGCGTGACGGTCTCACATCTCTTCCCCATTCAGATGGCCACTCCACCCGCCGGCCTGACAGTCACACACCTCTCCCCCGCCGGCCTACTCCTCCATCTCGCCCTCGCCGGCTTCGCTCTCGCCCGCCTAGTCCTCCACCTCTCCCCCTTTCGGATGGTCACTCCATCCTCTGGCCTGACAGTCCCACATCTCTCCCCTATTTGGACGATGACACGTACGAAGAGAGCGTAGAAGGTTACCATTTGGCCCGATACGCAGCTCGATACTGGTTCGAGCACGCACGATTTGAGGATGTTGCATCACGCGTGAAGGATGGGATGGAAACACTCTTTGACTCCGACAAACCTCATTTTGCGGCATGGATTGGGATATACGACATGGACACACCGATGGCTTATGAGCGGGGTTATTCACACAGGAAGATCTCACCCAATCGGAATCCCTTGTACTATTCTGTGCTTTGCGGGTTCTATAACTTGGTCAAGCATCTCGCCATCAAACACCCGCAACATGTCAATGCCATTTGTGGTCGATACAGGTTTCCGCTTCTTGCGGCACTAAACAGAGACCACGTCGAAGTCGCGGAGCTCCTCCTTAGGCATGGTGCGAACATTGGTGTTCGGGAAATAACGGGAAAGACCATACTGCTCATGGTACTCGCATGGTCCCGAGATAACCTTGTCAACATGGTGAAGTTTCTACTCAAATATGGCGCGGATGTGAATGCCCAAGACGATAGTCTCAGAAGTCCACTACACCTGACAGTATGCAATAGACTCGAAATCGAAGTAACTCAGATACTCCTTAAGCACAAGGCGGACGCCAATTGTCAGGACAATAATGGCAAGACCCCGTTGCATATACTGTCGGAATTCTGGATATACAACAGAGAGATCGCCTGCTATCATGCGCGGTTATTACTAGAGCATGGCGCGGAGGCGAACAGACGAGACAAGGACAACCGAACCCCATTACTTCTGGCAATCGCGGGGCGCCGGTACATGCTCGCGCGGATTCTTCTTGAGCATGGCGCAGATGCCAATGTGGAGAGTAAGGATGGCGAGACCCCATTGCACCTACTGGTCAAAGACCATGCGGTCGACGAAAACGACGTTCTCGGTTTGGTGCCATTATTATTGGAGCGTGGCGAGGAGGTGAACAGACGAGACAAGGACAATCAAACCCCGTTACTTCTGGCAATCATGGGGCGCCGGTACAAGCTCGCGCGGATTCTTCTTGAGCATGGAGCAGATGCCAATGTGGAGAGTAAGGACGGCAAGACCCCATTGTATCTATTGGTTGAAGACCATACGCACGACGAAAGCGACGTTCTCGGTTTGGTGCCATTATTATTGGAGCACGGCGTGGGATTGGACAGACGAGACAAGGATAACCAAACGCCGGTACTTCTAGCAATGGAGAGGGGTTGGTTCAAGCTCGCGCGAATTCTTCTTGAACATGGAGCAGATGTCAATGGGAAGAGCAACAACGGCAAGACCCTAATGCACCTAGTGGCCGAAGCCGGCTATGTCTCTGAGCGAGATCGCATCCGCGATGCACAACTATTACTGGGGCGCGGCGTGGATGTCAACGCACGAGACGAGGGTAATAGAACTCCATTACATTTAGCATCCTACTATGGGAGGATCGGAATGGTACTGGTACTGCTCAACGCCGGTGCAAATCCCAGCGCAAAGGACGCCCAGGGCCAGACCCCATTACACCTGGTGTCACAATGCCCGCATTACCTCCAGGGTGATGGAGTTGGCGTTGCAAAGTTATTACTGGAACGCGGCGCGGACGTAAATGCGCAAATCAAAAACCACCCAACCGCGTTAGATATGGCATCGTACCATGGGAGGACGGAGATCGCATCTTTGTTACTCCAGTACGATGATAACGCCAACACGAAGATGGTCCGGCGCCCGGCCCTACGGCCAAAAGATTTCACGATAAGCATCGTCGCCCCAAGTACAGATAGTCTCTCGGTGGTACTGTAGGAGCTTGAGTAAGAGAACGTCGGCTACCTCCAAGGCTACCTCGCTCACCATTGCATTGCAGCATCCTGATCGGTCAGGCAGCCTAAATTCACGTTCGGACCTCTAAAATTACGGAAATTGATACAGAATTAGGTTGGGGATGCCCGTGGTGTGGTGTGGGCTTTGCTGCTAGGTCACGGGCCGACTTGCGGGTAAAAGTGTCCGCTTTGGTGATTATAATGATCAAATTAGACGTGTGAGGGGCGTTGCAGGGTATGGGGGCAGCGACGCATGGGCCAGGAACTGTGGTGCCGCATGTACATTACAATATGAGAACGCGAACCAAAAAATAAATAAATTAGAAACCACTGACTGCTGCGACATCAGCCTGAGTACGCCTCCGTGCAAAGTAATACCCATTCAGCACAAGACTTGCCAGTAAGCTCTGAGAACCCGAACATTCAGGTTCGGAGCATACCAGTGCCAGCTCCAGCGGAAAAAATAAAAAATAAAAAATCGCAACCCCTGTACCCTGTAGCTTGCCATCGTAACGGCGTGTCAATCACACATGGAACTGGTTAGTAATTTAGGTCGGCGTCTGAGGCCTGAGGATCTGAAGCTCTGGAAATCTGGAGTTCGGACTAGCCAAGGCGTGTGACGAGCTGCGTTGGTATGAGCAGGCAGTTTTTGAACGATTTATGGTGCTCTTCATCTTTTTACGCACACACGCACACACAATACACCTCGTTATGAAGATAAAAATAAACACAGTTTTTTATTGGTGATTTTCGTTCTGTTGAAATTTTTTACCTAGATCGGTTCGATAAACGTTTCATCGGGTAAGGGGGGGGGGGAGGGGCAGAACACAGAGATCAAAAATGCGAGCGAGCGAGCGAGCGAGCAAGCGAACTAATATAGAGTATAACGTGAGGGAGGGGTTTGCGTGTGCCAAAATGAGAAAAGAAGACAGCAGGAGGTTCGAACACAGTTCAAGAAAGAAAAAGAATGATACAGGGTAACTTGAAGGAGGTTGGACAGACGTTTAGATTTAGATTGAGCAGTACGAGAAAGAGATTAGACGGTTCGTGGGAGGGGTTGGGGGTGGGGTTGGGTCCGTGTAAAACATGACGGCGACGCTTGTAAATGTCCATCCTGGACGTGCAAAGGACAAGGCGGGAAAAAAAAGCGAGGCATGAGCAGGTGGCGGGTGTGTGAACACGGTGGTGAGAGTGAGACACAAACACAAAAAAAGGTGAGTGGGCGTAACGTAGGTCAGTTTGGAGGGGTGGGACTATGAATGTACAGTAGAGAGCGAGGGTTCCGTGGGAGCGAGCAACCAAGTCGTCGTAGAAAAGACCGACCGATGGCCATAACCGGGCGCCGCGGGCCGCGCGTCGCGCTACCAGCGAGGACCAACAGAAAGTCCAGATCTAAGGAAGATAAAACCAGTGGATGCGCGTGCGAAAGAGATAGGGAGGGGAGGAGGGAGGGGACAGAAGGCAAAGCATATGAGAGCGAGGAGATAACGACGAAAGCAGATTGGCATTGGTAGAAGACGAGGCGATGCGACGGTATACATTGTACATGATGCGAGAGAGGTGGCGAGTCTGGGGTGCAGGGAGTGGGACATGAGGCGCGGGCGGGTTAATTAGAAGGTGATGACGATGGCGGTGAGGCCGATGATAAGAGGCTTGGGGGAAGTCACACGGCTGCCTGCTTGGGAGAAGACGCGCAGCTAGGCATCGGCGATCCCAGCCGCGGCACCCCCAACGGGACCTTCCAGCTTCCTCCGACCCGCCGCCCAGCCGCGTTCGCCGCGCCACGGGGGGGCACGTATGGCTGGTGCATTGTCTGGGCCGGCGGCGGGGATGGCTCTATCGCCGACACTGGCGACGGGGTCGTGGCGTAGAACGATGGCAATGGGCTCGGGCTCGCGACACTCTCCGAGGACGGCGTCTCCACCGGACTATTATGCGGGACGGTCAGAGTCACGGTCACACTGCGCGAGCCCGGTGGCGCAGGCTCGCCTGCGACAGGTGGCGGTAGGGAACCACCAAAGTCCTGGAGGTACTCGTCAAAGTTGAACGTCTGCAGCGCATCAGTCCCCACTGAGCCGGACGATAGCAGGTCGTCATTCCCCGGAGGCTGGGGGGGCGCAAGCATGCTGATGGCGGCCAACAGCTCGTCCGCAGTAGGGTTGGTCATGAATGTGGCCGGATCTTCGCCAAAACTGCGCAACGCGTCGTCGAACGCAGAAGAACCGCACATACCGGGAGGGTAATTACCGACTCCAAGGTCGATGCTGCCGGGTGGCGGCGCGGTCAGGCCCGGATTTGCAATGCCTTGGAGCTGGAAAACACCAGGCAGGTCAGTGCCATACAGTTCTGCGAGGAGTGAGCTGGTTGCCATGTCCTGTAACGGCTCGCTCTCAAAGCCTGGCATGGGGAAGAAGATGTTGTCATTCTGCTAAAATAAGGGCGAGGCGATTGTCATTAGATGCGAGAAACATCGATCGAAGAAAATGGCACGTGCCTCGAGTGGTGGTGGTGGTGGTGGTGCTTCGTTCGACCGAGAAGGAGCGGGCTGTGGCCAGTCCGTGAGGGCGAATTCCTGAAGAGGGCTGAGGAAGGATGTCGATGATTCGGATTGCGGGGGCTGCCAGCCCGTGTGGACGAGCCCCTGCGGCGTGGAGAGCATCAGGCGCGCGGGGACGGCAGGTAACGGGGTTGCGACAGGTATATCGGCCTTCGAATAGGACGATGCACGCGACGATGCACTGTGTGAGTCGGACGAGTTTGGCCGCGGATCCGTATACGGGTCATGTGACGCATGAGTCGACCCGTGGCGTAGCGCGATATCGACGCTTGATTGCGACGATGGCGTGCCGGGTAAGGGCGAGGACGCGGACGAGACTGGTGGAGAAGCTGTTTTGGAACCGGGGAGGACGGGTTGGCCTGCGAGCGGGGCCGGTGGGGTCGAGGATGACGCGGTAGGAGGCGGGAGAGGGTAGGGTGAAGCGCGTCCGCGGGTGCGGCGTCCGGCGCGTTCCTGCTCCTTTGCTTGTCGCTTCTCCTCACGCATGCGATCCTTGTCGGCCCTCTTCATAGGGGTGAAGCGATAGTTGGGATAGAGACGGGCATGCTCGAGCTTTGCGATCTGGGCGCGCTCATCGTACATGGCGCGGACCTCATCCGACTCTGCCTTCCATTGGGCAGAGATGATCTTGGAGACCTCTGCCTGTGTCGGCTTTGGCTGGCCGAGGGCGGGTGGGGGCAGCTGTTGGAGCTTGTCGGAACGGTAGAGGATCCAGGCGTTGGGTGGCCTGGGAGGCTGTTGGGCGCCTGCGCCTGCGCCTGCTTTGTTCCGCACGGCACCTGACAGGCCTGACATGATGATATTTTGAGAGACGGCGTTCAGGGGAAAGAGCAAGGATGACGGGTATGGTGGTACGAGAGACGGCGAAGAGGTGAAAGAGATGGATGACGTCTGGAGAGGAGGAATTGTTGGACCCATTTTGTAGGGCGCTCTGCGGCTGAAATAGTTCCGCCGACGCGCTTGTTCGCTACCGGAACCACAAACGAGCACTTGCCACAAGTGAGGGCGGCCACAGTGGACGAAGTGAGGAGGTGTGGGTAGAAAGGAGAAAATAAGAAAGTGAAAGGAAACAGGCGGGGGTCATTCAGTCCCGCATGGGCATTCTTACCCAAACCAGACACAGCGAATTACGCCACCACACAGGGACAATAAAGCTTCGACTACGACTAGTCATCCTCTTCAATTTGTGTCTTTTATTTGCCGTCCCTCTCGCACGCCTGTCTCTATACCAAATCTCCTTTTCACTCATGACTCTCCGTCGAATATCTCAGTGTTGTTACTTTCGGTACCATCTCGGTCGTATTGAGTCACTTCCCCGCGTTGTAGGTACCTGATGGTGCACAAGCTGGAGTCTACATGGGTCCATAGTGATAAACATTCTCGCCCTACCGTCATATCCCCGTAGCTAGGCCACATCTGTATTACAGTTTCAAATACACGTCCTCTTTTGTCCTCTTCCAGTAAAGTTAGTCTGATCGCTTTCGCATATCATGTCATCTCAGTTTCCCGTCCCACGTTCAACATCGTCGCGACGGAGGCAATTGCCGTTGCATTGTTCGCGCTTTTTGGCTTAAAGCGCACGACGCCTCGTGTATCATAGACGCTCATTCATCTCACCACGCCGACGCGATTCCACGGCCAAGATCTTAAACTTGGAACCTGTCGTCCTCGTGTCCGTTCCGTGGAGAATAGTAGTCACGCAGTATCTTTGTTTTTCCTTCCCTGACTCTACTGAATATACATGATGCGATTGCACACAACGAAGTCCCCAGCTGAGAAAAAAAACAAAGCGGATCAGCAAAGAAACGAGCAACGAAACACAATGCTACATCTCGTCCGACACATCACGTCCGCAATAATGCCCTCCGCGCCTCCTCTCCGGCCCTGCGCACGACTGACGACCGCCCGGCGCTCCCTACAGCCAGCGGACCCGCACCCTTGGCGCCACCAGCTGGACCCCCCGCGGCCTTTGCATTGTTCGCCGCGGCCGCGGCGCGCAGCAGGTTCGCCCCGCTCGGCCGCTTCACCCGCGTGAGAGTCGTCGCGCCGGCGCGTGGGGGCTCCCGCTCCACGCGCCGGAGGAACGGACTCGGGAGGTTCTCCTCGTCGTGCAAGTCGTACGACGGCGCAGTGGGCTGCGGGTTCGCAGCGTCCGCGGAGATCACGGTTCGTGTGCTACTGGACGACGACGAAGACGATGATGATGATGATGACGAAGCGGAAGAAGGTGGTGGTTGTGGAGGCGCGGGGATGGCCGAGGACGATGATGTTGAGGACGATGCCGTAGTGTCCCGTGGTTCTGGTGCTTTAGCTCGCGTTCGCGAGGACACAGATGGGCGACGCAGACGTCTGGCTGGCTGGGCGGGTGGTGCTGGTGCAGAGCGGGTGGGCACGGGCAGAGCAGTGGCAAGAGACCCCGCCGAAGGGCCAACGGATTTGCGCTTCGATGGGGACCTATTTCCCCCGTTGATTGGCACCGACGTCGGCACGGAACCGGGCATAGGGGCTTGCCCCTGCGCTTGCGCCGCGATAGCGTCCGCCTTGCGCTTCGAGGGCGACGTGCCACCCGCGCTGCGCCCCTCTTCCTCCTCGCTGTCCTCTTCGTCCAGCCTGTCGAAATCGAATATCTTCGCAAAACCGAGGCTGCCGCCTGCGCCGACCCTCGGAGAATCGGTAAGGAGCTCGACAAGCCTCGCGGATGGCGTCGGTGTTGGGAGAGGCTCGCCGGTCGTCGTGAGGATGACGCCTTTCATCGCAGACGCGAGGGGGAACGCCTGAGGAGTCGCGCGATCGGCCGGCGTCTCGAAAGGGCGACGGCTTGGCCGCGTTGGCGAGGCCATGCTGGGGCGGGGGGTGATTTGTGGGTCCTTGGCTAGCTGCGCGAGTGGCGCGAGGATGTTCTTCACCTCCTCCAGCGGCGTCTTGTCCTTCTTCTGTCCTGTGCACGGATGTGAGCCTCCCGACCAGAAACCAGGGGTAAACCGCACCTTTCCGCTGGCTCTCCTCGAGGGCGCGCGTCTTTTCCTCGATCTCCTCCCTCATGTGTTCGAGCCTTTCCTGCTCGGCGCGCCAGCGCTCTTCCAGCTCGGCCTGCAACGTGGCCCGCAGCATGGTCTCATGGCTCTGCCACGCCTCGCACATCTCTGCCTCGCGCATGCGTACAGCTTCCATGATCTCTCGTTCCCGCCGCTGCACGCGCAGCTCGACCACCTTCTCATAGTTGAGCACCGCGCTACGTAGTTCCTGCTCGCGATATGCGACCGCTTGCTCCATTTGTGCCGGAATGGAGGCGGTTATTTCGGCGAGCTGTGCCTGGAGAGATGCGATCTCGCTGTCCTTCGTCGAGATAGCGGCATTTTGTGCTGCTTCTAGTGATGCTAGCGCAGACTCCCGCGCGACAAGCTCCCGCTCCCGCTCGATGAGAGCTACTTTGTGTGTCTTCACGTTGTCCAGCCTTCAGACAGGCAACGGCTTCAACCTCCCCCAAAAAATAAAAATCCAGAAGTAACTCACTGTTTTTGGGTCTCAAAGACCTTGTAGGCGAACTCTACCCGTTCGTGCTGTAGTAATTGAGCCGCAGATGGTCGCATTGATGGCTGTGTACGTTCAGTCTACTGGTCGCACTACCCGCACGCGTCGGGCTTGCTTACATTCAAGTTCAGCATTGCCTTGATCACACTCGTAAGCGCTTGACTGTATCCTCGAGGTAATGGGGGAATGCGGCCGTTGCTTCCTAGTCATTGAGCTATGGATCCTCGTGACTAGGGCACAGAAAAGTGACACACCGTACGGCAATGCTCAGCTCGGAATGTGTCTTGGCTTCGTAGAACGGTGGCTTATGCGCACACAGCTCATAAATTAGGCATCCTAACGACCAGATATCTGATTTTGAGTCGTACGCCTTTTCTTGTATTAGTTCTGGTGACATGTAGTATGGTGTCTGGACGATGCACTGTTAGCACATCTGTTGACGCCGGATTGCGGAGCTACGTACGCCAACATAGGTATTTGCAAGACTCGCTTGCGTGAGTACTTTGGACAGGCCAAAGTCACCCAATTTCACAGAGTTGTTCTCATCGAGGAAAACTATGCCACCACACACACACATACACACTCGGTGATAACGGCGAGCAGTCTGACATTAGAACGCACCGTTGTCCGGTTTGATGTCCCTGTGGAGAATAGGCGCCTTTCGTTCCCTGCCCTCCCCTTCGGCAGCCGAGCCGCCGGACCGTGAGTTGGCGTTTGGGTGGTGGCAGTAATGCAGCGCGAGCAGAATCTGCATAAAATAATGCCAGACAGTCTCTTCCGGGATGAGGCGGTTGTTTTTTTGGGCCTGCTTGATCACGGAGGACAGGTCACCGCCCCCGCAGTACTCCATGAGGATGTACAGCATCCCTGCATCGCGGTCAACGTGGCGGTCATAGTATCGCACGATGTGATCGTGGTCTAAGTCCTTTAGGATGTTGCTAGAGAAAGCATTAGGGGACACGGTGCTTTCGGCAGTATAGAGGGTGCGGACGAACACTTCCGCGACGACCTGCTTGCGATCGCGCTCATTCATGCGTTCAAAATCGATTTCCTTCCGAGCTAAGATCTAGGATGCGCTTCAAAGGCCTGTTAAAATCCCAAACTAGCAGGAGAGGCAACTCACGACGCCATCTTGCTTCCGCCTAACCTTCCGAATAATTCCAAACGACCCATTGCCAATGACATCGATGGGCTCGTATTGGTCCAGGGATGGGGATGCGTTGGACATCGCTGGCACTTAAAGTCTCTGGGGTCTACTGTGTTGGGTTGGCTGACGGTCTACGCGGTGTCGGCACACGCCTGTCCCAATACTTTCGAGACTGAGACTGCCAGGCGCCAGGCTCACCCGTGCTTCTCTATTAATCACGTGACCGTGTTCGACTTGCACGTGAGTAACAATGCGTGGTCGTGGTTCTCTCATCGTCACAGTTCCCTGCTGCCGGTGGGACTTGAAGGTACAGTCCAAACGTGCGGACGTCCTTCATTATTCAGAGCACCCCCCATCGCACCGTGGGTAAAGGCTTCCTTCGATCTACCGGAAGCTTGTGCGCGCCGCCGGGTACGAGGTCTCGGTCCCTCCTTCCCACTACATCAGAATAACATCCATGTGAAGCGCGTGTGGAATCCCGTCCCAAATTTGTTGGGATAACTTCTGTGACGCTCCCACCACCACGGGCCTGAGAATGCTTTGATTGAACGCGCTCTACGACCTGGTCCCAGGCATTTTTCTCTCCTCTGCGCGTGCATGTACTCGTGTACGCCGTGGCTCCATTGCAGATATGGCGCACACTGCTCAAGGATTAGGTTGCTGAGCCCGCTAGACCTCGTCAACTCATGGCCTGAGCGGTACGGCTTCCCGTCCTCCCCCGCCTCGACGACACACAGTGCAGCCCCCCGGGCCGCGGCATCCCTGACATTGCTATGCAGGCACTCGATGGTTAAGCGTTTCATGTGGATGGCACAAGTTGCTCGGTACCGGTGCGTCTTTCCTTCCTCATTCCGTTCTGCAACGTCCAGCCGTCGGCCAATGTTCAGACCATGGCCAGCATAATCTCGCTGCTGAATAACTACTTGCTTGCAACTACTCGGCTTCCTCAACACCCGGCTGTACGGCCTGGTCGATGCTCTCCGTGGTGACCTCGTTGCCACTCCAATGCAATGGGCCGCCCGGAATGGCTATCTCTGTCATCCAGGTGCTTATAGCCCATGGCGCGGATCCGAATATCAAAGACACACAAGGCTACAATATCCTTCACCTCCTCACACACACCTCTTCTATCATGTCCCTTTTATACCTCCTTCAACAGCCTATCTCCGTCAAGGAGCGTAACTCTGTGGGACACACTGTCCTCATGTGGGTTGCATATCAGAGTGATGCACTCTCGGCCGAACTGCTTCTCAAGCACGGCGCAAATCCCAACTCGCGGGGCGATGCCGGACTTACACCTGCATTGGGAGGTGGTACGTGGAACAAGGTCTGCATTCGCTGACTGTCCGAGAAAGCGCCGAGATCCACGCGAAGGAAAACGAGGGTCCGCACGGCTCGTGACATGGCTGTGGAGCTCAAAAGCCAAGAAGCCACTCAGCAAAGTAGGTGTACTTACAGAATAGGACCAACGTAAAGGTACTAACACTGATGGTTTTCCCCAGCGGAATACTAAGCTGGCTGTGTTTCTCATTATTGGAGTCACGACACCTATCCCTATACATCACGTGGCGGGAACTACATTACATGTTCTGTGTAAGAACTGGAAGCGTCCTTCAGTCACAGTAAGAGACAAGCGACTGTATTAGGTGTACCTGGATGCGTCTAAGCTACGGCGTTAGCGATGTGGGGTAAACTATCAGACGAGACAACGTACCCTTCAGTCACAGTAAGAGACAAGCGACTGAAGGGAACGTTCGTATACCAAAGCTCGTATATACTAGGGATCACGTGTTCGTATGACGGAGCGTTGTACTGGCGTCGGTCCATCTCTCACACTCCTCCTCGTCGCGTAATCATGGTGAGGCAGTAGTGCGTGCGTGTAAGTAATATGCAGTGCAACCAAGAAGGGCAAAGAGGCAAAGAGGCGAAGGGGAAAGCGTAATGTAACCAAGAGAAGCGAAAAGGTGAAGAGGCGAAGATGAACGAATGAGGTGATGAACGATGGAACGTCGGGTGTTATATTGTACTGCAGTACTCCTCCTCAGCTGAGAACGGATACCGAGAGAGTGGCGTAGACGCTCGAAGTCCAGTTTGGAGAGAGGTTTGGTGAGGATATCGGCAGCGTTGTCCTTAAGAGCGGACGCGGGAAATCGAGATGTCGCCGGCCATAACCTGCTCCCTAGTGTAGTGATACTTGACACGCACGTGCTTGGTGTGCGAATGCCAGAAAAGACGGGAAGCAGCGTCGTTGTCGCAAAGTGAAGTGGAAGGGCCAGGAGGGAGGAGCTGAAGACCAGAAAGGAGTTGTCGCAGGAAAATGGCTTCATGAGATGCGTCGTGCAAGGCCATGTACTCCGCATAGCAAGAGGAGTCCGCGACCGTCGCCTGCTTGCACGAGCTCCAGGAGACCATGCCCGACCCAAGTGTGAAACAGTATCCGCCGACTGAGCGGCTGGTATCAACGCAATTGGCGTAATCAGAATCAGGGTAGCTCGTCAGAGCAAGGGAGAGGGGGCCGCCGAGGACAAGGGGGTGAGTGCGAGTGCCCTTTAGGTAGCGCAGGACGCGGACCGCGGCCGTCCAGTGCTCAGGCCGGTAGTTGTCAAGGAAGGACGCAAGGCGCCCGGCGGCGTAAGCGACGTCGGGCCTTGTAGCAACAGCAAGATACATGAGACTGCCGACTAGGCCAGTAAGGTGTGCAGTCAGCCCAGACCGCAACGTCAGGCGAAGGAGGCGATTGTCGGGCCGGCGTAACTGTAGGCCAGCGACCATGGGGGTATCGGATGGGTAGGCGTCAAGGAGGTTAAACTGGTCAACAAGACGGTCGATCATAGCAGTTTGCGAGAGGGAGATAGAGCGAGCTGAGCGGTCGCGGGCGACAGCGATGCCAAGGGCGAACTTCGGCGGACCGAGATCAGAGATGTCCCACTGGGCCTTGAGCTTGTCACGGAACCAGGTGTTTTCAGAAGGCGAGGAAGCGGCAGAGATAATGTCGTCGATGTCAACCACAAAGATAATGGTGCCGTGTGGAGAGAGGCGGCGGTAGACACACCATTCGCAGGGGACGCGCTCGAAGCCCCACTGCGAAACGGTGCTGTGGAAGGTCTGGTTCCATATACGGCTAGCCTGCTTCATGCCGTAGATGCCCTTCATGAGGCGCATGACCCAGTCCTCCTTCCCAGGCGCCTCAAAACCCGGAGGCTGCTCCATGTACATCGTCTCATCGTCGGGGAGGACACCATGGAGGAAAGCAGTCTTGATGTCATACTGTTGAAGGTCAAGGGAAGCGGCAATGTGCAAGAGGGAACGGAAAGACCCGAGGCGGACCGTCGGAGCAGTAGTTTTGTTATAGTCGAAGCCATAGCGGATTTGCGCTTCGATGGGGACCTATTTCCCCCGTTGATTGGCGCCGACGTCGGCACGGAACCGGGCACAGGGGCTTGCCCCTGCGCTTGCGCCGCGATAGCGTCCGCCTTGCGCTTCGAGGGCGACGTCCCGCCTGCGCTGCGCCCCTCTTCCTCCTCGCTGTCCTCTTCGTCCAGCCTGTCGAAATCGAATATCTTCGCAAAACCGAGGCTGCCGCCTGCGCCGACCCTCGGAGAATCGGTAAGGAGCTCGACAAGCCTCGCGGATGGCGTCGGTGTTGGGAGAGGCTCGCCGGTCGTCGTGAGGATGACGCCTTTCATCGCGGATGCGAGGGGGAACGCCTGAGGAGTCGCGCGGTCGGCCGGCGTCTCGAAAGGGCGACGGCTTGGCCGCGTTGGCGAGGCCATGTTGGGGCGGGGGGTGCTTTGTGGGTCCTTGGCTAGCTGCGCGAGGGGCGCGAAGATGTTCTTCAACTCCTCCAGCGGCGTCTTGTCCTTCTTCTGTCCTGTGCACGGATGTGAGCCTCCCGACCAGAAACCAGGGGTAAACCGCACCTTTCCGCTGGCTCTCCTCGAGGGCGCGCGTCTTTTCCTCGATCTCCTCCCTCATGTGTTCGAGCCTTTCCTGCTCGGCGCGCCAGCGCTCTTCCAGCTCGGCCTGCAACGTGGCCCGCAGCATGGTCTCATGGCTCTGCCACGCCTCGCACATCTCTGCCTCGCGCATGCGTACAGCTTCCATGATCTCTCGTTCCCGCCGCTGCACGCGCAGTTCGACCACCTTCTCATAGTTGAGCACCGCGCTGCATAGTTCCTGCTCGCGATATGCGACCGCTTGCTCCATTTGTGCCGGAATGGAGGCAGCTATTTTGGCGAGCTGTGCCTGGAGAGATGCGATCTCGCTGTCCTGCTTGATCACGGAGGCAGGTCACCACCCCCGCAGTACTCCATGAGGATGTACAGCATCCCTGCATCGCGGTCAACGTGGCGGTCATAGTATCGCACGATGTGATCGTGGTCTAGATCCTTTAGAATGTTGCTAGCGAAAGCATTAGGGGACACGGTGCTTTCGACATTATAGAGTGTGCGGACAAACACTTCCGCGACGACCTGCTTGCGGTCGCGCTCATTCATGCGTTCAAAATCGATTTCCTTCCGAGCTAAGATCTAGGATGCGCTTCAAAGGCCTGTTAAAATACCAAGCTAGCAGAAAAGACAACTCACGACACCATCTTGTTTCCGCCTAACCTTCCGAATAATTCCAAACGACCCATTGCCAATGACGTCGATGGGCTCGTATTGGTCCAGGGATGGAGATGCGTTGGACATCACTGGCACTTGGAGTCTCTAAGGTCTGCTGGCAGTCTACGCGGTGTCGGCACGCGTCTGTCCCAATACTTTCCCGAAGCCTGAGCCTGAGTCTGAGTTTCGAGACTGAGACTGCCAGGTTCACCCGTGCTACTCTATTAACCACGTGACCGTGTTCGACTTGCACGTGGGTAACATGCATCAGTTCTTACAATGCAATGTGTGGTCCTCTCCCCACTGGTGGGACTTGAAGGTACAGTCCGAGCGTGTGGACATCCTTCATTTTTCAGAGCACTCCCCATCGCACCGTACCAGAAGCTTATGAGCGCTTATTACAACGGCGGGTACGAGGTCTCGGTCCCTGGCCCTCTTTCTGACATGACCTAAGTCCACACATGTGCATATGCCTCTTCCCCTCTAAAGCTATATGATCTAAACAGAACTGATATGGCGACTAGGGTCACGTCTGGAGATCTTCCAGATCGTCGCGGTGATGTTGCGAAGTTGATAAGTCAAGTTATGTCGGTCCGGCCAAGGGTTTAGCTTCGCCATTTTTAATAGAGAACGTGAGCTCCAGAAGTATAGAACCCTATGTGGCGCGGAAGTAAATAGAATCTCTTATATATCCGAACCCCCGACCTAGATCTACATCGTACGACCAACACGATGATGAAACCTTGGATAGAACACGACGGGCGCCTTGCTCGGGGATCCCAGTAGATCACCGGTCACCTGTTGAGTTGATTTGAAACTATTACACCTGGACAACGCATCACAGTATTTTTCCTCCAAGGCCCTGGGATCACAGTATCTCATTCGGTGATGAAGCATAGCTTCAGACCGAGATTAGAGGTCATGCCGAGGTGAAACCAAGCCTCGAGGACTGCGCAGACGTAGCGTGCTATCTCGGCATTGATAAGAAGCTATGAACAATGCTATGAGGGCCACGGCCAATACTGGGTGACTCCCCACAGAATCTAGAGGCTCCAGGTTGTTCTGGTTCTGCTTTCCGCAGCAAAGGTGATTACTTTCGTGATTACAAATTCCCGGGCACAGCCGTATTGATAATTAGTTGGCCGAGCCGAGGTACGGATTGGTCATCGTCTGAGACCACGGCTTGAAGTCTTCGTCATCTCCACACTCCACATTGAGGGGGTGACGCATTTCTCGATCATTTGTGCTGAGTGGTTCCGTCCGTCCGGCGCTTGGTGTCGGAGGTCGCTTTGGTCCAAATTGCAGCTGGTTTGCGCAGCTGGGTTCCCTTCGGCAGTGGCTCGGGGGCTCATCGAGTAAGGTTTGCCGCTGGGCGACCGCAACCGGTAGTTGAGATGTGTGTTGGCGAGGTAGCTTCCTTCCGCCGTATGCTCGCAGCTTGGCGGCCACTGAGACGCGCCAAGACGCTCACTCGCATAAAGTACAGTAGTGTGCATCTCAGCCCCCCCTCGATAGCCGAGCACAGCTGATCGGACGAAAAAGAAGGGCGGGGATAATAAATGAGGTATGATGACGCCGACGAACGACGCCGGCAAATGGGTCCTGCAGTCAGAAGTAAGTCATCACGGTCGTACTCGGAGTAATTTTTAGTCGTACACGGAACTGGCACGCGGCAGAGACTCGGAGCTGGGTTACTACTTCATCTTAAGCGCCGCAGAATATTTTTTGGGGGCTGGCTGTTTTGTCAGCACATAGTTGTGCGGCGTGAGTGTCGATTATTATTATTACAAGCGATCTATTGTGGATACCGCGAAACAAAAAATGCGTCCATGCAACCAGACGGGACATGTGTGAGGACCTCAAGTGCGGGATCCCGCGACGACGGTGAGTTGTTTCTTTTTGTTGTGACAAAAAGAGCAGTGCGCAGTCACGGTACATTCCCCACGTGGGGTTATTCATGGCAATGGCCACACCGAGATCGACATGGACGAGGAAGATCTACAAACACGATCGGAGCGACCGGCGGATCAACGTCCAACACCGAAAGAAAAAAAAAAAACAGAACGAGATTGGTTGCAGGGCACAGTCATATGTTGTCGTCGCTGGCAGTGTAACTCGCATAGGCTGTCGTTGGGGTCAGACCGTGGTCGTTCGTCCCTACTGTTACCTACCAGAGATCGTATGGTGAACCAGATCTACTTGCGCTATTGAACGAGACCGGTGTCATGGCATGTGAAATTAGGAGCTAAATTGTATGCTACCGATACATAATCTAGTATGACGGGACAAAACCTAAACTCTAATAGCGTTCTACGTGAATGGTGGTGTACACTACGAAGTACAGGTGCGTGCGTTAGCACACACTACGGAGGACGTGAATCCCAACCGGATAAGAGGTAGAGCGTAGATCAAATCCCTGCGCTCTCCTGTTGAAGACGACTAACATGATAGTCTGTCGAGAACGATGAGCATACAATCGGCACCAAAGGAGACACGGGTGAGAACGTACTCATCAGGGCGCAATGCGACGCGGCTGCCGCCATCACAGACTGTATCCGCTCTAGCGCATTGCGAAGATCACCGTCGTGCTGTTGCGGCGAAAGCGTCGGTTCAGCATGGAAAGATCGCCGTGCGACGATCTCGTTGATGATGACACGTCCACAAGCAGCCCACAGCGGCTGGCGGGTACATTAGAAAGTGAGTACACATCAAACAAGGAACACACTGGAACACCCACCCCTAGTATCGGGCTCGTGTAGACATGGTCATGGGCAGGCGAAGCTTGGTTTGCGCGTACGATGGCCATCGCAGCGGACAAGCACTTCGCCCGCGAGCCCGTGTTCTGAAGACAGAACGTAGCGTGCAGCTGGATGGTGGCGCCGTTCGACAGACAATGAGCGAGATGCGCGGCTTGTACGTTCGGGTCGGCGACACGTTCGATGGGCGTAAGCCGCGACTTGAACTCATCGATACGCTGGTCGACCGCGACAAAGTCCGAGTAGTATGAATCGACATTTGGGATTTCTTCCGTGCCATTGGCCCACAGTACATTGAGGAGTAAGGAGAGCGCACCTGGTCTCCACGCCGCTGCCAGGCGGGACGCGCGTTCGAACAGTGCAACGGCCTTGCTGAGCTGGGTAAGAGGGTTGTGGTTTTCCCAAGGCCACCCGTTATTCATCCCACTGAAGAAACTACGTACAGTCCCACTGGTGCGGAGATTTGGGTATATTTGTCCCTAAATTTGTAGGTATAGTAGCAGGGTATCAGCGATCCAATGACGGCGAGGACGTCGGCGAGTACTCACACGTTCATACGTCTCCATCTCGAGCGGCCAAGGCGTGTCGATCTGCATTCCGGATACGTCCACATCAGAAATGGACGACGGTGGTCCGAAAGCGACTGCCGAGCAGCGATCCATGAAAAACACAGCCCAAAACGCGTTAATTCGTTCCCCTTCTTCTATCTGATCTCGTGGCTCCTGCAAGGCGAGGTCGATCTGATCGATGAAACTCGTGAAAGCCGGCGTGGGTTGTGCCGTCCGGATCTTGTGTAAACCGCATGCCATGGCGAGGGACATGGCGGAATATGCTTCGTGACGCCCGGCGAGAAAGTGACCGACACGGAAGAAGTAATCAGCGAGAAGAAGTTTTGTCTGGACGACTTGCAAGGTCCGATGGGACTGCGTGGCGGGAATCGCATGCCCCAGCTGAGCGGAGATGCGAGGAGCCAGTGCGGATTCGTGAGGGAGAAGTTCCTTGTTCTGACCGAGAAGTATTCCCCACAGGCACACGGCATTGACGAGGGCTGGGATGGGGCGACCGGGGTTTCCTGGAGGAAGACACATGGAATGCCGGAAGCGGACGGGGTGAAGGAAGAAATGCGGTGAGGGGGCATATTGAAGGAATACATCGAGACTATCGCAGACAGTAATGAATTAGCACGGCGACGAAGTGGGTCACGTCACTGCCTCGCTTACATTTCTTGTACAATGTGGGTCGGTGGTTCCTCAGAGAGCATCCATGCTGTTGAGGTGGGTGACTCGATAATTAATCCAGTCGCGCCTATCGAATGTGGATATCAATGCAGCAACCAAAGACAAATGACTCACTTTTGCGAGGACTTGACGAGGCAGAAGAATGCGACCCGGGCGAAAATTCTGCCTGAGAAAGCAACAATGAAGAGGATGGCTGCGAGGCCCCGAGGAGAGGGGACTGTTGGGTCTGGAAGAAGGCGGAACGAGGGTCATGGAGCACCACAGACCCGGATGTACTGCTCGGGTGCTCGAGCTCCTGTATACGGGCCTCGAGTTGGGAGATGGTATCTTCAAGCATCTGGGTACGTGATCGGCCTTGACCATCGGTATACTCGCAGTCATCTGGGCGATTGGCCCGACCGCATGGGCCGCACACGGGGCGAATGCCATCACATTTCTATGAGCGGAAATAGGAAGGTGTCAGCAGGGTCAGAGCGGTCGGGACAAAGTGATACGGAGCAAATTACCATTTTGCGACGCCTATAGAGAGATCGGGGGTGAGAGGCAATCAATCAGTTGTTGATGGAGATCGCACCTGCAAGTCAGGCATGCCTTGCCGCGTTGAAGGGCACCGGGGGGGCCTGCCCGTGGAGATGTAGGAGAATCCATGTAGTGCTAGTGGATATTGTGTATGAAGATTGAGGAACGAATAAAGTACCGGGTGGCGTCCCATACTTATATACTTCGCGAGGCTAGAGTGCTTGAAACAGACACAGCCAATGACGCGCTAGCGACCATAGCTGCGGTGCACGAGAGCTACACCAAGTCACGTTTTTGGATGGGGGACCATGAAGTTGCCGACATCGAGAGAGATGGCGGAGAAGCGTCATGATGATTGTACTTCTTCGGTGACACGAAAGCTGACAAACTTTGTTTTGGTAAAAGCAGGAACGCGCTCAAACTCGAGCTAGCCGGCTATTTCCTCCATTCATGGCAAAGAAATACTATGAAGAAAATAGCGGAGACCTGGAGAACAAGGTGGCAAAAAGGCATGCTACATCTGAGGCGACGTAAGGGGCACCCGCTTTGACTGTCTGCCGAGTTCGGGTAGAGTGGTCGTAATCATGGGGTGTTAGGGGTCCGCGAAATCTGGGTGTTCTCTCACCCAGCCCGTTGATGACCGAGGGCGTCACTAAATGAGTTAGTAAATGTCCAGCATCGTGGTTGCCTCCAAGTGAGCTTACTGTAAATTCGTTGCCTCTAGTTTACTTTCTAATCTCCTGGCCGAGACTAGCGCATTACGTGTCCGCGGGATATGAGGTCGGCGATCCATGATGGTTGGGCTGGTGGTACTCCTTTCACCCAGCCGTTCATTGGAATCGGCAGCACACGGTTAGTTCATTAGAGCAACCTATGAAAAAAGGGCCCGTCCTGTATTGCGGCTCAAATCAAAGCTCCAATCCAAGGGTTCGTACCCGGACCGGCCCAAATCTGGGCCAACCTATCGGGTTGTCCCGTCGAATACAGTAGAAGATTCAGGAATCTGCAACTCTGATTTTTAATGTCAGACTTCTTTAGGGTACATGACCCAAGCATGCCGACTTGTCTGCACACGACCTGTATTCTCGAACTCAGGCCCTCTAGTGTGCTACCATACGGACGGCCGGCTGCACTTAAGATCTGCACGTCGTGTGATTTGGAGCGCCGATACAAAATGAAAGTTATGAGGCTGCAGGCGCCCGAGTCGGATGCCATATCTAGAGATGTTCTCTACGCCCAACGCTGAACCGCTCAAACGCAGCTCTGGGGGGAAACGTGTTGACGCGCGGCGCGACTTGACGCCGTGCTTTAGTCATAATGAATATGGGCAGTTGTTCGGCTGAATTCATAGTGGGGCCCGCCGTGCACATGGCCGATGTCCAGATGGTTGGGGCGGGAGAGCGGGGCATCCTTGACCAACGTCCGCGTGTTCTGAAGAGAGCTGGGAGCAGGTAATAGAAGAGAGGACTAAAAGGACATAATGGTCGGGAAATGGAATGCTTGGTTCGTTGTACCGCCGACTCGGATTTGGCGCAATTCTGTTCCGTTACGGCGTGCCCTGGAGGCGGGGCACTGTGCTTCTTACCCCCACTGGGCCCGATACATTATACAGTACATCAAGGCCTACTATCAGACAGAGATCTATACATCGTGCGCGCTCACCAGAGCCCACAAACAGAAGGATTCGTCAGATGACGCGTCTCGACGGCAAAGATCAATGGCCCGGTGAACTGCCTTCAGCGGTGTATGGAGGGTGAATCTTGAGGTGTTTCATATGAACTATGGGATACGTGTAACCATTGGACCGGCGAGGTAGGCTCCGGGCTGCGCAGTGGAGTATATACTCGTTGTAACGGTACGATAGTGAATCAGACTGCTTTGTGCGAAAATTTCCAGGACCGGTACGATACTCCAGCTGTTCCGACGAGGGAAGGGGGGGGGACCTGGCGTGGTTCAGTGGTGGCTATCTGACGAAATGAGAAGTTACGAAATGGTGCGCGTTTTCGCGGCGTTGTCAAAACCCGGGCTGCGCAGTGAAGTATACACTCGTTGTAACAGTGCGATAGTGAATCAGACTGCTTTGCACGACAATCTCCGGGACCGGTACGATACTCCAGCCGTTCCGAAGAGGGGGGGGAGGGCTGGAATAGTTCGGTGGGGGTTATCTGACGAAATGAGAAGTTACGAAAGGGTGCTCGTTTTTGCGGCGTTGTCAAAATGCATTCCAGGGTGGGGGTACTGCACTACGCGTGAAAGGGACGTGATACGGAGATTCTACCCCCGGGGGACTCAATGGGAGAAACGGTCTGTAGGTGTATGGGAACAGCGGAAATGAAGGTGATGCTTACCGCGACGTGCAGGGTCCACATTGCGCAGTGTTGAAATTTCTAAAGCTTCCACGTTCAAACTCTGAGGGGGACCATGGGAACTGATCGCGAAGTTCAGGAAAATTGCACCTTCATAAAACTCCCGTGTCTAGAAAGTCGCCCCGAAAAAAACCTGGAACGGAGATCAAGGCGAGCCGGTCTCTTGAGAGCTTTTGTGAGGTGATGATGGTAAGGAACAACCCTCTAATGGGACGTCTGGTAGAGGTGTAGGGTAAGTCGTCTGATCGGCCACACACGGGGATGCTACACCAAGAAGCATGGCTTTGGCGAGTCCAAAAGGGATTTTCGGGGAAAGTGAACAAGACTTGCATGTATCGGGTAACCCTTTGCGGTTTGCCTCATGTGGGGGGCTTTTTCTTAAGAGATAGGCGTCCAAACAATGACGAGACGGACCCCAATCGCAACCGTGAGGCAACATGATAGGGGCGCCGTTGAAAAGGCCTACACGAGAAGATATCACACTAAACACGCGGACGTCAGTAGTGACACGCGTCTGAGGGGTGTCCAAATATATTGCTAGATGGGCAACTCCATTGCAAAGAAGGGGCACCGTGCTCGCAAGTTGGAGCGAGCAAAATCAGGAAGCATCCAAGGAACTGGCGATTAAAACAAAGGGGGTCCTAGGTCAGCCATGTGGTACATTGAATACGATCGGCCTTGTACGGCGTTGGTACAAACGTGCTGCGCGCTGCTGCTGTCATAAGGGGGTTGTCGCCGAATCAAATTTAACCTTCCATGGACATAGCTATACAAACGAACGAACAACTGCCCCCTCTGCGAATGTTCGCAGTAGACGCCTGTCCAATAGCGTAGAGAGATAGGAATGCATACGATCAGGAAGGTCGGAGGAAGTTTCCACGAATTTTGTTATGGTAGTCATGGCCCTGCCACCAATGCTAATCGATATGCCGATAAAACAGACGCAAACGGACGCCAAAGTTAAAGTTCAGGGAACCGAGGCGGTCTAGTTGCGATAACCTGATCAATTCTGTCAGCTACCAGTCATCGCCAGTCATGCATGTCATCGAGCATGCTCGACGAGTGTAGTGCACAGGAAAGTCACGTGATATAAATGGATCGGCTGACACATGCTGAGGCATCCTACTCGCACAAAAATACACAATAGAACAACCTGGAAGCTTTCGAGTCAAAAAATTGTTTAAAAGTACGCGAGAGACTCGTACATCATTTACACGCTCATTTTCATAGGGATGGCTGGGTGGGGATCATATCCTTCTATAACAAAGTCCTCGTATGTGAAATCCTCGATGTCTGTAATGTCGCGCGTCCAGCGAAGTGTCGGGAAAGGGCGCGGCTGGCGTGTCAGTTGTATATTGAGTGAGTCGACGTGATCCCGATAAACGTGAGCGTCACCGAGCTGAATAATCAGCTCGTGAGGTTGCGTGTCGGTTACCCGCGCGATCATGTGGGTGAGCAACGCGTAGGATGCAATATTGAATGGTATCCCGAGCCCCAGGTCCGCGGAGCGTTGAAACATGAGGCAAGATAATTGTCGTGGCGCGGTGGGCTTGTCCGAAGGAGGAAGGTGGACGTAGAACTGGCACATCATGTGACAGGGTGGTAGAGCCATCAGTGGTATATCTATGGAGACGGTGGATATTAAATCGTCATACGCGACGGATGATTGGGATAAATGTTTAGCAGATGGACAAACCTGCAGGGTTCCAGGCACTCAGGATGATTCGACGGTCGGTCGGGTCCTCGATAATTTTGCGAATTACTTCGCGCAGCTGGTCGACACCCTTTCCGGAGTAATCTGCATCAGCGTCGACATATTCTGCGCCGAAGTGCCTCCATTGGAACCCATAAACCGGACCTAGGTCTCCAGCGCGACGGTGACCTAGCCCCCGCTTCTCGAGGAACTCCTTTGATCCATTCCCATCCCAGATCTTCACGCCTTTCTTGGAGAGCAAAGTAGAGTCTGTCTTCCCTTTGACAAACCAGAGAAGTTCCTCGATGATCCCGCGGAGAAAAGTCTTTTTAGTTGTGATCAAGGGAAGAGTTGAGTGTGCGAGAGAGAAACGGAGGGACGGGGGGGCAAACAAGGAGATTGTGCCAGTGCCCGTGCGGTCAGGACGTGACTCTCCCATTTCAAGGACAGATCTAATAAGGTTGAGATACTGGAGCTCGTCGTGTTGTTTAACAGAAGTAGACATGTCGGGATAGAGAGCAAGAGCAAGACGCGACGATCGACGCGATCGCGACGCGATTATAACGTAATCAGCTTCCGGACCTGTGCCGGGCCGGGCTTGCTTGAGACTCCGAGTCGAGTTTTCGTACGCAACGCAACGGTGATGGCACCATCTCCAAACGTCCCAGAGGAAGTTGGTGAGTTCGCCCCGAGCTCTTGGATTTTCTTCGAATAATAGTGTATGTCCACAGATTTCAGCCTGTTTGGTGGTGCAGAATGCCTTCCAGAGGGCAAGCAGGCTCCCACGTCGTTTCCTCGACGCACACAGCTACCTCTCACACAGAACCCCCAGGATGTTTATCGATCAAAGCCCCAGAACCCATCTGACTTTCTTTGGTTAATGACCGAAGAGCCTCACCGCTCTAGGCGCATGGTCATCTTGAAATCGCACCCGGAAGTGAGTCGGCCGATTTTATTCCTCTTGAGTTCGTTTCGCCATGTTCCAAGTTCGTGAACTGGCGGGACGGCGTATTGTAGCATCCCGGGTTGGGTCTCCTTAGATGCTTTCCCCAACTCTGGACAGTTTCAGTGCGACGCATCGTACTGCAACAACAAAGTCCCCGTATTCCCTTCTTGAGATGTTGTTTTCTGAGCGCCTTTTAGGTCACCAAACTCATGGGTCATGAGCCGCTTACGAAATATTTCGTACTTGCAGTCGTTTTTCTCCAATTTACCATTGCATTCTTACTACGACATACCCATCCACTCTCTTGGAAATTCGTTGTCGCGGCATATATCATCGGTGGCACCGCCAACCATAATTTATTCCTCGCAATTCATGAGATCACCCACAATTTGGCATTCAAGGGCGTGAAGGCTAACAAAGTGCTTGCAATCATAGCTAACCTACCAATTGGAGTCCCATATGCCATGTCGTTCAAGGTGAATGAGCACCGTATCATTCTAGATCGATCATCACATGCGTTCGGGGTCAACAGGGATATCACTTAGAACATCACAAATACCTCGGGGAAGATGGAATCGATGTCGATCTCCCCACGCGACTGGAACTTATCTGTCTGAACAACGTTCTCGGAAAGGTGTTTTTCTGGTACGGGCGTCAGCCTTTTTACTCACTTTTGTTGACTGATCCATCTTCACCAACAGCACATTTCAGATCCTATTTTACGCCCTTCGCCCAGGATTCGTACGCTCGCAAAGGCCCACCTACTGGCACTTCCTCGGTATAGCTGTCCAATTGTCCCTCGATTTCGCGATCGCTACCTTCGTTCCGGGTGGGGGGCACATGCTGCTTTATTTCATCATGTCCAGCTTTTGGGCCGGCAGCCTGCACCCGCTGGCGGGTCATTTCATCGCTGAGCATTACGTGTGGGACAACCTGCAACAAGAAACGTACTCGTATTACGGCTGGCTGAACATCTTTGCTTACAATGCAAGTCCTATCTGCTGACGATGTAGCCCGTGACGCTGAACTGGGACTCTTTAGGTCGGTTACCATAACGAGCACCACGACTTTCCCTCCGTGCCGTGGACACGGCTGCCGGCGCTACGTGCTCTCGCACCCGAGTTCTATGACACCCTCCCCTCACATCCTTCGTGGCCAATGATCACCATCAATTTTATCAGGGACAGGAACGTAGGCATCTTCGCTCGCGTGAAGCGCCCTCCCCGTGCGGTAAAGACAGCGCCGCCGCCGATTGAGTTGGATGGGGGATGTGCAGACGAGGGGGTCACTAGCGATCGTGCGACCCAGAAACAGGAGGGGGACAGTATGAGGCGGAGGAAGTGATTAAGATCAACTACTGGTCCCTCCCACTGCTCAATGTACAGCAATGCGGTCTGAATGATATCCAGAGGGCGCGGATACTAGGAGAGAGAATAAACTAAGATAGCCTGGGTTGGATTAAAGGCACGTGCTGGGGAAGGGCAAACGCGTCCACGCTTGGGCCGCACCTTGGCGATTCCCTACGACCATGTTTTCTTCAAACTCGAGAGCGCTCCCTCAGCGCACGCATAGCGTCAATGCTGTCAAACATGCAAACTATTTCGGCTCTGTTGACGAGGAATTGCGTGACTGCAAGCGAGTGCAGCGCCAAGGCCAAGAAGAAGACCTACGTGAGGCATTGGGCCGCATGATGGCTCGGGTGGAGGACATGGTGAGATCCTATTCGGATCCCCCTGATGCCGCCTTCTATCGCACGCCCGGATGCGCTGACAGTCTGTCAGTGCGCGGTACTCAAATCGTCTTATCAAACAACCGCGGATCTCGAGACGCAACTCAAGGTCGCCCAATCCAATCTCAAGCTCGAACAAGCGAACACTGAGATGCTCGAGGATGCGCTGAAAAACAATTCTCTTTCCAAGGACGTGGGATGGCGCCGGTCGTCACGCGAGGCCGGTTCTATGCAGGCTGTGCCATCGCCACCCGTCACGGCGACAACCCCATCATCTCAATCTCAATCGCAGCGCACGAGCGTCGACGAGAGCCAGACACAGCAGGGCGCCCTCGAATCGCCGAACTCTGACCGCGATAGTCGTGCACCCTCGCCCGCGCCCACGGCAACCCAGAATGACTCGCGCTTCTTCCGTTTTCGTTTCACGGGCAGCGGGCGATCTACGCCGACGCAGCAGCCGCTCCATTCGCCGCCGGGCACGCCACAGCCACAGCGCCCATCGCACACGTCAGTGGGGCATTTGACATCCGCATCACTGCCGTCGCTTGTTGCGCCCTCGTCGGCGATGGCCGGCGAGCTCGAGGATCTGCGAGGACAGCTCCTGACCGAGAAACGCAAGTCGGAGAAGATTGCGCATGAGAAGAAAGAGCTGGAGGGCGAGCTGGAAAGCCTGAGCCAGGCGCTGTTCGAGGAAGTCCGTACCCGTCTCTCTCTCTCTCTCTCTCTATTCCCCTCCGCGTCCCTTCGGCTAACCTACGACCCGATGGGCATTAACCCCAGGCGAACAAGATGGTGGCGGTGGAACGCATCAAGCGCGCAGAGGCCGAGGACGAACTCAAGGAAGTGCACGCCGAGAAGGCGGCCCTCAAGGCGGCCCTCCGCCTCATCGAGGAGGACCGCGTGCGCATCGAAAGCTCACACGCGCCGCACGCCAACGGCGCCACGGCGTCCCCGCCCACGCGCTCGCGCTCCTCCTCATGCGAGGCGATCGTATCTCCACGCAGGCGCGATTCTCCCCGTCCGCCCTCGCCGCCACCGCCGACGGCACAATCGCGCTCGCAGTCGCCAGGGGGGATCCCGATGGGGGCAGGGACCGACGCGAGCGCAGACGCACAGGAAGCGCCTGCGTCGCCTGCGCCGCTGTACGTCCCGCCGCCACATCTCGAGGACGAGGCACCCGCTTCGCGCACGGAGTCCCCCATGCCGCTGCCGCACCCGCACCGCGACCGCCTGTCGATCCAGCGCCCGGCCACCGCGCCGCCCGCGCCCCCTCCGCCGTCCGCGGCGGACGGGTACCCCGACACGCCGTGGGCGCGTGAAGGGCTGTTTGGCCGGAGGTTTGAGGACGAGGACGAGGATGACGGCGATGGCGCGGTGACGGAGATGGGCCTGTCGGTGCCGCGGATCGTGACATATGCGTCGCCGTCTGAGGCCGAGATGCCCATCCCATGGGGCAATTGGTGATTCTTTTGTCGTGATTTTCAGCACGTTGGGCGCATGCAACATGTGCAACAGCCTGAGCATGAACATTGTACAACACTCCGATTCTGACCCGCCTCGTCTTTGTCCTATCGCACTGCTACATACCGACACACTTCACATGCACCTACACAATATACATACAATTGACACGAGCCATACCCATGTCTTGGGCTCGTTTCCTCGCTGGCAGCGGCAGCGTAACGTTTCTTACTCGCCCGCTTTCCGTCTGCCGAGTGTGGGCCGCGCGTTGGAAAATAAAAGCTCGGACGTGACGCGCGGTGCACCGGGAAATTCGTGGTACGAGCGAGTGGGTTGCCGCGTGCGGTGGATAATGCAAAGCCGCGATCAATCGTCATCGCAGGGCCGTCGGCGCCAAGAAGATAATCGCTATTATGGCTCGCTAACCCGGGTGCCACAGGATTGGAACCTTAATCTGGGACGACGATAGGCTAGTGGGGCCTACAGTCCCCGAGCCCGACGCGGGTGGCGATGCAGTATCACCTTCCCTCGGTTAAGGTATCAAAGTTTGGAGGGAGTGCGGAAGGGACAGGGTGTACGGAGGTCCGTGAGCACAGCCCAGCAGCAGCCCATAAACGGCAAGCGTACCGTGCCGGCACCTAAATTCGGATCACGATCCCCTGATGGCATGATGGTTTCCCTCGGTGCTGACGTCGTGCTCTACGCCCTCGCCCTCCTCTTCCCTCTCGCCGTCCTATTCCAGCACTTTGCAGACAAACACACAGACCCAGAGCGCAGTGCACCAGAAAGCAAAAACAGCACCAACAGCACCAGCCAGGAGAACAAGAGCACAACAACAACAACAACAACAAGCGAGACGAATACGACCTCGATCATGCAGCCCGAACGCACGGACATCCCACCGCCCAAGAACGACCCGTTCACGCAGGAGGCTCTCAAGGCGTTCGACGGGACCGACCCTGCCAAGCCTGTATACGTCGCGATCAAAGGTGCGCCTGCCCCCCCCCCCTTTTCCCCACCCTGTTAAACTGACTCTTGTGCACACACGCACGCACGCACGTAGGTACGGTGTTCGACGTATCGCGGAAGCGCGAGACTTACGGGCCTGGCGGGTCATATGCGCTGTTCGCGGGCAAGGATGCATCGCGCGCGCTGGGGCTGTCGAGCCTGAAGCCCGAGGACGCGTTGCCGGATTGGAGCACGCTCGAGGAAAAGGACCGCAAGACGCTCGAGGACTGGCATTCCTTCTTTACGTGCGTGATCGCCCCCCCCCCCTTCCTTCGTAGCGTAAATTAACGTTGGTGGATGGATAGGAAACGGTATGCCGTCGTCGGCCGCGTCGCGGATTTACCCGCTGCTGTTGCGAACCTGTGATCGGACGACTAAATGCGCACCTCCCCTCCTTTCATTCATAAATTCTTGGGGACGGTTTTTACCCATGTACGATAATCAAATCGAAATGCTACATTTTCACCTCTCTCTCTCTCTCTCTATAAAGAGTCCCTGGAGTTGGTGCCAATTTTCTTTACCCACCCCTATCACCGATGTGGTGGTAACTATTGGAAATCGATGCATTGATGTTTCGAAGTGTGCAAACGAGTAATGTGGTCGATTATACCGTTGAAGCTTTGAACCGTTACCCACTTCCTTCCCTGGGATGGCAACTCCATCTGGGGAAACAGCACATGTAGCCTACCCATGCACGGACTCTATTTCATACAATCTGGTGCCCGCACATTCGTCGATTCTCTGTGTTTGCTTCGTTCACTTCCGTAGTCATTGTAATGTAGTGCGCGATGCGATCAAGTATGGAATGTCTGCTCGCCTTTGCTTTTTTTCTGCCTCTGTGTTTCGTCACTTGTTGATAGCCTCCATCGGGACCGCACCTGCATTTTCCATTGTGCATTCTGTCTGAAACAGCGTAATGTCCTCTGATTATGTTCTATGTGGTGTATCCGTTCCTATTCACCCTTTTCCATTCATTGTGTGCTTCCCTATCACGCCACATGCCCAGTGCAAGAGAAGTCGGTCAACGACGACGACGTCGAGAGCATGAACGACAACAGGACGTCAGTTGTTTCTTTTCTGCTCCCACCTCAGCCAACTTCCCTTCAGATACAATGCCTTTCTCATTCCTGCAGTAGTACCCCTCCGGTTTGCTATCGCGCTTGTTCTTTGTCTGGCCAACAAGTCTTTGGGTGCCCAGGCGCCATAATTTCTTGTTGTCTCGAATGACACTCTGCATCTTTTCTTAAACCTGTTTACAACACCACAACAAACCCAGCCTGAATTGAAGTCATTGAGGCGTTACTCCCCCAGCGCCTCGTATGGGAGTGGGAGGGCTGCGGCAAGGGAGAGAGGGTGAGGAGAAGGCGGCAAGGGAAACAAGAGGGAAGGCAAAGGACGGTGGTGAGCGCGAGGACGTGGCAAGGAGAACAGTGATAGGATGGGGCCGATGCGGGGGTGGGGAGGACCGCGGCTCACACGCAAGGGTAAGGACGGCGAAGGGACGACGGTGGAAAGCACGAGGAAATGGTGGCGATGGGGCAAGGGCAGCGATAGTGAAAAGAAGGGTGTGTAGGGCAGCGCTTCGCATGCATGGGCGAGAATGCAAAGGAAACAGCGGGGAGAGCAGCGAGGTGGCACAAACGGCTGAGAGACGGCTGCGAGGCTTGTGAGAGATTCAGTGGGGACAAGAATGGTCACGAGGGGGGGGGGGAGGGAGGCTATAAGAGGATAGGGAGGACGCCGCCTAGAACGGGAGGGTGAGGAAGGGGAAGTGAGGCCGAGGGGAGCAGAGAAGGAGAGGGGTGCATTGACGGGGAGAAGGGGCAGGGGCAGTGGTGGGCAAGGGCGGTAAGGCAAGTGTGGTGACAATCGAGCGTGACAGTCAGGAGTGGGTGGCGAGGTGAGGCAAGGTGAGGAGGGCCGAAGAAGCGTTCGTCAAGGCACCACGGCACACGCAAGCCAAATCCCCAGTCTCTCGCGCACCTTCATATTTAGATAAGCATGGAAGGCTTGAGGAGACGATCAGTAACCATCTACACGACCAATGGTCGGCGACGCTGCATATTGTGGCAGTGGCAACCCCCATCAGTGCGGATCGATTGGACCGCTGATTGGATAGAGACGAAAATGATCTGCGTCTTATCACTGGCAGGTCCACGGGTAGCACGGGAGGACACCGCCAGAACCAAAGGTGGCAGTGGCAAGTTATCCACAACGCGCATGAGCTGCCGGTTGCCATGCCCACGCCGGGACTGCAGTACTCGTTGCCCTGGGGGCGTCTGCGACTGTCTATGGATTATGGAAGCATCCCTCTTTCACGCCGCTCTTGCTCCACGTGTTGCTTCTCTAACTGTAACGACGGGGGTAGATCGCTTCTTCTGTGGGCGGCACGTCGATTTGGGTTCTCATGTGCCGTCGCGAGTCCTGCCCGAGACGTGGTAAACAAGTTAAAAATCGGCGCCGAACATCCCACATGATCGCAAACGTTCCCAAAAGGGGACATATTCTCCCTCTCCCCGGGTCCCAGGGGTGCGCGCATCAAATTCGTGGAGAGCGTACAGCATAGGCCCCGCCGCGCATGTTAGCTCGGGTCGAAATCGCGTGCCAGACTTCGATCTATTGTTGGTGGCACTGATGCATTTTGGTTGCGGTGGTTGGGCGGGGAAACATGTGGAACCGGTGGACGCGATGCCATAATGCTCCGAATGTTCAGTGTATTGAGGCGTGGTTAGGTGTCACGGCCGTGCCTATCGCTGAGGTTGCCTGGGTCTTGAACACAGGCTGATGCACCCTACAGTAACGATTAAGGGTCGATGGACCAGGAGGAGGAGGCGATAACCTCTGCCGAAAGGGGAGTGGCCGCAAATTATTTTGAGTTGTTTGGACCGGAAGAGAAGTGGCCCACCAATCGCAATCGACGGACGCTCGGGTCGCGCAAGGTGGTTTCCTTCTCTTGTCCTCATCCTCATCTCATCCTCATCCTCATCCTCATCCTCCTTGTTCTCCTTCCCTTTCTACATCCCTCCCTCTCCCCCCTCTCTTTCTTATCCTTCACCTTCCACTCTTCTCTACTTTTATCAAAATGGGTTGTGTTCAATCGTCTAACGTTGACGAAGCGGCCAAGGCCCGTACGTACCCCTTCGTTTTCTTTCCCCTTCCCCAATGTCGCTCACACCCCTTCCCCTCCTGTACTCTTACCTCAGGCAATGAAGAAATTGAGAACCAGCTCAGGCGGGACAAGGTCATGGCGAAGAACGAGATCAAGATGTTGTTGCTCGGCGCCGGCGAGTCGGGCAAGGTGTGACCCTTTGACCACAACTTATCGCCCCTCAATTCTTTCTGACAATATCCTCCACGCCATTCTAGTCTACTGTACTCAAGCAAATGAAGCTCATCCACCATGGCGGATACACCGAGCAAGAGCGTGAATCCTACAAGGAGATCATCTTCTCCAACACCATCCAGTCAATGCGTGCCGTCCTCGAGGCGATGCCTCAGCTAGACATCTCTCTCTCCCCACAGAACGATGCCCGCCGTGCGGTTATCCTTTCCTTACCTCCCCAAATAGAAACGGATCTCCTTCCGGGAGACGTCGCCGATGCCGTCAGGGGTCTATGGCGTGATCCCGGTGTCCGGGAGGCCGTCAATCGTTCCCGCGAGTTCCAGCTGAACGACTCGGCCGTATACTACTTTGCTGCCGTTGACCGCATGGTCGATCCCCGCTACATGCCGACAGACCAGGATATCCTCCGTAGCCGTGTGAAGACAACGGGTATTACTGAGACCGCCTTCAAGATTGGCGAGCTTACGTACAAGCTATTCGACGTCGGAGGCCAGCGAAGCGAGCGGAAAAAGTGGATTCACTGTTTTGAGAACGTCACTGCCCTCGTCTTTTTGGTCTCTCTCAGCGAATACGACCAGATGCTGTACGAAGATGAGAGTGTGGTATGTCAACCCCTATCGTCGGTCGTTTGTCGATGACATTCAATACCTTCTCAGAACCGCATGCAAGAGGCTCTCACCCTCTTCGATTCAATATGCAATTCTCGGTGGTTCGTCAAGACATCTATCGTAAGTATTACCCTATTCGTTGCCTGGGCCAATAAGTCTCACACACCACCGTTAGATCTTGTTCCTGAATAAGATCGATTTATTCGCCGAGAAGCTTCCTCGTTCTCCTCTAGGCGACTATTTCCCTGACTACGCTGGTGGTGCCGACTACAATTCCGCGTGCGAGTACCTTCTCCAGCGCTTTGTCAGCCTCAACCAGAGTGCGGCGACGAAGCAGATCTATGCGCATTACACGTGTGCCACAGATACAAATCAGATTCGATGTATGTCATTTCCCCATTCACCGCTCGTCGATCACATACTGAATATTATTCGTCAGTCGTGCTGAACGCCATCTCGGACATCCTCCTGCAAATTCATTTGCGGGAGTGCGGCCTCTTGTAAGCGAGGACACTGGGCAGCGCCAACAGAGCCGCGCGGTGCCCGATGAACCTTGCCTTTAGCAAGTGTCGTTTTTCAGACTAAAGGGCTCCCTCAAAGACACGAATACCGAAACGCCCGCGATGTCCCCCACATACTCACATTCTGTACTCCTTCGGCCCTGATCTGTGCCAGTAACTTTCCTTCCCTTCCTGGTCTCTCTCCCCTTCCCTTTCCGGTCATCTGTATGCACCATCTACATTCGCCTCACCTTTTGACGGCCCCTATTCCTCCCTCCTCGTCCGTTCATTTCCTTATCTTTGTGGTTTGCAAACCACTGCTTTCTTCATGTTCGCGCCAAGCGTGGATATTCACCAAACTCTTTCCGCCGACGACGCTATCTATTCCTCTTCGGCATGTCGCGCTACATTCTATTACGAGCCAGCTATCTTTTTTTTTTCCTCCTCTTTCTTATTATACGGAAAATACCTCGTTCCCCCTTGATTCTTCCACCCGACTCGGTTGCGATGGAAGTGCCATAAGGCGGCGCACATCTTTAATTTTGTTTTCGCTGTGGCTACGGGCTTTCTTCTCCCCTCTTCTCCCGCCCCGCTTGTGTTTGCCGGTTGACAAGGTGCAAAGCGCGTTCTCCGCAACCCGACCCGTTTCCCATGGTTTCGTACTGTGTGTTCGTACGTACTCCTTACGCGTTACGTCCGTTTGGGACTCCAGCAAGGTACTACTTTTGCGAATCAAAGAGGGGGGTGCTCATGTCAATTGCATTTCGTCGGCAGTAGGCCCAGGCAATTCCTCCTAGGGGATCAGGGTCGATTTGTCTATATTTCCACGTTTGGACCTTGTTTTTTTTTTTTCTTCTCTTCGTATATACTATACATACGATGGACGATATTGTAAAGGATCTGGATTTAATTTTAGTAAGGACGGAAAAAAAAACCGGCCTCGGATTTTATTTATCCGCGCGTTGGATGGCTTGAGGGAAAAAAATGAAGAGATGTGGATAATGAGGAATGCATGGTCTTGAGCTTGAGCTTGAGCAATGAGTTGCATAAGAGTGGAGGGTTCTATTTCCCACAGTCCTCGCATAACCGCACTTATCACGATGCCAACGTCTATTCCGACTCTGTAGCCATGCTGTACGTATAAACCGGACGTGGGCCTTTTTATCTTCCCCGAAAGAGACGACGTAGTGAGACCCTTTTTTTTTGTTTTTTCGGTTGTGGCGTATTGCCATAGGGTACCTACCGCACGGTATGCTCCTGTAGCCCGCCGGCAGATGGGTGGGTGTGAACGGAGTCGCACAGTATAATTCCAATTCGTGAACCTAGCGGCGACGGTGACGTTGTACCTTACCACGTGTTCTATTCTACATGTATATTGAAAGAAGACAGAGAGCTTGATAGAGAGGGCTTCTTTTTTCTTTTCTCTCCGCGGTGATTTCTTTTTTCGTTTACCTGACGTATACTGTATTTACACTGTCATGCATGTCATGTGGCACCCGATGGATTGAACAAGGTCAGGGATGGGGATGGCCTCACGTAAAGAAAAGCTTGCGTAAGGGAGCGTGCTCCATGGAATTTTTTCGTTCTCGGATCCACCACGTAAGTGTATTCAAAAAAAAAAAAGTTTTGTTTCAGAGCTCTGTGCACAGAGTGAATACATCCAATATATTCGGCATATGCATGCAATGTGCACACGCGCCTCCGAACTCACGCTGTCGTGCAACACAACCCGTCCCATCGATATAGTATCTCAAGGAACCATGTGGGCTCTGCCTCTGCCCCGCAAAGGAGCACCTGCCTGATTTATCCCAAGAGGCACCGTGCACTGGACGGACTGGTCTATTCCACCACCCTGCTTCCTATTGGATCTTACCCTCTTTGTGAAGCCAATTTGGTGCCGTCTGCCGGGGTGACCCTTAGCTGCCGCCCAGAGTGCCATGCGTTCCGACAAACGTTCTTGACACTCCTACTATAGACCTCGCGAGCAAATTTTACAGTACTACGCGTCGCCCCTTCGCGGGACTTGGACCAAACGGATATAGCGTAGAGCTCCACCGGGGGGGTTTTTTTTTTTTCGCGAATCTATCTTGTCAGATTATCTCCGTCGTATGGAGCTTCTCTAACGAAAAACGAAAGCAGCTGAGCTCGGGAAAGTCCAAGTGGATAACTCTGTTCGTCCCGCGTCCGCGGTGCCGTCCGGCGGCACAGTCTCGGAAAGGCCGCTTGCACTCACTCACGATCCAACTCAGCGGCCAAAGGCTCTTGTGTGGAGTTTATGTTTATCATGATAAGTATGTTGTTCATCACCGTGCCTTCGTGGTGGAGCGATGTATTCGGTGGAATTTTTTTTTTTGCTTCGCTTGGTAACATGCGATACTCCCGCTCCCAGCACGATGTATCCGTCCCACTGGCAGAGTGCTCTTTTGCTGCCTTATTTTGGGGAGCCACTTGAGACCGTCGACCAACCCATGATCACTCTGCAGGCGACGAACCACATTTCCACTCAAAGTCCTCTTCACTCACCCAATGGTGTCCCTGTCCGTTTTTTCGGGGTGCGTTGTAATTGCTTTATAACGTGGGACGCAAGTCCGTACAAGACCTGGAAGAAGAGCTTGGGAAGTAGTTTTCACCGTTCGCCTTCTCTGAGGCCTATACAAGGGGTATTACTGCTCGGCTCGGCCACGTTTACGACAATTTGCTTTTCACTGTGGAATTAGAATTTCACACTTTGGCCGTGGTGGTTGGTTTTTGATCTGTCTTCCCACCACTTCAATCACATGTAACCTAGTTCTGTTGATCCGAAATAAAATAAAAACGGACCTATACCCATACGTCCTTTTATCCCACCTGATAATAAGGACTGGTCCAATGCATCAAACAATGCATGCCAAGCCTTTGTGTAATGCACTCTTGGTAACTTATACATACGCCCACGCGTCAACCCGTTGTTACAGAAACAGACTACTGCTTATCTCATCTCGTTGCGCGCGCGCCACGATGGAGCGGCGGCAGTTCAATTCTTCTGAGAACACTTGCGTCTGTCCTAGAGTTATCAATGCGTCTGGGCGACACGTATTTCTTGCTCTCTGTTGCACTCAGAGCTGAATTTTATCTCATGTCTTGCCTATCTAACATGGTCGCTGGCACAATGGCGATATCTCGGCGGCTATCTGTCATTAATTGTGCACAGGACGTCCCCGGCCGTCATATATGTGCTGTGAGGACTTACGTTGGCGATGGCCATCAGTATTGTGTATACATGTACAAGGGGTTGGGCATAACCTTGACTGACACTCTACACAAGAGGGTGCCCCTCTCTCCATGCATGTCCCGTCTTCCTATTATAACACCTCAGCACCGTAGCGGCCCTCCTCAACTAGCACCATGTCCCAAGTTCCGCCTTCCACACCCTCCTCCACAAAATTTGGGGCAATCTTCAGAACCGCTGCGGAAGCATACAAAAAGCAGACTAAGCAGGACATCGCCTCACATCCTTTAGCCGCCGAGCTGAATTCCTGCGACACTCCAAGTGCCATTCTCGCCGTGCTCCAAGCCCAAGTCCAGGTGTTCGATCAATCCCAAAGCGCAGACGAAAAAAAAAAGCTGACGAGATGGCTGGATCCAACTGTCAACGTCTTGCACGCATTCTCCGAGACCCTCGGCAACGCAGTTGGGCTGGTAAATTACACAGAAGTTACGCCCCGCTCGAAATCCGGCGCCTCTGACCTGTGTGTTTTGTGACACAGGCATTCCCACCTGCGACTGTGATATTTACTGGAATTGGTGTCCTCCTCCAGGTAGGGCGTCTTTCTTGACCCAGTATGTGGATCTTAGTAAAACGTATATCTCTCTTAGGCCATCAAGGACGTCCGTGCTAGCCAACGGGCTCTCGTCGACCTCTTCGTCCGTATCGAGTTCTTTTTTAAGCGACTCGAGGTATATATAGATGTTCGGCCGACCGAGGCCATGACAGACGTCATCGTTGCGATCATGGCTGAGGTCCTCTCAATCCTTGGGATGGTAACGAAGGAGATCGGAAGGGGACGAATGAGTATGTCTCTCCCTGTTAATAATTCTTCAGAAATCGACCTTAGTACAGAGAGGTTTTCCAAGAGGTTTTTCAAGACGCTAGTTGGATCGGCAGAGATGCCAGTGGAGGACGCCGTACAGAGGCTGGACAGATTGACGCAAGAGGAAGCTCGTATGGCGGTAGTAGAACAGCTGAAGATCGCCCACGGGATTAGCGACAGGGTGAAGGGCGTGCAGGATAACTTGGAAGGCGTCGATCAGAGTTTACAAACCGTTGGTCTGAAAGTACAAGGTGTCGACGACAAGATGCAGGGCGTCAAGGACACTTTACAGGGCGTCGGCGACAAAGTCAGTTCGGTTATTGAAGGTGAGGTATACCTGCTTGGCTAGCCCATAGTATCTTATACCTTTTTTTTCTCGGCTAGGTGGAAAAGAGACAAAAGAGGTAATTCAACAGATGGCGAATCAAGTCAGCGATCTACACCGTTCGTGATCTCTCCTAATCTCACACCTGCCGACCACGAATGCTTAGGCGTTATCACAGGGAAGGAATTACGCAACCTCCGTGGATGGATCTCTCCCCCCGATACGTCCACCAATTACAACACAGCATGTGAAGCTCATCATGAGGGTACTGCGGCCTGGTGTGTCCAAAGCAAAACCTTTGCTGATTGGAAAGCGTCTGGTTCCTTGTTGTGGATTCACGGAAAACGTACACATCTCACTACCCTCTTGGTTTTAATTGCTGCTAACGACGTCCTGGTATCATAGCTGGCTGTGGGAAGAGCATCGTAAGGTATGTGGGTCCTGACGCGTGACGAGTTGCGTCTGTATTGAACTTATATCCACGATAAGCTCTGTGATCATCCGGGAAATCAAAGCCATGGCAGACGCCGGCTCGGCTTACATGGCATACTTCTATTTCGATTTCCAGGTCACAGGAAAACAAGACTCCCGTGCCTTATTATCGTCCCTCCTCGTCCAGCTCTCTTGTCAATCCGATCGATTCGGTGACGTTCTTCTCGCACTATACACGAAACATCAAGACAGATCAGGGATTGAACGACCGACTACCAAGTCACTTGCGCAATGTCTCAAGGCCATGCTCTCTGTCGCGGGACAGGTGCCAATTTATCTTGTTTTGGACGCTCTTGACGAATGTCCCACGGATTACCGGGACAGTAAGCCACCGGCACGTGATACGGTGCTGGACCTCGTTGAAGAACTCGTTGAGCTTCGCCATTCAAATCTGCACCTGTGTGTCACGAGTCGCCTGGAATATGACATCCGTACCGTGCTGGAGCCTTTGGCGACCCAGCAAGTATCCCTCCACGACGAAGGTGGACAAAAGCAGGACATCGTCGATTACGTTAGCTCTGTCGTTCACTCAGACAATAAGATGAAGAAATGGTCAGACGAGGATAAGGACATGGTTGTTAAGAAACTCGCGGAGAATGCTGACGGAATGTAAGGACATCTCTGATCGGTTGTGACCGTATTGATGTCAATGTGCTCTTCCTTTACTCAGGTTTCAATGGGTATTCTGCCAGCTGGAGGTTCTGCGGCATTGTTTGCCGGCCAGGGTGCGTCGTACCCTCGAGGAACTACCCGGATCACTGGACGGAACATACGAGCGCATCCTGAAGGGGATCAACAGGGAGAACCGAAAACCCGCCCACCGACTTTTGGAATGCCTCGCGGTGGCTGCTCGGCCACTTCGGGTAGAGGAGCTCGCGGAAGTACTTGCGATCGACTTCAATGACGGAGAGACGGACACGGGTTGGCGCTGGGAAGACCAAAAGGACGTGGTGCTGTCGGCCTGTTCCAGCCTGGTGTCCGTGATCATCGACGGTGGAGACCAAGTTGTTCAATTCTCGCACCTTTCCGTCAGGGAATTCTTGACATCGGATCGCCTTGCAAAATCTACTACTGAAGGGGTGTCCCGGTTCCATATCTCCCTCGAGCCTGCCCACGCGATACTTGCCCACGCTTGTCTCGGCGTCTTGCTCCGCCTGGACGAACACACGGACAGAGACAGTTTCAAGACCGACCCTCTTCTTCCGTATGCTGCTGAATACTGGGTCAAGCATGCGCAGTTCGAAAACGTAGAACTAGGCACTGGCATCAAGGACGCAATGGACTCTTTCTTCGACATTGACAAGCCACATTTTTCAGCGTGGGTCCGAATACAACACCTACAAGATCTATTGGAGGTACCCGCCGACTCTGAAACGCTGGCGGTTCCTTCCGCAGCTCCCTTATACCTCGCCGCCTACTATGGGTTCCATGGTCTGGTAGAACGCATGGTACTCAAGCACCCGCAACACGTGAGCGCTTGTAGCGGGGAATACGGTACTCCGTTGCATTCATCGATACTCGGGGGACACACCAGGGTTGCCCAGTTACTGCTCAGTACGCATGGCGCTGACGTGAATGCCCCCGGCACATATTCAGTGAGGCCACTGCACGTCGCGTCGCGACATGGGCGTCTCGATACCGTGAAGTGGCTGCTCGACCACGGCGCGGACGTGAACGCCCGGAGGGTGGACGGCCAGACCGCGCTGCATTCAGCGGCTCTCAAAGGGCACCTCGACGTTTCCCGGACGCTACTCGCGCACAATGCGGACGTCGGTGCCCGGGACGTCGAGGGGTGCACCCCATTATCGCTTGCGCTGGAAGGAGCGGGCGGAGGGCTCGACGTCGTGCGGTTACTCCTGGACAATAACGCGGACGTGGACGCGCGCGACAACTTGGGAAAAACTCCACTGCACTACGCAGCCGCCTACGGCCACCTCAAGGTTGCTCAATTGCTGCTCGAACGCAATGCGGAGCGCAACGCCCAGGACGACGAGGGATACACCCCATTACATTGCGCGTCGGAGGGAGCAGAGCTGGACCTTGTGCGGTTGTTGTTGGACCGTGGCGCGGACGCGGATGCACGCGAAAACAGCGGAAACACCCCGCTGCACCAGGCGGCGGTCAACACACTCGTCGAGGTTGCTCGGATACTACTCCAGCACAATCCGGGGGTCGATGCTCGGAACGACTGCGGATCTACCCCATTACACCTCGCTTCGGGGGAAGGTGAGCTCGACGTTGTGTCATTATTGTTGGACCACGGTGCCGATGTACGGATGCGCGACGACAGCGGAGACACCCCAATGGATATCGCATCTGCCAATGGGTACCGCAAGATTGCTCAGATACTTCTCGATCATGACGTCGAGGCCGACTCCCAAAGCGACGACGGATCTACGTCATCACACCTTGCATCGTCGTCGTCGTCGGAAGGAGACTTTGGGACTGTACATGCGTTGTTGGACCGTTTTGCGGACGCACAGGTACACGACAGCGGCGGGGAGACTGTCTGAACCAGCCAACGACCGGGAACAGCAGAGGATTTTACAGCAGTGAGATGGGGTACGGCAGCTATGGTTTGACTGGGCGGCGTGTGTGAAGACTGTCTAGTTTATTTATTATACACTTATTTATGCCGATTTAAGGAAACCCACTATCCATTCATCATGCAGTGAAAGCGAGAGTAGAAGACGAAATACATAATTTCCAATGCGGGAGTGCCGCTCTGATTAATGGCCCTTGGAGAGTGTAGTTCTGCCGAAGCAAGCGGTATGGAGTCTTGGTAAGTTGGAGTTACCTGCCCTCATTGCAAGTTTGTTAGCGCAACGCCGGTCGAGGGACTCACGGCCAGGGAAAATTACCGTTATGCGTTGCCCCATGCCACGCACTTGGAAACCGTCTGCCGCCGTAATAGATTGCGCGGGAAGGGTTTCTTTAACGCTTCAGCTGACGTTGCCTGTACTTCATTTCACAAGTACTGTGGCACGGCCCAGTCACCCGTATTGACGACAGAAAAAAAAGCTAGTAGAAACCACGAAGCAAACGACGTTCTCGCTTGGTCCGTTACTCCCCGAAGTCAATCCTGACAGCAGCGCCCTCCGCGCGTGACAGAAGTAGTACTTCGTGTTTGTGCGTCTTCTCATACCATAACCAAATCTTGGTGGGTCGTGCGATCCCGGGATTAGCTGTTCTCGTTTTGCGCGTGACGCAAGAGGCGCGACTGCGACCGGTTGTCCGCCTCATAAGCGCAGGCTCCCGTAAATTCCTCGTTCCGGGCCCCAGTTGTGGATCTAACAGACTGACTGAGCGTTGCCGCATCCGAGTCTTGGGGCTTATGGTACGTACACGAGGCGACCGAGATGGGCTTTATGCTCGCGATCACTTGCGTCTGCACTTTGTCGCGTCAATGTCAATTTCAGTGACGCACCACGACTTACAGAACTCGATCGAGCTTCGTGTGGGCCTCGCGGGGGGTTGACGAGGACAGCCAGCAGGAAGACGTAGAAGGACGGAGGGCCAAGACGAGACGGGGAAAAAAAGACCTCGAAGAAAACGACCAAAAAACATGGGACTAGCCGATAACCCGGTGTACAATCATCATAGATGGCGTTCTAACGAGTCTGAGGTGCACTGAGTTGCTTGTGCTGACAGCCAGCTAGCCTGAACTCTCGTGTCGATCGTGGTGTAGTGACCTCGCGGACCAAGCCCCCCCCCCCCCCTCCCAAGAGAAACCCGAAAGGTGCCGTGCGGGCCATACATGCAATACGTGTTTTTCGGGCGATCGTTTCCTTTCTTACTAAAGGCGACGAGGCAAAAATCTTCGCTGTCGCATCGTTGGTTGTCGAGACGAGATTACTTGTGGGATAGCGTATTCCTCTCATGGCTCTTTCGGATGGAAGTTGCGGTTTTGCCCTTTTACGTGTAACTTTGGTGGGGTGGCATCTGGTTTCTGGGCAGTGTAGGGATGTTACAATGTACTTCACGTCAACGGTTGCTTCCACGGAAGAGGTAATGTACATCATCAACCGTAGGGACGATTCCACGTGGGTCCGTTTTCTTAGCAGGTCATTGTTGTATGAAAGAGATAATGGGAGTTGAACGCATAGCATGGATATAGCGACATGGTTGGCTTAATCAAAGTACACTTATACTCCAAGAGCGAGAAAAAAGAAAGGAAAAAAAAAAAAAAAAGATACTGGACAGCATGCGGGACAGGGAATATACACGCATCATGAGCATAACGCCGAACAACGTGCAAGACTATCCATTCGTCGTCATCACTCGTCATCAACCACGTTATCACCAAACTACCAACGACAGCACCTCACGCCCATTGCGACTTGTCCCAATCCGGGTCCTGCAAGAACGCGCACAGGACCTTGCTGCCCGTCTATCCCAGCCACAAGCACAAGGAGAGACAAAAAAAAAAAAAAAAAGGAAGAATCAGTTTTTTTTTGGCAGTCGTGGGAGAACTAAGTCGACGACGCACCTGGAGCAGCGGATGGCCAGCCACGATGCTGAGAAAGCGCTCGAGGCCCTCCCGTCGGGTCTCGATGACCTCATCTGAGAAGCGGTTCGTAAAGACCTTGCCTGGGAGCGGGGGAATGTTCACGCGGGTCGACTCGTGCTCGAGGATGTCGCGAAATGCCTCAAAGTCCGAGTAGCGCCGGCGGACGAGTGAGTGGCGCAGCTTGAAGGCAGGGATGTTCGTCTGAAATATACCGCATATAAGCCTTGGGATAAGGGAAGACTCTCGTAAGGAAATATCGATGATGAGACGTGCCTTGCAAATAATCTCATAGTCTGTGTACATCTTACGACCGAAGCCTGGGTGATTTGTTTTTGTACAAGTGGGTAGAATACATGCACCAAATACGTACCGTGTGTCTGGGGATTCCGCACTTCTATCTCTAGGAAACTCTCGGGGACGCTGTACATTTCTTCAATCTAACGGTAGTTGTGAGTTAGATAGGCAAGACATGGCCACGGGTCTTAATACGCACGGTTTGCTCACGACCTTGGAGACGAGGCTCGTCGAAAGCGCTACTACGGGCAAAAGGGGAGACGGTGGTCATGGTGGTGGCGAACAACTAAGATTGACAAAGCGTAGGCACAGGCAGGACAGGATATCGGGCGAGGATGATCGCAGCCAGAGCCAGCCCCGTCGGACCACATAACTTCGGTAATTGCCGTACGTCCCCCAGGTCCGATTCTGCCAGCGCCCATTTACGTCCAAATTACAACAAATTTTTATTTATACAATTCTTTGTCACAAGTGTCAAATGTACTGTACTGAGCAGTTCCAAATTTAAGAACTGGGGCGGTTAAGGTCCTGCTGCGCCTCCCCCTTGTCGTGCTTGACGTTCCCTAGATCTCTGTTAATACGCACATGGACTGACAAAGTAAATGGTGAACTGACCGGATGCCTCCTGTTGACGGTCACCAGTGACGGCGCCAACGACAGCATCCTTCTTCCCGGTCATGCGGTCGACTGTGCCCTCGGTGTAACCCTTGGCCTGTGCGGCCTTGACCTCAGCTTCGCCAGAAGCGTGCTCTTGCTTGCCGGACTCAGTCCACGACTTGCTACCAGTCATATCGCCGACCGCCCCGACGACGGCACCCTTGGCTGAGTGGAGCTGGCCAGAAACTTTGCTATATTAGTTCAATTGACGACGTCAGAGCTGGGCGTATTCCGAGCACAGAGGAGAGACGCGTACGAAGGTTCGTTGCTGTTGTTGTTCGCAGACATGTTTCGAGTGTGTGATGTGATGAGAGAGGTGTTTGGTAATGAGTCCACGCAATCTCTCTCGCCTTTTATGCTGTAGGGACGGGGAGTTGGTATTGCTCTTGTGACTGCGAGTGACGCACCCAATGACGCGTCTCCCAAAACCAAACGTCTCTTTTTCACAGTTTCACGAGCAATGCAAAGAACTTGTCGGAGCCAAATGATGTCATTGACTTTTCTTGTCTATGCTACAACTATAATAGATGGATTTGGATTTCATGCTTGCTTCAACCACACCACTGCCGAGCATTCTGAAACAGCCGGAACCATGGCCCCACACCGCCCCACGTCTCCTTCATTCTCGGAGGATACCAACTGTTGCTCTCCAATGTCACAACCCGCTCAGGATGCGGCATCAACGCGAGAACACGTCCGCTCCGAGTCTGCACACCCGTGAGCCCACCCGGGCTCCCGTTTGGGTTGAGAGGATATACTTCCGTTGGCTTACCCACTCCATCGACGTAGCGCACTGCTCCAAGCCCCTGGGAATCGAAGGCTTCCCGTGCACCTGGCGCGAACGCCGCGCGACCCTCACCATGGGCAACCGCCACTGGAAGCCGCGAGCCACCCATGCCACGGAGGAACACCGAGTCCTGCGTCGCGGGGCTGTCTACCACCTCCACGAGCGCCACGCGCGCCTCGAACCGCCCACTGCGATTCGCCTTGAAATACGGCCATTGCTCTGCGCCGGGGATCACTTCGCGCATGTGGCTCAGGAATTGGCACCCGTTGCACACGCCCAACGCGAATGCGTCGTCGCGCGCGAAGAACGCCGCGAACGCCGCGCGTGCCCCGCCATGCAACAATGCCGCGTGCGCCCACCCTGCGCCCGCCCCGAGCACGTCCCCGTACGAGAACCCCCCGCACGCGGCGAGCCCGCGGAACTCACCGAGGTCGACCGTGCCCGCGACGACGTCGGACATGTGCACGTCCACCGCGTCGAAACCGGCCGCCGTGAACGCCCACGCCATCTCGACGTGCCCGTTCACGCCTTGCTCGCGCAGGATCGCCACTTTGGGCCGGCGGAAAAGCGGGCGGCTCACGGCTGGCGTGAACGTGAGGTCGTACCCGAGTCCCGCTGCGTGTGCCTCGTCCGCGATCAGCGCAAATTCTTCGGCGGCGCAGTCCGGGTCGTCGCGTAGCGACTGCATCTGGAACGACGTTTCTGCCCAGAGTTGCTGGAGGATGGCGCGCGTGCTCGAAAATACGACGTTGCCTTGATGAACGACGGTGAACGACTGATCTTTTTTGGGGTCCGACAAAACCTTGCCAATGGCGTGAATCGACGTGGACTCGAAACCGTGCGCGACGAACACCTCCACGAGGCGCGCAACGCACGACTGTTGCACTTGCACGACCGCACCAAGTTCTTCGTTAAAGAGCATCTCGACCGGGCCGTCAGAGCCCTGCAACGCATCCAGGCTGAGTTCCACTCCTACGCGACCTGCAAATGCCATTTCCGCCACCGTCGTGAAAAGGCCGCCGTCTGAGCGGTCGTGGTACGCCAGCACAAGATCTGGATCGCTCTCCCGCACTGCCTGACACGCATTAAAAAACGCCTTGAGCAGCTGCGGATCCTCGACGTCCGGGACCTCCGAGCCAATTTGCCTGAAAACCTGCGCGAGTGCTGACCCGCCCAAGCGCTGCTTCCGATGCGCGAGGTCGAAGAACACGAGCACGGTCGGGCCATCTACGTCAGTGCGCAACTGCGGTGTCCACGTCGCGCCGACATCCTCCACCCCCGCAAACGCCGTGACGATGAGGGACAGCGGCGCCGTCACGGAGCGCTCTTCGCCGTTCTGCCCATCGCGCCAACGCATAGCCATGGACATCGAATCCTTCCCGACAGGAATGCCCACGCCGAGCGCAGGACAGAGCTCCATGCCCACTGCACGTACCGCCTCGTACAGCGCCGCGCCCTCGCCAGGCACGCTCGCCGCACTCATCCAGTTCGCGCTGAGCTTGACACGCCCGAGCGCACGTACCCGCGCCGCGGCGAGGTTCGTGAGCGCTTCGGCGACCGCCATGCGCGCCGCTGCAGGCGCAGAGAGGAGCGCGAGGGGCGTGCGCTCGCCGAGGGCCATCGCTTCGCCTGCGCGGAGGCCGAAGCCATACGACGCGCGCGTGACGGCAACGTCTGCGACGGGCACCTGCCATGGGCCGACCATCTGATCGCGCGTGACGAGGCCCGTGACGCTGCGATCCCCGATGGTGATCAAGAACGCTTTGGAGCCGACGCTTGGCAGACGCAGCACGCGCGCAGCCGCCTCGACGAGCCGCACGGGCAGTCGCTGTTCTGCGGGCAAGTACGTGGCGAGCGTCGCGTCGAACGGGACGCGCTCTGGCGCGCGGGCAGCGTCGCTGCGCGCCATGCGCGGCGGCTTCCCGAATAGCGTGGACATCTTTATCCGGATCACGTCTGTGCAAAAGAGGCGGTCCGTCACGACGAGCTCGTCCGTCTCAGTGGCGGCGCCAACGACGGCGAACGGGCAGCGCTCGCGCTCAGCGATAGCGCGGAACACGTCCTCATGCGCGGGGTCCACCGCGAGGACGTAGCGCTCCTGCGACTCGTTGCACCATATCTCCATCGGGGAGAGCGATGCGTCGGCGAGGGGCACGTCGCGGATCTCGAACGTCGCGCCGAGGCCCGAGTCGTGCACGAGCTCCGGCAGCGCGTTGGACAGCCCGCCCGCACCGACGTCGTGGATGCTCTCGATCGGGTTCTCTGCGCCGCGCTCCACACACGCGTCGATCACCTGCTGGCACCGCCGCTGCATCTCCGCATTCTCCCTCTGCACCGACGCAAAGTCCAGCACCGCGTCTCCCGTGCCCAGAGCCTGGCTCGACGCCGCGCCGCCGCCGAGCCCGATCAGCATCCCTGGGCCGCCGAGGACGACGAGCCGCGCGCCAGGCGCGATCTTGGACTTGCGCGCGAACTGCGGGCGCACGGTGCCCAAGCCACCCGCGAGCATGATGGGCTTGTGATAGCCACGCACGGTGCCGGTGCCGGTGCCGGTGCCAGCGGGGCTGGGCACGCGTTCCGCGAAAGCACGGAAATACCCCGCGAGCGCGGGCCGGCCGAACTCGTTGTTGAATGCCGCGGCTCCGAGGGGCCCGTCGAGCATGATGTCCAGCGCGCTGGAGATGTGCGCTGGACGGCCAAAGTCCTCTTCCCATGGCTGCACGTAACCCGGGATGAACAGGTTGGACACGGAGAAGCCCGCGAGGCCCGCCTTGGGCCGTGAGCCGCGCCCGACGGCGCCCTCGTCACGGATCTCGCCTCCTGAGCCCGTCGCGGCACCGGGATAGGGCGACACGGCCGTCGGGTGGTTGTGCGTCTCGACTTTGATCACCACCGGTACCGGCATCTCTTCCTTGCTCTCCCTGTACAGACGCTCGATGTCGGGATTCGGGAGCGACGGCGGCGCATGAGAGACACCGAAGCGCGAGGTGGTTGACCCTTCGAAGACGGCGGCGTTGTCCGAGTAGGCGGAGATGGTGCCCGTGGGGTTCAGCTTCTCCGTGTTGCGGATCATTTGGAATAGAGAGGACGACTGGGGTGTACCGTCGATCGTCCAGGAGGCGTTGAAGATCTTGTGCCGGCAATGCTCCGAGTTTACCTGCGCGAACATGAACAGCTCTGCGTCGGTCGGATTGCGTGCGACGGGACTGCCGCCCGATATGAACGCGTCGACGAGGTAGTCGATCTCGTCAGGGGCGAGCGCAAGTCCAAGCTCCTTATTCGCGCGCTCTAGTTTCGCCTTTGGCGAGGCGTCGGACGACGGTGAAATGTCGACGGTGCGGAGAGGGGCTGGCTGAGACTCGAGGAAGATGGCGTCCTGAGAGGGACGCGCGAACGATGCGGTCTGCGTCATGCGATCGTGTATGTAGTGAGAGAACTGATCCAGGTCGTTTTGTGAGAGGGTGGGCCCCGTGCCCGCTTCCGTTTGTACGACGAAGGCGATTCCGCGCTCGAGGCGCTTGACGTGGCTGCCCAGCTTGCACAGCGTGCAGATGTCCGTGGCCTTGCTCGACCACGGAGAGACGGAACCGGGCCTGGGGAGAACGTAGATCACGCCGGGGCGCCCGTCGTCGTCGTCGTCGTCGAAGGAGCGCCGCGTTTCGGGGAACGAGATGTCGTCCCCGTAGGACAGGAGGCGGTCGAGCGTGCGGCGCGGAGGCGAGTCGAGCCGCAGTAGCTCGGTTTCGGCATCTTGAGATATGGCGTGCACGAGGTGGATGTAGATGGCGTCTATGGAGATGACAGCTGGTACGCGGTGGCGGATCTGCGCGAGCAAAGCGGTGCGTTTGGCCGCCGATAGGGCTGAGGAACCCGGGAGAAGGAGCATCCCTGTCGAACTGGTGAGATCTGCTATTCGCATTAGGATCGAGGTATTTACTCGGATCTGTCCAATTCTTCGTATAAAGCGATGTGTCCTGGGCGTTTTCTTTGTGTCTTGTCACTGTGCAGTGACTTTGAACGTTAAGCGGTTTAATCTTAATCTCGACGAATGACACGTGAACGCGATCACTGCATCACGGTCTAGCCTATACAAAATCATTTCTCTACGCAGTTACTGTGGTTCCGATCAAAAGCTATGCATCGTGGCTGGTCTGATTGAATCTCGTGGGCAGATCAGGGTGTCTTGTTCGTGAGGATAGAGTCCTTGCATATGAGTCACATCTCTCAGACGGGCGTAGATTGAGAACGGACGTGTCGATTCTGGCTGAGGTGCACGACTATGTGATATGATCTCTGTTGCTCATCTCGTGCTTCAGCACCGCACCTCGTGTTCAGCATGCATTACTTGGACAGAGACATCGGAGAAGTGGCGAAGCTCCTTCATCTGCAACCTCCACTGCAGCTCCCAATAGAAGGTGTACCCTCCTCTCCGTGATTTGAGAGCCAGTCACTCGACTTCTCGACAGAACCACGCCTCCGAAGCATAACACGATGACTCTGGCCTACGTTGGTGCTACATTTTTTTTCGGTGGGCGGCGCACACGCACACGCACACGCACACACACAATTAATCGACCGTATCGGGGGTTCCATATACAGCACCAGCGCATCGCTCTGCGAAGCATCGTCGACAAAAACGCGCGTGATGTCTCTAGAGTGTCCGGCGGTATTGCTGCAGACCCGCGCCGACAGCTCCAAAGACGGACTTCCCTTGCCGTGCTCGTCGAACCCCTTTGCGGAACTGGCCCTCACGCATCTGGATCCACCACGAGTTCATCTCCCCTGCGGTGCAGAGGGCCATGAACGCAGGAGGTTCTGCGCGCACACTTGACAATTGGGTCTCTGGCAGGAGGATGCGCTAGGCGGTGGAAGAGTGCCAAAGGATGCAAGAGGTAACTGCGTGCTTTCTCTGTTTGCTGTGCGGGTGCACATTTCAGAAATGGGTGATCCGTATGAACGCCTCCGTCACACCGAGGCGACCTTGACGCGAGGCGTGGCCGACGTGCGATTGATCTGTGCCGACGCTAGGTACCCCAACAGTTGGAGCGTTCGAACCTATATAATTCCCTTTGCTCATCCATTCATAGCTGGCAGCCGGAAACTTGAAAGCGCGAATCACGTCCATCCCAGAACGGGTGACCAAGCCAAACGTGCGTGGCACTTTTTGCCACTCATCTAGCAGGACGCCCATGGCCAGCCGACGGCGTCAAATATTACGTGTAGCAAGTCGAGGAATGGGATCGGTCCCGAAATAACACGTCAAAAAGGGGTCTCCTCCGGGGGTGGCGGACGCGGGGGAAGACTTGGGGGTCCTCAAGTCGTGGAAGGAAAGAGAGGTCATATCGGTGCAGGTCTAGTGGGTATCGACTACTATCTGGGTTGGGAGTGGGCTTCGTGTTGGGTGACCTGCAGTGCGGCCTACAGATAGGTTGGGCTAGAAAGGTAGACATAATCCTGCTTCCATCGTTGGGGGACTGTGTTAGGTGGGTGGGCTGCGTGTTTCATGATCCTGGTATCCTACTAGTATATGTAGTTTTGGGTTAGTATCTTGGTTAGTATTGCACGTGGGTGTCTGGGCTGCACGCTAGCGCTCGTGGGTTTTACAGTAAGTGTCTATCCGGCTCTGTCTATTTTTTTTACAAGCGGTATTTTCTGGGGCATTTCTTGCATCTGTGTGCCGTGCCGGTTTGCAGTAACATTTACCCCCGAATGGCTTGCGCGGACGACTTGAAGCCGCGGGATCCGAAAATGGTTCGTATTTGTAGGGCCGAAGATGGCGAAGTGTTCCAGGTATGCCCGCACACACTAGCACCTGGGGTGCCTCCGCTGACAGACAGAACAGACAAACGCAACTATTCATGACATAGAAAGGTACATCTACACACGTTGTTTGTGATAGCTCAGCCTGGGCTGAACCCTTCGAGCAGATCGGGAAGTCTCGAGGTATTTCTTCGTAAAGAGATAGGAATCGGGGAGGATGCAGCCATTGCGTACCTCTCGGATGGGCGGAGGTTGAGAACGGACAACGTGTCGAATCTGGCTGAGGTACACGACCAGGTATGGTCTCTCTAGTCTCTACTGCTCACCACGTATTCGAGCGTTGCATCTTCGGTTCTCTACCCATCCCATAGACCATCTTCGTGTTCAACAAGTATTACCTGGACGGAGACTTCGACGAAGTGGAGAAGCTCCTTCACATGCGACCCCCATTGCTCCCGCCAATAGAAGGTGTGCTCTCACCCTCCTCCAGGTCCTCGTGACGCGACCTCTTGACAGAATCACATTTTACAACGCCATCGCTCAGGCCCTCTGAGTTGGGTGCTGCATTCCGCCGAGCAGCGCAGACGCAAGTGCAGTCTATCAGCCGCGTCGTGGATTCCATGAGGCACCAGCGCTCTGCCCTGCGACTGACATCGAGCGTCGTCGACTTTCACGTGATCAACATCTCGGATGTCGTCACAGACGCGCGCCAAGAACTCGACAAACGGGTCCCCCTCGTCGCCGGCGTCGACGCGGCCACGGAACTGGCCTCGCGCGTCCGGATTCACCGCGAGTTCATGTCCCCTGCGGTGCAGAAGGCCATGGACGCCGGTAGCCCTGCGCGCACGCTCGGTCATTACGTTTCTGGTGAGAGGATACGCCGCGCTGTAGAAGAGTGTCAGACATTCCATCGTAAGCCGCATGTTTTCCTTGTTTGCCCTGTGTGCGCGACCTCTCATTTCGTGGAATAGCTGGTCTTCAAGAACGCCTCCGTCACATGGAGGCAACCGTGAAGCGGCTTGTTGATGGCGTGACTGACATAAGATCGATATGTTCCGATGTCAGGTACGTACGCCAGCGGCTGGAGCATTCGAACATCGCACACTCTTAGGTTTCTCATTTATGGCTTGAGCTAGACCCCTAGACACGGCCGTGGCGCTCGAGTTGTCTTCCCAACGGTTGCATGGCAGATTTGTGGAAGGCACGTCTTCTCTTGATGGTAATTTCTGTCTGCTGCAGTCGCGCCATTTCGAGTAGTTCACTTACCCCCGTCCAGTCCCTGTTGTGAATGTAGAGCAGATCCTACGAGGTAAGATTCATCCCTCAACTCGATTGGGCCACGTCTGACTCTTTCCTTAGAACTTCGTGGGCTGGACGTGCTAATCAGGGGCAATCTGTCATCTGTCGTCGAGTCGAAGGTGCTTTAGCTATTCGCAGGTTTTCTCTTTCTCACATTGCCCTAGAATGCATACACAAGCCAGTGCCTGCGTGCTTTTCGCCAGATCTACACGCTCAACGCGGGTATTGTCGCACTTCCTGATGATTTTACTGGTCTGCGGGCTAGTTTCGAGACCAAGGGCGCTTTCTCTGATATTGAGCGGTTACACAACATGGTCTATGCCTATGGCGCTACGATGGTCGAAGTCGTTCGTCGGAAAGAATTCTGTGTGTCATAGCGATGTCTATTCTGAGGAGAGCGACCTGATTGCGTCTCCATAGCAAGGCTTTTCCACAGAAAGTGCCAAGGCTTCTCGGAAGTGATGTCGGACCTTTCGTATGTGTACAGAATGAGTTTCGTCGTACGCTGGTTGAACTTATGCTCTGTCAAGTGCCACCGAGACCGAGCGTCGCCAAGCGTTTCGTGACGGGATACTTGGCCAACTTCCGTTTGACCTGATTGGAATGGATGAGATGATGCCCTCTGTCGAAATTTCTACTTCTGGGGGAGAGGGAGCGAACAGTCACTATGCTCTCGAGAGGCACGACATTAGTGGTGTGTATCCGATCGCCTACTTGACAGACGTAATATCCAAATTGGCCTTGATGAAACGCAGATTTGCTACACGTCTTGGAAGACTCACTGAACGACAACGAAGCGGTACCCGTGAGGGTCCGAGAGGTACACGCGAATCTTAAAGAACTGGTCGGCAAAATAGATGCTATTGAATCCGGTTTCCATGACCTCGTGGAACGCTCGCGTACGTCGTCGCCGGTTCCTCCCTTCTCCTTGGAAATGACCGGTTCTTCGCAGTGTTCTCGTCGTCCAAGCAGGCTGTGTCGGAAACTCCCTGTGGGTAGGCTCTTGACGATCCAGATACCGTTACGCTGACGTATGGCCACTTGGACCTAGCGAAACGGGCCTCCAGGGAGCTCGCCCAGAACGCGAAGCACCGCGGGGAGAAGGCAAGTGGCGGAGCGTCGCCCAGCGAAGGAGAGTACAACCCTTCGGAACCTGAGGTGGTTTATCTCGGAGAGCAACCCCAGACAGCCGTCAATGACCACGAACGCGTAGAGCGGCTCGAGCGGGAGCTCTACCTCGCGCGCGCCCAGTTAGAGAGCGAGACGACAGTACGCCGTGCCCTAGAAGATCGGCTCAGCGGCCTCCGTTCGGTTGTCGAGCAATATAGGCAAAGGCAGGGCGTGTTGGCCACACCAAGGAGGCAAACGAGAATCACGGAGTTCTTCCTGCAGACGGCCGGCAGCAAGGCGGGAACCGGCGCAGACAAGGGTGAGGGTGCGCAGACCGGCGACGATGATCGACGACCGTGTAGTGCCATCGCTGGGGCCAATGGAGGGCAGGACCAAGACACGCTGGAACACGCTGAGCTGCGAGCGGTGATGGAAGCCGTGGAGAGACAGCTCGCGGAAACTACTACCGCCCCGGGAGACAGGGTGGAGGCAGACGTCGGGGAACGACGGGCAGACGCGGACCTCCAGTGCGCCGAGCGCAAACTGCAAGAGGCGAGCTCGCTCCGTGAATCCCACGCGGCGCAATCGAAGCAAGCGCGCAGGCCGGATAGCGCCGACCGGCTCGTCGTACAGCTCTTGGAGGTCACCGCCGCGTACCACAGGACAAGCGCCAAAGCGCTGGCCCTGGCGCAGGCTGCCGTCACTCCGCCCTCTGCGCGCAATGACTCAGAGGTCGAGGAGGTCGAGGGTCCGTCCGAACGGCCTCCCCCTCCGGTCGACCTCGACCTCTCCGATCCTGCGGGCTCGATTGAGGTATTACGCTCGTTCGACCACGACGGCTTTCTGCACGTAATTGCGAAGACGGGCAGCACGATTCGCAAGTGGCAGAAGCACTGCAAGGGGTACCGCGAGCGCTCAAAGGCGAAGCTATCGTTTCGAAACTTTGCCGAAGGCGACCTGGCGCTTTTCTTACCCACCCGTAACTCGCCGTTGCGACCGTGGGCTGCATTTAACGGTACGTGAGGACGGGGCTGGAAATGAGTACTCATGAGGTGGTCCCAAACGCTGTTACTGACATTCCCCTCTTCCCACCTCTTGCGGCAGTCTCATTCCCACATTATTTCCTCCAAGTAACAGACCGCCTCGCGGAGCAGCTGAAAACGCGCGAGTGGCTCGTCGCGCGAATCACGACCGTCCTCGAGCGGGTGGCCGAGCCAAACGTGCGTAGCTACTTCTCATCATTATCGCCACGCACATCTTTGTGCGCGAGCCCATACCAAATCTGAATCCTGGCACCCGCGTTCTCGTTTTCTTATCCTTCTAGGACCCTGAGAGCAATCCCTACGGCCTCGGAGACGGCGTCAAGTATCACATGCTGCAGGTCGAGGACTGGAACGCGCCCCAGAAACAACGTCCTTCCAAGAAGGTGTCCCGTCCTGGAGCCGCCCCGGCGGCGGTGGCGGCGGCGGCGATGGTGGTGGCAGACGCAGGAAACGATGCGGGAGTCCCCGAGGAATAGAAGGGCGGCCTGGGGCTTCCCTTCGCTGCCGTGGATCATCTTGTGCGCACGATCCCGCCATTGTATGGTGGCGCGTTCAGAGGGGCACAAACGTACTGTATGCGACCCAGAAAAAATAAAGTTGAGGCGCCCCCGCGATCATTCTGATGGTGCCATCAGCTACTGCGAGCTAGCACCAGCATTAGTAACTGAAACCGAGCTCCCCCTTGGCCCCTCCCTCCCCGTGGCGATTGGCGCCTCGCTGTGAGCCAAAAGTGCTCAAAAGTGAAGCTAGTGAAGAGCCAGGAACCCGCGCTCGGAAGACGGCGACGTGCGAGAAAGGCTGGAAGTTCCCGTGTTGCTCTACTCGGATACGTATCACTATCACTATAACTGGAGTAGGACAGAGGACTTTGGGCGATTGGCGATTGGCGGCAGAACGGCGAACTAGCCTAGTGGGGGTGAAGGGGAAAGAAAAGGAAGCGTCTCAGGCCTTAGTTCTTCCGCCGTTCTTCTCTCGACCTATTTTTGTTTTGTTTTTTTTCTCGTGGGGCCGCATACACTCAACTCTTGTGATCAGAGCGTGAGATATGAATGACCGCGTTTCCCCGCCGAGCTTTTTTGGCGCTGTTGCACGACGGTCCAACCTCGCATGGTCTGCGGGTACATGCGCGCACGCATAGACGTGAAAGCGCATTATTAGTTGAGATTATTTGAACTTGGGGCAGAACAAACAAACGACGTGAGTGATTGCGTGTGTGGATGAGTACAGAACAGAAAGGGGGGAAGGGTGATAAAAGGAGATTGTGGGCACAGGGATATGAAGTGGAATGGTGAATAATACGGAGAGAAAAAGAACCAGGTATGCGTGTATGCATGATGATGGATAGGTGGATAGGGTGGACGATGACATCAGATATCAAAAGACAACAAGGTATGCACTTGCACTTGCTCCTCGAATGCTCGCGTTCAATCGCCCCAGCTCCGCGAGAGCGACCCAACGTTCTGGATCGTAAACACCATACTAGGTATCCGCGCCGCCCCCTGCGCACTGACGTTGACAATTGCACCCTATCGCACAAACAACCAGCTCAGCGAAAAGCTGCCGAGAAGCAATGGAACGCAAGCATACCGTAGCCACAGTGCTGTCCTGATCTCCGCCGTTCTCCCCCGCAGGACCTTCAGACCCAGCTCCCTCGGCCCCAGCCCTAGGGTCGTGTTCCCCATGCTGCTGTTGTTGCTGTTGTTGTTGGAGCTCCGATGAGGGCACAGCATCGCGTGTGATGGGCCGTCCACGGGCGAGCGCGCTGCCGGGGCGCACGATGCGCACGTTCAGCGCTGGCCGGCGCGTCGTCTCCTCATCTATTTCTTGCGACGGCGACGCTGATGCTGACGCAGAGCTCAGGACAGACTGGCGCTCCGTGTCGAGGGAGGGCTGCGGCGAGCTCGCACCCGCACGAAAGCGGTCGAGCCTCATCTGCTGTTGTTGCGGCGGCTGTGGCTGGGTATGATGGTGGTGGGGTCGATGTGCCGTATGATTGTTTAGGTTGAATGGTAATGGGGCGTTGACGTTGACCATTTTCCTTCGGAAAGGGAAGTAGAAATAATTGATAGACGTGTATGGGAGAAAAGGGCAGCTTACCCCTCTTTAGCGCGGACGATCACGCCGAGGCGCTCTTTCATGCGTTGTTGGTCAATGATAACATGTCGAGCAGTCGGTCTTTGGTGGAAAGAATGTCAATATAATATCTGACGAGGAATAGGAAACACAAGCGACACACGGAACATCGTCGGATGCGGGGATGAGTCGAGAATTTTCATCTGGTTCGTCCTAGAGGAAGATATTTAGATATTGTGTAAGAAAAGAGAAAGAAATACGGACAGAAGAGGCGAGTGATCGAGGCCGTAAACAGCAGAAGAGGAAGGAGAGAAGAGACATCCCAACAGGCAACGAGCAACGGGCCAGGACTCGACTCGTTGGTCGGGTTGGTCGGGCATCGACACTTGACATGTTTGACATTTGAATACAGAGCAAGGCACCGGAAACTCCCGATTCCCGAGAGAGGTGATGTCATCATTCAAACACGCTTCCAACGCACCGTTTATGCGTGTCCTATTTATCAGCCTTCATCCGTCCATGCCCTGGTGCGTGGGGTGCGCCGCACTCCCACGATAAACATAACGATAAGCTCACTTGCCCCCATTCCTAACATTACCAACAACGTATCTGTCCTTGCTCCCTACATTAAACACCGAGAACCCCGACGCCGTGACTTGACTCCATTTGCCAAGGTACCCGATAATACAAACAAACAAAAAGTAACATGGGCGCGCTCCCGCGCTCGTTCGCTCGCTCCCTCAGCGTTACGGGTTTAAACTAACCTGTGCCTTGCATCCGCAGCAGACGGCTTTGGCGTTTTCTAGCTATCCTCTAGTACAGTGCTCCTCGTTTGCTTGAACAAAAGAGGGTGGAGGGAAAGTGGGAAAGGTCGCCATGCTATCTAAGGCGACCAAACGTAGCACTTTGTTGTGTAGACCGTATCCTGCGCGACAAGGGCTACCCCCAACTTGTCAGCACCCGAAAAGGCCGGACAGGTTGCTTACATGCAGGTCCTCTGCCCTTTGGGAACTCTACAGGCATCACAGTACCTGTTCGTTGGTACACGTCAGTGGAGCTGTGGCAGATCATCATCCATTGGCTAATCGATGAATGAATGGATGACTGACCATTGGTTGCTTCCAGCCAGTCACTGATCTTCAAATCCCCACGCTTCTCTGTCTACTTGTCGAAACTTCCCCGGATCTTGCTGGGGTAATAATAGCACAACCTGTTTGAATGCTGCTTCTTCCGTATCTTGTGGGTGAGTTCGGTTCTCCTTGCCCGCTTGACGTTGCCAAGCCAAGTGGAACTGGGGATCACGACGGGATACTCGATGAGACGCTCAGTACCTGCTGCGACCTATGTGGGTACGGTGGTGTACAAGTACGATACCATATGGAGGCGGCACCGATGTGCCTGTGGGTCTCCGCGTTTACCCACACAACCTCGTCTCATTCCACCCTAATCTGGACCTGGTTCCCCACCCACCTTAGCTCAGTCACCTGTCGACCCAAGTCGCTGTCCCTGTGGCACGCCCCAGAGTCTTGCCCTAATGTATGTGGCGGCGTTTTGGTAGCAAAATGAGCTAGCTGCAGCTAGCTGCGGACGGGAGTTAGGTTGGCGGTTATTTAAATGACCGGTACCGGGACAATAGGAGTTCCGGAGCTGCGCGGGAAATTTGCGCGTTTATGGGGCGGAGACAGAGTTCTTGGAGATAGGGGAGGCGTTCTACGTATCATAAAGGGGGGCACACATCCCCGCGGAAAGATGGGACGGTTCCGGATGGAGGCAACAACGGGGTGCGAGCTCGCGGAGATTACGAACGTCACCCACATGGCCGGAGCGTGGCCCCACATCAAGCCGTGTCCGCCAGATTGGCGCCCCTGCCTTTTGGCTTTACGTTCTGGAAACTGTAAAAGGCAAGTATCTAGATGGTGGAATTGGATTATTGGAATGACCATAAACTGAAAGCAGAAACCTTGCCCTTTCTCCTCCCTTGTGGAGGCGATTCTACCCAAGATTTCTCCGGCGAATGACCGCTACTTGTCAAGGTTTGGTCTTCGAGTCGACGTTGTAGCTGACTTTACCCTAGAACGTGTGGAACGTTACTCGGAAAAACATCGGTCACGTGGAAGAAGTGCAGCGCCAAATCGAGGACACACCCTGGTCCGCACGGCCGCCGACTTCAAGTACAGTTTGCCCTTGTTCCTACTTCTTGTCCGTCCGTCTCCGACCTTCAAAGTTGCTTGCTCTCTCTCTCTCTCTTTCTCTCTCGGGTTTTCATTATTATTTTCGGAAATATAAAAGCGATTAAGCAGAAATCCATCTTCAAAAGGCTATCGTTTATTGAAGCTTCTGCCGATCCCTCTTTCTAGCCGCCAACAGCTTTGACGGCCACTGGAGGTGAATGAACGAAGAGGTCGATCTTCTCTCTCTTTCTCTCTTCCTTGATTCCCACTCTTTCTACATGTATCATATATAAGTTTGTTTTATGACCCACTAAATCCCGTGGGCATGAGAGACTCCTGACTCCATCCCTAAAACGCGTGCCCTCTTGCCTCCACTCATCCCGACCTGTGCTTACCTTCTCTGTTCCTTCATTAGCAGTTCTCCTTGCGGCTCCTGCCCCCTGCCCTTTCCTCCCCTCTCTCCCTAGCATGGTCGCGAGTTCAAATTATGAACAGTATTCTCCCTTTCCGAGGAACGTCATCCCGTTCGAGCTCGAGGGTTTCCAGAGTGAAGAAGAATCAGAGCTGCATTCTCCTGTCTTTGACCAGCCGCTCACTACTTTTCTACCCACGAAACGTGCGTTCATCAGTCGATCTCCCTTGTTTTCATAATCCCGCTCATCTTGTCCACTCCATAAAGCCCGATATCAGTCAATAGCCTCCGCGTCCATATTGCCTCCCCATAGCCTTATCGCTCCTCCTCACAACTCTCAGCACTACGCACAATCTCAGGGTTTTGGGGCACACCTTGATGACTACCCCAAAGAACCTCCGGACACTGCCATGACCTATAATACTTCCGTCCAATTACGCACCCAATCGTTTACTTCTTCTGCCTATGAGCTTGCCATGCCACATTGCTTTCACTCGCTCATGAATCCGGCTTTCAATAGGTTCGCCACTTCAGTTGGCGCCCCTCCATCTGGTCCTCAGATCGCCTCATCAACTTCACACTTCGACTTGTCCCACCCGTCATCCTCTACTGCAAGTGCCCCTATTCCTCAGCCACCTCTGACCTCTCCCCTGGTACTGGTGGACACCGTGGACCCCTCCAAGTCCACTGCCCCTCCCGGACTCGCTGATGTATCTGGAGTGCCGTCGTCTCCAAGACCTGGTCCCCCGCGCAATGTCTCTTCGGGCGTAATTGCTTGCCGCCAGTGGTGTGTGATCTCTCGTTTTGTTTTTAGTTTCGCTTTCCATCTAAAAGGTCCCGCTTCTACCATACTTTTCCATTCCCGCCGGTGTCAATAGTCGGTCACGCAAGATAAGGTGCGACTCTACTCGCCCAAAGTGCCAAAATTGTCTCAAGCGGGGTAACGATTGCCTGTACGACAAAGTCCCTAAGCGACGCGGGCCAGATAAACGTCCTGGGACGCGCAAACGCTCCTGCAAGAAGCGTCAATCGGACGGATCTGAGCCCAATCAGCCAAAGAAAAAACGGCGCGGAGACCCATTTGACGAGGACATCGCTACGCGTGCCGATTGTAAGCAGAATGAGATCTCTCCCATGACCCTCCCGGTATTCGTCCCGGCACATCACAAGGTCAACAACACTGAGACCGATCCCCCCGCCCCATCTTCCTCATTTGTAGATGGCACTCCGTCGTTCCCTGATGACTACTATGTAAAGGTAAGTCCCCCCCGAATCCCCCCACCTAGCTTCCCACTCCCCTTTCTCTCCATTTCCTTGTGTTCCACTACTCACGATATGACCCCGTTAAAGAGGCAGCCATCGTCTTTGTCTGCGAAAATGGCGTCGACATCGCAACATACCCTGAAGAGTGAAATCTCACCAGAGCTGCCGTTCTCTCGCACTTTTGAGTCGGATCTTCGCACCCCAGAAACACCATCACATGGCGATCCTTCACCACCTCTCGCCGACGATCCGGTCGTCAATTATTCCCGCAAAGCGTGGTGGGATGATCTTCTTGATACCTATGCCCTCACACGTGAGCAAGCGTAGGTGATGCACGTGTTTTATGCCCACCTCCCGCCTGACAATTTGTCGACCATTTGCGTTCGCTGCGCGCCCCTAGGCTCAAAGATATTACCAATGACTTGAACGTCCTGTAAGTGTCTAGGCACCACCTCCCTTCGGTGACTGCCACATCCGCCGTGTCCGAATAGTTTTTGCCTGTAATCGCTGATCACTCTTATCTCCGCGCTCATAGTTTCACGTCTTCCGGACACTGGCTGACCTTCTTCAATGTCGATTGGTTCCTCCGCGACCTCTTTGATATACACGCACGTGCGCACATGCAGCCAGCACTCGTGTATGCTTACCTAGCGATGGCCAAATTCGTGCGGTCGAGCGAGATTGAGCTCGGTGCCAGCGGGCGCGTGCAAGCGCTGAGACTGCGCGATGTGGCGCAGGCGCACCTGCGGGAGTCCTGGAACATGCAGTGGATCGACTTGGGCCTCGCCGAGGCGGCAATGGTGCTCACGCTCTTCGAGACGTCCGCGCACCCACAACACGGTGACGCAAGTTCAGATGCTGCGTTGGCCCTGCTCGACAAGATTATCGAGACGCTACAGCTGACGGTACTCGATGCACGTGACCATGACACACTCGACCACTCGTCTGGCGTGCCGACCGTCGCGCACGGGCACACCCCACTCAAGCGTTGCGAGTGTACCACCGCCCCCGCGGATGGCACATCCACGTGGTCGTACCAGCCCGCCTGGGACCCTCAGTGGTCCATGGTGGAGGTCAGAGCGGAGGAGACGCGCCGCTTGTGCTGGAGTGCGCTTGTGCTTGTCGCGAACCATACTATCGCGCGGGCAGCCGAGCAGCGCGAGCCGCTCAGCCTCTTTCTGATCGACTCTTCTAATGTGCGTACGCATGATCTGCGATGACGGTATAACCAAAAACCCCATCTAACAAAAAAAAAAAAAAACTAGTTTCAGCTGCTCTTTCCGGGGGAGTACCACCAGCGCGGAGAATACGCCCCTGCAGCGGCGCAATCGGGAAAGGATTCGGTGTGGGCGCTGTATTGCCGCAGCATGCTTCTGTGGAATTGCACCGTGCGCTTCTGGGATGAGCGCCTCTCGACGGAGGACCGTACCCAAATCGCATGCGCCGCATTTGTGGAGACACGCGTGGTCGAGGAAGCATTGGATGCGCACGTCTGCAACATTGACACAGCGCTCATCTACATGTGTCGCGAGTTCATTTCCAAGTGAGCTATCACCGCCGCCACCGCCGCCACCCAAATGGGAGGGCGGGCTCACAACGCCGTTTTTCTCCTCGACTGACTGGTTTTCTTTTTGCGTAGCACACGCCTCGAGGTGACATATCTCACGCAAAGGTAAACGAACCTCACCGCCATTTTTGATCATGCCGAAAAGGTCTGATCTTTTTCCGGGCAAAGGTTACTCCTTGATCTCGACGTGAGAGCGAAGCCCGTGTGGAACCGCCGACTGGCCGAGGAGTGGCGTAAGTGACTGATCCCTTCTGACTTCCTTCCTATTCCTCCCTTTGTCTCGCGCCCATTTCGGTCTTCTCACCGTTTATGGCTGTTGTTTTCTTTTTCATTTCTGATCGTAGCGCTTTATCTATTTAATTGACTCGAACGTTTTTTTTTTTTTGGTTCCCGCGCAAAAAAAAAGTGTTTTATCAGGAACAAGTAGCGAAGCGTGTCAAGAACTCGCTATTCCTTACACGTCACGGCGCAGGGGATAGGGCGCCCACCGCTCCCACTAATACTACACGTCCCACCGCCGCGCACATCTTTCTCCGGCGTCCATTCGAAATCGGCTGGTTCACCAACCAAGTCGCTACGTGCGTAATCCCTCCTCCAACCCGCTGTGCTTGGCACGCAATAATTTCTGTCTATTTGAATTTTTTTTTTTTTTTAGGTGTCTCGCGCTGTGGGAAGGCGACAGAGATCTCCTGCACGCGCTCGAACTCGCAAAGACGTTCCTCGTGCCAACCGAGGTGCTTAACGCCCTGTGGCCGTGTATGGCGTTCCATGTCCGCGGAAATGCGCTCCGTGCCCAGCTCTCCCAGGCCTGCGCGAGCGTTGGGATACCCCCGCCGCCCTCGCTGAGAGCCCTGCCCCTGCTTCCCACGCTGACACCCCTCCCGCCGTCTTCTAACTCAGGCTCGAGGTCGAGCTCGGACCACATGATAGCTTCCTCACGATCATGATGAGTCGAGCGACACGAAGTCCCCTTTTTATTTTTTCCCCTCCTCTCGATACCTTCTTACTTTTGCTCTCGCTCTCGCATTTATCATGTATCGGATATATTTTCTTTTTTGCTTTGAGTATCTCTATATCCTGCACGTTTACTCTCTCGCTCTGTTTTCTGCAATAATCGGTTACCCCAAGCGCCCTTTACGGCAGTGCGACGCATCACGTTTTAGCAATGGTAATCATTCATATATATATATATCCGTAAATATCTCACGAAGGTCATAACTTCGCTTCTGTGTAAGTGTAATTGTTGTATTATTTTTTTCTTTTTTGAGCTATTGTTCGTGTTCAATTATTTTTGAAGGTGACGATTGTTTATCATCCTTCTCTTGTTCTCGGCCCTCTCCACTTGGGTCCAATGATTTTGCTTATCATTCAAAAATGGTAGGACGCACCTGAGAAGAACGCACAATGTGTGTATCTGTATGAGTGCGCACATGATATCGTTCCGTTGGATCATTGGCTATCCATCATGATGGAACCACGCCACTCGAATGTTTTTGAACCTAACCTTGATCGTGAGCTCGAACTTTGAAAGTAATCCCTTGCTTGGCGTGTTTCTGTGGGCCCCTATTTTGTGATCGAGGCAAGGGAAACTAGGCCACGAAAATCATTATACATGAGCCACAGCTGTGATACGGCCTCTCCTCACTTGTTCTTCGCCATTCTTTTTTTTGTCTTGTCTTATATTTCGGAACATGTTACAAAGACAAAGAACCTGTCGTCTACGGAACAGAGACGTCTGTCTCGTAAGCTCTTCATCATTCGAAGCAAGACATATTGAACTACCCTGACCGGTCGGTCCCCGGTCACTGGTCAACAGCAGCTGACACTCACATTTGGGTTTCGAAAACAACGGTCGACTTATGCTGATGCGCCTTCCCACTGGCCCCATGCCGTCATCAATATCAATGTGTTAATGTTATTATGCCCACTGTATGTACGTGATAAAATATCTACATCACTGTTCGTAGAAGGTCCATGGTGTCTGTCTGCCACAGTATCCCGGTCTCAAACCGGGTACCCAAACAAGACAAAATTAAAATGACGCCGATGCCGTGCCGATGCGCCGACCGCCCATCCGGCCATTGGCAGCAAGCTTGCACTACTCTCCCACATCGAGGGGTGATACGATGCGAGCGAGAGAACAAGCTGCGCGGTTTGAGACTACCCGTCAGTTCTCGGTATCAACCGACCACGTACCATGCTATGCCCTGAGGACGCCCCTCCAACTGCTGACCGGGAGACCAACACGACGCAAGACGTATCGTATCGAATGCAGATGAAATGTCTCACCGGGGCACCAAGGGGCAGGAGAACGACAGGGGCAGGCGGAAACGACGGGGTCGGGAGGGCAAGCGGCGGCAGGGGAATCGGCGGGCAGCGGGGTATCGCCCTTGACGAGTGGTGGTTTCGCGACGCGTACGTTACTGCAAAGCGATGACGCGAGGTGAGTCTGGGCTGCATACGGGGGCCGAGCCGGGCGCCGACGTACACGACGTAGAATATGGTATTATACAGAGCCCGGGGTATAATATGTGCGTGTGTGGGTGTGTACCGTACGTGGGGATGGGATGAGACGATCACGGATCGGAGGATTGTCCAGAAAGGGAAGTCCGGGAGTGGCGGAAAGCAAAGTGAAGGCGGTCAGTAGGGCCGGGAATGCCGACCACCGACAGGCTTGGACGGTCCCCGTGACGAAGTAGCATACTGTGGTGGGTGTGGTGGAAGGGGGTATTGGGGATAGGGATGTGGATGCGGATTGGTTGGTGGGGGGCGGGCGGGCTGCAAAGGCACGTAGTAACCCCCGTTACCCTTCCCGCGCTGGGGCACGCCGGATGGTGTGTTAGGAGGGCCCATTTCGTGATTCGATAGCAGAAGAGGGCTGAGTGGGTCGCGGCAGGATTGGGAGAACGTGGATAGGTCGATTGACTCGTTGGTGCCACGACATCGCGAGCACCTGGTCATTATATGCAAGCCAGGGATGGGCTTGCACGGCCCTACGGCTATGCATATTGAACTAGTCAACTCGTACCGCAGTCATGTCGGTACTCGGGGGTGTCAGCCACGGTGCTGCGCAAACTGACTCGACCCGCTGTGTGCATGGTAAGTAGCGGTACTGTACTGTGCTGTGACGCCGATGACGTGCCAGTATGCAACCTAGTCGGCCCCCGAGTCGGCCCTGCGTACTGTGACAGTTGTCCCGGCACTGTAGCCACGTTTCCCGGACAGCGGCATGGTACGGCCGTTGGTCGAATGTTGCCTCGTCGCTGTGCCGAATGCTGTGGTATGTGGTAACCACATATATCGGAGTCAGCGTGTGGTACCGTGCCAAGTGGATGACAAAGCTGTCCGCTTATTCGGCAGTGCACTTGGCGGTGCGACAGCCCGAGTCACGCGGGACCGACGCTTAATTCTCAATGGAGAACGAGAACAAGGCTCCCACACACACAACAACATCATACAATGCGAACTACAGTACATGGCGGGCCGTTATACCATTAAAACAAGAAGATTCCTAGGTTTATGATCGTGTGACAGAGAAAAAAACATTAGATCTGGTGCGAGTGGAGAAGCCTTTCACGTGTCTAGGGTCGCAATATATCGCATGATGAGCAACGTAGCGAGGAACTCTGACACAATGACGGCGTTTAGTGAACAACCTGGGCTTAAGGGAATTGGCCCGCGGTACTTACCTACTGTGAGATGCGAATATAGCTCCTCGACGCCAAACGCGCAACCCGACGAGGACCAGTACACCTCACCGGGCACCCCCAACGCATACCACGCGACCGTGTCCCCGTCCGAGCTGACGCACTGTTCCACCGTACGTTTAGACCCCGCTCGCGCGGCCAAGGCAAGCACTATGCGCGAGAAAAATACTCACGGTCCACTCCTCGAGGCTATCTTGTGTGTTCGTTCTCCAGCCCCAGATGTACTCTTTCTCATCAGAGGCAGTAAATTTGCGATGGCGGGGGCTACGACAGCGCACGATTCGTGGACAAACGAAGCATCAGTACAGCGCACAATTGACAGGAGGCTGCGTTAGGGGGGGGGGGGGGGCACGAAAAAGACGGCGACGGCGACGACGACAGCTTACCCTCCAACCCTCGTGAGATACTCGCTCATTGCGTGTGCCCGCGTTGAACCGTCAGGGCCAATGAACGTGACGGTACCGAGGGAGCCACCTGCGCCATAATCGAGGGTTGCGACGGACGTTGCGGAGGTGTTGTATATCCCGTACTGGGTTGCGCCGTCGGGGTCACGGCGCGTACGAGACACCCACAAGTACATGCGGTTGTACAGCTCGGTGAATTCTGAGCCGAAAGGCGACCCCGTCTTGTCCGAGAACATGAGTGGGAGGAACATCCGAGTCGTCGCCATGGTGTCAGACGAGTAAGTGTGTGCGCGGTGGAGTTGCACAAGCTAAAGTGGAGAGGGGTGTATGGTGCGTGCAGGTATGAGGGAGAGTAGACTAGAACCCAAGGCTTGTGAGAAGGGAGGAAGAACGAATTTCGGAGGCCTTTTGTAACCTCCTTTTGTAACCGTGACGAACAGAGAGTCAGCGTACGTGCGTACGTGCGCCGGTGAGCCGCTAGAAGAGGTTTGTGCTGGTGTCCATATCCGTATGGACCGTGCGGATCGGTACGAAACGAAATACGTTGAGTTAGCACCGTTTCACATTAATATCAAGGATAATATGAAGCTGCCTGCGTGCGCTGCGAGGAACTCCGCAGTGGGGTGTTTTAGTGACCGCTGAGGAGGTGAGAAGGCGGGCGCTTGCACGTGCCGGAGTGGCCCAGCACTATCGATGAAGGAGATGGAACGGGAAGCCGGCCTATCAGTCGCGCGAGGCAGGTAATACTGCCGGGAAACTGATCAGCATTGCCCATATACGGGTCATGGCAGTCGGTCGACCGGGAACGTGTTGCGTATCACCAAAAAGGAAAGTAGGAAAATGAGATAGTCAGCATGTGAGCCGCCCCGAATGCTACTCCGTCAGGAAAGAAAGATGAGCGTGATGACCGGATGCTTGTCGGTCACAGGCATGCACATCAGGTGAGGCCAATACTATATTTTGAAGGCAGGTGATGTCGTCAATAGTCCCTGATGCGGAAATTATGCACAAAGAAGGATCAGTGAGGACGCCTTGACTGTCGCAAATGAGTCGGAAATGGCTTAGCCTGCCTTTAGGCTTTCCCTTTCGGAAGGAATACATCATAAGCGTTCAACCCAGCCGCGACGGTCGTCATGAGTTGGTGACCGACTGACCTGGGACGTCGTGTTTCGGAGTGACTGTCTATATTTCCCCAGGCCCCGGGCTCACTAATAATGACCGCCTACCGCGTGGCTACTCGACCACGTCTGCTGGAGAAGGTTGGCAGGTGCGACTCTTATTCTTCTCTTGCTGACGACAAAAGACGACATGAACCCCACCCCGCATTGGTCGCCATAGCCAAGGGGAACATTGAGGGGGCATTTACCCTCTTCTTGTTGCTGGCACCTTCGTCTTCTTTCCCACAAGTGGGGAGTTCTGGTTTGTAGGGCAGCAGGAGACCATCCGTGGAAATAAACGATACGAGACGGCTCTACTTTTGCAAAACAAGGGCAGAACGAGCTGCGTGCTGGAGATCGGGGGATGCACGATGCGACGTTGCCCACCAGAACAGAAGGTAACAGCCCCGCAGGGCAAGGACAAAGATTGAATAAGAAGGGTTTGCGGCGATGGCCGATATATGGAGGCTGCTCGAATCAGACGAGGGTGAGAAAATAACGCGGGGGCCATTTCTGCGAAGTTTGGAAGGCTAAAGGGACGTCCCAATGAGGAAGAATGGACCCACGCTGTATCGATAGTAGTTTGTACTGCGTTTTACGACCAATAGAGTTGACATCTGTAATGCAAAGCTATGCCTCATGGTTATCGATCAAATGGGCCTGCAGAGAGCGCTGCTCGCGAGAATGAGCCCTGGCTTGAAACAATTAAGATGTACGCGATAAAAGGAACCCTATCACAGAAGGCGCAATTGGTGTAGTTGTATCATGCCTTTTTGCTTGCCCCACAACTAGGGCTTCTGCGACCTAGTTCGGTATCTCCAGGTATACGCAAACATCCCAATTCTTCCCAAGACGTACACAATTCCCAGGGGGATTGCTCCAGCGCGTTGGTTAGATCAAGATAGGACGTATTTCTAGAGATAAGTGGTCTTGGGTATGTGTCAATTATTTGTCACGGTGACGTGTAGTCGCGCAGTGCAGTGGTAGAGCGTGGACGTGGGTTTATGTGATCGTCCTTTTTTTTGGCCTGCCGATAGGTCATTCACGGGATCTGTCGGACACGCGTAACACCAGAGGGGGACTGATCCCGAAGCAATATTTGAAATGGTGGGTACATATTACCGTGGGACCCGCAAGCAAACCTAGTAGGTGGCACTAGTGCACGCATCAGAGGGCATGTAACATAGGTGTAACACGGCCAGAAGAACAAATGTACTTCTCGGATCGCGTCACAAGTCGTCGCGACCTCGACCAGGTCTTGGGAACCAATAAAGCTGCTTGGCCGCCTTCTCGTCGCATGACACCCCTAGTCCATGTTGTCGGGGAGCTAGTGTCACTTGGGCCTAAATGTGAAGTTGTATCAAGTGAGCGCCAGGTAAAGGAGGTCTCAGCCCTGTAGCGGTGATTATGCGCCGATTTCGCTTCTCCCTGCTCTTGTGTGGCTGTTTCCCGGCGAATGAAGGATAGCCGGTGTCAACCCCCAGCTTCTTGGAACAATCGTGTGGAACGCAAGCTCAAAAATGTTGTTTCCACTCGAGAAGAGATCACAGGTTTGCCTTTTGCTCCTTGTGGCCGACCCTATGACAAGTTCTATGTATCTGGATTCGGCACGTACAACGTCATCGTCGCCTAGCTCAGTCCCCAGCAGGTCACATAGCATAGGCAATGAAACACGCGGCCCCGGTCACTCCTACCCGGCACGGACCATATCTGGGTTCAAGTGCGAGTAGATGGGGCCCATAGGGTGCGATATGACAATACATGTATGCTTAGAAGCGGCGCTGGAATCAAACTCCCTTGACCCGTAAGGAAAAAAAGAGGTGAGCGATGACGAGGCGTAAGATGTGCCCCAGCACCGAACAACCTGACAACTAACCCATGTGAAGTAGTAAGAGATCGTCACTGGTCCATCCAGCGACACCAGGGCAGTGGAAAACAGGCGCGTCTAAAAGTGCCTCCTATGATACGCTGAGCAGAACACATGCAAGGGCTGACCCACATAACACCGTACATGAACGCCTCATGGGCCTTGACTGAAACAGGGTAGAGCGATAAACTACGCATGGGGAGAGCACAGGCAGTAGACACACCTCTAAACTAATCGTCTACTCACCCACGCCCCCATTGCCCACTTTCACCAGGCATCTATCGCCCAGCAGTGTCGTTCCATCGCCCCCGGTCACTGGCACGCTCAGGCTCGCGTCTAGGGCCGTCGTATCTATCATTAGGGGAAAGCGGGCGTGGTGGCAACTTCGAACGTCTATCAAATTCCCGTCGATGTGGTGAACGCGAGCGGTTGTGGTCGGTGTCTCGGTAGCGGTCGTTACGAGGGCTATGGCGGTCACGCGGAAATAGGTATTCACGGCCACGGGGCTCATCCCGATCTGCCCTGTCGCGGGAGCGGGAGCGGCGTCGTTTGGGAGAAGGCGTGCGGCTGTAGCGCCGCCGGCCCGCGGGTGACAATGAGCGTGAGCGCGACGAGGAATTGTCACGGCGTCGGCCCTCGCGCGGGTAGTGTTTCTCCTTGCGTGCCAACCTTTCGGCTCTCTTGGTCGCCTTCTCCTCCCTGCGCTCTGCTCTCCGCCGCTTCCGTTCTGCTTTCTCGGCAGCATTGACAGCTGCATCAGGATCGACGTCCGCATCCGCCACTGTCCGGGCAGGGACAGGGATGGCGTTCGTGCCTGTACCCGGCGTACTCGACGATCCTTCCTTTTTGGATGGACCAAAGCCACTGTATGAGGGGGTAATTGAATATTCGGGGAAAAGAAATAGGAAAGGTGATCGACTGACAGAGCGACTGAGAGGGCCTCCGCCTCTGCTTCCTTGACTTTACGTATTTCTTCGGCCCGCTCGTCCAATGAGTCTTTGTCACGATTATACCAATGGATATCCTTGTTTTTCTGCCACCGACCAGTGGGGGCGTTGATACTATGGCCAAGGTAATTCTGAATGGGGAGTGCATCGTCAGTCCTGAGTGTAAACAGATTATGTGGAATGCACACCTCACGATCCTTGTCAGCGGAGACGTCTGACCATTTAAATTCAGCTTGACCACCACGAGTGCCACCACGGATAGGTTCAAACATGGTCGTCGTTGACGTTGTTGAGATTGACCTGACCAGTTCGTCAGCGCCAGCTACTATATGCGTTTCAAACTCCGCCCCACAATTGTTAATTTTTCATTTCGTATTGGGCATGGCGCCTCAAGGTCTCGATAGGAAATTATACCGTAGAATTGCATATCTGAGACCCTGAGCTCTGTCTATAATTTACATGATGGCACCACGGTTGGTCTTGAACAACAGCGGTGAACTCCCACGGACGCACGGGCCCCTGAGCATGTGAGCGGCAAATTCCGGATGATCAGTACGGGAGAAGCCGAGAGGGTTGGCTCGTCCCCGTCTTTCTGTCAACGACTTGACCACTGTTTGCCTTCGCCCGTGCCTTGTCTCCCCTTCTCCGCCTCCACCTTTTTCCTCAACTTCAGTCGTTTTCTTCCGCATTTCACGACGCGACTTTACTGCTTGGCCCACGCGTTCAAAGCACCATGGTTAAGGGGTCAAAGTCGGATAAGGAAACTACATATGAGTTTCGTGATATAGTCCTCGCGAAGGTACGCGGGTACCCCCCCTGGCCAGGCATGGTACGCTCTTCTTCTGTGATCTTTCTGAACTGCCCACTTACCTATAGCCCTTTTCTTTTTATATTGCCCTCAGGTCGTGGATCCCCAGTCTGTCTCAAAAGAGGTGCTTAGAGAACGTCCTCAAAACAAAAAGTCATCCTTCTACTGCGTACGGTTCTTCCCCAAAGGAGACCAGTAAGTCCCACGTTGTACCTATCTTTACCCATCCTTTAAATCAGCCAAGCGCGTGGCTTGTCTCGAAGGACATTTCACGGTTGAAGACACACGAAATCGAAGCGTTCATAAACGAACCCAGCAAGCGCAGCGGCGAATTGCTCGATGGATACAAAGTCGCCCTGAACCCCGCCAAATGGGAGGAAGAGCAGGAACTCAAGCGTGCTCATGCTGAGGAGGAAGAGGCAAATGCCGAAGTCGACCAACTCGATGGGGAGATGGACGGGCTAGACGCCGATGGCGATGCTGACGCCGACGAAGTTCCTTCTAAATCCAAGAAGCGCAAGCGCGAGTCGGAGACGAAAGCCAAGCCACGCAACAAGAGTTCTGCTAAGAAGGACAAGGACTCAGATTCTACGAAGCGTAAGGCAGCTGGTAAGCGCAACGGCGCCAGGAGCAAGGCGCTCGTCGAGTCTGAGGACGATGGAGCCGCAGAGGCTGATGGGGATGATGACGACGATGCAGGCCCGAGCAAACGCGCGGCTTCCCCGCCTGCCGCTAAAAAACCCAAAAAGGATGACGATCGTGCGTATTCAGGTGTCTTCACACCCCTCACCTCTGCTTATGCTCCTTCTATAGCTTTAGCAAGCGATCAAGAAGCAGTCCGGGTCAGAGACTGGCGACACAAACTCCAGAAGACGTTCCTGAACGACAAGGGAACTGGTCCGAAGCCGGAGGTCTGCATCTCCTGTATTCGTCTCTTTCCTCGATTAACAGGGTTATTAGGAAATGCCCGCATGCAATGACTTGTTCACTGCCATCGAACAATATGACAAGATGAATATCCATTATCTATCCGTTCGTCTCCTCTTCCCGGGTGTCAGCTCGTGTTCACAGTCCTGCAGTACTCGAAAATAGGAAAGGTAATGCGCCATATACATCTGCAGCCATCGGATAAGATCCCGCGCGACGACGAATTCCACTTCCGTACGCGGGCCAAAGCGCTTGTCGATAAGTGGCACGTTATCCTCAGTGCGAATAAGGAGGCCGCGGCAGGCGCAAACGGTACGCCAGCTGGATCGAGCCCCACTGCACCCTCCAAAGCAGATAAAGCAGAAGAGGATGCGCCGAATGGAGCCGCCGCTACCTCCGCGGCGGATGCTTCAGCGGCAGATGGGACAACATCAGTAGACGTGACTATGGCGGAGGCGTAGACGGACCCATCGATGCTCAAATCCGTATGTGCGTGCCCATGTCCCTAACTATCTCCGAGCGCCCCACGGAACCCGAATTTAATTCATACGTGCTTTATCGTGACCTCGAGTCTGTGCTTCTTGTTGTATATGATTTGTAGTTGTCCGCTGTGATCGTTCTCATTTCTTTCATTTGATTTTCTTTTTTTTTTTTCACGTATCGTATGCTGCAATAAACACTCGTTGATAGCAACTTGCGTCGGTCATGACCCTCGCAGAATTTATGTTGTTTACTTATCCAAACTATCCGATAGGGACACTGGCGCTGTATAGTTTTCACGTCCGATTCGTCGGAGAAATTATGTTATATACTAATGATCTCTCCAGTGAAGCGCCTTGCCTGACGTGCCCGTTTCAGTTGCCTGTTGCTGCAGTTTCGACTTCTAACACCGTTCCAACACCTTTCTGTATTTAGTACCCCTAACGTCCACATGTGAACTAGGCGGTGAACCGACGAACGAGGTGTCGCTCCAATATGAACCGGCCGCTTCTCATTCGAGAAACGTGATATAAGTAGAGGTAAGGCGGCAAGGAGGGTAGGCGCCAGCGACAGGAACCAAGACTAGATGACCCCGCGCTGAGATTGTGACAGAATTCGAATACACACGTGGGCACCAGCAGCCGTCCCGCCTGGCACAACATGAGCTGCATTACTGTAGGGGCGCCTGAATACAGTCGCCCCACGATCGATATATTGCATCACCTGGTCGCATGGTGGCACCAGTATCTCAAGTGGGATCATTAATGTGGTCATCGCCCTCCGTATTCGAGCTCCTTCCGAGTGCGAGGGTGTCTCGCACCAGTGGGTGCACACCCAGAACAGCATGTCAGATCAGATGGCAGTGAGGACAGCAAGCCCATTGGACACGCGCTCGATTTGCGATGCGCATGATTTCCTCTCCCAGGTTCTCGTGTTCTGAGTGCTCAGAAAGCTGTGGAGATTAAATCCGGTCAGCGGTTTCGTTGTCCCCACACCCTGGAGCGCCGCAATGGAACATGCGATCACTTCGCTGAGTGATTTAACTTAGGTCAGTGATGGGGGCCCTATTGTATCTCAATCACGTTCTCCGTCAAAAATAGTCATAAGACTAGAGTTAGTAGGAGTACTCTGATCGTATAGCAAAACCCATTGACCGAACTGGCTTACCTTTGGCCCCGTAATGTATTTGACACCGTTGGTGCTAGCACAGTAGTAGCCTAGCTTGCGGACCACTTCCTTCTGCTATCAGGAAAGTGGACACTGAGATCTTCGTTATATGCGAGTTGCTCCTGTCGTATCGGTTCGAATACGGTGTATTCCAGGTTTGTCGCCTTTCTCTGGTCTCTGGACTTTCGGCAGAGGCAACATCCACTGTCTTCTTGCCATGTTTGCCGTTGTCGTAACCAGGAATGCACGGTCCACGAAGACCATTACCTAAGCTAGCGGTACCTAAGGCCCACAAGGGAAGAGCCAGAACTCTGCGGCCTCATTCGTTGCATTCGTTGCAAGGTACAGTACAGAACTGTAACTTCGTCGCTTACCTAAATCATGCCCATTTCGGCTTAATGGCTCTGGGTACTGCGGAACCGCAACCCAAGTAGTGGCTGAACTTGCCGATGCAGATAGTAACCCCTCCACCCTCTGCATGCGGCCACATCTCACGAGTTCTATCATTGCAATGCTACATATTGAACTATTAGAGGTACATTGATGTCCACTCGCCATACACAGGCCGAACGTGCGATCCGATTGAACCTCTCCATGCTCTCCTTCCATGCGTTGCTTCAAACACGGCGCTTCTACTACTGTGGTCTCTTCACCCCTAGTTGAAGATGTCTAAAGTTGGTGATTGGTGCCCTATGGTGCACAGGTACAAGGTGGCCCCGATCAGACGACGCTCCAAAACCGATGTGAGAGCCTACACCTCCGCTGACATCAGGGATGTAATGACCTTGGCTCTTAACCTGAACGAGAATAGTGGGAATCCGATGGCAGGTGGTTTCTGGCCAATCAATCTCAACTTCAATGGTTTACAGAGGGGTCCCTAACAACGCTTATTATAGCCCAATCCCGCTGTCACGGTGGCGTATCTCGCGGACCATACCAAAGGACGACCAAGGATCAACTCGTCGTCTGGACGGTCACCACCCGTCAGCCCTATGTCAAATTATAAGCAATCTGGGTCAAGGACTACCATATGATAGTTGTTAGGGAAGATTTTCTCACTGTCGGTACTCCCAGTTCGAATTTGGGAAGAACAACCGCGGTTCGGAGTCTGCAACGATCTTTCTTCTGACACCCTCCCTTTTTGTCTGGTATCACCCCACCGGGCGTGCTAGTGCTTGCTTCTGTCGCCTCGCTTTGCGTCTGCCCCTGGCTCGTAACCTACCGTGTCCTGCGAAGTACGTAGGCGCTTGACCAATTTGAGACGCTCTTCTCTGAATGTCTCTTTATAGGTGATGGACAGGATATGAAGCTAGCTGTCCGAGAAACGCGGTGTGGCGCGCGGCAATAACTGTGCGCATGCAGTTCACGCCCCTTCTCGCTGTAAATCGGCCTCTTTCCATTCTCAGAGCAACCAACAATCTTCTCTTATATAGGTAAGGTTTGACCAGTTTCCCATCATGGTGCAGCAGAAAAAAAGCAGAGCTTGCACTGTCTAGATATCAACCGTTGCCACGTATTATAAGAGATCATTAATCAACGTGCAAGTCTTGAACGAGACGCCTGCCATGCCATTTTTCACATAGTTTGCGTGATTTTCCCAAGCGCCGCCCGACAGCTCCACACCCGCATGGACCCAGCGATGGTTTCGCGCGGTGGTCACCCACAACTGCAGTCCCGTATAAAGCATCCATTCCCTAGTTCGGAAGTCTCCTCACAATAATAGGCGACCGTGATCATACAGAACTGATTCACTGTTTCGAACTTAGTCCCAATCGCCTCTTTGGGCTGCTTACTTGCGTCTCATGGTCCTTCTTCACTGTGACTACCCCTCTCACCGCAACACCAGAAGTCACGTTGGGATGTGATTCGGCGACACCCCAACCCTGTTCTGATCGTGCGCCAAACCTAAAGGTCATCGGGGATGCCTTCGCGAAAAATTCACCTTCACTCAGAATCTTTGTCCCGGTCAACTTAGAGCATTTTCGGTTTCTACCTCGAAGAGCAGATGCTCGGAGGTCATGTGGGACCAGATGCCATTTGATTTATGGGATGCATCAACTGAATTATACCTCTCCAGGCACATCATTTTCATGCCGCAGAACAATATTACGATGCACTATAACGTGGGATCTAATTGGTAGACTCATGCCACCGACGTCTCCCCCAAAAATTTCCGGCAATTCGGCCAGAATGTCCAGGTCGGAACTTATCACAGAGGTTCCGATGCGTGCGAGTGCTTGACGGATGCGATCACAAACTAGGCGGAGAAAGGCGCTCCTCTTCCTTGCTGATCACACGCCTAGTGACTATGTCTTCCCCAAGGCTACGGATAAGGAGAGTGTGGCGCTTGTGGACTCACGAGGCACACTTCGCTGCCTCGTTGCCGCGCTTGGCGTGTACGACGCGTTCAGTGGCCTAATCCCATCATCATTAGCCCACCATGGCCGTTTCCACCGCATCGTGATGGGGCTGGTTCGTGGGGCTGGAAGAACATCTGGTCCATATCGAGAGCCGGTTCCGTGTCGAACTCTGAGCGGCCTAGTTCAAGAGGCTGTTGTAATGATAATTGTCGGTGGGGATCTCTCTGTAGTCGTTACCTTTATAAAAAAAGACAAAGAAAAAAAAAGGGCAAGCGTGCACGTTGTATGTATATATCCCCATATTTGTAACAGATACGATCCTGACGAACTCCCTCATGCCGTGACTACGGAGGTAGAAACGTACATAGAGGACCGCTTCCTCGCATTTCACCTCTTTGTTTCTGTTTTATGGCGTCTCTGAAAGGAGTGGCAGCTCCCTCGGGTCCAGCTCTCCAAATGTACTTGAACAACAGACTCAGTTTTCCTATGTGGGGGATTGTGTGCCGTACGAAGGGCAGGGCTCAGATGGTCAAGGATTCTTGGAACAGGGGAATGAAACTCGTCTTGATATGATGATGAGAACTTCTACCTCATAAGACCGCATTCCCCGTTCCACGCTCGAAGTATGTGGCGTGATAATCCCCTAAGCGGTACTGCAGCGCGTGGCTGCGCGGTATGACACGCTGTGGCTTGCCAGGGAGCGCCACGCCTGCGTGCAGCGCAATCTGTAAAGGTGCGCCTGTTGTATGACGTGAGGAACATAGGTGAGCATTAACGCACCTCACCGCTGACGGATCCGCTCTTCCCGCTAGAAAGTGGGAGCACTTCGATGTGGTATGCCGAGAGCTGGAGCAATATTCGCAAGACGCTATCGAAGTCGTCCGACGCGGCGATGTGGTACCGTACTACGAGCGAAACTGCGATCTGTAAACAAGGCCCATTGAAGTACGGCAAGAGAGGGATGTGGTGTTCCACTTGCCTTCGCGCAATAAGCCACGAGCGCACGAGAAAAGCGCGAGATATCCAACGCGGAGTGACCGATCCATTCGAACGTGGCGAGTTCGTCAAAAATAACGAGAGTATTGTGGGTGCCATTTTGCCTTTCTACACAGTTTCTTATGAGGTTAAACAAGGGTAAAAGGGAGGCCCCATCGGATGGAGAGAGGTCAGGAAGCTGTGTCGGGACGTCGATGAAGATGATCGAGCCTTGCTCTAACCGTTGGGTCAGATTGAGACCCTGTATTGATTATAAATTTAAACTTGAATATAGTCCCAGATAACTGCGGGGTCAACTTACTGAGCGTGAGGAGATGGCCTTCCATTTTGCGAGGTCCTGAGCTGTTGAGATGATGATGCACTTCGCGTCGGGCGAGCTCTTCACATACTCCGATAGCAACTGATGCAATAGAAAATCTGCAGGGGAGGCTAGCTGATCAGTGATCACTACAGGAGCGCTCGGTGCCACGAGCTCATTGATAGAAAAGCAGGACATTTCAAGTACTGGTGGGAGTCGAGTTTGAGCAAGGATAAGATAAGATAAGATTGCTCTTGACAACACAAGCGCGGGCCGTGAGCGAGTCGGATTCCGGAAGCTGGTTCATGGCGGCCAGTCGTTCGAACACGCCTGCTCTAAGTATTCGTTCTCCAAATCCAAGGCCAGCCCTCACGATTGAGGAATGGGAGGCTAAGGCACCACTAGGTGATGTTGAAATCAAAAGCGTGGCGACAATAAAGGCTGCCTGCGAGCTGAGACCCATTTTACAACCATCCGCCGTCAGAGTCAGTCCATCACCGTTTAACTCTTTGTAAGACGTCGGACGAACAAAGAACTGCTCAGGCTTTTCCAGAAGACGCTAGTCCTACCTCACGCCCAGCTACTCCACTACAACGCGTCAAACTCGGTCCAGGCTCGCGCCCTTCTTCACCACTCGCTCGTCCGCCGGCTGTTGCGCATGCACACGCGCTTCACCCGGGGCAGCCGGTGCAAACACCGCAGCAATTCTACGACTGGTTCGCGTTGATAGATCGCTCTGTCGCCCACAGCCAGGAGGCGCACTTTCGGCAGCATCTGTTACGTGTCTCGGAGCACCTGGACATGTGCGACAGACTCGTCGGCCGCATCGACCAAGTCGACGCAGAAGTTGCGGGAATGATGGATGCGTGGAAAAGTGTGGAGGAGGGCGGAAAGAGTCTGCAGGACGCGAGCCAAAAGTTGCTCGATGAACGGGTGAGTCCGTGGACACGGAGAACGGGCTGCTCGAGTGATTGACAGTGTTCCATCATCCAGGATAGGTTGGTGGAATTGCAGGGTGCCATTGGGACAACCTTGGAGTATTTCCTCGAGCTAGAGCACGCGACACGTCTGCTCAATCACCCCGGGGAGTCGCTAGTCCTCCAAACGGACTTTCTCTATATGGTCGAACGTGTGGACATTTGCATTGATTTTCTCAAATCCCACGTACGACCGTTTTTCTGCGTTCGGCTCCGGCAAATCTAACTCTCACGCTTGTGACAGCGCAATTATAAGGAAGCGGAAATCTACCTCTTGCGTTTCCAGCAATGTATGACCCGCGCAATGACACTCATCAAAATGTACTTTGTTGGCTCGCTTCGCGCGCTCACACAGGATGTCTCACGACGGCTATTTGAACAGGTGTGTTATAGCGGCTTATATCTTTCCCGTCTTTTCTTTGGATCCTTAACTCTACATAGGATGTCTCAGACACAGCCCAAATGCATCTCCTTTACACACGCTTCACAACAGTATCTGGGCAAGTTTCCCCGCTCCTCGGAGAGCTCGAACGTCGCGCCCGTGCCCACCCCGACGAGCTGGGGGCATTACTATCCGAGTGCCATGCCGCGTACTTTAGCGCACGCAAGAACTTGCTTGTTTCGCGTCTTACTGAGCAAATCCGCGGACTTGATCCTACAAGGACAGAGCTTGTCGAACTCGTGCGTGTTTCCTCTTGCACTGTCTCCCTCAAGCTGGTTACGGACCTCGTCGCTGCACATGTAGACACGTGCTGGGTGCAGCTACCTAAAGCAGATCTGTACTGAGGAGTTTGATCTGTATCGTACGTTCTTCAGTTCAGGGAAGGATCGACTTTAGTGTGTAAATCCTTTCTGGTGATGAAACGATCTGACTGTCCGCCAACAGCCAGTACCTGGAAACGCTTTGCGACTATCTCTACGACGATCTGCGCCCTCGCATCCTACATGAGCCTCGGCTTACCGTCCTTTGCGAGGTCTGCACAGTGCTTCAAGCATTGATGGTGCTCGATCAACCAATTGACGACGAGACCGACGACGACGACGAGAAGAGCGACGGGCTTGGTCGGTTACATATTCGACAACTGCTGCAGATGGTTCTACAAGACGCACAAACGAGGCTATTCTTTAAGGCTCAGTCAGTGATACAATCAGAGATACGATACTATACGCCGACTGCCCAAGATCTCGCGTATCCAGATAAGCTCGTAGGCGAGTATTGTTGTTTTTGTCTGCTGAACCTTCTCTAAAATTTGGTGTAGCCGCACAGGGAACGCCGACAGGATACGAAATTCGTGAGAAGCAGAGCATCAGTCGTCTATTCGAAGGCGCGGGACTCAACCGGCGAGAGACTTGGTTTCCGACACTTTCTAAGACTGTCTGGGTGCTCTCGCAGCTGCATGACTTTGTTCAGGCAAGTTTCTCAGAATTCTATTGCTATGCGTCAATCCTGAACGGATGTTATGTAAACCACTCAGCCAGCCATTTTCAACGACATCGCCCAGGAGGCTGTAAGCCTGTGCCGTGCCTCGTTGCTAAACGCTGCAGACTCGCTTGGGGCGAAGAGTGCTTTTGACGGGCAACTATTTCTAGTTCGCCATTTGCTCATTCTAAGGGACATCGCACGCAACGTCGACCTCGCGCAGAAGGACGAGCCCCGAGCAGGAGCAGATGCATACAGTATGACAGGTGGGTATACCCATTGGTCTATATGAATCGCCCAGGAGTTGGGCGCTTATCTGGGTCTGAATGGGTCATCACCATAGACACCCTATCCTCCATGCTGTCGCGTACGTCGACTCTCCTACCCGGTGCGCTCTTCACATCCCTCCCTGGTGTTCGTGCAGAACACCTCTCGGATGCAAAGCGTGTACGTGTCTCCTCTTTTTTTGCCCTTACTCCCATCCTCACATGAACCCCCTATGTCGTAGGGCATCGACCAGGACCTGAAGCATGCCTGCGAGACCGTCATTTCTACCGCATCGGAACCGCTCTGCGCACCGCTGCGCGCGTTCACGGGACGCCCGGCTTCGGCCGCCGAGGCTGTGGTGCTAGACGAAGCATTCCGCAGCGCGTGTGCGCGCGACTTGCGCGCCAGTATTTCCCGGATCCGATTGTACGTGCCTGACGCGCGCACCGCCAGCGTGCTCGTGCAACATGCGCGGGGCCGTGTCGAGGACGCGTACTCCGCGTTTCGGCTCGCTGCGAGACCAGTAGGTGCACGTGTGGGTACGGGTCAGACTGGTTTGTTGGACGGCGAGTCTCTCGAAAAGATGCTACAGGAGGTCTGCGGAGAAGACACAGATGCTGGTACCGTGGGCGCGGTTTCAAATTAGAGCGCCTATCGTTGGGCAAGTAAATATCATGTGACTCGGAAAACATTCGAACTCTTTTTTTGACAGCTCAAACTCTTTTTAAGGTTTTCTCAGAAAAATAAACTTACCGGTTACAGGGTAATATTACTCTGCAGAGTTTTCCACAAGTTTATTTGACTGAAAACCCAGCTTTGCTGCAATGCGTTGTGTACGACTCGGATCACCTAAATCAGTGAAAAACTCTTATTTAACCTTGCGGCCAGGAATCGGTCAAAAGTTTGTCGGGTGCATCTTCAAGTTTTTCATAATCTGACCCGACTATTGCGGCTGAAGCCCGAGTATAGGCACGCATTCACGATATCCACAGAGCAGTACGCCATGACATTCAAACCCAACTCCTCAGGCGGAGGATTTCCAATGGGCCCACACCATGTGGACCTATCATCGAAGATGTCACTCAACTCAGCATCCATGACTGTATGACTTCCCACACTTCACGGACCAGTGCCTTGAACATGTCATTCGCTTTGGTGGTCGCAAAATACGCCTTGCCTTGCCGTTCTCGGACCAGGACCAGGCAGAGAAGCACCTTGCCTTCATCCGTGACACACGCCACACATACCGCCCCCGCCACAACCATACAGTGCCCTTATGACCGTGGGTGACCGCCGCACACCCCCACTCGATGAAAGCCCGGTAAGACCGGGGCCCTTACGTTATATTTGATCCTGTTGCGTTGACATGATATTTTTTTAATAACTTGCTCGCCTCCATGAACATGCACTCAAACAAGGCGCTCCCCTTCATGGTTTTTTTGGTACACACGATCACTGCTAATACTTTGTCTTTGATACATGTCCAGGAATATAAATTGATCCAAAACAAGGCCCGAGAATAATATAAGACTATCCTCGCCTCATGACTACAGTACGCTACTGCAGGCTTCGGGTACTAAAGCACCGATATGTTTGATTAGCCACCCGACAAAATGACCAGAGGTGATGCATCGATGACGGAGGGTAACATCGGTCTGAGCCAACCCAATCACCCGAGTATCTCGTCAACAAGTGCCGCTGTCCGTGATCAACAAGTTCTCTCTTTCCCGACGGTGGGTATTGTTGCCCGGGAAAGCCAAAGCAGGATGTAAAATCCACAAAAGCTACAGTAAGGATCGACCTCCTGGTCGAGGGGGCGGGTATCCATTAGCGAGAGATACGGTTTTAATCGCTTGGTAAACCGCCGTCCCGCCGTCTGATGTTTTCATGGCTATCGACGTCATTTATCCAGAGGTAATCAGCGTCTATCCTTCCGTCGTGTCTGATTAATCTGATTGCTCGGAACCACAAGTTCGTTCGAGGATATGAGAGTGTTTGACTCTTAATTCTCATCTGCTCGTTCTCAATCATTTTCATCGATCTCCTCCTCACACGGATCTGTCCGATGGTAGACCAGCGCAGAAATGAACAGGTGAGAGAGTTCCTAGTTTGTGCTTTTGCGTATGGTCTTGCGGCTACTTGCATTTCCCAAAGTGAGCCCGGCTCTCACCAGCACGAGAGTCACGCTATCATCTTCGTATTCGGGTTGTTATTCGTGCCGATTCTCCTACTGCGCGGTGCGCTTCGCACACCCGTACACCATTCAATACTTGAAATGGGCTTGTGATATCGCCGTCACCTACTATGGCCTCTCCATGCGCCACTCCACGCGTTCGCGTAACACCTGGGCGCAGTTTTGGGGGCTGTTCTGAACGGGATGTTATTGCAAACACGTGGACCCTACCTGCGGGCGAGTCTTGTGCGCTACCGGCCCGATGTGCTGGACGTGCGCAACGCAGGGGCATCTAAGTAACACTCGAGGGGGTAGCTTCATGGGGTGGGCCCTCTTGTCACTAGCTCAGGGAGATATGTATCCATGTGTGTTACGTGTGTTATCGGAATCGTGTGGTGGTTAGCGGGAGCGTATACTTATTGGTGCCACTCAGGTTGGCAGGCTGGTCAGGTCCCTTGAGAACGATACTTGCTTCTAGAATCAGCTCCGGAGAATCGAAAATTGGTGCACCGTGAGTTCGTTAAATGTGTACAATACAACCGATCAGCCCAATAGCCTGACTCGACTGTCTTGGCCTGCGCAAGGCTTCACCTTGGGGTACGAATGACTCTCGATTGAATAGTTGCGGGTACTATGAAACATGGAAGAGCCTAGAATATGTCCCCAAGAGCCGATTAAGGTGATTGGGCGAGGTCGTATGATGCTCTTGGGCGTTGCACGTAGACAGCTATCACGACGTTTTTGTGATCATTTCGTCTTGATATATATTGTCATCTAAGCTGTTATCGCAAAATACCCGCGAAAGCCATAACCCAAAGTAACGGGTCCAGAGAATATATTGTTTTTTGGCCTTACGGTTAACTCAAATAATAGTTTGTTGGAGCGCGATCATAATGCTTTACAAACAGATTACAGTACATGATTCTTGCACGAGGTTCTCCAGAGGTTCCCGACTCAGACATAGCTCATATTCATTGCCTCAAATTGTCATCATAGTCGCCCTCTCCACCCTTCCATCACAATAAAATCAGGAGCTGTGTGACCCATCGCTACCATATTTCATCTGGTACCTGTTGTGGTAGCTATTATGCACATGTACTTAGTAACCCAGACCTGTACTATGGCTCCTGGAAAATGGAAAATGTCAACAAGACGGAACCAAGTTGCGATTTAATCAAACAGTATGAATGGAGGTGCCGTATTGAGGTTGCGAAGCTTTAACTGCTCACAGGTGTATCATATATCATTGGTCGTGCTTATGTTTGCAATATATATTTGTGTTACAATTCAAATTGCATTGTTACTGCATATGTCGTAGTAACTCAAGTAATAACTGGATTGGAATCTCCCAGAGAACTTTGCGTGGTATTGTGTCTACCAGGGTTCAGTTTATGCTGGCGGATTCCAAGTCTGATTCAGAAAATGCCTCAGCATGATTTCTAGAGCATCTGCATCTGCCATAACGTAACCAATAACTCCGCCGACGTTCCCAAACAGTCCAAAAGTGGTCTCCGTTTAACTGGGACGTTTGAAGGTTACAGCCTCTTCACCAGCCATACAGATATGGATGTGGTCCCCGCCTGTGCAGCAGCACTGAGCCAAGCTCTACCCCCGAAACATCGTACTGGGAAGGTGACGCTGAGCCTCCTGAGCCGGGAGTGAGCAACTGTCTGCGTGCTCACCCACCCAGATCGGCACCGCTCAATAGCGCTCAATGCCAGGCCGTTCGGCCATGGTGCTTGATATGTGCGCTTGGGCGTAGCGCTGCTGCGCCCTAGTATCGTTGCGCCCCTCCTGGGATTCATTCATTCCGGTGTGGTTTGTTCCTTTTTTGGCATGTCTGGTAGCCCACGAACAATATCCTATGTTGCTATCAGTTGCTCGTGTCCCTCGGAGTTGCTAGCTACTAATGTCTAGCAATGTGCAACTAGTGGCGTCTGCCAGAACAGCTTGCTAGAATGCTGCCTTGCGACCGAGTCTCTGGGTCAAGCGTTTGCATGTGACAAGGTACGCCCGAGAAATTCGTCTATGACCTTGGACACTTGGTGATGAGAGTTGCCTGGGATAGTAGAAAATAAGAACATGATGCATGATTCATCCCTTAGATGGTCGATCACAGTTGCGATCATGTGGCTGTTGGACATTTTCGGTACACCGTTTTACTCACAGATATCTCTGTCATCGCGTGTCTTACGACAACCATGCCTCCAATTGTTGGGGCCTCTGACCATCACCCCTTCTAGTTCGGGAACCTACCGAACGCGGACCTGCGACACAGAAGTATGCTACAGGACCAGGCCACACCTCTTGTGTGAGATCAAACGTATAAAGGGAGGGGGCAGGCGTGTTTGGCTACACCATCGTATCCCATCATGCGTCTTCCGGTGTTCTCCTTGACACTCGCTGTCCTCGCGGTAGAATGGGCAGCGGGTAGCTCTGCCCAAAGGACAGGAAACAAGAACAAGAACGACCAAGTTCTCAATTATTTCAGCAACCTCCTCCCAGTTGCCAACCACACCATTCTTCACGAATTGGGGGGACCAGAAATCGGGGCGGCCGTAAGTCATCCTCCTTTGTCTACTCGTCCAAGATCATGTTTGCTGATTTGTTTTTGCTTTCGGCAGCCTGGTGTTGTTCTCACCCTCTTGCCTGACCCTAATTATCCGGATTGGGCGTTGTTCTGGTTCCGCGATGCTGCTCTTGTCTGGCACTTCTGGCTCAATAGGCTCATCAGCTTCGGCGACAACTTCTATCGCCCTCTTGTAGATGACGCAGTTCACGCCATCATCAAGACTCAACACACTACAAACCTCGCTGGGAATGTCCTTACTGGAGGGCTCGCAGAAGGCGTCTACGACCGCCACATCAAGAGAGTATTGGGTGCTGAAGCCCGTGTTGGGTCCCCTGGCGGCGGTACGCTGTCACTGGTATCGACTTGTATCTTATTCATTCAACTGCACAGACTCGGCGCCCTTTCGCGCTTCGGTGCTTTTAAAGTATGCTGATTGGCTCACTGAGCCTGAACAGAAGAATGGCACCTGGGCGGCAGACGTCTTGTGGCCAGCCATCAACCTCGACCTCCAGTGGGTCTGTTTGCACTGGAACGAGAGCTCGTACGTCGACCAGCTTCTTGTGGGTCTCTATTATGGAGTTAATGTCACTTTACAGGTACGATGTCTGGCTCCCACCCGTATGGGCAGGAAACTACTGGACATCTTATCTTCAATACCGCGCGCTGAAGCATGGGGCCCACGTCGGCCGAAAGATTGGCCGCGGGGAAGATGCTTCTGATTTTGAAAGCCGGGCGTCGTTGATCCTCGACTATCTCCAGGAACGTTATCACCTCAGTATTTTTTGGTCATCTGAACTGAGACATCTCGACTCTATAGACATTTTGGAACGAAGAACAAGGATGGATGGCTGACACCACTGTCACGGACGTGGCCACTGGTGGGCGATCCGGTTTAGGAGCTACACCTCTGGCTATGTCTGTTTTGAACTTTGATCCAACGCTGGGTTGTGATTCGGCCACCTTCCAACCATGCTCCGACCGTGCGCTTGCGGGCCTGGAGTATTATCTTCGTGTGTACAGGAAGCTTTTCCCAATCAATCGCACCATTCCCAAAGATCAACCCATCCTAATCGGCGACTTCCCTGAAGACCAAGTTCTCGATGGTGGTGTGAGCTCATACTGATTCCTTCCTGTCTTGGAATATCGACTGAAATTCCTTCCAGGCCCTTTATTTTGCGACGTACAATTCCGCAGAGCAGCTACTTGATGCGCTTATCACATGGGACCTCATCGGCGAGCTCAAAGTTACAAAGAGATCTCACAAGTTTTTCCAGCAATTCGACCAGCACGTCGCAACTGGGACGTACCGCCGAGGTACCAAGAAGTACGAGAGTTTAACCCAGGCCATCAGAATGTGGGCGGAAAATCAGATTCTCCTGGTTGCCAAATACACGCCCAAAGACTATGTCCTTACGTGGTCAATGAATAAGACAACCGGCGAACCTTACGGTCCGCGGGGCCTAGCTCATAGCTTCGCTTCCGCATATACCGTCCACGACGCGTATGCTGGCCTCATTCCCCCTTCGTGGGCACATGGTCCCTACAAGTTCAAACCTCACTGCAACCACGGGGATACATATAGGGCCGGGGACCAATACCGTATGGATCTCTGAGTTGCATGACTTAGGAGATTTAAGTCGTGAATCGATTGAGTAGTAGTAGTACTTCGGTGGTACTGGTATATCGTCTTGCCATAGTGACAACGGCCGAAGGATAGTGGACTGTATATAGTACTAGGTCGGCTGTGATATAACTCGAATATACAGAGTTTCGGTACAAGCACAGATCGACGTGGAAATGGACAGACTCTTCGAAAACGCCGATAACACCTCGTACTCGACGCTACGCAAGAGGGATCATCGCAAGTCCAAAGCCCCACAGTGATGGAACAACGGTGGCAGACCACCTCCGATCGGCAAGTACCATGGAGGAATAAAAGGTACTGCCAAGCATCTCAGTTGCGGTACGACAGGCCAAGAGGAAGTGGGCGACGATGTAATAAATATAACCCCTCCGTGGGAGCTGATCACCTCTGGCTAGCGGCAAGGTAGCAAGCCCAACAGCGTGCCTGCACCGAGAGGTGAAGCGAGAACCCTCAGGCTGAGGTTCGAACATGAGGAAGGAGCTTCTGGGTCAGCATTCCCTTGTCTCAAACCCACCGGCGGTGGAGACTAACGATGACCCCCAGCCGCAGTTCAAGCGCCCAAGCGCAGCGCCCAGCGGACATTGTTCCGACATTATATGTAGTGCTGAATTTTACTTACTGTAATTGATTACCCGATTATTGATCAAGTAGTGAAATCCAATGGCAGAGGGTCCCTATTCGGACGGTTCTGGCATTTACAGCTTTACCACCCAAAGAAGAAAGGTGTACTGAGGTTAATCGTGACAATTTTAGCTTCAATGTAATAGAAAATGGAAACAGGGGCATCAGCAAATGTACACGTTCCTGAATTTTACACATGATTGCATGATTCTTAATGTCACTTGTTTTTCTATTTTCTTACTGTAAATTTTACTTATTTTCCAATTCAAAGCAAATCAGGAACACGTTCGAAGTTTCGAATGCTGATGCGCCTACTGCTACGAAACATGGAAGCCCTCAGTATGACCCAAAACGTCAATCACAGTAAACCGATTGAGCAAGTCCGCATATTGTGCTCTTTGGCTTGCTCTTGGGCGTTGCACGTAGACCGTCATCAAGATGTTTTTGTGATCATTTCGGCTCGGTGAATATTATGTGTCTACGCCTGCGCGTTTTCCACAGACTATGGGCCCCTGTGTGAGTGTTTAGAGTTTAGACGTAGCATTCGAATCTCTACATCAAATGGGGCTCACTTCACGTTGGCCGCCGTTCGGTTGGGGGCAGGGCTGGGAGGCTTGAAGGCAGACGCCGGGATCAAACACTCTTCACTGGCCTGTGCGGATGCTGCTCTTCCATTGGCGTAATCCCTGCTTGTGCAGCAGTACCGGAGTCCGGGAAGGCCTCGTCGCCCCCGACCCCGCCCTCAACATACTCGTCGATAAACAAGGGGGGAACCGATCCTGGAACAGTCATTATGTAGGGAAGGTGATGCCAAGCGCCCGGACCTCCCGGGTCTGAACTGAGCCACTGCCTGTATTCCCGCCCCAGTCGGAGAACTTGCTAGTAACCCAGATCGGCACCGTTCCCTACTGGGGTTATTCAGCGCGGTGGCTTGATTTGTGGGTTTAAATCTAATATCGGTGGGTCCCTCCTTCTGTCATGTATTCATTCTGACCTAGTTTGTTCCTTTTTTTGGTGTGTCTGGAAGCCTGCAAACATATCCTATGTAGCTATCGTGATCAGTCTATTTTCACACCCAGAGGTGTGAACCGTTAATGGCTAGCAATGTGCAACTGGTGACATCTACTGGAACGGTTTGCCGGAGTGCTGCCTTGCGGTCGACTCGGAGTCTCTAGATCAAGCATTTGCATGTGACAAGGACGAAGTATACTGCACTCGAGCCAGCGGTATACAACTCCTGGAAACTTGGCGCATCCAGAGGCTGCAACTTCCAACTTTTCGAGTCGATAATCCGAGGTGACGATAACAGACGATCCTGTGCTATCGGGGGTGTTGCCTCGGATAATAAGAATATCATGCGTGAATCTTCACTTGGATGGCTGTTCTATATCATGGCTGCGGTCATGTCACGGTGGGGCTGTTAGGCACTTTCGGTTCACCATTCTCAGTTACCAGCCCCATGGTTGGGTGTCTATTTCCTTGACTTTTTGGGTGATACCTGCGCCACGGTAATACGTTGATGTCGATGGAACTGGGTATCTGTCATTTAGTGCCGTAATGCTTCCGATTGTTGGGCCCTCTGACTTTCGTATCCCCTAGTTCGGGCACCTCCCGAACGACTTAACCAGTATGCTATGGGACTAATCTCCACTTCTGGTATGTGACCAAGCAGTATAAAAGGAGGGGGTAGGCGTGTTCAACCACTTCATCGGATCACTGACCACCATGCGTCTTCCGGTATTCCTCTTGACACTCTCCGTCATCGTGGTAGAATGGGCAGAAAGTAGCTCTGCCCAAAGTACTGGAAACACGAATAGCAACGACCAAGTTCTCAATTATCTCGGGAACCTCGTCCCTGTCGTCAATGACACCATTCTTCACAAATTAGGAGGACCAGAGATCGGAGCAGACGTGAACCAGCGCCCTTTTCCTGCTCGCCCAGGGTCATATCTTCTAATTTGTTTTTGTTTCTTCAGCCTGGTGTTGTTCTCGCCATCATCCCAGAGGCCCAGTATACGAGTTGGGCAACATACTGGATCCGTGATGCTTCCCTCGTCTATCATATATGGCTCAATAAGCTCATTGTCTCTGGCGACAACACTGGCCATACCCGCGGGCTCGTGGACGACGCCGTCCATGCCCTCATCAGGACTCAACATGTTTCAAACATTGCTGGAAATGTCCTCACTGGAGGACTCGCAGAAGCCATCTTTGACCGTCGCATACGCAGACTATCGGATCCTTCAAGCCGTTTTGGGACTCCTGTCGCCGGTGCGCTAATATCGGTACCGACTTGTATTTGATTCATTCAACCGCACAGATACGGCGCCACTTCGCGCTGGGGTGCTCATAAAGTATGCTGATTGGCTTACTGAGCCTAAACAACACAACGGCACCTGGGTAGCAGACGTCTTGTGGCCAGCCATCAACCTCGATCTTCAGTGGATCTCTGTGCACTGGAACGAGAGCACGTATGTCGACAGGCTTCTGGTTTGCATCTCATCACGAAGTTAAATGTCACTTTACAGGTACGATATCTGGCGTCCACCCGTATGGGGAGGATCTTACTGGGCCTCTGCGGTTCAATATCGCGCGCTGATTGACGGGGCCCACCTCGGCCGAAAGATTGGCCGCGGAGAAGATGCCGCTTTGTTTGAAAGCCTGGCGTTGTTGATCCTTGACTATCTTCAGGAATGTTATCGCATCAATTTATCTTTGTCATCTGAACTGAGACATTTGAACTCTGTAGACATTTTGGAACGAAGAGGAAGGTTTCATGAGCGACACCACTGTCACAAATGTGGCCACTGGCGGGCGATCTGGTATAGGAGCCGCGTCTCTGTCCGCTTCTGTTTTCAACTTCGATCCGACGCTGGGTTGTGATTCGGCCACATTCCAACCATGTTCTGAGCGCGCGCTTGCAGGCCTGGAGTATCTTGTTCGCGTTTACAGGAAGCTTTTCCCAATCAATCACGACACTCCCAATGATCAACCTGTACTCCTCGGCATCTTCCCTGAAGACCAAGTTCTCGATGGTGGTGTGAGCTCATATTGATTCCTCCCTATCTTGGAGTATCGACTAAACTCCCTGCCAGCCACTATATTATCCAACATTCAATTCTGCTGAGCAGCTACTTGATGCACTTATCACATGGGACATCATCGGCGAGCTCCAAGTTACAAAGAGATCTCACAAATTTTTCCAGCAATTCGACCAGCACATCGCGATCGGGACGTACCACAAAGACACCAAAAAGTACAAGAAAATAACCCAGGCCATCAGATTGTGGGCAGAAAATGCGATCCTCCTGGTTGCCAAGCACACGCCCAAAGACTATGTCCTTACGTGGACAATGAATCGTACAACTGGCGAGCCTTTCGGGCCACGGGGCGTAGTCCATAGCCTCCTTTCTGCGCTTACCATCAACGACGCGTATAGTGGTCTAATTCCGCCATCGTGGGCGCATGGCGGCCACCATTTCAATCAAACACAGGACAACGCCGTAAAGCTTGAATGCATGGGTAATGGGGATACATATGTGGCCGGGGACCAGTACCATATGGGTTTCTGATTTTCATAGCTTGGGAGATCCGAGGCGTGAAACGATAGAGCAGTAGTACTTCAGCAGTACTTGAGGTTCCGTCTTTCCACAGTGACAATGGCTGAAGGTAGTGGACTGTAAGATCTAGGTCTGCTGTGGCATAACTTGAATACACGGGGTTTCGGCACAAACACACCTGAAACAGTTTTGGTAGCCTCAGCGGCGGACTAGCAAGGGCACTATGACCGTGTATCAGACCTCTCTCCAACCTCTCTCCAAACCTTTCTCTCGCGCGTATGCTGTTTTAATTAGGCTCTGCGGCTATTTCAATGGTCGGACGACCGAGGCGCCACTTGTGCGACCACCGAGGGGTTCCTACAAATATTACGCAGGCACCACGTCAGCAGTGCAATGCTGCCTTTCATTATTACCCGATGGAGCTACGGCCGAGCCAGGATTAGTAGGGAGCCTGCCAAAGTTGACTATATAAGCGTATCTCCTACCCATTCTCCTTACTCCTGCTGACGTCAGCCACATCGCATAAATATGTTGATCTATTGATCATGCATCGACCATGCATCGTGTTCTGGCCAAACCTGCTATATAGGCGATGGCACGTGCGCATTCATACACATTTTTCTGAGGCCGCTTTTGACTCTACGGCATGCGTGGGCAGAGCCCCAAAATCTCCGTCGCATATTGCACATCATTACTTTTTGTCCAGGCAATTAACTCTTAGTATATCAGCCCTCCCTTTTCTATTGATGATGGGGACGCGGCAGCCTGCAGAGTTTTGACGCCCCCCTTGCGATCATGGCGGGTTCCTCTCCTCGAATAACGGACGTATGAAACCCTTTGGAGCTGTGGACCACCATGCGGCGTACGATCCATAGGGTTCTGAGGCATATACAGACTACGCCGCGTTGTGATTTATTGCCAAGGGTCCATCACCCAACCGATCTGCCCAGACTTGTTCCATCGTGGCGGATATGGCACTCTTCGGAGAATCCTGGCGCTGTGGCTTGTTCTCCGCACACAGGTGCTTCGCTAGAGGTACAGAAGGACCTAGTAATCGTCGTCATCTCACCTCGTTGACCCCAGAAGTACGTGTTGGATCCGTACGCCTTCTTTTCTCGCGGTTATCCTCAGAAGTCAGACTGTACGCCACGGGCACGTTTGTATTAGTCGTCCCTATCGGTTCCCGGTTCTGAGAACTTGAAGACACCAGCAATGGTATAGTCTGCGATTCCACACTATGCTGTCGAGCTAGGCACCCGTATATGTCCTTAGCGGGCATCCCTTCGCTGAGGAGTGACAAGGGAAACACAACGGAATTAAATCACAGAAATCAGATAACCGTCATCCTGTTCGAGGTGCAGAACAAAAGAAAGTGGTACTGTGCGACTTTTCTCAACAGAAGTCCAGCTCGATTATTCAGCGCTTTCAGCGCCGAAATTTGCATGGCTGCTTGCGGTGGCGGAGTGAGAACGGTGTTTGAAGCGGGAATTGAAATATGACCCACTAGTATTTAATCACACCATCGCGCCACCAAGGGTTCAATCTACCCTCCTCTTACCGTTTGATCGATATCGATTCGGTCTGTTTCACTTGCAATCATGTCAAAGATTTATGTTGGGTCCGTCTTGTGTGCTTGTGACACTTCCTATTCCGCATCACTTCTTCTCGTGAATCGGGGAGGAGTGAGGCCACTGATGTTCATCTTACATCTGTCTTAGCAACCTAAGTTGGAATACTACGGATGATACCCTCCGCGAAGTTCGTTCGATATACGGGCTCACCAGCCCTTTTTTAAAACTTCTAATTCATATTTCCGCTTCACCTTGTTAGGCCTTTTCTCAATGGGGGGAAGTTCATGAAGTACGCGATTTCGACTGCATGAACATCAGAGTGTAATAATGTGATCCTTTTTTTTTCCCCTAACTTTCCCACGCTAGGCAAACGTAATGCGTGACCGCGAAACTGACCGATCCCGTGGTTTCGGTTTCGTAACATTTTCCAATGGAGCTGAAGCCGAAGCTGCTGTTGAAAATATGAATGATTCGGAACTCGATGGACGAAGGATTAGAGTCAATTTAGCCAATGCACGCGGCAGTGGTGGCGGCGGTGGCGGCGGGGGACGCGGTATGTTCAATGACCTTTTTCTGTCGTAATCGTCTGGTTGTAACAGCTATCTAGGCTACGGAGGAGGTGGAGGAGGCTACGGAGGAGGGGGTTACGGAGGAGGAGGAGGGGGCTACAGAGGAGGAGGAGGTTACTGAGGCCCAGGGTTACCGTGACTAATCTGTCGCTTCCGCGTTTTGATAAACAAATGTCTCTTGGCTGCGCCGCAGCTGCAGGATTTGACTACGTATGAATTCTCATCTCCAATGTCGCTACCATTTGGTCTTAGGACCCGCCGTGTTTTCCGAATCTGATCTATCTGATCCCTTGCACTTTCTGCATCCATTCCACCTCTTTACCGGCTTTTGTTACAAGTATCCTTCGTTGAGTTTCCTGAGGTCTAGATGCGCCTCCGATTTGGTTCTGCCTCCCCACTCCATCGTCGATGGGTGACTGAATATTTCAAAAAATCGATTGTTAGTTTCACCGTTATCCGATGCGCCCCAATCTTTTCTTGAGCTTATCTACGGTGATTGTGTGTGCATCCCGTCACTTAAGGTAGGACGTCCCCGAATATATTTGTATCTGCGTAAGGTAATGGGGGAGGGCACGGGAACCTAATACAGCAGGGGGCGTTGTGAGGATGACGGGCGTCAGTGGCATGCGCTAAACGGGGCAGTGATCTATGTGGGAACGGCCGAGACCGCTCTGGGTGAGCCGAAGCCAGGTCCGGAGCTTGCTCCAAAACGCGCATGCACACACTTATCTTGACACATAGTGATGACATAAAAGATGGATAATAATGGGGTACATGTGAGCAATTTACGCGATCACGTGCGGCAACACCAACCGCGACACGGTTCGCGCAGGTACCCGCTACATACCAAGTGGTGTCCAACCTAGATGACTGCTCGGCGGAGTTTTTCTCTCTGCGCAGAGCTCTCCATCCCCAGAATCAACAGGCTTTTACGACCTCTGCGGAATAAATGTGCGATCCTGGCCTCCTGCACTACGTCACGGTCTGGCCAATCTACTAGCTCGGCCACTCCTGTCACAGGCACAATCACCTACGGATCTACGTCCTCAAAGTTATCTCGCGTCCCCCCGTCTTTAGATATATTGCACGACCCAAAGCTTGTCGTCTCCCATGCACTTCTGGAGAGCAAGTCTCTGGATGCTCTGGCGCGCCAAATCCACGCCGTATCCGATGCGTATCGAAATGTGGTGCAGGCAGCCCTTACAAACGACCTTGATGGGAGCCATCGCGGAGTCTTATCCCTGGCTGATATGTGCGCCGCAACGGTCGGTCGGAACCTCCAAGCGGAGGTTGTGCAAGGCCTGGCTGCGCTAGGCGGAGAGACTGACGAGGCCGTGGAGATGGCCCTCTCTAGTGAGCTATACGAGTCCGTTCCGATGCATTGTCGAAGGTACGACGCGTCTTTACGTTATCGCATGAGCGTATTCATCTCGTACTTGCAGATGGACTCTCGTCGCACATGCGACATCCGTGGTCATCGACACCTGCCCCAATCATGCGTTGCTCATGCTCAGTCTCCTTGGCGTTGCGTTGTCCCATGGTCTTCTGACGGAATCCAAAATCTTCCTCCGTTTATTCCTCATTGCTATAATCCGTCCATCGCGCAACGGCGTTCCGTCAGCTATCACCCATCCCATGTACCCGTCCTACCTCGTTGAACTTTGCGATGAATGGACTCGTCTGGCTCCGGCAGCCTGTGTCAGCACTTTTTCACGTCGGACTTTTGCGGCAATCGCACTGGAAGTACTCGTCGAACATGGGCCCAGACAAGCATGGACGTGCAAATCAGTTACTCGCCTCGCACAATTTTTCCGGACACAAGATTTCGGATGTTTCCTCAGCTTCTTGCGAGGTTTAATTGAAGCAATCACCAAGCGGTCACGGAACGCAGTTCACGAGCACGATGAAGACCCGGTTGAAGAATGCGCACTTTTTTCGCGCCTTGCGAAGTGGACGGGCGTCCTTACCTCTGACTTTTTCACGATTGCAAATGAAAGCGCAGATAGATTGGACGCGAGTGATACCCACGCAGAGCAATTCAACTCGATCGTGGAGATACTTGCCTCAGCTTTTGACACTGGGATACATTTGCAACCACCAACGGGTAGCAGCGATGACAGCACGGATATTCGCAGCCATCAAGCGGCACTCGTCTGTGCAGCGACATTCTGTCTCTCCACACCTCTTTTCTCTAAAACCAGCGCACGACAGCAGAATGCGCTCCTCGCATTACTTCGGGACGCCACGCCAGACTCGACGACCTTCGGTAGCATCGCCCACCGCCCGCTCGCTCACCTACGTGATATCGCAGGACACCTACGCCTGCACGACCTCGATGCACTCGAAGTGGCGCTGTGGACATGTGCTGTCGAGCACTCGAGCGGCGCAGAGTCGAGGATGGATCCCGCTAGCCACACCGCACTTATGGATGCGTTGAGCGCCGCGGAGCGGAGGTCTCACATGTGCACGGCAAATGCGGGAGAGTGGGAGTGGGAGGACATGGTCGGGAGCTGGGTGCGTAGGGTGTCCCCAGTGCGAGGACCACTGCGCGAGACGGTGCCGAGCAGGGCAAAGCGACGACGCCTACAACCACGTCCGCCGCCACCGGATTCGTCCTCGACGTCTCGCTCAACGTCCGTGTCCACGGAGTGTACGCCGTTTCTGTCGTCTGCCGCACCGTCGTCCAGGTCCTCGCTCTCGACTCCGTCTCTGCCCCCATCCCGTTCCGAGTCCCCATTCTCGGTGGTGGTACCAAGATATACAGAATCCAAGGACGACTGTGGATCCTGGGACACCCGTTCCGCTAGGGTGGCAAGGAGCACATTGACTACGGCTAAATTGAGGTCGGTCCTCGCGGACGCCCTCAGGATGCGTATAGACCTCAGAGCAGAGAGGCAGCGTCATAAATCGATACGTGTCTTCCGTCACAGTTTTTCGGGACGGGAGGAACGAGGGGAAGAACGAGAGGAGGATGACGCATGGGACGAAGACCTTCAAGGCCCCACTTTGCCAAGTGAAGGCGATGTCTTGGATATGTTCGCGTATGACGACGACGACCCCCTCTAGGAACTTCGAATCGATAAGTCCATCTTGTCGTGACGAACTGGCTCATTGACTTTGTTATCTTCCTATGTTATTTTTATTTTTTGAATCCTCTTCCTATGTTATCGCACAATCACATTTTTACTATCTAGCAGCGTCGGAACATGTATAGCGAGTTCTTCCATGGTCACACGACTGAGCAACTAAAAGGGGCGTGTAATCGGAATGTAGTTATCGGCCAGGTTGGAGGGGAGGATAATCTGGAGCAATTTGCCAACTGTACTCCCCCACTCACCCTTGTCTCGCCCCTTCTTTTGCACCCCTCGGCCAACAGATCCATAACAAGGGGCACCAATTGTGCATCCCCTTCATCCCCAGTTCTGGTTCCTGCCACCACGCACCCGGGATCCTGAACACGCTCCTGAATGTAGAGCGGGGCGTGACCACCAGCGACAATTTCTCTTGCGCATTTTCCTCTCCTAGTAGCGCATCTACACCCGCTGTATAGCCTCTGCAGGAGACTTGTGGTTGAGCTGCTAACGGCACGTCGTTCGCGGTGGAAGGAAGCAACGCACTGAGCGGCGCAACGCCTAGGTGGATGGGCTGGCGCTGCGCCTACAACTCTATGTAGATGTGGGGTAGGTACGTGACTCGCCAGCGGCACAGGTAACCGCACAGGCCTTGCGCACAAGGCCTCAGGGAAATATGTTACATACTATTGCACCCGCACGTGTGTGAGAATGTCTGACTAATCCACTAATGATCGGTTACTCAACAACTCGAGTCGCGGGTGGCGCGTCTGTTCGTGTTCTTTTTCTTTCAAACTTGAACTTGTCCCACCAACTTGTCTTCCAACGCCCAACCGCTCGTCCCTGCTCCACGGAACAATTAGTCCACAATGACCACGTCTACTACGGCACCCACCTCAGCCGCGTAAGTGCTACACGTTCGCCTCTTTCGCGTCGCGTCCCGTTTCTTCTTGTCCGCGCGCCCAAGTCCTAGCATTGGCTGATTGGGTGTCACACTGAACAGTGGCAACTCCTCGCCGAAGAGACGCTCTGCGAGCCCTGCGAAGCCTGCTTCACCAAGTAAAAATAAGGGCAAGAATACAGCCTCTAATGATGTGCACCGTGATGTAGAGGAGGATGACGACGACGACGACGACGATGAGGAGGAAGATGACGATGATGAAGACGATGACGATGTGGACATGGATGACGATGATGAGGTGGAGGAAGAAGGGGAAAGTGAGAACAAAGAGGTGAACTTCAGCCCCCCCCCCCCCTTTTTTTTTTTCCGCAATGGCTGATTTCACTTCCCTTCACAGCGGATCGACCCCACGGCAATCCTCCCTCCTGGAACGCGTCGTAGCACACGTGGACGGAGGATCGACTACACATCTGCCGAAGCGCTTCAGCGCGCCGGGTTGAAGGATGGCGAGGACGAGGACGAAGAGATGCAGTAGCTGTCCTGATAGCCTGTCATGTCCTGAAAGATAATGAGGGACGAGACCGGTCCGTCATACTGCTTTCCTGTTTGTTGTTGTAAGCGACAAATAAAACCCCGTGTTGTGACTTCTTTCTCTACATATTCGCTCGTTTGGCGGTATCGCGCTTCGCCAGCTTGTAGCACAGGGCACCCAGCACACCCATCGCCATGATATGCTCTCGGACAGTACTGCACATGCAACAAGTTCACGGGAGGAGAAGTGTTTCTATTGACCTCCAATCTCAAGGTTGAATACGTTGAATGATGATTACTGCGCCGTTAAAAAATTCAATGTTCTCCCCGCCCAACTTCGTTATCATGGAATTTTGTGAACGCGTTAGCGAAATCCCATCCCGCACCCCTCATTTGGCAAGCCATTGTTCGGAGCCATGTAGCGGCCATGCGCAACTGCAGTTCTGTGGCACCAACTCCTTTATAACCCATTTGTCATGTTGTGACGCCAGCTACCCGTCGCGTCTTTGTTTCGATACGATCTACAGAACAAAAATGCATTTTCTTTTTTTTTTCTTGGCTGCTGCCGCTCTAAGTCTGGTTCATTGTAGAGGCTTCGGATACCCCATGTGGTATCGAATTCGGTCGGACCTGTCCTTCGCGTCGTGTTGACCCCAGCATCAAGACCTAATAATGGAACCCGCGGTTGTGCCGGCTTCAATTTCAGTCTTTGGGTCTCTCTGACCCTCCAGTCTTTTTAACCTCATCAGACACCACCCTGGTGACCTGTAATCGTGTGATCATGCATGCGCTACTGCACGTCACTGCTCTCCGTTTTCGCCTCCGTTCCTCATTGCAACGCCTCGCTCATCACGTTGGGAGTTGGGACTACATGTGATCGAAACATACTTGTAATGCCATCCCGAAGAACTGGGAGTCTTCCCGCTGGCCGGGGCCACGATCGACCTCCAAATTGCGCTCACACTCCACCGAGAGAACTCCTTTATTGTTGCGTTCTATGAGGCCAGCAATCCCAGCCATCCAAAGAACATCTTTTCCACCACCCCTTCTCTCACACGATGTACCATTGCTCTGGTGCGCAACTGTCCAAAGAGCGGGTCGCTCAGCCTGTCGCTCCCCACCCACGCACTCTCGAGCCCGTCCATTCTAGGTTTCACCACTATGGCATGCCATGCCATCCTCGTCTGTCTTGGTAACACACGGTGGCACCTCGCCGACGCTAACAAGCGTGTCCGTGTCCCAGACCAATGATCTCCTTGGTACTTCGTACTGGGCTCCACAAGCGTGCAGAGACCATTATCCGCGCAATTGGTTACGCGCCTCCCGCGGTGCTGCACGGACACGTGCAGACTGTGGTGCTGGGGATGTACAGTACTTTGCCTTCCCGTGCACGTAATGGCAAGCACGCAAGCACTCTGGCAGGCCAAGAGCGGTATTGGCGAAAGTGGAATCAGGTGAGTTACTTGGCGGTAGCCGTTGAGGAAACGATTATGACGATACAACCGCACCGCCGCTCCTGCGCTGGCTGTACTGTACAACTTGTTCGCCTATGTAATGTACCCCGCTGCAACGGAAGCAACGGAAGGTGCCCCGGACTGCGGGATATGAGAAGCAGCGGTACCTAAGCCCGAAAGACCTCGCGGCGTTCATGCCGCAAATACCGACGGGACCTTCACCATTTGCGGTGGCGGATATGACCTGAGCCACCCTGGCTTTAAGGGGAACGTCGACATCCAGCTCACTGGGGCAATGGCTTACCCGACCCCGCACATCTCCTCCAGCACCCGCCCCGGGCCATCCGGCGACTCGCCTGGTTCAGCTACACCCTGGGCCAGCTGAGCGTCCCGCAGACGATCGGCGTCGTACGACGGCAATGAGAAGTACTCCCCGATAGACTACGCAACCTACGTGTACGACCTATTTGCGCCGCTTGGTGTGCGTGGCGTCAGCGTCAGTATCCTCTTCGTGAGCGGCGACAATGGCGTCGGCTAAGGGGACTGCGGAACTACGATGGCTCCGTCCAGTTCGTCCCCCTCTTCCTCGCAACCTGTGCGTGTGGCGCCCCTTTCTCTCCTTGCAAGCAGTACACAAGCGCAGGTACATTCGGCCCACCACACATCCACACTTTCGCAGGTCCCTGGGTCGCTACCATTGGCGGGGTGAAGAGCTACGTGCCAGAGGTCGCAGCGAGCCTCTCTGGCGGCGCCGGTTTCTCAAACCACCTCGAGCGCCCTCGCCATCATGAGTAGTAGGTGTCCGTCTTCCTCCAGAACCTCGGTAACTAGTATCAGGGCCTGTACAAGTGCTTTTGCGTCCATGGCCCCTGATCTGGCCTATTCTTACATTGTAATGTGTGCAGCACTTTGGGTCCCGGAATCCCCAACATCACCGCGCAGGCGTTGAATTTTCCGGATCTTCCTCAAAGGGAGCGGTTCAGTGCCCGTGCGTCTCTCTCCCTTCTCCCTCCTCCTGTGTCGTCTATCCTCGAGCACCCCAGCTGAACGCCGATGTATACAGATCGTGCCGGGCAGTTTCTCGCTGCTTAATGGTCATCTACTTTCAGAAGACCCTGCTCGGCTTTCTGAACTCCTGGCCCTACGGGTGCGGCGCGGTGGGCCCCAACGACGAGACATCTGGCTCAAACCCGGGCTATATCACCTAAGGGTTCACTGCTATTGCCGGGTGGGGGTCCTGTGCGTCTCTCCAGTCTTTTGTATATATTCACTCCGCCGTTTGCTGGCCGTGGGCACCGTAGATCATAGTCAATGTCTCGAGTTATCGAGAATTTCACGGTCCCGCAGTGGTCTGATTCGCCCGTTAGGCGAAGAACCCGAGGGTGTGCCCGAGAACATCAGATCGCCATGATAATCATTGATCTGGATCAGGGTATTTACGGTGGGGCGCAGATTTTCCCATCCGAGTCGCAATGCCGAATGCAACCAACACTGCAGTCGACCCTGATACATGTGATTCATAAAGGATTCAATTGATTTCTGAACCGGGCCATCAAACTTGCATCAGGGGCCACGTATTCTTACAGCCTTAGTACGGTACTAATCAGCTCACCCGCTAGAGCGGCCTTCCAAGTCACACAGAAATATCCGCGACTAAGCTGCTATAGCGTTAAGACCCCTAGATGTCTACACACTGCGAAAACACACTACAATCCATCTCAGAGAATGACCCTCTACCAACTCCAAATAGGTAACCCAATCCCGACCATTTGAACGGGCGAGAATACGACAGAAAACGAACGCCATTGCAACGTACGTCCATAGGCGAACCATGCCGACCCGCGCTCACCATCACAACACACGCGTCTCTCAACCCCGAAGGGGAGAATCGCGTGGCACAATGGGAACAGCAAGGCGGATAGGGGCCACAGTCAGCACGCGCGCACGCCCACCCTCTGCGCATATACGTCGCCAGAGCACTCGATGAGAAAGGTAAGGAGAGGTGGGAAGAGTAAGGAAGTGAAAAAAATCGCGTAGTGTGAGTATCGTGAAGGCCATAAAACTAGAGAAACAGTGCGGATGATTATGAGGATATGGGTCAATAAGAGAAAGAACCCGAGACGTCATAGATAGGCCGAGACATATGATACCGAACACGAGATGATGAGCGGATAAAGGCACCGAGATATGAATACAGTAAACTTGACCGAAACCCTGGATTTGAAGATTTTAGAACACAGGCTGTGTGATGCCTATTGATGCCTCCCACGCGCCAAGGTCTAGCTCAAGAGCTGTGATGTCGCCCTCTTCATTGGAGAGTGGCGGGATACCATCCATGGTGAGCTCCAGCGTGGCACCGGCCCCAGGCACCAAGTCCAGTAGTCTCTGCACCTCCCTCTGTACCTCATCCGCATCGGCGTTAGTATTCACGTCGGCCAAACTTGGGTCCTGTCTCGGTACTTCTCCCCCGTCACACATCAGTGATGGCGACGTGGAGGACGGCGTGGGGGACGCAGCCAATATCTCACGGAAGAGTTCATCCATTGCCGCTTCGTCAACGGACTCGTCTTCGCCAGTACCAAGGGGCGTTTGAATCTCCTCGACTGTTTGCATGGGTCCACCCGCTGCAGGGGCACCACCGATGAGGGGGTGCTCACCACCCGTGCTGAGTGGCAAGTGGGCTCATGCGTCAGACCGAGGACACTCGGGCTCGAGGTATTAGACGGAAGGCTGGCATTGGACGGTGAGGGTGAAATGGGAAAAACAGCGTCGTCGAGAGAAAAGATGGGGTTGGGCGGTACCATGACAGGGAGTGTTGTCATTGAGTGTGGTGACGGTGATGGGGAAGATAGGACCGAGGATGTCGACGATGGTGGTGGCGTGTTGGCCCGCACTGGGAACGGTGGAGTCAAGGTGGAGAGGCCGGCAATTACGCCTTGTGTCTGGAAGGTGCGAATAATGGCCTCCCACGCAGTCTCAAGTGTCCGGACACGTTCACGCAATGCGTGAGTCTCTGCCTCGCGAGCAGCATCTGCCGCACGTTGCTCAGCATTGCTGATAGCTACTGGGTGGGAGTGGGCTATGCCCGCGCGGAGGGCTCTATTCTCAGCTTCAAGCTCGCCGATGCGGTTCTCAAGGGCAGAAAATTGTGCCTTGCGCTTGTCGCGACTGTTCTGAGCCGCAATTCGGTTGCGGTGTGCACGGGCCTCCTTGCGCTCTTCGGGAGTCATACCGGAGCGAGACCGTTTTCGTGGTGCTGCATCATCTTCGTTGGATGTTGGTGCAGGACGGGACTTGGCCGGAGGCTTGGAGGTAGTGGATGAGGTAGGGGATGACGGGGATGATTCTGGAGGTTGGTATGGTAGCGACGACGGGAGACCGAGGTTGGAGTTACCCGAGGTAGAGTCGACAATAGCCATAACTTTGGGATGTGGATGTGGTAGTAGGTAAGAAGTAGCAAGTACAGGGAAAGGGGGGGAGGTGATTCGGATGTAAAATGTCGAGGGAGAGGGTGACTGCGGAGGCGCAGGACGTACGTGGCCGTAAGTGAAGAAGACATTTGCCACGTACGCTTCACAATTTATTCCCCACGTGCGCCCACGTGAGCCCAGGTCACGAGTCCGGCCCGATAATGTACGCACGCACGTTGGTGTATGTCTGGTCCCAAAAATTATATACTATTCTTTGAGCTGAGCTAGCTCCGCTCCGGGGAGAGGGTATCGATGTTTGCATTGGGTGGGTAAGCCATCATCGCAACTGTGCCTTAACCTCTTTACTTGATCCCCCTGTTTTGTTTCCCAATTTCAGGTTACCACTCATGGTGACGAAGGTACGACCCCACGCTGCACTCGGGCCAACAGTCTAAGCTCTATTTACGCCAGGTCGTTCGCTTTGAACAAGCGGAAGTTGAACTCTAACGTTAGGAGAAGCTACTTCTTCCTAAACAATCTGAGCTGGTTCTCTCACCAGCCGTCTTTTTCCCACGGGGACTCGCTTCTAAATGGGCATGTTCTGCTTGCCATTGGGCCTACCCCCTCAGCATGCGTGCGATCAGACGTCCTCATGGTAGGGCGCACAAGTGAAGTCTGGCTTAACCCTCCGATATCCTCGGAGTGTGGTGCTACTTTCGTGAACTGGACCCAACCCTAAGTCACTAGGTTGCGCCGTCGGCGCCTCACTATTGTTTGGATGCCTCGGCTATCATTTTGACATTTCTCCTCGAAGTTCGCTTGTGCAAGGATTGGAAACTTCCTGGCTTGATCGGATGCAACAACGTGGCAGGCTAGTGGTGTAGCGCAACCCGAGGAGCGGTCCCCGGGACATAACTTGTTGCGAAGAAGCGACACTCTGGCCGTGGGGCGATGGCATGCATTCGCTTCTAGCTTTATTGACAGACGGCGTGGATGGCCGTTGCGACCCTGATCATGCTTCTGAATACTCTCGGTCGTTGGATATCATATCCGTTCTCTCCCGAACTTGAGACTTGGTAGTTATTATACGCAGCGGCCTCTCTCCCTCGTCGGTAGAACTCGCAAAGGGAGGCCATGAGCACTCTTTGATATCTTGCTGCTAAGTGCACAACTATGTACACCGTGCCCAGACATGGGAGGCGGCTCAGATATAACAAGCGTTCCGCTCAGGTGTAGAACATGTCATCGATGCTCGGCGCACGGTCTTGGCCACCTCCGGCATTCTCGTATCCCTGTGGTTACTCTAGCTCTGATTATTCCTTATGGTCTTCCCGTTAATTTTCGGGTAAGTGAGATCGGGCGCAATGGAGGGACCGATGGTCGGCGTCGAAAGAAGCGCCTTTGTAGCATGGGCGAGCAGAGCACATGGGCGACCTTATGGTCGCCGAAAGGTGAACACGTTTGTACCTGGGAGCTAACGCGCGCTAGATAAGTTCGAGACTGGGGACGACCCGAGTGGTAGACTCTGGTCTGGTTCCGATTGGAAGAAGGCGCTCTAGAAATGATTTCACGAATTTCAAAATTAGTATGTACGCATGTAGGCTCCACTCGTTTGTTGTGAGCATTTACTGAACGTGATCCACCCTATTTAGCTAAAAGGGAAGGCGCAGCTGCCGTGGTGTAGATGCGTGGACTCTCATCTGTGGCCAAGGATTTAACGAATGATGCACAAAATCTGCCATTGAACGATAGTATTGGGTCAACGCTTTGTCTAACCTTCTGTAAGCGAAGAAGAGCTTAATCCAATTCTGTACCGTATGCATACGGGATGCTACTGTAGTGATTGGAACGTTATGTACGCGTTGTTTTCAGTTTAAATGACATGACAGACGTGACATCCGACCAGGGTCAGTCATCAGTTTTTACAGTAACTGAGTCCACCCCAATCAGGGAGGTGCGTTTCATGTACAGGCAAGGGGCAACCCTGATGAATTACAATTGGGCCCGCTTCTCCGTTTCGTCCACTAACGGGCGCCTATTGGTTTAATTTGTCATGGACCGTAGGATGCTCGTGTTGCATGCCGTGCCAAATGGAACCCGCCAACCTTTGTAGTCACAATTGGCCATAGAACACAAAGTGCTTCCCAATCAGCGTGATAGGGCTTGATAACGCCACCATCAGACTAGGCCAAGAATCAAGAAATTAGAGAATCCACATGGGAACCAACTTCAATAATCTCACACATGCACCTACCTCGACTTGGTGTGAAAGCGGATCTTGTTGTATTCCCTCCCCGGAAAGGATAACGCGAACAAGGGGAGGATAGGAGGGCCTTTTGACCGATCACCTGGGTTTATCCCCTGCTCTGAAACGTGTGCTAATTTGAAAGGTGCAAATCTGCGGAGAATTAGCCAGCATAGCCCTTCCTTGGCGCATGTATATTCCTTCACCTTCTTCCCACAGGGCTGTCCAGAGGCGGAGGTGGGAGCACGTGTCCGTATACAAAATCATCCATGACTGATCGAAGGGCCCTGGGCTTAGGCAGGGGACATGCTCAGATGGACTCAGAGTCCTCCTAAGAAAAAAAAACCTACTGGGCGCAAATCAAGGTTGCTTAGGTGGATGAGACAATCAGTGCGCCCGTGAAAGAGCCCGCGAGCAAAGCCGGCGCCGAAAGCAACTCCCAGCCACCACTCAGATTTGACGCCTCCCAGAACCCGGGATTTGACCAAACAGAGAAATCGCACTGAGCGTAGCAATCGGTGGGCTGGAGCCCTCACGCAGCAAGACGCCAGACGGCGCGCGGCGACCCCAAAAGCCGAACTCTGATCTATCATGGCCGGCGCCTGTACTTGCGGCGATCGAAGCTGTCGGCACAATAGGGACCCTTGTGGGAACGACTCCAGGTGTTGGGCAGTAGATGGACAACTGTACGCATTTCCGCCCGAGTCCTTCACGATCTTAGCCGTCCATACCATTGGGGAGACGGGTGAAAATGTTGCCAGAAGCGCAACCGCTCCTGTCTGCCCTTCTGTGCCAAAAAAAAAAAAAAAAACTCTCCATAGGTCAACGTTCCCAGATGTTTCGCCGTGCTGTTAGCTGGAAAGGGGTTCGCTGCCGCGAGGACGCTACGTGGTGGAGGAATGCGTTGACCCGAAAGCTTGCCATTAGCTTCGGATAACAGAAGAGAGGGGGAAACCACAGCAGCGGCGCAGAGCCTGAGGACAGCTGTCTTTGACTCCTGCCAGCATCGGATCCCATCACAAAACAAACTTCTACATCCGGCCAAGTGACAATCGGCTCCGAGTCCTCACGCTCAGTCGAGGACGAGATGAGTCATGAGCGAAAGAGACAAAAACGTCCCTTACGTTCAAGTCCCTCGCTCTAGATAGGGGTGAAAAAAAACTGTCCAAAAGAGATGATTTCGGTTCGAGGAAACGGAGTGAATGGCGGTCGTTCCACAGATATCCGCCTCACTGTCTGAGTAACCGACATGTGCTAATGCAGCCGCAGTGAGCCCACCTATCCCCTCCTTTCCCCATTAGTGGTGTGAACAAAATTGACTAGCCTATGAAAGTAAGGAAGGCAAGACGTAAAGCCGTTGGTCAAGCGAGGAGAGTGAGGCATTCAGAACCGAGTTTCGAGCCTGCATCACGGTTGAAATCATTGGAAATTGTCCCATCCCTCACTGGCACAAGATTGGGTACTTCAGACTGAGGTGACGATAGCTTAAGAGAAATCGCAGTTTGTGTTGATAATATAACGACGATCCGAGTACTACATAGCTAAGACAAACACATTGGATCAACGGTCTGAACAAAAATACAGAGGTCGGGGAGGTCGACTAATACCAGCAATGTCAGGCCACACACACACATATATATAGATATAAACTGACTGCAGGACGGTGGTGACGACGTGGCGTGGGCGAGTCATACAAATATTGTGTACATTTCGGACGGGTATAACCGTCTGCGTTCGGCCGATGGAAAGGCAAAGAAAAGAGCGGAGTAAGTGAAGGGGACGGGACAAAAAAACAAAGAGTCGGATGTGCGCCGGACGCAGAGAAGGGGAATTATTTCAAGCTGGACCCTGAGACTGTGGACCGTAGAACGTCATGAGCGCCATGCAGCCAAGCCACGCGACCTCGACTGCAGCACGACCAATAGCAGTGAGAGGTTGCAAAAGGACATCCTCGTCCACCGGCTCAGCTGTCTGCATGCCCGGGTGGGTGTGAAGTTGGACGGAAGGCTCGGTGCGCGGCGCACACAGACCGAGCTTCTCGAGCCCCTCAGGAACGAACTCGATGGTCCCACTGCGGTCGAGGCATGCACCAATGACAAAATCGTCCGAGTGCACGTCCCGGAGCGATGCGGGAGGGATACTGAGCTCTGCCTCCGCTAGCGAACCCGTAACCGAGAGCCCGCGGACCGGGAGACGAATTCCCGTGCCGTTCAGGTCCGAATGAGCAATGAGTCTCCCAATGACCTTGAAGCCGCGGCGGACGTCGAACAGAGGGGTTGGATGTTGCCGCTCTCGCTCGCCTTTTCGCGGACGAGACCGTGAGCGTTTCTTGGTGGAGTTGCTTTCGTCCCGCTTGTCGAATGGGACATAATACACAAGCAGGTACAAGTTCTGCTCCTGGTCCAGAACCCTTGGCGTTCGTTGTCTCCGCTCGCGCGCTGCGCTCGCGGGGTCCGTCTCGTGGGGCCAGAGGGGGAGGAGCATGTAGAGCGAGTCGTCCGGTACCTGGGTTAGCATGTCCTTGTTCTTGCCCTTGCCCCTGCGGCCAATCCCCGCGCCGCCTTTGGGGCGAGTCGAGGGGACCAATCCTACATCTTTGAATGATGACCTGAGGCCTTGGATCGCACGATCTTGTTCTTCTTGCATAGACCGCGGAGCCAACGTCATCCAGGGCGGATTGATGGGAGACAGGCTGGATGAAAGAGTGCGCGGCGTGCTGTTGCCAGTCGGGCCAATAATGCGCTGAATCCAGCCGTGAGGTCGCCTCGTGGCCGGTGCGGGCACCTGTTCGTTCTTGAGCTGATCGATCGCGCGTTTATCCAAAGTACCATATGCCTCCTCGTAGGTAGTGCGTGAAACGCGATTCACGAATTCTTTATCGATGTCTTCCTCAGCCTCGTCGTGGGGGGTCAACTGCCGCTCTAAAATAGAGGAGCTCTCCGAGGAGGACATAAGAGAGGCCGTAGAGGAAACGGTCTGCGACGTTGGGGCGGAGGAGGTGAACGCTGTTATACCCGAAAGGTCGATCGAGGATCCAGAAATGTGTGATGGCGTGGCCCCTCGGATACTCGAAGTTTGGCCGTCTAGCCCTTCGATCCTACTCAGGTCGACGATGTGGCGGGTTGTAGGTGGCTCTCGCTGGGCCGAACTCGTCGACCAATCTTGCGGGGCGCGGCGAGGACGAGAGAGGGTGGGCTCGCGGCGGGAGTCACGGCGGTTATCCCCCTCTTCTGGCAATAACCCGTGAGTGTCTAGCTTCGCGATACTCTTCGTGTTCGTGAACTGCTCCTGAACGCGCTTCGTGGCGAGGAGGATACCATCGTGCGTTGGCATAACAAGGGTACGAGTTTCGCTGGACCTTGGAGTCCGTGTGCTCACTGTCGCCGTACTGTTGCGGGTTCTGCTCGAGCGGTAGTTTCTTAGGCTGTAGTGACGATAGATGGAGAACGCAAGGGCCCTGGAGTGCCGGTGGACGACGGTCGTTGGACCACCTAACGTGTTCGCAGAGTCGGGGTCAACGTCGTGCTCCGCATTGAGACGCTGCTGATTCGGTTTGTTCGGGTCGGCTATAAAAAAAATCGGGTGGAACATGAAACGTAGTTGTGTCAACATATGGGTGAGAAAGGCACCGAGGTACACGTACAAGGCGGCAAGGTGGCTCGTTCGATGCGGATCTGTCCGATTTGAGAACAACGCCAAACATCCCAGTGTCTTGGGTTGCCATCGGGTTCACGAGGGGGGAGGGAGACGCGGTCGCGGTCGCGGATGAAGGACCACTCATTGCGACGCAAGGCATAGTCGGGGTCATCGCGGCGGAGGCCGCCAGCAAACGAGTCGTCGAGCGTCACGGTACTAGGGCGGCGTAGACCCGTAGAGTCATCCACCTCCGCCCATGGCGCCACGTCCGGCAGGTTGAGTGAACCGCTGGGTGAGCCGATTAGCCCACGCATCGCGGCAGCATCGAGGTCTTCGCCCTTGCCCCTTTCTTTGTCTTTCTTGCGCTTTTCCTTGTCCCTTGATTTCCGCTTGTCCTTGGGCGGAGGGTGAGGTAGAGACTGGGGTGCTACGAACGAAAGCGACGAGCGACGCGTGTCCAGACACTCTAGGTCACTCATGATATAATTGAGGTCCACGCCTTGATACACACGCTCGCCCGAATCGTCTGTTGGCGAAATACCAGCGTTGTTGGCGAACATGCTCCAATTGGCGGGTGGCAATGGAGGCTGCTGATCTCTGTTGGAACCTGAGACAGTGAAGGATTCGTCCCCTTCGGTATCATTGTAGCTTGGCCGGCGCACTGTGGTGGTACTGTCCTCGCGCTGTCGCGCGTTCGACTGCGTGGAGACGAGATCCAGATCGCTTGCGTGGAAGGAACGGTCGCGCGTAGAAGCCATGCGAATGGCGATGCTGGTGCGTCGTATATTGGCGAGTGCACGAGAGCCAGTTTCCGACACGTCTGAGTCGTCATCATCGTCACTGCCGATGCTTTTCGCGAATGTGACAGGGGAGCTGGCTTCCTGGCGGCGCTCGTTGGGATCGACAACATACCAATCTGCACACTGCTGTGTACCGGGAGGGGGGGGGTTGTCACAGTCAGACTCGGCCACAAAAACGAAAGCGTATGAGGAACGGACCTGTTCCAGACCAAATGTGTGCTGCGACGCATCGTCAGGTGCGATGCCCTCGAGTTCAACGTCTGTGTCGACGACACCAGACTCATTCCCGGGGTCGAAATCGATGTCAGAAGTGCTCCCAGATGCTATAGGCTCAGAGTCACTGCCGGACGTCTCTGGGTTGGAACGAGACGAGGGTCCGGCAAGGCCATCAGAGCTAGGAAGGTTGGTGTACCGGTTGCTTGGAAGCGAAGGTCGGCGCCCGCCGTCGTCGATGGCACGCATTTTAGCGCGACTGCGGCGAGTTTCATCTTCACCACCTGAATCACCCGAATCACGCGTGTGGGAGATGGAAGGGCGGGGAGTCCGATCGGTGCTACCTGTACTGTAAGAGTGCCCGCTCTCGCTGGGAGCCTGGACGGAAAGGGGACTAGGCATATCGGTATCTTGGTGAACAGTCGGCGCGCCAAAGGAGAAAGCAGCCAAGTTGAGGTGGGAGTAAAGATCATCATTAAGATTTTCTGAATTTTCGTGCATGTCGGGTGGGGCGACGGACGCCGTGAGAGTGGATTGAGGAGAGGTATGTAAATGGAGGGCGGGAAGAGAGCCTCTCCGCGTAGAAGATAAAGTAGCCGTGGGTTGTGATGTGTTTGTGTGAGCAGGACGACGCGTGGGCTTGGATGGTGGATAAGGTGCTGCCGGACTAACACGAGACCTGACGTAGGCCGAGAAAAGACGATCAGCGATCAGAGCAAGGGTAGGTGAAGAGTGAACGAGGATAAATGTGGACGAAGTATGAATGAAGGCGAGAAAAATGGATATGGGAAGGAAAAAACGCATTAGGGTTTCAGCACAACGACCAAACGGATGCCCCCGGGAAAGGGGGAAGGGGAGGAGAGAGGAGGAATAAGCGCGAAGCTACCGAGGACTTGGACAGACTACGGACGCTACACCATTCATACTGGCAGATGTGCAATGGCACTTGGATGACCCAAATAAGGGAAGAAACACCTAATTTGGAATCCCCATAAAGGAGTAAAAAAACTCGCCAAACCGGAAACATGGTGAAGTGGGCGACCTCACATGATCCACGGAAGACGAGGGGTGGGTACGGCCACGAGGCGAGCGTCTGGTCTCATACTCCGACGGGAAAATAATAAAAACAACGTGCTTATCTCATTGGGGAAGGCCAGGAGCGAAGAAAGGGGACGGGGGAAGGGGGAGAAATAGACGATCAATCGAACACGCACTGAGAAAGGCGACGGTAGGCTGGGAGAGAACTCTGCGAGCCGTTGTTGCTAATAGTCATCGAATACAAGTTGTCCTCGTTTGTATATGACGCTCGACGAGTCATGATGGGTTTTCCGATGCCGCGTGAAGAAGGGACCGCCTCGGATGAAGTGTGAGTGATAACGGGAGATATGATATCCGCCGCCGAATGGGTGAAAAGTTGCTGATCTATTTGTGCAAGGGGTGCACGATGGAGATGCAAGGTCGAATCGGCGGATAACGATGGGTCTGATGGGTCACCCCGAGTTAGGGATGCGGCGGTATTCAGCTTTTTGTTGCGAGTAAGAGAAGCAGGGAGATATGAAAGTCTAGATAGTGACTGCATGAGCACGCACGATGCGGGGTCTGACAGGAAGTGGTGGGGGAGGAAGGAGGAGAGGTGGGACTGGAGTCTAAGAGTACAAGGAGACCGACTAGGGGTGTTGGATAGTAGGTTTTTGGGTTACGATATCGTCACTGGCGACTCGTCGGCGACTTTTCTTTTCCTTTTCCCTGTTTTGTGTCTAGTCCCTTGTCGCTTGACGCGCTGACGTTTGACTTGACTTTTCCTTTCCCTCTTGCTTCGTTGCCGTCGAGACCGTGCCAGATCAATTTACTACCCGGCGGTGTGAACCCGCAGCCAGCCGCAGGCCGTCTCTGGCGCTTACCGTGCCGAAAGTCCCGGCTTCCATTCCCTTCTTTGGCCCAATGCCTCTGGTTTTCAACTCACCGCGCCAACTTTACTTACCAATACCACTCTACTAGTAGGTACTGTCCGTGACTCAGGCCCCTCTATTCAATTCCTGCTCTCACCCCTCAACCCGTTCTCATCCCGGCCGACTTCAAAGTACACGCCGTGTCCTCGTCCACGTGGTAACTGTCACATATCGGTAATGCTAATCTCCCCGATCCCCCGCCTCGGCACGCTTCGCTGCCAATTTTCCGCTCATCCCACGGTTTCTCCGCGTCCTAATCGATCTATCTTATCTACATTTCACCCACACCTCCATCCCTCGCACACCCTTTTTTTTCTTGTCTTAGGCCCACCTGACCCTCGTCACACGGTCAAGCCGCAGATTTTACACACTACGTATTCCAACAACTTCTTTTCTCTTCGGATCACCTCGTGTCATCTCGTATTGTTGCTTTGCTCATAAGCGACCATCAGCTCAGCAGAGTCAGACGCTCACTTCCATAATCCGCAGAGCAGTTTTTTTCCTCCCGGGATCAATGAACTACATTGGGGCCGGTAGTTGATTATATCCTCCGAGTCTGGGTCCCCGCGAATACTCTTTGATCTGGCTTAGCGTTTCCGTGGGTAACTCATCAATATTCTACGATACACATTGATGGTGGCAAAGGGTTACGGTTGTTGTGTTGGCAGGTCTTGAACTCGAACGCTGCGCCTGTGAAGCCGAGAGATTAAGATGTCCACATCCTTCCGGTACTCTCCTAAGGAAGCACAGCCTTTCCACCTCGCTTAACACCGGGCCCACGTCGCACCTTGGAGATATTGGCCCAAAGGAGCCGACTCGTCTTGAGACCGCGAGAAAATGGAATTGTCACGAGGCGTCCAGACTCGGAAGCACCTCTTCCCGTTGTACCGCCCCATTTGACAATTCTCAGCCGAATCATGGCGTGTTGCCCCCTCGTTTATACCTTATTGGTGATCCTTCTCCTGTGCCTCTGCACTCTCCTTGGAGTCCTCCAGGAACAAGAAGTTCGCCAGTGGCCATGAAGGACTCAGATAGACGCAGCCACGTTGTATGAATGGAACCTGAGGGATGTCCACGTGCGGAGGGCGTGCCCTCAACTCAAATGCCACCTCATCTCCCGCCAACTTAGCGGTGCAGTATACCCTCCAGCTTGGTAAGTTAACACCTGTGCTAGCGCCAGTGTTTCAGACTCGCGCGATTTGTGTCGGTGGCCCCTGTCGCAATTGACTACGATCCTTGGTGAACGTACTTTCTTCTCCGCCTTAACGTGACGTATATGTTGAGCAAGGTTCTCCGTCCACATCGACCGATGGCGTCGCCCTCGCCCTTCTTGGCTATAACACAATTGTTGCCACCCTACTAAGGGAAGAGAAGGAAAATGGGGCCACAGTCTAATAAAGGTACGGTTTCTGAACTTTATTGTCTCACAGAATGGAACAAAAAAAAAACGAGTACCCCCACCGATTGATGATGAGCGAGCCGAGTGCGAGCGGGCAGGGTCATCTTTACAGAGCCGACCCAGACCCACTTGGCACCGTCTCGTTCCTTTGCACTCCGCCTAATCCGGTCAATACCGTGTACGATCTGAGCGAAAATAACGGTCACTCCTGCAGGGTCATGGTCGCCCTTCTTTCTTCGATGACGGACAGGATGGGGATCCCAATATGCAGACGAGATAACGCCGGGCCACGGTCGGGCTCCCTAGGCACGCGGCGACTCCTATCGATCGTGCCGCTCGTCGCCATGCGATGACAGGATGTGCTTTGCTTACAGCACCAGTCCAGTCGAGCCTTCCTCAGGCGTTCCCTACCTGCCAAAAAAAGCTTCGTCGACAGAGTAAGCTAAAATTTTCAGGTGCGAAGGACTTAGGACTTGCCAGCCTCAGGGCACGGCGTGGGGACAACGATTTCCCAATTCTGCTCGTTTGTTCATCACCCGTGCGAAGACATTGCGATGGTGTGCGAGCCTACAGGCCTTTCCAGGCGTGGTGTGACGAGACGTGGTCCGCCGTCATTTACTGTACTCATCCGTCCATTCATTTGTCCGCCGTACCCCTGAGATCAAAGCTTAGGCGCCGCCTTCTCTGCGAGCGCCATGTCTCAAGAGGCAACTCTGGCCCAACTCACAAAGTCTAAACGTTGCTCAGGGCCGCATGTAATACGCAAACGTGATGGGTTTTGGCTATGCGTCCTGTGCCCACTTGACATTGCGTGATTTGGTAGACCACATGCTGAACCCTGACCAAATAGAGGACCAGTCCCACATTGAAAAGACGGGTTGAGAAGCAGTGAACCACAATGACGGACGAAAACAGATTTCATATTTCAAAATGTCAAATGCGGCTGTATTCTTACTGTAACATGCCGGGGTGATGTTACAAATTGTACCACAGCCCTGTAATCTTGTAATTTGCTCTAGCTTCTCATTTGAAATCTGAGCATCTAGTCTCCCATATACTTCCCGCCTTTGTGTTTTCCAGTTTCCCATTGGCGGGTACCGTGGTCTGGCATCACCTCTCTCTTACCTACCACTTTCATACACGAGGCAATTTTTTTTTTTTTTAATTTGCAAATGGACATGAGAGAAAGCAGGGCAAGGCAGCCACCCACCTGGGTGCTTCTGTGCCTGAGTTGGCAGCTGGTCCCCCTTTCAATTGATAAGGGAGAGGAATGAGGCGATAGGTCATAACGGCTGACCTCGACACGCCTTTTGTGCCGGAACATTATGTATGTAATTTCGCCAAGGCCACCAATCAAGGGCACAAAGTTCCCGAAGTAAAAAATGTGAGTGGTGATGCCGGCACGCGCTCCAACACCCGGGGCTTCCTATTTTTACAGCAACGGGTCTATATGAGCCACCTCAAACCCGGCCGTCGCGTCGCAGTGGCGGAGCCCGCAGGGGTGAATACAGTACTTGTGGTGTCGGGCTCAATTACTCCTAGGATAATTTCAAGGCGGGCCAAGTAAAATACAATATGTGCCCCAGTAAGGAAGTAAGTTATCAACCTAAGCGAAGAATGGCGGCACCAGCAATCTGTTCAAAGACGGGTTTACACACACGTGTTTGCGTGATACACATTATGTCATGAAAGTCATACAGTGGATCAGCGCGATTCAAACAGAGATATTAGAATAGGTAAGAAATTATAGCAGGGGACGGTTCGCTCTTCGGACATCAGCTACAAATTCCGTCCTCGAGCGTCTCGCCGCAGCGTTGGCAACGAACGCGACGATCAAGTAGACACAGACCAATACCGAGCGGGAACCATACGATTGCCGCAATGACACCTGTCAAACACACCCGCATACTGTTCAGTCCAGGAGCTTTACTATCCCAAGGAGATAAGCGTAACGCACCGAGAAATCCATACCGTGATTCGGGGACATGCTGCCCGGCCTGGAGACACACCATCTGCGGGTGGTCCGGAGGCAAAAGTGAGGCGAATGGCTGACCAGTGCGCGGGTCTTGGTAATGATACACCGGAGGCTCGGACCCAATAGCGCCGTACATAGCCTGCGGAGGACCCGCAACCATCAGTGGAGGAACTTTGGGTTGGGTGTTGTGCGGCTCTACATCCTTCGGCGGCGGCGCTATTATGATATTAGACGATAGCCCGGATTGTCAGTACGGCGGATAGAAAGACCCTCTAGTGAGGACGAAGATGTGAACCGCGCACCTACGCTGGTGCCAACGATGGCGGATTCATATGCTGGGGGGTTATCTGGATGTGTGGGGGTTTCGCTGAGCATCTAGAGAGCAGCCACTGATCAGCCCCAGTGATAGGAGCAATCGCCTTCTCGACGTACCGTGCTCGTAGGAAGATCGAGGATCATGGGGGCTTGTTGTAGAGTTATATACCTGTTCGAGGGGAAACACAGGACACAAGTGGTGGGGGTGGGCTCAGTTAATGTGAACTGCGACGCTGCGGGTGGCTATGGTTCCGCAGTCGTCTCAATCGGTCGCAGTCGCAGTCGGTGGTCGTGAGTCATGTTACTGTTACTGTAACTTAGGTAACAATAAAATTATTATTTATTATTTATCCTATTCTCGCCTCGCGCTCGCGCTTTGTGTTCTCAACCGCCTCGAGTGAGAAAACAAACATATCCACTGATAGGGTGAGCATGGGAGACGCCTCAACATCTACTGCCCCGTCAGCAAGTATGACCTCCAGAGATTAGTGCGTCGTTGTGCCCCCGCGTGGCGTACTCATCCTGCCTTTGACCTGGTCCTCACGATTCCAATTTGCCACCGCGCAGCTATGCGGACTCCTACGCACACTTCGGTATGATCCACATCTTTGGTAACACGCGACCCTTCAGTTCCTAAAGAAATCGCAGGTATTCATGAAGAGATGTTGAAGGACACAGTTCGCACCGGCTCGTATCGCGCCGCCATCATGAACAATCCGCATCTTTTCAAAGGCAAGACCGTGCTGGATGTTGGGTGTGGCACTGGGATCCTCTCTATGTTTGCTGCTAAGGCCGGCGCCTCTCATGTCGTTGGTGTACGTCCCATCTCTTTCCCTGTTTTTTTTCTGCGCGACAGCCAACGTCGTTTCCGGTCATCATAGATCGACATGTCAAATATCATTGACCAAGCCGTGAAGATAATAGAGGCAAACGGTTTCAAAGACAGTATGTTGCCACTTCTCCTGCGTGTCCTACAGATAGATGTTCATCCTTGCGATAGCCATCACCCTTGTGAAGGGTAAACTTGAGGACACCGAGTTGCCGATTAATCAATTCGACATTATAATTTCGGAATGGATGGGCTACTTTCTCCTATACGAGTCGATGCTGGACACTGTGCTCGAGGCTCGCGACCGGTACCTCAAACCTGGGGGACTCATTTTCCCCGATCACGCAACAATGTACGTCGCCGCGATCGAAGACCAGGAGTACAAGGAGGAGAAAATCAATTGTGCGTCGTGCAGCCATCCCTCGTGAATCACGTGTGCTGAGTGTCTTGTTTAGTCTGGGACAACGTATACGGGTTCGATTACTCGTGTATCAAAGACATCGCGTTACGTGAGCCACTGGTTGACACCGTCGACTTGAAGGCAGTTGTAACAGATCCATGTATTCTCAAGGTCTGTCACCATGTCCTTGCGTAGTTCCTGACCCAGTGTGGAGATGATGCACCGTCTTCTACGCATTTGTCTCGCTGGAAATGTATTGACGACTTTTTAGCGCATAGATCTGACAACTGCAAAGAAAGAGGACCTGGCATTTACGGCCCCTTTTGAGCTCCGTGCGACCCGCAATGACTGTTTGTCGCATCGTCACGCTTAGGGCTTATTGGGGAATAACCTGACATTCACAGACATACATGCCTTCCTCGCGTGGTTTGACGTCTCATTTGATTGCACACACAAAAAGGTCTCTTTCTCGACGGGACCACACGCAAAATATACCCACTGGAAGTGAGTGACAGAGCGGTCGTATCGTTTCGTCTGCTCACGATTTCAGACAAACGGTATTTTACACACCCGAAACACTTACGGTGTCAGAAGACGAAAAAATAGTGGGAGAAGTGTCGTGCTCACCGAACGCGCGTAACAATCGTGACCTCGATATCACAATCTCGTATGCCTCGCCAAGTTCTCCGCCAACGCGGGTAGATTATAAAATGTGCGCCTTGATGCTCTGGCTGTGGGCTACGCTGATCAGTTGCAGGTCGTGATTACCGGATTGCATTGTTGCATTTTATTGCCCTACCCTGTCACATGTATATCATCTGCACTTACAGGTATTGAACAATCATGTATAGAGCAATGTCTCTACGGACGAGACGAAATGAAGATCTGTGATTGTGATTGATGGGTGATAGGCTCGGTTGCGGTCCCGTGTCCGGTGTCCCGTACTAGTAGCACAGTATCCACGTAGATGCCCGTGTTAGTGTCAGCTTCAATTCCGGGTTTCTCAGCGTTGGCCGCCCTCCACTACCTTACCCTCCCCCAGCATTGGCGACGATATGTCCATAAATACTGTCCCGGCCGACATTCTATTAGAAATAGCCGATCACCTCGCACATCCAGCAGAAGTTCTTCACTTGTATCTCACCGTGTGCAATCATTCTATTATCACATGGCTCTCACCCGCTCAGAGTTTCTCCGCCTAGTCATCAAAAATTGCGGATGCGCTCACCCCGGCTCTGTATTCGCGCATCACACTCCGTGGTCCAACACAATGTGCCCACACGCTCGACATGCTATACTCTCGGCCCGAGCGCGCACGACACGTCCGCTCTCTACGCCTCTGTCCAGACTTCTCAGGCGGGCGGTCGTCCAAGTGGGGTCGCAGTGCGCTTTCAGACGGGTACCTAGTGTCCTCTGCGGTGCGACATGCGGCGAGGAATTTCGAGATCTTGGGCACCTTTGCATGGGATGGTGAGGAGTTACCTCCTTACGACGACATGTGGTTCGCGCTCCGCATCTTGTGTGTCCTATGTGCTTTCGCTCCAGATTTGTTGAACTTACGCTAATCCCTTCAGTTGCCCCCATCTCAAGTTCGTTTCAACCTCACTTGGTTCAATCTTGCCCCCACCAAACAGCCACGTACGTGGCCCATCTTCCTCTTGAGGCACGAACACTAATTACTCGCCGCCGCTTTCCTTCATTTCAGCTGTTTGATTTCACCGATCTCCACGGCTTCTCTTTAACATTCAAAAATGGTTTTTATTGGCAGAACGATGGCGTTTCCCATGGTACACAGCCATTCGACTTTCACGCCAGTCGGTTTGCGTTGACGTCAGTTACTTGCCAGATGAGCCAGTACCTGGTTACGACCGTATGTGGGACATGCTCATCAAACGCTGTCCCAATCTCGAACATCTTGCCATTGATGGTCACTCCCCTCACGCCCCAGTCGACGCTCACGGACTCGTCCGCGGACGCTGGCCAAAACTGCGCTCGCTCTTAATCGGCGACGTCGTGCTTGACTGGCATGTCGGCCTGAACACCGCCCTTGGCCGCCCCTTCCGCTCATTCCTCGAAATACATCGCAATATAGAGGCATTACACCTCCAGAGCCACGCACCGAGCGTCGCGGCCCCGGGAATCCTTGCGGACCTCCACCCCGACGCCCTGACAAAGGTCAGCACATTCAGCGGGGCGCTTGTTCAGGCGCAGGTCCTTCCCGCCCGCACATCGCTCAAGACCCTAAGTGTCCCTGATGTCATACCCCTTCGCGAAGGTACACCGCTGACCGTAAGCGCATCGCTTACGGTCTTGCCTTCCCTCACCTCCCTCACGATCGCATTCCGGCTGGACCAAGGCTACGACAATGGCTCCATCCTCCGCGCGATCGTCGCCGCGTGCCCCCACCTGCACCATCTCAACTTCACGGTCGCCTGTCGGCCTTCCTTTACGGTGGTAAGCGAAAGCTACCGCTCTGTATTCACGTCGCTTGATAATCTTCCCGTCTTGCCCATTGCAGGAGACCTTCTCTCGCTCCATCCGGCCACTTGGCCAACTCCGCACCTTGATCCTGCGCATCGTGCCTTCACCCGGCGAAGATTCTCTCCGCGTATGCGGCGCGCGGCTCGCACGTGCTAGCCCGCGCCTCTCCTCGTTCGACATCGTCTTCCTCGCGCGCGTCGGGCCCCACACACTTGCGTGGTCCGTCGTCCGCGCGCGAGCATCGTTCGTGCTGGCTGCGGACCGCCACGGGCTCCCGCTCGCGCTGCACGTCGTCGAGTGGCGCGCTCGTCTGCTGTGGCCGGGAGAGGCCATGCACCGCGTGACGCTCGAGATGCGCCCGGCAGGTGCGCCGGGAACGCGGCGCACGCCGCTGCTCGCGCTCATAATGGAGCGCTCGCCGGCTGGCGAGGAGGCGCGCCTGCTGCTGCTCTGTGTTAGCCTGCTTGCGGTCGTCATTTGGGGCTGTATCACGCTATAGGAGGAAGAGGTAAGCGGAGAACGGAAGTAGGATCCACTTCGCAAGCAAATCTATCTTGCTTATAAATTCGGTTTGTTTTTCTTTCCTCCCTAAGTTAATGTTGTATTGGTTTCTTCTCACTTTTTCTGTATCCAACGCATTGCTCTCTTGCTTTATCGGTCGAACCATGTATTGCGGATCTCAATATGTAACAACCAACCATAACAATCGGAGCCATTCTGCATTAGCGAATGTCGGTTAACTTGCGGGGAGCTCTGAGCACCACAATAGTGCTTATATATGCCGACAACTACCTCGCGTTTGAAGTCCACACTCGCAATGCAGTCAAGGTCAATGTCACGCTGTCTGCCAGCAAAAACATATCGAAAAGTTGCGTTGGGGTTAGCAATAACAGCTATTTTATTTTCTGAAATACAAGAAGATTTGGTAGACGACACACCCACCCACGCATATGGAGCAAGAAGAATGCGAGGGGAAAATCGACGGTAGTAGTACAAGCCGGATTGTGGATATAACCGAGACTTCAGACCGAGCCAAGGACGAACACGACAAGTGCTGCGAGAGCGAAAGGCGGGAAAGGCAGGAAAGGACAGGGAATGTTAACGAGATGTGTGGATGAGCGCGTCACGCAAAAAGGGAAAGAGAAAACGGTGTCATAGACAAATAAAGAAGAAAAGTAGACAATGGAAAGCATAAGTGAGCGAGTCCGATTCGCACGTTGTGAGCTAGACGAGATCATAAAGTTCGACACGCGGCTAAGAGAAGATTCCTTCGCTTACCATAGAAGTCACGGATTAGTACCCGTAACCTCCTCCTCCCTGATAACCTCCTTGCTGGTAGCCTCCTTGTGGGTAACCACCTTGTTGATAACCACCTTGCGCGTAACCTGTGTATATATCACTTAAAACTTGACACTTGGTTATGAGGGCTGTGCCAACCTTGCTGAGGGTAGGCAGCGGGGTAGCCTCCGCCACCGAAATTTGGTTGACCACCATAGCCGCCCTGTCCAGCAGATCCGCCGCTTTGGCCGTAACCACCTGAAGTACTGTAACCGGTTGAAGCGCCTATTACCGCCGAGCATTATTAATTATTAATCATCCGGCAACCTTGCTGGTAGCTTTCGAGCCTACTCACCAGCGTAGCCTCCGCCTCCACCAGCGTACCCGCCTTGTTGGCCAAATCCTATACGTCGTGAGAACAGTGAAAGAATGCGAAAGCGGCATGCACGGACCACCACCACCACCGCCCCCACCAGAGCGCGCATTGGCGATGTTGACGCGGATCCTGCGGCCATCGAGTTCTGTGTCGTTCATCTTCTCAATAGCGAAGTCGGCCTCCGCTTGATTGCTATAAGTTACGAAACCGAAACCACGCGAGCGCTGCGTCTCGCGGTCACGCATCACGATCGACTAGCATCGGCAAAAGAAGTGGCAGAAGTCGCGACACGCTCAAAACCAAAAATAACAAGTATATGTAGTTGAGGGCGTACGTCAACAATGTTGCCAAAGTTTGCGAAGGCCTGTCAGTGACACACAAAATCCGAACACGGGATCAGGAACAAAAAAACATGCAAAGCCAGGACATCAGACGAACTTGGCGTAAGGTGTCGTCGTTGGTATTCCAGCTCAGATTGCTAACATGAAGTACAAAAGTCACTATCAGCGGACGCGCTCCCCCCCGTCATAATAACGGGAAGAAGCACGTGGAGCAAGAGACATCACGAGCGCGCACGACTGACCCAACATAAATCTTTGCAGACATGATTGCAATAATACAATGAAACCGAGACCTGACCGGAACAAAACCGAGACAAAAGTAGAGAAGGGGTAGAAACGAGAACGGAACTGTTGTGGTGGATCGTCCGACTGTGCGAAACATGTGCGTCTTCGGGCAAGTTTAAATAGTGTCACGTCATATTTCAGTCGCCGCTTCAAATATCGTGACCTAGTTCTAGACCCAGTCAGCAGACAGCACCTTTGGCTTTAGGCTTTCATGAGGTCAACAAAAAGAGATGCGATATTGCGCTGTTCGACACTCAGGGTGCATGGTATATCGTTCAAGAGATGCTCATAGCTCCAGTCATGAATGCAAAGCAATGGTACGGAATAAGAAAAGAAAAGAAAACAGGTCGTCAACAAAGAGAATAGAACATGGGTGTGTGGGAGAGATTCGTAAAGAATTGGTAACTCTATCAAGAGCGGCGACCCGCTCACATGAAGGTCCTCCTCTTCTTGTCCTTCTCTTTCTTCTTTGACTTGCCCTTATCTGGTTCGCTCTGGATACTGGCGGCCGGGGACTGCGAAGCCACATTAGGACCTGCGTCGCTGTCTGTTGATGCCTGCGCCGGCGTAGATGTAGAAGCAGACGACGTATCCCGCCGAAGATTGCCCAAGATGGGTATGCCCGATATGGAGCCTGCGCGCCGCGTTGTTGTAGAGATACGCCGTGCAAGTCGCTGGAAGTTCTGCGATGAGATACGCTTGCGCTTCGGTTCGGCGTCGGGGTCAGGAGAACCAGTGCGCTCTGGAGTCCCGACCTCGGGTGCAAACGTGATGCCTGGGCTTTGGGCGGTGGAGGGAGCCTTCTGTGACGCAGCTTCGTCGGATGACATGCCGGGGAAAGCAATAGGCGCAGAATCGGACGTTGGGAAGGCGACGGGATTGACCTTCGGGGGAACTGCATCACTTACTGCGGCCTCGTTGGACGGAGGGAATGCAATAAGAGTACCGTCCACCTGGGTACCTGCCACAGCAGCGGCTCCGGGCACGTCCAATACTGGCACCGCCTGAGCACTAGTACCTCCTGAGCGTGTTTCCTGAGTAGGTGGAATCTCCTCAACGGGCATCTGTGAGGCTTCTGCTAGTGGCTCCGCAGTGTCTTGTGTTGGAGCCGCGTCGATATCCGCAATCGCGGGTTCAGAGATGGGGATAACATCGTCTATCTGGTAACCGTTGAGTGCTTCCCTGGGTCCACCATCGACAGATTGTTCCCCAGTCGCAGAGATTTGGTCGGCCCACATCGCCGCAAAAACGCCATTGAGTTCGAGAAGTTCCTTGTGAGTTCCTTGTTCGATTATCTGGCCGTCCTTGAGAACAAGAATCCTGTTGTTGCGTGGATACACGTCAAGGAAGCCAGAGAACAAGTAACTTACAAGTCCGCATTGGCGATGGTCTATAAGCGAGTCATATCAGACGCAATGTTCTAGGCTTGGGAAAAGACCGTCGCCCGGTGACATACCGAGAGCCTATGTGCGATAGATAGCGAGGAACGCCCCCGAACCAGGTTCTGGAGGGCTTTCTGGATGTCACGTTCTGTAGAAGTGTCTAGGGCGCTGATAATGACGTATCCGTCAGCCACCGATCCGCCAACATCGGATATGAACGGACCTGGTTGCTTCATCAAGTAATAATATTGGAGGATTCTTGAGCAGGGTGCGCGCAATAGCCACACGTTGCTTCTCTCCTCCGCTAAGCCGGATGCCGCGTTCGCCGACCTTGGTCTCGTAGGTTTCAGGGAATGTCATGATGCGGTCATGCATTTGTGCCGCCTTGGCCGCTTCCTCGACTTCATCTTGGGGAGCCCCGAATTTGCCGTAGCTACCGTACCCACCATGAGGGCCGCGGTATCAGAGTGCTGCCGAGACACGTACCCAATGTTATAGGCAATGCTAGCATTGAAAAGCACGGCGTCTTGCGGAACAACACCAATGGCCTTTCGCAAACTGGACTGTGTCACGTCACGTATATCCTGCCCATCGATCAGGATGCGACCTTGGCCTTCCTTCAAGTCATAAAATCGATATAGAAGACGAAGGATTGTTGATTTCCCCGCCCCAGACTCTCCGACGAGAGCTACAGATGCCCCTTTGGGGACGCGGAAGGAGACACCGCGCAAGGCAGGTTGGCGACCGTCATACGTAAAACCAACGTTGTCTGCAACCTCATAAATTGATTGCAAAGGTCTGGAACAGTAGCGCATACCAAATTCGATCTCTCCGTTGGAAATGAGAAGGTCAGGTGCACCCGGCTTATCATTTACCTCGGTCGGCTCATTGAGAAGCTTGAGAAGCTTTTCTGCGTCCACAAGCGATCGGTTGATAGTCCGATAGACGGATCCAAGCATATTGAGTGGGTCATAGAGCTACTTGGATGTCAGTGTACGCCGAGTCTCGACGAGATGAGACTTACCTGAGCAAGGTATATAACAAAGTAGACGAATTGACTCGGCTCCAGCTGGCCGTTCACCACTTGGCGTGCGACTATCATGGATCCGACGAGTAGACCGACGGTCTGATGCAGCTATTAACAAGCAAGAACGCGGCACATAGGTGGGAAAGCTCACAATAATGAGGTTCTGAATCAAATTAAGCAGGTTCATTGCCGCTATAATACGGTCAACACAGCGATTTGTGGGCAATCTCAGGTAACTCACTCATGACCCGGTACTCCAGAGATTGGTACTTTCTGATGGACTCGCGATAACGCTCGCTCTCGTGTTCTTCCCCGTTGAAGTATTTCACTGTCTCGTAGTTGAGTAGACAATCGGTATGAATCCCGCGAGTGATCTAGAGACGTGACTTAGAAATATCGCAAAGGATGAGGGTTAATGGTTACGCACCGCGTCCCTGTCGTTCATTGCACGCCGCAACCGCGTGCGCCAACGAGTAAGTAGAACACTGACCACAACTGTATAAACTTGAGTATGTATACGAATGACGGCGACGATAAGCTAAACGCACTATAGGCAGACACGACGAAAAAAGTGACAACGGCAAGCATCCAGTCAAGCTTGATGGCAAACACGACGAGGGCTATCCCAATATCAACGAAAGTCGGAATAACATCGAACAGCAAAAGCTAGCAAAGACAGGTTAGCAACTTTTATGCATATAAGGAATGATTCCCGCCCGCACCCGAAGGGTGTTGTTAATGGCCGCACCACGGTCAAGGATCCGGAGCACTTCGCCAGTTTTGCGATGGGTATGCCAGGCGAAAGAAAGATTAAGGAGGTGATTGAATGATAACAGAGACATCTCTTGAGATGTAAATCAATAATAAGTCGGCATCAAGCTTCAGTGCCAACTCACCGCGATCCGAATATTGCATCACGGGGGCCCAGAGAGCCTACATATGAGATCGTGATGAACCGAGTAAGAAACAAATCGTAGACAGGATTAACGTACATCGCGGAGCGCAGGCAGCCCGCCACTACTCTGCAGAAAACGCAGGCTCACGTAGCCGAAGAGATAGGGCCAAGGCGGGTGGGTGACACCTTGTTCAAATATGGACACAAGTTTTGCGATGAGGAAAGGGACAGCAACATTGACAAAACGGCCAAGGATGAGCAGGAACACGCAGAATGCCTGTTATGATTCAGAGCTCAGATTTCTAGACCATGTGAGGAGTCTGGACATACCGCAATTAGCTGGAGAGGCCGACTCTTCTTCGGCCAGAGGTAAGGAGTGATCCGGCGTAAGCGACGGATGATTTCTTCCCAAGAAGGATCAATGTCGACCTCCTTTTCTTTTGGCGTAGGCTGCGGGAAGGGATGAGAATACCCTTTATGCGGAGGTGCAGGCGCCTACCTGGACCTTAGCCGCACCGCGATCTGGTGTATGAGGACGCGTGGCTGGTACAGAAACCGTGGTTGCAGCAGATGCACTACTGTGGAACGTCCCGTATTTGATACCAGTGGCCGCACCAACGGTAAGGCCGGTCGAAGTGTTGACACCATCTTCTGGGGGCAGAAGGAGCGAAGTTGACACCGGCTCGCCCTCAAACGTCCCCGAGGATGTAATTGCAGTGTACGTGACAACGGGGTTGATCAAGGCAAAGAATAGAGGGATGAGAAGAAGAATGCGCATTACTGGGAAGATAAAATGAAGCAGTGTCTGGATGTCATACGGAAATGGGTAAGGATGAGGGAGATCTGTTAATGCGGCGCGCTAAGTCTTAGCGAGAAGCACAAAGTGGAAGTGTACACACGATCTTTAGACATAGATGTCCCATAAAGGACCACTTGCGCCACATCCAGGGCGAGGGAGAGAATGATGGCAACCTTCACTCGCTTGAGAGACCAGACGTCGACACCCTTGACATCCTTCCAGCTTCCCAATGCGGCGAGACCAGAAAACGCAACAAGACCAATGAGGGAGTTGATATCTATGCCTGTGCTTGGTGGCCAGTACTTGTTGATGACTGCATAGATCACAAATGCGAGACCGTCGAACAGATAGGTGAAAGACGATAAAGACAGACAGGACAAGATAAGGCCACGACGGGGAACACGAGTGGCGACAACAACAGAGGTAATAGGAGAAGGCGAGGACGGTGGCGGGGGTCGAGTAATGAAGAGGGAGATGGTTGTGAATAGGACGAGTGAAGGAGAAAGTACTCTCAGTACTAAGAGTGTGGGATTGATCGCGACGCTGGTCGCCGCGAACATGATCGTTAGTATCGTCACTAGGTTGTCGTGAATTTGTCAAAGACAGGAAGAGAAATAAAGTAAAAGGAAAGAAAAAAAGATAGAGTTGAGAGTAAACAGTCACGGTAAAGGTTGTTCGCGACAAGACGCGTGAGAAGTTTTAGGCGCGTCGATGCGCGCTCTTCTTATACTCCCGAGACTCGAGGATGCCGCCCTCTCCCGCCCTTATCGATGACAGGCCCGACAGGTCCTTGTCAACGCTATACCTCCTTTCATTGTTTTTGGGCCGCATCTCACCACAAGGTCCGTAGCCTCACGTAAAACATGCGGATCAGGTTCGGGGTCGACGCACCCATCATCAACCCGAGCCGCGGTGCACTACAGATACATTCTAATCCTGATGGCGTATCAAACCTTCCATTGCGCCTCGAGGTAGCCTCGAGGCAAGAAAATGAATCTCGTTGCACGATTTACCCTAACTCAATCGAGTCGTGTTGAACACGTGGTGCGACACGATAAGTGGAGCCGACGCTAGCCCCCACACTAGTGTGAACGGTTGGTACGCCACGCTATCAGCCCCTCTCGCCTTGAGACCACCGTAACCCCTTGTGCCGGAGTGCGAGATCTCTTTCGTCAAGACTGGGCGTTATTAGCGGCAAGGTCGGCTTTGTCAAAAGTTGCTGGTCATTGGAACAGGACTCTCTTTCGCGTATGTATGCGTTCGAGTTGATGTTGAACACCTTCCAGTTGTGGCAGATCAAGCTAGGGCTAGGCATCGTGCCCACGTCGAGGGGGGTGCATGTTTGGCTGGAGAATGTGGTAAAATGTGTTGAAGAACCGGCGGCGCGTGTTGATCTTCTTATGGTCCATCTCCCTGAGACAGAAGATGACCTGCAGAGGGATGATGTCAATCTCTGGGTCCTCAATATTGTTCAAATGCGTGACAGATTGTTCTGTGCGAAACGGGCCGCCGTAGCTAGCGGCTCTACATGAACACCACCCTGGGCCTTCACTATCTCACACACTTTGGGAGTAGACAATACGCGCGAACATTGATGCATTGATGGGTTCATATATGCACATCGCGCGGGATTTTCTTATACTGAGCTGTACTAGTATGACACAGGGCCACACGGTCTATGACGTAGTTAAGGATTCCTTTGCTCTTTCTTGCCGTAACGATAGTCTCGGCTTGGGGGGCGGGCGAATCATAACAGGGTATTCACCGCCGATGAAGGACGTGCACCTGAGCGTAGCATATCGCGCAGGCCGCTCATCCCCAGCCGGCTGTACCGCCGTTTCTTTGTGGGCGGTGCGTTACGCCCAGACACTTCGGATGGAAGCATGGTCGTGCTGCTCCCCAGAGCCAGCTTCGTTTAACCGAGATTTCTTCGAGGATCTGCAGGCCCGCGAGCATCGTGGGCGACGCATCGGACTTGTTGAGCATGTTGCATAAGAGCCAAAGTTGCCCCTGACTGAGGTCATTGCCGCCTGTGGAGCCGCGCCGTTCGCCAGGTGGGAAGGTGGCCATCGAGAGACCAGCGATTGATATAGACAGAGGCAGCGCGGACTCATCGCCAGCCAAGGTGATCGCCCGCTCGCGACTTCTCCGGTCGCTGATCGATTCGCCCGGATGCATGAGCTGCTGCGTAGAAGATAACGTGGACGAGTTTGGCTGCGAGGACGGGGCAGGAGGTCCTCCACCCTGGGTGCTCGATGAGTAGCTCGGCACATTCCGATGAAACTTTGTACTTGTAATCTAGGTGAAAAAACGACGACGCAAACTGCTTGCGTGCGTTGGCGATCTCGAGAACAGGACTTGTGCTGGTGTTGGATCGCGTTTGCGAACGTGGACGGGGTAAGGGGAAGAATGTGGGTGAAGTGGTGCGGGGAGCGGGCGGGTTTTACGGGGGCTCGAGAAGAATAGCTTGGGCTTCTACCGTGAGAGTTTGATAGACACATTGAAGCTCCTTGAGCCCTGCAAACCACCATTGGTTCATCCCATGCTGCACCCGGATGTAGCAGTTACAGTACTCACTTTCAACCTCTGCCGCAAACTCCCGTACCATGCCCAAATCCCTCTTCAACTCCACCTGTGCTTGGCTGATTCTCGCAGGTATCTCCGGATCCCCCAGAGACTTCCTCATCGGCACGATACCAGTGGCTGTGCTCGCAGGAGGCGGCTGCGTGGTGCGCCCAAGTGAGGCCGACTGCGGAGGGCCGGGGTCTTTAGACGATAAATGTTATTAGAGTGATGGGTGGTGGCAACGGTAGCGATTCCGCACCCACAGCGGGTTGTAGGAACAGCGACTCGAAGCTAGCAGCAAGCGACTCCGAGGTAGAAATGATGGAGCGTTCCAATGCAATCGACCTCCACGGCTCGTCCACGAGTTGTTCCCGCGGCGGTGATGGTGGTTGGAGTTCGATTGGTAGGAGCAGCTGAGCCGCGATGCAGGAAGTCACGGTCGGGGTGGAAGAATGTAAAGTTTGCGGTACTGCTGGTAATGGTGGCTCGCCAGCGTCCTCAATCGTCGTGGAGCCAAAGCTCATTGTGCGCTTGTGCTTTTTGCCGTATACGAGCGACATGCGGCGTATGCCGCTCATGAACCCGAGATGAGCCTCCTCTCACTCTTTCCCTTGTCCTCATTTTCACGGCAGAGGTCCTCCGTGCCGGTGTGAGATGTAGAACGCGACATGGATCGTGCACCACATGACGCTTGGCGAGGAAAGTGTGGGGGCACCGTGGTAGGAACTTGCATAGACTTGGGGCGGCGGCGGAGACCCCCAGTGTCGAAGTAGACCCAGGGTCGTGCGAGCGTTCACCAAGCATGGCGCCTAGAATCCGTCCCTGCTTGGCTCTGGTCGGCGAACCGACGGGAGCGAATGCCTTGAGGTGTCTGAAGCACCGCTCGTGCTTGAGCTCGAGGGCGACAGACCCTAGTGGGGATCCCGGCGTCGATTCAGGCGCGTCGGAAGACCGAAAAAACCAGCTAGGCGTGCGGGATGGTGTTTGTGACTGGGATGTTGCAGCGCGGGGTGTCGCGTCTCTGGCAGGCTGATCACCCGCAGTGGCGGCGTTATTGGGGCCAGGCTCGTGCATCTCTTGTGGACCCCCCACCTCTTGACGGACCCGATACGGGACAAAATGGAGCTGGGGTTGTTGTTAGAGGATTCAGAAGGGGGGGAGATCCGTAGAGCCTGGGTTTGGGATGGTCGGTTGGGGTGGAGATAGCAGGGGAATGTGGTCTTGTTTCCTGTCAAGGAGCTCGAAGACATTGTTGTCAGGAGGACGCAACTTCTTCCGTAGGCGGCGGCGCCCTTTTTGGGCTGGCGGGCAAGGTGGTAACATGATGAGAGGGGAGGAACCTCCTCCACGCAAGGGAAGATGCGCCACAAATGAGTACATAGCCGAGTCGCGTCCCGAGGGAACGGAAAAAACAGACATGGTTGGAGAGCCAGAAAATGCCTCTCCTGGAGGAGCCGGGGAAAGTGGTAGCTGGGGTAAAGGGGGCGGTGGAGAAGACTTGCTGAGGGTGACCTTACGGGGGTGTACGGTGACGGTCTTGTCCTCTTCCTGGTCAGCGAAGTCCGGGCCATCTTCCTCATCCGACGAGACCCATGTCGGGTCCTTCTTGGGGGACACGAACTTGCCAGCGTCGATGTCATCGTCCCAATTCTCGGGCTTAGGGATTTCTGGAAGCCTGGGCCGCTTGTGATGAGGTCATGAAGCTGGTAGGCGGACAGGCGAGTCAGTCTTATCTTCGAAATCGTCATGCCAGTTCTCAGTTTGGGCTACGGAGTGCTGAGGAGGTGTGGAGGGACCAGGTTCGGCCTACTCTTTGAGCCGCGTGATTGGTTGCTGACCATTGAGCTGAGAAAAGAAGGATGCGGAAGGGCGTGTGAAGAGTGTCAGTAGGCTAGTCTTTGGAGGTGGACATTGGGAACGATGGTTGACAATAATCAGAATTGCGAATGATGGGGCGGTGCCTCGCTCGCTGGAAGACAAAGTGGTCGTCGCAAGGTCGCAACTCTGGAACGTGATTGCTAGTATTGATATTTCTAGAAGCGTGCGAAAATAGACCAAAAAGGAAGGCCTAGTTTGGTGGGATCAAATCGATCAGCGGCTCCTCCAAACATCCATACAGCATACAGTTTCCCCGATGGCCACAACTATGCCCCAGATCAAATTCCGAGTCCTCATCATAGGACGTGCAAACGCTGGCAAGACATCCATCTTGCAGAGAGTGTGCGACACTACAGACAGTCCAGTTGTTTACCATCAAAGTCGCTACCGGAAAGAGGTGGTGTGTGGTCTGACCTTTTTGTAACCCTATCAGTCTGGTCTCACTGTCCCTACAGATTAAACTTGAGCCTTCCATGGATGTTAGTGACACTTGTACTTTGCTTCGAGCGTCCCTGATCCTTGAGCTAGCGTGGTGAGCACAGCATTGATGATGAATTCACGTTCTGCAATCATGACGGATATATCTTTCATGATTCCTGCAGATTCGAGTCTGGTAGCAACAAGGAACTGGAGATCGTGCAGAATTTCGTTCGAGAAAAGTCTAGGAAAAGGCAACTACGAAATAGATTGCATGCGATATGGTTTGAACCCTTGAGTATTCGCGACTACAATGCCTGATAGTTGTATTTTGAGGTACTGCGTCCCAATGGACAACCAACGACCCGAGCTAGATCTTAAATTTTTCAAGGATATTTCTCCTGATGGGAATGGTGCGTCATCGTAAACATTCCTGACCATTTTTAACACAATAGTTTCAAGTTCCCATCATTGCGGTATTTACCAAATACGACCAGTTTCTGAAAAATGTCAAAATATATGTGGAAGATTATGGAAAGCCGGGTGACAGTGTATTTGATGTAGCGGAGAAACAATTTGAAGAGCACTACCTGCGTCACCTTGGTGAGGGTGCGAGGTTCCTATGATTACAAAGTACATTCAGTGTCAAGTGTGCAGGCCATGTGCTAATCCTCTTGTGGAAGAAACACACAGGAAAGAAACGTGCTGCCATGATCTTCTTGAAGAGACTGCCGAAGCGTTGGGTGACGATGTGGTCGCTGTGATGCTATTGGCTATGCAGAGGTGTTACGGATTGGACTATTCGGACGCTTACTACTAGGTTCTGACTACGGTAGTAAGCTTGTGATTGTTCACATTAGTCAGGGACACTCTCTTTCACGTGTTATCAGTCAGCAGTAGTATCACATGGTACTTTAGCAGCTGATTACTAGGATAGCGATACTAGGGTTCGAGCTAGATACGCTATAGGTCAATACTGTTTGGAAGGCGCTTTAAAGCCCTTCATCATTGTGTATAAGTAGTAGTCGCGGAAGACCAAGGATCGCCATCTTGGTCTTCTTGAATCATCGGTTTCCTCTCTATCTCGTCTCCCACTTAGGAGAAGACTCTCTAGGAGAAGTGCACTGCATAAGGACTACCAAGAGTACCTTCCCAGTTGCGAAGACGTCAACGTGTTAGGACTTAGGATCCCACGTTTGACTCCGAATCACGAAGCTGAGTACTCGTGCCATATTCTCGCCTAAAGCAAGGCCCACGCTTACCGAAGCGTAACATTAAGACCAAGATCTTACCATCGTGGCGCGAGTATCCACAAGAGAACTTTGGGTCCAAGAAGGGTTCTGCTCTTACGAAATCCCAAGAAGGGGGAATAGGAACGTACCAACCCGATACCTCAAAAGAGCTAGCTGGGGTAGCATCAACGGGATCGAAGGGTACCTAATCAGAGGAGCACACGGACCACGACCAGTTGAGTTTAATTTCGAAAGAACTTGCTGGTGCAGAGTCGACCAAGAAGACGAGGAGTGGAGAGTCATCGACACTCTACCTTTTAGATACGGGTGCGACATCTACGAAGAAGAGGTAGTAGCAAGAAACGACTGGGGACCCATCGACGGAGAAGCGCAAAGTGCTTCCGCACCGTCAGAGACACCAAGTACGTCGGATAACGAATCGGACGAAGAACCTGAACAGGCATTAGAGCCACTAGAACCGGAACTCATTGAAAAGAGCTGAGCATATCACAATACATCCCCCAATGGCTACGTTAACCGAAACTCAGGAAGTAACACTCCCTATACACCCCGAAACAGGACATGTTATGACGGCAGATGATGCCGCACTATTCCGAGCAATCGGACCTGATCAACCCGACCCACCAGCAGGAAATGGAGGGTTCCCAGAAGGACTACCACACGGGGGAGGATCCCCACACGGAGGACCTCCAGGAGGCGGAGGAGGACCTCCAGGAGGAGGAGGACCACCAGGAGGAGGAATACCCGGACTAGGACCAATCGGTATACACGGAGGACACCACTCCAATAAATTCGCCGGGAATGCCCCAGAAGTATTCAAAGGAGACAGACACAAGACAGAGGAATTCCTCACCCAGTGGGAGTTGTACTGGGGCATCAATAACAACAACCCTATCATGGCCAACGCCTACCGACGAGCTATGTTGTTTCTCACTTACATCCAGGGAAAGGATGTCAATAATTGGATCACGGAGACTAGCAGATGGCTTAACCGACAGGTCACCGCCGGGATCAACGACACCGACCCACGGCTGTGGACCGAAGTCATCATCGCCTTCAATAGGCGATTCTCGAACACGCTCGAAAAAGAACAGGCGCAGGCTATGCTGAAAAGGGGAATTAGAATGATAGGCGGGGACATTGACGTGTACGTCACGCAATTCGAACAGTTAGCAAGACAAGCTAACTATCGACTGGATTCACCGCTCACGATGGATCTATTCACAGACGGACTACCCCATGATCTATACGAGAAAGCATACACGTACGACAACCTGCAGACCTTCCAGGAATGGAAAGAAGCAGTCATCAGGAGGCAACAGCAATACATACACATGAAGGCCCGACTCGAGCAGCATCGAGGCCTCGCAAACCAAACAAAACCCCAAGGAGGAAGTAACGCAACCTGGAGAAATACGAGGGGTACTGGGTGGGGCCCCCCTCGCAACATACTACGAGATCCAAATGCCATGGACACGTCGGCAGACCGAGTACGAGGAAGGCTCACGGGTGCCGAAGAAATTCAAGGCAACTGGGATCGAGCCCATCCCCGGAATCCACCACCAAGAGGGGGATTCATAGGAAGAGGGCGAGGTGGTCAACGTGACATGAGGGAAGTGACCTGTTATACATGTGGACAGAAAGGACACTTCAGTCGAAATTGCCCACAGCATACTTATAACCAACCTAGCAGCAGCCGAAGGACGGACGGTTACCACAACGAAGGAGAAGAAGAACCCATTAGGGCAGCCAAAGCAGAAACTCCACAGCAACGCGCCGACCAGTGGATGAAAGGAGTAGCTGCAGAAGAAGACGAGGTAAAAGACCTCATACTGCAGGACTTGTGGAAAAGGGAGGATTTTCGAAGCGCCTGAACCCATCGGCCTGGGTAAGGGCAGTAAAATGTAATTCTGTGATCATAACTCGCTACCGTTCTATGAGAATCCCAGTATCGATTCGCACGAATTACGCCATGGCCGACATCAGAGCATTGGTGGACTCAGGAGCCACCGACAACTTCCTACGACCCGCCTTTATCAAACGAATGAAAATCGGAATGAAGCCGCTGGACCGGCCCAAAAAGATATGGAATATCGACAATACTGAAAACAAAGCAGGACTAATCACTCATTACGTAGATCTGGACGTACAGACAAGGGGAATCCACAAAGAAATGAGATTCCTCGTCACGGACATTGGTAACGAAGATATCGTACTCGGATATCCCTGGCTGGCCACATACGAACCAACCTTCAGCTGGAGGCACGCGGTAATCAAGGAAGACGCGCTACCGGTCGTCCTCCGAACTGTTAATCCCAGAATCACACGATCTACAATTGCAGCAGCAATCACCGAACATCAAAAGGAACAAATCATCGCACAACTAGAGGAAGAGGAATTCGTAGAAGGAAGGACCACTTCCACAGAACTGGCAATCCAAGCAAAGCAATATACTACGAAAGCTGAGTTACCACCTCATTATGCAGCATACCACCGACTCTTTAACGAAGAAGCATCACATCGATTCCCACCTGCATGGGTCTGGGATCACGAAATACAACTCAAGAAAGGGGCACCCGAAGCGATAGATTGTAAAGTCTATCCGCTCACACAAGAGGAAGACCAAGCCCTCCAAGCCTTTCTAACGGAACAACTCGGCAAAGGATACATACGACCGTCTAAATCCCCATACGCATCACCCTTTTTCTTCGTCAAAAAGAAAGACGGGAAGTTACGACCGGTGCAAGACTACAGACGCCTCAACTCGTTTACGATACGCAACCAGTATCCCTTACCCCTCATTACGGACCTCATTATAGACCTCAGTAACGCCCACATCTACACCAAACTCGACGTAAGATAGGGTTATAACAACATACGTATACGGGAAGGGGACGAGGAAAAAGCGGCATTCAAAACCAAATACGGCCTGTTTGAACCTACGGTAATGTTCTTCGGACTAACAAACTCCCCCGTGACCTTTCAGACAATGATGAACCACATATGTCGGGACATCATCGCTAAACACGAACTTTGAGGGACAACCATAAGGGTATACATGGACGACATCGGTATTGCAACACACATAGGAAAAAGCATGGAGGACCACATAGCGGCAGTCAAGGATGTATTGGAAATATCAGCTAAGCACGACCTCTATTATAAGCTAGAGAAATGCTTATTCCATGCGCCTCGTATGGATTACCTGGGGGTAATCCTTGAAAAGGGGGTGACACGCATGGACCCCGTTAAAATTTCCGGCATCAAAGACTGGCCAACCCCTACAAAAGTTAAAGATGTTCAATCATTTCTGGGCTTCTGCAATTTCTACCGAGCATTTATCCGAAACTTTTCACACCACGCGAAGCCACTGAACCAATTGACAAAGAAAGGAGCCGACTGGAAATGGACGGGAACGGAACACGACGCATTCAATAAACTCAAAGGACTCGTCACCTCGGAACCAGTACTGGCACATCCACAGCTGAGTAAACCATTCGAATTAGAAGTTGATGCATCAGGATTCGCGATAGGGGCAGTACTACTACAACGGAAAGACGATGGGAGACGACACCCCATTGGCTATTTCTCAACCACCCTCAATGAAGCAGAACGGAACTACGACATCTACGACTTGGAACTATTAGCAATTGTTAAGGCATTCAGACACTGGCGACCGCTGCTCGCAGGATCACCCCATCGAACGAAGGTCTTCTCGGACCACATGAATCTACAATACTGGAGAAGCCCGCAAAAGATTAGTCGCAGGATAGCACGGGAAGTACTCGAATTATCGGAGTACGACTTCGAAATTCACCACATCAAAGGATCTTAGGGAGGGGGGCGCGACGAACACTGTGAGCGAAGCGAACAGTGTGAGACGAGGGGAGTAGGGATCCCGCTACTCTACCTTTCGCTATAAAAGCTCATCAGGTCTCACATTAGAGGGGAGTCTGAACCTTACCGGCCGCGAGCCGATAGGCTCGGGGCAAGAGAAGACACCGGAGGCAGCGCACGGACCATGCCAAGAGAACGCACGGACCAGTCACATGACTACAAGACGGCCAAACGACCACCAAAACCACAAGTTTAGCAAAACATCAGTGGAGTCATTAAGAGTGACGAACCATCACCGAGTTCCCCGAGGCGCCGGTCACGTGATCTAGACAGACATCAATTTCAAATACATGAAAACATGTGACACATCGGCAATCTGCGGGGTCACGTGATCCATCACGTGGGGCCACCCTACCGGCAAATGCCGGGCGCGTAAGCGCTCGGCAAGCGGCGGGCCACGTACGATGACGTAGCCCAACCCTAACCCTAAACCTAGGCTTAGCTTTAGGGTTTAGGGAGGGGGGCGCGACGAAACAAAGTCAACTGAAGGAGGTAAGTGGTCAAGGGGGATGGGGTTTCCCCCGGCTCCTACCTTTCGCCTTTATAGGCTCATCAGGACCATTTCAAGCTGAGCTTGAACCTTACCGGGAGCCAGCCGATAGGCTGGCGACCAGAGAGAACACCGGAGCAGCGCACGGACCATGCCAAGACAACGCACGGACCTGTCACAAAGAAAACCAACCAATTAGTCTCATTCGTCAAACACACCAAGACCTGGTTGTGAATTCTTTTAAGAGTGACTTACCATTGACCGAGATACCCGAGCCGCCGGTCACGTGACTGACAAAGCAGTGAATTACCAATTCAAAAGGCACATGACTCACCGGGAAATTCCGAGAGCACGTGCTGCACGTGACTCCACGTGACGAATCACGTGATGCGAACCCTACCACATGACGGGCGCGTAAGCGCCCGTCAAGCGGCCAACAACGGACTTACGTCAAAGACTGCCGAGTTGTAACCCTAACCCCACCCCAGGGACCGTCCCCCTTTAAGACATGATGGCGCGTAAGCACCAGCACACCTTTTAGGGTTAGGTTTAGGGTTTAGGGTTTAGGGTTTAGGGTTTTTAGGGGTTCTGGTTTGGCTTGCATAAGCTGCTGTCTGGATGCCAACTAAGGCAAGGTAGACCACTTATCTTTAACTGTTCATATGGGAAGTTTTACGCATTTAGAAGTTAGATAGCAACCTGTGTAATCAAGTAAGGCAAAAGCCCACAGGAGATAAGTACCAAATTATAGTGTTTTCATAGGTTCACTTGTACCATGAGTCTAGTTTTATAGAGTTTTAACTAGGGAGAAGCTGTCGCAGACGTTTTCACACGACCACAGATCTTATCTGTGTGCTAGTATTGGAAGGGTTAACGACAAGTTAACGCAACAGACCCAAGCTGAGGGTACTACTAAGCATCAACGCACGAACCAAGGACTAACCAGGTTAATACCACCAAATCACTCCCGCGCAAGGCGGTGATGATCGGCCTCTATGTTTGATCGGTGCACAAGGGAAGGCTCCACTTTTCGCCACTTAGATTTCGCCAGATTGGAGGTAAGGCTACTTTCAATCCCGATTAGGGCAACAGACAGGGGGAGGGCACCATTTCAGATACCACAATTACAGAGCGCTCAACAAGCCTGCTCCTCAACCAACCCGCGGCCAGTAGAGGATCCTTTGCGTTTACACATGTCGCCCTCCGCGGGGTCTTTCACCCGCGAACTCGTAACAGAGGTGGCCTTTTAAGGTCGGCTTCCGCGTCCCCAAGTGCCCGAGGCGCCGCTGCGCCAGGCACTGGGTGCTCCAGGAGAGCCACGAGGTTGAACGTGCTCCAAGTACTCCTCTTCTTCGGCATTATTAGTGCCCTGAGGTCCTTGTACAAGGGTGTTAACATCGTAGTCATAGGTGCGAGGCTGATGGGCTGACCCTACAGCGACTTGAAGCGGCATTGCTTCATCAAGCACCTGGCTCTCTAAATTCTCCAAGACAGTTCTCTTCCAAAGATTGGTAAGGTCAAGTAGATTCCTAGTGCGTTTGCGACTAAGAATCACTCGACTATTCATTATACTGTGTTTCCTAACATCATTGAGATCCCACGCCTTTTCCGAGGCGCTTTCTTTCGCTGATGCTGGCGGGTACTGTTCATTATAGTTCCCAGAGTCGGCTCTTGCGAGCCATCCTCCCCAGTAGTCGAATATTGTCTGTCCTAACTCATGTGCATTAAAGTAATTCCATGCAAGGTTATATTCGGTCTTCAACACAAGGGTGTCCGCGGCTGTTGCTAAAGGCTGATTAGGCCTAATGCGATTTTCCCACCGCCCCTTGTAATTCTGTCGAAGCCATGCAGTACATAGATCGGCCGGATATCCTCGTCGAATATAGAGGTTTACTAGACCTCTCATTGCCTCCGAGTAGTGCTCAATTTTGCTACTCAGGGTTGCCAGCCGTGACATCTCGCCTAAAAACGTCCCACGCTTAACGTCGATGGGATGTGCGGATATCCATGGAATTCTTTCTTGGTGGCTGCCGGCCTTGCGGTAAGGCATGTGGTGTAACTTGTTATCTTTACTCTTGTAAAGCAACATGTCCAGGAAGGGTTGTGATGAACCCGAGGCAGACCACTCTATCACGCAGTTGTCTAATTGAATCAAATTTTTGAGCAAGTCACATGCCGACTGACTAGAATCGGCGTACACTATAGCTAAACAATCATCAATATACCGTCCATAATAAAATATGTCCGGGTGTTCCAAGACCTTGGCTCGCCTCTCAAAGTAATATCCATAGAGGTTAGCCAAATCCGGCGAGTCTGCGACTCCCATTGCCAGACCATTCAATTGTTCATAAATGGTGCCTTGGAACTGCGTGAGAAGTTGGGTGTTACCGACCGCTAAGCAACCTTTAAATATTTCCTGCTTAGCCCTATTATGGGGTAGGTCGTGGTCGCGAACATTCCAGTAGTGCTCCATGTATAAATCTATCACAATATTGAGGCACTTCTCTAACGGAATGTTAGGATAAAACGCGACGACATCTCCTGTTACTATATACCATTTTCGCAGGGGATTAACTTCCAACTTACTTAATTTTATCGCCAAGTCTTTGGTTCCGTGTATAACGGTTGGCGCCGATTCAACAATCGGTTTAAGTTTTTTAGACACATATTTAGCGGCCGGGTTCATAACTGCCGAATGGCAGGGAATAATCGGTCTCATTTTGGTAGGTACCTTATGTATTTTAGGGATACCGTAAAACCGAGGTATATGATGACTCTTCCCGCTAAGCGTAAGCTTAGACCGCAAGAAGTCCGACACTGTGCCTTCCTCATCGTCAAGATATTTTTTAGCGTGTTTTGCAAGTTCACGCATATCTTCACATTTTGAGTCCAGGATTTGAATGGCTTCGGGGTGCTCCACCATGCGATAATCATTGCGATTGTTAAGGCAATCCTGGCATTTTTGTATGATCCATTCCTTCTTGGATACCGCGATGCCTAAGTTCTTATCAGTGCCTGTAACAACATAATCGTTATCAAGCATGAACTTGCGAATTCGACCAACGTTAGGTAAGAAGGATGGGTTCCTAGCGTTATCAATCTCTGGGACTTTGGCGATTGCCGTGTTGACAAAGCGCCTTCCTTCAGAGAGGCCGAGTTCGATATAATGCGGTAGACTCGGTGGGGATTTGTTAGAGGGTCCCTTCACGTCAAAGTCTGGATCGTAAGCTTGTGTGCTCGTCATTCCAAATAGAAAGTGTAGCTTCCATCGCAGTCGCCTTACAAAATCTATCCACGACAACTTGAATAGTTGAGCATTCGTGGGTTGGTGGAACATATATTTCGCACCAACGCTAAGTTGGAATGATATGTCCTTGGGTAGGACAGTACCGGGGCTCTGATGTACATACTGTTGAAACGAGGCATCTCTCAAATACTCAAATGAGCAATTACTTAGTATAATTGAAATCGAGTCCGGTAGTGGCAAATCAATCAGGAAGTCCGGCATAGTTGCTGGTTGCGAGATCCACAAGTCACCCGCTGAAACTAAATCCGAGTCTAAGCACTGGCGTGTTAAGCCAGGCGTTGTATTGTATGCGTCCGTCATAAGTGCTAAGTAATTTGTACTACTTAGCGACGCTTCCTCTGTTGTTCCTTCCCTTTCCCCTTCTGCTGGGTACCCCTCTGCTGCTGCTGCCTCTGCTTCCGCTTCTGCTGCTGCTGCGCGGGCTTTTCTGCCTTTGCCTTTCCTTTGCCCATCGCGCCTTGGCCGCGCCTGAAGTGACGTGTGAGTCGTCGCAACGTTGGTGGGTGAGGGACGTACTTTTGTGGTCCGCTCTTGTACTTGGCGAGGACGGCTTCCGCCTGCTTCTGCAAACGATAAGTCAGTCGAAGTCTTACTGGTCAGGCTCATGTCTCGTACCTTGGAGATGTCCATGAGCGACTTCGGCTTGCGGTGCTTCTCCTTAGCACCGAGTCCCATGAAGACGCGATTAACCTCCGCCTTAACCAAGGCAGCGAGGTTAGAGGGTCCAGCAGAGCTGGAGGCCTCGCCCATGACAACGTCAGGGCCGTCGCGCGCCGATGTGGAAGCGGCTGCAGCGACGTCGCGCTTCTTCTGGATCTTGCGATCCATGACCACCGCGCGAGCCTCGACCAGGCTGATGATGCGCGCGGCGTACACCACACAGTCCTCGCGAACTTGCTCGCGAGTGGCTATGGCTGTGGGTGACGGTTCCCAGCGCTCGACGGTGACAACACCATCGGCGTCCGTCGCAGTGACGGGCAGCTTCTGCTTGCCGACAACGGCAGCAGCCTGGAGCGTTATGACTTTCATCATCTCCAGGTACAAGCTACTGGGTTCCAGGCCCTTCTCAAGGAACGCCACCTCGTCGGCTTTCGCCTTGATTGACTCGGTGAGGGCGTCGCGCTGGTACTTGGCGTAAGCCTCGTTAAGCACGTGCTGGTGGGCTTTCGCCTCCTCAGCATCCTTGTATCCAGCGGTAAACTGGACCTGTGGGGCAGAGCCCTTCAGGTGGGCCGGCAAAGTACCGACTGACGCGTGATGCTGCCACTTAGCCAGAGTGGCACGCGCAGACACCAGCTTGGTAGCCGATGTCTCGATCTGGCGAAGACCGTCAGCCAGCACGATGCGATAATCGGATGGAATCAACTCAAGTATTTCATCCAAGTTGATGGCGTTGGCCATCGCACGGTGACGAATGTTGCGTTGTTGCTCTGCATCGGCAGCCAGTGAAGTGATGCCCATGAGGGCGGGAGACAGGGCGCGGACAAAGGAGGACGACATGGTGGGAGAAGAAGATTGTTTCAAAGAGTTTAGAGAGGGGGGCGCGACGAAACAAAGTCAACTGAAGGAGGTAAGTGGTCAAGGGGGATGGGGTTTCCCCCGGCTCCTACCTTTCGCCTTTATAGGCTCATCAGGACCATTTCAAGCTGAGCTTGAACCTTACCGGGAGCCAGCCGATAGGCTGGCGACCAGAGAGAACACCGGAGCAGCGCACGGACCATGCCAAGACAACGCACGGACCATTGACCGAGATACCCGAGCCGCCGGTCACGTGACTGACAAAGCAGTGAATTACCAATTCAAAAGGCACATGACTCACCGGGAAATTCCGAGAGCACGTGCTGCACGTGACTCCACGTGACGAATCACGTGATGCGAACCCTACCACATGACGGGCGCGTAAGCGCCCGTCAAGCGGCCAACAACGGACTTACGTCAAAGACTGCCGAGTTGTAACCCTAACCCCACCCCAGGGACCGTCCCCCTTTAGGACATGATGGCGCGTAAGCACCAGCACACCTTTTAGGGAGGGGGGCGCGACGAGGTTTTAGGGTTTAGGGTTTAGGGTTTAGGGTTTAGGGTTTAGGGTTTAGGGTTTAGGGTTTAGGGTTTAGGGTTTAGGGTTTAGGGTTTAGGGTTTAGGGTTTAGGGTTTAGGGTTTAGGGTTTAGGGTTTAGGGTTTAGGGTTTAGGGTTTAGGGTTTAGGGTTTAGGGTTTAGGGTTTAGGGTTTAGGGTTTAGGGTTTAGGGTT